>CM062804.1:1205077119-1207623437 GCA_031772625.1 Pinus tabuliformis | reverse complement strand
AAGCTAAGATGATTGACGTGGGAAGCTAAGATGGATGATGTGAATCTAGATTGGAAGTATGAATGGACGAATTGAAGATAAATTTGAATAAGTTGCTACAAGAAATCGTCCCTAAGGGTGAAAAGGGTACTAAAGGAAACTCATGATGAGAAACAAAAGAAATGTTAATCATGATTCCATAGACGCTAATGTTGGATTGAAGAATCACCATATTCCAAAAATCGATATGAGGAAGTTTGATGGCAAGGATCCCGCCACATGGATATTACAGATGGAGCAGTTCTTCGATCTCAATAATGTGCAAAACACACAAAAGGTACGTATGGCAAATTTATATTTGGAACCAAATCAATTTGTATGGTATCAATGGCTTTGCTCTCGTAAACAATTTATACTTGGGCAATTTTTACGGAAGAATTGATAGCACATTATGAGGATACAAAAGGCAACACTTTTTTTAGCCAATTGATAAGTCTCAAACAAAAGGGTTCAATAATGGAGCACATTGAGGAGTTCCAAAAATTGAACATAAGGGTAAAATATATTCCAGAGCAGCATAGGATTGATGTGTTCATAGGGTCTTTAAAGGATAATATCCAACATGATGTTCAACTTTGGGAACCTGATTCATTAGAGAAGGCATTCAGGTTAGCAATAAAAATGGAAAGCAAAATTATGGCAACCAGGAAGCATACCACTCACAACTATAAAGACGGAAGTGCAGTTGCCCCTAGTCTTCCACAACCTATAAGGTTGACACCACAACAATTGGAAGAAAAAAGAGCAAAAGGGCTTTGTTATAGTTGTGATAGCAAATACACTAAAGGTCATAAGTGTGATGAGAGAAATTATTCTACATAGATTGTGAAGAGGAAGAAGAAAAGGAGCAAGAAAGGTCAAAAGAATAGGATATGTTCCAGGAACAAAGCCTAGATGAAGAACAAATAAATCCGACCATATCTTGTAATGCATTGGCGAGAATTACCACTCCTCAAACCATCAAGATAGAAGGACAAATCAAGAAGAAAAAAGTGATAGTGTTGATTGATTCAAGAAGCACCCACAATTTTATTCATTGTAGGGTAGAAAAAGAATTGAATTGCTTCCTATATCCAGCACCAGAGTGTCAAGTGATGATTGCAAATGGAGGAACAATAAATTTCTCTAGAAAGTGCCATAATATCAAGCTATCCATGGGAGAATATGTATTGACTAGCCCAATGCTTTCCATTCCAATGGGAGGTGCTGATGTTGTTCTAGGAGTCCAATGGCTACAATCCTTGGGTACAATAGCATTTAATTTTCAAGAACTTTTCATCAAATTTTCTGTGGAAGGAAAGGAAGTTGAATTAAGGGGTATTGCAGGGAAACCAGGAAAGATAATCAGCTCTAATTGTATGACAAAGCTTCTAAAAAAGGAGCAAAGGGGTGTAATTGCACAATTATGTTCGCTAGATGTTTCCACATTAGAATCATCTATTTCTCCAGATCTCCAAAAAGTCCTGGACAATCATTCCAAGGTATTTGAGACTCCCAAAGGTCTCCCACCTATGCGTGATCATGATCATGCTATTCATCTGATTCCAGGAAGTGTTCCTCAAAACGTCAGGCCGTACAGATATCCCTATGTCCAAAAAAGTGAAATTGAACGTATGGTTGCAGAAATGCTAGAGGCTGGTATAATTCAACCGAGTCAAAGTTCTTTCTCTGCTCCAGTAGTATTGGTGCACAAGAAGGATGGATCATGGGCATGTGTTCGGATTATAGGGAGCTCAACAAGCTCACTATTAAAGATAAGTTCCCCATTCCTGTCATTGATGAATTACTGGATGAATTGCATGGATCAATTTATTTCACCAAGTTGGATCTTCGTTCAGGATATCATCAAATCAGAATGAAGATTGAAGACATTCTGAAAACGGCATTTAGAACTCATGAGGGTCATTATGAATTTTTGGTCATGCCTTTTGGCCTTACCAATGCACCTTCAACATTTCAAGGTTTGATGAATTCAATTTTCAAACCATTCCTAAGAAAATTTGTGTTAGTATTTTTTGATGATATACTTATCTACAGCAAGTCTTGGAAGGATCATGTTGAACATGTTGACAGGGTGCTACAACTATTGGAAGAGAAACAATTATATGCCAAAAGATCCAAATGTTTCTTTGGAGTCCAGGAGGTGGAATATTTGGGTCATATTGTATCTCATGAAGGAGTTAAGGTAGACCCTACCAAAATTAAAGCCATTAACGAATGGAAAATCCCCACATCCATAAATCATTTGCGTGGATTTCTTGGGTTGACAGGGTATTATCGCAAGTTTTTTAAGAATTATGGGAGAATAGCAGCACCTCTAACGACATTATTGAAGAAAGATGCATTTTCATGGACTCCGGAAGCAACAAAGGCCTTTTAACATCTTAAAGAGGCAATGTGCCAAGCACCGGTCTTAGCTACACCGGACTTCACAAAAACCTTTATTGTGGAATGTGATGCTTCAGGAGGAATTGGTGCTGTTCTAATGCAAGATGAAAGACCCATTGCTTTTGAAAGTCGTCCAATCAAGGGAAAGTTTCTAAGAAAAGCTATTTATGAGAAGGAAATGTTGGCATTACTCCATGCACTTAAGAAATGGCGACCCTACCTAATGGGAAGACACTTCAAGGTAAAAACGAATCATGATAGCCTTAAATACTTTTTAGAACAAAGATTATCCTCTGAAGAGCAACAAAAGTGGGTCACAAAGATGTTGGGTTATGACTTTGAAATCATCTACAAAAAAGGGAAGCAAAATGTGGTGGCAAATGCACTCTCAAGGAAGGATGAGGATGTGGAAGCATTTTTGTGCGCTATTTCTATCATCCAACCAGATTGGATAAATGAAGCAAGGGAGGAATGGAAGAATGACGAAGAAGTGTGGGAACTTATTCGAAAGCTACAACAAGATTCTAGTACGCCTGATACATTTAGCTGGAAAAATGATTCGTTATGGTACAAAGATCGCTTATACCTCTGTAATAATTCCCAGCTAAAACAAAAGATTCTTATGGAATTGCACACTTCTCCCTTAGGAGGGCACTCGGGATTTTTTAAAACTTACCACAGGGTTAAGAAGGAATTTTTTTGGGATGGCCTTAAATCAGATATTCAAAAGTTTTTGGCAGAATGTTTGGTTTGCCAACAAAATAAAGTTGAAACAATTAAGACACCGGGTACAGTGAAAACAAAACTTCAATTTACTAATAATAAAGTACTGAAAACTTATACATGCAGAATGGAAATAAACTAGCTCAAGTAATGGTAGCTTATCTCTAAGAAGATATGTGGCAGCTACATGCCTATGAACTATGTTACAATGAAGATCAAGGGTGTTTTTATTATTGAAAAACAAATTGAAGCCCTAAACAACCAAAACCCTAACACAAAGAGATGGAATGCCAAGAGTTTGTGGACCCTGTTAGGGTTAGTTGGACAACTAACTTCTTGAGGTCATAACTTGGTCATATGATCTTTGTTTGGTGTGTATGATACCTTGTTAGAAATATCTCTCTGAGTACTATAATATTATTAACAGGCCGATTCCTATGGTTATGATTCTACTGCAAACCCCAAAAAGACATCGTAGAGGGGGTCAAAACAACTTCGGATGTTCAAGATCTGAATAAATGCTAAAAATAGTAAATTGTGCTATAATCAAGGATACTGATGAAACCAACTGAAGGTCCAAGTAGAATAAGAAGGTGGCCACTGATATACACTTGGATCATTCCTACCCCCTTAGGAAGTAATGATTCCCATTGCGTGCAAAGCCTCCATGAGGTGAGGAAATTTCTGTTGAACTTGGTCCTTAGTGAGCCACTTTCCTTGGTGAAGGAATTGGCCTGCTTTGACAACTCGATATAGATGGATCCTCTACTGGAAATTTTTCTTGATATATGTTTCCATGATCCCATTAGTCGTGGCTTGTTCGATACAACTTGGGTTGAGATCCGTTGGTTTTAGTTTCTCAATAATGTCTAATGTGTTCAGTAATAAGGGAAATTATGGTCGCAACCTGTCCACATTGAATACTAGGTGTAGGCCAAGGAATGGTGGAATGTTGAGCTCAAAAACATTGTCTCTTACAACCTTAGTGATGGTGTAAGTCCCATATAAGAGCATGTGAAGGTTGCTGTGGGCCCGAGCAAGGAACTCCTTCTGCAAATGTAAGCAAAATTTGTCACCTACCTAGAACTTGTGTGGCACCCAATGTTGATCATGATGTTGTTTGTACTTAGCATTTGCTCTGTCTAATATGTCATGGACCTACTGGTGGATGTATTTAATGCATTCAATAAAGTTGGTATCCTTGTAAACTTCATAATGGACATGAGTCGAATCTTCTTGAGTAGTTTCAAGTGGTATGACAACATCAATGGGACATAGAGGGTGGAATCCCAACCCAGCCTGAAAGGGGTTATGGCCAGTTCAGTTATGGAGAGATCTGTTGTAGTTGTGTTGGACATAGGGGAGGATTTCATCCCATGTTCGTGGATGCTTCGAGTTGTACATGCATAGGATGTGCACGATCATCTTGTTGACAACCTTTGTTAGGTCAATAGTTTGGGGGTGGAAGGTTGTGCACTTAATGAGCTTGGTATTCAAAAATTACCAGAGGCTTAACCAAAATGTACTTAGCACACTATTTTCCTGATCTGAGATAGTGGATTGTGAGATCCCAAAGTGTACCCATAGTGATTCAAAGAAGAGTTTGGAAGTGGCTTCTATTGTTATACTCTTCTTATAGTTCGATAGAATGGTCATCTTAGAGAATTTGTCGACGACCATGAAAACACAGGTTTTTCCATGCTTGGTAGAAGGAAGGCCCACCATGTAATC
This sequence comes from Pinus tabuliformis, assembly GCA_031772625.1. NCBI lineage: Eukaryota > Viridiplantae > Streptophyta > Pinopsida > Pinales > Pinaceae > Pinus > Pinus tabuliformis. Next base: position 1,207,618,556 of record CM062804.1, on the reverse strand, counting down.
CATGGAGATGGATTCTTAGGGTTGGTTAAGACTAGGAAAAGGAGTATACATGCCCTGCATATTGATTATAGATTTGGAAATGTCACTGGCAGTACACGATCTGATGTACTTCCCAAAATCATGTGGATGGTTCGGCCAATAAAAATTGTTGCAACAGTGCCACTATTTTTTCTACCCCAAAATGTCCAACAACCAGACTGTAGTGCACCTCCTAAATCATCTTGGAATTCTCGTTTGAAGGAACAAAAAGGTATCTCAGGTGGCATAATAGTGTGTCCTGGAGGTGAAAGTCTGGAACTTACTTTCCTTTTAGGAGCATCAAGCATGTGGTGTCAAATTATGGATCACTCTTGTAAAGATGTGGCCATCCCAATGTCTCGTTTCCACAAGAGTCGAGCGTAGTGGTCAGCACCATAATTAGTGATCGGTTGAGGCAGTATGCACATAATTGGTATTTCCTTTCTTGTACTTAACATTAAAATGGAATTGTTATAGATATGTGGACGATTTCTGATGGTGATCTGTTTGCAACTTTCCTTATGTCTATATGAAACATAGGGGTCAATGGTTTGTGTGGATGACCATTTCCTCCCCCATAATGTAATGCTTCCATTGTCAGCAGGCCTATAAAATGGAATACATATCTTTGTCATGGGTGGGATACTTTCAGACGATATCTAAAAGTGTCTCATTATGATATGTCACCAAATGCCCCTGCTAGGTAAGAACTGCACCAATAACATATTCGAAGGAATCTATCTCAATTTCAAACAATTGTTGCAAGTTTGGTAAAGAAAGCACTGGTGCAGAGTATAGGTGATTATTCAACTCAGCGAACACCTTCTGTTAAGATTCAGACGAAAATAACTTTTCTTTCGCTTTACCCTTGGTGACTTAACTCAAAGGCCAAGTGATATGAGAGAATCCCAACTTGAACCTACAATAGAAATTGGGAAGACCCAAAATGTTGCAGAGCTTTGTTAGAGTGGTTGGGGCTGGCCAATCCAAAATAACATCTATCTTCACTAGTTCCACATGCACACCCCACTCATAAATGATGTGCCCAAGATATTGAACCTAGGTCATACCAAAGGTGCATTTCTCCAAATTGGCACACAATTTTTGTTGTTGCAGGGTTTGGAAGACTTGTCGAATATGGTGTAGGTGATCTTCCCAACTCTATTTGAAAATTAAGATGTCATCCAAATATACTACATTGAACGAGTTGGTTAAGGGTCGCAAGATTCCATCCATCAACCTCATGAAGGTTGCGGGGGAATTCGTCAACCCAAAAGGAATTACCAGCCATTCGAAAAGGCCCTCAGATTTGAAGGCAGTCTTCCACACATTAGAGGGTTTGATTGGTACTTGGTGATAATTAGACTTCAATTCAATCTTGCTGAAATATTTGGCTTGCCATGGCAGAAGAAAAGAAAGACGAGGGAGCAGGAGATCCTTTCAAAATATTTCTCGAAGAATCCCTCGAGCAAAAAAGGAACGCGATGATGGACAACTTCTCCTAGATCCTTCAATGGATGCCAACAGGTGACACATCTTCATCCAGTAGCCACTTTGGAGGCGCCACTCCCTTTAAGGTATAAGTCAAATTTGACATTTCCGTATTTGAAGGAAAAATATATGTAGATGTTTTAGATAAATAGTTAAATCTGTTGGAAGGATATTTTTCGATTCATGATTTTTCCAATAGGGAAAATGTTACCTTTTCATTCTTCAAAGTCCCCCCCAAATCAAGGACTGGTGGGAAACCTACTGTGAGCAGAGGGATAAGAGAGAAACCTCACTATTTTCATCTGCACCCACTTGGCATTCTTTCTTAGACACCATCAAGGAATAGTATTAACTTGTTAGGAGCTATGAAGACAAGTACATACAATGGACTACACTGCGGCAACAAAAGGATCAAGATGTGCATGAGCTGATGAATATTTTCCATACCCTATGCACAAAGTTGCATATCAAATGTGTTGAGAAACATCTGGTGCTCAAGTATTGTGGTTGTTTGCAAAAATACATTCAGGAGTAAATGGAGTTCTTGGACATCTCCTCGCTTGGTGCAAGATACCGATATGCTGCCAAGATTGAGCAGAAATTCAAGTAGAAGAAACAAGACTTTGAATCTACGAACCCAAAGCAAAGAAAAGGTGCACCCAAGCCACAAATCAAAGGGAAGAGCTAGGCCATGACCCCCCAGGACAAATCCTTGATGTTGCAAGCCAAGAATAAAGGGAAGGCAGATAATGACACCGACAAGTGGTGTGAGTTCCATAAAAATCCCATTCACAACACAAATGAATTTCATGCAAAGCAGGTGCTGGTGGCCAACCTAAAAGACTTGGAGGAAAATGCAAGCTCTGAAACCAATGATCCAGATTTATGAAGGAATGAAATGAAATACAATATGAACATAAACACAAAGATACAACGAAGAAAAAAACTTCGATTCGTTAATAACAAATTACTGAAAACTAATACATGTAGAATGGAAATAAACTAGCTCGGGTGATGGTAGCTTGTCTCTGAGTAGAGATGTAGTGACTACATGCCTCTGAACTATGTTACAATGCGGCTCAAAGACCTTTTTTATCATTCAACAATAAATGGAAACCCTAAACAACCAAAACCCTAACACTAGGATATGGAATGTCAAGATTTTGTGGACCCCGTTGGGATTAGTTGGACAACCAACTTCCCAGGGTCATAAATTGGTCATATGATCTTCGTTTGGTGTGTACGATAATTTGTTAGAAATATCTTGAAGATGGTGACTCTAGCGACCTACAAGAAGAGTATCACAGCAGAAGTCACTACCAAAATCTTCCTTGAACAAGTATGCATACACTTTGGGATCCCACGGTTCATTATCTTAGATCAGGACAATAGGTTCCTAAGTACATTTTGGTTAAGCCCTTGGTCATTGTTAGATACTAATCTCACTAAGTCCAAGGTCTTCCACGCCAAAAATAATGGCCAAATAGAGGTCGTCAATAGGATGATCATGCACATCTTGCACATGTACAACTAGAAGCATCCACACACATGTGATGAAAGCCTCCCCTATGTCCAACATAGCTACAACAAATCTCTCCACAGCTTAACTGGTCATAGCCCCTTTCAGGTGGGGTTGAGATTCTAGCCACTATGTCCCATTGAGGTTTCCATACAACTTCTAGCTACTCAAGAAGATTCATATCATGTCCAATCCAAAGCTAACAGAGCTACTAGCTTCATTGAATGCATTTATCACATCTGCTAGTAGGTCCATGACATATTGGACAGAGAAAATTCTAAGTACAAATAAAATCATGATCAACATCTGGTGCCACACAAATTCTAGGTGGGTGAAAACGTTTGGTTACATTTGCAGAAGGAGTGCTTCGTTAGGGCCCATTGTAAGCTTTTCCCACTCCGATATGGGCCTTACACCATCACTAAGGGTGTAGGAGATAATTCTTTCAAGCTTAGCATTCCATTGTTCCTTGGCTTGCACCCAATATTTAAAGTTCCCACATGACAAAGACAAGAATGAGAATCCATGCTCGATTCACAACCAATTTATTGAATATAAAAGATCTCCATTGCTCGAATGTTTCCACCAAAATATTATAGTTACAATCTGGATATCCAAAAAGGAGTAAGACTCACATCAAAAGATGATTGGAAAAAGGACACACATTAAAGAGGTTCTCCAAAGTATCTTCATGATTCTAGCATAGGGAACATAGTGAGGGGCCCTAAAATCCATTTTCCCTGATTTGATCCCACGAGAGGATCTTTCATCGTTCTATCATCCAAATTTTCTACCAAATAGGGTCTTGGTGGATGTCTTGATGACTAGCAAGCAGAGAGAGTAAAAAGGGATATGGAAAGAGAGTAAAGGGGAGCTTAGGGGGAGAGAGAGTGAGGAGAGAGTGAGATAGGATGGAGACATAGGAAGAGAGAAAGAGTGTGACAAAGGCATAGAGAAAGGGAGGATGTAGTGAGAGAAAGAGAGTGGGGAGAGGGTTAAAGAAAAGGGGGTGAGGGGGGGAGAGATGTCATTTTTTTTTTAATTTGGAGATGAAATATATCAAATTTCTGAAAAACATAAATCTTTTATTTCACCATAAAATTTGATTGGTTGACCTACTTTGAAATCGGAAAATAACCCTCACTATTACAGATGAATACCTACATCATAATAAAAGAAAAAAGGAGAAAATTATGATATGTTAAGATAGTGGGGCTTCAATAGATTTCTTGATTTTAATACACACAAACATAAACACACACACACACACACACACACACACACACATATATATAACATTAAAAATTCATGGAAAATAGCTCTGCAAAAGAGCTATTTCTTATCTACAACTATACAAATTTGTTTCAAAACACTATTATTTACATACCAAATCATGTGCCAAGTGAACATATACATTATGTTTTAGAGAAAAAATAACATACCAATCTAAAAAAAAACATCATTCTTTATTGAGTTATATCAATTTTCTATAAATAAAAGTTATATATTAAGGAAGAAAATTCATTTTTCTACATTTTATCCTTTTATCCCAAGTCCTAAAATCATGTATAAATATTTCTAATAATTATTTCTAATGATCATATTTTCCAAATTTCCATTGCAACTAACTTGTCATAATTAGGTAGCATTATGTGGCACCAACCCTCTTATTTTTTTTCATTTGTGAAATGCTCAATTATCTATATCTTTAGATATTATTGTTTGTTATTATTCAATTTTATCTCATAATTATTATTTGTAATACTTTTGTATTGTTATATTTATCTTTACTAACTTACACTATTAATTTATATATAAAATAAATTGGCAATTTCACTAGATGTTGCAAAGGAAATGTTGTAAGGCGAAAAAAAATGGAGAAAGAGCATAGATGAACACAAATGTGATATGTTAGAATTTGAGTGAGAGAAATAACATGGTGTTAAAAGTAAAGTGAACTCCTCTTTTGCTATCCTATTGATTTGAGTTGCAATATGTCAATTGAGGGAATGCTCAACAGTTTCAACATTGTACTTGCAGCTCGTCAATGTTTTTTTGCTTCACCTGATACCATCTTTTTTATACCTTGTACATCCTCTCCCATGAATACTCCTACTAACTATTATTGCTTTCTCTTTACTAAATTTTCATACAAATGTACCAATTCAAATAACCAGGATGTCGGAGTGATATCATCAACTACTGCTTTTTTTTTGGTCTACAATTCTCTTTAAGAGGTTTTGAGAATAACCAACAAACTAGAGTGACAACAACTTGTTTTGGCTTTCGAGATTTCCTTCACCAACTTCAAGATTTCCAACTGACTTAACCTCAAATTTTAACAATCAACATAGAGAGTGATATTCTATTTTCTCCTCTAGTGTACATTGTAGTGTTGGATCACAACTTGTACCTATTGTATATCCTTTTTCTAGCTCTAAATGTGTAAATGTGTGTGTCTTTGAATGTTATCAACAAATCCCTTAACAATACCCTTTCAATGTTTTAATTTACATTTCTCTTCACTTTCATTCTTGTGCATTAGATTTCTTACCCCTATTTTATTTGACCATTGTTTTCTTTACGTTAGTCTAATAATATCGCATAGATAATACATGTGATATCTAAGAACATCACTTTGGGAAGGTCATACATGTGAGGAGAATATGGTGAATATGGAGTTTGGTTAGTTGTACAAGCCTTTGGCAACAAGTGGTTAATCAAAACCAGTTATTAATAGAGGATTGAATCAAGCATGGGAATATGCCTACTAGAAATGCATCTATTATTATAAGAGTTTTAGTTCATCTAAAGGGTTTTACTTTTGGTTTATACCCTTCGAAAGACCAAGAACACCTATTCAAAATCATACATAATTAGTATATGATAGATTAACACAATCTTCTGCTGTGTCAACTCCACCCATAAGTCTTGACCCTACAACATTCAAAATCCAATTCCTCCACACATTTATTTCTATCATTTCAAACCTCTAAGCATTATTGTTGTTACATATATCTTGTCACTGCAAATTCTTCTTGCGTGAGGTGCATTATTACAATTCCCAATATTTTTTTAGGAGAAAGGAAAGTATGAATGTAGAATGAAATCCTTCACATAAGGATATTCCAGTGTATTAGTAAGACTTGCAAATATTATGAACATCACATAAATAACATCCATAACAATGAACAATAAAAGACCCACGAGGCACGACATTGAAAATACATATAATTTTAGTAACAAAGGGATAAATCACATCAACCTTGACCCCATAGAATCTGGTGGGATCAATCATATAAAAGTTAATGGTGATCCTCTATGTTTTTTCCCCTATAGACCATTCAGCATGGAATGCATTATAACTCTGGACATTTATCCATTAGTTGGGTTGTGGTTCAACAGTAAAGCAATGCAAGATTTTATCTTAACTGGCCCAGGTTCAATTCTCAGTGTTTCAGTGCATGCAACTCTCTCCTCTGCCTGGGGATTCCTAGAGTGGCATGTCCCAGGAGTTTCATTCCTACTCTGGCCAAATATTGGGTGGTTCTTGGTGAAGGAATAAAAACTAACAACATTTATCCATCTATGCTCATCAGACTTCATCTCCAAAGATATGAACAACTTGTATGTGAAAGCTTCCTTCACTTTTTAGGTTACAAACTATAAATTGGTATATGTCAGTGACATAATAAACTGGTATATTAAATTAAAAAAAATACTATAAATAAGGATGATATTTATATCAAATTTCTAAACAAAATTAGTTGATTTATTCCAAGAGACTTTAGCTCAAGGATTAAGAGAAAAACATTTCTTAAAGAAGAATAGTTTGCATGAAATGTTCAATGTTCATCATGTATTCCGTTAAACAATGTATCACACCTTCTACGCATTTTTTCATATTTAAAAAAACTCAATGCATTTCAATAACTATTGAGATTATCATCCTCTCGATCACATATATCAAATTATTTGATTATATAATTGGACCAGACATCATGGAAAATATCATGTACACCTTGGATTTTTGGTTTGACGACCATGAAGCCAACATAGATGAATGCATTGAAAGCGTGTGAACATTACAATATCTTCATACATCAAAGGGTGGTGAAGCTTTATGATAAATTGGAAAAGGAGATTCCAAAAACTAGTAAAGGAAAGAATGACACTTTCAAGACAACAAATGAGATGAAAACCTTGACTGATCTCATCAAATTTAATTTGTCTACAATAGTTATGGTTATAACATTTTTTTATCAACAATGCCAACTTGAAATGCATTCTCGAATAAAGGAAAAAAAATGGACAATATCCCTTGAGACCAGTAAAATAAAAAGAGACTCGATTGAATGGCTAAAATTAATTAAGAAATAGATTAAGTTAAAACTACAATCTAACCATTCTTTTGGACCATAATAACAATATCTTCAGAATCTCACATCTTCCCTCATTGAATAAACTTAAGATGTCTTAAACTACAAAAGTATTTAGTGTATGTGCCAAAAATTGCATGTGATGGTGATGGTGGTGGTAGTGCTTCGTCAGGGTGAGCTTCCTCTCGCTTCTACAATAAGCCATATAATTCCCAGGAACCATCTAATTTTTTCAAGCATGGATTAGTCCTAAAAGGTAAATCTCCCATGGATTTGACCCCCTAACACCCCCAAAGAAGCGTTGTGCTACAAATATTTAAAAAAAAGATAAATATTGTCTACATAAGGACCCGCATATTTCTTTGAAGCATATTCTTATGAAGAAAAAAACCCCTTTTATTCAAAAAAATTGGCGATATTGCAAAAAATTCAAAGGTCTAATGTGTCCAATACTTTTTATTTACATCGAGTTCCTACACAAATTTGTGCAATCGCCTGAGATGGAAATGATTTTTTTCATCCCCAAGCACCTATTTCAGCCCTAGGTTTAGGATTTAAGGAAAAAATGAAACCCCAAAAAGGGAATCAAATAGATGGAATCATTGAATTGACAGAAATAACTTACAGGGATGGGACGAAGAGCTTGGGGTGCTTGAGTGGGAGTTCATCGGTCATGTTCTCAGTACTAGAAATATCATGTGATGGTGATGCTGGTAGTAGTGCTTCATCATGGAAAGTTTCCTCCCACTCCTCCAATGAGCCATCTAATGTTGATAAAACATCTAATGCCATCGGGCATGGATTAGTCTTAAAAGGTAAATCACCCAGCAGATTTGACCCCCTAACACCCCCAAAGTGTTGATGTGCTACAAATATAAAAAAAGATAAATAGTCTACACAAGGACCCACATATTTATCTAAAGCAGATTCTTATGAAGAGAAAAACCTCTTTTAATCAAAAATTCTGATGAGATTGCAAAAAATTCAGAGGTCTAATGCATCCTATATTCATTTCATACACAGATTTTTGCAATTGCCTCAGATGGAAGTGTTTTTTAATGTTCTTCAAAACATTGTAATCCCACGAAGAATGACCAAAACCAAGGTTAGGAAATCCTCCGCCATACTAAGAATCGTATGAAGCCACTTAAGTGCTTGGAATATAATAGAAACAAATTGAATACACAAAACTTAGAAACCTAAAGAAAGTGCAAGCGAAGCTATTGCAAGAACTATGAATTGGAGATGATTCTTGTTGTTATGAGACGATACAACCTTTCAATAGATCCACCCAATCAATTATGGTGAAACAAGAACAAGAACAAGAAAAACAATTAACAATTATTTTTCTTAATGTTTTCATGTTTATGTTTAATAACAATTAACTATTTTATTAACGGTTTAATCTAATGGAAAACCATTGTTCAATCATGTAAGAATGAATCTAATGGTGAACAATGGTGCATAGTGACATCTAAGGGAGTTCTTCACATAGGGAAAAGCCTTATGGAATAATTATTAAAAAATAACATTTCATAATTAATCATATATGCTCTTTACCAAAAAAATAAATAATTATATTAAAATTATATGGTAGGTTTATACTTTCCACTTTACTCAGACTTATAGGAAAAATTTCTATTTAAGGAATCATTTGGTTTAACTGAAAGTAACCAAATGTTTGCAATCGACTTTCACAATAACTCCACTCAGCATTCAGTGGACCACCTCAATAGTATATGTAGAATAATTTTGTGCTCACAACAAATCTAATGTAGACAATAATTTTTACACAACACAGGCACTGAAGATAACTTCTACTATATTTATAGTCATTAGGAGGAGGTTTGAATTATTTAATTATTTATTTTAACTGAAAATATAATATATCAAACTAATTTATCAGTGCGAGCTTTTATTGTAGTTATTTACTTTCATTTGCTTTCCTTTTTAACCGTAGCATGATTTCTCTAGCTTAGCTCCAAATGACATCAATGCAAGCTAGTACGATAGTAACACTGTATCCAAAGAATACAATGAAACAAGAAACCCATAACACCATAGAAGATCATTCTGTTGTCAATAGATGCAATTCGTTGTTATTGTTAGGCCTCATAAAAACTATAACACTCTAAATAGACATTAATTATCTAAATATTCAGATGATGAAAATCCATTTACAGTATCCAAATAAATGAAATGGATCTTTTGCAATGAATTTTGCTATTAAAAAAAATCATCTATATTATCATTGCACAAGACCCTGCTACAAAATGGACTATTTTATAAACTCTACAGATCAATAGGTTTGGTATAGTTATTTGGAGACTAAATTAATGCTCCTCATCCACTCTGTCACAGTTCTTAAAAGGCTCTCATTATTATCATTCATTCTAAATCTTTTACAATAGAATTCTTTTATGCTGTTTAAGTTTTTTTTTTGCTTTTACAACACCAAATTAAAGGAAGCGACATGTCGTTATTGTTGTGTCATGATTGAGTTTTAGACTGACAAGCTTGCCTGGATGTTGTCTGAGTTTGAAACTGAGAGGCTTGCATGTATGTTGTTCAAAGTAACTTTTGTCACTTTTGCAACACAAAATTAAAGGAAGTGGCTTTTGGTTACTGTTGTTGTCATGATTGAGTTTGATATTGATAGGCTTGCATGGATTTTGATTGAGTTTGAAATTGAGAAGGTTGCATGAATGTAGTTGACGCTCTTAACAAAGATAAATAAAGGACCAAATAAATAAATAAGTAAATGATAACATTTATTAACAATACTTCAATTATGAACAATATATAAAATTTAGCAATAGGAAAAACTATGATGGCGTTAACTTTCTTAATAAAACGAAATGCATATTTCACCCACGTTATAAGTGAGCCATTTTTCACCCATTCACTTTTCACCGTGTATCTTTCCTCCTCATTATGAATGATGATTCTCAAGATATTTATAAACTAATTTTATGGATCAATATCATGAATCATCCATACCATATATTCAAAATTATCTCATTTATTTATTCTTATTCATTATATATATATATATATATATATATATATATATATATATATATATATATATATATACTTGATTTGGTTTCACATCATTTCACTCACCTATTCACTTTTCACTATGTATCTTTCCTCCTCAATATCCTCAATATGAATGACGATTCTCAAGATATTTATAAACTAATTTTATGGATCAATATCATGAATCATCCATACCATATATTCAAAATTATCTCATTTACTTATTCCTTAACATTATTATGTGTGTGTGTGAGAGAAAGAGAGAAAGAGATTTGGTTTCACATCATTTCACCTCTATCTAGTGTCAAGTGTGAAATGATGTGAAACCAAATCATATATATATATATATATATATATATATATATATATATATATATATGATTTGGTTTCACATCATTTCACACTTGACACTAGATAGAAGTTTGAGTCAATATTTTACTATTATTTCCATTTACTAATCTTTTCTCTAGATATTTTTCATCATTTGTAACCTTTATCTTTTCATCACATTTGCATCAACCCAACCAATATTCTTTCATCACATTTGCAACCTTTATCATGGCCTCCAAATATAAAAATTGTGCCATATCACACCTCTACATCTTAAACACTTATGTTTTAAATGTTGTGTAATGATCTTTTACATTTTCTATGAAAAATAATCTTCATGTGTAGCATCCTTCATTAAGTCGGCTTCATTATTCTCAAATTTCAAACCAGTTTCATGTATTGGTTTAGGATGCGTTGGACTGTATTGTGCATCATCCTTATGAAAGTTGGCTTCATTATTTTCAAATTTCACACTAATTTTATCTATTAGTGTAGGATCCTTTGGAGTGTATTGTATAGAAAACAATGTTGGGCATGTTGTACCACACTAAAGTATAATTTGTTGTAATACAATAGAAAGATCTAACATGTTTCACTAATGGAAACTTTGAAGTGATGTGTTATCTCTTAATAAAAAAATGGTGCTATGTAAAGTAAACATTTCATGCAGCTGCATGATGTGAAAAAGAAACATTAGAGCAATGTGATATGTATGTGCAAAGAAATTTTTTTTACCTTTTCAAAAAATAATATATCTCACCACTAATCAATTCTTTGGATACGAAAGTTAGAAAATTATGACCTATGAAATAAAGGAATGATAAATTCAAAGAAATACAATATCTCACTTCCAAAATATCCCAATGACTAATGAATTCAAAGCAGTACAATATCTCACTACCGAAAAATTGCCAATGTTCATCCATTTTTTATGGTTTTCTATTTAGTTAAAACATTATGTTTTAGAACTAAATCATTTTAAATAACATACCTTAGGAGCAAATGTTCATCACTTTTTTTATGGCTTTCTACCGGTTAAAACATTATGTTTTAAAACTAAATCATCTTGGGTAATAAATAGCACCTTTTGTCAGGTCCCTTTTAAACTCCAAAGAGTTACATTTTATCACACTTTTGAAAAAATTTCGTGTGATCTTTATCATGTGTTGCATCCTTCTTGAAGGTGGGTGCAATATATTTCAAGCTTCACACACGTTTATCATTCGGCGAGACTTACATTTTATCACACTCTTCAAAATTTTCGTGTGAAAAGTTGTCATGGCATTTGCCATTTATTTTGTGTGGGATCGTTGTCATGCGTTGCATCCTTCTTGAAGAAGGTGGGTGCAATCGTTTCATGCGTTGCATTTATTTTTTTTGTGTGGGATCGTTGTCATGCGTTTCATAAATCTTTAAGTTTCACACACGTTTGAGCATTTGGCGTGGGCGTGGGATGCCTTGGCTTGTATTATATAGAAAATTTGGTATTAGGGAAAATAATGTTTTACGCGGTAAAATTTGGTGCAATGTGAGAAGGTAAAATGTGGTACAATGTGAGATATTTGAAATTTAAAGAAGTTTCATAAGATTTATGAAACAAAACAAAGAAATTATATAAATGTAAATTTATAATATATATTTGATATAATCAAATATATTAAAAAAATAAAATTTATTAAATAGATAAAAAATTTAAAACATTAAAATTTAAAAATATGAAATTATACAATATATCATATAATGGAAATTTTTAATATAATGATAAAGATTTGAAGAAATATGATATATCAAAAACTTTCTTGTATGGAAAATTCAAAATTCTAAACAAATGGTTAGGTTTTTAGGTTTATATAACTTTAATATTTTTAATTTACTCAGAGCGAAAAAATTGTTAGGGTTTTCGATTCATATAACCATAATATTTTTCATTTATTAGATGATGATCAAAAAGTAAAATATTTTAACATTTATGTTAGGTATTTTTTATATATGAAATGTTAATCAATTTACACCTAGAATACTATGTATTTTCTATAGATGAAAATCGTGGATATGTATCGAAACCTTGAATGTAACATCCTGTGATTCATGAGCGACCGGGCGCGCGCTCCTTCCTCCACAAAAATCGACTAAGGCACAAAAGAGGAACCGCAAGCGACCAAGGCATGGCATATATGCGGATGAATGGGCGTTCGTGGGTTTATAGGACGAGTTGGACAACTTGCCAAACGAGCCGACCATGTGGTGGCGTTGCATAACGTTGAGGACGCGTTGGTTGGAAGTGTGTGGAGGGGTCGGCCATGGGCGCGACCTTCACACGAAGGAGGAGTATAAACAAGCACACGGAGATGGCATTTTGACCATCGAACATCGCTCATCTTCCATCGCTCAACAAGGAGTGCGCACAGAGCCGCAGTAAGGCGCAAGGGATGCGCTCGCCTGCCGGGCGAAGGGCACGAGCTGCACAAAGGTTGTAAGGGCGGTTGAAGGTGCGGGTGGAGGGCGTTCTAAGGCGCCCGCCCGCCGGACGAGGAACGAGTTTTGGATTGCGGTTGGTGTGGGTTGTGCACGGGCGCGCCCGCCCATTTGGGCAAGGAAAACTTGTGTTCGGTTGTGAGTTTTATTTCGGTTGAGGTTGAGGTGTGACCACCGTGCGCTCTTGCACGGGTGGGCGCCCAACCCGGGTATAAAACGCCGGTGGAGCCTAGCTCCCGGTCATTGTACAAAATCTTCTTATATATAAAATAAAAGCATTCTCTTGCATATGATGTGTTCCTGGTTGTTCTATCATGTTTTTTATTAATTGTTTCCGCACATTAATATAATAATTCATGTTTATGATGAATGTTGAAGGCGTAGTTCATAAATTAATATGACAATGGTGAATGTTAATTACTTAGGCGGTGCCGCACCCGACCAATTTAAGGAAAAAAGAATTGGGGGCGTGACAGGTGGTATCAGAGGAGGCTCACGACGAGTGAAGTTGGTGTATGATGAAGATGATACACATCTGCACTTCATGACAGGTGGTATCAGAGCAAGTTCACAGGTGGTGAAGCCGTTGCTTGATGATGAACACAAAGAACATACATGTATGCAGGGAAACGTTATGGAGAAATCGTGGATTAATAGTCTGGGTTTCGTGGACTTGATGGTTCATGGCAAGACCATTCAATCTCTGGTGGACACGGGGGCCACTCATAATTTCATGATGACACGGTTAGAAAAAGAGGTTGGACTGATGATCTTCCCTTCGAATGTGGAAGTCAAGGCAGTGAACTCTAGAGCTAAAGTGGTGGGGTTGGCACACGAAGTGCCTGTGCAGATAAAAGACTAGAAGGGTCAGTTGGAATTCATAGTGATGGAGATGAATGACTTCGACATGATACTCAAACAGGATTTCTTGAAGTGAAACAAGGCTATTGTTGTCCCCTTCTGTGATGAGGTGGTGCTGGTTGGACAGTCACAAACTTGGACTTTTCCCACTCATAGGCAAAGGAGGGAAGTCAAGGTGCAGCATGTTTCTGCACTGATTTTGGAGAAGGCTATGAAGGAGTTAGATATGGAGACATATGCGATGATGTTCAAGGGAGTCGAAGGTGATGGAGTGGGGACACCTGTTTCGCCCGAGATTTCTGAGGTATTGACCAAATATGCGGATTTGATGCCTGATGAGCTACCAAAGAAACTTCTACCAAGGCGTGCAGTGGACCATAGCATTGAGCTTGAGCCAGGAAAGCAACCCCTGGCTAAAGCACCTTATCGGTTGTCAGGACTTGAGTTGGAGGAATTGAAACAACAGTTAAAGGAGTTAGCTGATGCAGGTTTCATCAGACCTTCAAGGTCCCCTTATGGAGCTCCGGTATTGTTCCAACGGAAGAAGGATTCGAATGAGCTATGGATGTGCTATGATTACCGTGCACTGAACAAGCAGACTGTAAGGAACATGTATCCTTTGCCATTGGCTGCTGATTGCTTTGATAAGCTTGTGAAAGCCCGAGTGTTTTCCAAGCTGGACTTAAGGCATGGGTATTACCAGGTGCGGATAGCTGAAGGAGACGAGAAGAAGACCGCGATAGTAACAAGGTATGGTAGCTTTGAGTTCCTTGTTATGCCATTTAGGTTGTGTAACGCTCCTGCTACGTTTTGCACTATGATGAATGATGTCCTACGGCCATACTTGGATTCGTTCGTAGTAGTGTACTTGGACGATATAGTGGTGTTCAGTGACAACATGGAGGATCATAAGAAGCACTTGGCTATGGTGTTCGAGGCACTGAGGGCAAATCAGTTGTTCTTGAAGAAGTCTAAGTGTGTGTTCGCTCAGACCGAGATTCCGTTCCTTGGGCATATTGTTGGTCAAGGGTATATACGGATTGAGCCGAGCAGAGTGAAGGTGATCGAGGACTGGGTTGAATCGAAGAATGTCCATGAGATGAGGGTGTTTTTGGGCATGACCAACTACCAACGAAAGTTCATAGAGGGGTACTCCAAGGTAACATCATCACTGACAGACCTATTGAAGAAAGACAAGAGGTGGAGTTGGACGGATAAATGTCAGAAGGCATTTGATGACTTGAAGAAGAGGATGGTTACAACACTGATACTGAAGTTTCCTGACTTCGAGAGACCATTTGAGGTACACACTGATGCTTCAAATTTTGCCATAGGAGGGGTTCTCATGAAGGATGGGCATCTGGTGGCGTACGAGAGATGGAAGTTGCAGGATAGAGAACAAAGGTATCCGGTCCATGAGAAGGAGATGACTGCGATCATTCACTGTCTTCATGTGTGGAAGCATTACTTGATCGGGAAGCCGTTTGTTGTCAAGACTGACAACGTTACAACAAGTTATTTTGCATCACAACCGAAGCTTTCTGCGAAGCAAGCTCATTGGCAGGACATCTTGGCAGAGTTCGACATGATTATCGAGTATAGACCGAGAAGACACAATGCGGTAGCAGATGCCCTTAGCAGGAAGGGACAACTTGCAGCATTGAAGGGAGAAAACCGGGAAGCTAGGAGTAGGAGTTGAGTTCAGATGTCAGAAGAGATGCAGAATAAGCTCAAGGAAAGTGTTGAAACCGATACTTTGGCTCAGAATATAGTGAAGCAGATAAAGGAGGGGAAGACACGAAAGTTCTTTCTACGAGACGGGTTCTTGTTCTTTGGAAACCGACTCTATGTTCCAAATTCATCTGGGTTCAGGAGGCACCTTTTGAAGGAGTGCCACGACTCGCCATGGCCTGGCCACCCAGGGATGTGTTGTTCTTTGGCATTGTTGGAGAGAGGATTCTTTTGGGAAAAGATGCGAGAGGATGTAGAGGAGTATGTACATACGTGCATCATTTGTCAGTAGGACAAATCAGATACTTAGAGGCAAGGAGGACTGTTGTAGCCTTTACCGATTCTTGAGAGACCATGGATGAGTGTCTCGATGGACTTCATCACTCAGTTGCCACAGGTTCAGGGGTATAATGGGATTATGGTCGTGGTTGATCGTTTTTCCAAGTATGTTGTCTTTGTTCCAACAAAGATACCTTGTGGAGATGAGCGGACTACGGAGTTGTTCTTTAAGAACATAGTGAAGTATTGGGGGATGCCATTGAGAATTGTGTCAGATAGAGATCCGCGTTTTACAGGCAGATTTTGGACCACATTGTTCAAGCTAGTCAGGACAGAGTTGTTGATGAGTTCGAGTTATCATCCGCAGACAGATGTGCAGACCGAGAGGATCAACGCGTTGCTGGAGGACTACTTGCGACATTATGTGACGACTCATCAGAAGAATTGGCCTGAACTCTTGGATATTGCTCAGTTTAGCTACAATATTCAAAAGAGTTCTGCGACGGGGTATAGTCCATTTGAGTTGGTGAATGGGCAGATGCCAGTTGCACCGCATACCGTAGTGACAGGAGGTTTTTTTAGGAGTCCTCATGCGAAGAAGTTCATGAAGGCTTGGGATGAGACCTTGGAGTTGGCACGGTTGCGCTTGCACGAAGCTGCAAGGAGAATGAAGAAATATGCTGATCGAGGAAGACAGGATGCGCACTTCAGTGTGGGGGATATGGTGTTTCTCAGGATTACCAGGGAGTAGTTTCAGCCAACCAAGGGGACTGCGAGCAAACTGACACGGAAGTATGAGGGACCATTCCGAGTGAAGAAGAGAGTGGGGGAAGTTGCTTATGAGCTGGAGCTTTCGCACCATATGCACATGAAGCATCCAGTTTTTCACATGAGTCAGTTGAAGAGATGCAGACTTGATGTTGATCATCCAAAGAGAGCTGAACCGCCGAGAGGACCAGCCGGGATTGTGGACAAGCTAGGACTGGAGTTGGATAAGATTTTGAGCTACAGAACTACAGGGATTGGTTGCCACATGAAACGGGAGTATC
Organism: Pinus tabuliformis; assembly: GCA_031772625.1. Lineage (NCBI taxonomy): Eukaryota > Viridiplantae > Streptophyta > Pinopsida > Pinales > Pinaceae > Pinus > Pinus tabuliformis. The sequence goes on along the minus strand of CM062804.1, from coordinate 1,207,601,382 downwards.
TTGTCAGATGGAAGAATGCACCGGAAGAGGAGAGCTAGGAATCAGAGGACTCACTTTGGAGATGGAAGAAGAAGATTGCGAAGTATGAACGGAAGATACTGAGGCAGTCGGGATTGTCGAGGGCGACAATGATTTCAAGTGGGGGAGGATGTAACGTCCTGCGGTTCATGAGCGACCGGGCGCGCGCTCCTTCCTCCACGAAAATCGACTAAGGCACGAAAGAGGAACCGCGAGCGACCAAGGCGTGGCATATATGCGGATGAATGGGCGTTCGTGGGTTTATAGGGTGAGTTGGACGACTTGCCAAACGAGCCGACCATGTGGTGGCGTTGCATAACGTTGAGGACGTGCTGGTTGGAAGTGTGTGGAGGGGTCGGCCATGGGCACGATCTTCACACGAAGGAGGAGTATAAACAAGTAAACGGAGATGGAATTTTGACCATCGAACATCACTCATCTTCCATCGCCCAACAAGGAGTGCGCACAAGTGTAGAGCCATAGCAAGGCGAAAGGGATGCACCCGCCTACCGGGCGAAGGGCACGAGCTGCAAAAAGGTTGTAAGAGCGGTTGAAGGTGCGGGTGGAGGGCGTTCTTAGGCACCCGCCCGCCGGACGAGGAACGAGTTTTGGATTGTGGTTGGTGTGGGTTGTGCACGGGTGCGCCCGCCCATTTGGGCAAGGAAAACTTTTGTTCGGTTGTGAGTTGTATTCCGGTTGAGGTTGAGGTGTGACCACCATGCGCTCTTGCACGAGTGGGTGCCCAACCCGGGTATAAAACGCCGGTGGAGCCTAGCTCCCGGTCATTGTACAAAATCTTCTTATATATATAATAAAAGCATTCTCTTGCATATGATGTGTTCCTGGTTGTTCTATCATGTTTGTTATTAATGGTTTCCACACATTACTATAATAATTCATGTTTATGACGAATGTTGAAGGCGTAGTTCGTAAAGTAATGTGACAATGGTGAATGTTAATTACTTAGGCGGTGCCGCACCTAGCCAATTTAAGGAAAACATAATTGGGGGCGTGACACTGAACCCTTAACAAAGTGTTGCCTCGCCTCCTCCTGCTTTTGCTAAATCAAGTTCCCTTGTGGGATTCTATTATGGATGATAAATGGTCCAGCCAGGCTTTAAAATTGACACCCATAAAATCAGTTTAATTTAAAATAAACACGTCATTATCAACTTGCTAATAACTTTTAAAAACGTCATAATGACTGGCATATCATAAAATGACCAGTTTCAATTATATATATAATACATATATATTTTATATATCTGTAACGATCCTATTGAAGATTTGTAACGATCGTATTCAAGATTTGCAGGACGAATTGACCCGGTGCTCAAGTGTTGCGAGTCAATCAAATCAAAATGATGTGAATACACAGTGGTTAAGAGAAATGGCCTCCGGATATTTGTACTATGTATGGATTTTGATGGACGAGCATAGTCTAGCTCTAATGAAATGCATTTCTTAGAGAGGAATGGCCTAGACCTCTTTCATTGTGTAATGCCAAAAAGGATCAGGTGAAAGCCACTCGTTTCACAAAAATTTAAAGGAAAGTTCAAAATCGTTTGTTTCAGCACATGCAGCTGAAACCAACGGTGAAAATTTTGCTTTAATAGTGAACAAAATCACAAGATTTAAAGAAGTTTGTTCAAGATTCAAAGTTGGTAACGGACATCGGCTATGGTATTCATTCAACTTCTTCACAAAAGCAGGTATGTCATCTTAGATTCCCTTGTTAGAAATGTCGTTGTTGCTTGAACAATCATAAAACCTATTCCTGGATTAAAGAGCTATAGATGTGGTTTTATATTTTATTTTCCCGATTTCTCTGGGCTCTGGGCTTCTGATAATCAGAGTTTTTTTATTTGGGGAATGGTTAGTTTTCTATGGACAATAAATATGTAGTTGTTGTGAAAGCATGACTAAAATTTCGGGAATGCGTATACTTTCAATTCCATAACTCCTTTAATTTTAGAAGCCATTGATTGTTTTGAGTTTAGAGGTGTGATGGTTAAGAATTAAAGCACGAAGGTCATGGTGTGAAATAGAAACACTAAATTTTAAAGGAGCAACCCACCACTCTGTGTCTTTGACTTGCACACAAACAACTAAGATTATCGATAGGAGTGTTAGCTTGACTACAATGTCGAACAAGAGTCTAGGAGTGTCGAATAACTTAACTACTCCCACTACTATTGATTTGTTCTCAATCATCATTACCAGAACCAATCTATTTACTACAAACACATTGGATATATTTCAATTTACAATTGAGGCAGAATCTTAAATTTGCACAGGAGTTGCTCTTCAGTCAACCAACACTTTCTCTGCCCTCGTTTAGGTGGTGGGGCTCACTTTGTTACTGCTGCTTGCTCAGAGGTGGGTACCCTTGCTATTGGATATTGAAATGGTGGATATGCAACCAATTACTCTAATGGCACTTAAATTGGCTTTCGAACCTTGGGAGAATTGGGGCAATATAGTGGAAAAGGAGAAATTTGGTAACCCGCCTGTGTGTGCTTGGCTTCTTCCCCTGTAGATCCATGTACCAGCACAGGATGATATAAGCCGAGCTGAGCATAGATTCATGATCATAAATTTGAACCATAGATCCTTGTAACATTTCAAGATGATAAAAGAGGAATCCTTGTAACATTTCAGGATGATAAAAGGGGAATCATTGAGCATAGATTTGAACAATGATTATTAGATTTGAATTTTGAACCATAAGACAATAGGCTTTACTCTCGAGGACACAAAAAACATATTTCTTAGAGGGAAACCGAGGTAGAATGATTTGACATACTATTAGATTTCATACGCGAGCAAAGCAAAGGCATGCCTGAGCATAACTTCATTACATTTGATTCAATAAGCCACCAATCACGCAAAAATGGCAATAATCCTAGTCTCTCACTGTGTACTCTCTTGATGAAACTTTGTATTCACTTAGATAAAACTAGTAAAAATAATTATTAAAAGTCAAATAACGAGCCGTTTAAAAATAAAACTGTCATAAAAAATACTGATGGGTGAGGGGACCCATCAAATTTAACCCCTGGGTCCAGCGACGAGGCTGGTTGGGTCAACCTCGGATGGGAAATTTTATCATTGAGAAAAACAAAGGTTTCTGCAAGGCGTTGTATTTGATCACATCTCGGTTGATTGAATGGGGTTGAAATGGTACATAGAATATATATGCAAGGATTTAGTTTTATTTATTCAAAACATTTATGTTTCCATTAAAAAGGTAGATAGAGAATAGATGATCAGTAAGGATATCGAACGTTATTTTTCCATCTTATCATTTAGTCTTAGCATATTTAACGCTACCAATGTTTTCCTCGTTAGCCCATCTTGTGTCTTTAGCCCAGTAGGCCACGTTAGCCTATCTATTGCTCATTTATATGGATGCTTGGACACTAACACTAATATCATTTCATTTTAATTAATGTAAGTTCTAGCAGATGCAAATAACTTTAAATTTTTCTTAACCATGTAAATTGTGGAAGCAAGGACCACCAAAGATCGAAGATGCGAGTTGCAGCCACATCAATATACTGACACCCGAGCCCAATAATCCTCCAAGAAATAAGTACTCTCATCTTGCTGTGATTGCTACTGACCCTCCCAGAAATAGGTACTCCCATCTCCTGTTTGCGATTGATGCTGCGGAAGGAAAGGAAAGCGAAGGCCAAAGAGGTCCCTGCAAATGCACTCACCATTAGACTACCAAATTTTTTGAAATAAAATAGACTATGTCAAAAATTTTGAAATGAAACAAACTATTTCAACAAGATCCATCCCATTCATTCAGAAGAAACCCTATCATTCACCATGGGAAAATATTCACATAAAAAAATCAACAAAATGGCCTACATAATTAAAAAATTAAAAAACTTACCTCATTGCTCGAGTAAGTAGGAATGGATAAGAGCCAGATTACAGAATTGATGCAAGCCTTGAGAAGCTTGCCAATATTCAAAAGAAGATGTAAATAAAATCTGATGGCACGAGGACACAACTAAACTACAAATTAACCCTTTTCAGATGACTATGCAGGGCAACACTGATCTTTTTAATGTTCTTCAAAACATAGTAATCTCACTAAGAATGACCAAAACCCTGGTTAGGAAATCCTCCACCATAATAAAAATAGTATGAAACCATTTAAATGCTTGGAATACAATAAACAAATCAAATACACACAACTCATAAACCTAAAGAAAGAACAAGCGAAATGATTGCAAGAACTATGAATTGGAGATCGTTTTTGTTGTTATGAGATGGTACTCAATCAATTACAACCAAACACAAACAACGATTAACAATTATTTTTGTTAATGTTTTCATGTTTATGTTTAATAATAATTAATTTTTTAATATGAGGGCAGAGCATTGTTCAATGGTCTAACAATGAATATGACAATGAACAATGGTGCAAAGTGGCATCTAAGGGAGTTCTTCCCATAAACAAACACCTTACAACATAATTGTTATGATGAACCACAATAGTGGGAGTTTTTCCCAGACACAAACACCTTACAAGATAATAGTTATGATGAATCACAATTGTTGGTTCCTTATAACATAATTGTTATGATGAACCACAATAGTGGGAGTTCTTCCTAGAGACAAACACATTACAGCATAATTGTTATGATGAACCACAATAGTTGGTTTGAAAAGCGTGAACAAAATTTTCTTCTATGTGATTTTTACCCAAAAAAACTCTTCTTAATCATCTTACTTATACATTTTATTTATAGATATTAATATTTTATAATAAAACTAATTATATAAAATAATAATTATTATAACTTGAGTAAAATCTATTAGAAAATCTATAATCCTTTGGATTGTGTTGTAACTATAAAATCTACTTAAATTACAGATTGTTGTTCAAATTATAATAATATTATAAATTAAAATGTGTATTAATTAAAGTTAATAATAATTCAAGTTTAATTAGGTTGTTATAATTTAATTGAGTCTAGAGGTTTATTTTACAGCTAGTATGATATGTAAGGGTATCTGTCTGTCATCAAAGTTGAAATTTTGAGTATATGGGTCATATTAAAAATTGTAAAAAATCTAAAAATTAAATAACTATAGAAAACATTTAAATAATGTAGACTCATAAAAAAAATTGCACTGAAATCAAATCAGGTTAGATCTATATTTAAAATGGATCTATGCTAGTTTAATTAAATGAACCGTCTCTTTTTTAATTTTAAATTAGTTACGTTAGAGATTGTCTACCTTTTTCATCTCTTTTTTCATTTTTCCCTCCACTGTTTTATATCTGTTCAAAATTTGAACAACTCCCTCAAAATAACTGTAATTTGAAAATGGATACCCTTGCAGGAATGATTCTGGTATGTGAGGATTCTGGGCAGTTTGGATCCATAATAAATCGATGAATTCCCCATTGGATTGATCCAAAGACTGCTCTTGCCACGTATAACGATATCAGCACATTCCGTGGCACCGGTGGGAAAATTTGTGGGAATTATTAACTTTACGCGGTCTTTACTGTTTACTGGACAGAGGCCGTGGATCGTCGTCCTGTGGTTGAGATTAATCCTTCCCATGGACCGGGGCATTGGAGATGTAGGATTGTTGTAGACACTCTGGAATTTATTTTATCTAAATTTGAAAATTGAGGATAATTGTGTAGTGTGGAAACAAGGACATTAAACTGAAAATAACGTTCGACAACTTCGTTTTCCAGCCAAATGCAACCACCTGGCACCGACTCTGCAGCTATATATCTCTGTCGTTAAGACGGAAATGCTTAATGGTATTTGTGAATCATAGGTTTTATCACATATTCATCTTCTCCACCCTTTAGGATTGATCACATATCTTTTCCATGTATTTTTGCATTTTTAGAGGTGATTGTTAGTTATTAATAATTATTAGATGGATGCTAGTGATTTAACTTTCATAGAATGTTAGAGAATATATTCAATGTTATACATAAATCAAAGGTTGAGATTTATCTTTAAAGTTGTTATACTCTTGTTTTTTGTTTTAATTAAATTAATTAACTTAAATTTTTTTATATAGGAAAGTATTATATGAAATGAGTTCTGGCTTTTTGAGCTTGTGGTATTGATAAACCATGGTATTGTAATAAAACATATTTAAAGTTTAAGAATCTCATAATAAAGTGGAGGTGAATCATAAAATAATCTTATTGCATTCTTATATATATAAATATAGGTTATTTTTATCAATAATAATAATAAATTTAAATAAAGTTATAATTTTCTTAATTCTTATAATTTTTTAATTTTAGCAACATAAAAAACAAGTGTTTTGATGATTATGATGGATTAATGTTTATAAGTGTTTACCTACCATTTAATTTATATAACCCGAGTAATAACTATCCTAACTCGATTTTATGATTGATAATTATTAATTTTCAAATTCACAATAATGGATTAATTAAAATTTATAATAAATAATATTAGAATTCTAAATACTTTGAATTTTATAATTATATTAATAAAATTGATAATCATAATTAAAAAAAACAAAAAAAAAACTTAAGTGACTCAAATATATCATTAATTTTTTGTTGGCAGTGTGAATTTTATAATTATATCAACAAAATTGATAATAAAAAAACAAAAAAGCTAACTTAAATTACTGAGATATATCATTAATTTTTTTTTATAATATAAAAAGAAAGAAGAGAAAATATACATTTATCTCCCTAAATAATTAACCCACATTTAAAAGACCTTATCTTTCATTGAATTCATCTAGTCAAAACTAATTACTACACATATCGCTTATCCTTAATTTTAACCCATAAAAAAAATCTCTTACATTGAATTCATCAGGTCGAAACTTGTTACTACATATATCACATTTTTTTGGTCTCTATATATACATTGAAATCATCACCATCTTCCCTGTCATATCATGGCATCATTTGTGAACTGATCAACTATGGTTTTTGTTTATGCTACCATTTTCTCATGACTAGTCCCTCCGTCCTCGGCAAAGCTTGCAAAACTATTTCTCCACGGTTAAGCATATTTGTTGCATATCTCTTGAATCTACCAAAATCTTTAGGCGAAAGATCATTATCACCTTCACTTTCTTGAATAGATTGACATAAAGTTCTATGCAATCAACTGAAGTTAATTGAGATTCATGATGAAAGTCCGACTTCACCTAATCCAAGCAATCCACTGAGATTCATGATGAAAATGTGACTTCCCCGTAATCGAAACAATCAACTCATCTAATTGTTTTGTCTCTTCTTTAAATTTCGATTGGTAGTCTATCGAACAACACACCAGATCACAATTCCAATTTCCAAACTATAAGTGGTTCCCATCTTGGTCTACACTTTTGTGCAGTCGGATAGTACAAATAATTGTCCTCTGTACCTTCTCCAAAAGTTGCAACCATATTTGCTATCAGAATATCCAATCTTTCATGCACAATCAGACTTGATTGCATACAGTAAAATATACCTAATCTTTGAAGGCCCCCCTTGAACTTTACATCTCAAGTTTTACAATCCAATTTAATTGAAAATGCACTCTACCTCTAACAAGTGACCGCCACAGCCACGACGTTCATGAGCACGTCATGATATCTCTCTACCTTACGTACCTAGTTCCCGTTGTATATATTTGTGCAACTTGTGTATAGCTCCCGTTGTATATATTTGTGGAACTGTTACACAAGTAGGTAGGCGATGCATATGTGTCCCAATTAAATCAATAATGTGATGTAACTTTTTGGAAAAGTGTTTATTCTAATGCACTATGTGATTTATCTAGATATGTCTCATTGAATGTTATTACAAGCGGTGAAGAAGAAGAGACTTTTTGGAACAGTGTTTCTTCTAATCCACTATGTGATTTATCCAGATATGTATCATTGAATGTTATTATAAGTGGTGAAGAAGAAGAATCCGTGACAGTGTGAAGAATCTGTGATACTGTGTGAACTTCTCATGGTGACTGATTGTTTAGGATTTTACATTTTTTTTAAATATGTTTGTATTTATTATTATGAATGATTTTAGATAAATAAGTTTTTAAATTAGGAAAATATTTTAGATTTAAGTTCGAAAATATTGTATTTATTATTATGAATGATTTTTGATAAATAAATTTTTAAATTATAAAAATATTTTAGATTTAAGTTTTGAAAAGAATTAAAGTTTTGAAGGGAATTGAAAAATATGGTTTTTAATTCAAAATAAATTGAGAAGTAGTGTAATTTGCAACTTTTTTGGTAATACCTGCACATTATGGGTAGTTAATAACAAAAAAATATATTTCTATTTTTTTACATATAACATAAGGTATTTTTTGACATATAACAACATGAGGTACGAACTGATATTTTTAAATGATACTAACTTCCATGGTTGAACATGATTTGTGATATATTTGAGACACAAATTTAAGATGTGGTTTTTGGTGATCACAAAGATACATAGAACAAATCCTATGTTATAGGACAACTAACATACTATAGTAATTAGGAGTTATAATGACACTAATATCCATGAGGAAACATATTTTAAGATATCTTTGAGATACAAATCCAAGTTATAGTTCTAGTGACCATATAGACACATAGAAATACTCATTTATTATAGTTATTTGCAAAAACAAATAATAAAATAAAATACAACTTAAATGCTAAAAGTAAGTTAATTAAAAAAACAACAATAATAATTTTTTTTATTAAAAATTATATTTCTTTTAATATATAAAAAAATAATAATAAATATCTTTATAAAAAAATATTGTTATTAACATTACAATAATACTATTAGCATATAATATTATATTTAAATAAAAAATAATAATAATTTATTTAAATAAAAAAGAAAAATGATAAAACAATACTCATTAATAAGTTATTCTAAATTTGATCTTTAATCTATTTAAGTTATTTTAAAAATAATAAAATGAATATTTTTCAATAAAATATTATATTGTTATTACTATCACCATTAAATGTCCATTGTAAATATATATATAAATTTATGTAATTTAAATTATTAATTAATATATTAATAATAATGATTATAATGTAAGATTAATTATAATACAATAAATATATTTATTTTTATTAATTAATATATTAACTTTTAAGTACAAATCTTTATAATATATTAACTTTAAAATAATTTTTATTTTTATTTTTTTATAATAAATATTATTTATAAAATACAAATAAAAACCTATCTGAAAACATATTCCTTGCTCAGATGGAATTCGACCGACAAATTATTTTTTATTTAGTAAATTGTCCATTAAATGTTGTTAAAACCTTTCCAACGCTCTTACCATTATACTTTATGTTAAAACACTACAATGACTACAACGATCCAAACTATCAAATTTGCTAAACAATTTGGTTTTAAAATTCTACTTAGTTTCATATTTAATAACCAGCCATTAAATGAATCATGAATGACTGTTTTGACTTCTGGGTAATAGTTTTATGTTTAAAATAGATTTGGGAATATTTTGGAGGACGAAAAAGAGTAAGTTCAAACATACTCTGGTTTTTTAAATTTTGAAATATAATTGGAATATGTAATTACGCTAAATTCAACTATGACAGCTATAACCATTTCCATCTTTGAATTGCCATTTTCCGGAGCCAATTCATTAACTTCATCATGTATGTACGTGGTGTATCAATTTTTCTGTTTTCTATGTTGGTTATTCTGTGTAGCATGTCATATACAATTAGTTAGTACTTCGTGAAGGGGCAAGAAGAACGTAGTAAAAAGTGGTTTGGATTCTTTTTAGTTAAAATCAAGTGAAATGCATAATGATGCAAAGCTCCAATTTCAATGGAATTGATGATGAACGCTATAAAAAGTGGTTTGTATTTTTTATTTAAAATTAAGTGAAATGTGTCACAACTTAGATGGAATTGTTAAGGTGTTTTAGGTGCTTGCAATGATGTCCATTAAAAGGTTTTATAAATCATAAATTGATTGTATGATGGAAGGGAGCTCTAATGAGATTGTGGGGCCAAGACTAATGTTTTAGGCATTGTGTTTTTTGAGATAACTCTAGGTTTTGTTTGAAATAGCTATGAGTATTTTTTTTATTTTCAAATTATATCTCTCAATCTACATTTTGGATTATAAGGACAATTTTGTGTGTGGGAATCATTAGCTTATTTCTATTTTTTTTTATTATGCATTTGTTAACACTCAAAGTATTAGGTGTCCTAGGAGGGGATCATAAAAGGTAAATTACTAGGTTAAGGGCAAAAATGGAGCGATAGCCCACTGTCACCTTAGCTAAGGTTCCCTACTCTTTACGGACATTCACTGATGAGGGGATCCTAAAAGATAAATTACTAGGTTAAGGGCAGCAATGGAACGATAGCCCACTGTCACCTCAGCGAAGGTTCCCTACTCTTTACAGACATTCACTGATGAGGGGATCCTAAAAGATAAATTACTAAGTTAAGGGCAACAATGGAGCGATAGCCCACTGTCACCTCAGCTAAGGTTCCCTACTCTTTAAGAACATTTGCCGATGGGAGGAGACCCGATATGAGGGGAATCACTAGAAGGATGAATCAATGAAGAGAAAATGAGTGATTCCTAAGGCCTATTAACAAGAGAGACTCAATTGTATGCTTCACTTGCTTGAGAAATAAGGTGTAAAGATCTCTAAAAAGGGCCAGGGGGGTTTCAAGGGCTACAGTTTGCAAATGATACTTGTAAAGGAGGGACCTAGTCTTAGAAAACCTTGTGAAATATTGGTTTCAAAATGGTCTTTATGAAATTATCTTCAGTAAGTTGTGGGACCACATGGGACCAAGAGGACCCAGAATTAGGTCAAGGGGGTGGAGTTGACCAATCAAGGGTGTTCTTGACCTAACTGAGGCGGAGAAGGGCATCAAAGGGGGATTTTTCACTAATTTTGATGCAATGATCCTAATGAGGTGACTAGCCAAGGAAAATAAAGGGCAAGAATCGATCTCAGAGCTAGGGCTTAGAATATCTCAAGAACCCACCATCGTAATTGCTTCAAATTTGGAGAGATTCTAGGAGAGACAAAAGTGTAGTAGAGGGCAAGAGATTGAACTTTTGAGTGGGTGAATCGTGAGAAATTTGATGCCCTAGATCACCTATTGGGGCTAGGCTTAGAAAGAAAGGGATAAGGTGAGAAAGATATGCTTTTAGGTGATCACCTATGGAGGATAAGTGTCTAACACTTTGGGAGAAATGGAGTCAAGGATATTTTAATGCTTGGAGTGAATTCACCTAGTTAAGGAGGCTTATAGAACAATTTTGCATGGAAATTAGGGCATGGGATAATTGCTTCAAGGTTTTTACACTTCGATATGTAATATATGATGAATTATCAAGATAAAATTTTGACAAAATACCTATAGGAACATTCACTCATTCATACATGGCCCATGACATGATGCAATGCTATAAAAAAACAATTTTCCACAATTTCACAGAAGAAAAACAATAAATTCAGTCTAGTATAATGAAAATCCCCAGCAACAAGCATGTGACAATAAGAAAGTAACAAAATAGCATTAAAATAGTACTTACATGTAAGAAAGAGTATATCAAATCATCATTATATGCCAATAGTGTATCTCTATGAAAAAAATGAAGAGATCCAAACATCAAAATTCATCCATTCATCCAAATTCATCCACCAAAAAGGATAGAAAAAATCTCACAAGAGAGAATGATCTAATCCATGTGATGATGATCAAAATGATTCATCACACTTGTATTTATACACTTACTAATGAATTTGATTTAACTAATTTGGCCTAATTTAGCCCCTAAACTAAAAATAATGTACATAATAACAAAACCTTTGGTGACAAGCCCACCAAATAGCTCAATAATGTAAACATAAGCCTCTCACGAGGGTCGAATGATCAACAAAGTGAGGCGTTGGGACTTTAAGGAGGCCTGATGAAGTCAAAGGGTGTCATGATCAAGAAATGGACTCCAAACATAGTAGACAAGGGGTTGACCCCTTGTTTTCCAATCAAGAACCTGTGGTGCTCCCAAGTGAGTGTGGGGGCACAAGGGCATTATCATGGGTCTCCAAATGGATCAAATATGCATGTAGACCATCTGTAAGGGCTGGAGTAATGAAATAAGTTGTTCTCTACAGCGATATGCATCCTAGAACATATGTCAAGTGTTTGGTGCAACTATGGAGTCAGCCAGGCATGGTCGACTAGGTTCATCAACCTAATCCAAAAGGTGGAACACCAGCAATCAATGAATGTTGTTGGGAACCCATGAAGTCATATATGCTATGGTGGAGTCCCATGGCTCTCAACGCTCACCCTACAAGTGCCAATGTGGCCATCTAGAGGGTTAGCACCCTGTATAGGGAGACCAAGCCCCAAACATAGACCCAATTGTAATCTTGTGTAAGATCCAATCCACCCCCTTTTCCATCCAATACAACCATTCATTAGAATAATCAAGTAATAAATGTTACAAGTCATGGGATCAATGGGGCACTTCATGGTGACATGCAATTCCATAGTGGGCTTTGGAATGTACAAGTGTCTCCAAGCTCAATGGGGGGTTAACCTGATCTATTTTTGTATGATTAGTTTTGCTTTGCTAATAATAATTATAGATTTATAAACATGTGCTTGCTTTTTTCTTTTTGTGCTGAGGTTTCCTTAGTTTTTGGTTCTTACAAATAGGTAAATTCCCTTAGGTTAAACAAGACATTCATGAGAAAAATAGATTTAAAAAAGAATAATGAACAACAAACATGTACAGTGTAGAAAACCATCAAAGAGACACATTAACATAGTGTTTTGATGAAGGAGTTCACCCCTCCTTGGCTACATCTCCTTGGTCCATCTTCCATGGCTTGGGCCTCTATATTAGCTAAATGTAGCAAAAATGGTGTTTAAAAAGCTCTATGGATCCTGATACCTACACCAATGTGTTCAAAATGTCCAAATTAGCCAAAAATGACTATTGGATATCTGAAAACTGACTCTGGCTACTCTAGGTATGACCCCCTTCCCTGGTGGCTCTAGGCTTCCTTGAACTTCCTTGTGGAAAGATCACTTGTAGAAGTCGTCTATTTCCTCTCAAACCTATACAAATGTCTTTAGAAGGTCAAAATAATCGCAAATTGACTATTCATTTTCCAAAATTGGTCGAAAATTGAGCAAGATATGCTTCATTTAATTTTTCCCTAGGAAACCCGCTAAATCTAGAGGAGACTCCAGTTAGCTCTGCCAAAACTAGCAGTTCCACCCAATTTGGTGCTCCCTACAAAATCTACGCCAACTTAATTTGTCGTTAACGGAGAGTTAATTATTTGTTAAGCATAATTATGGGTGCTAAATGCGCTTAGCACTAGCCCCTAGCTCCTGATTTTGGGCGCCTGGTCACATGGGGAGGGGGCTAGCCCATAGGGCTAGCTCCCTCCTCCCTCACTGTCGACAACACTGTGCATTTTAAATAATGTATCATGGCCAGTGTTTAACAAATGCATAGTTGGTTTATTGGCAAGGCAATAATGTTGGGAGGGGGAGGTCATGGGTTCAAACTCGCCCTTTGCCCATCCCATATAAATTTTGTAATATGAAATACATATGCCCCTTCTAATTATTTGTATTTGCCTTTTGAATATATATATATATATTCAAAAATATATTATATAATATTTAAATTGTGCCATCGTAATGTATGCAGATTTGTATTGAATTAATATTTAATATATTTAGTATATAACACACACACACACACACACACACACACACACACATATATATAGTTTAAAAAAACCATATAATCTAAAATAAAATTATATATATAATATATATAATAATATTTAAATAACTAAAAAAAAATCAAATTCCACCTCGGAGGCCAATTAAGCAATTTCACCTTCACACAACCAAATTTGCGAGTCCGGAGGTGACACTTGTCACAGCCCCATTGGGTGAAAACTGAAGAAGATTCCCCTTGCTGGGTGGACTACCATGTCATCATTCTGTCATATTTTGCAAATTGTTTTAGCTGTTTAGGAAAAAGAACAATAGTCATTTTCTCCTTCATCCCGACTTTGTTTTCAGTGAAATGAATTGTGTTGCGATCGTCTTGATGAGACGGACGCAATCATATAGTTTTCGATCCAATATGAAAACTTTGATTTTTGAGCTAAATACTGAGCACCTGATCATTCCTCTCCACTAGAGGCCTTTTGGACCCCAAAAGATCTCTATTATCTGATAAGTAGATGAGAGTACAACTCCCTCACCTTTCCAAGCTCGTTCCAATTGGCTTTTAAAGAATTTGTTTCCTTGAGCTCCTCTCTAAGGAAACCAACATTCACTTGCCTTGAGGACCTCGTTCTATACCTGTATTTGTCTTTGCTATTTTCAAGCTGATCTTTCACTGTTTGTTGCACCATTTTCAATTGTTCATGGAAACTCATGGTTTTTTTCCATGTCACCATCAAGAGAAACATCATTCTTACCATGATGGCATAACAAAATATAATGCAAATGGATGACAAATTTCACTACTTGGTTTTCATGAGTCAAAACCGATTGTACATCTTAAAAGTATGTAATTTTCTGAACATAACTTTCATGTAAAACATAATGATGCCTGAAAACAACAATTACATAACCAATAGGCCTAAAAGGCATAACAATGAACTTGCTGCTTATACCTCTTTTGTACCTTCGAACCAAGTGAAAGTTTTGACAAGTATCCATCTAATGAAAGTGCATGGATCGTTGTAACTTAATCTTTACACCATGTAAATCTTCTGAATGAATAAGATGGTGAAGCCGCTTGCGTAAACCTGAAACTCAAATGAAGCTTTCAAGTTTGAAAGAGCATAAAAAAGAATTGCACTGATCTTTTGGTTTGAAGCAACACATGCCTCTTGTTGTTTTCCTCCCCACTGGAAGACTTTCCACACACATGAGAATGCATGCCAAGGAGCTTCAAAAGAATAAATGTCAATAACAACTCTCCTCCAACATTGGGCTGCTCCCAATAAACCTCTTATCAAAATCACGATCTTGGGTGTTGACCAATCAACAATGGCATCCAACTTGGAGAGGCTTTCCTTCAACTTACCTCTCCATTATCATGTCCCAAATGCATTGAAGAAGTAAAACCCAACTTGTACTTTGATATCTTCAAAACACCAAGCAATTTTCCTTCATAGATGACATGTGCATAAGAAAAATTTCTAAACATTTTTATGTCACCCAAGTGGACAATTTCTTCAAGAAATGACTCTTTTTTGCCATAATTCAAATACATGTATGTAATAGAAGTGCTACAAAGAACATACAACATGAAAATCCATACAAACCATTTTTGTTTGGTGTTATGTATATTCTTGCACTGGCCTCTTTTTACAACTTTTCTTTGGCAAAAAGTACTCCTTTTGTCCTCTTTCTTGAAATACTTACCATTCCTCTTTGGCACCATAACCATCGGTGCACAACATGGTATAAGGGATCACTGAATCATTTCATTGTTCAAAAACATTTTTCATTGCATTGGTGTCTCTATATTTTGCAATTTTGTCAACCCTTGCATGCTAACATCACAAAGAGCTCTTGTTGCAAAGATATTTCATGTGAAGTTTCTTTCTCCTTGAAGGATGATTGTTTCACAACCTGAAATACTTCATCACTCTAATGAACTGAACCAACCAAATCAGAATTGAAACTTGCATTACATGCAACAACATTTTCATAAACAATATCATCATTTGGCTTGAACATGAGAAGTACTAAACTTTTACTTGAATTCACTAGTCTTTTTGCCTCCTCTGCATTAACCAAAGAAATGTTCAGTGTTTTGCGACGGGCTCTCACTATGTACTCCACACCATCCTTGTACAAGTGATACTTGTTTTCATGGCAGTAAAATACTGCTTTCCGGTCATACAAATATGGACTACCCAACACCACACCTAAAATATCAAGCGCACCACATCTAACTCTACTTTGTCAACAAAATTTGCAGTGATTGCAAACTTAAACAAACATTTTCTTATAACCTATAAATTGATGTCTCTTTTTATCCATCCCAAAGGGTATGGTTTATGGTGAGGTACAGTTTCAAGATTCATTTTGTTGACTAAGTCTTCAGAGATTAGATTCGCTTGTGACCCACTATCGAAGAGTGTGTCAATCTTGGTGTGTTTAGATATGACCCTAGCATGAAATAACTCAATTTGTCTCTTTTAAACTAGAGTAGTAGTAGTGTTACAGTTGTGTGAACTAGTGCTTGAAATATCTTGTTTTCCTTTGATTCCCATGACAATGATTTTGTTTTCATCTCCTGATTCAGAACCTAAATCTTCTTGAGTGATAGTAGTGTTTTTCTATTTCCCTTATTGTTGAACTTATTTGGTCTTATTTCTAGATGCAATTTCCAGCAGTGATCCTCATTATGTCCCTATTTTGAACAATGTTTACAGATAAATTTCTCCTGTTCTTTCTTACACTTGCATTCTTCTTTCCCTTCCATTTTCCACCCTTTTCTTTCTCCTTAGCCTTAGGTGGCCTTTTATTACTACTCTCTTCATAAGTGTTCTTTCCTCTAGATTCAATATGTATGGCTTGCAAACATACTTCATCCAAATTAGTTGGATTGAACATAAGAATAGTGTGTTTAAGATAGGAATGTAAATCCCAAATATATTTCAGCAGTGTATCTTGAGAACTCAAATTCACTCCTAATAACAAAGCCCTTTTTCTAAACTCCTCTGTATAATCTTGGACTATTTGGCCTTTAAGATGCCTAAAATTCTGCCAACTCATAATGGATTTTTGCATATAAGCTAAAGGATAAAACTGTCTTTTAATTGCAAAAACAAATTCAAACCAAGTAATGGATATCTTAACATGGATTCTCATTTCCTCTTGAGTATTTTCGTCCCACCAAACTAGTGCAGCTCCTTCTAGCCTCAGTGAAGCCAACTGGATCTTTATGTTATCTTCTTGACGATTCTGAATTCTATAGTATACCTCCAACTGTTGAATCCAATTGTCCAACTTTTCTGCATTCACCTCTCCATTGTACATGGGAAGTTCAAATTTTATGTCCAATTTTAGTAATGGAGTTTTTCTTTCTAGGGTTTTAGAATGAGTATGGTAAATTTCAGTGGTGGTAGTTGAAGATGATGTTGATTGAGATGATGGAGATGATGAGTATGGTGGAGATGGAGGTGGTTTTCCACCATTCGCTTTGGAATTCTTCTTCTCATATTCTTTTTCCTCTGAGATTCCTTCTCTATGTGGAGGTTTAGAACTATCTCCAACCATTCTAGTGTTCCCCTCTTCATAGAGTACTTTAACCATCTTAGTCAAAGTGTAGAAATATTTCTTCATTTCCTCTTCTTTTGAAGAGGGACCTTCAGGCTCTCTTTCTCTAGACAAAATGGCTATGGATTCAAGCTCATAACTTTGTACTTCTTGTACCTCTTCAATCTCAATGGAAGGAAAAACTTGAGGATTTTCAAGTGCAGCTGGAATTGGAACTTTGGGTCGTAGAGATTGTGGCCTTGTGGCTCTCCTTCTTCTGGGCATTACCTCAGGAGTTGCAACCAATAGCTTCCCTTCTCCTTTCTGCAACTTTAACCTTGTAATCATCACAATTTTGAAACCATTAAAACCCTAATTGAACAAACTCAAGCAATAAATTAATTCAACCTTTGCTATGATACCAACTTGATCTGTTTTTCTATGATTAGTTTTGTTGTTCTAATAAAAATTACAGATTTATAAAAATGTGCTTTCTTCTTGCTTTTTGTTCCGAGGTTTCCTTAGTTGTTGGTGCTTACAAACAGGTAAATTCCCTTAAGTTAAACAAGACATTCATGAGAAAAATAGCTTCAAAAATGAATAATGAATGACAAATATGTGTAGTGTAGCAAACCATCAAAGAGACACACAAACACAGTGTTTTGATGAACGAGTTCACCCCTCTTGGGCTACATCTTCTTGGTCCAAATTTCATGGCTTGGGCCTCTGTATTAGCTCAATGTGAAAACAATGTTGTTTACAAAGCTCTATGGATCCTGATACCTGCACCAATGTGTTTAGAATGTCCCAATTAATAAAAAATGACTATTGGATCTCTGAAAATTGACTCTGGCTACTTTGGGTATGACCCCCTTCCCTGGTGGCTCTAGGTTTCCCTGAACTTCCCTGTGGCAAAATCACCTGTAGAAGTCTTCTATTGCCTCTAAAACTTGTAACAATGTCCTCACAAGGTCAAAATATTCCAAAATTGTCTATTCATTTTCCAAAATTGGCCGAAAATTGAGCAAGATATGCTTCATTTAATTTTTCCCTAGGAAACCCCGCTAAATCTGGAGGAGACTCGAGTTAGCTCTGCCAAAACTGGCAGTTCCGCCGAATTTGGCACTGCCTCCAAAATCTCGGCCAACTTAATCCGTCATTAATAGAGAGTTAATTAGCCATTAAGCATAATTGTGGGTGCTAAACACGCTTAGCGCTGGCCCCTAGCTCCTGGTTTTGGGCGTTTGGTCGCATGGGGAGGGGGTTGGCTCGCAGGGCTAGCTCCCTCCTCCCCTGTTGTCTGCAACACTATGCACTTTAAATAATGTATCATGGCCAATGTTTAACAAATGCATCGTTGGTTTATTGGCAAGGCAATAGTATTGGGAGGGGGAGGTCACGAGTTTAAGCCCATCCCATATACATTTTGTAATATGAAATACATATGCGCCTTCAAATTATTTGTATTTTCCCTTTGAATACATATAGAGTTTGAAACTATATTATATAATATTTAAATTGCGCCATCATAATGTATGCAAATTTGAATTGAATTAATATTAAATATATTTAATAATATATATATATATATATATATATATATATA
This sequence comes from Pinus tabuliformis, assembly GCA_031772625.1. NCBI lineage: Eukaryota > Viridiplantae > Streptophyta > Pinopsida > Pinales > Pinaceae > Pinus > Pinus tabuliformis. Next base: position 1,207,582,439 of record CM062804.1, on the reverse strand, counting down.
TATATATATATATATATATAGATAGATAACACAAAAAAGAAATCAAATTCCACCTTGGAGGCCAATTAGGTAATTTCACCTTCACACAACCAAACTGGAAAATCCGGAGGTGACACTTGTCACAACCCCATTGGGCGAAAACTGAAGAAGATTCCCCTTGGTGATTGGACTGTTGACTAGATTGCCATGTCATCATTCTGTCCTATTCTGCAACTTTTTTAGCTGTTTAGGAAAACAAACAACAACCCTTTTCTCCTTCATCCGGACTCTGTTTTCAGTGAAACAAATTGGGTTGTGATCATCTTGATGAGATGGAAGCAAACATACAATTTTCGATCCAATATGAGAACTTTAATTTTTGAGCTAAATACTGAGCACCCGATCATAACCAAGGACCCTATTAGGTGGTTTCAACCTATAAAGGGGGTGACATGTCCATGGTACATCTTTTAAGTTGTAGGTGGAAATTGATTTAATTATTGAATGGAGTGGGGATCAAGGGAATCATTCGTACAATATGTCAAAGTTCATGGGTAGCTATAATGAGGGAAGACCACAGCTGGGTATGTGAGTATAGGAGGGAGAAAATCATAGTACGTGAGTTACCCTGAAATTTTTTTTCCACCCTTCTTTAGATGCCATTTTCCTTTTATTGATTTTTATTCCTAACTGCTTGGGGCTCCGTGGGATGAGATCATGATCTATAATATGTATCAGTGGATACTATTGGGTCCTTCATTTTTTAAAAAATAACAGTTGCAAAGGAAATTTTGTACAAAGCTTCCAGAAATAGAGCACCGGCAAAGCAAAGTAGTTGTGGAATACTTGTTTTGGGACTTACGCAACAGAAAACAAGGGCACAAGCCGAAGTACCAAGAGCCTCTTTTTATACAGTCAACAGAGAACCAAGGTAATAGCCCTAGGTATTGGAAAACCATGGATCAAGCGAGCGAGGGACCAAAGACTAAATCAAGTGAGCAGAGGTATAAAAGAGGATGAAAAGTAGCGAGAAATGGTTGTTGACAAATTTTCAAAGTTTATACAGTTCTGTGGAGTTTGGATAATGTTATTTAAACTGCTATGTAGAATTTAGAATTTGATGTAATTTTCAGGATTTGAGTTATGTGGGAGAACAAATGCTTATACACATATTGAGCTATGTATTGATCCATTTTGATAGTTGTTTTGAATTGTAATGTTGGTCACACTTTTGTAATGTGCTACAAGATGTAGGGGATAACTTCTATTATAATCAGGCTTTGTTGTTTCAATATTAGAAGGAGAATGGGATTTCTATCAATTATATGTGTATTTTGTGCCCCTTTTAAAAATTTTCCGGTTAGGTTTATTTATAGTTACATGCATGAGTTAAATAGCTGTGAATGATTGTTTTAATGGTTCCCCAAGTTTCTTAGATAATTAAATCTAAATCCATTACACCTTTTTATGGTTCTAGCTCGCCTCGGGTTAGACGCTCCTTTGATCCAAGGGACTGAAAATGTCGATGAAGTGCTAGACTACGCGGAGACTTTTGTTGGCACCCTAGGCCGAACCCTGGACTACGCGGAGACTTTTGTTGGCACCCTAGGCCGAACTCGGGAGTCCTCTGAATGTACCACAACTAATCCAAGCGGAAGCCACTTTGCACAGAGTTCTAATCCAGCAGCAACAACACGTTAACTCGAGGTCGAGTTAACGGGTTGTGGTTGGGGAAGTCCTTTATTTCTTAAAGAATAGCAGTTGTGAAGGAAATTTTGGACAAAGCAGACAGAAATATAGCACCAAAAAAGCAAAGTGGTAATCGAATACTTGTTTTGGGACTTGCGTAGAAGAAAATAAGGGCACACACCGAAGAACCAGAAGCTGATTTTGATACAGTCGATATAGAATCAAGGTAATGGACCTAGGTATTTTAAAACCATGGATCAAGTGAGCGAGGGAAGAAAGACTAAATCAAGTGAGTATAGCTATAAAAGGGGATAAAAAGCATTAAGAAATGGTTGTTGATAGTTTTGAGGAGCGGAGCGCGAGTAGCATAGGTCGATAGGAGCCAAATGGGCTTTAATAAGGTCAAAGCCCCTTAGTTTGTTAAGATTCAAGTTGTTTTGAGACCTGCTCATGGGTCACGAGCCTTGGTATTGTAATGAAAAATAATATAAAAAGAAGTCATAGAATAGTCATAGGAGAATAGAATAGAAGTAAGAATAATGCACAATTTGGGTTTGATTTTACCTATTTTGTACTTGGGCAAAGGGGAACTAGTGTTATAGGTCTATTTGGGCACATCACTCTCAACATTTAGATCATTACAATTAGGGCTCATCAAACCCTAATTCAGTTGTTACATCCCCTAGACAAGTCTTCACATTGAATGCTTCCTTCTTTGAAAGTTTCCTGGCCTGAAGCCTTGCTCAAATGCCTCCTTAGGACACTAGTGCATCCTTGGTCAAGGATAATTGTGCTGTAGAGTAGGAAGGCCTATTCAGGCCTGCACTGTAGTGCACTTAGGCCCTCTTTGACCTAATGGGCGAGATTGAGCAAAATTTGCATAGGGTTTTTGGAATATTCCTTGATTCTAGATGATTCTACAAGGATCCCATCTCTTATCTCCTCCTATCAAATCGAAATTGGATAGGCTAAGGATCCATTAACCTCCTATCCTCTCATCCCTTGCTCCATGGAAACTAACTCCAAGTTTGGAAGGCCATTCAATACCCTCATTTATGACAAAACCACCTCCATTTCCTATAAATTGAGCACTCATCATAGTGATCAGGGGGCTAGAATCTAAAGTTTGTAATGAAATTCTGTTGGTTTGAGAATTGAGTTCATGTCAAGCAATGTTATGCTGCTGGATTGGTGTGCTTTTGATGTGGCGAGGGTTGGATTGAAGCTAGAGGAGTGGCACAGGATCGAACTGTATTGGGTGAAACTCTTCCTTCTACATTAATAAAGAGTTTATTCCTTTTCTCATATTCTTGTTCATATATATGATTATTATGTGTTTCAATGTCTTCAATTCCATTGGTTTATAGTAGGTAGATCATGTATGCTTTGATTGTTTCTTGTTTATGTTTCTCTTGACACAGGTACCAACTAAGTGGGTTTAGTTCAAGTGGGAGCAACGGGAGTGATTCAAAAGATATCAAGGAAGTGAAAGACTACAAGTAAGTTCCTTCATCTCATCTATCTACTATGAGAAAAGGTTAAACTACTTTCTTTCTGTTGTTCTAGGTGTAGCTACCCACCTAGGGAAAATTTGTTTATCCATAGATGCAAATTCCATATAACAAATTAGCGACCATACTGGGGAATGAATGTTGTTCTTGGTGGCTTACCCTCATCATATTACACCCTAGTAGACTTCGTTTGACTTAATTGATCTTATTTCAGTCTTTTTGAAGTGTTTTTGTCAAAGATTGTGCTTGAATGTCTCTTGGTTTGACTCTTTGGCACTAGCGCAGTGTTGGTCTTGACACAGTGCACTGCAGAGCATCCCTAGCTTAGAGATAGTGCACTGCAGCACATTGTCTCCCACTCTGGCCTGTGTTGATCCCATTCAAGTCAAAATACCCATCTTTGGCTTGGTTTTTTCCAAATTTACTTCTAAGGTGGTTTGATGAAAGATCAATGTTCTCTATGGTTCTGAAATCAATTTGAATTTCTTCTCCTAGCCCTACTTTGACATTGATTGTTTATTGTTTCTTAAGTGATTTCGTTATCATTATCAATTCATTGTCAAAGTTAGTTTATATCGATTAGTCTTTTCTGAAAAGGAAGTGTTGTAAAGTCTTCATTTCTTAAAAAAAAAAAACTGTCGTAAAGTCTTCATTTCTTGCGAAAAGTATTGATTGATTATTTGTGCATCTAGTTCCTTTTTGTTCATTTAAACACTAAAGGGATTGAAAAGAAAAACTTGCATTGTGCATATTGTAATTTGTGAATGATTGATAGGATTAGTTAGGGAAATTGCATTAGGTGTGCTCTTTGTTCTTTGTGAAAGATCTGATTGCTTTATCCCTTACTAGCTATGGTTTTCATTGTTAATTGAATGAAAGAATGTTTCTCATGTTAGTTGCATTCTAGGAATTGCAAACATACATCATGTGGTGAACCTTGAAAGGCAAATTCTTAAGAAGATCAACTTAAAAAGTTATCTCAGTTAACCTAATGGAGCCTTGTAACTTAACGCATAAAATTTAGAGGTTCTATGCTAGAGACGTGTTCCGATGTCGTAAAACATAGCAGTTATCGTTAATTGTATGCGCTACATTTCGAGTGTGATACCTCATTCCACATATGTAAGTATATCTTATCTCATCCACGTACCTTTGAGTATATAGGGCGATTTTATAGTACGAAAAGTATAAAGGAATGCTCTCACTGTGCAGTTTCACATTAGACAATGCTAACACGAACTGGGCCTACACGTACTTTTGCGTATATATGGGAGGACTACATTAGGTTTATATCCATCCTTAGGTAACCAAGTCGGCCGCCTTGTACACTGTGATACACCGAACACAACATTCTGGGAGATTTCCTGCACGTATGTTAAGTCCTTGGTTTACTGAGGTAGTGTATTGCAGCTCACAATTACTTGCTAATCCTTTTTCCTAGATCATCCCTCTTTTGTTTTGTTATGTTATTTTGATTAAAATAAAATTAATTGACCATGGATAACATCCTCCATGTCACTCCTTAGTTGATATTAGGTTAAGATATATGGCAACAACTCCGGAGTCCACCGATCAAGGAATTCCTTTTGATGGGAATCCTAGTCCTTTTCCTCCTTTTGGAAATATTGGTGCTCCATATATGGCTACATCATCCCTTCTAGGATTTACCATTGGCCTATCAGTATGGTTATTTTCAACCTCCTTGGTTCAAAATGTCGTGATTTCTCCGCAATCGATTACTCCTCCACTTGGACAAATTAAACCTCTAGTTGATCCTAGAGTTGACCCTTTGCCTTCTTCGTCTGGTGTTTCTTTCTCCCTTTCTTACTATTCGCCTGGTGAGAGTATTGATATTAATAACCAGGTGGCTAAGAAGAAGAAGAAAGGAAAGAAGAAGAAGAAGAAGCAAAATCAATAGGGGGCAACCAAGCAACCATTGCTCTGAATGCAAATTTTGATGAGAAACCGTCCGATAACCCTCACAAAGTTCGATATCCTTGCAAACTTTGTATGGGAGACCATCTTCTTCGAAATTGTTCTGGTATATTCCTCAAATATTAGAAGAATGGTCTTCTTGTTCACATCATCTTGTGTCATCAACTTCTAGAGATCATGCTGGTGACACACCATCAACTAGTGGTAGTAAATTTCATGGAAATAAGGGTAAAGTTAAGTTTCCCTGTAGGTTATGCGAAGGGAATCACCCCATTCACCTTTTTCCCAATCTAGATGAAGCCTAGTTAGTGTTGGATAACCATCCTACTTCTCCACAGGGACTTCCATCTGGTTACATGAGACTCTCCCTTAATCCCTCACTAGTTGATGAAGTGACTGACCCAAATCAACTATCGGTCAAATCCACTCTCTCTGAATGTGAATCCCATGAGTCTATACTTGACCAATCACAGGTCGAGGAAACAGTTGATCCGATTTCACCTTCAGTTAATCGTACCTTTCCCGTTGAGAGTGAGTATGATACCACTCAGGTTCTTTTCATTTCTTCATATTCCAATGAGATTGGAGGCAACCCTCCTATTCCATCAAGACAGGAGGAAAATCTTCCCATTCTCATAACTCAAGGGGGTAATTATCTCGTTCTTATAATACCCCCTCCAAGTAGTCTGGTCACTTCCTTGACTGGCAAGATACCGTATTCCTTCTTATGTTTCTTTCTAGATCATAGTATAGGTTTATAATATGATTATATCTGGAACTATTATAGATGAAGGTGCATCTCTAAGAATCCTGTCCTCTAGTGCTTGGCAGGCACTCGGTTTGCCGCCACTTGTGCCTGTTACCCAGAATCTGTTGGCTTTTAACAGAGGAACGAGTCAACCATTAGGGATCCTTCCTCAGTTGCTTATTACTTTAGGAGGAAAGATTGTTTGTCTCAATGTGATGGTAGTACCAGGCCCCTTAGATTACAATTTACTTCTTGGGCACGACTATGTTTATGACATGGGAGCTATTGTTTTAACACTCTTTTGAGTGATGTGTTTCCCCCATGAAGGCAAAATTGTCACCATTAACTAGCTTTCATTTTCTAGTCCAAATACGGCTTCTAGTCAACCATCTTCCCTAAATGGTCCTTTTTCCCAATGGTATCTTCCTTGCCACAGGTCAATTATGTGGCAACTCGTTCCATGCCTACATCAACTAACGATCAATTTTGTGATGTTATGCATTATATATTGGGGGCATTGGAACTAGATCTCTTTAATAGATTCCTTGCTACATATCCCTTCCATAGCATTGTTCTCCCATCTGATGAGAACCTCTTGGAAGTCATGACCCCATATGGGTCGTGATCAAGGAATTATGAGGATAGTTCCTAGTCTTGTGTCAACCTCGTTAAAAAATGAAACAAAGGGTATGAGGATAGTTCCTTGTCTTGTGTCAAGCTTGTTAAAAAATGAAACAAGGAATATGAGAATAGTTCTTTTACTATGTCAACCTCATTAAAAAATGAAACAGGTCCTAAAGCATAGTTCCTTGTATTGTGTCAAGCTCGTTAAAAAAAGAAACAAGGAATATGAGAAGAGTTCCTTATCTTGAGTCAAGCTCATTAAAAAATGAAACAAGGTCCCCTGGAGCAAAGTTCCAATTCGAGTCTTTGATTAGATCTCATAAAATCCCAGTCGATTCTTTCACTTGATCTCATAAATGAACCTTCATTCCATCCACCTGATAGCCATGAGTAGTCTATTTAGGTGAATGTAATGAAGCTTGGGGGGGCATGCACCTAGAATTGAGTCATCATGCTAGGGGCATGTAAACCAATCCAAACATAGTTTTTCATTTCAAGCTTGTGTAAAAATGAAACTAAATCCAAGCATAATTCCCTATGGTTCAAGCTTGTGTAAAAATTAACCCATCTCCATTTTAGCCCTAGTGATTTCCATTCTATCAGCCTATTTTATCAGATGATCCTTGGTTTTTCCCTTTCCATCGTCACTATCTGCTTGGCTGATCATATGCTTTCACTTTGTTGTTTTACCCTTTTTGAGGAACGGTTGCAATGAGTGATCTTATTAGCTAGCCTCTTCACATAAATCAACATGTTTTGAAAAGTTCCAACATCACCGAATCCAGTTTCTATCCTAGACACCACTCGTTCCTCTAAGTGGAGTCCCCTTTAACCTCTTTTCTGACTCTTTAAACATGAAAATATTGTCAGGCGCTTGTCCTTTTCAGCTCGTAAATGGATTGGAAAATACATCTACTTAGTATAAGTTTAACCATTTTCCAGACTGAGATACATTACTTATAAAAAATGAATACGTTGATCAAACATGGTCAATAGGTTTTCTCTTGTATTATTTTACACTTGTTCAGACTTGAGAGACAAATTTACGAAAAAGAATTTGTGGAGTTTTCTTTTTGTCCCTTTTTAAAATCCCTAAACATGAAAAGGACCAAGTTCTCATTGTCGGTAAACTCATTAAAACATCAAATAGCGACAAACTTGTCCATCATGACAAGACCGAGTTTCACCTTCGCTAGGCTTGTTAAAACATCACATAGTGATGGATTCACCCGAAGGGTAGAACTATACTATAAGCATATGTTATCCTCCTCAAGCTTTTTAAAAAATAAAGAGGTACTAGATATCATTTTTGGGATTCAACTGCGTTAAGTAAGTCATTCACATATGACCATTTCCATGAGAGGTAGTCATAACCGACTAATTTTTCATGATTTTGAATAGTTCACTTAGCACTCATTGCATTAGGTGATCCTCACAGTGGTGAAGAGGTGGGATTGAAACTAGTGAAATGAATCACATAGCATCAATCATCACTTTCGGGGCTTGCACCTGGTAACCAGGACTTCCCGAGAGGTCACCCATCCCAGATCACCTCTGGCTCAAGCGCGCTTAACTGTGGAGTTTTCCACACAATCAAGGCCACTTAGCTTGCTACCCCATTTGCAAAACCTTAGCAAGTATTGTGCCTCATGAACCATTCAAGTAGAGATCCCTTCACTCTTTTTGATTTTAAGATTAGGGGGTTTACACATTGCATTATATTAGATATCATTTTTGGGATTCAATTGCGTTAAGTAAGTCATTCACGTATGACCATTCCCATGAGAGGTAGTCATAACTGACTAATTTCTCAGGATTTTGAATAGTTCACTTAACACTCATTGCATCAGGTGATGCTCATAGGGGTGAAGAAGTGGGATTCAAACTAGTGAAATGGATCACATAGCATCAATCATCACTTCTGGGGCTTGCACCCGGTAACCAGGACTTCCTAGGAGGTCAACCATCTGAGATCACCTCTGGCTCAAGCGCGCTTAACTGTGGAGTTTTCCCCACAATTAAGCCCACTTAGCTTGCTACCCTATTTGCAAAACCTTAGCAAGTATTGTGCCTCATGAACCATTCAAGTAGAGATCCCTTCACTCTTTTTGAATTTAAGATTAGGGGGTTTACGCAGTGCATTATATTAGATATCATTTTTGGGATTCAACTGCGTTAAGTAAGTCATTCACGTATGACCATTTCCATGAGAGGTAGTCATAAATGACTAATTTCTCATGATTTTGAATAGTTCACTTAGCACTCATTGCATTAGGTGATGCTCACAGGGGTGAAGAAGTGGGATTGAAACTGGTGAAATGAATCACATAGCATCAATCATCACTTCAGGGGCTTGCACCTGGTAACCAGGACTTCCCGAGAGGTCACCCATCCCAGATCGCCTCTGGCTCAAGCACGCTTAACTGTGGAGTTTTCCCCACAATCAAGCCCACTTAGCTTGCTACCACATTTGCAAAACCTTAGCAAGTATTGTTCCTCATGAACCATTCAAGTAGAGATCCCTTCACTCTTTTTGCATTTAAGATTAGGGGGTTTACGCAGTGCATTATATTAGATATCATTTTTGGGATTCAACTGCATTAAGTAAGTCATTCACGTATGACCATTTCCATGAGAGGTAGTCGTAACTGACTAATTTCTCTTGATTTTGAATAGTTCACTTAGCACTCATTGCATCAGGTGATGCTCACAGGTGTGAAGAAGTGGGATTGAAAATAGTGAAATGAATCACATAGCGTCAATCATCACTTCCAGGGCTTACATCTAATAACCAGGACTTCTCGGGAGGTCACCCATCCGAGATCGCCTCTGGCTCAAGTGCGCTTAACTATGGAGTTTTCCCCACAATCAAGCCCACTCAGCTTGCTACCCCATTTGCAAAACCTTAGCAAGTATTGTGCCTCATGAACCATTCAAGTAGATATCCCTTCACTCTTTTTGAATTTAAGATTAGGGGGTTTACGCAGTGCATTATATTAGATATCATTTTTGGGATTCAACTGCGTTAAGTAAGTCATTCACATATGACCATTTCCATGAGAGGTAGTCGTAACTGACTAATTTCTCATGATTTTGAATAGTTCACTTAGCACTCATTGCATCAGGTGATGCTCACAGGGGTGATTGAAACTAGTGAAATGAATCACATAGCGTCAATCATCACTTCCGGGGCTTGCACCCGGTAACTAGGACTTCCCGGGAGGTCACCCATCCTAGATTGCCTCTGGCTCAAGCGTGCTTAACTCTGGAGTTTTCCCCACAATCAAGCCCACTTAGCTTGCTACCCCATTTGCAAAATCTTAGCAATTATTGTGCCTCATGAACCAATCAAATATATATCCCTTCACTCTTTTTTAATTTAATATTAGGGGGTTTACGCAGTGCATTATATTAGATATCATTTTTGGGATTCAACTACGTTAAGTAAATCATTCACGTATGACCATTTCCATGAGAGGTAGTCATAACTGACTAATTTCTCATGATTTTGAATAGTTCACTTAGCACTCATTGCATCAGGTGATGCTCACAGGGGTGAAGAAGTTTCATTTCACTAGTTTCAATCCCACTTCTTCACCCCTGTGAGCATCACCTGATGCAATGATTGCTAAGTGAACTATTCAAAATCATGAGAAATTAGTCAGTTACGACTACCTCTCATGGAAATGGTCATACGTGAATGACTTACTTAACGCAGTTGAATCCCAAAAATGATATCTAATATAATGCACTGTGTAAACCCCCTAATCTTAAATTCAAAAAAAGTGAGGGGATCTCTACTTGAATGGTTCATGAGGCACAATACTTGCTAAGGTTTTTCAAATGGGGTAGCAAGCTAAGTGGGCTTGATTGTGGGGAAAACTCCACAGTTAAGCGCGCTTGAGCCAGAGGCGATTTGGGATAGGTGACCTCCCGGGAAGTCCTGGTTACCTGTGCAAGCCCCAGAAGTGATGATTGATGCTATGTGATTCATTTCACTAGTTTCAATCCCACTTCTTCACCCCTGTGAGCATCACCTGATGCAATGAGTGCTAAGTGAACTATTCAAAATCAAGATAAATTAGTCAGTTACATCTACCTCTCATGGAAATGGTCATACGTGAATGACTTACTTAACATAGTTGAATCCCAAAAATGATATCTAATATAATACACTGCGTAAACCCCCTAATCTTAAATTCAAAAAGAGTGAAGGGATCTCTACTTGAATGGTTCATGAGGCACAAAACTTGCTAAGGTTTTGCAAATAGGGTAGCAAGCTAAGTGGGATTCACTGTGGGGAAAACTCCACAGTTAAGCATGCTTGAGCCAGAGGCGATCTGGGATGGGTGACCTCCGGGAAGTCCTGGTTACCGGGTGCAAGCCCAGAAGTGATGATTGATGCTATGTGATTCATTTCACTAGTTTGAATCCCACTTCTTCACCCCTGTGAGCGTCACCTGATGCAATGAGTGCTAAGTGAACTATTCAAAATCATGAGAAATTAGTCAGTTACGACTACCTCTCATAGAAATGGTCATACATGAATGACTTACTTAACGCAGTTGAATCCCAAAAATGATATCTAATATAATGCACTGTGTAAACCCCCTAATCTTAAAGAGGTACTAGTTAGCAATGACTGGGAAAAATACGAAAAGGGATAAATCACTTTATTGTAGCAAGTCTCTCTTAAACATGACACTTTAACTTCATCTCTATGACTATTTAGGTTGGGTTATCTGCTTGATGGTTATCATACCTATGGCTTATCACACCATCCATCACTTTAATTTTGTGTCAATGCTTCCAATTCATTTAGAGTTGACGACGTGTTTAATAGAAGTCACTCAGTAAACTCATCCTTTGCAATACTCATAAACCTTCATTTTCATGACCGCCATTCCTGAACCTTGTGTTGTTAGTCACATTCCATCTCCAAAATCATTACACTCATTTCGTGTCATTGATGGGGGATACATCAAGGCCATCCTGCGACGAGTCGCTTCTTGTCAACTTCAGGACATTATCCAAGAAGTTGACTTAGAAGCACCCTTCCAGTACCTTGAGGCTTGCATTCATCAATGGAAAGTTTGTCGCTTCCAGCGACAGGTTGACATCACTGGCCTTCGATCGAAATACTTTGTATGGTGTTCGACATCAAAACATTTATTCACACCATGCAGAATGTACTGCAGTACCTTAAGAATCATTATCATTATGGGTGATCTCCCTTGCGTCTGTTAACAACTTACATCATTGGCTGGTAATAAAATGATGTCTTCCCATGTTCGAGTTCAGATCACATATTCACATGGCTAGACTTCTACTTGAGTGAATGATTGGACAAGATAGAAGACCCCAGATCTAGTTTCATCCATCCGAGTTGTGTTTTCAGGAGAGTACTAAATCATATGTACGATGGATTCACACGGATGGTCATCCTATCATGGTTCTATATTTGTAGACGAATATCTATGTACATGTAATGAAAAGTTTATATGATGAGTATGGGTATGCCTTCCCTCAACAATTCATGAAAAATTCAAAATATCATGAAATTATGTATTGTAATCGATGCAGGTCATCGTCCGCTTCAGATCCTCCCTATCACATCGTAAAGCATATCACTCAACATTATCATTTTCAACTTCACGCTTTAGGGGACAACTATTATAGGTCTATTTGGGCACATCACTCCTAACTTTCAGATCAATACAATTAGGTCTCATCAAACCCTAATTCAGTTGTTACATGCCCTAGACAAGTCATCACATTGAATGCTTCCTTCTATGAAAGTTTCCTGGCATGAAGCCTTGCTGAAATGCCTCCTTGGGACACCGGCGCAGCCTTGGCCGAGGGTAACTGTGCTGCAGAGGAGGAAGGACCATTCATGCCTACACTGCAGTGCACTTAGGGCCTCTCTGACCTATGCTGGGCGAGATTGAGCGAAATTTGCATAGGGTTATGGGAATATTCCTTGATTATAGATGATTCTAGAAGGATCCCATCTCTTATCTCCTCCTATGAGCTCGAAATTTGATAGGCTAAGGATCCATTAACCTTGTATCCTCTCATCCCTTGCTCCATGGAAACTAAATCCACGTTTGGAAGGCCATTCAATACCCTCATTTATGACAAAACCGCCTCCATTTCCTATAAATTGAGCACTCATCATAGTGATCAGGGTGCTATAATTTGAAGTTTGTAAGGAAATTATGTTGGTTTGAGAATTGAGTTTATGTCAAGAAATGTTATGCTGTTGGATTGGTGTGCTTTTGATGTGGCAAGGGTTGGACTGAAGTTGGAGGAGTGGCATAGGATCGAACTGTATTGGGTGAAACTCTTCCTTCTACATTAATAAAGGGTTTATTCCTTTTCTCATATTCTTGTTCATATCTATGATGATTATGTGTTTCAATGTCTTCGATTCCATTAGTTTATAGTAGGTAGATCATGTATGATTTGATCATTTCTTGTTTCTGTTTCTCTTGACACACGTACCAATTGAGCGGATTTAGTTCAAGTGGGAGCGATGGGAGCGATTCAAAAGAGATCAAGGAAGCGAAAGACTACAAGTAAGTTCCTTCATCTCATTTATCTACTATAAGAAAAGGTTAAACTACTTTCTTTTTGTTGTTCTAGGCATATCTGCCCAAATAGGGAAAATGTGTTCATTTGTAGATGAAAATTCCATATAATAGGAAGGCTCCTGCAACTATGTGCACGAAGACCTTAGTAAGTCTACAGCCGAGTGCGCGGGCCCCTGCAGTTGTGTGAGTAGAGTTGGGAAGAATTGTAACTGCAGATCTGAAGCATAATAAAGGATTGTTTGGAAGAACTATATGTGTATATGTATATCACTATTTTATCTCTGAATTTAGTGTATTTTTGATCTGTTGAATGCAATTAATCAGGAAAAATACTTATTAGATTTATGAAGACATAGATTTGTTTATTTATATGATGTTATGCATGTTTAGTGCAATCGCCGAAGGACATAAATCTGTTAATTGTTAATTACTGTAAATTCTGGGTTTTAAGGGTTAGGTTTCAGGAAGGTCAAGATAAAGCCCTAAGCTTGGCAGAAACACATCACATAGTCCTCTAGATTCAGAAACTTGGTTCTAACATCCCCCAATACTACCTCAGGTGAGACTGCAGCTTGCGCTACACAGGTTGCTGCCGAAAGAGCCGGTAGTGTAGGGTTCTGTTTGTTAGCGCAACTAACTCCGTACCTGGGTCCAAGCCCCCTCAAGCCAACAATAGAATTCTTTTATGTTGTTTAAGTTTTTTTTCACTTTTGCAAAACCAAATTAAAGGAAGCGGCATGTCATTACTACTGTTGTCATGATTTAATTTTAGAGTGACAAACTTTCCTGGATGTTGATTGAGTTTGAAACTAAGAGGCTTTCATGTATGTATTTCAGAGTAACTCTTATCGCTTTTGCAACACAAAATTAAAGGAAGTAGCTTGTGGTTACTGTTGTTGTCATGATTGAGTTTCAGGTTGATAAGCTTGCATGGATTTTGATTGAGTTTGAAACCGAGAAGGTTGCATGAATGTAGTTGACGCTCTTAACAAAGATCAATAAAAGATCAAATAAATAAATAATTAAATAATAAAATTTATTAACAATACTTCAATTATGAACAATATATCAAATTTAGCAATAGGAAAAACTATGACGGTGTTAACTTTCTTAATAAAACAAAATGTATGTTTCACCTACGTTAGAAGTGAGCTAATTTTCACCCATTCAATTTTCACCTTGTATCTTTCCTCCTCATTATGAATGACGATTCTCAACATATTTGTAAACTATTTTATGGATCAATATCATGAATCATTGATACCATATATTCAAAATTATCTCATTTACTTCTTCGTTAAGATTTAAAAACTTGTAGAAGTCAAGAAAGAATATATATATATATATATATATATATATATATATATATATATATATATATATATATATATGATTTGGTTTCACATCATTTCAAACTTGGGACACTAGATAGAAGTTTGAGCCAATATTTTACTATTATTTCCATTTACTAAACTTTTCTCCAAAGAATTTTCAACACATTTACATCAATCGAACGAAATTTTTTTCATCAAATTTGCATCAACCCAACCAATATTCTTTCATCACGTTTGCAACCTTTATCTTTTCATCACATTTGCATCAACCAAACCAATATTATTTCATCACATTTTCAACCTTTATCATGGCCTCCAAATATAAAAATTAGTGCCATATCACACCTCTTAAACACTTATGTTTTAAATGTTGTGTAATGATCTTTTACATTTCCTATGAAAAATACTTTTCATGTGTATCATCCTTCATAAAGTCGAATTCAGTATTCTCAAATTTCAAACGAGTTTCATGTAATTGTTTAGGATGCATTGGAGTGTATTGTGCAACATCCTTCTCAAAGTTGGCTTTATTATTTTCAAATTTCACACTAATTTTATTTATTGGTGTAGGATGCTTTGGAGTGTATTGTATAGAAAACAAAGATGAGCATGACACACCACACTAAAGTAAAATTTGTTGTAATACAATAGAGAGGTATAACATGTTTCGCTGATAGAAACTTTGAAGTAATGTGTTATCTCTTAATGAAGAAACTGGTGCTATATAAAGTAAACATTTCATGCAGCCATATGATGTGAAAAAGAAACATTGGAGCAATGTGATATGCATGTGCAAAGGAATTTTTCTTACCCTTTCAAAAAATAATATATCTCACCACTAATAAATTCTTTGGATACGAAAGTTATAAAATTATTACTTATGTAATATTTCAAAAAAGGAATGATGAATTCAAAGAAATACAATATCCCACCTCCAAAATATCCCAATGATGAATTCAAAGAAATACAATATCTCACCATCGAAAATTGTTTGGATGCGACATACCTTAGGAGCAAATGTTCATCCATTTTTTTATGGTTTTCTATTTGGTTAAAACATTATGTTTTAGAACGACACAAAGATTCACCAGGAGAACTCGAGCTCGTGAACCATGGCAGTCTAGGGTTTCTGACAAACCCTACCACGGCAGGAGTATAGGTGCGGCAGGCCTCCAATGCAGCGACGTAGTCTCTCGAGCACTGGTTCAGATGCGCTAACAGAGTCTACGTAATGAATATTCAGATGGGGGAGGCCACGGGGCTTCCCCCCACAGGCAACAACAACAGCCAAAATCCTAACTGGAATACCAATGAAAATGAAAAGCCATCGTCTAGAAGAGTGGTATAGCCACATAATCAATCCGCCCAATAGTAGGAGGTGGAAGATTTGAACAAAGGGCAGGAGAAGGCCTCCACGACAAATACAGAACCCATGAAGGCGACATCTTCCACATGCAAGCCCATAGCAGCAAATCAACTGAAGATCGACTTACTAATCCATCGAATCTATTAGGGCCTGGATCTACCTCAAGTTGAAGAAAGGCAGGACTAGGGTAACATCAAACCACGCTTAACGAGGTAGCTAGCCCTACCAGGTCGAGAGAGGGTTCTCTCCTTGTCAATCTCAATGCAAATATATCAAGGAAGGCTTGAGATGACTGATATAAATACTAATTTTAGACTAGGTATGTTTGCTCAGAGGATTTTCATTGATTTTAAAGTTTGGTTGCTGGATCAGATGGGGAAGGCAGCTTTGGGTCCAGGAAATCAACACAGATTTGCATAGGTTTCTGTGGGGCGAGGTAGGCAAGTGTTTTAGCACTTTGAAATGAGTGTAAGGGTGAGTCTAAGACTGTTGAGGAGCTAGAGAGGGCATGCAAATGTCATGATTCCTCTTCAGATAATAGAAAACATGTAAAACTAAATAAACCCCAAGGTAGAGCACTGAAACACCAATGAATTCCACCTTTCAAACTTGATTCATTTAGTTATGCAGAAAGAGAGAGATGATGGCACACATCAACATAGGATCAAATGAATTACATAGAAGAAAGCAATGCTAATTCACATTACCACAAGAATCCCACAAAACGCTACAAAATCCTGGTTTATTTCTTTGCCAAACAGCAGAAGTGATGTACAAAGTAGCTCAATGCATCCACAAGAGTCCAACCTTGACAAATGACAAAGAAAGTACAAGATATAGGCATCAAAACACCTATGCTAGCCATCAGGGGTCGAATCCATGATTCAAGGAGTTGTTTCAACAAGATCTAAACTAGGAACTGAAAAATAGGCAGTGGAACAACTTGCCTCTAAAATTATGGAAACTGATTCATTCAGCTCAAAACCACCTAAAACTGATGTATCTACCTCCTTAAGTCATTTTTCATCATTTTTACATCATAGTACATTAATTTACATCATATTACATCATTAATTTGACCATGAGAGAAGAAAAAGTCAAATTGGTAGAAAACTAGGCGAAAATCTGAGTTTTTGAGCAAAATTGGAAAAATTTTGCCTGATGTGCAGCGCCATTAGCCTGATGCATAAGGCCACTTCCAAGTTGAGTTTGAAGGCCTTCCCCTTCACCAAATTATCTCCAATATAGCTTGTTGGAAAGCTCTATCTATATGCTTTCCAGAACAAGTGGAATTTCTGCATTTAGTGTCCATTTGAACCTTCAAAAATCAGTTCTCCCAAGACCGCTTCTTGTGTGTCCAAAGAGTGGCAGAGAGGGCATTTTTTGGGTGTTTTTTGCCCTTTAGGTGACCCATATCTCCTCAAACATTCATGAAAATTTATGGGTTTTCATATTTTTTCATGAGGAATCCAAAAATGCAATCCATTTTACAAAATTCCCAACCATCTCAATGCGAAAATTCCTGTGTTTTGCAAAAATTTGATGCACAACACCCTTTTGCAGACCGCTTTTTGAGGCCTTACTAGTGTCCAAATTGGGTGCAGGATAGCTTGTTAGAACTCTTATTGATTTTAATTTCCAAAACATCTTGAATTTTTCGATTTGGAGTTCATTTGCCCTGTCAAAAGTCAAATCTCCCAAGACTGGTCAAAATGTGCAAAATGAGGCTTCATGAATGTAGAGTGCTATTGCAGTCAACTTTTGAAGGTATTTCGCAACTCCAAATTGAGTTCATGATATCCCATTGGAAATATCTTTATGTCTAGTTATCATTTCATGCATCAAGCAAGTCATTTGGCCAACCAAGCTAGGAGAAATCTTGATTTCCCAAGGTCACTCCAGAGGTGCAGCAATTCTCCTAAGGAAACTATATTCTTGACATTTCTCTAAAACCATGACACCTATTTAAAAATTGGAGGTTTTTCTTCCTTGGCCTATTATGGACAAAAACCTCTCTCACTTTTGTCAAATTCATCTTCTATTTCTCAGAAGCATCATTTGAGTAAAACCTATCCCGATGTGTGGAACGGGGTATTTGTCGAAATGAAGTGAAATGAAGGGGATAAGGGGCTTCTAAATTCTTGAGGAAATTTTGAAAAGTAGGGAGGGATGTTAGGAAGCAGGGGAAAGTATAATTTCAAAGATTGAGTGAGGGGAAGGGGTCCAAAACAACTAAACACAGGCCTAGCCTAGAAAATTGTCAAATTGTAGCAAGAAACTAGGGTTTGTGGGAAAATGAGGAATTTGAGGGATATCAGTGACAGGAAGTGTTTAATAAGGTACACTAAGGATAGGGGAAGGTGTATGAACATCTGGACACAAGTTTTGTTGATGATTTGACCATACAAGAGAAATTACCTTCAAAACCCTAGGAGAGGGAAATGGGCCTTACCCAAGCACAACTGAAACATGTGGTAGCAAGGGGGAAAGCAAGGAGTTCAGTCATGCTAATAGGTTCCTTTCTAATAATTTTTCCACCCTTGTGAGGTCTCCTAAGCTGTACATTCCTTTCTCTTGAACTGTCACTTTGTGTTTCTTCTTCATAGCTTGAGTCACTATTTCTTGCCATGGTGCTTGATGCTTGTCTTAGGGAAGTAATGTAATGATGATATGGTGAAAAATGCTAATGTAAGAGGACAAGGGTGATGAGTATGAAGAGATTTTACTCTTGGGAAATGGAATTTGGGAATGAAGGGATTAGTTTTGGGAAACTAGGGTTTAGTGAGGAATTTAGGGTTTGGTGAAGGGATTTAGTTGTTTTAGAGGAGTGGGATATGGGAAAATGGTATTAATGGAGTGATTTAGGAAAATGGAAGAATGAAAAGGGTTTAATGATGTTTTTTAGGATGGTGGAATGAAAATTGCACAATGGAATGGAAAACAGTGAAGACAATCTAGGGTTTAACTTTCAACATGCAAAACTCATGAGGAACACAAGTATGACATCAAATTCAGCTCTAGGAAAATGATCACTTACTTGTAGAATGGAAATGTAGAATTTTTGAGGTTTGTTGAGCAATTTGGCACGATTTGGAAACTTATAGACTGATGCACAGCGCACTGGGCCCAATGCACAGCGCCCGTGCAAATTTACACTGCAAGACAGCCACTGATGTGTAGCGCCAGGCAAGTTTACTTGGAAAACAGGGTTTTTGATCTCCTTGGCTCCAAATCGCGATTTTTTGCTCTCCAAGGGTATTTTGCACAATTAAATGACAAATGGAACCCCTTTCACTTTAAATATTAATGACTTTTAATTTTTACTTATGCCAAAGTCACTTTTGGTCATAAGCTCTGTTTTTCCATGGGAATTGACTTTTCTTAATCTCTTGGTAAACTGATGCATTAATGCTTGTGTTTTTGTCTGCAGTGGCTGGAGTTGGCAAGGTGAGCAAGGGAAGCAGCTTTGAATTTATTACATATAGAAAACATTTCAAATTACATGAATTTTATACATAGAAAATTAAAAACTCAGTTTTCACCTCAAAACAAAGTTTTGAGGTAAAAATCATTTATTGAGCATATCTTTAGTGACATTTTGATCTGATGAACTTATTAGACCTCCTCATGTGCCTGCTGATCATTTATTGAGTTTTTTTTTAACCATGGTGACAAACTCTAGACCTAATAAGACCTAAAACCCTAAAAATGATTTTTGCAAATGTAATGACAAAAAATGACTGTAAATGACCTGAACATGTGAAAATAGGCCAACATGTAAATGACATGAGGGAAATTGACAATGAACCACTACCATTAGTTGATCCATGACCTAATGGAATGCAACTGATCGGATGGGACACCTAATATGCATGCAAAAGAGAATTTTTATCACTGATGGAGGGATGAAGATACCGAAACTAACATTGGCTCCAATGGGGATGGTAGCTCTTGGGAGGTGCCAAGAACCATAGATCTCTGGAAGAGCAGACCAGTGCCTTATCCATTGGGCATGGAGTTCAAAACACAAATTGAAATGGACGACTGAAAACCGATGACTCAAAAATGCAAACTGACTTGAAACTGACTCAATACTAAAACACAACTGAAAAACTAGAAAATATGCTCAAAATGGAGCTTATTCAATAAAACATAGTCTAGCTATTCCATTCATCACCTGATCAAGTGAAATGAAGCAACCAATGCAACCAAGTAAGCATTCTAGCTGTTGTTTGAATTCTCTGCAAGCACTTTCTTATGAACAACAAGAAAGAACTACTGAAATGCAACTCCCATGAAAACTTGTAAACAGATCCGTGGAATACTATGGATTCTCTATCTGACTCCAAAAACACTGCATAAGGATCTTGAACTTCATGAACAATGGGACTTAGCTCATCTAATGGATTACTTTTCTTCTCCTCGTACCATGAATGCAAACTTTCATCTAAGCACTGTGACAAGACTCCTGCTGAAACTGGTAAAGAAACTCGCTGTCGGATCAGGTTTGTATCAATACTTGTTTCAATCTCACAGTTAGCTAGTGGAGAAGGACTTTTACTACAGACATCATCCAACACATTAGCTATTGGATCGCGAAAAACTTGAAAATACTGTTGCAACCCATTTTCTATTGGTTCTAATGAGATTGCATGATTTTCTACAGGCTGCTCATTTGAAGATATACTATGCAATTTTCCCTTCAAAAATTGAAATGATTCAAAACAAAATGGTACAAAATCATCTTGCATCATTTGATCATATGGTCTACCTTCAAAATATTCATTTGCAACTTGAAAATCAATGGTGTTCGGGGGCTGCAAATCTGGATATGAGAAGTCTTGAACAAGGATTTCATTGCCCTCAAGATGGTCAAGATCGAAACTTATCGACGGTTGATTTCTGATTGCATGAAAGTTATCTCTGATGATCTAAAACGAAGCAAAACAAAAAGGCAAAGATCCTTCACTTACTTCAAAATTTGCTGCACTTTCCTCCTCACTTTCATAGCTGATATGAAATGGCTGATCACTGTACTCGAACTGCTGAAAGTGAACTTCCTCCTTCCATAAACTAGCCGCTAATTTGTCTGCAAGACTAGCTTCTATTTGGAGGACATAATCATCATCATATTGATCAAATTGAGGCAAATCATCAGTATAAAACACATCATCAAGCATACATGTCATATCAACAGATATCTCTTCTCCAAGATGCTCTATAAAACAATCATTATCAGGTCTATGCCAACTGGGATAAGAAACAAAATGTTTTGGATCAACAACTTGTTCTTCAATCAGCGAGTCGTGGTCTTGAACATCATACTTATTCCTTGTGGTGATCTTTTGCATCAACTCTTCCATTGCACTCACCAAAATGTTGAGCTTTACTATTAAAGATGTCGATTCCTCTGGATCTATGTTCTTCATCTCTTCTTCCTTCAACTTTGCCCTTCTGATTAGCAAATTAGCCTCTATATCTACTGCACTGTTTTGCATCTCTTCAAGTGTTGCAAGGTTCCTTTCCCTCAGCTAAAACTCCATTTCCGGATCAAAGGCTTCCGGGTAGTGCAAGAGAGCAGATCTCGAAGGAGGTCTTATATTAACCGACATTGAAAAATAGATGGTTAAATTTGGCAGAAAACTGTTGTACTGTCTCCCCTGGCAATCTTTTCAGTTGGTTATACTCTTCTATAATCAAGAAAGGGTTTTTTCTGACCACCCACTTGTCGGGGAAAACTTTGACAAACTGTTGTAAATCTGAAATGCTCGCATCAGGCAGGGTTTTGAACCAACTCTTGACTTTTCCTTGCAAAGAAAGAGCAAAAAGACTAATACTGACATCCTATTCATCAACTTCAAAAAGATCAAGAAAAGACTCAAAATTCAATACATGTCTCTCAGCAGTGATGTTGTCGCGTTCACCATCAAATCTTGGTAGATATAGGTCATGATTTTTAGGGAAAGCATGGGATATAGGAGGCAAAATCATATGCTTGTATCGATCTGGAATTTTACAAGGTAGTGGAGTATGTACAGAAGTTGTAGAATCAGTCTTGGTCTCTTTAGGCTCATCAGTTTGAAGATGGTCATCACAAGATTCAAAAGACGGCTCTTGATCAAGATCAAAGGTATGTGCATATTTTGTATCCGCTATCTTCAAAGGGAAAGAATCAAATGTAGATCTAGGATCTTTCCTCGAATACCATATACTTTTTAAAGCCTTCTTGACATTCTTGGGAAAAGAGAAGAAATAATTTATAACGAAGAACATAATGTCTTGGATGAAATTCCAACTTGAATACTTGATGTTTCCATATTGTCCCTTCATGTTTATGTTGGTCAGGTTTATCTTCTAGTGGAGTCCTTGGATATGATCTCGAAGCTGATTTGGAGTCGCCAGGTGAATGATTTCAGCCTTCCAATGTCTGATCGTTGTCCACCATCAACAATCAGATCTGAACTTGATACAATTGCCGAGGAACATAAAACTACATTCCCCAGTATGGTCACCACTATGTTAGGGCCTGGATCTACCTCAGGCTGAAGAAAGGCAGGTCTAGGTAACATCAAACCATGCTTAACCTGGTAGCTAGCCCTACCAGGTT
Organism: Pinus tabuliformis; assembly: GCA_031772625.1. Lineage (NCBI taxonomy): Eukaryota > Viridiplantae > Streptophyta > Pinopsida > Pinales > Pinaceae > Pinus > Pinus tabuliformis. The sequence goes on along the minus strand of CM062804.1, from coordinate 1,207,560,053 downwards.
GGGAGAGGGCTCTCTCCTTGTCAATCTCAATGCAAATATATCAAGGAAGGCTTGAGATGACTGATATAAATACTAATTTTAGTCTAGGTATGTTTTCTCAGAGGATTTTGATTGATTTTAAAGTTTGGTTCCCAGATCAGATAGGGAAGGCAACTTTGGGTCGGTAAATCAACACAGATTTGCAGAGGTTTCTGTGGGGCGAGGTAGGCAAGTGTTTTAGCACTTTGAAATGAGTGTAATGGTGAGTCTAATACTGATTAGGAGTTGGAGAGGGCATGAAAATGTCATGAGTCCTCTTTAGACAGTGGAAAACATGTAAAACTAAATAAACCCTAAGGTAGAGCACTGAAACACCAATAAATTCCACCTTTCAAACTTGATTAATTTAGTTATGCAGAAAGAGAGAGATGATGGCACACATAAACATAAGATCAACTGAATTATAGAGAAGAAAACAATGCTAATTCAAATTACCACAATAATCCCACAAAATGCTACAAAAGCTTGGTTTATTTCCTTGCCAAACTGCAGAAGTGATGTACAAAGTAGCTCAATGCATCCACAAGAGTCCAACCTTGACAAATGACTAAGAAAGTACAAGATATAGGCATCAAACCACCTATACTAGCCATCAGGGGTCGAATCCATGAGTCAAGGAGCTATTACAACAAGATCTAAACTAGGAACTAAAAATAGGCAGTGGAACAGCTTGGCTCTAAAATTATGGAAACTGATTCATTCAGCGCAAAACCACCTAAAACTGATGTATCTACCTCCTTAAGTCATTTTTCATCATTTTTACATCATATTACATCATGAATTTGACCATGAGAGAAGAAAAAGTCAAACTGGTAGAAAACTAGGCGAAAATCTGAGTTTTTGAGTAAAATTGGCAAAATTTTCCCTGATGCACAACGCCATTAGCCTGATGCGAAGTGCCACTTCCGAGCTGATTTTGAAGGCCTTCCCCTCCACAAAATTAGCTCCAAGATGGCTTGTTGGAAAGCTCTGTATGTCTACTTTCTAGGGAAATTGGAATTTCTGGATTTAGTGTCCATTTTCCCCTTCACAAATTAGTTCTCTCAAGACTGCTTCCTGTGGGTCCAAAGAGTGGCAGAGAGGGCATTTTTTGGGTGTTTTTTTCCCTTTAGGTGACCCAGATCTCCTCCAAAATTCATGAAACTTTCTGGGTTTTTATATTTTTTCATGAGGAATCCAAAAATGCAAGCCATTTTCCAAAATTCCCAACCAGCTCAATGATGGTGTTGCGCATCAAATGAACATTCCTGTGTTTTACAAAAATTTGATGCGCAACGCCCTTTTGTAGACCAATTTTGGAGGCCTTCCCAGTATCCAAATTGGGTGCAGGATACCTCGTTGGAAATATTATTGAGTCTAATTTCCAAAAAATCTTGAATTTTTCAATTTTGAGTTCATTTGCCCTGTCAAAAGTCAAATATCCCAAGACTGGTCAAAATGTGCAAAATGAGGCTGCCTGAATGTAGATTGCTATTGCAGTCAACTTTTGAAGGTCTTCCTCAACTCCAAATTGAGCTCATGATAGCTCATTGGAAAGATCTCTATGTCTAGTTATCATTTCACGCATCAAGCAAGTCATTTTGTCAACCAAGCTATGAGAAATCTTGAGTTTCCCAAGGTAACTCTAGAGGTGCAGCAATTCTCCTGAGGAAACTATATTTTTGACATTTCTCTAAAACCATGACACCTGTGTAAAGAGTGAAGGAGTTTTTTCTTCCTTGGCCTGTTATGGACAAAAAAATCTCTCACTTTTGTCAAATTCATCTTCTATTTCTCAGAAATATCATTTCAGTAAAACCTATCCCGATGTGTGGAACAGGGTATTTGTTGAAATGAAGTGAAATGAAGGGAATAAGGGGCTTCTAGATTCTTGAGGAAATTTTGGGAAGTAGGGAGGGATGTTAGGAAGCAAGGGACAATGTAATTTAAAATATTGAGTGAGGGGAAGGGGTCCAAAAGGGCTAAACACGGGCCTAGCCTAGAAAATTGTCAAATTGTAGCAAGAAACTAGGGTTTGTGGGAAAATGAGGAATTTGAGGGATATCAGTGACAGGAAGTGTTTAACAAGGTACATTAAGGATAGGGGAAGGTGTATGAACTCCGGACACAATTTTTGTTGATGAGTTGACCATACAAGATAAATTACCTTCAAAACCCTAGGAGAGGGAAATGGGCCTTACCCAAGCACAACTGAAACATGTGGTAGCAAGGGGGCAAGCAAGGAATTCAGTCATGCTAATAGGTTCCTTTCTAATAATTTTTCCACCCTTGTGAGGTCTCCTAGGCTGTACATTCCTTTCTCTTGAACTGTCACTTTGTGTTTCTTCTTCATAGCTTGAGTCACTATTTCTTGCCATGGTGCTTGATGCTTTTCTTAGGGAAGTAATGTAATGATGATATGGTGAAAAATGATAATGTAAGAGGACAAGGGTGATAAATATGAAGAGATTTTACTCTTGGGAAATGGAATTTGGGAATGAAGGGATTAGTTTTGGGAAACTAGGGTTTAGTGAGGAATTTAGGGTTTGGTGAAGGGATTTAGTTGTTTTATGGGAGTGGGATATGGGAAAATGGTATTAATGGAGTGATTTAGGAAAATGGAAGAGTGAAAAGGGTTTAATGATGTTTTTTATGATGGTGGAATGAAAATTTCACAATGGAATGGAAAACAGTGAATACAATCTAGGGTTTAACTTTCAACATGCAAAACTCATGGGGAACACAAGTATGAGATCAAATTCAGCTCTAGGACAATGATCACTTACTTGTAGAATGGAAATGCAACATTTTTGAGGATTGTTGAGCAATTTGGCATGATTTGGAATCTTATAGACTGATGCGCAGCGCACTGGGCCCAATATGCAGCGCCCTTCTAATGTACATCGCCCGTGCAAATTTACACTACAAGACCGGCACTGATGCGCAGCGCCAGCCTGATGCGCAGCGCACTGCCTTTGATGCGTAGTGCCAGGCAAGTTGGCTTGGAAAACATGGTTTTTGATCTCCTTGGCTCCAAATTGTGTTTTTTTGCTCTCCAAGGGTATTTTGCACAATGAAATGACAAATGGCACCCCTTTCACTTTAAATATGAATGAATTTTAATTTTTACTTATTCCAAACCCACTTTTCTAATGTCAAAGTCACTTTTGGTCATAAGCTTTGTTTTTCCATTGGAATTGACTTTTCTTAATTTCTTGGTAAACTGATGCATTGATGCTTGTGTTTTTGTTTACAGTGGCTGGAGTTGGCAAGGTGAGCAAGGGAAGAAGCTTTGAACTTATTACATATAGAAAGCATTTCAAATTACATGAATTTTGTACATAGAAAATTAAAAACTCTGTTTTCACCTCAAAACAGAGTTTTGAGGTAAAAATCATTTATTGAGCATATCTTTAGTGAAATTTTGATCTAATGAACTTATTAGACCTCCTCATGTGCCTGCTGACCGTTTATTGAGTTTTTTTCTAACCATGGTGACAAACCCTAGACCTAATGAGACCTAAAACCCTAAAAATGATTTTTGCAAATGTAATGACAAAAAATGACTGTAAATGACCTAAACATGTGAAAATAGGCTAGCAGGTAAATGACATGAGGGAAATTGACAATGAACCACTACCATTAGTTGATCCATGACCTAATGGAATGCAACTGATCAGATGAGACGCCTAATATGCATGGGAAAGAGAAATTTGATCCTTGATGGAGGGATGAAGATACTGACACTAACAGAATCAACGCCCAAATATAGTTTATGAAGGATCATGCGCTTATAGGTAGATTCATTGGTTTCTAGCCAACCGAGAAATCCTTGCAGGGATGGATTGCTTCAAAATGGAAACCAAGAGGATATGTTACCCTACAGCTAGGGCCAAAAGTTTTCTTCAATGTTATATTCAACTAAATTGAAGACAGGAATAGAATCTTAGATGACGACCCTTATTTCTTCAATGTAGCGGGTCTGTATTTAAGGGATTGGATTGAAAGATATAATCTGGATAAAGAGGACTTCAGTTGGGCGCCAGTTTGGATTCGAATGTACTCTCTGCCTCTGGAATATTGGGATGAAGAATTGCTAAAAGCCATTTGCAATGGGCTAGGAGAATTCATAAAGATTGCAGAGGAAACAAAGCTCCGATGGTACACCTCGTATGCTCGCATCTGCATTTACATGCAGCTCGACAAAGCCCTCATGGATTCGGTAAGCCTTCTTCATGATGATTTTGAATGGATTCAGCCCATAGATTATGAACATGTGCCCTTCATATGTATAAAATGCCATGCTCATGGCCATCTATTCCGCGACTGTCCATTAAACGCTTCCCCCAAAACTAGTGATAACTCAAAGAAGTCTGACTCTGAAGGTGTTGGGTCCCTATAATACTAGTGATTACCCCATTACTATTGTAGTTATACCCCTTATTTATATTGTTGTGCCCCCATTACCCCCATATTGTTATTAATGTGCCCATAGAATCCCTCTATTGTTATTTTTGTGGCTTTATATTATTATTGTTAGGTCGGCTGGATTATATTGTGACTCCATAGACTCCTATATATAGAAAGGAGGTTTTGTCATTTGTATCATCCAAGAATTGTTCATTTATGTAATGTAAAGGAGGTTGCCCCCTCGAAGAGGCTGAATTCTAAGGCGTGGATCTCTCTTTTCTATCTTTTTGTCAGCTGGTTTCATAACATTTGGTATCAGAGCTTTGGATTCTAGGGTTTCGCTGCTCCAAACAGGTCATCGTGGAATTTTCGCTATAACTTTTTTTCTGTGACGTTTCAGAAGTTGCAAAAAAAACCCATTTGAGAAGAAATCACGCTGAAACTTGGGTCCAAATTTCAGAGCTTTTCGCGTGATATTTTCGGAGATATGATCTCAGGAAGTTGGTCTTTTTGCAGACTCCTGAATTACACTCAAAACAGGTGACCTGGGGAAAATCGTCATAACTTTCTTTCGGAGCATTGGATTGAAATTTTGTAAGAAGGTACAGAAAAAGGACGGACTGTAGTTTTTTTTATATATTTTTCAGAGTCAAAGGTTGAAACAGTGACACGTGGCACTTCATACAAGTTCGCTCTACTGAACTAGTCTATAATCAGGTCACTGCGGGAGATTGGGCATAACGCTTTCTTGGAGAATCCAATTTGGTTCAGACTAGTGGAATTGGAAAGAGGACATAGAAGGCTACTACAGATCACAATTTCAAAACTGGATGATTCGAAATTACAGAGATACAGCAGATTCAATATCAGGCTTCTACAAAGTAAAAAAAGGTGTGTAGTTTTTATTTTTTATTTTTGCATAAGCTTGGTTTGAAGGAATTCGAAGGGCATAGTAAAGCATTATTATCGGTAACTGATGCCCCGAGGAAAGAAAATGCAAACACCTAGTAAGGAACCTGAAAGCTCTAGCATGACTCATGAAGAAGAGGAAGAAATGCAACATGATATATCAAAATTACAAGACCAAGTGCAACAACTGTCCCTTGCACAAAAGGGAACAGAATCTAAGATGGATGGTTTAAAGAAAGATGTAGGAGCTAAGATGGATGGTTTAAAGAAAGGTGTAGAAGCTAAGATGGACTGTTTAAAGAAATGCGTAGAAGCTAAGATGATTGACGTGGAAGCTAAGATGGATGATTTGAAGATAGATTTGAAGATAGACATGGACGAATTGAAGATAAATATGAATAAGTTGCTACAAGAAATCGTCCCTAAGGGTGAAAGGGTACTAAAGGAAACTCATGATGAGAACAAAAGAAATGTTAATCATGATTCCATAGACGCTAATGTTGGATTGAAGAATCACCATATTCCAAAAATCGATATGAGGAAGTTTGATGGCAAGGATCCCGCCACATGGATATTACAGATGGAGCAGTTCTTCGATCTCAATAATGTGCAAAACACACAAAAGGTACGTATGGCAAATTTATATTTGGAACCAAATCAATTTGTATGGTATCAATGGCTTTGCTCTCGTAAACAATTTATCACTTGGGCAATTTTTACGGAAGAATTGATAGCACATTATGAGGATACAAAAAGCAACACTTTTTTTAGCCAATTGATAAGTCTCAAACAAAAGGGTTCAATAATGGAGCACATTGAGGAGTTCCAAAAATTGAACATAAGGGTAAAATATATTCCAGAGCAGCATAGGATTGATGTGTTCATAGGGTCTTTAAAGGATAATATCCAACATGATGTTCAACTTTGGGAACCTGATTCATTAGAGAAGGCATTCAGGTTAGCAAGAAAAATGGAAAGCAAAATTATGGCAACCAGGAAGCATACCACTCACAACTATAAAGACGGAAGTGCAGTTGCCCCTAGTCTTCCACAACCTATAAGGTTGACACCACAACAATTGGAAGAAAAAAGAGCAAAAGGGCTTTGTTATAGTTGTGATAGCAAATACACTAAAGGTCATAAGTGTGATGAGAAGAAATTATTCTACATAGATTGTGAAGAGGAAGAAGAAAAGGAGCAAGAAAGGTCAAAAGAATAGGATATGTTCCAGGAACAAAGCCTAGATGAAGAACAAATAAATCCGACCATATCTTGTAATGCATTGGCGAGAATTACCACTCCTCAAACCATCAAGATAGAAGGACAAATCAAGAAGAAAAAGGTGATAGTGTTGATTGATTCAAGAAGCACCCACAATTTTATTCATTGTAGGGTAGCAAAAGAATTGAATTGCTTCCTATATCCAGCACCAGAGTGTCAAGTGATGATTGCAAATGGAGGAACAATAAATTTCTCTAGAAAGTGCCATAATATCAAGCTATCCATGGGAGAATATGTATTGACTAGCCCAATGCTTTCCATTCCAATGGGAGGTGCTGATGTTGTTCTAGGAGTCCAATGGCTACAATCCTTGGGTACAATAGCATTTAATTTTCAAGAACTTTTCATCAAATTTTCTGTGGAAGGAAAGGAAGTTGAATTAAGGGGTATTGCAGGGAAACCAGGAAAGATAATCAGCTCTAATTGTATGACAAAGCTTCTAAAAAAGGAGCAAAGGGGTGTAATTGCACAATTATGTTCGCTAGATGTTTCCACATTAGAATCATCTATTTCTCCAGATCTCCAAAAAGTCCTGGACAATCATTCCAAGGTATTTGAGACTCCCAAAGGTCTCCCACCTATGCGTGATCATGATCATGCTATTCATCTGATTCCAGGAAGTGTTCCTCAAAACATCAGGCCGTACAGATATCCCTATGTCCAAAAAAGTGAAATTGAACGTATGGTTGCAGAAATGCTAGAGGCTGGTATAATTCAACCGAGTCAAAGTTCTTTCTCTGCTCCAGTAGTATTGGTGCACAAGAAGGATGGATCATGGCGCATGTGTTCGGATTATAGGGAGCTCAACAAGCTCACTATTAAAGATAAGTTCCCCATTCCTGTCATTGATGAATTACTGGATGAATTGCATGGATCAATTTACTTCACCAAGTTGGATCTTCGTTCAGGATATCATCAAATCAGAATGAAGATTGAAGACATTCTGAAAACGGCATTTAGAACTCATGAGGGTCATTATGAATTTTTGGTCATGCCTTTTGGCCTTACCAATGCACCTTCAACATTTCAAGGTTTGATGAATTCAATTTTCAAGATTTCTTGGGTTGACAGGGTATTATCTACAAAGTTTTTTAAGATGTTGATGGGAGAATAGCAGCACCTCTAACGACATTATTGAAGAAAGATGCATTTTCATGGACTCCGGAAGCAACAAAGCCTTTTAACATCTAAAAGAAGAAAGATGCATTGTGCCAAGCAACAAAGGCCTCATTAGCTACACCGGTCTTAGCTACACCGGACTTCACAAAAACCTTTATTGTGGAATGTGATGCTTCAGGAGGAATTGGTGCTGTTCTAATGCAAGATGAAAGACCCATTGCTTTTGAAAGTCGTCCAATCAAGGGAAAGTTTCTAAGAAAAGCTATTTATGAGAAGGAAATGTTGGCATTACTCCATGCACTTAAGAAATGGCGACCCTACCTAATGGGAAGACACTTCAAGGTAAAAACGAATCATGATAGCCTTAAATACTTTTTAGAACAAAGATTATCCTCTGAAGAGCAACAAAAGTGGGTCACAAAGATGTTGGGTTATGACTTTGAAATCATCTACAAAAAAGGGAAGCAAAATGTGGTGGCAAATGCACTCTCAAGGAAGGATGAGGATGTGGAAGCATTTTTGTGCGCTATTTCTATCATCCAACCAGATTGGATAAATGAAGCAAGGGAGGAATGGAAGAATGACGAAGAAGTGTGGGAACTTATTCGAAAGCTACAACAAGATTCTAGTACGCCTGATACATTTAGCTGGAAAAATGATTCGTTATGGTACAAAGATCGCTTATACCTCTGTAATAATTCCCAGCTAAAACAAAAGATTCTTATGGAATTGCACACTTCTCCCTTAGGAGGGCACTCGGGATTTTTTAAAACTTACCACAGGGTTAAGAAGGAATTTTTTTGGGATGGCCTTAAATCAGATATTCAAAAGTTTTTGGCAGAATGTTTGGTTTGCCAACAAAATAAAGTTGAAACAATTAAGACACCGGGTACAGTGAAAACAAAACTTCAATTTACTAATAATAAAGTACTGAAAACTTATACATGCAGAATGGAAATAAACTAGCTCAAGTAATGGTAGCTTATCTCTAAGAAGATATGTGGCAGCTACATGCCTATGAACTATGTTACAATGAAGATCAAGGGTGTTTTTATTATTGAAAAACAAATTGAAGCCCTAAACAACCAAAACCCTAACACAAAGAGATGGAATGCCAAGAGTTTGTGGACCCTGTTAGGGTTAGTTGGACAACTAACTTCTTGAGGTCATAACTTGGTCATATGATCTTTGTTTGGTGTGTATGATACCTTGTTAGAAATATCTCTCTGAGTACTATAATATTATTAACAGGCCGATTCCTATGGTTATGATTCTACTGCAAACCCCAAAAAGACATCGTAGAGGGGGTCAAAACAACTTCGGATGTTCAAGATCTGAATAAATGCTAAAAATAGTAAATTGTGCTATAATCAAGGATACTGATGAAACCAACTGAAGGTCCAAGTAGAATAAGAAGGTGGCCACTGATATACACTTGGATCATTCCTACCCCCTTAGGAAGTAATGATTCCCATTGCGTGCAAAGCCTCCATGAGGTGAGGAAATTTCTGTTGAACTTGGTCCTTAGTGAGCCACTTTCCTTGGTGAAGGAATTGGCCTGCTTTGACAACTCGATATAGATGGATCCTCTACTGGAAATTTTTCTTGATATATGTTTCCATGATCCCATTAGTCGTGGCTTGTTCGATACAACTTGGGTTGAGATCCGTTGGTTTTAGTTTCTCAATAATGTCTAATGTGTTCAGTAATAAGGGAAATTATGGTCGCAACCTGTCCACATTGAATACTAGGTGTAGGCCAAGGAATGGTGGAATGTTGAGCTCAAAAACATTGTCTCTTACAACCTTAGTGATGGTGTAAGTCCCATATAAGAGCATGTGAAGGTTGCTGTGGGCCCGAGCAAGGAACTCCTTCTGCAAATGTAAGCAAAATTTGTCACCTACCTAGAACTTGTGTGGCACCCAATGTTGATCATGATGTTGTTTGTACTTAGCATTTGCTCTGTCTAATATGTCATGGACCTACTGGTGGATGTATTTAATGCATTCAATAAAGTTGGTATCCTTGTAAACTTCATAATGGACATGAGTCGAATCTTCTTGAGTAGTTTCAAGTGGTATGACAACATCAATGGGACATAGAGGGTGGAATCCCAACCCAGCCTGAAAGGGGTTATGGCCAGTTCAGTTATGGAGAGATCTGTTGTAGTTGTGTTGGACATAGGGGAGGATTTCATCCCATGTTCGTGGATGCTTCGAGTTGTACATGCATAGGATGTGCACGATCATCTTGTTGACAACCTTTGTTAGGTCAATAGTTTGGGGGTGGAAGGTTGTGCACTTAATGAGCTTGGTATTCAAAAATTACCAGAGGCTTAACCAAAATGTACTTAGCACACTATTTTCCTGATCTGAGATAGTGGATTGTGAGATCCCAAAGTGTACCCATAGTGATTCAAAGAAGAGTTTGGAAGTGGCTTCTATTGTTATACTCTTCTTATAGTTCGATAGAATGGTCATCTTAGAGAATTTGTCGACGACCATGAAAACACAGGTTTTTCCATGCTTGGTAGAAGGAAGGCCCACCATGTAATCCATGGAGATGGATTCTTAGGGTTGGTTAAGACTAGGAAAAGGAGTATACATGCCCTGCATATTGATTATAGATTTGGAAATGTCACTGGCAGTACACGATCTGATGTACTTCCCAAAATCATGTGGATGGTTCGGCCAATAAAAATTGTTGCAACAGTGCCACTATTTTTTCTACCCCAAAATGTCCAACAACCAGACTGTAGTGCACCTCCTAAATCATCTTGGAATTCTCGTTTGAAGGAACAAAAAGGTATCTCAGGTGGCATAATAGTGTGTCCTGGAGGTGAAAGTCTGGAACTTACTTTCCTTTTAGGAGCATCAAGCATGTGGTGTCAAATTATGGATCACTCTTGTAAAGATGTGGCCATCCCAATGTCTCGTTTCCACAAGAGTCGAGCGTAGTGGTCAGCACCATAATTAGTGATCGGTTGAGGCAGTATGCACATAATTGGTATTTCCTTTCTTGTACTTAACATTAAAATGGAATTGTTATAGATATGTGGACGATTTCTGATGGTGATCTGTTTGCAACTTTCCTTATGTCTATATGAAACATAGGGGTCAATGGTTTGTGTGGATGACCATTTCCTCCCCCATAATGTAATGCTTCCATTGTCAGCAGGCCTATAAAATGGAATACATATCTTTGTCATGGGTGGGATACTTTCAGACGATATCTAAAAGTGTCTCATTATGATATGTCACCAAATGCCCCTGCTAGGTAAGAACTGCACCAATAACATATTCGAAGGAATCTATCTCAATTTCAAACAATTGTTGCAAGTTTGGTAAAGAAAGCACTGGTGCAGAGTATAGGTGATTATTCAACTCAGCGAACACCTTCTGTTAAGATTCAGACGAAAATAACTTTTCTTTCGCTTTACCCTTGGTGACTTAACTCAAAGGCCAAGTGATATGAGAGAATCCCAACTTGAACCTACAATAGAAATTGGGAAGACCCAAAATGTTGCAGAGCTTTGTTAGAGTGGTTGGGGCTGGCCAATCCAAAATAACATCTATCTTCACTAGTTCCACATGCACACCCCACTCATAAATGATGTGCCCAAGATATTGAACCTAGGTCATACCAAAGGTGCATTTCTCCAAATTGGCACACAATTTTTGTTGTTGCAGGGTTTGGAAGACTTGTCGAATATGGTGTAGGTGATCTTCCCAACTCTATTTGAAAATTAAGATGTCATCCAAATATACTACATTGAACGAGTTGGTTAAGGGTCGCAAGATTCCATCCATCAACCTCATGAAGGTTGCGGGGGAATTCGTCAACCCAAAAGGAATTACCAGCCATTCGAAAAGGCCCTCAGATTTGAAGGCAGTCTTCCACACATTAGAGGGTTTGATTGGTACTTGGTGATAATTAGACTTCAATTCAATCTTGCTGAAATATTTGGCTTGCCATGGCAGAAGAAAAGAAAGACGAGGGAGCAGGAGATCCTTTCAAAATATTTCTCGAAGAATCCCTCGAGCAAAAAAGGAACGCGATGATGGACAACTTCTCCTAGATCCTTCAATGGATGCCAACAGGTGACACATCTTCATCCAGTAGCCACTTTGGAGGCGCCACTCCCTTTAAGGTATAAGTCAAATTTGACATTTCCGTATTTGAAGGAAAAATATATGTAGATGTTTTAGATAAATAGTTAAATCTGTTGGAAGGATATTTTTCGATTCATGATTTTTCCAATAGGGAAAATGTTACCTTTTCATTCTTCAAAGTCCCCCCCAAATCAAGGACTGGTGGGAAACCTACTGTGAGCAGAGGGATAAGAGAGAAACCTCACTATTTTCATCTGCACCCACTTGGCATTCTTTCTTAGACACCATCAAGGAATAGTATTAACTTGTTAGGAGCTATGAAGACAAGTACATACAATGGACTACACTGCGGCAACAAAAGGATCAAGATGTGCATGAGCTGATGAATATTTTCCATACCCTATGCACAAAGTTGCATATCAAATGTGTTGAGAAACATCTGGTGCTCAAGTATTGTGGTTGTTTGCAAAAATACATTCAGGAGTAAATGGAGTTCTTGGACATCTCCTCGCTTGGTGCAAGATACCGATATGCTGCCAAGATTGAGCAGAAATTCAAGTAGAAGAAACAAGACTTTGAATCTACGAACCCAAAGCAAAGAAAAGGTGCACCCAAGCCACAAATCAAAGGGAAGAGCTAGGCCATGACCCCCCAGGACAAATCCTTGATGTTGCAAGCCAAGAATAAAGGGAAGGCAGATAATGACACCGACAAGTGGTGTGAGTTCCATAAAAATCCCATTCACAACACAAATGAATTTCATGCAAAGCAGGTGCTGGTGGCCAACCTAAAAGACTTGGAGGAAAATGCAAGCTCTGAAACCAATGATCCAGATTTATGAAGGAATGAAATGAAATACAATATGAACATAAACACAAAGATACAACGAAGAAAAAAACTTCGATTCGTTAATAACAAATTACTGAAAACTAATACATGTAGAATGGAAATAAACTAGCTCGGGTGATGGTAGCTTGTCTCTGAGTAGAGATGTAGTGACTACATGCCTCTGAACTATGTTACAATGCGGCTCAAAGACCTTTTTTATCATTCAACAATAAATGGAAACCCTAAACAACCAAAACCCTAACACTAGGATATGGAATGTCAAGATTTTGTGGACCCCGTTGGGATTAGTTGGACAACCAACTTCCCAGGGTCATAAATTGGTCATATGATCTTCGTTTGGTGTGTACGATAATTTGTTAGAAATATCTTGAAGATGGTGACTCTAGCGACCTACAAGAAGAGTATCACAGCAGAAGTCACTACCAAAATCTTCCTTGAACAAGTATGCATACACTTTGGGATCCCACGGTTCATTATCTTAGATCAGGACAATAGGTTCCTAAGTACATTTTGGTTAAGCCCTTGGTCATTGTTAGATACTAATCTCACTAAGTCCAAGGTCTTCCACGCCAAAAATAATGGCCAAATAGAGGTCGTCAATAGGATGATCATGCACATCTTGCACATGTACAACTAGAAGCATCCACACACATGTGATGAAAGCCTCCCCTATGTCCAACATAGCTACAACAAATCTCTCCACAGCTTAACTGGTCATAGCCCCTTTCAGGTGGGGTTGAGATTCTAGCCACTATGTCCCATTGAGGTTTCCATACAACTTCTAGCTACTCAAGAAGATTCATATCATGTCCAATCCAAAGCTAACAGAGCTACTAGCTTCATTGAATGCATTTATCACATCTGCTAGTAGGTCCATGACATATTGGACAGAGAAAATTCTAAGTACAAATAAAATCATGATCAACATCTGGTGCCACACAAATTCTAGGTGGGTGAAAACGTTTGGTTACATTTGCAGAAGGAGTGCTTCGTTAGGGCCCATTGTAAGCTTTTCCCACTCCGATATGGGCCTTACACCATCACTAAGGGTGTAGGAGATAATTCTTTCAAGCTTAGCATTCCATTGTTCCTTGGCTTGCACCCAATATTTAAAGTTCCCACATGACAAAGACAAGAATGAGAATCCATGCTCGATTCACAACCAATTTATTGAATATAAAAGATCTCCATTGCTCGAATGTTTCCACCAAAATATTATAGTTACAATCTGGATATCCAAAAAGGAGTAAGACTCACATCAAAAGATGATTGGAAAAAGGACACACATTAAAGAGGTTCTCCAAAGTATCTTCATGATTCTAGCATAGGGAACATAGTGAGGGGCCCTAAAATCCATTTTCCCTGATTTGATCCCACGAGAGGATCTTTCATCGTTCTATCATCCAAATTTTCTACCAAATAGGGTCTTGGTGGATGTCTTGATGACTAGCAGGTAGAGAGAGTAAAAAGGGATATGGAAAGCAAGTAAAGAGGAGCTTAGGGAGAGAGAGAGTGAGGAGAGAGTGAGATAGGATGGAGACATAGGAAGAGAGAAAGAGTGTGACAAAGGCATAGAGAAAGGGAGGATGTAGTGAGAGAGAGAGTGGGGAGAGGGTTAGAGAAAAGGGGGAGAGGGGGGCAGAGATGTCATTTTTTTTAAATTTGGGGATGAAATATATCAAATTTCTAAAAGACATAAATCTTTTATTTCACCATAAAATTTGATTGGTTGACCTACTTCGAAATCGGAAAATAACCCTCACTATTACAGATGAATACCTACATCATAATAAAAGAAAAAAAGAGAAAATTATGATATGTTAAGATAGTGGGGCTTCAATAGATTTCTTGATTTTAATACACACAAACATAAACACACACACACACATATATAACATTAAAATTCATGGAAAATAGCTCTGCAAAAGAGCTATTCCTTATCTACAACTATACAAACTTGTTTCAAAACACTATTATTTACATACCAATCATGTGCCATGTGAACATATACATTATGTTTTAGAGAAAAAATAACATACCAATCCCAAAAAAAACATCATTCTTTATTGAGTTATATCAATTTTCTATAAATAAAAGTTATATATTAAGGAAGAAAATTCATTTTTCTACATTTTATCCTTTTATGCCAAGTCCTAAAATCTTGTATAAATATTTCTAATAATTATTTCTAATGATCATATTTTCCAAATTTCCATTGCAACTAACTTGTCATAATTAAGTAGCATTATGTGGCACCAACCCTCTTATTTTTTTTCATTTGTGAAACGCTCAATTATCTATATCTTTAGATATTATTGTTTGTTATTATTCAATTTTATCTCATAATTATTATTTGTAATACTTTTGTATTGTTATATTTATCTTTACTAACTTACACTATTAATTTATATATAAAATAAATTGGCAATTTCACTAGATGTTGCAAAGGAAATGTTGTAAGGCGAAGAAAAATGGAGAAAGAGCATAAATGAACACAAATGTGATATGTTAGAATTTGAGTGAGTGAAATAAGATGGTGTTAAAAGTAAAGTGAATTCCTCTTTTGCTATCGTATTGATTTGAGTTGCAATATGTCAATTAAGGAAATGCTCAACAGTTTCAACATTGTACTTGCAGCTCGTCAATGTTTTTTCACTTCACCTGATACCATCTTTTTTATACCTTGTACATCCTCTCCCATGAATACTCCTACTAACTATTATTGCTTTCTCTTTTCTAAATTTTCATACAAATGTACCAAATCAAATAACGAGGATGTCGGAGTGATATCATCAACTACTGCTTATTTTTTGGTCTACAATTCTCTTTAAGAGGTTTTGAGAATAACCAACAAACTAGAGTGACAACAACTTGTTTTGGATTTCGAGATTTCCATCACCAACTTCAAGATTTCCAACTGACTTAACCTCAAAATTTAATAATCAACATAGAGAGTGATATTCTATTTTCTCCTCTAGTGTACATCGTAGTGTTGGATCACAACTTGTACCTATTGTATATCCTTTTTCTAGCTCTAAATGTGTAAATGTGTGTGTCTTTGAATGTTATCAACAAATCCCTTAACAATACCCTTTCAATGTTTTAATTTACATTTCTCTTCACTTTCATTCTTGTGCATTAGATTTCTTACCCCTATTTTATTTGACCATTGTTTTCTTTACGTTAGTCTAATAATATCGCATAGATAATACATGTGATATCTAAGAACATCACTTTGGGAAGGTCATACATGTGAGGAGAATATGGTGAATATGGAGGTTGGTTAGTTGTACAAGACTTTGGCAACAAGTGGTTAATCAAAACCAGTTATTAATAGAGGATTGAATCAAGAATGGGAATATGCCTACTAGAAATGCATTTATTATTATAAGAGATTTAGTTCATCTAAAGGGTTTTACTTTTGGTTTATACCCTTCGAAAGACCAAGAACACCTATACAAAATCATACATAATTAGTATATGATAGATTAACACAATCTTCTGCTGTGTGAGCTCCACCCATAAGTCTTGACCCTACAACATTCAAAATCCAATTCCTCCACACATTTATTTCTATCATTTCAAACCTCTAAGCATTATTGTTGTTACATATATCTTGTCACTGCAAATTCTTCTTGTGTGAGGTGCATTATTACAATTCCCAATATTTTTTTAGGAGAAAGGAAAGTATGAATGTAGAATGAAATCCTTCACATAAGGATATTCCAGTGTATTAGTAAGACTTGCAAATATTATGAACATCACATAAATAACATCCATAACAATGAACAATAAAAGACCCACGAGGCACGACATTGAAAATACATATAATTTTAGTAACAAAGGGATAAATCACATCAACCTTGACCCCATAGAATCTGGTGGGATCAATCATATAAAAGTTAATGATGATCCTCTATGTTTTTTCCCCTATAAACCATTCAGCATGGAATGCATTATAACTCTGGAAATTTATCCATTAGTTGGGTTATGGCTCAACAATAAAGCAATGCAAGATTTTATCTTAACTGGCCCAGGTTCAATTCTCAATGTTTCAGTGCATGCAACTCTCTCCTCTACCTGGGGATTCCTAGAGTGGCATGTCCTAGGAGTTTCATTTCTACTCTGGCCAAATACTGGGTGGTTCTTGGTGAAGGAATAAAAACTAACAACATTTATCCATCTATTCTCATCAAACTTCATCTACAAAGATATGAACAACTTGTATGTGAAAGCTTCCTTCACTTTTTAGGTTACAAATTATAAATTGGTATATGTGAGTGACATAATAAACTGGTATATTAAATTAAAAAAAATACTATAAATAAGGATGATATTTATATCAAATTTCTAAACAAAATTAGTTGATTTATTCCAAGAGACTTTAGCTCAAGGATTAAGAGAAAAACATTTCTTAAAGAAGAATAGTTTGCATGAAATGTTCAATGTTCATCATGTATTCCGTTAAACAATGTATCACACCTTCTACGCATTTTTTCATATTTAAAAAAACTCAATGCATTTCAATAACTATTGAGATTATCATCCTCTCGATCACATATATCAAATTATTTGATTATATAATTGGACCAGATGTCATGGAAAATATCATGTACACCTTGGATTTTTGGTTTGACGACCATTGAAGCCAACATAGATGAATGCATTGAAAGCGTGTGAACATTACAATATCTTCATACATCAAAGGGTGGTGAAGCTTTATGATAAATTGGAAAAGGAGATTCCAAAAACTAGTAAAGGAAAGAATGACACTTTCAAGACAACAAATGAGATGAAAACCTTGACTGATCTCATCAAATTTAATTTGTCTACAATAGTTATGGTTATAACATTTTTTTATCAACAATGCCAACTTGAAATGTGTTCTCGAATAAAGGAAAAAAAATTGACAATATCCCTTGAGACCAGTAAAATAAAAAGAGACTCGATTGAATGGCTAAAATTAATTAAGAAATAGATTAAGTTAAAACTACAATCTAACCATTCTTTTGGACCATAATAACAATATCTTCAGAATCTCACATCTTCCCTCATTGAATAAACTTAAGATGTCTTAAACTACAAAAGTATTTAGTGTAAGTACCAAAAATTGCATGTGATGGTGATGGTGGTGGTAGTGCTTCGTCAGGGTGAGCTTCCTCTCGCTTCTACAATAAGCCATATAATTCCCAGGAACCATCTAATTTTTTCAAGCATGGATTAGTCCTAAAAGGTAAATCTCCCATGGATTTGACCCCCTAACACCCCCAAAGAAGCGTTGCGCTACAAATATTTAAAAAAAAGATAAATATTGTCTACATAAGGACCCGCATATTTCTTTGAAGCATATTCTTATGAAGAAAAAAACCCCTTTTATTCAAAAAAATTGGCGATATTGCAAAAAATTCAAAGGTCTAATGTGTCCAATACTTTTTATTTACATCGAGTTCCTACACAAATTTGTGCAATCGCCTGAGATGGAAATGATTTTTTTCATCCCCAAGCACCTATTTCAGCCCTAGGTTTAGGATTTAAGGAAAAAATGAAACCCCAAAAAGGGAATCAAATAGATGGAATCATTGAATTGACAGAAATAACTTACAGGGATGGGACGAAGAGCTTGGGGTGCTTGAGTGGGAGTTCATCGGTCATGTTCTCAGTACTAGAAATATCATGTGATGGTGATGGTGGTAGTAGTGCTTCATCATGGAAAGTTTCCTCCCACTCCTCCAATGAGCCATCTAATGTTGATAAAACATCTAATGCCATCGGGCATGGATTAGTCTTAAAAGGTAAATCACCCAGGAGATTTGACCCCCTAACACCCCCAAAGTGTTGATGTGCTACAAATATAAAAAAAGATAAATAGTCTACACAAGGACCCACATATTTCTCTAAAGCAGATTCTTATGAAGAAAAAAACCTCTTTTAATCAAAAATTCTGGTGAGATTGCAAAAACTTCAGAGGTCTAATGCATCCTATATTCATTTCATACACAGATTTTTTCAATTGCCTCAGATGGAATTGTTTTTTAATGTTCTACAAAACATTGTAATCCCACGAAGAATGACCAAAACCCTGGTTAGGAAATCCTCCGCCATACTAAGAATCGTATGGAGCCACTTAAATGCTTGGAATATAATAGAAACAAATTGAATACACAAAACTTAGAAAACTAAAGAAAGTGCAAGCAAAGCTATTGCAAGAACTGTGAATTGGAGATGATTCGTGTTGTTATGAGACGATACAACCTTTCAATAGATCCACCCAATCAATTATGGTGAAACAAGAACAAGAACAAGAAAAATAATTAACAATTATTTTTCTTAATGTTTTCATGTTTATGTTTAATAACAATCAACTATTTTATTAACAGTTTAATCTAAAAGGAAAACCATTGTTCAATCATGTAACAATGAATCTAATGGTGAACAATGGTGCATAGTGACATCTAAGGGAGTTCTTCCCATAGGGAAAAGCCTTATGGAATAATTATTAAAAAATAACAAATTTCATAATCAATCATATATGCTCTTTACCAAAAAAATAAATAATTATATTAAATTATATGGTAGGTTTATACTTTCCACTTTACTCAGACTTATAGGAAAAATTTCTATTTAAGGAATCATTTGGTTTAACTGAAAGTAACCAAATGTTTGCAATCGACTTTCACAATAACTCCACTCAGCATTCAGTGGACCACCTCAATAGTATATGTAGAATAATTTTGTGCTCACAACAAATCTAATGTAGACAATAATTTTTACACAACACAGGCACTGAAGATAACTTCTACTATATTTATAGTCATGAGGAGGAGGTTTGAATTATTTAATTATTTATTTTAACTGAAAATATAATATATCAAACTAATTTATCAGTGCGAGCTTTTATTGTAGTTATTTACTTTCATTTGCTTTCCTTTTTAACCGTAGCATGATTTCTCTAGCTTAGCTCCAAATGACATCAATGCAAGCTAGTACGATAGTAACACTGTATCCAAAGAATACAATGAAACAAGAAACCCATAACACCATAGAAGATCATTCTGTTGTCAATAGATGCAATTCGTTGTTATTGTTAGGCCTCATAAAAACTATAACACTCTAAATAGACATTAATTATCTAAATATTCAGATGATGAAAATCCATTTACAGTATCCAAATAAATGAAATGGATCTTTTGCAATGAATTTTGCTATTAAAAAAAATCATCTATATTATCATTGCACAAGACCCTGCTACAAAATGGACTATTTTATAAACTCTACAGATCAATAGGTTTGGTATAGTTATTTGGAGACTAAATTAATGCTCCTCATCCACTCTGTCACAGTTCTTAAAAGGCTCTCATTATTATCATTCATTCTAAATCTTTTACAATAGAATTCTTTTATGCTGTTTAAGTTTTTTTTTGCTTTTACAACACCAAATTAAAGGAAGCGACATGTCGTTATTGTTGTGTCATGATTGAGTTTTAGACTGACAAGCTTGCCTGGATGTTGTCTGAGTTTGAAACTGAGAGGCTTGCATGTATGTTGTTCAAAGTAACTTTTGTCACTTTTGCAACACAAAATTAAAGGAAGTGGCTTTTGGTTACTGTTGTTGTCATGATTGAGTTTGATATTGATAGGCTTGCATGGATTTTGATTGAGTTTGAAATTGAGAAGGTTGCATGAATGTAGTTGACGCTCTTAACAAAGATAAATAAAGGACCAAATAAATAAATAAGTAAATGATAACATTTATTAACAATACTTCAATTATGAACAATATATAAAATTTAGCAATAGGAAAAACTATGATGGCGTTAACTTTCTTAATAAAACTAAATGCATATTTCACCCACGTTATAAGTGAGCCATTTTTCACCCATTCACTTTTCACCGTGTATCTTTCCTCCTCATTATGAATGATGATTCTCAAGATATTTATAAACTAATTTTATGGATCAATATCATGAATCATCCATACCATATATTCAAAATTATCTCATTTACTTATTCATTGACATTATATATATATATATATATATATATGATTTGGTTTCACATCATTTCACTCACCTATTCACTTTTCACTATGTATCTTTCCTCCTCAATATCCTCAATATGAATGACGATTCTCAAGATATTTATAAACTAATTTTATGGATCAATATCATGAATCATCCATACCATATATTCAAAATTATCTCATTTACTTATTCCTTAACATTATTATGTGTGTGTGTGAGAGAAAGAGAGAAAGAGATTTGGTTTCACATCATTTCACCTCTATCTAGTGTCAAGTGTGAAATGATGTGAAACCAAATCATATATATATATATATATATATATATATATATATATATATATATATATATGATTTGGTTTCACATCATTTCACACTTGACACTAGATAGAAGTTTGAGTCAATATTTTACTATTATTTCCATTTACTAATCTTTTCTCTAGATATTTTTCATCATTTGTAACCTTTATCTTTTCATCACATTTGCATCAACCCAACCAATATTCTTTCATCACATTTGCAACCTTTATCATGGCCTCCAAATATAAAAATTGTGCCATATCACACCTCTACATCTTAAACACTTATGTTTTAAATGTTGTGTAATGATCTTTTACATTTTCTATGAAAAATAATCTTCATGTGTAGCATCCTTCATTAAGTCGGCTTCATTATTCTCAAATTTCAAACCAGTTTCATGTATTGGTTTAGGATGCGTTGGACTGTATTGTGCATCATCCTTATGAAAGTTGGCTTCATTATTTTCAAATTTCACACTAATTTTATCTATTAGTGTAGGATCCTTTGGAGTGTATTGTATAGAAAACAATGTTGGGCATGTTGTACCACACTAAAGTATAATTTGTTGTAATACAATAGAAAGATCTAACATGTTTCACTAATGGAAACTTTGAAGTGATGTTTATCTCTTAATAAAAAAATGGTGCTATGTAAAGTAAACATTTCATGCAGCTGCATGATGTGAAAAAGAAACATTAGAGCAATGTGATATGTATGTGCAAAGAAATTTTTTTTACCTTTTCAAAAAATAATATATCTCACCACTAATCAATTCTTTGGATACGAAAGTTAGAAAATTATGACCTATGAAATAAAAGAATGATAAATTCAAAGAAATACAATATCTCACTTCCAAAATATCCCAATGACTAATGAATTCAAAGCAGTACAATATCTCACTACCGAAAAATTGCCAATGTTCATCCATTTTTTATGGTTTTCTATTTAGTTAAAACATTATGTTTTAGAACTAAATCATTTTAAATAACATACCTTAGGAGCAAATGTTCATCACTTTTTTTATGGTTTTCTACCGGTTAAAACATTATGTTTTAAAACTAAATCATCTTGGGTAATAAATAGCACCTTTTGTCAGGTCCCTTTTAAACTCCAAAGAGTTACATTTTATCACACTTTTGAAAAAATTTCGTGTGATCTTTATCATGTGTTGCATCCTTCTTGAAGGTGGGTGCAATATATTTCAAGCTTCACACACGTTTATCATTCGGCGAGACTTACATTTTATCACACTCTTCAAAATTTTCGTGTGAAAAGTTGTCATGGCATTTGCCATTTATTTTGTGTGGGATCGTTGTCATGCGTTGCATCCTTCTTGAAGAAGGTGGGTGCAAAATCTTTCGAGTTTCACACGCCCTTTTTGAATGTGGGTGCAAAATCTTTAAGTTTCACACACGTTTGAGCATTTGGCGTGGGCGTGGGATGCCTTGGCTTGTATTATATAGAAAATTTGGTATTAGGGAAAATAATGTTTTACGCGGTAAAATTTGGTGCAATGTGAGAAGGTAAAATGTGGTACAATGTGAGATATTTGAAATTTAAAGAAGTTTCATAAGATTTATGAAACAAAACAAAGAAATTATATAAATGTAAATTTATAATATATATTTGATATAATCAAATATATTAAAAAAATAAAATTTATTAAATAGATAAAAAATTTAAAACATTAAAATTTAAAAATATGAAATTATACAATATATCATATAATGGAAATTTTTATTATAATGATAAAGATTTGAAGAAATATGATATACTAAAAACTTTCTTGTATGGAAAATTCAAAATTCTAAACAAATGGTTAGGTTTTTAGGTTTATATAACTTTAATATTTTTAATTTACTCAGAGCGAAAAAATTGTTAGGGTTTTCGATTCATATAACCATAATATTTTTCATTTATTAGATGATGATCAAAAAGTAAAATATTTTAACATTTATGTTAGGTATTTTTTATATATGAAATGTTAATCAATTTACACCTAGAATACTATGTATTTTCTATAGATGAAAATCGTGGATATGTATCGAAACCTTGAATGTAACATCCTGTGATTCATGAGCGACCGGGCGCGCGCTCCTTCCTCCACAAAAATCGACTAAGGCACAAAAGAGGAACCGCAAGCGACCAAGGCATGGCATATATGCGGATGAATGGCCGTTCGTGGGTTTATAGGACGAGTTGGACAACTTGCCAAACGAGTTGATCATGGAGCGAGGCAAATGAAGGGCGAGCCGACCATGTGGTGGCGTTGCATAACGTTGAGGACGCGTTGGTTGGAAGTGTGTGGAGGGGTCGGCCATGGGCGCGACCTTCACACGAAGGAGGAGTATAAACAAGCACACGGAGATGGCATTTTGACCATCGAACATCGCTCATCTTCCATCGCTCAACAAGGAGTGCGCACAGAGCCGCAGTAAGGCGCAAGGGATGCGCCCGCCTGCTGGGCGAAGGGCACGAGCTGCACAAAGGTTGTAAGGGCGGTTGAAGGTGCGGGTGGAGGGCGTTCTAAGGCACCCGCCCGCCGGACGAGGAACGAGTTTTGGATTGTGGTTGGTGTGGGTTGTGCACGGGCGCGCCCGCCCATTTGGGCAAGGAAAACTTGTGTTCGGTTGTGAGTTTTATTTCAGTTGAGGTTGAGGTGTGACCACCGTGCGCTCTTGCACGGGTGGGCGCCCAACCCGGGTATAAAACGCCGGTGGAGCCTAACTCCCGGTCATTGTACAAAATCTTCTTATATATAAAATAAAAGCATTCTCTTGCATATGATGTGTTCCTGGTTGTTCTATCATGTTTTTTATTAATTGTTTCCGCACATTAATATAATAATTCATGTTTATGATGAATGTTGAAGGCGTAGTTCATAAATTAATATGACAATGGTGAATGTTAATTACTTAGGCGGTGCCGCACCCGACCAATTTAAGGAAAAAGGAATTGGGGGCATGACAGGTGGTATTAGAGGAGGCTCACGACGAGTGAAGTTGGTGTATGATGAAGATGATACACATCTGCACTTCATGACAGGTGGTATCAGAGCAAGTTCACAGGTGGTGAAGCTGTTGCTTGATGATGAACACAAAGAACATACATGTATGCAGGGAAACGTTATGGAGAAATCGTGGATTAATAGTCTGGGTTTCGTGGACTTGATGGTTCATGGCAAGACCATTCAATCTCTGGTGGACACGGGGGCCACTCATAATTTCATGATGACACGGTTAGAAAAAGAGGTTGGACTGATGATCTTCCCTTCGAATGTGGAAGTCAAGGCAGTGAACTCTAGAGCTAAAGTGGTGGGGTTGGCACACGAAGTGCCTGTGCAGATAAAAGACTAGAAGGGTCAGTTGGAATTCATAGTGATGGAGATGAATGACTTCGACATGATACTCAAACAGATTTCTTGAAGTGAAACAAGGCTATTGTTGTCCCCTTCTGTGATGAGGTGGTGCTGGTTGGACAGTCACAAACTTGGACTTTTCCCACTCATAGGCAAAGGAGGGAAGTCAAGGTGCAGCATGTTTCTGCACTGATTTTGGAGAAGGCTATGAAGGAGTTAGATATGGAGACATATGCGATGATGTTCAAGGGAGTCGAAGGTGATGGAGTGGGGACACCTGTTTCGCCCGAGATTTCTGAGGTATTGACCAAATATGCGGATTTGATGCCTGATGAGCTACCAAAGAAACTTCTACCAAGGCGTGCAGTGGACCATAGCATTGAGCTTGAGCCAGGAAAGCAACCCCTGGCTAAAGCACCTTATCGGTTGTCAGGACTTGAGTTGGAGGAATTGAAACAACAGTTAAAGGAGTTAGCTGATGCAGGTTTCATCAGACCTTCAAGGTCCCCTTATGGAGCTCCGGTATTGTTCCAACGGAAGAAGGATTCGAATGAGCTATGGATGTGCTATGATTACCGTGCACTGAACAAGCAGACTGTAAGGAACATGTATCCTTTGCCATTGGCTGCTGATTGCTTTGATAAGCTTGTGAAAGCCCGAGTGTTTTCCAAGCTGGACTTAAGGCATGGGTATTACCAGGTGCGGATAGCTGAAGGAGACGAGAAGAAGACCGCGATAGTAACAAGGTATGGTAGCTTTGAGTTCCTTGTTATGCCATTTAGGTTGTGTAACGCTCCTGCTACGTTTTGCACTATGATGAATGATGTCCTACGGCCATACTTGGATTCGTTCGTAGTAGTGTACTTGGACGATATAGTGGTGTTCAGTGACAACATGGAGGATCATAAGAAGCACTTGGCTATGGTGTTCGAGGCACTGAGGGCAAATCAGTTGTTCTTGAAGAAGTCTAAGTGTGTGTTCGCTCAGACCGAGATTCCGTTCCTTGGGCATATTGTTGGTCAAGGGTATATAAGGATTGAGCCGAGCAGAGTGAAGGTGATCGAGGACTGGGTTGAATCGAAGAATGTCCATGAGATGAGGGTGTTTTTGGGCATGACCAACTACCAACGAAAGTTCATAGAGGGGTACTCCAAGGTAACATCATCACTGACAGACCTATTGAAGAAAGACAAGAGGTGGAGTTGGACGGATAAATGTCAGAAGGCATTTGATGACTTGAAGAAGAGGATGGTTACAACACTGATACTGAAGTTTCCTGACTTCGAGAGACCATTTGAGGTACACACTGATGCTTCAAATTTTGCCATAGGAGGGGTTCTCATGAAGGATGGGCATCTGGTGGCGTACGAGAGATGGAAGTTGCAGGATAGAGAACAAAGGTATCCGGTCCATGAGAAGGAGATGACTGCAATCATTCACTGTCTTCATGTGTGGAAGCATTACTTGATCGGGAAGCCGTTTGTTGTCAAGACTGACAACGTTACAACAAGTTATTTTGTATCACAACCGAAGCTTTCTGCGAAGCAAGCTCATTGGCAGGACATCTTGGTAGAGTTCGACATGATTATCGAGTATAGAACGAGAAGACACAATGCGGTAGCAGATGCCCTTAGTAGGAAGGGACAACTTGCAGCATTGAAGGGAGAAAACCGGGAAGCTAGGAGTAGGAGTTGAGTTCAGATGTCAGAAGAGATGCAGAATAAGCTCAAGGAAAGTGTTGAAACCGATACTTTGGCTCAGAATATAGTGAAGCAGATAAAGGAGGGGAAGACACGAAAGTTCTTTCTACGAGACGGGTTCTTGTTCTTTGGAAACCGACTCTATGTTCCAAATTCATCTGGGTTCAGGAGGCACCTTTTGAAGGAGTGCCACGACTCGCCATGGCCTGGCCACCCAGGGATGTGTTGTTCTTTGGCATTGTTGGAGAGAGGATTCTTTTGGGAAAAGATGCGAGAGGATGTTGAGGAGTATGTACATACGTGCATCATTTGTCAGTAGGACAAATCAGATACTTAGAGGCAAGGAGGACTGTTGTAGCCTTTACCGATTCTTGAGAGACCATGGATGAGTGTCTCGATGGACTTCATCACTCAGTTGCCACAGGTTCAGGGGTATAATGGGATTATGGTCGTGGTTGATCGTTTTTCCAAGTATGTTGTCTTTGTTCCAACAAAGATACCTTGTCGAGATGAGCGGACTACGGAGTTGTTCTTTAAGAACATAGTGAAGTATTGGGGGATGCCATTGAGAATTGTGTCAGATAGAGATCCGCGTTTTACAGGCAGATTTTGGACCACATTGTTCAAGCTAGTCAGGACAGAGTTGTTGATGAGTTCGAGTTATCATCCGCAGACAGATGTGCAGACCGAGAGGATCAACACGTTGCTGGAGGACTACTTGCGACATTATGTGACGACTCATCAGAAGAATTGGCCTGAACTCTTGGATATTGCTCAGTTTAGCTACAATATTCAAAAGAGTTCTGCGACGGGGTATAGTCCATTTGAGTTGGTGAATGGGCAGATGCCAGTTGCACCGCATACCGTAGTGACAGGAGGCTTTTTTAGGAGTCCTCATGCGAAGAAGTTCATGAAGGCTTGGGATGAGACCTTGGAGTTGGCACGGTTGTGCTTGCACAAAGCTGCAAGGAGAATGAAGAAATATGCTGATCGAGGAAGACAGGATGCGCACTTCAGTGTGGGGGATATGGTGTTTCTCAGGATTACCAGGGAGTAGTTTCAGCCAACCAAGGGGACTGCGAGCAAACTGACACGGAAGTATGAGGGACCATTCCGAGTGAAGAAGAGAGTGGGGGAAGTTGCTTATGAGCTGGAGCTTTCGCACCATATGCACATGAAGCATTCCGTTTTTCACATGAGTCAGTTGAGGAGATGCAGACTTGATGTTGATCATCCAAAGAGAGCTGAACCGCCGAGAGGACCAGCCGGGATTGTGGACAAGCTAGGACTGGAGTTGGATAAGATTTTGAGCTACAGAACTACAGGGATTGGTTACCACATGAAACGGGAGTATCTTGTCAGATGGAAGAATGCACGGGAAGAGGAGAGCTAGGAATCAGAGGACTCACTTTGGAGATGGAAGAAGAATATTGCGAAGTATGAACAGAAGATAGTGAGGAAGTCGGGATTGTCGAGGGCGACAAAGATTTCAAGTGGGGGAGGATGTAACGTCCTGCGGTTCATGAGCGACCGGGCGTGCGCTCCTTCCTCCACGAAAATCGACTAAGGCACGAAAGAGGAACCGCGAGCGACCAAGGCGTGGAATATATGCGGATGAATGGGCGTTCGTGGGTTTATAGGGTGAGTTGGACGACTTGCCAAATGAGCCGACCATGGAGCGGGGCAAATGAAGGGCGAGCCGACCATGTGGTGGCGTTGCATAACGTTGAGGACGTGCTGGTTGGAAGTGTGTGGAGGGGTCGGCCATGGGCACGATCTTCACACGAAGGAGGAGTATAAACAAGTAAACGGAGATGGAATTTTGACCATCGAACATCACTCATCTTCCATCGCCCAACAAGGAGTGCGCACAAGTGTAGAGCCATAGCAAGGTGAAAGGGATGCACCCGCCTACCAGGCGAAGGGCACGAGCTGCAAAAAGGTTGTAAGGGCGGTTGAAGGTGCGGGTGGAGGGCGTTCTTAGGCACCTGCCCACCGGACGAGGAACGAGTTTTGGATTGTGGTTGGTGTGGGTTGTGCACGGGTGCGCTCGTCCATTTGGGCAAGGAAAACTTGTGTTCGGTTGTGAGTTGTATTCCGGTTGAGGTTGAGGTGTGACCACCATGCGCTCTTGCACGAGTGGGTGCCCAACCCGGGTATAAAACGCCGGTGGAGCCTAGCTCCCGGTCATTGTACAAAATCTTCTTATATATATAATAAAAGCATTCTCTTGCATATGATGTGTTCCTGGTTGTTCTATCATGTTTGTTATTAATGGTTTCCACACATTACTATAATAATTCATGTTTATGACGAATGTTGAAGGCGTAGTTCGTAAAGTAATATGACAATGGTGAATGTTAATTACTTAGGCGGTGCCGCACCCAGCCAATTTAAGGAAAAAATAATTGGGGGCGTGACACTGAACCCTTAACAAAGTGTTGCCTCGCCTCCTCCTGCTTTTGCTAAATCAATTTCCCTTGTGGGATTCTATTATGGATGATAAATGGTCTAGCCAGGCTTTAAAATTGACACCCGTAAAATTAGTTTAATTTAAAATAAACACGTCATTATCAACTTGCTAATAACTTTCAAAAACATCATAATGACTGGCATATCATAAAATGACCAGTTTCAATTATATATATAATACATATATATATTTTATATATCTGTAACAATCCTATTGAATATTTGTAACGATCGTATTCAAGATTTGCAGGACGAATTGACCCGGTGCTCAAGTGTTGCGAGTCAATCAAATCAAATTGACGTGAATACACAGTGGTTAAGAGAAATGGCCTCTGGATATTTGTACTATATATGGATTTTGATGGACGAGCATAGTCTAGCTCTAATGAAATGCATTTCTTAGAGAGGAATGGCCTAGACCTCTTTCATTGTGTAATGCCAAAAAAGATCAGGTGAAAGCCACTCGTTTCATAAAAAATTAAAGGAAAGTTCAAAATCGTTTGTTTCAGCACATGTAGGTGAAACCAATGGTGAAAATTTTGCTTTAATAGTGAACAAAATCACAAGATTTAAACAAGTTTGTTCAAGATTCAAAGTTGGTAACGGACATTGGCTATGGTATTCATTCAACTTCTTCACAAAAGAAGGTATGTCATCTTAGATTCCCTTGTTAGAAATGTCGTTGTTGCTTGAACAATCATAAAACCTATTCCTGGATTAAAGAGCTATAGATGTGGTTTTATATTTTATTTTCCCGATTCCTCTGGGCTCTGGGCTTCTGATAATCAGAGTTTTTCTATTTGGGGAATGGTTGGTTTTCTATGGAAAATAAATATGTAGTTATTGTGAAAGCATGACTAAAATTTCGAGAATGCGTATACTTTCAATTCCATAACTCCTTTAATTTTAGAAGCCATTGATTGTTTTGAGTTTAGAGGTGTGATGGTTAAGAATTAAAGCACGAAGGTCATGGTGTGAAATAGAAACACTAAATTTTAAAGGAGCAACCCACCACTCTGTGTCTTTGACTTGCACACAAACAACTAAGATTATCGATAGGAGTGTTAGCTTGACTACAATGTCGAACAAGAGTCTAGGAGTGTCGAATAACTTAACTACTCCCACTACTATTGATTTGTTCTCAATCATCATTACCAGAACCAATCTATTTACTACAAACACATTGGATACATTTTGATATCGATTTACAATTGAGGCAGAATCTTAAATTTGCACAGGAGCTGCTCTTCAGTCAACCAACACTTTCTCTGCCCTCGTTTAGGTGGTGGGGCTCACTTTGTTACTGTTGCTTGCTCAGAGGTGGGTACCCTTGCTATTGGATATTGAAATGGTGGATATGCAACCAATTACTCTAATGGCACTTAAATTGGCTTTCGAACCTTGGGAGATGTTGGGCAATATAGTGGAAAAGGAGAAATTTGGTAACCCGCCTGTGCGTGCTTGGCTTCTTCACCTGTAGATCCATGTACCAGCACAGGATGATATAAGCGGAGCTGAGCATAGATTCATGATCCTAAATTTGAACCATAGATCCTTGTAACATTTCAAGATGATAAAAGAGGAATCCTTGTAACATTTCAGGATGATAAAAGGGGAATCATTGAGCATAGATTTGAACAATGATTATTAGATTTGAATTTTGAACCATAAGACAATAGGCTTTACTCTCGAGGACACAAAAAACATATTTCTTAGAGGGAAACCAAGGTAGAATGATTTGACATACTATTAGATTTCATACGCGAGCAAAGCAAAGGCATGCCTGAGCATAACTTCATTACATTTGATTCAATAAGCCACCAATCACGCAAAAATGGCAATAATCCTAGTCTCTCACTGTGTACTCTCTTGATGAAACTTTGTATTCACTTAGATAAAACTAGTAAAAATAATTATTAAAAGTCAAATGACGGGCCGTTTAAAAATAAAACTGTCATAAAAAATTTCACTGATGGGTGAGGGGACCCATCAAATTTAACCCCTGGGTCCAGCGACGAGGCTGGTTGGGTCAACCTCGGATGGGAAATTTTATCATTGAGAAAAACCAAAGGTTTCTACAAGGCGTTATATTTGATCACATCTCGGTTGATCGAATGGGGTTGAAATGGTACATAGAATATATATGCAAGGATTTAGTTTTATTTATTCAAAACATTTATGTTTCCATTAAAAAGGTAGATAGAGAATAGATGATCAGTAAGGATATCGAACGTTATTTTTCCATCTTATCATTTAGTCTTAGCATATTTAACGGTACCCATGTTTTCCTCGTTAGCCCA
Organism: Pinus tabuliformis; assembly: GCA_031772625.1. Taxonomy (NCBI): domain Eukaryota; kingdom Viridiplantae; phylum Streptophyta; class Pinopsida; order Pinales; family Pinaceae; genus Pinus; species Pinus tabuliformis. The sequence goes on along the minus strand of CM062804.1, from coordinate 1,207,529,208 downwards.
TCTTGTGTCTTTAGCCCAGTAGGCCACGTTAGCCTATCTATTGCTCATTTATATGGATGCTTGGACACTAACACTAATATCATTTCATTTTAATTAATGTAAGTTCTAGCAGATGCAAATAACTTTAAATTTTTCTTAACCATGTAAATTGTGGAAGCAAGGACCACCAAAGATCGAAGATGCGAGTTGCAGCCACATCAATATACTGACACCCGAGCCCAATAATCCTCCAAGAAATAAGTACTCTCGTCTTGCTGTGATTGCTACTGACCCTCCCAGAAATAGGTACTCCCATCTCCTGTTTGCGATGATGCTGCGGAAGGAAAGGAAAGCGAAGGCCAAAGAGGTCCCTGCAAATGCACTCACCATTAGACTACCAAATTTTTTGAAATAAAATAGACTATGTCAAAAATTTTGAAATGAAACAAACTATTTCAACAAGATCCATCCCATTCATTCAGAAGAAACCCTATCATTCACCATTGGAAAATATTCACATAAAAAAATCAACAAAATGGCCTACATAATTAAAAAATTAAAAAACTTACCTCATTGCTCGAGTAAGTAGGAATGGATAAGAGCCAGATTACAGAATTGATGCAAGCCTTGAGAAGCTTGCCAATATTCAAAAGAAGATGTAAATAAAATTTGATGGCACGAGGACACAACTAAACTACAAATTAACCCTTTTCAGATGACTATGCAGGGCAACACTGATCTTTTTAATGTTCTTCAAAACATAGTAATCTCACTAAGAATGACCAAAACCCTGGTTAGGAAATCCTCCACCATAATAAGAATAGTATGAAACCATTTAAATGCTTGGAATACAATAGAAACAAATCAAATATGCAAAACTCAGAAACCTAAAGAAAGAACAAGCGAAATGATTGCAAGAACTATGAATTGGAGATCGTTTTTGTTGTTATGAGATAGTACAACGTTTCAATAGATCTACTCAATCAATTACAACCAAACACAAACAATGATTAACAATTATTTTTGTTAAAATTTTGATGTTTATGTTTAATAATAATTAATTGTTTAATATGAGAGCAGAGCATTGTTCAATGGTCTAACAATGAATCTGACGGTGAACAATGGTGCAAAGTGGCATCTAAGGGAGTTCTTCCCATAAACAAACACCTTACAACATAATTGTTATGATGAACCACAATAGTGGGAGTTTTTCCCAAGACACAAACACCTTACAAGATAATAGTTATGATGAATCACAATTGTTGGTTCCTTACAACATAATTGTTATGATGAACCACAATAGTGGGAGTTCTTCCTAGAGACAAACACATTACAGCATAATTGTTATGATGAACCACAATAGTTGGTTAGAAAAGCGTGAACAAAATTTTCTTCTATGTAATTTTTACCCAAAAAAACTCTTCTTAATCATCTTACTTATAAATTTCATTTATAGATATTAATATTTTATAATAAAATTAATTATATAAAATAATAATTATTATAACTTGAGTAAAATCTATTAGAAAATCTATAATCCTTTGGATTGTGTTGTAACTATAAAATCTACTTAAATTACAGATTGTTGTTCAAATTATAATAATATTATAAATTAAAATTTGTATTAATTAAAGTTAATAATAATTCAAGTTTAATTAGGTTGTTACAATTTAATTGAGTCTAGAGGTTTATTTTATAGCTAGTATGATGTGTAAGGGTATCTGTCTGTCATCAAAGTTGAAATTTTGCATATATGGGTCATTATAAAAATTGTAAAAAATCTAAAAATTAAATAATTATAGAAAACACTTAAATAACATAGACTAATAAAAAAAATTGCACTGAAATCAAATCAGGTTAGATCTATATTTAAAATGGATCTATACTAGTTTAATTACATGAACCGTGTCTTTTTTAATTTTAAATTGTGTCTTTTTTAATTTTAAATTAGTTAAGTTAAAGATTGTCTACCTTTTTCATCTCTTTTTTTATTTTTACCTCTACTGTTTTATATCTGTTCAAAATTTGAAAACCTTCCCCAAAGTAACTGTAATTTGAAAATGGATACCGTTGCAGGCCTGATCTGGTATGTGAGGATTCTGGGCAGTTTGGATCCATAATAAATAGATGAATTCCCCATTGGATTGATCCAAAGACTGCTCTTGCCACGTATAACGATATCAGCACATTCCGTGGCACCGGTGGAAAATTTGTGGAAATTATTAACTTTACGCGGTCTTTACTGTTTACTGGACAGAGGCCGTGGATCGTCGTCCTGTGGTTGAGATTAATCCTTCCCATGGACCGGGGCATTGGAGATGTAGGATTGTTGTAGACACTCTGGAATTTATTTTATCTAAATTTGAAAATTGAGGATAACTGTGTAGTGTGGAAACAAGGACATTAAACTGAAAATAACGTTCGACAACTTCGTTTTCCAGCCAAATGCAACCACCTGGCACCGACTCTGCAGCTATATATCTCTGTCGTTAAGACGGAAATGGTTTATGGTATTTGTGAATCATAGGTTTTATCACATATTCCTCTATCACATATTCCTCTTCTCCACCCTTTAGGATTGATCACATATCCTTTTGATGTATCTTTGCGTTTTTAGGGGTAATGGTTAGTTATTAATAATTATTAGATGGTGATTTAATTTTCATAGAATGTTAGAGAATATATTCTGTGTTATACATAAATCAAAAGTTGAGATTTATTTTTAAAGTTGTTATGTTCCTTTTTTTTTGTTTTAATTAAATTCATTAACTTAATTTTTTTTATATAGGAGAGTATCATATGAAATGAGTTCTGGCTTTTTGGGCTTATGGTATTGATAAACCATGGTATTGTAATAAAACATATTTAAAGCTTAAAAATATCATAATAAAGTGGAGGTGAATCATAAAATAATCTTGTTGCATTTTTATATATATAAATATAGATTATTTTTATCAATAATAATAATAATTTTAAATAAAGTTATAATTTGCTTAATTCTTATAATTTTTTAATTTTAGCAACATAAAGAAACAAGTGTTTTGATGGTTATCATGGATTAATGTTTATAAGTGTTTACCTACCATTTAATTTATATAACTCTAGTAATAACTATCTTAACTCAATTTTATGATTGATAATTATTAATTTTCAAATTCACAATAATGGATTAATTAAAATTTATAATAAATAATATTAGAATTCTAAATACTTTGAATTCTATAATTATATTAATAAATTGATAATCATAACTAAAAAAAAAAAACAAAAAAAACTTAAGTTACTCAAATATATCTTTAATTTTTTTTGGCAGTGTGAATTTTATAATTATATTAACAAAATTGATAATAAAAAAACAAAACAACTAACTTAAATTACTGGGATATATCATTAATTTTTTTTGGTAATATAAAAAGAAAGAAGAGAAAATATACATTTATCTCCCTAAATAATTAACCCACACTTAAAAGCCTTATCTTTCATTGAATTCAACAAATCAAAACTAATTACTACACATATCGCTTATCCTTAATTTTAACCCATAAAAAAAAATCTCTTTCATTGAATTCATTAGGTCAAAACTTGTTACTACATATATCACATTTTTTTGGTCTCTATATATACATTGAAATCATCACCATCTTCCCTGTCATATCATGGCATCATTTGTGAACTGATCAACTATGGTTTTTGTTTATGCTACCATTTTCTCATGACTAGTCCCTCCGTCCTCAGCAAAGCTTGCAAAACTATTTCTCCACGGTTAAGCATATTAGTTCTATATCTCTTGAATCTACCAAAATCTTTAGGTGAAAGATCATTATCACCTTCACTTTCTTGAATAGATTGACATAAAGTTCTATGCAATCAACTGAAGTTAATTGAGATTCATGATGAAAATCCTACTTCACCTAATCCAAGCAATCCACTGAGATTCATGATGAAAATGTGACTTCCCCGTAATCGAAACAATCAACTCATCTAATTGTTTTGTCTCTTCTTTAAATTTCGATTGGTAGTCTATCGAACAACACACCACATCACAATTCCAATTTCCAAACTATAAGTGGTTCCCATCTTGGTCTACACTTTTGTGCAGTCGGCTAGTACAAATGATTGTCCTTTGTACCTTCTCCAAAAGTTGCAACCATATTCGCTATCAGAACATACAATCTTTGATGCACAATCAGACTTGATTGCATACAGTAAAATATACCTAATCTTTGAAGGCCCTTTGAACTTTACATCTCAAGTTTTACAATCCATTTGAATTGAAAATGCACTCTACCTCTAACAAGTGACCGCCACAGCCACGACGTTCATGAGGACGTCATGATATACTACCATCAGTGGCATCTTTAACTTTAATGCCATCTCTATACCTTAAGTACCTAGTTCCTGTTGTATATATTTGTGCACCTTGTGTATAGCTCCGGTTGTATATATTTGTGGAACTGTTACACAAGTAGGTAGGTGATGCATATGTGTCCCAATTAAATCAATAATGTGATGTGACTTTTTGGAACAGTGTTTCTTCTAATCCACTATGTGATTTATCTAGATATGTATCATTGAATGTTATTACAAGCGGTGAAGAAGAAGAGACTTTTGGAAGAGTGTTTCTTCGAATAAACTATGTGATTTATCTAGATATGTATCATTGAATGTTATTACAAGTGGTGAAGAAGAAGAATCTGTGACAGCGTGAAGAATCTGTGATACTGTGTGAACTTCTAATGGTGACTGATTGTTTAGGATATTATATATTTAAAAAATATGTTTGTATTTATTATTATGAATGATTTTAGATAAATAAGTTTTTACATTAGGAAAATATTTTAGATTTAAGTTCGAAAATGTTGTATTTATTATTATGAATGATTTTTGATAAATAAATTTTTAAATTAGAAAAATATTTTATATTTAAGTTTGGTAAAGAATTAAAGTTGTGAAGGGAATTGAAAAATATGGTTTTTAATTCAAAATAAATTGAGAAGTAGTGTAATTTGCAATTTTTTTTTGGGTAATACCTACCTATTATGGGTAATTAATAACAAAAAATATATTTCTATTTTTTAACATATAATATAAGGTATTTTTTGACATATAACATGAGGTATGAACTGATATTTTTAAATGATACTAAATTCCATGGTTGGACATGATTTGTGATATATTTGAGACACAAATTTAAGATGTGGTTTTTGGTGATCACAAAGATATATAGAACAAATCCTATGTTATAGGACAACTAACGTACTGTAGTAATTAGGAGTTATAATGACACTAACATCCATGAGGAAACATATTTTACGATATGTTTGAGATACAAATCCAAGTTATAGTTCTAGTGACCATATAGACACATAAAAATACTCATTTATTATAGTTATTTGCAAAAACAAATAATAATAAAATACAACTTAAATGCTAAAAGTAATTTAATTAGAAAAACAACAATAATAATGTTTGTATTAAAAACTATATTTCTTTTAATATATAAAAAAATAATAATAAATATCTTTATATAAAAAACATTTCTTATTAACATTACAATAATACTATTAGCATATAGTATTATATTTAAATAAAAAATAATAATATTTTATTTAAATAAAAAAAGAAAGGAGAAAAATGACAAAACAATACCCATTAATAAGTTATTCTAAATTTGATATTTAATCTATTTAAGTTATTTTAAAAATATTATTTATATATATATATATATATATATATATATTTCAGGAGAAAAAGTTGTATATATATTATATATTATGTCAGAAATTTAAATTGTACATTATGTAGATTGAGTATATATTCTGTCCAATAGGTGTTTTGCCAGGAAGATAGCAAAATTACAAAAAAAAAAGGACCAGTATGATTTTTTCCAGAATATACTAATTTCTGTAGATTGGTCATATCTACTTAGTGGAGACCAGTCAGTTATATAAATAGAAAAAAAACAAAAAAAAAAACTTTCCATGGGCTAGATATTTTGATCGAGAAACTGAAGCATACCAAATTCTAGCGACACTATATGCTGGGCATTATGAAGGGATGTGGATAGTATGTAATGGAATCAATAGAGATGCTCAGATGCCACATAACTCGAAAAGATTGCAAACCTTTTTTTGATAGTTCATCTGCCTCCTCATTTTGCAAACGCTTGATGTGTGTGATAGGGAAGCGAGAAGGTTTTCAAAGAGCTGCAATTCTATTCATCCATCCAATGAGAGAGTCCTTTTTTATAGAATGTTTTCCAATGACGTGCTCTATAATGACTTTGGAGTCACCGTAAATATGTATTGAGCCAATCTCCAAAAAGGTGTAGAAGATGAGAAGCCCATGGAGAGCCATGGCCTCAGCTCTATTGTTCGTCCCCAGTCCACCATTCCAATAGATATAGTACTGCAGGTTCTTTGCAATGTATATATAAACTCCGCAACCACATACGCCTTCTTTTGATGCTCCATCAAAATGTGCCCGAGTTATTAATTTAAATTATTAATTAATATATTAATAATAATGATTATAACCTAAAATTAATTATAATACAATAAATATATTTATTTTTATTAATTAATATATTAAATTTTAAGTACAAATCTTTATAATATATTAACTTTAAAATAAAATTATTTTTATAACAAATATTATTTGTAAAATACAAATAAAAACCTATGTGAAAACATATTCCTTGCTCAGATGGAATTGGAGCAACAAATTATTTTTTATTTAGTGAATTGTCCCATTAAATGTTGTTAAAACCTTTCCAACGCTCTTACGGCAACTCCTATTTGTTACCCCATAGAAAAGTTAATGCAGTCTGACATGCAAGGGGAATAGCAGTTTCCTTGCTGCTAAAGTGCCAAAGTCAACTTTGAGAGAAATATAAATGCAAGGAAATTGCTATTTCCCCAGCATGTCAGATTGCATTAACTTTTCTATGGGGTAAGAAATAGGAGTTGCCCGCTCTTACCATTATACTTTATGTTAAAACACTAAAATCTTCCAAACTATCAAATTTGATAAAGAATTTGGTTTTAAAATTCTACTTACTTTCGTATTTAATAACCAGCCATTAAATGAATCATGAATGACTGTTTTGACTTCGAGGTAACAGTTTTCTGTTTAAAATAGATTTGGGAATATTTTGGAGGACGAAAAGGAGTGAGTTGAAACATACTCTGGTTTATTAAATTTTGAAATATAATTGGAATATGTAATTAAACTAAATTCAACTATGAATTGCTATCTTCCGAAGCCAATTCATTAACGTCATCATGTATGTACATGGTGTATCATTTTTTCTGTTTTCTATGTTGGTTATTATGTGGAGCATGTCATATACAATTAGTTAGTACTTCCTCAAGGGGCAAGAAGAACGTAGTAACAAGTGGTTTGGATTTTTTCACTTAAAATCAAGTGAAATGCATAATGATGCAAAGCTCCAATTTCAATGGAATTGATGATGAACGCTACAAAAAGTGGTTTGTATTTTTTATTTAAAATTAAGTTAAATGCGTCACAACTTAGATGCAAGGGTTTGTATGCGTGAAGTTCTTGCAATGATGTTCATTAAATGGTTTTATAAATCATAAATTGATTGTATGATGGAAGGGAGCTCTAATGAGATTGTGGGGCCAAGACTAATGTTTTAGGCATGGTGGTTTTTAAGATAACTCTAGGTTTTGTTTGAAATAGCTATGGGTATTTTTGTTATTTTCAAATTATATGTCTTAATTTACAATTTTGGATCATTAGCTTATTTCTATTTTTTTTATTATGGATTTGTTACCGCTCAAAGTATTAGGTGTCCTAGGAGGGGATCATGAAAGGTAAATTACTAGGCTAAGGGCAACAATGGAGCGATAGCCCACTGTCACCTTAGCTAAGGTTCCCTACTCTTTACAGACATTCATTGATGAGGGGATCCTAAAAGATAAATTACTAGATTAAGGGCAACAATGGAGCGATAGCCCACTGTCACCTTAGCTAAGGTTCCCTACTCTTTAAGAAAATTTTCCGATGGGAGGAGACCCGATATGAGGGGAGTCACTAGAAGGATGAATCAATGAAGAGAAAATGAGTGATTACTAAGGCCTATTAACAAGAGAGACTCAATTTATGCATCACTTGCTCGAGAAACAAGGTGTAAAGATCTCCAAAAAGGGCCAAGGGGGTTTCATGGGCTATGGTTTGCAAATGAGACTTGTAAAGGAGGGACCTTGTCTTAGAAACCCTTGTGAAATATTGGTTTCCAAATGGTCTTTATGAAATTATCTCAATAAGTTGTGGGACCACATAGGACCACATGGGACCAAGAGGACCCATAATTAGGTCAAGGGGGTGGAGTTGACCAATCAAGGGTGTTCTTGACCTAACTGAGGGGGAGAAGGGGATCAAAGGGGAAATTTTCACTGATTTTGATGCAATGATCCTAATGAGGTGACTAGCCAACGAAAATAAAGGGCAAGAATCGATCTCGGAGCTAGGGCTTAGAATATCACAAGAGCCCACCATCGTAATTGCTTCAAATTTGGAGGGATTCTAGAAGAGACAAAAGTGTAGTAGAGGGAAAGAGATTGAATTTTTGAGTGGGTGAATCGTAAGAAATTTGATGCCCTAGATCACCTATTGGGGCTAGGCTTAGAAAGAAAGGGATAAGGTGAGAAAGATATGCTTTTAGGTGATCACCTATGGAGGATAAGTGTCTAAACCTTTGGGAGAAATGGAGTCAAGGATATTTTAATTCTTGGAGTACCTAGTTAAGGAGGCTTACAGAACAATTTTGCATGGCAATTAGGGCATGGGACAATTGCTTCAAGGTTTTTACACGTCGATATGTAATATATGATGAATTATCAAGATAAAGTTTGGACAAAATATCTATAGGAACATTCAATCATTCATACATGGCCCATGACATGATGTGACACTATAAAAAGACAATTTTCCACAACTTCACAGAACAAAACAATAAATTCAGTCTAGCATAATGAAAATCCCTAGCAACATGCATGTGACAATAAGAAAGTAACAAAATAGCATTAAAATAGTACTTACATGTAAGAAAGAGTATATTAAATCATCATTATATGCCAATAGTGAAGCTCTAAGACAAAAATGAAGATATCTAAACATTAAAATTCATCCATTCATCCAAATGCATCCACCAAAAAGGATAGAAAAAATCTCACAAGAGAGAATGATCTAATCCATGTGATGATGATCAAAATGAATCATCACACTTGTATTTATACACTTCCTAATGAATTCAATTTAACTAATTTGGCCTAATTTAGCCCTTAAACTAAAAATAATGTACATAATAACAAAACCTTTGGTGACAAGCCCACCAAATAGCTCAATAATGTAAAGATAAGCCTCTCACGAGGGTCGAATGATCAACAAAGTGAGTCGTTGGGACTTTGAGGAGGCCTGATGAAGTCAAAGGGGTTTCATGATCAATAAATGGACTCCAAACATAGTAAACAAGGGGTTGACCCCTTGTTTTCCAATCAAGAACCTGTGGTGCTCCCAAGTGAGTGTGGGGGCACAAGGACATCGCCATGGGTCTCCAAATGGATCAAATATGCATGTAGACCATCTGTAAGGGTTTGAGTAATGAAATAAGTTGTTCCTATAGAACAAGATGCATCTTAGAACATATGTCAAGTGTTTGGTGCAACTTTGGAGTTAGTTGGGCATGGTCGAGTAGGTTTATCATCCTCATCCAAAATGTGGAACACAAGTAATCAATGAACGTTGTTGGTGATCCATGAAGTCATATACACTATGGTGGATTCCCATGGCTCTCAATGCTCACCCTACAAGTGCCAAAGTGGCCATTTAGAGGGTTAGGACCCTGTATAGGGAGACCAAGCCCCAAACACAGACCAAGTTGTAATCTTTTGTAAGATCTAATCCATCTCCTTTTCCCTCCAATACAACCATTCATTAGAATAATCAAGTAATAAATCTTACAAGTCATGGGATCAATGTGACACTTCATGGTGACATGCAATTCCATAGTGGGCTTTGGAATGTACAAGTGTCTCCAAGCTCAATAGGGGTTTAACCTGATCTATTTTTGTATAATTAGTTTTGCTTTGCTAATAATAATTATAGATTTATAAACATGTGCTTGATTCTTGCTTTTTATGTTGAGGTTTCGTTAGTTGTTGGTGCTTACAAATAGGTAAATTCCCTTAAGTTAAACAAGACATTCATGAGAAAAATAGCTTTAATAAAGAATAATGAACAACAAACATGTACAGTGTAGAAAATCATCAAAGGGACACATTAACAAAATGTTTTGATGAAGGAGTTCACCCCTCCTCGGCTACATCTCCTCGGTATAGCTTCCATGGCTTGGGCCTCTGTATTAGCTAAATGTGGCAAAAATGGTGTTTAAAAAACTCTATGGATCATAATACCTACACCAATGTGTTCAAAATGTCCAAATTAGCCAAAAATGACTATTGGATATCTGAAAACTGATTTTGGCTACTCTGGGTATGACCCCCTTCCCTAGTGGCTCTAGGCTTTTGTTAGTTGTTGGTGCTTACAAATAGGTAAATTCCCTTAAGTTAAATAAGACATTCATGAGAAAAATAGCTTTAATAAAGAATAATGAACAACAAACATGTACAGTGTAGAAAACCATCAAAGAGACACATTAACAAAATGTTTTGATGAAGGAGTTCACCCCTCCTCGGCTACATCTCCTCGGTCCAGCTTCCATGGCTTGGGCCTTTGTATTAGCTAAATGTGGCGAAAATGGTGTTTAAAAAACTCTATGGATCTAATACCTACACCAATATGATCAAAATGTCCAAATTAGCCAAAAATGACTATTGGATCTCTGAAAACTAACTCTGGCTGCTCTGGGTATGACCCCATTCCCTGGTGGCTCTAGGCTTCCTTGAACTTCCTTGTGGAAAAATCACCTATAGAAGTCCTCTATTTCCTCTGAAACCTATACAAATGTCTTTAGAAGGTCAAAATCATCGCAAATTGACTATTGATTTTCCAAAATTGGTTGAAAATTAAGCAAGATATGCTTCATTTAATTTTTCCCTAGGAAACCCGCTAAATCTGGAGGAGACTCCAGTTAGCTTTGCCAAAACTGGCAGTTCCTTCCAATTCAGTGCTCCCTCCAAAATATACGCCAACTTAATCCATCGTTAAGGGAGAGCTAATTAGTCGTTCAGCATAATTATGGGTGCTAAATGGGCTTAGCGCTGGACCCTAGCCCCTGATTCTGGGTGCTTGGTTGCATGGGGAGGGGGCTAGCTTGTAGGGTTGGTTCCCTCCTCCCCCACTGTCAACAACACTGTGCGTTTAAATAATGTATCATGGCCAATGTTTAACAAATGCATAGTTGGTTTATTGGCAAGGTAATAATATTGGGAGGGGGAGGTCACGGGTTCGAACCTGCCCTTTGCCAATCCCATATACAATTTGTAATATGAAATACATATGCGCCTTCTAATTATTTGCCTTTTGAATATATATATATATATATATCAAAACTATATTATATAATATTTAAATTGTGCCATTGTAATGTATGTAGATTTGTATTGAATTAATATTAAAATATATTTACTATATAAAAAATATATATATTATTATAATATAATATATAGTTTAAAAAAACCATATAATATAAAATAAAATTATATATATATATAATAATATTTAAATAACTAAAAAAAATCAAATTCCACCTTGGAGGCCAATTAGGCAATTTCAACTTCGCACAACCAAACTGGCGAGTCCAGAGGTGACACTTGTCACAGCCCCATTGGACGAAAACTGAAGAAGATTCCCCTTGCTAGCTGGAAAACCATGTTATAATTCTGTCATATTCTACAAATTGTTTTAGCTGCTTAGGAAAAAGAACAATAGTCATTTTCTCCTTCATCCAGACTCTATTTTTAGTGAAACGAATTGTGTTGTGATCATCTTGATGAGACAGACACAATCATATAGTTCTCGAGCCAATATGAATACTTTAATTTTTGAGATAAATACTAAGCACCTGATCATTCCTCCCCACTAGAGGCTTTTTGGACTCCAAAAGATCTATATTATCTGACAAGTAGATGAGAGTACAACTCCCTCATCTTTCGAAGCTCAATCCAATTGGCTTTTGAATAATTTGTTTCCTTGAGCTCCTCTCTAAGGAAACCAACATTCACTTACCTTGAGCACCCCGTTCTATACCTGTACTTGTCTTTTCTCTTTTCAAGCTGATCTTTCATTGTTTGTTGCACCATTTTCAATTGTTCATAAAAACTCATGGTTTTTTCCATGTCACCATCAAGAGAAACATCCTTCTTACCATGATGACATAACAAAATATAATGCAAATGGATGACAAATTTCACTACTTGGTTTTCATGACTCAAGCCCGATTGTACATCTTGAAAGTATCTAATTTTTTGAACATAACTTTCATGTAAAACATAATGACGCCTGAGTACAACAATTACATAACCAATAGGCCTAAAAGGCATAACAATGAACTTGTTGATTATACGTTTTTTGTACCTTTGAACCAAGCGAAAGTTTTGACAAGTATCCATCCAATGAAAGTGCATGGATCGTTGTAAATTAATATTTACACCACATAAATCTTCTAAATGAAATAAGATGGTGAAGCTATTTGCATAAACCTGAAACTCAAATGAACCTTTCAAGTTTGAAAGAGCATAAAAATGAATTGAACTGATCTTTTGGTTTGAAGCAACACATGCCTCTTGTTGTTTTCCTCCCCACTGGAAGACTTTCCACACACATGAGAATGCATGCCAAGGAGCTTCGAAAGAAGAAATGTCAACAAAAACTCTCCTCCAACATTGGGCTGCTCCCAACAAACCTCTTATTAAAATCACGATTTTGGGTGCTGACCAATCAACAATGGCATCCAACTTGGAGAGGCTTGCCTTCAACTTTCCTCTCCAATATCATGTCCCAAATGCATTGAAGAAGTAAAACCCAACTTGTACTTTGATATCTTCAAAACACCAAGCAATTTTCTGTTAGAAAGTTATATATTTCATAACAATGGAACACATAAAATATTGCAGAAATATAAACACAGAAAACACATAAAACAAGAGAGACACAGATATACGTGGTTCACCCAATTTGGGCTATGTCCAAGGAGAAACAGCCAGTGTTTCTTTTTATATTATCCAACAAACTAAAGAGATACAACCTACAGCAGATCCGCTGTAATTCCCTCTTTGCTCTCAATCTCCTCTCTCTTCCTCACTCAGAATACAAATCTACATAGACGCAATACAATTCCCTAATATATAGTGAGGGGTTGCCTTCTAGGGCAAAAAACCCTAATTTAAACATAACTTCTACCGTCAGATCATCTGCCTAATGAATAACCCAGAGTGACTAGAAATTACTATACTTTTGCAAGGAAATTTCACATATGTTTTTTGCTTCGGGGGACCGCTGGCCCTTGGATTCCCCAGCTGGGGGGATTAGCCCCCTCCGACCCCTGCAGGGGGGACAAGTCACCCCCGCACCCCCCCTGTGGAGGGGTGTACAATCTTCCTGGGGTATACATCCGGCTGAAACCTTTGAATATAGAAAATAATTAGGCTTCACACCCAACAATCTCCCACTTGGAGACTGATTATAGAAACTTCATTGTTGCTTCATTTGCTAGACAATGACTCCATTTTGAACCTGGCTATTTCTCATCTTCTTCATAATACTTGAAGACCAATTGAAACTGAGCATATTCTCAGTTTCTCCCTGTTTACAACTTTTGTTAACATATCTGCAGGATTCTGGCTAGTGTGTAACTTTTCCAGCTTCAACTCTCCATCTTCCAATGCTGACCGTGTGAAATGGTACTTGAGCTGTATATGCTTAGTCTTGGAATGAAATGCAGAGTTCTTTGAAATATGTATGGCACTCTGGCTGTCACTGTATAACCTGCCCAACTCCTGCTTCTTACCCAATTCATCCAGAAACCTTTGTAACCAAATCATGTCTTTACTAACCTCTGTAGCAGCAACATACTCTGCTTCTATTGTTGAGAGTGCAACAACACTTTGCAGTTTTGAGACTCAATTGACTACTATTCTACCCACAGTAAACACATTTCCTGTTGTGCTCCTCCTGTGATCTCTATCACCCACCATATCTGCATCAACATATTCCTGTAGAGAAATTTTTGAACCACCAAAGCATAATGCTTGATTTGTGGTACCTCTCAAATACCTGAGAATCCACTTCATCGCCATCCAATGTTCTTTTCCTGGATTGTTCATGTACCTGCTTACAACTCCCACTACATGTGCAATATCAGGCCTTGTGTAGACCATTGCATACATTAAGCTTCCAACTACTAATACATATGGAACTTTAGACATATAATCCATGTATCCTTGGGTCTTTGTGCACTTCTCCTTATTAAGTTTGAAATGGCTAGAAAAAGGCATACTAACTGGTTTTTCATTGTGCATATTAATTCTTTTCAACACCTTTTGTATGTACTCACTCTGATACAATGTTAATTTGCAATTTTTTTTGTCTCTAGTTATTCTCATACCAATGATTAACCCCCGAACCCCCCAGACTCCCTCGGGGGGGACAAGTCCCCCCCCCCACACCCCCCCACATGGAGGGGTGTACAATCTTGCTGGGGTATACATCCGGCTGAAACCTTTGAATACAGAAGATAATCAGGCTCCACACACAACATTTTCCTTCATAGATGACATGTGCATAAGAAAACTTTCTAAACATGTTTATGTCACTCAAGTGGAAAATTTCTTCAAGAAATGATTTTTTTTGCCATAATTCAAATACATGTATGTAATAGAAGTGCTACAAAGGACATACAACATTAAAATCCATACAAACCATTTTTGTTTGGTGTTATGTATATTCTTGCACTGACCTCTTTTTACAACTTTGCTTTGGCAAAAAGTACTCCTTTTGTCCTCTTTCTTGAAATACTTACCATTCCTCTTTGGCACCATAACCATCAGTGCAAAACATGGTATAAGGAATCATTGAATCATCCCATTTTTCAAAAACATTTTTCATTACATTGGTGTCTCTATATTTTGCAATTTTGTCAACCCTTGCATGCTAACATCACAAAGAGTTCTTGCTGTAAAGATATTTCATGTGAATTTTCTTTCTCCTTGAGGGACGATTATTTCACAACCTGAAATACTTCATCACTCTAATGAACTGAACCAACCAAATCAAAATTGAAACTTTCCTTACATGCAACAACATTTTCCTAAACAATATCATCATTTGCCTTGAACATAAGAAGTACTAAACTTTTACTTTAATTCACTAGTCTTTTTGCCTCCCTTGCATTAACCAAAGAAATGTTCAGCTTTTTGTGATGGGCTCTCAGTATGTACTCCACACCATCCTTATACAAATGATACTTGTTTTCACGGCGGTAAAATATTGCTTTCCCATCATACAAATATGGACTACCCAACACCACACCTGAAATATCAAGCGCAACACATCTAACTCTACTTTATCAGCAAAAATCACAGTGATTGCAAATTTAAACAAACATTTTCTTCTAACCTATAAACTGGTGTCTCTTGTTATCCATCCCAAAGGGTATGGTTTATGGTGAGGTACATTTTCAAGATTCAATTTGTTGACTAAGTCTTCAGAGATTAGATTCGCTTGTGACCCACTATTGAAGAGTGTGTCAATCTTGGTGTGTTTAGATATGGCCCTAACATGAAATAACTTAATTCATCTCTTTTCATCTAGAGTAGTAGTAGTGTTATGGTTTTGTGAACTTGTGCTTGCAATCTCTTTTTTTCCTTCGATTCCCATGACAATGATTTTGTTTTCATCTCCTAATTCAGAACCTAAATCTTCTTGAGTGATAGTAGTGTTTTTATGTTTCCCTTTATTGTTGAACTTATTTGGTCTCCTTGTAATCATCACAATTTTGCAACCATTAAAACCCTAATTGCACAAACTCAAGCAATAAAGTAATTCAAACTTTGCTATGACACCAACTTGATCTGTTTTTCTATGATTAGTTTCGTTGTTCTAATAAAAATTACAGATTTATAAACATGTGCTTTCTTCTTGATTTTTTTGCCGAGGTTTCCTTAGTTGTTGGTGCTTACATACAGGTAAATTCCCTTAAGTTAAACAAGACATTCATGAGAAAAATAGCTTCAAAAATTAATAATGAATGACAAACATGTACAGTGCAGCAAACCATCAAAGAGACAGATAAACACAGTGTTTTGATGAAGGAGTTCACCCCTCTTTAGCTACACCTTCTTGGTCCAACTTTCATGGCTTAGGCCTCTGTATTAGCTCAATGTGAAAAAAATGTTGTTTACAAAGCTCTATGGCTATTGATAGCTACACTAATGTGTTTAGAATGTTCAAATTAACCAAAAATGATTATTGGATCTATGAAAACTGACTATGGCTGCTCTGGGTATGACCCCCTTCCCTGGTGGCTCTAGGTTTCCCTGAACTTCCTTGTGGAAAAATCACCTGTAGAAGTCTTCTATTGCCTCTTAAACTTGTAACAATGTCCTCACAAGGTGTAAATATTCAAAAATTGACTATTAATTTTCCAAAATAGGTCGAAAATTGAGCAAGATATGCTTCATTTAATTTTTCCCTAGGAAACCCCGCTAAATCTGAAGGAGACTCAAGTTAGCTCTGCCAAAACTGGCAGTTCCACTGAATTTGGCATTCCCTCCAAAATCTCCGCCAATGTAATCTATCATTAACAAAGAGTTAATTAGCTGTTAAGCATAATTGTGGGCGCTAAATGCGCTTAGCATTGGCCCTTGGCTCCTTATTTGGGCGCTTGGTCGCATGGGGAGGGGTTGGCCCACACGGCTAGCTCCCTCCTCCCCTGTCGTCTGCAACACTATGCACTTCAAATAATGTATCATGGCCAATGTTTAACAAATACGTCATTGGTTTATTGGCAAGGCAACAGTATTGGGAGGGGGAGGCCATGAGTTTAAACTCGTTGTTCGCCCATCCCATATACATTTTGTAATATGAAATACATATGCGCCTTCAAATTATTTGTATTTTCCCTCTGAATACATATAGAGTTCGAAACTATATTATATAATATTTAAATTGTGGCATCATAATGTACACGGATTTGAATTTAATTAATATTTAATATATTTAATATATAAAAATATATATATATATATTATAATATAATATATAGTTTAAAAAAACCATATAATATAAAATAAAATTATATATATATATATATATACTAAAAAAAAAATCAAATTCCACCTTGGAGGCCAATTAGGGAATTTCACCTTCACGCAACCAAAGTGGCGAATCTAGAGGTGACACTTGTCACAACTCCATTGGGTAAAAATTGAAGAAGATTCCCCTTGCTGATTAGACTGTTTACTGGATTGCCATGTCATCATTCTGTCCTATTCTGCAATTTTTTTAAGTTGTCTAGGAAAATGAACAACAATCCTTTTCTCCTTCATCCAGACTCTCTTTCTGATGAAACGAATTGGGTTGCGATCGTCTTGACGATATGGAAGCAAACATACAATTTTCGATCCAATATGAGAACTTTGATTTTTGAGCTAAATACTGAGCACTCGATCATAACCAAGGACCCTATTAGGTCATTTCAACCTATAAAGGGGGTGACATGTCCATGGTACATATTTTAAGTGGTAGGTGGCAAAAGATTTAATTATGGAATGGAGTGGGGATCAGGGGAATCATTTGTACCACATGTCAAAGTTCATGGGTAGCTATAATGAGCGAAGACCACACCTGGTTATGTGAGTATAGGAGGGAGAAAATCATAGTACATGAGTTACCGTGAAATTTTTTTCCACCCTTCTTTATATGCAATTTTCCTTTTATTGATTTTTATTCCTAACTACTTGGGGCTCCATGGGATGAGAGCATGACCTATAATATGTATCGGTGGATATTGTTGGATCCTTAATTTTTTAAAGAATAACAGTCGCAAAGGACACTTTGTACAAAGCTTCTAGAAATAGAGCCGCGAAAAATCAAAGCGGTTGTGGAATACTTGTTTTGGGACTTACGCAACAGAAAATAAGGGCACACACCGAAGTACCAAGAGCCTCCTTTTATACAGTCAATAGAGAACCAAGGTAATAGCCCTAGGTATTGGAAAACCATGGATCAAGCGAGTGAGGGACCAAAGACTAAATCAAGCGAGCAGAGGTATAAAAGAGGATGAAAAGTAGTGAGAAATGGTTGTTGACAAATTTTCAAAGTTTATACAGTTATGTGGAGTTTGGATAGTGATATTTAGACTGCTATGTAGAATTTAGAATTTGATGTAATGTTCAGGATTTGAGTTATGTGGGAGAACGAATGCTTATACATAGATTGAGCTATGTATTGATCCATTTTGATAGTTGTTTTGAATTGTAATGTTGGTCACACTTTTGTAATGTGCTACAAGCTGTAAGGGATAAATGTTATTATAATCAGGATTTGTTGTTTCAATATTAGAATGAGAATGGGAATTATGTCAATTATATTTGTATTTGGTGCCCCTTTTAAAAAATTTCCAGTTAGGTTTATTTCTAGTTACATGCATGAGTTAAATAGCTGCGAATGAATGTTTTAATGGTTCCCCAAGTTTCTTAGATAATTAAATCTAAATCCATTACACCTTTTTATGGTTTTGGCTCGCCTCGAGTGAGATGCTCCTTTGATCCAAGGGAGTGAAAATGTCGATGAAGTTCTAGACTATGCAGAGACTTTTGTTGGTACCCTAGGCCGAACCTTGGGGCAAACATAATTTAATTTTTTTTTGCCAACAAATGGTTTTGTTGCCAGGATTCCTCTGAATGTACCACAACTAATCCAAATGGAAGCCACTTTGCATAGAGTTCTGATCCAGCAGCAACAACACATTAACTCGAGGTCGAGTCAATGGGTTGTGGTTGGGGCATGTTGCGTCCTTTGTTTCTTAAGGATAACAGTTGTGAAGGAAATTTTGGACAAAGCGGACATAAATAGAGCACCAAAAAAGCAAAGTGGTAATGGAATACTTGTTTTTGGACTTACGTAGCGGAAAATTAGGGCGCACACGGATGAACCAGGAGCTGATTTTGATACAGTCAGTATAGAACCAAGGTAATGGACCTAGGTATTATAAAACCATGGATCAAGTGAGTGAGGGATGAAAGACTAAATCAAGCGAGTGTAGCTGTAAAAGGGGATAAAAGCATCAAGAAATGGTTGTTGATAGTTTTGAGGAGCGGAGCGCGAGGAGCATAGACCGATAGGAGCCAAATGGGCTTTAATAAGGTCAAATCCCCTTAGTTTGTTAAGATTCAAGCTGTTTTGAAACCCGCTCATGGGTCAAGGACCTTGGTATTGTAATGAAAAATAATATAACAAGAAGTCATATAATAGTCATAGGAGAATAGAATAGAAGTAAGAATACTGCACGATTTGGGTTTGATTTTACCTATTCTGTACTTGGGCAAAGGGGAACTAGTGTTACAGTTCTATTTGGCCACATCACTCCCGACATTTAGATTAGTGAAATTAGGGCTCATCAAACCCTAATTCAGTTGTTACATCCCCTAGACAAGTCATCACATTGAATGCTTCCTTCTTTGAAAGTTTCCTAGCCTAAAGCCTTGCTCAAATGCCTCCTTATGACACCAACGCATCCTTGGTGAGGGGTAACTATGCTGTAGAGCAGGTGGGCCCATTCAGGCCTGCACTATAGTGCACTTAGGCCCTCTTTGACCTGCTAGGCGAGATTGAGCAAAATTTGCATAGGGTTTTGGGAATATTCCTTAATTGTAGATGATTATAAAAGGATCCCATCTCTTATCTCCTCCTATGAGATCTAAATTGGATAGGCTAAGGGCAGATTAACCTCCTATTCTCTCATCCCTTGCTCCATGGAAACTAACTCCAAGTTTGGAAGGCCATTCAATACCCTCATTTATGACAAAACCACCTCCATTTCCTATAAATTGAGCACTCATCATAGTGATCAGGGGGCTAGAATCTGAAGTTTGTAATGAAGTTCTATTGGTTTGAGAATTGAGTTCATGTCAAGCAATGTTATGCTCCTGGATTGGTGTGCTTTTGATGTGGCGAAGGTTGGACTGAAGTTGGAGGAGTGGCATAGGATCAAACTGTATTGAGTGAAACTCTTCCTTCTACATTAATAAAGAGTTTATTCCTTTCTCATATCCTGGTTCATATCTATGATGATTATGTGTTTCAATGTCTTCGATTCCATTGGTTTATAGTAGGTAGATCATGTATGCTTTGATTGTTTCTTGTTTTTGTTTCTCTTGGCACAGGTACCAATTGAGTGGATTTAGTTCAAGTGGGAGCGACGGGAGCGATTCAAAAGATATCAAGGAAGCGAAAGACTACAAGTAAGTTCCTTCATCTCATCTATCTAATATAAGAAAAGGTTAAACTACTTTCTTTCTGTTGTTCTAGGTGTAGCTATGGACCTAGGGAAAATTTGTTTATCCATAGATGAAAATTCCATATAAAAAATTGGCGACCATACTGGGGAACAAATGTCATTCTTGGTGGCTTAACCTTATCATATTACACCCTAGTAGACTTCGTTTGACATAATTGATCTTATTTCAGTATTTTTGAAGTGTTTTTGGTCAAAAATTGTGCTTGAATGTCTCTTGGTTTCACTCTTTGGCACCAGCACAGTGTTGGTCTTGACACAGTGCACTGTAGAGGATCCCTAGCTTAGAGATAGTGCACTGTAGCACATTATCTCCCAATCTGGCCTGCGCTGATCCCCCTCAAGTAAAAAAACCCATTTTTGGCTTGGTTTTTTCCAAATTTGCTTCTGAAGTGGTTTGATGAAAGATCAATGTTCTATATGGTTTTGAAATCAATTTGAATTTCTTCTCCTAGCCCTACTTTGACATTGATTTTTTAGTGTTTCTTAAGTGATTTCGTTATCATTATCAATTGTCAAAGTTAGTTTATATCGATTAGTATTTTCTGAAAAGGAAGTGTAATAAAGTCTTCATTTCTTTAAAAAAGAAACTGTCGTAAAGTCTTCGTTTCTTGTGAAAAGTATTGATTGATTATTTGTGCATCTAGCTCCTTTTTGTTCATCTAAACACTAAAGGGACTAAAAAGAAAAACTTGCATTGTGCATATTGTAATTTGTGAATGCTTGATAGGATTAGTTAGGGAATTTGCATTAGGTGTGCTCTTTGTTCTTTGTGAAAGATTTGATTGCTCTATCCCTTTCTAGCTATGGTTTTCATTGTTAATTGAATGAAAGAATGTCTCTCATGTTAGTTGCATTCTAGGAATTTAAAACATACATCACGTGGTGAACCTTGAAAGGAAAATTCTTAAGAATATCAACTTAAAAAGTTATCTCAATTAACCTAATGAAGTATTTTAACTTAATGCATAACATTTAGAGGTTCTATGCTAGAGACGAGTTCCGACGTCTAAAACATAGCAGCTATCATTAATTGTATGCGATACATTACGAGTGTGATACGTCATTCCACATATGTAAGTATATCGTAGCTCATCCACGTACCTTGGAGTATATAGGGCGGTGTTATAGTAAGAAAATTATAAAGGAATGCTCTCACTGTGCGGTTTCACATTAGACAACACTAACATGGATTGGGCTGTTGGAGAGGTAAATCCCCTCTGCGGACAGAGGCGATCCCACTAGCCCAAAATGGGTCTAGCAACAATCAATTAACGCTACCATGCAAGTTCCTAGTTGCAAATTGAAAGTGGATTATGAGAACCAACCTGGAGTCCAACGCTAGTGTCGTAGAAGAGTTGATACTCCCGTTCCCTTGCTCCGGCAGGTCACAATCCTCACGATCTCCGCGAATGGATACCTGCACATGCAAAGAACGAAGCAAATACAAGCATAAAATCCACTAAATACAACTATATATCAGTCAAAAAGGATATAGATCAAACATTATCATAACGAACAATAAGATTGGAACCATAATGATAGTCATTTATTAATGAATAATCAACAGAGAAAAATACAACCAATGTTCTGACGTTGAATCTCTCCTCTGGCTGGGCGAGCAGCTATATATGTCTTGCAATAGACCTTTCTCTCTCAGACTTCTGGCAGCATAACCTCCCTATGCTCCAAGACTCTTACTATCACTCAAGACAGGCGTTATCACTACTAGCACTATCACCACTACTCAAAAACTAGCTTGTCAAATGCATGAGGACAGACTTTTATAGATGGAGAAGGGGAGGAAGATACAATGCATCAAGACACCCATTATGGATTGTCATTATCTCCAAAAAGCCGCTGTGGATAGATGTAAGGGATAAATGATGACTCTCGACATCTAGAAGATGAGATTTATCCTCAAAAGACTTCATGACTTGAAGGGAAAAAACATCTGGGCGCGCGTTTGTTAAAAATATTTTCCAAACTTGGTTGGCGCGGGTGTTACTCTAAGACAGAGCGCCAATGGGCGCACCTTCTTTTGAGGATCTCGTTCATTGGCGCGGGTAGTACATTGTGGAACCGCGCTAATGGAAAAAGGGCACTTTTCAGGGATATTTTGCAGGAGGTTTATTCAGGGCACATGAAGTCCATACTTAGGGGAACATAATGTAAGTGTTTTTAAGTTATGTCACTGCTCACAGGTCCCGGAATGAGTCCTCCAAAGTACGGTAAAGGGGTAACAGGGACGGTGACCAATGGTGACAAATTACTGTGTAACAGATGCCCCCTAAAGCATGAGGCCCGAGAGAGAGAGAGGGGTGAAATGCTTTACAAGAACACATGTAGCTGCCGCCGAGAATATGCATCGAGAGATACAACTGATAGCTCAAGTACATGATATATGTGGTATGGTCGCAGCCATCCATAAGAGAGTACATCATAATCTAGATCCATAGTATGGGCGCAGCCATCTGGTTAGGATCAATGAATCGACTCAGGTATGGTCGCAGCCATCCAGTGAATGAGTCATGTAACAAGAATCACGCCTGGATTACAACAGACAAAATCCAGGGTCTTGCACTCCATCTCGACCCGAACAAAAGTACAAGTTCAAGCATGCGAATATATGAGCTGAAGTCAAACATGCATGAACATCGTCTGATTACCAGTCAATATTGAAAACTGTTAACAGACGCGAGAGGTACCACCAATAATGAAAATGGCCCTCAAGGTACTATAGGTACAATCTACGGTGTGCGAATTAGTGATCTGGCGTCGAACACCCGTAGAATCATTCGATCGTAGGCCAATGATGAAAACCTCACGTCGAACACGAAGAACCTTCCATTGAGGCATGCAGGCTCCAAGGCACCGGAAGGGAGTCTCTAGATCAGCTTCCTGGATAATGAGCTGAAGTCGACAGGAAGTGACCTTGATCGAAGGTGGGCCATGATGTTTCCCACGTCAGCGACACGAGACAGAGAGATAATGTTGTGAATCAGAATTATGTGAGCTATCAGAGGGAGGTTGTTTTTCTGCAGAGGTCAACTTCTCTTGAACATATCGGCGACACGATAGTGGAATTGGCGGTATTTGACATAAATGGATCAGAGGTCATGGTGACGAGGCAATGAGCAGATGAGAGGTCAAATAGGATTACCCAAATCCACGGAGGCAAGTGAAAAATGAGATGAGATATCCCCACCCAGACACGAAAGCAGACAAGTGCCATGTTCAAGAGCGACATACTGCCGACACGACAATAACTATGGTTCCATTTTTTCCCCCGCCATTTCTGGCGAGTACCCCAATTATTTTTAACAAGCTTGATGGGGATAGCATATGCTTGTGGTGCGTCATTTCGACAGAATCCGATGTCATCAGGTTTTAACGAGTCTGACAAGGGAAGAACTCGACGCCTTTTCATGTTTAGAGAGTTTGAAAAGACAGCAGAAAAGGAAACTCCAAGGATGTCATTTTTCGTAAAGTTGTGTCTCTCGAGCCCGAAAAAGTATAAAACAATGCTCGAAATAACCGCCCGACCATTACGATCGAGGAGTACTTTTCATAAATAGTGATTTCAACCTGAAAAAGTAAAAAAGCGATCAAAACCACGTCGTTTCGTAACCATTAACGAGTCTGAAACGACAAAAACCCGGTAATCTTTTTATGTTTTAACGGTCGACAAAAAGAACTTAAAACGACCGCCCCTTATTAACGTTTAACGAGTCAAGAGGAGTAACTCGGCAATCTTTTCGTCTTTAAACGGTCAGAAAAGAGCTGAAAGCGGACCTCAAAGTAACCTTTTCACATGTTTTACCGAGCTTGAAAAAGTAGAAAAAAGGAGCTCGTTTCGTCGCTTGAGTTGCACCAACACCTGTCATCATAGCAAAAACAGCGTAAAACCCATTTTGATATAAATATATTCAAAAATACCCAAAAAAATAATATTTTTAATGTATTTTAGGTCAAAAAATGCTATAAAATAGTGAAATGGTAGAAAAAAAATTCACTTTTTACTTTTCACCTTGTGAGTTTACCATTGGAGGGTTTTGGGTGCAAACTTCAACCATTGATTGTGATCAATCCAGGAAAGCAATCGAGCCGCCGTCTGGAGCAGGTAAGAGGTCTTGTCCTCAGCTTCATTTTCATTCCATTTTTTTAGTTTTTCATCCACAGACGGATCCCCTACAAGGGGATTTGCAAAATTTAGGGTTGCGCCATTGGTGCGGGTTTCCCACTCGGGACCACGCCAATGGGATTATTTTCCAAAAGGGGGCGCGACATTGGCGCGACTGTTTCGAAAACAGTCGCGCCAACCGGGCGACCTAATTTTCCCATGGATTTAACCGTTAATTTTGCTATTTTCCTTGAATTATGGTTTCACCAGTGATCTAATGATGGTATTTTCGACTTTATGGTTGCAGGGGTTCGTCAAAATGGTTGTAGAATGGAGAGAAAGAGAGCATGATGCTATAGATGCTCTGGCACTAGAGGATGAAGCCTGCATGGATGCTTTGAGGGACTGCGGCTTAAAGAAGTTTTTCCTCACCTCCTATTTGCGTGCACAACCAGAGCTACTACGATTTATCGTGGATGCTTGGGACATAGAGGATTAGGTATTCCGCTTGCGAGATCAAACATTGGAGCTGGATGTTTCCGATGTCTATTTTATCACTAGGTTATCGCGGAGAGGTGCACGACCCATTTTGACTGGAAGTAGGCTTTCCAGGGAAAAGATGGGGGAGGTGATGGAACGGGTTTGTCCGAGGGCACAGTTTGGATCGAACAGTGCCAAGGTAGATATCGTCACAGTTCCAGACGTAGTGCTACGGGTGATACTATTCACTATCACAGGGACGGCTGGGGTACAGGCGCCCCATGAGGCCAACAAGAATCATTTACTGCTGGCAACCGAGTGTCTCCAGCCTACTCTGTTTGATTGGGCCACAGCTGTGACTACAAACATCAAGAGGCAGCTTACGAAGTGTAAGCGTGGGGGCAACAAACAGTTCAGGTACGGATCCATTGTGGTATCCTTCTTCTTGGAGCGACTGCCGATTTTCCGGATTCAGGGAGGTATAGTGGCAGATCCAGTGCCACGGGAACCGAGGTTGACTCGATGGGCAGCACTCATGCCCAGAGGAGGAGGGGGCCAGCAGATGGATGGAGGCCCGAGTTCTTCATATGGCTTCGTCACCAGATGATCGTTATAGAGGATTGGCCCTATGCGGGCACCGATTTTACTGGAGACCCAGATCTCCCATTGCCTGTGGGAGAAGACTGGGATGAGGAGCTTGGTAAGAACTCTTTGTGTTTTTGATGTTTTTTGATGTATTTAATAATTTTTTTTTGTAATACATGCATGTCTCTGACAACAGCTATATATATGTATGCAGATGTTGGTGCAGAGCGACCAGCTGGTCTGTCTCACATAGCACGGAGGGTACAACCCGCAGCCGACCCTCAGGTAGAGGGTGGTGTGGGTGAAGAGCTAGTACAGAACCTTGAGGGACTCACTCGAGGGATTCCAGACTATGCCAGATTGGCGGATGTGCCCTTCGCGTACCAGAGGCACACAGTGGGAGTACCGACTCGTGTCCACCGTCTGCTGAGACGTTTGGTGTGAGTGGTGACATGCTATCATGAGCATCACCGTGATTAGACGCCTAGGTTTCTTTTTTGCATATTTTTGAGAGACATGTTGTCTCCGGCCATATGAGATTCGAACATGTATTAATTTTTGGACTATGTAACGCGCACGGCGCAAACATTATGACACACACGTATATATATACATATGCCTATGGTTTATTATTGTGCTTTCATGTGCTTGCTTGTATAATGTTTTGATTACAAATTACGCAAATGTCTATCTAATACATGATTAGCCAATGCATCAGATAATGTGTTTAATTGTCGTGGAATATGCTGATATATGATAAAATCAAAGTTCCTTTCTAACAATCTCACACGTAAAAACAACCTTAGAATGCGATGGTCTCTGACGGAATATTGCCCATTAAGCTAGTGGATGACAAGTTGAGAGTCCAGGTTCACTACCAATGCACGAATGCCGAGATTAATTGCTTCAGCAAGTAGCTCGATTACAGCACAATATTCGGCGACATTGTTAGTGGTACGACCTAAAAACACACCTTGAAAATCTATCAGCTCGCCATGAGGATCATAGATTACCCACCACACACAGATGCAGCTGCAGAGGACAAGTTGCGAGTACTGCGGCAGGCACCATCAGCGAAACCAACATAAGGTGCATCAGACATCTGCACAAGAAGCGAAAGACACAATACGTGGCAGTTACGCCTTTAAAACTGACACACATACACACAACACACTTGCTAGAGTACATGTATGTACAAAATAAAGTGTACAAGCATCATGCATAGTACTTTTTCAAATACAGCCCGTTTCGGGCTTCTCGAGAGGGTTCCCTTCATCATCAATTAGCTCGTAGGACCCTTTTTGCAAAACTTTCTTGACAATGTAAGGGCCTAGCCACATAGGCTCGAGCTTTCCTGCTCCTAGCTTATCATTTGCCTGATCGTACAGCAGGACTAAATCTCCTTCAACAAAAGAATGTGGATGTACAGTCTGATCGAAGTGAGTCTTGACTCGCTTCTTTTGTGTTTCAATGGCCAAAGAGGCCAGGCGAAGGGTCTCATCTAGCCGTTCCAGGTAAAGAAGGCATTCTTCTAAAGGAGTAGTGTTGGGAAGTAGCTCGATAACCAATTTTAATGAAGGGATTTCACATTCGATTGGAAGGGTAGCCTCTAGTCCATAAACTAGTTGAAATGGAGTGAAACCAGTGGCATCCTTCACGGAGGTTCGGTAGGCCCACAAGGCAGGGAACAACATCAAATGCCAGTTAGACTTATGCACGCCAATGGTACGCTGAAGAATTGTAACCAAAATCTTATTGATAGCTTCAACTTGGCCATTGGACTGAGGGTAGTATGGAGTCGAACTATCGTGTTGTAAGCCTAGCTGGGTTGTTAGTTCCGTCATCATGTGATTACGGAAATGCTTCCCGTGATTAGTGACGATGGCTTGAGGGACGCCGAATCGCAAGATAACATGGTTGAATAAAAATTGCGCCGCTGTGTGACCGTCTTCAGTTAATGTAGGCATTGCCTCGGCCCATTTAGTAAAGTAATCGACGACAACGATAATAAACCATGCCCCTCGGCCGAGCGATGGTTATAGGTCATATAATCAATGCCCCATTTTGCAAAAGGGCCAACGGTGACAACAGGGTGCAATGGAGCAGGAGGCGCTCGCATCTTCCGCTGGTATATCTGGCACTCATGACAAGAGCGGACGACAAGAATGCAATCCTTGAAGATAGAGGGCCAAAAGTAGCCAGCACGGAGGATTTTTTGGGCAGTAGCATATCCGGACATGTGACCACCACAGGCACCAGAGTGGCAGTCATTTAAGACACGCTCAGCTTCCTCGAGAGTTAGACATCGGCGGAGAATAGAGTCGGCGCCGAGGCGAAATAGTGTGTCACCAATGATACGGTATGGTTGAGACTGATGACGAATCCTTCGCCTAACGTCTTTAGACACGCCAGGGTGAAAGGAGGACGTTTGCAGATATATAATGATATCCCCGTACCAGGGGTCGAGGGTGCTAATGAGAAACAAAGTCTCATCCGGAATTTGATTCTCTACGTGAGAGGTCGGGGAAGAAGATGGCAAAGAGCAAAGTAACTTAGAAAATACAAGGGATTTCTTGGACTTGGCAGTGGTAAATTACAAGTCGAACTCTTGGAGGATGACAATCCACTTCGAGTACTTGCCCCTCAGCAACTGGCGTGACAAAATATATGTCATGGGGTTGCAATCAGAAATCACGGTAGTAGTGCGCAGCAGAATGTAGTGACGGAAGCGTTGGACAGCACAAACGACGGCTAAAGCCAACTTCTCAACATAAGCATATCGAGTTTCCGTGTCTAGAAGGTTGCGGCTGAGATAATAGATAACATGCTCAGTGTCATCATCGTTAGTTTGAACAAGAACCATGCCGATAGTGGTGTCGGCGGCAGCCAAATACAGAGTGTAGTCACGATAATAGTTCGGCGGACGGAGCAATGGAGCAGAAACAAGGAGACCCTTGAGACGCTCAAAAGATTCCTGAGCAATGGTATCCCAATGAAAAGGGACATCGCGCTTTAGTAATCATGTGAAACCTTTAGCCACCTCGGCATAGTTTGGAACGAAACGTCGTAGAAAATTTGCTTTACCCTGCAAGCTTTGCAATTGCTGTAAAGAAGCAGGGGGAGGAAGATTCAATATAGCCTCGACCTTAAGGGGATCCAAACGGATGCCTTCTCGGGAGACGACAAACCCGAGAAGTCGGCCGGATTCAACGCAGAAGACACATTTGTGAGGATTGAGTCTGATTCGGTAGTATCGACAGCGAAGAAAGATCTCGCGAAGGTGAGTAGGGTGGTCCTGATGTTTGGCTGAATGAGCTGGAAGATCATCCAGGTATGGCTGTACAATGTGTCGAATGTCATGAAACGCATAGGACATTGCACGTTGGAAGGTAGCACCGACATGTTTGAGACCGAAAGGGAGTTTCTTATAGGCAAAAGTGCCCCATGGACAGATAAAGGCGGTCTTGTGTTGATCAGCGGGAGCAATATTGATCTGGTTATATCCAGAAAAACCGTCCATAAAAGAGTACATTTCACTTCCGGCACACTCGTCAATAATTTGATCAATGAATGGTGTGGGAAAATTATCTTTAGGACAGGCCCGATTTATATCACGATAATCGACACAAACACGGATTGTACCCTATTTTTTATTCACAGGGACGATATTGGAAACCCAATCTGTGAGCGGGATAGGATAAATAAAACCGGCTTTAAGAAGCTTCTCTACTTCAGCCTTAATAGCTGCAGCCTTTTGGGGGTGTACAGGGCGTAAACGTTGATGAACAGGCTTAGCACTTGGGTACGTGATTATCTCATGCACCACTATGCTAGGATCAATGCCGGGAATTTCTTCATAGGACCATGCAAAGACGTCACGAAATTCGCGAAAAATATTGGAATAAAGTTGAATCTCCTCCGGAGTACAAGTGACTCCAATGTGAAGATGTTCGACAATCCCTGGTTTCACAGAGATGTCGATGGGCTGGGTTTGCGTAATGTTCGCCATATTTCCTTCAGAGGACACTTGATAAACTTGGATAGGTGTTTGAAGGATTTGAAATGGGAGACAAGGAGCAAACCGCTCAAGACAAATAAGCATATCCTGAGGGGCAGGGAGAAAAGAGGAACGATGGTGAGAATCATGCCAAGGAGGTTCCTCGAGAGACATAGTCTCAATAATGGCTTCGTCGGAAGGGAATGTTCGTTTTAAAGAGTCCGAAGAAGTCTCATCCACAAGCCCTAAGGATGGAGTGAACGAGTGGAGAACCTTGCTCGAAGGAGCAAGTTCAGAAGAGGGAGCCGATGCAGCAATGATTTCGACATAGTTGAGCTCGGCAGGACTCAACGGCATCTGGTCGCCCCAAGAATCTACTTGGTTGGTGGGAGGGAGGATCCACGGATCAGAACAAGTAGCAATCATATTAACAGAAGCGACGTTAGGAGGTGGGAGCGTAAAAACACCCATAAGGGCGGGATCCTTGAAAAGTCCGGCTCCCAGACTCTCAGATGATTTCGAGGTATGCTCCACAAAAGGGATGTTGCCTTCAGAAGAGGAAGTGAAGAATGATAGCTGGTCTACGGTAACGATCTTCCCTTGATGAGGGAAACGGATGATACAAAACAAAGATGAAGCTACAGCTTGCATCGCGTATATCCAGCTACGTCCGAGAAGGAGGTTGTAGGTAAGAGTAGCATCAACAACTTCAACTTCCATTTCGACCGTCTTCCCTTCCAAAGAGATGGGCAAACGTTGGAGTATACCATAAGGACGGGATGCTCTTCCATCAAAATCTTCCAAGGTTGTGGGAGACTGGCTCAGCGTCGGAGATCCAATAGCTTTCCAACAGGCAATAGACATGATGCAAGTAGAAGCACCTTCATCAATGACTGTACGATGAATCGTTTTGGAATCAATAATAACCTGTATAAGGAATGCAATTTGGGGAGGCAGTCTCTGCGTATGGCGTTCCATGTCAAAAGTAATTAGATCCGAGTCGGCCGGGTCTATGCCACCGATAGCGGATAGCAAGGACTTCCTCTGAGAAGGGCAGCTCTAGAGAACTTCTAAAGTGGAGTCTGAGCTAAGTCCTCAACGATATTGTAGTGCTGTGCAGCACGAGCATTTGGGTTGTAAGAAGATTTCCAGAGTACTCCTTTTGGAGGGGGTCGAAGAGGCGTCTCAGTACTAGGTCTCTCGATGTGGAGTGGGCCTGAACTGAACGGAGGAGCACTGGAGGGGACCTCAGGCTCTTTCCCGGCAGATGACGGATAATCTTTTGTTCGAGTACTGATATTGACAGGTATCGTTCCAGCCATAAACACTTGAGAACCGAAGGAAGAGGGAGTTTGAGAGGGGTCAGCCACCATTTGAGTTTTTTGAGTTTGTTGTGAGGGAAAGGGTTCTTTGAGCACCGCAGGAGTCCCGGGAGCGCCTTTCAACAAACGACTAACTTCGGACCACCTAGGGCAGTCTTTGGTATAGTGATCTTCATCACAGATAAGACAAGGATACTTGGGTTTGCGCTTGGCACCGTCCTCGGGCGGAGGTTTAGGGGAGTCCTGTTTAGGTTGATCTGGCTTATTCTTCGCTTTCCCTTTCTTCTTTCCTTTCGAGGCTTTGTCTGCCGTGGTGGACTGGACGGCATTGACCTCGGAAGTAACATTCGAAGAAGGTGTTACCTGAGAAGTGGGTTCATTCGAAGCACTTGATTTTTGCTTCCCAGGGTTCGCGGAATTTTTCTTCGAGGACGAATTAACAGAACCAATAATACCGTCAACAATTGGTGTTGGCGGGGCTTTGGATGTTCCTGGTCTCGGGGCGTCAGGCAGATAATCATACAATGTACCTGACTGAGAATAAACCAAGTCAAGGTACTGAGCGCGCGCGATAGCTTGCTCTTCAGTGACACACACCCCCATGGCAATGTCCTGAGCTATTGGAGGAATGAACGAAGTCGTAAACCAATCGGTAAGAAGTTGGTCGGGAATCCAAAATTTGATCATACGTCTACGCCGTCTCCATTCATGGATATGATCAGATATATGCATGGCCGTTGTCTGTCTTAAGGATGTGAGGAGGTGTGTACCCGTTTCATATCGAATGGGCAACTGAAAATGAGTGAGAAATGCCATAGCCAACGAGTTGAAATCCTGAAAGGATCCGCGATTGAGCTCAATATACCACTTAGCTGCAGAGCCAGTGAGAGTCCTTTGAAAAAGGCGAAGCCGAATTGAATCATCAAGCCATGAATTGGATGAACACCACAGGTGATAAGTCATGACATGAGCTTGTGGATCTTCATTAGCTTTACCATCAAATTTTGGACAATCACCAGGAATTTTCGTTGGAACCGGAGGCCAATATGGATTATGTAGAATAGGATCATTGGTCAGTTTGGACACATCCAGTAATTCTAAAGTTGCTAAGAAAGGTAATTGAGGATTGAAGGACATCTGGGGCTGCTGGTGGGATGGAACACCAGGGTTCCAACAAACTGGCGGTTGCCCCCAAGGGCTTAGTCTGGACGGATTTGGCCCCATAGGGTTTTGTCTGTAGGGATTTGGGTTCTGCCCCCCAGCGTTCCATGGATTACCAAACGGTCTTGCAGGAGCACCATATGGTTGCGGATAATTCTGATAAGGATTCGCCTGCAGTTGTTGATAATTTTGATATGGGGCAAACAAAGGTTTCCCTTGAGGTTGCTGGTAACCATACGGGGGCTGGACTCCAAACCGAGTTTGAGAAACAGGCTGAGTTTGATAGACTGGATGGGGTCTGGGGTCCAGCCTGGGGCAAAAAACCAGGGTAATCAGTGCCAGAAGGATGTCCTGTAGGTTGGGCTATCTAGCCAGAAGGATGACCTTGTTGATATTGAGGTTGGCCTCCCTGCCCAGAAGGTTGTACCTGTTGGGAGTGGAGTTGTTGTTGCACAGCTGAAGGTTGTCCTAACGGACCAGATGGCTAAGTGGGCTGGGCAGTTGGTTGGCCTGATTGGATTTGAGGCTGACCGACTTGCCCAGAAGGTTGACTATACTGGACGATGGGCTGACCATGTGGTTGAGTAGCTTGTCCAGATATTGGACCATACTGGACATTGGATTGGTTTGGGTTAACATATGATTGACCAATTTGTCCAGTAGGATAACCTTGCTGGATACCAGGTTGGGCTTGTTGAACAGAAGATTGACCTGAGTTACCAGAAGGTTGAACATAAGAGGGGAAAAACGGACTACCAGAGGCAAAAGGGTTTCCTTGAAAGGATTGCCCTTGTTGGTCTTGATGAGGTGGTCTTTGGGGTTGCGCAGACGATACTTGGCCACCATGAAAAGAGGTGGAGCCCCAATCAATTGGCAACGAAACTGAAATCTCAACAATCGGTTGAGACGGCAAAGGCCTACCAAGATGTGGTGAATACTGACCATATGGCCCCTCTGTTGGGACATTTGATGTAGGATCAAAGACTCCGAATAAAGAAGCCGAAGGACGACTGAAAATAGGAGTCGAAGAAGCTACACATACCGTTGGGGGTTGTGATTGAGGTAACAGACGTACTGCGATTTTGTGGAGTAAAAGGCTCCTTGGTGGGAAAAGCAAGTTGTGACCAAATAGAACTCGTGAAAGGAGTTCCAGATGACATAACATCCCTTAATGCTTTATAGCCTGGAGGTAGGCTCCCAGTAGTAGGAGTGCTACTAACAAATGTAGGTTCCGTTGCAGTGGGAATTTCACCGCTCATCGCAACGGATTCTTCAGTCGAAGTAGGGGATACGTCCTCCATGTCGGAGGAAAAAGGTGGGACTGAAACACGAGGAGAAGTGTATTCCCAAAAAGGGATACTGTCCTCAGAAGGTTCCCAAACAGGGTTCCAATGAAACTCGTAAGTCTCGTCGCCTGGAGCACGAGAATTAATCGGTTGTATACTCGGAACAACAGGAAGAATTTCACTCACAACCGGTATCTCGGGAAAGGAAGAAGACGAAATTGGTAATTCCGCCAGGATGAAACTTCACAAAATCCTAGGGAATCTAACGAGACAAAACCCTACTCAAACTAACGCAAACAAAATCTAACCGAGTAAATGTGTATCGTGGCCGAATAAATTTTAAAACAAAGGAACTGAACTTGACCTTTTCATGTTTTAAGAGTCGAGAAAAGGACAAAAAGATGACTCTAGTCTCCTTCAAATGTTTAATGAGCACGAAGTGACAAGATGCTCACTGGCACCTTTTCTTTTAAGGAGTCCAAAAAGGATCAAAAGTGACTACTCTGGAGACTCTAGGCAAAGGGTTTACCAAACAATCCGTAAAACTACTTATACACCTT
The DNA here is from genome assembly GCA_031772625.1 of Pinus tabuliformis. NCBI lineage: Eukaryota > Viridiplantae > Streptophyta > Pinopsida > Pinales > Pinaceae > Pinus > Pinus tabuliformis. Next base: position 1,207,495,215 of record CM062804.1, on the reverse strand, counting down.
GGCAATCAGATGAAAACCAAGGACTTCCCGTATGGCAGTCAATCTTCCCGAATGCTGTGTTCAGTGCATTACGGCTTGTAAGGCGGCAGACACGGCTTCCTGTGGATAAAGGATGATAACCTAGTGGGGTCTCCCCTATATACGCGATGGTACGTGGGAGCTCAAGTCCGTGCTAGACCACTATCGAGTCACAAAAGGAGGAATCACCCAACCGTAATGTGAAACAACAGTGACTAGGTTTAACGACGCCGGAACACGTCTCTAGCCTAGACCTCTAGAATGTATGCGTTAGGTTCCAATGCGTTGTTAGATTCATTCGGTTTATTTTACAGTTGATCTTCAATTAGGTTTCAGTTTTTAGGTCCTACCGTATGTGATCTCTCAGAATTTCCTAAATGCAAACTATATGCCAAAATATATCATTCCGTTCAATGAATGCTAACTACAGAAGAGTTGAGATTTTCAAACAAACAAAATGATCATCAAACAATCAACAAAGATCCTAATGCAGCTAATAGCAATAAATGAAACTTTTTTTTTTTTTTTTTAAAGTGACTAATTGCCAATAACAATGAAGAATGCTAACTAATGTAATGCAAAAAGATCGTTTGTTTTTTTTCTTCTTTTACAATGGCCTAATGCACTTAAACAAATCTCGAGAGATGTTAACAAGCGTGAACAGGCACATTTCACTCAATGCAAATAGAACCAAGTCTGAAACACCAAGACAAACTGCCAAAACAAGGAGAATCACAAAGGCCTCAATGAACCATGTGATCTAAGCTCAGACGAAGTCAAGCAAAATCCAAACGAGCTAGAGGTGAATTGCTCGAAGCACAGAATAATAAGTTTTGACAACCACTAGACAAGTGCAGAAAACAAACAAAAAGTCGACTGGACAATCAAAGAACCAACCACTCCCACGGAAGGCTCGATATACAAAGCCACTAGATGCTCTAGGGCTGGGATATAAGATCGATGGAAATAGGCAAACACCCGAAGGATAAAGGTAAAAAACCAGTCAAACAGAGTTCTGACACACTCCAGTAGCTAAAAAGGATGTAAAAAGGCAGAAATCTGAGTTTAAAAAGCTTCCAACAAACAAACTGGAAAAGTTCACAGGACTGGTGCGACTGTCAGCCTGTAACTAGCGCTATTAAGGAATTAGCGCGAGTTGCTTTTGTGCAACATGCGCCAACTGGCGCGACTGTCAGGCAAAAAAACGCGCTAATAAAGTTTGCTGGCCTAAAAAATAAATCAAGCAATCCAGGGTCTGGTCGACAGTATTCAAACAGATCAAATAGCAAGAAACAACTTTAAAACTAACCCAGAAAGCTTATTTACGCAAGCAAGCAAGAGAAAACCAAAATGAAAGACAAACTCCAAGCTGTTCGGTTCGTAAACCAAACCGGAGATTGACTGAAGTGGCGTTGATCTACTTCGCTAATGCAAAGCAATAGCGTTTCGAAGGCTGCCTGGCCGTACTTTAGGCTCCGTCCAAGGTTTATGAATCAAACAACAAATAGCTTCCCCAGCGGAGTCGCCAAATTGTTGGAGAGGTAAATCCCCTCTGCGGACAGAGGTGATCCCACTAGCCCAAAATGGGTCTAGCAACAATCAATTAACGCTACCATGCAAGTTCCTAGTTGCAAATTGAAAGTGGATTATGAGAACCAACCTCGAGTCCAACGCTAGTGTCGTAGAAGAGTTGATACTCCCGTTCCCTTGCTCCGGTAGGTCATGATCCTCACGATCTCCGCGAATGGATACCTGCACATGCAAAGAACGAAGCGAATACAAGCATAAAATCCACTAAATACAACTATATATCAGTCAGAAAGGATATAGATCAAACATTATCATAACGAACAATAAGATCGGAACCATAATGATAGTCGTTTATTAATGAATAATCAACAGAGAAAAATACAACCAAAGTTCTGACGTTGAATCTCTCCTCTGGCTGGGCGAGCAGCTATATATGTCTTGCAATAGACCTTTCTCTCTCAGACTTCTAGCAGCATAACTTCCCTATGCTCCAAGACTCTTACTATCACTCAAGACATGCGTTATCACTACTAGCACTATCACCACTACTCAAAAACTAGCTTGTCAAATGCATGAGGACAGACTTTTATAGATGGAGAAGGGGAGGAAGATACAATGCATCAAGACACCCATTATGGATTGGCATTATCTCCAAAAAGCCGCTGTGGATAGATGTAAGGGATAAATGATGACTCTCGACATCTAGAAGATGAGCTTTATCCTCAAAAGACTTCATGACTTGAAGGGAAAAAACATCTGGGCGCGCGTTTGTTAAAAATCTTTTCCAAACTTGGTTGGCGCGGGTGTTACTCTAAGACAGAGCGCCAATGGGCGCACCTTCTTTTGAGGATCTCGTTCATTGGCGCGGGTAGTACATTGTGGAACCGCGCTAATGGAAAAAGGGCACTTTTCAGGGATATTTTGCAGGAGGTGTCTTCAGGGCACATGAAGTCCATACTTAGGGGAACATAATGTAAGTGTTTTTAAGTTATGTCACTGCTCACAGGTCCCGGAATGAGTCCTCCAAAGTACGGGAAAGGGGTAACAGGGACGGTGACCAATTGTGACAAATTACTGTGTAACAGGGCCTCCACGTACTTTCGCGTATATATGGGAGGAATACATTAGGTTTCTATCCATCCTTAGGTAACCGAGTCGGCTGCCTTGTACACTGTAATACACCGAACACAACATTATGAGAGATTGCCTGCACATATGTTAAGTCCTTGGTTTACTGAGGCAGTGTATTGCAAGTCACAGTTACTTGGTAATCCTTTTGCCTAGATCATCCCTCTTTTGTTTTTTTATGTTATTTTGATTAAAATAAAATTAATTGACTACGGATAACATCCTCCACGTCACTCCTTAGTTGATCTTAGGTTGAGACATATGGCAAAAACTTCGGAGTCCACCGATCAAGGAATTCCTTTTGATGGGAGTCCTACTCCTTTTCCTCCTTTTGGAAATATTGGTGCTCCATATATGGCTACATTATCCCTTCCAAGATTTACCATTGGCCTGCTGGTATGGTTATTTTCAACCTCCTTGGTTCAAAATGTTGTGATTTCTCCACAATTGAGTACTCCTCCACTTGGACAAATTAAACCTCCAGTTGATCCTAGAGTTGACCCTTTGCCTTCTTCATATGTTGTTTCTTCCTCCCTTTCTTATTGTTCTCTTGGTGAAAGTATTGATATTAGTAACTAGGTGGCTAAGAAGAAGAAGAAGAAGAATCAAAATCAATAAGGGGGCAACAAAGCAACCATTGCTTTGAATGAAAATTTTGATGAGAAACCATCCGATAAGCCTCACAAAGTTCAATATCCTTGAAAACTTTGTACAAGAGACCATCTTCTTCGAAATTGTTATAGTATTCCTCAGATATTAGAAGAATGGTCTTCTCGTTCACATCATGTTGTGTCATCAAATGCTGGAGATCATGTTGGTGACACACCATCAACTAGTGGTAGTAAAGTTCATGGAAATAAGGGTAAAGTTAAGTTTCCATGTAGGTTATGTGAAGGGAATCACCCCATTCACTTTTTTCTTTATCTGGATGAAGCCCAAAAAGTGTTGGATAACCTTCCTACTTCTCCATAGCGGCTTCCATCTGGTTACAAGAGACTCTCCCTTAATCCTTCACTAGTTGATGAAGTGACTGACCCAAATCAACTGTCGGTCAAACCCACTTTCTCTGAATGTGAATCCCATGAGTCTATACCTAACCAATCACAGGTCAAGGAAACAGTTGATCCAATTTCACCTTCAGTTAATCGTACCTTTCCCATAGAGAGTGAGTATGATACCACTCAGGTTCTTTTCATTTCTTCAGATTCCAATGAGATTGGAGGCAACCCTCCCGTTCCATCAAGATAGGAGGAAAATCTTCCCGTTCTCGTAACTTAAGGGGGTAATTATCCCATTCTTATGGTACCCCCTCCAAGTAGTCTGGTCACTTCCTTGATTGGCAGTATACTGTATTCCTTCTTATGTGCCTTTCTAGATCATAATATAGGTTTATAATATGATTATATCTGGCACTATTATAGATGAAGATGCATATCTAAGAATCCTATCCTCCAATGCTTGGCAGGTACTTAGTTTGCTACCACTTGTGCCTGTTACCCAGAATCTGTTGGCTTTTAATAGAGGAATGACTCAACCATTAGGGATCCTTCCTTGGTTTCTTATTACTTTGGGAGGAAAGATTGTTTATCTCAATGTGATGGTAGTACTAGGCCCTTCAGATTACATTTTACTTCTTGGGCGCGGCTATGTTTATGACATGGGAGCTAGTGTTTCAACACTCTTTCGAGTGATGTGTTTCCCCCATGAAGGCAAAATTGTCACCATTGACCAACCTTCATTTTCTGGTCCAAATATGGCATCTAGTCAACCATCTTCCCTAAATGGTCCTTTTTCCCCAATATTATCTTCCCCACCATAGGTGTGGCAACCCATTCCATGCCTACATAAACTTACAATCAATTCCATGATGTTATGCATTATGTACTGGGGGCATTGGAACTAAATCTTTCTAATGGATTCCTTGCTACATATCCCTTCCAGAGCATTGTTCTCCCATATGATGAGAACCTCTTGGAAGTCATGACCTCTTATGTGTCATGATCAAGGAATTATGAGGATAGTTCCTAGTCTTGTGTCAACCTCGTTAAAAAATGAAACAAAGGGTATGAGGATAGTTCCTTGTCTTGTGTCAAGCTCATTAAAAAATGAAACAAGGAATATGAGGATAGTTCTTTTATTGTGTCAACCTCATTAAAAAAAGAAACAGGTCCTAGAGCGTAGTTCCTTGTATTGTGTCAACCTCGTTAAAAAAAGAAAAAAGGAATCTGAGAAGAGTTCCTTGTCTTGATTCAAGCTCATTAAAAAATGAAACAACGACCCCTGGAGCAAAGTTCCAATTCGAGTCTTTGATTAGATCTTGTAAAATCCTAGTCGATTCTTTCACTTGATCTATAAATTAACCTTCATTCCATCCACCTGATAGCCATGAGTAGTCTACTTAGGTGAATGTAATGAATCTTGGGGGGCATGCACCTAGAATCGAGTCATCATGTTGGGGCCATGTAAACCAATCCAAGCATAGTTTTCGTTTCAAGCTTGTGTAAAAATGAAACTGAATCCAACCATAATTCCCTATGGTTCAAGCTTGTGTAAAAATTAACCCATGTCCATTTTAACCTTAGTGATTTCCATTCTATCAGCCTATTTCTTCAGATGATGCTTGGTTTTTCCCTTCCCATCGTCACTATCTTCTTGGCCGATCATACACTTTCACTTGGTTGTTTTACGCTTTTTGAGGAATAGTTGCAATGAGTGATCTTATTAGCCAGCCTCTTCACATAAATCAACATGTTTTGAGAAGTTCCAGCATCACCAAACCCAGTTGCTATCCTAGACGCCACTCGTTCCTCTAAGTGGAGTCCTCTTTAACATCTTTTCCGACTCTTTAAACATGAAAATATTGTCGGACGCTTGTCCTTTTCAGCTCCTAAATGGATTGGAAACTACATATGCTCAGTATAAGTTTAACCCTTTTCCGGACTGAGATACATTACTTACAAAAAAGGAATATGTTGATCAAACATGGTCAATAGGTTCTCTCTTGTATTATTTTACGCTTTTTCGGACTTGAGAGATAAATTTATGAAAAATAACTTGTGGAGTTTTCTTTTTGTCCCTTTTTAAACTCTTTAAACATGAAAAGGACCGAGTTCTCATTGTCGATAAACTCATTAAAACATCAAATAGCGACAAACTTGTCCATTATGACAAGACCGAGTTTCACCTTCGCTAGGCTTGTTAAAACATCACATAGTGATGGATTCACCCAAAGGATAGAATTATACTACAAGCATATTTTATACTCCTCAAGCTTGTTAAAAAATAAAGAGATACTAGTCAGCAATGACTGGGGAAAATAGGAAAAGGGATAAATCACTTTATGGTAGCAAGTCGCTCTTGAACATGACACTTTCACTTCATCTCTGTGACTATTTAGGTTGGTTTATCTACTTGATGGTTATCATACCTATGGTCTATCACACCATCCATCACTTTAATTTTGGGTCAATGATTCCAATTCATTTAGGGTCGCCGACATGTTCAAGAGAAGTCACTCAGTAAACTCATCCTTTGCAATACTCATAAACCTTCATTTTCATGACTGCCATTCCTAAACCTTGTGTTGTCAGTCACGTTCCGTCTCCAAAATAATTACACTCATTTCGTGTCATTGATGGGGAATACATCAAGGCCCTCCTGTGACGAGTTGCTTCTTGTCGACATCAGCACATTATCTAAGAAGATGACTTAGAAACACCCTTCTAGTACCTTGAGGCTTGCATACATCAATGGCAAGTTTGTCGCTTCCAGTGACAGGTTGACATCACTGGCCTTCGACCGAAAGACTTTTTATGGTGTTTGACATCAAAACATTTATTAACACCATGCAAAATCTACAGCAGTACCTTGAGAATCATTATCATTATGGGTGATCTCTCTCACGTTTGTTAACAAATTACATCATTGGCTGGTAATCAGACGATGTCTTCCCATGTTTGATGTCAGCTCACATATTCACATGGTTAGACTTGTACTTGAGTGAACGATTGGACGAGATAGAAGACCCCGGATCTAGTTTCATCCATGTGGGCTGCAATTTCAGGAAAGTATTAAATCATTTGTATGATGGCTTTACATGAATGGTCATCCTATCATGGGTCTATATTTGTAGACGAATATCTATGTACATGTAATGAAAAATTTATATGATGAGTATGGGTATGCCTTCCCTCAAAAATTCATGAAAAATTCAAAATATCATGATGTTATGTATTTTAATCGATGCAGGTCATCATCCGCTTTAGATCCTCCTTGTCACATCATAAAGCATATAACTCGACATTATCATTTTCAGCTTCATGCTTTAGGGGGAAACTATTACAGGTCTATTTGGGCACATCACTCTCGACTTTCAGATCAATACAATTAGGGTTCATCAAAACCTAATTCAGTTGTTACATGCCCTAGGCAAGACATCACATTGAATGCTTCCTTCTTTGAAAGTTTCCTGGCATGAAGCCTTGCTAAAATGCCTCCTTGGGACACCGGCACAGACTTGGCTGAGGGTAACTGTGCTGCATTGGAGGAAGGCCCATTCAGGCCTACACTGCAGTGCACTTAGGGCCACTTTGACCTATGTTGGGAGAGATTGAACGAAATTTGCATAGGGTTATGGGAATATTCCTTGATTATAGATGATTCTAGAAGGATCCCATCTCTTATCTCCTCCTATGAGCTCGAAATTGGATAGGCTAAGGATCCATTAACCTCATATCCTCCCATCCCTTGCTCCATGGAAACTAACTCCATTTTTGGAAGGCCATTCAATACTCTCATTTATTAACAAACCACCTCCACTTCCTATAAATTGAGCACTCATCATAGTGATCAGGGTGCTATAATCTGAAGTTTGTAAGGAAATTATGTTGGTTTGAGAATTGAGTTCATGTCAAGCAATGTTACGCTATTGGATTGGTGTGCTTTTGATGTGGCGAGGGTTGGACTGAAGCTAGAGGAGTGGCACAGGATCAAACTGTATTGGGTGAAACTCTTCCTTCTATATTAATAAAGGGTTTATTGTTTTTCTCATATTCTTGTTCATATCTATGATGATTATGTGTTTCAATGTCTTCCATTCCATTAGTTTATAGTAGGTAGATCATGTATGCTTTGATCGTTTCTTGTTTTTGTTTCTCTTGACACACATACCAATTGAGCGAATTTAGTTCAAGTGGGAGCGACTGGAGCGATTCAAAAGATATCAGGGGAGCGAAAGAATACAAGTAAATTCCTTCATCTCATTTATCTACTATAAGAAAAGGTTAAACTACTTTATTTCTGTTGTTCTAGGTGTATCTACCCTAATAGGGAAAATGTGTTTATCTGTAGATGAAAATTCCATATAACAGGAAGGCTCTTGCAGCTATGTGCATGAAGACCTTGGTAAGTCTGCAGCTGAGTGCACGGGCCCCTGCAGTTGTGTGAGTAGAGTTGGGAAGAACTATAACTGCAGATCTGAAGCATAATAAAGGACTGTTTTGAAGAACTATCTGTGTATTTGTGGATCACTATTTTATCTCTGAATTTAGTGTATTTTTCACCTGTTGAATGAAATTAATCAGGAAAAATACTTATTAGATTCGCAAAGACGTAGATCTGTTTATTTATATGATGTTATGCATGTTTAACGCAATTGGCGAAGGACATAAATCTGTTAATGGTTAATTACTGTAAATTCTGGGTTTTAAGGGTTAGGGTTTAGGAAGGTCAAGATAAATCCCTAAGCTTGGCATAAACACATCACATAGTCCTTTGGATTCATAAACTTGGTTCTAACATCCCCCAATACTGCATTGGGTGAGACTACAAGCTGCGCTACACAGGTTGCTGCCGAAAGAGCCAATAGTGTAGGGTTATGTTGGTTAGCACAACTAACTCCGTACCTGGGTCTAAGCCCCCTCAAGCCAACAATATAATTCTTTTATGTTGTTTAAGTTTTTTTTCACTTTTGTAAAACCAAATTAAAGGAAACGACATGTCATTACTACTGTTGTCATGATTGACTTTTAGACTGACAAACTTTCCTAGATGTTGATTGAGTTTGAAACTGAGAGGCTTTCATGTATGTATTTCAAAGTAACTCTTATTTCTTTTGTAACACAAAATTAAAGAAAGTGGCTTGTGGTTACTGTTGTTGTCATGATTGAGTTTCAGATTGATAAGCTTGCATGGATTTTGATTGAGTTTGAAACCAAGAAGGTTGCATGAATGTAGTTGACGCTCTTAACAAAGATAAATAAAGACCAAATAAATAAGTAAGTAAATAATAAAATTTATTAACAATACTTCAATTATGAACAATATATCAAATTTAGCAATAGGAAAAACTATGACAGTGTTAACTTTCTTAATAAAACTAAATGCATGTTTCACCCACGTTAGAAGTGAGTCAATTTTTGCCCATTCAATTTTCACCTTGTATCTTTCCTCCTGATTATGAATGATGATTCTCAACATATTTGTAAACTATTTTATGGATCAATATCATGAATCATTAATACCATATATTCAAAATTATCTCATTTACTTCTTCATTAAAATTTAAAAACTTATAGAAGTCAAGAAAGAATATATATATGGTTTCACATCATTTCACACTTTTAGATAGAAGTTTGGGCCAATATTTTACTATTATTTCCATTTACTAATCTTTTCTCCAGAGAATTTTCATCACATTTGCAACCTTAATCTTTTTGTCACATTTGCATCAAACCAACCAATATTATTTCATCACATTGTCAACCTTTATCAAGGCCTCCAAATATAAAAATTAGTGCCATATCACACCTCTTAAACACTTATGTTTTAATTGTTGTGTAATGATCTTTTACATTTCCTATGAAAAATATTTTTCATGTGTAGCATCCTTCATAAAGTTGGATTCGTTATTCTCAAATTTCAAACAAGTTTCATGTAATTGTTTAGGATGCATTGGAGTGTATTGTGCAACATCCTTCTCAAAGTTGGCTTTATTGTTTTCAAATTTCACACTAATTTTATTTATTGGTGTAGGATGCTTTGGAGTGTATTGTATAGAAAACAAAGATGGGCATGATGCACCACACTAAACTAGAATTTGTTGTAATACAATAGAGGGGTATAACATGTTTCACTGATAGAAACTTTGAAGTGATGTGTTATCTCTTAATGACTAAATTGGTGCTATATAAAGTAAACATTTCATGCAGCCGTATGATGTGAAAAAGAAACATTAGAGAAATGTGATATGCATGTGCAAAGGAATTTTTTTTACCCTTTCAAAAAATAATATATCTCACCACTAATAAATTCATTGGATACGAAAGTTAGAAAATTATGACTTATGTAATATTTCAAAAAAGGAATGATGAATTCAAAGAAATACAATATCTCACCTCCAAAATATCCCAATGATGATTTCAAAGCAATACAATATCTCACCACCGAAAAATTGTTTGGATGCAACATACCTTAGGAGCAAATGTTCATCCATTTTTTATGGTTTTCTATTTGGTTAAAACATTATGTTTTATAAATAAATCATTTTGTGTAATAAATAACACCTTTTGTCAGGGCCCTTTTAAACTTCAGAGAGTTACATTTTATCACACCTTTGAAATTTTTTCGTGTGAAAAACTATCATAGAATTTGCCTTTTTTGTGTGGGATCTTTAACATGGTCCTGTAACATACAATCTTAACATTTGGAATTACTTTCCAAACTAAAATTTAAGGGGATTACACGTTAAATGAGAGTTAAAATTATTACAGACCCACTAACCACTATCATAAACAAGCCTTAATTATGACATAGTTTAATCAAACTAAAAATAGGACTTTAATAATTAATCTGGGACTGATTGCGGTTAGTTATCTGTTACATTTAAGTCACACCTCATTGCCTCCTTACGGCTGTATTAATGCTTCAACTTATGTGATGGCCTAGGTGATAAGGTTGTCTTTTGGAAATCTGTAATGCCAAACTACTCCATCGTCGATTTTGGGATCCGCTCCACATCTATGGTCTCCAACCATTGTATTTATCGAATGGTGGATGTGAAACCTGAATTTCTATGCCTTTAGTGTAGTTTCGATACACATTCATTGTTTTTCCTATGGAGAATGGTTTTCGTCTACTTTGTAAGGAGTCCGCCATGCATAGGTATTCTCTTCATCTTCCGCTTGACGCTAGGGTGTTATTTGACTCCATTCTTGTTTTTCCATCATCATGACAGGACTTCTAATCACCTATGGTTCCTCCGACAGAAACCCTGGTTCACAGGCTTGGGTATTCGGTATGGAGCGATTTTACAAGCGGCTCGATTCAGGTATCTCGGAGTATTTTAATTTTTTCTTTTACCCTGCTAAGTCTAGTCCCTTTTTACCCAATTTTTGGGTTTATGTTTGAATTGTAATCCATGTTACTCTTCCCTGTTGGGGTGGAGGTCTTTGCAGGTATTATAACTTCAGTCGAAGAGTTGAAGGAAGCCTTCATCTGGTTCACCTACATGTAGAACCAAGTTCCCAACCCATTTCTAGGTATTTGAATCTAGCTTAGGTTTTCTTCGCAAGGGTTTCTTGCTCTTGATGCATTTCAGTCTTCGAGGGAGGCTTAATTTGTAAAACTATTAACTTATGAGTTAAACATTTTTTTGTTTCTATCTTTATAGAGTATAATTATTGTCAGCCCTAAATGGGCAGAATATATTCAGTTTAATGAAGGAAGTTGTGAGGACTGAAAACTCGATCAACTTGTTTATTTAGTACTTTTGGAACAACCCTGCTCTATTTGTTGTGAGAAATTCTTTTATGCATATTTTTTAGATCTTGAATAAATTTTAGCTATTGCTCTCGACAGTTTTTGAGTTATTATAGCATTTTACAGTATTTGCCTTGGCACCTCCGTTTTGAAATTAAGAGTAGGTTTGTGTGTATGCATATCAACAAAGAATGTAAATTCCTCTTCGACCGTGTGTGGTAAAGATAATTAATTCTGACCTTGCCTGCGAGGGTAAGGGTTTTGGTAATACATGAGTGTAGGATAATTTCTGGTATTACAACTGTCTTTAAGCCTAAAAAGCGAAGCTGATTCTGCTATACTGTTTTTCAGTTTTCCTTAGTTGATTTATATAGGCCTGTAACAAAATTTACTTCCGGTTTTGTAATTATCACGATTGCTTATTTGATTTTTGTATACCTGTATGAATATTTCTGTTTCTTTTACCCTTGGGTTTAGTGTTTTTTCGTTACCTAATAGAACGGTTAGGCTTACTGTTTCTTGGATTTTATTTGTAATTTAGGTAATATTGTGCAGGGGTTCGATAGTAATCTTTTTCTAAATGTTTTTTTTTGTTGACATGAAATAAATACATATACCTAGTTTCTAGCGGATATCTTTATCACTTGTCTACTATATTATGCTTTCCATTTTACTTAGCACAAAAAATTCTTGATCACTTATCTATTGTAATTCTAATGTACATTCTATTTAGCACAAGAAATTCTTTATCACTTGTCTACTGTACTTTGCGGTACATTTTACAACTCTTAAATGACAAGCCTAGCTTATAAAAAGATTTATATCAGATTTCTATCTTAATGAGATTTCTCACTTATCTAGTTCATGTTGTATAACAAATCGATTTGCAAATAGACCGGTTTGAGGCTTTCCCTCTCAACCTTGAGACTACTATATTAGTAAGTATCCCCCCAAGTTGTTCCTGGTCACATGAACCTTATTCTCTCACTAGGAGAATCCTTGATTTCATCGCTATGTGGTCCTAACCAGACGTATCTATTGCAAACTGTCTGTCGTCTCAGCATAGTTCTACTTTCATTGTCTCAGCACAGTTCTACTTTCGTTTTGTTCTTTTCTTTCTTGCTCCTCCTTTCTGCTGATCTTTGATACCCCTATCCTCTTGATTTTTCTCGAGTAAATCCTCAAGAAATTAGTCAAGGAAAGATAATTGTCTCTCATAACTAAATAACAAGTAAAACACTATTTACAAATAACTGCAAAATTCACTTTTCAATAACTAAATACAAAATATAGTTCTATAATTAAAAATAGTAATAGTTTGTTTGGTTTGTAGTAAAATAAATATTTACATTATCTGGGGATATCACATCTTCTCCCCTAAGATGTAACATCATCCCAATGTTTTCCTTCTGAAAATAGATCCGGAAAGTTTTCTTTCATAACCTGCTCATCTTCCCAAGTAGCCTCCTCCAGCCCATAGTGTTGTCATTGCACTTTAACTTGGTTGATAACTCATTTCCGCAACATTACTTCTCTCTGATCGAGTATAAACAGGGGTTCAACGAAGAACTTTCCTTCCGGTTTGACCTGTACATTGCAACAAAACACTCTAAATTGTTAACCAATTTTTTTTTTGTAAATCTGAATTCAAAAATAAAGATTATCATTTACTTTACATGAATGTCTTGCCAATTGATTATGTGGTTAGCATCATAAATGTATTTCTTAAGTAGAGAAACGTGAAATACATTGTGCACACGAATATGGATGGGTAAGGCAAGATGGTAAACCACTAATCTGACTTGAGCTAAAATTTGGAAAGGGCTGCAGAATCGGGGTGCTAGTTCAGCACATGCAGTCCATTGAAAGGTGATTTTATTGGCTTGTACGTGAATGTAAACATTATCCCCCACTTGGAATTCCCGAAAAATCCTTTTCCAATTAGCAAAGTTCTTTTTCCAGTCCTGAGCAGCTTTCAAATTGGCATGTACCTTTTTCACCATCTCCTCCAATTCTACTAACATATGTGGTCCTAGCATCAACTTGTCCTCGTGACCACTCCAACTCAAACGTGTCCTGTACTTGCGTCCATATAACACTTCAAAGGGACTCATCTTAAGGACGTATGGTACCCATTGTTATAGGAAAACTCTACTAAGTGCAGGTAGTCCTCCCATTTAGATGACTGTTACATTACATAAGCTTACAATATGTCTTCTACTACTTGATTTACTCGCTCTGTCTGTCCATCCGATTGAGGATGATATGCAGTGCTAAAATGTAGTTGTGTGCCCAATCCTTCAAATAGAGCTTTCTAGAACGCTGATGTAATTTTCACATCACAGTGGGAAATGATCATTTTGGGTATTCCATGTAATTTAAAAATGTTTTGAATAAAAATGTTAGCAATTTGTACCACTTTATAAGTTGATTGTACTGGTATGAAATGATCATATTTTCTCAATTTGTCCACTACCACCATGATTGTGTCATTTTTCCTTTTAGACTTAAGTAGTCCGGTATTGAAATAGATGGATATGGTTTCCCATTTCCATTCAGGAATAGGTAGTGGGTGGAGTAATCCTACTGGGTGTTGATGCTCTGCCTTTTCTTGTTGGCATTCCAAACATCGGGCCAAATATTATGCTACTTCCTTCTTCACACCAAGCCAGAAAAATTCCTTTCTAAGGGAAAAAATCATTTTCTAGTATCCAAGGTGGCATGCATAAGGAATCTTATGATATTCATCTAAAATTAGATTTTTAAGATGTTTATGGTTATGCACACATAACGTTTTCCTATAAATCAACAATCCTTCTTAATTTACCTCATATCCCATTTGTTTTTCTTTGTTTTTCAAAGTTTTCGCTTGCTGCCATAAATTTTTATATAGTAAATCTTACATGGTTGTTTCATGAATATTCTCATAAAAAGTGGTTCGTGATTTGCTAAAAGAAATATGATACAAACAATTTACCTTTCGACTTAAGGCATCCGCAACCCAGTTCTCCTTTCCCTTCATATGTTTGATTTCAAAGTTGATTTCACTTAAGAAGTCAGCCCAACGTACTTGCCTAGCTTTCAAAGTGGGTTGTCTAAAGTAGTTGGTTAGACTATGATGATCAGTCTTTAACAGAAATTTCATACCCATCAAGCAATGTTGCCACATCTTTAAGTCTTTAAGGCATAGATAACTGTTGTCAACTCTCAGTCATAGGCCGAATAATTTTTCTCATATTCCTAAAGTTTCCTTGATTCATAGGAAACAACCTTGCCTTCTTGTATTAATATTCCACCTACACCTTCTTTGCTAGCATCAGTACAAACTACATATTCTTTATTGGGGTCAACAATGCTCAAAATGGGTGTGGTGGTAAGTAGATGTTTGAGCTGATCAAATCTCCTTTGATAGTTAGAGGTCCACTGAAAAGATTTTCCGCTCTTTTGCAGAGAGGTTATAGGATATGCCACCTTAGAAAAACCTTCCAAAAATCATCTATAATATCCGGTTGGATCCATGAACAATCTTATGTTAGCTACATCCTTTGGTACCGACCACTCCATGATAGTCCTTATTTTTCCCTGGGTCCACTACAATTCCATTATTTGTGATGACATGTCCTAAGTACTGGATTTTCTCTTTAAAGAAATCACATTTACTATACTTAGCGTATAACTACTGTTGTCTTAGGACTTGCAGAACAATACAGAGATGCTCCTTATGTTCTTCAATGTTCCGAGAGTGGATCAATATATCATTTTTAAAACCTAATACAAACTTGTCCAAGAACTGATGAAATATATTGTTCATAAGGCACATGAAGGTTGTTGGGGCATTAGTTAGTCCAAAGGGCAGTACTACGAACTCATAATGTCCATAATGAGGCCTGAACATAGTTTTTGCTATATCTTCCTCCTTTATTCTGATATGATGATAACCTGAGAGGAGATCAATCTTTGAGAATACGGTTTCACCCTTCACCTGATCAAATAACTCATTTATACGAGGGAGAGGGTATTTATTCTTAATGGTCAGCTTGTTTAACTGATAGTAATCCATGCACATTCGCAAGGTTCCATCCTTCTTCTTAAGAAAATGTATTGGAGCTCCCCAAGGGGATACACTGGGACGGATTTACTTTTTATCCAGCAGCTCTTGTAGCTACATTTTTAATTATGTTAGCTCCGGTATGCTCATACCATAAGGGGCTCGAGAGACTGGGGCAACTCCTAGAATTAACTCAATGGTGAAATATATGTCCCTTTTTGGGGGTAGGCCCGAGATTTCCTCAAGAAATACATCTGGAAAATTTTGTATCACTGGTATATTCTCTAATGAAATACTTTTATCTTTAGAGTCAGCATACCCTACTTGTATTGCATAATCTTGGTAGCATTTTCTGATGCACTTTGCTAATTGGGAAGCTATTACATGTCTTAATTGCGGAAGTTTCTGAATACCCTGAATTTCCTGTCTTTCTCCTTCCTCATTGTTGAGCCTCCAAATTACTCTTTCTCTAGCAACTCTTCTCATTCCTTTTCTTTGTTTTTCCATAAGAAATATGCATTCTCATCACCAATGACCGGTATATACTGTCTTGAGGAGGACATTTAGTGATTTGCATGTTATGCTTTTATGTTTTGCTGTTTGAATAAATTTTTGTATGTTAGCTACGGAACGTAGCCTATTCTATAGCTAATCGGCTGTTCTGCAGCTACCTTCAAGCTCTAACAGGTTCTAGGTTTCAGAAGGAGAAACTAGCCACATGGGCAGCTTGGAAGTCATCATGACATGGACCCTGTCCTATTCATTCAGCCTAGATTGACAAAGAAGATGGCATAAGACTACAGTCAATGGATAAGTCATACAGAAAGAGACCGAAGGTAACGTGACTCTGTTTCATGGTTAATTAATGCATTTCAAAGTGATGGGAAGAATTATCCGGAGCAACTACCTATACCTATAGACTCCAATGTATCCACTTGTACAAATGAATCCAATAGCCACCATGTCTTGGATTTATGTATCCAGCAGTCGAGGAAGAAATTCTGCATATCTATCTTCTACGTGTTTGGTTGTAGCATGCTTTTCTCCACAAACAGTTATATGATTTTTCTTATAAATACCTATGTAAAGGACCGAAGAAGTTAGTAGTAATAGTAATATTTTTATTGTGAAATCGATGTTGGCATTATGACTCAGATTTGACACAGGTGTTGTCCTTGATGGCAACTCACTCAAATGATAGATCACAGTTCAACAGGTTAACAACTCAAAGTTACAGATCATACTTCACATAATGAGGAAAGAGAAGTATATGCAGGTTCACCTTGACAAAGTAGCGTATACACGTGAGTTAATAGACCAAAAGGTGTGTATAATGTACACATGCAGTTTCACAGAAGGAAATGTGCATACATGTTGGAAATCTAAGTTTTGGTCTGTGATATTTGGTCCATGGTATTTTGACCCATGGTATTGGTCCTAAGTATTTGGTTGAAAGTATTGATCCCAGGTATTTGGTCCAAGGTATTGGTCTTAAGTGGTTTTGTACCATGGTATTGAGAAAGGCCTAACACTATATAAGGAGAAGAAGATCATTATGCCAAACATACTCAAGTATTGAATATCTTGGTTTATGGTGCATAGCTAGATCTGAACCAAGGATGAACCTTAGCACTTGATGAAGGATAAGACCTAATGATGGGTCAAGACCTTAAGGCTTGAAGTGAAGTATCTTTATATGGTTTGATCATTTATCTGAATAACTGGTGCATGTTGTAGTCTGTAAATATGATGATCTGGGTATAATTGAAGTCTGGAATTATTGTAATGTTTTAAATCATCATTTACAGCTTTGTACGTGGGTTCTCTTTAGAAAAGGTGCATATCCACACTGGTTCTGAATATCAAAATAGAGTATACATCTTAAATTTGATTTGCATATCTATACGTAGGTTAGCCTTGAGAAAAGTGCGTATACACACAGGTTTGACATAGGGAAGTAGTGTATACCTTGTAAACTATGTTTTAGCTATTTATGTTTGCTGTTGTAGTGTTCTGGGTTCTAGCTTGCGTTCTGGTTACAACATTATGAAAGATCAGATTGAAGGTCGATTGGTTCAGTTGTGAAAAGGAGATTGGTTGATGAAGATATATTTGATGATGGATCCAGTCTGAAAATTTATGAAACATGGTCCCTGGAAGAAAAGAGAAGGTTGTAGCCTTCTGTAGGCTGGCACCTACGTACTAGTAAACATATTAGCTAGTACAAGAGTAAGGGGGGTTGTAGCTCCCTTCCAGGAGAAGCTGGAGAACGAGAGAAGGTTGTAGCCTTCTATAGATAGAAGCCTGCATACTGGTATAAGTTTGCACTAGTATAAAAATTGTAAAAAGAAGTTTCTTATTATTAAAAAGAAGATAGAGATGATTGTAGTAGGTGGTTTTCACCCACATTGGGTTTCCACCTTATATCTTGTGTTTATGTGTGCAATTTTTGTTATATTTTACTACATCTGGTTACTGTTTATATGGTTCTAATGCACTGATTAAAGAGCAAGATATGATGAATTAACTGAATCTTAAGTTTGTAGTATATACGCTAGTTTCCTTAATCACAGTTTCGTATACACGCGAGTTCCACTAACTGAAGTAGCATATATAAATCTAATTATGGAAATGAAAAATTATTGACTTGCTAATACTGATTCACTCCCCACTCTCAGTATTATTTCCTACAATTGGCATCAGAGCAGGTCCTTCAGAAGAAGCTTGATCGCTTGAAGGAAGATCCATCATCATGAGTAATCAAGAAAGAGAGGGATCCATCAGACCTCCAATATTTGATAGAAGCAACTTCCTTTATTGGAAGGTAAGAACCACAACCTATCTTCAATCTCTTGGAATAGATCTCTGGTAAATCGTGGAAGGAGGATATATGTTTCCATCAACAATTCCTACAAATGCGGCAGGTAAAAAGCAATATGAAACCAATGCCAAGGCTGTCAATACATTATGGGGAAGTCTATCACAATTAGAATTTGTCAAAGTTATGCAGCTCAAATCCACCAAATAAATATGGGACAAAATCATTCTAAGCTATGAAGGAGACACTTAGGTAAAACGTGCAAAACTGCAAACTCTTAGAATTCAATATGAAACTCTCAAAATGCACAATGATGAAATCATATCTAGTTACTTCTTACATATTGATGAGATTGTTAATTGCGTGAAGAATTTACGTGAAGAGATAAAAGAAGTTACTTTAGTTGAAAAGGTTTTAAGATCCTTGTCTGCTAAGTTTGAATCAAGAGTATCTGTCACAGAAGAAAAGCAAGATCTTCAGACTATTACTATGAACAACTACATGGGATCTTAACTGCTTTCGAAATGAGAAAAGGAGGTCCAACATATGTGAGAGAAGTCACATTTAAAGCTTCAGGAAAAGAAGAACTTAATCAATCAGGACATATTTCAGAAGGAGAAGAAGAAGCAAACTTTGTTAAGAACCTTCAATGGGGTTCCGGAAGATTTAGAGGTAAACTACCTTTCAAATGTTTTGCCTGTGGAAGATTTGGTCATTATGCTACCAAATGTCCTCATAAAGATAAGGTTGATAAAGGTAAGGAATCTGCAAAATGGAACATAAAACAAAATGTAAATAAAAGAGCTACTATACTCATGAAGATAGCGATGGTTTATCAAATAGTGATGAAGATGAAAATAGCAGTGATTATAGACTTGTGATGGCTTATGAAGATGATGATTTTTTAGATTCTTTAGATGAAGATGACCTTTATGAAGAAATCTCTAAACTCAAAATCTGTTTATAAGAAAAGAGTATGATTATAGATACCTTGACATTCCAACTTGCTGAAAGAGAAAAACACAATGAAAAGCTAGAATGTGAAATTGTGGGTCTAAAAAAGGATCTTGAGAAAAAAAAAGCTCTCAATATTAGATTTGCTAAAGGATCGGATACATTAAATGAAATTATCAAAGTACAATGCTATCCTTTGATAAAGACAGATCTTGGATGCTCTGAAGAAACATCTCAATCACAGAAGCCGTCAACCTCCACTAAAAGTTATCGTGATGCAGCAAAGAGCAGCGAACAGTTCGACAATCATCAGCAAAGGCATAAATCAGGTCACCAGGTGAATCGGGCTCAATTCACTTCAAGAATGAACAAAGGCCACAGTCAAACTCAGGTAAACCAAACTCAATTTGCATCAAGGAATATCAATCAATAGGTTAGTAGAAGGAACTTCAACTACAATCATCAGGTCAATAGATTCAATAATAGCAGGAACTTCTTTAATGGTCAATGTTTCTCATGTCATAATTTTGGACACAACACTTCTCAATGTGTTTCTTACAAAACTATCATGACTAGAGAAGCACGAAATCAAAGAAATGTGATAGGGATTAAGAAAAGTTCCTATAATAGATTTTCTCTTCTTCAAAATGAAATGGAATGCTCAAACTATAACAACCTTGGCCATGAAGAATCTGAATGCAAGAGTAAATTTCAGCAAATAGCTCAAAAGGGGAAAACTTGATTAAATCCCAAAATATGGAGAAAGAAAGAATCACAAACAGAAAGATGTGGTATAGCCCTGCATGTAGAAGGACAAGAAAACTAGTGCTACATTGATAGTGGATGCTCAAAACACATGACAGGTGACAGAGAAAAACTACACTCATATAATACCTTAGAAAAGGAAAAGGGTGTCTCATTTGGAAACGACACTCCCATTGTCATAAAAGGTAAAGTATCTGTTTTCTTGAAAGAAAAAGTTAAAGCTGGGAATGTTATGTATGTTGATGGCTTAAAGCACAATCTTTTGAGAGTGAGTCAAATGTGTGATCAAGGAAATGAAGTAGTGTTTCGATCAAATGGATTGTTCGTGAGCTTGATATAGGAGAAACCATGATTAAAGGGACAAGAACTCCAAACAACCTATATATACTCAAGGGATGACAAAAATAGTGCTATCTAAGCAAAAATGATGAACACTTGTTATGGCACAAAAGATTGGGGCATCTAAGCTTCTCTCAAATAAGAAAAGCATCCAGATTCCAGGCTATTCGTGATCTTCCTGATATCAGCATTCTAGAGAATGCAATATGCAAATCATGTCAATTTGGTAAGAAAACCAGAGCACATTTCCCTAAAAAGGAAGGATTAGCTAGTAAGGCTCTTGAACTTGTTCATATTGATTATGTGGACCATCAAGGAAAAGGTCACCTCGTGGAGAAGAATACTTTATATTATTCATTGACGATTTTTCTAGAATGTGTTGGATAGGACTTTTAAAGCATAAAGATGAAGCATTTGAAAAGTTAAAAGCTTTCAAACCTTTGGTTGAAAATGAATCAAATTGCAAAATCAAATGCCTTAGATTTGACCGAGGAGGGGAATTACTTCGGATGAATTCTTCGATTTTTGTGAAGAACATGGAATAAAAAGACAATTCTCCACTGCAAATACTCCTCAGCTAAATGGAGTGGTAGAAAGGATGAACAAAACAATTCAACAAATGGCTTGTGCTATGCTAGATGAGTCTGGAACTCCTGCAACCTTCTGGGGTGAAGTTGCATTCACTGCCGTCACTATTATCAACAAAGAAAATGTTCGGGTAAACATCACTCAAACTCCACATGAACTCTGGTATGGTAAGACTCCTACTGTAAAATACTTCAAAGTTTTTGGAAGCAAATGTTACATCAAAAGGGCTGGTGAAAAACTAGGTAAGTTTGAACCCAGAGCAGATGAAGGTATTCTCCTTGGTTACTCTTCCCGAAGTAAAGGATCTAAATGTTAGAATAAAAGACTTGGGAAAATCATTGAAAGTATTAATGTTGTGGTTGATGAAGCATGCAAAAATCCAAAACAAATAAAAACCAAAGATTAAGAAGAAGATGAGGATTGTCCTCCTACATCAAATTAGACTAATTCTAACAAAGAAACCAATGAAGCACCAAAAGAAGAGATAACGGTAGAAGAAAAGACTCTATCCAGGTATGTTCATAAAAATCAACCAGAAGCTCAAATCTTGGGAGAAAAAGGGGCAGGTGTGTAGAATAGAAGAACCATTGCAGAAGCTTCAAGCTATCTAGCATTAATATCCTCCATTGAACCTCAAAATGTAAATGAAGCATGCAGAGATGAATGTTGGGTCAAGGCGATGAATGAACAACTTGATCAAATTGAAAGAATAATACTTGGGAATTAGTTCCTAGACCTCATGATAAGAATATCATAGGAACTAAATGGATATTCAAAAACAGGCTGAACGAAAATGGAGAAGTTATTAGAAACGAGGCCAAACTTGTTTGTAAAGGATATGCTCAACAAGAAGGTATAGACTTTGAAGAAAATTTTGCACCTGTTACTAGACTTGAAGCCATCAGAATGTTCCTTTCTCTTTCTAGTTTTCAGAAATTCAAAGTATACCAAATGGATGTAAAATCTGCCTTTCTTAATGGAGACTTAGAAGAAGAAGTCTATATTGAGCAACCAGATAGTTTCATTCTTGGAAATGATACAAAACTTGTATGCAGACTCAAAAAGGCTCTCTATGGTCTAAAACAAGCTTCAAGGGCCTGGTATTTCTGTCTTGACAAATATCTCCATCAACAAGGTTTTTCAAAGGGATCAGTTGACAACAATTTATATACAAAGATTGACTATAATAAATTGCTAATACTTGTTGTGTATGTTGATATCATTTATGGTAGCAATGAAGAAGCCATGAGTCAAAATTTTGCTTCGGTAATGAAACAAGAATTTGAAATATCCCTGCTTGGTGAGCTTACATATTTTCTTGGTCTACAAGTTCAACAAAACAAAGATGGTATTTTCTATCACAAACCAAATATCTCAAACAGATCCTAAAAAAGTACGGCATGGAAGATTCTAAACCAGTGTGT
The DNA here is from genome assembly GCA_031772625.1 of Pinus tabuliformis. Lineage (NCBI taxonomy): Eukaryota > Viridiplantae > Streptophyta > Pinopsida > Pinales > Pinaceae > Pinus > Pinus tabuliformis. Next base: position 1,207,472,846 of record CM062804.1, on the reverse strand, counting down.
ACTCCAATGGTAACAGGATGAAGTCTCAGCTCAAATGATGAATCAACAGTGGTGCATCATCTAACTTATAGATCCATAATCGACAGCTTGCTTTATCTAACAGGTACTCGACCAGACATCATGCATGCAGTGGGAATAGTTGGAAGATTCCAAGAAAATCCAAAAGGAATCACACCTTGAAGCAGTCAAAAGGATATTCAAATATCTTCAAGGAACATAGAATTTTGGTTTATGGTATCCTAGAGATACAAATATTACACTACATGCTTATACAGATGCAGATTGGGCAGGAAGCATTGATGACAGAAAAAGCACTAGTGGTGGTGCATTCTATATGGGTTATAGATTAGTGTCTTGGTTCAACAAGAAACAATGCTAAATTGCATTATCTATAGCTGAAGCAGAATATGTGGCTCTACATCTTGCTACACATGTACTCCAAGACATTCAGATGACATGTACTCCACCCATCTCCATTCTATGTGATAATAAAAGTGTCATCAGTATTTCAAAAAATCCAGTCATGCATTCCAAGACCAAGCACATACCCATCAAATATCAATTTCTACATGAACAACTGGTTGAACAAAAAGTCAAATTGGAGTATGTTCCCTCCAAATAATAGGCTGCTGATATATTCACAAAACCACTGCCTAGAGATACATTTGAATATCTTAGACAGAAGCTGGGAGTAGTTGATGCATCATTCTACGGTTAAATCTTATCTATTTTAGAGAAAGGAGGTTATACACGAGTTTCATGAAGCGTAGTCATGTACATATGCTGGTTTTTGTGGATACAGTCGCGTAAATGTTGGTTTGAAGAAAAGCAGTGGGCCAGACTCAGGAAGAAAGGGGTCTGATATGGTTTAGTTCAGGGGGAGCATATGCTTATAATAAGGCATTGTTGGCATTATCTTAGAAGATCTTGGTACTGATTCACACAATTGTTTTTTCAGGTGGAACAGGTTCAGGGGGAGAACATGGTTACTAGTTGACAGATGCTACTAATGACTATCATGGTCCTACTTAAAGATATCTTGTCTCTGTTATATATATTTCATGTATATATTTTAATATAAAGGTCATGGAACGATCTAAGTTGTTACCCCACTATACATGGGATGGATGATGTAATGTTTTCTTGTTTTGACTTGTATAAACAATTAGTATATCCCCACTTGGTTGGGTGGATGAGTTAAACTTGGTGTATCCCCACTTGGCTGGGAGATGGATGTATGTATGAGTATTTGGTGATAGGAAGGTCATTGGTGATGTATGTATAGAGTCATGTTATCTTTTTGCAAACCTTGCTTATGCTCAGGGGGGGCATGGACTCGATCATAGGATCTCAATTAGCACACTTCAGCATATCAAAGAATTTAGCATGTACTCAAGGGGAGCATGACACTTTGCCCTTGATGACAAAGGGGGAGAGTGACTTGGGGTTGCCATCAAGTCCAAAGGGGGATATTGTTGGCATTATGACTCAGATTTGACACAGGTGTTGTCCTTGATGGCAACTCACTCAGATGACAGATCACAGTTTAGCAGGTTAACAGCTTAGAGTTACAAATCAGACTTCACTTAATCAGGAAGGAGAGGTATACGCAGTTTCACCTTGAAAAAGCAGTTTATACATGTGGGTTAACAAACCAAAAGGTGCGTATAGTGTGCACACGCAGTTTCACAGAAGGAAAGGTGCATACATGTTGGAATCTAAGTTTTGGTCTGTGCTATTTGGTCCATGATATTTTGATCCATGTTATTGGTCCTAAGTATCTAGTCTGAAGTATTGATCCCAGGTATTTAGTCCAAGGTATTGGTCTTAAGTGGTTTTGGACCATGGTATTGAGAAAGGCCTAACACTATATAAGGAGAAGAATATCATTAGGCAAAAGGTACTCAAGTATTGAATATCTGATGATGAGCAAGATCTGGTGTACAGGTTATTGGGTTATGGTGCATAGCTGGCTCTAAACCAAGGATGAACCTTAGTGCTTGATGAAGTATACAATCTAATGATGGTTCAAGACCTTAAGGCTTGAAGTGAAGTATCTTTATATGGTTTGATCATTTATCTGAATAACTGGCGCATGTTGTAGTCTGTAAATATGATGATCTGGGTATAATTGAAGTATGGAATTATTGTAATGTTTTAAATTGTTGAATTGAGGCTTCTGTGATCCATAACATTTATTAAGAAGATTTTCGGCGTAAATCACATATAGAAAACCTTTGTCGACGCGTTTCGAACCAACTAGTGTGGTTCATCATCAGGACAAGTTGAGGAGTCAGATCATGGCTGCTAATTATATAGGGAGAGCAGATAATCCAAACGGCTAGGTTGACTAGGTTGACCATCAACGACTATCTAAAATGGCTAGATTAAAAATAATATTAAAATATTAATAAGTCAAAGGTAATAGAATAAATAACTACTTGTAATATATTAGTTATTCAATTTTATCATATTAATATATTTTTCTTAGGTTAATAAATTATTCAATTTAACTCATTTATAATTTATTTAATCATATAACCACTAGGGATAAGTAGAAAAGGGGGGTTTTTATATAATAGAATGTTATATTATTTTATTTTATTTATATACTAAATTACCTAATTCTAATTTATTTAATCAATTGAGTTGCAAGGGATGAGTAAAGGGGGTTTATATATTAGAAAATATAATTTTATTTATTTATTATTTATTAATTTATTAATTTATTTTAATTATGATTTAATGGAATACATTATGAGTATTGGTTAAAATTGATCTATATTTTTATTTTATTTATATGGTAAAGGTATAAACTTAGTAACAAATAGGAATAATAATATTCATAAAATTATTGATAAGGAAATAGTAATAAAAATTAAAATGAGTGTCAATTTTTTAAAACAAGGAGGACAAGAGCAGGACAATAGTAAAAAAACTGAACTAAAAGGAGAACCCTAGGAGGAAGGAAAAGACAACTCTAAGGAGAAGGAACCGGGGAATAAGGGGAAACCTCGACAAGACTAACAAAAAAGGGCAGGGATCCAGCAACGACTGATCTTCCAACCATCATCTCTATTGAGATTGATAGGCCTTTTTTCAATTTCAATCGCTTCCTTGAATTTACGGTGATGGAAATGGGCAACCTTGGTAATAACCTTGGCCTCCTCAATACAAACATGATGCTTGGAAGATCAGTCGTTGCTGGATCCCTGCCCTTTCTTCTTAGTCTTGTCAAGGTTTCCCCTTATTCCGCGGTTCCTTCTCCTTAGAGCTGTCCTTTCCTTCCTCTTAGGGTTCTCCTTTTAGTTTAGTTTTTTACTATGGTCCTATTATTGTCCTCCTTGTTTTAAAAAATTGACACTCATTTTAATTTTTAACTATTTCCTTATCAATAATTTTATGAATATTATTATTCCTAGTTGTTACTAAGTTTCTACCTTTACCATATAAATAAAATATAAATATAAATATAGATCAATTATAACCAATACTCATAATTATTTATTCCATTAAATCATAATTAAAATAAATTAATAAATTAATAAATAATTAAATAAATAAAATTATATTTTCTAATATATAAACCCCCTTTACTCATCCCTTGCAATTCGATTGATTAAATAAATTAGAATTATGTAATTTAGTATATAAGTAAAATAAAATAATATACCATTCTATTATATAAAAACCCCCTTTTTTACTTATCCCTAGTGGTTATATGATTAAATAAATTATAAATGAGTTAAATTGAATAATTTATTAACCTAAGAAAAATATGTTAATATGATAAAATTAAATAACTAATATATTACAAGTAGTTAATTATTCTATTACCTTTCAATTATTGGTATTTTAATATTATTTTTAATCTAGCCGTTTTAGATAGCCTTTGGTGGTCAACCTAGTCAACCTAGTCATTTGGATGATCTGCTCTCCCTATATAATTGGCAGCCATGATCTGACTCCTCAATTTGTCCTGACAATGAACCACACTAGTTGGTTCGAAACGCGTCGACAAAGGTTTTCTACATGTGATTTATGCCGAAAATCTTCTTAATAAATGTTTTAAATCATCATTTACAGATATGTACGCAGGTTCACTTTAGGAAAGGCATGTATACACACTAGTTCTGCATATCAAAACAACGTATACATCTTAAATTTGATTTGCAGATCTGTATGCAGGTTAGCCTTGAGAAAAGTGTGTATGCATAAAGGTTCGACACAGGGAAGTAGCATATACCTTGTAGAATATTTTTTAGCTACTTCTATTTGTTGTTGCAGTGTTTTGGGTTGTAGCTTGGGTTCTGGTTACTGTATTCTGGTTACACCATTCTGAAAGATCAAATTGAAGGTTGATTGGTTCATTTGTGAAAAGGAGATTGGTTGATGCAGATATATTTGATGATGGATCCAGTCTGAAAATTTATGAAACGTGGTCCCTTGAAGAAAAGAGAAGGTTGTAGCCTTTTGTAGGCCGACACCTACGTACTAGTAAACATATCAGCTAGTACAAGAGCAAGGGGGGGTTGTAGCTCCCTTCCAAGAGAAGCTGGAGAATGAGAGAAGGTTGTAGCCTTCTGCAGGTAGAAGCCTACGTACTACTATAAGTCTGCACTAGTACAAAAACTGTAAAAAGAAGTTTCTTATTATTAAAAAGAAAGATAGAGACGATTGCAGCAGGTGGTTTTCACCCACATTGGGTTTACCACCTTATATCTTGTGTTCATGTTTGTGATTGTCTATTCGGTTTTACTGCACCTCATTACTGTTTATATGGTTCTGATGCACTGATTAAAGAGCAACATATTTTGAATTAATTGAATCTTAAGTTTGTAGTATATATGCTAGTTTCCTTAATCACAGTTGCATATACACACGAGTTCCACCAAATGAAGTAGTGTATATAAATCTGATTATGAAAATGAAAAGTTATTGACTTGTTAATACTAATTCACCCCCCCAGTATTATTTCCTACAATCGAAGTTCTAGACTCTGTAATTTCTGGGCATTTTGTGTCCCTGTTTTAATATGAGAAGACCACATGTTTTTATGAACATCTGAAGGAGTTTTCTTGGATTTGATTGAGCAAGCGTAGCCTAATCAGTTGCAGAGGCCCCTGCGTAGAAGAAGGTTTCATTTCATTTTATTTTCTTCTTCTTGTTAACTGTAAATTCATCATTTTCTTTCTAAAACAGTGTTTATAATAATTTTCTTACTAACAATGTTTATAATGCAATTTCCATCATTTTCTTATTAACAGTGTTTATAATTTAGAGCAGTTTCCATTAGCTTGATCTCTTTTTAGTTTTTATTAGTACTTTAGAAGATAGAACTCAATGGTGTAATCTCGTTTCTTCAATTAAAAACTAACCTTGTTTTAGGATGAGAGTAGGATTGAAGAATGATAAGGATACACTATTGGATAGTTACTTCATTCACTATTTTTCTAGTTTAAATTCTCAATTAAACTTATCAGTGTCATTTATTGTCTTTGCCATTTCATTTTTAGTTTACTAACTCATGGTGTTAATGAATGTTTATGGAATTTATGGAAAACTCTTCAAGTTGATAATTCATCCTTAACTAAGTGGTTGAACATTTCGTCTATGCAATGAGTTATTTTTGCATCTCTGTATTTGCTTTCTCTTAGATTAATGAAGTACAGAATTACTCAAATGTCATCCCAAGGATACTTTCTCCCAAAATTGAGAGGTAGAGTAACCAATTATTTCATTTATTTTTATTTCTGTAATTAGTTAGATATCAATTGCAAAATTCACTTTCAGTTTTAATTCATGATTTGGAAATAATGGTAAAATAAGAATAGAAACTTTGTTTTCATTTCTTTCTTAACTTTTCTTCCAAATCTTTCTTAGCTCTGTTTTCATTTCTTTCTTAGCTTTGTTTTCATTTTTCAATTTTGAGCAGTCTTTACGAAAGTTAGTTTTAGTTCTGATAATTTACATTGTAAATCATTAGGAATTAAAATCCAAAACCCCCCCAAAACAACATAAAACATAAAAACAATGAAGTAAGAAGGGTTAGCTAGCTCAAACAGTGCACTACACTTCATCAGTTTACGATACCCGGATTGATAATTCATGTAGAGAAATTTAGGACACTAAATTGACCAAACATTTTGGCGATGTTGTCGGGGAAGTGTAACTAGGTAGCCTTATCTCTTACATTCAAAAGAAAAAATGATATGCATAGAGAAACAGACTCTAGGGGTAGATTTATAGCTAGGGGTAGTTGTTCAATTCCTACAATACCACCTACTTCATCGAGAACAAGGAAAGATACACCTCCATCCCAAACTCATACTCCCAGCCATAGAACACCTGAAATTACAAAGGCAGAAATTCAATCAAAAGAATCTCCTACTACCAAGTCAGTCCTAGAGGAGAAAAATCTTGAATCTCCAACAACAGGAATAACCTTTTTCACCTCCATAGGAGAAGACATTTTAGTTGAAGAATTAGGAATACCTGGTGAGGAAGAAGAAGTAGAACCTCTCTCCCATCTCCAATTAATAGAAGAACCAGAGGAGGAGAAAGTAACCTTGCAGGTTGAACCTTAAAATAACTTTGAGGAAACTATAATGGCAGAAGAAGGAGAAGATGGGGAATTCAATATGTTTGGAGGGGGTAGAGGAAGAGATAGAGGAAACAATGGAGGAAGTAGAGGAAATAACAGAGAAGGCAGAGGAAATAGGGAAATAGATAATTCTTTTGGATTCCCTATAGTGGATGAGGAAACAAATGCCACAATGAAAAATATATCACCCTTTGTCCTCCCAAACTTCCATGGGTTAGAAAGTGAGGATCCTGAAACATTCTTATTTGAGTTTGAAGTCTTGTGCAGAACTTCTGACTATCTAGAAGAATCTCAAAAACTCAAATTGTTTCCTTCAACACTAAAAGGAGCTTCTTTGAAGTGGTTCATGCGGTTAGTCACTCAGTCCATTAGAACATGGAATGACATGAAAAAAACGTTTTTGGATAGGTACTTGGATTATTGCATGCCTACCAATCACAAAGATGAAGTGTTCAATATGATGCAAAGAGAGGATGAAAGCTTGGAGGATTTGATTGAGAGATTCAACTATAATTTGAAAAGAGCAAACATGGAAAATTTAGATGAAGATACCTTGAAATCTCTTTTATTAAAATCCATTAGAGATTAGTGGATAGATATCTTTCACATGATGGGGAAGGGAGATATATCTCAACTTCCATTAAATGATATAGGAGAATTATATGTTCATCTCTCAAGAGGGAAATCTAAAACTGGGAAAGGTCCAAGAGATCCTTCTCTTGTTAGAGTAAACAAATTTGCAACTGGATCTGTAAGTAGGGCAGAAATTGGTAATATGCTTGATGAATTTAAAACTGACATTCTAGGGAGTCTTAGTGAGAAAATAGACACCCTTAAATTACAAAACAAGTAGAAAACTGAGGCTAATGCTTTAGCCATTTTTTGTCCAAAATGCAGAAAAAAACATGCTTTAAGAGAATGCCCTTTAGATGCAAAAGTTGTACAAACTTGTATGATTTGCTCAGAAAGCCATGAGACCAAGGGTTTTCCTTCAATTCCAGGTTTTAAGGTTGTCTTTCAAGAGGAAACAGTCCCAAATTCTGCAGAATCTCTTTGTTTGTTGCTAGAAGACCTTGGCAGGGACCACAAAATCAGGGTTTTAACAATCAAATGTATCTTCAGCCCCCACCAAATTGGAATTCTTGGCAGAAACCTTGGCCTCAACCTCAATCTCAATCTCAACCTTGGCCTCAACCTCAATCTCAATTTCAACCGTGGGCAAAAGGAGTACAAAATCCTTATGGGAGATTTTCTCAATATTATCAATATCCTCCATCATATCAAAATTATCCTCCCCCACACATTCAGCAACAAAATCATTAGCCACAACTTCAAAATTAGAACCCTCAACTTTCATTACCATTTCCACAACAATGTCCATAACAAAATGAAAATCCTCAACTCTTACTGCCATTTCAGCAGAAACTAAATCAGCTACCTGCCCAACCATTACCAAACCCCAACAATAAAAACCCTAAGAATGCTTATATGGTAGAAGGACAACAATTTCCAACTTATGTGATTACTCCTCTAGATCTTAATGATGTTCAACTGAGATCTGGTAAGATATTATAAAAGGAAAGACCTTATGTAGTTATTCAAGAACAAGATAGTTCTAAGGAAGATTATCTAAAGGTCAATAAAAGTTTTGAGGGAACATCTCTCCAGAACCAAAACATTGAAAAAGAAAAACAAAAAGAATCAGTGAACACAACTCCTATTAATGAGCAACCAGCATCTACTTCTACACCTCCTTTTCCTGAAAGATTACAAATTGATAGAGGAATAGAAAAGAAGATTATGTTGCGCAATTATGATTTTCTAGATGAATTGAAGAATGTCTGTATCAAAATCAATTTGCTACAAGACATTAAAGAAATTCCAATTCTAGCCAAAACAATAAAGGAGTTGAGCATAAAGAAACCTGGAAGAAAAACAAAGGAAACAAAAAGAATTCACCTAGTAAGAAAAATAGCAAACATAATGATGGGAAAAATTTCCATACAAAAATATGTGGATCCAGGAAGTCCAATTGTGAAAACACATATCAATGGATTTGAAATTTCAAATACATTGATTGACTTAGGGGTAGCAATAAACATCATGAGAAAACAAACTATGGAGTAGCTCAAGCTTCCTAATCTTCTCTACACACCTACCTTACTACAACTAGCAGATAGATCAGTAATCAAACTAGATGGAATGTTAGAAGATATTTCAGTACCTTAGATTCTTAGAAATACCCTGTTGATTTCATGATCTTAACTCCCAAGAACAATCTAGGAGGACATCCACTTATATTATGAAGACCTTGGCTGGCCACAGCTGATGCTTTTATTAGTTGTAGATCTAGTGACATGTATATTTCTAATGGTAATTCAACAAAAAAAATTACTTTATATCCTCCAACAAAAGTCATCATAGAAATAGATGACAAAGAATGGATTGATGATGAAGATGATATGCAACCTCTCTTTACTATTTCAGATATTAGTGAAGATAGTAAAGTCTTAAATACATTAGAAAATTTTGAATCATCTTCAAAATATGACCATGAGAAATTTCAAGAAAAATCTAATGTTGAATATTTTTCATCTAGGCAGATGTCTCTCTATTCTATGGAAGAGTTTGGTAGCTCTACAATTGAAATTTTTCCAGGTAGGACATTGAACGTAAACAAAAATTTGGAGAAACTACAACAAGAAGAGCTAATCAAAACATTACAAAAACATTCTGCTGCATTTGCATGGGAATATACCGACATGAAAGGCATTAATCCTAAGACTTGTATCCATCACATATACATTGAGGAAAATTGTAGACCTATCAGACAACCTCAAAGAAGGATGAATCCAAATCTTAGAGAGATTGTGAAATAAGAGCTCCAAAAATTACTGAATATAAACTTCATCTACCCAATTTCAGATAGTCAATGGGTTTCTCCTTTGGTAATTGTGCCTAAAATGAATGGTAAATGGAGGGTGTGCATTGATTATTGAGAACTGAATAAAGCAACCCTTAAAGATCATTTCCCTTTGCCTTTTATAGATCAAGTGTTAGATACATTAGTAGGTAAGAAGTATTTCTCATTCTTGGATGGTTTTAGTGGTTATAATCAAATTCAGGTAGCACCTGAAGATTAGGATAAAACCACATTTACTTGTCCATGGGGAACTTATGCCTACCGAGTACTTCCTTTTGGGTTATGTAATGCACCTGCAACATTCCAAAGAGCAGTACTAGGGATTTTTTCTGATCTAATACATGATTGTGTAGAGGTATATATGGATGATTTTACAATCTATGGGAATACATTTGAAGAAGCTTTGGAAAATTTGGAAAAAGTTCTTAAAAGATGTAAAGAAACAAACCTTTCACTAAGCCATGAAAAATGTTTTATGATGTTTACAGAAGGTATTGTTTTAGGACATCACATTTCAAGAGATGGGATTAAAGTTGACAAAACTAAATTTAAAGTCATCTCTAAATTATCAATTCCAAATTGCCAAAATATGTTAGAAGTTTTCTAGGATTTACAGGATACTATAGAAGGTTTATAGAAAATTTCACTAAAATAACATCCCCACTCTTAAAATTTCTTACAAAAGATTGTGAATTCAATAGAAATTCTGATTGCCACCTGGCATTTGAAACCTTAAAAACAAAAAAAATTGAAGCACCCATTTTAAGAGGTCCAAATTGGAAACTCCCTTTCCATATTTCAACAGATGCTTCAGATACATCTCTGGGAGTTGTATTGGGACAAAAAGATTTGATTCCTTATGCCATTTACTATATAGGTAAGAATTTGACTCTCATTGAGTTAAATTATACTGTGGCTGAAAAGGAATTTTTAGTTGTTGTTCATGCAATGAACAAGTTCGGACACTATATAACAGGCTATGAAACCTTTGTTGATATAGATGACTTTGCAATTAGATATTTACTGAATAAACCTATTACTAATGGTAGAGTTACAAGATGGCTTTTACTTTTGCAAGAATTCAACATTAATATGATAGATAGACCTGGAAAAAAAAACACAATTGTTGATTTCTAGTCCAGGATTCAGAATTTCAAATAATATTCTCCAACTGAAGATAAGTTTCCTAATGAATATATTTTTGCAGTAACTACTCAAACTCCTTGGTTTGCAGATATTGCTAACTATTTGGTCACAGAAAAGTTACCTTCACATTTGTTTCCTAGAGAGAAAATAAAAATTATTCAGGATAGTGCAAGATATTCATGGATCACTAACGAATTGTATAAAACAAGCCTAGATCTTATGATCAGAAGATGTGTCAGGGAAGATGAAATGCCTGAGATTCTTAAGGCATGCCATGATGAGCCATGTGGTAGACACTTTTCTGACAATAGGACAACCTATAAAATCCTTTCTTTAGGATATTATTGGCCATCCATCTTCAAAGATGCTAAATAATATGTCAGGAGATGTGACAGCTGCCAAAGGGTAGGGAAACCTACTTCCTCAAATGAAATGCCATTACAAATTCAAGTACTCATCGAACTTTTTGAAAAGTGGGCCTTAGATTTTATTGGGCCAATTAATCCTCCATCTTAGTAGAAGAAATATGTATTAGTATGCACTGATTATGTCACTAAATGGGTAGAAGCCAAAGCATTACCTTTTGCTAATGAAAAAATTGTGGTTAATTTTGTTTTTGAGGACATCTTCACTTGTTTTGGTGTTCTAAGAGAAGCTGTAATAGATCAAGGATCTCAATTTATATCTAACATGGTGGAAGGGCTTGTGGAAGAATACAAGATCAAACATATTAAATCTACTCCCTATCATCCACAAGCAAATGGTCAAGTGGAATCTACAAACAAAGTGATTGAAGGAATCCTCACCAAGACTGTGCATCTACATAGAAAAGATTGGGCGAAAAAGCTTCCTAAAGCCTTATGGGCCTACAGAACTACATGGAAGAACACAACAAGACATACACCCTATGAACTTGTTTATGGGAAACAAGTCCTGTTCCCTATAGAGTTACAAATCAGAACTTTCAAGATAACAGTCAAACTGGGACGAGATTTATCAGAGGCACAAAAGCATAGGTTGGAGTAGTTAAATGAACTTGATGAAATCAGACAAGAGGTAGTTCAAAGGACTAGTATAGTCCAACAAAAAAGGGCTAAATGGCATGACAAATATATCAAGGACAAGAGGTTTCAAGTGGGAGATTGGGCGTTATTGTTTGATTCAAAGTTTAAAGATTTTCAGGGGAAGCTTCAAACCCATTGGCTTGGGCCATATGAGATTCAAAAATCTTTAGTAATGGAGTAGTGAGGACAAGAACAATAGATGAAATTAAAAATCCTCTTCTTGTGAATGATCATAGATTAAAGATATATCAGAAACCAATTGCAAAAGAGGAGTTCATTAAGATTTTCTAAGACAATTCTGAAATGAAGCTAGTGAAGAATAATTCTTCTTCTCCACTAAATTAGTCTTTATTTTTCCTAAAAATAAATAAAAAACAAATTTAAAAAAATAATAAACTGTACAAGGTTGAAAACCAATTATTGATTGGCATACTTATACATAAAATACAGGGTGAAAATTAGAGGTTTTTGACACCCTATATTTTCCATTTTCTTTTTCTCTGTAATAAGTAGTGACAAAAAGCTATAGTCACTCTGCGGTTTATATTCTGCAAAATTCATCATCTCATCTCACCTCACTCCATTTTATTTTTGCAATTTCACTTCATCCCATTGTCATATTTCATCAATAAATTTTTCAATTTTTCCTTTTACAGTTTTCACTCCATCTTCATTTCATTTATCATCTTGTCTTACATCTCATTTCATTTCACTTACATAGCCACTTCCATTTCATTCATGCTCCATAAGCCATATTTCACTTTCTTTTTCACGTTCTGCAGTTGATTCTGTTCTGCAGCTGCAATTTGTTTATTAGTTCAGGCACAAGTGTACAAGTCATAATAAAATCATTTATGCAGGGAATTGAAGAAAAATCAATTTTTGAAAACAAACCATGCTCAAGGTACATGTGGATCAACATAAAAAAAAAAAAAAAAAATTAGCAAGCAAAAGGTAAAGGTTCCAAAGGTAAATGTAAAAATTTATTTCAAAAAGCAATTTGAAAACATAAGTTTGTATAGTATGTATAATCACATGTCTTCTTAATCAACCATCATTTGATTTTACCTCACAAAAGAATGATGTAGAGACAGCTTCTAAACTAGAGGTTAGAAAGAAGAATAAATAGAAAGGAAAATTGAAGGAGAGAGCTGAAGAAATCAATGAAGACATTCTGAACCTTCATCACCACAAGAAGATGAAAAGTTACTCTCCGAAAGATTGACCAAGATTAAGGAGAAAATCAAGAAAAAGAAGGAGATAGGGAAGAGGAAGAATGACACAAGAGAAGAAACCATAAGCTTCCAAAACCTGAGAAGGAGCTCTAGACTCCGAGGTAAGGTGAGGAAGGCAACATCAAAAGAAGCCCATTTCATAAACTTAGAGGAAGAAACCCTAGTTCAATCTCCTGACAGTATTCCACCTTAACACAGTCTACAAAACTCTCCTCCATAGAATTTTGAAGGCAGCCCAAGCAGAGCTTCTCCTGGAATAGATCCAGTACAACAATAAATCTATGACTACATAGAGTCATTAGAGAGAAAGAATACCTCAATGGATCTACGATCCACAACCAATCTAGAGCATCCTGTCAATCCACAAGAACCTCTAACTAGCTCTCTCAAACAAGAAATCTTTGAGTTAGAGATTTTGAACAAGCACATTCATAAACAAAATGAAACATTGTGGGAATAGAACAAGCTAGATAGAACCATTCATGACAACACAATGCTGCACCTAGGATCATGGTACAAGAAAAATAGGAAGTTGAAGAGGAAAAATAAGAAGTTGAGTAGAACACTTATCAACCTCAAATACAAACTTCTTATGAAGAAGCCCAGGATGGCAATTAGTGAAAGGAGAATTAAGAAAAGGAAGTTGGATGTGATGGAAAAAGTGTCAGAAAAGATGAAATAGGAGAAAGAAGTTCACATTTTTTAAAATTTCATGGGCACATGCAATGATTTTGTAGTGGGGGTATGTTAAGCCTCAAAATTACTCTTTCCCTAGCAACTCTTCTCATTCCTTTTCTTTGTTTTTCCATAAGAAGATGCATTCTCATCACCAATGACCAGTATATATTGTCTTGAGGAGGACATTTGGTGATTTACATGTTATGCTTGTATTTTTTGCTGCTTGAATAAATTTTTGTATATTAGATATAGAACATAGCCTATTCTGCAGCTAATCAGCTGTTCTACAACTACCTTCATGCTCTAACAGGTTCCAGGTGTTAGAAGGAGAAACTAGCCACATGGGCAGCTTGGAAATCATAATGACATGGACCTTGTCCTATTCATTCAGCCTAGGTCGATAGAGAAGATGGCATAAGACTACGGTCAATGGATAAGTCAAAAACAGAGAGACCGAAGCTAACAGGACTCTGTGTTGTGGTTAATTAATCCGTTTCATAGTGATGGGAAGCGTTATCTGGAGCAACTACCTCTACCTACAAACTCCAACAACCACCTCTGCAAATAAATCCAATAGCCACCATGTCTTGGATTTATGTCTCTAGTCATCGAGGAAGAAATTCCACATATTTGTTTTCTACGTGTTTGGTTGTAGCATGCTTTTCTCCACAAATAGTTATATGATTTTTCTTATAAATACATGTGTAAAGGACCGAAGAAGTTAGTAGTAATAGTAATAGTTTTATTGTGAAATCGAAGTTCTAGACTCTGTAATTTCTGGGCATTTTGTGTCCTTGTTTTAATATGAGAAGACTGCATGTTTTTACAAACATTTGAAGGAGTTTTCTTGGAGTTTATTGAGCAAGCGTAGCCTAATCAGTTGCGAAGGGCCCCTGCGCTGAAGAAGGTTTCATTTCATTTTATTTTTATTATTCTTGTTAATTGTAAATTCATCATTTTATTTCTAAAATAGTGTTTATAATCATTTCCTTACTAACAATGTTTATAATGCAATATCTGTCATTCTCTTATTAACAGTGATTATAATTTAGAGCAGTTTCCATTAGCTTGATCTCTTTTTAGTTCTTATCAGTAGTTAAGAAGATAGAACTCAATGGTGTAATCTTGTTTCTTCAATTAAAAACTAACCTTGTTTCAGGATGAGAGTAGGATTGAAGAATGATAAGGATACACTGTTGGATAGTTACTTCATTCACTGTTTTTCTAGTTTAAATTCTCAATTAAACTGATCAGTGTCATTTGTTGTCTTTGCCATTTCATTTTTAATTTACTAACTCATAGTGTTAATGAATGTTTATGGAAAACCCTTCAAGTTGATAATTCATCCTTAACTAAGTTGTTGAACATTTCATCTATGCAATGAGTTATTTTTGCGTCTCTGTATTTTCTTTCTCTTATATTAATGAAGTATAGAATTATTCAAATGTCATCCCAAGGAGACTTTCTCTCAAAATTGAGAGGTAGAGTAACCAAGTATTTCATTTAGTTTTATTTATGTAATTAGTTAGACATCAACTGCAAAATTCACTTTTAGTTTTAATTCATTATTTGGAAATAATGGTAAAATAAGAATAGAAACTTTGTCTTCATTCCTTTCTTAGCTTTGCTTCCAAATCTTTCTTAGCTCTATTTTCATTTCTTTCTTAGCTCTGTTTTCACTTTTAGATTTTGAGCAGTGTTTACGAAAGTTAGGTTTAGTTATGATAATTTACATTGTAAATCATTAGGAATTAAAAAACCAAAAACCTACCAAAATAATACAAAACATAAAAACAACGAAGTAAGAAGGGTTAGCTAGCACAAACAATGCACTACACTTCATCAGTTTACAATACCCGGATTGATAATTTATGTAGAGCAATTTAGGACACTAAATTGACCAAACACTCATCTTGTTAATTAATTGTTTTGGTTTTATAGTTAATGAGGGACCGATGCTTTTCCAGACAGTCCATACCTATAAGGATGTCATATGACCCTAGGGGTAACACATTCAGATATGCCATAATAGACTAATTAGCTGATATTAGAGGGCAATTACTGGCTTTGGCCAAAACTCTTCTTTTCGCTTTGTGGCTAGTTGTACTAACCAAGCATTTTTAAACTTAACAGCTTGCAATTTACATTGATCCACTATCTTGGGACTAATATAACTCAATGTAGCTTTGGGATCAATTAAAATAGAATGGTTCTGTCAAAAACTATACCTTCAAATCAACCATGGTTGGCTGAAATTCTGCCTGATGGTCCTCAATAACACCATTAATTTTAGGAATGCTTCTTGCCACCTCTCCCATAGTAGATGGCTCTTGTAATTGTGAAATATGATCAGCTCCTTTGCGGTGTGGGTAGTTTTTGACATAATGCGGTCCTCCACATCCCCAACACTATATAGGTGGTCTGTTAGTGATTTATCCTTCAAACCTTCTAGATTGGTCATTCATCCTAGTTTCGCTTGGTACTTTTAATCTGGGTAGATTTTTGTTCATATTCCAGTTAGTTTGACCTCTATTCAATCCTTTATTGACTGTGCCATTATTCCCCTTGTGGTTGGAAATAAATTTACTTCCATTTTTTTCGACCCATATTTTCCCCATATCACCTTTTGGTTTATTTCACTGGTAGCATATTTGTGCCTTACGTATGACTTCATCCATGGTTTTTAGGTTATCAAACTCTAGTTTTTCTTTCATCAACAACGGGAGACTCCTAATAAAATGACGTACTTTTTCTTTTTCTTCGCGTATATAAGGGACATACTGAATTAATGATGTGAACTTTTTTATGAACTCATCCATGGATAATTGGCCCATTTGGAGATCATGGAACTCTTTAAAATATCTTTGAAATTTTTCTCAGGTTATGCTTTGTTCATTTACTCCACAGATTGTTTTAACTTCCTCCCACCACAAGGTGGCTTTCCCTTACAATGGGAAATTGGCCAAAGAAGCCTTTAGATTATGTTCATACTCATACAGTTGGAATTACTTGTTCATATTTATGAGCCAGGCTTCCACTGCCTCATCTTGTTCACCATCAAAGAGGGGAGTCTTTATTTTTCAAAATTCCCCTTGAAGTTCCATTTTCTGTCTTTTATGTGTCTTGTGATATGACACATTTTCTGATTCTTCTTCGTGATTCTCTTCGCCACCTTTTGTTTCGACATACTCAGCTCGAAACTCTTGTTCTCCTATCATATTTCCAAGTTCAGGGCTAGTGAATAGTGGCCGATGTTTCTGCCTCTAGGATAAACTCTTCATAATCTTTTCCTGCTCCTGCATCAACATTTCATTATCTACTTGTAGTTGGGCCATTTCGTCCTTTAATTCATGTACAGTTTCCATAATAGCAGTATTGGTGTTTCACATCTCATCCTCCAACTGCACCCATACCTCAAGATTTCCTTCTTGAAATGATGCAGGGCCTACTCCCATTATGGACTTGTGTGGTGGATTTCTTGTTCCTCTCATGCTGATTGCTTCCCTACTTCCTCTGTGCACATCACCAATTTTCTTATTTTCTTCATTCTAGAGGTCTCAGTTTTGCAACCTGAGCGCTCTGATACCATATGTCACACATCCATATATTAAATAAGATCAAAAATTTTATTTTATTTTATTTTATATTTCTTTCCTTTTACCATATAGAAATATAAGTAATTACCATACTTACTATGATCTTAATAGAGCTGCATATGTTGTCACCCTGGTTATTACTTGAGACATTATTACATATAACATGGTCTTGTAACATACAACCTTAACATTTGGAATTACTTTCTGAACTAAAATTTAAGGGGATTACACGTTAACTGAGAGTTAAAAGTATTACAAACCCAATGGCTGCTATCATAAATAGGCTTTAATGATGACATAGTTTAATTGGCCAAAAAACAAGACTTTAATAATTAATTTGGCACTGATTGCGGTCTGTTCTCTATTACATTTAAGTCACAACTCGCGGCCTCCTTACAGCTATATTAATGCTTCAACTTATATGATGACCTAGGTGATAAGGTTGACTTTTAGAAATCTTTAAGGCTGGACTACTCCGTCGTTGATTTTGGGATCTGATCCACATCTATGGTCTTCAACCATTGCATTGATTAGACGGTGGATGCGAAACCAAAAATTTTATGCCTCTGGTGTAGTTTCGACACACATTCATTGTTTTTCCCCTGGAGGAGGGTTTCAGCTCGCTCTGTAAGGATTCTGCCATGTGCAGGTATTCCCTTCTTCTTCCACTTGATGTTGGGGTGTTATTTGAGTTCATTATTGTTTTGTCATTGTCATGACAGGCCTTTTGATCACCTATGGTTCCTTCGACATACATTCTAGTTCTTGGGCTTCGGAATTCAGCATAAAGGAGGGTTTTTACGAGCAGCTCAATTCAGGTATCTCAGAGTGTTTTATTTTTTCTTTTACTGTTGGACACCTAATCCTCTAAGGGTTGGTGTGGAAGCTTAACAGCCAAAAGGAGTCCAAGAGACCACTTGGAATATGAATCCAAGGGTCACACCATGTACTATAAATGTATATCATTTGTTAATAATAAGTGAACTATCATGTTTATCATTCATATTCTGTTGTTGCCATGTGTGTGTTTAATAACATGGTATCAGAGCGGGAATTCTCCTGCCCTGCTCAAATTTGAGCCATTGTTTTGTGGCCTTTGTAGATCTAAGCACTTCTCCTTATCAGTTTTTTGCCTTTCAAAACTGCTTCACTGTCACTTTAGTTCTTCTCTGCTCTAGATGCTCCTTTACCTGAAAATCTGGTTGTTCTCTCCTGAGCTACCCAACGACATAACTGTGCAGCAACTGTCGTCTTCCATAACCACTCCTGCATGAAATCATTTGCCATCCAAGCCATTTCCTTAAGCTACGCCTACTTTAATGCTCTGAAATCTACGCCTACTCCTTGGCTCTAGTGGATTCCATAAATGCTCTCTGCCATTGTAGAAGTGTAGCTTTGCTATTCTAGACACTCTCTGACACACTGCTTTGTTGCTGGCATTAGTCGTGGTATTCAGTCCATTCTGTAGGCGCTTTCTAGAACAATGTGTTCGTTTCGCAGGTGGATGTAGTGGCAGATGGAACCATCTGTTTGAACACATTGCAAGGGTTTTCTGAAGGGAAGATTTACAATGCATATTCTCAATAGATGAACACATTGCAACAATGAATATTCTCAATAGATGAACACATTGCAACAATGAATATTCTCAATAGATGAACAAATTCTCAATATTCTCAAAAGAAGGTTAAAAGATACTTTCCCCCCCATAAAATTATGTGTACTGAGCCATTCCTGTAAGGATAAAATCGGCAGTGAAGCACTCTAAATTGGTGCGATCGGTGAAGCACTCTAAATTGGTGCAATCGATGAAGCACTCTGAATTGGTGCGATCGAACAGCTGCAAGGGTTTTAGCTTTACACCAACTTATTTGCCCTTGCGTTTTCATCTTTAGCACGGTAAATACACAACTTCATGAAATTTTTTGCTTTTCGAATTCACCATGGCACTTTGTAATTGCAATTAGAGTGTATAATTTCTGTTGTATCACTCGGTATTCATCGAAATGAGTATTGACCTCATAATCGCTCTCATAAAAAACAAACGTCTTTACCCAACTTTATGATTCGCTTCAATCGAGCCAGAGGAAATGGTGGTGCATTTGCATTTGAATTTTCTGAGCCCTAGATAAGTTTGCAGTGTCTGCTTATGTCCAAAATTCTTGAGAGGAGTTATTAGCTAGACTGGGGGAAGAGGTTGTGCCTTTCCCATTCTCCATTATTTTTCTAGGCATTTGTATCAGCGAATTTGAGCTACACTAGTGGTGCAGTAAACTCTTAGCAAAGGTATTGTTGAAATTATAACACCCATGGAGCTTATTAAGAAATGAGACAAGGTTGGTTCTTCCGAGGCAATTTTGCTAGCAAAGCTTGGCATTCGACCATTTTCCTATGGATTGATTGTGCAGTCTGTATACAACAATGGATCGATATTTGATCCTGAAGTTCTTGATCTCACAGAGGATGACTTAATAGAGAAATTCGTTATTGGTATTTCTACTGTGACAGCTCTTTCTCTGGCAATCAGTTATCCCACAATTGTAGCTATTCCACATGCTATCATCAAAGGTTACAAGAATGTATTAGCGGTCGCTATTGAACTTGACTATTCTTTTCCCTTGGCTGAGAAAGTTAAGGAGTATTTGAAGAATCCAAGCAAGTTCGCAGTTGTTGCTGCCCTAGTTGCCCATGCTACAGACGCTGCACCTACTGTAGCTACTCCAAAGGAAGAGTAAAAGAAACATGAGCCTAAGGAAGAGTCCAAAGAGGATATGGGTTTTAGTCTTTTTGAATAGATTGGATGATTGCACATCACAGATCATTAGAATTGATAATTTCAAGACAACTGCTATTCTTCCTATGTCGGAGCTGGATGACCATTTCTAGCCCTCTACCACTTAGATTTTCTATTCTGAAACCCTTGTCAGCTATATTTGAGTTGGGTTCTCTCCTTAAAACCTACCATCTCTGCCCATTCTTTCGAAATAACAAAAAAATGGGTGTTTTTCCTCATATTCGGATATGTCACCTGTCTTTCTATTCGATTCTTTAATGATAATTTCCCACAGGTGCTGTAAGGATCAAAAGTGAGTTCTCTTCCTATTAATCTTCCTCCATCCAGTAGCAATATATGGTGCATTATCTTGCGTTCGGGCTATTACAAAGAGGAAGTGATACATTATTTGGAGGATGATGTCAGCTTGAATTGTATGTATACTTGTTGCAACTGATCTATGGTGTGTGAAAGTCGCGATATATGTATGTGGAATATTGTGCATGGTTCATTGGTATCTTTCTATGAAGATTGTAATTTGGTATGGGTATGTTGGCTCACATATATGATGCATGGTTGGTGTGTGGCTGCTATTTAAATCATTGAAACATATAAAGTCAAATTACAATGTTATTTTAGAGATAATTGCATAAATATATCAGATTTTTTTGACTATTTTGGGCCCAGATCCCTCTATCTCTTGGGATTTATTTTATCGATTGAAGCCATAATAAAAGAAACTTAAAGAAAAATGGTGCATTTCTAGTTGAAATCCTTTGAGGTCTTCATTTTTGCTAAGACAATGGCCAAAATCAATGATTTTTTAGAGCTATTGAGCACATTCATGTTGTCTACTGTTGAAGACACAATGAAGGTCAACAAAGACACTCTCTTTGACATGCAAACCTGTCTACAAAATACACAAGAAAACATTGATTTTTTGCAACTTGAATCTCATCTACAACGAGCAGAATTACAACAATGGAGTCATCATTCTAAACCTATTTTTGTTCAGAACAATGAAACAGACTCCCATAAACAACAAGTCAATAATGTTGCAAATTCAGATTCAGTGCCTAATGCAACAAGAGATTTGCATGCAAAAATAGAAATTCAGCCTGCACCTCCCAAGTTGGTCATCAGAACTTGGGAAGAGCTTGTCCACAATAAGCATAGAACTAGTCTTGGATATGACAAGGACATGTCTGTTCGTATTCTAGACTACTCCAAACCAATCCAATTTCAAAGTGCTATATTTCTTTAGGATGGTTCATCTTCACCTGCTCCTCATGACAGTTCACCTTCAGTTGTTCCAGATTCTGCCCCTCCTCCACAACAACAGAAACAACAACAGATTGTGAAATGCCAACACTGTGACCGAGTTGGCCATATGAAAGATCACTGTTTTGATCTTCATCCATGTAAGCACTGTCATAAAGCCAGTCATTCTTCAAATAGATGCTTCAGAAACAAACCTCCTACAAGAACAAAGATTCATCTCGGATGGATCACTTCTTGGCAATGGGCATCAATAGCCAAGAAGATATTTCAGTCATATGTCCGAACTTGTTCTAGAGTATGTTATGAAACCAGCTCAAGAAAAGATAGAAAAGATAGATCAACGCCATAGAATTCAGCCTCTTCGAGGGGGCAAATTCCTTTACATTACATAAATGAACAATTCTTGGATGATACAAATGAAAAAACCTCCTTTCTATATATAGGAGTCTAAGGAGTCACAATATAATCCAGGCGACCTAACAATAATAATATAACGCCACAAAAATAACAATAGAGGGATTCTATGGGGCACAGAAATAACAACATGGGGGTAATAGGGGTACAAAAATATAAATAAGGGGTATAACTACAATAGTAATGGGGTAATCACTAGTATTATAGGGACCCAACATGCCCCTCTCCTTCAAAACAGTGTTGTCCTCAACGCTTGAGTAGTTATGGATACTTCTGCATAAAATTCTCATCCTCCCATGTGGAATCTTCATCGGATAAGTTCTTCCACTTGATAAGATACTCTGAAATTGATCGATTTTGTAGCTGTCAAGTTCTTGTTTCTGTGACTTCTTCTGGTTCCAATATAATTTTTCCTTCCTCGTCAAGTTCTGGCAATATTGTTTGAACTGGGAGCTTGTCGCCTATAACCTTCTTTAAACATGAAACATGGAAAACTGGGTGCAATCGAGAAGCTGCAGGAAGCTCCAATTTGTATGCCATAGTACCAATCTTTTGCAACACCTTGTATGGACCATAATACTTTGGTGATAATTTATTATCCTTCTTAGCTTGCTTTAGGGACATTTGCTTATATTGTTGTAGCTGTAGGAATACCGAATCACCTACATCAAAACTTCTTTCACTGCGATGTTGATCTGCCTGTTGTTTCATTCTATTTTGTGCCAAAACGAGGTTATCCTTTAAGAGTTGGAGGACTTGTTGTTGATGTTCGATGTGATGTTTCACTGCCTGAACCTTAGAATTTTATCTTAAATATGATGTGATGGATGGTGGTTGATACCCATAAAGTGCCATAAATGGGGTTATTTTTGTTGCTGTATGGAAGGAAGCGTTATACCACCATTCAACCAGAGGCAACCATTTGACCCATTGTGTCTGTTTATTAGATACAAAGCAACGAAGATATCCTTCCAAACATTTGTTTACTATCTCATTTTTCCCATCAGATTGAGGATGATAAGATGAGCTATGAGCTAACTGAGTACCAAGACAAGAAAATAATTCTGTCCAAAAATTTCCAGTGAAAATGGCATCTCTTTCACTTACAATAATCTTTGGGTTTCCATGTAGCTTTTGAATTGTTTCCATAAATGCAGTAGAAACTGTAATGGCTTTAAATGGATGTGATAATGGACAAAAGTGTGCATACTTGGTAACTCTGTCAACTACCACCATGATGACACTCTTTCCCTCAGACTTGGGTAAACCTGTGATAAAATCCATTGAAACCTCCTCCCGACATTGGCTTGGAATGGATAAAGGTTGCCATAGACCCGGTGTCTTAATTGTTTCAACTTTATTTTGTTGGAAAACCAAACATTCCACCACAAGCTTTTGAATATTTGATTTAAGGCCATCCCAAAAAAATTCCTTCTTAACCCTGTGGTAAGTTTTTAAAAGTCCTGAGTGCCCTCCTAAGGGAGAAGTGTGCAATTCCATAAGAATCTTTTGTTTTAGCTGGGAATTCTTACAAAGGTATAAGTGATCTTTGTACCATAATGAATCATTTTGCCAGCTAAATGTATCAAACGTACTGGAATCTTGTTGTAGCTTTCGAATAAGTGCCCACACTTCTTCATCATTCTTCCATTCCTCCCTTGCTTCGTTTATCCAATCTGGTTGGATAATAGAAATGACGCACAACAATGCTTCCACATCCTCATTCTTTCTTGAGAGTGCATCTTCCACCACATTTTGCTTCCCTTTTTTATAGATGATTTCAAAGTCATAACCCAACATCTTTGTGACCAACTTTTGTTGCTCTTCAGAGGATAATCTTTGTTCTAAAAAGTATTTAAGGCTATCACGATTCGCTTTTACCTTGAAGTGTCTTCCCATTAGGTAGGGTCGCCATTTCTTAAGTGCATGGAGTATTGCCAACATTTCCTTCTCATAAATAGCTTTGCTTAAAAACTTTCCCTTGATTGGACGACTTTCAAAAGCAATGGGTCTTTCATCTTGCATTAGAACAACACCAATTCCATTTCTTGAAGCATCACATTCCACAATAAAGGTTTTTGTGAAGTCCGGTGTAGCTAAGACTGGTGCTTGGAAATTGCCTCTGTAAGATGTTCAAAGGCCTTTGTGGCTTCCGGAGTCCATGAAAATGCATCTTTCTTTAATAATGTTGTTAGCTTTTGTGAGCGTGACATTTGTTGCACTTGTTCTTGTAATTTTGATATATCATGTAACATTTCTTCCTCTTCTTCATGCGTCATGCTAGAGCTTTTAGGTTCCTTACTAGGTGTTTGCATTTTCTTTCCTCGGGGCATCAGTTACCAATAATAATGCTTTACTATGCCCTTTGAATTCCGTTAAACCAAGCTTACAGAAAATTTTTAAAAAAACTACACACCTTTTTTCACTTTATAGAAGCCTGATATTGAATCTGATGTATCTCTGTAATTTCGGATCATCCAGTTCTGAAATTGAGACCTGTAGTAGCCTTCTGCGTCCTCTTTCCAATGCCACAAGTCTAACCAATTAGATTCTCCAAGGAAGAGTTATGTGAAATCTCCCAGAGTGACTTTCTTTTAGACTAGTTCAGTAAAGCAAACTTGTATGACGTGCCACAAGTCACTGTTTCAACCTTTGGATCTGAAGCAGGCATACAAGAAACCATAGTCTGTCCTCTTTCTGTACCTTCTTACGAAATTTCAATCCAATCCCCAGAGAGAAAGTTATGACGATTTTCCCCAGGTCACCTGTTTTAAATGTAATTCAGGAGTCTGCAAAAAGACCAACTTCCTCAGATCATATCTCCGCAAATATCGTGTGAATCTGAAATTCGGACCCAAGGTTCAGCACGATTTCTTCTCAAATAGGTTTTTTGCGACTTCTGAAACGTCACAGAAAAAAGTTATAGCGAAAATGCCACGATGACCTGTTCGGAGCAGCGAAACCCTAGAATCCAAAGCTCTAATACCAAATGTTATGAAACCAGATCAAGAAAAGATAGAAAAGATAGATCAACGCCTTAGAATTCAACCTCTTCGAGGGGGCAACCTCCTTTACATTACATAAATGAACAATTCTTGGATGATACAAATGACAAAACCTCATTTCTATATATAGGAGTCTAAGGAGTCACGATATAATCTAGTCGACCTAACAATAATAATATAAAGCCACAAAAATAACAATAGAGGGATTCTATGGGGCACAAAAATAACAACATGCGGGTAATAGGGGCACAACAATATAAATAAGGGGTATAACTACAATAGTAATGGGGTAATCACTAGTATTATAGGGACCCAACGAAGTATTGAACAATATTTCAGTTGAGTTTTCTCCATCATCCCACCTTGTATCTGACAGGGGGGGAAATGATGGTCATCTACAAGCTTCAAAGTCACATCAAGCGAGCCTGAGCCACAACTTGCCATACCAGATTCAGAGTTGTAGCCAGAGACAAAGATGCCCTTGAGCATGCCTTCAATTGGTGATGCCTCTTCAAAGAATCGAGGACACTTCCTCTAGCAGAAGACTTCAGCTTCTTGCTAGTTTTGGAAGAGTTCTAGGAATTGCATTAAGCATTCCAGAGTTGTTGGTCATCCTTAAACCATCACAAGTTGAGACTTCCCTTTTCAGGTTGAAGTTCTCCCTTTTATGCGGGGTGAGACCTCCCTTTCATGGTTGAAGGTTTCCCTCTTCAAAACATCAGAAGCACTTCCTCTAGCAGAAGACTTGAGCTTCATGCCAGACGTGAAAGAGTTCTGGGAACTGCACTGAGTGTTCTAGTGTTTGTGGTCATCCTTAAACCACCTCCCTTTATACCAGAATTTCAGAGAGCACATTTAGCTTAGTGATGCCATGTTTTTTACATATTTTTTATTACAGATCTCTTCTTGGGCTCATACATAACCCTTCGGATTAAGGGGGGGGGGGAATTTTGGACACCTAATCCTCTAAGGGTTGGTGTGGAAGCTGAACAACCAAAAGGAGTCCAAGAGACCACCTGGAATATGAATCCAAGGGTCACACCATGTACTATAAATGTATATCATTTATTAATAATAAGTGAACTCTCCTGTTTATCATTCATATTCTGTTGCTGCCATGTGTGTGTTTAACATTTACCCTGCTACGTCCAATCACTTTTTACCCAATTTTTTGGTTTATGTTTGAGTTTTAATCCATGTTACTCCTCCTTGTTGGGGTGGAGGTATTTGCAGGTATTATAACTTCGGTCGAAGAGCTGGAGGAAGCCTTCATCCAGTTCACTTACATGCAGAACCAAGTGCCCAACCCATTTCTGGGTATTTGAATCTAGCTTAGGTTTTATTCGCAAGGGTTTCTTGTCGTTGATGCATTTCAGTCTCTAAGGGAGGATTAATCTGTAAAATAGTTAACTTAGTAATTCAACATTTTCTTGTTTCTATCTTTATGGGCTATAATTATTGTTGGCCCTAAACGGGCGAAATATATTCAGTTTAATGGAGGAATTTGTGAGGACCGAAAACTCAATCGGCTTGTTTATTTGGTACTTTTGGAACAACCCTGCTCTGCTGTTGCAAGAAATGATTTTATGCATATTGTTTAGATCTTGAATAACTTTTAACTATTGTTCTCAACAATTTTCGAGTTAATATAGCATTTTACAATATTTACCTTGGCACCTCCATTTGGAAATTAAGAGCAGGTTTGTGTGTATTAGTATCAATTGAGAATGTAAATTCCTCTTCGACTATGTGTGGTAAAGATAATTAATTCTGACCTTGCCTGCGAGGGTAAGGTTTTGGTAATACATGAGTGTAGGATAATTTCTGGTAGTATAATTGTCTCGAAGTTTAAAAAGCAAAGTTGATTATGCTCTACTGTTTTTCAAATTTTCCTCAGTTGATGTAGACAAATCTATACAAAACTTACTTTTGATTTTGTAATTACCACGACAGCTTATTTGATTCTTTTATACCTGTATGAGTATTTCTATTTCTTTTACCCTTGGGTTCAGGGTTTTTCCGTTACCTAATAGAAGGTTTAGGCATATTTCTTCTTCCATTTTATTTGTAATTTAGGTAATAATGTGTAGGGGTTCGACAGTAATATTTTTCTAAATGTTTGTTTTGTTGACATGAAATAAATACATATACCTAGGTTCTAGCAGATTTCTTTATCACTTGTCCATTATATTATGCTGTCCATTTTACTTAGCACAAGAAATTCTTGATCACTTATCTATTGTAGTTCTAATGTACATTCTATTTAGCATAAGAATTTTTTTATCACTTGTGTATTATACTTCGCGGTACATTTTACTTAGCAAAAGAATTTAATCTACCAGATATCCAGAATGGAAATAAATTACTTATGGACTATTCACATAATATCTCTCGAATTAATCTGCTCAACTCTTAAATGACAGACCTAGCTTATAAAAAGATTTATATCAAATTTCCATCTTAATGAGATTTCTCACTTATCTGGTTCATGTTGTATACCAAATCGGTTTACAAATAAAATTTTTTGATGCTTTTCTTCCCAACCTTGAGACTACTATATCAATAAGTCTCCCCCCAAGCTGTTCCTGGTCACAGGAACCTTTTTCTCTCACTACGAGAATCCTTGATTTCAAGGCTATATGGTCCTGACTAGACGTAGCTACTATAAATTGTTTGATGTCTTAGCATAATTCTACTTTTGTTGTCTCGACATAGTTCTACTTTCGTTATGTTCTTTTCTTTCTTGTTCCTCCTTTCTGCTGATCTCTGATATCCCTATCCTCTTGATCTTTCTTGAGTATATCCTCAAGAAATTAGTTAGGAACAGATAATTGTCTCTCATAACTAATTAACAAGTAAAACAATGTTTACAAATAACTCCTGTTGTCGCGCGGATTGACATGACAATGCTCAAACCAGGGGCTGTCACACTGATCCCCGATCCCTCCGTTTAATCCTGTCTCCCGCGGCTAAGGGGGGTAGTCCCTGTGAGATGATGAGACCAACTGTCAACTAGTTGGTTGGGAGACACGAGATACGATATGAAAAACACCAGATAGATTTGATTAACTTAGCAGACCAGTGCCTTAAGAGATTGTGGTTAAAACGATTACTTGTTAGATGATATAGAAACATGAACTGTGAACAGCGATCATTTTCCATTAGCTAAATCACAATGCTCTTAAAATGACCAAAACGATATCCAACAATTGAGAATTTTCAAAAAAATGAATGCTTTAAACCACCCAGAGAATCGTAAATTATTAACTAGACATCGTATTCGTATCTCAACTTGAAAATTTAGCATCTCAGCATAAAACATATAACGTGAAAATTCCTGAGACTGGCAAAAATAATTTCCCACAAAATTTTTTAAATCTCTTTTTTTTTTTTTTTCAATATTATAAAAATGAAAATTAAAAATCTAAAAATTTAAAATTTAAAATCTATTCTAAAACTAACTATAAATAAAAAATTAAACTAAACCAAAAAAATCTTTTTATTTTTTATATTTAAAAGTAAAATTTAAAAGACTAAATTAAAATCTAAATAAAACAAAACCTAGACTAAATATAAATTAAAATCTACGTTACTTTAAATTAAATTCTAAAATTAAAACTTTTAAAAAAAATTTACAAAATCTATTTAAAATGAACCCCTTTTTTATTTTTTATGTAAAACTTTCATGACAAAACACACAACGAATCTAAAAAACCTAGACATATTAAGTTATGACCTAAGAAATGAAACTATAACTAAAAAAATGAAAACGTAACTAAAATAAAAATCGATCTCATTACCTAAGCTTGAACTAAACCACGCATTTGCCATGAAAAAAAAAACGATTTCACACTACAGTAAAATGAGAAACGCATATATCTTCGACGGATATTCACGCAGAGCAGAATGAAATACACGCAGATTCGGCAGCGGATTTACCTGGCACGATAGCGAAACTGGCGGACGAATTACCTGAGGATTTCTCGAAATGATGCTGCGTTGCAAGACTTCGGTTCAGACTTTCTTACCTGACGCTTTCACAAATTACGTCTGCACATTCTTCCTTAATCAATGCCTGAGATTAAATCAGATTTGCGTTCATCAGTTATATCGTATCTTGTGTCTCTCAACCAACTGGTCGACAGTTGGTCTCATCATCTCACAGGGACTACCCCTTAACCGCGGGAGACAGGCTTAAATGGAGGGATCGGGGATCAGAGTGACAGCCCCGTTGTCGTGTCAATCTGCGCAACAACAACTCCAAAATTCACTTTTCCATAACTAAATTCAAAATATAGTTCTATAATTAAAAATAGTAACAATCTGTTTGATTTGCAATGAAATAAATATTTACATTATCTGGGAATATCACATTGGAATATAATAGAAACAAATCGAATACACAAAACTCAGAAACCTAAAGAAAGAACAAGAGAAATGATTGCAAGAACTATGAATTAGAGATGGTACTTGTTTTTATGAGTCGATACAACCTTGCAATAGATCGACCCAATCAATGACAACCAAACACAAACAATAATTAACAATTGTTTTTCTTAAAGTTTTCATGTTTATGTTTAATAATAATCTAAGGTCAGAACATTGTTTAATTGTCTAATAATGAATCTGATGGTGAACAATGGTGCAAAGTGGTATTTAAGGGAGTTCTTCCATAAACAAACACCTTAACATAATTTTTATGATGAACCACACTAGCTGGTTCGAAAAGCATAAGTAAAAATTTTTCCTATGTGATTTTTACCAAAAAGACTCTTCTTAATAATCTTACTTATAAATTTCATTTATAAATATTAATATTTTATAATAAAATTAATTATATAAAATAATAATTATTATAACCTGACTAAAATTTATTAGAAAATCTATAAATCTATAATCTTTCGATTGTGCTCAAACTATAAAAACTACTTAAATTAAGGATTATTGTTCAAATTATAAAAACTAGCTAAATTGAGTAATGACTTTAAACCCATAAATATTGAATAAACAAAGAAATTTATTTTATAATATTATGAATTAAAATTTGTATTAATTAAGGCTAATAATAATTTAAGCTTAATTAAGCTATTACAATTTAATTGAGTTTAAAGGTTTATTTTACATAGTATGATGTGTAAGGGTGTCTCTCTGTCATCAAAGTTGAAATTTTGCTTATGTCATCGAAAATAAAAATTCTAAAAATTAAATACCTATACAAGACATTTAAATAATGTAGATTCATAGAAAAATTTACACTCGACCAGATTAAATCCGTGTTATAAATCTATTCTAATTTAATTATATGGATGGTGTCTTTTTATTATTATTTTAAATGGGTTAAATTAGGCATTGTATACCTTTTTTATCTCCTTTTTCATTTATCCATCTCCGATTTATGACTTAAATGATATCTGTTCAAAATTTGAATACCTCCACCAAGGTAAGTGTAATTTCAAAATGGATATCATCCTGGTATGTGAGGATTCTGAGCAGTTTGGATCCATAATTAACAGATGAATCCGCATTGGATTGATCCAAGAACTGCTCTTGCCACGTAGAACGATATCAGCACATTCCGTGGCACCGGTGGTCAAATTCGTGGAAATTATTCAATTTACGCGGTCTTTATTGTTTACTGAACGGAGGTCGTGGATCGTCGTCCTGCGGGTGAGATTAATCCTTCCTTTGGACGGGGGCATTGGAGATGTAGGATTGTTGTAGACACTCTGGAATTTATTTTATCTAAATTTGAAAATTGAGGATAATTGTGTAGTGTGGAAACAAGAACCTTAAACTGAAATTAACGTTTGACAACTTCGTTTTCAAGTAAGATGCAACCACCTGGCATCGACTCTGTACTTTTTTAATGGATATACGTTTATATATATATATATATGTTTATATATATATATATATGGATGTCACACATATATATGTAGAGACATAATTTCTTTCATTGCTATTTATTTAAGCTTGTGCCATGGTCTGTTTTTTCTCTAGTTTTGCTGATGAACCACACTTATTGGTTCGAAAGATAAAAATTTCTCTCATGTCATTTCTACCAAAAGACTTTGTTTAATTCATTATTGATCACAAAAGTTTGAATACAGAAAATATTTAAATAAGTGCATATATTTTAGAATGGTTTTAGGAATTTTAATTTAATTATCAATAACTATTAAGTAGATGGTCTGAATTTAACTTCCTCAAAATATTTTAGAATTTTCATGTAGTATACACAAATCAATGATTGAGATTTATCTCCAAAATAGTTATATTCCTTTTCCATTTTTAATTTAATTAATTAATTAAAAGAAATTGTATACTAATAAGTGTCAAATGAAATGAGTTATGGTTTTTTGGTCATATATTATTGATAACCCACAGTAATGGTGCATGATATTATAACAAAACTTATTTACAAATTGATAATCTCCACAATAAAGTACGGATGATGATTAAACAATTTGTTCCATATTTTTTTTAATGTAAATATATTTAACTTATATATTAATTGTTTTTATAACTAATACTTTAAAATAAAGTTATTAAAAAATGTTTTGAAACATTTAGTTTAAAAATAAATTAATATTTTCAACATTTGATTTTAAAATTTAAAAATTATGTACAATGAAATTTAAACTTATTGATAACTTTATAATTCAAATATTCATGTATAATGCAATTTAAATTTTAGCCCTGAAAGACATAATGACCATCTCTAAACTTAAAAGATAAAAATTTGAAGTAGAATTTATAAAAGCTGAAAATATAGGCTGTAAATAAAGAAATAGACAAATCCAATGTCGCACAATCCTAAATTGCCTGGTAGATTCTCTTTTTGTTTTGTTTTCCAACGAACTCGTCTTTTTATCTTACAAGAAACACTATGCTTTTCAATCTTTGTATTATATGTTTTGGAAATATTTTTTCATTAGTATTATATTTAATTATTTTTAAATATCTATATTAAAATTAAGTTTGTTACTTATGGGGTCTTGGATATTTTAATTACAGCGTAGAATTTATTTTCTTGATATGTGAATCTCTTTTAGTGTGTGAAACTTGAAAAAAAATATGTACTTCAAGAGATTTAATTCTCTTCAAAATGGATCTATATCGGTTTTATATATGCATATAGAATGTCCAATTTTTCATTTTTAAAACTACATTTTTGAATGCATAAATGTATACAATGCTTTGAAAGTATACTTGGACACTTGGATTGTGTAAACTACACCACATAAATTTGCAATTCCAACAAATTTTTGCGAGACAAACTTTAAATTTAAATTTAAAATTGGAATTAATGACTCCAAATTAATTTAAACTTTTTAAAAGGGGATAGCTAAAATTCTAAAACAAACCCCCTTCTTTATGTTGATTGCACAATATCCTAGAATCAGAATCGAATGTCAAGTGAAAGACTCCTACTATTAATAGAGTGACTTTAGCCATTTCCTCTATGCAATTACGTTTATTTAATCCCATTATCAATACACACTGACTTTAGTCATTTCCTCTATGAAATTACGTTTATTTAATCCCATTATCAATACACACTAACTTTAGTCATTTCCTTTGTGCAATTACATTTTTTTCGCCAACACCCAGCAAGACCTATGGTAATATTTCTCCTCATTACCCTACATCTTATAGCATGAATATAATATATATAAGATTTGGACATAGTGATATAATTGGAAAAAAATAGATTTAGCCACCAATGATGGTTTGAGCAACACCTGCCAAGACCTATGGTAATGTTTCTCCTCATTACCTTGCATGTTATAGCTTGAGTATAATACATATATAAGATTTTGACATAGTGATATGATTGGAAAAAAATAATTTAGCCACTAACAAGTGTTTGAGCAACATGTATCAGTATGGTAATGTTTCTTCTCATTACCTTGCATGTCATAGCTTGATTATAATATATATATATATATATATATATATAAAATTTTGGCATAGTGATATGATTAGAAAAAAATGATTTAGCCATGAACTATGGTTTGAGCAACATGTGTCAGAAAGGCATCCACACAAGCGTGAGACTGAACACATTTCATGTCCTCTATCCTCAACTCTTTACGCTGTATAACATGTTCCTTTAGTGTATCTTTGCACCTTTAGGGGCAATTGCTAGTTATCAATAATTATTAGACAGATGATAGGGATTTAACCTTCATAGAATGTTATAGAATATTTTTAGTATTATACATAAATAAAAGGTTGAGATTTATCTTTAAAGTTGTTATGCTATTTTTTTTTTGTTTTAATTCAATTCATTAACTTAAGAAAATTATATAAGAGAGTATCATATGAAATGAGTTTTGGTTTTTTGGGCATGTGGTATTGACCAACCATGGTATTGTAATAAAACATATTTAGAGCTTAAGAAGTGAATCATAAAATAATCTTGTTGCATTCGTTATATATATATATATATATATATATATATATATATATATATATATATATATATATATATATATATATATTTGTGTGTGTATTATTTTTATGATTAATAATAATAATGTTAAATAAAGTTATAATTTACCTAATTTTTATAGTTTTTTAATTTTAGCAAGGTAATAAAACAAGTGTTTTGATGGTTATTATGAATTAATGTCTATATGTATTTAGACACCATTTAATTTATATAACTCTAATAATAGCTATCATAACTCAATTTTAAGCTTAAACTTTTAATTATTGATTTTCAAATTCACAATGATACATTAATTAATATTCATAATAAATAATATTAGAATTCTAAACCCTTTAAATTTTATAATTATATTAATAAAATTAATAATCATACCAAAAAAACTTAAATTACTCAAATATATTATTAAGTGTTTTGGCAATGTGAATTTTATAGTATTTTTGGCTGTCTGAATTTTATAACTATATTAATAAAATTGATAATCATAACAAAGAAAAATTACTGAGATATATTATTAATTTTTTGGTGGTGTAAAAAAGAAAATGATACATTTATCTCCCTAAAAAAGAAAATAATTAACCCAAACTTAAATAACCTTATCTTTCATTGAATTCATCAAATCAAAACTAATTACTACACATATCACTTATCCTTAATTTTAACCCATTAAAAAAACCTCTTTCATTGAATTCATTCCGTCAAAACTTGTTACTACATATATCACATTTTATATATATATATATACATTGAAATGATCACCATCTGCTCTGTCATATCATGGCATCACAAAGATCAACTATGCTACCATTTTCTCATGACTAGTCCCTCCGTCCTCAGCAAAGGTTGCAAAACTATTTCTCCGCATTGGAGCATATTTGTTGCATATCTCTTGAATCTACCAAAATATTTAGGTGAAAGATCATTATCACCTTCACTTTCTTGAATAGATTGACATAAAGTTTTATGCAATCAACTGAGGTTAATTGAGATTCATGATGAAAGTCCGACTTCACCTAATCCAAGCAATCCACTGAGATTCATGATGAAAATGTGACTTCACCGTAATCCAACCAATCAAGTGATCTAATTGTTTTGTCTCTCTTCTTTAAATTTCGATTGGTAGTCTCTGGAACAACCCACCACATCACCATAGGTTCCAAACCTAAATCCGCTGTGTCTTCCCGATCATTCCAATTTCCAAACTTTGGTCTACACTTTTGTGCAGTCGGATAGTACAAATAATTGTCCTCTGTACCTTCTCCAAAAGTTGCAACCATATTTGCTATCAGAATATCCAATCTTTCATGCACAATCAGACTTGATTGCATACAGTAAAATATACCTAATCTTTGAAGGCCCCTTGAACTTTACATCTACTTCGGGATCCCTCTCAAGTTTTACAATCCAATTTAATTGAAATGCACTCTACCACCGCCACAGCCACGACGTTCATGAGCACGTCATGATATACTACCATCAGTGGCGTCTTTAACTTTAATGCCATCTCTATACCTTACGTACCTAGTTCCCGTTGTATATATTTGTGCAACTTGTGTATAGCTCCCGTTGTATATATTTGTGGAACTGTTACACAAGTAGGTAGGTGATGCATATTTGTCTCAATTAAATCAATTAAATCAATTATGTAATGTGACTTTTTGGAAGTGTTTATTCTAATTTTTAATGGCAATTCTTATTTCAGATTTTATAGCATTTTAAATGTGTTTGACATGGTCGATACTCAAAGCATATTGATTTCTGTTTCTTTTTCAATGGCAATGGCATGGCGGTTTGTTATATCGGAGTATCTAAAAGCCATATCAGACTACATTTAAAATGGTATAGGGTCTGAAATAAGAGTCTCCATTTCTGATCCACTGTAATTTATTTAGATATGTAACATTGAATGTTAGTGCAAGCAGTGATGTACTGTTATCTTTCTTTACAATATCCCTTACCGGGAAGTGTTGATGTACTGTTAATTTCTTTGCAATTATCATTGTAAGTGATGATGCACTATCATAATTTTTTGAAGTGGTGATGTGGCGTTACCTTTTCTTTACACTGTTGATTTTAAAATATTATGAATTCTTTAAAAAAAAAACAAAAAAAACAATGTGATTTAGCTTCACATCCTTATACTTTCAAAATAATTGACATTACAATCAAATTAACCTCAGCTGTGATATACAAATCATAGTTACCAAATTACTCCTAGTTGTTTACCGAGACGGACGGATGGTTCATTCAATAGCAGAGGATGCTGAGAAAACAGGAAAAAGAAAGAATCTGAAAGTGTGAAGAATCTATGATAGTGTGTTAATTTCTAATGGTGACTAATTTTTTAGGATCTTATATTTTTTTTAAATATGTTTGTATTTATTATTATGAATTAGTTTAGAGAAATAAGAAAATATTTTAAATTTAAGTTTTTAAAAGAATAAATTTTTTTAAGGGTATTGATAAATATGGTTTTTAATTCAAAATAAATTGAGAACCATTGTAGGATCTTATATTTTTTTTAAATATGTTTGTATTTATTATTATGAATTAGTTTAGATAAATAAGAAAATATTTTAAATTTAAGTTTTTAAAAGAATAAATTTTTTTTAAGGGTATTGATAAATATGGTTTTTAATTCAAAATAAATTGAGAACCAGTGTAATATGCAGCCTTTCTGCTTAGTACCTGTTTACTATGTGTAATTAATAACAAAAAAATAATTTTATTTTTTTTACATATAACATAAAGCATTAACTGGGATTTTTAAATGACACTAACTTTCATGGTTGAGCATGATTTGTGATATCCTTGAGACACAAATTTAAGATATAGTTTTTGTTGATCACAAAGATATATAGAACAAATCTTATGTTATAGGACAACTAACATGCTAGAGTAATTAGGAGTTATAATGACACTAACATCCATGAGAAAACATATTTTATGATATGCTTGAGATACAAATCCGAGTTATAGTTCTAGTGACCATATAAGCACATAGAAATACTCATTACTTATAGTTATTTGCAAAGACAAATAATAAAATAAAATACAACTTAAATGCTAAAAGCCAATTAATGAAAATGACAAAAATAATAAAATATATTTTATTAAAAATTATATTAGCTTTAATATAAACAATAAAAACAATAAATATTTTTATAAAAAAATATTGTTATTAACATGACAATAATAATATAAGCATATAATATTCTATTTAAATAAAAAAGAAAAATGACAAAATAATATCAATTAATAAGTTATTCTAAATTTGATTTTTAATACATATAATTTTCAATTTAAATATTAAAAATAAATTAGTGAAAAGACAAAAATAATAAGATGTATATTTTTTTAATAAAATATTATGTTGTTGTTACTATCACCACTAATTTCATATATATATATATATATATATATATATATATATATATATATATATATAATTTAAATTACACCCTATTGATTTTATTAATTAATGTAGTAATAATAATAGTTATAACCTAAGATCAATTATAATACAATAACATATATCTATTTTTATTAATTAATATATTAACTTTAGAGTACGAATATTTTTTATAATAAATATTATTTGTAAAATATAAATAAAAATTCATCTAAACCCATATACTTAAAAAAAAGCCTCATTGCAATCTAATTCCATATCTATCTATCTATCTATCTATCTATCCATCTATATATATATATATATATATATATATATATATATATATATATAACAATTAAAAACAAAAATAAGAATATAGAGAAATAAAATTATTTTTTAAGGAATAGATGGTACACTATAATAATTATAGTACATATCAATATAATAACGGTTGTACATATTGTATACATGTCATTTTTACATATTTTTCTCAAAGTTATATTCTTTTAACAATTCAAAAATAAAACCCATAAAAATGGTATATTCAATAATTTAGAGCAATAAAAATATAGAAATTTTAGATTTAAAAAATTCAAAAAAATAAATTTAATTTTAGAAAAAATCAGTTTAATATATTAATTTTTTAAAATTTTTATAAAATTTTGAAAAAAAAATTATAAAACAAAAAATCAATATTTTTTTTACTATAAAATAATTACAATATAACCTGGTATATATATATATATAGATATATCGTGAATATAACAAAGAAAGTCTTTAAAATGTATATTGTTGATTTTTTTAAAATTAAAATTGGTTTATTCCCAATTTTATCTATTGGAATTCGAACCGGGTAACTATGATACAAATCCTCATATTTACGGTGCAGTACTGCCATCTTGTAGATCCTTCTGACAGGTTAACAGGTTCATCGATTATTCTCTTTCCAAGTAGCTAGGACCTGTTGCTTGGCATCTTTTCCATTAACACTTGGCAACCCTACTATATTGAATGAATCGATGTTTTCAATATACCTGAACCATAACACTCGGCAACCCTACTATATTGAATGAATCGTTGTCCGCAATTTCAAGCAACCGTTCCTTTCCTTAAATGGAATTCGATCGACTACTATATTTTTAAAATGGGGCTAGTCCCTTATAGAAGTTGTATTAGTTCCGGTAAAATATATACAATATTTAAAAGCAAATCTGTCACATTAAACACATCAACCAATATACAATCTCAATGTTACAACATAAATTGCAAACGCA
The DNA here is from genome assembly GCA_031772625.1 of Pinus tabuliformis. Classification (NCBI taxonomy): domain Eukaryota; kingdom Viridiplantae; phylum Streptophyta; class Pinopsida; order Pinales; family Pinaceae; genus Pinus; species Pinus tabuliformis. The sequence continues at coordinate 1,207,435,004 of CM062804.1, read as the reverse complement.
GCATCACTATTTGCAAACGCAGCATCACTATTGGGAATTGAACACGGTCGGGGTGCGAGAAAGCCGACTGTCTCGATCGTCGAACCATGCACTGATCTATGCTACTATATTTTATTTATTGAATTCTCCATTAAATGTTGTTAAAACCTTTCCAAATCTCTCACCGTTATACTTAATGTTAAAACACTACAATGATCGAAACTGTCAAATTTGATAAACAATTTGGTTTTCAAATTCCACTTAGTTTCATATTTAACAAGTGCCACTGGCGTAGCCGTAGTCCCTGCCAATTTGCAATTTCAGGACACAAATATTTTGTTTTATTGCGTTGCTTGGATGCAGGGATGAATATACCTTCTTAATCTAATCAAAATTTAATTGGGCAACGTAGCTGGCAGATAGAGAGAGGTAACTCTTTCAAAACCTTCGACAATGTCCATCGACACATCAAATTAACTCTGGTAATCAGGACTGTTGGTTTGCACTCAGGGTAAGATTTGTAAGACTGGAAAGATCCCTAATTGAGGCAGGCAAACTCTTCAAGTGGTTGCCGTGTAAATTTAGATCAGTCAAGCTTGAAAGCTCCTCAATGTAATCAAGAAGACCACACAATTGATTTGAGTTCAAGTCTAGATTTATTAACCTGGAAAACTTTCCTATGGAATTAGGAAGTGTCACAATATGGTTTTCATACAAATTGAGTTGAACAAGGTTGCTAAGCTTTCCAATTGAATCAGGGAGCCACTCAAGCTATTCCACTAATCTTCCTCGAACATCCAAATTCTCAGCACCTTTCTTCGCAGTTGCTTCAATAAAGCTGGCAATTTTTATTAGACCGAAGTTTTGTCCATCGTCCCCTGTTTAAATCACCATCAAAACAATTACTAATTCAGGCACCTTGGATTCAGTTGCACAAAAATATGAAAAGTACATAAAATTCTCTAACAATAACTATTTTGGTTGACAAAGAAATTTGTGGCCAAGATTCATGCCAACTACAATCCCAAGTTCATGGAGCACAGTTCAACCACCATTCCCAAGGACAGAATAACATGGTTGCATGGTTGCATTTATCCAGGTGTTGTGTGCTATTTCTCTAGCCTAATCAACCTGCGCATTGGAAAGGGAAGCAAGGTGGTTGTTCCTGCCGGCAGCAATGGCAGTCGAGCAGGTTGAGATTTAGCGTGTTTGCACCTATCTCTAGCTACTTTCACTTTCATTAGCCTTAAAGAGTGTTATGCCTTCTCCTATGTGTACTATAAGCTCTAGAAAAGAGCCATGAAAATTGTTCGTCAGACAACTTGATATCAAGAAGAAAATTTCATTATCCACTGCCAAATTGTCCATTGAATTTTCCACTGCACAAAATGTTTCTCAGATAGCAGAATTAAATGAAGCATCTAGAAAATGGCATAGATGATGATGATGGTTTCCTTTCAAGCTCATATCAATGGATTGTAGGTAAGTTTCATAGAACCATTTACCAATTCCATGTCTCAAGACTCTTTCCTTAATTCTATAATGAATATGGCATATATGTTTGAAGCAGGGTTTGTGTCGAGAGGCTTAATATATATTTTAAAAATTGGGTATTGAAGTTTTCATTTTTTATATTTGGGTTAATAACAAAGACCCACATAGAGCTAGGTTTGCTAGACCCACATAGAGCCAGGTCTTTTGTACACCTTGGGGTGAGATGCTTGATTGGCTATTGATACATTGTGTCTTTCTAAAAGACCTCTTTAAATGTCCCTATCTTAGAACCTTGCTTCTCTGAATGGAAAAATGAAAAAGTTTGTATGGATTTAATGGTAGGTTTCTAACAATCTCGAATGGCATGGAAAGGAATTTACAGATGTTAGCAGTGATTTCTTTATAAGTTTCACACCCAAAATGCCAATTTATGTTCTCTTCTATACTAAACAGAAGAAAGTTGACATTCTCTATTATGGGAAGTTTCACACTGAGAATCTCTATTAATGTTCTTTGTTATACTGAATGAAAGAAATTCAAGGCCAAAGCAAGCTAGAAGAGCTAGCCAAGGTTATGCAGAGTTGTAGTTGTAGTGTGAGACGCGTAGTGACGTCGTCCCACCTAGTTTAACGCCAAATGTCGCCAAAGGTCCATGACATCTGAGTTTAACGCCAAAGGTCCATGACATCTTAGTTTGACACACTCCATTTTAGGCCCTTACCCATCAATTCCTCTTGCTCTTGCCCTTACTGGCTCTTGATCTTGTCCTTGCTAGCTAGTAGTCAACCCGATGGGATTTAGACTTAGACTAGTATGATAGATTAGATAAACCACAACGAACATGCTATGTTCCTCCAAAATGCTAATTAAATATAGTGGGTTCCGAGTGGAGTCACCAAGCTCATTGATTAATTAGTTGGGTAGGAGCTTTCAAATGCCCAATTGAATCAAAAGAGATGGAGAGTAGGTTAGAGGCTCTAATGGTAGACAAAAGGGGAACAAACAAAAGGGCCATGAGTTACAGAGTGAAAAATTGTAAATAAATTAATTTAGAGAGTGAAATTTTGAAAAATTATTGAAACATTCTACACACAGTAAAACATACCATATCATTTCTATGACAAAGAATGCATTAGTTTCTTACTTTCAGGGTTTGGAGCTGGTTTGTTGCTCCACTATTTTTCCTAATCGACCACCAATAAATGCAAGGTAAAGCATAAGCATTTTAATTGTTTATGTTCTTCTTGTTCAGTTGTTCTTCATGTTCCATTTTTTCTATTGTCGAAGATTGAACTCATAATTGGCTTGGAGTTTTTCAAGGAGGCACAAAACTAATTTTTCTGCACCTGTGCAATCTGGGTTAGGGCACATATTTTTGCTATTTTGGTGTGTTGAAGGGCCATGAGAATGAAAGAGTATATTTCTGTTATTCTAGTGCACTAAGGAGAATAGCATGCTAAGGAGAATAAACAAGAGTCCGCAAACAATAACCAACAAGAGTGGGAGGAAGCTTGTGTTGTTTTAGCAGTTATGGAAAACCTAACACATGGTTAACATGCTAAAAACGAGTTACTCGACACTTTGTTTGGATCACGAGATAGGAAATTTTGGGTTATGCTTTAATGGAAAGTATTTGAAAACATTAAATGTTTTCGAATTAATGCTAACTCCAATTTAGCATTAAACCGGATCAAATTAAAATTCAAAACTTGTTATCCTAAGTTTTAATTAAAAACACGTAAATGATACGGTTTTGTGCGCAATAAGAGGTGGAAACTCAAACTTTGCATAAAAAATTGTTTGATGGAATATTTCTCTTAAAACATTGGTTATGCTTAATTGGTCAAAGTGAATTAATGCTCGGTCAAGGATGAGCGATCACTATAGTCCTTGCCCTGCCAAAGGCAGGGACTAATAACCAACCATTAAATGAATCATGAATCACTGTTTCGACTTCTAGGTAATAGTTTCATGTTTAAAATAGATTTGGGAATATTTTGGATGATGAAAAAGAGTGAGTTCAAACATACTCTAGTTTATTAAACTTTGAAATATAATTGGAATATGTAATTAAGCTAAATTCAACTATGACAATTATAACCATTTCCATCTTTAAATTGTCTTTTCCAAGCCAATTCATTAACTTCATCATGTATGTACATGGTGTATCAATTTTTCTGTTTTCTATGTTGATTATTATGTGTAGCATGTCATATACAATTAATTAGTACTTCCTGAAGGGGCAAGAACGTAGTAAAAAGTGGTTTGGATTTTTTTATACTTAAAATCAAGTGAAATGCATAATGATGCAAAGCTCCAATTTCAATGGAATTGGTGATGAATGCTATAAAAAGTGGTTTGTATTTTTTATTTCAAATTAACTGAAATGCATAATGATACAAAGCCACAACTTAGATGGAATTGTCAAGGTGTTTTAGGTGTCATTCAATGATGTTCATTAAATGTTTTTATAGATTACAAATGGATTGCATGATGCAAGGGAGCTCCAATGAGATTGTGGGTCCAAGACCAATGCCTTCGGCATTGCATTTTTTGAGACAACTCTAGGTTTTGTTCAAAATTGTTATTAGTATTTTTGTTATTTTCAAATTATATGTCTCAATCTACAATTTTGGATTATAAGGACAATTTTGTGCTTGGTGGGAATCATTAGATTATTTCTATATTTTTCATTATGGATATGTTAACGCTCAAAGTAGCAGCTGTCCTAGGAGGGGATCCTAAAAGGGAAATTACTAGGTTAAGGGAAACAATGGAGCGATAGCCCACTGTCACCTCAGCTAAGGCTGCCTACTCTTTACGGACATTCACCAATGGGAGGAGACCCGGTATGAGGGGAATTACTAGAAAGATGAATCAATGAACTGAAAATGAGTGATTCCTAAGGCCTATTAACAAGAGAGACTCAATTGCATGGTTCAATTGCTTGATAAACAAGGTGTAAAGATCTTCAAAAAGGGCCAAGGAGGTTTCAAGGGCTATGGTTTGAAAATGAGACTTGTAAAGGAGGGACCTAATCCTAAAAACCCTTGTGAAATATTGGTTTCCAAATGGTCTTTGTGAAATTATCATCAATATGTTGTGGGACCACATGGGACCAAGATGACCTAGAATTAGGTCAAGGGGGTGGAGTTGACCAATCAAGGGTGTTCTTGACCTGAATGAGGGGGAGAAGGGGATCAAAGGGGAAATTTTCACTAATTTTGATGCAATGATCCTATGACGTCACTAGGCAAGGAAAAGCAAGGGCAAGAATCGATCTCGGAGCTAGGGCTTAGAATATCTGAAGATCCCATCGTCGTAATTGCTTCAAATTTGAAGGGATTCTAGGAGACACAAAAGCACAATAGAGGGGAAGAGATTGAATTTTTTGAGAGGGTGAATCATGAGAAATTTGATGCCCTAGATCACCTATTAGGGCTAGGCTTAGAAAGAAAGGGAGAAGGTGAGAAAGATATGATTTTAGGTGATCACCTATGGAGGATCAGTGTCTAACCCTTTGGAAGAAATGGAGTCAAGGAAATTTTAATGCTTGGAGTCAATTCACTTAGTCAAGGAGGCCTCTAGAACAATTTTGGATGGCAATTAGGGCATGGGACAATTGCTTCAAGGTCTTTACACTTCGATATGCAATATATGATGACTTATCAAGATAAAATTTTGACAAAATATCTCTAGGAACATTCACTCATTCATACATGGCCCATGACATGATGCAATGCTATAAAAGGGAAAGTTTCCACAATTTCACATAAGGAAAATAATAAATTCAACCTAGTATAATGAAAATCCCTAACGACATGTATGTGACAATAAGAAAGTAACAAATAGCATTAAAAGAGTACTTACATGTAAGAAATAGTATATCCAATCATCATTAAATGCCAATAGTGAAGATCTAAGACATAAATGAAGAGATCCAAACATCAAAATTCATCCATTCATCCAATTTCATCCACCAAAAAGGATAGCAAAAATCTCACAACAGAGAATGATCTAATCCAAGTGATGATGATCAAAATGATTCATCACACTTGTATTTATACACTTCCTAATGAATTCAATTTAGCTAATTTGTCCTAATTTAGCCCCTAAAATAAAAATAATGTGCATAATAACAAAAGTTTTGGTGACAAACCCACCAAATAACTCAATAATGTAAAGATGAGCCTCTCAAGAGGCTCGAATGATCAACAAAGTGATTCATTGGGACTTTGAGGAGGCCTGCTGAAGTCCAAGTGATGTCATGATGAAGAAATGGACTCCAAACATAGTAAACAAGGGTTGGCCCATTGTTTTCCAATCAAAAACTTGTGGTGCTGCCAAGTGAGTGTGGGGGCACAAGGACATCCTCATGGATCAAATATGCATGTAGACCATTTGTAAGGGCTGGAGTAATGACATAAGTTGTTCCTCTACAATAGGACTCATCCTGGAACATATGTCAAGTGTATGGTGCAACTGTGGAGTCAGCTGGGAATGGTGGACCAGGTTCATCATACTCAACCAAAAGGTGGAACACAATTAATCAATGAACATTGTTGGGGATCCATGAAGTCATATATGCTATGGTGGAGGCCCATGGCTCTTAATGCTTGTTGGCATTATGATTCAGGTGTTGTACTTGATGGCAAACTCTTTTAGATGGTAAATCAAGAAGGACGCAGGAAATTTTGTTCAGCAAGTGCGTCCCCGCAGGTATTCCATATAGAACCCGCGTCCAGGGACGCTGGCCAGCCGTTCAGAAGGTGCGTCCGCCCAGTGCACACATTTCAAGGTAGAGAAAAGCTCGTGGGGGCTTCTTGTGTGGTATCTAGCCGACGGTTGCGTGTTTCTATGGTGTCGGCTCGTGGTATTGTTCCACGCTTTGGGGAGAAGCTTGCCTATATAAAGCAAAGGAGTTCATTTGGATTATGCATCATCTTGGTTGATCATCTCTTGGTGTGATCTAGTCCATATCTTTAAGGGTAAATCTTCTAATGGACTACGATCTATATGGCGCATGATCAGATCTGTGGATCTGAGTGTTTGGGTTGGTTCTGAAGTCCTCTTATCTTCTATATCTAAAAGGACGCAGATTCAGTGAAGGGAAAGTGCGTCGGGACGCAGTACAGTAAAGGATCAGGTGCGTCTCTGAAGCGAAGGACGCGGCGCGACTGTGGTATTGGGTGCGTCTCTGAAGCAAAAGACGCGGCGCGATAGTGTTGATGTGTGCGTCGGTCGCAGACAAGCAAAAGTAACAGTGCGTCTGCACGCAGAACAGCATAAGGTATACTGCGTCCAGTCGCAGGCCACAGAAAGAAAATATGCGTCCCTGTCTCAAGATGATCTGTTAACTGTATATTTCTGTTCATAAGGTGTTCTGGGTTGTTTCTGTAATTACTGATCTGATATCTGTAGTAGACTGTATCTGTTGTATACTTGTTGATCATTTTGAAAAAGAAGTAGGGGGTTGTAGCTCCCTTCCAGGAGAAGTCTGGAAAACAAGAAAGAGTTGTAGCTCTTTGCAGGTTGCAGCCTGCGTGCTGGTAAAGGACTGCACCAGTACAAAATCATTGTAAAAAGAATTTCTTGAAAGAAGATAGAGACATTATTGCAGCAGGTGGTTTTTCTCCCGCATTGGGTTTCCACCTTATATCTTGTGTTCTTTGGTGTGACTGTCTATTTTTCTTTATTCATGCTCATTGTTTTATGGTACTGATATGCAAGAATATTTCAAAAGATCAAATAAGGAAGATTTGGTAAATTGCTAGATAATACTGATTCCCCCCCCCCTCAGTATTATTTCCAACAATTGGTATCAGAGCAGGTCCTTCAGAACAGCTTGATCGCTTGAAGGTAGATCGTTCATCATGAGCAACTACGAGAGAGAAGCATCAATCAGGCCACCCGTCTTCGATGGAACAAACTTCAATTATTGGAAGGTAAGAGTTACTGCATATCTTCAATCTCTTGGTACAGAAGTTTGGAACATTGTAGAATCAGGCTATGCCTTTCCTTCAGTTACTCCTACAGATCCAGCTGAGAAAAAGCAGTATGAAACAAATGCAAAAGCAGTCAGTACTCTATTAGGAAGTATATCTCAAACAGAGTTCATGAAGGTCATGCACTTCAAATCAACAAAAGAGATATGGGACAAAATGATCACTAGCTATGAAGGAGATGAACAAGGTAACAAATATAGATTGTTAATGGCATTTGAAGATGATAATTATGAGGATGCTATAGATGTGGATAACCTTTATGATGAAATTACTAGACTCAAGAGATGTATAGAAGAAAAGAACATGATTATTGATACTCTACAATTTCAGATTGATGAAAAGGAAAAACATCTTGAAAAATTAGAAGGTGAAATTGTTGGTCTTAGAAAAGAAATTGAGAAAACAAAAACTATTAATCTCAAGTTTGTCAAAGGATCTGAAACGTTGAATGAGATTATCAGTGTGCAGCGATCTCCTCTAAATAAGACAGGTCTGGGCTACAATGGAGAAACTTCTCAAGCTTCCACTTCAAAAAGTTATCTTGATGCAGCAAGAAGAAATGAGCAAGAACACAAGGAAGATCATCAGGTAAAGCAGGGACAAACTTCAAACTATCAGGGGCAATCCAGCTTAAGGGTGAACAAAAGCCACAACCAGCCACAGGTAAAACCTTCTCAATTTGGTTCAAGAATAGATGAAAATAGAAATTACAATCAGTCGGCTGGTAGATTCAATAATCGCAGAAACTTCTTCAATGGACAATGCTTTTCTTGCCATAAATTTGGTCACAAAGCAGCCCAATGTGTTGCGTATAAAACAATCATGACTAGGGAAGCTCAAAAACAAAGAAGCATGACAGGGAATACAAAAAGGACCTATAACAATTTTTCAGCTCTTGAAAATGAAGTTGAATGCTCTATTTGCAATAATTTTGGACATGAAGATGTTGAATGTAGAAGCAGGTTTCCGGAAAGAAAGGTACAAGAACAAAAAAGGGAACAAACCTCAGGCACCAAAACATGGAAAATAAAGGAACCTCAAACAGAAAGATGTGGGATAGCATTCTATGCAGAAGGACAAGAAAATCTATGGTACATTGACAGTGGATGTTCAAAGCACATGACAGGTGATAAAGAAAAACTTGAATCTTACTCTAATTTAGAAAAGGGAAAGAAAGTCTCTTTTGGAAATGATACTCCTGCAACTATAAAAGGAAAAGGTATTGCTCCTTTAAAAGAAGATGTTAAGGCTGGAAATGTTTTGTTTGTTGATGGACTAAAGCATAATCTTCTAAGTGTAAGCCAGATGTGTGATCAAAGAACCGAGGTTATATTCAGATCAAATGGATGTCTTGTTCGTGATCTTGATACAGGTAAAACAGTTCTCAAAGGAAAAAGAACTTCAAATAATCTATACATTTTTGATGAAGAACAACAACAATGCTATTTAAGCAAGGATGAAGAGCACTGGTTATGGCATCGAAGATTGGGACATCTAAGCTTCTCACAAATAAGGAAAGCTTGCAAATATCAGGCAGTTCGCGATCTTCCAGATATCAAAATTCCTGACAACACCATGTGCAGATCATGTCAGTTTGGAAAACAGACTAGAACTAACTTTCCAGAGAAAGAAGGATCAGCCAGTATGCCTCTTGAGCTAGTACATACAGATGTATGTGGACCATTCAGAAAAAGAACACCTAGAGGAGAGGAATACTTGATATTATTTATTGACGATTTCTCCAGGTTTGTTTGGTTAGGACTTATGAAGCACAAAGATGAAGCTTTCGAAAAATTCAAATCCTTCAAAGCCTTGGCTGAAAATGAATCAGGTCACAAGATTAAGTGCCTCAGATCCGACAGAGGTGGAGAATTTACTTCAAATGAATTTTTCGATTTCTGTGATGAACATGGAATAAGGAGAGAATTTTCTACAGCTAGAACTCCTCAGCAAAATGGAGTAGTGGAAAGAATGAACAGAACAGTCCAGCAAATGGCTCGTGCTATGCTTGATGAATCAGGAACTCCTGCAACCTTCTGGGGTGAAGCTGCACATGCGGCAGTTATTATTCTCAACAAGACAAATGTCCGAGTGAACAGCACTCAAACTCCTCATGAGCTCTGGAGTGGTAAAACTCCTTCAGTAAAGCACTTCAAAATCTTTGGGAGCAAATGCTATATCAAAAATACTGAGGAGCAGCTTGGCAAACTTGATCCTAGAGCAGATGAAGGAATTCTTCTTGGCTACTCTCCACATAGCAAAGCATACAAATGCTACAATAAAAGACTTGGCAGAATTGTTGAAAGCATTGATGTAGTGGTTGATGAGAAAGGATACATTCCTAGGCAAATACATCGTGAAGACATTGAAGAAGATGAAAGCAACCCTCAAAGACAGAATGATGAAGAAGAAGAACCGCAAGAACAATTTCAAGACGGACCTCACGAAGAAGCAGAAGAAAGAACAAGAATAGAAGAAAAGACTCCATCCAGATATGTTCAAAAGAACCATCCAGAATCTCAGATCATGGGACAAAAGGAAGCAGGTATACAAACTAGAAGAACAGTTGTAGAAGCTTCAAGTTATTTGGCATTACTCTCCTCTACTGAACCACAAAATGTGAAAGAAGCATGCAAAGATGAATGTTGGGTGAAAGCAATGGATGAAGAACTTGAGCAAATCGAAAAGAACAATACTTGGGAGCTGGTTCCTAGACCAAAGGATAAGAATGTTATCGGAACAAAATGGGTTTTCAAAAATAAATTGAATGAAAATGGAGAAGTAATTAGAAACAAAGCCAGACTTGTTTGTAAAGGGTATGCACAGCAAGAAGGAATAGACTTTGAAGAAACTTTTGCTCCTGTTGCAAGACTTGAGGCCATCCGAATGTTTCTTGCTCTCTCAAGTTGTCAGAACTTCAAAGTATTTCAAATGGATGTGAAATCAGCTTTTCTGAATGGAGACTTGGATGAAGAAGTGTACATTGAACAGCCAGATGGTTTCATTCTTGGAAACGATCCAAATCTTGTATGCCGATTAAAAAAGGCTCTCTATGGTCTCAAACAAGCTCCAAGGGCTTGGTACTACCGGTTGGACAAATATCTTCATCAACAAGGTTTTTCAAAAGGTTCAGCAGATAGCAATCTTTATATAAAAGTTGAAAATGACAAATTACTAATACTTGTTGTGTATGTAGATGACATTATTTTTGGCAGTAATGAAGAAGCTATGAGTCAAAGCTTTGCCTCAGTCATGCAGAAAGAATTTGAGATGTCCTTGCTAGGAGAACTGACATACTTTCTTGGTTTGCAAATCCAACAAAAGAAAGGAGGAATCCTTTTATCTCAAACCAAGTATCTCAAGCAGATTTTGAAGAAATATGGCATGGAAGATGCAAAACCAGTATGTACACCCATGGTTACAGGATGTAGTCTCAGTGCAAATGACGAATCTGCAGCAGTTCATCAACCAACCTACAGATCTATGATTGGAAGTCTACTATATTTGACAGGTACCCGACCAGACATCATGCATGCAGTTGGAATAGTTGGAAGGTTTCAGGCAAATCCAAAGGAGACTCATCTTCAAGCAGTAAAGAGAATCTTCAAATATCTTCAAGGGACTCAAAATTATGGCCTATGGTATCCTAGAGATACAGATCTCACTCTTCATGCTTATACAGATGCAGATTGGGCCGGAAGCGTGGATGACAGGAAAAGCACAAGTGGTGGTGCATTCTTTATGGGTTCTAGACTGGTATCTTGGTTCAGCAAGAAACAGAGTTCAATTGCCTTGTCTACAGCTGAAGCGGAATATGTTGCGGCTGCATCTTGTTGCACCCAACTTCTTTGGATGATGCAGACTTTGCAGGATTATCAAATCACTTGTACACCTCCTATTCCTATCTTATGTGACAACACAAGTGCAATCAGCATCTCAAAGAATCCGGTTATGCATTCAAAAACCAAGCACATACCAATCAAGTACCATTTTCTCCGGGAACAAGTACTTGAACAGAAGGTCAAATTGGAGTATGTTCCTTCTAAGGAACAAGTTGCTGATATTTTCACCAAACTGTTGCCCAGGGACACTTTTGAATACCTCAGGCAAAAGCTGGGGGTTGTTGATGCATCATCTCACTGTTGACCATCTTCCTATTGATGGTATAGGCTCAGGGGGAGCACATAATGCATTGTTGGCATTATGGAGAAGGAGATCTTGGAAATAGCTGCAATATGTCTCTGTCTCCTTCATGATGGATTTCTGGTTACAAATCTGGAGAAGCATGAGCATAGGGGGAGCATACCCTTTGCTCTTGATGTCAAAGGGGGAGAATGATGAAGCTGAAGATTATGTGGTTGCCATCAAGTCCAAAGGGGGAGTTTGTTGGCATTATGATTCAGGTGTTGTACTTGATGGCAAACTCTTTCAGATGGTAAATCAAGAAGGACGCAGGAAATTTTGTTCAGCAAGTGCGTCCCCGCAGGTATTCCATACAGAACCCGCGTCCAGGGACGCTGGCCAGCCGTTCAGAAGGTGCGTCCGCCCAGTGCACACATTTCAAGGTAGAGAAAAGCTCGTGGGGGCTTCTTGTGTGGTATCTAGCCGACGGTTGCGTGTTTCTATGGTGTCGGCTCGTGGTATTGTTCCACGCTTTGGGGAGAAGCTTGCCTATATAAAGCAAAGGAGTTCATTTGGATTATGCATCATCTTGGTTGATCATCTCTTGGTGTGATCTAGTCCATATCTTTAAGGGTAAATCTTCTAATGGACTACGATCTATATGGCGCATGATCAGATCTGTGGATCTGAGTGTTTGGGTTGGTTCTGAAGTCCTCTTATCTTCTATATCTAAAAGGACGCAGATTCAGTGAAGGGAAAGTGCGCCGGGACGCAGTACAGTAAAGGATCAGGTGCGTCTCTGAAGCGAAGGACGCGGCGCGACTGTGGTATTGGGTGCGTCTCTGAAGCAAAAGACGCGGCGCGATAGTGTTGATGTGTGCGTCGGTCGCAGACAAGCAAAAGTAACAGTGCGTCTGCACGCAGAACAGCATAAGGTATACTGCGTCCAGTCGCAGGCCACAGAAAGAAAATATGCGTCCCTGTCTCAAGATGATCTGTTAACTGTATATTTCTGTTCATAAGGTGTTCTGGGTTGTTTCTGTAATTACTGATCTGATATCTGTAGTAGACTGTATCTGTTGTATACTTGTTGATCATTTTGAAAAAGAAGTAGGGGGTTGTAGCTCCCTTCCAGGAGAAGTCTGGAAAACAAGAAAGAGTTGTAGCTCTTTGCAGGTTGCAGCCTGCGTGCTGGTAAAGGACTGCACCAGTACAAAATCATTGTAAAAAGAATTTCTTGAAAGAAGATAGAGACATTATTGCAGCAGGTGGTTTTTCTCCCGCATTGGGTTTCCACCTTATATCTTGTGTTCTTTGGTGTGACTGTCTATTTTCTTTATTCATGCTCATTGTTTTATGGTACTGATATGCAAGAATATTTCAAAAGATCAAATAAGGAAGATTTGGTAAATTGCTAGATAATACTGATTCCCCCCCCCCTCAGTATTATTTCCAACAATGCTCACCCTACAAGTGCTAATGTGGCCCTCTAGAGGTCTAGGACCTCGTATAGGGAGACCAAGCCCCAAACAGAGACCCACTTGTAATCCTGCGTAAGATCCAATGCATCCCCTTTGCCCTCCAATACAACCATTCATTAGAATAATCAAGTAATAAGTCTTACAAGTCATGGGATCAATGGGCACTTCATGGTGGAATACAATTCCATAGTGGGCTTTGGCATGTACAAGTGTCTCCAAGCTCAATAGTGGGTTAACCAAGGACCCTATTAGGTGATCTCAACCTCTAAAGGGGGTGACTTGTCCATGGTACATATTTTAAGTGCTAGGTGGCAAATGATTTAATTATGGAATGTAACGGGGATCAGGGGAACCATTCATACCAAATGTCAAGGTTCATGGGTAGCTATAATGAGGGAAGACCACACCTGGGTATATGAGTATAGGATGGAGAAAATCGTGGTACATGAGTTACCCTGAATTTTTTTTCCACCCTTCTCTATATGCCATTTTCCTTTTATTGATTTTTCTTCATAACTACTTGGGGCTCCATGGGATGAGAGCATGATGTATAACATGTATCAGTGGATATTGTTGGGTCCTTCATTTTTGAAGGAATAGCAGTCGCAAAGGACATTTTGTACAAAGCTTCTAGAAATAAAGCACCGAAAAAGCAAAGCGGTCGTGGAATACTTATTTTACGACTTGTGTGGCGGAAAATAAGGGTGCACACCGAAGTACTAAGAGCTAATTTTTATAAATTCAATAGAGAACCAAGGCAATAGCCCTAGGTATTGGAAAACCATGGATCAAGCGAGCGAGGGACCAAAGAATAAATAAAGTGAGTGTGAGTATAAATGAGAATGAAAAGTAGCGAGAAATGGTTGTTGAAAATTTTTCAAAGTTTAGACAGTTCTGTGGAGTTTGGATAGTGCTATTTAAACTGCTATGTAGAATTTATATTTTGATGTAACTTTCAAGATCTGAGTTATGTGGGAGAACGACTGCTTATACACAAATCGAGCTATGTATTGATCCATTTTGATAGTTGTTTTGAATATTAATGTTGATCACACGTTTGTAATGTGTTGCAAGCTGTAAGGGATAACTGTTATATAATCATGCTCTATTGTTTCAATAATAGAAGGAGAATGGGATTTCTGTCAATTATATGTGTATTTTGTGGCCCCTTCTAAAAAAATTACGCTTAGGTCTATTTCCGGTTACAGGCATGAGTTAAATAGCTGTGAATGAATGTTTTAATGGTTGCACAAGATTCTTAGATAATCAAATCTAGATTCATTATACCTTTTTATGGTTCTGGCTCGCCTCAAGTGAGACACTCCTTTGATCCAAGGTAATGAAAATGTTGATGAAGTGCTAGACTACGCGAAGACTTTTATTGGCACCCTAGTCCGAACCGTGGGGCAAACGTAATTTAAACTTTTCGCCAACAAATGGTTATGTTTCCAGGAGTCGTCTGAAGGTACCACAACTGATCCAAGTGGAAGCCACTCTCCATAGAGTTTCGATCTAGCAGTAGCAACAAATTAACTTGAGGCCGACTCAATGGGTTGTGGTTGGGGCATGTTGCCTCCTTTGTTTTTTAAGGAATAACAATTGCGAAGGAAATTTGGACAAAGCTGCCAGAAATAGAACACCAAGAAAGCAAAGTAGTAGTGGAGTACTTTTTTGGGGACTTGCGCAACGGAAAATAAGGGCACGCACCGAAGAACCATGACGCAATTTTGATACAATCAATATAGAACCAAGGTAATGACCCTAAGTATTGGAAAGCCATGGATCAGGCGAGCGAGGGACCAAAGGATAAATCAAGCGAGTGTGGCTATAAAAGGGGATAAAAAGCAGCAAGAAATAGTTGTTGACAGTTTTGAGGAGCGGAGTGTGAGTAGCATAGGTCGATAGGAGCCAGAGAGGCTTTAATAAGGTCACAACCTCTTAGTTTGTTAATAGTCAAGTTGTTTTGAGACCCGCTCATGGTTTGTGAACCTTGGTATTGTAATGAAAAATAATATAAAAGGAAGTCATAGAAGAGTCATAGGAGAATGGAATAGAAGTAAGAATAGTGAATTCTTTGGGTCTGATTTTTCCTTTTTTGTACTTGGGCGAAGGGGAAGGCTCCTGTAGCTGTGTGCACGGAGAGCTTGGTAAGTCTGCAGCTGAGTGTGTGGGCCCCTGCAGCCGTGTGAGCAAGGTTGGGAAGAACTGTAACTAAAAATCTTAAGCATAATAAAGGATTTTTTTGAAGAACCATCTGTGTATCACTGTTTTATCTCTGAATTTACTATATTTTTTATCTGTTAAATGCAATTAATTAGGAAAAATACTTATTAGATTCACGCAGACATAAATCTATTTATTTATATAATGTTATGCATGTTTAGCACAATTGGCGAAGGACATAAATCTGCTAACTGTTAATTACTGCAAAGTCTAGGTTTAAAGGGTTAAGGTTCAGGAAGGTCAAGATAAAGCCTTAAGCTTGGCAGAAACACATCACATAATCCGTTGGATTCAAAAACCTGGTTCTAGTATCCCCCAATATTGCCTCCATTGAGACTGCAGCTTGCGCTACGCAAGTTGCTACAGAAAGTGCTGGTAGTGTATGGTTTTGTTGGTTAGCGCAGCTAACTCTGAACCTGGGTCCAAGACCCCTCAAGCCAATAATAAAATTCTTTTATGTTGTTTAAGTTTTTTTCACTTTTGTAAAACCAAATTAAAGGAAGTGGCATGTCATTATTGTTGTTGTCATGATTGAATTTTAGACTGACAAGCTTTCCTGGACGTTGATTGAGTTTGAAACTGAGAGGCTTGCATGTATGTTTTTCAAAGTAGCTTTTATCGCTTTTGCAACTAAAAATTAAAGGAAGTGGCTTGTGGTTACTGTTGTTTTCATGATTGAGTTTCATATTGATAAGCTTGCATGGATTTTGATTGAGTTTGAAACCGAGAAGGTTGCATGAATGTAGTTGACGCTCTTAACAAAGATAAATAAAGGACCAAATAAATAAATAAGTAAATAATAAAATTTATTAACAATACTTCAATTATGAACAACATATCAAATTTAGCAATAGGAACAACTATGACGATGTTAACTTTCTTAATAAAACTAAATGTATGTTTCACCTACATTATAAGTGAGCCATTTTTCACCCATTCAGTTTTCATAGTTTATCTTTCCTCCTCATTATGAATGATGATTCTCACCATATTTGTAAACTAATTTTTCCATTTTTCACCCATTCACTTTTCACCATTTATCTTTCCTCCTCATTATGAATGATGATTCTCAACATATTTGTAAACTAATTTTATGGATCAATATCGTGAATCATCAATACCATATATAATCAAAATTATCTCATTTACTTCTTCCTTAACATTTTAGATTTGTAAAAGTCAAGAAAGAATATATATATATATATATATATATATATATATATATATATATGAATGATTTGATTTCACATCATTTCACACTTGTCACTAGATAGAAGTTTGAGTGAATATTTTACTATTATTTCCATTTACTAATCTTTTCTCCAGAGAATTTTCATCACATTTACATCAGTCCAACCAAAATTCTTTCATCAAATTTGCATCAACCCAACCAATATTCTTCCATCACATTTGCCACCTTTATCATGGCCTCCAAATATAAAAATTTGTGCCATATCACACCTCTTTAACACTTATGTTTTACATGTTGTGTAATGATCTTTTACATTTTCTATGGAAAATACATTTCATTTGTAGCATCCTTCATAAAGTCGGTTTCATTAGTCTCAAATTTCAAACCAGTTTCATGTATTTGTTTAGGATGCTTGGGAGTGTATTGTGCATCCTTCTCAAAGTTGGCTTCATTATTTTCAAATTTCACACCAATAAATCGGCTTCATTATTTTCAAATTTCACACTAATTTGATCTATTGGTGTAGGATGCTTTGGAGTGTATTGCATAGAAAACAACCTTGAGCATGTTGTACCACACTAAAGTAGAATTTGTTGCATTACAACAGAGAGACATAATATGTTTCACTAATGGATACTTTGAATGTGTTATCTCTTAAGGAAGAATTTGATCCTATATAAAGTAAACATTTCATGCAGCCACATGATGTGAAAAAGAAACATTGAAGTAATGTGATATGCATGTCCAAGGGGAATTTTTTTTATCCTTTCAAAAAATAATATATCTCACCACTAATAAATTCTTTGGATACAAAAATTAAAAAATTATAACTTATGTAATATGGGAAGGAAAGAATAATGAATTCAAAGAAATACAATATCTCACTGGAGAAAAATTGTTTGGATATGACATACCTTATAATCAAATGTTCATCCATGTTTTTTATGATTTTCTATTTAGTTAAAACATAATTTTTTAAGAACTAAATCATTTTATGATTTTCCATTTGGTTAAAACATAATTTTTTAGAACTAAATCATTTTGTATAATAAATAGCAACTTTTGTGAGGGTCCAAGTTACAGTTTATAATTTTTTTTAGAATTAAATCATTTTGTGTAATAAATAGCACCTTTTGTCAGGGCCTTCTAAACTTCAGTGAGTTACATTTTATCACACTTTTCTTGAAGGTGGGTGCAATATATTTCAAGCTTCACACACGTTTATTATTCGGGAGACTTGCATTTTATAACACCCTTGAAATTTTTCGTGTGAAAAAACTGTCATAGCATTTGCCATTTTCTTGTGTGGGATCTTTGTCGTGTGCTGCATCCTTCTTGAAGGTGTGGGTACAAAATCTTTGTTTCACACACGTTTGAGCATTCGGAGAGGGATGTCTTGGCTGGTATTACATAGAAAATTTGGTGCTATGGTAAATATTGTTTTGTTTTAATGTTTCACGAGAAAAAGTAAATTTTGGTGCAAATAAAATTTATCAAATAGGCAAAAATTTTAAAACATTAAAATATACCATATATTATTAAAAAAAAATTATATAATGATAAAAGTTTAAAGAAATACGATATATCAAAAATTTTATGGAAAATTGAAAATTCTAAAAAAATTGTTAGATTTTTGTTTTCGTGTAATCATAATATCCTTAATTTACTGGAGCAAAAAATTGTTAAGTTTTTGGGTTTATATGACTATAATATTCTTGATTTACCGGACCAATTTTAAAAATAAAACATTTTAACATTTATGTTTTATATCATGTATTTTTTATACATGAAAACAGCAAGACCATGTCAACCAATTTACACATGGAATACTATGTATTCACCGTGGATATCTATCGGAAACCCTGAACCCCTAACAAATTGTTTCCTCGCCTCCTCCTGCCTTTGCTAAACCAAGTTCCGGAAACCCTGAAGCCTTAACAAATTGTTTCCTCGCCTCCTCGCGCTTTTGCTAAATCAAGTTCCCTTGCGGGATTCTTTATGGATGATAAATGGTCCAGCAACGGGGCAGGCTTGGTCAACCTCGGTTCCGTGTGGAGAGGAGATTTTATCATTGAGCAAAACTAAGGTTTCAGTAGGGTGTTGTATTTGATCACATCTCGGTTGATTGAATAGGGTCAAGATATTACACAGAATATATATCTAAATATATATCTAAGGTCTTTAGTTTTATTTATTCAAAACATTTTTATTTCTATTAAAAAGGGAGATAGAGAATAGAAGGTAGATAGAGGATAGATGACCAGTAAGGATAGGATATCAAAGGTTGTTTTTCTCATCTTATCATTTAGGCTTAGCTTATTTAACGGTATCCCATGTTTTCCTCATTAGCCCATCTGGTCTCTTTAGCTCGGTAGGCCACGTTAGTCTATCTATTGCTCATTCCACTGATTCAGCAGCAAATTTGACTACGTTTGCAAGTTCTTTCTGCATTTATACAGACCCCTCGGACACTAACACTAATATCATTTCATTTTAATCAATGTAAGTTCTGGTAGATGCAAATAACTTTAACTTTTTCTCAAGTATGTAAATTGTGGAAGAAAGCACCACCAAAAATCGAAGATGAGAGTTGCAGCAACATCAATATACTGATACCCAAGCCCAATAATCCTCCCAGAAACAAGTACTCCTGCCCCTGGCTGTGATTGCTATAGTGGAAAGGAGAGCGAAGGCCAAAGAGATCCCTACAAACGCACTCACCATTATAGTGTCAAAATTTTCTAAATGAAATAAACTATGCCAAATTTTTTGAAATGAAAAAACCTAGGTCAACAAGATCCATCCCATTCATTCAAAAACCTTATCATTCGCCATTGAAAATGATTCGGATAAAAAAACCAAACAAAATGGCTTACATAAACAAAAAAAAAAAGTTAAAGAACTTACCTCATTGCTTGAGTAAGTAGGAATGGATAAGAGCTGGATTACAGAATTGATGTAAGCCTGGGAGGAGCCGGCCAATATTCAACAGAAGATGTAAATAAACCCTGATGGTTGATGTTAGGAGGGCACAACTAATCTACAAATAAACCTTTCTCAGATGACTCTGCAGGGCAACTCTGATCTTTTTAATGTTCTTCAAAACATTGTAATCTCACGAAGAATGACCGAAACCCTGGTTAGGAAATCCTCCACTATAACAAGAATAGTATGCAGTCATCTAAAAACAAATGGAATACACAAATTTTAGAAACCTAAAGAAGAGCGGGCCAAATGATTGCAAGAACTATGAATTGGAGATGATTCTTGCTGTTATGAGCCAATACAATTTTTCGATAGATCCACCAATCAATTACAGTGAAACATGAACAACAATTAACAATTATTTTTCTCAAAGTTTTCATGTTTATGTTTAATAATAATAATTAACTGTTTTATTAACTATTTAATACTAGGGCAGACCATTGTTCAATCCTGTAACAATGAATCTGACCATCAAGAGTGGTGCCGAATAATATTTAAGGGAGTTCTTCCAACAGAAAAACACCTTACAATATAATTATAAGTGAGTAAAATCTATTAAAAAATCTAGAATCCATTTTCTAATCCTTTGGATTCTAGTTCAAACTATAAAAGCTATAGGGATTTTAGTTCAAATTATAAAAGCTACTTAAATTAGGAATTGTTGTTCAAATTATAAAAACTAGTTAAATTGGGAAATAACTTTAAAGTTTAAACCAATAAATATTGAATAAACAAAAACATTTATTTTATAATATTATAAATTAAAATTCTTATTAATTAAAGTTAATAATAATTTAAATTTAATTAAATTATTACAATTTAATTGAGTGGAGAGTTTATTTTACAGTCTAGTATGATGTGTAAAAGTGTCTTTCTGTCATCAAAGTTGAAATTTTACCTATATTGACCAAAATAAAAAAATTTAAAAATCTAAAAAGTAAATAGCTATATAAAATATTTAAATAATATAAGCTCATAAAAAAATTTGCAGTTAACACATAATGTTAAATCATTATTTTATAGTAAATCCTTATTTTATAGTTCATATATATATATATATATATATTTTAAATTAATTAAATTAGGCAGTGTCTACTTTTTCATCTCCTTTGACGTTTGTCCATCTGTTCTTTTGTCTCTTAAATGACATCTGTTCAAAATTTGAACACCTCCGCCAAGGTAAGTGTAATTTGAAAATGGATAACGTTGCAGGAAAGCGGGCGATTGAATGAATGATTCTGGTATGTGAGGAATCTGGGCTGTTTGGATCCATAAAAAATAAATAAATGATTTCCCCATTGGATTGATGCAAAGACTGTTCTTGCCACGTATAACCATATCATCACATTCCGTGGCAATTTCCGGCCAAATTCGTGGAAATTATTCAATTTACGCTGTCTTTATTGTTTACTGGACCGAGGCCGTGGGTCGTCGTCCTGCGGCTGAGATTAATCCTTCCTGTGGACCCGGGCACTGGAGATGTTGTAGATGCCTTTAGAACACTCTGGAATTTATTTTATCTGAATTTGAAAATTGAGGATACTTTTGTAGCGTGGAAACAAGGACTTTAAACTGAAAATAACGTTCGACAACTTCGGCTTCAAGCAAAATGCTACCACCTGGCACCGACTCTGCACCTTTTTTATTGTATATATATATATATGGATGGATGTGACGTGGAATACAAACTCAATCTCTGTTTTGCCTGCAGTTTTATAAGTTATATTTTATGCGGTTGATGGAGATTTTAATTTTAAGAGTTTGTTTTATAAAAAATGTGATTTACTATAAAAATAATTTAAATCATTCAAATTTAAAAATATAGAACCACTTTTAAAATATTAAATTAATATATTTATTAAGATTATTGATCTAAAGCCATTTTTAAAAACTTAAGTTAATATGTTTATTAATAATTACCCAAATTAGCTAAGGATAACACAATTAGTATCAATTACCATAAAATTATTTCCCAGAATGAATGGAGGTGAAATATTAAATATAAGTATTTTTTTGAAAAAATAAAGCTGATTTTTTTTATAAATATGTTTATTTTTTAATTAGAAAATATTTTTATCTTTTTTTTATATAAGGAATATGCATGTTTTATTTTTTTTAAGTTTTATAGATTTTTTTTTCAATTCATTTATAAAGAAAATTTACATCACACAGATTGGCTAAGTGGCCTCAATTTGCCTAGTGGGAAACCAAGTTTGTTGGCCACCTATCCACATTTAATGCCATCCAATAACAAAAGAGTTTCAGTCTTTTTATCCAAGCTATAAAAGTCTCTCATTTATGTTCATACTCTAGATATCTACCTATACATATTCTTGCATAAGGAAATGTAAAAACTCCCCGCATATATAAACAAAATTTAACATGGGAGATTGTCTAATCATTCTGATCAGCGGAAGCCGATTCCACTGGCGTTGACTCTTTGGCGTTCAAACCTGGCATCTCTGTCAGCACCAAGATACATGGGATGTGCCTCTCAATTCTGTCAAGTCTGATATCTTGCTTGTGTAGTTGAAACTGCACTTTCTGGAATTCCTATTTATAATTCGGCATGCCTTGGACAGTGACAGCCATGCCCACTGAAATCTGCTCCATAGCCTTGCCCAGCAGGGTTTTCATCAGCCAGTACAGGTATAAGGTCTATTTAAATTGAGTGATTCTGCCTCTAGTGTTTTCAAGGTCCGGGACAAGGGTCCTCCAATCCTCCATTTCTGTGTCCGTCTCGCTTTCATGTTTGACTTCCTCTTCCCATTCCTCTAGAATTTTATGAATACCTTCATCTGTGCCCTCACGTATGCCATTGTCGCCTCATCGGTAAGTCTTTCCACAGGTTTCCTACCTTTGCGTACCTCAGAGGTGCCCAGGTCCGTATCCTTTCTGGATGCTTGGGCTCGTCTTCTATGACCACGACCATGACTTTTCGTAGGGCGAGCCATGGTTGCGCTACCCCAATTCTGTTCATTGCAACAATTCATTAATCGGAAACAATTAAAGAGGATATAATAACAATTTCGCCCCTGGGTGGTATTATTACAAGTTCCAACCGCGCTTTGCGTCCCCTTCCGCATTGATTACATTACCAAGGCCTTCATGGTCGTAGGTCAATTCCCCAAAGGGGGCCCACCCACTACCATCCTCAGTGGTACCCCGTCGCCCCAACCACCTCCTCTCAGCCTCAGGCAAGTTAGCTACCATTCTCCAATTACCATTTGGTGAGCGCTGCCGCATGCCTTTGTTTGGCCAGCGATGATATGCATACCTTTTCCTGTCTGCCTAGGAATATGGATGTTTTGGTTGTAGAGGAATTATTCGTTTTACATAGGTGTCTTTTTTTAAATTTGTCAAGTTAAACATTATCTATCTTTTTTATCTCTTTTGGACATCTATTTGTGTGTTGTTTTTATCATTATATTGCAATTCAACACCTCCTCCAAGGTAACAGCGAAAAAGGCACACGAAAATAACTTAAATAGTGATAACCTCCCTTACTTCCCCTACTTAAAGTATTGAAAAGCGTGAGAAATTTTTTCATCTATCCAAAGGGTGGAAATTCGTGAATAGCGTGGAGTGTCGCTTAGCCAAGAATATCTCTGCACGCATGAGGGAATACATTTCTTAGCAAAGGAATTAATAGTGCAGAGAAGTGAAGGTGTGCAGTTTGAAGAAGTGAAAGAATATGAAACTGTGGGTAAGTGAAACCTTAGATGTTGTAAGTAACGGAAAGACGACTTTTACACTTTTCTACAGTGATTGATCAAGCAACTAATATTTAGGTGAAGAAAATTATTAGTTTTAACATTTAGTGAGCCTAGAAACATTTTATGGGTGGTGGGTTATTGTTTTTTAAATGAGAATAGAAACGTTTTATGGGTAGTGGGTTACTGTTTTTTAAATGAGAACATCAAAATTTCAGTGAGAAGTGGATTTTTTCTGTATAATTTCAATTTTCAATATATTATAAATTAATGTTTTAGAGTCTTGATTGGTTTTAAAAGTTTCTAGAAATTTTATTATATGATGAAAAATTTAACAAAAATTTATTAATTTTAAAAATTCAAAATTTAATTATTTAGATAAATGTGTATATTTTGGAATGATTTTGGGAATTTTAATTTAATTATCAATAATTATTAAGGGGATGGTATGGATTTAACCTCCATGAAATATTTTAGAATTTTCATAGTAATATACACAAATTAATGATTGAGATTTAACTCTAAAATAGTTATGTTCTTTTTACACTTTTAATTTAATTAATTAATTAAAAAAAGGTTATATGAACAAGTGTCATATGAAATGAGTTATGGTTTTTTGGGCATGTATTATTGATAATCCATAGTAATGGTTCGTGATATTATCACAAAACTTATTTACAAATTAATAATCTCCACGATAAAATAGGGATAAATCTCTATGGTTAAAATTTTGTTCTATATTTTTTTAAATGTAAATAATATGTTTAACTTATATATTAATTGTTTTTATAACTAATAATAATTTGAAATAAAGTTAAAATAAACTTTTCTTGACTCACACTCTGAAACATTTAGTTCAAAAATAAACTAATATTTTAATATTTTCAGGGTTAAATTTTAAAATTTATAATTTAAAGATTAATGCACAATGAAATTTAAATTTATGATTAAATTTTAAAATTTATAATTCAAAGATTCATGTAAAATGAAATTTAAATTTTAGCCCTAAAAGACTTAAGACTTAATGACAACCTCTAAATTTTACTGGTAAAAATTTCAACCCCTAGACTTTAGTATAATTTATAAAAGCGGAAAATATAGGTCGTAAATAAACAAATGGGAAAATGCAATGTCAGACAATCTTTGTTATACGTAAATTGTTTGTTTGGTAGATTCTCTTTTCATTTTTTTCCAACAAACCTGTCTTTCTATCTTACATGAAAGATTATGCTTTTCAATCTTGGTATATATTTGTGTGTGTGTGTTTGGAAATATTGTTTCATTAATATTATATTTAATTATTTTTTAATATCTAAATTAAAATTAAGTTTGTTGTTTATGGGGTCTCGAATGCATTGGATCCATTCTCTTGATATGCGAACCTCTTTTAGAGTGAAAAATTAAAAAAAAAAAACATACACCTCAAGAGATTTAATCCTCTTCAAAATGGATCTATATTGGTTTTATATATGCATCTAGCATGTGAAACTTTTCATTTCTAAAACTACAATTTTTAATGCATAAGTGTATACAATTCCTTGAAAGTATACTTGGACACTAGTATTGTGTAAAGTAGACCACATAAATTTGCAATTCCAACAAATTTTTGCTAGACAAAATTTAAATTTGAATTTAAAGCTGAAATTAATGGCTCCAAATTAATTTAAATTTTTAAAAAAGATAGCTAAAATTCTAAAACAAACCCCCTTCTTTATGTTGATTGCAAAATATCCTAGAATATCAAGGTCACTCAAGTGAAAGAACCTCTTTATTTTTAATCCCATTATCAACACAGTGACTTTAGTCATTTCCTCTGTGAAATTACACTTTCCTTTGGCCAACATCCACAAGGACCTATGGTAATGTTTCTCCTCATTATCCTGCAAGTTATAGCTTGAATATAACATGTATATAAGATTGTGACATAATGAATATGATTGGAAAAAAATGATTTAGCTTTTCCTGGGTCAACACCCACCAGGACCTATGGTAATGTTTCTCCTCATTATCCTGCATGTTATAGCTTGAATATAATATGTATATAAGATTGTGACATAGTGATATGATTGGAAAAAAATGATTTAGCCACGAATGAAACTGTTACAAACATGAACACATTTCCTCTCCTCCACCCTTTAGGTTGTATAACATATTCCCTCGATGTATCTTTGCACCTTAGGGGCAATTGCTAGTTATAAATAATTATTAGATGGATGGTAGTGATTTAACCTTCATAGCATGTTATAGAATATTTTTAGTAGTATACATAAATCAAAGGTTGAGATTTATCTATAAAGTTGTTATGTTTTTTTTTTCGTTTTAATTAGATTCATTAACTTAAAAAATGTTATATAGGAGAGTATCATATGAAATGAGTTATGGTTTTTTGGGCATGTGGTATGGATAAGCCATGGTATTGTAATAAAACATATTTAAAACTTAAGAATCTCATAATAAAGTGAAGGTGAATCATAAAATAATCTTGTTGCATTCTCATATATTCCTATATATATATATATATATATATATATATATATATATATATATATATATCATCATTAATAATAATAATAATTTTAAATAAGATTATAATTTCTTAATTCTTATAATTTTTTAATTTTAGCAACATAATGAAACAAGTGTTTTGATGGTTATTATAGATTAATGTCTACAAGTGTTTATCCACTATTTAATTTATATAACTCCATTAATAACTATCCTAACTCAATTTTATATCTAAACCCTAAATTCATAATTATTGATTTTCAAATTCACAATAATGCATTAATTAAAGTTCATAATAAATTATATTCAAATTTTAAACATTTTAAATTTTATAATTATATTAATAAATTGGATAATCATACCAAAAAAAACTTAAATTACTCAAATATATCATTAATTGGCACTGTGGATTTTATAATTATATTAATAAAATTGATAATCATAAAACCCTTAGAGATATATCATTAATTTATTTGGTAGTGTAAAAGAAAGAAATGATGGATTTATCTCCATACAAAAAGAAAATAATTAACCCAAACTTACAAAACCGCTTTCATTGAATTCATCTAATTAAAGCTAATTACTACACAAATCACTTATCCTTAATTTTAAGCCATAAAAAAACCTCTTTCATTGAATTCATCCGGTCAAAACTTGTTATTACATATATCACATTTTTTTTTTGTGTCTATATATACATGGAAATCATCACCATCTTCCCTGTCATATCATGGCATCATTTGTGAGCTGATCAACTATGGTTTTTGTTTATGCTACCATTTTCTCGTGACAAGTCCCTCGGCCCTCAGCAAAGCTTGCAAAACTATTTCTCAACGCTTAAGCATATTAGTTTTATATCTGTTGAATCTACCAAAATAATTAGGTGAAAGATCATTATCACCTTCACTTTCTTGAATAGATTGACATAAAGTTCTATGCAATCAACTGAAGTTAATTGAGATTCATGATGAAAATCCGATTTCACCTAATCCAAGCAATCCACTGAGATTCATGATGAAAATGTGACTTCACCGTAATCCAACCAATCAAGTGATCTAATTGTTTTGTCACTCTTCTTTAAATTTCGATTGGTAGTCTCTGGAACAACCCACCACGTCACCATATGTTCCAAACCTAAATCCGCTGTGTCTTCCGGATCATTCCCATTTCCAAACTACAAGTGGTCATTCCAAACTATAAATGGTTCCCCTCTTGGTCAATACTTTTGTGCTGTCGGATAGTACAAATAATTGTCCTTTGTTCCTTCTCCAAAAGTCGCAACCATATTTGCTATCAGAATATCCGATCTTTCATGCACAATCAGACTTGATTGCATACAGTAAAAGATACCTAATCTTTGAAGGTCCCTTGAACTTTACATCTACTTCGGGATCCCTCTCAAGTTTTACAATCCAATTTAATTGAAAATGCACTCTACCTCTAGCAAGTGACCGCCACAGCCACGACGTTCATGAGGACGTCATGATATACTACCATCAGTGGCATCTTTAACTTTAATGCCATTTCAATTATTCTCTTTCCACGTAGCTTTTTATATATTTAGACTCGGAAAGCTTCACTGAATTATAATAGGATGATGGATAAGACCTGTGGCTTGGCATCTTTTCCATTAAAAAGAGCATGTGCTGCACATATACCTGACCCATAACACTCGGCAACCCTACTATATTGAATGAATCGCTGTTGTCAATTTCAAGCAACCGTTCCTTGCTCAGATGGAATTCGATCGACAAATATTTTTTTTAGTTAATTGTCCATGAAATGTTGTTAAAACCTTTCCAACGCTCTTACCATTCTACTTTAAGCATGTTAAAACACCACAATGATCGAAACTGTCAAATTTGAAAAACAGTTTGCTTTTCAAATTCCACTTAGTAATGAATCATGAATGACTGACTTCTAGGTAATAGTTTCATGTTTAAAATACATTGAATATTTTTGGATGACGAACAAGAGTGAGTTCAAACATACTCTGGTTTATTAAATTTTGAAATATAACTGGAATATGTAATTAAGCTAAATTCAACTATGTTTGACGGCTATAACCATTTCCACCTTTGAATTGCCATTTTCACGACCCAATTCATTAACTTCATCATGTTTGTACATGGCTTATCAATTTTTATGTTTTTTTATGTGGGCTATTATGTGTAGCATGTCATATACAATTAATTAGTACTTGCACCTGAAGGGTCAAGAAGAACGTTGTAAAAAGTGGTTTGGATTTTCGAGTTAAAATCAAGTGAAATGCATAATGATGCAAAGCCATAAACTTAGATGGAATTGTGAAGGTGTTTTAGTTTCCATGCAATGATGGCCATTAAATGGTTTTATAGATCACAAATTGATTGTATGATGTAAAGGGAGTTCCAATGAGATTGTGGAGCCAAGACCAATGCTTTTGGCATTGTGTTTTTTGAGATAGTTGTAGGCTTGGTTTGACATAGTTACTAGTATTTTGGTTATTTTCAAATTATTTGTTTTAACCTGTAATTTCGTATTAAAAGGATAATTTTGTGTTTGGGCGAATCATTAGCTTATTTCTATTTTTATTATAGTGGATTTTCGGTTCAAAATTAATGAGGTTGTAGAGTTATTAAGGGTTCATTTGTTGAATGTCCAAGATGGATCGAAGTATATGCTTTTGCCTTCCAATAAATAATAAAGGGTGTTTTTCTTTTTTAGAAATTTATGGAAGAACTCATTTTCAATACATTGATTGTAAATTATAATTGGTTGAGACATATTACATCATTCCAAATGTTCATTTGTGGTGACATATATTATTATGACAACGTTTATTTCCATGAAAAACATCAAATTCATTAAAAAATTTCATTATCGCAATATAGTGTGTATCACACCTAAAATATCTTTGGTGGTCATGAAAACCAAATATCTTGAAGATTTGTTTTTTCGGGACATAGGACATCACGCGAGATTTTGTATGTGGGAGACATCGAAAATTATTACTTTTTTATGCAATGAGTGTTAGGCCTAAAATATCATTAGTCATTACATAGCGCATGTTGGGTCCCTATAATACTAGTAATTACCCCATTACTATTGTAGTTGCATCCCTTATTAATATTGTTGTGCCCCTATTATCCCCATATTTTTATTACTGTGCTTCATAGAATCCCTCTATTGTTATTTTTGTGGCTTTATATTATTATTGTTAGGTTGGCTGGGTTATATTGTGACTCCTTAGACTCCTATATATAAAAAGGAGGTTTTGTCATTTGAATCATCCAAGAATTGTTCATTTATGTAATGTAAAGGAGGTTGCCCCCTCGAAGAGGCTAAATTATAAGGCGTTGATCTATCTTTTCTATCTTTTCGTGAGCTGGTTTCATAACATTTGGTATCAGAGCTTTGGATTCTAGGGTTTCGCTGCTCCAAATAGGTCATCGTGGCATTTTCGCTATAACTTTTTTTCTGCGACGTTTCAGAAGTTGCAAAAAAAACTCATTTTAGAAGAAATCACGCTAAACCTTGGGTCCGAATTTCAGAGATTTTCGCGCTATATGTGCGAAGATATGATTTGAGGAAGTTGGTCTTTTTGTAGACTTTTGAATTACATTCCAAACAGGTGACTTGGGGAAAATCATCATAACTTTCTCTTTGAGGATCGGATTGAAATTTCATAAGAAGGTACAGAAAGAGGATGGACTATAGTTTTGTGTATGCGTTTTTCAGATCCAAAGGTCGAAACAGTGACTCATGGTACGTCGTACAAGTTCGCTCTACTGAACTAGTCTATAATCAAGTCACCGTGGGAGATTTCGCATAACTCTTCCTTGGAGAATCCAATTTGGGTCAGACTTGTGGCATTCGAAAGAGAACACAGAGGGCTACTGCAGGTCACAAATTCAGAACTAGATGATCAGAAAGTACAAAAATACATCAGAGGCAACATCGAGCTCCTACAAAGTGAAAAAATGTGTGTAGATTTTCTTAAATTTTTACTTCAGCTTGGTTTGAAAATTTATTTTGAAGGAATTCAAAGGGCACAGTAGAGAATTATTATCGATAACTGATGCCATGAGGAAAGAAAATGCAAACACCTAGTAAGCAACCTGAAAGCTCTAGCATGACTCATGAAGAAGAGGAAGAAATGCTACATGATATATCAAAATTACAAGAACAAGTGCAACAAATGTCATTGTCACAAAAACTAACAGAAGCTAAGATAAATGGCGTGGAAGCTAAGAAGAATGGCATGGAAGCTAAGATGGACAACTTGGAGATAGATTTGAACACAAATTTGAATACAGACATGGCAGATTTGAAGACAAATTTGACAAATTTTCTACAAGAAAAACTTACCAATGGTGAAAAGGTAGTAAAGGAAACTCATGATGCGAACAAAAGAAATGTTAATCATGATTTCTTAGATTCTAATGTGGGATCGAAAACCCACCATATTCCAAAAATCGATATAAGGAAGTTTGATGGCAAAGATCCCGCAACATGGATATTACAAATGGAGCAATTTTTCGATCTCAATAATGTGCAAAACACAAAAAAGGTACGTATTGCAACTTTATATTTGGAACCAAATCAGTTTGTATGGTATCAATGGCTTTGCTCTCGTAAACAAATTATCACTTGGGGAATTTTTACGGAAGAATTGATAGCACATTATGAGGATACAAAAAGCAACACCTTTCTTAGCCAATTGATAAGTCTCAAACCAAAGGGTTCAATAATGGAGCACATTGAGGAGTTCCAAAAATTGAACATAAGGACAAAAGATATTCGAGAGGAGCATAAGATTGATGTGTTCATAGAGACTTTAAAGGATAATATCCAACATGATGTTCACCTTTGGGAACCTAATTCATTAGAGAAGGCATTCAGGTTAGCAAGAAAATTGGAAAGCAAAATTATGGAAACCAGGAAGCATACCACTCACAACTATAAAGATGGAAGTGTGGTTGCTCCTAGTCTTCCACAACCTATAAGGTTGAAACCACAACAATTGGAAGAAAAAAGAGAAAAAGGGCTTTGTTACAATTGTGATAACAAATACACTAAAGGTCATAAGTGTGCTGAGAAGAAATTATTCTACATAGATTGTGAAGAGGAAGAAGAAAAGGAGCAAGAAAGGTAAACAGAAGAGGATATACTCCAGGAACAAAGCATAGATAAAGAAGAAATGAATCCGACCATATCTTGTAATGCATTGGTAGGAATTACCACTCCTCAAACCATCAAGATAGAAGGACAAATCAAGAAGAAAAAGGTACTAGTGTTGATTGATTCAGGAAGTTGTTTTGAGACCCACTCATGGTTTGTGGACCTTGGTATTGTAATGAAAAAGAATTTAAAAGGAAGTCATAGAAGAGTCATAGGAGAATGGAATATAAGTAAGAATAGTGCATGCTTTGGGTCTGATTTTTCCTATTCTGTACTTGGGCGAAGGGGAAGGCTCCTGTAGCTATGTGCGCGAAGACCTTGGTAAGTCCGCAGGTGGGTGCACAAGCCCCTGCAGCTGCGTGAGAAAGGTTGGGAAGAACTGTAGCTGAAGATGTGAAGCATAATAAAGACTTGTTTTGAAGAACAATCTGTGTATCTATGTATCATTGTTTTATATCTGAATTTATTGTATTTTTGATTTGTTAAATACAATTAATCAAGAAAAGTACTTATTAGATTCGCAAAGACGTAGATCTGTTTATTTATATGATGTTATGCATGTTTAGCGCAATTGGCGAAGGACATGAATCTACTAACTGTTAATTACTTCAAAGTCTTTGTTCTAACGGTTTAGGTTCAGGAAGGTCAAGATAAAGCCCTAAGCTTGGCAAAAACACATCACATAGTCCGTTGGATTCATAAACCTAGTTCTAGCATCCCCCAATATTTCCTCGGGTGAGACTGTAGCCTACGCTACGCAAGTTGCTACAGAAAGAGCCAGTAGTGTAGGGTTTTGTTGGTTAGCAAAACTAACTCCGAACCTGGGTCCAAGACCCCTCAAGCCAACAATATAATTCTTTTACGTTGTTTAAGTTTTTTTTCACTTTTGCAAGACCAAATTAAAGGAAGTGGCGTGTCATTACTGCTATTGTCATGATTGAATTTTAGACTGACAAGCTTTCCTGGATGTTGACTGAGTTTGAAACTGAGAGGCTTGCATGTATGTTTTTCAAAGTAACTTTTATCGCTTTTGCAACACAAAATTAAAGGAAGCGTCTTGTGGTTACTATTGTTTTCATGATTGAGTTTCATATTGATAAGCTTTCATAGATTTTGATTGAGTTTCAAACTGAGAAGGTTGCATGAATGTAGTTGATGCTCTTAACAAATATAAATAAAGGACCAAATAAATAAATAAGTAAATAATACAATTTATTAACAATACTTCAATTATGAACAATATATCAAGTTTAGCAATAGTAAAAACTATGACGATGTTAACTTTCTTAATAAAACTAAATGCATGTTTCACCTACGTTATAAGTGATCCATTTTTCACCGTTTATCTTTCCTCCTCATTATGAATGATGATTCTCAGCATATTTGTAAACTAGTTTTATGGATCAATATCATGAATCATTGATACCATATATATTCAAAATTATCTCATTTACTTCTTCCTTAACATTTAAAAATTTGTAGAAGTCAAGAAAGAATATATATATATATATATGATTTGGTTTCACATCATTTCAAACTTGTCACTAGAAAGTATATATATATATATATATATATATATATATTTTGGTTTCACATCTTTTCACTAGATAGAAGTTTGAGCCAATATTTTACTATTATTTCCATTTACTAATCTTTTCTCCAGAGATTTTTCATCACATTTACATCACTCCAACCAATATTCTCTCATCACATTTGCAACCTTTATCATGGCCTCCAAATATAAAAATTTGTGCCATGTCACACCTCTTAAACACTTATGTTTTAAATGTTGTGTAATGATTTTTTACTTTTTGGTATGAAAAATACATTTAATGTGTAGCATCCTTCATAAAGTCGGCTTCATTATTCTCAAATTTCAAACCAGTTTCATGTATTTGTTTAGGATGATTTGGAGTGTAGTGTGCAACATCCTTCTCAAATTTAGCTTCATTATTTTCAAATTTCACACCAATAAATCGGCTTCATTATTTTCAAATTTCACACTAATTTGATCTATTGGTGTAGGATGCTTTGGAGTGTATTGCATAGAAAACAACGATGAGCATGATGCACGACACTAAAGTAGAATTTGTTGTAATACAACAGAGAGACATAACATGTTTCACTAATAGATATTTTGAATGTGTTATCTTTTAAGGAAGAAATTGGTCCTATGTAAAGTAAACATTTCATGCAGCTGCATGATGTAAAAAAGAAACATTGGAGCAATGTGATATGCATGTGTAAGGGGAATTTTTTTTTTACCCTTTCAAAAAAAATATATCTCACCACTAATAAATTCTTTGGATACAAAAATTAAAAAACTATGACTTATGTAATATGGAAAGGAAAAAATAATGAATTCAAAGAAATACAATATCTCACCTCCAAAATATCACAATCATGAATTCAAAGCAATACAATATCTAACCAGAGAAAAATTGTTTGGATCCGAGATACCTTATAAACAAATGTTCATCCATTTTTTTATGATTTTTTATTTGGTTAAAACATAATTTTTTTAGAACTAAAGCATTTTATGATTTTCTATTTGGTTAAAACATAATTTTTTTGAACTAAATCATTTTGCGTAATAAATAGCACTTTTTGTGAGGGGCCTTTTAAACTTTAAAAAATTACAATTTATAATTTTTAGAATTAAATCATTTTGTGTAATAAATAGCACCTTTTGTCAGGCCCTTTTAAACTTCAGAGAGTTAGATTTTATAATTTTTTAGAATTAAATCATTTTGTGTAATAAATAGCACCTTTTGTGAGGGCCCTTTTAAACTTCAGTAAGTTACACTTTATCAGACTTTTCTTGAAGGTGGGTGCAATATATTTCAAGCTTCACACACGTTTATTATTCGGGGGACTTGCATTTTATAACACCCTTGAATTTTTTCGTGTGAAAAAACTGTCATAGCATCTGCCATTTTCTTGTGTCTGATCTTTATCGTGTGCTACATCCTTCTTGAAGGTGGGTACAAAATCTTTGTTCACACACGTTTGAGCATTCGGAGAGGGATGTCTTGCCTTGTATTACATAGAAAATTTGGTGCTATGGTAAATATTGTTTTGTTTTAATGTTTCACTAGAAAAGTTTGAGAAAATATGATATATCAAAAATTTTATTGTATGGAAAATTGAAAAAAAAAAAAAATGGTTAGATTTTTGTTTTCATATAAGTTTTTGGGTTTGTATAACTATAATATTCTTAATTTACCGGACCAATTTTAAAAATAAAATATTCCAACATTTATGTCTTATATCATGTACTTTTATACATGAAAAGATCAAGACCATGTCAACCAATTTACACCTGGAATACTATTTTATTTCCATTACAAAGGTAGATAGAGAATAGATGACCAGTTAAGGATATCGAAGGTTGTTCTTCTCATCTGATCATTTAGGCTTAGCTTATTTAACGGTATCCCATGTATTCCCCATTAGCCTATCGTGTCTCTTTAGCTCGGTAGGCCACGTTAGCCTATCTATTGCTCATTCAATTGATTCAGCGGCAAATTTGACTACGTTTGCAGGTTCCTTCCGCAATTATACAAACTCGGACTCTAACACTAATATCATTTCATTTTAATTAATGCAAGTTCTGGCACATGCAAGTAACTTCAAATATTTCTCAAGTATATAAATTGCGGAAGCAACACCGCCAAAGATCGAAGATGCGAGTTGCAGCCACATCAATATACTGGTAAGTGTAATTTGAAAATGGATAACGTTGCAGGAAAGCGGGCGATTGAATGAATGATTCTGGTATGTGAGGAATCTGGGCTGTTTGGATCCATAAAAAATAAATAAATGATTTCCCCATTGGATTGATGCAAAGACTGTTCTTGCCACGTATAACCATATCATCACATTCCGTGGCAATTTCCGGGCAAATTCGTGGAAATTATTCAATTTACGCTGTCTTTATTGTTTACTGGACCGAGGCCGTGGGTCGTCGTCCTGCGGCTGAGATTAATCCTTCCTGTGGACCCGGGCACTGGAGATGTTGTAGATGCCTTTAGAACACTCTCGAATTTATTTTATCTGACTTTGAAAATTGAGGATACTTTTGTAGCGTGGAAACAAGGACTTTAAACTGAAAATAACGTTCGACAACTTCGGCTTCAACCAAAATGCTACCACCTGGCACCGACTCTGCACCTTTTTTATTGTATATATATATATATATATATATATGGATGGATGTGACGTGGAATACAAACTCAATCTCTGTTTTGTCTGCAGTTTTATAAGTTATATTTTATGCGGTTGATGGAGATTTTAATTTTAAAAGTTTGTTTTATAAAAAATGTGATTTACTATAAAAATAATTTAAATCATTCAAATTTAAAAATATAGAACCACTTTTAAAATATTAAATTAATATATTTATTAAGATTATTGATATAAAGCAATTTTTAAAAACTTAAGTTAATGTCTTTATTAATAATTACCCAAATTAGATAACGATAACACAATTAGTATCAATTACCATAAAATTATTTCCCAGAATGAATGGAGGGTGAAATATTAAATATAAGTATTTTTATGAAAAATAAAGCTGATTTTTTCTTTTTTTATAAATATGTTTATTTTTTTTAATTAGAAAATATTTTTATTTTTTTTATATAAGGAATATGGATGCTTTTTTTTTAAGTTTTATAGAATTTTTTTTTCAATTCATTTATAAAGAAAATTTACATCACACACATTAGCTAGGTGGCCTCAATTTGCCTAATGGAAAACCAAGTCTGTTGGCCACCTATCCGCATTGTATGCCATCCAATAACAAAAGAGTTTCAGTCTTTCTATTCAAGCTATAAAGGTCGAGTTTCATTCAAGCTATAAAAGTCTCTGATTTATGTTCATACTCTAGATATCTACCTACACATATTCTTGCATAAGGA
Organism: Pinus tabuliformis; assembly: GCA_031772625.1. Classification (NCBI taxonomy): domain Eukaryota; kingdom Viridiplantae; phylum Streptophyta; class Pinopsida; order Pinales; family Pinaceae; genus Pinus; species Pinus tabuliformis. The sequence goes on along the minus strand of CM062804.1, from coordinate 1,207,399,223 downwards.
AATGTAAAAACTCCCCGCATATATAAACACAACTTAACAAGGGAGATTGTCTAATCATCCGATTCCACTGGCTCTTTGGCGTTCAAACCTGGCATCTCTGTCACCACCAAGATACATGGGATCTACCTCTCAATTCTGTCAAGTTTGATATCTTGCTTGTGTAGTTGAAACTGCACTTTTTGGAATTCCTATTTATAATTCGGCATGCCTTGGGCAGTGACAGCCATGCCCACTGAAATCTGCTCCATAGCCTTGCCCAGCACGGTTTTCATCAACCAGTACAGGTATAAGGTCTATTTAAATTGAGTGATTCTGCCTCTAGTGTTTTCAAGGTCCGGGACAAGGGTCCCCCAATCCTCCATTTCTATGTCCATCTCGCTTTCATGTTTGACTTCCTCTTCCCATTCCTCTAGAATTTTATGAATACCTTAATCTGTGCCCTCACGATATGCCGTTGCCGCCTCACTTGTAAGTCTTTCCACAGGTTTCCTACCTTTGCATGCCTCAAAGGTGCCCAGGGCCGTATCATTTCTGGATGCTTGGGCTCGTCTTCCACGACCACGACCACGACTTGGTGTGCTGCCCCAATTCTGTTCATTGCAAAAATTCATTAACCAGAAACAATTAAAGATGATTCCCCATTAATTACATTACCAAGACCTTCATGGTCGTAGGTCAATTCCCCAAAGGAGGCAGACCCACTACTATCCTCAGTGATACCCGTCACCCCAACCACCTCCTCTCAGCCTCAGGCAAGTTAACTGCCATTCTCCAATTACCATTTAATGAGTGCTGCCGCATGCCTTTGTTTAGCCAGCAATGATATGGATACCTTTTCCTCTCCGCGTAGGAATATGGATGTTTTGGTTGTAGAGGAATTATTCATTTTTACATAGGTGTCTTTTTTTAAATTAGTCAAGTTAAACATTATCTATCTTTTTTATCTCTTTTGGACATCTATTTGTGTGTTGTTTTTAGGACACCTCCTCCAAGGTAACAGCGAAAAAGGCACACGAAAATAACTTAAATAATGATAACCTCCCTTACTTCCCCTACTTAAAGTATTGAAAAGCGTGACAAAATTTTTTCATCTATCCGAGGGTGGAAACTCGTGAATAGCGTGGAGTGTCGCTTAGCGAAGAATATCTCTGCACGCATGAGGGAATACATTTCTTAGCAAAGGAATTAATAGTGCAGAGAAGTGAAGGTGTGCAGTTTGAAGAAGTGAAAGACTATGAAACTGTGGGTAAGTGAAACCTTAGATGTTGCAAGTAGCAGAGAATATATTTGCACGCATGAGGGAATACATTGCTTAGCAAAGGAATGAATCGTGCAGAGAACTGAAGGCGTGCAGGAAGTGAAGGAATATGAAACCGTGGGTAAGTGAAACCTTAGATCTGGTAAGTAACGGAAAGACGACTTTTACCCTTTTCTACAGGGATTGATCAATTAACTAATATTTAGGTGAAGAAAATTATTAGTTTTAACATTTAGTGAGCCTAGAAACATTTTATGGGTAGTGGGTTATTGTTTTTTAAATGAGAATAGAAACGTTTTATGGGTAGTGGGTTACTGTTTTTTAAATGAGAACATCAAAATTTCAGTGAGAAGTAGATTTATTTTTTTGTAATTTCAATTTTCAATATATTATAAATTAATGTTTTAGAGTCTTGGTTGGTTTCGAAAGTTTCGATATGAATTTAAAATTCAATTTTCAATTTTTTTTTAATATATTGTTTTCTTAATTTAAAATAAAAAAATATTAATTATTAAATTAATTTAATATATTTAAAAAATAAAGATTTTATTATATGAAAAATTAAAAAAAATTATTAATTTTAATAATTCAAAATTTTAATTATTTAGATAAGTGTGTATATTTTTGAATGGTTTTGGGAATTTTAATTTAATTATCGATAACTATTAAGTGGATGGTATGGATTTAACGTCCATGAAATATTCTAGAATTTTCATAGTAATATACACAAATCAATGATTGAGATTTAACTCCAAAATAGTTATGTTCTTTTTACACTTTTAATTTAATTAATTAATTAAAAAAATGTTATATGAACAAGTCTCATATGAAATGAGTTATGGTTTTTTGGGCATGTATTATTGATAACCCATAGTAATGGTCCATGATATTATAACAAAACTTATTTACAAATTAATAATCTCCAGGATAAAGTAGATAAAGTAGGGATAAATCTCAATGATTAAAATTTTGTTCTATATTTTTTAAATGTAAATAATATGTTTAATTTATATATTAATTGTTTTTATAACTAATAATAATTTGAAATAAAGTTAAAATAAACTTTCTTGACTCACACTCTAAGACATTTAGTTTAAAAATAAATGAATATTTTAATATTTTCAAGTTAAATTTTAAAATTTATAATTTAAAGATTCATGTACAATGAAATTTAAATTTATGATTAAATTTTAAAATTTATAATTCAAGGATTTATGCACAATGAAATTTAAATTTTAGCCTTAAAAGACTTAATGACAACCTCTAAATTTTACTAGTAAAAATTTCAACCTCTCGACTTTAGTAAAATTTATAAAAGCCGAAAATATAGGTCGTAAATAAACAAATGGGCAAATGCAATGTCAGACCATCTTTTTTTGGTAGATTCTCTTTTCATTTTTTTCCAACAAACCTGTCTTTCTATCTTACATGAAAGATTATGCTTTTCAATTTTGGTATATATATGTGTGTGTTTGGAAATATTGTTTCATTAATATTATATTTAATTATCTTTTAGTATCTAAATTAAAATTAAGTTTGTTGTCTATGAGGTCTCAAATGGGTAGGATCCATTCTCTTGATATGCCAACCTCTTTTAGAGTGAAAAATTAAAAAAAAGCGTGCACCTCCAGAGATTTAATCCTCTTCAAAATGGATCTATATTGGTTTTATATATGCATATAGCATGTGCAACTTTTCATTTTTAAAACTGCATTTTTTAATGCATAAATGTATACAATTCCTTGAAAGTATACTTGGACACTAGGATTGTGCAAAGTACACCACATAAATTTGCAATTCCAACAAATTTTTGCTAGACAAAATTTAAATTTAAATTTAAAACTGGAATTAATGGCTCCAAATTAATTTAAATTTTTAAAAAGAGATAGCTAAAATTCTAAAACAAACCCCCTTCTTTATGTTGATTGCAAAATATCCTGGAATATCAAGGTCACTCAAGTGAAAGAACCTCTTTATTTAATCCCATTATCAACACAATGCCTTTATTCATTTCCTATGTGCAATTACACTTTTCCTTGGCCAACATCCACCAGGACCTATGGTAATGTTTCTCCTCATTATCCTGGATGTTATAGCTTGAATATAATATGTATATAAGATTGTGACATAATGATATGATTGGAAAAAAATGATTTAGCTTTTCTTGGGTCAACACCCACCAGGACCTATGGTAATGTTTCTCCTCATTATCCTGCATGTCATAGCTTGAATATAATATGTATATAAGATTGTGACATAGTGATATGATTGGAAAAAAATTATTTAGCCATGAATGAGATTGTTACAAGCATGAACACATTTCCTTTCCTCTCCTCCACCCTTTAGGTTGTATAACATATTCCTTCGATGTATCTTTGCACCTTAGGGGCAATTGCTAGTTATCAATAATTATTAGATGGATGGTAGTGATTTAACCTTCATAGCATGTTATAGAATATTTTTAGTAGTATACATAAATCAAAGGTTGAGAATTATCTATAAAGTTGTTATGCTCCTTTTTTGGTTTTAATTAAATTCATTAACTTAAAAAAGGTTATATAGGAGAGTATCAAATGAAATGAGTTATGGTTTTTTGAGCATGTGGTATGGATAAGCCATGATATTGTAATAAAATATATTTAAAACTTAAGAATATCATAATAAAGTGAAGGTAAATCATAAATAATATTGTTGCATTCTCATATATATATATATATATATATATATATATATATATAATCATCATTAATAATAATAATAATAATAATAATAATAATTTTAAATACAGTGATAATTTACTTAATTCTTATAATTTTTAAATTTTAGCAATATAATGAAACAAGTGTTTTGATGGTTATTATAGATTAATGTCTACAAGTGTTTACCCACTATTTAATTTATATAACTCCAGTAATAACTATCATAACTCAATTTTACATCTAAACTCTAAATTCATAATTATTGATTTTCAAATTCACAATAATGCATTAATTAAAGTTCATAATAAATTATATTCAAATTTTAAAATTTATAATTATATTAATAAAATGGATAATCATTAAAAAAAACTTAAATTACTCAAATATATCATTAATTGGCCCTGTGGATTTTATAATTATATTAATAAAATTGATAATCATAAAAACCTTAGAGATATATCATTAATTTGTTTGGTAGTGTAAAATAAAGAAATGATGCATTTATCTCCATACAAAAAGAAAATAATTAACCCAAACTTACAAAACCGCTTTCATTGAATTCATCTAATTAAAACTAATTAATACACATATCACTTATCCTTAATTTTAAGCCATAAAAAAACCTCTTTCATTGAATTCATCCCGTCAAACTTGTTACTACATATATCACATTTTTTTTTTCTCTATATATACATGGAAATCATCACCATCTTCCCTGTCATATCATGGCATCATTTGTGAGCTGATCAACTATGGTTTTTGTTTATGCTACCATTTTCTCGTGACTAGTCCCTCTGCCCTCAGCAAAGCTTGCAAAACTATTTCTCCACGCTTAAGCATATTAGTTTTATATCTCTTGAATCTACCAAAATCTTTAGGTGAAAGATCATTATCACCTTCACTTTCTTGAATAGATTGACATAAAGTTCTATGCAATCAACTGAAGTTAATTGAGATTCATGATGAAAATCCTGTTTCACCTAATCCAAGCAATCCACTGAGATTCATGATGAAAATGTGACTTCATCGTAATCCAAGCAATCAACTCATCTAATTGTTTTGTCTCTTTAAATTTCGATTGGGAGTCTCTCGAACAACCCACCACGTCACCATATGTTCCAAACCTAAATCCGCTGTGTCTTCCGGATCATTCCCATTTCCAAAATACAAGTGGTCATTCCAAACTATAAATGGTTCCCCTCTTGGTCAATACTTTTGTGCTGTCGGATAGTACAAATAATTGCCCTTTGTACCTTCTTCAAAAGTCGCAACCATATTTGCTATCAGAATATCCAGTCTTTCATTCACAATCAGACTTGATTGCATACAGTAAAAGATACCTAATCTTTGAAGGTCCCTTGAACTTTACATCTACTTCGGGATCCTTCCCAAGTTTTACAATCCAATTTAATTGAAAATGCACTCTACCTCTAACAAGTAACCGCCACAGCCACGACGTTCATCAGGACGTCATGATATACTACCATCAGTGGCATCTTTAACTTTAATGCCATTTCTATTATTCTCTTTCCACGTAGCTTTTTATATATTTAGACTCGGAAAGCTTCACTATATTATAATAGAATAATGGATAAGACCTGTGGCTTGGCATCTTTTCCATTAAAAAGAGCATGTGCTGCACATATACCTGACCCATAACACTCGGCAACCCTACTATATTGAATGAATCGCTGTTGTCAATTTCAAGCAACCGTTCCTTGTTCAGATGGAATTCGATCGACAAATATTTTTTTTAGTGAATTGTCCATGAAATGTTGTTAAAACCTTTCCAACGCTCTTACCATTCTACTTTAAGCATGTTAAAACACCACAATGATCGAAACTGGCAAATTTGAAAAACAATTGCTTTTCAAATTCCACTTAGTAATGAATCGTGAATGACTGACTTCTAGGTAATAGTTTCATGTTTAAAATACATTTGGGAATATTTTGGATGACGAACAAGAGCGAGTTCAAACATACTCTGGTTTATTAAAATTTGAATATAACTGGAATATGTAATTAAGCTAAATTCAATTATGTTTGACGGCTATAACCATTTCCACCTTTGAATTGCCAATTCATTAACTTCATCATGTTTGTACATGTCTTATCAATTTTTATGCTTTTTTTTTTATGTTGGCTATTATGTGTAGCATGTCATAGATAATTATATACAATTAATTAGCACTTGCTCATGAAGGGGCAAGAAGAACGTTGTAAAAAGTGGTTTGGATTTTCGAGTTAAAATCAAGTGACATGCATAATAATGCAAAGCCATAAACTTAGATGGAATTGGAATTGTCAAGGTGTTTTAGTTTCCATCCAATGATGGCCATTAAATGGTTTTATAGATCACAAATTGATTGTATGATGTAAAGGGAGTTCCAATGAGATTGTGGAGTCAAGACCAATGCTTTTGGCATTGTATTTTTTGAGATAGTTGTAGGCTTGGTTTGAAATAGTTACTAGTATTTTGGTTATTTTTAAATTATTTGTTTTAATCAACAATTTTGTATTAAAAGGATAATTTTGTGTTTGGGCGAATCATTAGCTTATTTCTATTTTTATTATAGTGGATTTTTGGTTCAAAATTAATGAGGTTGTAGAGTTATTAAGGGTTCATTTGTTGAGTGTCCAAGATGGATCGAAGTATATGCTTTTGTCTTCCAATAAATAATAAAGGGTGTTTTTCTTTTTCAGAAATTTATGAAAGTACTTATTTTCAATACATTGATTGTAAATTATAATTGGTTGAGACATATTACATCATTGCAAATGTTCATTTGTGGTGACATATCTTATTATGACAACTTTTATTTCCATGAAAAACATCAAATTCATTAAAAAATTTCATCATTGCAATATAGTGTGTATCACACCTTAAATATATTTCGTGGTCATGAAAACCAAATATCTTGAAGATTTGTTTTTTCGGGACATAGGACATCACGCGAGATTTTGTATGTGGGAGACATAAAAAATTCTTACATTTTTATGCAATGGGTGTTAGACCTAAAATATCATTGGTCATTAGATAGCACATCACTCCAACCTTTCCTTTTTTAGAACATATTGCATCATAGAAACATATCTTTCTATGTGACACATAAATATTTCAAGAACTCTTCTTGTGACATATCACATCACTTTAATATTTTCATTATCACGATGTCACATCAAAGTGACATTTCTTTGCATGTGGTAGTTGAAAGTTTTGCAAGGTTTCCTTTAGTATGACATAGTCCATCAACCATCAAAAATGCATTTTGTTGTGACATAATGCATCATTCTAAACATTTTGTTGTCATGACATATTGTTCCAGGGAAATGTTTGTTGATGTATGATAGAATGTGCTTTTCCAATATTTCTTTTAGTGTGAGAAAGGAAATTTTATAAAATGGTATTGTAAGTGGTTATAACCAGCACATATCCATCTTAAGTACATATCTAACATGAGCTGAGAGGGATCAAATTTCTTCACATGTAATTTTTTTAGTGTGCAAAATACAATGTCTTATTTTTCATTGTTTAAATTGTATTTTTGAATGCTAAATAGAGTATATATAGGACCAAATAAAAATTTTAACTATAAATTTTTTTTTTTCTATATATAGATATATATGAAGTTGATATCGAGTATGAAGTTGTTATCAATATCTTATATTTGAAAAGTATAAGATTTAAACATATGATTTACACATCTTTTTTACTTCTAATTACTTTACAACATATTCTTTTTTTTTAATATAGCCGACATTATTTTTCTATTTAGAACATCATTTTTATTTTTTAATTCTATTTTAAAGGGGCATGGACGAACGAACAAACTTACACATACCCTCATACTGGGTTGTAGAATAAGTTTCTCAGCTCAAAAATGAGAGGAAACCAAATTCATGTAAATTGAAATCATGGTCTCTTCTTCATCTACATGCCACCAAAATACATGGAAGTTTTTGGATAATCATAGTCGTTGCATTTTTGCAAACTTGCAATGAGTCCAAGAGGAATCTCAATATAAATATTGATGATCGAGAATGTTGAGTGAGTCTAAGTCTCCAACAATTATTTGAAATATTATAAAGGATTTTTTGAATGAAATGTATTTCATTAGCACGATTATTGGAGAAGAGTTGCATGGAATTACTTTTTTGGAATTTGTCTCTTGCCCCATATCCATCAATGGTCGATCTAATGGAATATCATTATCAAATCTCACGTACATAACTTTTCATCTCTGTTTTATCATATGTTATCATAGAAATGGTTGGTTGGTTAAGCGTGTTTAGGTGTTTCAAAGACTAACTATTGTTAACAAAAAGTGAATATGATTGAGTATGGTGATTGAATTTTGTAGAGTAGAGAAAAAAATGGTTAACTATGATTGATTGTAGGTTGAATTTGATTAGCTTTGGTTACAAATGGTTGACATTGAGTGATCATGGCTGATTATATTAGAACATGGTAACAAGGTTAACAATGGTTAAATATTAGTAAAAATATTGGAAAACAGTTGAATATCATTGACTATAATATACCATGTTGATAGGGTTAATGATTTTTTACTGTGGTTAGCTATTATTGAAGCAAATGACACTTTTTAAAAATTGCCAATAGAGAAACATATTGCATATCACACCTAAAAAACCTTTGGTCATGAAAGCCACATCACTCCAAAATGTCATTTGTTGCACGACATATCACATTGCATCAAATATTTTATGTGCCAAACATTGAAATTTATTGCATTTTGATGCAATGTGTATGGAACCTAAAATGTTTCTAGCCACTAGATAACACATCGCTTTGAAATCTCCTTTCACATAATATATTTCATTGTAGAACCATTTCTTTCTATGTCACATATCAAGCTTTCAAGAACTTTCATTGCAAGACATCACATCATTTGAATCTTTCCATTGTCGTGACATGTCAAATCCCAATGAATTTTCTTTCCATGTAACAAATCATAGTTTCACAAACTGTATCCTTCAACATGAAATAGTTTGTAGGCCACATAAAGTGCATTTTGCTATGACGTATTGCGTCATTACAAATTGTATATTGTGAAGGAAAATTTCTTTGAAAAAACAATTATGTTTATGTGACACAATGAACTTTCTCAAAACTTCCTTCATTACAAGGAAGGAAAAAAATTTAAAATGGTATTGAGTAAAGTGCTTTTAATAATAAGAGGGAACCAAAATCTCATAAAATTAAAGCATGGTTACTTCTTTATCCAACAGGAACGAAAATACATGGAATTTTTTTGACAACCATAGCTGGCACATTTGGAAAACTTGAATAGAGTCCAAGATGAACTATGAACAATATAAATATTGATGATCCAATTAGTTGAGTTAATGTATCTTCATTTCTTGAAGCTCTGCAACTACTTAGATGAATTTACTGAAAAATCAATACCCTCCAACCTGCTCTCACTCTAAGGAATCCCTCAGAGCTTGTTACTCCACAAACCTCATGTCCCGCTTGATGAATTTATTCTTGAGTAATGGTATGTACACATTGTATGCCTGAGGTGTCTCACAGTAACCCATGAAAATTTTTTTTTTGGTTATGGGATTTAATTTCTTCTTGCTCTCTTTGCGCATATGTTAGTGAAATCTTGTCCCAAAGACATGGAAGGATAAACATAAGGATTTTTTCTTGTGAAGGCCTCCTCTAGTGTAACTTATCCAAGCACCCTATGTGAACTCCTATTCGACATAAATACTACAATGTTGCATGTCTCTTCCCACAAGAACATGGGCAACCGCTAGTCATGCAACATGGCCTTGCTACTCCAACTATGTTACAATTCTTCCTCTTAGCCACCCCATTCTACTGAGGGTTATGGGGCATTGTAAGCTCTTTCCTAATGGCCTCCTTGGAACACACCTCCCTGAAAGAATTAGAGACATATTCCTCGCCATTGTCACTCCTAAATGCTTTGATCTTCTTCCCAGTATGGTTTTCTACCACGGCCATAAACTCCATGAACTTTGAGAATACCTCTTCCTTCTTCTTCATAAAGAAGATCTAGGTTTTTAGAGAATAGTCACCTATTAAAGTTACATAATACCAGTGTCTCATGAGGGATGGAGAAGAGAAGGGTCCACATATGTCTAAATGTACCATATCTAAAATCTCTTTGTCTCTATTATCTTAGCCCTAAGAAATATGACTTGGCATACTTTCCAAGTGTACAACCTTTTCACATTTCATGCTCTAGTCAATATTGCACTAGGGTAACCTTGTGGCTATCTCATGAAGAATCATTAGCGCCCTATGATGAAAATTCCCCATGTGCTTGTGCCAAACCTCTCATGTGTCTCTTCCATGCCCACACCCTAGCATGTTGCTTAAGGTTGCGTCTGTCTCAAATTGTAGCTTGTAAAGGTTCTTCACTCTGACACCAATCTGCTTCATGGCTCCAGATTCTAGGTTCTTGAGGTAAGCCTTTCCTCTGCTAAATATGACATCATAACCCTTGTCCTCTAGCAAGGAAACATAAACAATGTTATTTTTAAGGCTTGGAACATAGAGGACATCCACGAGATGGAGAAAGTTATCAGACTCCCTCTCAAAAATAACAATACCTACACACTTGGTCAAGTACCTGCCATCATCTCACAACTCAATGTGAAACTACATGTCCTTCTCCTTCATCTCGCTGAAATATTCCTTATTCCTAGTCATGTGAAAGGATGCTCCATAAAAAATGTACCACATGGTACTTCCCATTGAGCTTGCAATGCAATCTATCAATGAGAAATACTTCTCGAACTGAGAATTAGAATCATCTACCTCGGTTGATGCTACCACATGTTCCTTATTAGACCCCTTTTCCTGGTTAAGACACTTGGTTGCATAGTGTCTGAACTAGTGGAAAGAGAAGCATTTGATCTTGCTCAAATATTTCTTCTTCTTCTCACCCTTTTTACTGGACTCGACCTTACCTTGACTCTTATTTCCCTTAGCCTTGCTTCCTTTGTCTGCCAAGGAAAATTTCTCCTCGTCCTTAATCTTTAATTAAACTCCAACTCTTGTTCCCCTCCAAATTTTTTCTTGGATGCACTATCCCCGCAACCTTTCCCAGTTGGGAAGATTCTTTATGTGATTTAATGTATTCTATAAATTCTCCCAAGACATGAATTCCCATTAGCGCAAGAATCACAAGATCATTTTCTTCTCCTATCTCTCCCATTCCAACTAGCAAATCCAAAACTTGGGTGACCTTAGAAAGGTACATAATGATGGGCTCTCTTTTGTTCATCTAGATACTTCTTAGCTTGTTCTTTACGGCAAGCTTCCTGGAATCATTGGATCTTGATACAAAGCCAATATGGCTTTCCAAATATTTTTTGTTGTTGTATTCCCAAGGAGATGAGGAGTGATGTCTTCTTTGACCCCATTAAGAATGATCCTCTTGGTCTTGGTGTCATTCTTGTTATGCCGAATCAACTATTGGGCATATGTGGGCATAGTTCATGGGTTCTTCACAAATTATAACACCCCATTATCTTCCAACACCATTGAAATTGATACAAGCTCCAACTGCCTACAAATTCTAATAAAAAAAATTAAAGACCCACACAAAAATTACACTAAAAATTTATATATAATTAAGTTAATATCAAAATATTTACAATATAATATTGGCCTCATTATCATTGGCCATTGACTCATACCCCACACCTCTCCCACACTCACACACATTTTTTTACAGAGCATCAAAATGATTGCTTGGAATTACATCAAAGCAACAAATACGTTGCCTATACATTCATTTGCAATACTCCACCAAAACTAAAATAATATCATATCTTAAAAAATATATTACAGCAAGATAGTGTTTTCCTTTAGTGAGTCAAGAGAGGATTCATAATAGAAAGAAATAGCTTTCTCCTCCTCTTATGCTCATACTTCCAATCCTTCTCTAGTTCTCCACATACTTACTAATTTATAAAAATCATTCTAAATCTAAAATAGGATCAAGATCCATAATAAGTGGATAAGACCCATTATTTTAGTAACTAATTTGGAAAAATAAAAACTAAGGCTAATTTTATTTTCTTATCTTTTCTTTTTCCTCTAGCCTAATCCACAATATTGGATGATAATGTTTCTAGAGTTCAACTAATTATTACAAAATTAAAATAATTACATGAGGAATCCAACTTCCTCAAAAAAAAAAAATCTAATAAAGTTTATAAAAGTTTGTCGATGCTCCTACATCAGACTCCTGAAGAACAAAATATTCCTGGACTCTTGTCCAAGAGATATTTAACCCTTTGTTGTAACTTGTCTTTGGCTGAAATTTTTCATCATGACTTAAATTTCCTCCAGCATCCCAATATTCTCCATTAAACAAATTAATTCTATTTTGGTATGCTATTGGAAACTTAACTCTCTCAATTATTCTAGGTAAGTCCTTTACGAACTTCTTTGGAAGGACCCGAACTTGTACAATTGAAACCATTTTTCCTACGCATGAACAAACATGTCAACATTAATCTAAATTTTTTTCTTTATGGTTCCCAAGGTACTTTCTTTGTTGACCACTTCCATTTCTTATCCAAAATATTCTACATTATGGTTGTATTCATCTGGAATTTGGAGATTTTCACACATTAACTTCTCATTGGTTTCCAAAGCAACCTTCTCCTTGACATTCTTTTGTTGTTCATTTATTAAAATCTCCTCATTCATAACCATTTCTACCATGGATACTCTTGGTTGATCTCTATTTTCTACCATAAACATTTCATTGATTATCATATTCTCATATTCATTGAACATATCTTGGTTTTCTGAAGACAAGTGATTTACCTCAATTACCAGTTTACATTCCTCACATTCTGCTTCATGCTTTAAAAATTATTTTTTTTTCCAACATTAACACTTGATTACTGCTTGCATGCTTTAATGGTAGAAGTGTATGTAATTTCCCATCTTTCTAAAAAATGTAAGTGTTTTGGTTTTCATTATGTGTTACGTCCCTGTCATATTGCTAAGGTCTTCCTAATAGAATATGGCAAATGTCCATTGGCAAGACATCACACACAATTTCATCTTTATAACTTCCAATTTGAAATTCTACCTTACATTGCTCAAAAACCAAAACTTGATGACCCTTTTGTAACCAAGAGACCTTATAAGGTGTAGGATGTGGTGTCTTCTTTAAGTTTAAATTTTCTACCATTTCAACAAAGACTAGATTATCTGTGCTACCACTATCAATCACAAGTTTGCAGCACTTACCTTTGGACTTACACATAGTTCTGAACAAACTCCTCCTTTGAGCTGGTTCTTTGGTCTCTTTTTCTGCTTGGATCAACACTCTTTTTAATAGCAAAGATTCACCTTCCTTAGGAGCATTTACAATTGCAACTTGATCTCTATCCTCCTCCTTTTCCTCTGTCACATGAGCACCTTGTTGGCTTGTTGATCTATGCTCAGGACATTCCCAAGACATGTGTCCTAATTGTCCACAATTGAAACATGTGGGTTGATAATCTCTTCCTTGACCTCTACCTCTGGAAAATGATATCCTTCCTCCGAAATCAATTTCTCTTAGCGTTTGACTACTAGAACTTCCTTCTTCTTCCTTTGGAGATTGAACTCCTTGTCTGCTAGTTTGTCTTTTATCCTTTATATGACTTTTTCATCTACGCAGTTTTTGTTTCTGGGAAATCTTCTCTTCTATTGTCAAAGCTGCTTGATATGAATCTTCCACAATTTTCAAAGACAACAAGCTAATTTCATCTTGAATCTCAAACCTTAAACCAGTAATGTACCTTGCAACTTTTTCATCATTCTCTTCTACATGTCCAACCCTAATGTTTAATTTGTAAAATTCCTCAGTGTATTCTTTAACAGTCATATTCCTTTGTTTACATTTTTGTAATTGCTTAAAATGATTAATATGATAATCTCTAGGTAAAAAATTATGTTTAAGTTTCGCCACCATCCTGTCCCAATATTTAATTTTGGCTTTCCCTTTCCTCCTTCGTTCATCTTGTACCTCATCCCACCATAGGGTTGCATGTCCTTTAAGTCTAGTCATTGCATACTTGACTTGCTTATCCTTGTCAACATCCTCATAATCAAAGTATTTATCTAATGCATGTATCCAATCCATTAACTCATCAACATTCAAGTTACCTTCATATAATGGTACTTCCATTTTTGGCCTAGAAGACATCTTGGCAAACATCTTCAACATTTTCTCCTTTGGTGTCTCCTCTACTTCTTCCTCACTAGAAGCCTCTTCTTCAACATCATTGACATATCCCATGCCAGTTCCTCTTTTTTGTGCAGTTTCCATGGTTGCCATCCTCTCATGAAGTCTCTGCAAATTCTACCTACAAAGCCACATTTGTTGTAGACCTGCACGCTCGTGCTCCTCGATGTTCCCCTATTATTTCTCCTCTTCGATCTACCATAACTATTTTTACTACTCTGATACCAAAAATGATGCAAGCTACAACTGCCTGCAAATTCTAATCCACAAATTTAAAAACCGACACAATAATTACACTCAAAACTCATATGTAATTCAGTGAAGATAAAAATACTTACAATATAATATTGGCCTCATTATCATTGGCCATTTACTCATACTCCACACCTCTCCCACACTCACACACAATTTTTTACAGAGCATCAAAATGGTTGCTTGGAATATGCATCAAAGCAACAAGTACATTGTGTGTACATTAATTTGCAATACTCCGCCAAAACCAAAATAATATCTTGAAAAATAATAGAGTTCCATGTGATTCCATGTGACTCCACCAAAACCAAAATATTATCTTGAAAAATAATATCTTGACAAATGTTATTCCATGTGATTTTCACCAAAGAATCTTTCTCTAATCTTGAAATATATTTTACAAGAAGATAGTTTTTTCCTTCAATGAACCAAGAGAGGATTCAAAATAGAAAGAATTAGCTTTCTCCTCATCTTACGCTCATACTTCCAATCCTTTTGTAGTTCTCCACATACTTACTAATTTATAAAAAGCATTCTCAATTTAAAATATGATCAAGATCCATAATAAGTGGATAAGACCCATTATTTTAGTAACTAATTTGGAAAAATAAAAACTAAGACTACTTTTCTTTTCTTTTTATTTTTGTTTTCCTCTAGCCTAATCCATAAATTGGATAATAATGTTTCTAGAGTTCAACTAATTATTACAAAATTAAAATCATTACATGAGGAATCCAACTTCCTCACAAAAATAATAATATCTACTAAAGTTTATAAAAGTTTGTCGGTGCTCCTACATTAGAAATCCACTCCCTCCATGAGCAGAAGTTAGAGGCTCCCTCTAAATAATGATCTACCCTTATTCCTTGGAACGACATACTTTTATCCAAATATTGCTATCCAAAATACTACTCTTCAAAATCTAGTGCAAGCTTACTAACTGAACTACGCTCTTCACTTAATGAACGGATCCTGCTGTTGGTTTTTATACAGAGCATGGCTCTGATACCATGTTAATTTTCTTGAAGCTCTACAACTAATTAGATGAATTTACTGAAAAATCAAGGCCGCAACTAAAACCGAAACTGAGTTTAACTTTCACCAAGATATAGAGTTTCTTAACGTTCAACACATAACAAAAAATACTTGAGATATACAAACATGCATACTTAAATTTGACACCAGTGTTTTACCCCAGAAACCCAAATGGGAAAGTGTGCTTTCTTTGTTGTGGGATTTTATTATTTGTTCTTTGAGCAAATAGATCCTTTACAAATTCAGTATGTTGCTACTGTAGCCAAAAAATAACCTTTGAGAAACTAATCTCATGTCCACAATTTCTCTCAGCCTACTCCTTGATCACTGCTCTCGACCCTCCTCTTGATCTCAGCGTGCACACATAATTTTCTCCTACTTAAACAAGGTTTGACTTCTGCTTTTCGAATTCTAATCTTCGCTCATCAACCAATGTTCTCTGCCAACAATAAGAGTCATCATTTGTTCATTCATCCTTCTCTTTCCTTAATAGATATTTGATTCATGCAAGGAGGCCAAGTTCGAATTTATGTTCACACAAGTTTAATGAGTTCCCTTTTCCAGTTTTGGAGCAAGTATCAGTTACACTTGGACTAATTCTCAGTTAACTAGCTCGAGTTGCTCCTTGTTTTCCTATAGTTATGAATTGAGTTAACTAAGGACTTAACTCGTCCTAAGTGAACTTGTCACTGCATTCCTAAGTCATTCTAACTAGACTTGTCTCTACCACCTCATCCTATAGTCTAACTTCAGAAGACTATGGTGAACTGAAGTTCCAACACTACACATGCAATCTATTTGATGACCATTCGAATGAACTAGAAATCAACTCATCACACTGAGGTATATCTCATGAATTCACATTCATGCTAGAGAAAAACAATTCAAAGTCTTTATTGTCTACGGCACAAGCCATAAGACCTTCCCTCGCTACATTTTCAATAGTGTATTTGTTCAATACAACTTTGAAAGATTACAAGTGTAAAGGAGTTCGCGATTTGTTTTATTGGCAACATTATTGAGAAATTGGTGAATGTAAGAGTTTTGCCTTTTGTATCTTGTCCCACATCTACAAATGGTCAATTTTGTGGCATTTCATCGTCATTTCTCACATCCATAATTTTTCATCTCCCCTTCATCAAATGCTATCATAGAAATGTGACAGTTGTTACACATATTTAGGGGTGTTAAAGATTAACTAGTGTTAACTAAAAGTGACTATGGTTGAGTATGATGATTGAATTTGATTGAGTGGAGAGCATAAAAATTAACTATGGTTTATTATAGGATTATTTTGGCTAGGTTTGGTTGTTAATGATTGACTAAAAATGGTGATGGTTGACTATACTAAAACTTGTTAATAGGGGTGACAATATTTTACTATTATAAACAATTGTTAGTTATTAACTATTATGGACTTCACTCTATTACAATGTTTAATGGTTAAGTATGGTTGATTGTAGATTGAGTATGGTTATCTTTGGGTGATTCTTGTTGGCTATAATCTATTATGATTAACATTGGTTGACTATGATAAAATATTTTGAGTGTGTCAAAGAGTAACTATTGTTAACCAGAAGTGCCTATGGTTGAGTATGATGATTGAATTTGGTCAAGTAGAGATCATAATAGTTAGCTATGATTAATTATAGGTTAACTTTGATTAACATTGATGAACGTCGATTGAAAATGGTAGAGCATGATTGACTATAGAAGACCATGTTGATAGCATTGTTGAATATTGACTATTATTGATTTAGTTAGATTGTGTCTAATTATTGGTGAAAATAGAACTTGACTTCAATTCATTATAGTTATGAGTGTTTAACTATGATGGATTGTAGAATGATCTAATTATCTTTGGTTGATTATAGTTGATTATAATTAGTTATAGTTGATAATGTTCGATAATGGTTAAATATGTTCGTGTGTAGCAAATGTGTTTTTTTTTCAAATTGCTTTGGTCTTTCTGTACCAAATTTAAATAAAAATTTATGTGATGCAATAAAATGTCTCTCACTCTGGAGGTGTGAGATATAGGGAAGGAAAAGGAAACTCTTATGTAATGCAACATGTTTGGACAGAAAAAAGAATACGTGGACATCTTGTTTCATTACAAGTTTCATAAATGTAGTATAAATGTAATATGTTGTTGGTGTGAGATATAGGACAGGAGAAAGAAACTCTTAGGTAATGCAACATGTTTGGAGAGAAAAACGAATACGTGGACACAATGTTTCATTACAAGTTTCATAAATGTAGTATAAATGTAATATGTTGTTCTTATGCGAAGAAAATCATTTTAAATACTAAAATGAGAATTTCATTATTCTTTATTTTGATTGGGCAACACAATATAATTTTAGACAAACACATACTAGAACTGGGTATATAACCTAACAATAGGGTATCCCACTTCTTTCCATATTTGACAGCTAGGTGCGCGTTTCCCATTGTATTGTGCCATATCCTTCCACCTTTTTCCTATGCTAGTTAAGTGAAATGCTCCTCAATTGGATTTTCATATGAAAATGGATCTATACAACCTATGAATTTAGTAATGGTCCGTTTACTAATCTTATTAATACATTGTATTTTTATCCCGAGAATGATAATTTTTATTTTTTGCGGTTTGGAAAGTTGCTAATCTAGCAATGCTTTTAAATTACTAAAGAAATATAGATAAGCTCAGGCATCACTATTTGAATTTTCACTATTTCCCATTTCTAGAATGAATCTAAACTAGTAACAATTCAGCTTATTCCAATGTAATTTGATGGTTATCCATTCCACAAATAGATAGAATAGAAATATTAACTGGGTTGAGCATGACAGAGCCGTCAACATTTCGAAAAGATGCTAAACCTCTATGATATGATGCTAAATATTGTCCCACAGTAAGCACAGATGTTGGACATTGATGGGCGCAGTTTATAAAGTCAAAGAAGGAATTTATTTGTGTAATAGTTTATGCCAAGTGCCCGAAGAAGATGAACATGTCACAGTCACCAAAATAATCAAGTGCGGGACGAATCCATTCCTAAGGTTTGCGAGGAAGAAAGAAACGGTCGGGAGAGTTTGGATGGTTGTTAGATCGAACGTCCAGTACAGTGTATACGTCAACTCAATGGCAAGGCTACGCCAATGAAATGCCTTACAGCGTAAATAAAATTATTACTTAAAATATTTTTTTCAATGTTTAATGTGTATCAGACTAAGTAATAAATAGCCTTTTATATTAGTAGTCCTGATTTTTCGTGAAGAGTCGAATTGGATTAACTTCATACTTTCAGCTTCAAATTTTCAATGATATCCATTTCTTTCCAACGAATTTAAGGATCCCAAAAAAATATATTATTAATATTATTTATTTCACATGGCCTCCATGTCTCTCCAACAAGTCATAAAAAACGGTACACCAACTCACCATTGCCACATGGCATTCACAAGATAATGACATATCAGCATGGGACTTACCTAATTGGGCTTTCTCTATTGTGTTCAAAGTTTATTGAGTTGAGAGATTTATTTTACAACTCAATATAAGGGGATGGGTAAGTTTGTCAGTTCCACTTTAAAATAAAATAAAAAGTTAAAAATTATGTTTTAAATAGAATAATAACTTTGGCTATAATAATAAAAATGGATATGTTGTAAAGTAATTAAAAGTAAAAAAAAAAATGTGTATGTAGTTTAGGAGAGAGTTGGTTCATTGGAGCCTTAGATTAGGAATTAGTCCCTACTTCTTACGGAGTTGTTCTAACTTCCCTACTTGTGTGAAAACTATATTTATTTTTTATTGTAAGATAAATGATGTAGAGCGTTCTGCCAGAGTCAGTCTCCAGGTAGAGATCCTCACATGTGAACTGCCCAGTTTGATTAATAAAGTTAGTTATTCAATTTTAAAATAGTATCGGAGTTGCATGGCTGGTGAGTCAAAGCCATTGTGCTTTGATGGCAGCTAGGTGGAAGAAGAGATGCCCCTGGTGGATTGAGTGAAGATAGTCCATAAGGAGACAATGGTTTTTTTACTGTGAAGTTATCTGGATTAGTGCCTCTATTGGGTGAATAAGGGCGCTGACCAGCGTAGATTCCAAAGGAAACAAACGCACTGAGTGGTCGTTCCCTTAGAGCGATTTTGATCAGCGAGCCTGAAAAGTGCGGATCTGAGAGGGAAAATCATGCTGCTGCTGAAGGTAATTTGGAACGTCGAGGTGGAGGCTGCTATGGAGTTTGTTGGCTAGCGTAGCTCTCTCGGTGGATGGTGAGCGAAAGAGCTCTCTCGGTAGTGCGGTGAGCGTGGAGAACCGGCAACATTTCTCAAGCTTGAGGACTTGCAGCTTGTGACCATGGCTTCCAATGAATGTAGCAAGGTCGTTTTCCTTGACGATGATTCTTTCCTAAGTGGAGGGACATGAGGCAGGGACAAAAGGAGGAGATATATTGAATCCAAGGGGAGTCGTAGATGCCCTAGTCCTCTGGAATAAGGTTGAACATAACAGCCCTTAACATCCCCTTCAACTTCAACAATTCTAGCTCCTTGAAGCGCCGAGTGAGATCGACGGACCTGTTTGTATAGCAGAAGGCATTGTGTTTCCCATCATTAGCACTCGTTGGCTTTCTATACTAGATCTCAATCTTCACCATCTTCTATAGGTCAGAGATCAATCCCACCCCTATTCACTGAAAATGTCATCTCCTGCTTTTAAAGAATGGAGAGTTTTTATTAAAAAAACAAAGGGGCTCATTTTTTTTTTTAATTGAATTTAAAAAGGGGGTCTTTTGAATTAAATTAAATTTTGGCATATTAGCTTGTGCAAACTAGATTAAGAATTTTTTATTTCTTTATATGTATATGATATTATCATTACAGGAAATGCAGATGAACTCATTAAAGAAATCAAAGACTTGGGACATATTCTCTTTGATTTCTTTAATGAGTTTATCTGCATTTCTTGTAATGATAAGATCATCTACATATAAAGAAATGAAAACAATTTGCTCCTCTTTGTCAAACAGGTTATACAAATTAAGATCATTCTTGCTTCTTTTATAAATATGCTATAGGAAAAATGAATCAATTTTATGATACCATGACCTAGGTGCCTGTTTTAGTCTATATAATGCTTTCTTCAATCTACAGAGTAAAATGTTTTTCCCCTATTTAAAAAACCCCCTAGGTTGCACTAAATACACTTATTTTAATTTCCCATTTAAAAATGTAGATTTCACATATAGTCGGTGTATCATCTAATGATGTTTTGTAGCTAAGGAAATTAACATTTTGACTGTATTTAATTTAGCTACATGGGTGAAGGTTTCCTCATAGTCTATAACTTCTATAGTATTTGGGCTAAAGAAATAAATACTACAATATGTTTGAAGAATAGGAGTCCAGCAAAAAGTCTTGATTTGAAAACTCCTTTCAAAACTTTAGTAGGTTTTAAGCCTACAGTAAAACATTTAAGATTTTTGGCTCCAAAGCGTTTTCTTATATTTCAAAGGAGGATAGGAAGAAACTGGATTCAAAGGCCATTAAATGCATTTTTGTTGGGTATTGTATAGATTTTAAGGCTTATAAATTGTTTAATCCCTCTACAAATAAAGCCTTTGCAAGTAGAGATGTAGTATTTCATGAGCATGTTAATGACGGAAACCACAAGAGTGTCGATGAAGAGTGGCACATTCCTTTGCTGATGGAAGAAGGGAGTGATGAAATAGTAGACAACCATGAGCGGAAATAGAAGCAGAAAAAGGAAGTGGATGGTACATATGCAGTTGTCAAGCCAAGCCCATCAAGGGATGATTAGAACAGGTTTGAAGCCACTCCACCACTCAGGAGATCAAGTAGGAAAATTTAGCTTCCAACAAGATATAGGAAGAATGCTTTTATAACTAGTATGTTAAATGTTGATGAACCCTTTAGTTATAAAGAAGTTAGTAAATATAATGAATGGAGGGCAACCATGGAAGAGGAATATGAATCAATACTTAAAAACAAAACCTAGGATCTAGTTGAATTACCTGAAGGCAAACAACCCATAGGTTGAAAATTGCTATAAATGCGTAAATTTAAAGCAAATGGGAGTATAGATAAATATAAAGTTAGGCCGGTTGCAAATGGGTACTTACATAAAGAAGGTATAGACTATGAGGAAACCTTCGCCCTTGTAGCTAAATTAAACATAGTCAGAATGTTAATTGCCTTAGATACCAAACATCATTAGATGATAGACTAGGTAGATGTGAAATCTGCATTTTTAAATGGGGAATTAAAAGAAGAAGTGTATTTAGTGAAACTTCAGGAGTTTGTTAAACACGGGGAAGAACATTTAGTATGTATATTGAAGAAAACATTACATGGACTAAAATAGGCGCCTAGTTCATGGTATGATCAAATTGATTCATTTTTCCTGTAGCATAGTTATAAAAGAATAAAGAATGACCCTAATCTTTATACCGTGTTTGACAAATAGGGGTGAATTGTTTTGATTTCTTTATATGTAGATGATCTTATCATTATAGGAAATGCAGATGAACTGATTAAAGAAATCAAAGAGCAAATGTCACAAGTATTTGATATGAAAAACCTTGGAGAGACACACTACTGTTTGGGTCAGGAAGTCTGGAGGGATTCTAACTAGGATTTTCTGTCACAGGCTAAGTATGTCAGGAGTTTACTAAAAAAGTTCAGAATGGATCAATGCAATTCTACAACAATGCCACAATGCCTTTACAACAAAATACCAAACTTTAGAATGATGATGGTTCTAAGGAGGCAGATGCAACATTGTATAGAAAACTGGTTGGGATTCTAATCTACTTGACTACAACTAGGCCAAATTTGGCTTATGCAGTCAGTGTATTGAGCCAATTCATGTCAAAACCTCTTGAGAGTCATTGGGTTGCAGAAAAAGGCATCTTAAGGTATCTGCAAGGAATCCTAGACTTTGGAATTATTTATACTAATTCGTTTGATGTTGGATTGACGAGTTTTTCAGACACTGGCTGGGCTAAAAATCTAGATGACCAATGATCCAGAACAAGTTATGCATTCAACATTGGGTCCAGGGTCATTGCATGGAGCATCAAAAATCATAACATAGTATCCTTGTCTTCAGCAGACGCTGAGTATCAAAACGATGTGTGCAGCAACTTGTGAAGCAATTTGGTTGAGGAGACTTCTCCATGATGTTGGAGAAGAACAGAAGGTTGCAACAATTATCAAATGTGACAACTAGAGCTCTATCAAACTTGAAAATAATCCAATATTTCATAAAAAAATAATGTAAACTTTGAAACGGGAACTGATATGATTATTTGTTTCGTTGAGGTAGCAAAAAAGTGACCTGATTTTGAAAAGTGGTGATGAAGAATACACATTTATTTTTTAGCATAGTTTTTGACACTTTAATTTTTTTTATGTACATTAGTTTTTACAGTGTTAGTTATTTTCATGTTGATTTTAAAAAGTGTTGATTCTGCGTCAGGCCCTTTTTCTTGAAACACCTATTTTTTGACTTTAAATTTTCTAATGTACTAAATGTGAATAACTATTTTCTAAATTTGACAATTTTTGAAGTGATCTTCTTCTTCGTATATATATATATATATATATATGTAGTGATGTTTTTATTTTTTTGCATAGTTAAAGAAGAAGGTCGATATTTTAAAGTTTCGATATTCTACATATTTATATATCATTAATTAATTTTTCAATGCACATCAAATAATTGTCCCTAAAAAAAATAATTTTTAACAATTGACATAAAAATAACCATTTTGAACATAAATATAACTAAAAATTACACATTTTCATAGTTTTTTTGCTAGAAATGGCATGTCCAAAATCACAATTTTTAAAAGAAAAAATTAACAAAAAAATGGTTAAATAATAGTTTTTTTTATGAATTTCATATCAAAAAATAATAATAATGACTATTTTTTCAAAAAATAATGATTCACATAAAAACTAATGCAAAAATCACATAATACAAATATTGAACACATAAAAACATTAATTAAATGCTTATTCTTCTCATAAAATGTCAAAGTCAAAACATTACATGTATAACTAATTAATAGCTACAAAAAATGAGCTTTATTTCCAAGCATAACTTAAGTTTAATCAACAATATCACGTAATCCAAACTCTTCATCCTCTAAAGTTTCATCATTGTCTTCTTCCACAATATTTTCTGCTTCATTTTGATCATTTTCCTCTTCTAATGGATCTTTGATGTCTATGAATCTGTTAAACACACATGGGCAGTCAGAACAATATGAAAGATAAAACATGACAATACATTTTTATTAACAAATGATTTAAATTTATAGTACATGTTGTGACCGTTGGGTTTCACACCCCAAGGTCTCTTGGATTGCTTTTGTCTATTCGGCTTCCACACTAACCCATTGGGGATTAGGTGTCCAACATCCCCCCCCTTAATCCGAAGGGTTATGTATGAGTCCAAGAAGAGAGCTGTAATACAAAATGTGAAAAAAATGCATGGCATCACTAGGCTGAATGTGCTCTATGAAATGCTGGTATAAAGGGCGGTGGTTTAAGGATGACCACCAACATTAGAACACTTAGTGCAGTTCTCGGAACTCTTCCAAAATTGGCAAGAAGCTGAAGTCTTCTGCTAAAGGAAGTGCTCCTATTGTTTTGAAGAGGGAAGCCTTCAACCATGAAAGGGAGGTCTCACCTCGCATAAAAGGGAGAACTTCAACCTGAAAAGGGAAGTCTCAACCTATGATGGTTTAAGGATGACCAATAACTCCGGAATGCTTAATGGAATACCTGGAACTCTTCCAAAACTGGCAAGAAGCTGGAGTCTTCTGCTAGAGGAAGTGTTCTCAATTTTATTCCTGGAATTCCTTCGAAACTGGCAAGAAGCTGAAGTCTTCTGCTAGAGGAAGTGTCCCAGATTACCAACTGAAGGCTTATTCACGGGCATCTTTGTCTCTGGCTACAACTCTGAAACTGGTGTGGCAGGTTGTGGCTTAGGCTCGCTTGATGTGACTTTGAAGCTTGTAGATGACCATCATTTCCTCCCCTGTCATATACAAGGTGAGATGATGGAGAAAACTCAACTGCAAGACTGTTTAATACTCTGGAACAAGTTCTGACATGTGATTGGAATATCTTCTTGGCTGTTGATGCCCATTGCCAAGAAGTGATACATCCAAGATGAATCTTTGTTCTTGCGAGACATTTATTTCTAAAGCATTTGTGTGAAGAATGACTGGTTTTATGACAGTGCTTACATGAATGAAGATCAAAACAATGATCTTTCAAATGGCCAACTCAGTCACAGTATTGGCATTTCACGATTTGTTGTTGTTGTTGTGGAAGAGGGGCAAAATCTGGAATAGCTGGAGGTGAACTATCATAAGGAGCAGTTGAACTGTCATGAATGAATCCAGCACTCTGAAACTGAATGGGTTTTGAGTAGTCTGGAATATGAAAGGACAAGTCCTTGTCATATCCAAGACCAGTTTTGTGCTTGTTGTGGACAAGTTGTTTCGAAGGTCTGATGATGGGCTTGGGAATTGTAGACTAAGTTTCTACATCTGCATGTACAACTGCTGCTTTATTGGGTACTAAATATGAATGAACTGTAACATTATTGTCTTGCTATTTATGGGAGTTTGTTTCAATCTTCTGAACAGAAACAGGTTCAGAATGATGACTCCACAACTGTAATTCTTCCTGCTATAGCTTTGTCTCAAGCTGCAAAAACTCAATATTCTCTTGTGCATTTTGTAGACATATTTTAATATTGAATGGAGAGGTTTTCTTGATCTTAACTATGTCATAAATAGTGGAATGTATTAGAGTATTTAACAACTCTAATGCATTATCAAGTCTGGTCATTTTCTTCATTATCTTATACGTTAAAGAAACTGATCACAACTATTAACCAGTGAAGAAGAATCAACAATCACTCACAATTCAATGTCACTGCAATATCCTCCATAAATGTGTACCAAATAGCTAGTGTGAAATAACTCTATTCAATGTACATACCAGGACTTCAACTCAAAGACTTATCCTCCAACCAACAGACAACATTGATTGTAATGTATTCACAATCCACTACATATACATAACAGTTCACTCATGACCAGCATATAAAATTAAATAGAGCAACCACCAGACATCCACGAGATTAAAATAAAAGGATCCATGACCACCAGGACAAATCTTAAATCGTGGTGACACAGGGTATTTTTTTTCTTTGCAATTCAAGCACAACCCCTTGCCCTTAGTCACACTGCGGAAATCATGCCCCTATTCTCAAATCCAACAGTTAGAAAAAATATTGAACACCAACCTTAAACATAATGTGACAACGAGCTACTAATGTAGTTGGAAGAAGAACTCAGCTTCCGAGTGCCTAGATTGTGTATACCTCTTTGCTGCTGGTGACGGATTAGCTCGAAGCATAGTAAAATGGTTGTAATATGAGGTCTATTGATGCACCATTCTCAAGATTGTTTTCACGGCAGATTGTTGACTCCTCTATATCGTGATGATTTGAAATTTTGATGAATCAATAAACACTTATACCCCACTATCTAATGCTTCTTCGATGCTCATGTGCAGAATAAGAACAAGGAACCAATCCTTTGTGAGAAGACTTGGTCACATCCAATCCAAAACTCAATCTCTTTACACCACATCAATCACAACTTTTATTAACAGTAGCTCGAAATTTGCATACGCAAGTTGGGTATTCGAAGTGTTGTATTAGATGCTCTTTTCCCTCTACATTAAACGCTTCTCGCCTGCACAGATCCCTCTCCCAACTGCGCACTTCCCTTCGGAGTTAAGACTATTAGTGGTGACAGCTGAGTTAAAAAAATATGGGAGTATGATAGGAGTCCGGTCAACGATTAACCAGGAGTCGACACCCGATGAATAGCGTATATGGATCAATTTATATTAGAACAGCGTATATGGAATAACATATATGGATCAATTTATATTAGAACACCGTATATGGAATAACATATATGGAACAATGTATATGAGCAATGTTACACCAGTGGTATTATAGGTCTTCTTCGGCGTGGAAAATCATCATCTGACAGTGGTGGAGGTCGACGCAGTGTACACAAAACCCTTCGAGACAAAGGCTATAGTAATTGCTCCAGGACAGACCACCAATGCTTTGCTCCACGCAGGCAAAAAAGCTGGAAGGTATTTAGTAATTGCTCTTCTTCAATCACACTACTTCAACATCAATGGCGTCTTCACTACCAATTTCCCAGATAATCTATCATTGTAGCCCAGTTGCCAGGGCAAATAGAGAACTACTGGAACACGCGGCTAAAGAGAAAATTGCTTGGAAAATGCAGCAAGGACAACGATAATCAGCAAATCTGGCGCCTACTGGCAAAAGAAGCAGCTAAAGGGTGGCTGCGGCAAGCAGACTCTTATTCCTTATTCAGATTTTCCTCTCACAAAAGTTCTGGAACCCTTTCCACGGTTCACTTCAAATAAATTTTCCGTCCCGAGTGATGAAAATGGCGTTTGCTGTATCAAAACTCGAAACTCGAAACGTGCCTCCCAGTGCTTTCTTTGTATTCTTAGATGAGTTGCGAAAGGAATACAAAAATCAAACCCTAACGCGAATTCAGTTTCCAAGAAAGCAAGAGCAGCATCAGGATAGTTCAACGCATGTCAAGACAGCGTTGAGCAACGTGATAATGTTATGAGTAGCGTTCAACACACAGCATGTCAGACAGGAGACCAAAAATAGAGACACAAGAGGAGAGAGAGTGCACTGATTCTATATGTTGTGGAATGAGTGGTGAAATTGGGTCATGAAAATGCCGCAGTCTGTCAGCATGCATGTCTCTAGCTAAGCCATGGGCAAAGGAAAGGCACACACAGATTATTTTACCAGTTGGCCATATCGCATCACTGCAGAGTCTAGTCTACTGTATGCTACAGGGAGAGAGAAATTATAGCAAACACTGATTCCAAGAATCATCACTCAAGTCTGTCCGTAGAGAAATTCGTAACGAAACAACATAGTTGACAGGGCACACTGACACATATACAGAGGGACAATCCTGCCTCCATGGGAACCGGAGATACAGTGACTGGCATAAAATGTAATAAATGTTATAGACATTTTTGTGCCTAACAGCATGAAGCATGAAATGTCAATAATCTGAGGGATCCAAAGTCCCTAAACATGTTGTTCTTACCCCTAGAGGAACAAGGTCAGCAAACCACAGCACTGAAAATCAGTTCTCCACCTGAAAACACTCAAAAACAAGCTATTTCTGGATCATGTCAGCTTCTCCACTGAGCATCTGCGCTGAATGTCAACTGCTCCACTCTGTACCTGCGCTGAATGTCAAATCTAATGAAGGCTACCTGCGCTGGGCGAGATTGGCCAAGTGGCACAGTCATTCTGCAAGGTGTCAATTGCCCAGGAAGCTTCCAAAATGACACTTGGATCTTGGAATTCGCCTTGTGATGAGTAAGAGGGTCTTGATCTCCAAGTGGAAGCAAGAATCTCCAAGTGGACTCAAGAACTGAAGAATAACTGAAGTGGGAGAGGACACTAGTCAGCTTCATGTCAGTCTCAAACTGACTCATCCTTTCTCCAAAACTCCTATATATAGAGCTCTCTCATGAGGTCTAGGGAGGCTGGAATTTTGTGCAAGTAAGGAAGTGCTGTTGGTTTGAGTATAGAACTATTGGGTGATTTGCTTGAAGGAGGTGAAGAGGAGATTTCTCTCTACTGGGAGGTGTTGCTGGATTGGGCCTATTATGGTTGTAACACTCTCAGAACTTTACTTCTTCCATTAATAAAGTATTTGAGGTTCTTCTATATGCATGTGTCTCAATGGTGATTTGATGCTTGTATATTTGATTTATGCTAATCCCTGAATCGATTATGGATGTATGCTTCTTGTAGTTTCCTCTTCTTGTGCTTTTACAGGATCTTTGTGTAGCTGGGCCGGTGAAAGAGCAAGGAGCTAGGAGCAAGTAGCAAAGAGAGAAGACTGGATCAACCATTAGCGGAAGATAACAGTTAGTGGATCCCCTTTCTCTTCTCTCTCTCATCTCATAAAGAAGTAATCTTGAATAGCTTTGCATTCAGTTGTTGCTGAGGTACTATCACCCTTAGAGTGGGATAGGGTCATTCCGTATTGGATACTTTTCCCAACAACAAATTGGTGACTCCACTGGGGACCGTATCTTGTTGGTTGTTTGTGTTTTTGCTATTCATTTCATAAACAAAGGGAGTACTGAATCGAATTGTATTTGGATCTTTCAAATACAAAGTAGAGGGCAGTTACTCTAGCTCAGTTTCTGGGCAAGTTTATGATTTGAAGAGCTGATCCACAAGGACTCTAATAAGCTCTTAGTGATAAATTTTCATCCTCCTTTCCATCCCTTAGTGTGTCCTTGACTGATAGCTTCTGATTTGAGCAAAAACTGTGAATTTTTGAGCAATCTGTGACCCGGAAACCAAGAGAAACGAAAATTTCATTCTTCAGTGCAGGCTGTACAAAGGCTGTCTGCATTTCAGCGCAGTTCCCGAAGGGGCTACCTGCACTGAAGGTCAAACAGACAGTGTCCCATCTGCGCTGGACCAGTCTTGCCTTGTGCTACTGGGGTTTCCTGCTGTTTCTTGCCCTGTTTTCACTCTTGTTTTTGCTGTTTGTTACCAGTCAATGTGTCTATCTGAAACCAACTTTCCTTGTCACTATTCCACCTCAGTTGTATAAAGAAACTGTGTTTGTTCTTTGTGTATTTCTTGTACATTTACAGTTTCCCATAACGAAAGTGAACCAGTCTTGCTGTGGCCTCTTAGATCTAGACCTGTGATTAAGTGTCGTTTTGATCTTAAGAGTTAGTTTGTTTGTTGTTCATAGCTGATTGAGCTTGTCGCTTTCGTCATATGGTTTGAATTTATATATTTCTAGTGTCGAAACAAGTAAATCTTAAGGTGTCTTTTTATTTTGGACAAACTTGTTTGCTTTCGCTTGAAATTGAATTCAAAATTATACAACAGCTTTCTTTTTGTATTGCACCAACATTAAGAAAGAGAAAAGAAATACTTGCATTGTGCATGTGCATTATGACAGTTTGCATGTTGATTTAAGGAAAATGCATTAGTGTGTGCTCTATGATCTGTGTGAAAAGGTGTTATCTTTCTTTTCCCTCAGTAGTTAAGGTTTTCAAAAGTTGAAAGATTGAAAAGCTTGCTTATCATCTTAGACTACATTTAGGAGTGTTACTATACATCTCGTGGTGATCCATAAAGGCAAACTGCTAAACAAGATCAACCTTAAAATAAATTGAATTTACATAACAACGTATTGAAACATAACGCAAACACATAGAGGTCTAAGCTAGAGACTTGTTCCGGCGTCGTTAAACGTGATATCTTAGCGTTGAGTGGTTGGGTGATTCCTCCACGGTGAAGCGATAAGTATCAATACGGACTTGTGCTCCCACGTACCGTTGCGTATATATTGGGAGACCCCTATAGGACCAAAGCCTTTATCCATAGGAAACCGTGTCGGCCGCCCTACTGATCGCAATGCAGTGAACACAACATTCACGAAGATCGACCACTCGTACCGTAAAACGTATTCTGTGGTTTTGCGAAAGGTTTGGCACACCCTCTGCCTAGATCTCCAGAGCAGTTTCTTTTGGCCTTTTTCAAACTCTATAACTGAAAAAGTCCAACCAAGCATTTGTCACTTCGGGCTCGTTAAAACATTGAAGGAGACTAGAGTCATCTTTAGCTTTTTCTCGACTCTTAAAAAGTGAAAAAGCAAGTTGTGTCTAAAAACGTCGTTATAAAATTTATTTTAAACGGAACATAATCACCTCCTATTCCCGCGTTGATCTGTAAGTTGAGAACATGGAACGCCCCGACCAAGGAATTCCACATGATGGAAATCCTAGTCCTTTCTCCTCTTGGGGAGAAGTTGGTGCGCCCCACATGGCCACATTGTCGCTTCCAGGACTGACAATTGGTTTGCCTATTTGGCTATTCTCAACTAATGTAGTTCAGAACACCATGGTTCCTGAACAGTCGAGTCAATAGTTAGATGAGTCTAGAGCTGCCCGCCGGCCTTCTACTTCCCATAACTCTTCCTCCAATCCTTCATCTTCGAAAGGTGGGGCTGGCAAAAGTCAAGCTCCCATGGAGAAGAAGGAAAAGAAGAAGAAAGAGAAGAAGAAGGAGCCTAAGGCGACTGGGGGCAAGCAAAAGACATCTAACAAAAACCCACACACAGCACAGACCGGGCCTAAATCGCCATGTGTCATATGTAGAGGAGACCACTTCCATAGAGATTGTCCCTGTATTCCCCGGATACTAAGGGACTGGTCCCCTCGGTTGCACAATTCGGGAGCATCAACCTCTGATAGCCATGTTGAATGCTTACCGTCAACCAGTGAAAGTGAAGGTTCAAGACAAAAGGGAGGAGCTAGATCCCCCTGTAGACTGTGCAAAGGCGATCACGCCATCCACCGTTGTCCCTTCTTAGACGAAGCGAAGAGAGTTTTGGAAGATCGTTCGGTTTCACCGTTGAGACTTCCTCCTGGATACAAAAAACTCGTGCCAAGTCCTTCGTTGGTTGAAAACACAGCTGGCCCGCTCAAATGGTCAGCTGAAGCGTCAGTCATTGAGAATGAACCTACTGAATCCGGACCAGACGAAAGTCTAAAGGTCGATACGGGAGTTGACCCGGTTCTTCCTTCAGAGGTTTCATCCTCAAATGACACCGTCACTGAAGATTCATCTTCAAATGATACCCCCACTGAAGAGAATAAGGATGACACCATCCAGATTCTTTTCATCAACACAGATTCTGATGAGCATCAGGGCAATGCGCCCATTCCTTTATCGTAGGAAGGAACATCGTCAGGGTCGTATCCGGCCGTGTTTTCGGTCCCACCACCAAGCAACCTGGTTGTGTCCTTTGATTGGAACCAACTGGGCAGACCCCGGTTACCAGCCAGTATACCATTCAGAATCATAGTCCAAATCTACAGGATGGTAATGGCCGGGACTATCATTGATGAAGGGGCATCTGTGAGTATCCTTTCCTCTGTTGCTTGGAAAGCACTGGGTTCCCCGGCGCTTTTGCCTGAGATAAGAAATCTCTCAGGTTTTGATAAAGGAACCAGTCGACCGTTAGGGATCCTCCCCAATGTGCCTGTTACATTGAAAGGGAAGACCGTTCAATTGAACGTGATGGTCGTTCAAGGACCCTTGGATTATAACCTACTCCTTGGATGAGACTATATATATTGCATGGGAGCTATAGTCTCCTCACTCTTTAGAGTAATGTGTTTTCCACACGAAGGAAGGGTGGTCAAGCTCGTAGACCAACTTTCATTTCCAGGATCACGCATCGCAAATAGTCAAATACCAACCCTCAATGGTCTATTCACTCAAGAAATGTCTCCACCCCCAGTCCTCCTTCCCGATGAATGCAAGTGATTCGGAAAGATGGGACTGGAACCCAGGGGGATGCATCCTGGTCTGCTTCGGGCAGAGGAAACCCCGGGTATAAGGTAGAATTTCCGCGAAAGAATATGACTAGTCCGTACCCCGTCCGTATTTGGAAGAGGGGTTGTTCTGAGATAGGATTCTTTTGTTAAGGTTACTTGTTTGACAACAGTCATTCACCATTGTCTACTTCGGTAGGCAGTGTCGAGGAAGTGTTTTCGTTTGATGGTGTTAACAAAACAATCTTTGGGTAACCAGGAGGAGGTAAGCCTCACCCTTTAAAACAAATGTTTTATCGGATAAGTAGGGGCAGCCTTGAAATTGTACTTTATACCTAGGGGCATGCAACCTTTTGGAATGCAAGCAAGGGACGACTATTTATTTTTTAAATTTTTAGGTCCTCCCTTTAAACCTGTAGGTCTAACCCTTTAAACTCGTAGGATTAGCCGTTTCCGAACTTGCATGAAAAAAGGATGAGAGGGAGCAAAGCTTAGTGAAGATGAAGCTCTATAAAAAATAGAGATCTCACAGGAGACATTTCTTATCTTATGACTGGTATATCGAGCAGTTTTAGCATAAAGTTCATGCTCGTTAAAAAATAAACGCAAAGATTCGAGCAGTTTTACCGCGGAATTTATGCTCGTTAAAAAATAGAAAAGCGTGAGCAAAAGTTTCCTCTAGAGTTCAAGCTCATTAAAAAATGAACCTATCCCGGTAAATAACCATTGTGATAGTAAATTTATTAGCCATAAAAGCATTGGTCGTGTTTGCACCTGCCACCTCCATTCCATTTGGCCAATCGTTCACCCCCATATGATTGTTTACCCATTTTGAGGAACAGCTGCGAAGAGTGATTTCACTTAGCCATCCTTGTGACACTGCCGTGATTGGAAAATTCCAACCTGTACCTGGAATCTGCTGCTATCCCTGTTTATCACTCGTTCCTCAAAAGACGAGTCTTCTTTGAGCTCTTTTCAATTGACTTGTAAAATATGAAAAGTTTGACGAGTTTTGGCCTTCCAGCTCGTTAAAAGGACCGGAAGAGCTATCCCTCCTCTAGATTTTAATCTTTTTGGACCTGAGGGATTATTGCACAAAAAGGTCGAGCGCTTGTTTTATTCGGCTCGTTAAAGTTATCGAAAACTCATCCCTTCTGTATTGTTTTATACTTTTTCGGACTTAAGGGATTAAATGACGAAAAAGGAATTTTGGAGTTAACTTTCTGTACCTTTTCATACTCTCTAAAAATGAAAAGGACCGAGTTGTCTTTGTCGCTAGACTCATTAAAATAATTAAATAGCGACAAACTTGTCTTTAGATGAGAACGAGTTTCCCTATCGCTAGGCTCGTTAAAACATAGCGATGGGCTTGCTCGAAGGGCAGGTTATAGAACAAGCATATGTTATCCTCCTCAAGCTTGACAAAAATAAAGAGGTACTGGTCAGAAATGACTGGGGAAAAATTGGGAGAACCTCAAAGCTTTAACGGTAGCAAGTCGCTCTTGAACATGACACTTTGTCCTCCGTATCACATCGGGTTGGGTTGTTTCATTCACCGGTCTCATCACCATGGTCTTCGCCAAACCATCCGTATTTGGGGTAATGCTACCGATCCATCACATCAGTGTCGTTATATGTTCAAGAGATGTTGTTCAGAAAGAGTCAACCGTGTCCCATCCACTGCCATACATTATCCTTCATCCACCCATGATCGCCACCCTGAATCATATCTCACGGATTGTTTTCACCTCCACTAAAATCATTAGCTCCGTTCCGTGTCACTGATGTGGGATTCATTAAGGCCCTCCTTTGACGGATCACTTCTTGTCGACTTCAGCTCATTATCCAAGAAGTTGATCTAGGAATACCCCCCCCCAGTACTTTGAAGCT
Organism: Pinus tabuliformis; assembly: GCA_031772625.1. Taxonomy (NCBI): domain Eukaryota; kingdom Viridiplantae; phylum Streptophyta; class Pinopsida; order Pinales; family Pinaceae; genus Pinus; species Pinus tabuliformis. The sequence goes on along the minus strand of CM062804.1, from coordinate 1,207,365,335 downwards.
TGCATGCCTCAATGGCAAGTTTCTCACTTCTGGCGACAGGTATACATCAATGACCTTCGACCAGAAGATTTTGCGTGGTGTTCGACGCCAAGTCCTATATTCACACCACGTGAATTGTACTGTAGTACCTTGAGGGTCATTATCATTATCGGTGATTCCTCTCGCGCTTGTTAACGGTTTACATTATTGACCGGTAATCAAGCGATGTCTTTCCATGTTCGACTTCAGCGCAATTCTCACATGGATCGACTTGTACTTAGAGTGAAGATCGAACGAGTTTGAAGACCCCGGATCTAGTTTCATCCATCCGGGCTGCGATATATATTCAGGAAATATAAAAGCATTTGATATGTACATTATTGCAGCAGATGATCATCCTACTCAAAGGATGATAATTTCAGCAGAGAATTATCAGTCTACCATCAGACGATCGTCTGTTATATGTACCAAAATGAATTTATAAAGCTGAGCATGGGAATGCCCGCCTCAGCTAGATCATGAAAGCAGAATGAAAAAATAATGTATTGTATTGTGTTTTATTGCAGGGCACCTCTCAGCGATTGAATGAACTTCGGATCCTCCTGATAAAGCATTTCACCCGATAAACAACCTCATACTTTAGGGGGCAACTGTTATAGACATTTTTTGTGTCTAACAGCATGAAGCATGAAATGTCAATAATCTGAGGGATCCAAAGTCCCTAAACATGTTGTTCTTACCCCTAGAGGAACAAGGTCAGCAAACCACAGCACTGAAAATCAGTTCTCCACCTGAAAACACTCAAAAACAAGCTATTTCTGGATCATGTCAGCTGCTCCACTGAGCATCTGCGCTGAATGTCAACTGCTCCACTCTGTACCTGCGCTGAATGTCAAATCTAATGAAGGCTACCCGCGCTGGGCGAGATTGGCCAAGTGGCACAGTCATTCTGCAAGGTGTCAATTGCCCAGGAAGCTTCCAAACTGACACTTGGATCATGGAATTCGCCTTGTGATGAGTAAGAGGGTCTTGATCTCCAAGTGGAAGCAAGAATCTCCAAGTGGACTCAAGAATTGAAGAATAACTGAAGTGGGAGAGGACACTAGTCAGCTTCATGTCAGTCTCAAACTGACTCATCCTTTCTCCAAAACTCCTATATATAGAGCTCTCTCATGAGGTCTAGGGAGGCTGGAATTTTGTGCAAGTAAGGAAGTGTTGTTGGTTTGAGTATAGAACTATTGGGTGATTTGCTTGAAGGAGGTGAAGAGGAGATTTCTTTCTGCTGGGAGGTGTTGCTGGATTGGGCCTATTATGGTTGTAACACTCTCAGAACTTTACTTCTTCCATTAATAAAGTATTTGAGGTTCTTCTATATGCATGTGTCTCAATGGTGATTTGATGCTTGTATATTTGATTTATGCTAATCCCTGAATCGATTATGGATGTATGCTTCTTGTAGTTTCCTCTTCTTGTGCTTTTACAGGATCTTTGTGTAGCTGGGCCGGTGAAAGAGCAAGGAGCTAGGAGCAAGAAGCAAAGAGAGAAGACTGGATCAACCATTAGCGGAAGATAACAGTTAGTGGATCCCCTTTCTCTTCTCTCTCTCATCTCATAAAGAAGTAATCTTGAATAGCTTTGCATTCAGTTGTTGCTGAGGTACTATCACCCTTAGAGTGGGATAGGGTCATTCCGTATTGGATACTTTTCCCAACAATAATAAACATTTTTGAGCTAATCCTGTAACCTTCAAATCACCAGGCACAAGGACATTCAAAACGTTTAGAATTCCTTTAACCGGCGTATAGAGACACAATGCAACACGTGGATATATATGCCTTCAAACGTTTTGTATTCCCGTGAATTTCACTTAGACTTCAAACTCAACGCCAACGCATGAATCAATGAGCAATATGATTGCACCCAGACTTCATAACGCACATAAAATTAGAGTAGGTAGCTTGAACAGAAATGAGCCAACGCTCTAGGACTTTTAACTCTCACCATTTTTGCATGGCCTTCAACACATAGCATAGGTCATATTTATAACCACATTCCACAGTCAATCTGCCTAAACACATCTACCTCACACTATGTCAATGCTTTCCATACACCACATTGTGGTATTCATTCAACGCACCAAAAAATTATACGTATGTCAACACAAATATATACCACGAATTCAATCATATATAAATATTTAGACGAAAACGTATATAGAGTTTTGATTAGGAGCAGGCATATAAACTTCAAAATGTGTACCACTATTTCATTGCTCTATTCCGAGTAAAGCTTCAACACCAGCGCGTGAATTGATTAACCAGCAATATCACTGCACCGAGAGTTCACGATCCACATAACATTAATGGTCAATGCATAGGTCTCGTGAAAGAAACACATCAAAAGGCCACAAGGAAATAGTGACTCAAATATGAGCAGGGCCAGAATTCGCTCACTCCGATACCATGTTAAACACACATGGGCAGTCAGAACAATATGAAAGATAAAACATGACAATACATTTTTATTAACAAATGATTTACATTTATAGTTCATGTTGTGACCATTGGGTTTCACATCCCAAGGTTTCTTGGACTGCTTTTGTCTATTCGGCTTCCACACTAACCCATTGAGGATTAGGTGTCCAACAGAATCTCCCAATGTATGCCATTTCAATCATTCCATGTAATGGTGGTTGAGGTTCCTTTGCCTTTTTTGCCACATGTGATTCACTAAAATCCCCTTTCTTCAACCCAATTTCTTGCATTGAATCTGGAAGAAATTGAACAACATTAATTCTTTGCTGAATAAATTTGCACAATACTGGATCTTTTTCAATGACAATGCCATTTCTTACTTTTTATAGGCAACATGCTAGTGTTGTACCTAATTATCAATCAAAAAAGAAATAATTAAGTAAATTAGTATAATGAAATATAAATTAAGAAAGAAGATATTGAAATTCAATTCTATATAATAAAACTTACCTAAGCCAGAAAATAAATCTAGAACCCAATCTCCTTCATTTGAATATAGGTCTATAAGATAGTTAATCAATGACTGTGTTTTTTGATAATTGTTAACTACCTCTTCTTTTGCTTCTTTGTCTTCATATGTTAATTTTTTCACAACAAAATCATAAACCAGTACTTGGCTATGACTCTTTCCATCTACCCAATTAAAAAGCATAGACATCTAGATATCATCTTTTTCCAAACTATCAATATAGATGAACTCGCAATCATTTGTAAATGGTTGATCTTCACGGTTAAGAAGATTTGACTTTTTCTTGTAACATGAAATAGTAAAAGTTCAATTAACTTGTACATAAAGAATTTTTTAACATTAATCAAACATACATTTTTAACATCTTACCATGTAAATTGGATCCTTGAGTTTATTTTTCCCTTGAAGCTTGACAATAACATTGCCAATTGTGTGTCTGAATGAAATGTCACAAATATCCATAATGGTGATGATGTGACTTCTACAAATCCCACAACCACTTTACTAAGAGCTTGATAAGTATAAGGGTCACTATCATAGTCAATGTTTGGGATATTGAAACCATGGGCAATATTTGGAATAACCAGGGAATAATCCCTTTTAGGTATGAGTTTAGCAATGTCTTCACAGTCGCCTTGTATTACTTGTTATTGAATAGTTTCAAGCCCATTCCAAATGAAATGAGTAAGAGTTGGATCAAGTTCAACATTCTTAAGACACTGCTTCTTTATTCTTTCAATCTTAATTATTTCAATAAAGGTCATGAAACTATCTGGTGCTCCATTTGCATCCTTCCTCATTTCTAATAAAATAAACAAATATATGTATAAGTTATAAAATAAAAATAGTATACAGATGAATAAAAATTAATGTATAAATCAACATACCTTTTTAAATGCAAGAAAAAATTATTTTAGTGTTGATGTAGAACTTGAATCTTGATAGTTGCGTACAACATCATCCCAACTATATTCATTCAACAATTTAACCATTTCTTCTTGTATTTTCATATAAACTTTGTGACTGGATAGATAAAGTAAAAAAAGTTAATATAATGATATGTATAACAAATAATACCAAGAACAATATGTTATAGAAAAAGAAATTTAAATCTAGAAATAAGTAAAAATAATTCAATTAAACTTACTTTTGAAATTCCTCAAACACTTTTTCCAATGATAATTCCCCTGACCTCACACAAGATAATATTGCTTTGACAAGTTTTTCATCTTTCACTCCTTGCAATGCTCTCCAAGGTGTGATAGTCATATTTTCTGGAAGCTACTTCATTTCAGGACCTGATTTACTGTTGCTACATATGAATGGTTTAGACCTTTTAACCTTCTGGTTTTTAATGTCAATGTCCTCCCACATGCTAAAAATATCGTTAATCAATTCCCATATCTCTCTAGTTCTAAATTCCAGCTGAAAAATATTATCAATACCACTAAATATATCAGTATTTACTCTTCCACCTTTTGAATTGATTTTCTCCTCAATTTGATAACCTATTTCCATATGACATTCCTTTTGGAATTCTATAGTAAGATTTATCTTATCGCCACCACATTTTTCTTCAAATTCATTATGAATAAATCTAACCCTTTGAATGAAAGTCATAGAAAGCCTATATTCATTATCTTAATATGATCCCATGGAAATAACTTTGCTTTTGTATATGATAAACCAACATAATGGTGCTCCTGGTGGTTACAAGAAGAATACGGGACCTCGACAAAAAATTGAGATGAAGGCACCGAGGATCAATGGCCGCATGGCGGTCGAGCCCCTTGCAGAGCAGTCGATGGCCCAAATCCTCTGGAAATCTATGGGTCTACCCTTAACTCTGAGCATAAAGAACCTCATGAGGCAGGCATACAGTGGAATAGCAGCTCGAGAGATGGGGACGGGATGAAGAGATGGCTATATGAGCGACCTGACAAGCAAAATGTGAGCAGAAAATGATGTGCACATGAAAGAGATGTTAAGGGTTTCAACAACCATTATATTTGCATCATATCAGTCCCAAGATCAAGGGATTCTTGGCACTCAGAACGCTGGATCTGGTATCTATAGTGCTAGATCTGGCAGCCCAACATGGGATCTGGCAGACTTGCCTTCCATACACATTATTCATAAACCTGTCTCAGGACATGCTGAACTTGGATGGCATTTCGGATCTGGGAGGTAGAGAAGTGTTCATGAGATCGTTGAAGAGGGAACAATGGCATTGGTAGCCGCTGTAGCACTGGGCTGAAATGCCCTCACAACAAATCTGCTAAAAGAACCACTAGATCCCATCTACTATTATGCAGCCTGTCCCGCCATTAGATCCGAAGAGGTTTTAGTCTCCCCACCCTACTGGATCCAGTCCTTGGCTACCCTGCGAACGTGCCCAGATCTGGGTCGGGCGCTGCATGCAACCAGATCGCATTAAAGGATGACCATGCAATAGATGGCGTAGCATAGAGTGATGCAGACCTTAAACAAAACAACCCAGAACAATAGAGAATTGTGACCTTTATGCAAGAATAGGCAAACACCCCAACATTCGATCCTGAAGCATCTGCTCCTGAAATGATCAAAGGTAAACATAGTACCCTATTTATCAGATCTATGGAAGGGAACACAATATGCATTACGATAGGGAGATTCAAGGAGATAAAAATACTCAAACAAAGGATACAAGACAGGACAGGTATTCAACTTGCAAACAACTCCTGATCTACACAAGGAAAGTATTGCAAGAGGAATGCAAACTAAAATAATATGACATTGGTAATGACTCAACCATCTGTCTTAGCACAAGACTCCGTGGCGGCTGCTCCAACACAAACTCAAAAGGACCTGTTTCCTTCAAAGAAGCAGTAAAAGGGACGTTGGAACCTCCAACGCAAATAGAACAACAAGTAACAACCCTTGGTGCCTACATTGTCGAGCAGACAATTCAGAACCCTGCATTAACAATTGCAGTACCCAAGGTAAATGAAATCAAGACTGAATATCTATCTAAAGCAGTGATATGTAGGTTTAATGGGTTTTGGCCCAAACTAGAAGCCCTTTGTAATTGGATTTACTCCATATGGACAGAAAACTGCGATATTCACCTCTGTTCAAAAGGATTTTTTATTGTCAAATTCGACATGACAAATGATAAGGAATATGCATTGAATGAGGGACCATGGTTCTGGGGTAATGTTGGCCTTTTTATGATATCCTGGTTCCCAGAATTTGACCCAAACACCATGTTGGTTTCCAAAATGCTAGTGTGGGTAAAGTTATATAACCTACCTCTACACTTCGGCACATCAAAGTATTAGAAGGCATTGGCAATGCTTTGGGGAAATTCTTAAAAGTAGATAGTGAGCGCCTTTCCAAGGATAACTATACATTTTCCAGGATTTGTGTGGAAGTAGATCTTAGTTAAGGATTACCAGACCATGTCCTCTTACTCCACAACGAAAAGAAATGGGCCCAACCACTTGATTATGAAAACACTGCCTTCAGATGCCATATATGTCGTCAAACTGGTCATCTACAAAGTGTGTGCCCACAAAACAAAAAAGACAGGAAAATAAGATAGCCACCGAAGCTAAAAGGATGGCAGCTTTTAGCTAGATGGGCAGAAGGCATAGAAGAGGAAAAAAACACAGAAACCACCAACATATTTCAAGAAGCAGAATATCCAGGAAATAATCAATCAACAAAAACCCACAGAATGATGAAAATTAGATTGAATCTGCAATAGTTCAAAAGACAACTAATCCACAACAGCAAAGTGAGAAACACACCCTAGTGCAAGAAATTGGAGGCAGCAAGTGATCACACTCTACAGAAAGCTCATATTCTGAAAAATAAATCCCAGTTGGTACAAATGAAGCACAAATTTCTATTGTAACAACCACGCCCAATAATGAAGGTTGGCAGAAGGTGGAAAAAAAGAAAGGTAGGAATTTTGGAAGTTTTCAGTTAAAATTCTAAAGAGACCTCATTTTTGGGATATTCACACAAATGTTCCCTGCGTGGAGACTATGTTTTTCTTGTTTTTGTTAACACTCAAATGGAGAGGCTGTCTAGCCTCAATATGCACATGCTACAACATCTACAGAATGTAATTTCTTATCATTAATAGAAATTACAACTTTTTTCCAAGGGAAAAAAATGATAAACCAACATAAATGATACATTTCATTGTTTCAAAACGTGGGTTATTGGGATATTCCTCTGTCAATTTCCTTTGAGCTTCTACAAAATGGTTCCCCCCAAGCACATAATAATTGTATTCAAAACATTTTGACTTATAAAATGCTTCTTTGTTGGGAACTTGAACTGGATCAACAAGAAGCACATAATTGACCACATGAGCATATGGATTGTACCTCATCAATGTCTTCAAGTTGTGAACATGCAGGTGGTGTGGCTTTCTGATTTGATATTTAAATTATCCTTCACTTGGCTTATATACTTGTCTCACATTAAGCTGAAATGTACGAACACCCTCAATTACCTATGTCTTGTCAAGTTCTATCGAGTAACATTTTGTTTTTTTAATAATGTCATCATCTAAATCATCCCCTGGTTTAATTATTTCCCTGATTTATTTTGAATTTTCACTATGAAATTCACTATTGGCAATGACTACTTGAGAATGTTCAACTTTTATTTTCTTCCTCCTAACATTCTCATCATTAACTAGAACAAAGGCATTCCTAGGCATTGTTACTTATGGTATTTTATGGCTCTTCTCCTTTCTAACATCAGTTCTAATGTCATCCTCAGTAATGGCATCATATTCTTTAGTGTCAGTTTCAACTTTCTCATCTTCAAAATTAACCTGTCTACTTTTGCTAGATTTTTCCACTAAAGACATATTTTTTTGATCCCTTGGATGTAGATTTGTAGGATCATGAATTACTACTTTTTGCTTGTTTTCCATATCTTATTCTAACCCTTAGTAGAAACTGCTCACAACATTAATAATATCTTTCTCTATTAAATGAATGCCTCCCAGCATAATTGAAATATTTTCAATAAAATATGTCAATCAAAATATCACATGTCAATGAAAACTAAGTTATAAAAAGATATAATGAGACAGTTACAATAACTCAAACACAAATATAAATAACAATACTTACCATATTTTTTGCAATGTCATTTATAATTTGTTTACACAACTTTGTAGATTCCTCTATCGTGCCATACAATGACAATGATAACTGATATTTAATATTTTCATGTGACTTGGGCGGTTTTGTAAGTACATAAACAATTTCAGTGTCCAGTATCAAACATATGTTTATGAATTTTCTGTTGAAAAATGTGCAACAAGAAATGTTAAATTTAGAATGTGCTAAAAATAGATCTTCTAAAAATAGCATGTCTAAAAATAGCAGTTTGGCCAGTGAGGTCATTGGCCACATTGGGTGAGAGGTGAAACTGCTAAAAAATAGAAAGTTCTAAAAATTGCATTTCTAGGTCCCTTCCTATTTATAGCAATCTCTAGTCTATCTATAGGAAGTAAAATTAATGTTGGTCTTAACAACAGTTTAAAACATTAATTAATTAATTAATCTCCATGAGTTAATTAATTATGGAAAATTAAACTTGAATTCTTTGTGAGATCATGTAATTATTTTCTCTCTTGATTTAGGAGTTTATCCCTTCATTAAAGGAGATAAGGTTCAGTTCTATAATGAGAGAATCGGTTGACTTAGTTTAACTTAGTCAAGTCCAGTTAGATTATTTTAACAAGTTGTTAAAATAATGAAATATAGTTTTTTAATACTTGCATGCATGTGACAACTATTATTTTAGATAACTGAGCATTCCCTCATGGACAACTGATGCATGTCAGTTCAGACAGAGACCCTGTTGAGATTAGAGAAGGGACAATGTACTATCAGTTGGATGAATATTTTTCCTATAAAGAAAGCTCATCCACGATGAGGATTTATCTCCTTCAGGTTTGTGCAGTTATTCCAGAGGTCAGTGTTGTGTGTGAGGTGAGAATAACACAGGTTGCAGCAGGAGGACCCAGGAAAAAATGTGCATAGAAATAGGAGGCTTGGAGGGCAGTGGAGAAGGTTTGTGAGAAGCCTTTAACTATCTATGAGCAGCAGAGGGATTGTACTAAGAGCTAGATAGCTTATGAGCTAAGGATTTGTGTAATCCAGACTATATTTCCACTTGTACGATAATACAGAGATGGGGTTTTAGGCAGGTGCTTTCCTCGGGTAAATTCTTCAGTGTTATGTGTGAGTGATTCCTTCATATCAGTTATATGTGTTCATGCTTGATGTTGCTCATGTTCAATTAAGCTTCCGCTAAGTTTATGGTAGATGTAGATCTATTATTATGCTTTAGTACATTGCATATATCAATTGGATCTGCAGATGAAATTTCTACATGATATCAGCAAGCTAGCTTATTTGTAAAGAAAATTCTACATGGTATCAAAGCTGCCTGATTTGCAAAAAAATTCTACAAAATTCTACATTTTCCCAACACCTCATAAATTCCACTATCGTTAGGTATATGAGCATATAGATACAATTTCACCTCTTCGTCTTCTCTATGTTTCACATACCATACATTTTCTGGAAGCTTCACTTCTTTTGATTTCTTCCAGTATGAAAATCGTCTTTTTATCATTTGAGACACTTGCTAGATTTGTAGTTATTAGCTCAGGTTGGTTCATTCAAGTGTGATTTTTGAGGATACACCCTTAATTTTAGTAGTATTTGGTTCAGAAAGATTCACGGAAATCTTCTTCGATGCCATTTTCCTGCAAAATAAATAAACATATATATAAATCAGTAAATTACAAAAAAAAGCTTAAATAAAAAAAAATGATAAATGATAAATAATTTTGTAAAACATAACATTAAAAAATAAAAAAAATTAAGAAATTAAAAAAATGCAACCACCTCCCGCCCTTCCCCTTCCTCGGGCAGCCACTTTGCTCCACTGAGAATCGAACCTCCACCCACCAGCGACCCGTTGGGCCGCGGGTGGGTGGAGGCCTGATTCGCACTAGCCCCTCCGCCCTTCCCTCGTGGCCCAACGGGCCCGTGGGGGTGGAGGTCTGATTCTCAGAATTGGGCCTCCACCCTCATGGGTCCGTTGGGCCATGGGGGTGGGTGCCGTCGGCGAGCATGATCGGGCCCACCACACCCGATGCGGATGTAGCAGCCTTCTGCCTGCCATGAGGTTGTCGGGTCAATTTGGCTCATTTAAATTTTAAATTTTTTAAAACAATCTAAGTTTCATTAAACCTATTGAATTTTAAAATTTACAAACAACAAAATAGAAACTTACCTCTCAAATGCGATAATCTTCCCTTGAATATGTTGTTGATAACAATGTAGCTGCTCCACAAATTCGCTCCAAGTCTTTTAACGAACCTCAAAAATCCTTGATTTGATGTGAGGAATAGTGTTACTAAAATTTATGATATAATAGAAATTACAGAATTGTTTTTACTGCACAGTTAATGTGGAATTTAATTTTTTAATAAAATATTTAACATATAAATCTTGTTATGACAATATAGTAAATTTTAACATAGCAAACATTATGGAATTTTTTTACCACACGGTGAATGTGGTATTAATTTATTTTTATAAATACTTTAACATATAAATTTTGTTATGACGATATAGTAAATTGTGATAAAGCAAACATTGCATAATTATTTTACCGCATGGTGAATGTGGTATTCTTTTTTTTTTTATAAAAACTTAACATATAAATCGTATTATGGCAATATAGCAATTTATTTTTAATGTGTGATAGAAAATATAATAAAAATTAAAAGAAACATTCGATTGTCTAGTAAATGCTATATAGTTTAAGTAAAAAAAAATTAGGTAAAATATTTATTTTACAATTTTAATTTAAAGATTTAGTTTAAAAGATTAATTTCATAAGAAAAGTTTAGTTAAATTTTTTCAATAAATTGTAGAAGAAAATTATGGGAGAAAACACATGAAATGAAACTTTTGGAGGGAAAAAATTTAGCGAAAATTTAGAGAGAAACTTTGGAGGGAAATTTTCATTTTTTAAGCTATATGTTATGATTAGGAGAGAGTGCATTTGTATCATTCAACCTTTTCTGTTTGGAAGGCATCGATTCTTATGATAGTGGAGTTTCTCTTTGTGAAGCATCAACATCTTCGTCGCGTAACAACTCTATTCATATTGATGAATATAACAGAAATTCTTCCGTTATGAATAGAGAGTAAAATATTCCACTTAGTCCCAATCCTAAGGACTGTGAGAGCAACACTGATGAAAAAAAAGATGAATAATTTCAAATAAATAAAGAGTCACAGTTTCCACTTAGTCTTGATCCTATGGACTATGAGAGCAGTAGTGATGAAGATTTTAAAATAAATAAAGAGTCGCGGTTTCCACTTAGTCCTAATCATATGGACTATGACAACATCAGTGATGAAGAGCATGATGAAGAATTTCAAATGAATAGAGTGCCATGGTGTCCACTTATCCCTAATCCTATGAACTATGAGAGCACCAGTGATGAAGAGCATGATGAAGAATTTCAAATGAATAGAGTGTCAAAGTGTCCACTTAGTCCTAATCCTATGGACAATGAGAGCAACAGTGATGAAGAGCATGATGAAGAATTTCAAATGAATAGAGTGTCACGGTGTCCACTTAGTCCTAATCCTATGGACTATGGGAGCATCAATGATGAAGAGCATGATGAAGAATTTCAAATAAATAGAGAGTCACGGTTTCCACTTAGTCCTAATCCCATGGACTATGAGAGCAGTAGTGATGAAGGCCAGGATGAAAAATTTCTAATAAATCGAGAGTCACATTATCGACCTAGTCCTAATCCTAAGGATTATGAGAGCAATAGTGACAAAGGACAACATGAAACACTTAGTCCTAATCCTAAGGACTATGAGCAACAATGACGAAGGTAGGATGAATAATTTTCAGTAGTAAAGAGTCACATTTTTGACGTAGTCCTAATCCTATCGACTATGAGAGCAACACTGAAAATGCACATGATGGCTAATATCTAATAAACATTGAGTCAAATATTCCGTTTAGTCCTAATTCTAAGGACTATGAGGGTAGAACTGAAGAAGGGAAAGATGAAGAATATCCTCCAAGTCAGTGTTTCAAAAGCACAGATGATAATAGTGAGGATAACATTCCTCATAATGATGATGAATATTCTTATACAAATGATGATCCAATGATGGAGATGTTGCCAAGAAATATTATATCGAGGAGTAGGAGCAGACCTTTTCGTATCAATCCAAGATGTTCTAGTTATACAAGGGGTAGAGAAGAATATCTGACGAGAAGAATTTCTATTAGTGCTCTCATTTCAAGTGAATTTTGTTGAAAATATTGCTTAAAACATATGGATTTCAAGTTTTCATTAGAGAAAAGGAAGAGATATTTGTCAATGAATAAAGGCATGAAAAATTCATATTTAATGGGGTGCATGCAATGTACATTATCAGGTTATCATTATCATATTGGGTCTTTATTTATCTGTAAAAAGGCTTTCCAAATGTTTCATTCAACGAGTAATTTTCGTCTTTCAAGAATCCAAGAAAATTTGGAAAAGGGTCCTACATTTTATTCAGAAGTACGTCATAAACGATAGTTTGGGCCATTATCAAATACTACAATGTAGTTGATGAAATATTTATTTTCAAAGCATGGAGCATGTATGCCAAATAGAGAGACAATACATATTTCAGATAATTTCTCAAGACGAGAAATCTACAAATTATACAAAGAATATGCAGAAGGTGCTCAAGGACATGGTCAATTTATTACATATCAATATTTTGTGAAGATGTGGAAGAAAGAATTCAACAATGTCCATATTCCTAAGAAGACAATGATGGGGATTTGCAGTCCATGTGATTCTCTTAAATCAAAAAAGGATAAATGTGAAGGCTCAGAAAGAGGTAAGCATCCATAAATTTAACTTTTAAAACTGTATAGTCATCAACTATGAAAATGCATTTCTTAATGACTTTCTTTTATCTTGTGTAGATTCCATTGTCAAAGCACTTCAAGAGCATCATGAACAATAAAAAAATGAAAGGAAAAAGTTGTACAAGCATCGAAAGAAGTGTTATGATAATCCAAATAAATAATTTGGTTTGATAATTGATGGTATCGACCAAAAGAAAACACTTCTACCACATTTTGTTTGCACACCCAAAAATTTACAGGAGGAAATTTTTATTCAATATCACTTGGTCGGTTGTATGGTCTTCAATGGGCAAATTTTGCCAAGGGTATACTTCAAAACTCCAAATATTCATAATGATGCAAATATGACAATAACCATAATTCATGATGTGATTTCTCATTGGTATGGTAATCTTCCTGAACTTTTGTATCTACAACTGGACAACAGTGGTTGTGAAAACAAAAATCATATTGCTTTTGGAGATCTAAACATGCTTATTGAATTGAGAATTTTTGAGAAGGTAAAGGTTGATTTCCTTCCTGGTGGGCACACTCACGACAATATTGATCATATGCTCAGTCGTTTTTCAGTCACATTGAGGAGGAAGGAAGTTGGGAGTACGCCATCATTAATTAAATGTGTTAAGAAATCATACATGCCAAAGCCTACATTTTATGTGTTGGAAGAAACTATTGGCATGCAAAGGTTTATTCCAGGATCGCATGGTGAGGAGAAATGCGTTGAACAACCTAATGACATTACCTTCCAACGTCAATTTCGCATCAAAAAAATTGATGGGAAAACACTAATATGGGCAAGAAGTATTCAACTACTATAGAATGGGCGTTGTCATTAGGTTTGCCATTTTTGAAGTTCATTCCAGATCATCCAATATTTTCATCAAATATATTTTGATTACAACCAGTTGTTGAAGTTCATAATGCACACATGCATAATAGAGATATAAATTATTCTGATTGCCTAGAAGAAATTAAAAAATCTATTAGATATACATATGAGTACTTTGATATTGTTGATTCAGTTTGGTGGGAGACTTTTTACAACAATCAAAGTCATATCATTTCAAGAACAACAAATGAAGATATACCTTTGAAAAATCCATTTATTTGACAACAAAATGTGTCAAATGAACATGAGGAAAGAGACATTGTTGAACAACATCAATCTCAAGGTATTATTAATTCATCATAGGTAGAGGAAAGAGAAATGTATATTGGTTCCAGAAGATCTCATGCATAACATGAAGCCATGGAAGACCTTTACAGAGGTTCAGTACAGGATATTAAGGAGGGTTGCATGATCGCAGTGCTATCATATGGAGATCCCAATGGCTATCCATTTTGGGTTGTTGAGGTTATAAATGTCATCGTAGAAAATCAATATGTTACAGTGTTGAAGTACATTGGTATGCCACAAATACACACCCATTCAATGGTGTGTATAAGCCAACTATGGTAGTTGATAACAAAATTGACAGAAAGGGAAAAAGGAAAGGTACAAATATAAATCATGCCACATAGACCTCTTGATCTAAAAATGGGGCATGAAAGGCTTCTTGTCAAGCTTACAAGAACCCTCCCACTTCCAAAGCTTAAATATTCCCAAGATATTATGATTAACCAATTGCGGAATTAATAATGCTTGAAAATAGGTGTATGTTGGTGTTTGTTTTTAATTGTTCAAAGCTTTAAATTCGGTTGTTTATGTTGATATGTAAATACATGTGACAGTAAATAATGCAGCAATAAAACAAACACATAGAACAAAAATATAATATGGAGTTCACCCAAAACTCTTGGGCTACGTCTCCTTGAGCTCTAGTCAACTCGACTAGGATCTCTAGGATTATGGCATAAGTCATTTCACAAGCTCCACGCTTAACTACATTGGTTTATACAGAACAAAATGGGCTTAGAACACCATCTTATCCCTAGCTCTGAAGCTCTCCAACTTTCTAGTTCTAGCTCTGGCTCTGGCTTTGGCTCTAGCTCTGGCTCTTGGCTTTGGCTCTTGGCTCTCGACTCTTGGCTCTCGACTGTTGGCTCTCGCTCTTTGAGCTATCAGCAGTTCGCTCAACCTCCAAGTGACTATCTCAGCAACATTCAACTCTCTCGTTTTTCACCCGACCTCCAAGCGACTCCAAAAACTCCCTCAGCTGCTTGCGCTGCTCCTCAATCGTGCTCTCTAGCTTCTTTGAGGCATTCTTCAAGCTCTGTGGCTTCTTGTCTGTTTCTCCACGTATAATCATTCCTTTGTCTCTTCAGTTGGCCCTCTAGCTTCTGGCTCTATGGCTCTGCGCATTACAAATGCATCATTGTTTACAAAATTCCCGCTTGCAGCGTGGCAGAATGATTAGGGGCAGTTACAAAGGAATCGGGGCCTTCCTTCAGGTAAAACCCGAAAATGGAACAAAATTTCAATACACAGAGTTTTACCGGAAATACGCTATCGGGCGTGAAATCCGGACTTCAAATTCTACGAAATTGCCCCTATAAACCTTGTTGGGTCTGCCTTTCATCGGCATATCACAATCACATAGGCAAAAGGTCTAAAAACCTCAATACACGGGAATACATAGAAATCCTGAATTCTCGGATTTCAAAATTTATGAAATCGGGTCTATAAACCCATCAGGTCTGGCTTTTATCGGAATATCGCTATCGCAATCTCATTAGCATTAAATATGGACTATTGATCTACTCCTTAATCAGATGGTCGATATCGCATATCGCTATCGACATATTGTTGTTGCAACGGCCCTTTGTATCGGGGATCACTGATCTCTCGACCGCCAATTAAATCCTGACCATTGATCCCTTTTCCCAATCCGATGGCTGAGATCATTCATTGCTATTGGCATATCATATTCGCTACGGCCCTGGGATTCTTCCATTATACCATGGCATACACCAACGCTGATCCGATAATCGGCAATCACATAATCGCATGTCACGATACCTAGGTTCCGATATCGCATATAGCCTGCCTTCGATTGTGATATGTCGGAGATCGCTGAGCGGTGGTCCCTTCCACCTGGCCTTAAGTCTGCCCTTTGAACCTTTTGTGATGCGATTTTCCTTTATAAGGCTTTAAGCCCATTTTTTGAAGAATTTGCCTCCTCTTCAAAGGAACAAATGCAAACTTCTTTTTGTGATAACTTCATCATCCAAAGTCCATTTTAGCCCATTCAAGTTGTAGTAGATTCAGAATGAGAATATATATGCAATGGGACTATTTCCAGGAGCATCGTTAGACTTTCGTTTTCCTCTGTGAGGAACACTTTAGACTTAAAAGTCTATCGAAGATCCGTTTTGGATCACCTCTTAAAATTGGAGGATGTTGGCATAATTGTTTATGACTTCAATTTAACAAAGAGAGGAACTCTTCACTTCAATATGATAGAGATTCTGAGGTGGTTGTTACCAGAAGGAACAGTGTTGAGATGGGAGTCTGTTGAAACTAGTTGTAGATCCAGAAGAATTTTGAAACCTGAAATGGTGGGCATGCATGTGAACTCTGATGGGGCACTAGTTGATAAAAGAGAAGACTATGGAACATCTTCATCTGCATCCATTCATTCATTTGAAGATGTTTATTCTGATGGTGTGCAAGAAAATATGAGTGATTTTGAATAATTGTTTAAGACAATTTATATAACTGATGTTTGCATCATATCTTGAAATAAAAATTTTGATTCCCATATGGTGTTAAATGAAGTAATGAGTCATTGATTCCCATATGGTGTTAAATGAAGTTATGAGTCATTTTTATGTTTGTTGGATTATATGTTTTCATTATGATGATTCTTATTGTTTAGAATATCTACAATGTAATAAGAACTTAGAGATATAATTTATGTTTCATTCAATCTACAAGTATTGACATTTTGATTAATTTATTCATGTAATTTGTTAATAATGTGTTGAAAACTTAGAGTTTTTTAATTCTATGGTTGAAAATTTTCATATATATATATATAATCTGTTATGGTCAAAAACAATTATAATTTTAGTGATCTTTAGTGTCATGTTATTATATGCTTAACAACATGGATGAAAACTAATGGAATTTTAATGTGTTTCAGATCCCATTATTTTATTTTTATTGTCATTACTAAAAAATGCTGAAATTATACCTGGAAAAGAATTTTATTCTACCAAAAATATTAGTGTCTTTTTTCTTCAAAAACAATTGTTTTTTGCACAAAAAAAATTGGTTTTACTGCCATTTTTTAAAAATGTTGAAAATTGACCCCAAAAAAAACGTCATTCCACTATACACAATTTTCATTTTTAGCACTGTTTTTCATGTTTTTTTGGGCTTTTTTGGCTAGAGTTCCCGTTTTGAGTTTATAGTTCCCATTTCAAAGTTGACAATATTTAAAGCACAAATCACATTGATACATAGTTTCATTTTTCAGGGAGAAAGTTCAGTTAAAAGAAATTCATATTGAATATTTTAATATATGTGACAATGTTGTTGATATTTTCACTAAGCTTCTCGATAGAATCAAGTTTGAATTGTTTAGGGAAATATTAGGAATACTTGTGAACCTCTTTCTCCATTAAGGGGTAGTGTTGTAGATAATGGAGAATATGTAATTTAGGAGAGAGTTGGTTCACTGCAGCATTAGATTAGGAATTAGTTCCTACTTCTTAGGAAATTGTTCAGTTTCCCTACTTGTGTGAAAACTAAATATATTTTTTATTATAAGATGTAAGATGTAGATCGTTATGCCAGATGCAGTCTTCAATTGGAGCTCCTCACCTATGAGCTGCTCAGTTTGATTAATAAATTTGGTTCTTCAATTTTAACAATTAAGATGTTTCAATCTTATAATTTGGTTATTGATAAAATATTTTCAAATGAATTAATATTGAGATATACTTAAAAATATGTTAATGATAAAAAAACCATTTTAATTTGCATCATAAAATGTCTCAATGTATATGTTATGTAAAATATTTGAATTTCACTTGCGTATATATTATATATAATTTAAAAAAAATGTATGCATATGTCATGAAAAAATAAGTTTTTATGGTTAAAACTTTTATTTGGTTTTGTATACACTCTATTTAGCATTCAAAAATACAATTTAAACAATGAAAATAACACATTGTATTTTACACTGTAAAGAAGTTTGCACGTGAAGAAATTTGATCCGCTCATGTTAGATCCATACTTAAGAAGGATCTATGCTGGTTTTACGTTATATCCAATTCCAGTAATTCCAGGTGTCCCACCATTTTCCATTGTTAACATGCCCCAGATCCCCAGAATACACTCAAACTTAAAAGAAATACAACCCCAATAATTATTCGACCGTTGCAAGAGTGCGCACTCTTGAGTCATCCATGGGTATCAAATTCCCCAGTTCCATATTTCGTGTATCATCTAGTGCAGGACCAACAAATATCATTTGACTTTCCACATTGTACCAAGGCCATGGTGTATCAGAGCCTCCAAAGAAGTGTGCATTCTTGACAGAATTGGATTTCCTAAATCACTAGATAATCCAACAACACTTCAAAGTAATCCAGCCCTAGATGTATCCAGATACAATTAACAATTGGGAAATAAAGAAGTGTCCATCCTAGATACAAGGTACATTAAGAGGACAATCCATTCCTATATGAGTTATGTATTTCTATTGAGACTTGTAGAGAAAAAAAACTTAAGGAAATTTAACAAAAATTTCAAAAGACCAAGACCTCTACCAAAAACACTAGATCTTTAGAATAGTGGCCAAATACTGAGGAATAACCTTCATATGTGTTATGCCATTTCGACAAGAGCTACAGGTCACAACAAAACTCAGCTTACAATGTATTTTAACCAAAAGAAAGAAGTGGCTCCAAAACACAAATTTCATATGATAGATTCAAATCAAGCTTTGATTGGATAATATCAAGACCTCTCAAAAATACACAAGTATGCATAAACTATAAAATCATTGCACCACTTCCTAACCAAGTGGCTATCATCATTTAATATCCAACACAGAGGTTACCTTCTCATCATTTTAGATAATCTTGTGTGTGGCAATGAGCCATTCAATTCATAAACATATCAAATAGATGGAAAACACCTATGATAACAAGCTTATAGAGAGACCTCATACAACTAGACATAATAATATAACAACACCATAGTTCATGAAAATAATAGCCATCACATAGTTCTATAAGTTCAACATATTTCTAAGGACATAGGACAAGTCATTCACCATGGACATACCATGAATTCAACAACCTTCCATGAGTAATTTTGGACCATAAATTTTCCAATAATATGTCAGGAAATTTCATAACCCATAGTTCATTCATGCATAATCGATTATACTTATCTGAATAACTTGAAATGTATGACAACTAAAGGAGGGACTTCAACTCTCCACCCAACTATCGATCGACTACACCACAATCATTCTTTCAATTGACCATTCTTGATTCATATCCAAATTCTGAGAGGATGCTTGCTCGGGGAATTCGTCCATCACTCACCTAGAGCGTTACTCAGTTCCAGGGGTCTGAATCTACCATCTAGATGATTTATCAGTTATATTTTCAAAGAAAGCAATGCACAAATCTGTAGTCCACTCTCTAGGTTGTTTATTAGCCTCATGATGAGCACCACAGTGGCTCAATTCACCCTACTAGTGGTTTATCATCTTTACAACAATCACCTAAGTGGCGCATCAACCCATTCTTTATTTCTTTCAACATGTCAGGTCTAGGAACCACACTATTCTTTGGGTCATCCTAGCTAATTGAAGAGTTTCATTTTTTACCATACAATTCCTCAAAAGGAATCATCTTCAATGACTCCTAACACCAATTATTGTATGCAAAATCCACTAATGGTAGGAAATATCCCCACTTCTTTGGCTAATGCATGAAATACATTCTCAACAGGTCCTCTAAAATTATTTTCGCTCTTTCCATTTGGTTTAAGGATGATATGTTGTATTAATATCTAGGTGGAATGGGTTCCAAAACCAACAAACAATGCCTTCCAAAAACTAGAAGTGAACTTGGTATCCCAACCTAAAATTATTTTCTTAGGTACACCATGAAGTTTGAATATTTCCTTCATGAATGTTTGAGTTATATCAATGGCTTTGTGGGTGGAATTTACAACTATGAATTGTGTTGTATTACTCAAAATTTCCACTACCACCATAATGGAATCATGTTGTTTCTGGAAATCCAATAATGAAGTCCTCATAAGTGAATTCCCACTTTCACTCAGAAATTGGAATTGGTTCTACCAATCCTACTAGGTGTTTGCATTCACTTGTTGGTATTCTGGTAACTTGGTGATGTATTCAAAAAATTCATTCTTTAATCTTGGCCAATAATACATTTTATTTATGGTTGTTATAATTTTCTAATAACTATGAGGACTCGACGAAGATCTGTTATGAAACTTATCCATGATGAGCTTCCCTAAGTTAGCTACATAAGGAACATACTTTCTATTTTTGAACAATAGCGTACCACATCCCTAAGTTTGTAGCTCTTGCTCATTGATCCCTTTGGATCCTTCTAGAAATAGTCCTTCACTTGTTGGTAATGCTCGTCATCTAATAATGACCCTTTGATTATTGCTTTCATGTCAACTTCACAAATTCTTACAACTTCCAAATGAGCCACTTGTAGACTTCTACTAAGTGCATCAACTACCTTATTTTCGTTTCCTTTAATGTGCTTTATCTCAAAATCAAATTCACTGATCAAAGCTAACCATATGGCTTGTCTAGCATTTGACTTGGGCTAGTCAAACATGTATCTCATCCCTCCATGGTCCAACATCAACACAAACTTTCTACCAAGCAAGTAATGCCTCCACATTTTTAAGGAATGAATTATTGGTGAAAACTCCAAGTCATGAGTGACATAGTTATTCTCATGTTCAATTAATTTCCTTGACTCATAAAAAATCATGTCATTCTTAGATCAAGAATCATCTTACCTATTCCTTAAAAGCATCAGAGCAAGCCAAATAGTCCTTCTCTAGATTTGCTATTCTCAGAATAGGTGTACATGTGATTGATTTCTTAAGCTACTCAAAACTAGTTGCACATTCAGAAGTCGATTGAAATTTGAATCCTTTCCTTTGAAAGGTTATGATTGAAAGCCCAATCTTCAAAATTTTTTGAATTAAATTCTAGTAATATCTAGCCAATCCCATGACGAATCTAATATTTGTAACATATTAAGGAGTTTCCCACTCCATTATGGGCTTACATACTTTTAGGACCCACAACCACCTTTTATTTTGAAATGACATGCCCAAAATAGTGAACTTGTGTTTGGAAGAATTTGCACTTGCTGATTTTAGGCATACGACTTATCATGCCTCAATAATTGGGACATTACTTTTAGATGTTGTTCATGCTCTTCTCTAGTTTTCAAGAAAACAAGGATGTCTACCACAATAACCAATAAATGTTTCCAAATACATATTGAGGATGTTGTTCATTAGGCACATGAATGTGGTTAATGCATTTTTAAGACCAAAAGGTACCACCACAATCTTGTGGTGTCCATATGTCGTCCCAAAGGTTTTCTTGTTGATGTCTTCATCCTTAATTCGAAATTTATGATAACAATATCTTAAATATATTTTAGAAAACACTACAACCTTGATTAGTTGATTAAAAAACTCATTGATTCTAGGTAACGAGTACTTTTTCTTCATTGTAGCTTTATTTAGCTATTGGTAATTAATGCACAACTATAGCTTTCCATCCTTTTTCTTTATAAATAATGTTGTTGATTCATAGGGTGATATGTTGGGTCCAATGTACCACTTATCTAACATTTCTTTCAGTTGCATCTTAAACACCACAAGTTTTTGCATGCTCATACAATATGGAGCTTTCAAGGTTGGCACTTCCCTAGGAATCAACTCAATGGTAAAGTTAATGTCCCTCTTGGGTGGTGTTGTAGCGACTATAATCACCCTCAAAAAAAATTTCTTACACCCAATTTCAGAGCCTCCCTTGATGACTGCACACACACGGGTTCACTCTGTGAGCCCATGTGAGTCTTTGCATCCGCTTTGCTTGTTTATTCTATCCAACTCTTTTTCATGTTGATATCGAAGTCATGCTTGCAGCCATGTTCTGATCATGCTTAAGGTTTTCGCTTCGTTTGTACATGTGTTCTCTATGAAATCATCTTTCGCACTCACACACGAGTCACACTCACTATCGCAAAAGCATTGTCACAGTCAATCAATGATCAATCACAAGTGTCGTGCTTGTCGCTCACACCGTTAGTCAGTATTGTTGAGCATGTGTGTCTGGATGGTTTGGGTCCTGCATATTTTACTCATTCACATACTTAGTCATTTTGCTGAAGTTTCAACGACCGAACTCCCCTCTGATAGCCAGATCATCACCCCACTATTGACTCGATCACTTGCCACCCATAATAGCGCAAAATCACCAAACAAGTTTTTTCAAGTTGCCCTACCCACACGAAATCAATCAACCTTCAAGCTGCTCAAACAAAGGATTTGACCCGACAGACACCCCAGGATTCATTCACCTCATAAATGGCATAGAGGCTATATACCTTGCCCACTTTGCTGGCTGGGAAAATTGCGTAGATGGGTCAGATAGACACCTAGTTCCTGTCCATGTGTCCCTCAGAAAATTACGTAGTTTTCCAGCCAGTCCTCCTGACAGTCAACCGGCGGCTCATCTAGAAAATTGCGCAGTTTTCATGAGCAGGCCCTCTGCTTCCCAGTAGTCTGCTCGACTCAGAAATTGCACAGAGATGATAAGCAAGCTGGCCTTCCAGCCTTAGTGTAGCTTCCCTCGCCAGAAGTTCCTAGCAATAGACTACCAGTTCCCTCCAGGAATTGTGCAGTTTCTGCTGCCAAGCTCCCAACAACTGACTACAAATTCCCCTAGGGAATTGTGTAATTTGTGCTGCCAGTTCCCTTAAGGAATTGTGCAGTTCTAGCTGCCAAACTCCTGGTCCATTCCCTAGGAAAATTGTGCAAATCTTGTCTTCCAATTCTCCCTGCAGCTCGGATTGTTCCTCTAAGGAATTGTACAAATTGTTTGTCTAGCCCACTGCCTGCTTGTTCTGGAAAATGTGCAGATTTTGTCTACCTTTCCTTCCTACAGCCTTGACTGTTGCTCCCAAAATTTGCACATTTTTTCCTTCCAGCCAAGCCAGACCTTGCAAATAGTCACTGTCGACCCAGATTTCCCTTCTTCATCACCTAAAGACTCTTGCACAGTTTTCATCATCAGTGCCTAGAGCCATCATCTTGCCTTGCAACCTTGTTGCCTCTCTCGGTCACCTGCATCCAAAATGATCATGTGTCATGGTAGAATAAGAGGTTTTTGGATTAGAGGTTGTCTCGTCATTAGTGGCTACAGGTACAGTTACACCAAAAAACATGGCGCAACAACGAATGGGATGAACGAAGGGAGCACATGCAGAAGGACAGGTTCACCAACGGACAAATGAACGATGCATGCGAAGAGATGTGGTCGTGAATGGATGATCCTGCAAAGATGTGTTCATGGACAAACAAACAAGCAGACATGCAAGATGTGCTCATGGAAAGACAAACAGACGAACATGCACCTTTCGCATACAGATGATCCTGTCAAGCCTTCCAACATACAAGTAAGGAGAAACATGCCAAAGCAACATCAAGTGATCCAAAAACCATCAAAGACTCCGTGCACCAGTAGGAGCACAAATGTACTAGCAATATCATGTTGAGTCGTGTCATGAGTCATGTCGTCCACATCTCGACTGTGGGCCATGTTGTCAAATCAATGTAATGTAACTTGGAAGTCCAAGAGACCCACTTGTTGTACAAAGGGTCATGTAAAGTCGAAAATTCATGGAATTCAGATAGTCATGAGGGTAGTCGAACAACCACAAGGGTCAATTTCACCCTTGGCTATAAATACGCCCTCATTTGTACATGCAAAGGAATTTTTCATGTCAGCTCCTCCCACATAGCCAAGAGAGCTTGTTATCTTTTCTTTGAGGAGTAAGCAGTGGCTCCAATGCCCCTCACACGAGGTAATTAGTGATGTATGGTGTAACGATGTGTCTTGGAAATTTCACTTAATTTAGAAGCCTGCTAATAGGCCAACACGTTTTCACACATGTACTTTATCTATTGTAAGATTAATCTTTAACATTATAATGCATGTTGCTTGAACTTGTGTTTAACACTTGAACTAATTCACTTGTTGTAATACACATATGTTAATGAAATGTGTTGTATATGATGTTAACATTGTCATGCCCATGTACATTACTCTCCCAGACATCAAATAGACCTTTCACATGGAACATGCTATAACAACCATTATACTTTCCCGAACTAATCCATTGAGTGTTATACGTGTGATCTTACCTTGTGTGTTGTGAATGCTGCATCTATGTGGACTATTCCACCAGAAGTTGTGCATGTCCTATTGTGTTGTGTGTTCCTAGTAGATTTGGGACTTTTCCCAACCTGCTTGGGACTCACTTCCACCCCCTCCCTCTACAGTGAAAGAACCATTGACACAGTGACACGTACACTCACCAGGCTTGCGAACCTCACTTCTCAAAAGACAAAGAAAGAAGACTAGCCTCCTATGCTGACAAGTAAGAGTGGAGGAAAATCTTTAAGATAATGGAAATTGGGCCATCATACCAAATGGGACTCCTACACCATATTGTGTGAGGTCTAGCTGGGACTTCATACCAGGGATATCCCCTGATGTTGGTGGGTCCAACACCGTTAATACTTTGGCACTAGAAGGAGGGACATATGACAAGCTGAGCCCATACATTTGGGTTGAATCTCTTACCCAATGAATAATACACAGTTCATGCTCCTGGGGTGTTTCTCTCATTTCTCCCTTAATCAATTATCAATCCTCGATGAGTTTCTCGATCATTTTTCCTTGTTAAAGTTAGACGGTGAGGATAGAACATCTGTAACTGAGCACATTTATGATTTTCTTCATTTCTGTGAATCTAATGAAGTCGATAGCGATGATCTTGTTTGCATACTCTTCTTCCTCACCCTTGAAGGTTGCACTAATCAGTGGTGTCATACCTTGCCACCTGCTTCCGTCCATTCCCTTCTCACTTTCCTCAAGGAGTTCCATCAAGCCTTCGATGAGTGTGACCACCAAGATGTCTATGGGAGAATCTCTCGTTTAAGAATGAAGCCTATCAAATTAGTTGAGGACTTTGCTACCAGCTTCCTTCATCTATGTCACAAAATTCCTTAGTAGTTTGTGGACCTTGACTTCATGAGCCAAGAGCTAAAACACTTGGTTCATGTCTCCCGAAATGGTGATCTTCCTGATTTCCCTTCTTCCTTAACTCTTTTGGATCATGAGATACCTCATGTCTCTAAGATGGTGCCCCCTTGCAGCAACCACAAAACTAAGAAATCTATGCAGTGGGTCCCCCCTCACAGCGGTTGCAAAGCTGAGAAATATGTGCAACATGTTCCCAATCCATCTTCTCAGCTATCTCCTACCCCAATGGAGGAAATTCTAAAGTGGTTAGGAAATCCTATGGCAAAAACACATCCCTCCATTTCGCAAGAGGAAATCACCATTCCTAACCCAAGTCTTGATTCTAATCTGCATCTCTGCCATCCTCCATCATCTACAAGCCATGACTCCTTGCACCATGACTCGCTTGAGCGATCTACTTCACAAGCTAGTTGTGCACACTCTCTTGATTCTCAAGCTGTTGGCTCAAGTTGTAGTCATGTGCAAGGAAGTATCATCATACAAGCAAAGGAGCAGGATGGTGAAGACACAATCAATTCCTCTCAAAACATTGAGCTTCCATTCTTGATCGATCCTCGATCCACAAATCTTGGTGAAACATCATGCACAATCAATTCTTTCGATCAACCTCTAGTATTGGGTTGTCATCACTCCCATGCTTCCGTATGTTGTGATGAATTCCCAAGCACATCTTATGATCTATTGTCATATCATGTACACTCTAACTCAGATCTAGAATGTGCACCGATCAAAGCAGAAATCCATATCGAAGCTTCCTTTGCACCTCACTTGCCTGTGTGTCTTATCATTCACAGCGCATCAACATGTGTTAGAGACACTCCACATTCTCTTGCTTCTTCATCTTTTGAGTTATCTCCTCAATCGACACAAGGCAATGAGGTTGTCCATGATGAAAATAGTCTCAACACACAGGACTCTTCCAACTCGTCATCATCTTATGTGTTGCATGAAGACAACTCGTCAAATCAGCTTGCTGAAAATTTTGATGAAGCCTATGATAGAGATGGTTGTCATCCTAAAAGAGTTTTTTAAACCACTAACAACAACCATCCTCAAGACATGCATGATCTGGTTCACATCCAAAAATGAAAATTTTCAATTCTAGAAAGTTCTGAGATGTGCCAGGGAGTCAAGGAACTTCAACGTTCGTTGATGGTTATGTCAAGACGTCGCGACTCTGGTAAGTCTGTCAAACCAAATCAGATCTCGTTTCTCATGCAAAATCCATCTATTTGCATGGTTGCACTTGACATGGATCCTCATGTAAAGAATATTTACTATTTGGGTTATGATATTTCAAAATTTCAGATTTTCGCTAATGATCGAATCCATGAGTCCGTTACAACATGTTCGTCTTCATGCACCTCTCTTAAATTCAATTCAGGTTGGGAGTGTCTGTCCCTCATCCAATCATGGGACAATGAAGTTGATCATCTTAAATACTATCTCTATCCAAAATCATAATCATCAGATTTTCTCTCTCATAATCAACTCCTTGGTATTTTTGCAAATTTTACACATCAAATTTGCCCACTCATCACACAAGCAATCCCCCTGTGTGTTGACGAGCACACAACCTATCGCACAAACCAAGTTACTTTCATTTCGCCACACCCCAACCTGTTTCACACATTCACAGTGCTGGCATCCTTTCTACATTTCTATGATGACCATGATTCCTGCACACTTTTTCACAAGTTGCAGGTGGGTGTTCTATCATGCCTAGCGCACAATGAAATTGGTTCCCTCATTTAGGGCATTCGTACGATTGTTCAAAAGGTTTATTTGCTTATGTCAAACTGGGAATCCGGCATGTCAACTGACTGGTCTAATTTCTCTTCCATCTTGGGTGGCTATCATGCAGTTTATCATTTGCCCAATAATACATCCAATGATAGTCGCTTCACGCACTATGATATTCACCATGTAACATCTTTCTTCTTAGAATTTTGTCAAGCAAGTGAGGCACTTCGGCCTGCACTGATGGCTATGATAGATGCTCACTGTCTTGACATGAATGATGAGAATGACCAGATATATCTATCTGTATCAGATTCCCATCATGATCACCTCACTGGAATCAGGAATTCATCTTCTCAAAGATCACGAATCTTTCAAAATAGCCATCACGAATTTTATGATCCAATTGCTGAATGGATGGAACAATCTTACTTGGTGAGTCCTGTTGTAGGTAACGAGCTTCAGTCCTTCCTCACACTCTTGAGAAACTTGGTGCAGAACAACACACACTCGCAAGAGGCATCTGAGGTTTGTTGAAAAACGGTAGTCATAGAAGAGGTAAGCGTGTGTGTTGGGTGGTTGTGGCACATTCTTCTACCCACAAGCGAGACCTTCTCTCTCGTGTGCAAGCTTTTCAAGTTTTTTTCATTTTCTGTTGCACACTATTTTTTATCTATTTTACTCACTGCTACCTTTGTGACTGCAGGTCGAGTAAGCCTACGGTGGTTTCATTTGAAATTTCATTTCACGTAACCCCGACCATTTAACGTAGGAGTAGGAGTAGTGTTTGCTTTTTCACTTGTCTTTGCTTTTTGGTTTGCTTGTTTGTTTGCTTGTTGACTTGGTTGCCTTGCTTGTTTGTTGTTGTTTTCACGTTGTTTGCTTTGCTTACTATTTTTGTTTTCGTTTGTTTGGTTTTCTTAATACCTTACTATTTTTATTTCCGGAAATAAATGTTTCCAACTACTACGTTCTTGCTTTTGAATAGAGTATATGGCTGAAATTTGAAGAGACTTGTGACACTGCAACACTTGGTCAATCTTGTGTCCATCTTCTCTATTCTTGGCGATAAGCTTCAGCCAATGGAGTCTTGATGGAAAATACGAACCGTCTGCAAGGGAATTTTTGGTCCAACCATGAACCTGTGTCCACACTATGAAGCCCCATACCTATACTCAGCTTTCTGGTCTATGTGTTCAAGCTCATCCAACTAGTAGAAACGGATAAGGGGAAAATCTAAATGAGAAAACCTATGTCAGAAGTCTTACATGCTTCTCTAAAGGAACAACCTCTTCTACTCCCAATAATTCGAGATCCCTCTTTTTCCCCAAAAAGAAATAACTTCCTATGCACAGTCCTCTTGAAAAATACAAAGGAGAATGAAGAGAAAGGCTTCCTTCACAAAGAGGTGAAACATGCAACTCCACCAGGGTACTGCCCAAGCTTGATGGTAGTGGAGCAATGTGTGTGTTCTTACGTGACTCCATTGGGGTACTATCTAAGCCTGCTGGCAGTGGAGCAACACTAGAGATGAAAACTTATACTTTGAAAATCTTCAACTCGCAAGATAAACTACGCTTCCGAGTTTCAAAACACTGTGATGAAGCTAAACTTTTGATTGTATTTGATTGAGTTGGAAAAAGGTAAACCATGTATATCCATGAGGTAAGTGGGGAAGCCAAAAAAATCTGCAAATTGATTCAATACTCCTCGAAAGACGAAGGCCCTGTGCTATCAATGAACCAAAACAGAGAAGTTGGAGTTCTACCAGTGTGTCACCAAGTGTTGTAGCGTCTACAACCACCCTCCAAATTTTTGGCCTACACCCAATTTCGGAGCTTCCCTTGATAGTTTCACTTGATGGTTGCACACACTCGGGTTCACTCTGTGAGCCCATGTGATTCTTTGCATCCACCTTGCTTGTTCATTCTATCCAAGGTTTTTCATGTTGATATTGAAGTCGCTTATGACCATGTTCTGGTCATGCTCAAGGTCTTCGCTTCGTGTGTACTTGTTATGTTCACTTCATGTGTACATGTTGTGTTCACTATGAAAGTATCTGTTGCACTCACACATGGAGTCACACTCACTGTCACGCAAGTTTCGTTACAGTCGATCAACGATCAATCACAAGTGTCACGCTTGTCACTCACACCGTCGATCAGTCTTGTTGAGCATGCATGTCTATATGGTTTGGGGTGTCTCGTTGTTAGGTCATGTTGGTGTGTGTTTGTAGGATCACATGTGCATCTTTCACTCATTCAAACACTTAGTCATTTTGCTGAATTTCCGACGACCGGACTCCCCTTTGACAGCCAGACCATCACCCTTCCATCGAATCGATCGACTGCCACCCAGAACAGTGCAAAAGCACCAATCAAGTTATTTAAAGTTGTGTTGCCCACAAGCAATCAATTAGCCTTTGAGTTGGTCAAACAATGGATTTGACCCGACAGCCACCTTGGGACTCATTCCCCTCAAAAATTGCATAGAGGCTACAAACTTTTCCCATTCCACTGGGAGAAAGTTGCGCAGCTAGGCCAAATAGAAACCCAGTTCCCATCCCTATCTGCCTAAGAAAATTGCGTAACATTTCTAGCCAGTCCTCCCGACAATCGACCGACTTCTCATCTAGAAAATTGTGCAGTTTTCATGAGCAAGCCCTCTACTACTCATCAGTCTTCTCAACTCAAAAATTCTGTAGATATGATGAGCAGGGTGGCCTCCCAACCTCAGTGTAGTTGGCCTTGCTAGAAACTCCCAGGATGGGACTACCAGTTCCCTCTAAGAACTGCATAGTTTCTGCTGCCAAGCTTCCGATAGCTGACTGACAATTCCCCCCAGGAATTGCGCAGTTTCTGATGCCAGTGACCTAGCAGCTAGCTGCTAGTTCCCTCCAAGAATTTGTAGTTTTGGCTACCAAGGTCCCGACCCGTTCCCCATGAAAATTGTGCAAATCCTGTCTGCCAGTCCTCCCTGTAGCCTGGACTGTTCCTCTAAGAAATTGTGCAAATTTTGCTGTCCAGCCCTACTACCCGCTCATTCTGGAAAATGTGCATATTTTGTCTACCTTACCTTCCTACAGCGTGGACTGTTCCTCCCAAAATTTGTGTAGTTTTTCCTTCCAGTCGAGCCATACCTTGCGGATAGTCATTGTCGACCCAAATTTCCCATCTTCATCACCCAATGACTCTTATGCAATTTTGATCACAAATGCCCGAAGCCATCATCCCACCTCACAACCTTGCTACCTCTCCCGGTCACCTACATCCAAAATGATCATGTGTCATGGTAGACTATGATCCAGATTTAAACAGGAACGCAACAAATTAGACAGATAACCATAAACACATATATGCAGCGGAAATAATACTTCATTTCATTAATGGAAAATACTGAAATCTGCTTACAACTAGAAATGGAAATAAACCAGCTAGGGCGATGGTAGCTTATCTCTAAGAAGAGATGTGGCGGCTACATGCCTCTGAACTGTTCTAAAAACTGTGTTACAATGAGGCTCAAAGGCCTATTTATTGTTGAGAAACAATGGAAAACCCTTCACATCCCAAAACCTAACCCTAGAAAATGAAACGCCAAATTGTGGGCCTCATTTGGGTAAATTGGTACATCAATTTCCTGGGTCGTAACTTTGGCATACAATCTCCGTTTGACGCGTACGATAGCTCGTTAGAAAGATCTATCCGAGTACTAGCACTTTGGGAGGCAACATGGTTCCATGGACCCATGTTGCCCCAGATTTAAAAAAAAACGTCTTTTAGGGCCTCAAAACGGCTTTGGAAGTTCAGGACCCGAAAAACTGCTAAAAATAGTAAACTATGCTACAATTTATGAAACTGAAAAAGCCGAAAGAGACAGTTATGGGGGTCCAAATGGGATAGGCGGGTGGCCACCAACATCCCTCTGGATCATTCCTCCCCCGTTAGGAAGCAATGGTCCCCATTGCATTGAGTTCATCCTTGAGATGAGGAAGCTTCTGTTGATCTGGGTCTCTAGTGAGCTGTTCTGCCATCTCTGATGTGTCCAGAAATGGTGGGAAGCATGGTCAATGATGGTCCACATTGAACACTCGGTGCAAGCCAAGGAATGGAGGAATGTTGTGCTTCAAATCATTATTGCTCGTAGCCTTGGTACTGGTGTAAGGACCATGTTTGAGTGGTCGGGGCTTCTGATGGGCTCTTGCAAGGCGTTCTTTTTGCAGATGTAACCAAACTTTGTCGCCCACCTGAAACTTGTGTGGTACCCATGTGGGTGACGAGAAGTTGCTCCTGTGCTCTATCATGACTGTATCCCTTTTCTACTGTTGCTGCGTGGAGGAACCCTTTGCGGGGGTCATGGATGTAGCAACGATCTTCCCCTTAATTTGGGAGTGAGCCAAACAGATGAATTTCCTGGTCTGGGAGATGAGCTTGCTGCCTTTTTTAGTGGTGATCAGAGATGTGGCAGTAGGTGGGGCTACCTCCAGTATCCCGTATAATGAATTATTCAAAGAAATAATGACAGCACGAGGCCTTGACTCATACACAACATGTCGCCTCCACAAGTATGGCTGGCCTAATAATACATCACAAACATCCAGAGGTGTAACATCACATAATACCTCGTCCGTGAAGGGTTTGATGCTGTAGGGAAGGCGGCACTGCTGGCGAACTTTCAGATCTCGTCCTTTGTGAAGCCACCCGATACTGTACGGCGGCGGCTGCGGTGTAGTCGGTAGGCCCAACCGCTTCACAACCTCTACTGAAATGAGGTTCTTTTGGCTGCCACTATCGACAATGAATTGCAGCGACGAACCCTTCACCCACATCTATGAGTGGAAAATGCGCTCCCCCTCTTCTGGATCTGTAGGTTCATTCTTCTAGATCTTGGCAGTGGCAATAGTGGCACTGGGATCCGCATCAATGATCTTCTTCCATTTGCCATTCCCCTTGTCAGGTTCTGGCTCAGGGTCAGAACATGTATCTGATTCAAAAGCCTTCAACTCGGCCACTAGCGACTGCTTGGTCCGACACTCACTTGTGTTATGAGTGGGACTCTTGTGGAACTCACACCACTTTCATGTGTCCGTCTTCGGCTTCATGGTGTTTTTCTTTTCTTGCGGCTTCGATGGGTTGTCTTGGATCACCCCGCCTTGGCTTTGTCCTTTGGGCTTCGGATTTGCAGATCCAGCCCTACTACCCGCTCATTCTGGAAAATGTGCATATTTTGTCTACCTTACCTTCCTGCAGCGTGGACTGTTCCTCCCAAAATTTGTGTAGTTTTTCCTTCTAGTCGAGCCATACCTTACAGATAGTCATTGTCGACCCAAATCTCCCATCTTCATCACCCAATGACTCTTACGCAATTTTGATCACAAATGCCCGAAGCCATCATCCCACCTCACAACCTTGCTACCTCTCCCGGTCACCTACATCCAAAATGATCATGTGTCATGGTAGACTATGATCCGGATTTAAACAGGAACGCAACAAATTAGACAGATAACCATAAACACATATATGCAGCGGAATTAATACTTCATTTCATTAATGGAAAATACTGAAATCTGCTTACAACTAGAAATGGAAATAAACCAGCTAGGGCGATGGTAGCTTATCTCTAAGAAGAGATGTGGCGGCTACATGCCTCTGAACTGTTCTAAAAACTGTGTTACAATGAGACTCAAAGGCCTATTTATTGTTGAGAAACAATGGAAAACCCTTCACATCCCAAAACCTAACCCTAGAAAATGAAACGCCAAATTGTGGGCCTCGTTTGGGTAAATTGGTACATCAATTTCCTGGGTCGTAACTTTGGCATACAATCTTCGTTTGACGTGTACGATAGCTCGTTAGAAATATCTATCCGAGTACTAGAACTTTGGGAGGCAACATGGTTCCATGGACCCATGTTGCCCCAGATTTAAAAAAAACGTCTTTTAGGGCCTCAAAACGGCTCTGGAAGTTCAGGACCCGAAAAACTGCTAAAAATAGTAAACTGTGCTACAATTTAGGAAACTGAAAAAGCTGAAAGAGACAGTTATGGGGGTCCAAATGGGATAGGTGGGTGGCCACCAACATCCCCCTGGATCATTCCTCCCCCCTTAGGAAGCAATGGTCCCCATTGCGTTGAGTTCATCCTTGAGATGAGGAAGCTTCTGTTGATCTGGGTCTCTAGTGAGTTGTTCTGCCATCTCTGATGTGTCCAGAAATGGTGGGAAGCATGGTCAACGATGGTCCACATTGAACACTCGGTGCAAGCCAAGGAATGGAGGAATGTTGTGCTTCAAAGCATTATTGCTCGTAGCCTTGGTACTGGTGTAAGGACCATGTTTGAGTGGTCGGGGCTTCTGATGGGCTCTTGCAAGGTGTTCTTTTTGCAGATGTAACCAAACTTTGTCGCCCACCTGAAACTTGTGTGGTACCCATGTGGGTGAGGAGAAGTTTCTCCTGTGCTCTATCATGACTGTATCCCTTTTCTACTGTTGCTGCGTGGAGGAACCCTTTGCGGGGGTCATGGATGTAGCAACGATCTTCCCCTTAATTTGGGAGTGAGCCAAATAGATGAATTTCCTGGTCTGGGAGATGAGCTTGCTGCCTTTTTTAGTGGTGATCAGAGATGTGGTGGTAGGTGGGGCTACCTCCAGTATCCCGTATAATGAATTATTCAAAGAAATAATGACAGCACGAGGCCTAGACTCATACACAACATGTCGCCTCCACAAGTATGGCTGGCCTAATAATACATCACAAACATCCAGAGGTGTAACATCACATAATACCTCATCCGTGAAGGGTTTGATGCTGTAGGGAAGGCGGCACTGCTGGCGAACTTTCAGATCTCATCCTTTGTGAAGCCACCTGATACTGTACGGTGGCGGTTGTGGTGTAGTCGGTAGGCCCAACCGCTTCACAACCTCTACTGAAATGAGGTTCTTTTGGCTGCCACCATCGACAATGAATTGCAGTGACGAACCCTTCACCCACATCTATGAGTGGAAAATGCGCTCCCCCTCTTCTGGATCTGCAGGTTCATTCTTCTAGATCTTGGCAGTGGCAATAGTGGCGCTGGGATCCGCATCAATGATCTTCTTCCCTTTGTCATTCCCCTTGTCACGTTCTGGCTCAGGGTCAGAACATGTATCTGATTCGGAAGCCTTCAACTCGGCCACTAGCGACTGCTTGGTCCGACACTCACTTGTGTTATGAGTGGGACTCTTGTGGAACTCACACCACTTTCATGTGTCCTTCTTCGGCTTCATGGTGTTTTTCTTTTCTTGCGGCTTCGATGGGTTGTCTTGGATCACCCTGCCTTGGCTTTGTCCTTTGGGCTTCGGATTTGCAGATCCAAATTCTCGCTTCTTCTATTTGAACTTTTGCTCGATTTTGACAGCGTATTGGTACATCGTGCCGAGCGAGGAGATGTTCAAGAACACCATCTCTTCCTGGATGTATCTGTGCAGGAAGTCGCAGTATTTGAGTACCAGATGCAGCTCAGAATCTTTGATACCCAACTGTGTGCGAAGGGTATGAAAAATGTTTGTGAACTCTGGCACATCTTGGTCTCGTCCCTGCCGCAGTGTGGTCCATTTGATGTATTTGTCCTCATAGCTTCCGACAGGGTAGTACTGCTCCTTGATGGCATCCCGGAAGTCATTCCAAGTGGGTGCGGCTGAAAATAGTGAGCCTGTACTTTCATCCTTCTACTCGGAGTAGGTTTCCCACCAGTCCTTGACATGGGGGGTTGTTTGAGAAGAGAAAAAACAATCTTTTCCTGACTTGAAAATTCGTGAAAAGAAAAATACCCATCTAGCAGATTTAACCATCTATCTACGACATCTACGTCTATTTTACCCTCGAAGATGGGGATTTCAAAATTAACTTGTACCTTGAAGGGTGTGGCATTTCCAGAGTCGTTGTTGGAAGCCGATGCGTCGCCTCTGGGTAGCCGCTGAAGGATATGTGCAAAGCTATCCATCATTGCGTTCCTTTGCCGCTCGAGCGCTTCTTCGAGCAAGATTTTGATAGGATCTCCTAGCCCCTCGTCTTTCTTCTCGTCCGCCATGGGAGGCCATCGGGATTTGCGAGGCTGGTCTTGCAAAGGTTTGACCAGTTCAAGCCCTAACTCCCTATATCGCGACCTCGTTGGGGACATGCAAAGAAAAACAGAGAAAAAGCAGACTGCTCTGATACCACTGATCCGGATTTAAACAGGAACGCAACAAATTACAGAGATAACCATAAACACATATATGCAGCGGAAATAATACTTCATTTCATTAATGGAAAATACTGAAATCTTCTTACAACCAGAAATGGAAATAAACCAGCTAGGGCAATGGTAGCTTATCTCTGGGAAGAGATGTGGCGGCTACATGCCTCTGAACTGTTCTAAAAACTATGTTACAATGAGGCTCGAAGGCCTATTTATTTTTGAGAAACAATGGAAAACCCTTCACATCCCAAAAGCTAACCCTAGAAGATGAAACGCCAAATTGTGGGCCCCATTTGGGTAAATTGGTACATCAATTTCCTGGGGTCGTAACTTTGGCATATGATCTCCGTTTCACGCGTATGATAGCTCTTAGAAATATCTATCTGAGTACTACCACTTTGGGAGGCAACATGAGGCAACATGGGTCCATGGACCCATGTTGCTGCAGATTTCCAAAAAAACGTCGTTTAGGGCCTCAAAACGGCTCCAAAAGTTCAGGACCCGAAAAACTGCTAAAAATAGTAAACTGTGCTACAATTTAGGAAACTGAAAAAGCTGAAAGAGATAGTTATGGGGGTCCAAATGGGATAGGTGGGTGGCCACCAACATCCCCCTGGATCAGACTAGGAGGTTTTTTGATTTGATGTCGTCTCGCCATGAGTGACTGTAGGTAGAGGTACACCAACAAACATGGCGCAACGATGAATGGGATGAACGAAGGGAGCACATGCAGAAGGATAGGTTGACCAATGAACAAACAAATGATGCATGCGAAGAGATGTGCTCACGAATGGATGATCATGAAAATATGTGCACATAGACAAACGAATGAGCAGACATGCAAGATGTGCTCACGAACAATCGAACAGACGAACATGCACCTTTTGCGAACAGATGAACCTATCAAGCCTTCCAACATACAAGCTAGGAGCAATGTGCCAAAGCAACATCAATCGATCCAATGACCATCGAAGACTTCGTGCTCCTTGCCATGCGAAGGTGAAGCTGTAACACACCATGAAGATATCCATCACACAGCAACACTGCAGCTCCACGTGCACTCGAGCATTAGCATGAATGTACCAGCACTGTCATGACGAGTCATGTCATCCACATCTCCACTGTGGGTCATGTTGTCAAATGAATGTAATGTAATGTGGAATTCCAAGAGTCCCACTTGTTGTACAAAGAGTCATGTAAAGTCCAAAATTAATGGAAGTCAAACTATCATGAGGGTAGTTGAACAACCACAAGGGTCAGTTTCACCCTTGGCTATAAATACCCCCTCATTTGTACATGCGAAGGACTTTTTCGCCTCAGCTCCTCCTACATAACGAAGAGAGTTTGTTATCTTTTATTTCAGGAGTAAGCAGTGGCTCCAACGCCCCTCACATGGGGTCAGTGATGTATGGTGTAACGATGTGTCTTTGAACTTTCGCTTAACTCAGAAGCCTGCTAACAAGCCAACACGTTTTCACACATGTACTATATCTATGGTAAGACTAATATTTAACACTTGTAATGCATGTTTCTTGAACCTGTGTTTAACACTTGAACTAATTCAATTTTTGTAATACACATATGTTAAGGAAAACATGTTGTATATGTTGTTAACATTGTCTCGCCTGTGTAGAATACTCTCCCAGACATTAGAAAAACCTTTCACATGGAGCTTGCTATAACAACCATTGTACTTGCATGGAATAATCCACTGAGTGTTATACATGTTATCTTCTCTTGTGTGTTGTGACTG
The DNA here is from genome assembly GCA_031772625.1 of Pinus tabuliformis. Classification (NCBI taxonomy): domain Eukaryota; kingdom Viridiplantae; phylum Streptophyta; class Pinopsida; order Pinales; family Pinaceae; genus Pinus; species Pinus tabuliformis. The sequence goes on along the minus strand of CM062804.1, from coordinate 1,207,328,345 downwards.
CCGCATCCATGTGGACTGTTCCACCGGAAGCTGCACATGTCTTGTTGTATTGTGTGTTCCTAGCAGAGTTGGGACTTCTCCCAACCAACTTGGGACTCACTCCCACCCTCTCCCCCATGGTGAAAGAAGCGTTTACACAAATGACACTTACACTCACCAGGCACGCAAACCTCACTTCTCAGAAGACAAAGAAAACCATTGTGCCATGCTGATAAGTAAGAGTTGAGGCAAATCTCTAAGATAATGGCAACTGGGCCATCGTACTGGATGGGACTTCTACACCAAACGGTGTGAGGTCTAGTTCGGACTTCATACCGGGGAGATCCCCTGATGTTGGCGGGTCGAGCACCCTCAACAAGTGGACATTTCGATATTCCTTCTCGAAATAAATCATTTAAATGCTTTAATATTGAGTGAGTTTCCATTTTGGCTTTGCCAATTACTAACTCACTGGTCACTTGGGCTATATATAATGCACACATCCTCCTACTACATCATTCCACTTGTAAAACTGGTATTTTCCTGAAAGTGATAGGTTTTCTTATTCCTTCGAGTGTCCTTTCCACTTCCTCTTCGCTAAGGAACTCAAGTGACTTATAACAGTAATTTTGGTTTTATGGATCACTAGCTAGTCCATGCTAAGTACAACGCCATACAAGCCCAACATTAAAAGGTTGATAGATGCTGAAGTATACATGTCACTTATCATGGGGCATGATTCCACCATGTCTATCACCCATCTTTTGGTTCCCATGGCCAGTTGAACCAACCATGATTTCTCATGGGTTTTATTTTGCAAAGCACATTTCTCCACAACCTTCATGCTGATAAAACTAAAATTAGAACCTAGGTCAACTAAAATTGAAATGGGTTAGTTAACGACCATGTCTTCCATCTTGATTACTGAATTTTGATGGTATGCTTACTTATTATCCAATGTGGCGTAAATTCATGGTATATCTGAGCCTCATCATTCATTGTTTTTTCCTCTTGCACATTGTACAACTTTGTGCCATTTCTTTTATTGTTGATGATAATTTCTCCACAGATGGTTATGTCCACATGTCCCTATCGTGGACCCCTCAACCTCTTTTTTTGTTGGTTTAGTGGGCTAGTTTCTATTGGAAGTAGTGGATTTTTGTTGAAAACATTCTTGGTAGAAGTGGTGAAATTCACATTCCTCCCTCCTTTATTATATCATAAGTATTTCAGACCTTTTTTATTTAAGCTAGTCTTACCTCTCATTTTCTAGTCTATTTGGAACTCAACTTTGTGTTTGGACTGTACATATCAATCTTTGGCAATTCAGATAGTGTCCTCTAATTTTCTTCGCTCATTAAATTCAATCCTCTCTCGATAGGCTTGCAGTAATCCACTGAGCAACCTTTGAATAGTCAACTTTGCATCTATGATATATGCAACATACCTTAAAAAATCTAAAAATATGTCAGTGCACTCATTATCAGTAAGTCTCCCTAGCTTATTTTCATGGAATTCTTTAAATTTTCTATCATATTACCTCTCAAACAAGTATATCTCCCAAAAATATTTCTCATTTTTTCTCCATGACAATTCCTTCTCCAAAACGTCCTTACCATTTCTTAAATCATCCCACCATATATCAACTTTTCCTTTCAAGATGAAAATGGATACTTTGGCCTTTTAATTTTCTGAGTAGTCATGCACTTTGAAGTTTTTCTTCATTCCCAATAGTCAACCTTTTGCCTCTTCAAACTTTATTTCTTGATCAAAGGTAGGGATATTTTCTAATGACCGGTCATGGTTGCTTGACTCTCTTTCTAGAGATTTGAGTGTAATTTATCCTCTCACTCTGTCTTCACTTGCTTATCTATGTATTTCCCTTGACTTGTTTCCTTCTTCCCTATTTGTTTCCACTCCCCAATTTTGAATCTATGATGGGATTTGTTTGGATTTCTTCCTACCTAAATAGTTTACACCTAGCTCATGTTGCTTCTTTATTTGAAAGTCTGATAAGCTCTACAAAATCACTGCTTTCACCTTTGGTTTTATTTACTATTCTCCAATGATATTTTCATTGCTCCCTTGCAACTTGTCAACTGATCTCTCAAGTTACTGAGAGTATCCATCTAATTAAGGGAATTTTCCCATAACTTCTTCTAAACTGATTCCTATTCCTAATCATGATGGGAATTGTCATCGTCATAGTGTACCATTCTATTACTCATTCCTATATTTCTTTGTTGTAATTTTCTTTGAGAGATAAGAATACCATGTTTCCAAGAATTTCATCTTCTTAAGATTTTATTTAGTGGTGTTAAAAAACTTGTTGACGGTCTTGGACCCGCCAATATGTCAAGGGGATCTCCCCGGCAAGAATTCCCAATTAGAACTCAGATCGTTTGTTGTAGGAGTACCAACAGTGTGTCGTAAGGTAAATCCGTAACCATGATGTCGCATAGAGGAAAGTAAGATAACTTTATTAGTAGCAAGGGTGTGACTGATGTAGAGTGTCAAGGAATGTGTACGAGAGGTTCCAACACTTCAAAGGGAGAGGAAGGTGAAGGTGATTTCTAGGTTGAAAGGGACCAGTCCCAACTCAGCTATGAACACACCACACAAAGGACATGCACAACTTCCAATGGAGCAGTCCACTCAAATGCAATAGTCACAACATACAAGGTAAGATAACATGAACAACACTCATGGATCAGTCCGAGATGAGTGTGACGGTTGATATAGCAAGGTTCATAAGAAAGGTTTGTCTAATGTTCAGCAGAGCAGTCAACATGGACAGTGACATCATTAATAACATATGCAACACATTAAAAACATGATTCATATAATTGCATAAAAATCAGTTCATACACAAGTACGTAAGTCAAACAACATGTATCATTTAGGCAACCAGAGAAATCCAACTACAATAAAAACATATGCATGAAAATTTGATGCCTCTTATTATATAAATTAGTGTAAGTCACAATCATACAATACACCATGTAAACCTGCTAGCCCCTACAATGGAACGTTACAGCCACATCTTCCTGCTCCTCCAAAGAGATGTACTAGCTCCGTGCAGTGGAGAATCCAAGGCACCTTACAATACTATCCAAGCCTTCTTCAAAATAGTCTTAGTAGAAGCTTGGATGACCAAATGCATATACAATGAGTTAGAAGGGTTATAGAAAAGGGTGGGGTGACCCTTGACATTCCCCTTTGTGACCATTCAACTACCCTCACGACTCTTCACCAACTCTATGACTTTTACCTCCACTCTTGACACTTCACTTACATTTGACATGACTCAACATCACCATTCACTTGTACCCATGTCAACAATGGCTTGGAAAATCAAAACTAGACATCATTCGGACTTATACAACCATAGAAGTCCAACTACTCGACATACTCATCCTGATCAACAGTGACATATTGATGTCAAGATTGGTAGTCCTTGAGAGTGTCTGTGTGTTCCGCTGTGACATCCGTCTGAAACCTGAACCTTTCCTCCATAAAATCTGGGTACACTTCTTAGGCTCCTCTATCCAACTCATCTGTGAGCATGCACATCAATGTCTTTAGTGTGTTCGGACCAGCAACGTACTTGTGCATGATGTCTGTACTAATAGGAAAGTCTGGGCTGGTGGTGATGTGCATTAGCTCGTCAAAGTACGATTCAAGCTCCTGTTGGACCCGCTTTTTGTTCTTCGCCTGAGTGAGGGTCCCAAGTGATGGGATCGCATGAGTGTGCACTATAACCTCCATTCTTTCTAATGCTCATGCATGGGAAGCTTGTATGCTAGTGATGATACTAATTATAATAATAATGTTAAAAATTATAATAGTAATAATATTTACAATAATAATAATAATAATAATAATAATAATAATAATAATGATGATGTTATTAATAATGGTGATAATAATATTAAAAATTATAATAATAATAATAATATATGCTATAATAATAATAATAATAATAATAATGATGATGTTATTAATAGTATTAATAATAGTAACAATATTAGTAAGATAATTTCTTTGGTAATAACAAAAATAATAACACTATTAAAAATAATAATATTGATAATAATAGTATTAACATTGTAAATAATAATGAGGGAGTAAATAATTATTGTTCTAGGAATAGGAGGATAATTAACAATAATAATAAGTCAACAATGCTTGACTTACATATAAACAATAACTCTAAATCTAGGAAGAATCATATAAATGATATTAATCCTCCCCCTTCCTCTCATATTAATAATAAAGTTATCAATTTATCTAGTTTCTCCTTTCCCCCTTCTGTTTTTAAAGTTTTACGCAAAGGTCTAAACTTTGCCTTGGCCCCTAAGAAGATCCCTGTGGATGACATTATTTGTGACATAGAATTTGGGATTCGGGGTTTACCTGATAGTATTAAGAACACTATTAGGCAGGATTGTGCTGTTATCCTAAGGAAGGCTAAGCCTCCCAAGAGAAACCTTAGCAGGGATGAATTTGAAGCCTTAAAATCCTTAAATCAGAACAAATATATTGTTGTTCTAAAAGCTGACAAAGGTGGGGCTGTTGCCATTCTTAACAAGGAATACTACCGCAATAAGATGTTAGATCATCTTCATAATAGCGGTAGTTATAAGAAGCTTCCCAGAAACCCATTAAAGAAGATCTCCAGGATTGTAGCCCTTGCCATTAAATCCAGTAACTCGGTGAGTCCCTTGCACCATAAACTCATTGAGAGCAATCCTATCATGCCTAGAATCTATGGGCTCCCTAAAATTCATAAGGAAGGAGATCCCCTTAGGCCCATTGTCAACACCATTGGAGGTCCTACCTATCTTCTTGCAAAATTCCTTGCCTTGAAGCTTAAACCCTTAGTTGGTTGTACAGTGTCCTTCATTAAAGACTCGACTTCCTTTATTGAGGAGCTCAAGGACATCAAGCTAGACTCTGGAGACATTCTTGTCAGTTTTGATGTTGTTTCCCTCTACAATTGCATCCCTATAAATGAGGCCATGGAAGTGATCAACCATCTAACAGATCTTGATACCACTCAGTTGGTTGAGATCTGCCTCACTTCGACCTTTTTTAGTTTTGAAGGTGAGTTCTTTGAGCAAACCTGTGGGGTTGCCATGGGCTCACCCCTATCCCCTGTTGTTGCAAATCTTTTTATGGATGATTTTGAATCCAAGGCTCTAAACTCAGCCTGCCTCCTGCCCAAGCTTTGGAAAATATATGTAGATAACACTAATTTCATCTGGTCTCATGGTCAAGAGGAGTTAGATCTCTTCTTCGATCATCTCAATAAACAATCCTCGGCCATTAAGTTCACTAAGGAACAAGAATTCAATGGCTGCCTCCCTTGCCTTGATATTCTTATCTCTAGGAATAAGGATGGTTCCCTCTCCCACCGAGTGTTTCGCAAGAAAACTCATACAGAGCAGTATCTTCATGCTAGTTCCCACCATTTCCCGGCCCAGAATTTGGGGGTTCTCAACACCCTTTTGACTCGTGCCTTAAGGATCTCTGATGAAAAGAGCTTCGAGGAGGAGAAATCCCATCTCCTTAATGTCCTTGTTGAGAACAGTTATAGCAGGCTCATGGGACAAAAGGATTTCCTCAAAGCAGCTAAGAATTCATCAACCAGAAGAGGACCTAAAGAACGGATTCCTAGTGTCCATCTTCCGTTTGTTCAAGGGACCACGGATAGGATTGCAAGGATTCTTAAGAAGCATAATGTCCCCGCAACCTTTAGACCTCTTAACACCATTCGTAAGTCCCTCAGATCTGTGAAGGATCCTATTGACCCCAAGGACATGAAAGGGGTTTATATTATTCCTTGTTCATGTGGGACCCCCTATATTGGTGAGACTGGTCGCTCCATTAATCAAAGGATTAGTGAGCACGCATCTGACCTTAAGCATACGAGAACCAAGTCTTCTGCTTTAGCAGAGCATGTAGAGAAAACCAATCATCATATCTGCATCAAGGAAGCTAGTGTGATTGCTAGAGTGTCGCAATTCCATCATAGGAAATTTAGGGAAGCCCTTGACACTAAAAATAGGAAGATCAATAGTTGCTAGGTCCCAGCCCTCTCCTCCTAGTCGTTTTCTTCCTTTCTTCCCCTCCCTTAAATAAACTATTAATTAATTTTTAATATGGTATTATTTTTGTAACACTTGAATTCTCTAATATTTATATATTTAAAAACTCTTTGACTATTAATTTAAACTTAATTTAATTTATAATTAATTTGTAAATTTAATTTAAAATCGATCTATTTTATAATTAATATATTATTTTTTACCCTTAAATAGACTATTAATTAATTATTGTAACATGTTTCTAACACTTGAATTCTCTAATGTTTATATTTCTAAAAACTCTTTGACTATGAATATACAATTAATTTATTTATTTTAATATATATTTATAAATATATGTCCCTTTAACTTATATTATAATATAGTTAACTATTTATAGATTACTCTAATTTTAACTTTTATACCTAAATAATATTTATATAAGAACTTTGATATCTAACAATTTTAAATTAATTTATTTTATGATTTACTTATTCTAACAATTTTAAATTGATTTATTTTAATATATATTTTAATTAAAATTTAATTAACTATTTATAGATTACTCTATTTTTAATATTTATATAGAATAACCTTGATATCTAACAATTTGAAATTAATTAATTTTATGATTTACTTATTATAATATATTAGTTTACTTTTTCTAATATATATCTATAAAATGGTCCATTTACGTTTATTTTAATAAGAATATTAATAACCGAATTAAATTATTTAAATAAATAAAGTTTATACCCCTTATCAAAGTCAAACTAACCATTTCCCGGCCAAATCTAGCTGTTGTTGTTTTAGCCGTTACCTTGTCTAGAAAATTGGGTCGTTGGATATTTTGCCCTATCTATTTAATGTGTAATGCGAGATCTGCTAATTCAACTTGTCCTGACAATGAACCACACTGGTTGGTTCGAAATGCGTCAACAAAATTATCTCTATGTGATTTTCGCTGAATAATATTCTAAAAAATATGCTAGTGATGAGTTGCGATAGGTCTTCATAGTTCCGAACCTAACTTTGGATACGTGCTTGCAGCTCAACGACATTAGCCTTCATCATCTTTAGCAAGTGAATCAGGGCTCCCTTATACTTCATCATCCATGCTCGGATGTTATCAACGAAAACATGTATGTTCTTCAAGATGCGTACTCTTCTTGCACATCGCTGCTGCTGTTTAGTCAATTTAGTGTTATCTAAATTGCTAGTATTTATTGTCAACCCGGGGCTCGTAAGCTGATGAAGTGAAGGTGTACTATATGTACTTAAGTATCCTCTTAGAGTTTTTCTTATCGTTGGGGGTGTTGTTGCGGTTTAATTATGTTCCTAGATGGAATGGGAATTTATAAACAAGTGAGTGATGGTGTGTGTGTAGAGTGAATTCTAAATGAGTGGAAGTGTGTGTTGAGTGATTTCTAACTATTTGCTTGAAAGGAAATGCTTGGAATGAATAAATGAAATTGAAATAAACTTGAAAGCAAATGACCACTACCAATGGCACTAGACACCGTTCAAGTTGCTGCTAATAAAAGGAAAAAGAGTCACTTTTAAAACCCAAGAATGAAGATTATCTCTCTCTAACTCAATGCCTCAAAGCACATGTACTGTGTAAAGCACGGAAAGAAAGTAGCTTAAGTGGAATTATAAAAGTGAGAAAAATATGCTTGAAAGACTAATGATAATAATTTGCTATTTCTAATACTCTACTTCAGCCATATGTACTATGGGAAGCATGATTAGAAAGTAGTGAGGAAATAGTCTAGGAAACACTTTAAAATCAAAACTTTTACTTTAAAGACTAGTGGTAATGATTTACTCTTTCTAACTCAATACTTCAAAGCACATGTACTGTGTAAAGTAAGGAAAGAAAGTAGCTTAAGAACAGTCCAAAAAGCACCCAAACAAGCTGCAAGCTAGTGATATTTTGATCTTAAAAGATAGTAGTTTATGATGAAGATCATTCATGTATGTTAACAGCTCTTTGAGAAATAAGATTAAAAACTAACTATAAAGACAAAGGCAGCACTTGAATTGTCAACTTCAAATACCATTAGCTGTAAAGCAAACACAACACATATAAAAATAAATCCCGGGCTAAAAGAAACCTGCAAAGAAATAACACTGATCAGCTGAAAATAAAGGAAAACAAGTAAATAAAACTATACATGCTTAAGGAAAAAAATGAGAAAATAATGAAATGCTGCACATGAAATACTTTACAAAGGCTGAGATGAGCAGGGGCCCTCTGTTCATTCAGCCACAAGAGAACTCAAAGATCTGGAAACTTCAAAACAGTGCTATATTGATTTCTCCATTTGCAAAAAGTTTACAAAACAGAGTGCTGGAATAGCACTAGAAAACAGAGTTCACAAAACGCTTCTAAATTCAACACGAGTGCAGCAAAATACAACTAATCCAAAAGTTCTTTGAGCGTACGCAGACGCATCAATTTATAGGAGCTTCTAAGTTATCCTACGCGTACAACTAGTTAACAGAAAAACAATAAAACAGTATGCGTATTAATGGTCCTTGGACACATCACGGTTGCGTGGACGAGTTCAGTGGTTCTTGTCGACATGGATAATAAATCCCCTGTTGGATTGCGTCCTCTGCCACCCGTAGATCATAGACAGATCACCATTTAAGGTGCCGTGACCAAACAGCTTTCAAACACCGTTTAAACCACCTTGAGTTGACCGTGGCTAAACCAGCTTTGACCATGGGTGAAAGTGACGTGGATGGTTGGAACAAAGGGACAGGAACCTCGAGCACACTGATACCTGAGTGCCCATGTGGCCCATCTAGCAAACCGACACGTGGATCATAGTATTTAACAAAAAGGCTGCAGGATCTTCAGATAGCTGTGGGATCATCAGATAGCTGCGGGATTCCTGCAAGTAAGTCAAAAACTAAACAAATAGTCATCCATTAGCAAAACTTGCTTGATCATGCTTATTGACACTGAATGTAATGATCTGAGAGGTTTTATGGTGAAAATGAGGCAAAAGTGAAGGAAAGATAAGGAAAAGTGGAGGAAAATGGTAGACAAATAGGTGTAAAATAGAGGTTCTACATACCCCCACTCCGAGGGTATTGCATGTCCTCATGCAATGAAAACACAATTCAGTCCATCTGCTGGGATGCCTCAGCTAGGACATCCAACCTCCTTCTCTTCCTTTGTGTAGAAACATTAACCTTTGGCCTCTTGAACATGCATCTGAATTTTAAATTAATTAAGGCTCTGTTCAGCCTTCTGCATCTCTTCTTGAGTCTGTTATGTTTCTTCTGCCACATGCTCATGTGAAGATAGGTATTATCTTGGATTGCCTTGGCAATATCAGCTTGCTGCTTCATTTCTTCATTTCTCTGTTTAATGTGATGGTTCAGCACTTCCAGTTCATAGATTTCTTGTCTAAGTAAATCTATTTGCTGCTCATGAGGTATGACATTACTTGGGCCAGCAGTGTTTTGCTCCAATGTCTCATAATAGTTGTACACCTCTTGTTGAACTGGGTCAACAATTGGTGACCTCCTTGGACTATATTCATGCTCAATTTCAGTTTCAAACTCCGGCTGAAATGGACTGTCTTCTCTTGGAGGAGTAGCTGCCTCACGTGATGATGGACTATCCTCAAGGTCTGCTTGTGTAGCACCCTTCTCAGGTGTGCTAAGATCAACGAAGAGTGTCCTCGTGGCTTTCCTTTTATTCTGCAATCTACTACTCCTTCTTACAGTGGCAGCACTATGTGTTTCTTTTTGTGCCTTTTCCTTTGGTTTTTGAGCTTTTACTTTCTCAGAGAGGGCAGTTTTCTCATGGAGTTTACTTATCCTCTGTGCTAAAGGCTGGTTATCTCTTTCTTCACCACTAGAATGCCCTGGGGTCTGGTCAGTTTCTCGGACTATGGATTTCCCCTTATCTTGTTTTTGTTTCTTTTTGTCCTCTCTTTTCTTTTTGGCAGCTTCCTTAGCAAGTTCAGCGAGGGTTTCCGAGATGACCTCTTGAGCACTGTCTTTAGTGGGTTCAATCTCAGGTTCAGGATGATGGACTTCTATTTCTTCTACAGTTTGTCCTTCTAAGACATCAGTCTCAGAGATACTTTCCCTTCTCTTCCTTTTGCTCTTTCTAGGTATAGAAGACTCTCCAGGCTCTGCAAAATGATTCCTTACAAGGAATTTTTCCCATGTGTCTTGTTTTTCTTTTAACTGTTCTTCTATCAATAACTTTACAAGACCATGGTGACAGAGGTAAGCTTCTACATTTCGTGGATTTCGTTGAGCCATGGAACACATTTTCCTAAGGCTTTGAAATAGGAAATAAGGAAGGTTTATATCATGTTCTCCTTGGAACTGCAGCATAATTTTACCATGATAGACATACAACACTCCAAATCTCCCTTCACAGGTGAAAAACTTTTGTACTAATAACAATAGAATTTTCCATTCTTCTTTAACATGGGAAATTGGGATGCCTTTGGTAAAAACACTTGTGTCCATACCTGGGTTTTTAAAAATCCGCTTCCATTGTTGATCCTGGACTGCCCGGTTTTTGAACCAACGTTCACCGGTTTGTGGAAGAGAGGTAGCCCTTGCTATGCTTCCTTCGCTGACTGTAACTGTTAAATCTCCCACCTTTGCCTGGCTGTCCTTATCCGTAAACGATCTTGCAAAGGCTTTGGTTACTTCCTTATGGTAGCCCTTAAACTTTCTGATACATTGTAACCAATTGGCTTTTTGTAGTGCCTCCTCAACCTGTGGATATGCCTCCAAGAATTTCGAACCTTCCGGTTCAGCCCTCAGAAGCTTTCCCATCGACTCTTCAGCTTTGTTTAAACACAAATTTGATGGTGATCTTACACAGTAACTCCGTAACTTCACACAGTAACTTCTCGGTCTCTGTTCAGACTCTGTGGAACAGAGGGTATACGGTGCATAAACAGTCTCAGACACCGGGAATTCACGGCTTGAATTTAGAGTTAAGCGGTGGAATTAGCGTGGACACGGTAAAAACAGTGACTAACAGTCGTAATACGACTGTATTACAGGTTTACGGCTATACGGCAGAGGGAAAACAGAGGATGGTTTATGGAGGTAATCGTAGTGAGTGAAAATGAAACAAGGGAGATAATGGCGAGGAATAGGGTGTTATGAACATAGAGGGTTTTGAAATGACAAATGGAACGGCTACACTCTCCAATTTCGGATGTGGAGTGACACATGGCTGCGGAACGAGAGCTGAGAGACGTAATGCGGTAGGTTACGTCATTAGGGTACAAGACCTTAATGACCGAAACAGCCACATGTAATTTCAAAAATCGTGGTTATTATGAGCTGGTAGACGTGGAGGATTCAGAGATTTGTAGTCGCATGGGAAAAAGAAAATGGGTAATCATTACGTTTAGTGGCCAACAAAACATAACCCAGAAAGTTCGCATAATGAAACAACCATAGGTTTAGAGTTTTGAACATACCTCGGATCACATTTGATTTGGCTTCTGATGATTTACTGACCTTTTGTTAACTTTATTGCTAGCACATGATCTTTTCTCCTTGTCTTTGATGATTTTGAACTGTAAATATTTTCTTCAGACAAACTGTGTTTCTTGTGCAGGTACAGAGGGCTGCAGGAAAGCTAATCGGCTGCAGGATTGTCAAATGGCTGCAGAAGCTGTAATGAAGTCTTCTAGCTGCATAAAATACTTTAGTTGCCTAAAAAAAACTTTATTAATGAAGTGAAATGGAATGAATGAATGAATGTATGAGTGAAAAGCAGTGAGGTGAAGTGAAGATGGTAAGATGAAAGAAAATGGTGAGATGAAATAAATGAAATGGAAATGAAAGAAAGAGAGAGATTTTTTTTGGAAAACATGAGGTGTCAGGTGACCCTGATTTTCACCTTATGTTTTCTGCATGAGACTGCCAATCAGAGATTGGTTTTCAGGTTCATACACTTATTCATTTTTCTCTTTTTTTTTTTTTTTTTTTTTTTTCTTTTTTTTTTTTTTTTTTTTTTTTTTATTGAAATTGAAATTGAAAGAAACAGAGATTAGGCTGATGGAGGAGAAGAATTCTTCTCCACCAGCCTCATTTCAGAATCGCCTTGGAATAACCTAACAAACTCCTCTCTTGAGAGTGGCTTGTGGTAGACTTTTAACCGGTGGCCATTCACAATAAAGGGAGTTTGAAGTTCATCAATAGTCTTCACTCTAATTGCTCCATTGTTAAAGACTTCATCAATCTCATATGGCCCAAGCCAATGAGTTTGAAATTTTCCTTTGAAGTCTTTAAATTTTGAATCAAACAATAGTGCCCAATCACCCTTTTGAAACTTCTTTTCTTTGATATGTCGATCATGCCATTTGCTTCTTTGGTGCTGAACTAGATCGGTTCTTAGAATTGCATCTTGTCTCATTTCATCTAGTTCATTTAACTGGTCCATTCTGTGCTTCTGGGCTTCTGTTAAGCTCATCCCCAATTGAACTGCTGTCTTGAAGGTCTTGATTTGGAACTCAATGGGGAACAGGACTTCCTTCCCATAAACAAGTTCATAGGGAGAATGTCCTGTAGTGTTCCTCCATGTAGTTCTATAGGCCCATAAGGCTTCAGGAAGCCTTTCTGCCCAATCTCTTCTATGAAGATGAACAGTCTTTGTGATGATGCTTTCAAGAACTTTATTTGTAGATTCTACTTGACCATTCGCTTGCGGATGGTATGGAGTAGATGTTCTATGCTTAATCTTATATTCCTCCATCAGCTTTTCCACCATCCTTGATGTAAACTGGCTTCCCTGATCTGTTACAATTTCTCTTGGGACACCAAAACGAGTGAAAATATCCTTGAAAAGAAATTGAACAACTGAATTTTCAGTAGCAGAAGTTAATGCTATAGCTTCTACCCACTTGGTAACATAATCAGTACAAACCAGTATATATCTATTTTGCTTGGATGGCGGATTAATTGGTCCAACAAAATCTAGAGCCCATTTCTCGAAAGGTTCGATACATACCTGTGGCTGTAGTGGCATTTCATTTGAAAGAGTTGGTCTCCCAGTTCTCTGACAACTGTCACACCTTTTAACATATTGCTTTGCATCCTTAAAGAGAGAAGGCCAATAATATCCTGATGAAAAGATTTTATAGGCAGTCCTCTTATCAGAAAAATGTCCGCCATAAGGTTCGTCATGACATGCTTTAAGGATGTCAGGCATCTCATCCTCTCGTACACATCTTCTGATCATCAAATCTGGCCCTGTTCTGAACAATTCATTAGAAATCCAAGAATAAAGTGAACTATCCTGAATGATTTTCCTTTTCTCATTAGGAAATAAATGTAAAGGTAATTTTCCAGTAACTAAATAATTAGCAATATCAGCATACCAAGGAGTCTTGGTAGTTACTGCAAACAAATACTCATCTGGAAATTTGTCCTCTACCGGAGAGTTCTCATTAGTGTTTTGGATTCTGGACAAGAAGTCAGCTACTGTGTTCTGCTTACCTGGTCGATCTAACACAGTTATGTTGAATTCTTGTAAAAGCAAAAGCCATCTTGTAACTCTACCATTAGTGACTGGTTTGTTCATGAGGTATCTAATGGCAGAGTGATCAGTGTGGACAAAGGTTTCATAGCCGGTTATATAGTGTCTAAACTTGTTTATAGCATGAACAACGGCTAGAAACTCCTTTTCAATAACAGTATAATTTAACTCAGTAGGAGTCAAATTCTTACTCATGTAATAAATGGCATAAGGGATCAAATCTTTTTGTCCCAAAACAGCTCCTAAAGCTGTATCTGAAGCATCAGTAGAAATGTGGAAAGGGAGTTTCCAATTTGGACCCCTTAAAATGGGTGCTTCAGATATTCTAGACTTTAAAGCTTCAAAGGCAGATTGACATTCAGGATCCCACTTAAATTCACAATCTTTGGTAAGTAATTTGAAAAGAGAGGATGCTATCTTTGTGAAGTTTTCAATAAATCTTCTGTAATAACCAGTAAACCCAAGAAAACTTCTAACATCTCTTTGGCAATTTGGAACAGGTAACTTAGAGATGACTTCTACTTTAGATCTATCAACTTTGATTCCATCTCCTGAAATATGATGTCCTAAAACAATCCCTTCAGTAAACATCATAAAACACTTTTCATGACTTAAAGAAAGATTTGTTTCCTTACATCTTACCAGTACTTTTTCCAAATTTGCCAAAGCTTCTTCAAATGTATTACCATAGACTGTGAAATCGTCCATGTATACCTCTACACAATCATGAATCAGATCTGAGAAAATTCCTAGTACAGCCCTTTGAAATGTGGCTGGTGCATTGCATAAACCAAAAGGGAGTACTCGATAGGCAAAAGTCCCCCAAGGAAAAGTAAAGGTGGTTTTGTCTTGATCTTCAGGTGCTACCTGAATCTGATTGTAACCACTAAAACCATCCAAGAATGAGAAATACTTTTTACCTGCTAAAGTGTCTAATACCTGATCAATAAAAGGTAGGGGAAAATGATCCTTTAAGGTTGCCTTGTTCAATTCTCGATAGACAATGCAAACTCTCCATTTACCATTCTTTTTGGGCACTATAACCAAGGGAGAAACCCATTGGCTATCTGAAATGGGGTAAATGAAGTTTACCTTGAGCAATTTCTGAAGTTCTTCTTTCACAATTTCCCTAAGATTTGGATTCATCCGTCTTTGTGGCTGCCTAATAGGTCTGCTGTTTTCTTCAATGTAAATATGATGAATACAAGTCTTAGGGTCGATTCCTTTCATGTCGGTATATTCCCATGCAAAGGCAGTGGAATGTTTTTGCAACAGTTTAGTTAATTCTTCCTGTTGTAGTCTTTCCAAGTTTTTGTTAATGTTTAATGTTTTTCCTGGAAAGATTTCAACTGTAGAACTACCAAACTCTTCCATTGAGAAGAGAGACATTTGTCTAGAGGAGAGATATTCAATATCTGCATCTAACTGGAATTGTGAAGAGTCATATTCTAAAGGTGCCTCAAAATTTTCTAATGTATTTAGAATTTGACTGTCCTCACTGATTTCAGAGATGGTTAGAACAGGTTGAAGGGTTTCCTCATCATTAATCCACTCATCTTCTCCTATTTCTGTTATTGCCTTTGCGGGAGGATACAAGTTGAATTTCTTGGTAGAATTACCATCTGATATATACATGTCTCCCGACCTACAACTTATGAAAGCATCAGCTGTGGCCAGCCAAGGTCTTCCTAGAATAAGAGGATGTCCTCCTAGATTGTTCTTGGGAGTTAAAATCATAAAATCAACTGGATACTCCCAAGAGTCTAGTGAGACTGGAATGTCTTCCAATACACCATCAGGTTTAATGATTGATCTGTCTGCAAGTTGCAGCAAAGTAGGTGTAAAGAGAAGATTAGGAAGTTTTAACTGATCCATGGTCTGTCTACTCATAATGTTGATAGCGGCTCCTAAGTCAATCAAAGTATTTGGGATTTCAACCCCATTAATATGAGTTTTAACAATAGGGCTACCGGGATCTACATATTTTTGCATGGTAATTTTACCCATCATAATGTCTGCAATTTTTCCAACTAGATGTATCCTTTTTGTGTCTCTGGTTCTTTTTATTGTTTTTTTCAAACTCATCTCCTTTATTGTCTTTGCTAGAATGGGAATCTCCTTAATGGCTGTTAACAAGGGGATCTTGATACAGACATTTTTCAATTCATCTAGAAAGCTATAGTCAGGCAACCAAATCTGCTTCTCTACTCCTTTATCAATTTGCAATCTTTCAGGAAAAGGAGGAATAGCTGAAGATGTAGGTTGCTCTACTAAGGGAGTTGATTCTTTTTCTTTTTCTTTAATGCTTGGGTTTTGAAGGGATACTTCAGAACCTTTATTGGCTTTGAGAGATTCTTCCTCAGAAATGCTTGGTTGTTGAGTACTTGTAGAAGGTTGGTCTAAGATTCTACCTGATCTGAGTTGGACCTCATTGAGAGGGACAACCATATAGGTAGGGAATGGTTGACCTTCCATAAGTGGTTGACCTTCCATCACATAAGCATTTTGAGGATTCCTATTATTGGGGTTTGGTTGAGGTTGAGAGGGAAGTTGATTTGGCCTCTGCTGAGATTGTATCAAGAGTTGAGAATTTTGATTTTGTGGAGGAGGTTGTTGTTGAGGGAATGGTAATGACAATTGTTGACCTTGATTTGGAAGTTGGGGAGCTTGCTGGTTCTGAAAAGATTGAGGATATTGATAGAATTGGGCAAATCTCCCATAAGGATTTTGCATTTGCATGCTTTGCAACCATGCTTGGAAAGGGTTTTGTGGTTGTGACCAAGGTTGTTGCCAAGGATTCCAATTTGGTGGGGGCTGGAAATTCATAGAGTTGTTAAACCCTTGATTTTGCTGCCCCTGCCAAGGTTTCCTTGCAACAAAACAAAGAGATTCAAGCGTACTTGGATCTTCTTGAAAGACTGCTTTGAGGCCAGGGATTGAAGGACATTCCTTGGTCTCATGAGTTTCTGAGCAAATTACACAGGTTTCCACAACTTGTGCTTCCAAGGGACATTCCCTTAAAGCATGCTTCTTTCTACACTTCGGGCAAAAAATGGTCATAGCCTCGGCTTCTGCCTTTTGTTTATTCTGAATCTTAAGGGTATCAATTTGTTCACTAAGACTCCCTAAGATGTCAGTTTTAAATTCATCTAGCATATTACCGATTTCAACCCTACTCACTGATCCTGTTGCAGATTTATTTGCCCTAAGGAGAGAAGGATCTCTAGGCCCTTTTTGAGTTTTTGATTTGCCTCTTGAGAGATGGGTACATAGTTCTGCTATATCACTAAGAGGAAGTTGAGAAATATCCCCTTTCCCCATCATGTTTAAGATATCTATCCACTCATCCCTAATGGCTTTTAATAAGAGGGCTTTTAAGGTCTCTTCATCCAAGGTGCTCATTTTTGCTCTTTTTAAATTATATTGAAATCTCTCAAGTAAATCTTCTAAGCTCTCATCTTCTTTTTGCATCATTTTAAAAACCTCATCCTTATGATTAGTAGGCATACAATAGTCCAAATACCTATCCAAAAAGGTTTGTTTCATTTCATCCCAGGTCCTAATGGACTGAGTAAGTAACCCCATGAACCATTTCAAAGCTTGATCCTTTAACGTTGATGGGAACAGTTTGAGTTTCTGAGTATCATCCAGATAGTCATAAGTTCGACACACAACTTCAAATTCAAACAAGAATGTTTCAGGGTCCTCAGTTCTTAATCCATGAAAATTTGGGAGAACAGATGGTGATATGTTTTTCATAGTGGCTCGGGAGTCCTCATCAACAATGGGAAACCCAAATGTGTTATCCCCATCTCTATTTCCTCCAATGGGGCCTCTACCTCCTCCATTGTTATTGTTATTTCCTCCTCCTCCTCTACCTCTACCTCCTCCTTCTTCTTCGGCCATGATGATTCTCCTAGGGATTTCAAAATCTTCTGGTTCTTCTACAAGGGGTGAATGAGAAGAAATTTCTCCTTCCTCTTCGGGTGAGTCTATTTCCTCAATTACAATTGGTTGTCTGGTAGGAGAAAGAGAAGAGTCTCTTCCTAGTTCGAACTCAATAGAAGGTATAGGAGAGTCAACTCTTGGTTCTTGAATTTCAGGACTAGGAGTTTCGGTTGGAGATAAGGGAGGTATCTCTTGTCTATCTCTTGAAGCAGATGGACTTGTAAAAATTGAACTTCGAGCTCTAGCTAAAAACCTTCCCCTAGAATCTCTAGCTCTATGCATGTCATTTTTATTTTATCCTCAAGTCAAGTTAAATAGTTCTTTTTCTGATCTTCCAGTTCACTCTAGGTGCAAGAAGAGAGCATACTTAAGAAACTATTAGATTAATAACTTTCTCCTTTCTGATCCTCCAGATCACTTCAAAGTGCAAGAGGAGAGCATACTTAGATAGGTTATTAACTTCTTTTCTTGAAGTTGTTGTTTTTTTTTTTTTCTTCTAAGAATATGGCTACTTAATTTCACTTCCCCGGCAACGGCGCCAAAATGTTTAGTCAATTTAGTGTTATCTAAATTGCTAGTATTTATTGTCAACCCGGGGCTCGTAAGCTGATGAAGTGAAGGTGTACTATATGTACTTAAGTATCCTCTTAGAGTTTTTCTTATCGTTGGGGGTGTTGTTGCGGTTTAATTATGTTCCTAGATGGAATGGGAATTTATAAACAAGTGAGTGATGGTGTGTGTGTAGAGTGAATTCTAAATGAGTGGAAGTGTGTGTTGAGTGATTTCTAACTATTTGCTTGAAAGGAAATGCTTGGAATGAATAAATGAAATTGAAATAAACTTGAAAGCAAATGACCACTACCAATGGCACTAGACACCGTTCAAGTTGCTGCTAATAAAAGGAAAAAGAGTCACTTTTAAAACCCAAGAATGAAGATTATCTCTCTCTAACTCAATGCCTCAAAGCACATGTACTGTGTAAAGCACGGAAAGAAAGTAGCTTAAGTGGAATTATAAAAGTGAGAAAAATATGCTTGAAAGACTAATGATAATAATTTGCTATTTCTAATACTCTACTTCAGCCATATGTACTATGGGAAGCATGATTAGAAAGTAGTGAGGAAATAGTCTAGGAAACACTTTAAAATCAAAACTTTTACTTTAAAGACTAGTGGTAATGATTTACTCTTTCTAACTCAATACTTCAAAGCACATGTACTGTGTAAAGTAAGGAAAGAAAGTAGCTTAAGAACAGTCCAAAAAGCACCCAAACAAGCTGCAAGTTAGTGATATTTTGATCTTAAAAGATAGTAGTTTATGATGAAGATCATTCATGTATGTTAACAGCTCTTTGAGAAATAAGATTAAAAACTAACTATAAAGACAAAGGCAGCACTTGAATTGTCAACTTCAAATACCATTAGCTGTAAAGCAAACACAACACATATAAAAATAAATCCCGGGCTAAAAGAAACCTGCAAAGAAATAACACTGATCAGCTGAAAATAAAGGAAAACAAGTAAATAAAACTATACATGCTTAAGGAAACAAATGAGAAAATAATGAAATGCTGCACATGAAATACTTTACAAAGGCTGAGATGAGCAGGGGCCCTCTGTTCATTCAGCCACAAGAGAACTCAAAGATCTGGAAACTTCAAAACAGTGCTATATTGATTTCTCCATTTGCAAAAAGTTTACAAAACAGAGTGCTGGAATAGCACTAGAAAACAGAGTTCACAAAACGCTTCTAAATTCAACACGAGTGCAGCAAAATACAACTAATCCAAAAGTTCTTTGAGCGTACGCAGACGCATCAATTTATAGGAGCTTCTAAGTTATCCTACGCGTACAACTAGTTAACAGAAAAACAATAAAACAGTATGCGTATTAATGGTCCTTGGACACATCACGGTTGCGTGGACGAGTTCAGTGGTTCTTGTCGACATGGATAATAAATCCCCTGTTGGATTGCGTCCTCTGCCACCCGTAGATCATAGACAGATCACCATTTAAGGTGCCGTGACCAAACAGCTTTCAAACACCGTTTAAACCACCTTGAGTTGACCGTGGCTAAACCAGCTTTGACCATGGGTGAAAGTGACGTGGATGGTTGGAACAAAGGGACAGGAACCTCGAGCACACTGATACCTGAGTGCCCATGTGGCCCATCTAGCAAACCGACACGTGGATCATAGTATTTAACAAAAAGGCTGCAGGATCTTCAGATAGCTGCGGGATCATCAGATAGCTGCGGGATTCCTGCAAGTAAGTCAAAAACTAAACAAATAGTCATCCATTAGCAAAACTTGCTTGATCATGCTTATTGACACTGAATGTAATGATCTGAGAGGTTTTATGGTGAAAATGAGGCAAAAGTGAAGGAAAGATAAGGAAAAGTGGAGGAAAATGGTAGACAAATAGGTGTAAAATAGAGGTTCTACAGCTGCCATTAGTGGAGATGAATGAACGCTTGATGCATGGTACCAATCTTGGAGTACAATGCTCTCATAACTATGTGCAAGGACAATACTTCATCCAGTATTGCCTTCTTCAGCTCATCTCACGTAGACATTATCATCAAGTCTCCTCCCTACTTGGCCACCTGTAGTTCCTTCACCATTCGCTCATTCTCAACTATGAGAAAACGAACATTGGAGCTAGTGGCTTCGACATACACTCTAGTTGCATCGGCCAAGGTAGATGGATGCTTGTGCACATCATTCATGATCACTTGCTCTTAAAATTTCTCATGGGATGTTTGGTCTTCCATAGTCGGTACTCTGTGAGACTGCACAACTCTGTGATGAGATTCGTCAAAGGAGATATTGTGCATCTCTGCCTCCGATTGACCACCAATGATCTTAGTGCCTCCTTGGTCATCCGAGATTTTCTCATTGTTTGGATGCATTGAAGCAGGCGAGTCGACCTCTCTTTGGTGAGGCATGAGGTCAGTGTCCTGTTCCAACTCCTGTTGTTCCATGTCTGGATCCAACTGTTCAAGAGCCTGTTCTATCTCCTGAGAAAGGTCTTGCCCCTTCGATGATTCACCCTATTCGCCTGATGCCAATTGTTCAAAAGAATCAACTACTTGTACGGGAACTCCTTCATCTATCTGCACATGATGTGCCACTTGTTGAATCTGTTGCTGTTGCACTTCCTTCTCAAGTTGGCACAACTCTTGTTCTTTCCAGAGTTTCTCCCTTAGCTCATGCAACTCCTTCTGTGCTTCTTCCATTCTCTTCTTATCCCTCTACCTTCGTGCAATTCGCTTTTCGTGTCGCTACCTCTTCTGCTGAATAGCCATAGATAGTTGTTCTACAAGTGGATCTGCTCAAAAATTGTAGCTTTGTTCCTCCTCCATGTGATCGAGAATCTTTCTCTTCCCTTTGTCGCACATAGGTATGCTTGGCTCTATTGTTTCTGTTGTTGCTTTTATTACTGGTGTTCTCCGTGATGCTACTTCATGTTGTCATGCTAACCACTCTACAGTGAAACCAACCTGTTCATTAGGTCTGGAGGTATTGTAGCAATACCTCCATGAGTCCTCCTCGGCCCAATGGCATGCCCCATGGATCGAATTGAACTGAACTCTCATGTAGTGATCCTTCACAATGCAATGTGGGTCATACAAGTGGAAGCTTTGGAGGTCGGACGGGTACTTCTTCATTTGTTCAACTTCGACATCCACTTGCTTGATGCTCCGGATCTCATATAATCTAATCAACAATGGAAGAGTGGGCCAAGGTTTCTTCTTCTTTCGATGCAGCCTAGCTGTTAAGCATGCTGAGATACGATACACTACTTCTTGCATGACTAGCAC
Organism: Pinus tabuliformis; assembly: GCA_031772625.1. Classification (NCBI taxonomy): domain Eukaryota; kingdom Viridiplantae; phylum Streptophyta; class Pinopsida; order Pinales; family Pinaceae; genus Pinus; species Pinus tabuliformis. The sequence continues at coordinate 1,207,306,964 of CM062804.1, read as the reverse complement.
GTCCAAAGAAAAATTTGGCACAACATGCCGTCTCGTGAGGCATACCAATATACCATGCCTAACAATGCCTTCATCACTTCTTCTAACATGTAGGGTGGATCATGTTCGAATATCAACCTATACAGTGGGGTGACAAGATGGTAGGATAGTCATATGATCACTCCTCTAAAGCAGTTGGACAATAACTTGAAATACGTGCTCACAACAGTCTCTGTCAGTGACCATGCTCACTCTAAGCCTGGGGACTTATGTTGGGCACAAACTGCATCTAGAATTTAGGCGGACATGTAAATATTTGAATGCATGCCTCCGGGTGAATGTTGAGCCTTCAGGACTTTCTCCTTCAGCTAATGAGCTAGTATGCCAGACCATTTGCATGGCCTTCCTTCTCTAGCCAGTTGGTTGAGTGTGACCTCCCAACTCTAAGAGAAGGTCTCAGTGCTCGGTTAGTCGCCCAGTCGACATGCAAATAAGACCAAGTATTGGTATGAATTCCTCAATATCTTCGTCTTATAGATCTAATTAGGGGTCATCCTGAAACGAGCTAGATCCTTTATCCAATCCTTTAGAATGTCTTTGGAGTGGCATCTACTGTTGGGAAAGTTGAACCGGGGATTCATGATAGCCTTGGGCTCGGTCATCTCATACATCTCATCGTAATCTCATGCCCATAAGGTTGAAATATTTGTCCCACTGACACTACTCAAGGTCATCGTCTCAGGGTCTGTGTGAGAGACGATCCAGTCAATCATGTTTGTGCCTGGGAACGCGGGGTATTTGCATGCAATCTGGTACAAGCTAGACTTATAAATGTTCACTTACACCTGAGGGTCATGACGGTCTTCCCCAAAAGTATCTATGAATGTTTCATTCACCTATTGCCACTTTAGTTTGATGTCCTTGTCTAGATACATCTTCATATCTTCATAGATCAACAGACCAGAGGACACCTGCTCAGCTGCTGCTCCAGCTGCCATACCATCAGTGTCTTGAGATCCTATTCTCTTGGAAGCCATTGAGACAGAGGAACACCTAAAATATCTAGAAATAATCAGAATACATTGCAGGAAATATGTTAGTGAAAACAAAGAAAATACGAGGAAGGACACAACACATACCTGGGAGACTGATGAGCAAAATTACGCAAATTTCACTGGGAGGTTGAGTGACTAGCTACCAAAATTGCACAGAAGTTAGTGTGGATGTCTAGGAGGCTAGACTGGATGTTGGATCTACGAAATGCGCAATCCATTTGGGTAGTTGGTTTTGGGGATTTCACAATACGCAATTCCAGCTAGGAAGGACTGTTGGCCTGGGGACAGATTTGTGCAATTTCCTGGGCCAAGCAACCATTGTCCTCCAGAAATGTGTAAAACAATCTAGGAGGCTAGTGTTGGGCTATAATGCACAAATCTAGAGGGGAAGGTGAGCCTTCCTTCTCCAGAATGCGCAATGTAGCCTTGGTGAAGGCAGAGACTGAGCCAAGCTTAGCTAGACTCGGCGAACTGCAACTGAAAGCAAATAAGTCCATGAAATGCATGGTGACACTAAGTGATAGAAGAAATGATAAATAGTGCATGAAAAACATTAATGAAAGATTCAACAAATAGATAAACATGCATGCGGGTGAGGTCGTTTACTAGTTGGGTGAACGTCCATGAAAAACAGTTTCATACATGCGACAATTGTGAGATAGCATCAAAAATTGAAACAGAGCTAGGACAAGCTAGAATATATGTAAATGATAGTAAATGTTCAAAAAAATCAAGCAAACAACACTCACATAAGCGAATACACAAAAGGCGACAGAAATGATGAAAAATACAAGTTGAGGCCAGTTACCTACGAATAGTTGAGTTAGATGTGTAGAAGAGTACTAGATGTGTTGTGGGATGTCAGAGCTTCAAGATCGATGTGAATGAATGAGCTATGATTCGTCGAATAAATAAGTTTGGTCTCATGATGAGCATGCCACAAATCTAGGAAAAAGCAACACTTGGAGGGAAAATTCTAAAACAACTTTACATGTAACTTCTGGTTTCTAAAAATAGTTCCCTAAATCATGGGATGCCATTTGCATGTTGTCTCTTGCTATTCCAAGAATATCAAATCATGCATGCATGTAAGTCAAGTTTCCTCGGTCCCGAGTGGAACTAGTCAACCAGACTGTCCATGCATGGCAGTGCTCAATTTCTTGGGAAAAATGTGCATTCCTGACTGTAAGCGAGGCCAACTACCCAAGGGGATTGTGAAATTTCTTGGCAGAGAAGTTGACTACTACCCATATTTCTGCAAATCCTGGGTTGAACAACCTGCTGCTGGGACAAATTGCACAAATCCTGCTGGGAGGGTTGGCTAGCAAGATTGTACAAGTCTGGAGCCTAGCAGGCTGCCTGAGAGGATTGTGGAATTCCTGTTGGGAAGGCTGGTTTCCATCCAGGAATGTATAATTTTCAAGGAGAAGCTACTCAGCCTGCAACTAGACCAAGTCTGGGTAAGCAACTTGTGAGGGGTATGGATCAACTGTGATTGACAAGCTACGTTTGTGTGAGTAAAAAACTAAACCTTGAGTACTTGATGAAGCAAGACAAAGTGTTGTTTAAGGTTGCTATGGGATGCTCCAAAATATGCTAAGGAAAAATTTTGGAGGGTGGTTGTAGCCGCTAGAACAAAACTCGAGGGTTCTTATTAGGAGTCACTTATGTGTCAATGAAGGATTCATTTTGCATAACTTGGGAATGAAGGAGGAAAATAGTGTTAGACCCATGCATTAAAAAAATTATAGTCGTATGTAGATGCATTATAAAAACTTCATTCAAGTATACCATGTGGATCATCTATATTGTTAATGGTGTCCATCAATATATTGGGCTTTTAATGAGGTAATAATTAGTGTATCTTTTGAGAGCTCTTGGAAAACCATTTTTGTAATTACCCAAGTATACCATGTGGATACTTAACTTCATTCAAGTATACCATATGGATCATCTATATTGTTAATGGTGTCCATCAATATATTGGGCTTTGAATGAGGTAAGAATTAGTGTATCTTTTGTGAGCTCTTGGCAAACATTTTTTGTAATTAAATGTTTGTATCAATGGCTAAGTGTCTAAAGTGATAGTTGTGAAAAATAGGTCAAATAATCCATAAATACATAACCATTTGTATTTCTGTAATTTCCATATAGTGTAACATATTCACCCTTAATAACCATCAAGCCAATTGGAAATTCATTTTCTTCATCATTGGTTAATGATGTATTCAAGGTTTGGTTCCCTTTTATGCATTGTGCCAACCAACGATCAATGCCCCAATCATTGCCTTCTACGGCAAAAACTACATATATGCGTCCTACAAAAAATGTAATGTATAGTCAAATGAAAATGTGTAAGAGTTTGATAACATATTTAAATGAAAAAAAAAATGGATCAAATATATCATGTGAGATATCTATACCTAGTTTTACAAGATCAAAGATATAGTCATAGACTATTGAAATAGTTAGTTGGCCCTCATTTATATGAGTTGTTTCAAAAACTACACATAGGTGTATTACAAGTGATACATAGTCCCATTAATTGACTTAGTCCATTGCTCCACAATCATCACAATTGCCACTATTACATGCAACACAAAAGCAAGACAATTTTTGTATTCATATATAAAACAAATGACTATTCAAGCTACAAATTGAATAAAATGCACGAGTTTCTTGTACTTTGTTGCAATGATATTAATGTTACTAATCTATATTCAACACTTCCCAAAAATTTCTTAGCACACGGCCTGTTCCTATTGATGACTACTACTCATTTACTCCATCTGAAATTATTTTATAGAAGCATTCAACTACATATTTTGCATCTCAAATATGATAATTTATCATAAAATTCATCTCCACCCTTCCTAATGTGATTTTGAGGCATGATCTAGCCCCATTGTGCTCACTTATTTCCCGTGCCTATAGTTCCAAATATGGGACACATTGTATGTTTTTTGCAATATACGAAACCATTGGAATTCATAGGCATTTTTGAATTGGTTTGCACAATAATTTGACCAAATACAATGTTGATCCATGTATATATATTCTATCTTTCAATTGATCGTATAAATTTTAAAGAAATGTTTTACATCATGTAGGTCATGTCTCCTATGATCACTTATGTATAAGTTCCCCCCCTCACTATTATCCTTAAATCATTGTTTCTAAGTACCATTATGTTAACTTTATATAAATGATATTATTGACTCAAGATCTCATTTTCTGGTTGAAGGGTGTAGTTCTCTTAAAATTCCACAAATGAAAATATATTTCCAAAGGGAAAGATGTTCGTACATATTCTAAATTGTTCATATTTCCATTGTGCTACATGCACATGTTGAGCATATGCTTCAGCTTCTATAATAAATTCTTTCATGAAATCACATACTCCAACCTAATGACACAAAAATAAGGTCATAATAAAAATATATATTGAATTTGAAGGTTCATTAAGAAAAAATGATACCTTAACTTACTTGAACTTCACTAATGCAATTTATTTTTCCTTATTTCCTACTATATAGATCATAGATAACATACTTGAAGCTATGAATATCTACTATCATTCTCCCAAATTCATGCTCCTCACTTTATTGAATGCATTGGCTTAATTATGCAAATCCACTACACCTAGATCATGTCCCATATAAATAATAATCTTCTAATATTTTGGTCCATAAAGACATGAACACATAATGCTACGAATAAATTTTCTCCATTAAAGTAGTGGTAGTATGGATAAGAAATATTTCACAATATTAGGATGAAAAACATGACAAATGCATACATATGTTTCATAGAAATAATCAAAATATACACATTATTTATAACAACATATTTTACTATCTATGAATATTCTAACTTACCAAGGTTCACATTTTTCAAAACAACTTTGGCTCAAGTTCAATTCAATGTGCCCATTCTTGAATCTCTCATAGAGTTCTCTTTGTGTCATATCAAGGAATTCCTTAATGTGAATTGACAATATTTACAACCTTTTCTCAACTTTAGCATATCTTTTTGATTGGATGAAGGCATCATATTTTCATGCCAAAAAGTTTATACTAGTTCCTTAATAGTATCAATTAACTTCATGTTTGAATGAGGCAGTCTACCAATGAAGGCCCAGTATTATATTTGACCTAGATTGTCAAGGCTTTCTCTTATAATAAAATACTTTTGAAGATTTTTTCTATTTATTTTAAAAAATTTAGATGTGCATGACATTGAGGAAGCTTCTATTATGGACTTGTTTACAATAGATTATGATATTACATAATGAGTTGCATTGAAATTTTTTGAATGAGTAATATTTCCAATTGTATTAAAAGTAGCTTAAAGATTTATAACAATGTGAATACCAATAGCTCAACTTCTAACTATCTTTATGCCTCAAACTTCTCCTAACAATAGATAAAAACTGTGATTTTAATAAATCCAAAAATAATTGACATTTAGATGCATCCTTTTTTTATTCAAAAACTTCTGTCAAAAATTTGCTTCCCAACTAATAAATAATTTGTCTATGTAACACATGTTTAAGGTCTTCTAGAGAACTTTTATCCACATTAATTTTATAAGGCTTATTAATCGTGCATTAGTTAGCGAAGGTAGGGAAGGTGGACACTAAATGTGGACCTATTCACCAAGATATTGTAGAAATTAAGTCACTTGATGGTGAGATTGGGAGTGCAATTGGTAACTGTCTGGTTTGTATGTTAAGCATCTAATTGTTCAAGTTCAACTTGAACATGAGGATCTTCTTCACTATAAGGTTTCAAATCATTGTATTTTCAAATTCCCACCTATGGATACTCAACATCTAGAAAAGATTCAATGTCTTATTCAACTATGTCATTTATTATTGATGAAATATTGGTTGAAGGTTTTCTTGAAGTTGTAATTTGAATGGCCTAAATTGGATGCATGTGCTTTAGTTGTGGCAATGAACTAGATTCCACCATGGCATCATTTGTGCAAGGATTTGATTTGGTATTGGGTGGATGCCTATGTTTATCCATACCCAATATTGTCTTTCCTCTTAGATATTATACATTTTTAGATGGAATCTTCTTCCTTATAGAAATTTTGGATCAACTGTAAAAGTTTTACATACCTAAAAGGATCATTCTTATACAACAAGATTATGTCAAAAATATTTAAGGAAATCGATTTCAAACAAAATAACACTTCTACTCATATCTGTTTTATGGGATTTTCATGTTCAAATGAGAATTTGAGGACTGTTAAGAGATGAAATGATGGGTAATAGAAAACTATGTTTTCTGTTATGCAACAAAGAATGTGAAAATGTTCATGTTGCAATGTTTAAACCAAGGGAAAATAAAAGGGAGGAATGTGAAGAGGAAGAGAGAGAGGAGGGAGTGAGAATAAGGAGAGGGATATGGTTGTTAGAGAGTGAGGAAGAGGGAGACATGGAAGGAGAAAAAGAAAGGTATTGGGAAAAGGGGGGGAGGGAGTGGGTGCTAGGGAAAGGAAACGAGAGAGAGTGGGGAAATATGGAAATGCATAGAGAGATAAAAAGTGATATGGAGAGAGGGGGGAGATAGAAAGATATATGGAAAATGGGTAGAGAGAAGGGGGCTTAGAAAAAGACACAAAGAGAGGGATATAGGTGATATACGTAGGAAGAGAGGAAGGGGGGGGTTAGGGAGGAAGGTAGTGAGAGATAGAGAAGAAGTGGGGGGTTATTGGTGGGGAAAGAGAGATATATATGGGGTATTATGGAAGGGGATGAGAGAGGGATATAGGGTGAAGCATATGGAGAGAAAGAAAAGGGGAAATATGGGGAGAGTTTCCAGAGAGAGAGAGGGAATATAGGAGGTAGGAGTCTAAAGATATAGGGAATATGGGAAGGGGGGTTTTATAGAGATATATAGAGAGAGGAGGAGGAAGTGGGGATATGGAGGGAGAGATAGAGGTGGGAGGGGGAGATGGAGGGAGAGAGCCGTAAATGGGGGGGGATCAGAAAAGGTAGAGAGAGAAGGAGAGACATAGGGTAGAAATGGAAGGGAGAGGGGGGAGAGAGATATTGAAATATGGGGGAATGAAGAGAGATAATGAGATAAGGGAATAGGGAGAGTGGGCGAGATACAGAAAGAGGGAAACGTGGAGACATATAGATAGAGAGAGAGGGAGAGAGAGGGGCAAAGGGATAGTGAAATGGGGAGAGATGGGGGTGGCTAGGAAAGTGCACGCGAAAGAGAGGAGGGATATTATAAAGTGAGTAAGAGATAGGGGAGGTGAGAAAGCGGAGGAGAGAGAAGGGGGGAGAGACATGTAGGTAAGGGGAGAAAGATGGACATAGTAGGGGGAAATATTGGAGGATAGAAAGGGATATGGGAGTTGAGAGAGATATATTGAGGAATGAGAATGAGGAGGAAGGGAGGGAAATGAGGAGAGAAAAAGAGAGAGAGGGGTGAGAGAGGGAGAGAGGGGGAGGGGTATAGAGAGAGAGAGAGAGAGAGAGAGAGGTGTGAAAAGGAAGAGAGAGAGATATGAGGGAATATGGAAATTATGATAAATATATAAATAGGGAAAAATAGGGATGGCGAGATAGAGAAAGACCAACAGGAAAAGGGGGAGCAAGGGGGAGGGGGTGAGAGAGAAAGTGGGGAGAGAGAAACTGATGAGGAAAGGTTAAAGAGAGAGTGGGGGAGAATAGGGAAAGGGAGAGAGATAAAAGAAGGGAAGTGGAGAGGAGAATAGATAGAAAGGGATAGGATAAGGGGTAGATAGAGAAGGGGTTTAGTGAGGGCGAGAGAGAAGGATATAAGAGACACACATGGGAAAGGGGGAGAGAGTGAGAGAGAAGGATATAAGAGGAATACATTGGGGGGGAGGGAACAAGAGAGAGATAGATATAAGAGGAAGACATAGTGGGATGGTGTTGAGTGCCCGGAAATCGGGTCGACAACAAGGGGGATACCCACCCGGTCTGGAACTTGGTTGGCAGCTCCTTGTCCGTTTGGTATAGCGGGTCCGACTGGGGATAATGGGAGCAGTTTCCCAATCTAAGGGGTGTGTGTGTGTGTAGAATTTGATGATGTAAATCTAGAAGTAATTTTAGAGCTAATTCAATTCTAACTCCTAAACTGATTCTATGCTATTGTAATCTAATGAAAACAACACATCTAATCTATGCTAACCCGGGGTATATTTCTTCTATTATGCGATCCAAAAAGATTTCGAACAATAACTGGTAATAAAGATCATTCAGCTATCATAAGAATATAAATCAATTAAGATAAACCATTCTGCATAAGAAGTTAGGCAAAACAGTTGTGAACAACATATCGCATAATAAGTTATTCATATGTCAAACACAAATAAAATGACTCCACCATACAGAAGTGCCAAATGGTAACCCACACATTCATATATTAACATATAAACAACTAAAACTGCATATCACTCTAAGAATATAAGCAGAAATTGGTCAAGAGATAAAAGTACCATTTATGACTGATTTCACTCACAAACTTCAAGCAATAACGATTTATCTCTACTTGTTCCAATATCTACTAAGAGTACAGAAGTGCAACATCAGTAGCAGACATTAAAATGCAAACATAAATAAATCTCGATCCATCCATTTATCAAAACCTCCTCTGAGGGTGCAGAAGTGCATGTTTCGAGGACAAGTTTTTGACAAATTTCTGGACCCTTCTCTAAATGCATGAGAAGGGTTAAAATACTACTTCCTAATTCTAATAATAGTATTATTACAAAATTTAGGATGCGGTTTTCAAACGACCTTCCTTTTTCTAATCTAGTTGAAGGAAAAAAACAACATTCTAAATGAATTCACTTATGAACTTGGTCCTTAAAGTTGCAAGTGTTCAGCATAGGCTTGAGAAGAGTCGGCTGACTGATTTCTGCGCTGAGCTGGGCTGCGAAAATGGCATCTACGAGAGCTGGCGCTACCTTTTCGGCTGCGTTTGTAATGCATTTCACCGTCATCCATTGGCTGTGTGGTTTAACCAAGTACGTCTAGTAGCATTCCCAATTCAACCTGGACAATGCATGGATTGCTTTCCCTTTTTCCTGCGCTTTCTGCCTCCATTCTGTTTCCAGTTGCGACTTGTTTGGCAGGTACCCCGGGGTGGTCTTTGCAATTAAATTGGCCCTGTGTAAATTCTCATTTACACAGTCGATAAGAATACTTGCCTGAGTTGCCGCTGTCTCTGCCGCTTTCTCCGCCTGCCTGATTTGATCGTCCCATTTATTAAAGAGCAACTCCTTATGATTTTCATTTATCCTGGGTGCACCTGCCATTTTGCCTTCATCATCATCTTGCCAAGTCAAATATTCTGTCTCCCTCTTGTCATTCTGATCATAGTCACTCCGCAAGTCCACCACTTGACTGGTGATTTTTTCGCTCAGCTCACAATAGTGCCTCCACTGTGATATTTTACGTCCCAACTCTTCCTGTTGCTGCAGTAGTTGCTCGTTCAAGCCAATAGATTCTGAAATGAATTCTTCCAGCTTGGGATCAACTTTATGCATTTCTTGTAAAGTCTGCAATTGTTTTTCTTTCTCTTCGAGACTCCTTTGATAGCCTATCTGCATTTGTTGAAAGTCTTCCTATAGTTTCTCGAGCTGTCTGGAAGCTTCAGTGTTAGCGTTGGCTTGTTGCAACTGTTGTTGTAGTAGCTGTATATGATTTTCTTGTTCCTTCAATAGTTGTTGAACTTCCGAGGCCTTGTCAATAGTTGCAGAAGCATATGCTCCTGCAATCTGAGACAACTTCGTGAGATTTTCAGTCGGATTATTATTGGGGTCTTTCCATAAGACGTCCAAATGTTCAGCATCTTGAGACAGTTTATTCTCTAGTTTTCTTTTCTTTCTCTGTCTCCTTACAATTGCTTTGTGTTGGGGACTATAGAATACATCCAGTGGGGGAATTTCTTCTACGTTAAGTAGAAGCTCTGAAGGTGGAGCGATAGGAAGGTGTTCTGCTTCTGCGGCACTACTGACTATGGTCGAAACCGCTTCTTGCACCACCTGTGTATTATTCACAGGTGTTTTCGGGGCTTGCCCTTCAATATTGATCAATTCATTGAAGATTTCCCACTCTTTATCTAGCTCTGTTGTGACAAGTGGTGCTTCGATGATAGGAGGGGGGAGATTCCTTGGTGGGGAGGCGATAACCTGCTGTTGAGACATTGCACTTGAATGAGCTGTATCTTTGGTTGTTTCTTCGCTTTTTCCTTCGTCGTGAACAGACTCTTCAGGATGCTCAGATACTTCTTGCACGGCGTTGGACTTAGATCTGGAAGTGCTAGATTTTTCACTGAGGCTGATGCTTGGAGTTGGTTCTCTAGCAGGCAGTCGCAGCTTCTCTAGCGGAATACTGGCCAGCCTTCTTTCTCTGTATAACGTGAATTTTTGGAGGTCACCTGGAGACAACCTCGACTGAGCTTCCCGCAAAATTTCTTGGAGCGAACTCTTATTCTGAAACAGATCATCAAACAAATCTTTCTTTCCAGAGAACACTCTTATCTTGACATTCGTTGTGAATTCTTGGGCCACATCATTTGGGTCGAATCTCCTCGCTGGGAATTTAAATAATTGAAGACACGTCACATTCTCCACTTCGCCAAAAGCGTGTCCTACATCGAACAAAGAGAAGGCCCCACAAGTTACGGGAAATTGAGGCCATATGGCCTTCTTCTTGTCCTTTAGGTCTTTGGTTAGGCCGCCTTCGGAACAGGTTTGATAAGACACTTCATGAGCCAAAAGTTTATCAGGGACATATAAGGGTAGGACATGTGGAGGTAGAGTGCTTCCAAAAACTCTAATGTAAGTAAACCATTCTTCCCCGAACCATCTCACGATGGGGATGATGTCAATTTGGGCCTCGGGAGAGCACCTTGGGGGGTCTTTATCATACATCATTCTATATAGGGGCAAAATAAGCCCATGGCAAATCTGGTAAAAGTGAGGGGCAAACTGGGAATCCCATAATACCTTATGATAAACATGGATGGGCGATGGGTCTTGGGTAGTCCATTTCCAACCCATAATAGGGAATTCAAATACAAGACAAACAGAATCCATAATATATGCAGACAGATAAAAAGGAGGATAGACCCTTTGAGACAAGGATCTCTTAGACCGGTAATTGAGAACAGCCGTGTATAGAGTATCAGAAAGGATTTTGGCCCAATCTAGGACGTTGGCATTAGTGGCAGCATCAATTAATGCTAGTCATTCAGATGAAATCTTATTGATATCCGGCATCCCAAATAACCTACAGAGCATGGCCGCAGCAAAACAATATGGAGAGGTGAGGGAACCAGTGCTGTACATACCGTTTTTATCCTTTTTTAGCGGCTCGTCTCTTCTAGACCATTATTTAGTGGTGTCTGATAGATCTGGATTCTCCACCATGAACTTCTTAACAAATTGTGCGTTATAGGTAGCTTGGGGTTCTTGAAGATGATACATAAGCTTCAAATCTTGCGTAGCAAACGATCCGACGAGCCCATGTCCATGAACTTTGAATTGTCTGTTGTTCAAGTCTGCATCATCCAGTATCCACTTGATCATGTCTGTATATGGTAGAATTTTGGGTCTTGCCGCTATTCTGTGAAGGAATGAACATGCTAGGTCCTCTATGGATGCCTCAGAAGAGCGTGGTGCACCTACGACAGCAGCAACCTTCATTATTCTAGGTTTTTCCTCTTCTAGCAGCCTGTACATGCCTTCCCATGTTGATATCCCTGCGTCTCTATTATAGGCTGTGTCTGTGTACAGGGGCTCCATCTCCTTAGTCTTCTCCCTTGCTTCGGAGCCTTGAGCTTTATTTTTCTTTCCCATTTCTCTTTTCGTTTTAGCCTGAGTCGTCTTAGCTCTTTGTTCCTGCAGATTACGAGTGAAATGGAAATGACTGATCCAAAAAGGTAATGGGAGAGTTTTAAATGCAATAGATCAATCAAACATGCCACCTTACGTGAAGTAAATCTATAGCAAGGCACGTGTCTTTAACCCATTTAATAACTGACAACTAATTCATTTACTATCATTAAAAGCGCATAATTTTGGGTCAGATTATGGTAAGTGGCTTTTCTTTGAATGGCACGCCCAAAGGATTCGTACTGGAGTGATTTATGATTTGCTGACGTAACCTCGCATGTCGCGCGATTGCTAATCGCATCATCGCAAATCACAAGGATGTAGCATCGCAACGATCGCTAATCGCAGAATTTTGGTGTTTGTCAAATCTGTTGCTCATTTCTGCGATATGCGATCTAGCGATCGGTGTTATCGCAGATCGGTGAATCTTTAAGCTTTTCTTTATGGGCGCTACTTTGTTGCGATGCGATTTTATTGTTAACACGAGGATCGTGCGCATATCGATTTTTAAAGAGAAATGAAGATATATCCTATCCTTTTGCAACGCGACTTTGAAGATTTTCTTCTCATCATAAACTTAGGCTTAAAATATCCAAGAGGCTTTTCATAAGCATATGATTGTAACCTCAAGAAGAAACTTTTGCTTTTCCTAAAAATTAACTAAGGGTCCCCATTCATTCAAGTATCTTGGTTGACACTTAAATGAACTAGGGGAGGGGTGTTGCTGGACACAACAGATGGGAGAGATAGATAAAGGGAGAGAGGGGGGAAGACATAAGGAGAGAGAAAGAGTGGGGGATATAGGGGAGACAAAAGGAGATATAGGGAAATGAATAGCAAGAGAGAGAAAAGGATAGAGAGGAGTGGAAGGAAAGTGAGAGAGAGGGGGGAGGAATTGAGGGAGTTAGAGAAAGGAATATAGATGGAAAAAGAAAGGGGGGTTAGATAGTGTATGTGTTATAGAGAGAGAGAGAGAGAGAGAGAGAGAGAGAGAAATAGGAAAGGATGAGAGAGGGAGGAATAGGAAAATGTGGAGAGAGAAAGAAAGAGGGATATGGATATGGGGAGAGATAAAAAGGGATAGGAAAGGGCTAGAGAGAGGGTTTCTCAGGAAAAGAAAGAGAGAGAGATATATAGGAGGGAGACATTTAAGAGAGAGAGATGGGGGGAGGAAGAGAGAGAGAGATAGAAGTGAATAGTAGAAGGGGGAGAGAGAGAGAGAGAGAGAGAGAGAGAGAGAGAAGGGGTTATGGAAAGGGAGAGAGATAAAAGGATGGAAACATAGGTGGAAGAGAGAGAGAGTGGAGGGTAGGGAAAGGGGGGAGAGAGGGGGGGAAATATTGAAAGTGGGGAGAGAGAGCGAGGGAGGGGAAAGTGAAGGAAGGGGGGGAGAAGAGAGATAATGGATTAGGGAAAGAGAAAGAGATAAAAATAGGGAAACTTGGGTGGGGGGATACAAAAGGAGGGGGGAGGGGGGAGAGAGGGGTAAAGGGATGGAGACATACTTAATGGGGGAGAGAGGGGCAAAGGGATGGAGACATACTTAATGGGGGAGAGAGGGGGGAATATAGAATGGAGAGGTATAGAAGGGAGAGAGGGGGGGGGAAGAGAGAGAGGGAGAAGGGAGACATAAAGAGAGAGAGAGTAGAAAAAGGGAAACAAAGCTAGGAGAAGAGAGAGAGGGCGGAGTGTAGTATTTAGTGGATAAAAAGAGACAAATATGGGGTGATTAGGGAACATAGAGAGATAGAGAGGCATATAGGAAGGAAACATAAGGATAAAGAGAGAAAGGAATAGGGAGAGAAAGACAAGGATGTAGTGGGGAGGGAGAGAAAGAGAGAGGGGGGTTTGGAGAAAGGAATAGGGAGAGAAAGAAAAGGATGTAGTGGGGAGAGAGAGAAAAAGAGAGAGTGGGGGTTAGAGACAATGTGTCTCAAGGAGAGTGATGGGGAAAGGAAGAGAGGTGGATAGGGAAAAAGAGAAAGATATAGGAACATGGATGGGGAGTGGTGGAGATATACAAAAGGGAGAAGGAAAGGGGTAGAGAGAGAGGGGGGTTTAGAGAAAGGAATAGGTTGAGAAAGAAAAGGATGTAGTGGGGAGAGAGAGAAAGAGAGAGAGGGGGGGTTAGAGAAAATGTGTGTCAAGGAGAGTGATGGGGAAAGGAAGAGAGGTGGATAAGGAAAAGGAGAGATATAGAAACATGGATGGGGAGTGGTGGAGATATACAAAAGGGAGAAGGAAAGGGGTAGAGAGATATTGAGGATTATTTTAAGAGATAGAGAGATATATGGGGAAAGGAAAAGAGAGAGGGGGGATAAAGAAAGGGAGAGACAGAGATAGAAGCAAAGGATAATGAGAAGCGGAAGATAGAATGGGGTAGGGAATAAGGTAGATATAGAGGGGTGCTTAGGGAAAGTGAGAGATATAGGGATATAAGAGGAAGAAATAGAGAGAGAAAGAGGGATATAGGATGGAGACAAATGAAGAGAGAGAGAGAGAGAGATAAATGGATATGAAAAGTGGGTAGAAGGAGGCTTAGGGGAAGAGAGAGGCGGTTGGGGGAGAGATAGGATGTAAACATAGGAATAGATCAATAGATTGAGAAAGGGATAGAGAAATGGATGTAGAGAGAGGGAGTGAGAGAAAGAGAGTGGGGGACAGGTTAGGGAAAAGGGGGAGAGAGAGGGGGATGTTATCATTTTTTTATGGGGGGACACATATCCAATTTCTAAAAATCATAGATCTTTTATTTTCATTATAACGTTTGATTGGTTTAATTACATAATTACATTGAAATTGGAAAATAACCATCACTAGTACAGAAAAATACCTACATAGTAAAATAATATATGGATTATGTTAATATAATGGGGCTTCAATAGTTTCTATATATATGTAACTCTACATAAGAACTATTTTTTATCTACAATTGTACAAATTTGTTTCAACTAAACATATCATTTACATATCAAACATAGTGCCATGTGAACATAAACATTATGTTTTATGGAAAAAATAACATACTAACCTTAGAAAAACACTATTTTATTGAGTTATATCAAATTTCCATAAATAAAAGTTGTATATTAAGGAAGAATATTCAATTTTATACATTTCATCTTTTTATCCCATATCCTAAAAACTTGTATACAATTCTAATAATTCTTTTTAGTGATCAAATTTATAATTTTCCACATTTCCATTTGAATTGTTGGTATTTAGAGCCTGTAACCATTAATTTAAACAAGAGATAAAAATGCACAATAAATAGCAAACTGAATCACACAAATAAACATAAAATTTTACGTGGTAAAACCCTAACAATGTGTCAAGGAAACCTCCACAAGGAAAGGGATTGGAATTATTATTATTATTCAAGGTCAAAAATGACTCTCCAACCATACATCAAGCCTCACAGGAAGCATCATTATAATAGGAAGACATCATTACATAACTTCCTATCATTATGCAATTGTTTAAACGGTAAAGCCAAATTTAATGAGGTAATTACATTTGTAACAATATTTTAATTGTTGTCATTCTTGACAATATTCACTTTGACAATAATTTTCCTAATCCCTTTCACATGCCCATTCGTCATCTTTTCTGCAAGCCAAGAAAATATAAACACTACCACAACATATCTACCAATACTTGTCTTGTGAAAACGTGTTGGGCCTCCAATTTGTCATAATTTTATTTGATGAAGTCGTCCAGTTTTGCATCATTCCATTCACCCATTGTTATCATTTTTAATCATATTTCTTCATAAACGCAATAAATTCCTCCATACATGTATACATGGTTTATTATTATTATTTCCATTATTTTTAATGAATCAAGAAGAATTTTGCATGGTTTTACTAATGGTAGTTTAGCAAGTTCAAGTTTCTGTAGTTTTGTCAACTTTCCATAGCTATCTCCATGGTTTAGGTAGTAACACCACTCTAGAAGGAAATATGACACATGGATGTTGTTTCTGAAGATTCCAATATGGATTTATATTGGTCAAATTCCACCGAGCTCGCATGTGTGGACCTCCAGCATCAAATCAATGGAAAAACACAACAGTTTTGACCATTCAAGTTAAAACTTGTTTTATGAGCAAATCAAAGCTAATTTACGAAAAAGAAAACATGGGTTTTGTTCAGAACAGGCCCAATTAGGTAGTTTTTGAGCATTTTTCTCAAATTCGTTACCATTTGAGATATTTCGAAGTTATTTGGAGCCTTATTTTGCATATTACGTGGATAAACGGTTTTTCAATTTGTCATTTAATGCACAATCAACAAAGATGCCACAACGAGCTATTCTTTAGCAAATTCATGGAAAGAAGATTATTATGAACATATATGGGCTCATATTTTAACCTAAAATCCTTCAAAACATATTTGATTTTATTCTCAAATTTATTTGTTCGAATCTCATGGCCATAATTCATATAATGAAATCCTGAGTTTCTAGTTGCTTCAGAGATCTATAAAATGTCATAATCTATTTGATCAAAAGGAGGTTATTGTTTTGAAAAGCTCTATTTTTGCAAATAAAAACTTTGTTTTTGTTTCATTCCTTTGTTGCGCGTAGTATCGATGCATATATAGTCTTATAGAGGAGTTGTCCTATTATCTACATCTCGTAGGAAGCCCTCCTCGACTTGTAATGTTTTCACTGTTTTAATTAGCATACTTAATTTTGCATTTTACAGTATTTTACTAATTGGTTAGTTTTTATTTTTAATGAATGTTTATATTGAGTTTGAAGTAGGATTGTTTAATCATTTTTGTTGTAGGAAGAATGAGTGAAGCTGAGACCTCTTATGCACATGAAAGCAGTTTGATAGAGTGTGGATTGATGTAGATTTGTAGTGTAGTTTGAGTTATTAAGTGAAGAAGATTTCAATTTCCAATTGGTGTGATTGTAGAGTTAGTTTATTTTTGAGTAATTTAAATTTAATTTCATAAGAAAGTGTGATAATCTCCTTTTTGCAAGTGTGATCTTTCATTTAAGCAAAGTGTGATCTTTACTTTGAGCAAGTGTGATAATTTTAGTGTGACCTTTCTTTTAAGCAAGTGTGGTTTTATTATTTTGAGCAAGTATAGTGATTTTGGTTTGAAAATAATTTCTTTCAAGCAAGTGTGATCATTTTCATTTTAAGAGTGACATATTTACTTTCATATAAGAGTGATAATTGTTAGGAAAACATGTGCATAATGATATCTCAATTTAATTTAGGAATTTCTTGAATAATAAGGACTTCTAGCACATATAGTGCCCATACATTTCATCAGTATACTAGCCCTAGTTGACAATTTATGTAAGTAATTTAACATCAAATTAAATTACCAAACATTTTGGCATCGTTGTCATGGAAATGTATATAGGATTCTCTTTTTCATTAAAAAAAAACCTTAAATCACCTACCACCCCCACTATATCACATGGTGTAGTAAGAACCACAAATCCACATCATGAATTCTTATTTTTGAAGGTAGAGGAAGAGGTGATTTTTTTTTTTTTTTGAAGGAATGGATGGAGATGATGACAATGAGGAAGATCCTTTTGGATTTCCCATTCAAGAAAATGGTATCAATTTTCACATGAAGAACATCCGTCCATCTGTACTTACTAACTTCAAAGGTATGAGATCAGAAGACCCATAAACCTTTCTTTTGAATTTGAAATAATTTTTAGATCTTATGGGTACTCATTACACAGTCAAAAATCAAATTTGTTTGCGGCAATATTGAAGGATAAAGCTCTTAAATGGTTCATGGCTCTAGGAACAAATTCTATAAGGACATGAGATGATATGAAAAGAGTATTTTTGGAAAAATATAAGGATTATTGCGTACACCATGACCTTAGAAATGAAATCTTTAAGATGAACAAAAAAGAGGATGACATCCTAGAAGATTTAGTGGAGAGATTTACTTATAATATCAAAAGATATAAACTTTATAATTTAGGATCAGACACATTAAAAACTCTCTAACTAAATGCTACAAGGGATGAATGGATTGATCTTCTTAATGTGGTGGGAAAAGGAGATGTCTCTCAATTGTCATTTCAAGAGATTTGTAAATTGTGCAAGAACATATCAAGAAGAAAAGCAGAGTATGGAAGATCCCCCTAGGATCCAGTCATGGAAAGAGTAAGTAAGTAAACATTAGTATTGGTAAGTCAAACTAAACTTAACAATTTTCTAGAAATTTTTGGTAATTTAAATGAAAAAATTGATATGCTAAGAATGAAAAACAAGCAAAAAGTTGAGATTGTTACTTCATTTATATTTTTCCCTAAATGTAGAAAGAAACATGCTTTTCATGAATGTCCACGTGATAACATTAAAATTTGTAAAAATTGTGCAGGATCACATACTACTAAAGATTTTCCATCATTACCAAGGTTAAGGGAAGTTTACCAAGGAGAAAATCAAACACTGGAACAATCCTATTATGTAGCTCCAAGAAGACCATGGCATACTCATTAATCTGGTATGATCCAAGACCTTAATTCACATTATGCACAACAATTCCAAAGTAATTGGAAAACACCCTTGCCTTGGAAACCTTGGTTATCTCAATCCCAACCTCAACACCAATCTTAGAAACAGGGTTGGCAAGAGACTTATAGAGGAAATCCACCATATCCTCAATCTTTTCCTCATTATCCTCAATACCAATCTCAATGTTATCCATACCGTTCAACTCCACCACAGCATTAGTTTCACTCTTAGTTAACCTTATTTCAACCTTTCCCATTACCACCCACACAAGAACCCCAAAGATCCATTCCCACTCCACTACCTGCACAACCATTTCAGATCCCAAATAATAAAATACCTCAATCTGCTTACAATGTTGAGGTATTGCAAAATTATTCTCCAACTGTCATTGATGAACAACAACCAAAAGAATAAGATTCATATAAGGTCCAAGAATCATGGATACTTGTTTATAAAGAGTAGTTGTTGGAACCTGAGATTGAAAAGTTTCTTCAATACCTATCACTATATTCTATGAATGGAGATCACATCTCTGAATACTTGCATGGCATGATAACATGAAGACAAGATTAGATTGAATCTTGGTTCAAGGTAGTCATCGGATCACAATACTCCATTCTTCAGTGTCTTCTGACATCATCTCAATCAAGGAAGTTGATCTCTCATAAAATAGTACATATCAAAGAGTATATTTCAAACCTTCATATGAGTTTAGCTATCATCTTGTTACACACATGGTTCCATTGGAAGTATTCATATACTAGAACAGTATTTATTTTTCAAGTAGAGTAGGACATACAAAAAGTAAAAAATAAAAAAAGTAAAGAGAAAAATAAGTCCTATTGTGAAAACGAGCTTGGTCGCACAATTGGACATGAGATTTTCTTGAAAACCAGGCAACCGGAGAGCAACTTTCACAATAAGTTCTCTAATTTTATGATGGTTTCAATATTTTATTATGGTTATTTAAATCATTTCTGTTTCTATGATCGACTTGGCTGATGTGGGATTCCTTAAGGCCCGCCTTCCAAAATACCTTGTCCCAATAACCTCAAAACCTTATCTGGGATTAAGATCAGATATTATTTGGAGTGCCTTGGAACTTGCATACATCAATGGCAAGCCTCCTCGTTGACAACAATGGGAATACAACAATGTCTCTTGATTGTCAGATCTTGTAGGTGACTCAACTTCAACACGTTCATTCGTCCCTATCAAGATGCACACAAATACCTTGACATTCATTTACATTATTGGTGACTTGTCTCGCATTCGTTAACGATTTTCATCAGCAATCGACAATCCAATGATTTCTTTCCTTGTTCAACTTCAACACATTTATTCGCATAGTAAGAATTGTACCATGAATTTTTGTTTTGATGAAGACTATATGGTTTAATGCAATCAAAAACAACTTACAACAGTACATTTTATTGGTTTCTTGTAGCAGCTTGTTCATATTATTTTCGTTCAACAAAGACATGATGGCAACCAATACAACTCTTTTTCATTCATTTAATTTTCAAGAAAAACAATAAAATTGAGTCTATTTTAGTCAATATGCATTATGTTTCATGGTTGCTACTTCAGCATGCAGTACACAATCCAAATCAGTAGTTCAAACTCAGAGAAATTTTTTTTTTGCAGAAATTGACATTTTCTGCAACAACCTTCTTTTTTGTTGTAGCGGCTTGTTCCAGAGGTAGTTTTGGCACAAATACTGCAAGAGATTGGAGCATAAATAAAAATATTCTAAGCTATTGGTTTTTCTCAGAATATGGTAAATTGAATAAGAGGCAGGAAGAATTCCAAAAAAGTGTAATTTTCCCTAGACTTTTCAGTGAGTTTTTAAGGCATCTTTTCAATTTTTACCATTATGCACAAATTAAGGTAGAATTTGGTATTTTTACACAACTTATTTTCGTCATAAAAAGTGGATTCTGAAGGCATGTGGCGATAAAAAAGGTAAAAATACACCATTTCCCTTTTGAAGCACTCAATTTGACTGTCAAATGAGTTTGTGACATATGTTTTTATTGCAACATTGGGCAGTGTGAAGGGTGCAATAGGGCAGAAAATAATTTGACCATATTTTGCAAACTGTGCATCCGTTGGTCTTGAATTTTTTATGATAAATGCAATGAGGTAGGGTAAATAAAGACACAAAATTTCAAGAAATTCCAGTGTGTATTTTTCATGAAATTGGTTACCATCATCTACAACCATTTCTCAAGTTTCCCGAGATCCGCACACACATTGGATGAGATATTTGGTGGGAAGATGCATAATACTAATGATAACAACCTCATAAAATTTCAGAAAATATTATTTACCATTTGAGTGAAATTGAAAAAACAAGTATGCTATATGAAAAAGATGCATTTTGTGGAGCAAGGTCAAAGTGGTGGTCAATGCATAATGGATCAGAGTACCTGAGCCAAATCAACACAAATTCATCTATCAGGTCGTGTTCTCTTCTCCAATTCCAAATGGTAAACTTGAGGTAAAACTATCCTTAGACTTTTTAATTTGTTAAAAATTCTAGAAATTTTGATGAAAATATATTATAAACATGTAGTGCCAATTTATCTCCCATTATGTTTTATCATACCCTTTAACAACCAATCCCAAAAGCTATGATTTATTCTTCATCAACAAAGTCCTGCTACCCATACAATTGTCTCAATTTTTTTCCATGGTCATAATGATGTTCTTCTATGCTTTCACCACTTGCTTGTTTAAACTTTCTCTTCTTGTTAATTCATGCTTCCTTGATGAACAATCTGACCTTTTGACGTTCATGTGAGAATAATCCATGCTTTCCTTAATGGTCCATCAACATGAAGTTCTTGAGAAAAAAGAATTATTTTACAAATATAAAAACTTGACTTCATGGTACATGTTTGTAGCACATGATCGAAAGGTACATGGAACACTAAAATTATGTGCTATATTGTTCATCTTCAAATTTCTAATGGAAGCCAAGAAATTTCTTGAAATCACTTGGAAGTATATTTTAGGCTTTGATAAATTTTACAACCCTCACCTACAACTCTTATTTTGTTCTATGTGCAACTCGTGTTGTCTCATTTGTTTGTGACTTCTTGAGGAAACCATTTGATAACATTGTTGAAGTAGGATTGGCTGCTATGAAAAATGTTTCTATGCATGGATGATAAGAAGATAAGCATTATGGGCTACAATTTATGATCATTTCTAGCCATGCTAATGGGATGAATTTCACAAGGATGGAAAACACATTTTATGGATGTAATAAGAGTCTTGATGTGTTCTTCACAATGTGGCATTCCACCAAGGTTTGAACAAATTGTGCATAATTAAGTAGTGAGAAATACCTCATAAATAGTTTCCAAGTTATTGAAAGAATTATACTTATAAAAAAAACATGAATTTGCAAAGGATTTGAGAATAATGAAAAAGTACTTGGATGTGCTACTTTGTGGGCACCCTTTCCCTTCACACAAGTTGTATATGATAATGTGCAAAGAGCTAATAAGTAATGCAGGGATGTTTGTTTTCTTAGAGAAAATCAAATCAGCAGGCATTGCTTCTACCTTTATAACATCCATGAGCAACCTAGTATCTGAAGACTTCAACTTGTTTGAATTTCAAAGTAGGATGGGTAACTGTTCTTTCTTACTCTAGTGAAACAAAAAGAAAATGTAGAAACAAAGAGTTATGCTACCAGATTAGTAATCTTGAAAAATAGAGAGAGAAAAGTGCATCTTATTGAGATAGAGGGTCAATATTTTTCTCTTGGAGCTTTGGTCAAGGATTTAGTTCAAATGACAAGAATAAAGGAAAAAAGGAACCGATTGGATTATGAAACTTTGCAATGATTTTTTTTCATGAGGACATGAAAAATCTCTGGTGTGGGGGAACGTTGGGCCTCCAATTTGTCATTATTTTGTTGATGAAACCATCCATTTTTGCATCATTCAATTCACCTATTATCATAATTTTTAACCATATTTCTTCATAAACGCACCAAATTCCCACATACATGTTTACGTGGTTTATTATTATTATTATTTCCATTATTTTTAATGTATTAAGAAGAATTTTTCATGGTTTTACTAATGACATTTTAACAAGTTCAAGTTTCTGCAGTTCTGTCGAGTTTCCGTAGCTATCTCTATGGTTGAGGTAGTAGCACCACACTAGAAGGAAATCCGACACATGGAAATTTTTTCTAAAGGTACCAATATGGATTTCCATTGCTAAAATTCCACCCAGCTCGCATGTGTGGACTTCCAACATCAAATCAAGGGAAAAACACAAAAATTTTGACCACTCAAAGTAAAATGAATTTTCTGAGAAACTGAAAGTGAATTTCGGAAAACAAAAACATGGGTTTTGTTCAGAGCGGGTCCAGTTGGGTTATTTGGGAGCAGTTTTATCAAATTCGTTACCGTTTTTAGAGTTTTTTGAAGTTATTTGGATCCTTGTTTTGCAGATTACGTGGACAAACAATATTTCAATTTGTCATTTAATGCACAATCAACAAAGAGGTCAGAACAAGCTGTTCTTTAGGAAATTCGTGTTAAGAAATTATTATGAATAGATCTGGGCTTATCTTTTATCCTAAAATCCTTCAAAACATATTTTATTTTATTGTCAAATTGATTTGTTGAGATCTCATGGCCATAATTCATGCAATAAAATTTTGTGTTTCTAGTTGCTTCAAAGATCTATAAAACATTGTATTTTTTTTTATCGAGAGGAGGTTATTGTTTTGAGAAAATTTGTTTTAGCAAATACAAACTCCATTTTTTCATTCCTTTTTTGTGCGTGGTATCAATGCATATATAGTCTTGTAGAGGAGACATGTTATTTCCTACATATTGCAGAAGGGCCCCTTTGGGTTGTAATGTTTCATTGTTTTAATTAGCATCTTTAATTCTGTATTTTATACAATATTTTACTAACTGGTTAGTTTTTATTTTGAATGAATGTTTAGATTGAGTTTGAAGCAATATTGTTTAATCAATTTTGTTTTAAGAAGAATGAGTGAAATAGAGGCCTCTTATGAACATGAAAACAATTTGATAGAGTGTGGATTGATGTAGATTTGTAGTATAGTTTGAGTTATTAAGTGAAGAAGATTTCAATTTCCAATTGTGTGATTTTATAGTTAGTTTTTTTTTTAGTAATTTAAATTTAATTTCATAAGAAAGTGTGATAATTTCCTTTATACAAGTGTGATCTGTCATTTAAGCAAAGTGTGATCTATACTTTAAGCAAGTGATAATTTCACTATGACCTTTCTTTTAAGCAAGCGTGGTTTTATTCTTTTGAGCTAGTATAGTGATTTTCGTTTCCAAATAATTTGTTTCAAGCAAATGTGATAATTTTCATTTTAAGAGTGACATATTTACTTTCATATCAGAGCGATAGTTGTTAGGAAAAATGTGCAAAATGATATCTCAATTTAATTTAGGAATTGCTTGAATAATAAGGACTTATAACACATATGGTGCCCATACACTTCATCAATATACTAGCCCTGGTTGACAATTTATGTAAGTAATTTAACATCAATTAAATTACCAAACAACGTGTTTGCACAATTCTCATATGTGTGGACATTCTTGAGAGTTACTTTGCCACCATCGATTACATATCTTACAAAATGGTATCTTACATCAATATGGTAAGCCGTATTGTGATAAGTCAAATTAGTAGCCAAATGAATAACACTCTAACTATCACAACATGCATTCATTTTTTCCAGAATCCTCCAAGCTCATCAAGTAGTTTCATCCAGATTGCATCTTTATAGGCATCTGAGGTAGGTATATACTCTGCTTCAGTAGTGGAAAAAACAATTGTTTCTTGAGGCTTTGACATCCAACTAATCACTCCAACTATAAGAGTAAAGACATATTGTGTAGTAGATCTCCTCTTGTCAAAGTCACCAACATAATGATCATCAACATATCCACATAATGAATCTCCATAGAAATGAACGATGATACAATGGTCAATTGTGCCTCTCAAATACCAAAGCACTGATTTCACTGCTCATTAATATTGTTCTCATATATTTTTCATGAACCTACTAACAAATCCAATTGCATGTCAAATGTCAGGTCTTGTAGACACCATCACATACATTAAGTTGACTACTGCATTTGCATATGGTACACAAAACATATACTTATTTTCTTCATCAGTTCTAGGACTCAAACACGGTATAAGCTTAAAATGGGAAGCTAAAGGAACATTATCAGGTTTCACATTGTTCATATCGAATTTTGTAAATATTTTCCCACGCATAGTTCTATTGTACTAATCATAGATTTTCATCTACCTGTCTCTGTGTATCACCATGCTAAATATATTTTTGCAGCTCCATGATCCTTCATATCAAAAATCCTAGAAAATTGAGCCTTTGACCTATTCATCTCTTCCATTCCGTTGCTTGCATTAAGAATATCATCAAAATACAAAACTAAGAAAATGAATATACCATTGAAATATTTAAAATACGCACAATGAACATATTCACTTCTAGTGAAGTTTTGGCTCACCATGAAGAAGTCAGACTTATTGTACCATTTCTAGGAGACTACCTAAAGCCATACAATGATTCACTAAGCTTTGCAAACTAAACTCTTATTGCGACCTTGTACAAAACCTTCAAGTTGCTCCATATAGATCTCCTCATCCAAATAT
The DNA here is from genome assembly GCA_031772625.1 of Pinus tabuliformis. NCBI lineage: Eukaryota > Viridiplantae > Streptophyta > Pinopsida > Pinales > Pinaceae > Pinus > Pinus tabuliformis. Next base: position 1,207,281,830 of record CM062804.1, on the reverse strand, counting down.
CCATGAAGAAAAGTTGTTTTAACATATAAATGTTATAACACAAGGTCAACTAATGTAGTTAGTTCTAACATGGTACATGTTAGCATAGTTCTAGGCTAAGTCATGAGTAGGTTTTGATATTTTTATTTTCAAGATTAATTTTATAAATTAAAAAAAAAATTAAAACTCTATGAAAATTTTCGGTATCACCCGATTTTCTCATTTAGATAGTCTCCCCTGTTTTTCAGATAGTCTTTACTTATTGTTTTATTTCCTCTTTTCTTTAAAAAAATTATGATACTGCCGGAATTTCCAGTAGCGTTTCCCATTTTTTAAAATAAATCCGAAAACAAAACCGTTTCCGATTGTTCACGTGTCATGACAGTGGAATATCAAATCCAAATCATGAGATTTCATGATTGGATAGGTCATAAACCCCAAGTCAAGTAAAGTGGTAGCCATTAATCGTTTTGGTTGATCATGTTTGCTAGGTGTCAGCCATAGCCATAGCCAACCGTTTTCTACCCAACCCATCTTAAATAACTCAGGTTTCCCAAAATCTATAGCGTGTCTCCAGTGTCAGTCTCAGCCAGATATTTAAATTCCAACGTCGTTCTTTCTATTCCGCGTAATACACTAATGGAATTTCTGGCCAGTCTGAAATAATGCAGGAAAATTTCCAGATTTGCAAGATTCTCATACATCGACCTGTAGCAGATCAGCTGGACTCTCTAAGGCAACTCAACTTCATCATTACAACAACATGCTGTCTAGCATGACATGAAATCTTGTATAACTAGGAAGGATTATATGCATGGTAGATTGAGCCATCGCTTCATCTCAAATATTCGAAACTGAAAGAAATGTCACCATTTCGAATTTCTGAAGAGCAGCTAAGGAGACACTAATGAAGGAGTTAAATAACATATCCCAGATTTCCAGGAAACCTAACTCAAGATAGTTGCAACAGATGTTGGGTAAGGATTCAAACACTTTGACACCTATTCTTCATAATCAACAAGTAGATATTATATGGCACCAAAGTCTAGGAAAGGTGGAAATTTCAAGAGAATTGAACCCCAAGGAGCTAAGTTAGTCAATGCTAATCCGAAGGAAAGAAGGTTGTTCATTTAGGAAGGCTGGTATCCACTCTGCACGAGGTTAGGAGACTCACATCAAGGAGTAGCCCGTGAATTTTATCAAACTTTCAATGGATAGGAAGCTATCATTTTTTGTTTTCAGTTGCAGGCTTGACAACAATCTATTACAGGGTTTTTAACCTTCCCCAAGAAGGCGAAAAGTAGTTCAAAGGAAAACTTATCACAGGAGGAGATCTCAATGCTTTTACCAAATATGAATACTAATATCCCAACTGGGTTAAAGGAATTCCCAGTAGTTATATGAAGAAATAATGGGAAGAAATAGTCATGCTAGTTAAGATCTTCCTCACTTCTGAGAGACGATATCCAATAGTTTTTCTATACCATATGATGTTTTTGTTTCATTTGGCAGGTATGAGGGCTCTTAATCTACCCTATTTTATATTGAAGAGCCTAACCAAAATGGTAGCCAACATTCAAACACATCAAGAAGTATCAATGTATAGCCTCAATCATCATGTAATTATCAATGTTCTAGTTGAAGAAGAATTGAAAAACAGGAACAAAACTTGGGACCATTTCGTGTTTTACAGAGCAGCCCAACCTACACCAAAAGCCCAAGAAACTATTAAGCCTTCTTCAACACGGGTTCAGAAAAAGAGGACACCAACTGCATCGTCTCAAGGAAGCTCCAAAAGGAAGACAAGAAGGGAAGGTGTGAGCAGAGGTGCCAAAAGCGGCGAAAAGAAGCCTTCAACTACTAAAACTGAAAATAAAAAGGAGCAAGGAGAAAGCTCTTCTGTCCAGAAAATTGAAAGCTCAAAAATGGTTCCTCCTGTTAGACCTTTAACTAAGGTTTACATAAGAACTAGGAGAAGAAAACTTGTAGCTAAAGAGAAATCTAAAGCGCAGGTGTTTCCTGAAATTCCAGAAGCACATGAACAACAACAAGAAGACCAACCTCTTGATTCTGATGAGGAAATATTGAAGGAAGCAGGGTATACAAGAACCAGTAAAAACAAGACGGAAGAGCTAAAACTAGTTGCTGGAACTAGTAGGAATCACACAAGGGAAAAGAACAAATACACACTGAAATCAAAGGCCCTAAATAAACCTAGTTTTATAACTAAAGTAATAGTTATAGAAAACAGCCTATAGAGCTGTATACTGAGGATCCCTCAATTGAAGAAATCAGAAGATCCTTGAAGAAACAAAGAGACAAAGCTCCCATGGACCAGCCATTAGATTCTTCCAAAAGAAAAAAGATCCAAAAATAAGCAGAAAAGGGAGAGGCCATCATCAAAAAAGACACAACAAAAATCACAAGGTCTAAATATGCTAGAATTAAAACCAACTTGGATAAGATTATAGAGGTTGCAGCTCACATAGGATGAAAGGGTATTTTGAAGCATTTTTGTTGAAATTTTGAAGTCAAAACATTATCCTACCAAAGGTTTCGAAGTGTTTCCAGTTTTTTCACCATTACAGGTATTACCAAAATTTCCGGTAGCACCTGTCACAACATAAATATACAGTTGTCAGCAAAAAACCTCTAGGCCAGTTTTGGAAGACAACAACTCATAATGATAGGGATAAGAAAGATGATGGATATGAAACAGTTATGAATTTTTTCAAGGTTATGTTTAATGAAGACATATAGGCAAGACCATAAAGAGAAAATTCAGCAGAAAAATGGGTAGCCGATTAGTTTTCCAGCAGTAAAGTGTCATTCTTCCCCTTCTTCTCATCTACACGTGTACTTTCTATTATAATTTGATGTGAGATGATCTTAATGTCTAAAAGACACTCATTTAAAAAGAATATAGTGGAACCACCAATTTAGGAGAGTTGGAGTTGGTTCCTCTCTCCCTATATATACCTTTTGTAAATATCACTTCAAGGTTGGATTTTGGTTCACCTGAATACTCAGCTTAATAAAATAATTTTTTCTACACTTCATGTTGGGGGATTTTGTGATTCAAGTCATATCTAATGTGTGGTTTGTCTATCTCCTATTTTAAACTTTCTATATTATAAATTTCCAGTAGCTAGTATAGTATGAGTGAGAATCATTAAGAGAATCTAATGATGACTTATCTACTGTCCAGTTTTCTGTGAATTATAATATGTGTTCAAGTAGAAATTGCTAGTGAAGGTTTCACAAAGGATTTGAGAGATACTTTATACTTGTTTTTACTTCCTAATCGTTGTTTTCCTTGTCAATCCTGTTTTAATATTTTAAATGATAAATTACAACAACTAGTATAGTATGAGTGAGAATCAATAAGAGGATCAAATGATGACTTATCTACCATCGAGTTTCCTGTAAATCATAATATCAGTTTAAGTAGAAATTGTTAGTGAAGGTTTCACAAAGGATTTGTGAAATACTTATACTTTTTCCTACTTTATATCTGTTATTCTCCTTATCAAAAAACAGAGTTTGCTATAAGGCTTTGTGTAGTTGAGGTGACTATCTTAAGATACTAAGTTTTCTTAGGATAAGTGCCAGCTACCTGTTCTCCTTCCTATTCTCCCCTATACTACTCACTTAACCATACAATTTAAGCTTGCCACAACTTTCCAAATGCATGAAAGTTAAAGAGGAAATCAATATTTTAAAAACACCTTAAGAATCCATCCCACCACTCCAAAAACCCTTTTAAATTTTGAAATTAAATCATGATGTGTAAGGTTTACTCCTTTTGCAGTCTAGGAGTAACTCCTTCCGCTAACAGTATGAATAAAAACAAGTTTTATGACTGGTGAAAAAATATCATGAAAGTTAATACCTTCTACCTAAGAATACCCTTTTGCTACCAACCTCACATTATATCTTTCAATACTTCCATAAAAAAATCTCTTCAATTTGAAGACCAATTTACATCCAAAACCACTTCTCCCTTTAGCAAGTTCTATAAGATCCTAGGTTTTCTTCTTGGCTATTAAGAATTCATTTCCTCATCCATAACCTTCTTCCATTTTTCACTATCATCTATTACTTCCTGATAACAAGAAGGTTCCCCATCCTTAGTAATGGGCACAATAGATGAAGCAAAAATTTCATGCCTTTTGGGTGTTCTTCTTTCCCTTGTATACCTCCTAAAAGTGATTGGTTGTTAAACTAGTTGTTGAACTTCTACAATTTCCTTTACATCTTCTTCATCGTTTTCTTCGGAAGTTTCTCCTTCCTTATGACTTTGTCAAAAAGTTTGAGTCTCCCAATAAATTTGTTGATTCGAAAATACCAAATATGTTCAACTTTTTCAACATTTGATTTTAAAAGAGAAGATTCATTAAGAATTACGTCTCTACTTATGACTATCATATGCGAAGAAGGATCCCACAACCTATATCCTTTCACAACATCATCATACCCAACAAGGACATAACATTTTTCTTTTGGGTCTAACATAGAATTTTGATTACTTGGAATAAGAGCATAGGCATTTCAACAAAAAATACTTAAATATGAATAATCACCAAACCAACCTGACCAAACTTCTTCAAGAATTTTACAATTAATAGCGACTGAAGGTGATTTTTTTACCAAATAACAATAGTGGATACTACTTTTGCTCACAATTCCTACATATTAGCATTGCCGATCATGCTTCTCGCTCTTTCAATAGCATACATGTTCATACGTTTCACAATGTCATTTTTCTTAGGAGTGTAGACAACAATTTTATGTCTAACAATCCCTTCATCCTTGAAATATTGTTCAAATTCTAAGGAATTAAATTCACTACCATTGTTAATTCATAAATATTTAATTGTATTACCATTTTTCTTTTCCAACATAGCTTTAAATTCTTTAAAAGCATTCAATACATCACCCTATCCAAACTTTCCTGGAATAGTTATCAATAAATGTTACAAAATAAGATCCACCCCCATAAGGCACTATAGGAGATGGTTCCCAAATATCATAACGAATATAATCATAAATTTCTTTCCTATTATGACTACCATATTTCAATTTTTCTCTACATTTTTTTCTATATAGAAAATGTTTGCAAAAACCAAACTTAATGATTTCAACTTAGGAATTAATGTTCGATTCATCAACACATGAAGGCCCTTCTCACTCATGTGACCCATCCACTGATGCCACAAGCGAGTATCTTCTCCTGCCTCCTAAGATACAATTGTTGCCTCATTGACATAAGTACTTCCTTTAAGTCTAAAAATATTTTTTTATCTTTTTTTCCTTCATAACAACTAGAGCGCCCTTTGAAACTCTCATTTCTCCACCTTGACATGTAAACTTGTAACCTTCTGAGTCCAATACTCCCAATGAAATCAAATTCCCTTTTCAACTCGGGTACATGTATAACATCAATCAATTTTCTAATTGTATTGTCATACATTTTAATTCTTACATTTCCCACCCCAAAATTTTGTCAAGACACATTATTACCCATAAACACATAACTACCATTCATAGTTTGATATGAAGTGAACCCGTTTATGTTTAGACTCATGTGATGAGAAGCTGAAAAAGCTAACAACTAATTTTCATAATATTGACAAACATTACAGTTAGACAAAGTTTCATCTATCATACCTGATTCAACAAACAAAACTTATTCAATCATACCTAACTTGACTTGGTATTATTCCTTCTTTGGGTTTTCACCAAACTCTTGTTGTTTCCAACAATCCTTCTTGAGATGCCCTGTTTTATTGCAAAACCAACATTTGGCTTTACACTTCTTGTCTCTTGACTTTGATCTAGAAGAACTTCTTGATATTTCTCCTCTCTCCTTGGATCGACCTCTCGATACCATAACTTATGGTGTTGAAGTTTCAATTCTAAACTTCCTCTCTACTTCTTTAGTTAACAGAGATCCTAAAACATAATCAAATTCTAGAGGTTTGTTTGTGCTCAAACTGATAGAAGTCACAAAGTGATCCAAAGGCTCAGGTAAGGAGAATAAATAAGTAATGGCTTTATCTTCTTCTTTAAATGTGACCTCCATATCTGACAACTAAAAAGTATATGTATTAAATGCATTTAGGTGTTATGCAATTTTAGTTCCCTCTTTCATCCGAAGGTTATACACCTTCCTCTTCAAATAAATTTTATTTGTTAAATACTTGGTCATGTACAGAGTTTCCAATTTACCCCATAAACCTGCTGCTAAGGTTTCTTCAATAATGTTGAAGAGAACAACATCCGCCAAGCACAACATGATGGTACTGATAGTTCAGACATCCAAGTCCTCCCATCCCAAATAATTCAAGCCAACAACTCTATTTCTAATCCCATATAATGCTTCGTGCACCCCTTGTTGCATTAGAAAATCTTGTACCCTCAGTTTCCACAATGCAAAATTATTTTTACTCATGAACTTTTCCACCTCAAACTTGGCATTAGTCTTATTAGCCATTTATGTGGGCTCTTTCAAGTTTTTTTTTTAACTTTAAAACTTTGAGTGGTTTCTTTCAAAGGTTCAAAAAAGAATATTTCACCTAGGGTTTTCCTCACTTTTAAATTTTTTTCTTTCATTTAGAGTTTTCCCTTAATTTTCTGTTTCCTTATTTTGAAATTTAATTTTTGAATTTTTCTTGTTTTTAGGTTTTCAACTAGGATGTGTTTTTCACTAGATTTAAAAAAAAAAATTGCTTCTTTTTTAGAATTCCCAATCGTTTTTATTTATTTTTCACTTCTTCAAACAAAACCCTTCTTCCCCTTAAAATAAAAAAAAAAAATAAAATAAAAAGAAAAAAGAAAGAAAGAAATCCAAACTTAAAAATATTTTCAGAAAACACAAAATTTAAAAAAAGTTACCACTAATTTTTCAAAAACCCTACTCCAATTTTAAGGAAACCCAAGAGATAATTCCTCAAAATACATTTTTTTATTCCACAAATGAATTTCCAACTCTTCAAATGAAATTTTTTCTTCCGGCAGAGAAAAAAATTACTTGTTTCTTGTGATCTGCAGTCTCATCTTTGCATAATTTTTCTTTACTTGGATTTTTCCACCTCCCTCATCAATAGGTAGCTATGGTTTCGAGGCATGTTCTGCAAGTCTAACAATCTATCTCGGTCTCCCTCCAAGGATCCTCTGCAGCTTGACAACTCTTTTGCGGCCCTACTTAGCTACTTATGTGCAATCTACAATGGCAGGGGTGGCCTTGGTGACTACACGAGTTCCAATGGCTCTGCAATATTTTGCAATCAAACATTGTTGCAGCTACTTGATCGCTTCCACGGGGGCTTCTTCGAGGAAACAATACCATACCACATTCATTTATATTGGTGGATTTATATTAAGGAAAAAATGACATAATATATTGGTGGATATATAGGGGATAAAGGGTTTTTATATTAGCAAGTATAAAAAATGGAGCTCAAAATTAATGAAAAAATATAAAGGGATATAAAAGATGTTAATGAAAAAATAGATACCTACAATATTTAGTGAAAGTAGGGGTTTTTTAAATTGGGAAGGTGTATTGGTTTTGCATTGATAGGGGGTTAAATAATGTGATTTTTAGAGATATTTTTCAATACATAGTCAAATTAAGGGTATTGTTTAATATGCCACAAACACATGTGATATGTCAGAGGTTCATTAGTGAAGCCCCCATAGTCACCTCCCAGTCTTTAACAATTACTTTATAAAAAAATTATAAATATGCGAGCCCTATTCCTTCAATGCAAACAATGCAAGTCTCTAATAAATATTCAATTAACAATTGTCAAGTTGAATTTCAAAATAAAAATGAGTTCCAAATGCGGCTACTAGTCTCTAATGACGACCCAATAGATCTCTGCTTACAACTCTTTCTCCTCTATGCGACGACCACAATCAACTCCCTATATTTTCGGAAGACTTATAGACTTCTCGACTTTTATTTGTTTTCTCTTTACCTCACGGTTCTCACAACATCACTTTGATACCACTTGTTGGTATTTAGAGCCTTTAAACATTAATTTAAACAAGAGATAAAAATGCATAATAAACAAGAAACAGAATAAAACAAATAAAGACAAAATTTTGTGTGGTAAAACCTTAATAATGTGTCAAGGAAACCTTTATGGGGCAAGGGATTGGAATTCTTATTATTCAAAGTCAACAATAACTCTCCAACCATAGATCAAACCTCTCAAGCAACATCATTAAAACCATATTTACTGAGATAATTACATTTGTAACAATATTTTAATGGTTTTCATTCTTAACAACAACTAACTAACTTATTAGGATGAGAGAGCTTTAAGTGGTACCAACGCTCTTATTTCTTTTAGTGAAACATTCAATTATCTAAAATGATTGATGCTTATTTTTCCATTTTATCTTAGAGATATTGTTTGTGCAACTTTTTTATTGCTATATTTATCTTTAATAACTTACACTATTAGTTAATATATAAAACAAATTATTTTAAGAATTTTATTTATAAATATATATTATTTATAAATATTTTTTAATATTAATCAAATTAATTATATAAAATAATATTCGATAAACATGACTAAAATATATCTATTAATTTTTGAATGGTTGTCAAAATTATAAAAGTTGTCTTTAAAATAAAAAATAAAAATAAAAAATAAAAAATATTAATTCTAAATAAAAAAATAATGTCAGCCATAATAATAAAAAAAATGAATGTGTTGTAAAGTAATTAAAAGTATAAAAATGTGTGAGTAAGATGTTTAAATTTTATACTTTTAAAAATATTTCAACAAGAGATTTAAATAAACTACTTGAAGATCTGTGTTAACTAATTTATGTCTATATCAACTTCATATATATTTGTATATAGAAAAAAATTATTAAAATAAAATATTTTAATGTCAATTATGTATATATTATATATCATATTTTAAAAATATATATATCGTGTAACATTCAAAAATACAATTTAAACAATAAAAATAACATATTATATTTTACACTCTAAAAAAATAAACACATGAAAAAAAATTGATTCCTCTGAAGTCATATTAAATCTACTTAAATAAATCTATACTTATTTAAATTATAAACCATACGAATAAAAAAATAACTTTAAATTATCAGATATTAAATTAATAAAACAATACATCTTTTTTATAATATCTTAAATTCGTATTATATTCCAACATGAATCATAATAGTTCATTTTAAACTCTTTGTTTACACAAAATAACTATTATAACTTAACCTTATATCTAAACCCTAAGTTAATAATTAAAGATTCTCAAACTTGTAAATAATACATTAATTAAACTTCATAATAAATTATATTAAAATTTTAAACACTTTGAATTTCATTATTGTTGCTAATAAAATTAATAATAATAAATTATTCAATTATTTATATTATAGAAAAACATTTTATTTTACGAAGGGATACATTTATGTCCATCTTAAATTTACAATGGGAAATTATTTTAAAAAAAAACTAATAGTAATAATTTAAACTTAAAAAAACCTCATCTTTCATTGAATTCACCCCTTCAAAACTAGTTACTACATATCTATATCACTTTCATTGAATTGAGCCGGTCAAAACTAATTACTACATCTGTCACTTCATTCTTTGTGTATGTAGATATACATTGAAATCATCACCCCTTCCATCTCATATCCTGGCATGGCATCATCTGTGAGATGATCAATTATGGCTTTTGTTTATGCGACCATTTTCTCATGTCTTCACCCTCCATCCTCAGGAAAGCTTGCAAAACTATTTCTCAGAAGTATATTAGCTGTATACCTCATGAATCTACCAGAAACTCTAGGTGAAAAATCATTCTCACCTTCACTTTCTTGAATAGATTGTTACATATAAAGTCTTTCTTGAATAGATTGTTATACCAGAAACTCTAGGTGAAAAATCATTCTCACCTTCACTTTCTTGAATAGATTGTTACATAACAATCTAAAGTTCTAGGCAATCCAAGCAATCAACTGATATAATTGACATTCACGACGAAAATCTGACTTCACCTAATCCAATCACTCCACTTAGATTCATGATGAAAATATGACTTCACCGTAATCCAAGCAGTCAACTGTTCTAATTGTTTTGTCTCTTCTTTAAATTTTTGGTTGGTTGTTTCCTGAAGAACCAGGTTCCAAACCTAACTCCGCTGTGCCTTCCAGATCATTCCAAGCTACAAGTGATTCCCCTCTTCGTCAATGTTTTTGTGCAATTGGGTGGTAAAAAGTAATTGTCAGTTGTACCTTCTTCAAGAGTTGCATACCATCAATTGCTATCATAATATCCAATCTTTCATGCGCAATCAGACCGGATTGCATAAAGTAAAATATGCAGAATCTTTGAAAGCCTCTTGAACTTTACATCCACTGCCACATCCCTGTCAAGTTTACAATCCAATTTAATGGAAAATGCAATTTGCCTCTAACAAGTGAACGCCACAGCAGCGGCGTTCCTGAGGAGGTCATGACATACCATCACTGTGACAAAATGAGTGTCCATGATTCTATACCTTAAATAGTTCTAGTTGTATATATTTGTGCAACTTCTGTAAAGTTGCCATTGTATATAATTGTGCAATTGTTACCTAAGTGGGTGATCCAGGTGTGTCAGTATTAAATCAATAATGTAATTTTTTGGAACCCTCTCTACCCTGGAAAGCCCTATTTCCAATCCTATTGCATAGTAAATGCGGCCTGACATGGGGCCGATATAACACGATATAACACGCCCCGCTATTTTTTTCCTCTCTCATCACGGCGCTGCGTGTTATATCGGTCCTATGTCAGGCCGCATTTACTATGCAATAGGGTTGAAAATAGGGCTTTCCCTCTACCCTAATCCACCGTACCATCTATGAGGTTATACAGCATTGAATATTACTGTAAGTGGTCAGTAGTGCATTTAATGTTATTGTAAGTGGTTGTTTATTTTTGTACTTATTTTATTTGGATTTGAAAATAAAACAATTTAAAATAAAAATCATAAGATTTAAAAATAATATAGCTATCAAATATACATGTATATTTATAAGTGTATTTTAGTAAAGAAAACACTTTGTATAATTATTATAACTATTTTTTGTCATATTTTATTTGTATTATTTAAAATGATTTTTTGACTTTATATATATTTAGGATTGAAAAATTTACAAAACAATATTTACAATTCAATTTTGTAATTTCAACAAATCCATATCTAATTCTAAATCAATTAAATGAAAAATATGCCCAAAAAAAATTCTAAAACTTATAACTAATAAACTATAACCTCACAAAATATGTAATATTTATAACAAATAAACAATAACCTAACAAAAATATGTAATAAAATACTTTATATAGCACCAACAAGACATTGCAATACAGCCCTATGATCCTGACCGGGGAATCTTCGGTGAATTAAAATAAAATGATGGTTACAACATTTTGCTTGACATCTTTTCCATAAAAAAGTGCATGTGCTGCACTGTTACGTGACCCTCGGCAGCCTTACTACATTGAATGAATCGCTGCTCTCAACCCTGCTACATTAAATGAATCGTTGTTGTCAATTTCAAGCCACAGTTCCATGCTTAGATAGAAAAATTATCTTTAATCTAGTGAATTGGCCATTAGATATGGTTAAAAATTTTCCATCGCTTTTATCATTGTACTTTTAATATATTAAAATATATTTTATTTTACTTTAAATATGTTAAAACACTATAAAGATCGAAAATTTGATAAACAATCTGGTTTTCAAAGTTTCCTTATCACTAGTTTCATGTTTGATACAGATTTCCGGAATATTTTGGATGATGAACAGCAGCCAACTCAAATAATTGATTTTACTCTACTTCATTAAATTTTGAAATTTGTAATTAAGTAAAATTAAAATTCAATTATAATAATTACCACATTAGAATTAGAAATCCATTTTCTTTGAGTGAATTCATTAACTTCATCGGGTTTATATGGTGCATCACTTTTTCTGTTCTCGATGTTAGCTATTGTGTGTAACATGTCATATGTTAATTCGTACTTGCTGGTAAAGGGACAATAAAAACATTGTAAAATTGGTTTGTATTTTTAAGTTAAAATTAAGGGCAATGCACAATGATGCAAAGCCATAGAAACTATGGAATTGTTAATGTGTTTTCGGTGCAATGTAGTGATCGCTATTAAAAGGTTTTATAGATCACAAATTGATTGTATGATGCAAAGGGAGTTTTAATGAGATTGTCGAGGGTAAGGAATTATTAGCTTATTATTATTTTTATTGTTGTGTATTTTGGGTTTGAATTTTAGGAGGTTGTAGAGTTATTAAGGTTCGACTAGTTGAATTTCCAAGATGGATGGATGGAATTGTAAAGATGGATGGATGGAATTGTAAGCTTTTTTCTTTCAATATTTAGAAAAGGGTGTTCTTTTTAGAAATTTATGAAAAAACTCCTTTGCAATACATCAAATGTAAATTATACTTGGTTGCGACATATTATTTCATTCCAAATGTTCATTTGTAGTGACATATCTTATTGCGACAATGTTTGTTTCTATGAAAACATCAAAGTCGTTAAAAGTTTTCATCATCGCGATATAGTCGGTATCACACCTAAAACACCTTTGGTTGTGAAAACCACATGACTCCAAATTTCCCTTGTCGAAACACATAACATCACACTAAAGATTCTATATGTGGGAGACATCGATGTTTCCTACATTTTGATGCAACGTGTATCAGACCTAAAATGTAATTGGCCATTAGATGGCACACCATTCCAAAGTTTCCTTGGTCACAACATATTACATCATACAAAAATATTTTTATATGTGACATATAATTCCCTCAAGAACTTTTCTTGTGACATCACATCACTTCATGATGAAGTTTCTTTGCATGTGGCAATTCAAAGTTTCGCAAGGTTTCCTTTAGCATGACATAGTCCATATCCCATCGAAAATGTATTTTGTTATGACATAGTGCAACATTTTAAACTTTATATTGTCACAACATATCACTTCAAGGGAAAGTTTATCTTTGTATGACACAATGTGCTTTTCCAAACTTTGCTTATGTGCGAGAAAGGAAATTTTCTAAAATGGTATTGTAAGTGGTTTTAATAATGAGAAGAAACTAAAATCATATACACTGATAGCATGGTCACTTCCTCGACTATAGGCCTCCAAAATACATGGAAGTTTTTGGATAATCATAGTTGTCACATTTTCGTAAACTTCGAAAGAGTCCAAGAGGAACCTCAATATAAGTATTGTTGATCCAACAAGTTGAGTGAGTGTACTTCTTCATAAAGTATTTGAAATATTATATTGTAAATGAGATTTTGAATTAAATATATATCATTGGCATAATTATTGAAGAAGAGTTGCATAGCATTCTTTTTTTGGAATTTGTGTCTTTCCCCATATCCTAATCTAGTGGAATTTCATTGTCACATCTCATATCCATAATTTCTCATATCAACTTTATCATATGTTATCATAGAGATTTTTGGTTGATGAAACATGTTTAGGTGTCTCAAAGACTAACTATTGTTAACTAAAAGTGACTATGATGGAGCATGGTGATTCAATTTGGTAGAGTACAAAACAAAACGGTTAACTATGACTAATTGTAAGTTCAATTTGGTTAGCTTTAGTTATAAATGGTTGACTATGAACGATGATGGTTGATTATAATAAAATAGGTTGATAAGGTTAATGATGGTTGAATATTATGGATAATAGGTAACAATGGTTGAGTATGATTTACTATAATAAGCCATATTGATATGGCTAATGATTAGTGACTATAATTAACTATTATTGTGACAATATGAGAATTCCATTTTTTTTCTAATTTGTTTTAGCGAAAAAATTAATTTTGGACAAACACATACTAGAAATTCTTACCTACAAAGAGCGGCCAAAACGAGAACCGGTTATAAAACCAAACAATACTATATGTCCACTTCTTTCCATATTTGACAACTAGGTGCTCGTTTCCATTATGTTGTGTCGTATCCTTGCACATATTTCCTATGCTAGTTAATTGAATTGTTGTTCAATTAGATGTCATATGAAAATGAATCTATACAACTTATGAATTTAATAATGGTCTGTTTCTTAATATTATTAATAAATTGTGTTTTTTATCCAAAGAACTTAATTTTTCAATTTTTACATTTGGGAAAGTTGTTAATCTAGTAATTCTTTTAAATGGTTAAAGAAATATAAATAAGGTCAGGCGTCTCTATTTAAATTTTCACTATATCCATTTTCCAAAATGGATCTAAACTAGTAACAATTATGCTTTTTTCATTGTAATTTGACGGTTATCCATTCGATGAATAGATAAAATAGAAAGATTAGTTGGGTTGAGCATGAAGAAGCTGCCAAAATTTCGGAAAATATGCTAATCCTGTATGATATGATGATGTTAAATATTTTTTGATATCGCTTTTCTTTACAGCTATGCATAGTAGTATGTTGATAGGTAGACCAGGTAGCTTATCAATCAGATTTGATAAACTGGAAGTTTATTTTTTTTGGATGGGTGTTATATACTTTCGAAGTCTACCCGGTTTCCCTTCTGGGCGGGTGGCGCCATGTTTAAGTGTCTGTACATAGTTTTTTTCAGTTAATAATAATAGAATCATGCCTCAGCTTACAAAAAAAAAAATATGGTTAGAAATTAATGGGTGCAGCTGATTAAGAGAGACATTCTACAGTTGAGTACGAGAGTAATGTGTGAGTATGTCTATGCCTAATACAAAGTTGAAAAATGTTTAATAAATAAAAATAAAAAATCAAATAAATTAAGGTCTATTGAAAAAAAAATTAATAAACTAATATCAACTTAAAAAAATAACCATATAAATAATATGAGTCTAAATAAAAATCTAAACGAAAACTAAAACTCAATTTACACCACAATACAATTGCTTATTGAATTTGTTTTGTTCATATTTAATATTCTTCATAATCGATGGGTTAGTGATTGCTCAAAAAGAATGTAAATAAAAAACCAAAATTCGATTTACACAACTATTACAATTTCTCGGAGTTTTTTCAAGTTGCTAAATTTATTTTTACATTTAAAAATTACATTTTAAATAACGAAATTATCACGATACAATAAAAAAATGTTTAGGTAATTTTAACACATCTACAAAAATTAGAATAGTTATACTATGTTTTTATTGAAGTTCATAGATTCATATGTGCTGAAAATTAAAAATAATTTGGTTTGGAATGAATTTTATATTTTTTCCAAATGGAGTGGTGTCTTACTTTAAGGGATTACTTTGGGATTTTGTGATAGAGAAAATGAAACTCAAAGTTAATAGTGTTAGATAAAAGGGGTTGGAAAGAAAATAAGTAATGTGTCAGTAAACTATTAAATCGACATTCAATGGAATTCCAATTTGACTTACTATTTTGTAAGCTTAGCAGTTCAAAATATTAAGTTATACACAATATAGGTGCCCAATGGGATTTTCAAGGCATAGATTTTAATTATGCATTTTTTAATTTAAATAAAGACAATTATAGCAAAAATAATGTGAGAATTTAAATCATGTTTGCACCATTTTGGTTCCCGCTGAGTTAGGTGGTCCCTCAGAGAAATTTATAAAGGTCTTGGCAGAGCTCAAAATTTTAGAAGTTGAACTAAAGAAAACCCAAGATGATTTTGTCGTGGTAAGGGAGAAACTGAATGAAAAAGAGAGGAAATGAAACATAGAAAATGAAAACAACAATCAACTTACCAATAAGTACAAGGAATCTCAATATGAAATCAAAGAGTTGAAAGGTAATATTCATTTAATGGAGGCTTAACAACTTGTTTGGAATGACATTGTTTAAGAATTTCGTTCTATATGGGAATATATTCATATAATTGCACGACAGAAGATTATGATAAGAGGATCAGAAATGAGCATTGTTCTATGCAAGAAACAAGTACATAAAGAAGCACTCAAGGCCAAGAAGGTAATTAAGTATTTGAATGAAAAATATTCAATAGAATTAATCACAGGAGTCACAATATTTTGCACTAGGTGCACTACTAATGATGTACTTTAACATGTGAAGACTCAAAACCTCAATTGAAGGTCAGGACCGTGTAATGGGAATTTCGCCAAAGTATTCATTCCCCGCATCATAATATTCATTGAAATGAAAGAAAGTGGTTGGGAGGATTGATGAATCAATTTTATGTTGTTGAAGAGAGCTTACGAATTTTCAAATTAAACCACCGAATTTTTAGGTGGTGAACATTAATGAGGCTAATACTGAGGTAAAATATAAAATAAGTTGAGACTAGATGAGGTGAGAGAGGTAGCATGTGTGAACCATCATATTGAGTTGATTCGAAGGAAGATTGTAAAACAAGTTTGTGCAGAGTCAAAGTGACTCGGATCAGAAAACCATAACAACAAAGTCAAGGTCACAAGAATTCATGATTAAGGAGAAGGAAGTGTGAAATTCCATAAAATACCACCTAAGGAGTGATTGAGGAATGAAATAATTGGTGAAAGGAATTCTTTGATTAATAGAGGATTAGAGGAGAAGAGAGTAGTTTGAAAGAAATTATTTGATTAATAGAGGATTAGAGGAGACGAGAGTAGTTTAAGTTGGAACCAAGAGAAGGAGCACAAGAGTGGCACCAAACCAAAGGAGTATGAGGGAGCTCACAGAGGGATATAGAGGAGAATTGAAAGAGATGGAGGAAATGATGAGAGAAGGTGCCTTCGGGAATGTTCATGGTAAGATGATTCAGTTATGGAAGAAGAGACTATGTCAAAAGAGTCGGAAGTGACAAATACAGAAAAGGAGATTTCGTCTATGGGAGGTGGTTAAGTTCCGATGGGTGGTCAGGACGAGGGAGGGACCCCTCCTCTCATAGAGATGGTACATTGTTCTAAGAAAACTTTAAGATATTTTGCTACTAATTTAAGAACTCAAAACCTCTAATTTCAAAACCCAAAACTTAATATCCTACAGGCATTCGGTATTGATTGCAAATTCTATATTGTACTTCTTATTTGAAATTTTGACCAAAAACTAAAATAAGAATCACAAATATTTACAATCAAATTCCTTATCTAAAAATCATGTATCTAATTGAAAGTATCAATTGTTTCTAGCTACTAAGCTTCTAATTACATTGAGTCCCTTGTTCAAACCAAATATTCAAATGGAAACTTCCAATTCATGAACAATTTGAATGCTCCATTTCAGATCTCAGAGACTCTAAGTCAAAATGTGTTAACTTCAAAGATTTTGCATTCAAATGCTTTAACATAAGGAACTAGAAATTCAATGCTCCAACTTTAAGTCATAATGAAGGAATTTACAGGGTAAGTTCCTTAGATTGAACACCAAAGGACACCGCTCACAAATAGATCACAGACCAGTACACCAGTATTCTTGGCGTGGTTAAAACCCTCAAAGAGGGAAATAGTCCATGGCTTGAGCCAACACGGCCACTTCATGAAATTTATTAATGTAAAATAAAGAAAATTTACATAAGCTTCTCTCATGAACGGTCTCAGAAAAATGACCCTCCATGCTCTTTAAATAGAGGTCATGGACCAATCGGGTGTTAAGCCACAAATCAAGTGTCGGTAATACCGGGGAGAGAATGAACCATTAGATCACTTCATGTCTAGAACATATCGTGATCGTCAGATTGTAAGTTACAAAAAGTAAATAATGTAGAAATTTTGAATAATTTAACACATATTCATAGAGATTATCCTGATCATACAATTATAAGCGGAACATGTATAATACATAATCTCCTCTATGTTGATCATCAATTTACAGAAGAAAAAACATTCACAGGCACACATAGAAGCATCAATCAAACTCATTAACACAGTATGTATCCCGGGGAAAGAATCTCGCTAAAAACCCCACACTATCTGTATATTATATTGATTGAATCATGTAACAATACACAACATAATACTTCTCACAAGTATCTCCACCTGTTACACACAATACAGCTCAGATCTGATCTCCAAATCTATTCCACTGCTTGCCTGCCTCTCCAGCTCAATACCTGCTCAAGAACTGATGAGAATGGCTCACCAAACTCGTATTTCACCTCAAAATAGTCACTCACACTTTGTTGGACGTGAGCAAAGGCTACAATACTGGGAAAATACGTGGGCAAACTCATTGGCATATTCAATCCCTTGATTGTGCAAGATCTGGTGCACAACTATAGTCACAACTGATAGAAATCTGATTCTCTACCACCCGTCCCTGTTGAACTGAACATGCACTGACATGAAACTGAGTTAACTGATGTATTCTATAGTTGCATTATGAGATAATAACTTGTGAATTAATTAATAACTAATTCACCCAACTCATCTCTAGTCTATTGATCAGTTAGACTAAATACAACTAGTTTAACAAAGCTAAACTGAACACAACTCCATCAACTGCACAATCAACTCCACCAAACTCAATTGATTGAGTTCTAACTGAAGTCATGCATGCAACAACTCAACTGACTCATAAGAAAAGCGTATTTCCTTCTGACAGCTGCATGTGCCACCCCTGTAGCTCAAACTGAAGTGCTCCAAGAGAATAAGATCAAGTTTATAGTCCAAATATTATTATGAGACAATAATATTTGACTTTTCTATTTTTGACAGCCAGTCTAAAAATAGACTTTGATCACTCACACTGTGATCACTCACGCTTTGATCAAAAATAGAACTTGCGCCATAATTTGCCTGCGGGCCCACTTAGTGAAGGCGACTCTTTTCACTAAGATCCATCATCTTGTTGCAATCTCGACAAGAATTTCTTGTTGCACACTTTTCAACACTCCCTCTCAACAAGAAAGGCTTCCTCTCAAACCCGATCCTATAACTCTGGAATGTTCTCCATGCAACACATCTGGCCGGTCCACTTGCTCTGTCATCAAAGTCTCTGACTGTTATTGCCTCTGTCGACTGAAACTCTGCATCTTTGTGCTCTTCAATATCTGACTGCTCTAGCCTCTGTCACTTTGATCTCTGACTGCATCCGTGCTGCTGCTGGTTCTATCTCCCAGCATTGCATCCGCACTGCACCTCCCAACTGACCTCCCTGTTGGGATAGAAACACCCTTTGATGCTGAAGCTCTACCTGCTGCTGACAAGTGCTCCCTCTCTGACATCTGCGCTACTGCAACATCTCCATGCATCTCGCACCATTGCACACCTCTCTGTGCCACCTAGCACTATGCAAAACACTTGTGCCTCTCGCATTGCTACAGCCTGCTAGCTATGCGCTGTCCTGGGATTCCCTGCACTGTCGCTCTCTCTGCCGCTCCATCTGCATCTGTCTCTACCCAATCAGTCAGTTCCTGCTACTACACATCGGGGCTCCCGTAGCAAGGTCTCATCCAAGAGGTTCGGTACCTCAAGGATCCTGCCCCTCCTCCTTGGGACAATCAATCCACGTCACCCCACCTCCTACCTGGAGGTATGGCTGCATGCGATCCCTCAGCCCACCTGGCTCGAAGTTTCCCACTACTGGAGGTCTCTGGATGAGTAGATGTCTCTACTCGATCTCCTCTCAGCTTCCCTTGTTGTGGCTGCTCCACAACCTCTTGAAGCTACTGCACCAATCGTGGCTCCTCCACAATCGTCTGAGACTTCTTCTGGCTCTGCATGTTGAGAGGTAATATACGCTCCCTCTCAACCACCAAGTCTCCATCAGTTGCCTCGCTGCTCAAGGCTTTGCATGCATCTTGAACCTCAAGAGCATACAGGTTCTTGACCCGTGAACCAATCTTCTTCACCTGTCTAGTGATGATGTGTCTAAGGAAAACCTTTCCCTTACTAAATACCACATCATAGCCTCTGTCTTCCAACATCGTGATCGACACCAAGTTTCTCTTTAGTCCTGGTACATACTTAACATCGGTCAAGGTAAGGCGAGCTCCATGCTCCCTCTGAAAAATAACCGTGCCTACACCTGAGACACTATACTTCTCATCATTACCCATCCCTATGAGTATCTGGAGATATTTCTCCTCCAAAGTACTGAACAAACTTTTGTCACCGGTCATGTGGAAAGAAGCTCCACTGTCAAGAAACCAACCACTTCCCACCATGGATGAAACCATGCATGCGAAGAGTGTGAATTCCAACTCAAACTGTGAAGCAAGTGAGGCTGCCTCACCTTCAGATCCCTCCCCAGATCCCTTCTTGGTCTTTTTCTTTGGGCAATTAGTAGCATAATTACCCAACTCATGACAATGAAAGCATCTCACCTTCGCCTTGTCAACCTTCTTCCCATCATTGGAAGAACTAGATTCGGAAAGAGAAACCTTCCCCTTCCCCTTCTTCGCCTTACTCGCTAAGGCACAGTTCTCCTCATCCTGCATGGATGAAGAACTGTCTCTGGTGCGCCGTCTAATCTCCTCTTGCACAAGATCTGACCAAAGTCTCTCCCATCATGGCAATTTCTCCCTTCCATTCATCGAGTCCTGGTAGTTATGCCAACTCTTAGGAAGGTCAAGGAGTGCTAGACTCACCATCCTCATCCTGACAGTCACCCCCACACTTCCCAGCTCATCCCGGAATTGGATGAACTTCGTGAGTTTCTAGGGAATACTATCTCCATTCTCACACTTAATGTTTCTTAGTTTCGCTCTTGCTTTGGAATAAATTCGAATTCCACCAGCTCAAAACTCAACTGCTTCCGATCTAGAATTCGTGAGAACACAATATTTCTTGTATAGAGATTGACTGTATGGGCATTCACCGGATATCTCACCTTCCAAAGGAAGGATGAATCCAGAGGCTACCTGGCCCGATTACAGACTCTGCCTGAAGAAATAGAATGTAAACACTTCCTGAATAGTAGATCTGATGATCAATCCTCGCTTGATATCCTGTAAAAATCTCTTCTACAAATCAAGCAGCTCCGATACCATGTAGAAACTTTTTCTACAAATCATCTAGCTCTGATACCATGTAGAAATTTTGAATAATTTAACACATATTCACAGAGATTATCCTGATCATACAATTATAAGCGGAACATGTATAATACATAATCTCCTCTACATTGATCATCAATTTACAGAAGCAGAAACATTCACAGGCACACATAGAAGCATCAATCAAACTCATTAACACAGTATGTATCCCGGGGAAAGCATCTTGCTAAAAACCCCACACTATCTGTATATTATATTGATTGAATCATGTAACAATGCACAGCATAATACTTCTCACAAGTATCTCCACCTGTTACACACAATACAGCTCAGATCTGATCTCCAAATCTATTCCACTGCTTGCCTGCCTCTCCAGCTCAATACCTGCTCAAGAATTGATGAGAATGGCTCACCAAACTCATATTTCACCTCAAAATATTCACTCACACTTTGTTGGACGTGATCAAAGGCTACAATACTGGGCAAACACGTGGGCAAACTCATTGGCATACTCAATCTCTTGATTGTGCAAGATCTGGTGCACAACTATAGTCACATCTGATAGCAATCTGATTCTCTACCACCTGTCCCTGTTGAACTGAACATGCACTGACATGCAACTGAGTTAACTGATGTATTCTATAGTTGCATTATGAGTTAATAACTTTTGAATTAATTAACTAATTCACTCAACTAATCTCTAGTCTATTAATCAGTTAGACTAAATACAACTAGTTTAACAAAGCTAAATTGAACACAACTGCACAATCAACTCCACCAAACTCAACTGATTGAGTTCTAACTGAAGTCATGCATGCAAAACTCAACTGACTCATAAGAAAAGCGTATTTCCTTCTGACAGCTGCATGTGCCACCTCTGTAGCTCAAACTGAAGTGCTCCAAGAGAATAAGATCAAGTTTATAGTCCAAATATTATTATGAGACAATAATATTTGACTTTTCTATTTTTGACAGCCAGTCTAAAAATAGACTTTGATCACTCACACTGTGATCACTCACGCTTTGATCAAAAATAGAACTTGCGCCATAATTTGCCTGCGGGCCCACTTAGTGAAGGCGACTCTTTTCACTAAGCTCCATCATCTTGTTGCAATATCGACAAGCATTTCTTGTTGCACACTTTTCAACAAATAATTAAAGAAACACACTTTACTTAACTATACATTAGACCAAGTTATACTTAACTAATTCCTATGTGTCGGAATATCCTAACATCCGCCCTTAAGAACAACCTGAGATAGGATGGAAGGATGTACAAAGATGACACAACAGGAGGAGGAAGGAGAAATTAGATCCTATCCCCCCTTAGTGACAACTTTCTCAACTCCAATTGTAAATCGAAGCTTAGTAAGCTTTGCCTCTGTGAGAGCCTTTATAAAGATGTCTACGACTTGATCATCGGTTGAACAATATTGCACTTCACGAACACGGTCATGAATGAGATTTCTGATGAAGTGCATGTGTAGTTCAATGTGTTTTTTGTGCGGATGTTTGACTGAAGCTTTTCATATTTGAATGGAACTTTTATTATCACACCAAAGTGTAGTCGGATGCTGCTGCAGTAGACTTTTGATCATCAAGGTCAGCATCCCAATCAAAATCAGTGAAACCAACCAATAGAGGAGATGCTGCTGCACTGTAATGATTCCCAAACTAAAATATACCTCGAACATAACGAAGTATTCTTTTAGCTTCTTTCTAACGACTTTCATGTGGTTTGTGCATAAACCAAGCAACAAGGCCAACACCAAAGGAAAGGTCAGGATGGGTATGGGTTAGATACAAAAGTTTTCCAACAAGATGACGGTATAAGGTAGCATCAACTTCAGGGGAAGTAAAAGTGACTGAAAGTTTGACTCCAGCTTGAAAGGGAGAAGGTATTGGCTTACAGTATTCCATGTGAAAGTGGCGCAGAATATCACAGGCATACTTGGAATAGGAGAGGGAAATACCTTCTTTGGATTGCAAGACTTAAAGACCAAGAAAATAATGCAAGTGTCTTAAGTATTTCATTTCAAACTTCTTTTTAAGGAAATACTTCACATGGTTTATAAGGTTGGGATCATTACCAGTAAGGATAATATCATCAACATAAAGAAAAATAATGATAAGTGACTTACCCACTTTCTTGATGTAGACAATATTGTCAAAATGACATCTAAAAAAGCTAGTATCTAAAAGAAATCTATCCATTTTGGCATACCAAGCTTGAGGGGCTTGCTTGAGACCATAAAGGAATTTCATAAAGGGATTTCTTAAGCCGACATGCAGGGCTAGAGTTTTTTTGTATAAATCTATGAGGTTGTTCCATATAGATTTCTTCATGCAAGTCCTCATGCAAGAAGGCCGATTTAATATCCATTTGATGGACTTCCCATTTGAAAGAGGTAGCAAGGGAAATAACAAGGAGGATAGAGTTCATTTTTGAAATAGGGGAGAATGTTTCAATATAGTCAATGCCTTCAACTTGTGAAAAACCCTTAGCAACAAGACGAGCTTTATGTTTAACAAATTTTCTATATGGTCCAAACTTGGTTTTGTAAAACCCATTTGCATCTAACAAGTTTTTGTCCCTATGGAAGAGGAACAAGGTCCCGTGTATCATTTTCCAATAATGAATTATATTCTTCATTCATAGTTGCGTCCCAATTTGGATGGCCTAAAGCTTCTGCAAAGGTGTTAGGATCATAATTCCTTGAAACTTGAGCTAGTAAAGAAGAGGCTCTATTGAACTAAGAACGTGTACGTCGTTGACCTATAGGATCACTTACAAGAGCACCTGTTGCATCCTGAGTAGCATGCACCCAATTTTGAATCTGAGGAGCTAAAGGAAGATCCTAACAAGGTGGGGAAGGATTGTCATCCTCGTTGTCATCATCTGAGGAAGAAATATTTTTAGAAGTAAAAGAGATAGAGAGAGGTGGCACATCCGCAAAAGTAGGCTCGTAAGCTGATATATTTTCATCAAACTTTATATCTCTTCTAATGATTATATTTTTAGAGTTAGGTTGACGAAATCTATATCCTTTGACATCTTCAAAATATCCAAAAAAAAATACATTTTTCACTCTTATATTCTAAGGATTTATGCTTCTCATCTGGAATATGGGCCCATGCTTCACTTCAAAAAACACGAAAGTGACTTACATCTGGTTTAATTGAGCTCCATGCTTCTTATGGAGTGATATTCTTTAAAACCTTAGTAGGAGTGTGATTTACTATGTAATTTACACAAATAATTGCTTCTGCCCAAAAATTAAGACCAAGCCCTTTAGATTGAAGCATACAATTAGCCATTTCCTTTAAGGTGTGATTCTTTCTTTTAGCTACACCATTTTGCTGTGGAGTATATGGAACAATATGTTTCAATTAAATTCCATGCTCAGTGCAATAGGTGATGAATTTTTGTTAACATATTCTTCGCCATTATCATATCTTAGCTTAGGAATTTCATGCCCAGATTGTTTCCCAAAAAAGGCCTTAAAGGCCAAGAAAATGTTAAAGACTTCACTCTTGAGTTTTAAGAAGTATACCCAAGTTTTTCTGGAGAAATCATCAATGAAAGTTCAGAAATACTTGTAACTAGAGAATGAAACAAATGGAAGTGGACCACATAAATCACTATGCACAAGTTGTAAGGGGGTTGAGGTGTGCCAAGAGGTAATTTTTTCAAAACTATCCCAATGATGTTTTATGAGTACTCATCCGAAAAAAACACCATCTCGACAAGATACCATAGGAAGACTTGTCACCATATTTTCTTTACATAGATTTTGAAGGGAGCGATAGTTTAAGTGACCAAATTGCTCATGCCAAATTTTGTTCACTTCAACATTATGAGAACCAAATACTGAGGGAAGATTTGATGACCCAAAGTTTTTAAACTTATACAACCTTGTAGAATCATCAACAATGTCAGTGGCTAAAATCTGTCTAGGATCTCTTAGGTCCTTAATTACAACATCATGAGGTGAAAATTCAACGGTTTTACCTTCACCTGAATGTGTTATCTGATATATAGATGGAAGGTTGAAGGATGAGGTAGGAACACATTATACATCATTAAATTGACCATTGTCTAGATGAATAGTTCTAATCCCTACAACACTAAGAGATCGATCATCACCAACATATATATTTTTGGTGTTACAATCATTTAAAGAGGAAAACATGGCTTTGTTTTTGGCCATGTGATAAGAAGCCGCAGAATCAATGAGCTACTCATGAAAATGAGAAGAAGAAGATACATTTAGTGCATAACCAAACCGAGATGCTTAACAACAACATGCAAAAAGTGTTATTCCTGAAGATGAAGTTGAAGAGTGCTCCAAATGGATGTTATTCTTCTTCATTGTTGCTTCCAAGGCTTCCATCTTCCTAAAGCATTTGGATTCTAGGTGGTCATCGTGATTACGAAAGTTGCAATGTCTACTAGTCTTCTTCCCTTTGTTTCTAGTTGCCTTATCGTTTTGTTGATATGATTTTTCATTTTGAGACTAAAATTGCTTAGGACCCTTGTTTGGTTTAGGACGATTCCTTTTAGGAAGTTGATTCTTAGGATTCTTTGAACTTGCTTTCTGTTGGGCTACTAAGGCTTTCTTAAAATAGTTTCTAGTATTAAGAAGACCAAGATGTAAGAGTTTTTATTGTTCTCTTAATAAAGAATCACAAAAGACATCAAAAGAGGGGGATTTGTAGTCTTGTCCTTGAGAAATTAAGGCTTCTCTAGTGGAATGGAATGTGGAAACAAACACAGAGTACATTGGTCCTAACTTAGTAAGAATGGAATGGATAAGGTTACCATCTTCCTTCTTAACCTTAACACTTTCCAAGAGACGTCTAAGGGTCTTGAACTTGGACAAAAATATTCAATGGAAGAAAAATTATTGGGGTCCAAAGTAAGCAACTCATTTTCGAGTTGATGGGCTTTACTTTCATTTTTAATTCCGAAAACAATACTGAGCTTTTTCATTACTTCATAAGGGGTATCAAGTTTTGTGATATGGAATCTAAGGTCTGGAGAAATAGACATCCTTATCAACCCACGTGCTTGGTATTGATTATTTTCCCAATTTTCTTTTTTATCTCCATATTCAGGTTTAAACTCTTGGCCTAAGGCTATTCTATAAATACTTTTACTTCTGAGTAAATCCACCATGTAGGATAGCCATTGGAAGTAGTTGGTGCTGTTAAGAACAGCTAGGTATTGAATTTCCATTTTAAAATAAAATAAAGTTGTCGACAATGAAATTAAGTGTTTCAATGGAAATATCTTGAAAAATAGACCATTTTAAAAAGTGGCTCTAAAAATGGCTTTCGGATGAAGAAGTTATGAATTTTCGAAGAAAAGGTGTTGAAGATGTCAAGGAACCACGTGAATGTTTATAAGTTGATGATAATATATATTTAAAAAAAAAAAACCTTTCCAAACTTAATCTAATTATCTCACTTTAAAAAAAAATTACTTTTATGTGACCCACTTTTATAAATAAGTGAAAATCAATTTTATAATGGTACTCTATGAACTATCCACTAAATTGTAACTTAAATAAAAGATAAAGTGACTTTAGAATTACAAGGGTCTCACTTTTTATAATGGGTGGGAACACTTTTACATAAAGTAACTTTAAAACATAAGTTACATGTGCTTTTTGAAATAGTAACTCAGCAAAAAGAAATACTTTCAGAACCTAAGACTTTTATTCTCATAATAGTAACTTTAGACCAAGTGAGCTAGTTAAAAGATTTAGTAATTGTTGGAAAGGAGGAATGGGTGTTTTTATTTTTATTTTTTCTCAATGAAGCTTTGGGGTGCATGCTTTCTTGAAAAACCCCTTTTTGTGTACAAAATAAAAAACTAACCACACAAACCAACCAAACAAACAAAAATATGCAAGCCTTACAAGTTAAAGTTAGATTAGGGGTTAGTCCCCTGGAAACTAAATATTTTCCTCGATGTTTATGATTTTTCGGGATCACTCTAAGGCACGGTGGAAAAGAGCATATGCATGACAAAAATCCTTTATTTTTGCTTCTGGTCTGCCCAGATCACACAGAGTCATAGGAAAAAGAGCATACGCAAAAATGAAAAGTATGGCTCCGGTAATAAATTTTTTATAGATGACTATAAACTAAAATAAACAAAGAGATAAATAATTATAATTACAAATAAAGACTGTATACCTCCATATCTTAAAAATGATGTAGCTAGAACTACCAGAAACCTTTTCGCGTGGAATGAAAGGGGTTCCTCATTGGAACAACTGCTCCTAACATAATAGAGGAGTCCTCTCGACCCGAAAGTTGTCAAAAACAATAGATCTAGGAAACGATAGTCAGTTGTAGTTATACCACCTTTGGATTTGGATCACCAACGAATGTGGCCCTTGAATGTCTCTGATACCATGTAGGAATTTACAGGGCAAGTTCCTTAGATTGAACACCAAAGGACACCGCTCACAAACAGATCATAGATCAGTACACCAGTATTCTTAATGTGGTTAAAACCCTCAAAGAGGGAAATAGTCCACAGCCTAAGCCAACGCGACCACTTCAAACAATTTATTAATGTAAAAGAAAGAAAATTTACATAATCTTCTCTCATGAAAGGTCTCGGAAAAATAAACCTCCATGCTCTTTAAATGGAGATCATGGACCAATCGGGTGTTAATCCATGGATCAAGTGTCGGTAATACCGAAGAGAGAATAAACCGTCGAATCACTTCATGTCTAGAACATACCGTGGCCGTCAGATCATAAGTTACAAAAAGTACATACTTAAAGAAACACACTTTACCTAACTATACACTAAACCAAGTTATACTTAATTAATTCCTATATGTTAGAATATCCTAACACATAAATCTAAGGCATTGTGAGCATAAATCTTGGAAATTCAAATATTCTAACTTCATATTAGAAATCAAAGATACTGGAAATATAAATCTAAGAGTTTGGAAATATGAATCTAATAGACTGGAAATTCAAATGTTTTAGCTTCATATCATAAGCACACATACGATACTAAGTAATACTTTTAAATACTACAAACAAGCAATTGTGATGCAAGTATTCTATACCAACATATATTCCTACTCTAACTTGAATCAATTGCAAGCTTGAGTGAGATTAGTGGTGGTCCCTTACCATGATCTTAGACAAGTTATACTACAACAATAAACTTAAAAAATTAATAACACACCAAACTCAAGAAATAGAAGAAAAAATCACTACATTAACAGTCTTCAATAGTACATCTGTAATGTAGTTCCGAAGTTTAAATAAAAACATAGTTTTGAAAATATTCCACAATTACTATGCTCCTCATTTGTCTCCTCTCTTTCCAATCTTGGTAGTACTATTAATCACTCCTTTTAGGAGATCATAGCCTAAATGTAACTTTAACTAAATGAACAAGAAAATAATAAAAGGTATGATATAGATTCAATTAAGACAGCTCAGATCTCGAAGATCACTAATCCAGTCTAACATATCCATGGAGATTTGTCGTAGTACTATAATTGGGAGAGAAAGCTATATATGTTGTCGAAAGGAGTGAGAGAAGATAACACTGCTTCTTGGGAAACATCATTCAGTTAACTGGTACTGAATTTATGGAAAGTTGTACTGAATCACATATAGAACTAAGTACCAAACAACTCCTAAGTGCAAAACAAATTTGAATGTTGATCTACCAATGTAATGTACCAATTCCATCGAGTTCTTATCCTCATTCTTAGGAATCATATTAAATTTATAACCAATTTTATCAAGAGAATATAAACTCACTTAACATTTATCTAGATAAACCAAAGAAATATGAAAATAGGCCTAATTTGCAACTTTACCTCCACTCATTGACTTCGACCATTTGGAAAGGAAAATAACAACTTTGAAGGTGTCAAAAGGGTCAAAATGGAGCAAGTTATCAAAAAAGATAACAAAATAAGGTGTAAAAAAGAGACACAAGTAGTCCCCAGCACTTCTCAACTTATCACTTCTTTCTTCAATCTCTTCATAATTCCTCTGTAACGATTTTGTAGTGGAGGGAGTTTCTTCAGTTGAGAATGTTTCCAAATTATTGGAAACAGAGGAGGAGGTAGAGCACTCTCGGTTTCCCAACCGTATTTGAAAACCTGGTTAGACTTTTCCTTATAATTTCAAGAGAAAATATCTTCATAGATAAAAAAATTGGTAAACAATATGGTGGTACCTCAGCCCCATACAATATTATCTTAAAGTAATCTTCAAAAATATACTAGTACCCCACTCTAGTGTCCCTTCTGAGTTACAACAACTCTTTTTCTTTAGGAAAAATCCTTAGAGGTTGTTGATTGTTGAAAATAGTATATACAGTGACCATGAATGATGACAAGTAATAAGAAAATCCCTCATTATGTCCCTTCTTCCTAACAACGCTAGTCCATTCCATCACATATTTCATTTGATTCTTTGAATCCCAGATATCCAGACCCAGATGGACAAACTTATCAGCATGTACATATAAGAACATATATACCAAGACAAAGGGATATCTAAAATAACCATAAAAGTGATAGTTCTAAATTGAAAATTGATAGAATTATCTATGTAAGAAGGGAAATCCAAAACAATATTTGGTTGCAACATCAAACTCGAAAATCCCAATGCTTGTTCACTTACTATCCTAGTATCATCTTCTCCAAAAATAGATAAATTTATAACTAAGACATGTTGTGCAACTTCATAAAATAAGGGTGTTGAATAATTCACTACAAGTGGAGGAATTTGGGAATTTGGTGGTAGAATGAGTTTAACTATACCTTACTTATTTTCTTTCGAAAGATATCTAGAAGTGAGGAGTAAGGACTCATTTGAAAATCTCTTAGGATTCTTGACTGTGAAAAAATTAAAAGCTTTGTGTATTAGCTCTAAAGTGACCTAAAAAATATTCTCCCCTAAATAAGACATAACAAAATTCCTCTGTTGGACAAGGGAAGACACTAACCAACTAAAAAATTTGGGGAAGTTATAGGTATGTAGGAAAATTACATGATAAAGGCCAGAGTAGATGACTCGAGAAAGATTATTTGAGTCACTAGAATGTTCAAGAATGTACTTTCAAATCTCCAAAAGTTCCAAGGAGCACCAATGATTATATACTTCAGTGTCTTTGTCCTTAAGGCGTGCATGAACATACGTCATAGAGATTTCATGTTGTTTAGTTGATTTCGGGGCTTTCTCCATGTTTACAATTTGAAAGAAAGGACAAGGAAGAAATGTGGAATTATGAGTTACCTAGCAACCAAAGACAATGAAGAGTCGAATGTTGATGTGAAATCGACAATGTACACTCTGGACACTTATCACCATAACACTGCAACTGGAGGACAAAGAAAATAATAGGCAAGGTGACCTTTTATTTGTTTTGTACTTAGTAGGAAAAATGAAAAATATTGATGAAATAAAGGGTATAGAAGGGTGACATTGATGCATGGGAGATGACGTGGAGGGGTGACGTGGATTGATGACATGTAAGGGATTCATCGCTTGTTTGGATTGCCTGACGGGTACATGAGGTGTCACCAAATTCTGGCACTGGGTTTTCATAAAAACCATTAACCACTTTTAAGGGGTCGGCATAGTGTTTTGTGAAAAACAGAGGGGACCTGTTGGAATGAATCACGGTTTTTGATTTGGATATGGTTTGTTTAGCCATCTTTCTTTCCGACGGG
Organism: Pinus tabuliformis; assembly: GCA_031772625.1. Classification (NCBI taxonomy): domain Eukaryota; kingdom Viridiplantae; phylum Streptophyta; class Pinopsida; order Pinales; family Pinaceae; genus Pinus; species Pinus tabuliformis. The sequence continues at coordinate 1,207,251,140 of CM062804.1, read as the reverse complement.
TTCTTATCCAGTAACTTTCAATTTATTTAATCTATCAGAAAGACTTTGATTCCTCAGGCTAATTCTAATGAGCGACGATCTGACCCCAAACTTGTGTGCACTTTAATTTCCAATTTATAAAAGTTTCAAACCCACTTTTATATAGTTTAAGGTTGTTCTTTTAAGCTTGAAAGGTTAGGCTTGTATACAAAATATAAATAAAACTTTTGAAAAGGGACTGTTATATAAAAAATTCCTAGAACCTACATCCATCCAAATTCTTATATATATATATATATATATATATATATATATATATATATATATATATATATATATATAGGAAAAGTAAAAAGTAACCTTTGACTACAACACCTTGCATTAAATAACTAGGGTCCTTGAATTATTTACCCTTCCAACTCTTCATTCTTCTTCATTTGGGATTCCATCTGGGTACTAATGTAGACCATAACCTTATGCAAGCCTTCCAATTGACTAGTTAGGTGTCTCATCTCCTTCCTTATCTCATGCATCTTTTCACATTAACACCCTGTAAGAGGAGGATAGATAGCCATGGCATGATTGTATCTAGGAATTTCCAAAATCCAAGACTCCAAGTATTGCCAAAATTAAGACTACCACCACACAGGAAAAAGAAAAAAACAAGAGGATTGGAGGGACAAAGCCTTTTTGAGTATTTGAAAAGACCAATCAACTCAACAATCACTTTAAAATCCAAATAGAAACAAAAAACTAAAATTACAAACTTATCCATACTTTCAACAGGGAAAATAGGTTCATTACCATCCATAGGTGACCTATAATTTTTCCTCTCTCCCCACATAGATGTTTAATTTTATGGACCAGATTTGACAACCATATAATTTATTTCACTTTTCAACATTTACTCAAGCATATTCATCATTAACCATTAACCAATAGAGTAATAAAAATGTTAATTTTCTTAGGGCTAGAATTCTATGTTGTAGATAATTGCATTTTAAAACATTTTCACATTGCATTCACCCAATATCATCATAAGCAATTATGTAGGGAGAACATCATCAATAACAATGCAATAAAACTACCATAGATATGTAATGATGTCTCATCATAGGTTTGTCATGATATCTCTATCATAGGGGTCAACATATATCCTTCATATCTCTATCATAATATTTTATCATATCATAGATAAGAAGACCCAAGGAGGTCGTTGTCCTACCCAAGAACTAAGGCCCATTAGGGCATTGTTACACCACAAGGCTGAGGCCCATTAGTGCGTTGTTACAACACAATAATGAGGCTCATTAGGGCATTGTTACACCACAAGACTAAGGCCCATTAGGGCATTGTGGTGTTATCACAAATAAGAAGGCCCAAGGAGTTTGTTGTCATATTCAAGAACTAAGGCCCATTAGGGTGTTGTTACACCTTAAGGCAGAGGCCCATTAGGGTGTCATTGCAACACAGGACTGAGGTAAAATTTCGCAGACCCATAGGATGGAATGATCGTTAATCACTACCAGTTAATTACAAGTCCTAGTGTGAATTTATTTGAGGCACACAAACCCTATATTTTACCCTATTAAATCCATGTAATTTGGAGAATTATTGAACAATAGAAATATATATGTGAAAAGAAAATAATAATAAATAAATAAATTAGTTGTATTAATGTTACTTATGAGTAAAAAAATACTCTCCAAGTTGAATCATTCAATTTGGCCTTGAAATGAAGGATGGGCATGCATTTTTGTGAAGTAGGCCAAAATTGCCTTGCTTCACTAAAATGCAAGGCCATGCTTCATTTATTAGCCAATCTGATTGATTCGAATTATAGACTATGTATATTATTATTTTACATATTTTTACATCGGTAGATCTTTACTAACCAGTACAGTAGTAACCGTATTAATTTACTTAGGACTAGAAGTCTCTGCAGTAGCTATTTGAATTTTAAAACATTTTCAACATTTTCATGTTTCATTCACCCCATATCATCATAAGTAATTATGTAGAGAAAAACTATCAACAATAATGTGACGAAATAGTCTATCATAGGTCTGACATTGTATCTTCTTCATAGATATTTCATTATATCTCAATCATAGGGTTCAACATATCTCCTTCATATATCTGTAATAATCTTTTCTTATATCATGATAAGAAGGCTGAAATAGATCGTTGTCATACCCAAGAACTTAGGCCCATTAGGGCGTTGTTACAACACAAGACTAAGGTACAATCTCGATCACCCATAGGATGGAACGATAATTATATCACTGATAACTAATTATAGGTCATGGTGTGCATTTATTTGAGGTACATAAACCTTGACTTTTTACCCTATGAAATCCATGCAATTTGAATTATTCTTGAATAGCAAAATATATATGTAAAAAATTAAACGTATTTAATTTTATTAATGTTAATTATGAGTAAAAAAAACTCTCCAAGTTGAATCATTCAATTTGGCCTTGAAATGAAGGTTGGGTGTGCATTTTTGTGAAGATGGAAAAAAATTTCCAAATAATTTCCTGAGGGCTAGAAATATTTGCTATAGATAATTGCACTTTCAACATTTTCACATTGCATTCACCCATATTATCATACACAATTATGTTGATGGAACATTAGCAATAAAAATGTAACAGAAAATTCATAGGTATGTAATGATATCTTTGTCACAGGTATGTCATGATATTTTTGTCATAGGGCTCAACATATATCCTTCATATCTCTATCATAATATTTTCTCATATCACAAATAAGAAGTCCCAAAGAGTTCTTTGTCATACCCAATAACTGAGGCCCATTAGGGCATTTTTTCACCACAAGACTAAGGCCCATTAGGGAATTGTTACACCACAATATTGAGGTACAATTTCACATACCCATAGGATGGAATGATCATTATATCACTACCAATTAATTACAGGTCGATGTGTGGATTTATTTTAAGCACACACCCTGCCTTTTACCTTAGGAAATTCATGCAATATGGAGTGTTCCTCAAGAATAGAAATATATACGTAAAAAAATAAAAATATTTAATTGTATTAACGTTACTTATGTGTAAAAAACTATTTTCTAAGTTGAATCATTCAATTTGGCCTTGAAATGACATTTGGACGTGCATTTTTGTGAAGCAAGCTAAAATTACCTTGCTTCACTAAAATGCATACCCAGACTTCATTTCTTGGCCAATCTGATTGATTGAAATTATATAATATTCAATTAATGATTACTGGTCATGGTGTGCATTTATTTGAGGCACAACATCCTTGCCTTTTACGCTATAAAATCAATCCAATTTGGAGTGTTCATGCACAACAAAAATTTAATGAGGTTGAGTTATTGTCCACCCAAATTTAATGAGGATGTACTTCATGCTATGTGAGAAGGCATGTTCCCCACACATTTCAAAGATATCTTATTTCATGTGTAAATAGGAAGAGACTTGTAATTTGTAAATCGTAACATATTGGTGATGTTGTCATATTTTTTATACATATTTTTTATTTTACAACATAAAGTAGAGGATACATACCCTTGTTTTCCATATTTAGCCAATTAAAAATGTTGTACATTGTAATTGTAATCTTTGTTAGAATATGGTTGGAACATGATATGATAAATGGCATCCTCCTAGGGTAATATATGTCTGGAATGAATGTTTCCAACCATATTGATGGCATGTTTCCCACCATACCCTCCATTAAATAACTCGGGTACTTGAATTCTTTACCCTAATTACATCTCTTCATTTGGGATTCCACTTGGGGACTAATTCATGACCTTGTGCAGGCCTTCCAATTGGCTGGCTAGGTGTCTCATCGCCTTCCTTATCTCATGCATCTTGCCACTATAACACCCTCTACGAGGAGGATAGATATCAATGGAATGCTTGTATCTTGGAACTTCCAAAATCCAAGACACCAAGTATTGCCAGAATTAAGACTACCACCACATGAAAAAGAAAACAACAAGACAAATCAACAAGACAAATCAACTAAAAATCACTTTGAAATACAAATAGAAACAAAAAATGAAAATAACAAACCTATCCATATTTTCAACAATGAAAATATGTTCATTACCATCCATAGGTGACCTAAAATTTTGCTTCTCTCCCCATATATATGTTTAATTTTATGGACCAGATTTGACAACCATATAATTTATTGCACTTTCAACATTTAGTCAAGAATTTTCATCATTAACCATTAACCAATAGAGTACTAACAATGTTAATTTTATTAGGGCTAGAAGTCTTTGTTGTATATAATTTCATTTTAAAACATTTTCACGTTGCATAAACCTCATATCATGATAAGAAATTATGTAGAGATAACATTAGCAATAATAATGCAACGGAACCGTTTTAGGTATGTCATGATATCTCTTTCATAGGGCTCAACATATCTCCTTCATATCTCTATCATAATATTTTCTTATATCACAGATAAGAAGCCCCAAAGATGTTGTTGTCGTACTCAATAAATAGGGCCAATTAGGTTGTTGTTGCAACACAAGACTGAGGCTCATTAGGGTGTTGTTACACCACAACACAAAAATGTGCCTCATCCTCGAGCCACTTAGTCCTTCTTCTATCCCCATGAGTTTGGAAACTCTATCCTTACTGAGGTTGTATTTTTTAGCTTGGTACAGTAGGCGCAGAGGTAAACGTGGAAATATATATCCTTAGATGTCTTTGAACAAACTAGGAGGTGTTAGCCACATTCCCCCTGCCCACAGTGGTGCTCTCAGAAAGAGAAACATGACCACTAATGTTGCTGCAAGTTCGATTCCCATGCTCATCCCTAATCATTGCTCTCTTCTCCTTTTCTACTCTCCTTCCTTTGGCGAGTAGTGGCAAGGATTTGGTCTTCCTACATTCTTTAAGATAATCCAAGGGTTACTGGGGTGGGGTGGCTCAAACCTTTTCAACCAACCATCTCGATTCCTCAAAAGTCACAATATTTAAATATTTAATGGTGCCAAAATTATTTAAAATGAAGAGTACAGGAATTTAATCATTAAAATAGGAGTAGATCCAAATGACAATGAACCCATCAAGACCCTGTTATAGAACACAAAATATGAGGTGCAATCATTAAGGTAGAAATGAAAAATTCCAGAGACTGAGCACAATCAAATAGTAGAGTTGGATCAAGTTGAAAAAATAAAAAGAGTTATTAATAGGAGAATTAGTTGAAAGAAACACAGAGATTGTTATTTTGCAGGAACGAGTGTAGAGCCTACAATTTTTCTTTTTCTTTTTCTTTTTTTAATGGCCAAAAGCCTATTATTTTTTTGCTTCATCATGGACGTAAAAACTAAAGAAAATCCCAAAAACTTAAGGGTGTGGCTAAAGCTTGAACAAAAGCCTAATGATTATAAAAAATGAGTTTGAAAACAATGTAGCAAATAATGTTCGCACTCAGTGGAATATCTAGAATATCTAGAATATGTAACTATCCATTATAGGAAAAATAATATTTAGATATAATAATGTTCAAAATACAAGATATGATATCTGATATATTACGATTACAACAAGGGACCAGATTATATACAAGGCAATGTTCCCCCTCATGAATAGTCATGTCCTTTCAAGACATGCTCTTTCATAACTAACTATACTTAATCATTATTTATTTTTATTGCATTCAGGAACTCTACAACCCAAAATGGGGGATATATTGAGGCAAAATGTAAGTATGTCAACATTTTTAAAATTTTGGGAAAAATATATATAGAAAAATAAAATGTCTCCTTCATATGACTTAATTAATATTCAAACTAAAACATATATAAATGTAAAATGTATTATCATGTAAAATGTAAGGCATAAAGCTACCAATTTTATCAAGAGAAATTAGTTTATCTATAATGTAAAGTTAACATACTTTTGTTTCTTTAACAAGTTACTTCTTTATATATTATTATTGGTATAATAATAAATAATATTGATTATTATTATTCCAATATAATATAATAATAATTATCTCCATTATAACTATTATTATATTATACCTTACATATATTATTGATTACATAGTTATAATTCATGATCATATGGATGGAGGGAGGAGAGAGAGGGAAAAAGAGAGAGACAAAGAGAGGGGGCCTAGGAAGAGAGAGTGGGAGTGGGGAGAGGGGGAGAGAGAGAAGTAGAGAGGGATGGAGATAGTGACAAAGTTGGAGGGAAGAGAGAGAGAGAGAGAGAGAGAGAGAGAGAGAGAGAGAGAGAGAGAGAGAGAGAGAGAGTGATGTAGAGGAGATATAGAGGGAGGTGGAAGAGAAAGGGAGAGAGAGGAAGGAAGAGAGGGAGGACTTGACACATAGAAGGAGAGAGGGAGGGAGATAGACAAATATGGAAGGGGGAGAAAGAGGGAAGAATAAAGAGACACATAGAGACAAATACATATATTATATAATATTATATAATATTGAACATTATTAACTATAGTGGAAGAGCAAGTAATGTTTCAACAAAAGGTAAGATAAGTTGGAGTTAGAAAGCCATGAATATTTTGATTTTTCACTAAAATAGATGCACCAATTTGTGTGCAGATGTTGATTCCTAATCCTATTTGATTAATTTCAATGGATTCATTGATTTTGATGTAGTTGTTTATTTCTAATTCTATTTAATTGCTTGCACTCGATTTATTGATTTCAGTGTAGATGTTGATCTCTAATCCTATTTGATTGCTTGTACTGGATGCGTTGATTTTAGTGTACATGTTGATTTCTAACCCTATTTGATTCCTTTCTCTAGATGCATTTATTTTAGTGTAGATGTTGATTTCTAATCCTATTTAATTGCTTGCACTAGATGCAATGATTTCAGTGTAAGCACAAAAAAATATTTATGACATGCATTGATCTCTGTGCTACAGTAATTCAACCATAAATAAAATACTTGAATTTTAATCTTAAATAAAACTTTCACATATAGGAAAGTTTTCTTCTTGAAACCGTAAACTATTTGTAATTGACTACATTCTTATTATTCCCATTTTACATCATTTTCAAACATTTCAGGGACATGTGCTTTCCAAATGAAACCACATACCAAATCATGGCTAGACAAACTAGCCATGGGAGTCAAAAAGAGGGTGATAATTTTGATGGAGTCTTGTTTCCTGGTAATAAGTGATGTTCCCACAACAACTGCACTTAATATTATGTCATTGGGTTCATATGATAGTTAAATTGGAATGGATTGGATGTAATCCCGTAGTACTGAAGTAGACTACTATGGTAAATTGTTGCAACACCTCAATGATGAAGGTGAGTAAAAGGTATTTCAAGGGATAAGAAAATGTGTTTAAATAAGGGATATTTTAGCACTCCAAGTAAAGAAATAAAATTGAAATTGGTGTGCCATATTTATGCTCCAATTAACTAGTGTAACAAAGGAAAATGACCTTAGAATGGAAGATCATCCCATTCTGAGACAATACAGTGATGTGTTTCTTGAGGAATTGCAAAGATTACCACTCGGGAGGGAAAATAATTTCTTTAATTAATTGGTTATGTATTTTGTTCCAGTTTCTAAATCCCCATATCACATGAGCATACTAGAATGCTAGAATTAAAACTATATTTGAAATAAATGCTAGATAAAGTGTGCATCAGACCTAGTGTATCAACCTTGGGATCCATAGTGATTTTCGTAAAGAAAATGGATGGCATGTTATGGCTATGCATTTATTACCAAAAATTAAATAAATATACAATGAAGAATATTTCCCCACTACCTATAATTAATGATCTATTTGATTAGTTTCGAGGAGTCATAATGATTTCCAAGATAAATCTGATATATTGCTATCAACAAGTCAAAATTAAAGATCAAGACATTCACAACATAACTTTTAGGATGAGATACAAACAGTCTATGAGTTTGTGGCGGTGTGAAATTCCCTAGCCACATTTTTGTGCCTGATGAAGAACCCCCTCAGTTGGCATCTACACAAGTCTGTGCTAGTTTTTTTGGATGATATTTTGGTTTGCTCAAAAGCCAGATAAGAACAAGAATAGAACTTGAAGGTGGTGTTGCAATTATTTTGGGAACACAAATTGTATGCCAAAATAAACAATTTGATTCCTTCAAAGCACAAGTATAATATTAGGGACGTGTTATTTCAAAAAAGGAGTGGTTGTGGATATAGAAAATATCAAGGCCATAATGGAGTGGCCCACTCCCTGAAATGTTATGGAGGTCATATTATTCATGGGATTGGATCGATATTACTGGAAATTCATTCAAGGTTTCTCAAAGATTGGACACCCAATCACAAATTTACAAAATAAAGGAGTGAAATTTTAATGGACATCAAAGTTCGTATCTAGTTTTGATCAACTCAAGTAATTGATCACACATTCACGTATTCTGAGAATAGCAGACCTAAAGAAGGATTTCCTAGTTTGCATAGATGCCTGCAAGGAAGGAATAGGTGTAGTCCTAATGCAAGAAGAACATGTAATATGCTTTGAGTAAAGGAAACTAAATGAGCATGAGAGGAAGTATGTTACTCATGACTTGGAGCAATTGTGCATGCACTAAATATGTGGAGGCACTACTTACTTGGGAGGAGGTTTGTGTCGATGTTAGATCATGGAGAACTGTGATACTTGTTTTATCACCCTAAATTAAATGCTAGACAAGATGGATGGTTGGATTTTATTAGCGAATTTATTTTTTATATAAAACACCATATTAAAGGAAAGGAAAATCGGGTAGGGGATGCACATAGTAGAACTCTAGAAGTAGCTCACTTGGCAGCCATGAGCACTTACAAAATTGACATTAACTTAAAGGATCAAAGAGACATTCCTACATGATGATAATTTCATGTATGTGAACGCATGCTTATAGCAGGAGCCAGAGGGAACAATAAGAAATAATTACAAGCTCATTGATGATGGTATGTTGTTGCTCAAAGATAGATGATATGTACCCCCTGTGACCTACTTGAATAAACTCATATTGGATTATTTCCACAAAAGACCTTATTCAACTCATCCTAGTTACTAGAAAATTATAATAGCCATAGGAAACTATATTATTGGCATGGAATGAAGAAGGAAAGAACTAAATATATTACCAAGTGCATGGAATTCCAACAAGCCAAAGTAGAATGCATAAACCTAACATGATTACTATAGCCAATTCAAATTCCTGAGTGGAAATGGTAAGTCACATCCATGGATTTCATCACAAGATTGCGGAAGACATCCAAACAACATGATTCCAATATGGTGGTAGTGGAAAATTTGAGAAAGGAAACTCACTTTATAACTATTAGTTCCACTCATAAAGATATTAAAATATCTTATATCTTTCATGAAGGACATATTTAGATCTCACGACATACCCAATAAGATATTTTCAAATTGGGATGCCAAGTTTACTTCAAATTTTTGCAAAGCATTGATTGTTGGATTTGGGACTCAGCTAGCTTTCAGCATAACCTATCAGCCTTAGAAAGATGGTAAATATGAAAGGGTAACTGTAATCCTAGATGACATGATGAGAATGTATGTCATGCATCAGTGGAAGAGGTGGGAAGATTGCCTGCCATTAGTATAATTTTCATACAACGATGGGTACAAGGAGTCAATGAAGATGAGACATTTTGAGGCATTGTAAGGTAGAAAATGCAATGCTCCCATTATCAAGGATGATCTAGTGGGAAGAGTGGTGGTTGGACCTGGAATGCTAAGAGAAATGGAGCAAGAATTGATTAATATCAGGGAGAAGTTGAAAGTAACCCAGGAAGAGTTATGTAGACCAACATAGAATGAACAAAGAATTTCAAGTGGGAGACAATGTGTATCTTTGCATTAGACCAAGGAAGAGTTCATTGAAAGTGGGGTCTTGTGCTAAATTAACACAAGAATTTTGTGGACCATTTTAAATTTTAGAAAGGGTGGGACCAATAGCTTACATACTACACTTGCTACCAGTAGTGAAAGCACATGATTTATTCCATGTTTCTTTTCTTAAAAAGTATATACATGACACTAATCATGTGATTGATTCGTCTATGATATAGGTGGAATCCAAGAGAGAATTCCAACACCAACCAGTATGCATCATGGATCAGAGATAGACCATTCTCCAGAATCAAGTAATAGAGTAGGTCAAGGTGTAATGGAAGAAAATTGGACCCGTTGAAGCAACCTGAGAATTTGTAGACCAAATGAGGAAGCTCCACCAATTTTTGTTTAATTTATAGATTGATGTAAGAGATATTTGTTATAAATCTTAGATTATTTGCTTTTAGCTTATATAAAATCAATGATGGTGTTCCTTTAAAATGGTGGGGTTTGTAATAGCCCTCACATTTACCCCTATTCTTGTAATTTGAATTACGACTGTAATGCCAACGTGAGAGCCATGATTGGATGATATGATGTGGTTTAAATATTTAATATAAATTTCATGATTGTCTACTGAAGGAGGGGACACCCTTATGGATCCAATTTTCTGAGGGAGTTGCATGATTTGAAAAGCCACGAGCCTAGCCTAAACTTAAATTTTGAAATCATTTACATACCTGAATGAGTCACTCGCTGATAGGTTTATTGTGAGACACAATAGGAGGAAAATTTTGTCGTGACAAGAAATCTATGAGATTGGATTGAGGAAGTGTTATCGGGAAATCTAGTGTCTATGCAGAGCTGCTAGTCCCACTAAGACGGGTAGCTATCTTAGAAACAAAAAAATTAAAGTTACTCTCATTTTCCTTTATGAGAAGTCGATAGGAGAGGATCAAAGAATACCAACCTCAATCCTTCGCTTGGTTCTTTGCTTATTCCTCCTCCTCACCGACCGGTCTTTCCCACTTCTCCCTTGACCACTCCACTTCAAAGAGTGCATGTAAAGTCAAAGCAGCATAATACCTTCAAAGTGCAGAGATCTACAATCATAAACAATATAGGACCATATATATATTGACCACACAAATGCATATACTATCAGACATACAAGAATGTGGAGGAAAACTAGAATAGCTTGATTGATGACAAGATTAGAAGAGAGGATTACAACCCATTGATCTGACCCAACATCATCCTCCCAGCATGAAAGCCCTTCTTCACCTCATGAAAAGCTTAGATCACCCAACACTATGATATTCCACCAAGAAACCAATAGCACTTCCTTACAAGATACAAAATTCCAGCCTCTGGATCTCTGGGATGAGGGATCCATATATAGATGATTGCAAGGGGGTGAGTCAGCTTTTGGGATTTTGATTAGTGTCCTCTCTCTGATAGTTCTTGATTGCACTTGGATATTGATGACATCTTACTCATCCCTGGGCGAATTCAGAGAGGCAAGTGTCACAGGAGAAGTTTTTGGAAGATTCCATGACGATCCACCTTGCAAACTGTCTCTGCCATTTGTCTACTCTCACCCATCGCACCCTACAGAAGGGCTTTCCAGTATGCATCGCACTCTTTACACTGAGTAGGTGAGATGCATCGCACCCTCTGCACTGGGCAGTCTGTATGGTCCAGCTTTGACCAGTTCTGAGCGGTTTTCTGTGGAGAACTTCTGGGAGATGATGTAATTAGCTGACCTTGTTCCTTTAGGGTGTGAAGAACAGTCTTAGGGACTTAGGAGCCCTTGGTTTATGGACATTTATGATTTTGGTTGCAGTGCCCAAAAATGTCTATAACAGTTTCCCCTAAAGCATGAGTTCGTTAATCTTTTGATGTCGAGTGAAATGCTTTATCATGAGGATCCGAAGTTTTTTCGAGCTGGAAGGCGACTCGTAATAAGATACAATACAATACATTGTCTTCATAATATTTTTCATGATCTAGCTGAGGCGGGCATTCCCGTGCTCAGCTTTATAAATTCATTTTCATGTACAGAAGACAGACAACCGTTTGTGTGGCAGACTGATGATTCTGATAGAGCCATCATCCTTTGATTTGGATGATTATCTGTGTAGCAATGATGTACATTTGATGTCTTTATTTTCCTGAATATATCATAGCCCAGATGGATGAAACTAGATTCGGGGTCTTCAAACTCATCCAATCTTCACTCGGAGTACAAGTTGATCCATGTGAAAGATGTTCTGGAGTCGAACATGGAAAGACATCGCTTGATTACCAGCCAATGATGTAAGCTATTAACAGGTACAAGAGGAATCACTGATAATGATGATGACCCTCAAGGTACTACAGTACAATTCTCGTGGTGTGAAGAAGGGACTTGGTGTCGAACACCACGCAAAATCTTTCGGTCAAAGGCCATTAATGTAAACCTGTCGCTGGAAGTGAGAAACTTTCCATTGAGGCATGCAAGCTTCAAAGTACCAAAAGGGTTATTCCTAAGTCGACTTCTTGGATAATGAGCTGATGTTGACAAGAAGCAACCCATCGCACGAGGGCCTTAATGAATCCCACATCTACGACACGGAACGAAGTAAATGATTTTGGAGGTGAAAACGATCTGATGATACAGGGTTCAGGGTGGCGGTCATTAAAGAATGGAGTGTGAATGTATTGTAGCGAATGAGACACAGGTGAATTGTCTGAGCGACCTCTCTTGAACATACCAGCGACACTGACATGGATTGGTAGTGTTAACCCCAAATATGGATGGTGCGATGGACCAATGGTGATATGACTGGTGAATGGAATAACCCAACCCGACTTGGACATGGAGTGAAAGTGTCATGTTCAAGAGCGACTTTGCTACCAATAAAGTTTCTTCAAGTTTTCTTCCCAATCTTTCCTCAGTCATTGCTCACCAGTACCTCTTTATTTTTATCAAGCTTGAGGAGGATAACATATGCTTGTTCTATAATTTTCCCTTCGAGCAAACCCGTTGCTATGTTTTAACGAGCCTAGTGATAGTGAAACTCGTTCTTGTCTATATGGACAAGTTTGTCGCTATTGGTTTTAACGAGTTTAACGAAAAAGATAACTCGGTCCTTTTCAATTTTAGAGAGTCTGAAAGGGACGTAAATGAAACTCCAATAATCCTTTTTCATCATATACTCCCTCAAGTCCGAAAAGTATAAAATAATACGAAAGGGATGAATTTTCGATAATTTTAACGAGCTGAACAAAACAAGCACTCAATCTTTTTGTGTAATAATTCCTCAGGTCCAAAAAGATTAAAATCTAGAGGAGGGATAGCACTCCCGGTAGCTTTAACGAGCTGGAGAGGCCAATTGCTTGGAAATCTTTTCATATTTTACGAGTCAGATGAAAAGAGCTTAAAGGAGACTCGTCTTTTGAGGAACGAGTGATAATTTTAGGTAGCAGCTGATTCCAAGTAATGTTTGGAATTTTCCAATCATGGTAGTGTCACAAGGATGGCTAACAGGATCACTCTTTGCATCTGTTCCTCAAAAGGGGTAAACAATCAAATGGAGGTGAATGATCGGCTAAAATAGAGTGGAGGTGATGATGAGAACACAACCAGGGCTCAAAAGCTGATGATAATGCATTCACAATGGTTATTTATTGGAAATTGGTTCATTTTTTAATGAGCTTATACTCTGGCGGAAACATTTGCTCATTGCTTAAGTTTAATTTTTAACGAGCTTGAACTTCACATAAAAACTGCTCGTGCCAATCGTATAATAGGGATGTCTCATCGATAGATTCCATTTTTATGGAGCTTGCACCTTTCGAAGCTATGCTCCATTGCCTCTCGTATAAGAGCTAGGAACGACCAACTATGCTCATCTACTTAACTACCAAGATAACTACCAAGGTTAGGTAGGAAAAGTTTTCCTTTACTTCGCTGGTGCCATCTGGCCCCTGCAGAGACGAACGGTCGACTCGACCACTCACCCGACTTAGGCAGTTGAAGTCAGCGGAACCATAGAGTTAGCGTTATGTTGGTCGCTTTTCACTTGCTCACAAAAGGTTTGCATGCCCCCAGGTATAGTGAAGCAAAGTTTCCAGGTTACCATTTAGAAGTTCTTGCGTTCGCAAGATGGTTTCCATCCACACAGTAGATAGAAACACCTCCTCGGCTTAGTCCATTTGGACAAAGGTTCAAATCACCTAACCTTGATGAAGGAATCTTATCCCGGTCTAATCCCATTGTCCTATACAGATGGGTATTGGACCAGTCATATATCCTTCGTGGAAACTTACCCTATACCCAGAGTTTCCCTTCTGAAGCAGACCATGGTGCATGCCCCCTGGGTTTCAGTCATGTCCCCCCGAATTACTCGCGTTCTTCAGGTGGACGGACCGAAGATTGATGAGACATTCCTTGCGTGAAAAGACCATTTAGGGATGGAATTTTACTATTAGCTATGTGTGAGACGGGGAACGAAAGCTGGTCTACGAGCTGGACCATTCGGCCTTCATGCGGAAAACACATTACTCTAATGAGTGAGGAGACAATGGCTCCCATGCTATAAATATAGTCGCGCCCAAGGAGTAGATTATAATCTAGAGGTCCTTGGACTACCATTACGTTCATATAAACGGTTTTCCTTCTCAACATTATAGGTACATTGGGAAGGATCCCTAGCGGTCGACTGGTTCCTTTGTTGTCAGATTTCTCATCTCAAGTAGAAGCGATGGCGAATCAAGTGCTTTCTAAGAAGTTGAGGAAAGGATACTCACAGAAGCCCCTTCATCTACGATGGTACCGACCATGACCATTTTGTAAGCTTGTACAATGATTCGGAATGGCACACTAGCTGGTAAACGGGGTCTGCCTAGTAGATTCCAATCGAAGGAAACGACTAGGTTGCTTGGAGGTGGGACCAAATAGATGGCCGGATATGACTCTGACGAACTTCCTTCCTGCGGTAAAGGAACGGGTAGATTGCCCCCATGTTCATCAGAGTCTGTGTTTACGAAATAATTTGAACAGTGTCGTTCTCATTCTCTTCGGTGATTGTATCATCTGAAGATGGACCTTCCAAAGGCAATACTGGGTTGACTGCCACCTCAACCTTTTGACTTTCATCTGGTATGAATTCAGTGGTTTTATCTTCAATGGCAGATGTTTCGACCGACCACAATGGCATGTCGATCGGATTTTCAACTAGTGATGGACTCGGCAAGAGTTTCTTTTATCCAGGAGGAAGCCGTAGCGGTGAAGCAGGACGGTTATCCAAGACTCTTTTAGCTTCGTCTAGGAAGGGACAATGGTGGACGACGTGATCGCCTTCACACAATTTACAAGGAAATTTACATTTCCTTTTCTATCCAAATGCTTCGCTTTCACTAGTTGATGGTGTACTTTCAACATGATCTTCAGAGGTTGATGACACCGGATTGTGCAAATAAGGAGACCAGTCCCTTAAGATCCAAGGGATGCAAGGAAAATCTCGATGATAGTGGTCTCCTTTGCAAATGACACATGGATATTTAGGCTTGGACAGTGCCGTGTGTGGATTTTCACTAGACGATGCCCGATTACCCCTTTTCGCCTTTGGCTCCTTCTTCTTCTTCTATTTCTTCTCCTTCCCCTTCTTCTCCTTCTTAGTTACTTGATTTTTGGCTTTACCAGCTTCATCAAGAGAAGAGGAAGGAGGAGAGGGAGAATCAGACGAAGTAGAAGGTTGGGGGGTAGCTTTAGTATCATCTAGTTGCTGACTTGATTGTTCAGGAATCATGGTGTTCCGAATGACGGAGGTCGAGAAGAGCCATATTAGCAAGCCAATCTTCAATCCTGGAAGTGACAATGTGGCCATATGAGGTGCCCCAACATCTCCCCAAGAGGAGAAAGGACTAGGATTTCCTCCAAGGGGAAAACCTTGGTTGGTGGACTCCATTCTCCTCAACCTAAGACCAATGTGGGAATGGTGATATTATTCCAATTAAAATAAAGTTTAGAAGCTTTGACACAACTTATTTTTTCAATTTTTAAGAGTCAAGAAAAAACAAAAGATGACTCTAGTCGCCTTCGATTTTTAATGCGCCTGAAGTGACAAGTGCTTAGATGGACCTTTTCCTTTAAGGAGTCTGAAAAGGAAGGAAAGAGACTACTCCGGAAATCTAGACAGAGGGATTACCAAACCAAGCGCAAAAATGTAGAATACTTTTTATGGTACGGCAGTCAATCTTCCTGAATGTTGTGTTCAGTGCATTGCGATCGATAGGGTGGCAGACACGGCTTCCTATGGATAAAGGATATAGCATATTGTGGTCTCTCAATATATACTTGACGGTACATGGGACCATAAGTCCGTACTGGAACTTGTCATCTCAAAGAGGAGGAATCACCCAACCAACAATGAAAGCGATAGTTACCAGGCCTTACGATGTCGGAATACTTCTCTAGCCTAGACTTCTAGATGTTGTGCGTTAGGTTCCAAAGCGTTTTTATGTTCATTGAATTTATTTTACAGTTGATCTTTCTTAAGAAATTTGCCTTTCAGGTTCACCACGTGATGTAGATATACAATTCCTAAAATGCAATCTAAGATGATAAACAATCGTTTAATCTTCTTTTTGCAATGAAAATCCTAGCTACTAAAGAAAGAGAGATGGCATTCTCTCAACATAGAGCAGAGAGCACACACTAGATGCACTTTCCTAAATCAAACCAACAAGCAGTCTAAATGAAAATGAACATGAATGTATTTGTTTTTAGCTTTCTTAATGTGTGAATGACAAGAAGAATGCTAAGTACAAATTTGAATTATCTTTTCAAAGCGACAGTACTAACAAATTTCTCTTCAAAAACGAAAGGAAGATAATGGTGAAACTTTGCTATTTTGAATTGAAAACTGCTTTTGACACTTGAAAAACTACTAATTCAAATCAAATACAAGAGTAATTGTATAATCAGCCATCAAGAACAATACAATTCTTTTCTTTGACTAAAAACGACACTTGCGACACTTCCAAAGCAAAAGACGATAGTTTGATTATGCTACTTTTTGTAAAAGAGAACTGTAAATGGTGCACAATACATAAAAAAATTCACAACTCTTTGCACTATGGAGGCAGAATCATGTAAAGGAAGGGAGTTTCCACAGTGGTATACTGATCATAAACAACAAAACTCCTGAATAAAGCTGAAGAGAGTGAACACAAAACCAAAATCTGAGAGTAGAAGAGGTCTTATCTTATCAGCTCACTTGCAACATAGGGAAAGTACGATGTAGCGCACCTACTGCACATGAGAGGTGTGATGCATCCAGATTCCCAAGAGGAGAAAGTGTGATGGTCCAGGGACGAGACTTCAACTTGGTTCTGGGTCACAATTTGCAGCTTAGTTCAGGGATTTAGGCTGAGCTAATGGTAGTCAGTAAATAGAAATCATAGGGGTTGATCTAATGAGGTTACTAGAGCCACCACTAGCGAAATTAGGATGTTTGCAAATCAATTGTTCAGTTTATAAACAAAGCTCAGAGATAGAATGAAGCAGCATTGATCTACTTTGCACTTGCATAGCAAATGCAGTTCGAAGGCTAGCTAGCTTAACTTCAGGCTCCGTCTGTAAGTTTATAAAACAAACAAATATAGACAAGCAAACAATCTATTCGCTTCCCAGTGGAGTTTCCATTTTGTTATCGGGAAATCTAGTGTCTATGTAAAGCTTCTAGCCCCACTAAGACGGGTAGCTATCTTAGAAACAAACAAATTAAAGTTACTCTCATTTTCCTTTACGAGAAGTAGATAGGAGAGGATCAAAGAATACCAACCTCAATTCTTCGCTTGGTTCTTTGCCGCTTCTCCCTTGACCACTCCGCTTCAAAGAGTACCTGTAAAGTCAAAGCAACATAATACCTTCAAAGTGCAGAGATCTACGATCATAAACAATATAGGACCAAATATATATTGACCACACAAATGCATATACTATCAGACATACAAGAATGTGGAGGAAAACTCGAATAGCTTTATTGATGAGAAGATTAGAAGAGAGGATTACAACCCATTGATCTGACCCAGCATCATCCTCCCAGCATGAAAGCCCTTCTTCACCTCATGAAAAGCTTAGATCACCCAACACTATGATATTCCACCAAGAAACCAACAGCACTTCCTTACAAGATACAAAATTCCAGCCTCTAGATCTCTGGGATGAGGGATCCATATATAGATGATTGTAGGGGGGTGAGTCAGCTTCTGGGATTTTGATTAGTGTCCTCTCTCTAATAGTTCTTGATTCCACTTGGAGATTGATGATCTCTTACTCATCCCTGGGCGAATTCAGAGAGGCAAGTGTCACAGGAGAAGTTTCTAGAAGATTCCATGACGATCCACCTTGCAAACTGTCTCTGCCATTTGTCTAATCTCGACCATCGCACCCTACAGAAGGGCTTTCCAGTATGCATCGCACTCTTTACACTGAGCAGGTGAGATGCATCACACCCTCTGCACTGGGCAGTCTGTATGGTCCATCTTTGACCAGTTTTGAGAAATTTTCTGTGGAGAACTTCTGGGAGATGATGTAATCAGTTGACCTTGTTCCTTTATGGTGTGAAGCAACACTTTTAGGGACTTAGGAGCCCTTGGTTTATGGACATGTATGATTGGGGTTGCAATGCCCAAAAATGTCTATAACAGGAAGTGGAAAACACGTGGCAGTTCCCATTTCCCCTAGTGAAGGGATGAGACAAGTGAATTCCCTATAAAATGCATTGAAGATCCAAGCATACACCTTCTAGAATGCACGAAGGGATGTTAGAAAATGATATGAAATGTACAACAGAAGAAGACAGGAGTTGGTTCAGGTAGGATTTTCTAGTTAATGATCACTGGTGGGTTATGTGTGGTTGTCTCTCTCTATCGTCGGAGAATGCATGGAATTCACTACGGATAATGGAGCACATTGATCTATTGGAACAATGGCAAGAGAAGATAGAGTGATGTTGGAGTTGGATTGTAGAGCCTTGTGTGTGAATTAAATATCTGTCAATTTGGATGAAGTCACTGTGAATTATGTTAGGTCTCTATACTATATTGTCTAACCCTCTATGGTTATTGCCAGACTCAATGAATAAATAAATCAATATGGTTCTTGTTGCATATATAATAAACCACTTGGTTAGTGTATTCTGGGTTATTCTAGTGCTTGTTGAGTAGCTGATAAGCCACCTACATAGTGGATTGTAGGCTCCCATAGTGCTTCCTATGAATATACAACTGATAAATCACCTGGATAGTGGATTTTAACTCTTGGACTCAACAATACCCCATCTAGACCTTCAAGGAATCTTTATGAATGAACTCAGAGGAAGAATCAGCCACTATGGTGAATACTACTAGAGGGAAACTAATGAACCACTTGGACAATGGACTCCATATCCTAAGTGATTGACCAAGCCTTTAGTGTGATTTCCATGAGAAAGCATCCAATCATACATTGGATCCATCTAAGCGGTGGTAAGCTAAACGAAAGTTGTGGTGTAGCTCGCTTATGATTGGGAGGAAAGTGAACGTACCTCTTTCAATTTCCATCCATATTGAAATACATAGATAAGTAGATTACAATTACATATGTTTAATGATATTCTTATGTATAATATGAGATATTTCTTGTCTTTGAATGCTAATGAATGTTTGTACTATGTTGATCATTTTTTAGTTAATGATTGATGTGATAAATTGTATATATGTTCTCTCTCTCTCTTATATATATATATATATATATATGGAGGTTTTCGGGAGGGAGAACAGCGAGGGTTTCAGATAGTTGCAGAGGTTGATCTACATGGAGGGACGCAGAGGAGGGAGCTCCACTCCCTCCTATAAGGAGGCCGTAGCCAACAGAGGCAAGAAACCTCTAGAAAATGCCAGAGGTACTGCTGAGGAAGGGAAAAGGAATATGGAAGAGGAGATAGAAGGAACCAAAACTAAGGAAAATAATAGCACAAAAGACAAGGAGGAAGAAGACAAAAAATAGGGAACTAAAGACAAAAAACAAAAGGGACCTTGTAAACCCAAAGCTGAGATCACACCCAGAGTAGTTTTAAATGATCCTGCTCTACAGGCGCACAGGGATCACATGCGGACTTATGCTATCATCTGTAAATTCATGGGATTATGGCCCATTAAAAAATCTTTATAGACGTGGATCAAATACCACTGGAAACCTAAAGGGAGCATTGACCTACATCTTGGGTCAAAGGGATTCTTCACTGTGGTGTTCACAAATATTGAAGACAAAGACAGAGTGTTTGAAGGAGGGCCCTACTTCTATGCAGCAACTGGCCTCTATATGTGGCCATGGATGATGAATTTTGTCCCGGAGCGTGAAAATTTTACTTCAGTACTGGTCTGGGTAAGGCTCTATTCTCTACCTCTTGATTACTAGCAAACTGAATCGTTAGCGGCCATAGGAAATAAATTAGGTTGTTTTGTCAAAGATTCAGAAGCCATAAGAAGGGGAAAATGTACTTCCTTTTCAAGGATATGTGTGGAAATGGATCTATCTGGAGCTCTTCCGGATGAGGTAATCTTGGAAGTTTTTGATGAAGAATGGGTGAAAACAGTAGACTGTGATCATATCCCGTTCAAATGCCATATATGCCATGAACATGGGCACCTATTCAGAGACTGCCCTCTCAGTAAAGTAGAAAACAAGAGCAAAGCTAACACAATGAAGGACACTGATAGCTTTCACAAAGTGGTAAATAGAGGAAAAGGCGGCAAAAGAGGGCCAAAGCAACATCAAAATGAAGGGAAACAGGTCAGTCAGAACAAGTTCCAAGTTCTTGAAGAGGATGAAGAGATTACAAAAGAAGATCAAGCAATGGAAGGAAGTCCTGGGGAAAAGGAGAAAGAAGAAAATCGTGAACAAACACAGGATATTGATAATCAGAAAGAGACTATGATGAGTGATGCAGAACTGGAGATGGATCAGGAAATGACCTAGAGTGAAATGGAACTGGAGGACCATGAGCTATAGGAGATTCTTGACAAGGAACACCTAGATCTGGAAGGGTTCTTGATACATGGAACCATGGGCAGGGTAGATTTGTTACCTCAAGAAGAGCTCAATAGAATACAACAGTTGTTTTTATGGAAAACTCAAGCTAAGGGGTTGGAGAAAGGAAAAAACATTGACAAGTAGGATAACAGAGGTGTGAAAATGATGAAAACAACTCCTGGATTAGCAACTAGAAACCCAGGAAAGAAAAGAGGTAGAAAAAATCAGAATGAGCTCTTGATGGAGTGTGGAAAGCTAATGATAGATTCAGGTAAGATGAAAGATCTAGCCAGCTACTCCTTTACAAATCTTTAATTATGAAGTTCACATCTTGGAATATCAGGGGTCTAGGTAGTAAAAGAAAACAGAGAATGCTTAGTAATAGAATGAAACAAGCAACACCAGATATAATCTTCATCCAGGAAACGAAATGTTCCATTCAAAAATTAAGACAAATTCATAGCAAATGGCTCAATAGATTTGAGTTTCTAGAAGTCAAAGTAGAGAATATAGCTGGGGGCATACTCACTCTTTGGAACCCCCAAAATATTGGCATAATATATGCTGAGACATCAGGGAATTATTTATCAATAGTCATTCATCCTGTAGGAGATAGGGATACCTATATGATCACGAATGTTTATGGCACTGAAAGAATAGATGATAAACTCAGGTTTCTAGATTCCCTTGTGGATCTCAGGGACAGACATCCAGGAATACCTTGGATCATGGGAGGGGACTTCAACATGATCAAATCTCTTTCGGAGAAAAAAGGGGGAACCAGAGCTCTAAGTAAAGACTCTTTAGCATTTCAAACCTTTACAGATAATATGAAACTAGTTGATACTGATACAAACAATGGCCTCTTTACTTGGAATAATAAAAGAGGAGGAGAGTCTCATGTAGCCTCCAAGTTAGACAGATTCATTATCTCAGAGGATCTTATGCTTATAGATAAGGAAATAATAGCGAGAGTTCTCCCCTTTGGAGGCTCAGATCATTGGCTAGTTCAACTGGAGATCAAGGGCATAGGTACTCCCAGGAACAGACCTTTCATATTTGAGAATATCTGGCTTTCCCACCCAGAATTCATCAACAATATTGAAAAATGGTGGTCAGAAGATTTGCAGATTCAGGGAACAAGAATGTTCCTTCTACATAAAAGATTAAAGCACATCAAGCTCAGGCTTAAAGATTGGAACAAGAATGATTTTGGCAACATTTTTGTGGGAAAAAAATCTGTTGAAAACAAAATGCAGGAACTCAACCAAGCTCTGATCACGGAAGGCTTTGATAAAGTCAAAAGTGATCAAGTTGATAAACATCATCAAGAATGGGAGAATCTGTGTAAACAAGAGGAAATATTTTGGAGACAAAAGTCTAGAGTTCAATGGCTAAAAGAAGGAGAGCGTAACACTAGATTTTTTCACAGATCCACCATGGCAAATAGAGCTCACAACAGAATCTCTTCGATCAAGGATGAGGATGGGGAGCTTCATATCTCCCATGAGGATATAGAAGTTGTGTTAGTTCAGCACTTCCGAGGCATAACTCAGGAAAACAATTCAGACAGAGAGCATTTCATCAAGGACGTAACTAGACACATACCTAAGCTGGTGTCTAGAGAGGACAATTTCAACCTTAACAAAGAGGAGGTCGGTAAGGTCCTCAAAGATATGCAGAATGGTAAAGCACCAGGACTGAAAGGTTTCAATGTGGATTTTTTTAAAGCTTGCTGGAATATTGTTAAACATGATATTTTGAATGTAGTGGAGGATTCCAGGTTGAACAAAACTATTCTGAAAGTGCTCAATACCTCCTTCATCTCCCTGATCCCTAAACAGGACATCGCTCAAACACCTGATAAGTATAGACCCATAGCTTTATGCAATGTGGTATACAAGATAATATCCAAGGTAGTGGCCAACAGACTCAAACCTCTACTTCCTACTCTAGTTTCAGGGGAACAATCCGGTTATGTGGAAGGCAGACAAATTCTAAATAACATCATTCAAGCTCACGAGGTGGTTCACTCGTTAACTAGCAAGAGGCAGGTTGGAATGATCATGCAACTGGACATAGCCAAAGCTTATGATAAGGTGAACTGGACCTATATCAAGAAAGTTCTTATTGCTTTTGGATTGATCATAACTGGGTCAGATGGGTTATGGCCCTGGTGACTTCCTCCAGCTTTTCAATATTGGTGAATGGATCTCCCTCTTAGATTTTTGTTCCTTCTAGAGGCCTTAGGTAGGGAGACCCACTCTCTCCCTTTCTTTCATCCTCATGATGGAAGGACTTGGTCGGTCTATAAAGCATGCTAAAGTTATGGGTAAGATCAAAGGCCTCCAACTAACTAAGAATGGTTAGGCACTAACTCATCAACAATTTGTAGATGATACCATGTTACAGGGAATCCCCACAGTCAAAGAAGCTATAGCCTACAAAAAAATCCTGAATGACTTTGCCATGGCTACAAGTATGGAAGTTAATCTCTCCAAATCAAAATTTTTTTCTTTAATACCAATATTGCTATCGAGAGAAATATCTCTAGAATTCTAGGCTTTCAAAGGGAATTCCTCCCCTCAAAATATTTGGGAGTTCCTCTAACTGCCAAACCCTAGCACAAGAGCATTTGGGAACAATTGATCAATAAGATGCAGGATAAAGTCAAAAAATGGACCATCGGATCTTTAAATCTGGCTGGTAGGTTGGTACTTACAAAGGTTGTACTGCAATCAATCCCTGTTTTCATGTTATCAGCTCTCCTAGCTCCAAA
Organism: Pinus tabuliformis; assembly: GCA_031772625.1. Classification (NCBI taxonomy): domain Eukaryota; kingdom Viridiplantae; phylum Streptophyta; class Pinopsida; order Pinales; family Pinaceae; genus Pinus; species Pinus tabuliformis. The sequence goes on along the minus strand of CM062804.1, from coordinate 1,207,227,477 downwards.
AGGAGTCTTACAACAATTCAGAAACATCCAAAGAGACTTTCTTTGGGGTAAGGAGGAGACAAGGAAGAAATGGGCCTTAGTTTCATGGGAAAAAATCTGTAGACCCAAGAACCACGGGGGCCTAGGCTTGGATGATCAGGAGATTCTTAGCAACATTTTAGGGGCCAAACTATGGTGGCGTTGGGTTCAAGATCCAAAGGCTCAATGGGCAAGTATCTGGAAAGAAAAATATGCCAGCTCTTGGCAAACTAGTGATCTCATAAGAATGTTTGGAAATATAAAGGGCTCATACATCTGGAATAAAGCCTGGGAGAACAGAAGCCTAGTACAAAAAAATAGTTTCTAGGAAATCAGAGAGGGAGATCTAGCACTATTCTGGGAGGATAAATGGCAACAAGAACCAACACTGTTAAAAGAGGACTTTTTGGGCCTTAAGCACGAGACAGATACCCAAGGATTAAATAAGGTAAAGGATTTCTAGGATCATACTCATAATACAGGAAAGTGGAGAATCTAGAGAAACATTGATTGCAGGGATGATAGCCCCTTGAAAACAAAAGCAGAGGCACTTATGAGAATGTTGGAACAAAGGATGATCTTAGTAACAGGGGGGCAAGACCAACTAAGATGGGGCAACAATAAAGAGGGCACCTTTAATCTTAAGGAAGCAAAAGGTATTCTCCTTGAGCTGGATTCCCATGTTCCAGATAGGATCTGGCAGAACCTATGGAGGCACCAAGGGTGGATGAAGATCAAACTCTTCATGTGGTTGGTACATCACAAGAAAATCTTGACTTGGGATAATATTAGGAAGAGGGGTGTTCTGGGGCCTTCTAGATGCCAACTCTGTGAAGCTCAAGAGGAGACAATGGAGCATATACTCAATAGCTGCATTTTCACCTCCTGGTTATGGGATACATTTGCTACCATTTTTCAACAAACCGATAGGGACAAAGGGAGTATCATTAATACCCTAAATAATTGGAGAAGAAACTTTTCGGATTATGAATTTCTTAGCTCGGCTTGGGCCCTAACACCAAGCTTCATTATATGGAATGTTTGGAAAGAAAGGAACAAGAGAATATTCAAGGATGAAAAGAATCCCCCTCATCGCCTGTTTGAGCTAATCTTGAAACAACTTAAGGAGATGGTTGGCACCACAGTACGTAATCACCCTAAGAATCCTCCCTCAGAGGCTGATTTAAGAATTCTCAGGCAGCTGGGTATGCAGGGGCTCATTCCTCAAGGCCTGGATAGGAAAGTAATCACAATGGAAACGGAGAAGGATTTCTGGCATCCTCCCCTGAAAGGTTATTTGAAATACAACATTGATGGGGCTTCAAAAGGCAACCCGGGAACTGCTGGTTTTGGAGGGGTTTTAAGGGATGAAGAAGGATGCATTATCTTCATCTTCCATTGCCATTTAGGAAAAGCCACCAACAACATGGCTGAATTAATGGCTTTGGAGCAATGCTTAGAGTTTCTGAAGTAGGACAACTGCTTAAATGTAATTATAGAAGCAGACTCTGAGTTAATCATTAACTCAGTGAAAAGAATTAGTTGTGGAACAGTGTCAGAGAAAGTCTCAAAACACTGGAGGCTAATCCAAGTTTTCCAAAGAATTCAGGGTCACCTCCAAGGACTTCGCACAGTAAGTTTCAACCATGTTCGTAGAAAGGCCAATAAACTGGCGGATCTTCTGGCCAACCAAGGTGTGAGCTGTACAGAATGCAGGGTTTCGATGGAGTGGCAGGAGTTGCCTCAGAGCAGACTAAAAGCTCTTTGTTACGAGCAAGCAGAAGAGGACAGGGAAGTGTTTCGATACAGAGCCAAGGAGGCAAGTTCGAAATGACTAGATCTCAGTATGACTCACCATTGTCTATCAGACTGTTCTTTGGTGGGGGGCAAGCCACTGTCAGCCTCAGAAATCCCCGGTGTACGTTGACCAGATTTCTCAGTTTATCGGGTGGTCGAACAGTGGGAAGGATCACAACATTCCATGGTTTCAGGTTCAGGCATAGAAGAAAGAATGCGAGGGATGAGAATCCCATCTTTTCCGGCAGTCGTAATATCCCTAATTTCCATTTTCGGGAGGTAAAACCGCTTCCATGGTGGTTTTTGGTTGATCGCATGACTCTCAAGCGGGAAATGGTTTTAGCGATTTGGAAGCGATTCCATTCAGCTTCCTACATGTGGCAGGGGGTGGAAACGAATACCGCCCCCATCGCACACTAATGTCCGGAGACCTTGTACCATGCGATATTACTCTCAACCGTTGGATTTCGTTGAGCAGATCTACGGACAGGAATGATCGTGTAGTTTGGTGGGGTTGGGTCGTTAAACACTGAACGTCTTCGCTGGGTGATTTCTTCCTCTGTCGTTGGATTGTGCGAGGAGAATGGATGGCTTTGATTGAAGATGCAAGTCTGGGGAGCTGGTGCGCGGGAGATTCTGCGGTTTTTCACACGTTCTTTTGACCACATGGCACAAACATTGTTTGTATTCCAAGGGTTTGGAGGTTACCTTTGTAGGGTTGGGGGTCATGCCTTAGGCGGTTAGCATTTTAATTTTCCTGGGTCCACGGTGATGGGTGGACGTTTGTACATTATGTAAAATATTTTTTGGCTTAATGAAATAGAAGGAACGACTCTTGCTTCAGGAAATATATATATATATATATATATATATATATATATATATATATATATAATTGTTTAGAGGATTTATGATGTCTGATAGATGGATTGTAACTTTTCTTCTGCAGTCATGCAAATATATGTATTCCTATTTAGTTAATTGATCAATCACGTATATCTAAATAGGTTTAACCAATTTCCAAGAAGTCAAAAGGGTGGTATTTATAGGTACATTTATCCTTGTACAACATTGGAAAATATGTGAATTTGGTGTTAGAGTATTAACCCTTCTTTTCGTAAAGACCTTTAATTTGGTGTCACGGACACCTATTCCCTATTACTAACCATTGCACAAAATTAGAGGTTTGTAGACCTTGGGCCCTTATGCCATAAATTCACAAAGAATTTGGCTTTCAGGCCAATCACCACTTTGTTTTGGAGAACCCCAACATTTGCTGTTATAGTGGTCGTTGACACTAGCAAAGCGTAATGGCTCAATACATATGTATATGGGTTGAGTTTGACATTGAGGTGAGCATGCCAATTGGATTGCAAAATCTTGTCCCAATGGAACCATGCCATGTTATCCCCACACTAGCCATTGACCACTAGTTTTTTTCCCTCATATTTTAGTTTGATGTATGTGCGAAGGGAGGTGAGTGTGTCAGTTTGATGGTGGAATCCATCCTAGAAGAACTATATCCATGGAACCCATTAGGTTGTAAGATCCCCAGGGAATTTACATGAACCATTTTGTGGAGAGGCCTGATGACAATGGGTCGATACGACCACAATCCTTTAGCAATGAAACATATGTGTTCAAGCAGTTTGATAAACCCAGTGTCGAGATGAGGTGTGTCGTGGTGGACCCCATTGGGATTTTGGGACATCTAGCGATCGGGCTTTCAAAAGAAGTAAGAAGAGAGTAAGGCTAATAGACCTTGATGTTGATATGATGCATGCCATGATGGATCCCACTAGGCTCTCGAGCCTTCAAGTCATGGAACGTTTAAATGAGTTAAGCAGAGAGCTCTAGTCCAATATGATGTGTATATGTAGACACATAGTCTAGTTGGTGACCATCGACCTTCATCCATTTCTCTTGAGCAACCCAATTTGTAATGGTGCGAGTACCCTATGAACCGCATGAGGGGGTGGTTGTGTGGAAACATGTGGGTCAAGTAGATAAACCATATGGAGACCTATTGATGACATGGGTTCTTTTAATGAAGTAAACTTCTAATAGGCATAACATCCTACCAATGATTCAGATTGAACTAAAATTTATATCGCCTAAAAACTCTTGACAAATTGAATATAATGTTGGCATTACTTTAGGATTAAAAGACTTTGAGAAAAGAGGTTTTTGTAACCCCTTATTCATAACAGACCTTGGAGATCAGGGACAAGTGAGTTCACTCCCATAACATGGGATTCTTTTAAGGCGGTGGGAGGTGTTACAGACAGCGAGGGAGTGAGAGAGAGGGAGAGAGAGAGAGATATAAAGGAGGGAGAAATAGGGGTGTGAGAAAGAGAGAGAAAAATGGAGAGAAAGATAGAGAGATAATGATGGGGAAAGGAAAATACAGGGAGGGCCAAGGAATAAGGAAATGGAGAGAGGGATAAAAAGAGGGATGGGAGGGGGAGAGGGGAGAGAGGGGATAAAAATATGGATGGGGAGTGGGGGGAGAGGGAATGAAGACATATGAAGAGAGAAAGGTTCAGAGAAAAGGAGGTAGAGAGGGAGCGAGAGAAAGAGAATGGAGGGAAGGTTAGGGAAAAGGGGGAGAGAGAGGGGTGACAATCTTTTTGTTTCTTTTTGGGGTGGGGGAGGAAGGGGCATATATCAAATTTCTAAAAAAACATAGATATTTTATTTTCACTATAACATTGATTGGTGGGCCTACATTGAAATCGTAAAAGAACTCTCACTAGTATAGAGGAGGACATACATAGTAAAGGAAAAACAAAAACAAAATTATGATTATGCTAGGATAGTGGGGCTTCAATAGATTTGTTTATATATATATATTCAATAGATTTGTGTATATATATATATATATATATATATGGGAAAAATAGCTCTACATAAGAACTAATTGTTATCAATAACTGTACAAATTTGTTTGAAAAAAATAACATCTACATACCAAATTTGGTGCCATGTGAACATATACATTATGTTTTAAGAAAAAATAACATACCACTCTTAAAAAAACACCATTTTTCTTGAGTTATATCAATTTTCCATAAATAAAAGTTATATATTGGAAAAAAAATCAATTTTCTACATTTCATCTTTTACATCATATTCTAAAAACTTGTACAAATACTTCTAATAATTCCTTTTAGCCATCACATTTCTCATTTTCGAAATTTTCATTCCAACAAACTTGTCATAATTAAATAGCCCTCTTATTATTTTTTAATTTGTGAAATTCAATTATCCACGTTTTTAGAAATTATTGATACTTATTGTTTGATTTTATCTTAAATGGGTTATTTGTGCTACTTTTGTATTCAGATATTTATTTTAATAACTTACACTATTAATTAATATATAAAATAAATTATATTACTTATAAATTTCATTTTTAAATATATATTTTCTAATAATATTAAACTTATCTATATAAAATACTTATTGTTATTACATGATTAAAAAAATTTTAAAAACCAAATCTTTGAATTGTGGTTAAGACTATAAAAACTATTAAATTAGAATAATAATTTTAAATTATCACATATATATAAATAAATAAATACAGTAAATCAATATTACATTTAGGCATAAATTCATAATGGTTTGATTTTTAAACTTGTGTAAACTAAAGTTAATAGTAACTCAAAGTTAGTTAATCTCATATTTTAAAATATTTAAATATATTATTAAAAACATTTCTTTTTTTATTTGGAATTGTAAAAGGAAGAAGGGATAAATTTATTTCCATAATAAATTTATAAAAAAAAATCGAGATAATAATTTGAAGTAAAAAAAAAACCTCATTTTCATTCAAAACTGCTTACTACTCATAATATGGCTTATCCCTTTTGTCTCTAGATATACGATGAAATCATCACCACTTTCCATATCATATCATGGCATCATCTGCGAGTTAATCACTTATGGCTTTTGATTCAGCTACCATTTTCTCATGAAGTATACCTCTTGAATCTACCAATGTGTAAGGGAAATATCCTTATCACCTTCACTTTCTTGAATAGATTGTTACATAAAGTTCTATGCAATCCAAGTAATCAACTCATTTAATTGAGATTCGTGATGAAACTCTGACTTCACCGTAGCCCAAGCAATCCACTGAGATCATCATGAAAATCTGACTTCGCCGTGATCCACGCAATCATCTGATCTAATTGTTTTGTCTCTTCTTTAAATTTTCGCCTTAGTAGTCACTCGAACAACCCGCCAAATCACCATGTGTCTTCCAGATCATTCCAAATTATAAGTGGTTCCCTCTTTACCAATGTTTTTAAAAATGCTCAAGACCTTTATACTTCATATCATGTGCAGTTGGATGGTACAAAATAATTGTCATTTATACCTTCTTCAAAAGTTGAATACCATAAATTGCTATCAGAATATCCAATCTTTCATGCACAACCAGACTGGATTGCATAAAGTAAAATGTCCAGAATCTTTGAAAGCCTCTTGAACTTTACATCTACTTCCTCTCAGGTTTTACAATCCAATTTAATTGAAAATGCACTTTACCTCTAACAAGTGACTGCAACAGCCACGACGTTCTTGTGGGGGCTATCACTGTTACAAAATGACTGTCCACACCTCATTTTCGAGTTGGTATCATTATGTTTAATGCCATTTCTATACTTTATATAGTTCATGTTGTATATATTTGTCAATTGTCTTTTTTTCGTGAAAAAAAAAACAAAAACAAAACAAAACAAAACTTTCATTCATTAAAGTGTGAAAGTTTTACAATAGCAAGGTATTTTATCCTTTGTAGCAGTTCAGAACACAGATATTAGGTGTACACCAAAATCTGGGTGTGGCCAGAGTAGTGCAGAGTACAAAATCCGTTCACATCTAGAAAACTCAAAACAAGGTCAGTGCATGATACAGTAAAAGAAATATGGTCTATAAACTAGACAGTGGTAAAAACTAGTCCCATCAAGGGGAATAGTCCACAAAAATTTGGGATAAAATAACAAACCAAAAATCATTCAGGAAAAAACCCCAAAATTAGATTGTAAAATAATCCAATGACCGCTCCCAACAATCAAGCCCCATCTCAAAGACCATGAAGCCGGGGGGAAGAGGAAGACCCCGTTTAGAAAGTGCATCAGTCATAGAGTTTTGTTCCTGGTAAACATGCTAGAAGGAGATAGTGGAGAAGGATGCCAGGAGATCATGGGTTTTTTCATCCAGTTGCACAGCAAGGGAACCTCCAACAAGTGTTTCCCATGAATCTGATTGATCACTGTCAATGAGTCAACCACGATCAGAAGGTTGTCCATGTCCATCCATGAGGAAACTTGTAGCGGAGTCCATAGTGAAATCAGTTTCGCTTTGCAGTTGTCGCCATCACCACCATGACAATGAAAATGGTAACAAGTTATGGGATCAAGGGAAAGGTAAAACCCACGGCCGCAAATGCCACCTAAGGCGGACCCATCGAAATGGAAGATGGGGAAGATGTTGTCTATGTCAACCAGTATGATAGTCCTTCGAGGATCCAAATGGAACTAGGGGCTGACTTCTTGGAAGTATTCAACAATGTTCAAGGCCACAAGTTGGACACGAGGTTGTTTGTCTTCGAAAATAAGCATGTTTCGTGCACTGCCAGATGCCCCATAATGTGTGACAGTCTCGTATGCCTTAGCATGAACAGACAAAGTAGAGAAACATTCCATAATCAAGACAAAGTCACACAACAAAGGGACATCAAGGAGTATCGAGACTTTCATCCAAACAACCGCAACAAAAGAACATTTTATAAATAGTTGTGTGCAGTCCTCTGAATCCAGCCCACACATGGGGCATCTGTCGGGGCCCATGAAACCCTTCTTGATCATCAAGTCCCAAGTAAGAATACGGTTATGTAGAGCCAACCATGAGAAGCACTTTATCTCAAGTGGGGCATTCCACTTCCACCAAGTAGTAGTAGTAGTAGCAAATGGTAGAGGTTGAGAACATGAAGTGATATGACCATATACTTCATTGACAACAATGCAGTTGGTCACACCATGTCCACCCCACACCAGTCGGTCGCAACATGTCCACCCCACACCAGTCAGTCAGAGCATAGAGTGGGACGAATTCCAGCCATGTGGAGAGAGCGACGGTATTCATCCCATTCCCTGGCCAGGTGATTTGGTAGGCCAATCTACCCAGCATGTGGCCAAGCAAGAGCAACATTTGGGAGATAGACCCTATCCCAAAGATTGGCCAATGTAGAGATCTCCTGTGGGTTCAGAAAATGTATCAAGGGGGTTATAAGGATATGGCAGTCATTCATACCTTTGATGACATCTAGGACGACAAGTTTTTTACTACCATCCCCTACCAACCACCGCAAGTTGTTGCATAGCCATGGAATTGTCCGACAAATACTACACCAAACAATAGATGCACCATTTGTATGGAGCGCCCCAACAGCCACCCAATCCTCCATACCCGCCTGTGCAATATATTTACTGAACATGATTTTTTGCCACATGCCCCTAGCATAAATATCCTCTAGAGGGACGAGGCAAGTAGAGCAATATTGAAGCATCAAGAATCAAGGAGTCCCCAACCACCAAAGTTGACAGGTTTCGATAATGTACTTAAACTGAGTAGGTGTATCTTTTTTTTTCTTTGTGCCAAACCATAAGAAGTTGGCAATGATATTGTCAATTTGGTGGATGAGGGACTGGGGAATATGAAAGAGATGGCATAAAAAATTTCTGGGATGCTCTGTAGTACAACTTTGATCAGGGTAACCCGGCCTCCCAAGGTGAGCCAACGATGGTCCCAACAAGTAAGCTTCTTTTTGAAATTTGTAATAAGCGACTCCCAATCATGTGAAAGGTGTTTGTTTGGTTTTAAAAAGCATCCCAGGTATTTGAAGCCATCTATCATGGAGCAAATATTTATCCCAAATAATGTAGCAATAGCTAGAAATTATATCCGAGCCTTGGTCATCAGTGATTAATTTAGTTTTGGAGGAATTGATGATTAATCCAAGCCTTCCCAAATTTGTCAAATATCTTGTGAAATGATTCCCATTTAGTGATCTCAGTGGCCCAACTCACAACACATCATCAACGAACATGAGGTGGGTCACTTTGCAGTTTTTAGAGATTTTACAGCTAGTAATTTCCCAGATTCCTTCATGGCTATGGTACTTCTACTGAGGGTGGCGATGGTACTTCTACTGAGGGTGTCCATGACTAGTATGAGAAGTAGTGGGGACAGAGCACAACCCTGCCTGAGTCCCTTGAAAAATTTAAAGAAATTTGTAGGTTCGTCATTTATGAGGACTGCCATGGAAGTAGATTAATGCAAACCATGATCCACTGTACATGATAATGAAAGAATCCACTTTTGTATAAAATCATTGTGAGAAATTCCCAATCAACATAGTCGAAAGCATGCTTGATATCAATATTCATGAGACAAGATTTTATCTTCTTGGATTTCACTGAATGAATACACTCTGAACAATGGAAACGGCATCTTAGATTTTCCTGTTAGACATGAAACCAAATTGTTCCGACAAAATATACGGCGAAATAATCTTCTTTATCGTATTGGCTAGGAGTTTAGACATCATTTTATATACAGAACTGCAGAGAGAAATAGGCCGATATTCAGAGAAAAGTAAAGAGTTTGATTTCTTAGGAATTAAGGTAAAAAAGGTAGAGTTGATTGACACCTAGAATATGTCCATGAATTTTGAGAGCCTCCGCCATTTTGACCAGCTCAGAGCCCATCAATTCGAAAAAAATGATGAAAATTTTCGATAAGCCAGCCATCGGGGTGAGGGCTATTGTCCGTGGCCATCTCCTTGATGGAATGTAGCAGCTTGTCTTCATGAATAAGAGTGTCCATAATTGCAACGTCATCCTCATTGAGCATTACCGGGAACACGTCAACAAGATCCATTTTTGTGATGAAGTTTGTTCCCTGTCCAAATATTGATGTCTGAAACAACGGAACCCTTCCAGTTTTATATCTCTGTTATTGGATAGAGTATTTCCTGAAGTATCTAACATCGCCCAGATGGAATTTTTTTGTCTCCGCTTAGATGCAGCACGGTGAATTTTTTTTGTTTTGCGATCTCCGCCATTAATCCATTCTTGCCTACTTTTCTGTCTCCACTCCTCTTTCTAAAGTTTGAGTAATTTTCTGTCTCCACTCCTCTTTTTAAAGTTTGAGTAATTTGTCCCGCTTGAGCGCCAAATCCAATATTAGATCCAAGAAATAATCTAGAAGAATTAGATTCATGAATAAGTGTGTCCATAATTGAAATGTCATCCTCATTGAGCATTACCGGGAACACGTCAACAAGATCTCCACTCCTCTTTCTAAAGTTTCAGTAATTTTCTGTCTCCACTCCTCTTTCTAAAGTTGAGTAATTTGTCCCGCTTGAGCGTCAAATCCAATATTACCTGTTGCCGCTGAATAGAGAAATAATCTAGAAGAATTAGATCCAAGGAGAGAGAAATTTTAACTTCAATAAAATGAAGCTCTTTTTTCAGGTTGGATTAACAGTTGTATATCCATACTTTGACTTCAGATTTAAGCCGTATTAGCTTGTTTCGAACCAACAGAATAAGATTATTTGTAACATCAGCGACACGAGCGCATCATGATTCATGGACTAAGGACGCGAAGTCTGGGTCATTTCGGTTACATAAATAGGTTATGCATATGTGTCTCAATTAAATTAATAATGTCATATTTTGGAACAGTGTCGATCTCTATCAAGTTAGACAGCATTTGATATTTAAGATTTTGGGTGCTGTATAGATTTTTGATAGTGTTGAATCTATTTCTACTATAAAAACATGATTCATGCATTTTTACTGTCAAATTTTTAAGGAGAAAATGCTCAGATTCTGGTGAGTTTTTGTAGTCCAGACAAATTTGCCACTTGTGTCGCAGGGAGAGCCAAAACTTCCCAGCCATTTTTTTCTAAAAAAAAGTGATAATAAAAATGCTTGAATGGTGTTTTGATAGTAGAAATGGATTCAACATCATTATAATCGAAAACCCAAAACATCTAAAATCTTGAAATTTCAGTTGTAAACTGATTTCCAAAAATTACCGCTAATTTTAAAATCTTAATTTCCATTATCTTCCGGGAATAAAAAAACAACTCATTACACTACGGCATAGGAAAACAACAAAACGTTGCAGTACTCCAGTATGCTAGTTCCTTCAGACAAGTTAACTGGCTCATGGATTATTCTCTTTCCACATAGCTTTTTGGATATGTTTAGACTAGGGAAGCTTCCCTGAATTATAATAGAATGATTGATAGGACCCCGCTGCTTGGCATATTTTCCATTAAAAAGTGCATTTCCTGCACAGTTACATGACTCATTGAATGAATCGCTGTTGTGAACCCTACTACATTGAATGAATCATGAATTGCAGTCTTAACTTTTACGCAACAGTTCAAGTTTGACAACTATACCGACTGCCACCTTTGGAATGCGATTTTCCCGGGGCCATCTCATTAACTTATGAATGAAGGTTTGTGATTTTTTTTAATGAATGGATAGGATTGCACATTAATGGAATGTGCTTTTTTGATAAAATCCAAACACACTGAGTTTCCCCAACACGACTGATCACTTAATAAATATTATTTTATGAATAAAATCGAATGGGCAGTGTGTTTTCCCACGTGGTTGATGGCCTTCCCCTACTAACGTGGCCTCTTGTAGTCCCAATCCGTTGTCATGCATTTCCATCCGCTAGCGTCCCCGTCACCTAGGGTGGCAACATTAGAGTCGTCATGCTCTTGCTTTTATTCTCCGTCATTACTGCTCAACCAGGTTTGTCTCCGCTCTTACCTGCAATATTGTAGTATTTCCCTTTCGTTTACATTTTAGAAAATTCCCATTTATTTTTTATTTACTTTTTAAATCTAAGATAATTGGTAATTGGTGAGAGTTATGAAAGTTATTCTGGGCTGTCACTATAAACCTAAGCTAAGGGCAACAGCCGGCAATCCACACAATAGTAATTAATTTATGCCTCAACAAAAACCTAGACATCCCGCTCTGGGTTGCCTACTCTTTCTAGCCAAGACACAACAAGCCATATACTCAATGAAATTTGAACCTCCATATCCTATGGATTTCACCATTAAACCCCATCTCACTATATAGAAAAATCCCTTCATTACTTGGCTCATCCAACGTTTTTATAAGATTTGCTTAACAGGATATTCGTTTTGTTCTGCAGTGCGCAACATTTCTGAGCATCAGTGTCACAACCAGATGCTATTGGTAGTGAATACCATCGACTGCGCCATTAAGGCAGGTCTCTGGATCAGAGGAAGGATAACGTCCCAAGATTTGCAAAATTCCTCCGCTTATACAGCTTTTTGTACTCCCTAATAAGCTCCAGCTTGATAGAATATTTCAGCCTTATCGTTGTCTTTGCAGGAGTCTAATGTCCAAAAAATTTAATGATAGCGGCCATGGATACGAATTCGAAAGGACTGGTGAAGGACATTGATGAACCTTTCCTTTCCATGGTACAATAGCGATAGCATAGGGTTTGAAATCCTATAAATATTTTAATAATGTTTAATCTTTTATTTACAAAAATAACCTCCTTGAAGCATTCCCAAAATTACCCTTAATTTATGTTATCCAGGGGAACCAGATTTTGGTCTTACGAAATGGATGAATTAAAGAAAGTCTCGTATTAAAAATCTTAATACAGCAGATTTCCTTATCTGGTTGTCAAAGTTTGGGAATGACTATTTCAAACCCATGCACAAGTCAACATTTCAAAAATAACATAAAAGATTGTCACGCTTACCATTTCAAAATAACAAGAACAAAATTGTTAGGTTTACAACACCCATCAATTTTTTTTTTTGATGTGACTGGCCACCAAAAATCTATTTAATTTTAAATTTATCGTTATTTATTTAATTACAAATTTATTTTTAAGAGGTCGAATGTTATTAGCTTTTCAACCAAGGACGAAACAACATAATACACTACTTATAGCATTCCCCGTTTAATGTTTCTGACTTTTCGACATCCAGTCAACTCGAAATGTCCATCAGTAAAAGCACAAAGATTTTGTTCATTAATTAAAGTAGGTTTCTTGACATTTTGTATTATCAAAATCTTAATTCCTTGATTGTAATATAGAAAACCATATAATATTTGTAACGAGGGTTCCAAGCTATAAGTTCTCGGATTTCCGACGTCAACATGATTGGTAAGCATTCTTAATTAGGAATATAAGCGGAAGGCTGTGAGTGAGTGAATAATTGTGAGCTTATGTTGTAGAAATAATTAAGTCGTATTTGTTGAAGTTAAATTTAATTAAATATGTGAGACTCTTTTAGTTAAATTAATTTTTATTTCATATATTTTAGATAGTTTTTTAAGTTATAGATGTATTAGGATAATATATTTTGTATGTTTTTTTTAATATGGTTTTTATTTATAATTAATTAAATATTGTTATTAAAATAATATTAATAATTACATTAAAAACTTGTAAAAGGGGTGCGACCTTTTTTTGAAGAAGCTTATATATATTTCATTATGATTACATCATGGTTACATCATGGTTGCATCGACAAACAGCAACATATCGTGTATCATAAGCGAATCGAATGTGGAGAGGTCATTAATGAACCGTTCCAACCACTCGGGATAACGTCCGCGTACAATAATGACATTAAAAACTTAATAATACAGTTAATACATTAGTAATATCATTAATATTTCCTCGACCGGAGTGATGAACGAAGGGACAGGGGCATTTAATCCTCTTCCACGTGACATCTGAATGCGGAGGGTGTGTCAAAGAAGCTAGTATGGGGGCACGGCGTAAGATGTTTCGAGATCAAACGATGGTTACTTGTGTTGTGTGACTCACTGTGAGAAATGACAGATGGTATCACGGAATCAAAAGAAGACTGTTGGTGGGGATTTTCTGATTAGAGACTAGGGTGGCTATCTATCATAGCCATACCCTGCCCTTCATTCTGCAAGCTCAAAGATGTTTAGTAATTCAGGTGTTAATGTGGTCAATTCTGCCAAAGAGTTGGTTTCTAGTGTAATTGTTTGGGACCCTAGTTCGTTATGCACAGTCTTAGTCATGGGTAAGTTGTTGGAGTCGGGGCAAGGGCACCTCTTGGTGGGCCGATTCACTTCATCATCGTCTACGGTGGTTTCCTCTCTCCTCTAGGCTCATGTAAAGCTTCTGCGCATTAGTTTCCATTCTGTTTTGCTTCAGTTTGGGTGTGTTTCTGTAGTAACGTCTGCTGTTTAGTAGGGTTTAACTGGGGAGGTCGCTAAGACTAGTGGTTACCCTTTTGCGGCTGGCTCCCTATACCTTTGTAGCCTTCCGCTTCTAGTAGGCCAGGGTGTGGTGATTATGTAGCTCTCAAAGGCCACAAGACTTCATCTTCAAAGGTAAGGCCTAGGAGTCTCATAATAGGAACAGGGGTCTGTAGTAGTTCCAGCTTGTGTTGTTCCAGGAGGTGTGTGGGTTTTGTTGAGAGGGGTCATTGCACTTACTCAACTTGGAGGATGGAAGGTGGACAACCTCACACTAGGGGGATTTTCAAAGTGTGGCAGTGCATTGTTGGAGCGGGCTCATTAGTTGGTGAGTTGTCTTGAGTATTCTGACATTTCTTTCATCCTGAAAGTGGGATTTTGAGCTAGTTTCCTGAGGGGGCTATGTGTGAGGGTCAATGGGACAAACATGCAACACCAACGCTGAAGATCTCGAAGAGGCACTAGTCCTCATGGAAAAGGTGCAGCACATCACGTAGAATAACAGGATTATGGTGAAGAGGTGGAGCAATGCCATGCCATCTCGCCTTAACGAGTGGTCTTACCTCTACCCTTCGACTCTTTAGAAGCGCAACTAATATAGGTTACAACAATGATGGAGCAGTTGGCCTGTGATTGTCTTGATGATCGAAATGAGGTCATTTCTTTTATGAACAACCTCTAGCTCAATCAATGGCATATGATGGATTGCTTGGTTTCCCTTAGTCGAGGGAAGAAGAGGCTTCAAGAGAGGCTAGACTTCCTTAAAGGTGGGATGGACCACATAGAAGCACATGTCCATGAGGCCTTTCAGCCGTCATAGGGAAATGATATTTATGATCCAACTCCAAGTAATATAGATGACTGAAAATGGTTGTTGGGTGTATTTTGATACTTGGCGTTTTTTTTGTTCCTTTGGAAAAATTTTGTATGGTCCTCCAGCTTCATGTTGTTTTTGTTATTCGCTTTTTGTCATTACCACCTAGCCAACAAGTCTAGTAGGAATGAGGCACATGGAGTGTTGAAGCAAAGCTCCTCACAATGTAACTATTTTCTGAATTAATAGAATATTTCGACTTACAAAAAAAATATCATTAATATTATAATATTAATACTATAGTTAATATTATTATTATTATATTTATATTATAATAATAATGTTATTATTATTATTAATCTTAGGGTTTATATTTTTATTATAATATTGATGATTAATATTATGATTTATATTAACATTATAATATTGATTGTACTATTAGAATTTATAATATATATTATTTTTTTTGTAAGCTTGGCAAGACTACATCTTCAACATGTCCAATATATCACTTCGATCGAGGCATGGAATTGGGCCAGTGACTTCACATCAAGGAGTGCCTTAACAAAGTACCCAATCATCGTCTATCCAAGACCCCGTATACAGAATTTATAATATTAATATTATTATTACTATCATAATATTAAAAACTTGATAATAATATCATTATAAACAAATATTTTAATAATAATATAGTATTAATAATAATAATAATAATAATAATATATTAATAATAATAATAATAATAATATTATAATAATACATTAATTCATTCATAATATAATGTGCTATTAACACATTAATATAATTAATAATATTATTAATTTCATTTTATTAATAACATTTTAAACTTAATAATATCATTTAAGCCTTAGCAAATTTATAATAATATGATAATGACTATATATTAATACATTAATCTATAAATTTACATATTAATAATATATTAATCTAAATACTAACACCTCATAAATATGATCGATTTGGTCAAACATAGTCAACATGAAAATCATGTTCAACCATGATTAATGACGGGCACTATGTTTAACATGCCTACAATTAATCATAGACAGATATCAACAATCAACATGATAACATAGTCAAACATATTTAACCTTTGTAGTAAACCTTTGCAGTTAATGTATAAATTGTCAACCATGGTCAATCTTAATCAACTACATGTTTACCATAGTCAATGATAGTAAACCTTGTTCACTCATAGACATCCTTAGTCAACTTTGGTCAACCATATAGTTAACCTTGGTGCCTATAGTTAATCATGTTCGACATGCCTATAGCTAACGATAAGCATCATGCTCGAGATAACTAGAGTCAACATGATGGCATAGTCAAACCATGGAAACCCATAGTCAATGTTTAATTTTTTTAATAATATCTATATTAATATGGTTTAAAACACATTTTTTTACTAATGTGGTTAACTATGGTCAACTATGTTTAACTATGTTTTACAATCAACATTCTTCAGCGTCAAGCAAATATAATCGCATGTTATTATTATTGATTAATAATAATAGTCAAACATAGTTAGCTACATTAGTTAAACAGCTGAGCCGGATTGGTTCTTCAACTTGTCCTGACGATGAACCACACTGGTTGGTTCGAAACGCGTCGACAAAAGATTGGTTATGTGATTTTTCCGAAGATTATCTAAACAATGTTATGGATCAAAAAAGTCTAAATTCCTTAAGAGTGAACCTTTGTAGTCATTGTTTAAATTGTTGACCATTATCAAAGCTGGTAAACCCTATGTTTACCATATTTAACAATAGTCAACCTTGTTCACTAATAATCATCCACATCCAATATAACTCAACCATATTCAATTATAGTCAACTATGGTTCAGTAAAGTCAAATATTGTCAACCTTAGGCATGTAAGGTAATCTTTGGATGGTCACAATCAAGATTTAAAAATGTTTAAAATAAACAATATTATTATTAATAAGGTTTATGAATAATAATAATCACAATCTTGTTTGATAATCAAAACTTCGTTAAACATAATTTCCTATCATTATTATTGATTAATATTAATAGTCAAACATAGTTAACCACATTAGACAACATAGCCAACCAAAGTCAACCTTGATAGTCATTGTTTAAATAGTTGACCATGATCAAATTTGGTCAACCCTATCTTTACCATATTTAGTATTGAGTTTTAATATTGGGTTTTAGTAATCAAACATGTTGTGATGTCGGAATAGTATAGAAATATATCCAATATTGCATTGTGACAATCATTGTTACAATGTTACATTACATTAAAATTTACTCGACGGCTCATTGCAACATTACAAAATTAGTCAACAACATTTACTAATGTTGTTGAGTATGTTCGACTATGTTTGACAATGTTTGACAGTCAACAATCCTTATCTTCGGTCAAACATAATATCTGGTCATTATTATTGATTAATATTATTAGTGAGACATAGTCAACTACATTAGTAAACATAGTTAAACAAAGTCAACATTGATAGTATTTGTTTAAATAGTTGACCATGACCATTTTATAATATTGAGTTTAATATTAGGGTTTATAATATTGAGTATTTAATATTAGGGTTTATAATATTGGGTATTTAATATTAGGGTTTATAATATTAGGTTTAATATTAGGGTTTATAATGTTGGGTTTAATATTGAGTTTGTAATATTGGGTTTGATATTAACATTCATAACATTAGGTTTTTTATATTGGATTTATAATGTTGGGCTTAATATTAGTATTTATAATTTGGTTTAACATTAAGGTTTAATATTGTGATGTTGGAATGGTACATAAAATTATCCATTGTCGCATTGTGACAAATATTATTGCAAAGTGACAATCATTCTGACAATGTTACATTACATTGCAATTTATTCAACGTAACATTTTTACATTACAAAATTAGGGATTAGTAATGGGATTTATGATATTAGGTTTAATATTATCATTTCTAATATTTGATTCATAATATTGGGTTTAATATTGGGTTTATAATATTACGTTTATAATATTAGGGTTTATAATATCTCGTTTGATATTAGGGTTTAATATTGTAATGTTGAAATGGTACAATAATCGATCCAATGTTGCATTGTGACAAACATTCTCGCAATGTGGAAATCAATCTAATAATCATTGTCATAATGTTACATTACATTGCAATTTCTTCAATGTCGCATTGCGACATTACAAAATTAGGGTTTAATATTAGAGTTTACAATATCAGGTTTAATATTATTTTTTTTAATATTAGATTTATAGTATTCAGTTTATAATGTTAAGGTTTAATATTATGATATATTATATTGGGTTTAATATAGGGTTCATAGTATTTGGTTTAATATCAGGTTTTAATATTAGAGTTTAAAATATTTAGGCTTATAATAATGGTGTTTATAATATTGTATTTAATACTGGGTTTATAATATTGTTTTTTATAAGGTTTAGGTTTATAATATTTGGTTTAATACTAGGGTTTATAATATTGGGTTCAGTATTAAGTTTTTGAAGTTGGGTTGATAATATTAGGGTTTAATATTGCGTTTATGACAATGTTGCATTGTGACAAACATTGTTGCAATGTGACAATCAATTTGACAATTATTGTGAGAATGTTACATTACATTGCAAAATTTTCAACATCGCACTGTGATGTTATAAAAAATTGGGTTTAATATTAAGGTTTATAATATTGGGTTTAATATTAAGGTTAATAATATTTGGTTTAATACTAGGGTTTAATATTGTGATGTTGGAATGGTACATAAATCTATCTAGTGTCACAATGTGACAATCAATCTAATAATCATTGTCATAATGTTACCTCACATTGCAATTTATTGAATATCACATTACGATATTAGAAAATTTGGGTTTAAAATATTAAAGTTTAATATTAGGGTTTATTATATCTGGTTTAATTTTAGGGTTTATAATATTGGGTTTAGTATTAGGTTTTTAATATGGATTTATAATATCAAGGTTTATAATATTGGGTTTATAAATCCCTACCATACAATTACTAATTATTATTGCGGTTGATATATACCTATCGACATATATCAACCACATTTACTAATGTAATTGTGCATGTGGTTGATATTTGCCTATTGGCGTATATCAACCACATTTATTAATATGGTTGTGCTAATTGTATGGTGTATCATTCGTTTTGTTCTTTATGTTTGGCTAATGTGTGTAACATGTCACATGTAATAAGAAAATTATTAATTAAAATATTTTTTCCAATGTTTAATGGGTATCAGATGAAGTAATAAATAGCGACTTTATATTATTAGCCTTTGTCTTACATGCAATAAAGTTTTTTTGTGAAGAGTGAAACTGGATTAACTTCATATTTCACTTCAAATATTAATGATATCCATTTTACCCCCGTCCCTCCCCCCTTGTAATTTATGTAATAATGTTCAAAAAATAATTAAATTTTCTTATTATTATAATTTTGAATGAAAGCACAATAACTCAAGAGTACTCCTCCACATTTTCTGGATGGTAAATTAGGTAAATCGTCGACCCTAATTATGAGGAATCACCCAACAAATCAAACAGAGTCAAACCTATGATCAACAACAACTACCAACAATATCAAAGAACTTCATGTCTAGCTCTAGACCAATTGAGCTAACCCTTAGCGTGTTTTTATTAATATTATTTACTTTAAAATATCTATATATATTAATTTTATATTAATTATTCATTAATTTACATCCGATATATCTCTATTTTCCATGACACACATTTTCTAGTTCCATTTTTTTAATTACAAGAGTTTATTTCTGCTTATATTTTTGGATATGTAAGTTAATTTTGATTGTGTATGCATGTAAATTATAATTATGCATAAAATAGATAACAATGAAAGAAAAATTACAAATGACAAATTAACACAAGATATAACCTAGGAAACACATTTGTGATAAAACCTAGCTAAAAGATGGGGTCGCTCTGCTCTCTTCATCTAAACAGAAAATTGATACAAGTAAAAAGAAGTAAGGCATGTGGCATGTGGACTAATACAATGCACTAATCCTCTATGTTTTCTACCTCCCTATCCAATCTTCAACTACTCCACTTATCTACAAAACAAAATGCACTTTGATAGAACGAAACCTATTTTCCTCCTAATGACTCAATTATAACATAGTATGATAGCCTACTAGTATTTAGACTTGACTCCTTCAACTCTTAACTAGATTTATAGTATTGGCTCTTCTAGAGTCTTATTCATTATGATCATGTGGCTAGCCCTTTTCCATGAACATGAATTATGGTGTTCAAAATAGTAAGGTCAACTTTTCAGTGCCATAATGGTTTCATACAGACTCCAATTGAGGCAATTATTGCGTCGTTGGAAAGGTATATGTGTGTAGAATAGAAAAACAAGGTTTGTGCTTAATTAGCGTGGCTCTATTCCCTAAAAATTCTATTTTATGCTTCAAACTGCTCCCAAAAGGTTTGAAACCCCAATTTGTCAAATTGGGTTCCATTAGTGAAAATAGTCCTCTGAGTCGATTCATCCACTTTTTCCACTATTAAAACATAGGGATAGATGAAAAACAATATAATGATAAAATCTAGATCACCCATTACTTACATCTCAAGCATCTTATAATATTTTCTCTCAACCTTTTTTTCTAAATATCCATTGCATATAAAAAAATTTACAATCCTTTGCATTTTTAAATTTACTTTACCAAAATAATTATAAATTTTGTTTTTACTTACTATGTAGATTCTTTTCCCACTACAAATTGAATTCTCAACGTTCAAGTAGGTAACTTCTTCAAATACCTTGATTTCAAGGACCTTCATTATCTTTCCTGGCTTCTTTAAATAGTTCACATCACAAAGTATAGTTTTATCTGCTTGCTTTGATTTTCTTTGTTGGCTCTGTCAAATGTATGCACATAACAATGGAATGAAATACACTGTATTTTCACGAGCCAAAGAATCTTCTCTAATAAAAATAACTATTTGTGTACTGTTTCCAAACAAATTTCATAACCCGAGAGCATTGCTGCTGAATCAAGGTTCTGAGAAGCAAGGAAAACGAGTTAATAAATTGACTTATTATTATGCCCTGTCAAATCTAAAAGTGTAGATAAAAATCACGAAAATACTATAAAACAACCTTGTGAATAAGTTGAATATTTGTCGCTAAGTGTAATATTTATAATGTCCTTTTTCTTTGAACGTCATAAGTATTCAATGTATTGGTGGATAATGGACCGGAGCAACTTTCAGAATGTATAGAGGACAAAATTTAGATTTCTCAATGGGCATTGGTTAGAGAAAAATATCTACGATAAGTCAACATTAATTAAGTACAATGCTTATCAATTAATTATATAATACTTTATTCAGGAAAAGGTGTTTTGGGAAAATGAAGGAACTTAATAGCTACCTAGTAACCATTAATATTTAAAATAATAAAACACTAGTACAACAAATAGCTTACCCAATAGCCTTTTTCAATGATGTAAGAGAATCAACCTCAAGAAATCCATTTCGATTAGGCCCAAAAGGATAATGTAATATAAAAAAAACATTTCCCTCTCATCTAATTTGCACAAAATTATGTAAAATGATGTAAATACGAGTGTTGATATTTTAGAACAATATTGGTAATTAGGTTGTTTGAGTGAGTTGATGCTTCGGTCAAATTGCCATTTGAAAAAAATGATAATGTAAAATGATGTAAATACGAGTGTTCATATTTTAGAACAATATTGGTAATTAGGTTGTTTGAGTGAGTTGATGCATCGGCCAAATTGCCATTTGAAAAAAATGACAAGTGTTATGTTGATGTGTATGTGGTGTGGGGACAAATGTCCGAATACTTTTAGGTTGGTTAGGATATTTTCATGTTCGTGCAATGTATACAAGCGTATTATGCATAGTGGAGTAGCAAGGGGGTTTTAGGAGCAGAGAAAATAAGAGTTAGTAGGGAAGAATAGAGCTTGAGGAGGAACAATGAGAGTCAAATTAGGTTTTAGAACAATATTGGTAATTAGGTTGTTTGAGTGACTTGGTGCTTTGGCCAAATTGGCCTTTGAAAAAATGACACGTGTTAGGTTGATGTGTATGTGGTGTGGGGACATACGTCCGAACACTTTTAGGTTGGTTAGGATATTTCCATGTCCGTGCAATGTATACAAGTTTATTATGTATAGTGGAGTAGCAAGGGGGTTTTAGGAGCATAGAAAGTAAGAGTTAGTAGGGAAGAATAGAGCTTGAGGAGGAACATGAGAGCCCTGCAAACTGTGAATGTAAAATGTGTAATCCTATTTTTTATTAATGTTTAATGAATGAGAATTAGAACTCAGTTCTTATTAAGATACAAATGATTCGTCAGGCGTCATGTTTGGGTTGTTATTGTAGATGGATCTCAATCAATGGTTTATTATCATGGATATTGATTATATTTTGTAGGAACCCAGACATAGGTGGTGTGGTTGTAGGTTAATTTTGATTATAGGTTTGTAGCATAGGAATGGGAACACAAATCATGTCAATGACATATGAGTGTGTGCATCAAGAATTCATGCTAGATTGAAACCCAACCACAAGGAAAATGTTCTAAGTATCCCCATACCGATACAGTTCAATTAAGGATTGCTGTATGAGTGATTTGTCAGGCTATATGGTAAGGCTCAAGTGATTGATCACAACATGCAAGTGTTTCACCGGGAAATAACTAGGTAGAATTCAGAGTGTGCAATGAAAACAACCATCAATTTGATCGAAGTTATATATCGATTGTGGATAGCCCCCCACTCTTACTTATGTCACAAGGGGGATCCCCCTTGTAATTCACAGGAGTCGTGGGATCCCATCAAGAATTATCTATCATTTAATTAGGTGAATGGAATCCCTAGTTGGAACTGAGAGTGCAGACCCCCCCCCCCCCCTTCAGCTGATGTCACAAGGATAGGACCCCCACAATCCATATCAACCATTAATTTGTAGTGTTGATCATGACTATTGATTGGAGGGCCCACCTAGAACAAAGATGACCAGTCATCGATAAGGCTATGTGGGTGCAAGCGGGATAAGCCTTTTATTTTGGTGAGCATGAGTGTGCGCATTATCACGTGAATTGGGAATTCAACCATAAGGTGGAAATACCAACCTCTATGCACAGAGAAGCCAATGAAGGAATCTTTAAGCTCTATGGAGAAGAAGCAGCTCAATATTTAGTTGGTTGAGCAAGGAGTGGCATGTTGGTTGCGTCATAGTGGTGTGAGAGAGCAACAACACTATTTAGGAATTAAACAATAAAATAGGAAACTAGAAGGAAAACTATAGCCAACCATGAGATTTGAGCAGATTTCTCATGGAGGAGAGAGCGACCCAAGGAGTAGAGATTAAAGAGACTACTCGTGGAGGAGAGAGTAATTCGAATAATGCACCAAGCTTATGTAGAATTGGTAAAAGGGTAAAATTTGATGCAATATGTTCCTCAGATGCTTGATGAAATTGTTTCCTGTATGGTGGAATCACTAGTTCAAGGTAATTATGAGATTTAGTTATAGGTTGTTAAATCCTTTAAGCATGCATCTTCTTTTAATGAATTCAATGTTTAGATTCATAATGAATCTAAGTGTATTGGAGTCTATCATGTGATAGGATGATGGTATTGTAATATATTTGCATGAGTAACAGTTGGAAATGTAGTTCGTGTGATAAAATGTAGCTGAATCAACAAGAAATGCTTTATAATATTAGTTATAGGAATTTTGAATTTCCTGTAACTACATACTAAGGGGCTTTATGGCAAGAAAAGGTTGTTGGTAGTATTAGAACGTTACAGGTAGAACAAGGAATTATAACCTCATAATAGAGATTGGGGAAAGAATCAGAATCCATAGGAGTTAGAATAAATTAGATTGAGGATATTCCTATCCAAGCAATAAGAAGATCTAGAGGAGTGCATCCCAAGCATATTGGAGCACTAAATGAAGAAGAATTGCATATCTCAGTTTTGAGGAGACTTGGCAGGTAAAATTAGTCTTATGGTTTTATTTTAACCTATTGAAGAAGTTAACAATTGCAAGTAGCAATAGAAGAGAAAGGAATTGTGGAGGAGAACCTTGCAACAGAGAGACTGCATCAAAAGTGTTCCAGCTACGATGTGAAAGGAGAAGAGGAAAAATTTAGTCTTCAAAGAGAAGTCAAGAGAACAAGAGAATTTCTTGAGAGAGGTGAGCAGTAGGTGCAAAAGCCCAAAAGAGCAAGGAGTGCTCAAGAGGTTCTATAGGAGAGAAACATAGGAATGTCAAAAGGCTAAGCTATAGAAAAGGCTTAGTGAGGTATTCGTGGTAAAAGGTTAATGGAGAAGACTTGTTACTAGAGCTTGATTATATCTCATAGTGAGTCACAAGAAGCTCACAAAGGAGGAAGGAAGATGAATTGTGATGATCATTACAAAGGTTCAAGTCCAAGCCACAATAGAGGAAAAGAAGATGTGAAAGTGAATGACATAATGGGAAGAATGAGTCAAGAAGAACTTGATAGGTAGTTTGTTGAGTTAAGGGAAAGGCTCAGTAGAATGATGTTGTTTCTACAAGAAAATGAAGGATAATAGAAGATTGATTGAGTGTTAAGGAGGAGAAAGGTGAAATGGCCTATGTTTCTATAGAAACTTAAGCGTAGTTTGAGTTCCGCGCTAAAGAAGAAAGGACTCGAGAAAACTAAGTATGAGGGAGAGAATGTTTACCTCTGTGAACCAGAACAAAGATCACTCCTTGGTGAAGATGATGATGAAGATTAGGAGAGAAAACTTATGCGAAGTCTCGTTAAATTTGGGAAAAGTTTATAACCATAGAAAATGTTGATGATAGAGAATGAGGCTATAGATCCTTCTGTTTTTTGAAATTAATATTTGTGTGTGAATAGAGTTTTTTCATATTATGAGGATGGACAGTCCTTGAATTTTGTCCTAAAGAAAAAGGGAAATTTAGAAATTATTCCAAGAAATATAGGCAAGAAGAATTCAAAAGAAGATGAAGAATCACTAGAAACTATTTTTTTCGAAGGAATTAAAGAAAGACGAAACCACAAATTTGTCATAAAGAAGGAAGGAGCAGAATTTCCTCAAAGAGGGGATCAAGAAGGAATCTATACAAACTCAAAGGATGAAGGTTGTTAAGACATACAATTGAAGGATCAAAGAGATAAAGTGTAGGAGTCAAAAGCAATGCACATAAACTTTGATGAAATGGTCAAATTGCTAAAGGAACCTAATTCTAGAACAAAGAAAGTATTTTCTCTTTGAACTAATCATGCGATTGCAAGTGTCAAGGGAATTGAGACAAGGATAAAAATTTCTCATAAGAATTAAATTTCATCTCAATAAAACAAGGATATTAGAACAAGAGTAAGGAGTATCCAACATACAACATGAGGGATGGTAGCAAAAATGTAAATTTTGAGGAAGGATTAAAGGTATGGCTAAGTCATCTGAGGATTAAAGAAGAGGGCTATAGACTAGACATATGAAGGAAAGGAAATGTAGGATAAAGAGGATTGCATCGGGACTATAAATAGTGAAACAAAGGAGGTGATTAGTAGCATAGTGTAATTGACTGCAAGAAGAAACATCAACAACAAACTAGAAGGTGTCCTCACGGAAATCAAGTACCTACAAAAAACTCAAGGTGATGAAAGGCATAACAAAGGAGAAATCTATAGGAATCCATGTGATTCCAGATTTTATGAGGAAATATATAAGCAACCAAGATATATCCAAGGAGAAATGGATAGAAGTCATCCCCCCAAAAAGAAGGAAACAACATTAGATGAGACAAGACACATCTAAGAGCAGTGAAGAGGATAAAGAGTAGCCAGAAGCCTTTAGAAGGAATTTTGAATTGGATTAAAACTTTTGTAATTAAAAAAGAATATAGACTCCAAAAAAAGGATGTATAAACCTACATTAAAGTAAGCATAAAACTTCTCAAAGAAGAAAGAACGGTTTAGGAAGACGGTAGTGAAGGAGGATGCAATCAATGGTGCATGGTTACAATGAAATTTTTGCAAAAGGAATATGTGAGAAGGATTATTTTCCAAAGTCCCTTGATTTGTGAAAGTAAAACCATAATTGATGAAAGTTTTGGACAGCATATGGAAGAGAAAGAATTGATGAAACAAATAGACAGAAGAGAGATCTCGGAGAAGGAGGATGTCTAGGGTTTCTTAACAAGGTTTCTGCATGGCTGCCGCACTGCATATCAAAGATGGAGGCTACGCAGGAAGCCCCCACAGAAAAGCGGCAGCTGGGCGCCCTCTCCTCCCGCATCAGGGTAAATCTAAAGGGGTGGATCATGCAACTATGGAACAACGACACGGTATGAGAACAGATCAGCCAGAGATATACCCTAAGTATCCATTCATCGCCCACAAGCTAAAAGACAAAGGAGAGGCAGTACGGGTGGATTGGACTGCGTGAGAGTGGTTAGAGGTCGTGCAACCTGCTATGTCCCTGTATTCATCTGAACAGGCAAGGATTTGTGCCAACGAATGGAAGCCGAACGATGCAGTGGACCTAGCCAAAGTGGCCATGACCCCGGAGGTCCGGATTTTGTTGCTGAAAGCAAATACTCTTAACAGAGTGGCTGGGTCTTTGAAAAACAATCCCTACAAGCCAGATCCAAAGATACCAAGGCGCAGACTGGATCTAAAACTCAATGGTGCATTTGGGTTTACAGAGGAAATGCCTGATCCAATAGATCGAAGCCTCAATAAGGTTGATCTACTCTGCATGGACGAAGATCTGATACAGATATTCATCAAACTGATAGGGGGCAGACATTATTGCATGCGGCTCAGTAAGGGGATGAGTATCCAAGGGTTAAAGAAGGAAATCCAGATTCAACTTGGAACCCCAACAAAACACCAAAATCTGATATATACAAGACATAGTCTGCAGGATAACCATACACTTCAGTACTATGGTATCATCAAAGATTCAACTATCACTCTTAATCTGAGACTGCGTGGCAGATGTAAGGGAGCCAATTCAAAAAATACAGGTTCCTTTCAAGATGCAGTCAAAGGAAAGGAAAAAAAGCAAAATAAAACAACACCAACACGAGAGCTACTAGGCCCCTATATTATGGAACAAAAACCGGAATCTCCAATGCTTCAAGTATCTTTGCCGGAGGTAACTAATCTATACACAGATCTATCCAAAAATGCTGTTATCTGTAGATTTAATGGGTTCTGGCCAAAATTTGATGCTCTGCATCAATGGATCTATTCTACATGGTCATTTAACTATGAAATTTACCTATGCCCAAAAGGGTTTTTTATAGTTAGATTCAACACAAAACAAGAATGAGATAGCATTATCAATGAGAGGCCTTGGTTTTGGGGCAACGCTGGCCTCTTCACCACCCCCTGGTTTCTTGATTTTGATACCAATATAATGAAAGTCTCAACAATGCCCGTTTGGGTTAGGCTACATAACCTCCCTCTACATTTTTGGCATCACAAAGTTTTAATAGCCATTGGGAATTCCTTGGGGAAATTCCTAAAAATGGATGAAGACAAAGCTATCAAAGGAATTTTCACATTTGCCAGAAAATGTGTAGAGGTGGACTTGAGTCAGGGGCTACCTGATCACATCACATTGAACTTCAATAATTCTTTGTGGACACAACTACTCGACCACAAGAACACATCATTCAGATGCCGCAGATGCATGCAAACAGGGCATCTCCAATATGCTTGTCCACTAGCTCGGAAGGACCCCAAAGGGAATAAGAAACAACAAAAAAATCCCAAAGTGTGGCAGCATACAGACCCGTTGGAAGAAGAGGACATGAACACAAATCCTATAGGGACCCAAACAGAACCTGACACACAAATGGGACAGCAATATACACAGGAAGAGAATGCCCCAGATACTCATTTGGGACCATACAATTCGAAACAACAACAAGAATCTCAACTAGAAGTAAGTGGCATCAAACGAACTCATGGATCCTAAGGCTCAGAATTTGACAAAGAACATCCAATGAACACAACCGAAAACCAGCTAGCCATTATTGCGTCCACTCCCAACTCTGGAGGTTGGCGAAGAGTGGAGAAGAAGAAGGGCATAAAAGTATAGGCTAGTTGGAATTTATTTTTTTATTATTTCTTCTTTTTTTGAAATCTTTTGTTTCCTGTCATTACAAGAACAGCCATTTGCATATGCTTTAAGCATCTACAAAATGTGATTTTTTCATATGAATAAAATTACGACTTTTTCCACAGGAAAAAAAAACATATGGAAGAGAAAAAATCAATAGTACACCAGGTGGATTATGTTTTGATTGAAAATCAACCTTTACATAATAATGACAAAATGGAAACAATAATGTCCAAGGAGTAGGTCATAATATTTTTGCAGACTTATGGATATGACCACCACCAAAGAAAGAAAGAAGAAAGCAAGAAAGTGTGGTAAACTGTGGAATATTTCATAAACACATCAAAAGGTAGAAACAAAGCATGGTATTGGACCTTTGAACATTAAATATAGCAACAAAATAACCAGAACAAGACCATGACCAAGAACAACACAAAATCTAGGGTCTAGGAGCACTACAACAAATTTGAAGACATATGACCGAGAGGTCAAAAAAAAATTCCACCTGGGGAATCTGACGCAATAGCATCAACCCAAGGAAATCCTTTTTTATTAGGCCCAAAGACATTATGTAATTTCTAAAAGGAAAGACAATTCCCTCCAATGTAATTTGTACAAAATTATGTAAATTGATGTAAATATAAGTATACATATTCTAGAAGAATCTAGATAGTTTAGTTGTTTTACTGAGATGTTGCTTTTGGCCAAATGGGCCTTTGACAAAATGACAAGTGTTAAGTTGATGTCTTTGTAGTGTGGGGACAAATGTTCGAACACTTTTGGGTTTGTTAGGATATTTTTAGGTTTGTATAAAGTATACATGTGTATTATGCATAGTAGAGTAACAAGAGTGTTTTAGGAGCATAGAAAAGAAGAATTAGTAACGAAGAGCATATCTTAGACACACAATCACTTGGTTGAGAGAATATCTCAACCACACATCAATCTAGGAAACAACTCCTAACTAATAGGAACAGACTCCTTTACATAGCAAGAATCACAACTGAGACAAGTAGCAATTACATTTTCTAGCACACCCCCTTACTAACTACCTGTCTTGATATCAATATACAAAGTCTAGTTGTCATAAAACATAACAAAATAATATGTCGACGTCTATATAAAGGAGCAAACATCCACCGGAGTGCATGGGTGCCAACCGCTGCAACCACCAGTCTACTAGGATGCCCTTCGTATACATGGTTCTATCAACCATTATAACTGCATACATGTACTTGTACCTACAAATACTCCTCCATCATCATCATCATGGGTTCTATCAGATTACCCATAACCATGCTCTGGGTTTTATCAGATTACCCTCAACCATGCCAACAATGACTCTCAACCACTAAAGCTCAACTCAGCCACCAAGGATCAACACAACCACCAAGGCTCAAATTTGCCACCAAGGCACTAAATTCAGCCATGAAGGCTCAACACATCCACGAAGGCTCAACTTTGCTGCCAAGGCACTCAATTTAGCCATCAAGGCTCACCATAGACCTAACTTAACCAGGTTCAAGGTTTTCACGGCTCACCCTCAACCATGCCAAGGGTTTTGTCGGCTGACCCTAAACCATGCCTATAGGAATCCCAGTCCATTTCACTCTCGCATTTGGTTTCTGGCTTTCCACAAACCAACACTACAAAGTGGTTCCGACTGACTACAAACCTGCAATTACAAAGTGGTTTTAAGATTACCACGAACTTTATGGGGGTATGTATGCCTCATCAGGCTTACATTACACACTCCAACTCTTAGATTTACTAGGTACATAGATTACAAAGACAACTACAAAACATCCTAGACTAGCTCACTAATAAATGTATGTGACACATAATACATCATGTTCATTAGTCTATTCTACAAACCCATACAAACTTTCAACTAGTTGTCCATCATCCCAAATTTTCACTTGCTTTGCACAAAGTCAATATTTGTTGCACTTCATCCTTGACCACCAAGCCCCTTTGGTCTTTCTTTTTTTTTTTTTTTGGTTTAATTGTCGTGGATTCACCTACACCATTTGTTAGAGTAGCTAATTCTAGAAAAACCACTCCATTGAGTTAGCCAAGCTCAACGTAAATAATTTTAATTCCAAAACATTTATAAACACCATTATTTGTTCTCTTTGGTGTTTCTAAATATGCAATCATAACCATTTTAATAAATTAAATTTTTACATTGAGTTCATGAGGCTCAACGTATTTGTCTTTCCAAACTAAAAAGGAAACAAAATAGTGAAATAACCCTCCATCCTCGATAGATGCTCAAACTACCAAGTGTTTTCATGCTCAACGCTTCGCAGCTCCTAATGTGACTCATTCCAATTGTGAGTCTACTCCCACAAACAGGACGCAAGCATTTTTTCGGCATATGTTTTCTACACACGCAACTGCTGGTCCACAAAAAAAAACTGGAGATGAAATCTTCTCACCTTAGAATAAGAAAAAACAATTTCTTTCCAACATGCCAGCAGGTCGGACCAGGTAAGCGAGGCCACAATGTCGGTCTTGCCTCGCCACACTGAGTTCCTGAAATCACCAATGATATGCTCCAACAACTTCTGCAAGGCGCAAGGCACATCCAGGGGGGACCTGGGTGCCCACTATTCCATGCCCTCCATAGAATCCATTCTCCTTCTTGTAGAAATGCATGGATCCTCCTTTTTTGTGAGAGCACCCATCCTTTCTGCCCATCAGCTCTGCAAAAACCTCAAACAGAGTCCCTCCATGGCCATAAAAGAGGCAGTGGTCTCTGTAGGCCGTGATAATGCAATCTTTCCTCATGATGGCGACCTCCATACCCATGGAGACGGCCTCCTGCCCGTCGTAAATATGACAGAAACCCCTTATCAACTTCGATTTGTAGAGGGAATTCACCGCGATCTCCATTTACCTCATCGTGAACATGTCTCCGTAGAATTTCATGAGCTCTGCAGGGTTGGTTTCCACGATGCGATAAGGGGGCTCACATTGGTGGGTTGTGAATGGAAGATCGATTAGGGTGATCTCGGTGTCAAAGGATCTCTACCAACAAAGCGAAACTTCAAAACACAGTGGATCTCGGAAAGGGCCAAACCGTTGATGTTATGGTAAGATCGTATCAATTTACCCTGTACCGCTGCGGCATCAAAGGTTACCAGGACACACTGTACTCACATAGCCAAAGAAAATTAGCATCTTTGGCCCAAGCGGGGAATATTTTCTGATCGGAGGGCTTGATCACAGCGCTTTGCGTGTTGTAATCTTCTCCGCCTATTCTCATGGCTATTGCAGCCAAATAAACCTATTTCTCCATGATTAAACATTCCACAACATCCAACAAACAGACCCGTTGTTCATCACCAATCACCTCCAGCAGATTTCAACTCTGGTGACTTCGACCAATTCACACAGGTTTGATCCACGCTATCGACCTCTGTTCAACAATCTGGCCTATGGTTGCAGATTCAATACATTAACGTTCTCGCTTCTTATAACTGTAGTTTTCCAGTCCAAAATTATAGAGTTTCATCGCGTTGCAAGATCCATCAATTGATGGACAAACTAAACAATTAAAAACAATACAAATACACTCTTTTATTTCCCCTCGGCCGAGGAGGCGCCAAGGCCCCAGGCCCTTACGGGCTCTGATACCATGTTAAAAACTAGAAGACAGAAAATATATTCAACAAACCGACTAGCTCTCAAGTGAGGGGCTTGAGCTGAAGACTGCCTTTAGGAGAATGCTCTACCCTCTTATCATTAACAATCAAGAATATATAGTTTACAAGTAAATAGGGAGATTAGAACAACCACCTAGAAAATAGGAACACATTCCTAATCTAAGTCTCACATTTAACTAATGTCTCACATTTAACTAATGAACTGACTCTCTCCAAGAATATATTTCTCCATTAACTTTAACACATTTAAATGCTAAGTGTAATCTAGTAGAGAGATCTACCTCTCATTGTAAATTTGTCAATAGTTTTCACATAGATTATGGTATTCAACAACAAATTTCCACTTGCTGAATACTAATACACTCCGAACAAAACTTGCAACATCCAACCGTGGCAACACTAACAAATACATGCCTGTATTTTTCAGGACTCCATGACTCCTATCTCCTCGACATTGGTGCACATTACTGCTATTCTCCAGCCTGCTCAATGATGGCTCTGATCTATGCTGATCCTTTCCTTTCTTGGAAGTCATCCTGTTCTTGTTTTTGATTTACGGGATCTATGCATATGATATTGTTCTGCATATCTTCGACTATGTCCCAGTTTTCAGCTTGATCCAGGCTCCTGCTATTTCCTGCATTTAAAGTCCTGAATGCTGTCATGTAATCGCTCATTATATCTTCTTAATATAATACTATTCTGATTTTCTTTGTGAAAAAAAACACTAACAAATACATCCTTACAAAGCCATTCCAATGGATCACTGCGAAATTTGTCCATAATTCCTTTTGTGGAATTTCAAAATGTGTGATCTCTCATATATCTATAAGCTCATTAGATAATTTGGCCGAAGAACCATAAGGATTGTCTTCCTTATTCTAATTATAGGAAAAAAAGTTGTTGTGAAATCTTGGTTAGTCCTTGGCAAAAGTTCATGAGTCGCTTTATGATATAATCTGTTTATGAGTGACATGACAGTAATTCAAATGTACTCCAAGGTTGCTTGAAATATCTAGATTATTGTACTTATTCTGTCCATTGGTGAACAAATTGTCATAGTTCTATTCAAACCGTTATCAATTTCAAGGTGAATTCATATGCGCCACATCGCTATAATTTTAAGGTGAATTTATATGCACCTAGCAGAGTCGATAGAGTAAATTAGAAAAACCTCAAATTTCCATAACGAAGATAACCAATCAAATTGTACCCATTGGGGCAACCAATTACTATCATATTAGCTTCATGTGTGAACTCATTTTTGGCGGGTTGGAAAATTTGAAACCAAAATAAAACATGGGCATGTTAATCGAGAATCATCCATTATGTATCTCCATTAGCAGAAGTGCTAAAGTAAGGATTTGCCACATATTCGTTGCATTGAAACACACTTTCACGTTTCGTTGTGCAAGCTTTGCCACTCTTCTTTCAAGAAAATATTGAGCCCATGACATGTACCTTGCGTGTTGCCAATTAGATGAAACGCAGTATCTGCAACACGTTTCAAATACTCGTTTCATATTTATGAGTAAAGCAAAACATTCAGTAGCTCAAAGGAAAGTGTTATGTTTTTTTTTCAGCACGGGGATATGATTATATTATATACATTCATCAAATTATACAGCATTAGGGGACCAGACTTAGTATAGAGGATCATAAGCACATGGAGAGAACAGGTTTTATGAAGTCATATCAGATCATGAAAGGATAGGACGTATATAGAGATATTACTATTAGCTTCTATGTACAAAATGACAGTTCACTTGGCGGTCCCATATGCCAAGATATTTAAAGATCAAAAATCAACCATAGGAGTCAAAAGTTGTGGAAAAAAGAAAAAACATACCAGATGAGGATCTCATTATAGAAAATTATGTACCCGGTATAGAAAAGTCTTGGATCTGATGAGAAATATTGTCCACTGTTATTTGCATCCTCCATATTCCCTGTGGAGATGATAGACCCTGTTTTGATAGAGCATCTGCCCTCCGTTTTTATCCCTGGCAATGTGAGAAATGGTGTAGTCCTTCCTGGTGCTCCACATGGCCTCCACCCTGTTCAGCCATCCTGAGAGGTGTATGTTCCTTATGGTATGTTTAGACAGGACGTGCTCAATGATCACTTTCGAGTCCCCAAATATATGAAGCTTTTGTAAACCAAGGAAGTCACATATCGATAGGAGTCCAGCCAGAGCCATGACTTCTGCTTTATTGTTTGTTCCAGCTCCTCCATTCCAATGGATATCATAAACTTGACCTTCCTCAATGATAATGAAAACTCCACAGGCACATGTGCCATGTTGAGCAGCACCGTCGAAATAGGCACAAGGATAAACAGTGGCATCCTTGGACTGGTCTACCATGCCTGACTTTGGATTGGCAAGGTCGTCCAATCTCATTATACAAGCGGAGGATATATTCGAAAATTGTTGATTGCGGATCCCTTATAGAATTGAATATTATCCTGTTGCGCCACTTCCATATGGCCCAGATTGTTAACAGTGGAACAGGCCTCCTCTCGATTTGCAAATTACTCCATCCTGTGAAAGCTTCAGTGATTGAAGGAGCATTGACGAAGGCGAAACCGAAATGATCAGCTATGTTCTGCCAAATTAACTGAGTTTGAGGACATTGTAGAAAAATGTGCAAATTGTTTTCAGAATTCGATCTACATATGGGGCATATGGCTGGACCATACCATTTCCGCTTTTGGAGATTCTCCCAAGTGAGGTTCCTGTCATAAAAATGAGGTTCCTATCATAAAAAACCAACCAGGCAAAAATAATGATTTTTATGGAACATCCTGTTTTCCAAAAAACAGTTGGAAATATATTATCAGGTGGATCGGATGCTGTATAAAGTAATTGTAAATATATTTGCTTTGCTTGAACAGTTGTTGTGCCACCGAGACCTTTCCATATGAGGAAATCCCTGCCGTTTACCACATATATGGAAAAAATAATTTACATCATACGCTTTGTCCATGACAATTGGGTGCGGGTCTCAACTATATTCAATCTAGTTGTAAATACCATTCATCATAATTACTGAAATATAGACCTCCGTGATCTTCCAAAACAGTGAGGTCAATTCGTTAGTATGTGTGTAAGAACCTTGGCTCAGCGCTCAAAGCTCTCAGTTCACGAGTTGTTTGTTGGAGAACAATATCGAATAACACTGCATTTTGACATCAAATGATGTGCAAATTTGGTTTATAGGGAGTAGTATCAAACGTTGTTGTTCGGAGTGTTGATGCATTGAGGAAAAGCAAGATGTCTTGGGTAAAGGAAAAAACTTCAAATATAAGAAAGAAAAAAGATATCTTTATGGTCACCGTAGCTATTGAGAGTTATTGAGTTGACCTGGAATTGCATCGATACTAAGTCACTTGGTATTAACTGGTTGTGCCACATAATATCATTATAGAATAAATTTTCTCGTGCGATATAGAAAAACATTACATTGTAACTTGGAGGCACCACCACATGGCACAAACGTAGATCAGGATTTGTTGCAGTTTCAACAATAATCTCGAATTGTTCAGTACCTATTTCGAATTGCTTAGTACATGGGCTTATCGACTCTGTTTAGACAATTTGTTTGTCGTTTCTCTATTCACGAATAACATCTACCTATAGACTCTATTTCGACAGTTCGAGCTAATCTCTATATTGTTTGTTGTTTATGTATTTACCAACAACAACAACAACATCTACATCCCTTCCTTTCACAATTTTCATTTTTTTAATAAAAAGATCCACTGGGTTTGAAACATAACTCAAGGCACCGGGTAGGCTTTTAATTAAAAAAATTAGTTATACCGATGAGATTCGTACTTTAATTAAAACCAAAAAAAGAAAGTAGAGATTGAGTTAAAAGAACATATTTTTTTGAGGTCACAAATCGAGTGTAAGAGTAATGTTTAGCAATTTGAAAATCTAATCTATAGCTTTACAAATCTAATCGAAAATAATAGTGTTCAGAGTAATGTTTAGAAATTTGAAAATCTAATCGACAGCTTGACAAACCTAACCGACAATAATCGAGTGGGCGAATATCCACAGGTGTTCTGATTTTACCAAGTCTGTTGTCATTTCTATAGGTTGTGGTTTCAATTATTCATTTCTACTTCTTCACCACTGTCGATTTCGATTGTTTCATTATGTATTCAGATTTGGTTTGGTTATTTTAATGTGAACAGACTACCAAGTGTGTGGATTACAGGTAGGTTTACAATATTACCAGGTGCCCTATTGGCTCGCTGGATCGTTAGAGAACTGTCCTCAAAAGAGCAAGATTGAAAATGTTGTGCAAGATTGAAGATGCTGCTTCCATCTTCTGAATGTGTTCTTCGCGTCGATTGTTAGAAATATATTTCGCGAATTTTTCGTTTTCGCGGAGGGGAGAGGCAGAGAGTTGTGACTTTCGCCAAACTAGCTTCGCCCACCTCGCGGAACTACCTTCGCCCACTACTATTTTCCAGGCTTGAATTTTGCGCACCTCTAAACTATTCCAGAGACTTAAAATTACTCGGCAGTAAAATTAACAAGATAAGTTTGGAACAACATAAAACTTAGAACATGAAAATACATCTACATGAGACTACCGCTCATTTACAAAGTAAAATAAGATTTTACAGAGATTCCAGAGACTTAAGGAATACTCCGAGTAAAATTAACAAAATAGGTTTGGAGCAACACAAAACTTAGTATTCATTTTCTGAACATGAAAATACATCTACATGAGACTGCTGCTCATTTACAAAGTAAAATAAGATTTTACAAAGATTTAAACTTATGCGCAACATTATACAGTAAAACACAGTAACTGCTGTTTTACGCGCCCACCAAAAATTGCTCCACAATTTTCTCCACAGAGACTTGAGCTCTTTTTCTATTTGCTCTCTAACCTCTTTACACAGTCTTACTCTTCTAAGCTCTTCTTTTTCCTATTACAAAATGACTTTTACATTCATATATACCTCAACATACAATTTTACATTTAATTCATGACAAAGCGTAATTAATTTTGATGTTGTTGTTGAGTGTGATTAGAACCATGCAGGTGTTCTTGGAGGGTGGGCAAGGTTGTTGAATTAATGCTTGCCCATATTTGCTTATCTAAGTACATAAGTTCTTTAAATGCCTTTTCTGAGTTTCTGTATGGTTCGCGTCTTGCTTCGGTCCCACACTACAAAAATGTGTTCGGCAAGAAAGTATGTGTTCGGCAAAAAAATAAGTGTGACAGGTATGGCTGCTGTCCGACTGTTTATTGCGGTGGTTGGGATTATTATTTCTAACATCGATCAGTTGGTTCATTCGCTGAATCTGAAAATGGTACCGATCACTGGATGGTATGAAATTGTCAGCCATTTTACAGTACATTAAGAATACACAATGCTTTTAACAAGAAAGTGATCACTGATTTGTTTTTTTTTTTTCGGTGTACTGCGATGGTTGCAGCTCTTCTTCTTGGTGATCTCTATTTTATTTGTTCTTCTTCCAAAAAGGATTACAGGCCAACTCTGGGATCCTTTGATAAACATTAACGGCAAATCACTCACAGCTAGATTTGTCAATAATATAGCTCTTGACTTCGAAATATATCCTGTTATTTAATCAAGAAAAAAAATGTTGTACAACGGATTCTTTCACTGGATTTTTAAGGATTTATTTAACTAAGAATTTTAAGGATATAAATCTTGTTGACAACCTCTGGAGTCAGTAATCTTAGTCATTATGGGATATTGAAATTGAAATAAAGTTCTTTACTTTGGAAATTTAAAATGAAAAGTGAATTCACTATGATACATAGAAATATTCATAGTGATCTAAGTTTCTAGTGGTGAAGGATTAGACTTCAACCACTGCATGTGAGAGGGTTGGGATAGAGGTTGCTAGGGAAAGAAACAATTGTATTTACTAAAAATAATTCAATTCTAAGCCAATTAAGCTTGTAATGTAAAGTTAAAACAATTGTATTTACTAAAAATAATTCAATTCTAAGCCAATTAAGCTTGTAATGTAAAGTTAATGTTAGTTTCTTCAAAGATTGGCTTCATGTACGGTAGAATAAATATGGATTTGTGAGTAA
Organism: Pinus tabuliformis; assembly: GCA_031772625.1. NCBI lineage: Eukaryota > Viridiplantae > Streptophyta > Pinopsida > Pinales > Pinaceae > Pinus > Pinus tabuliformis. The sequence goes on along the minus strand of CM062804.1, from coordinate 1,207,189,576 downwards.
TTCATGTGTTATTGACAGGTGATGTTTCTGTTAATGACAGCCATGGTTTCTAACCCTACTTGAACTGATGTCTTCAAAGCCGACTCTAAGGTATGTGTAACATTTACAACAAATTACTCTTTTCGATTTTAGTTGAAAAGCATAGGAGGATCACATAGGGGAATTTATTCGATTGTATGATATTACAGTAGTAACTGATGCGATTGTTCCTTTGTATGGAGTATTCGACTACGGTGGACACACAAGAAGACCTGATATATCATAGCAACAAGGGGACCATTTAACAAGCTTAGGAAAATATAATTACCCTGAAAATTGTGTTATATCCGTTTACCTCTTAAACAAGGGGCGCAGGCAGCGGTAGTCCCTGCCTGGTCTGAATCCTTATATCTAGTTGTGAAATGGTCTGTCACAATGTCACAATGTACATACAATGAAGTCCAACCAGCAGTGAACACATTTAGGAGGGAGGAGCCGGATAAGCTATTCTTTCCTGGACTCAGTAATTTTGGTGGTTCTGGATCTGTCACTGACTTTGCTGCAACATTGGCGGACTTTGCTGCAACTTCACATTCATAAGCATTACGAAGATAATATTTTCTTTAACCTATATGATACAAGCCACTTCTCGTGCAACTTGGGAGAATTGACAAAGCTTAATGTGATCAAACTTATTCTAACCGATTCAAATTGCTTTTTCTGCCAAAAACAAAAGGCAAAAATTATGCACACGATCCAAGTGGCTTGCCTCATGAAAAGATATGTGGGAGGTTCTCAAGTCCCATGACTTTGTTAGTGATTTGTCACCCATCTACACTCTTTGCAGATCTTATATTTTTAATGGTTGTCTTTGATTATCTAAAGTCTAGCCCCTAATCGCGGCTATGAATGTATAAAGAATGTGTTCCAGTGCATTAGAATACTCAAAGACATGCTGAAGGAAAATGATAATTTAAGGGGCATAAGTAATAACCAAAAAAACACTTGGTCCTGACCATCCTATATCTAGTTCACAGTGGGATTCACATGTTTTTTTAGACAAGTTGCATTAGTGCTGCAATTATCAAGCCATTCCTTATTTACTACCATGATTAGATTATTTTGATGCAAGAAAATGCCTATCTAAGGAGAGTTGCACGCCCCCAAGACAATGCAGTGATGACAAGTCAAGGGGCATGAGTAATAACCAAAAAAACACTTGGTCCTAAATATCCTGTCTCTGGTTCACACTCGGATTCACATGTTTTTCTAGACAAGTTGCATCAGTGCTGCAATCATCAAGCCATTCCTTATTTACTACCATGATTAGATTATTTTGATGCAAGAAAATTCCTATCTAAGGAGAGCTGCACGCCCCAAGACAATGCAGTGATCAAAGTTTGAGTGGAGATTTGAGAGAATGTTTTTGAAGGGAATTCTTGTTGTTTGTGTGTGGGATTGTTGTATTTTGCAGGAAAAATGGCAATTCCAGTTATTGAGATGGGTAGTCCATTCAATAGAATTCTTAAATTTCCCTAGAATTACACACTTTCTCAGTGCTAATGGTTTCTTTTTCTGATTTATTTCAACTTAAAGGCCATGGCATACCAGTTGAGCTCATGGAGCACGATAAGAAAGTGCGCTCTGACCATTATAACCGTTTCAGACAGCCAAAATTTAAGACCAAGTCTACGGCAGTAAAGTTTCTTAACAAGTCCCTCATGGAAGCAGAGCTTTCTTCTAGCGAGAATGTGGACTGGTAAGATTGCATTGTGCTCCATTACACCCAAGAAGACTATCCAAGGCCATCTGACCCAAGCGAGTTCAAGTGAGTGGATTCAAAGTGGTCAACACACTATTTTCAAAATTCTATGTTAGCCATAGATTGATGAATATGTTTATACCTTTTCTGTCTAAATAATCTGACCTTGTTTTAATAATGATTTTTTTTGAAGATTAAGCTGAGAGAACAATGATTTTTTCTGAAGATTAAGGTGACAGGATAGGATTTTCGATATGTGGAAACTAGACTTTTTATGTGACTTATTGATCCAATGTAAACTTCAACTGTTTTGAGGTTCTATATTCAGTATGGATAACTTGGAAAATGCTAATTTTCTTTAATGATTTTATACCAGGCAATGAATTATGACTGAATTTGAATATGTTGTGCTAACTTTTGGTATCTTTCCAGACTTTTGTCTTAGTAGCAGTTCTGATCTTAGAGTAGGTTGTCTAACATTGTCCACATATTCATGAATTATGAATGAATTCTAACATATTTTGCTCACTTTGGAGATATTTCAGTCATGCTTTTTGCAGTTCTGATGGTAGAGTATGCTGCTTAACCCGTCTCGTTGCATACAGGGGAATTTGGTTTAAAGTGGAATACCTTTATCATATCACAAGCTTCCTTATACATAGAGTATAAAATACCCAGTTGTTCATAGCATGGAGATCAAATATAAACATAGCCTATGATTTTGGTATGTGGACGGTTTTGATTGCGCAGATTTTGTTTGAGTACTAATCCTGTTCTAAGGTAAATACCAAGTTTTTCATAGCATGGAGATCAAATATAAACATAGCCTATGATTTTGGTTTTTGGACGGTTCTGATTGGGCAGATTTTGTTTCAGTACTAATCCTCTTCTAACGTTAGAACAAGATCTCTTTTCACCCTAATTATGTATTTATTGGTGCAGACAAAGGAAGTAAGAAACTATATCAGATCATGAGCTTTCTTTGGTTCATAGTTAGAAGGAATTTAAAGTGTAGTTTCATCCTTCTCTATTAGAAATTTTAGTCAATCTAACATGAAGAATGGTTTTTCTTGCTAGTTGCTTGCAGAATAAAATGTAAAGGCAACCTAAAGTTTAGTCAATATAACATGAAGAATGGTTTTTCTTGCTATTTTCTTGCAGAATAAAATGTAAAGGCAACCTATGAATTTGGTGTTTCTATGTTTTTCAAAATAAAATGTAAAGGTAACTTATGAATTGGGTGTTTCTATGTTTTATGTTTTAACTGGACGAAGAGAAGCAAGATGCTCTATAGTCCAGATGTCTATTATTTTGTGTGTCTCTTCAAATGTAATCCTCCTATTCATCTAAGAGACTAGATTTTGGTGTTTGGCCTGTTTTAATTGGGTTAGACAGATTAAACAACCTTCTCTATAAAACCCAAGTGGGAGAGATGTTCCTTACTTCATGATTATATATTATTAAAGAAAATGTGGATCCAGTTAAAATGTAAACTGGACTTATTTGGAGAGGCATGCAATTAAGGTTTTAAATAAATTTTCTAATACGATGAATATAAATCTGTCGGGTCTATACTAATTCATTTTGAGGTCAGATAGAGCAATAATTACAGCATAGAATAATCGAAACTTTCTAACCCACTGAATGGATGCAGGGAAACAATGATGGACTTTGGCAAAGAGATCACCAAATTGGCTGAGACGCTGCTAGAATTACTAAGTGAGAATTTGGTTTTGGAGAAAGGTATCTCAAGAGGACCCTGGTAGGAGGTGATGGCCCTGATGACAAGGCTTTTTGTTTACCAAAAACATACAACAAACATTTCAACCATTTAATTTATATGTGATCAATGGAATTGGACAACCATTTAATTTATATGTGATCAAAGGAATTGGACATGGTAGAACTTGCTTGCCCATTATTGCAGAAGAATCTAAAATTGTGCCAGAACTTCAAAACAATAATACAAAAGAATACCATTGATGGAGCAAGGAAATCCATTTAAAATAGGTCCACATTTACCTATGCAAATAGGATTGCATTTGGAGGAAAAGAGAATCTCCAAATGAAGAAATTGGAAAACTAGATATAAAGGTATACATCAATGAGGACAAATTGAGAATTTGATGCAAGAAAAACCAATCTAAATTTAAATGGCATAAGCATCTGGAAATGGACTACTGTCACAAAATTGAATCATGGGTTTTCTTTCAGCAAGCACTAGTTGTTTTCAAACCACCCATTGATTTATCCTTTTTGTTTCCCTGAAAGCAGAAAACAAACCACCCATTGATTTATCCTTCGTCTGCTTATTCTCCCCCTCATCTCCAACCTACACTCCAACCTACACAAACACAAATTATCATGAAACACCTTACATATTAATAAAAATTCTTCAATCTTTGTAACTTCCGCTATATGTTTGGTACGTGTTTACAGTTGTTAAACTTAGGTGAACAGTTAGGCATAGTCGGGATTGGCACTCGTTAAATTTTAGCCATCTAGGGACTATAGTCGAGATTGACACTTGTTAAAATTTAACCATCGAAAGAATAGTCAGGATTGAAACTGAATAGTCGGGATTGGAACTTGTTAAAATTTAATGATGGTTATAATGACAATGATAGCACGATTCCATTATTTATGGTTTAAATAAAGATCACTACTATGTGTGTTGAAAGGTTGAAATTTGTATGAGGATGTGTGTAATGGGTTTTATCATTCACTTGTCAATATTGTGAGACGTGTTCAAAAAGGAAAAAGCATGAAAACTCAAATATAAAAACAAACACTAGAATTCAAATTTAAAGCTACTTCAATGGAGACTTGAGATACATAATATGATGTCTCCGCAGAATAAGAGACCTTGAGATCTTTCTCAAGAGTCTATGTTGCTCCCCTCCTCTGAACAGGAACTTAGGAGATTCTGGATTGGGGAATACATTGTTTTTTAGATTTGGCCCTCAAATTTCTGTTAACGGAATTGTCCCCTTTCTCTATTAGGTGGATCATCTCACCCCGTCACCTTAAGCGCAACGCCTGGCAATGGAAAATGAAGTACTGATTGCATGTGCCCTGTTCAACCTTCGAAGCAGTTTGGATGGTTGTCTTCTTATAAGGATCCACCCAATTGAATTACATGTAACGAAACTTACTCCACAGTGGAATGCACATTCCTTTGCACCTCAACGATTTTTTGGTTGCGTTGCACATAACCTTCATGATCCCATGAAGTAGGAAGTTGTTGAAGCGAGGCATTGTATTTGTCAGTAGGTCGGGCGATCGCTAATTCTTCCATGAAATTGATGTCATGAATAATCAATCATCCATAAACAATAATAATATGAAAATGTAAGTGAAATATTTTTTCTTTTGTTAAGTACTATTACTTCATGCATTGAATGTTCCCCAATTCACCATTCTATCATCGACGAGCAGAAAATCTTCCTGAGTTCTGGTGTAATGCAACAAGTTTCATCTAAAGTCCCAACATTATTGTTGTCATCCTCTGCAAGCAGAAAATCCCATTGCAGAAAATCCCATATCTCTTGCAGAGCGCTTCATAAGTCATCGAACTGGAGCTGTTCTCCAAACAGGAACGCTTGACTGGATTGTCCTCGTCGCAGGGCTACTACTCTCGGTCATGCTTATCGGTTGGGTCAAAAGATGTGGCCATTGCAACCACAACACACTTAAGGGATTGATGATTTGGAATAGTGCAAGTGAATTGATTGATGTTTCTAAATGGAGCGAACTGTGCAAGTGAAACTTAGAAACATCAATCGAATCTCTTGCATAGTTGGCTCCGTTGAAAAACATCGGTTCTCTTCCATAGTTCGCTCCATTTCAAATCATAATGGCCACATCTCTTGCCCCAACTTATAAGTGCTGGAGAGAGTACGAGTCTTGCAATGTGAAAAATCCAATCAAACGTTCTTGGGAGAACAACAGCACCACTTTAGACTTCAGTGAGTTATGAAAAATTTCTGCAATAGATACCGAATTGTCTGTTTGGAGAGAATGGAAATAGTAACATTGAGACTTTAACAATGTCTTGTTGCATTAGGGATAACTCTCGACCGGATTGTCTGTTTGGAGAGAATGGAAATAGTAACATTGAGACTTTAGACCATGTCTTGTTGCATTAGGCATAACTCTGGAATAGTTTGTAGTCGTTGATGATATAATGGCTACTCGAGAAACATTCGATGCAAGAAGGAATAATATATAACATATAATTGTTTGCAATGGAATGAAGAGGGGCAAGAGGGAACAGGAAGACGGTGGAATAGATAGATAATAATAGAGGTGGCGATAACTGTAAACAATCATGTCAGCAGGCAAAGGCGATAAGTGTAAACAATCATGTCAGCAGGCAAAGGTGATAAATGTAAACTAGATACGTTACAAAAACTTTACATAAAATAACTTCCCGGAATTTTTTTACTTTGCATAAAAATAACATGCTAGTACTTTGCATAAAACTTGCTCGACCTGTGCTTTAAAATCTTTAGGGGTGCAGGGAATATCCTTTTCTTAACCTATGATTAAAGTGATAAAAAAATCTCAACCGCTTAAAAACTTAAAATAGATACAATGTACGATTTCCTTTTGTATTTAGATCTTAGATGATGCCCGTCAAATTTACAGTAATCACGGCTATATATTTATGTCTTATTCTTCTTTCTCTGCCTTTGCTATGCCTTTCTCATAATGATTTCCCATCCGAAATTCCTCTCTAAAGATGTGAAAAGAAGGTTGGGATCTAAAAAAAAATTATGCCCAAAAATCTCTGCCCCTCTATTGCAACCAAGACGGAATCTTCTTCACCGGAGCTTCCTACCCTGCTATCTTTTTGCATTGCCTTGGATGTCTCTATGGATGAATCCGTTCCATGGATTCTACCTTTTTCCCTACTACTCAGACCTGGTAACTGGTCATTTTTTTCTCTACTTCTGAGGCCTGGTTACTAGTCATTTTTCTGAACAATCTCTTGACAGGTTACTTATTGTCAGAATTACTAAATAGTTGTTTAAATAAATTTCAGAATTCTACCTCCATGTAGAGATCAACCAGAGAAATTCGCAGTGCATTAGAAGCTAGTCCAGCCCTCATAAACTACTGCGAGTTGCAGGAAGCTATGCAACTAGCTCGGCTTGGTTCTGCGGGAAGCAATGCAACTGGCTCGACTCGGCTCTTTTCTTGTTCTCTTCTTATCTTGTCCGAATAGAACCGACCGCATCTTACCGCAGGTTACTGATCGGATCTGTTGTGAGTTTTACAGATGACAAAAACATTTACGGGCTTTGAAGAGAATAGAAACGACCGCAGTTTACCTCAACTTACAGATTGGATTTATTGTGAGTTAGTGTTGATAACTCAAAAACGACAATAAGAACATGTGGCATCAAAGAATTGTGACAGAATTTAAAGTAACAAAAACAGGTGGCATCCAAGAAAATGATAGTGGCATTGTATAAGAAGCCAAAATATAAATCAAAGTTATTTTGGATATAACAAAATAAGCAAATAAGAAATGCTCTGCATTTAGAAAATTTTGGATATGAACAATGCTCATTAAACCCAGACTTTCAATAAGTTATAACTTGTCACAACATTCTTACCAGACTTTCGATAATTTATAACTTGTCACAACATTCCTGCATTGGGATATGTGAATCCGAGGTCGAACAGAAAACTTTCGTTAAAATTTCGATGAATGAAAATTGTCTTTATAAAAATTTGCTTAAACGTTGATAAAACCAAAAAAAATTGGTCAACAAATCGGTCAACGATCTACCAATCGCTATAGTCCTGCTAAAGGCAGGGGGGACAATTTTTTTTATTAGTTCGAGTTATTTTTAGATAAAATGTGAACAGAATTGAAAAGAAAGAGATGTAGCTCTCAGGTGTGGCCTGCACCTGGAGACTACACTCATCAAACTTGAGAGATCACTCTCGTCCACTCTATTCATTAATCAATCAAAGATTACATCATTAAATACAATACTAGGAAATAGGAAGTTGCACCCAAACCCCATAATTATAGGAACTAATCCTAAACTAGGGAGAAAGTTACAACAACGTAACTATTTTCTCCATTAATATCAAAATAATATTAATTATTCTCAACTCCCCCCCTTAATGGAGAAAGGGTTCTCCTGGACTCCTAGCATCTTTCTAAACAATTCAAATTTCACTCGTGCAAGAGGCTTTGTGAAAATATCAGCCACATTGTCACAAGTTTTACAATATACAACAACAATTTCTTTAGACTGTATTTTCTCTCTAACAAAATGGAACTGAGTGTCTATATGTTTGGTGTTTTTGTGAAACACTGGATTGTATGCTAATTTAATGGTGCTCTGGTTGTCGCTTTTGATGGAAGTGGGATTTTTCTGTTCTTTTCCTTCATCTTTAAGAAGCCTTCTCAACTAGATCGCTTCACACGTTCCTGCACACAATGCTTGATACTCAGCTTCACATGACGACAGAGCTACAGTACTCTGTTTCTTGCTGCTCCAAGCTATGACCCTGGAACCTATGTTGAATGCATAACCTGTGATGGACCTCCGATCATCCAGGTTACCTGCCCAGTCTGAGTCTGAAAAACCTGCTAGAGTAACATCAGATACATCATTGTATAAAATACCATAATTAACAGTACCACAAAGATACCTTAACACGCTCTTTGCTGCTATCGAGTGACTTTCAAGCGGTTTTGACATAAATTGGCTCAACACACTAACTGAGTATGCCAAGTCGGGTCTGGTTGTTGTAAGATATATAAGGCTGCCAACCAGCTGTCTGTACATTGTGGCATCTACCTCCTTAGTGCCATCGTCACTGCTCAATTTCAAATTTTGCTGCAAAGGTGTCGCTGTTGATCTACACCGATCCATCCCAAACTTTTCCAACGGATTTCTGGCATACTTCCCTTGGGTAAGAAAAGTTTGCCCAGTATCTCTGAATACTTCTAATCCCAGACAATAGTGAAGGCTTCCGAGATTTTTCATCTCAAAAACTTGTGCCATGAGCCTTTTGATTCCTCTAATTAAATCCTCTGCATTTCCTGTTAAAATCATATCATCCACATATAGAGAAATCAAAATAATCTGCCCCTGGTTATTGTACTTGGTATACAAATTTGGGTCATTTAAACTTCTATGGAAACCATACTCTACAAAGAAAGAATCAACCTTTTCATACCAAGACCTGGGTGCTTGCTTTAAACCATATAAAGCCTTTTTCAATCTGCAAACAAGATGTTCCTGCCCCTGCTTTACATATCCTTCTGGCTGTACTAAGTAAATTTCTTCTTTTAAATCACCATTTAAAAATGTAGATTTAACATCAAGCTGGTGTAATTCCCAATTACATTTAGTAGCTAAAGCAATAAGCATTCTAATTGTATTTAGCTTTGCTACAGGTGCAAAAGTATCATCAAAATCTATACCTTCCTTCTGTGAATATCCTTTTGCAACCAACCTAGCTTTTAACTTATCTATACTTTCGTCTGCATTCATTTTTGGTTTAAACAGCCACTTGCTTCCTATAGGTGTTTTGTTTTTAGGCAGCTCTACTAATTCCCAAGTATTATTTCTAAGAATTGATTCCATCTCCTCATTCATTGCAGCTCTCCATTCCTCAAATTGACTAGCTTCTTTGTAATTAGAGGGTTCTATAATGTTCAAAACTTTTGACATCAAAGCATAGTTTCTCAACTTCAATGGTAATTGATTCTTCCTACCTGACCTTCTTGGTAGGCGACTTACCTCAAATTTGTTTTCTTCTGCAATAACTGGGCCTGCTCTTTCACCTTCTTGCTGTTCTTCTTCAATCTCTTCTTTCTGCTCCTGTTCCTGCTCCCTTTCATCCTCGCTGCTTTCCTCCAACAGCAATGGAATGTGCCAATCATCTCCAACATCAGCTTTCCTTTCCTGTACCTGTTCATGAAAGACTACATCTCTACTTGCAAATGTCTTACGAGACTCAAGATTGAAAAGTTTGTATGCTTTAAACTCTGTGCCATAACCAACAAAGATGCATTTGACTGCCTTAGGGTCTAGTTTCTTTCTATCAGCTTTGGGTACATGTGCAAATTCCTTTGACCCAAAGACTCTTAAGTGATTTACTGCTGGTTTAAATCCATACAAGGCTTCAAAAGGAGTTTTGAAGCCAAGAAACCTAGTAGGACTTCTATTTTTCAAATATACAGCAATATTCATCGCTTCTGCCCAAAAAGTATTAGATAGACCCTTACCTTGCAGCATGCTCCTTGCGCACTCTACCAGGGTTCTGTTTTTACGCTCTGCAACACCATTTTGCTGTGGTGTGTGTGGCACTGTACACTGCTGAACAATCCCATGAAATTTGCAGTATTTCATGAATTCCTTTGATTTGTATTCTCCTCCTTGATCAGATCGGAGAATTTTAATACTTTTTCCAAATTGTCTTTCCACCAGGGTTTTGAAATCTATAAAACATTGGAAAGTCTGACTTTTCTTGTTTAAAAAATAAACCCATGAATACCTAGTGCAGTCATCAGTAAACAACAAAAAATAGTATGCTCCCCCTAGTGACCTTGTCTGCATGGGACCACATACATCAGTGTGCACTAGCTCTAAGATTTCTGTTTGCCTCCTCCTATCATGCGCAGGGAACTGTTCTCTGTGCATCTTTCCTAAGGCACAACCTTCACAGTTTAATTGAATGTTACGAAAGATGGGGAGACCTTCGACCATACCTTTCTTCTGTAACAACCCGAGATCTTGCAGATTCAGATGACCAAACCTCTGATGCCAGAGTTGTTCAGCTGTCGACTCTCCTGCAACCATGGCTTGCTTTGATATACTTTTTGCATCCAATCTGTATAGGCTTCCAACTCGCATGCCTGTTGCAACAATTTCATTACTGCAATCCTTTATCACACAGTGAGTCTTGAAGAATTCGACATGCATATCTTGATCAGCCATCATGGATACAGATATCAGGTTTTTTTTTATTCCAGGTACATATAAAACATTTGAAAGGTGACTAATTTTTCCATTTGGTAACTTAACTGAAATCACCCCATGACCTTTAATCTGATATCCATTATCATCCCCTAGATATATTTTTGATCCATTTATAATTTCTTCAAGACTGTCGAAAAATTCTTTATTACCTGTCATGTGAGAGGATGCTCCGGAATCGACATACCAGATGTCATCTTCATTTGATGCAGAAAGGGTACAATCGACTGTGAACAGTCGAAATTCATGACTGAAGTCTTCTTCTTCAACAAAATATCCTCTGTGTTTTGAATTTGCCTGTCTCCTCCTTGCCTCATTAGCCTGCTTCTTATAATAACAATCTCTCTGTATATGACCCTTCTTTCCACAATAAAAACATTTCTTTTCAGAATGATTTGAAAGCATACCTTTATGACAGTGATTTTTATGTGTTGTTCCTCCTTTCTGGACTGATTGCTGCTGTGACTGCTTCCCTTTGGATAGTCGTCGTTTTGCCACCAGCGCAAGATCGTCACTTTGGGGGTTCAGATTCAGATTCTGTCGTCGCTCTTCCTCTTGCTGCAAGATCGCAGTGAGATCATCAAACGTGGGTGTTTTCTCCCTTGCCGAGACTCCAGTGATGAAGGTTTGGAAATCATCACGCATCCCATTCATTGTAATTGCAACAAGATCTTCATCAGCCACCGCCACTCCAATGGACACCAATCCATCTTTAACATCCTTAATTCGCACGACAAATGTAGTAGCAGACTCCCTTTCGTCCATCCTCATTGAAAATAGCTTGCTTTTCAGAGCCAAAACTCTGTTTGTATTATGGGTTTCATACAGATTCTTGATTTTCGTCCAAATCTCTGCGGACGTTTTACAGTCTCTGATGTGTGCAATGACATTGTCTTTCACAGACATCTTCAACAGGACTTTGGCCTTGTTTTCTCGTTTTTCCCAGTCTTCCTTCTGTGTGCTCGCAGTCGGCTTCTGCTCATCGCCTGTCACTATAGTCCAAGCGTTCGCACCTTCGAGCAGGGTTTGGATCTTAAACTTCCAATTCGTGAAGTTAGACCCGTTGATTTTACCAGACTCGTTAAGATAAGATTCCATCATATTACTCATTGTGAATCTTCTTAACAGCGACAACAAGAAAAAACAATACCTGTCAGATCGATATGTCGCCTCTGCCACCGATCTGCAGTGTCTGGCACTCCCGCTCCAATGAGAAAATTCGGCGTTTCCAACACAGCCGAAACAATGATCTGATCACTATTGATCCGATCCACCTCTCCTGGATTGATCTGCCACTTCGCTGATCCTGCTCTCCCTGCAGATCGCCAAACGAAGTCGAGGTTTCCCGCAGATCTCCTCTGGTGCTTTCCCGATCTGTCTCTCCCGGACGGATCTACAACTCCGCCGATCTGCACCGTTTGCAGACCGCCAAACGAAGTTCACGCTATTCACAGATCCCCTTGGCGCTACCCCGAGCGAAAAATCCGCGCTAATTCAAAATCGCTTAGAGTATTTTAATTGGCGCAACTTTCCCGGTAAAATCCCACGCTAATCGGGCTTTTTGGCGCTCTCGCGCAGTTTATTCCTCAAAATCCGCGCTAATTCCTCTTCTGGCGCGACTGTCAGAGTAAAGTCCACGCCAATCCGTGCAAAATCCGCGCCAAAATTTTCGAGTCTGAGCCAGGTGTTCTGCAGTCCACCTGCTCAATCGAGCACAGAGCTCTCGTGTACACACAACCACAAAGGCACTTCAAGCCACACAGGCTATTCCAGCCACACAGGCAAGCTAGCTACTACAGGCACTTCAGCCTCACAGGTGACAAAAGATCAGGCTCACTCAATCTGAGCTCCGATACCAAGATAAAATGTGAACAGAATTGAAAAGAAAGAGATGTAGCTCTCAAGTGTGGCCTGCACCTGGAGACTACACTCATCAAACTTGAGAGGTCACTCTCGTCCACTCTATTCATTAATCAATCAAAGATTACATCATTAAATACAATACTAGGAAATAGGAAGTTGCACCCAAACCCCATAACTATAGGAACTAATCCTAAACTAGGGAGAAAGTTACAACAACGTAACTATTTTATCCATTAATATCAAAATAATATTAATTATTCTCAACTTTTTTAACACCGTCAATCACGAAATATTTAAAAAATCGTCAGATATGAAACTTCAAACTAAGCCACCGAGTCTAGAGAATTATATCATCAATTATAAAAAATCAGTGTTTCTATTTGGTGAAAAAATGAAAACGATGTTTATGTTTATTGGTGTTTCTATGATTGTTCGGTTGATCATTGGCCAGGTTTGAAAGTTTTATTTTTATAACATATTCGTCTATTAAACTAAGCCAAAACTTTAAGCTTATTCGGTATGTGAACTCTTTATTATTTCATTTCATTTTATGGTGTTTTTGGAATTTTATATGATAAATTTATCAAACTATTTATTAAATTATGAATTTTAAAATTTAAAATTTAGTTTAATCAATATTTTTCATATTTAGGCTTATTTTCAATATTGAGAGTGTTAAAATTTTTATTTTAATAAGTATTTATCAAATATTTATATAACCACGAACTTGAATTTTTATCAAAATATATATTAAACAAATAAGTTTAAAATATAATATACAATTTATTACGAGGAAATTGTTGTATTAAGTAACCATATTTATAAAGAGTTTTTCATTTTTTATTCACTTTCATTATTGGTAAAAATATTCATATTTTATATGAAACATAAAGTTAATGATCCTCAATGAAAATAACTTATTTGAAAGTAATTAAATGAGCTTGAAAATCATGTATATTGAAGAGAGCTGAGGTAATAATAATAAAAACTGAATATTATTATTAAATTTAATAATATTATTATTTTGATATTAATAAGTTTAATTATTTTGGTATTAAAATTTAATAATATTTATATTACTAATAATAAAGTTAATATTTATACTAAAAATTAATCATTTTGTCTAAATAGTTAACCATGGTCAACTTTAACCAACTATATGTTTACAATAGTCATAATCACAATGATCATTATGATTGACTATGATTGATTGTAGTTAACTATAGTCACCATGGTCAACCATTATCAACCATGGTTAACCATTGCCAACCATAGTCAAATTAGTCAAACCATGTTCACTGATGGCGAACATTGTCAAACCATGTGACAAACATTCTCACATTGTGACAAATATTGTTGCAATATTACATTGTCACATTCTGACAGAATTGAGCAAATGTCACAATGTGATAAACATTGTTGCAATGTTACATTACATTGCAATTTATCCAACATTGCAAAGCGACATTACAAAATTAGTTAACCACATTCACTATATTTTATGGTGTTTGACTATGTTTGAAACCCAACACTTTTCAACTTCGGTAAAACAAAATCGCATATTAATATTATTGATTAATATTAATAGTCAAATATATTCAACAAAATTTCACGTTTATAGTCCATGTTTAAATAGTTTACCATGATCAAACTTGGTCAACCCTATGTTTACCATATTTAGCAAAAGTTAAAATCCACCCATAATTGTCCCTTGTCAATGTAACTCAACCATATTAGGGTTTATAGTCCATGTTAACCTACAAAGTTAACTTTTATAGTCCATATTTAAATAGTTGACCATGATAAAATTTGGTTAACCTTATGCTTACCATATTTAAAAAAAGTCAAAATTCACTCATAGTTGTCCTTAGCCAATGTAACTTGACCATTTTAGGGTTTATAATATTGGGTTTAATATTATGGTTTACAATATAATACTAGGGTTTATAATATTTCAAGTTGTAATATTGGGTTTATAATATTGGACCATCGGCAACCTAGGTCAACCATGGTCAATCACAATCCATTTTAACCTTTACTACAAAACTAACCTTTATAGTCCATGTTTAAATAGTTGACCATGATCAAACCTAGTCAACCCTATACTTACCATATTTAACAAAAACCAAATGTCACTCATGGTTGTCCTCTATCGATTTAATTCGACCATATTACAATTTATAATATTTGGGTTTATAATATTAAGGTTTATAATATTGGTTTTTAATATTGGGTTTAATTTTGCCCACGGGGCTTTGGATTGACGGTGAATGGGTGCACTGTTAAGGGACTCCTTGCGATAGGTCACTGGTTCAAATCCCCTGTGGGTGCTTACCTACCAAAAAAAAATATTGGGTTTAATTTTAGGGTTTATAATATTGGATTTACTATTATGATTTATAATATTAATATTTATAACTAGGGTTGATAATAGTGAGGTTTATAATATTAGTTTTTTATAATATTGGGTTTTAAATATTTGGCCACAGGCAACCTAGGTCAACCATGGTCAATCAAGGTCATATTTGGTCAACCATATGCGCGATAATCAACCTTTAAAAGCCATTGTCAACCCATGCTCAACATGGTAAACCTAGGTCACTATGGTAAAACATGGTCAACTATAGTCTTCCATTATCAATATAGACAACCATAATCTATCATAGAAAACTATGGTCAAGCGTGGTCAAATTAGTCAAACTATTCTCACCAATAGTGAACTTAGTAAAGCCATCTGAAAAATGTCACAGTGTGGCAAACATTGTTGCACGTTGACAAACATTATTCCAATTTTACAGTGTCACACTGTGATAGAATTTTATCAAACATCGCAATGTGACAAGCATTGCCACATTGTGGCAAACATTGTCACAATGTTACATTACATTGCAATTTATCCAACGCCACAATGCGTCGTCACAAAATTAGTTTACCAAATTTACTAATTTGGTTAACTATGTTCGACAATGTTTGACACTCAACACTCTTCAACTTCAGTTAAACATAATGGCTTATTAATATTAATAATCAAGCATACTTAAACAAAGTTAACCTTTATAGTCCATGTTTAAATAGTTGACCATGATAAAACTTAGTCAACACTATATTTACCATATTTAACAAAAGTAAAAAATCACTCATAATTGTCATTTGTCATTGTAACTCCACCGTATTAAGGTTTATAATATAGAGTTTTTAACATTGGGTTTTTAATATTGGATTTATAATATTAGAGTTTATCATACGGATATATTATATTAGGGTATGCATTATTTGGTTTAATGATATTGAGTTTATAATATCAAGGTTTACAATTATAAATTCTAATATTAAAAACCCTAATATTATAAACTCTAATATTATAAACTCAATATATTATAATATATTGGGTTTAGAATGATATATTATATTCGCTTTATAATATAGGGTTTACAATATTGGATTTAATATTAGGGTTTATAATGTTGAACTTATAATATTAGGCTTTATGTTTTATAGTATTAAGTTTATAATATTAAGTTTTAATATTAGGTTTTATAATATTATAAACCTTAATAATAAATCATAATATTTAAATCATGATATTAAGGTCCAATATTATGGTTTTATATACCCTAATGTTATACATTAAATATAATATAATATAGTATTGTATTATATTATATTGGGTGTATAATATTACTGTCTATAATATTAATATTTGTATTAAAGTTTTTAATATAAGATTTATAATATTAAGGTTTATAATATTGGTTTTATAATATTATGCTTCAATATTAGATTTAAAATATCGGGATTTAATATTAAGATTTATAATATTATATTTATTAACATTAATATTAATAAATAATATTAAAAATATTTACTTTCTCATTATTAATACTATGATATTAATAAAAAATAAAAATTATGCTCACTCTAATAATATTATTAATAGTATTAATGATATATGTTTATTGTTATATATCAACCAAATTTACTAATGCAATTGTGTAGGTATTTAAAATACATATGTGTTTGGTATACATTTATTGGAATATATCAACCACATTTATTAATGTGGTTGTGTGAGCATATATGTACTCTTTTTTTAGTTTTAAGAAACATGTGACAATGACATTACAAGTTCAAAAAAGGAAAAAAGAAAATTGAAAGTACATATAGTGACCTGTGATCCTTAAACACAAATATAACGAATACTCAAATATGTAACAAATATTTCTTACTGCAATGAATATGATGGTTGGAAAGCAAATCTTTATTGAAAAGAATTGATTGCAGGGAGATGATGGTTTCATTTCACCTCTTGTCAATAATGTTCTCCACATGACAATATGATCATGTGAATTCTCTTAGTGGATAAATAAGCCCACACTCTCTTCACTTACGCTCACTTCCAAGATTGAAGGTAAGCCCTAACACAATTTTACTTACCTCTGCATACTCTATGTGAAACTCTTTCTCAGTATGGTCATTTAATGTCTTTTTCACCTCCCCCGACTCGAAACTGAACCCACACATGACAGATGGACAACCACCTTCTTTTTACTGCACTTTTTCTTAGAAGAGCATATGCCCAATATTATATGTGCCCTTGCTTCTACAACAGAGGGCGAAGACATTTTCTCAAACATAGAACAAGTGACAACCACATATTGAATTCCACATATATGTCGAGTATAAACATTGAACTAAACATCATGAAAATGTGCAAATAAAGTCAAATTAAATTCCATGAGGGAGCACATGCATGACATATAAATGATGCATTCAAAATGGAATATGTCAAATAATTCATAATCAATATTTTCATAATCGTGAATTAAATTTTTGAGGCAAGAAGCTTATTCTACAACCCAGTATAAGAGGATGTGTAAGTTTGTCTGTCCATCAACCTTCCTTTAAAAAATAAAAAATAAAAAATTATGTTCTAAATAGAAAAATAATGTCGACTATAATAAAATAAATAAATAGAAGTGAAACATGTATGAGTAAGATATTTAAATCTTATACTTTTGAAAATTATTTCAACCATAGATTTAAATAAACTATTTGAAGATCTATGTTAACTAATTATCAACTTCATATATATCTACATATTTAAAAAAAATACTTAAAATAAAATATTTTGATGTTGTATATAAAAAATATTCAATGTGGGTTATCAATAAAATATTTTAATAAGAATTAATATTGACATATACTTAAAAATATATTAATAATAAAAAACCATTTTAATTTATCTGATAAAATGTATATCATGAAAAAATTATTTTTTTTATGATTAAAACGTTTATTTGGTACTATATATACTGTATTTACCATTCAAAAATACAATTTAAACAATGAAAAATAACATGTTGTATTTTACACTCTAAAGAAGTTTGCACGCAAAGAAATTTGATCCCTATCGGCTCATGTTAGATTCGTAATTACGATGGATCTATGTTAGTTTACATTATTTCTCTCCATGACATTTTAAATCTTGAAACAGTAAGTCGGTCTAATCTCCCTGCCTTACACAACAGTTGTTGACGATTTTTAAAAATACTCCTAACTTATTTCAGGACATGTATCTAGGGAAGACATTCCATACAAAAAGAAAAGCCAATACAAATCAATTGCGAAAGCAAAGTTTAGAAAATTAATGCAAAAGCACAGATACATTGTAAAGGCAAAGAAGAGAAGCAAAAAAATAGAGATTTGTTGCATAAGCAAGGCAGAGAAACGTAAAAGAAAAGGCTCGTTGCAAAATCAAAGCAGATTATATATATGATTTTTATTTAAAAAATAATAATTTGTAAATCTAAATGAATTTATGTAAATGAATACCTATAATTCTAATTTTAAAAAATCTGATTCCAACTTCTCTGGAGGTCGAAAGCTCTGATGTTTTATCCCATGAATATATACATACTTGAGCGCAATTGCACTTCAGAATACAATCATCTAATACATTCTATTAGTGCCACCAAATCACAATTAAAGTATTCACTAGATTACACTTCGAAATGGTGAATATGGTTGAACCAGTGTAAGTTCATTGAAAATAACACTAGATGGATCCAACAAAATTTGTTTTTAAAAGAAAACTCATGAGATCGCCTTATTGAGGGTAATCCCAACATTTTACTAAAAGGTAATATTGTAGTCCAATGGTTAAAAAAAATAAAACGGGTACAATGAAATCCATAATGAGACATACTCATGTCACCAATTGACATGATTGTAGAGATACATATAGACATTGCATAAGTTGAACTTTAAAATAAAATAAAAATAGTAAGTAGAAAAAACCCATATTAGCTCCTCTTGCTCTCACCTACTCATGTACACAGATAAATTCAGTGAGCAGATGATCGCAATTTGACATGATTGTAGAGATACATCTAGACATTGCATATGTTGAACTTTAAAATGAAATAAAAATAGTAAGCAGAAAAAATCCATATTAGCTCCTCTTGCTCCCACCTACTCATGTACACAGACAAATTCAGTGAGCAGATGATCGTAATGAGTGTGTGAGTGATAGATGGTAATTTGTATATTTATTTATGCTTTTGTTTTATTCAAGTCTACATCAATTGTGTTTAGTTGTTTTTTTTCTCTTTATATATTTTTCTATGTATGTAATAGAGTCGATTTTAAAAAATGTTGACATACTTATATGACGTCAAATTTCTAACATTTAATACATACACATCTTTTTTGTTTTGGGTTGTAAAACACTTTTTGACCTAATTATCAATAATTAATAGATGGATGATAAGAATTTTAATTGATAAAACATTCACAATATATTTCTATTATTAATAATAAATAACAAGATCAAATTTATTTGATTTTTTTTTCAATTTAATTAAAAAAATGTTATTAAATTATATTAAAATAAAATATATAAAAATATATATTTTAACAGTGTCCATGATAATTTCGAATGAATATCATAATTAAGAATCTTATTACATGTTTTTTAAAATAAATATATTTTAACCATATATTAAATATTCTTACAAATAATAATAATATGTTATAATTTACTAAATTTTTCAGAGTATATATATATATATATATATATATATATATATATATATATATATATATATATATCACACATATACAAAATAAAATCTTTAAAAATATTAAGAATCTCCCATAAAAACAAGAAAATTGGCATCACAATCAACCAAATTTAGATATATCATCTACTACTACTAACAAGTGTTGCAAGGTAGCTTAGTGCATGTCACTTAATTGGAAGTTATGCTTTCATAAAAATTGCAATTGATATTTGATATAGAAAAATTAATTTCCAACTAAGGGGCAAGGACTTGCATATATTTTGGTGGTTAGTAATCATAAGTAACTGTGAACTATCTCTTGGTAAGTATATTTATGTACATCTTATTCCTATATATTTTTATTCAAATGTTTTCTTAAATTATGGTGGACATGGTAAATATGTTATTTATGTGAGTATGAACTGTTTTCAAATATTTTAATTTTGGTTAGTTTTCCTATAAAGATTAAGAATGAAAAATCAATCCACAAATAAATAAAATTCATGGCATAAATATTGCGACTGCGTCAAAAAAACGGAGATCTCGCCGACCAGTCTAGGGGTGTCAAGTGCCTTAGCGAACACGCCGCCCAAAGTCTTCCTACGACGAGTCGGATTGGCCCTGTTGGTCAATCATTGAACCGGTCTCAGATGCCATTTTCCGCCAATAAAAACACGTGAGAAAGTTGGGCTTTTTCGGAACTTCAACACCAAATTGTCGGGATCTCAACTTTTTGTGCTGCCAATCATAATAGTCCTTACCTTCAGGTCATTCCCGAGAGTGGTCACATGACAAAAAAAATTGAAGCAGTTATCCACATGACACAAAGGCTACAATAAGACCTTCAAGTTATGCTCCAATCAAATGTTTGAAAAATAATTTTTGCAATAATATTGAAAAACAAATATTTATTTTTCAAAAGTTAAACATTATAAGTTGCATTGGTCAATGCCAAACTAATAGTGGTCAATAGACAAGTCCATTGCTAGAGTCGCGGCAGAGACTAATAGTAATAATCATTATTTTGATAACAAAGCTTCTAGAATTTTAATTTAATTATGAATAATTATTAAGTGGATGGTAGGGAGTTAACCTCCACGTAATATTCTAAAATATTTTTAGTAATTCACAAATCAAAGATTGAGATTTATCTCTAAAGTAGTTATGCCATTTTTTCCCTTTTAATTAAATTGATTAATTTAAAAAAGATGTCAAATGAACAAGCGTCATATGAATTGAGTTATGGTTTTTTGGACATATGGTATCAATAAACCATAATATTAGCCTACGATATTGTTAAAAATCTTATTTACAAATTAAAAATCTCTCTAGTAAAATGACGTTGAATCTTCATAATATATAATGAAATAAATGTTTTAATATTTATTAACCGTTTACCAACAATTTAATTTATATTCCTACACTAATATAATCCTTAAAAATATTAAACATCTCATTCTAATAAAATAAAAATTTAAACAAATAATTTACATAACAATCAAATTTCCATACATTAATAAAAATACTCCGCATTACATGACTATAAGATGTTCTACCCAATTTGATCTTTGTTATTACGCATCTCATTCTAATAAAATAAAAGTTTAAACAAGCAATTTGCATAACAATCAAATTTACATACATTTAATAGTAATACACCACATTGCACTTCATCAATATAATAGGAGATGTTCTACCAAATGTGAACTTACATTGTTGGACTACTGGTATTTTGTGTAGTCACCTTCGAACAATATTTCTACATTAAATTTTATGAGATGGATGTTTAAAGTCTCACTTGAGCTTTAACTAGATTGCAGAGGTTGGAATATTCTAGAAATACGGTGGATAAGACTGAAATTAAACAATTGATTTTAGTTTTTCCATTAAATCAAATTATTTTACGATATTTAAACCATTAATTTAAATATTTAATGTAGAAGGTTGTACGCTCCCTATTGAGTTTTCTAAGCACATCCTCCTTCAGTTGGTAGTTGTTGCTTCCTTCGGCACACAGTCCCATCATAGGGTTCTTTATGTCATAATCCACATATTTCCCTTCCATATTTTCAAGAGCTTTCTTTGTATTAGTTTTATAAATTTTTTTCGACATCGTTTCAAACGTAATTTCGAGCACATCATCGGTACTATAATTGTTATAATGGGTAAGAGTATAAGTATTTAAAAATAAAATTAATAATTGATTTTATTTCATGTTTGTTGTAATTGATATTATAATTATTGAAATGAAGTATGAGATGGATGTTTGTAGTCTCACTAGAGCTTAACTACATTGCATGTGTTGAAATATGGTAGAAATAGGGTTTTATCTTTGTAGTCATCTTATAATTTCTTGGACATCGTTTTAAACTTAATTTCCAGTACTTTGACTTCATTGTTATCATAGCTACCATGATAATTAAAATGGGTTTTACAAATTTTTAGTATTTATAAATATAATTATTAAATGATTTTGTTTCATGTTTAATAAAATATTGATATGAGATACTTAAAAATAAAATTAATAATTGATTTTTGTTTTATGATTAAAATTGGATAATATCTTTTAAGATTTTGAAAGCAAAATCAATAATTCACTTTCATGTTTGATAGATGCCTAATATTTACAATAAAAATAAAATATTTAACAGATAAGGATGCCAACCCAGAGTCCTTACTCAAGTATTATCCAAGGTTACGCTGGTTTTTGGATAACTCTTTGGATTTTGTAGTGTTGGAAATTCGGAGATTATCTCCACTATGAGTTACCATTCTTGGATTTATTCATAGTTTTAATATGCGTTCATTTCTTATTCTCACTAAATGAATACAAATACGATACTTAACCTTTGCATTAGAGATAAGGATACCCACCCAGAGTTTTTGGTGTTATCCAAGGAAGTTACTATTGGTTGCCATTCTTGGATCTTGGGCTTATTCATAGTTCAAATATGCGTTGCCATTCTTGGGCATTCATAATTCTAATGTGTGTTGCCATTCGTGGGGTTGTTCATAGATGCCCATTCGTGGTGTTATCCAAGGTTACTATTGGTTGCGATCATTGGGTTTATGGATAATTCTAATGTGTTGCCATTCGTGGGATTATTCATAGTTAGAATGTCTGTTGCCATTCACGGCTGATTCATAGTTTTAATATGTGTGGGTTTCTTGTTCTCAGCATTAACGAATAGAAAAGTATAGTTCCAATATGTGTTGCCATTCTTGGGTTTATTCATAGCTTTAATATGTTTTGGTTTCATAGTTTTAATGTATAGACGGAACAACTTGGTGGAGAGGAAAGACGGATGATCCGAGAAATGGTAATGATTCTTGGACATTGGAACCGTTGACTCGTACTAATCTTCCTCTGATTGTGCTCTCTCAAGCATTTTGAGAAACTGTTTGCATTCTGACCCCTTTCGAGTTGAGTCAGCGTACCTGGATTGCATTCCAATACAATCGACCCAGAACAACTCATCTATGGGCCGGCCTCTCATTATTGGGCTTATTAATATTTTTTTTATGTGTGTTAGTTTCTTGTTCTCAGCGCTAATGAATACAACTTTTCTATAGGCATCATCAAGATTCTTAACCTGAAAAGAGATCCAATACCTCTTCTATATATCCATGTAAGCCTCGCTATATTTTTCGTCGAAATATATTGATTTATAAGGTTGAGCTTTAACAATGTGATATGTTTTTGGATTTCAATTCAATGGACCTTCTGATGCCAAGGATTTTTAACAATGGAAACTGTATCTTATGCTCCTTGTCTATGAACCAGTAATTCTGTCTCTCGGCATCAACGTCTCCATAATAGTTCAGTTGTTCAGCTTCACTTCTACTTTTGACGATGTATCAGGAAGAGGAGAAGTGCTGTTATTACGAGAGCTTTGGACTTTTCACTTTTGTCGTCCTCGTGGTTTAGCATGTGCTTCTACCGGATCTGATTTTGCTAACTGTTCTTCCTCAATTACAGAGTATCCAAAAGTTGTGTTACCAAGGTTGTCAGTATAGCAATTCGATATTCCAATTCCAATTGAATCTTTCTTCGATATCCTCTGGCTTTCCCTTCACGAGTCCCTTCGTTGTTTGGTCATCTACTCCTATATAATGTCGATTGCAATGGCTCTCCGATCTCGTCACTTACTCTAATTCAGGTACTCATCGAAACTGGGTTGTGATAACAAATTAATTCGTCTCTAGAGTGATGAATCACAGATCTGTATTAAAATATGTTTTGTGATTCTTGTATTATGTCATTCTCAATTTTTCAAACCACATAAAACACAGTACAGATTGCTACAGCATACAATGGCATTCGTAAGAGAATATACAGTGTTCGAATTGGTGAGAACCATCATGGTGTAGAGAAACTCATCATTTATCCGTTAGAGAGAAACGATTGCATTTAATAATGAAAACTGAAAACTTGTCGCAGCGTTCCAATATAGAATATTTGAATACTCCGGCACCTTCTCTGTTTGGATTCATATCGTATGCCCACTGGAATGTCCATTCGTTTGAATTTTCTACGCCAAAACATAACTCTGGTCCCCTTGGCTTGTCCTCCAGCCCCTTCTTTAAGCTTTAGTCTCTTTGGCCATGGAATCTTTCCTCGTCTAGACACTTGTCAAACTGCTATCTTCCAAATTATCGCCCATCATTTCATGTCATTTCTCAAATCGTCATTCCTCTTATATTACAACCAGTTGTTCCGCATATGGGTGCCCAAAAGGACCTCGTTCCCCACCATGATCATGAATATCTGAGTTGCGAGATAGTACACCACAACATTCTTGTGAAGCTTACTATTCAGAGAAGAATGTCCCACCATTATCTATGCATTACTTATGTGAGACAAGCAATGGGCGGAGAAGACAAATTGTTTGCTATTGCTACATAATTGTTGCCCATAGATTGTCAATCTGTTTCTAAACCTTAAACAAGAAAACACAACATAGAAATTATTTCATCTAAAAAACAAATGAAGCAAATGTATACAACCACAATGTGTGTGTATAATTTACTCTATAAAACAAGTGCAATCTTTACATTTTATGGGGACTCGACATGGACCTTTTATGGAAGAATTGACGCGCGTAATGACATTTACTGTGCAAAATAGAGAGAAGTTGATGTCAACATTGAATGAAGGATTCAGTGATTCGAAAATTCCATTTCTGGATTGTTTGATCATGGGGTCAAATATTTTAATGTCCTTCCACAATGCTAGGTGGCTCTAATTATACCTTATACATTTGTGAAATTATAATTGAACTTGAACATAATGAATTTAGATAGAAACTAATGAACATAACTTGCAAAGAGATGAAAAAAAATGAAAGAGAAAAAACCAATGAATTTGTAGTACCCTAGTAATTTAATTTTATGCATTTCATGTTAATGAGTGGTGAAAAGGTCAAATACCACAAATGACATGATATGATGATGTAAATATTCATTTTAATTAAATAAAAAAGAAGAAGTATTTTTTTTGTATTATTATTCCAAAAAAATGTTAAAAGCTAACGTATGAAATCAAACTTTAACTTTAAATTACTAGAAAAAATAATTGGAATTAATTATGCCCAAAAAAAAGTAAGAAAAAAAATACAGTGAATAAGAATGATATTAAACAATTGATTTTAATGTTCCCCTTAAATCAAATTATTTTATGATATTTAAACCATTAATTTAAATATTTAACGCAGAAGGTTGTACCTCCCTATTGAGTTTTTTTAACACAACCTCCTTCGGTTGGTGGTTGTTGCTTCCTTCTGCACTGAGTCTCATCACCATAGGGTCTTATGTCATAATCCACATATTTCCCTTCCATATTTTCAAGAGCTCTCTTTGTATTCATTTTATAATTTTTTGGACATCGTTTTAAACGTAATTTCGAGCACTTTGGCTTCCTTGTGATCACCGGTACCATAATGGTTATAATGGGTAAAAGTATTTAAAAATAAAATTAATAATTGATTTTGTTTCATGTTTGTTGTAATTGATATTATAATTATTGAAATGTATAGTTTCACTAGAGATTAACTACATTGCATATGTTAAAATATTCTAGAAATAGGGTTCTATCTTTGTAGCCATCTTATAATTTATTGGATATCGTTTCAAACTTAGTTTCGAGCACTTTGACTTTAATGTTATCATAGGTATCATAATAGTTATCATGGTATTGCAAATTTTCAGTATTTACAAATAAAGTTATTAATTGAACTTTATTTAATTGATTTTATTTCATTTTCGTTATAATTGATATTATAATTATTGATATGAAGTATTTAAAAATAAACTTAATGATTGATTTTTATTTTATAATTATAATTGGATAATATCTTTCAAGATTTTGAAAGCAAAGTCAATAATTCACTTTCATGTTTGATAGATGCCTAATATTTACAATAAAAATTAGATATTTAATATTTCCAATAAAGATAATAGAGATAAGGATGTCCACCCAGAGTCCTTACTTAAGTATTATCCAAGGTTACAATGGTTTTTGGATAACTCTTTGGATTTTGTAGTGTTGGAAATTCGAAGTTGATGCCAACATTGAATGAAGGATTCAGTGATTCGAAAATCCCATTTCTCGATTGTTTGATCATGGGGTCAAACCTTTTAATGTCCTTCCACAATGCTAGGTGGTTCTAAATATACTTGATCCATTTGTGAAATTATAATTGAACTTGAACATAATGAATTTAGATAGAAACTAATGAACACAACTTGCAAAGAGATGAAAAAAAATGAAAGAGAAAAAACCAATGAATTTGTAATACCCTGGTAATTTCATTTTATGAATTACATGTTAATGAGTGGTTGAAAGGTCAGATAGCACAAATGACAGGATATGATGATGCAAATATTCATTTTGATTAAATAAAAAGGAAGTACTAATTTTTTTTTGTATTATTATTCTATAAAATATGTTAAAGGCTAACATATGAGATCAAACTTCAAACTGCCAAAGAAAACAATTGGAATCAATTATGCCCAAGAAGGGGTAAGAACAAAAATAAGAAAATCCTCCTTTTTCTCATTCAGGAGAACTATTGGTGAAGACAGCCCACAAGAAATACATGACTAGAGATAAATGTCATGAAGTGGAACTTGTGTAATGAGAACTACATGACATAAAGGATGTTGCTTTTAAAACATAAGCAGTGGGAGAGAAAGATTGGTTCTGAACCCTGGAAAAATTAGTAGGATGTTGCTAAAGGGTTAAGGAGGTGAACTGAAAAGGATTATTGTGGTGTTTTCTCCTAGTAGGGAAGAGTGGAGCTTGGGGGGAGCTAACTAAGGAAGTTAGTTCATGGTTGGATGTAATGTGGAAGCCTTTAATCTATTTTATGGAAGAATCTAGATAAGTATATGCATTTCGATATAATTTGTGAAAAATAAGAATTTGATGGTTATCGTGTTTTAGCAAAAGATAGAACATATTTCTACTGTGAAACTAAATGGTTCTGAAATAACAAAAGTATAGGTGATAAGTTTTATTGGTAGTTGTTAAATGAGCATAGATGTATGTATAAGTATATGCAAATGTATGTGTGATTATCTTTGTATGTTACAAGTATGCAGAGTTGCTCAAGTGCAGGGTAAAAAACCTCTTGGTTGCATAAAGTAGCAAGAAGTTACCCATAACTTCCTCTTGTAACCCAATATTGTAGTTGCTACAACCACCCTCCAAAAATTTTCCCATACTTTGATTTGGGAGCCTCCCTTTTGTCCACAAGAGCCTATCTTTTATTGTCATCAAGTATTCAGCTATGATAAAGACTTATCTTTTCATGCTTTTCTTGTGATGTATTGATCCTGGTTTGATATTTTCAGACACAAGCTATCTCTTGACTTGACTTTGCAACATTGTTGCTCTTCCCTCCATAAATTGTGTAATATTGGAAGGTAGAAGAACCTTGAGGATCTTAATTACACAATCCAAACAAGCAGACTAGCCTTGAGCTCAGGAACTGCATAATTTTGGGAGACAACTCGACCTTAAGCTTAGAAACTATGCAGAGCTTCCCTTTAGCTCATAAAATGTGCAATTCACTTAGCCAAGGAGTTTCCCAGTGGTTGAAAATTGCGCAATCCTTCTTGGCAATGTGAACGACTGGCTGCCCGAAAAGAAAAATAAAAAAGAAAAAAAAAAGCAAAAATAAATCCCTAGAAAATAGGGAGTAGATAATTAGTTTCTCAAAGGATGACGCAAGTTGTTATTTTTTACTTTTCACCAAGTGTCATTTTTTACTTGATTGTATGCATGCGCATCATAAACCCTAACCAGCCTAGTGGATGCCCCTAAAGCTCATTTTTACGTTCAATCTTGGAGCTCTATCTTTCCCAAGGATATCAAGGAGGCCTTAGTGCATTTTGCAACACTATTATGGGTGAGTTTTGATTTTGTCATCTCTTGTCGCTTTTTGTCATTTCGCTTTTGTGAGTGCTGTTTTGCTTGTTTCTTTAAGTGGTTGTTGGTGTTTTAACTTATATTAGCTTGTACAAGTGCTAGTTTGGTTCGTCATTCGCCTTTTACTTGTGTCACATCAACTTTCTTATTTATTCCCATTAGTGGTCACTATTTCTTCGACTCCCTATGCATGCTTGTTTTTCCATTTGCATGTTGATCTTATACACTTAATATTCATTTATTTATCTTTCCTTAGTCATATATACACTCTAACTTACACTATCACCCAGATCTGCCACTTTCCCATCCTCTCTCCTAGCAGATCTACCCTTCACTTGGCTAGTAGTTGTCTTTCTCAGTTGGGCATTGCATAACTCCATGGATCAAGATTCATGCTTGGCCTCTGAGACTGCGTAATGTGCAATACCTGGCTTTCCCAACTGCACATTGTGTAGTTCCAAGGTTCAAGACACACCCTTGGCCGCTGAGACTGCGTACTATGTAGTCTCTCCCTCAGTCTACCAGGATAAGACTACACATTGCATAGCCTCTAGCCTCAAGTTGCTCCCTTGGATGCTAACACTGCGCAATGCATAGTTCATGCAACCAGTCCCTCTCCCTTCACCTCAAGAATTGTGCAATCTTTCCCTTCAATCATGTGGTTTTCGTTGTGATATTTCTTTGTGAGTCATTTTGCTAAAGTTAATTCATATTTTCCATGAGTGAATTTTCCTCCTATAGGTATTTCATTTGTTCAACACTTCTCTTCATCAGTTATTGTCATCATGGCACTAAATAGATCCACTTCAAAGGATACGACAGAAAACAACATCAGGGAGGCAGTTGAGGGTACTCTAATGAACTTGCTAGTTTTCTCAGATACTCAACTCTTCATAGAAAAATAGTTAGATATCACATGGCACAAAGTAAATCAGTCATTCTCAACAAGAAGCTTCAAAGTAGATCTTGAGGACCGACAGGTGTATATCAAAGTCCAAAAGTTAGGGTTACATGAGGTTACATGCAAGTATCCATCTTTCCCATGTGCAGATATTGTCAGCTAGATAATTTCACATATAGATTCTAGGACGATGAATCTGAACAATTCCAGTGGAAAAAGGCTTGCTTCTTTTCTGGCACTGGATTAACATTTACCAGTGTAACGCCCTCCTCCCACATCTACCAAAGTAACTGGCCAACCAAGGTAAACATGTGATAAAGAGTTACTATGATATGATTCAACTCCCTATGTATCAGTTAAGGGAGCAGAACCAATGGAATACAGACAACCTGGCCTTCTACACCTCTAACAGAACCCTTAAAAACCATCCATCCCATCCAAGTGACTATCCATTGAGACAAACCAACATTTTGTTGCATTAAAGCCTCAGTCGCTCCCTTGACATGGGCATGCATGTGATTGAGAACCTCCAATTTCTCCCACACCAAGGCATGCCTATCACTGGGGACTTTTCTAGGTAGTTTTGTGCCAGCGACTCTAGATTATGTGCCACTTTTTGAGGGCCATGACTCAAGCCACTGCCCAAAACTCGATGAAACTTCCAGAAATGAAAAGTAACATTAAAACAATGATAAATATTCAAATACTTGTACGAGGACTTGACTGGACCCCTACTAGCCATGACAGACATTTTGTCAGACATGTCACGAATATGCATTCTACAAGTCATAACAACATATCTGAGCATAGGGGTGTCATACTTATCTAAGAATCATCAAGAAGGATTGATTCCTTCTCACATTAGCTGCATTATCATCTACTAGGTCATCCATTCATTATTGTTTCACGTACTAACCAAAACATGTGAGAGCCATACTGTTCTAGATCCATTTGGGTACATCACTCCTATCATCTAGATCAGTGTTTTAGGGCTCATCAAACCCTAATTCCAGTTGCTACATGCCCTAAACAAGTCACCCTTTTGAATGCATCCTTCCCAGACAGTTTCATGACTAGAAGACATCCTCAAATGACCTCTAGGGGGACGAGCATAGGTAGGCCCATGTAAGGGTGTGCTGTAGAGTAGTTGAGTCCATGCCAGGGTGCTCTACAGAGCACTTAGGCCCCCTTTCACCTGCGTTGGGCGAGATTGAGCGAAATTCACATAGGGTTTGGGGAATATTCTTATCTCTTGGAGTCATCCAGAAGGTTCTCTCACTTATCAACTCTTATGAGCTCGAAAATGGATGAGGAATGAGTTAATATGAATCCTATCCTCTCATCCCTTTCTCAATGGAACTAATTCTAAGTATGGAAGGCCATTCAATACCACCATTTATGACATAACCTCCTTCATCCTCCTATAAACTAAACACTCATCTAAGTGATCAGGGGCAAGACTATGTTGAATTGTAAGGAGATAATGTTGCTATGAGAATTAGCTTTGAAGCAATTATTGTAATGCTACAAGTTTGTCATGCTTTTGATGTGATGTGGATGGGATCCAAGCTAGAGCCTGAATGACTTTGAATCAGACATAATGGTTGTAATTCCTTCTTCTATTCAATAAAGTACTTGAACCGTTTTCCATATGTTTGTATTGCTATATGATGCTTATATGTGTGAAATGTATTTGATTCCATTCACTTGTATTCAATAGATATTTTTCTTTGATTGGTTCTTTGTCTTCTATTGGTGTTTACAGGTACTTCTCAAGCGTGTTAAGTACAAGAAGGAGCGATGGGATCAATACAAAGGAGACAAGAGGAAAGCGGAACTATAAGTAGATCTTCTCATCTTCTTTGTCTTATCTATTGCTTATAGGAAAAGGCTAAAGTTCTTTAAACTGTTGTTCTAGATATGGCTACTTATCTAGGGAATTAGTATTTATCCGTAGCTACCAAATTCTCCAAAACAAATTGGTGACTTCGTTGGGGAAGATAATCCTTCCTAGTAGCTTATCCACCTCCTAGGACATCCTTGCAGACCCTACTTGTGTTCATTAATTGTATTTCATCTCTTTTGCATTGAATTTTGGTCAAAATTGTGTCAAATTTCCTTTTGAAATGGCTCACTATCACTAGCGCAGGCTTGTGAGGGAAACAGTGTGCGATAGAGCACCCTTGGCTTATGGACAGTGCTCTGAGGTGCACTATCTCCCATTCAGGGTTGTGCTGATCCTCCTAGGATTAGTTTCCCACCTTTGGAATGAGTTTTTGCCAACTTTTCTCTATTTGTTTTCTTGTTGATTGATCAATGAATGTCATGTCTCAGAAAACAAGTTTATATCTCCTTTGCTAGCCCTACTTTGACTTGGTTGATTAATGTTTCTTAAATGTTTTCTTTGTCATTATTGATCCATAGTCAAAGTTAGAATATAGTTGATTAATATTTTTTCGAAAGAAAGAGCCGCAAAAGTCTTCTTTTCCTTCGAAACAGAACTATCGTAAAGTCTTCATTCTTGTTAAAGGTTGATTGACTGCATGTGCATTAGTTTCCTTTTTGTTCACATTCACATTAAGGAAATCAAAAATAAGTACATGCATGTTGCATTGAAAAAATTTGTGTGTGTTAATAGGAATAGTTTAGGGAAATTGCATTAGATTGTGCTCTTTTCTCTTTGATTGAAAGAAATCTTATTTCTCTATCCCTAGTAGCTAGGATTTTCATTGTTAAATTGAATGGAAAGAATGCTTATCATGATAGTTGCGTTCGTAGGAATTTCAGAATACATCATGTGGTGAACTTGAAAGGCAAATTCCTAAGCAAGATCAACTTAAAATTAACATCAATTTACCTAATAGAGCATTGTCATTAATGAAAAACATTTAGCGGTTCTAGGATAGAGACGTGTTCCAGCGTCGTAAAACAAAGCAGTTGTCGCTAACTTATCTGCAATACATCCAAAATGTCATACCTCATTCCACGTACGTGAGTATATCGTAGCTCGTCCACATACCTTCGGGTATATAAGGCGATGTTACAGTACGTAAAGTATATG
This sequence comes from Pinus tabuliformis, assembly GCA_031772625.1. Taxonomy (NCBI): domain Eukaryota; kingdom Viridiplantae; phylum Streptophyta; class Pinopsida; order Pinales; family Pinaceae; genus Pinus; species Pinus tabuliformis. The sequence goes on along the minus strand of CM062804.1, from coordinate 1,207,157,504 downwards.
GGAATTCTCTCACTGTGCGGTTTTGCATTAAACAACGCTTATATGGATTGGGCCTCCACGTACCTTTGGGTATATATGGGAGGACAACACTATGTTGCTATCCATCCTTAGGTAACTGAGTCGGTCGCCTTGTACACTGTGATACACCGAACACAGCATTCGGGGAGATTGTATGCCCGTACTTCTTGGTTCGCCAGGAGGTATTCTCCAGTTCACAGTTGCTTGGTAAACTTTTTGCCTAGCTTACCCATTTTTGTTTCTTTCTTTTTTGATAATAAAATTAATCAGCAATCGTGGAGGAACATCAACCCTTACCCCGTCATTCGTAGAGAACAACGAGTAAACCGCCTTTGCCACCTAAAGCTACACCTACTCGGTAAAAGCGGTCTCGCTTAACTGATTCAAGTACATTAAGAACTCCTAGTTCTTCATCTGAATTACCTGAATAATCCATTTCGGTAAGTGTTGAGACTCCAGTTACTCCAACTATTTCTGGAACATCCGTTTCTGAAGAAGAAGTTTCATAATTACCTGAGGACATTATCACTAATCCTAGTGAAATAGTAACGAAGTTGTTCAAAAACAAGTTGATCCTCAACTTGAAGTTGCTCAACAAGAAATTACTTCTGAACATGAATCAATTCAACCAAAAGTTAATCCAAAACCTATCACAGTTCAAAACATAGATTACATCTAAACCTGAAGTTTTTGAGGAACCTCTCCCTGAAACTGTTGTTCTTTTACCAAAACATCTGGACTTCGAATTTGAACATTCATAAGTTGTTACTTTACCGGAAGACGACCAATCGGTTAACCCTTAGACATTAGTAACTACTGAAACTTCCACTTTATCAACACCAAAAGTCTATTACGAACGAGACGGTGAAGTTCTTCCATCTGGTTTAATTGTTGTCGAGGAAGAATTGGAAGAAGATTCTACACCTGGAACCCCATTCCATTTTGGAACCGGGCTTTATATTTACCCTCATACTCCTCATTTTACTACTTTTCAAGTACCAGTCGATTCTTTAGGACAACTTTTGGGTCAGTTAACTATGGTTGAACAATCGTCAACATCCTAAACTGTATCATCTAATGTAGTTGCGGTAGAATCTTCTGTCGCAACCTCTTCGATGTTTTCTACTACACCTGAGTTGCACGTATATGGTGAATCATTCGTCCCGATTGGTTACCAATCTTTATCTGGAACCCACTCAGGGGTTGCTTCTACACCATGGTCATCACCCATGTCCTCAACCAGAATTTTACCTCGTTCTTCATTAACGGGAACTCAACAGTTTGATCCTGCATATCAATATCAAACTGGGCAATCTAGTCAACAATGACCTATTTATCCATTACATATTGGATTGCCGCCATATGGAGAGAAATATGCTTATTCACCTTATCCTCCATATCCTGGAGGACCATCATATGGTAGTATCCCGTAGTATTCAAGTCAGCCTAGAATTCGAGTTTGTTAATGGCAACCAATAATGCCAGTTCAACCAAGGCTTATGTATCCAACACAACCAATGAAAATTGTGTCAGCTATTCTTACTACACCTGTTGTTACCACTATACCACAATCACAAATTCAAACAGTTGTATCTCAACCTGTACAAACTGGTCCTTCTACCTCGCAACCACAAGTTTCAGGTCAAGAAGTTCAAGTTTCTCAAGCTGCTATACAACAACCTCTTGTGTCTGGGTCCAACAACCTCAGGTTAGTATACCTTTATCCAGGGTGTCTCAGGCTTACACTGGTATAGTTTATTCACAACCTAGCCAACCTTTCATTGCTAGGAAACAACAACCGTTAAATCAACAATAGTTGTACCAACAACAACAACAGTTGCTTCAACAACCATGGAAGCCCCAATTTCAACAGCCTCAATTCCAGCAATTCCAACCCCAATTTGGACCTGCCCAACAGGCTCAACTTGGTTTTCGACAATATCAAGCTTACCAAGGTCCTGGTCAACAAGGCTTTGCTGGTTATGGACAACCGCAAATTCAACCTAGTTATCAACAACCACCTTATGCCAGATTTGTTCAACAACCACCTTATCAAGGTTACCAAATGTAGATGCCCTATGTTGGTATGCAAAGACCTATTGCTCAAGCAATTCCATTATCTCTTGGGTATGCTCAACCTGACTTGAATCGATAGTTGTTGTTTGTAGCGACTCTAGAATTACCAGATTTATTTACTGGCTCACTAATGATCCAATCTTATATGCACCTTGGTGGTCGGTAATTCCGCATAAGTTACCTTCTGACATTCTGAAATTCAATGGAAATCCTGGAGAAGACCCATCAAATCATGTCATGACCTTTCATTTCTGGTGTTCATCTAACTCCTTAAATGATGACTTGGTTAGACTCCGTATTTTCCAAAGAACGCTTACTGGTCCTACTGCGAAGTGGTACATTGAGTTACCACAAGCTTCTTTCGATAACTTTACAACTTTAGCCACCACATTTCTAACCCACTTCTAGTTACCTATCAGATACGAGACTGGAACGGAACTCCTAACCAACTTTAAACAAACTATTGCTACTCATATATCATATCATATTCATGAATAGCATTGTCATTGTTGAATGGTTAAGACCTATGTTCCTGATCAGCTTTTGGTTGAGAAGTTCATAAAATCCTTGTTGCCATCAATCACCGAGGATGTGACGAAAGGTGGAGTTGTCACAGAAGAGCAAGTAATTTCTCGTGCCCAATATTTGGATTTGATTTACACACAATCCGACATGCTCTACGACAAGATTCCCAATGCACCCCGACCAGCTTTCATTGTTCCTCCTCCTCCACAATCGAGTAAGGACTCTCATGTCGGCAACCATGTGATCAGTTCTTTGAGCACGCGAACAGTAGGTAGACCATCTTGTCAAACTCTTGTCATTACCAATCAAACTAACAATGCATCAGAAAACACGCTTGCTTCTGAAGTCAATGTCGTGTCATCTGACAAAGGCAAAAATCAAAAGCAACCAAGAGGCAAGAAGAAGGGGAAAAACAAGAAGAAACAAGATAACCCCCCTCAATAGAAATCATTTGATTCCTCTACTTCGGAAAGCAAACCCCGTTATCCATGTCTAATTTGTAATGACGAGCATTTTACAAGAGATTGTCCACACCGCTTAGAAGTCTCTAAGCTTCTAAATACTTCTAACATATCTATAGTGTTGACTGATCCGTTTCCAAACCCGGAGACACATTTGGTTCCGACAGACCATGCTTCCACATCCCAAGTACTTATGTTATCCATTACAAAGCCTCAAAACAAAGTTTTGGTGTCAACGAGAAATAAAAATATTATGGAAATCCATCTTCATTGTCGAATAATCAGGTTGTTTATCAACCTAATCCTTCGACTTCAACTTCATCTAAAAATATTCCACCACCTATTGCACCAGAATTGACAATAAACCACCAAAGGGAGTTGTGCGTAAATCAACATTTAACCCTTGAGCTTGAGCAGCTCATAACTATAACATAGTAGAAGACCTTTCTCAATCACCTTCTGCTATGTTGACACTTGAGGTGTTACAAAACTGTCCCTCCCAGAAGCAAGCTTTACTGTTAGCAATTGGTGGAATAGACCCTACGGATTCCAATCTTGTGGTTTTTAACCATGTGGGATGTACACCACAGTTACCGTCGCAACTAACTTTCCTAATTCAAGTAAAGGCTCTCAATAAGATTTTTCGTTGAACTATTATTGATGAGGGGGCATCTACTTGCATTATGTCAATGAGCTACTGGAAAACACTTGGTTCACCGCCAATGTCATGATCACCAACCACGTTAAAAGCTTTCGATGGATGAACATATACGCCTTTTGGGATTTTGAGTAACCTGCAAATTGAACTAGGGAGCAAAACAGTTACTCTTGAAGTTGAGGTAGTTGACAGACCCCTCGATTACAACATTTTACTGGGAAGGCCATGGGTATATGCTATGGCTGCTATGGTTTCCACATACTTTTATACTATTGCATTCCCTCATAAGGGTGGAATCACAGTTATCGATCAACTTGCTTTCTTTGCATCTAGTTCTCAAGCTAGGGGAAGCATTCCGTTGGTACATGGACCCCCGTTGTCACTTCAAAGTGTTGGTGTAGGTATATTTAAAGATCCTTCCCTAATGGGTACTTTTACGCTACCGTCACCACTTGATTTGGCAGAAGTGGTAAGAGTAGAGACTTGCAACATGATTTCCTCCACCCAATCTGATTTAAGGAGGATTACCAACGATTCTTAAGTTGATATTAATATTAAAGTTATGTCGCTCAGCCCCATTGAGCTAGAATAGAAATCAATTTTTCTGGCTTGTGCAACAAACCCAAATCCATTATCACCAATTATATGGGTAGACCATTTATTATAATATGGTACTTCTTCGGATCCTTTTTCACGTATACATTCTACGGATGAAGGAATCGTCCAATCAATGATGATAGGAGAGGAACCTTGGGAAGATTATCATCATCATTCCCATCTTCCAGATGACATCAAGGATTATTCAAATGAACTAAACCACCCTTGAATTGTTGATTTCCTTTCGAATTCTGTTTTCATAGACACAGTATATTCCGAGCGAAACCTGTCAAATATTGAAGAAAAGATTTCTATTAATATTTCGACCAAACATAATTTCGTAGAAAACATTCATGTTGGCAAATCTTGTTCTCCATCAAAACTTGATAATTATCGTACTCTCTTTCATGAATTTCAATATATATTTGCATGGTCATATGAGGAGATGCCAGACATTGTCTCTAGTATTGTTGAACACGAAATTAAAATGTATCCTGAGGTCAAACCAGTACGACAGCGGCTTCGACCTGTTCATCCAAAGAATGCTGCTACCATTAAAGCAGAAGTTGAAAAGCTTTTGCATGCTGGTTTCATTTACCCTGTACCTCTTACTGACTAGGTTTCCAACATTGTTCCTGTCATGAAGCAACAAGGGAAATTTGAGTGTGCGTCAATTATAGGGATGTAAATCAGGCATGTCCAAAGGACAATTATCCTACTCCTTTTGTCAACCAGATTATTGATGAATGTGTCAGATGCAAAATATTCTCATTTATGGATGGTTTTTTTGGCTACAATCAAATCAATATCCACCCACAGGACCAATCAAAAACAACTTTTATTTGTCCATGGGGCACATTCGTGTACTGGAAACTCCCATTCGGTTTGAAGAATGCAGGGGACACATTTCAGAGGGTAATGAATTATGCCTTCCATGACATCAATCACATTGTTCAACCTTACCTTGATGATTTACCTACTCATTCACGAAAGCGGACTGATCACCTGCAACATTTGAGAGAAATATTTTTATGGTGCCGACACTACAAGATACGACTCAATCCACACAAATGTGTGTTTTGTGTTGGTTCTGGTCGATTTCTTGGGTTTATAGTGTCTAAAGATGGAATTCGACTCGATCCATTAAAGGTTCAGGCAATTCTTGATTTGCCTTCACCTTCAAATATTTTATAGTTACAGAGACTCCAAAGGAAGGCTAACTTTCTGAGGAGGTTCATTCCCAATTACGCTGAGATGGCTAAAGGTTTTACACATCTTTTGAAAAATGGGATACCTTTCCATTGGGATTAGGTTGCGCAAGCTTCATTTTATGCTCTTAAAGATACCTTGATTAGAGCGCCATTAATGTATTCTCTGAATTATCAAAACAACTATTACCTGTATCTCGCCGTTGCAGATACAACCATTGGTATGGTTTTAGTCCAAGAGGAAAATGGGATTGAAAATATGATTTATTATTTGAGCTGCAATCTCAATGATATAGAAATTAAGTACTCTTATGTCAAGAAACTAACTTTGGCAGCTGGGAAAGATGTTCACAGATTTCGCCATTACATCCTGCTCCAGAAGACCACTGTCATTTCAGATTGCGACCCTATGACATACATTTTGTCATGTCAATTGTTGGGGGGAAAATACTCAAAATGGATAGTCATTTTGTAGGAATTTGATCTGGAATTCATCAAATCCAAATCAAATAAATCTCTAGTTTTCCTCAAGCTACTTTGCGACCTTCCCTCAACCTCCATTGATTCAACATCTGAACCATCAATTTTAGATGAGTCTTTGATTCTAATATCTTCATCTGACCCGTGGTATGGAGATATATTGATCTATCTCCAGACCCAAACTTTTCAACCTGATACCTCTCACTCACAACAACGATGTATTCGATACCAAGCAAAATATTATCTTATCATTGGCGACACTCTTTACTGTCGTGGTATCGATACGATTTAACGGAGGTGCCTCACACATGAGGAAGCTGAGAAAGAATTGAATGATTGCCATTCAAGTGCTTGTGGTGGACACTTATCTGGATATGCTACCGCACAGAGAATTCTCTGCGCCAATTACTTCTGGCCAACCATATTCAAAGATTGTATTATTTCCATCAGAAGCTGTCACGCATGCCAGATTTATGATTGAAAAACTAGAATACCACTTGCACTATTGCATCCAGTCATTGTTGTTGGACCATTCGCCAAATGGGCATTGACTTCATGACATGTAACCCCACCTCGGCTGAGGGGCTTGGGTATATTATAGTTGTCGTTGACTATTTTACCAAATGGGCCAAGGCGATGCCAACATTAAACAAAAGTGGCAAAATGGCTACTCTTTTGTTTTTTAACTATGTGGTTTCTCGATTTGGTGTAGCACAAACCATAGTTATAGATCATGGGTCGCATTTTCGTAATCACATGATGGCTAAGTTGACTGCTAATTTAGGACTGTCACATGATAGTTCTACCTCTTATTACCCACAAGCGAATGGACAAGTTGAGGCTATCAACAAAGTCGTGAAGCGGATGTTGCAAAGAATGATAGGGATTCATAAACGAAACTGGCATTTAATCATGTACTCTACCTTGTGGGCATATCGAACCTCGGTGAGAAATGCAACTGGATTCACACCCTTTCAGTTGGTGTATAGTTTAGAAGCAGTCTTACTGATACAATGTAAAATTTCATCTCTGAAACTCGTGATTGATTTGTTACCCGACACTTCTGAAGAGGAAGCGTGTTTCTTGGAATTAATCCATCCGGATGAAACCCGTCATGATGCCACATTGGCTAACGAAGTGCATAAGAAACGAATGAAGGTGAAATATGATAGAAATGTCAAGCCTCGTATCTTCTTAGAAGGAGACCTGGTCTTGATTTATGATCAGGAAGTTGATAAACTTGGAGTAGGGAAATTTGAACCAATGTGGATGGGTCCTTATATTGTTAAGCATGTTTTGGCAAAAGGTGCCTATGAGTTAGTAGATTATGATGGGATTCCATTGTCGCAACCCTGAAATGGGCTATACCTCAAACGTTACTATGCTTGATTGAGCATAGTAAAACTCACTCTATATATGCTTTCATTTCATGTGTGTGTGTCAGTGTGTGTCTTTTAGAGTTTTTTATCTGGTTAGTAATCTGCTTTGCATTTTTTGCAGATGTCTGAATCTTCAGAACCATTTGTTGGTTACACCGATGGTGCTAGTCATAGTACATAGAACCTATCTTCTACAGCGTGGGCTATTTTCGCTCCAAGTGGCGAGTTAGTGAGTTTTCAAGGGATTTGTATCGGTCGATCGATGAGCAACATCGCTGAGTATAGCACATTGATTGAACTTCTCTCTGATTCCATTTCACTTAGCATTCGTCGAATCATCATTAGGTTGGACTCACAACTCGTTGTACTACAACTTACACATGTTTATATTGTCTAAAACCCAACAATTCTTCGCATGTTCCTTATAGTTCGTATTTTGAAAAGGTATTTTGAATACATTCAATATCAACATATTTCCAGAAACTTTAACACATTAACTGATTCTCTAGCGAATTATGTGTTAAATAGACATTTACGACACATGGAAAAGTAATATTTTTAATTCACATCATCATTTGAATAGGATTGCACATAACCATAGAAAGCTTTGAAAGTAAAATGGATAGGTGTTTTAAAATTTTTTACAAAATTTTTGTCCAAGACACGTTTGGTCATCTGACCCAAAACTTAAAATGCTTGCAAAAACATCCTAAGTGTACCTAGCGATGCTCATGATAATAGGTCACATCTTGTGCTATCATGTGCAAAAGCCTCATCCAGCAGCTAGGAACACCAATAGTGTGGCATTGCAGCCTCATAGGTAACTCCTCGATCCGGACATTTGGAATACCAAGGGTTAATCCCTCTATGTGATCCTGCAACTTTTCTAAGGTCTCAGCCAAATCCAAGTCATGGAGAACCGCTCTCCTAATGTTTCTCCATGCTCACCCACCTGCACCCTGTTGGTGCCCCACAGGTCGAACAGTACCCACATCTGCATGCATGAAAATGATTTTATTTAACTCTTGAAAACATTAAAAAAACAAAAAACATGTAGAAACTTGAAAAATCAAAAAACACTTTGGTCAGACAATTTACCTATAGTACCCCATTGTGCTCCAACCAGTAGAATCAAATCTGGATCTCCACGGAAATCCATCCCTAAGTATGGATGCTCCTCAATGACAAGGTGTTGTCGATCGAGCCAACTAAAGAATGCAGTGGAGAAAATGATTGTTGACTGACCCGCATGTCGAGTCATCAATTCGACCCACCTTTGCATGCGTGGATCTCTAGGACCAGCTACACCCAGTGATACATGTTGTGGTTGCATCAATGGGATTCTCTCTAAGGTAAAAGTGATTAAGATCGAACCACAGCAGAAATTCTTCGTCTTACCACTTTTTACCTTGGTTAGTTGTTCTTTCAATGAAGAAAGCACAGCCTTGCACCAGTTGAATACCTTTGGCTCTAGACACTCAAGTGCATACTGCATATATGATCTATTCACCAAATGTAGTGTCACAATGCCAGCCAACTTTGCAATTGTGAAGAGGATCATTCTCAAAGGAAAATCACCTACAGCCCTAATGTTTATTTTCCCATCCTTGCTAGGCTGTGTACCTGGCCGACAAAACTGTCGAATGTAATCTCTCACCAATTCACCTCCATGGGTAAATCCAGAAAGGGAGATGGGGGCACCTCCCCTCAACAGTCCGGTAAGAAAGTAAATGTCATCAATGGTAATAGGGACCATCTTGTCCCTTATGTGAAAAGTTTAATCTGTCGGATCCCATGCATGAACAAGGAACTGAAATAGTTCTATCTATTGCCTTATTTCCGACAACTTGAAGTATTTGAGTAACTCACAGTTTTTGAGGACCTCAACTGTACCTAGATTGTTTAGGGCAACCATGCCTTTTTCTTCATGCTCACTTTCTCACCATGTAATCAACATTCTGATCCCATGAAAGCCTGAAATCCAATCATAAGCTTAGTTAGGATCCTTTCCATGCAAAAAATAGGACAAATTTTGGAGCAAACAGCTAAAACAAATTGGGGAAACTCTCCCAGCACAGCCCAGGCACAGAGACAGTGTGCTACATAGCAGGCAACCTTCTATCTAGGTTCTCTTCAGCATAGGTTTCGATATGAAAGCCTACGTTGATCCTAGGGTGAGAAAATGAAACCCCAGAGGCCCTAAAAAACCCTAAAACTTGCATGAAATGACAAAAGAATGACTTGAAAATAAAGAGGGGTAGATCTCCTACCTGGTCCGAACAACACAAGAAATGGTCTATAGAATCTCTCACAATCAACTGATGAAGTTCGAGGTAAAAAACTAGCCCAGAGCACAAAACTGAATGGTAAGTTCCAAATGCTAAAAATGTCATGGTAAAAACTTGTTTTATGTTTATTTCATGTTCATTAATCGAGTAAACATTAGTATTTGCCTATTTTTTCCTATTAAACATGTATTTTTAATCCATTTGGTGATGTTTTGAGTAGGTTTTACAGCTAACTTACAGAATTTGATGTGCTCGATTGTAAATTGTACCTTTCGTCACAGAGCATACTTTTATCTCCTTTTTCGAGCTCTGTTAAAAACGAAAAAGGAACCCCCTTGGATTCCTCTTTAAGCTCTTTTCAGACTCTCTAAACATGAAAATATTGTCGAGCTCTTGTCCTTTTTAGCTCGTTAACGGATTGGAAATTACATCTACTTAGTATAAGTTTAACCCTTTTTCGGGCTGAGATAGATTAACTATGATAAAGGAATACATTGACCGAACATAGTCAATAGGTTCTCTCTTGTATTGTTTTATGCTTTTTCAGGCTTGAGAGACAAATCTACGAAAAAGAACTTGTAGAGTTTTCTTTTCGTCCCTTTTCAAACTCTCTAAACATGAAAAGGACCGAGTTATATTTGTCCTTAAACTCATTAAAACATCAAATTGCGACCACCTTGTCCATCTAGACAAGACCGAGTTTCACCTTCGCTAGACTCGTTAAAACATCAAATAGCGACGGATTCACTTGAAGGGTGGAATTATACAACAAGCATATGTTATCCTCCTCAAGCTTAATGAAAAATAAAGAGGTACTCATCAGCAATGACTGGGGAAAATGGGAAAAAGGGGAAAACCACTTTATGGTAGCAGGGTGCTCTTAAACATAACACTTTCAATCCATCACCGTGACTATTTGGGTTGGCTTATCAGCTTGATGGTTATCATACCGTTGGTCTATCAACCATCCATCACTTTGTTTTGTTCATTGCTACCAATTCATTTTAGTTTCACCAACATGTTCAAGAGAAATCATCCAGTCAAAATTCATCTTTTGCAATACCATAAACCTTCATTTTCATGACCGTTGTTCCTGAACCTTGCGTCATCAGTGAAATTCCATCTCCAAAATCACTACACTCATTTCGTGTCGTCGATGTGGAATACATCAAGGCCCTCCTGCGACGAGTCACTTCTTATCGACATCAGTACATTATCCAAGAAGTTGAATTAGAAACACCCTTCCAGTACCTTGAGGCTTGCATACATTAATGGCAAGTTTCTCGCTTCCAGCGATAGGTTGATGTCAATGGCCTTTGACTGAAAGACTTTGTATGGTGTTCGACATCAAATCATCCATTCACACCATGCAGAATGTACTGCGGTACCTTGAGGATCATTATCATTATCGGTGATTTCTCTCGCATCTGTTAACATCTTACATCATTGGCTAGTAATCAGACGATGTCTTCCCATGTTCGACTTCAGATCACATATTCACATAGTTAGACTCGTACTTGAGCGAACGATTGAACGAGATAGAAGACCCCGGATCTAGTTTCATCCATCCGCGTTGTGATTTCAGGAGTACTAAATCATATGTGCAATGGATTCACATTGATAACAATGTAAACTTTGAAACGGGAACCCATACTGTTACCCGTTTTGTAGAGATAGCAAAAAAGTGACCCGATTTCGAAAAGGGGTTATGCAGAACACACATGTGTTTTTTAAAGCTTAGTTTTTGGCACTATAAATTTTTTTATGTACATTGCATTTTATAATGGTAGTGTTTTTATGTTGATTTAAAAACATGGTAATTCTGCACTAGACTCTTTTTTTAAAAGTTTTTTTTTAACTTTTTTAATTTTCTAATGTATGAAATGTAAATAATTATTTTGTAAACTTAATAATTTTTTAAGTGGTCTTTTTCTTCATATTTTCTTGTTTTTATTTTAATTTTATTTTTTTTGTAGTGAGGTTTTTATTGTTTCGCATATTTAAAAAAGAAGGTTGATATTTTGAATTTTCAATATTCTACATATTTATACATTGTTAATTAATTTTTCAATCCACAAGAAATAGTTGTTTCTAGAAAACAATATTTTCTAACAATTGACATAAAAATAGCTATTTTTAACATAAATATAATTAAAAAACTACACATTTTGATAATTTTTTGCTACAATTGACATGCGAAAATCACAATTTTTATACGAAAATTTTAACTAAAAATAGTTAAATAATAGTTTTTTTTATGAATTTCATATCAAAAAAATAATAATAATCACTTTTTTTTTCAAAAAATAATGGTTAACTTAAAAATTAATGCGAAAATCACATATTGCAAATATTTAATGCATAACAACCTTAATTGAGTGTATATTTTTCTCATAAAATGTCAAAGTCAAAACATTGCAAGTATAACTACTTAATAGTTACAAAAAATGAGCTTGATTTCCAAACATAACTTAAATTTAATCAACAATGTCACGTAATCCAAACTCTTCGTCCTCTAGAGTTTCATCATTGTTTTCTTCCTCAATATTTTCTGCTTCCTTTTGCTCATTTTCGTCTTCTAATGGATCTTTCATGTCTGCCAATCTCCCAATGTATGTCTTTCCAAACATCCCATGTAATGGTGGTTGAGGTTCCTTTGCCTTTTTTGCAACACGTGATTCACTAAAGTCCCCTTTATTCAACCCAATTTCTTGCATTACATCTGGAAGAAATTGAAGAGCATTAATTCTTTGTTGAATGAAATTTCATTGTAATGGATCTTTTTCAATTGCAATGTAATTTCTTCCTTTTTGAAGGCATCACGCTAGTGTTGTACCTAGTTATCAAGCACAAAAGAAATAATGAAGTAAATTAGTACAATGACATATTAATTAAAAAAATAACATATTGAAATTCAATTCTATATAATAAAACTTACCTGAGCCAAAAAATAAATCCAGAAGCCAATCTCCTTCATTTGAACATATGTCTATAAGATAGTTAATCAATAATTGTGGTTTTTGATAAATGTTAACTATCTCTCCTATTTCTTCTTTGTCTTCATATGTTAGTTTTCTCACAACAGCATCATAACTCAGTATTTGGCTATGACTCTTTCCGTCCACCCGATTAAAAATCATAGACATACAGCTATCATCCTTTGCCCAACTATCAATATGAATGAACTCACAATCATTTATAGATACTTGATCATCACGGTTAAGAAGATTTGACTTTTTCCTGTAACATGAAATAGTAAAAGTTCAATCAACTTGTACATAAATGAATTTTTCAACATTAATCACATATAAATTTTAAACGTCTTACCATGTAAGCTGCATCCTTGAATTTGTTTTCCCTTTGAAGCTTGACAATATCATTGCTAATTGTGTGTCTGAATGAAATGTCACAAATTTCCATAATGGTGATGACGTGACTTCTACAAATCCCGCAACCAGTTTACTAAAAGCTTGATAAGTATAAGGGTCACTATCATAGTCAATATTTGGAATATTGAAACCATGGGGAATATCTGCAATAACTAGGGCATACTCCCTTTTAGGTATGAGTTTAGCAATGTCTTCACAGTCGCCTTGTATTACTTGATATTGAACAGTGTCTAGCCCATTCCAAATGAAATGAGTAAGAGTTGGATCAAGTTCAACATTCTTAACACGTTGCTTCCTCAGTCTTTCGGTCTTTATTTTTTCAATAAAGGTTCTGAAGCTAGTTGGCGCTCCATTATCATCCTTCTTCATCTTTTATAAAATAAACAAATATATGTGTAAGTTATAAATTAAAAATAGTACACAAATGAATAAAAATTAATGTGTAAATCAAGATACCTTTTTAAATGCAAGATAAAAAGATTTTAATGTTGATGTAGAACTTGAATCTGGATAGTTGCGTACGACATCATCCCAAATATCTTCATTCAACAATCTAACCATTTGTTCTTGAATTTTCATGTAAACTTTGTGACTACATAGATAAAGTAACAAAAAGTCAATATAATGATATGTATAACAAATACTACTAAGAACAACATGTTTTATTTAAAAGAAAATTATAATCTAGAAATAAATAAAAATAATTCAACAAACTTACTTTTGAAATTCCTCGGACATTTCCTCCAATGATAATTCCCCTGACTTCCCACGAGATAATATTGTTTTGACAATTTTTTCATCTTTCACTCCTTGCATTGCTCTCCAAGGTGTGATAGTCATATCTTCTGGAAGCTGCTTCAAGTCAGGACCTAATTTACTGCTGCCAAATATCAATGGCTTAGACTTTTTAACCTTCTGGTTTTTAATGCCAATGTTTTCCCACATGCTAAAAATCTCATCAGTCAAGTTCCAAACATCTCCAGTTCTAAATGCCAATTGGAAAATGTTATCAACACCTCTGAATATATCACTAGGAAGGTTGCGTTTTCCACCTTTTGAATTGGGTTTCTCTTCAATTTGATAGCCTATTTGCATACAACATTCCCTTCGGAAATCTGCAGTAACATTTATCCCATCCCCACCACATTTTCTTGAAATTCACTATGAATAAATATAACCCTTTGGATGAAAGTCATAGACATCATATATTCATTATCTGAATTATGATCCCATGCCACTAACTTTGCTTCTATATCTGATAAACCAACGTAAATGATACATTTCATTGTTTCAGAACGTGGGTGATCCGGATTTAAACAGGAACGCAACAAATTACAGAGATAACCATATACACAAAGATGCAGCGGAAATAATACTTCATTTCATTAATGGAAAATACTGAAATATGCTTACAAACAGAAATGGAAATAAACTAGCTAGGGCGATGGTAGCTTATCTCTGAGAAGAGATGTGATGGCTACATGCCTCTGAACTGTGTTACAATGAGGCTCGAAGGCCTATTTATTGTTGAGAAACAATGGAAAAACCCTTAACATTCCAAAACCTAACCCTAGGAGATGAAACGCCAAACTGTGGGCCCCGTTTGGGGGTAAGTTGGTACATCAACTTCCCGGGGTCGTAACTTTGGCATATGATCTCCGTTTGACGCGTACAATAGCTCATTAGAAAGATCTATCCGAGCACTATCATTGTTGGAACGGGCAACACCAGTCCATTCCATGGACTCGTATTGCCCCCGGATTCCCCAAAAAACGTCGTTTAGGGCCTCAAAACGGCTCCGGAAGTTCAGGACCCGAAAAACTGCTAAAAATAGTAAGTTGTGCTACAATTAAGGAAACTGAAAATGCTGAGAAAGACAATAGTGGGGGTCCAGGTGGACTTGGCAGGTGGCCACCAATATCCACCTGGATCATTCCTCCCCCCTTAGGAAGCAATGGTCCCCATTGCGTTGAGCTCCTCCATGAGATGAGGAAACTTCTGCTGAACTTGTTCCCTGGTGAGCCACTTTCCCTGCTGAAGGAGTTGGCCCGCTTTGACAACTCGATACAGTTGGATATTCTGTTGGCGAGTGTTCTTGATCTGTGTGTCCATGATCCGATCAGTTGCAGCTTGTTCCATGCAATCTGGATTTAATTCTGTGGGTTTGAGCTGTTCTGCAATGTCGGATGTGTCTAGCAATGGTGGAAAGTATGGCCGAAGGCGGTCCACATTGAATACTGGGTGCAGGCCAAGGAATGGGGGAATGCTGAGCTCAAATGCATTGTCTCCCATAGCCTTAGTAATGGTGTAAGGACCATATCGGAGTGGTCTCAATTTCCGATAGGCTCCAGTAAGGCGTTCCTTTTGCAAATGCAACCAGACTTTGTCGCCCACCTGAAACTTGTGTGGCACCTGATGTTGATCATGTCGCTGCTTGTACTTGGCATTTGATTTCTCAAGAATGTCATGGACCTGCTGGCGAATATGTTGGATGCGCTCAATGAAGCTGGTGGCCTTATTTGTTTCGGACTGGACATGAGCTGAATTCATGTGAGTAGCTGCAAGTGGCATGGCCACATCAATGGGGCATAGTGGCTGGAATCCAAAACCCACCTGAAAAGGGCTATGGCCAGTGGAGCTGTGAAGAGCTCGGTTGTAGCTGTGTTGAACGTAGGGGAGGCTCTCGTCCCATGTGCGTGGATGCTTTGAGTTATACATGCGCAGAATGTGCACAATCATCCTATTGACAGCCTCTGTCTGGCCATCAGTTTGAGGATGGAAGGCTGTGGACTTCGTGAGTTTGGTGTCCAGCATTGACCAGAGACTGGACCAAAAGGTGCTGAGAAACCGACTGTCCCGATCTGAGATGATAGACTTTGGGATCCCAAAGTGCACCCACACTCGTTCAAAGAAGAGTTTAGCAGTGGCTTCTGCTGTGATATTCTTCTTGCAGGCCATCATAATGGCCATCTTTGAGAACCTGTCGACGACCACAAAAACACAGTCATTTCCATGCTTAGTGGAAGGAAGGCCTGACATGTAATCCATGGAGATGGATTCCCAAGGTCGACTAGGGGTAGGCAACGGGGTATAGAGGCCTTGCTTCTTAATGGACGGTTTGGCAATGGCACAGGCAGTACATGATCGGATGTACTTCCCAACAGCCTGTCGAAGATTCGGCCAATAGAAATAGTTTTGCAGTACTGCCACTGTTTTCTCGACCCCGAAATGCCCAGCAGCCCGACTGTAGTGTGCTTCCCAAATCATCTTGGCACGCTTGCTTGAAGGAACACAAAGGTGACCGAGGTGGCATAATAGGGCATCCTGGAGGTGAAAATCTGTAACCTGCCGACCCTCCAAGAGTGTCTGGTATGTGTGGCCGAATTCTGGGTCGCTTTTGTAGAGAAGTGGCCAATCAGAAGTCTCGTGCCCGCAAGAGTTGAGCACGGTGGTTAGCGCCATGATCGGTGGTCGACTGAGGCAATCTGCAACATTATTGGTGCTGCCCTTTTTATACTTGATATTCAAGTGAAACTGTTGCAGGTATGTAGACCACTTCTGATGGCGATCATTCTGCAATTTCCCTTGGGTCTGTATGAACTGCAGAGGTCGGTGGTCTGTGTGGATGACCGTTTCCTTCCCCAAAATGTAATGCTTCCATTGTCGGCAGGCCTGTACAATGGAATACATCTCTTTATCATAAGTGGGGTACTTCCGGACTGTGTCTGAAAGTGTTTCACTGTGATATGCCACTGGATGTCCATGTTGAGTAAGGACTGCCCCAATAGCATAGTCAGAGGCATCTGTCTCGACCTCAAATGGTTGTTGTAAATCTAGTAACGCGAGCACTGGTGCCGTGCAGAGGCGATCCTTCAACTCCCTGAATGCCTTCTGTTGAGATTCAGACCAAAAGAATTTTGCTTTCGCCCCGCCCTTGGTGACTTGACTCAAGGGCCAAGAAATATGAGAAAATCCCAACACAAACCTGCAGTAGAAGTTGGCAAGACCTAGAAAGCTGCGGAGCTCTGTTAGAGTGGTCGGAGAGGGCCAATCCCGAATGACTTGGACCTTGGCTGGATCGACATGCACTCCCTGTTCCTGAACCTCGGTCATGCCAAAAGTGCATTTCTCCAAATTGGCACATAGCTTGTGTTGCCGCAGTGTTTGGAGAACCTGTCGGATGTGGTGGAGGTGCTCTTCCCAACTCTGGCTGAAGATCAGAATGTCATCCAAGTATACTACTACAAAGGAGTTTGTGAATGGCCGCAAGATGTCATCCATTAGCCTCATAAAGGTTGCAGGAGCATTCGTCAATCCGAAAGGCATGACCAACCATTCGAAGAGGCCCTCCTTGGATTTGAAGGCAGTCTTCCACACATCTGAGGGTTCAATTGGTACCTGGTGATATCCTGACTTCAGATCGATCTTGCTGAAATATTTCGCCCCCTTTAGTTGGTCTAGGAGGTCATCAATCCGTGGGATCGGGTACTTATTACAGACAGTGATCTTGTTCAGCGCCCGATAGTCAATACAGAGTCTCCACATCCCATCCTTCTTCTGTACCAACACTATCGGGCTCCCACAGGGTGAAGAACTCGGACGGATGTGACCTTTCTGCAGGAGCTCCTGAATCTGCCTCTTGATTTCATTGTTCTCCAGAACGGAGCGCCGATAAATTGGTCCATTGGGTAGCGGCGCACCTGGGGTCAGATCGATGGAGTGCTTGACTTGACAGTGCAGAGGAACCCCTCCTGGGGAGGTGAAGATTTCTTCGTACTCCTCCACAATCTTGTCCATCTGTAGCTGCCGTGCAGAGGGACCCCGTTTGGAGGCCGCGGCCACTGTCTTCTTCTTCCCTTGAGGGCGTATCATCAGGAAAACAAATTTCCTGGTTTTGGAAATGATCTTACTGCATTGTTTTGCAGTAATCAAAGAGATGGTGGCAGGTGGTGCTACCTCTGGTATCCTGAACAAATTATTTCCCAATGTAATAATAACAGCACGGGGCCTTGATTCATACACAACATGTCGCTTCCACAAGTATGGTTGTCCTAGTAATACATCACAAACTTCAAGGGGAGCAATGTCACACAATACCTCATCTGTGAAGGGCTTGATGTTGTATGGAAGGCGACACTGCTGACTCACGCGAAGATCTCGCCCTTGGTGAAGCCACCCAATGGTGTATGGTTGTGGATGTGCTGTGGTCGGTAAGCCCAACCGCTTCACGACCTCTGCCGAAATGAGGTTCTTTTGACTCCCGCTATCAACAATGAACTGTATCGGGGAGCCCTTTACCCACATCTGGGAGTGGAAGAGACGCTCCTCCTCCTCTGGATCTTCGGGTTCATTTTTCTGGATCTTTGCGGTAGCAACAGTGGCGCTGGGATCCGCATCAATGATCTGCTTCCCTTTTTCATACCCCTTATCGGGTTCTGACTCAGAGTCAGAACATGCATCTGATTCTGAAACCTTTAGCTCAGCCACCAGTGACTGCTTGGCCCGACACTCACTTGTGTTGTGAGTGGAGCTCTTATGGAACTCGCACCATTTTCCAGTGTCCTTTCTCGGCTTCGCGGCGTTGCTCTTTGCTTGCAGCTTCTTTTGGTTGTCTTGGGCTGTCCCGCCTTGGCTTTGTCCTTTGTTCTGTGGTTTAGGGGCACCTTTCCCCTACTTTGGATTCGCAGATCCAAAGTCTCGCTTCTTTTGTTTAAACTTCTGCTCGACCTTGACGGCATACCGGTATGCTGCGCCAAGCGAGGGGATGTTTAGGAACTGTATTTCTTCCTGGATGTACTTGTGCAGGCAGCCACGGTATTTTAGTATCAATTGTTGCTCCGAATCCTTGATACCCAACTTTGTGCGAAGGGTATGGAAAAGATTGGTGAACTCCGGCACGTCTTGGTCCCTTCCCTGCCGCAGCGTGGTCCACTTTATGTATTCATCCTCATAGCTTCCGACAGGGTAGTACTGCTCCTTGATGGCATCCCGGAACGAATCCCAGGTGGGTGCGGCTGAAAATAGTGAGCCAGTACTTTCATCCTTCTGCTCGCAGTAGGTTTCCCACCAGTCCTTGACGTGGGGGGCTGCTTTGAGAAGAGCAAAAACAATCTTTTCCCGACTCGAAAATTCATGAACAGAAAAATAACTTTCTAGCAGATTTAACCATTTATCTACGGCATCGGCGTCTATCTAACCCTCGAATATGGGGATTTCAAAATTAACTTGTACCTTAAAGGGTGTGGCGTTTCCAGAGGAGCTGCTGGAAGCCGATGCGCCGCTTCTGTGTAGCCGCTGAAGGATCTGCGCAAAGCTGTCCATCATCGCGTTCCGTTGTCGCTCGAGCGCTTCTTCGAGCAAGATTTTGATGGGATCTCCTGCCCCCTCGTCTTTCTTCTCGTCTGCCATGGGAGGCCGTCGGGATTTGCGAGGCTGGTCTTGCAAAGGTTCAACCAGTTCAAGCCCTAACTCCTTATATCCCGACCTTGTTGGGGACATGCAAAGAAAAACAGAGAAAAAGCAGACCGCTCTGATACCACTGATCCGGATTTAAACAGGAACGCAACAAATTACAGAGATAACCATATACACAAAGATGCAGCGGAAATAATACTTCATTTCATTAATGGAAAATACTGAAATATGCTTACAAACAGAAATGGAAATAAACTAGCTAAGGCGATGGTAGCTTATCTCTGAGAAGAGATGTGATGGCTACATGCCTCTGAATTGTGTTACAATGAGGCTCGAAGGCCTATTTATTGTTGAGAAACAATGGAAAAACCCTTAACATTCCAAAACCTAACCCTAGGAGATGAAACGCCAAACTGTGGGCCCCGTTTGGGGGTAAGTTGGTACATCAACTTCCCGGGGTCGTAACTTTGGCATATGATCTCCGTTTGACGCGTACAATAGCTCATTAGAAAGATCTATCCGAGCACTATCATTGTTGGAACAGGCAACACTAGTCCATTCGATGGACTCGTGTTGCCCCCGGATTCCCCAAAAAACGTCGTTTAGGGCCTCAAAACGGCTCCGGAAGTTCAGGACCCGAAAAACTGCTAAAAATAGTAAGTTGTGCTACAATTAAGGAAACTGAAAATGCTGAGAAAGACAATGGTGGGGGTCCAGGTGGACTTGGCAGGTGGCCACCAATATCCACCTGGATCAGTGGGTTATTGGGATATTCCTCCATCAATTGTCTTTGAGCTTCTACAGAATGGTTCCCCCCAAGCACATAATAATTGTATTCAAAACATTTTGACTTATCAAATGCTTCTTTGTTGGGAACTTGAACTGGATCAACAAGAAGCACATAATTAACCACATGAGCATATGGATTATACCTCATCAATGTCTTCAAGTTGTGAACATGCAGATGGTGTGGCTTTCTGACTTGATATTGACATTGTCCTTCACTTGCCTTATAGTTTTGTCTGACATTAAGCTGAAATGTACGACCACCATCAATTAATTTTTTCTTTGTCAAATTCTATCAAATGGCATTTTGTTTTGTTTTGATAATGCCATCCTCTAAATCAGCTCCTGGTGTAATGATTTCTCTGCTTTCTTTTGAAGTTTCACTAGGTTCTTGACTGCTGGTAATGACTACCTCAAAATCTTCAACTTTACTTTTTTTCGTCATAACATTCTCAACAGATTTATTTTTTGGCGTTGTTACTTTTGGTCTTTTACGGCTCTTCTCAGTTCTAATGTCATCTTCAGTAACGGTAACATATTCTTCATTGTCAATTTCAATTTCATTGCCCTCAAAAGTAACTTG
Source organism: Pinus tabuliformis (assembly GCA_031772625.1). Taxonomy (NCBI): domain Eukaryota; kingdom Viridiplantae; phylum Streptophyta; class Pinopsida; order Pinales; family Pinaceae; genus Pinus; species Pinus tabuliformis. The sequence continues at coordinate 1,207,136,642 of CM062804.1, read as the reverse complement.
TTTACCCTTACTAGATTTTTCCACTAGAGGCCTTTTTTTCTAATCCTTTGGATGTAGTTTTGTAGCATCATCAATTACTACATTTTGCTTGTTTTCCATATCTTCTTCTGACACTGAGTAAAAACTGCTGACAACTTTCATGATATCATGCTATATGAAATGAATGCCTCCCAACCTAATTGAACAACTTTCAACAAAATTCTGCCAAATAAAATATCATATGTCAATAAAAACAAAATTAAAAAATATATAGCAAGACACTTTCAAGAAAACAAAATACAAATATAAATGACAATACTTACGATGTTTTGTTTCATCTCATTTACAATTTGTTTACACAACTTTGTAGATTCATCTCTCGTGTCATACAATGAATATGTTAGTTGATATTTAATCCTTTCATGTGACTTGGGAGCTTTTGTAAGTATGTAAACAACTTCAGTGTCTGGTACCGAACACATATCTATGATTCTTCCTATCAGCTCAAAAATTCCATTTTCATTCGGTATATCAATATATAGATATATGTTCACACTTTGACTTTCTCTTTCTTTCACATACCATATTCTTGATGGGAATTTCACCTCTTTCGAATTCTTCCAGTCTAAAATCATCTTCTTATCATTTGAGGCACTTGAAAGATTTGTAGCCATGAACTTAGGTGGAGTTTGTTCACTAATTTTTTTTGAAGATGCACCTTTAAGTGTCTTTGGTCCAGACATATTCACAGAAATTTTCTTTGATGCCATTTTCCTGAAAAATAGAAACACAAATTAGTAAACAACGAAAACATATTAACTTAAATCCACAACGAAAATATATCCTAAATTTTTAATTTGTATAATCAGATAATTGAAATTAAAAAAATATTAACACTAAGAAATGGCAGAAGCCCACTGACACCACCCTGTCCATCCACGGAGTGGCGGGTGATTTCCCCACCACTTACCCCGCACGCCCCCTACCCCTCTTCCCCCTCAACCGACCCACGCCACCCCACCCCGCAATTGGATGGCCATCCAACCGCACCCTTACCCCCCTTCCACACCTCCCCCCTACCCCCACGCCATGCCACCCCACCCCCCAACCACTTCCCCTCCACCCCCTAGCCCCCCTACCAGCCCATAACCCCAATGCCACTTCACCCCCTTTCCGCTCTCCCCAACCCCCAACAGCCTACCCCCTTCCCCCCAACCGAGCCACCCCACCCCGCAATCGGACGGCCACCCCAGCCCACCCTTACCCACCTTCCACCTATTCCGCCTACCCGCCTCACCCCCAACTGAACCACCCCTCCCCGGAATCGAACAGCTAGCCCAGCCCATGTTTACCCCTCCTTCCCTCTACCCCTTAACCCCCCCTCCCCTACCTCATCCCCCCTACCTCACTCCCCTCGGACTCACCCCTCATCCACCCCTCCTCCCTTCCTCTCACCTCACCCCTCTTCCCCCCCCTCTTCCTCACTCCCCTGCCCCACCCCCCCCACTACCTGTGGCCACCCCTACCCCTTATTCCCCCTCACTCTACCCCGCCCACCCCTCATCCCCCTCACTCTACCTGGACTCCCCTCACCCCTCACCACCTCCTCCTTCCCAACCTTCCCTCTCACCCCTCGTTCCCCCCTACCCCTCTCACCCCCACCTCACCTTTCATCCCTCCCCACACTCCCCTTCTCCCCCCTCTACCTAGCACTCCCCCCTCACCCCTCGTTCCCCCTCATACCCCCCCCCCCCTCACCTCACCCCTTATCTCCCCTCATACCCCACCCCCCTCACCTCACCCCTCGTCCCCCCCCCATCTACCTCCTTCTACCCCTCATCCGTCACCCTCACCTCACCCCTCTACCTGGGTCGCCCACCCTCCCCCTCACCCCTCGTTCCCCCCTCACTCTAGCTCCTTCTACCCCTCATCTCTCCCCCTCACCTCACCCCTCTACCCGGGCCCCCTCGTTCCCCTTCATCCACCCCGCTCATTCCCCCCACTCCCTCTACCCGGCCGCCCCCCTCCCTGAACCCTTAACTCACCCCAACCACCCTACCTCTACCTCCCTTAACACCCTCAAGCCCACTCCCTCCACCTCACCCCCCGGCCCCCCTCCATAACCCCCCCATCGCCTCAGCCCTCCCCCTCTACCCCTGGGACCCTACCCTCACCCTACTCCCCCCCTGGGCGCCCCCCACTAAACCTACCCATACCCCCGGCGGCACCCCCTTAACCCTACCCCATCCAGCTCCCCCCCTTACCCCCCCCCCCCAACCCCCCGCCCGAACCCGCCCCCCCCCAACCCCCCACCCAAACCCACCCCCCCCCTAACCCTACCCCATCCCCGCCCGCCCTAGCCCCCTAACCCCCCTCCCATACCCACCCCCCCCGGAGGGGCCCGAAAGGGTGTGCGGAGGGAGTGGGTGGTCGGCCGATTGCAGGATGGGGTTGCCCTGGGCCCACCATGCTCACGTCGAAAATATTTGTTAATTTGGTTGACAAAAAATTTTAAGTTTATTAAAAAAAAACTCTAGTGGCTAGTTGATTGCAAGATGGGGTTGCCCTGGGCCCACCATGCTCATGACGGAGATATTTCTTAATTTGGTTGACAAAAAATTTTAAGTTTAGAAAAAAAATCTACTTCGTTAAACTAATTTAATATGAGAAATTTCAAGGAAAAAAATTTCATTGACCTTTCAATTGCGGAAATTCTTCGTTGAATATGTTGTTGATCCCAATGTAGCTGCTCCACAAATTCGCTACAAGTCTTTTAACGAACCTCAGCAAACCTTGATGTAATGTGAGTAATAGTGATAATGGAATATATAGGTGAAACTACGGAGATGTTTTATCGTACGGTGAATGCGGGATTAATTAGTTTTAATAAATTTTAACATGTTAATTTTTTTATGGCGATGAATGAAAATATGATAAAGCGAACAGTTTGGAATTGTTTTATAGCGGGGTGAATGTGGGATTACCTTGTTTCTAAATGTATTATAAAATTTTTAAAAAACATTCAATTGTTTAGTATAAATTATTGACTATTAAAATAATTTAGGTAGAAGTTGTAGTTTACAATTTTAACTTTAATGATTTATTTCATAAAAAAAAATTAAGTTTACATTTTTCATTAAATTGCATAATAAAATAATGAAGTGAAATATATCTCACAAACTTTTAGGAAGGAAATATTTTCGCGAAATTTTTTGGTTGGAAACTTTTTGGAGTGAAATATTTTCGCGAAATTTTTTTGGAGGGAAAATTTTGGAGAAAATTTCATTCTCTAAGCTATATAATATCTTTAGGAGACTCTCCATTTGTATCATTCAACATCTTCTATTTGAAAGGTATGGATTGTCCTGATAGTGAAGTTTCGATTTATACAGCATCAACATCTTTATCGCGTAACAACTCTATTCATATGGATGAATATAGTGGGAATTCTTGCAGTATGAATAGAAAGTCAACTCTTCCACTTAGTCCTGATCCTAAGGACTATGAGAGCAGCACTGATGAAAGAGGGGATGGAGAATTTCAAATAAATAAAGAGTCATAGATTCCACTTAGTCCGAATTCGAAGGACTATGAAAGCAGTAGTGATGATGAGCTTGATGACAAATTTCAAAAGAATGGAGTCTCACGGTGTCCACTTAGTCCTAATTCTATGGACTATGAAAGCAGCAGTGATGAAGAGCAAGATGGTGAAGTTCAAAAGAATGGAGTGTCACAGTGTCCACTCAGTCCTAATTCTAAGGACTATGAGAGTAGCAGTGATGAAGAGCGTGATAACAAATTTGAAAAGAATGGAGTGTCAAAGTGTCCACTTAGTCCTAATTCTAAGGACTATGAGAGCAGCAACGATGAAGTGCATGATGGTGAATTTCAAAAGTTTGGAGTGTCACGGTGTCCAGTTAGTCCTAATTCTAAGGACTATGAGAGAAGCTTTGATGAAGAGCGGGATGATGAATTTCAAAAGTATGGAATGCCATGGTGTCCAGTTAGTCCTAATTCTAAGGACTATGAAAGCAGCTTTGATGAAGAGCGGGATGATGAATTTCAAAAGTATGGAGTGCGACGGTGTCCAGTTAGTCCTAATTCTAAGGACTATGACAGCAGCAGTGATGAAGAGTGGGATGATGAAATTCAAAATAATGGAGTGTCACAGTGTCCACTTAGTCCTAATTCTAAGGACTATGAGAACAACAGTGATGAAGAGCGCGATGATGAATTTCAAAATAATGGAGTGTCACAATGTCCTCTTAGTCCTGATTCTAAGGACTATGAGAGCAGCAGTGATGAAGGACATGATGATGCATTTAGTCCTAATTCTAATGAGTATAAAGGTAGCAGTGATGAAGGACAAGATGATACACTTAGTCCTAATTCTATGGACCGTGAGAGCAGCACTGAAAATGCACATGAGGAAGAATATCCAATAAACATTGAGTCAAAATTTCCATTGAGTCCGAAGTCTATGGACTATGACAGTAGCACTGAAGAAGGGGAAGATGAAGAATATCCTCCAAGTCTGTATTTGAAAAGCACAGTTGATCACAGTGTGGATAACATTCCTCTTAATGATGATAAAAATCCTTATATAAATGATGATCTAATGATGGAGATGTTGCCAAGAAATATTGTATCAAGGAGTAGGACTAGATCTTTTCGTATCAATGCAAGATGTTCTAGTTATACAAGGGGTAGAGTAGAATATCTAACAAGAAGAAGTTCTATCAGTGCACTCATTTCAAGTGAATGTTTCCAAAAAGATTGCTTGAAACATATGGATTTCAAATTTGCATTTGAGAGCAGGAAGAGATATTTGTCAATGAATAAAAGCATGCAAAATTCATATTTAGTTGGGTGCATGCAATCTACATTGTCAGGTTATGATCATATTAAGACTTTATTTATCTGTAGAAAAGATTTCAAAATGTTTCATTCGATTGGGAATTTTCATCTCTTGAGAATTCAAGAAAATTTGGAAAAGGATCCCACATTTTATTCTTAAATACGTCATAAAAGACAGTTTGGGCCATTATCAAACATTGCAATGTCATGGATGAAAGATTTATTTTCAAAGCATGAAGAGTGTATGCCAAATAGAGAGACAATACATATTCCAGATAATTTTTCAAGATGCAAAATCTACAACTTATACAAAGAATATGCAGAAGGTGCTGAGGGACATGGCCGGTTTATTACATATCAATATTTTGTGAAGATATGGAAGAAATAATTCAACAATTTCCGTATTCCTAAGAAGACAAGGATGGGGATTTGCAGTACATGTGCTTCTCTTAAATAAAAAAGGGACAAATGTGAAGGGTCAGAAAGAGGTAGGCATTCATAACTTTAACTTTTAAGATTGTATATTCATCAAGTATGAAAACATATTTCTTAATGGCTTTCTTTTATGTTGTGTAGATTCAATTGTCAAAGAACTTCAGGAGCATCGCGAACAACAAACAAGTGAACGGAAAAAGTTGTACAAGCATCGAAAGAAGTGTTATGATAATCTGAATAAATATTTGGGTTTGATAATTGATGGTATGGACTAGAAGAAAACACTTTTACCACATTTTGTTCGTACACCCAAAAATTTACAGGAGGAAAATTTTATTCAGTATCACTTGGTCGGTTGTATGGTCTTCAATGGGAAAATGTTGCAAAAGGTGTACTTCATAGCTCCAAATATTCATAATGATGCAAATCTGACCATAACCATAATTCATGATGTGCTTTCTCATTGGTCTGGTAATCTTCCTAAAGTTTTGTATCTACAATTGGACAACATTTGCCGTGAAAACGAAAATCAGGTCGTTTTTGGATATCTAAACATGCTTGTTGAATTGAGAATTTTTCAGAAGGTAAAGGTTGGTTTCCTTCTTGTTGGGCACACTCATGACCATATTGATCAGATGTTCAGTCGTTTTTCAATCACATTGAGGAGGAAGGAAGCTGGGAGCTTGCCATCATTAATTGAATGTATTAAGAAATCATACATGCCAGAGCCTACTTTTGATGTGTTGGAAGAAACTGTTGACATGCGAAGGTTTATTATGGGATCATATGGCAAGGGGAAATGCGTTGAACAACTTAATGACATTAGCTTCCAACATCAATTTCATATCAAAAAAATTGATGGGAAAACACTAATATGGGGCAAGAAGTATTCAACTACTACAGAATGGGCACCGTCATCAGGTTTGCAATTTTTGAAGTTCATTCCAGATCATCCAATATTTGCATCGAAAATATTGTTATTACAATCAGTTGGTGAAGTTCATAATGCACGCAAAAAAAACAGAGATATAAATTATTCTGATTGCCTAGAAGAAATTAAAAAATGTATTAGATATACATATGAGTACTTTGACATTGCTGATTCAGTTTGGTGGGAGTCATTTTTCAATAATCAAAGTGATATCATTTCAACAAGAACAAATGAAGATATACCTTTGAAAAATCCATTTATTTGGCCACAAAATGTGTCGAATGCACATGAGGAAATAAACATTGTTGAACAGCAACAATCTCAAGGTATCATTAATTCTTCACAGGCAGAGGAAAGAGAGATGTATATTGGTTCCAGAAGATCTTGTGCACAACGTGAAGCCATGGAAGACCTTTACAGGGGTTTAGTACAGGATATTAAGGAGGGTTGCATGATCACAGTGCTAGCAGATGGAGATCTCAATGGCTATCCATTTTGGGTTGCTAAAGTTATAAAGGTCTTTACAGAAGATGAGGATATTACAAGTGTTGAAGTACATTGGTATGCCACAAATACACACCCATTCAATGGTGTGTATAAGCCAGAGATGGTAGTTGACAAAAAAAATGGCGGAAAGAGAAAAAGAAAGGGTACGAATATAAATCGTCACCGCACAGACATATTGAAATTGGAGGATGTTGACATACTTGTTTATGACTTCAATTTAACAAAGAGGGGAACTCTTCGCTTCAAGACGATAGAGATTCTGAAAAGGTTGTTACCAGAAGGAACAGTATTGAGATGGGAGTCTGCTGAAACCAGTCGTAGATCTAGAAGAATTTTGAAACCTAAAATGATGGGCATCCATGTGGACTTAGATGGGCCACTAGTTGAGGAAAGAGAAGAATATGGAACATCTTCATCAGCATCTAGTGACTCATCTGAAGATGTGAATTCTGATGGCGTGCAAGAAAATATGAGTGATTTTGAATAATTGTTTAAGACAGTTTATCTAACTGATGTATGCATCGTCTCTTGAAATAAAATTTTTGATTTCCATATGGTGCTAAATGAGAAGTTATGAGTCACTTTTATGTTGTTAGATCATTTTACTAGCATTTTTTTAAAATTTTGAAGATTGACCCTAAAAAAAAATTCATTGTTCCAATATAATCACTTTTTCATTTTCAAGCTATATTTTGCACGAAAATTTTGTTTTCACTGCCATTTTTAAAACATGTGCAAAATTGTCCCTAAAAAAAAAAAACCATCATTCCAGTATACACACTTTTTGTTTTTAACACTGTTTTTGATGTTTTTTTGGCGTTTTTTGGCCAGATTTCCCGTTTTGAGTTTATAGTTCCCGTTTCAAAGTTTACATTGTTTGATGGTCATTCCGATCATGGGTCTATATCTGTAGATGACTGTTGATGTACATGTAATGAAAGTTTATAAACTGAGCATGGGTATGCCTCCCCTTAGCAATTCATGTAAAAAATCTAAATATCATGATATATGTATTATAATTGATGTATGTCACCTTCCACTTCGAAACCTCCTCATCACATCGTAAAGCATTTCATTTGACATTTACATTTTTTGACTTCATGCTTTAGGGGGCAACTATTACAGATCCATTTGGGCACATCACTCCCATCATCCAGATCAATGTCTTAGGGCTCATCAAACCCTAATTCCAGTTGCTACATGCCCTAAAAAAGTCACTCTTTTGAATGCCTCCTTCCCAGACAGTTTCATGACTAGAAGACATCCCGAAATGACCTCTAGGGGTACCAACGCAGGTAGGCCCATGGAAGGGTGCGCTACAGAGCAGTTGAGTCCATGCCGGGGTGCTCTGCAAAGCACTTAGGCCCTCTTTCACCTGTGTTGGGCGAGACTGAGCGAAATTCACATAGGGTTTGGGGAATATTCTTATCTCTTGGAGTCATCTAGAAGGTTCTCTCACTTATCAACTCCTATGAGCTCGAAAATGGATGAGGAATGAGTTAAGATGCATCCTATCCTCTCATCCCTTCCTCCATGGAACTAATTCTAACTATGGAAGGCCATTCAATACCAATATTTATGACATAACCTCCTTCATCATTGAACACTCATCTAAGTGACAGGGGATGGACTATGTTGAATTGTAAGGAGATAATGTTGCTATGAGAATTGGCTTTGAAGAAAGTATTGTAATGCTACAAGTTTGTCATGATTTTGATGTGATTTGGATGGGATCCAAGCTGGAGGAATGACTTTGAATTAGACATGATGGTTGTAATTCCTTCTTCTATTCAATAAAGTATTTGAACCTTTTTCCATATGTTTGTATTGCTATATGATGCTTATATGTGTGAAATGTATCTGATTCCATTCACTTATATTCAATAGATCTTTTTCTTTGATCGGTTCTTTGTCTTTTGTTGGTGTTTACAGGTACTTCTCAAGCGTGTTAAGTACGGGAAGGAGAGACGGGATCAATACAAAGGAGACAAGAGGAAAGTGGAACTAAAAGTAGGTCTTCTCATCTTCTTTGTCTTATCTATTACTTATAGGAAAAGGCTAAAGTGCTTTAAACTGTTGTTCCAGATATAGCTACTTATCCAGGGAATTAGTATTTATCCGTAGATACCAAATTCTCCAAAACACATACATCACAATTGTCATAAAACTTGTTCATAACCAGCATATAACCAAAAAAAATAACAAGTATATAACAACCATAAAAAACACATATAAACAAGTATATTCAACCACCAGATACAAGAGGAAAGAATCTCTTATTAACATATGAAAAATGCAACCAAGCTTGGGACTGCCATGAACCACCCGACCATAAACTAGGCTGAAGCAAATCTCTCTTTCAACTAGTCACCCTCGTTCCATATTCCAAGCATGAATGTGGGATCTAATGGAACACATACAAAAAAACCAAACTAGGGCTTCTAGAGGCCAAACCACCTCAACCCTCAACCAGTGATTCCACCTCACGGTCGGACATCACTAACCATCAATAGATTGGTCTCTACCCAAGTTTTCCAAGGCTCTAGATTGTTTGTTCCAACCAGGGCTTCCAGGACTAGTAACTCAACCCACCAAGGGCTTCCACAGCATTTTTCCAACCAAGGCTTCTAGGACTAGTAACTCAGCCCAATATTTTACAGGGCTCCAGAGCGTTTTTCCAACCAAGTCTTCAAGGAACTAGTAACTCAACCCATAGCAAAAGGCACAAGAAAACCAACCAGAAAAAATAAGTAAAACCCACAACACCATGGTTATCTTGAAATGGAAAGACTATGCAAACCACTATCAATCTAGGAAATCCTCCATGCCAATGACAGATCATGACCAAGAAACCACACACATGTGTCATGCATGCCAAAACTAGCAAGGAAATCATACATGCAACTCGGTACCTGTAAGAAAAACGCGTTGTAGTTGTTGATCCCAATGCCCTCTTAGGCTTTCCTGTTTTTCCTTTTCCTTCATTCTCCAAATTCCAAGTATGCCACACTCCTTGAAGAGTGCTCCAATAAACTCTAAGTGTCCAAGAGTATGAGAGAGAGAGAGAGAATAGAAGAGAGATCCAACAAACCTATCAAATTATTTACCACTGATCCTTAGAAGCCTTTTTGTTAATGAGGCCTGTGACCTTTCACCTTCCTTTTCTCCTAATTTACATTATTTTCATAAATAAATGCCAATAAATGCCACTTTGCCTTTCCAAATCCTCTTCCATTACCTTTGTAATTTTCCTTAGCCACAATAAACTGAAATGAACACACAGTAAGATGTTTTTTCCCACCGTTCAACTTGGAATATGTGTTCCATGACCTTGGTCTTATTTATTTTTACATGGATTTTTAACTAAGGTTGTTACGGAACCCTCCCCCTTGGGGTAACACCATCCTCAATGTTAAATGACACCTACAATCCAACAAACCGATGAAAACAAAACATATTACCTATGGAGCTTCATAAAACAACTCGTTGCAATATTTACAATGACATCCTGCTGAAAACATAACAACATACTGCTTACTAGAGATTTATAAGACAACTCATTACAGTATTTACAATAACAACCATTTATACTCGTGCACATTTTCTTCAACCAAAAAATAACCATACTGTCTATGGATCTTTAAAAATCCAGCGCGATGCAGTTGCTCAACCAACAAATAAAGGATATGATGCCTGCATCAATAACAAGGGAATCTAGAGGCTCACACCTCCACCCTCAAATTAATACCATGATTCACCTCCTTCCCAAGAAGTCCATAATCTACTTCCAAAGCCAAAGTCTGCATCAATGTCCAACGCTACAATCTTGTGCCACTTGTCCTCTTAGTAAATAGTTACCGACTCATTGTTCTAGGGCACAATCCTAATGTGCATCTCATCCCATCTAACAATGCTAATGAAAAAAAAAAATCCATTCATGACCTTCCCTTCTCTGCTACATCATCCCTAGGGAAATTCAGGCACCAACTTTTGTGAAGTCACACACCTTCCAAGTTTTCCGGGCATCCCCTTCTCTGGCGAGGTTTCCTTGCATAGGAAGTCCAAAAACCAAGGCATATCCCTGCCTCAAGCCATCATACTAGTCATAGCATGCTCAGGCAATCAATGGAAACTATTGGGTACCAGTTTCCCATAATGGCACTACTCCTGAAGTGCTTTATGAGCATATTGTTTCCTGTTCCAATTCCTTTTGTTGCTGCTGCTAATTCTTGTAGTCAGATTCAACCATCCCAAATCGGGCATGTTCATGCATTCCTGTACCAAGCACATAATTTCCATTAGACTCAAAATAGATTTAAATAAATTCAAATCACACCTCATTGGTGGCTTGTCAATAAGGTAAACTTGTAATCATGTTTACTTCCTATCACAACAGGTCAAACCAGTTGTTTAATCAAATCATCATGTATAAACATATCACATCATGTTAGCTCTTAACACAACCATCATAATCCAAACCATAGATCACATATAACCATCATAAACGAGAATTATATATCACATGCATAATTAAAACTAAAATAGAATATTGATACTTATCCTTTAATGAGTCCTTTGCTTCTACCTTTGTCCTTTATCCTTTTGTGCACACACCGATTGGTTTCCACACCTGGCAAGCACCTAGTGCCTTTTTCTTTTCTTCAATCATGTACACATACACAATGTACATCACAAAACATACATCCACACATGATGTACAACACCACATAATACATACACCCAAACCCGGTGTACAACACAATACATATATGTATTTATAGGACAACACAACGAATACACATGTCACGATGCCACGACAACACAATGAACATACATAGTACTGCATGTACACAACATAACATGTACATTAGTACCACCTGTACACAACACCACATGCACAATGTGTACACAACATCACATGTACATGGCAACGCATGCACAACATGTACACAACGCCGCATGTACATTGCACCACCTATACAATGTGTACACAATACCACATGTACACAACACCACATTAATGACATGTACACGGCACCACATGTACACAGTGCCACATGCACCACATGCACACAACACCACATGCACATAGCACCATATGTACAACATGTACACAACACCACATATCCAACATGTGCACAACACCATATTCCCACAACACCGCATATCCATCATGTGCATAGTACAATATGTACACAACACTGCATATCCATCATGTGCATTGTACAATATGTACACAACACCACATATCCAACATGTGCATAGCACCATCTATACTCAACACTGCATATGCAATATGCACAACATATACACAATAATAGCACTACACATCCAAAACCACATTGTCTCTACCAAGCAACCTGTCTTCCAATGTCTTTATGCCATCCATGCTTATCCTAGCATGTCATGGATCACGATGTTTTCATTATGCTTATGTATCTCTCAGCATTACCTGTCAAAAACAAAGGCATAGTATAATCACATAATATCAATTCATATCCACATGATATTGACCTTATAGATCTGTCATGGTTACTCTTCCCACTTGATTCCTCATAAGACCAAGAACCTTTTACATGCCATTCACCTACATAAGCAATCATTCCCTCACAAGAATGATCCTTCACAACTCTGTGAAATAGTGACATAGATACATAGATACATACATATATATAAACATTATCATAAAACAACCATGAACTTGTCAAACAAGGACATACATACATACATATATAGACATAAGAATTAGCATTAAACAATCATGATTTATGATGACCCTGTCAGACAATGACATATATACATACATGTATACATATATAGACATCATCATAATCATCATCACAACATAATAACCAAATAGAATAAGGTCTAGGTTTAAAAGCTAACTCCCTATATCCATGCATAACATTCACAACATCGAGAAAAATAGTTCCCAACATAGCTAAGCCATCTAACGCGTCAAATCCATTTACTTTACCTTTTGAATAATTTTCCTACCATTTTCCATTTACCCCCAATGGACCCAACCAATCCAACCCACTATCATACTCTTGCCTTTAGCTGCCCTTTACTCATGTACCAAGCTTCATTCGAGTCTTACATTACATCTTGGACATCATTCAACTCTCCACGATCTCCATCAACTTTCTTCTTCCCAACCAATTCCCAAGACCCTCAAAACATAAAGGCAAGCACAAGAAACAAAAAAGAAGAAAACCATGAAAACCAATGGCAATATGACACCACCAACAAAATGGTATGGCCATGCACAAGACAAACAAAACTACAAATGAATCACAAAAAATTCACAAAACATCGAAAGCACAAGACTAGCAACAAACATCATGACTCAATCCCATAGTTCCCAATGCTTCCAAGGGAAATCTCAACCTGGGCCTTCTTCAAAATTTTACGACAGTTTCTTTTGCCATGTAATCCCTGCATCACACTGCCATAAAAACATAACTATCAATGCATAAACAAAGATAACAATATACCAATTATCTTAACTTGTTATGCCAAGCATGTTGCCACATTGTACACCTGCACATATCATTCCTCAAGGGATTCCAATTCTCTTGGCAAACCTAAATATGACTAGAAACTAGCTAATATATCTACCAAATACATGTTTAGGAATATAACATATATCCACATAATATCAGACAAAATCTAGGTTAAGAATACTTCTTGTATTGAAAGCATTCATTCATTTGGAATTGCGGTTCCAAACATAACCCAAAGAAATTCTCACCCAATTCCTTCCTTTTATCTTTTACCATATTGCAATCGAGTCTTACTATGTACTATCACATCACCCAATTGTTAGTTATATAATCACATCAACTATTACCTTTTCATGCTAATACTAAGAATGTTTCTCTGTAACTGTTCACACATGTCAATCACATGTTCCACAAATCAAGACACCATATCTATTAATTGGAAATTAACCTTCACCAAGTCTAACAACCATGTCATAATCAACAATCAACTCACATACATCATTCATAATACATAATGCTACAACTATTACCTACTTACACTCAAGTACATATCAGTTATCTCAGCCAATAATGTGTTAGTATAATCATCTTAAAAGAAGATCATTTCTTCCTGCGATATTATACATGTCATACTCATATCATGCAATTAATAAAACATTCAAACAACAAATAGACGACATAATAGACACCAAACATTAAATAAACAACATGATCAAACACTCAAGCACCTAGTAGATGACATAAGTAAACACATACCTTAATGTATCTCATGGGAGGCTATCTTGTCTACACAATTAATCTAAATTATCATGATATAACTTCACAACACATCAACTCAAACATAAATAAGGTCATGAAATCCATAAGAGTAACTAGCTAACATGTTCACATCATAAGCTCATAAACAATTGTCATTCATGCATAAAAATCATATATGCATAGTTAGTATAGATTAGTATGACATAATATCACAATATATTAACTCATACATGAATGTCATATCCATAATCATCTGCATAGGTCAATAAAAATTAGCACAAAACATAATAACATCAAAACATCAGCTTCAATGACCATAATCATCAGGCATATGACCACAATGCATACAACAACTGTAGAATTTCCCACTGTAGATCAACGGATTATGCAATATACTAAAGCAAAATACAAGATCTACTTCTACAACAAACTTGCGGAAGCTTAATTGAATATGAGAAAGATCAAATAGAACACATATAACTGAGAATGAGAAAGCAATCACACATGAACACAGAAGAATACTCTGGGGAAAGCCTCAGCCTAAAACCCCGATCTCTGTAATATCATACAAGTGGAAATATATTCAGATTACATAAAGATTTAGCTCACAAGCCATCCAGCTCTCAGCACAATCGAACAATAAAGCTCACCAACTGAATAGACACAACATATGCCTTCTTCCAGCCCTCCAAGCCTCCTATATCCTTGCGCAGTTTCTCTTGGGGTCCAATGTTGCCACCTGTGTGAATTGGCCTCATCACACAACCATCAAACTCAAAAGTAACTGTGCAATGTTTAAGGAATGAATTCCTTCTGCATGCAAGAGATATCCTCCATGGAATATTCCTGCAACTGATAGTACATTGTCCCATCACCTGATCTCAACTGGGTCTCTGACTGAACTGACATGCATGAGTTATTTATGAGAGAATATTCAGTTATCTGAAGTGCAGCAGTTACATGCATGCATGCATTAACTAACTAAACTCACAATCAATTCCACAAACTGTTGGAACTAATCTAACTGGAATTAACCCTGATAATTGAGCTAACTAATTACAAGTCAAAGTACAACTCATCTTGATCTCCTTAATCAAGGGATAACTTCCTCAATCAATGGAGAAACTGTTGCATGTCTTCACATAGACTTCATGTTTGATTTCCTACAACTAATTAACTCAAGATGAATTAATTAATTATTTTACAAATAGCTGCTAATATCAAATTCAAATTTTAATTCTCAATTTTAGTTTAGGGACTAATTAAAATTGGAATGTATCCCGAAATGCTATTTATAGTAGTGCTATTTTTAGCACTTCTATTTTTAGCATTTCTTGTTGCTATTTTCAACACTCCCTCTCAACAAGAAAGGGATTATCAGTAACCCCAATCCTGTCTCTGTGGAACTTGAACTTTCATTTTGACGATGCCTTAGTCAAAATATCTACATCCTGTTCCTCGGTCGAAACATACAGCAACAACATGATCCTCTTCACCACACAGTCTCGAAGATGATGGTACTAGATATCAATGTGCTTGGACCTGTCATGAAAAATTGGATTCTCAGAGAGTTTGATACAACTCTGATTATCGCAGTAGATCATAGTTGGATCCATCCTCTGACCAAACAATCCCACTAGAATCTTCCGCATCCAAATGGCCTCACATGTAGCCTGACCAGCAGCCATGTATTTAGCCTCTGCTGAGCTAAGTACAACCGACCTTTGTTTCCTGTTGTACCAGGAAACTGCAGCTGAACCATGGTTGAAGATTCCTCCAGAAGTGCTCTTTCGGTCTGATGGACTCCCTACCCAATCCGCATCTGTGAAGCCCTAAAGCTTCACTCCCTCTATCCATCTGTACCATAATCCATATTGAGATGTGCCTCTGAGGTATCTCAGCACATGCTTCGCTGCCTTCCAAAACAACTTAGTAGGCTGAACCATAGCTTGACTCAGCTAGTTCACTGCAAAGCATAAGTATGGTCGTATGTTCACTAGATACATAAGTGAACCCACAAGCTACCGATAAACAGTAGCAGCTATTACCTCACCTGAAGTAGCATCCTCCTTCCTCCAGTTCCCATCTAGAGGAGTCTGCATGGTCTTGCACTTCTCCATGTGGAACCGCCTGAGTATCTCATTGGCATTCTTGCCTTAAGACACAAAAACTTCTCCATCCTTTTGCCACACTTCCATGCCTAGAAAGTAGTGCATAAGACCCATGTCTTTCATTTCTAACTCTCTTGCAAGGTCCTCCTTGCAAGACTTGATCAGCTGATTATCACCTGTCAAAATTAGATCATCGACATAAAGAACAATGATCAATGACTTACCTTCTACCATGACGTGGTAAAGGTTCGCATCTGCTTCACTCTTGGTGAAGTCCAACCCAGTGAAATAGTTGTCAATCTTGGTGTACCAAGCACGGGGTGCTTTCTTCAGCCCATACAAAGCCCTCTTGAGTCGGCACACATGCGACTCACGATTGAAGGTCTCGAAACCTTCTGGCTGCTCAACATACACCTTCTCCTCAATATTCCCATTGAGGAACGTTGTATTCACATCCATATGATGGATCTTCCAACCCATCTAAGCTAATAGTGCCAACATCGATCTAATAGATGAGTACCTTGCTACAGGAGCAAAGGTCTCATCATAGTTGATCCCCTCAATCTGTGAGAAACCATGGGCAACAAACCTTGCCTTATGTTTCTCAACACTACCATCAGCTCCCTATTTTACCTTGTAAAGCCATCTGGAACTCACCACTGAATTGTCCTGAGGTCTTGGGACAACATCCCAAACACAGTTCCGAACGATGGAGTCATACTCCTCCACCATTGCGTCAACGTAGACTAGTTGCTGCACTGCCTCCTCGAATGAAGAAGGCTCAGAATCTACACACTACCCAACTAGGGCCATGTAACCAGTGTACTGCTCGGGCGACCTCCTTTGTCTCCACTGAGAAGATGGCTATCCCACATTCTCCCGTGCATCCAGCATCAACTTGTTAGCCTCCCTTGAGTGTTTCTACCCATCTCTGGAAGACTCAGCATGAGTGGATGTCTCCACTCCCGGATCCTCTGCATGCGGCTGCTCCTCATCAATCTGAGGCTCCTCCTCCTTAGGAACTAAAAGTTCCTCATTTACATGTAATTTGAGCTCCCTCTCAAGTGATACTCGCATGGCTTTCTGCTCGTCTAACTTCAGATCTCTCCATACCACTGTCCTCTGACTAGTAGGCAGGAACACCTGATAGTTGTGGGGTGTATCAGTGTACCCCACAAGTATTCCCAACTTAGCTATTGGATCTAGCTTCTTCTAGGCATCTTTGGTCACATGGCAATAAACCGATGATCCAAAGATCCTGAAGTGACTCACATCTGGTCGCTTCCTGGAAAAGGCCTCCATAGGTGTCTTCATTCCCAGTATATGGTGTGGGCTTCTATTCTACAAGTATACTGTTGTATTTCATGCCTCATCCCACAAATGCAGTGGTAGGCTTTGGTCATGCAACATCGCTTGAGCTGCTCCCACAATCGATTTGTTATTCTTTTCGGCTACCCCATTCTACTGTGGGTTATGGGGTGACGTCAACTCCCGTTTAATTCCTTCTATAGCGCAGAAGTCCTTAAACTATTGGGACACATACTCTCCACCATTGTTGCTATGCAATGCCTTTATTTTCTTTCCAGATTCTTTCTCTGCCAAGGATTTAAACTCACAAAACCTCAAGAAGGTCTGATCCTTCTTTTGCATAAAGTAGATCCAACATCTATGAGAAAAATCATCAATAAAAATAACATAGTACCTTTGTTTAGTGGTGGAGGCTGTGGAGAATGGTCCATAAACATCTATGTGAACTTGCTCTAGGATTGCTCTAGCTTTACTATCTCGATCCTGAAAGGAATATTTCGCATACTTACCCAAGGTACAACCTTTGCATGTATTCGTCTGCTCCAGTTTTCCGTTGAGAAGTCTGGTAGAAATTTGCTGCATGATCTTTAGGGCTCCATGCTGCAAGTGGCCCAATCTTCTATGCCATAGCTCACCAACATCTTGGCTCTGCACCAACTCAGCTTTGGAACTCAATGCAGCACAGTCATCTACATCTAGCTTGTAGAGATTCTTTTCTCAAATCCTGATCCTCTTGGTCTGTCCAGTGCCGATATGCCTCAGGAATACCTTTCCTTTACTAAAGACTACATCATAGCCTTTATCTTCTAGCATAGCAACGGACACAAGATTCTTCTTCAGACCTAGTACATACTTTACATCAGTCAGGGTGAGAGGAGCTCCATGCTCCCTCTAAAACACAATCATACCTTCACTTGAAAAATGGTACTTTCCATCATCGCCCATATCGATCCGCATCTGGATATCCTTCTCCTCCAAGGTACTGAAAAGATTCTTGTCACCGGACATATGGAATGAAGCTCCACTGTCCAGGTACCAAACACATGCCACCATGGATGAAACCATGCATGCGATGAGACTGAAATCCAACTCAAACTGTGAGGCCAGTGCCTCACCATCAGATCCCTTAGAGGATCCCTTCTTGGATTTCTTCTGTGGACAATTCGTAGCATAATGGCCCACATCATGACAATGAAAGCATCGCACTTTCAATTTGTCAAACTTCTTCCCACCATGGGAAGAACTGGATTTGGAATGGGATGCCTTCCCTTTCCCCTTCCTTGTCTTACTCGCTAAGGCTATATTTTCCTCATCATCATGCTTTGATGAGGATCCATCTCTGGTGCTTCTTCTTATCTCCTCATGCATCAGATCCGACCAAAGTCGTTCCCAATCTGGCAGTTTTTCTCTTCCATTTACCGAGTCTTGGTAGCTATGCCAGCTCTTAGGAAGACCAAGGAGCACAAGACTCACCATGTCATCATCAGTTGTCATGATCCCTACACTTCCAAGCTCATCCCTACAAGTGGTGAGCTTGTTCAAATATGTAGAGATCATGTCACCCTTTTCACACTTGATTTTCCGAAGCTTCTCTTTCAGCGCCAACTTCCTCTGATCGTTCTTGTTCCGATATAGATCTTTCAATGTTTTCCACATTGAAAACGGTGTATCCTTCCCATGGAGACTCGAGACTATGTGGTCTCAAACTCCCTCCAGAAGGATTCTACTTGCTCTAGCCACACATTTCTTCCATTTTGCCAATTGTGTAGCATTAGCCACTGCCAGCTTGGGGACTTCTTGATCAATGAATTCCTTTAGACCGTTATCCTCTAATACTGCTTCCATGCGATCCTTCCAGGCTATATAATTCGAGCTGCCATCAAGGGCATACTCGAGTCATAAACCGTTGAATGCCATTGGTGAAATTGAGATGTGATAAGAACTTGATTTCTATATTCAGGAACTTCAAACTTCGAACTTCTCCCTTCTTATATATTGTTCTCTCTTTTGATCACCTTTTCTCTAATACCATGTGTAATTTCCCACTGTATGTCAACATATTATGCAATATACTAAAGCAAAATACAAGATCTACTTCTACAACAAACTTGTGGAAGGTTAATCGAATATAAGCAAGATCAAATAAAACACATATAACTGAGAATGAGAAAGCAATCACACATGAACACAAAAGAATACTCTGGGGAAAGCCTCAACCTAAAACCCCAATCTCTGTAATATCATACAAGTGGCAATATGTTCAGATTACACAAAGCTTCAGCTCACAAGCCATCCAGCTCTCAGCACAATCGAACAATACAACTCACCGACTGAATAGACACAACATATGCCTTCTTCCAGCCCTCCAAGCCTCATATTTCCTTGCGCAGTTTCTCTTGGGGTCCAATGCTACCACCTGTGTGAATTGGCCTCATCACACAACCATCAAACTCAAAAGTAACTGCGCAATCTCCTAGGAATGAATTCCTTCTGCATGAAAGAGATGTCCTCCATGGAATATTCCTACAACTAATAGTACATTGTCCCATCACTTGATCTCAATTGGGTCTCTGACTGAACTGACATGCATGAGTTATTTATGAGAGAATATTCAGTTATCTGAAGTGTGGTAGTTACATTCATGCATGCATTAACTAACTGAACTCACAATCAGCTCCACAAACTGTTGGAACTAATATAACTGGACTTAACTCAGATAACTAAGCTAACTAATTACAACTCAAAGTACAATCATCCTGATCTCCTTAATCAAGGGATAACTTCCTCAATCAATGGAGAAACTATTGCATGTCTTCACATAGACTTCATGTTTGATTTCATACAACTAATTAACTCAAGATGAATTAATTAATTATTTTACAAACAGCTTCTAAGATCAAATTCGAATTTTAATTCTCAATTTTAATTCAGGGACTAACTAAAATTGGAATGTATCCCGAAATGCTATTTATAGCAGTGCTATTTTTAGCATTTCTTATTGCTATTTTCAGCAACAACAGGTTACTACCATGCATGACTATCTGATGCATGTACATATGATCACACTGATTAACTAACATCTATCATACATGTAACTACAATAACCATAGGCTAAAAAACATGTACATAACCCTAATTCTTATAACAAACATTAACCAACATACCTTCATACATACCATACAAACCTATATGATGATATTCTCTTACCCCAAAGTCTAGTGTCGTAATCTCACTCTGATGATCTGCATCTCCTGCTCTATCTCAGCCAACGCATTAGCATCATAACATACCAATAGCACCATGATGACCTAGTTGCATACAATGACCCCACGATGCATGTATGACCTATTATACATGCATAACCATAACCATGAAAATGCATGCATAACAAAACAAAGGCATATACAATTGACATTCATTCATGACAAATGCAACCCAACAACAACATCATCAACCTCTACATGTCAAAACAACTACAACAATGACCATCACCATGCATACACAAAAAACACATAGACCATAAGAATGAATAACACATATGAAACCAACATGTATGCATTACAAACACATTATGCCCATCTAGTCTAGGTGTTGAACCATGCTCTGATACCACTTTGTAACACCCTCCTCCAACATCTACCCAAGTAACTAGCCAACCGGGGTAAACATGTGACGAATAGTTACTATGATATGATTCAACTCCATATGTATCAGTTAAGGAAGTGGAATCAGCGGAACATAGACAACCTAACCTTCTACACCTACAACAGAAACCCCCGGATTCATCCATCCCATCCAAGTGACTAGCCCCTAAGACAAACTAACATTTCACTGCATTAACACCACAGTTTCTCCCTTGAAATGGGCATGCATGCAATTGGGAACCTCTAGTCACTCCGAAAACAAGGCATGCCTACAACTGGGGACTTTCCAGATAGTTCTATGCCAATGACTCTAGCTTTTGTGCCACTTTTTTAGGGCGAGGACTCAAGCCACTCCCCAAAACTTCATGAAACTTCAAAAAATGAAAAGTAACATCAAAACAATGATAGAAATGCAAATACTTGTATGAGGACTTGACTAGACCCCTACTAGCCATGATAGGAATTTCGTCAAACATGTCACACATATGCATTTTACAGGTCATAAAAATATATCTGAGCATAGGGGTCTCATACTTATATTTGAATCATCAAGAAGGATTGATGCCTTCTCACATTAGCTACATTATCATATACTAGCTCATCCATTCATTATTTTTTCACATACTAATCAAAACATGATGAGAGCCATACATCATAACTGTTATAAAACTTTCTCATAACTAGCATATAACCAACAAAAATAACAAGGATATAACAACCATAAAAACCATATATAAGCAAGTATATTTACCCATCAGTTACAAGAGGAAAGAAGATCTTATTAACATATGAAAAATTCAACCAAGTCTGGGACTTCCACAAACCACCCGACCATAGACTAGGTTGAACCAAATCTCTCTCTCACCGAGTCATCCCCATGCCATATTGCAAGCATGAATGTGGGATCTCATGGAACACGTCCAACAAAACCGAACTAGGGCTTCCAGAGGAAAAACCACCTCAACCCTCAACCATTGATTCCACCTCATGGTCGGACATCACTAACCATCACCTGATTTGTCTTTACCCAAGGTGTCCAAGACTTTAGAGGATTTGTTCCAACCAAGTCTTCTAGGACTAATAACTCAACCCACAATTGTCATCAGGCTTCCAAAGCGTTTTTCCAACCAAGGATTCCAGTACTAGTAGCTCAACCTACCAAGGGATTCCAGAGTGTTTGTCCAACCAAGGCTTCTAGGACTAGTATATCAACCCAAGTTGTTACAGGGCTTCCAGAACGTTTGTCCAACCAAGGCTTCTAGGAACTAATAAGTCAACCCACAGCCACATGCACAAGAAAAACACTAAGAAAACAAAATTAAAACCCACAACACCATGGCTATCCAGGAAATGGAAAGGCTAGGAAAAACACTGTCAATCTAGACAATCCTCCATGCCAATGATAGATCATGACCAAGAAACCACATGCATGTTCCATGTATGCCAAAACTATCAAGGAAATCATACATGCAATTCGGTACCTGCAAGAAAAACCCATTGTAGTTGCTGACCTTGATGTCCTCTTGTTCTTTCATGTTTTTCCTTTGCCTCCATGCTCCAAATTCCAAGTATTCCACACTTCTCCAAGAGTGCTCAAAGAAACTCTAAGTGTCCAAGAGTATGAGAGAAAGAGAGAATAGAAGAGAGATCCATCAAATCTATCATAAGCTTGCCAATTGATCCTCAAAATCCTTTTTATTAATGAGGCCTCTATTTTCTTCATTATAGTCGGAGCCAAAATCGCACTTGGATTCATACTTCTATGTTGCCACCAACTACTTGAGTGCAAAGGAGGTTTTCAAAGGCTCGGTGAAAGAGCCAACAAATTTTTGTCTGACACCCACCAACACCTACAAGGATAAGTCTCTCAGGAATCCTTATTAGTACTTGATATTTTTATGTTGCGGGATCTATGGTCAACAGAGTATTTAGACCTTCCACGAAGGGTGAAAATTCTTGTTGAACGAGGTTGTGAATGACGAAAAAACATTCAACTAGTCATACTTGTTGGCTCAACAACTAAAGATCCATGTAGCTAATTCTCAGAATCCTCCCAAGGGAAAGCAAGCTAGGTTTTACATGTATGCCTACCCGTTGGATGTAATTTGCGCTCACAATTCACTTCCTGGCATGAATTGGACCTGAAAACCAAGAGAATATGTCGTGCACATTTACTGCAAGCTGCTTTCGGAGTGCAGCCACAAAGGAGTAATGGAAAGGCTGGTTTATCACTTCCTCATTCCGTTATACAAGCTACTCTTTGAGGAAGAGACACCTTGCATGTCATGTGGGGAAATGGAAGTAGTGTCAGAGATAGCAGATTGGCTTGCCTCACCAGATAGAAATTTCCTTAGAGTGCTTAGCAGATAGATGTTGCCACATATATTGTCGAGGTAATCCACCGATAAGTTATTCATGTAAGAAGTTGTGTACCACCTTTCCATAGGGTTGTCAACAGTTTTGCATAGGAATAAGAAAGAACCTTGGCCCACTCTTCCTATGCAAATCGGATTATAGGAAATCAAGAAATTGAAATTCAGAGACACCAAAGGAAAGGCTATAGAGAAATTCACATTCGGTTATTTGGACTTCAATTCGTATGATCCAAGGAATGTTTGTAAAGACCATTGTGTGAGGATTCATTATCAGTGGCCAAGCGGGACCTTTCATAGACCCGAGGAGGAAGCATGGAATAATTATTAGAATGCCTCCAAATCTCATGAACTAGTCAACTTCGTTGGAACATCACAGGTTACTCTGCAGAGAGAAGTCACTCTAGGGGTAGTACCATCAGAAAGGTGGAACCCAGTGTGCAAAAAGGGAAAGAGGAACGGTGCACATAGTCCAGTGGACGAGCAGAGTTGAAAGATGAAAGTAGGTCCAATCATCTTGAAATTGACCATAGCAATAGAGAAGAGGAGGAAGCAAAGGAAGCAGGAGGAAGAGATGAAGCAGAGGGAAGAACAAGAGTAGAGGATCTTAGAAGAAGAAAGGCAAGGACAAGAATAACAAGAACAAGAGAACAGTAGATTGGAAGAAGAAAGGAAAAAACAAGAAGAAGAAGAAGAAGAAAGGTGTAGAATGGAAGAAGAAGTAGCAACACAGAAACAAGCCAAAGAACAAGAGAAGAATCAGATACTAGAAGAGGAGCTCGAATAGTTGTAGTACAAAGAGCTTGCTCAAGAAATTGAAGATATGATTACGATTCAATAGACATGTAGGTGGAACCGAAGCCATTGAATCAAGATTTTGATATGATTCTGAGCACTCAATAGGTCACCATTCATTTTCCCCCTCCTTCGGTAGGAAATCAAGCTCCAAGAAAGGAAGAGGAAATTGTTCCTCTTGATGAGGGTTTGGTCCTAGACACGTACAATATGACTTATGAAAAGTTTTAGAAGAAGATTGTATAAGAAAGGAAGAAATATTTTCTGGATAATCTCACATCTCCTACATTCATAAGAGAAAGGTGATTGTGAATGACGCTAGAAGGAATCCAAATGAAATTTTCACAGCCAACTTGGCCTTCACAGGTGTTACAAAGTCAAACACTAAGTATCTGATGGATGAGAACAAATAGTTGGAAAATAAATTACAGGCTTCTAGGCAAGAGGTTGAACAGGTCCGAGAAGAGGTCTAGAACACAGCTCCTGCGCAAGTATATTTGGAAGAACTTAAGGTAGCCATACCAATTTCGCTCAATCTCACCCAACGCAGGTGAATACCACCTTTGCACACAACACCACCAGCTTCACCACCATCACCTCCAACTTCACCCGTACCACCTTCACCTCCACTGCGATTCAATATGGAAAACACAGTGAAGTTTCCTTTGTTCAAAGGCTTGGTAAATGAGGACCTGGACCAATTTTGGTTCATTGTGAGGGTTGTATGGGAAGCTCAAGGTGTTACAGATGGCCATATAAAGAAAGCGACACTAGTTAGCACTCTGCAGGATCGCGCGCTGACCTAGTATATTAAGTACTTCAACAATAACCTGAATGCTAGAGTAGCGGACATCCAAGTAGCACTAAATAGGGAATTTAGGAGGCCTAAATCTGAAGTGCAGTTGATTGTGGGATTCAAAGAGATCGCGATGAAACTAGGTGAGACACATTGGGAGCTGGATCAGAGGCTGAAATGTACAATTCGTGAAGCCAACATGAATTTGATAGATGGACAGCATCGCAAATGGTTTTTGGCTTCACTACTACCACACATAAGGAGTGTGTTGTCGCAACAAAAGATAACCACTTAGGCAGAGGCCTTGGAGATTTTCATGAGATTACATGAGACTGCGATGTGGGATCCTAATCTAGGAGTCCAAAAGATGCATGCGCTGCTGAAAAATTTGTGCCTTGAGATGCAAAGTTTGAAGTAGGACAGGACGGTTCGACTAGAGGTACGCAAAGAGGTATGGTGCTTGAAATGCAAGAGTCAGGGTCATGACAAAGACCACTGCCCGATATTCACAAATTACCTTGCAGGAGGAGGACCGATGCCTTTAAGGCCGAAAGCTCAAGTAGGACCTAGCACGGCACCTGCTTTATGGTGCGCTATCTGTCAGGTAGCTGGAAAACATGCCACAGATAACTGTCACTTGCTACAGAAGTATGTGCAAGCACTGCAACAATTGTTATGCAACTTTTGTAGGTTGGTAGGACATGATGAGCATACTTGTAGGAGCTATGAATTGATGATGGACAGAACTCTTGCCTACAGGGTTCAGGCCGAAACGTGGCCCCTTGACCAGAATGTAGGGATGGCGCGAACAAGATTTCAGGGCCGCGAACGAGGCCGAGGTAGATGAGGACCTAGTATAGGTCGAGGATAGTTGATTTTCTACAATTGCATAAGACCATGACACTATGCCCATGACTGCAATAATCCAACGCATCCATCGTGCAAGTATTGCACGCTGCTTTATCATGAAATAGAAGATTTTCCCATGTAGATAGCTAGGATACGTGACAAAGGTGTGCTACTACCTCCCCCGACTAAGAACTTGCAGATGATAAGATCTAAGCCGCACAAGGAAGATCTGAACATAAATATAGTGCTCCGGAGTGGAATCGTGACAAGAGATGACAAGGGGAAATAGCAAAAAAAAAGTACATGGGTTCACAAGGCCCCAACGAAAGAGGCTGAGTTTGATTTGGATCACGCTCGGGAAGCCTTCATGGAAGCTAAGAACAACTTTGATGAGGCCTCCACTTCAAGAAGCAAAGAGAAGCTTGATCCGGAAATGGACCCCTCTATGCTGACAAATTTCCTGGAAACCTGTATGAAGTTACTGCGCGACAGTAAGGTTGTAAAAGGGCTACAAGAACTCATCAATAGATGTGTTGGAACCACACTAGGTGAACTTCATGTAGTGCAAAATATTGGCAAGCATAAGACAAGGATGAGACGGGAGATGAGACTGACCGCGCAAATTGGAGAGTATGAAATGGATCAGGTCATTTTGGACCTAGGGTCAGATGTGAATGTCCTACCAAAGTAGACTTGGGAGTGAATGGGGTGACCTACACTGCAATGGTCTCCGATTCAGCTAAGGATGGCGAATTAGCAGAAAATCATACCCATGGGGCGGCTGCAGGGAGTGACCGTGGATATTGAGGGAGCGAGCACACTTGCAGATTTTCAAGTAATAAAGATTGTGGACGACAACAATCCCTACCCTGCACTTCTGGGAATTGACTGGGCTACTGATATGAATGGGGTAATCAATCTGAAGAAGCGAAAGATGATCTTTAAGAAGAAATCACTGCGAGTAATAATACCCCTAGATCCTGCTGAAGGATCGCGCTATACGGAACCAGTCCAGGACTATGAGAGTGATGATGATCTGGACTACATTTATAAGATAATAGCGCGAGACCAAGACTAGGTGTATCCCACTGCAGATGGACAGATAGCATAGGAGCGCGAGAGTTCCTACACTTTGAATTCTGACGAAGAAATAGAACGCTGGCAGAATCGGTTACACGGAGTAACTATGCTGAATTGCATGATGATGACCCGGTTGCTGTGTTGTGTGTCATCCGAGGTAAGAAATCTACCTACTTATGATGGTCTAATTGAGGTATATACTTTTTTGGATGCATTTTAAAGGGAGGTGCCAGAAAAGCAACTCTTCTAGGCCTTGGACTGGGTAATGCATGCTACGCCCGCAAGATGGTGGGGTACGCACAAGGGAAGCTTTGATTATTGGCGCGAATATAGGAGGATGATGAGAGCACAATTCGGGAATCCTGAGATGTGACTAATAGACAAGTACGATGGGTAGAATGATTCGTGCATGTAGTTATCCAAAACATAGAACAACTATTCTACCACTGAACGCGAGGGACTAGCTATGGTGTACACACTCTAGAAGTACCAACACTACTTGCTAGGAGGCCACCTTAAGATGTATATGAACCACTCTGCACTAAAGTACCTAGACAATAAGCCTGTGTTGGGGGCGCGAATTTACAGATAGCTCTTATTGTTCCGAGAGTACGATTTTGAAGTTGTTGTGAAGCATAGATGATTGAACGCGGTACTAGACCATCTGTCACGCATCGAAATAGGGGAGGAACCTACTAATTTGGAGGAAGGATTACCTAATGCGTAGCTCTTTGCTGTGCGTGTCACGGATGGACATTTCGAGGATATAATACACTTTCTAACAACTGGAACTGCGCCGGAAGGATACTCTATCCAGCAAAAGAAGGAATTAGTGGTGCGTGCGACAGACTTCTCTGTCATTGTTGGGCATCTATACAAAATGGGCAATCATGAAATACTACAAAGGTATGTACCTGATTTTGAACGAAGCAGCATCCTCACGGACGCTCATGGGGGCGCTGTGGGAGAACATTATGAAGGGAGAGCAACCGCGTAAAAGATTCTACGCGCAGGGTTGTGGTGGCCAACCCTTCATCAAGATTCAAAAGCGTGTTGCAAGGCATGTGATGTATGTCAAAGAACAGGCAGGTGATCACCAAGGGATGAAATGCCTTTGAATCCACAAATGACGTTGCAACCTTTCGAAAAGTGGGCAATAGATTTTGTAGGACCCATTCAGCCTCAAGGGAAGACAGGCACAAAGTACATTATCACTGCGATGGAGTATTTGACTCGTTGGGCAGAAGAGCAACCGGTGAAGGATTGCACGGGCGCAACTACCGCAAAGTTCCTATTTAAGCATGTATTGATGCGATTTGGATGTCCAAGGATCTTGATGAGTGATAGTGGTACGCACTTCCTAAATGAGACGATCAACTCACTAAGGGAGGAATTTCAGGTGTATCACCAAAACAGCACATCTTATCACCCACAGACTAGCAGGATAATGAAAGCATTTAACAAAGTGCTTGAAAACATGCTAACCAAGGTATTCAATGCTCAGCAAAGTGATTGGGACCTACGCATACCTGCAATGTTATGGGCTTATCGGACGACATGCAAGAAGCTGACGAGACAGACACCCTTTATGCTGGTATACGGGATTGAAGCGGCGATGCCTATGGAATACATCGTGCCTAGTCTATGCATAGAAGTTCTCACGAGTATGACAGATCACGAAGACCTGGAAGAGAGGCTCGCGCAGTTGCACGAGCTCAAAGAAGAAAGATTTTTGGCTGGATTTCACAAGCAGGTCCAAAAGCAGTGTGAAAAAGCATGACATGACCGACATATTAAGCTGCACACCTTCAAGGTACACGATTTGGTTTTTTTGTATGATAGTAAGTTTGATAAATTCCCTATAAAATTTAGGATGCATTGGTTAGGGTCGTATGTTATTAAGGAGATTACCGACGGAGGCACGATACAGTTGGTCAAGTTAAATGGAGAACGCTTCCGAGGAAAGGTGAATGGCATTCGATTGAAGCCATACATTGGTGATTCAACCATGTGACTATATGAAAGTAGCACATTCTTAGCACTCCAGGCAGCTGAAAGGAGACACAAGACTATAAACTATACTGCCTGGGTTGGGGAGATGCTCAATGTCAGGACTGTGCGAAGCAGCGAAGTGTCACAGGTCTGCAATAGCGCGAAGATAGCTACGCTAGCAGGTAGGTCTACTAGAAAGTGACCATTAAAGTCACTATTCACGATTTTATGGTCGGTTTGAGGCCAAATGGAGTGGGCGGCAGGCATTTAAGGAAAAATTTATTGGTTAAATTCTTGAAATCTTCCACCAATCTAGCATTAATGGGTTGAATGTGGGGGAAAAATTGGATTTGAATTCAAAAAGCCCTATAAATTACAAGTGGTTTTCCAGCAAAAAAGCCTTGGCATTTTAAAAATTCAGTTGTTGCGTTATCAATTGTGTATGGACCTTTCGAATTTTGAGGCTTGGAGAGCAAGTTCAATGTTTGAGAGATTGCTGAAGGAGATGCAGGACCTCCTAACCAGAATGATTCGACACCCGAGGAAGCCACACAGGAAATTCTGGTAGTAGAAGCCCCAAAGAGTTCCGGAGTGATAGTTGAGGTCCCTAAATCACCCAGAACACCAAGACCTAACAAGGATAAGTAGGCTATGATCCCGATGCATGTCTCACAAAGAAACCCATAGAGGACCAAGATCACCTTGCAAGAAAAGGGGAAGGCCATTAATCTGGAGGCAGAAGAGGAAGAATCTGAAGAAATCCTGGTGGATGAGGAGGATTTGGAAATGGAAGTCAAAACCTAGATTGTGGACCCTATTACCAGGTTACCAGAATATGTTCCTCCGCGCAAGGGTAAATCCAAGGTGCCAAAGGACATAGATGAGAGCAAGAGCTCCTTGCAAACTCCATTGCTCCTAGATGAAATTGTTTTTTAGGGTTCCTGTGTTAAATTTTGAAGATTGGGACCTTGCAGATCACGCGAAATTCCCACATCTAGTGACTGAGTAACTAATGCGCTAATGGATTGACGCGGCTGCTAGAACAATTGAATTGGAGCCACGAACCTGGCTCAAGGTTGTAGAGAAAGCCAAGTTGCTTAACTTGCTCTGGGTGTCGCATTACCACCGCACCCCAGTGATTGTCTTCATCATCAGCAGCTGCTCTGCTTGTTGCATGATGGGTGTTTGTGGTTGGAGGAGCCCATTCCCATCACAGACCACTTGATCCATAAGATTACACAGCTACCTTATTCAGGGTAGGATCCAACCAATATTTTAGAAGGAAAAGGTGGCGAGTTGGCCCTCACAAAAGCTATGAAGAAGAAATTCAAGTTGGAGAAGAAGAAGTGAGGATATGCCATCTCCAGTATTAATAACCCTGTAGTCAAGGTAGCGATGCAAATACTAGAAGGGAAGGTGATGCGGAAGTGTCGTGCGGATGAGGTGCCTACGCTTGTGATTGCACTAGTGGCCCAATGCACTGAAGGAGTCCAGTTCAAGTGGGCGAATTATCTTTGCAGTGAGTTCCTTGCGAACTGTCATGAGGCACAGGAGCAGGGCAAAACATTTCACTTTCATGGCTCTTGCTATCGATCGTACTAGTGGCATGGGAGTTTCCAAAAGATGGCCAATTCCCTTTGCTCACGCCAGACCTTCCAGAGGCAGCGAAGTATGCTTCACTATGGGTGACCAAGGATGCGTAGCGTATAAAAGAAACTAAGATCTTTTGGATCTTAATGGAGATGAGTATTCGAATGGGGATCAATCGCAAGCCACAGTTGTCGCCCACAGTATATGCCAGTTTGTAGAGATTTGCAGAGTTCAAAGCGGATTTCCACCATGTTTTTATCAGGATGCGGAAGGACCTCGCAAAGACATGGCATAACTTACCATATCTGACAACTGATGATGTGATATTTGCAGTCCTCAAGTCTTGGCCACCGGAGTGGCATGCTCTAGCAAGCTTTGCGGTGGAAACGGACAAGTGTGCAACGCAGCGTAAAAAGGAGGAAACAAAGATCCGAATGGTGCAGCTGGCTGAGAAGCGCAGAAAAGAAGAAGCAGAGGCTAAGGCCCAGGCAGCGCACAACGCCACGAAATTGGCGGAACAACAAAAGACAGGAGAAGAAGCATGCGAAGGACTGAAGCCACCTTCGCCCGAGGAAGAGGCAGAAACAAAGGAGCCGAAAGAACAAGGCGGCAGGGAACCGTAGACGATGTCCACCCATCTCAAGCTTCCATGCCTGCAAGAGAAGGCAGCATCGTGGAAGAAAACCAAGGCTTCAAAGACATCCTTGGATCCAATCACCCTCACTGAGGAGGATTTGCACGATATCGGAGAAACGGTGAGGGATATCACTGCAGAGGCCCTTAAACTATTCAAAGAGTAGCGGTAGTTGGTATTGGGGGCTCTCCGGACAGAGCTGCATGAGTTGTAGGTTCGCGTTCCATAGGCTGGCACAGTGTCCACTAGCCTTGCGATCGGCACTTTAGCTGCCGAGGAGATGTTGCGCACAAGGGTGACCAACATGATAGTGCTACCAGATGGGGCACTTACTATAGAGAATGAGGCCGACAAGCCCATGGTCAGCAGTCTGAAAGGGGTAGGATTGAATATGGCCATGCTCCCTTGAGAGACACTCTACCTCTTGTAGGATGGAGTCACCGCGGAACTTCGGGCCCGGGAGAGTCGCGCTCTATAGGTGATGAGCGAGTAGTGCATCAACATCGAGCA
This sequence comes from Pinus tabuliformis, assembly GCA_031772625.1. NCBI lineage: Eukaryota > Viridiplantae > Streptophyta > Pinopsida > Pinales > Pinaceae > Pinus > Pinus tabuliformis. The sequence continues at coordinate 1,207,104,987 of CM062804.1, read as the reverse complement.
GTTGGGCCTGCAGCGCAATGAGGCAATGGAGCAGAATAAGAAAATAATGCAGGTAGTGGAGGAAGCCTACCGAATGGTCCCAGAGTTGGACATTCAGGTAGAAGAACCAGTAGAGGCACGCGTCCGCAAGTTAGCCACATGGGTGTGCAACGCTTGAGCAGAGATGGACAGGGTTCAGCTGGAGCTAAACCTGCAGGCCGTAGAATTGTAGCTGAGGGCTAAGCCTTCAACTCCACTGGAAGTTAGGGAACAACGTACCACCGCTGTTACAACAGCAATAGCAGCGGTCAACAGTGCAATAGCAGACTGCATGCAGCTTTTTGAACAATCATTCGAGGTCCTAACCACCCTAGAGGAGGGCCTGAATGTAGAGCGCCTGGAGACAGAGGCACGTGAGCTATAAAAGTATGACGAGATCAAAGGCACTGCATAGACAATCGCCCTCACACAGAGGCTCGCACGAATGCAAGAAGCAAAGGTGCTCAAGGAACAGGTGGATGCCGCTCGGCACAAAGAAGCGGTCTTAAAAGCATGCCTACAACCATGGATAGATGAGGCTTATATGATCACAACCTCCATTGAAGGAAAGCTCGGGCTACTGCAGGAAACTCAACAGAAAATTCAGGATAGTAGTTCAGCGGTAGTCACCGAACAGTGAGTGGAAGAAGTCCAGCAGGCGACCGCTCAGTGCGCTGCCGAAGTTGCGGTGATCCAAACAGAGCTGGGAGGTCTTTGCGCTAAGATCTCCGCACCTACAAAGTGACTCGAGGGTGAGTCATGATGTTTGTGTTGGGGACCTGTTGGGCGTGGGATCCCCCAAGGGTAGTTTTGGGGCTAAAAGCCCATATTTTGGTCCAATTTTGTAATCCAAATGTAAAGACTCCGCATTTTGTGGTCGTGGAGTGCATAGGTGTTAAAGAGTCATAGGGTTGTTCGCTCTTATTTTGGAACTGTAATGGGCTATAAAATATCTACCCATGGTCTGCGAACCATGGGATTGTATAAATAGAGATAAGCTCGAAGTAGTTAGAGAAATTAAGAAAGCATCGACATGTATGAGAGATAGTTCTGAAGTAGAAGTCTAAGTTTGGGTTGTAGTGTAGGTAGAGACTCTGCAGCTGAGTGCGGAGAGGCCTAAATTCCGCAGATGAGTGCGTGGACCCCTGCAGCTGAGTGCGCAGGTGGGTCGAGTCTGTAATTGTCCGAAACTATCAATAAAGAGAAGGATTCTATAATTTTTGCGTCTTTATTTCCTGTTTATGCATCTTTTATAATGTGTATGAATTTCACTTATAATGATTATATAATGCGCGAATATATGTAAATGTATTGTTTAAGAAAATGCGAGTAAGAAAATATATTTACGTGAAGCTAACTAAGATCGGTTAATAAGATAAGTAAGACACTTATCCTAGTTCAGGAGATATCACAGTTCGTTGCCCTAGCAGCGCGAAAGTATATCAGCCCCAAGTTAGGGTTGGGCGAAATCCGATTGTATCCTTTCGCGAAGGTACTAAAGGGTGGAACAGAGGGCTAAGAAACCTACGTGTAGGTAGGTATAGCTGGGATAACCCGACATCACAACCATCTCAAGGGTGCAGAAACTTGGTTCCAGCATCCCCCCATACTACTTCGAGTGAGACTTCAGTTCGCGCTCTGTGGGCTGATGCCGAAAGGGCTAGTAGTGTAGGGATTTGTTTGGCTAACTAACACTGAACCTGAGTTAGGCCCCCTCAAGCCAACAACATGTCTATGACCTTTCCCACCACCTCATAAATTACACTATCGTTAGGGATATCAACATATAGATATATCTGCACATCTTCATCTTCTCTTTCTTTCACATACTGTATATTTTCTAGAAGTTTCACTTCTTTTGATTTCTTCTAGTATGAAATCATCTTCTTACATTTTAGGAACTTGATAGATTTGTAGTTCTCAGCTCAGGTTTGGTTCGTTCAACAGTGATTTTGGAGGATCCACCTTTAATTTTAGCAATCGTTGGTCCAGAAAGATTCAGAGAAATATTTTTTTATGCCATTTTCTTGCAAAAAAATAGACATATATATAAATCAATAAATTACAAAAAAATAATAGATTAAATTAACAAACAAAATGATAAATGATAAATAATTTTGTAAAACATAACCTTAAAAATAAAATAAAATAAGAAATTAAAAAAATGTAGCCCCCTCGTGCCCCACCCCCGCGGCCCAATGGGTTGTCGGGGGTGGAGACCCAATTCTGCGCAGCCCCTCCCGCCCCACCCCAGCAGCCCCATGCAACCCCTCCCGCTCCACCTTGGCGGCCCATGAGAATCGTCCCACCACCGTCCAATCCCTCCCACCCCTCCCCTACAGGTCCGTTGGGCCGCGACATTAGGTATGTCGGCAAGCATGATTGGGCCCACCACGCCCACTGTGGACGTAGTGGCCTTCTGCCTTCCATGAGCTTGTCAAGCAAATCTTCTCATCTAAATTTTTTCTAAAAAAAAAAATCATTAAACCTATTGAATTTTAAAACTTGCACACAAAAAAGGGAAACTAACCTTTCAAATGTGATAATCTTCCATTGAATATGTTATTGATAGTAATTTAGCTACTCCACGAATTTCTCCATGTCTTTTAATGAACCTCGAAAAACCTTGATGTGATGTGAGGAATAGTGATAATGAAATTTATGATATAGCAAAAAGTATGGAATTGTTTTACCACATGGTTAATGTAGGATTAATTTGTTTTTATAAAAACTTTAACATGTAAATTTTGTTATGGCAATATAGGGAACTACGATAAAACAAACATTACGGAATTGTTTTACCGCACGGTGAATGCATGATTAATTTGTTTTTATAAATACTTTAGCATATAAATCTTGTTATGGCAATATAGTAAATTATGATAAAGCGGACATTATGGGATTGTTTTACCGCATGGTGAATGTGGTATTATTTTTTTTTTTATAAAATCTTAACATATAAATCGTGTTATGGTGATAGAGCATTTATTTTAAATGTGTGATAGAAGATTTAACAAAAATTTAAAAAAAACATTCAATTGTCTAGTAAATGTTAAATAGTTTAAGTAAAAAATTAATTTAGGTAAAAGATTTAGTTTACAATTTTAATTTAAAGATTTAATTTAAAAGATTAATTTCATAAGAAAATTTTAGTTGAAATTTTGCAATAAATTGTTGAAGAAAATTATGCTGGAAAATACATGAAACAAAATTTTTAGAAGGAAAAATTTCGGTGAAAATTTTTGGAGGGGAACTTTGGAGGAAATTTTCATTCTTTAAGCTATATATTATCATTAGGAGAGAGTGAATTTGTATCATTCAACCTCTTCTGTTTGAAAGGCATGGATTCTTCTGATAGTGAAGTTTCGCTTTATGAAACATCAACATGTTCGTCATGTAATAACTCTATTCATATTGATGAATATAACGGAATTTCTTCCACTATGAATAGAGATTCAAATATTCCAATTATTCCTAATCATAAGGACTATGAGAGTAGCACTAATGAAATATAGGATGAATAATTTCAAATAAATAAAGAGTCACGGTTTCCACTTAGTCCTAATCCTATGGACTATGAAAGCAGCAGTGATGAAGAGCATGATGAAGATTTTCAAATAAATAAATAGTCGTGGTTTCCACTTAGTCCTAATCCTATGGACTATGAGAGCAGTAGTGATGAAGAATTTCAAATGAATAGAGTGTCACGGTGTCCACTTAGTCCTAATCCTATGGATTATGAGAGCAGCAGTGATGAAGAGCATGATGAAGAATTTCAAATGAATAGAGTGTCACAGTGTCCACTTAGTCCTAATCCTATGGACTATGAGAGTAGCAGTGATGAAGAACATGATGAAGAATTTCAAATGAATAGAGTGTCATGGTGTCCACTTAGTCCTAATCCTATGGAATATGAGAGCAGCAGTGATGAAGAACATGATGAAGATTTTCAAATAAATAAAAATTCACGGTTTCCACTTAGTCCTAATCCTGTGGACTATGAGAGCAGCAATGATGAAGAGCATGATGAAGATTTTCAAATAAATAAAGAGTCGCAGTTTCCACTTAGTCCTAATCCCATGGACTATGAGAGCAGTAGTGATGAAGGCCAAGATGAAGAATTTCCAATAAATCAAGAGTCACATTTTCCACCTAGTCTTAATCCTAAGGCCCACTATGAGAGCAGTAGTGGCGAAGGACAGGATGAAGCACTTAGTCCAAATCCTAAGGATTATGAGAGCAACAGTGACGACGAGCATGATGAATAATTTTCAATGAGTAAAGAGTCACATTTTTTACGTAGTCCTAATCCTATGGACTATGAGATCAACACTGGCAGTGCACATGATAAAGAATATCCAATAAACATTGATTCAAATTTTCCATTTAGTCCTAATTCTAAAGACTATGAGGGTAGCACTGAAGAAGGGAAAGATAAATAATATCCTCCAAGTTAGTATTTCAAAAGAACAAATGATCATAGTGAGGATAACATTCATCATAATGATGATGAAAATGCTTATACAAATGATGATCTAATGATGGAGATGTTGCCAGGAAATATTGTATCGAAGAGTAGTAGTAGAAATTTTCGTATCAATCCAATATGTTCTAGTTATACAAGGGGTGGAGAAGAATATCTTACGAGAAGAAGTTCTATTAGTGCTCTCATTTCAAGTGATTGTTGTCAAAAATATTTCTTGAAACGTATGCATTTCAAGTTTGCATTAGAAAAAAGGAAGAGATATTTGTCAATGAATAAAAGCATGCAAAATTCATATTTAGTGGGGTGCATGCAATCTACATGGTCATGTTATGATTATCATATTGGGTCTTTATCTATCTGTAGAAAGGCTTTCAACATGTTTCATTCAATGGGCAATTTTCGTTTGTCAAGCATCCAAGAAAATTTGGAAAAGGATCCCACATTTTATTTAGAAGTACGTCATAAAGGATAGTTTGGGCCATTATCAAAGATTGCAATGTCATGGATGAAATATTTATTTTCAAAGCATGGAGGGTGTATTCCAAGTAGAGAGATAATATATATTCCAGATAATTTCTCAAGACGAGAAATCTACAACTTATACAAAGAATATGCGAAAGGCGCTGAGGGACATGGTCGGTTTATTACATATCAATATTTTGTGAAGATATGGAAGAAATGATTCAACAATGTCCATATTCCTAAGAAGACAAGGATGGGGATTTGCAGTACATGTGATTCTCTTAAATCAAAAGGGATAAATGTGAAGGTTCAAAAAGAGATAAGTATTCATAACTTTAACTTTTAAAATTGTATAGTCATCAAATATGAGAACGTATTTCTTAATGACTTTCTTTTATGTTGTGTATATTCCATTATCAAAGAACTTCAAGAGCATTGTGAAAAACAAACAAGTGAAAGGAAAAAGTTGTACAAGCATCGAAAGAGGTGTTATGATAATCCAAATAAATATTTGGGTTTGATAATTGATGGTATGGACTAGACGAAAACACTTCTTCCACATTTTGTTCGCACATCCAAAAATTTATAGGAGGAAAATTTTATTCAGTATCACTTGGTCGTTTGTATGGTCTTTAATGGGAAAATGTTGCCAAGGGTATACTTCACAGCTCCAAATATTCATAATGATGCAAATCTAACAATAACACAAATTCATGATGTGTTTTCTCATTGGTCTGGTAATCTTCTTGAATTTTTGTATCTACAATTGGACAACACTTGTCGTGAAAAAAAAAATCAGATTGTTTTGGATATCTAAACATGCTTGTTGAATTGAGAATTTTTTAGAAGGTAAAGGTTGGTTTCCTTCTTGTTGGGCACACTGATGACCATATTGATCAGATGTTCAGTCGTTTTTCAGTCACATTGAGGAGGAAGGAAGTTAGGAGCTTTACATCATTAATTGAATGTATTAAGAAATGATACATGCCAGAGCCTACTTTTTATGTATTGGAAGGAACAGTTGACATGCGAAGGTTTATTCTGGGATCGCATGGTGAGGAGAAATGCATTGTCAACTTAATGACATTAGCTTCCAACATCAATTTCGTATTAACAAAATTGATGGGAAAAAATTAATATGGGGCAAGGAGTATTCAGCTACTGCAAAATGGGCACCATCATCAAGTTTGGAATTTTTGAAGTTCATTCTAGATCATCCAATATTTGCATCAAATATATTTTTATTACAATCAGTTGCTGAAGTTCATAATGCATGCAGGCAAAATAGAGATATAAATTATTCTAATTGCCTAGAAGAAATAAAAAAATGTAGTAGATATACATATGAGTACTTTAATATTGCTGATTCAGTTTGGTGGGAATATTTTTTCAACAATCAAAGTGATATCATTTCAAGAACAAGAAATGAAGATATACCTTTGAAAAATCCATTTATTTGGCCACAAAATGTGTCAAATGAACATGAGAAAAGAAACATTGTTGAACAAAAACAATCTCAAGGTACTATGAATTCTTCAAAGGTAGAGGAAAGAGAAATGTATATTAGTTCCAGAAGATCTCGTGCACAATGTGAAGCCATGGAAGACCGCTACAGAGGTTCAGTACAAGATATTAAGGAGGGTTGCATGATCACAGTGCTAGCAGATGGAGATCCCAATGGATATCCATATTGGGTTGCTAAGGTTATAAAGGTCATTACAGAAAATGAAGATGTTGCAGGTGTTGAAGTACATTGGTATGCAATAAATACACACCCATTCAATGGTGTGTATAAGCCAAGGAACAGTGTTGAGATGGGAGTCTGATGAAACCGGTCGTAGATCCAGAAGAATTTTGAAACCTGAAATGGTGGGCATGCACGTGGACTCAGATGGGGCACTAGTTGATGAAAGAGAAGAATATGGAACATCTTCATCTGCATTCAGTCATTCATCTGAAGATGTGAATTCTGATGGTGTGCAAGAAAATATGAGTGATTTTGAATAATTTTTTAAGACAGTTTATATAACTAATGTTTTCATCGTACCTTGAAATAAAAATTATGATTTCCATATGGTGTTAAATGAAGTTATGAGTCATTTTTATGTTTCTTGGATTATATGTTTTAATTATGAATATTTTTATTGTTTAGAATATCTACAATGCAACAATAACTTAGAGATATAATGTATTTTTCATTCAATCTACAAGTAATGACATTTTGATTAATTTAGTCATGTAATTTGTTCATAATGTCATGGTTTTTTAATTTTATGGTTGAAAATTTTCCAGTTTCTTTTGTATCTTTAATGTTATGGTTGAAAACAATTAGAATTTTAGTGATCTTTAGTGTCATGTTATTATATGTTTAACAAAATGGATAAAAACTGATAGAATTTTAATGTGTTTCAGATTCCATTATTTTATCTTTATCGTCATTACTAAAAAATGTTGAAATTATACCTAGGAAAGAAAAATGTTATCCTACCAAAAGCATTAGTGTGTTTTTCCTCAAAAATAGTTGTTTTTTGCACACAAAAAAATTAGTTTTACTGCCATTTTTTAAAAATGTTGAAAATTGACCCTAAAAAAAACCATCGTTCTAGTATACACACTTTTCGTTTTTAGCACTGTTTTTCATGTTTTTTGGAGGTTGTTTGGCTAGAGTTCCCGTTTTTAGTTTATAATTCTTGTTTCAAAGTTTACATTGTTCGAATTATTACAGTCACCTAAGGAGTGAAAGAAAATCCATCTTGAAAGTATAGTTGTAAAAGAAGAAGCCTTTATCCAAGAAAAAAAAGAGAGAAGGGTAAAATCTCTATATTTCTCCCACACATGCAGAAATTGGGGTTTTTGCAGTGACAAAAATCTGCAGCCAGAAATTGTAGGGGTCGAAAAAGAGGTCGAAGAAGAAGTTGCAACTACTGAAAGGAAAATTTGACTAAACTTGAATTTTAGAAAGGGAAACTAATTAAAGAGAAATTTGTTGTAGCTTCATGACCCGGATTATCCACAGTTTCTTGTTCATTCTGCCAACGTTTCAAACCCCAAAGGGGGTCCATCATCAGGACAAAACAGAAAGAATATGAATGAGAAATTATTATTGAGAGAAGAGAGCAAGCGACCTAGATATAAATAAACTAAGAACCCTAATTTTATATAATGGCCGACACATGATGTAATTTTATTTTAATTTAATTTATATAAATCTTAATTGATTAATTCTTTTTATTAAATTAGATTATTTATTAGTTTTATTATTATTTTATTTTTATAAATTGGTTAGTTAGTAAATTTTTGTTTTTAATTAATAAAATAAATTTGTTTTTTATCAATTAATAAGACTTTATTAAATTTCATTAAAATTTTTCTTTTAATTTTAAAATTTTTTAATCCAAATGAATTTTTGTTTGATTAAAATTATTATTTCTTTAAAAAAAAATTATTTTAAATTATTTAAATTTTTTCATACCAATTGAATATTTATTTTTAATTGATTAAAATTATTTAAAATTGAATTTTTATTTGATTAAAATTATTATTTCATTTAAAATTTTTTATTTATTTTTATTTTCATTAAATTTATATTTAATTTTCAATTTCATTAAATTTTCACTTTCATTAAAAATTTTATTAATTTTTTTTTATTTAATAGATTAAATCAAATTAAATTAATTTAATTTAATTTATTAATTTATTTGATTAAAAGATTTTGATATTTGAATATAATTAAAATTATTATACATAATTAAAATTATTATACATAAGATTAACTTCAAATTCATTTCTTTTTATTTAAGAATTAAATCATTAATTTTATTAATTTTATTTAATATAATTAATTAAATTAAATTAATTTAATTTAATTTAATTAATATAATTAATTAATTAAATTAAATTAAATTAGATTAAATTAATTAAATTAAATTAAATTAATTAGATTAATTTAATTTAATTAATTAAACCATTAATTTAATTAATATAATTAATTAAATTAAATTAATTAATTAAATTAAATTAAATTAATTAAATTAAATTAAATTAATTAAATTAAATTAAATTAATTAGATTAATTTTATATAATTGTTTAAATTAATTAATTAAACTTACTGAATGAAAGACCCCTTATTTTGATCTTATGCTTCCAAGGGTCCGGGGGGGTTTATTTGCTTGATCAGAGGAAGCCAATTTCCACTGATTTCACTCCCATTGTCCCTGTTGAGGTTCTGAGGAAACTTCATAATTTCAATGGCCTCTCTGATTTTCCTTTTATGATAGTTGTCTTCTCTTGCAATTACCCTGGCGTCTTCCAAACACACATGATGTTTGGTCTTGGTCCTTTCCTCAGAACCTCAACAGGGACAATGGGAGTGAAATCAGTGGAAATTGGCTTCCTCTGATCAAGCAAATAAACCCCCCCGGACCCTTGGAAGCATAAGATCAAAATAAGGGGTCTTTCATTCAGTAAGTTTAATTAATTAATTTAAACAATTATATAAAATTAATCTAATTAATTTAATTTAATTTTAATTAATTTAATTTAATTTAATTAATTATATTAATTAAATTAATGGTTTAATTAATTAAATTAAATTAATCTAATTAATTTAATTTAATTTAATTAATTAATCTAATTTAATTTAATTTTAATTAATTAATTAATTTAATTAATTTAATTTAATTAATTTAATTAATTATATTAAATAAAATTAATAAAATTAATGATTTAATTCTTAAATAAAAAGAAATGAATTTGAAGTTAATCTTATGTATAATAATTTTAATTATATTCAAATATCAAAAAAATCTTTTAATCAAATAAATTAATAAATTAATTTAATTTAATTTAATTTGATTTAATCTATTAAATAAAAAAAAATTAATAAAATTTTTAATGAAAGTGAAAATTTAATGAAATTGAAAATTAAATATAAATTTAATGAAAATAAAAATAAATAAAAAATTTTAAATGAAATAATAATTTTAATCAAATAAAAATTCAATTTTAAATAATTTTAATCAATTAAAAATAAATATTCAATTGGTATGAAAAATTTTAAATAATTTAAAATAATTTTTTTTTAAAAGAAATAATAATTTTAATCAAACAAAAATTCATTTGGATTAAAAAATTTTAAAATTAAAAGAAAAATTTTAATGAAATTTAATAAAGTCTTATTAATTGATAAAAAACAAATTTATTTTATTAATTAAAAACAAAAATTTACTAACTAACCAATTTATAAAAATAAAATAATAATAAAATTAATAAATAATCTAATTTAATAAAAAGAATTAATCAATTAAGATTTATATAAATTAAATTAAAATAAAATTACATCATGTGTCAGCCATTATATAAAATTAGGGTTCTTAGTTTATTTATATCCAGGTCGCTTTCTCTCTTCTCTCAATAATAATTGCTCATTCATATTCTTTCTGTTTTGTCCTGATGATGGAACCCCTTTGGGGTTTGAAACGTTGGCAGAATGAACAAGAAACTGTGGATAATCCGGGTCATGAAGCTACAAGAAACCTCCACAGAAGCCTAAAATCTAACATAACGAGAAATTTGTTGTCATCATCATCAAGAAACCAAGGTGATATCTCTCTCTTTGAAGGATCACTTTTGAAGGAAGACATCATCAAGAAGACATATTCTATTATCAACATCATCATCAAAATCAAGAAGGCATCAACTTGAAGATGTTTTCATCCCAAGGAATATCTTCACAAGTAAGTATCTTTATGTCCACATATGAATCTATCAAAATGGATTCATTTTACAAGGAAAGTGACAAATTAGTTGGGCCATTAAACTTTCTTGTAGGGAAGAAGAGGACATATTTGATCCTCATAGAAAACGAAGTCATTGATCATGTTAAGGGTTCAATTACAAACCTCCAAAGGAAGAAGCTCAAGCTATTGCAAAGTACATGAAAGGGGAAGTAAGGGCTCAAAGTATCCTTATAGAATCCATCAAATATCCCCTGATACCTTATGTATCAAAGTTGGAGACATCAAAAGGAATATACAAGAAGCTAGTATAATTGTTCTCCGTAAGCACTACTGGAGAAGTGATATCATTAAGACAAGAACTCTACAAGATGAAGATATCAAAGGAAGATGGAATGGCCTCGTACTTTATGAGGTATCTGAAATAAGATACCAACTGCAAGAATTGGGAGAAATAATGTTTGATAAAGAAATCACCACCATAGTGCTCAATGCACTACTCGAGGAATGGGGAAACTTTAAATCAAGCATCTATGGAAAGAAGGAAGCCACCCCATTCAATGAACTTTGGTCATTATGTAAAATTGAAGAAACCAAGTTGAAGGAAAAAATCAATGTAGCATCAAATGAGCAAGCACAAACATTGTTTCCATGGCTAGGAGGAAAGGAAAGTTTGGAAAATTTGGTCCTTAGAAAAAGAAGAAGAATATATCAAAGATCTAATGTTATGGTTGTCAATAATATGGGAATTACAAGAGAGATTGTTTGAAATTCAAGAAGGACAACAAGACAAAAGAAATAAATGAGGCTCATATCGCTGAAGAAGTGGAAGAATCTGATGAGAAGATATCCAAAGGGATAGATCTTCACTATTATGATTTCTTGAATACATAGAAAAGAGAAGTGGGAAGTGAAAATACCTCCACCATGACAGTCAATATGAAAATCATTCTGATGAGATGCATCTTAGTAGAATATGGCATCATACTAGAAGCATACCATTGAAGCAAGAGCTCATGATATCGTTAAAAAATCTAGAAAGAATAGATGAAGTAGAAGTCTACATGGATGTAGTAGTCATCATATAAAGGAAGTAGCTCTTGGTAACCTCATTGAAAGCATGAGTAGTGAATATGGGTATAAGAAATTCATCTAGCATAGATTTCATGATACATCATCATCATTGGGAAGGAGCATTTGTAGGATGAGGATAATCAATATCCTTCGTTGGAATATTAATTAGAAGGTTCACCTCTCTTAGAAGACGCAAGTGTCTCACTGATAATTCCACCTTGTATGGGATTCATTTTGTGGAAGAATGATGGTATGGTAATAGAGTGCATCATGTCAAGATGGTGGAATTACTCTCAATCAATGAAAGGAAGCCATCAAAGGAAGTATATATGACCAAAAGGAGAAAAGAGGTATGTATGCATATGTTTGATACATTAAGTCATGTCATCGTATAGTTGCAGATAACATGGGTGAATACTCTACCTCATGAGTATGATAAAAAGAAAGTGATCTCTTCCATTGAAAAGATGCATGAAGGCATGATTCACATATTAAAAAGATGAAATCAACATAATATGTCCTCGTATGGAATATGAGGTGGTTGACAAAGATGAAATAACTATGGATGGAAGTTACTGGGGAGTACTATGTGAAGAAAGAAAGAAGAGATCATGAAATATGCAACTATGGTCACATAGAAAAGGAAATCAACATCTGATGACTAGAAGAATTGACCATGACATCTCCATGGAAAAGGTATGAAGACTTTGATGAATTCTGGAAAGGAAAGAGACCCTTGACATTGAATATATTGGAGATGTGTCAATATGTATGCATGATGTTAATGTTGCAACAAGCATATGTCATGATGAAGGCCATCATGAAAGGTATATTTGATGTTCATTATTCATTTTTGAAAAATATCTAGATGGGCTAATATAGGGCTATCAAAAGAGACGTGTGGATGTCATCTACAATTAGTACTCATGTGTTGGGATGGAAGATCTTGAAGGAAACATGATGTGGAAAAGGTAGTTGTATGAAGAAAGGCCAGATATGGACTAGTAGATCACTTTCTGATGAAAGGAAGGATGACATGACTGACATGGTTTGTGAAGGAAAGTGATGGATGGTCGATACCCTACGAAGAAGTCCCAAAATATGAAGGCTCCATAATGATAAAGATGAATTTCATGACATCAAAAGGAGGAGCACTTCAAGCAGCTAAAGGTCTCATGATCTCCACCAAAGGAAGAAAGTTGTTGTTGGAAGCAAGTCCCTGGTTAAGAGGGAGCTTGGACAAGTCCCTAGTTAAGAGGGAGCTTGGGTACATTCCTTTTATAGGAATGGGTACATTCCTTCATAGGAATGTGTACATCTCCCCTATTTTAGAGGGAGAGATAGACACATCATTCCTGTCTTCACTTTGGAAGAAAAACGGAGAATTGGGTAAGCATCTGGCATCCGATACTCTTTGAGGATGAGGTAGGGAATCCAAGATAAGAGTATTCATAGAGGACCTATATTCTTTGAGGACTAGGATTCCATGATAAGAATGGTCCTGCGAGGACATACACTGTGAACACCCGTGTGGGGTATGTTCCTTCACATACGATGATGATGGTGTCTATAAGTCATTAGTCTCACCAGCATTGTGCTCTGATCTTGTGGAAATATAGAGTTGTTAGTTAAGGCCTTTCTATGCAACAATGTTGTTTGGTATTATATTATACATATGAATTTCCAATCTAACTCTTCTTATGAGAATTCTTCATATTGAGAATGTACAATTACCTTGTATGGATTATGAATACCTCCCTAGTTAAGAGGGAGTGTTGAAATGTGTAACTAGGTTCGGTATTCATAATGACATATGTAATCACAATTTTATGTATTTAATGAAAAGAGAAAAAAAATTAATATTTTTGTTCTTGAGGCATGGTTTTCATGCTCAATGTAATTTATTTTTAGTTCATGCACCCATTGAGTGCTTCTAGGTCTGTCATAAATTCAATTGAGTCATTTTCATGTATTGAAGACCCATTTGGGCATGTTACATATTGTACAGAAAAGTTATTTGAGCCAAAATAGAGTCAAAAGACCCTCAAAGACCTCGTCATGGCAAAAATATCAAATCATCCTACATGGAGGGAAAAGTCAGCCTAAAGATAGAAATTAATACCCCTCAAAAGCCTATATATAAGAAGGAACTTGACCTCATTTGGACACACTCTCAAGCAAGTTCGATCTATTCAAGAGTGAAGCTGGAAAAGGATGATGAAGAAGAAGAAAAACAAAATCAAATTTTTGGGCCTCTCTCTCTCTCTCTCTCTCTCTTTAGGGTTTTCACAGTTACTATCGAAGCTATGAAGTTGAAAGGTCAAAGTTATGAGAGTGTGTCAAAGTTGTGAAGCCATAAGGTCAAAGTTGTGAAGTTTCTTCTAGGTCGAAGATGTGAAGTTGCAAGGTCGAACTTGTGAAGTTGCTTCTAGGTCAAAGCTGTGAAGATACAAGGTCGAAGTTGTGAAGTTGCATCAATATTGAATTTGTACGTTGAAGTTGCAGAAATTGTTGTTGGGGGTCAAAGTTTCTAAAAGGTCAAATTTTGTTGCTAGAAGCTTTGGAAATCGAGAAGGAAGGTTGACTTGGTCTTGGAGGAATATTTGTCAAGGGTCATAGGCCTTGGAGTTCATCAATTGAAGATTCTATAAGAAGAGAATAATTGTTATGGGTTTTCCTCTCAAGTGGAGAGGTTTTGGCCCTAGATGATGGCCTATATCTTGTGTCCTCTTGTCTTATTTTTATTTATGGTTTGGTAGTTGTTTCATGAAAATAACACAATAATAATGAATATGAAAAAGAACCTAATCAAGATAAGTAAAAATACATCACAAGCAGTTATCAAAGTAAGAGAAATCACATAATCCAGCTACCCTATATTTCTCAACATGCTAAAATAGGAACTCATGGAAAGGTGCTAAGTATAGTGGAGTAAGAAAAAGTGTGCATTAGCAGAACTACCTAAACAAAGGTGGGAATAAAACCACAAAACAACCACAGAAAAGGCATAGGAATAGAAGAGGACACCAAAGTGTTGGGGTTTTGGGGAAAAATATGTGATAAGAGTTTTTCCACATAGGTAGCATGATATTACAAGAGGTTAAAATGTTCAAGAGTCCACTACTATCAATTATGTGGCTAGAAGTGTATATCATATATATGCATCATTCAAAAATCATTAAATATACCATTATGACTCTATGGTAGAAATGGAAGGTAAAACTTCCAAAACACCTAATTCAATTCAATTGATCATAGCTCTAACATGACCTATATTACACCTATATTGGTTGAAGAATGTGTTTCATAGAAGAAAATTTGCATAGGATTATGGCTCATTTAGTTAGAGAGATGAACAAAAATAAAGATAACTAAAGTTGTTACAATTGCTAGTTCAAAACCAGTGGGTTATGTACACAAGCTACTTTTAACATGTTACCTTTGGGATCATATAAGATATTGATTAACACGGATTAGTTGGTTGTACAAAGATCTAGGTTAAAATTATACAACAAGACCGCATAATGCTCAAATCATTGGAATCGATGTTTAATCCCAAGAGGGGGGTAAATCAGTATTAAGGCTAATCTTTACTTTTGTGCCAATTCTTATTTTAACATTAAAACTTGGCATTTATTTATGTGGCTATCAACAGCATACCATGTAATAGAAATATAAAATAACACATGAACACATACACACACCATGAGTAGTGACACATATAACATAGAGGATTAGACATGGAAACTCAAAAGGGAAAAAACACCAATCTTATTTTATGATGTAAATAGAAGCTCCTACTCCGTTACATCAATTTTTTTTGTGAGCCACCACTCACAGGAAGCATCGAATCCCTTATATTGTTTGCTAGAACCCACTAGCAGGAAGCACTAACTCCCTTATTCTAAATATACCTTATCATCTTACCATGAAGCACCAACTTGTGAGCCCTATTATTGCACCAAGAGTGTTGCAACTCCCAAGGGCTCCTCAACTCAAATTATCAACCCAGGGTTCGTAAAAAATTAGAGGTGACATTGCTATATGCACAGTAGGTTAGGTTCTACTCATGTCACTCCCAATCATGAAATTAGATGAAGGTGTACAGAGACCATTCCTCCAACTAACTGTAGTGACAAATTCTTATGAAAGCATAATTGAACTTGATTCTAACTATTAAAGTGAAAATTCCATTCATTCAACTGTAGATGCTAATTGAAATTGCACGAAAGAGAAAAGGCTAGTCTACTTGCAAAAGTAAATCTACTCTACTTTTCACATTTAATCATATCAGTAACCTACTTGCATGTATCATTGATCTACTTGACATTTTCTTGAAAATAAAGAACCTAACTTTTAACCTGCTTATGAAAAAAATACTAATTATAACTATGTTTTGCAATGAGGAAAGGAGGAGGTTGGAGTGGTCTAAGAGCCTTACTTAATCGTCAAATCACAATTTGATGCCATTATTCAACTTAACTAGACTAGGATCAAAGTGGGGAGAAAAACTGGTTGAAAAGAACACTCCTACAGGAGGTCTTCTATTATTAAAGGAGGCCCTGTTTTGCTACAAGAGGAATTTTGAGAGACTTTTGAGGGTAGAAATGGTGCCTTGAGGGAAGGAGAAGATGGATGAAGGTAGGAGGAAGTGACTGAAGGTTAGGGGAGCCCCCTAGCCAAGCCTATGACCTCTCAAAGGTCTATCTTGCACCAAGGATCATGCCCACAGTGTCCTCTATTTTCCTAACAAAATGACCGTGGAAACAGATTTTGGGAGCAGTGTGAGGTGCAGAGGAAGAAGATGGAAAGGTCCAGGTGGAGATGGAAACATGTGCCCACACTTGTAGATCAACACAACCCTATAGCTAGTCAAATACATGCATCAAATGACCAATAACATAGTGCAATAAACTATCATGGAATAGACGAGTTGTATTTGAATAAAATCTATTCTATTCCACAACACTACTCTCATCACTGAAGTAACTCCTAAATTGAAGAGAATAAAAATGCAAAATGATTACAACTAACATCTATCTATTTCCAAGAAATCATAAACAAGTGTTTTTGAATTGAGATTGTAAATCTTTCGAATCACTCTTCCCACAAGAGAGGTGATAGTAAAGCTTGCTATCACAAGTTTTTATAGCTTAACATCTACTAAAACAAGAGAAAGACATGAAATGATTTAAAATAAGAACAAGAAAGAAATACATAAGAGGGACTTAAGCCTTTGTGTTGGGCCAAAACCCAAAGGTTTCAGGCCTCTAAAGCTAGCTCAGATGCAAATCAATGGCAAGTTTCTTATTAGCATAAAATAGTAGTCTCATACATCACATGAAATCTAAGGATAACAATGTCAAGAACTAGGGTTAGTAGCTACTATTAGCTTAATCAAAAACTCAAATCTTAATGAGCCTTTCAGTTGGTTTATTATAAAAAAAGGTAGCTTATGGTAGATCGCTTGAAAATAGGAATGATTCCCTCCAAGATCTCGAGAATTGTGGATCTCGTTCTCCTTAATCTTCACATGGCCTTGGAGTCCCTAGGCTGCTAGTGAATTCGAGTCATGAGTGAGGATCTTGTGATCCTAAGTCGAGTTAGAGAGTTAAGGAGGTGGAAAAGCCCCCTATATTCTCTCTTGGTCATCTCAATCAAGCCCCTACATAGTAAATGCTTCAAAAATCAATTTTTTTTCCTCCAATTTAATCACATTAGGCCTCACAATATGACAAACACCTTTTAATCTTCTTACTAATCATGTTATGACTAAGAATGTGAACTAATGTGAGATAAGGATAGTTTTAAGTGCTGGAGGATAGTATAATGAAGTTCAAAATATACCTATTAATGGGACCCATCATCACCCCATGTTGAAGGTGTTGCTCATCCTATGAGAAACTTAGTCATCCATATGAAGATCATTCATGGCCCCGGTGGCCTCACGGACATCCCAAGGTGCCTCGTATGGTTTTCCTTCATCAAGATAAAAACCATCATTTTTCTCTATCTTTGTCCATACCTTTTGTTCTTCTGCCTAGTTTCTTCCTTCTTGTAAGCCCAATAACAAGGGTGGACTGAGTTTGAGTTATATCCATTTGATCTTTAGTCTTTGCATGATTCTTTTGTACAATGAGGTTGTTTCCAAGGCATTCCTTAGCCTTTCAAGAGAGTGATACTCTCTAAATTGCAGACTGTGGGGTAAGGCATGCCACCCTCTCTTACAAGATTGTAGACTCTCTATTCGTAACATCCTAAAAGTGTCCTCAAAATGTATAATGGATTTATCTTTGGTTTTTATGTACTTAGGTGCTAAATCAGAATCAAAGGAGATGAGGTTGTGATTGTTGATGACATTTGCAGGGCTTAGCAATTCTACTCTGATGTATAAGGGCTCTTTCTCTTTATTTTCCATCACCTTATTTACCTCTTCATTCCTTATCTCATCATGTGCTAACCAATATGATAATTCCATGAGTTTCATGCCTCCCAATCTTGAACTGTGGTCCCAAAAATTCAGATCCGATAGGATCATATTATGTATATAAAACTCAGCTAGTCTTTCCCTCTCCTTTATACTTCCCTTTTTGCAGAACTCAATAAATTGCATATATCCTTGGAAATTAAAATACCATTATGTGATAGTGTCTTTATTTGCAATTGACTCCACTACTCCTTGAGGAAAACATCATAGGATTTGGATGGTTTCATGCATTGTATGGCTTCCATAGAGAGACTTGTCATAGTTGCAAGTTGTGTTTCCTTTTCTTGCAGTTGTTCTTCTAGTCATGTGTTATCTTCCTGTAGTTGCTCCTTCATGGTTGACTAACTTAGTTTTAGGTCACTCAATTCCTTTCCAATTTCATTAATATTTTCCTCCATTATGGCCACATATTCTACATTTTTTTATTCGACAAATATGCATCCATCTATGTGTCTTTCCTCTTTCATTTTGCAATTCAAAGAAGAGTAGGATGGTGAACTTTTGGGGTATAATCCTACCTCCATCAACAAATTTGTAGTAGGATTATAGACTGGATTGTGGATCAGGCTCCTATATCTCTTAGAGGCCTTTTTCATCCTTTCTTGAGGTGGTTGCTCCTTCCTGTAGCTCGTCTATCTGCTCCTGTAGCATCTCCTGTTTCTTGGGTAGCAGCCCTGTTTCTCATGCAGCTGTTTTGTTTCCTCATGTATATCCTCTTGAGTCTCTTGAAGGTGACTACCCTAGTGGTGGGCCTTCCCACAGGTATCACAAGTGGCTTGGTTTTGGCCTTAGGAGAGGTAATCTCCTCAATCTTCCCTTCACTAGGTCCTACTTCTTCCTTTTTTCTTGGTGACTCATCAATAGTGATAGGGATTTTTGAAGGAGGTTGTGGTTTCCCTTGCCTAATCCTAGTGTTATTTCTTGTTTTGAAGTATAGGGGACCTTGCCTTAGCTTCCTCCTTTTGGGATTGACAGGTGTGCCCAATGTATCCAATGTTGCAACTACTTATTGCTTAGTATGTCCTGGAGAGAGACTAGTTTAATGTCCTCGTTTCTTTGTTTCTTGGGAATTAGATGTCTCCTCATAGATCTCTTTTTCTTATCCTTATTTCTCTCCTTATTCTTCCTTAATTTCTACTTCCTCTTTCTCTGTTATTCCTGCCTCTTATTCCTTTGTTTTTCCTCCCCTACCTCCAGTGCTAGAGGCCAGTGTTTCTCCAGGTGTGATGGCTTGGGTTTCAATGAGGATCTCCTTGTCCATGTCTACAATATCAGTCCATAGAACATGGTTCCTTAAGTGACCTAAATCATCCATCAAAATTAACTTAATGAGAACATGGAGGGAAATGTGTTGATGTCCCTCACCTTCTGGCTTGTTTCAATGATTTATTGCAGGAGGAAATCGGAAACACTTAGTCTCTCTGTGATTCGTAAGTCTAATTTGAATCTTAACTCATAGAGTAACCTAAAATCATAAGCATATACAACACTCAGCCTCCCCTCACAAGATATATACTTGAGAATGTGATAGGCCACTTCATCCCAGGGGTAAGGAAGGATTTGTCTTCTTACTCCATTATTATCTTCTATAGGCTTCTCTCTATTAATGAAAAAGTTCTTCCTGGTTTTAGCACTTACTTCTTTCTCCTCCTTTCTCCATTGAATCCCTGAGGGTAAGGTGGTCACTCTACTTATTTTTTCAAGACTTAATGAGATGACCAACCCTCTAACAATAGTAGTGACACTATATTCTCCTTGAGAATGTAATGTCATGGAAAATTCTTGAGTGATGTTATCATCATACCCTTTTGAGTTGTTCAAAGAAACCCAACCACTGATGACTCTAAAAAATATTTACCACAGGAGGATGTTGATGAATTCTCTTTGTGTTTGTGGGTTCTCTGCTATTGAATCCTCCCCACATTTCTTTTACTATTCTTTCTCGGTGTTGCTTAGGTGAAAATTTCAATGTTTCCTCAAGGCATCCTCGGTTGTAGAAAAAATATCAAAACTTCCTTTTTATCAATGAGGGAGAAGGATTTTAAAACTTTATGTCAAAATAAGCTATTTTTTTGTCCCTATCTTTCCTTTATACACAACAATTTCCAAAAGGGAATTATTGTATAATTCTTTTCTACAGGGCACTTATTTCTAGCAGACTTTCCTAGGAATAGGTATGGAAATAAGAGAGGTAAAGTATCACTTACTCATTTTCAAAAATAGCCATGTCATGTGCATGAGGGTTTGAGGACAACTTTGGGTCACTTTAGCTCTCTTTCACCCTTCAATTCCCTCATTTAGCTTCTTCTCGGCCCTCCTGTAGCAGTTCAAACCCTCCTGTAGCCCCTCCTATAGCTTCTCCTATAGCACCTGCAACTACAATTCGAAGTAGCTCAATGGAACCCTAGGCAGTCTGATAGCACTAGCTCGTCCTTCCTCTAACTTTTTTTTTTAGAAATGAATGATGGTGAAAATCCATTTGAGCCTAGTACTTAATATTAATTTTTTGATAAAGGTTCAGAGCATTATGATGACATGGCTCTTGCATGAACTTTCCTTTTCTAATCGTTGTCCCTACTCCTTGGAATCATCACCCTGCTCCTCGTGAATATCACCTCACTCCTTATAATCACCACCTCACTTGAGTTGAATTTTCCTTTTTCATGTGTAATTTGAATGAATCTTACTTTACAAATTGAGGGTGGCAAAGTTCACTGGCCACCTCCCTGTGTCCAATCTATTGCTGGTGGAGTGGATGGATTTCTTCTTAAGGATGATGTGCCTCTTCTCTACTTCAGAAATGGCTTCATGATGCTCTCTTTAGGTGGAATTTTTTTTTTTTAGGAGTTGTGTTGTGAATGTACAAGCTACTACAAGAGGAGTCACCTTCCTGTAACAATCATTTAATCCCTTTTTCAAGACACCATTTGGAATTTCAGATTGTGGGCAAGTCATGAAAGTTATGAGGATAGGATTAAGATAATGAGGAAGTGGTGTAGGTGGCAGAAGAATGGAAACAAATATTTTTCTGGTTTTTTTAGATGCATGACAGAGAGGAAATTTGAGCTAAATTTGGCTAGATGGAGTGTATGGGTGATGAAATTGACATTGGTAGAACTATCTCAATATTAACTAAAGAAAGTATGATTCTCTGGTCTCTTTTTCCCATCGGATCTCCCTCCTGTATCATTTTGAGATCCTCCAGTAGCATTACAGCGAGGCATAGTTTGATTCTTTTGTTGGCTGGATGATGGAGAGACGTAGGCATGTGAGTGGGGAGTGTGGAAATTAAATTTGTGGTCATAACAATGGAGGAATATACTTATAGATGCTAACCTATAGTCATCATTATGTCAATTGTTTAGAGTCCTGTAAAGAATAGATGTTAGCAAAGGTGGTGTAAGAACTCCTTCACTGTTTTTTTTTTCTCTTTCTCTTCTTTTTTTGGAGACAAGTAGGCTACCTCTGCAGAGATTTTCAACCTACATGTCTTCCCTAGGCGCCTAAGAGGAGGTTTCTACCTAGGGATATTTTTATCTTTTATTTTTCTTTTCTTCTCTTTTTTTCTTCTGAGTTTCCTCAAAGAGGTTTTCAACTCGGGAGTTGGCCTCAGACCAAATGGAAGAACTCTATAGGAAAAGGTACCCCAATAACATGTAAATGTGGTATTTTCTTTGTCTTCGGGGCTGATCTGAATTTGGTTGTATTCACTAAATCCATCGAGGAAGGAGAAGAATTTATTTCCTACAAGGCCATCTAGTACTTTGTCAATAAAGATCAAAGGAAAATCGTCCTTCTTTGTAGCCTTGTTAAGTTCTCGATCATAAACATAGATTCTCCACTTCCCATTCTTCTTCAGAACTAAAACAAGAGGTGACACCCACTCACTATCTAAAATGGGGTATATGAACCCTGCATCTAGTAGCTTTTGTAATTCTTCTTTCACAATGTCCTTAAGAGTTGGTTTCATCCTTATCTAGGGTTAGCACACAGGCTTGCATCCCTCTTTGATGTAAATATGATGAGTATAAACTGAGAGATACACACCGTTCATTTCCTTATAATCCCAATAAAAAACATCTAGGTGTTTTCTCAATACAATGAACAATTGTTCTTCCTACTTGGCTAAGAGAGAGCAAATGATCTTTAGAGTTTTGGATGGGACAAACTCTACAATCTTGACATGTTCTAGGCTAGAGTAAACAAGCACAAATTAGTCCAGGGACTACTCTTGGATTCTTTCAGCAATTCACCTACTAGTATGGCAGGGGGAGGTTGGTTCTGTAATATATGGCCAATAAGGTCATCTTCATCAAGTTGTCCCCCTCCCATAACAATATATAGAGTGCATACTTGGTAGGGGCTTGTGTGATACAATTCATACTCTTCCTCATCCTCTAACCATATGGGTAAATCATGTTCAATAGAAGGTTGAGAAAGAGGATAAAACACATGTTGTTTTAATAAATGTTGATTCATGATAGTCATGTTACCAACCCTACAACTAATGTAGGCATCAACAGTGGCCAACCATTGTCTTCCTAAGATAAGAGGATAGCCATTAAACCTGGTTTTGGGCTGTAGGACTATGAAATCAGTAGGGTACTCCCAGAAGTCAATGGAGACCATGACATCCTCAATAATTCCCTCAAGAGTTATTGTGGATCTGTCTGCAAGATGCAACATTGTGGTGGTATTTCTCAAAGCCCCTTGGATATTGAGCTTCAACATGGTTTCCCTAGTCATCACATTGATTGCATCCCCAAAATCAATCAGGGTATTAGGGACCATAATTCCATCAATGTGAACATCCACTACTAGGCTACCGGGGTCTAGGTATTTTGGGGAGATCATCCTCCAAAGCATAAGATCATATAGTTTCCCCACAATATTAATGGTTGGGGTATCTCTTCTTCTTCTCCTAGGCCTTTTGAAACATTTCTCCTTAATAATCTTGTTGTAGATGGGAACATCTTTAATGGCATGGAGAAGGGGTATCTTGACACACAAATTCTTCAATTCTCCTAGAATTTCAATCTCTTTTGTGGGGTGCTAGTTAGGGTGGACCAAACTTTCAGTATAGGGGGGTGTATTGACTTGAGGGCCACTCTCTTCCTTCTCTTCTTCAATCTCTTCATGTGGAGAAGGTCGGTGATTATCTTGGAGCACCCTCCCATATCGAAGATTGATCTTTTGGATTTCCACATCATAAGTAGGATAGGATGTTCCCCACTATAGACCTATTGTGCCTTCTTATTGTTCAAGTTCATATTGGCTTGAACAAGCATTTTAGGTTGTCTAGGTGGGGTATGATGAGTTAGATGTGGTTGAGGTTGGGTTGGAGACAATAAATAAGGAGGTTGGTTTGTTTGAGGCCTCCACCCTTGTCAGAGCTTTCCCCATTGGAAATATTGGGGTGGATATGGTTGACAGGCTGAGGAGAGTATGGAGGAGGATAAGGCTAAGGAGGAGGTGTGTACTATTATGGATGAGTGGAATGGTACCAAGGATGGAAATGTGCATTCTGATTTGGATTGTATTGAGGATAATGTGTGCCTTGCATGCCTTGTTCATATGACTGAGGTCATCGGGGTCTCGTTTGCTTAATGAAGCACAATTGTTCTAAACCACTCTCTACTTCTTCTCGGTATACAACCTTTAGGCTTGGTAGAGAGGGACATTTTTCTGTTGCATGATTCTCTTCACATACTAGGTAGACTTCTATGACATTCAATGGGAATTAATTCCTAGGATGTATTTTGGTACATCTAGGGAAGAAAATAGCTAGTGATTCCTATTTTTTGGTTTTATTTGCATAGTATCCATTTGTAGGGAAAAGGTATGCAACAATTCACTCTTAAAATCCTCCAACATATTCCCTATATCATGCTTGATGGATGTTTTGGAGGGAGAGGAACTGACCAAGCTTTGGCTAGACCTACATTTCTTCCTAGTAGCCCTAGAGTAATTCTTGAATACAATTTTTATGTCATCAAAAGGAAATTGGTAGATATATCCTCCATATAGCATGTTGAAGGTTTCCATTACATCTTCCCTTATCCCTCATAGAAGAACTAGATTGAGTGACTCAATATCGAGGGTAGAGTTGGCCCTCCTATAATTGAGTTGAAACCTCTCCTCATAGCCCTCCAAAGATTCATCAAATCCAACGATCATCCTAAATATTTCCTCCTTTGTTTCGTTGGACATATATTAATCCCATTATTTATCATTGAAGGTTTGTTGCATTTGGGCCCAGGTAGTGATGTTGCCTCTAGGTAGGCTCATAAACAAGCGCAATGCTGCATCTCTGAGGGTAGATGGAAAAAAATTTAATTTATGCTCATCATAGGAATCGTCATAGGACCTACAGACAACAACAAACTCAAACATGAATGTGTCAATATATTTAGAGGTTAGACCATGGAAATGTGGAAGGGAAGCACGACTTATATTTTTCATTCTATCCTCTCCATTGGTTTCTCTAATAAGGAAAAGCTCAATTTTCTGGTTTTCAGCCATAGTTTGGATAGCGAGATAGGTTCTTCTTCTCCTATAGGTTCTTCAAAAATTCCAGTTGGCTCTCCTAAAGGGTTTTCCAACTCCCCTGTAGTCAGAGAGGGAATTTAACAGTCACCAAAGAATAATGAAGCTTGAATACTTGAGGGGGTGGTGGTTTTTGGTAAGAATTTCCCTTGGTTATACCTACCCCTACGAGGCATGAAAGAACTAGCTTTGTTGATTTTTTTTTAGTTTTTCAAGAATTTTCAAAGAAATAATACTGGTGCAAAACATAATAGAACAAGCAATTCTTAAGCAGAAACAACACCTATTTAGACACCTCCCTGGCAACGGTGGTAAAAAAAAATGGTGAGCCTTGGTATTGCACCAAGAGTGTTGCAACTCTCAAGGGCTCCTCAACTCAAATTATCAACCCAAGGTTTGTACAAACTTAGAGGTGACATTGCTATATGCATAGTAGGTTAGCTTCTACTCATGTCGCCCTCAGTCATGAGATCAGATCAAGGTGTAGAGAGACCATTCCTCTAACTAACTATAGTGAAAACTCCTTATGAAAGCATAATTGAACGTGATTCTAACTATGAAAGTGAAAATGTCATTCATTTAATTGTAGATGCTAATTGACATTGCATGAAAGAGAAAAGCATAGTTTACTTGCAGAAGTAAAGCTACTCTACTTTGCACGTTTAATCAAATCAATAATCTAATTGCATGTATCATTACTCTACTTGACATTTGCTTGAAAATAAGGAAGCTAACTTTAACCTGCTTATGAAAAAAAAACTAATTCTAACTATGTTTTGTAGTGAGGAAAGGAGGAGGTTGAAGTGGTCTAAGAGCCTTCCTTAATCGTCAAATCACAATTTCAGGCCATTATTCAACTTAACTAGGCTAGGATTGAAGTGGGGAGAAAAACTACTTGAAAAGAACACTACTACAGTGTTGCTACAAGAGGTCCTGTATAACTACAGGAGGCCTTGTTTTGCTACAGGAGGTAATTCGAGATCCTTTCAAGTATGGAAATGGCGCCTTGAGGGCAGGATATGATGGATGAAGGTAGGAGGAAGTGAATGAAGGTTTGGGGAGCCCCCTAGTGAAGCCTATGGCCTCTCGAAGGTCTATCTTGCACCAAGGGTGATGCCTACAATGTCCTCTATTTTCCTTAACAAAATGACCATGGAAACAGAGTTTGGGAGTAGTGTGAGGTGTAGAGGAAGAAGATGGAAAGGTCCAGGTGGAGATAGAAACATGTTCCCACACCTGCAGATCAAGAAAACCCTTCATCTATCCAAATGCATGCATCAAATGACCAATAACACAGTGAGATAAACTATCATGGAAAAGATGAGTTGCATTTGACTAAAATCTATTCTATTCCACAACACTACTTTGATCACTAAACTAACTCCTAAATTGAAAAGAATAAACATGCAAAAGGATTACAACTAACATCCATCTATTTATAAGAAATCATAAACAATTGCTTTTAGACTAAGACGGTAAATCTTTCCAATCACTCTTCCCACAAGAGAGGTGATAGTCAACCTTACAATCATAAGCTTTTATAGCTTAACATCTATTGAAAGAATAGAAAGACATGAAATGGTTTGAAATAAGAACAAGAAATAAATAAAGAAGAGGGACTAAAGCCTCTGGATTGGGCCAAACCCAAGGGTTTCAACCTTCTAAACTAGCTCAGATTCAGATCAATGACAAACTTCTCATTAGCAGAAAATAAAAGTCTCATACATCACATGAAAGTTAAGAATAAAAATGTCAAGCACTAGGCTCAGTAGCTACTCTTAGATAAATCAAAAACTCAAATCCTAATAAGCCTTTCAGCTGGTTTATTTATGTAAAAAGGTAGATGATGGCAGCTCCCTTCAAAATAGGAATGATTGGCCCCAAGATCTCAATAATTGTTGATCAAGTTTTCCTTGATCTTCACATGGACATGGAGTCCCTCGGCTACTAGTTAATTTGAGCCATGAGTGAGGATCCTGTGATCCTAAGCTGAGTTAAAGAGTTAAGGAGATGGAAAAGCCCCCTACATTCTCTCTTGGTTGTCTCCACCAAGCCCCTACATAGTAAATGCTTCAAAATTTCCTCTTTTCTACAATTTAATCACAATATGACAAACACCTTTTAATTTTCTTACTAAGCATATTATGACTAAGAATGTGAATTAATGTGAGAGAAGCATAGTTTTAAGGGCTAGACGATAGCGTAATCAACTTCAAAATATACCTATTAATGGAACTCGTCACCAACTTCATGGATTTATGCAAGCACCCACTTGCAAGAGGCATCAACCTCCTAGTTCTCCTTAGCTACCCACTAGATGGAGCACCAACTCCCTGGTTTGCAGGCTCCAACCCACACTCAATAAGGAACTTAATGCTCACTATTATGGCACTCACTTGGGATGATTCTAACTCTTTTTTCTCTTATTCTTTTGGCCCTTTGTTCTGCTCAACAACCTTCACTCTTGCTCAACAGCATACTCTCATACTCAAACCTGGCAACAATTTATTCTCTACTTAGTTTGCTCACTCTATAGCAGCATAGAGCTAGGTCATCTCTCAACCCTCATACTTTCAACATCGTAGCTCTCAACCTTCTCTTATGCACTAGCGTTGGCTTGTTGGGGCCTGAACCAGGTTCAACGTTAATTAGCCAAACAAATCCCTGCACTACTCACCATTTCGGCATCAACCCACAGAAAGTGGACCGAAGTCTCACCCGAAGCAGTGTGGGGGGATGCTGGAACCAAGCTTCCACACCCTAAAATGGTCATGATGTTGTTTTATTCCTCCTATTCCTACCTTCGCGCTGGTCACTTAGTTCTAGGGCTTGTCAGACTAGCCCTCTACTCTAGCTGTCAGTACCTCTACAGAAAGGTATGATAGACCTTTGTGCAGCCCTAACCTGTGGCTCAAGTACTTTCGCGCTGCTAGTGTAGCATACCATGCAGATTCCCAAACTAGTCTAAGTGTCTTACTTATCTTATTAGATAATCACAGTTAGCACCGCATAAACAGATATTCTTATTTGCATTCAGTTATCCAACATAATTATACACATTCGTGCATCACATAAGCATTATAAAGGAAATTCATACATAATATGACAAGATGCATTAATCGGAACAAAGACACAAAATTTGTAGAATACTTCTCTTTATTGATATCTTCAAGTGATTACAGACTCTATCTACCCTGCACACACAGTTGCAGGGGTCTGCGCACTCAGTTGCAGACTTCCACCCTAGGCCTCTGTGCACTCAGCTGCAGAGCCTCTACCTACGCTACGACCTGAAACTTAGACTTCTTACTTCAGAGCTATGACTATCTGGCTCCAACCCATTACTTTAAAACTACTTAGAGCTTAGCTCTTTTTATACAATCCCATGGTCCGCGGACCATGGGTAGATATTTTACAACCGACTTTACTTTACAAAACTAAGGGCAGACAACCCTTTATGACTCATGACACCTTCATGCTCTGCGACCACAAAATGTAGAGTCTTTACAAGTTTATTACAAAATTCGACCCAAAACATGGGCTTTTAGCCCCAAAACTGTCATTGGGTGTTCCTATTCCCAACAGGCCCCCAACACAAACATCATGACTCGCCCTCAAGTCACTCGGCAAGTGCGGAGATCTTTTCTTGAAGACCTTCCAATTCAACTTGGATGATCACAACCTCAGTTGTGCACTGTGCGGCTGTCTGCTTTGCGTCTTAGACCATCTGCTTGGTCACTACTCCTGAACTGTTGGCCTAAAGCTTTTGTTGCGTCGCTTGCAGAGTCGCAAGATTTGCTTGAATAGAACCTGTCACTGTGTAAGCCTCATCCATCAAGGGCTTTAGTCTTGCCTTCAGCACTTCGTCTTTGTGCAACGTTATATCCAGCTGTTCCTTCAACTGCTTAGCCTCTTACAGCATTTCTAGTCTTTATGTCAGCACGACGATTCACGTTGTTCCCTAAACATCATCATAGCACTGTTGTAGCTCGTGTTCTTCTATATCTAGTCGCTGGACATTAGGGTCATCCTGCAAGCTTGTCAGGACCTCAAATTACTGCTCAAACAGTTGAGTGCAGTCTTCTACTACACTGTCCACCACCGCTACTGCTTCTGTGACAGCGGTCGCCCGCTACTCCTTGAATTCTGGTGGAGTTGAAGGTTGGGCCTTCAACTGCAACTTTGTGATCTGCAGGTTCAAATCCAACTGAACCTTTTCCATCTCTGTGTGAGTGTCGCGCACCCCTGTGGCCAGCTTGCAGATGCGCACCTCGATTGGCTCCTCCTCTGGAATGGCTAACTCCAGGACCATTCGGCATGCCTCCTCGACGTCATGAATAATGTGCTTGTTCCGATTGGTCGCCTTGGTCACAACGGCGATGGAAGAGTCTCGTTGTAGTGCCATCTACTCATTGTTGATCCGTTGTTCCTTGATTACCTGGAGGGTGTGGTGCTCACGGGCCCTTAGCTCTACAATCAATTCATCCCGCAAGAGGTGGAGCATTTCACCAGGGAGCGCTGCCAGATTCAACCCTACTCCCTTTAGGGCACTAACAGTGAGCCTGTCAGCTTCATTCTCAGTGGTCAATGCTCCATCAGGTAGCACGATCGCGCTGGTGGCCTTCACGCACAGCATCTCGGTAGCCTCTGAAGTGTTGATAGCCATGCTGGTAGACATTGTGCCAACCTACAATGTGCAGGCCTGTAGCTCCTGTCAACCTATCTGGATGGCCGCCAAGATTATCTACTGTTGTTGCTCAAACTGTTGCAGGGCCTCCATGGTGACATCCCTCACTGTGTCACTGATATCATGCAAATTGCCCTCTGTTAGTGTGATGGGGTCTAGTGATGTCTTGGTAGCCTTTGATTTCTTCCTGGACCCTCCTTTCTCCAGCTCCCTTGGGCGCTTGATGAGGGCGGACGTCTCTTGTGGGTCCACGCCATGCTAATCATCTATCTCCTCCTCGGTCTTAGGTGAATGCGACCTCGCGCCTTTGTCAAAGCCCCACTCTGTACCACTTCTCTTTTGTGCGGTCTGCTGTGCAGCCTCGCGCTTTGCCCAGGCCTTATCGGCAGCGTCCTTTTTCCTCTTTTCGTCCAACTGCGTCATCTTAAGCTTGTCCTCCTCCTTCTTTCTCTGCATGGCGGACTTGCTCCCTCCCACCGCCAAGTCTGTTGTAGCGCGCCACTCTGCCGGCCATTGATCGAGTACTGCATTAATGGCATCATACGTTGCTAGATAAGGCAAGTCATACCATTTCTGCGCAGGGTCCTTCCACGCCCTGATGGATACATGATGGAAATCGGCTTTAAATTCTACATAGCCCTGCAGGTTGGCATACACCATAGGCAAAAATCGTGGTTTGTGATTGATGGCCATGCGGATATTCATCTCCATCAAGATCCAAAAGATCTTGCTGTCCTTGACTTGCTATGCATCCTTTGGCTGCCAACAGCGAAGCGTACTTCGTTGCTTCTGGGAGGTCTGGCACGACCGAAGGGAACTAGCTGTCCTCTGAAAGCTCCCACACTACCAGCACAATTGACAGCAAGAGCCACACATAGTGGAATGTCTTGCTGAGCTCCTGTGCTTCACAACAATTCGCCAGGAACTCGCTGCGAAGGTAGTCAAACCAGTTGAACTGGACTCCTTCGATGCATTGAGTTTCTAGTGCGACGATAAGCCTGACACCTCATCAACACGAGACTTCTTCATCACTTTTCCTGCTAGAATCTGCGTAGCTACCTTCGCAACAGGGTTGCAGATGCTGGATATAGCATATTCGCGCGGCTTCTTCACCAGCTTAAACTTTTATTTCATGGATTCTGCGAGGGCCTACTCACCGCCTTTTCCTCAAAATATCATGGCCAAATTCTCTCTTATATACGGAAATCACGTTATCTTGTGAATCAGCCTATATTTGATGGGTATTGGCTCCTCCAGCCAGAGACACCCATCATGCACCAAGCACAACAGTTGCTTGATGACCAATACTATTATCGGGGTGCGGTTGTAGTGCGACACCCAAAGCAGGTTGAGCAACCTTGCCTTGTCTACTCCTTGGAGCCACCTCCGTGACTCTAATGTGGTCATTCCAGTGTTTGTATCAATGATGCGGCACATCAAATGCCTGGTCGCCAGCTATGGGAACTTCTCGTGATCAGCTAATTCCCAGTCCTCAAGTTTTAGAAATGGCACTTATGCCAAGCGTGGTCCCTCGAAAACAATCTCATTCGGCAGCAGAGGGGTTTGTAAGGGGGTCTTGCTCTCATCAATCTCTTTCGGCACCTTGGTCTTGGGCTTGTGTGGCGGGACATACTCAAGCAACCAAGTAACAGGGTCAACACCCTGGGCTTCAACCTCCTCCACTTCAACTCCCACATCCTCATCGTCCATCGGGATGCCTTCAATGTCTTCTTCCTCCAGCTCCAAATTTATGGCCTTTCCTTTCTCAAATCATGAATAGTGACTTTAACGGTCACTTTCTGGCCGACTTGCGTGATTTATCCATGGGTAGTGCAGCTCCCTTTGCGCTGCCGCAAACCCTGTGACACTTCCTTGCTTTGCAAAATTCTCCAATCACGCAGATCCCCAACCTAGGTAGTGTAGTTTATAGTCCCGCACCTCCTTTCAGCTGCCTAGAGTGCTAAGACTATGCTACCTTCATCTAATCACATGGCTAGATCACCGATGTATGGCTTCAATTGACTGCCATTCACCTTTCCTGGGAAGGGATCTCCATTCATTTTGACAAGTTGTACCGCTCCTCCGTCGGTAATATCCTTAATGACATAGGGCCCTAACCAGTGCATTCTGAATTTCCCTGGAAATTTATCAAACTAAAGGTGCGCAGCTTAATGTGCCGATCATGCCATGCTTTTTTGCGCTGCTTTTGGACATGTTGGTGAAATCCAGCCAGAAATCTCTCTTCCTCAAGCTCATCCAGCTGTGTGAGCCTTTCTTCCAGGGCTCCGCGATCTGTCATACCTATGAGAGCTGCTATGCGCAGACTAGGCACAATATATGAGATAGGAATTATCACTTCAACGCCATAGACCAGCCTAAAGGGAGTTTGTCCAGACAACTTCTTGCATGTCGTTCGATAAGCCCATAGTACTGCAGGTATGCGAAGGTTCTAATCACTTCGCTAAGCATTGAAAACCTTGGTTAGCACGTTCTCCAACACTTTATTGAAGGCTTCCACCATCCCGTTAGTCTGTGGGTGACAAGGGATGCTCTTCTAGTGATATACCTGAAATTTCTCTATTAGCGCGCTAATCATCTCATTGAGAAAGTGTGTACCGCGATCACTCATCAAAATATTTGGACAGCCAAATCGTGTCAGTACATTCTCAAAGAGGAACTTTGCAGTAGTCACACCTGTGCAATCCTTCACAGGTTGTGCCTCTACCCAACGAGTCAAATACTCTATCACGGTGATAATGTACCTTGCTCCCATTTTTCCTTGGGGCTGAATGTGTTATATATCTAGGGGGGATAATATGGGGTACCAAGGGAGGTACCCAAGGTAATAATGTAATAATGGGATGGGCCATATTAATAAATAAGGTGGTTAACCCATATCATGTAAGGGACCACAAGAAGTTAGTAATAATGTAATGGGCCCATGGTATTAGTTGATGGTATGAGGGAACCATGGTAATGACCCATGGTATTGTATGTATGAGGCATATATAGAGGCTAGAGACTCCATGTCAAGAAATTGTGAAGGATTATTGTATGAACAGGCATATGGCTTGTGGAGTGTTCTCCTTCCTTAAGGAGTGAATGTATGGTGTTGCCCTACCTTAAGGGTTGAATCAATAAAGAATCTTTTCATATTATTTGTGGGTTTATTTGCATTATCTTACATTTTCATATCAGATCTATAGTATTTCTGGGTTAGATCTATAACAGAATGGGTCCCACAAAATCTATCACCCATTTCTCAAAGCATTGCAACGTCATTTGTGGATTCAAAGACATCTCATCCCTTTGTGATGGTCTGCCAGTTATTTGACACACATCACATGCTTTGCAATATGCTCTTGAGTCCTGATGGAGGGTTTGCCCCCAAAACCTTGTGCATAGAATCTTTTGCGCGGTCGCCCTCCCTACGTAATGTCCTCCTGTGGCACCCCCATGACTATCCGCGAGGATTCTACTCCTCTCAAACTCGGGTACACATCGTTGCAATATCTCATCAGACCTCATTTTGTACAGATGTCCAGCAATGACAAAAAAATATGTCATGCGCACCACTAACTCCTTCTTCTGTTGGAGGGTGTATCATTCCGAGGCAGTTCCCATTGTTAGGAAGTGTATGAAATCCTCAAAATTACCATTCGTGATGCGCATTACAAATTAGTGGCCTCTTCCCCTGTTTTGATGCGCAACAGATGGTATGGTCCTGCATTCAGTCATCTAGGCTTCACAATAACTTCAAAATCATATTCCTGGAACAATAACAGCGACCTATAGATTCTCCCCCCAAACATAGGCTTATTGACTAGGTACTTCAACGTGGAATGATCTATGTACATCTTAAAATGGCCTCCCAGCAAGTAGTGTCTAAACTTCTGGAGTGCGTATACCATGGCTAACCCTTCGTGCTCGATGATGGAATAGTTATTTTCTACCTTAGATAACCTTCTGCTTACGAATACTATAGGATGGTCTAAGTCTTCTCCACCAGTCTTTTTCAGTACTGCTCCCAGTGCTATACATGACGCCTCGACATGTACATGAAACTTCTTCTTCTAATCCGGGAAGACTAAAATCAGCGCGGTGACCATCTTTTCTTTCAATACATCCAAGCTTTTCTTACAGTCCTCGTTCCAACAGAATGTGACATCCTTCTTCAACAACTTTTCCATAGGCGCGGTGATCTGGGCATAGCCTTTGATAAAATTTATGTAATATCATCTATGTCCTAGGGTAGTGCGGAGCTATTTCACACTCTGTAGCGCCTCCAAGTTCAGTATCACCACGATCTTTGTGGTGTCCACCATCAGTCCCTATCTGCAAACCACATGACCCAGCAGGGTCATGAAAGGTACACAAGACAGACACTTCTTTAGATTGAGTGCGACCTGGTATCTTCGACAGGTATCCAACATCAAGCGTAGGCATGCTACATGGTGTTTCATCATCCCAAACACAATCCAATCATCAAGGTATACTTCCAGGAACTTATGAATTATCTCCTTGAACACAACAATGACTATGCACAATAAAATCGTAGGTGCATTCTTCAATCCAAACAGCATTACAGTGTACTGGAAACAACCCCACTCAATCGTGAAGGTTGTCTTGCTTCTATCTTCCAGCGCGATTTTTATCTGGCAGTACCTTGAGAGCCCATCAGTGAAGGAATATGCTTCCTGGCCACCTACATTTTCCAACACTTCATCAGTGAATGGAGTCGAGAAAGGATCATGTATGCAAATGTCATTTAGCTTTCTGAGATCCACACATATCCTTATTTCATCCTTCTGCTTCTTCTCTTGTACCACCATTGGGCTTACCCAGTCAGATTCTTCCACAGGATCAATGTTGCCTGCCGTGAGCATCTTGTCTAGCTCTAAGCAGACCTTCTCCTTATATTTTTGATTGACATGGTAAGGTCTTTGCTTAACCAGCTTCGCGTTAGGCTTCAACGTGATCTTCATAACACCTAGGTCCCCGATTATCCCTTTTAGATTCGTAAAGTTGGTAGGGAATAAATCCTAGTATTCGCGGAGCAATTCAGCGGCCTAGTCCATCGTTGTGTCATCCCAGTAGTCTCCAATCTTCAAGAATTTGGACTCTGCCTCTGTACCAATGTTTACCTGTTTTGTTTTCAGCGGCGCGATTATATCAGGATTCTCAACCTATGGTCCTTCAACCTCGCGATGACCTTCTGTTTCAGGGATGTTAATTTTTCACGGATCCTTGTCCTCTTCTTCAGCAGTTACGTTATAACATTCTAGCGCATGACTCAGCTGAGTAGCCCACTCAGGCTGAATCAGGTCTAAAGGATCTTGCGGTATCCTAAAGATTGATGCTTTCACCTCTTGTAGTGCCTCATCAATACAGTCAAACCCATCTTCAAAACTGAATGTCATTATGAATCCTTCGCGCAGAATATCCCATTCACCTATACCATGGTGGAGCTCTGTTTCTACATACCATTTCATTGAGACGACATCCAGGGTGTGATAGAACAAGTGCACCCATTCAGGTTGGGGCTTCTCTCCATAAGCCTGAGCTCATTTGGCCAAGTGCGCGCGTGGATCATCCTGCCCATCATACTTGTCTGTCATTCGCACCTTCGGCTTCCTAAAGCGTGTTTTCATCATTCTCCTCCATTCGCGCCAATCATCAAAGCTTCCCTTATGCGTACCCCACCATCTTGCAGGCATAGCACATAGTGCCCAGTCCAATGGCTACAAGCGTTGTCTTTTTGGCACGTCCCTTTCAAATGCATCGAAAAGTATATCTACATCATTCAGGCCATCATAAGTGGGTAGATTTCTTATCTCTGACGACACATAATGCAGTGACTGGGTCATCATGTTACAGCTCAGTGTATTTACCTAATGTAACCGATTCTGCCAGCGTACTAATTCTTCATCAGAGTCTGAGGTGCAAGAACTCTCACGGTCCCATGTAATTCGTCCATCTTGTTGGATTCACCCAGTCTTGGTCTCGCTTTGTTATCTTATAGATACAGTCCAGATCATTATCACTTTCATAATCACGGACTAGTTCAGTATAGTGTGATCCTTCAGCGGGATCTGTGGGTACTATGATGCAGAGGGATTTCTTTTCAAATATCATCTTTCATTTCTTTAGGTTGATTACCCCGTTCATATGAGTAGCCCAATAAATTCCAAGGATCACAGGATAGGGGTTACTGTCATCCACAATTTCTATCACTTCAAAGTCAGCCAACGCGCTTGCACCTTCAATATCTACATTCACCCCTTGCAGCCACCCCATGGGGATGATCTTCTGCTAATTCACCATCCTTAGCTAAATCAAAGACCACTGGAGTGCGAGTCTCCCCATCCACTCCCAAGTCTTCTTCGATAGGACGTTCATGTCTAACCCCAAGTCCAAGATAACCTTATCCATCTCATATTATCCTATCTGCGTGGTCAGTCTTATCTCTCGTCTCATCCTTGTTTTATGCTTACCAAGCTTTTGTACTATGTGCAACTCAACCGGAGTGTTCCTGGAGCATCTATATATGAGTTCCTGCAACCCCTTCATAGCCTTTCTATCGCGTAGTAGCTTCATGCAGGTCTCCAGGGAAGTTGCAAGAATAGAAGGGTCCATCTCCTGATCAGGATTATCCTTGCTCCCTGAGGTGGAGGCCTCAGCGAAGCTCTTCTTCGCCTCCATGAATTTTTCACGTGCACACTCCAAATCGAATTCAACCTCCTTCGCCAGAGCTTTACAAACCCATGTATTGTCCTCGGGCTATTTCCCCTTATCATCTCCTGTTGTGATTGCACTTGGGAGCACTATATTTAGATCCTCTTCGCGTGGCTCAGACCTCATCATTTGCAGGTTCTGAGTTGGCTGAGGTGGTAGCGCCCATTTGTCACGTATCCTTGCTATGAGCGTAGCACAGTATTCCGTTTCATGATCAAACAGAGTGCAATACTTGAACAACGAACGCGTTGGGTTAGTGCAATTGCGGGCATAGTGTCCTGGTCCTCTGCAATTGTAGCAGATCAACTGTCCCTGACCTCTACCAAGTCCTCCTCCACCTCGGCCTCCTCCGCACCCTTCAAAGCCTTTCTGTGCCATCCCCGCACCCTGGTCAGGGGGCTGCGTTTCTACCTAAACTCTATAGGAGGGAGTTCTATCCATCATCAATTTGTAACTTCTGCAATTACTCTCATCATGCCCTACCTACCTACAAAAGTTACAGAACAGTTGGTGCGGTGTTTGTACAAACTTTTGCAACAAATGATAGTTATCCGTGGCATGTTTTCCTGCTACCTGACATATAGCGCACCACAATGCAGGCCCCGCACTCGGTCCTGCTTGAGCTTCCGACCTCAAAGGCATTGGTCCTCCTCCTGCAATATAGTTCACAAAGACCAGACAATGGTCTTTGTCATGCCCCTGGCTCTTGCATTTCAGACACCATACCTCTTCGCGCACCTCTAGTCGAACTTTTCTATTATGCTTCAAACGTTGCATCTCCAAGCAAAGATTTTTCAACTACACATGGATCTACTGAACCCCCAGATTTGGATCTTGCATCAATGTTTCATGCAGTCTCATTGCAATCTCCAAGGCCTTTGCCTGAGTCATTATCTTTTGTTGTGACAGTGCAACCCTTAGGTGTGGCAAGAGCGAAGCCACAAACCACTTGCGATGTTATCCGTTTGTTAAATTCATATTAGCTTCGTGGATCTTACACTTCAACCTATGATCTAATTCCCAAGGTGTCTCACCTGGTTGCATTGCGATTTCTTTGAACCCCACAATAGACTGTGCTTCAGACTTATGCCTATTGAATTCTTTGTTCAGTGTGGTCTGGATGTCTACCACTCAAGCATTCGAGTTATCATTAGAGTACTTGATGTACCAAGTTAGCATGCGATCCTGCAGAGCACTAACCAGTGTTGCCTTCTTCATGTTATCATTTGTAACACCCTAAGCTTCCCATAATGCTTTCACAACGAACCATAGTTGGTCCAGGTACTCATTTCCCAAGCCTTGAACAAAGGCAGCTTCACTAAGTTTTCCATACTGAACTATGATGGAGGCGGAGGTGGTATGGGTGAAGTCACAGGTGAAGGTGGTGAAGTTGGAGGTGGTGTGGGCGGAGGTGGCATTCGCAGGAACCCTTGTCTTATTAACTGAATAAAACTTCGCGGAGAAACCTGCGCTATTTCTTCTTCGTCACTTCGCGAAGGTGAAATCAATGGACTATATTTAGGACCCTTTCTTCCTTTGTTCATGTAATTTTTTCCGCTTCGCGTAGCTCCAAACATCAAGGTAGCTGCATAACCCGTTTTTCGCACAATAACATTTTAATCCAGGTATTCAAAGACTTCACGTACTTACCTCATGGACCTTTGAAAAAGAGTCGCTCCGCCTCGCTGTAGCTGACTAAGGTGTCAACTACGAATTCAGTTACAAATCCTCCTATGACGCAATCGAGCCAATGATTGACAACGCAGGCAATCTTATCCTTAGATGCTTCCAATCTCCGCACTAGTTTCGGGGTCCAAACAATAGGACTGTCAAGTTTCCACCTTCCTTGGCTATCTGCTAGCTTCACGATCCACTCATATAGCTCAACTGGAAAGGAACAGAAAAAGATCTCGTGGATCTCTGTATATAGGTACCTGTCTAGCCATTGTTCCTTTATCAA
Source organism: Pinus tabuliformis (assembly GCA_031772625.1). Lineage (NCBI taxonomy): Eukaryota > Viridiplantae > Streptophyta > Pinopsida > Pinales > Pinaceae > Pinus > Pinus tabuliformis. Next base: position 1,207,066,796 of record CM062804.1, on the reverse strand, counting down.
TCGCAGACTTCTATATCCCCGCGCCGTGAATTAATGGATCTTCCTATCCAACCAGTCTCGGATCTCTTTCTTAGTTGGATTCCAGTGATACGACATTAGACATCTCTTATTCAGATTTCGGTCTCGGCAACAGAACCATTTGTTGGCTTATTGGGGCCTGACCCAAGTTTAGCGTTAATTAGCCAAAAAAATCCCTACACTACTGGCCCTTTTGACATTAGCCCGCAGAGCGCGAACCGAAGTCTCACGCGAAGCAGTATGGGGGGATGTTGGAAACAAGTTTCTGCACCCTGAGATGGTCGTGATGTTGTTTTATTCCTCCTATTCCTGCCTTCGCACAGGTCACTTAGTTCTAGGGCTTGCCAGACTATCCTTCTACTCCGGCGTCAGTACCTCTGTGAAAAGTTACCATCGACCTTCGCACAACTCTAACTTGCAGCTCAGGTACTTTCACGCTTCTAGTGCAGCGTACCATGCAAATTCCTAAACTATTCTAAGTGTCTTACTTATCTTATTAGATAATCATAGTTAACACTGCGTAAATAGATGTTCTTATTTGTGTTCATTTATCCAACATAATTATACACATTTGCACATCACATAAGCATTATAAAGGAAATTCATACATAATATGACAAGATGCATTAATTAGAACAAAGACACAGAATTTGTAGAATACTTCTCTTTACTAATACCTTCAAGTGATTACAGACTCTATCTACCCTGTGCACATAGCGGCAGGGGTCTGCGCACTTAGCTGTGGACTTCCACCATAGGCCTCTGTGCACTCAGCTGCAGAGCCTCTACCTACGCTACGACCCGAAACTTAGATTTCTTACTTCAGAGCGATGACAATCTCGCTCCAACCCATTCTCTAAAACTACTTAAAGCATAGCTCTTTTTATACAAGTAGATCTTTTACAACTAACTTTACTTTAAAAAGCTAAGGGCAGACAACCCTTTATGACTCATGACACCTTCGCACTCCGCAACCACAAAATGCGGAGTCTTTACAAGTTTATTACAAAATTCGACCCAAAACATGGGCTTTTAGCCCCAAAACTGTCCTTGGGGGATCCTATTCTTGACAACTAGCACACTCTCGGACTCTCTCTATAGTGCACACACACCCCAAAGCTCTCCACTCAGCTCACTCAAAAATGTTGTCAATCCCCATTATGCACAACAGTTATCCTTGGTTTCGTTCCTCTGTAACATAGGGAAAGATGCAGTCTCTATCAGCACATCATTCTGCCTAAGACTGTACTTCAGCATGGCTCTCCATCTTGATGATGCATCAAATTTGTTGGCCACTACAGCTGCATTAAATCAGATAATAGTCTTTGAGTGTTTTTCCATACTGAGAATTAATTCTTATTCAAACTATGTATGGTAACATTATCAGTCTACTCTGTACTACTTCTTGGCCACTACAGCTATTGTATTAATTCAAGCAATGGGCACATGATCTTTTTCCATGTTGATTAATCAATTCCCATTCCATCTGTGCCCTTCAACAATCTTTCCATTAAATTCTGCCAAGCATGAGGGACACTCAAGTATGGCATATTTTGATAAACCCAGGCATCATTAATTTATCTCTATAATCCGTGGTCCTTGTTTCATTTATCTAACTATATCTGCAGTCACTATTGACTCCAGTAGCCGATCATGTGCACTAAAATCATGCATTCATAATAATTGTCGACCCGTTCAAATTCCTACCTGATCCAATTAAGACAAATATCGAATTTTGGCCTATCCTCCAAAGATGGAAAAGATGTTACCGACCCGTTCAATGTCATGAAACATGTGTGCATAGTTATTCAAGCTCAACCCTTAGTTCTTTAAGTAGTTTTCGAGTTCTACAATATTTTATCCACATATGTGGTGTAATGCCACATATGGCACACATGCCAATTATGGAGACTATTATACCAAAGTTGTCAACCCGTTCATGATCTCAGGGGCTAAGTATATAGCCCATAGGCCCTTTTAAACTATATGTCTGCAACCCTTTTCCTTTGTAAACAACCGAAAGGCCCATGGTTGCAATAATAAACAAAAATGTTTTTAGACGAAGACCTAGGCATGATTTTCAATATTTGAGGGAACCATTAATTGTCGTAAAATTTTCTATCTCTCGACTTGTTATCCCAGTGAAAACTCCTAACGCACCTTTGTTTTTCCTCTATGGTAAGTGTAGAAATTTGATAGAATTGCAACTACTCAAGAAATTTAATCTAAAATCAAGAGACACAATTCAACTCTATTGATCTGCGAAATGAAATTCACAATTTAGAACAACGTGCATAGACATGTTTAATAAGAAAAACCACAACTACACAATGATTTCTAGGGGAAGCCAACTAGAAAAAACAGATGAAGCCTCTTTGCATTAATAAGATGAATAAAGAATCTATTACAATTGCTAGCTCCAGGTTTGAGCTCAACCTACAAAAGAATAATTGTTCTCTCTTCTTAATGAACAACTTAGACCAACACTTAGCCAATTATCATCTTACCTAGCCTCCTATTTCCTTATGCGAATCCCGAGGAAATTAACCCATATTATTTAGGAATTTCCTCCAATTTGATTGCACAATTCCCAAGGATTGATCATTGATTGCATGTAACACTTGTACACTCAAGACTAGTCTACAACTGATGTTACACTGCCTTTTCATCTCCACTTGAGTTGATAAACTCGAATTCTCTGCATGCACTAGCTATTTTGGGCTGATTGATCAGTTAACTGACAGATCTATGATTCAGACTGTTTTCCAACTGCACAACTGACCTTCAACTGACTCTATCAATAGTTAGAGGATAGTTAACTAAATACCACTAAAAATAACTGAGCTAGATTACTAAAATTTAGCAATCACACATGCATAACTGACTTCAAAGCCCTCTAACTTGAATTTACTTACCTAACTGAGTGATAAGATCCATGTCACACTAGTTAACTACATCCAAGTTGTCCTAGTGATGTGAAAATTCGACTTTACTCAATTTGACTAAGCCTGAAGTCAAATTGAGCCTTTCTTGCTACATTTGTTTCAATAATAATCTTTCCAGGATTATGTGTTCTATGGGTCTGCCTGACGCCTCTTCCCATTGGTCTTATGTCACCTCTTTGTATGTCGTCATGTCCCATTTCTCTATCAACCCATAGCTCCCTCTCTTTTTCTTTCAAAATATTTCGGGGTAGGCCTTTTAGGATGATGTGTCCTAGTGGGACCTACCACTACTCTCGTGAGCCTATCAAGTCTTGGAAAAATTAAGTTATACGCCACATGAGCTTGACATGTAGTCATCCCTAAGCTATTTCTTGTTGAACCTTTAAAACCGCCTGGGATAAAACCTCTAGGATGACATGATGATTATGTCATTAGCACCATGTGGTGCCTCTAAAGCGACGGCACATATCACTCATATTTGGCCCACTAGGGTACCTAAAAATTTTGAATTCATCTACCATGTGTCCCCTATATTGACTTCATGCTGACGTCATCACCGGCCAATAAAATGTTACCATGCATCTATCAGAGAGGAGAGAGAAAGGGTTCTTGGGCCTTGGTTTTGGATTGATTTCCTTTATTAAAAAATTAAGGGTTATGGCCCATTTAATTGTTGCAATGCTCAACCACACTAGTTTAGCTGCCTTTCCATTGGGACAACATTAATTTCCAATCGTACCCCATCTCAGGCCTTCACTCTTGTATACTCTTTGAACCATACAGGGTAAACCCGCTGGGATGAGATGTGAAGTGGGACCTCCCACTAGCCAATCATAATGCTCCTCCCTATCAAACTTACATTATTCTGGGCATTCCCTTTACGTGCACCTATGGAACCATCCAAGGAAACCCTCATGAAGATGAACTATGAAATTGATTCCACCACCTTCCAATAAAAACACTTTATATCATTGTGTTATATGCCCATGTCCACCTGGTCATTCTTTAGTTTCTCTATGTGAAAATCTTCACCAACTCTATCTGATAGCCAAACTTGGTTTCCACTCTGACCCTTCTCCATATTTAGCTCTACAATTTTGACATTGGGGGCACCTACCTTTGACTGGTCATAACTTATAATCCAGGAGGCCATTTGTGAACTTCTGCATACCATTGGAAAGATCTTTTTTAGCACTATCCAACCATTCCATCTATAGGAGTGTTTGAATTGGTCACCTAAGGTAGAAACTCCTCCTAATCCTGGAGCAAAAAATATCATAGCTATAATATTTTATAGGTTCTTTGCATACTCTACTGCTATGATGATTATCTATAAAAGACTGTAGCAACCTTGGGACTCCCCTTGAGCTTGACATACCATGCACATCAATTCTAACCCAATTGGAATCACTTGTATCCTAATTTACATCAATTCTAGTTTGATTGAAATAATTGCTAGCCTGGTTAACATTATCGCCAACACATTGGATGCCACCAGCCATCCTAACAATGTCAATTGTGCAACAATCTCCCCCTTTGGCATTGATGGAAACACCTCATCGTTTCTCCACATTGATGGCCAATTTTCATGCTACTTTCACACTTCTCCTTGCATGAGCCACCAATGGCTTTCTCTCCTCTGCGTGGGCCATTGCAACTTATTCTCCCCCTTTGACATCAATGGCAAAGGGCTACAAGCTACTTCTTCTCCACATTTCAATTACTGACTAAGGGTCTGGCTGTTAATGTGCATACTTAAATGCAAACTTATCTTCTAAATGGTTGATATCTTTAATAATGTTCTTGAAGCTTGCCACCCAAACTCAACTACAAACATCATAATCAATGACATCTGCAAGAATCAATCATTAGCAAAATAAGTCCTTATGTCTTCTTGTAGCTTTTTTTTCTCTAAGAACTGGACATATATGATATGCTCCCCATGAACATATACTGCCTCTTTTCAGTATGCCTCAAGTTTTGGACACCTTATGGATGTTGGCTGAACCATTCTCTTAACAAATTCATCTTTTGTACTAATTAAAAAGAAATTGATGCCAATAAAAATTGCAAATGGTATTGTTGTTAATTTAAATACCAACCATTAGTGATGAATTTTGGCTTGCTCTTGTTGTTACGTTTGTGCTCACTTATTTTCATAATTCTAAAAATCAACACTACTCCCCCTGAGATCATGCCTCCACAACTAGCGATTGTTGCTTAAAACAAAATGAGTTGTAACGAAATGTTGATACAAGTTGGACAATGTAGCAAGAAAAATCCTACGACCTTGACTCATAAATAAATTCCCATTTACACAAAACCTTACTTCACGTGAACAAAAAACTACCAATTCACATAGTGATACCAATTGGAAATTAAGGAGTATGCACGACTTGTACCAAATATGTTTATGAGCGCAAGATTGCTAGGCATAATCAAATCCATAATCTTAAATGAAATAAGGGTATTTCACCCAAGATGTAAGCCTTGCATTTCCTAACCAATCACCTTTAAGGGTAATGATCGTTTCTGGTTATTTCTACTAAAGTAGCTCCCCATGAGGTAATGCTCTCTTATCTTCTCTTTTCTAATCTCTTTGCATATGCCTTCTCACTTATACTAGGGCACTTATCCTATGGACCTTACTTAACTTGTGGGCCTCTTGTCATTCCACACTTGTGTTGTAGCCTTTCCTCTTCTCACAACATAAAATATTGTTGTGTACTCCCCCTGGAACCATGTTGGCCACACTTTATATTCCTACAATGCTTATATACACTTTGAAAGAAATAGATATATCATTGTAATCATCAAGGGGACTCTACCATACCTTCAAAATTCATATGCACCTCTTTGATTATACTTTCTAGCCCATGCATCTGATTTACTTGGCCTCACTTGAGGCCATTCTCTTCTTTTAAAGAAGAGAAACAAAGGATCTACTCCCATAAAGTAGATTGTCCTCCTTCTTCTTCCACATCTTCATTGGTCAAGTCTTGATAGGGGCATTGCCTTCCGACTTTTTTTTACCCTTGTTTGGGTTTTATCTTGATTGCGTCAAGCAAGAGGGCACTTCTCCTTCACCTCCTTCTTCACCGAAGTATTTTTGTTGCCTTGTTGATTTTTATGCAAAGAAGAATTGATTAGGTTGTTGCTTCATTTTTCATGGTTGAGGCTTGTATGTATTGCATCTAAGGCTCATATATGTTTATTAATAAAATATGCTTCTTGTGGTTTCTTTCTCCTCTCTTCAGCATGTTTAGCTTGAGCTGCTACATTTGCATGTATATTCTGATATACCTACTTTGCCTTTCTATACCTGCAATTTGCTACCTTGGGCCCAAAATTGCCACAATTGTAGCATTTGACATAGCTTTGGAATGATACAAAAGGATTGCTATATATCATAGCACCCTTGTCAAGGCTATCACTACTACCAAAATTCTCATTCCTTCTATTGCTCCACAAACTTTGTCCTCTAGCAAGCCATCTGCAATCTATGGCCCTATGCCCATAATTTTTGCAAGAAAAATAATAACGATGAAAGGAAATTTGAGACTTGAAGATACCTTTTCTATGAGGTCTTTGTCCTTGAAGGAGAAAGTACCTTTGTTGGTTCTTCTCGTGTCCTCCATGTTTTTTTGAATTGCTACCTCGAGCAATTCTATGCTACTGCTTTCTTGGTTGTTGCTTCTTCCTCTCATGCTACTTTTCCTTTTGTTGCTCCTTTTTCTTCTCTCGTTGTTGCTTCTTTCCTTGTTGTTGCTGCTACCTAACAACTTATTTTCCTTTATTGTTGTTGGGACCTTCAACTAACTTTTCTTGGGTAGTTGACCCTTAACAAAGTTACGGATGAAATGAGAACTATTACCTAAAAACGATAATTCTAGCCCAAAAATGCTAAAAAAGACATGAAAAAACAACCCAAAAACAAAAAGTGTGTATTCCAGAACGATGTTTTTTTTAAGGGTAAATTTTCAACATTTTATTAAAAACCAATTTTTTTTTGCAAAAAGGATTGGAAAAACACCCTCAAAATAAAAAGTGTTGATGTTGGAATAACAAAAAAACAACCGGGTACTTTCTAGCAATGTAATTAAAGATAAAATATTAGGACTTTGAAAAAATGTAAAATTCCAACAATTTTTAGACATGATGTTAAAGATAAAATATCATGTCTCAAAGGCTTATAATTCCAACAATTTTCATCCATCTTGTTAAAGATAAAACATCTTGACTCTAAAAAACCCTAAAATTGTAATTGTTTTCAACCATAGCATTAAAGATTAAATATCATAACTCAGAAAAACCTTAATATTTTGACAAGTTTTCAACCATGGAATTGAAAACCTTAAGTTTTTAACATATTTGAACCATGAAATTATTGACAAATTATATGACTAAAACAATTTTTAAAAATGAACAAGTAAATGAAAGATTCATTATTCCAAGAGTAATTTTTATTTTAAAGGCTAAAAGTATAGCTCTTTTGAAATCTTAGCCTAAGACAACTTATCTTATTGCAACAAAAACCTAAAAATCAACCATCAAAACGAAGTCCCCACTTTCAATGAGAAATTAAATTTTCAACATTTTTAAAGATATCTTATACCAAATGATAACAATAAATAGTCTCATGGCAATATCACTATATAATTTAAAAATTGAAGATTAATTTCTAATATTTTTTTTACTTTTCATCAAAATATGAATAAATGATAACAATAAATAATATCATAGCAATGTCATTGTATAATTTAAAAATTGAACATAAATTTCTAATATTTTTTTACTTTTAATCAAAATATGAACAAATGATAAAAATAAATAATATATAACTTAAAAATTCAACATTAATTTCTAATATAATTTTTTACTCTTAATCAAAATATCAACTTTGGTAGATTGAAAATAATATAAATTATTTTTATAATTCATTGTTGCATTGTGGATATTCTAAAAAATAATAATAATAATAATAAAAGGAAAACATTAAAAAAAGAAAGAAAGAAAGAAACATAATTTAAGAAAATAATTTAAAATTTTGAAAAAAAAAACATAAAAAACCAAATCAGTAATATTGATGAGATAAATGAAAAAAAACAAACAAAAAACATTTTAAAAAAATAAAATATAATAGAAAAAAAAATAAAAACACTTTAAAAGAAATAAATAAGAAAAAAACATTTAAAAAAATTTTAAAATATAAATTGAAAAAAAAAATTAATAAAACATGACAAAAAGAATCAAATATAAAAAAAGAAACAAGAGAACCCATAAAAATGATAAAAAAAAAAACAAAATTTACTTGTAAAAATAAAACATTTAAAAAAAAATGAAAATAAAAAAAATAAAAAATAAAAAATAAAAAGGAAAAATTTTCAAAAAAAACACATAATTCAAAGGAAAAAAAAAAACATCAAAAACATTTTTTTTTTAAATTAAAAAAAGAAGAAGAAGAAGAAGAATAAAATAAACAAAAATAAATAAATAAATCAATTTAAAATAACTATAAAAAAACGTTTAAAAAAGTATATATATATATATATATATATATATATATATATATATATATATATATATATATATATATATATATATATATGACCATTTTTCCTTTTCATCATTTTCAAGCGATTAAGTTGCCCTTGAAGGAACCAGGATCTGCTACTAATTGTTGCAATAAATGTTTAATACTAAGAGGGGTGGTGAATCAGTATTAAGACAAATATTTATGTTTGTGCCAGTTCTTATTTTCACATTCAAACTTGGCATTCATTAATGTGGTTGTAAACAACATACCATGTAGCAGCAACATAAAATAAAATGTGAACACGCACATGCCATGAGTAGCAATACATATAACATAGAGGATTTAATATGGAAACCCAAAAGGGAAAAACCACCAATCTTGTTTTATGATGTAAATAGAAGCTCTTACTATATTACATCAATTTTTCTGTGAGCCACCAATCACAGGAAGCACCAACTCCCTTATTTTTTCTGCTAGCACCACTAGAAAGAAGCACCAACTCCCTTCTCTTGTAGATACATAATCATCTTAACATGAAGCACCGACTTCATGGATTTATGAAAACACCCACTTTCAAGAGGCAGCCACCTCCTAGCTCTCCTCCAATACCCACTAGATGGAAGCACCAACTCCTTGGTTTGCAGGCTCCAACCCAAACTCACTAAGGAAATTAATGCTCATTGTTATGGAACTCAATTAGCCTGATTTCATCTCTTTGTTCTCCCCTACTTTTGGCCTTTTGTTCCACTTATTAGCCTTCACTCTTTATCAGTAACATACTCTCATACTTAGCCCTTGCATCACTTTATTCTCTACTCACTCTGCTCATTCTATAGTAGAAAACAATCACCTCATCTATCGACCTCCATACATTCATCATCTCAGCTCTCGACATTCTCTTCTGCATAGGCACACTCTTGACCTTTGTAACAACCTCTGGTTGATTTTCCATGAAAAAAAAAATAAGACCAAGGTCATGGGACAAGTATTCCAAGCTTAATGGTGGTTAGAAATTATAGTGGGCGTCACTTTCCATTTATTTATGGCTAAGGAAATTGGAAAAGGTACTGGAAAAGGAAAAGAGGAATTCATTGACATTTATTTATGGAAATAAAGGAAAATAAGAGAAAAAGGAAGATGAAGAGACACATATTTTCATGCTAAGGAAATTAGAGGGAAAATGAAGGAAAATAAAGAAAATAGAGGCACGAATAATAAAAAGGCTTCATGGAAACAATTGTTAGCCTTTTGATAGTTTTTGGGTGGAGCTCTTTTCTATTCTCTCATACACTTGCATGCTTAGAGTATTTTTGGAGCATTCTTGGAGCACTCTGGCATACATTGGATTGGGAGAAAGAAGGCAAAGGAAAGTAGGAAAGTGTCAGGGAACAGGTGGATCAACAATTACAGTTGGATTGATTTGTAGGCAATAGGTTGGATGAGTGATTTCCCTATTGATTTCTAGATGCATGGTACATGCATGTGATTCATTGATTATGTGTTGTCATTGGAATGGACATTTGTCTAGATTGACAGTGGTTTTAGCTTTTCCTTGCCATTTCCTAGATAACCATGGTGTTTTGGGTTTTTCCACTTGTTGTTTTCTGATTGGTGCTCATAATTCCTTATGGTTATGGTTTGGAAAAAAACCCTCTAGAAGCCCTAGAAAAGCTTGGGTTGAGTTACTAGTCTTGGAGCCTAGGTTGGGACAAACGATTTGGAGCCCTTGGTGGGTTGAATTACTAGTCCTTGGAACTGCGTTGGAAAAATGCTCTGGAGTGCTGGAAGATTATGTGTTGAGTTACTAGTTCCTGGAGCCCTAAGCAGCTTGGGCGAAGACCGTTCTGACTGGTGTTAGTGATGTTTGACCATATAGGTGGAATCATTGGTTGAGGGTTGTGGTGGTTGGCCTCTGAAAGCCCTGACTTGGTTTTGTTTTGGTTTAATCCATGAGATCCCACACTCATTCTTGCAATATGGCACGGGGGTGATTCGCTCATAGAGAGATTTGGTTTAGCCCAATATATGGTATGGTTGTAGGTGGAAGTCCCTGAATTGGTTGGTATTTTCATATTTTAATATGAGAAATTTCCTTATTGTAAATTATGAGCATTTGTAGTGATTATGTTGGATATATTATGGTTGAGTCTCCATTATTTCTATGCTAGTTATTATATGGTTATATGTTGGTTATATGATGAATATTATCTATGGCTCTTGTCATGCATTGTTTATTTATTGATTGGTTAATGAATGTATGTTATAATAAGCATTGTTACAACTATGTGGAGGGAACATATAGCCTTCTTGGTGATTCTCACATGAATCTCATACTATTATGACCAAATATGCATTCATGTCTCATAGCTTACATGTTTTCCATGTGTTTAATGAAATATCTAGTGTGTTCAATGCAGTCTAGGTCAAGTTCTTGACTCAGTTTGAATGTTTAGCATTTTCATCATGTCAATAATGATTTTGGAAAGTCTCGGGTAGTTCTGGGCAGTGGTCTGGAGGCTAGCCTGGAATTGTGGCTCAGATATTGGGACCGCACCCTCTGAACTAGGCAAGTTGGGTCAGAATTGCATGGAGGTAGTGTTGTGTGTGGGTTTGGAGGCCTATAGCCACACCCAATCCTTTTCATGCATGTGGTTGGGGTCTAGGTGAGTGAAAACGAGCCCCATCTCAGAGTTTCATCACATGGGGCGGTCCTTTGGCCCAAGAGTATCCCGTAGCCTTCAAGGATGTTGTGAGTTGTCTATTTGTGGTCAGTTTGTAGACCCCACTTCGTCAACTGGAGCTTGGAGGTTGTGTCATGTCATAATAACTCTTTGTCTCATGTTTAACCTAGTAGGCTAGTGAAATTGGGTAAATGTGGGAAGGGGTGGTATTAGATTGGGTTCTATTCTATTTGGGTGATATCTGATACCACAGGGTGGTATTAGAACGGGTTCCATTTCTTTGGGTTATATATGATACCACAGGTTGGTACCAGAGTGTGTTTCAATCTCTTTGGGTGATATCTTATACGATAGGGTGGTATCAGAGCGGGTTCCATTTTCTTTGGGTGATATTTGATACCACAAGGTGGTATCCAAGCGAGATTGCAACACTAGGTCTCAAAATAAAAATTAGATTGTCATAAAGGTTTGTATGTTGGGCATGTGGGTATGGTGGTTAATGGTTTTTATATGCATTATGGTTATATACATGCTTGTCATTCTATTGTTGTTGTGGTGGCATGCATGATACATGCTAGTTGATCAACAGGGACATATGCACATGCGTCAGATAGCCATGAATGGTAGTAACTTGTTGTTGTATGCATTGCAGTCATATGCACGATGGTTATTTTCATTATGGTTAAATTCTTCAAATTATTATATATTGTGCAAATATGGATGGACAGTGTAGATGGCTATGATCATGATATTCATGTATGAGTCAATATACTTGTGATATTTTGTCATACTAATCTAGACTGACTTATGCAGATGTGATAGCCACCCCTAAGATACATTGAGGTATGGGTTTGAGTATGTTGTCTATTTGGTTTATATAACATGGTATGTTTGCAGGAAATAGAATATAAGGAATGAAGAGTAGAGTAGTCAACTACGGTTCACACATTGACTCCCTTTACATGCCTAAAGTGAAATCTAGGAATGGAAAAGTGACATCATTATGTGGTATGTTTTCAATTACAAAATGTAATGGAAATGAAAATTAAGTTCTGGAAATTGTGGTTAAACTTATAAGAGCTTTGGAGATCCCATTTGCAAAGTTGGACATTGGAGATCATGCCATTATAGTAGTTTCCTCCTTCTACCTTAGTGTGGACCATGGAGAGTAAGGGGTTATGTTTACAAGTTCTATGATTTTTTGATTAATTACATGATATGAGTATGTGTCTATAAGATTGCATGAAGGAATAATCTTGTTTTAAGATGGTTGTACTAACATAATATGTGATGAGACAATTAATATGAACTTGAGTGCAAGTGGGTGATAAGTGTAGTATTATGACTAATGACTGTGAGTTGATTATGACATGGCTGTTAGTCTTGGTAAAGGTTGATTAAAAATTAATAGACATGCTGTCTCGATATTTAGAACATGTGACTAACATGTGTGAACAATTACAAGGAAACATGCTTGGTATTAGCATGACAAGGTAGCAATTTATTTATTTATATAAATAACAGTTGGGTGATGTGATAACACATAATAAGACTCCATTGTAGCAAGGAAAAGGTAAAATAAAGGAATTGGGTGAGATTTCCTTTGGATATGTTTGGAAATCACAATTCCAAATGAATGAGTGTTTTGCATGAATACATGAAGTCTTCTTAACATTGATTTTGTCTTACATTATGTGGATATGTGTTATATTCATGAACATGTATTTCATAGGTATAACCGTTGGTTTCTAGTTATAGATGGATTTGTCAAGAGAATTGGAATCCCTAGAGAAATGATATGTGTACCTATTCAGTTACAAGGCAACGTGCTTGGCACAACAAGGTAAAGTAACTGGTATATTGTATATTTTTTACGCACTGACAGTTGTGTGTTTATGGTAGTATGATGCAGGGGATATCATGGAAAAAGAGACTGCCATAGATCTTAAATAAGGCTCGAGTTGAGACTTCCCTTGGAAGTATTGGGAACCCATGGGGATTGAATCATGGTGTATCTTGAAATTTTTGTGCTTTCAGTATTTTGTGATTTTTTTGCACTTGATTTGCATTTATGTTTGTGTCTGGTGCACGGCCATGCCACTTTGTTTGTCATGTCGTATTGATATTTATTTTCATGGTTTTATTCTTGTTTGTTTCTTTCTCTTTCCTTTTATGTTTTAAGGCTCTTTGGAATTGGTTAGGGAAAGATGAAAGCTAATGGATCTCAAGGGGAGAATAATGAAACCCAGGGGGTAATGTAAGACATGGATGAAGCTTGATGCATGTATAAGGATAGTTTAAGGTAAGAATATGACAACTAGTTGGATCCTTTGGGGTAAATGGACGATGGATAGACAATCACGAGAAAGGTATCAGGAAATGTAAAGTAAATGTATTTTAGGCATCAGATGCCTTGGCTATGTTGGGAATTGTTATTCTCAATGTTCTACATGTTGTGTAAAGATAAAGGGAGTTATCTTAACCTTGACCTTATGTTATCTAGTAATTATATTGTGATCATTATTATGCTAATGTCTATATATGTATATATGTATGTATTTATGTATGTATGTCGTTGTCTGTCATGGTTTTCAGGGATCATGCTTGTGGAGGAATTATTGCTTGTGTAGGTGAATGGTATGAAGAGATTCCTGGTTTTATGAGGAATTGCGTGGGAAGAGTAGCCCTAATAGATCTATGAGGTTAGTATCATGTGGATAAGATTTGATAGTATTTTCTTAAAATTTTGTCTATGTTTATGTTATGGACAGGTGATTTTGAGGGATACATCAACTAAATGAAAGCAATGTGATCTACAACATGTTGGGAAAAACATGGATAGTGAAAAGAACCACAGACCTATATTTTGTATTGTGTATGCACGCAATAAGGCATGGGTAAGACACTACAAGCAAGGTTTCTTAGTAGAGACAGTGTGGTCTTCAGATGTGCAGTACTACTGTCGTGTACATGTGGTGTTATGTTCATGTTGTACATGTGATGTTGTGTACATGTGGTATTGTGTACATGTTGTACATGCAGCATTATGTACATGTTGCACATGAGGTGTTGTGTACATGTTGTACATGTGGTGTTGTGTAGATGCTTTACATGTGATGTTGTGTACACATGATGTCGTGTACATGTTTTACCTATGGTGTTGTGTACATGTGGTGTTGTGTACACATGATGCTATGTACATGTTGTACATGTGGTATTGTGTACGTGTGGTGTTGTGTACAATTTGTACATATGGTGTTGCGTACATGTTGTACATGTGGTATTGTGTACATGTCATACATGTTGTGTTGTGTACATGCGGTCTTGTGTACATATCATACATGTTGTGTTGTGTACATGTGGTATTGTGTACACGTCATACATGTTGTGTTGTGTACATGTGGTGGTGTATTGTATGTATTGTGTAGTCATTGTATTGTGACATGTGTATTTGTTGTGTTGTACTCTATGTACGTATATGTGTTGTGTTGTGCACTAGTTTAGGTGTATTTATTGTGTTGTACAACATGTTTGGGTGAATGTATATTATGTGCATGTGTACGTTATTGAAGAGAAGATGTGGAATTGGGCACTTGTCGGGTGTGGCAACCAATCCGATGTCTGTACAAACATGACAAAGGACAAAGGCAGAATCAAAGAATCGATTGAAGGATAAGTATCAATATTTTATTTCAGTTTTAAGTATGCATATGATTTTGAATTATGATGGTTTCATGTGATCTATGATTTTTACTTATGATGCTTGTGTTTGAGCTAACTGGATGTGATTTGTTTATACATGATGATTTGGTCAAACAACTAATTTGACTTGTTGTGGTAGGAAGTAAATAAACTTGCAAGTGTACCTTATTGATAGGCCACCAATGAGGTATGATTTGAATTTTTTTCAATTCCTTTTTAGGCTAATGGAAATTATGTGCTTGGTACAGAAAAGCATGGAAAATTCCCAAATTTAGTTGGTTGAAATGACCCATTTGGACAGTTGAAACTGACTACAAGAATGAGTAGAAACAATAAAAGGAATTGGAATAGGCAGTAATATGTTGGTAAAGCATTCATGAATAGGGCCATTTGGTACACTGGTACCCAATAGTGTCTATTGATTTCCATGAGCATGTTATGACCGATATGATGGTTTTGAGGTAGGGATATGCCTTGGTTTTTGGACATTCTGATGCGAGGAAAGCTTACCAAGGGATGGATCACTCGAGGGACTGCATAGCAGAGAAGGGGATGTCAGTGGAACTTGGAAGGTGTGTGACTACATGGAAGGGGGTGACTGAATTTCGCAAGGGATTGTGTAGCATAGAAGGGAAGGCCAGGGAATAAACTTGTTTTGGTCTTTAGCATTTCTAGATGGAATCAAAAGCACATTGGGAGTGTGCCCTGGAAAAATGAGTCAATAAATGTTCACTAAGAGAACATGTAGCGCAAGGATCATAGTGTTGGACATTGGATGTAGGTTTAACTTTGGTAGTGGATTTTTTACTTCTCGAGAAATAGGTAAATCCTAGTACGATGTTCGATGTCGGACATGTGAGCCTTTGGACACCTTTGTTGTTGATGCATGCATCATATCCATTTATTTGTTAGTTGAGAAAATGTGCATATGCATATGTGTATATTATTTCAAATGTTGTATCGAGTAGTGTTCATATAGCTCCATAGACAGTAGGATTATTTGCTAGTTGAAGGGAATGTGGATGAGTATATATGTGGTTCTTACTGTAAATATTGTAATGAGCAATGCTATAAAGCTCGGATAAATGGTATGATTGTCATGTTTTCAACAGTGGATTGTCATTTTATAAAGATCCATGGACAATATATATATATATTTAGTAATTTTCTCGTCATAGGTGTCATAGAACATCGAGGATGTTGTTACCCCAAGGAGGAGGGGTTTGTAATAGCCACTGGTTGATTTTCCATGTAAGAAAAATATAAGACCAAGGTGATGGGGCACATATTCCAAGCTCAATGGTGTGCAAACATTATAGTGGGTGTCACTTTCATTTTATCTATGGCTAAGGAAATTGGCAAAGGCAAAGAGGCATTAATTGAAAATTATTTATAGAAATAAAGGAAAATAGAAGAAAAGGAAGATGAAGAGACATAGATTTGCATGCTAAGAAAATTAGAGGGCAAATGAAGGAAAATGAATGAAATAGAGGCATCAATGATAAAAAGGCTTTAGAAAAACAATTGTTAGCCTTTTGATATTTTTTGGGTGGAGCTCTCTTCTATTCTTTCATTCTCTCATGTTCTTGCATACTTAGAGTATTATTGGATCATTCTTGGAGCACTTTGGCATACATTGTAGTTGGAGAAAGAAGATAAAGGAAAGAAGGAAAGTGCAAGGGAACATGTGGATGAAAAGCTACTAGATTTATTTGTAGGTAAGAGGTTGCATGTGTGATTTCCTTACTGATTTCTGGATGCATGGTACATGCATGTGATTCATTAGTTATGTGTTGTCATTAGCATGGACATTTTCCTAGATTGACAATGGTTTTAGCCTTGCCTTACCATTTCCTAGATAGCCATGGTGTTGTGGGTTTTTCCACTTGTTGTTTTCTTATGGTGCTAATAATTCCTTATGGTTGTGGTTTGGAATAAATGCTCCAGAAGTCCTGGAACAACTTGGGTTGAGTTACTAGTACTGAAGCCTAGGTTGGGACAAACGCTCTAAAGCCCTTGGTGGGTTGAGATACTAGTCGCTAAAGTCGAGTTGAACAAACACTATAGAGCCATGGAACGTTATGGGTTGAGCTACTAGTTCCTGGAGCCCTTGAAAACTTTGGAAGAGACCAATCTGGTTGGTGTTAGTGATGTCTGACCATAGAGGTGGAATTACTAGTTGAGGGTTGAGGTGGTTGGCCTTTGGAAGCCCTGGTTTGTTTTGGTATAATCCCTGAGATCCCACATTTATGCTTGGAATATGGTGCAGGGGTGATTGGTTGAGAGAGAGATTTGGTTCAGCCCAATCTATGGTTGGGTGGTAAGTGTAAGTCCCTGACTTGGTTGGTATTTTCATATGTTAATATGAGATATTTCCTTATTGTGATCTATGCGCATTTGTAGTGATTATGTTGGTGATATTATGGTTGAGTTTCCATGGTTTCTATGCTTATTATTTTCTAGTTATATGTTGTTTATATGATGAATATTATCTATGGCTCTTATCATGAATTGTTTAGTTATTTATTGATTGATGAATGTATGGACTAATAAGTGTTGTTTTATCTATGTGGATATGGAATGCGCCTTCTTGGTTATTCGCAGGTGAATCTCATACTAATATGACTAGATATGCATTCATGACCTCTAGCTTTCATGTTTTGCATGTGCTTAACGAGATGTCTAGTGTTTTCTAGGTGATCTAGGTCAAGTTATTGATTTGATTTTGAATGTTTAGCTTTGTCATCATGTCAATAATGATTCTAGAAAGTCTCTAGCAGTTCTGGGCAACAGTGTCAAGGCTAGCTTGGAATTGTAGCTCAGATCTCATGACCGCACCCTCTGAACTGGGCAAGTTGTGTCACAACAGCATGGAGGTAGTGTTTTGCATGTGGTTGGAGGCCTATAGCTGCACCGAGGCCTTATGATGCATGAAGTTGGGGATCTATGTCAGTGAAAAAGAGCCCCAAATCAAGGTTTGGTCACTTGCAATGGTCTTTTGGACCCTGAGCATCCTATAGCCCTTAATGATGTTGTGAGTTGTTAGTTAGGTGTCAGCTTGTAGGCCCCACTTCCGTAATTAGAGCTTGGAGGTCGGATCATGTCATAGTAACTCTCTGTCTCATGCATACCCTAGTAGGCTAGTGGAACCAGGTAAATGTGGGAAGGGGTGGCTACAGAGTGGTATCAGAGCAAGTTTCGTTCCCTTTGGGTGATATCTGATACCATAGGGTGGTATGAGAGTAGGTTTTGTTCTCTTTGGGTGTTATCTGATACCACGGGGTGGTATTAGAGTGGTTTATATTCTCTTTCGGTGATATATGATACCACAAGGCGATATCAAAGTGGGTTTCGTTCTCTTTGGGTGATATCTAATACCGCGAGGTGGTATGAGAGTGAGGTTGCAACACTGGATCTTGGGGTAAAATGCATATTGTCATAAAGGTCTATATGTTGGGCATGCAGGTATGATGCTTAAGGTATGTTATATGAATTATGGTTATATACATGCTTGTCATTCTATTTCTATTGTGGTCACATGCATGATAGATGCTAATAGATTAGCGCAGTCATATGCACATGCGTCAAGTAGTCATGAATGGCAGTAACTTGTTATTGTATGCATTGCAATCATATGCATGATGATTATTGTCATTATAGTTAAATTCTTGAAATTATTATATATTGTGCTAATCTAGATTGACCTGTGCATATCGTTATTACCATGATATTCATGTATGATTCGATATACTTGTGCTATTGTGTCATACTAATATGGATTAACTTGTGCAGATGTGATAGCCTCCCCTACGATACATTGAGGTATGAGTTTGATTATGTCATCTATTTGGTTGATGTAACATGGTATGTTTGCAAGAAATAGAAGATTAGGGATGAAGAGCAGAGTAGTGGACTATGGTTCACATGACTCCTTTGTAGGCCTGACGTGAAATTTACATAATGGAAAAGTGGCATGATTGTGTGGTATGTTTTCAGGTACAAAATGTATGAGAAATGAAAATAAAGCTTTGGAAAGTGTGGTTAAACTTAGTAGAGCTTTGGAGATCCCATTTCCATAGTTGGACATTGGAGATCAGGCCATTATAGTAGCTACCTCCCTCTATCTTAGTGTGGATCATGGACAGTAAAGGGTTATGCTTACAGGTTGTTTTAATGTTTTATTAATTGCATGATATGACTATGTGTCTATAAGATTGCATGAAGGAATGATTTTGTTATAAGACGGTTGTACTAACATAATATGTGCTAAGACAACTAATATGCACTTGAGTGCATGTGGGTGCTAGTTGTAGTATTATGAATAATGACTATGAGTTGATTATGACATGGTTGTTAGTCCCGGTAGAGCCTGATTTCAAATTAATAGACATGTTGTCTTGATATTTGGAACATGTGACTCACATGTGTGAAAAACTGCAAGGAAACATGCTTCATATTAGCATGACAAGGTAACAAATGATTTATTTATATAATTAACAGTTAGGTGATGTGATAACGCATAATAAGATTCAATTGCAGCAAGGAAAAGGTAAAAGAACGGAATTGAGTGGGATTTCCTTTGGTTATGTTTAGAAACCACAATTCCAAATGAATGAGTGCTTTGCATGAATACAAGAAGTATTCTTAACCTTGATTTTGTATTACTTTATGTGGATATGTACTATATTCATTAACATGTATTTGACAATTATAACAGTTTGTTTCTAGTTATAGTTGGACTCGTCAAGTAAATTGGAATCCCTTGAGAAATGATATGTGTACGTGTTTAGTTGCAATGCAACGTGCTTGGTAGAATAAGTTAAGGTAACTGTTATATGTATCTTTGTTTATGAACTATCAATTGTGTGTGTATGGTAGCATGATGCAAGGGATTGCATGGAAAAGAGACTTCCATAGATCTTGAAAAAGGCTCGGGTTGAACTTTCCCTTGGAAGCATTGGGAACCCATGGGGATTAAGTCATGGTGTATGTTAAAAGTTTTGTGCTTTCGATATTTTGTGATTTGTTTGCACTTGAAATGCAGTTTTGTTTGTGTCTAGTGCATGGTCATGCCACTTTGTTTGTGGTGTTATATTTCTATTGGTTTTCATGGTTTTCTTCTTCTTTGTTTCTTGTTCTTTCCTTTAATGCTTTTAGGGTCTTGAGAATTGGTTGGGGAAAGATGAAAGTTAATGGAGCTCGCGGGGAGCTGAATGAAACCTAATAGGTAATGCAAGACCTAGATGAAGCTCGATGCATGTATAAGGGTATCTAAAGGAAAGAATATGACAACTAGTTGGATTGGTTGGGTCCTTTGGGGTAAATAGCTGGTGGTAGGACAAGAATGAGAAAGGTAATAGGAAAGGTAAAGTAAATGGATTTGAGGTGTTGGATGCCTTGGCTATGTTGGGAAATGTTGTTCTCAACGTTGTAAATGTTGTGCCCGGATAAAGGGAAATCTCTTAACCTTGACCTTACGATATCTGGTAATTATTTTGTGATCATGATTATGCTAATGTCTATATATGTATGTATGTATGTCATTGTCTGATAGGGTCGTCAGGGATCATGCTTGTGGAGGAATTATTCATTTTGTAAGTGAATGGTATGAAGAGGTTCTTTATTTTATGAGGAATCAAGTGTCAAGAGTAGCCCTAACATATCTATGTGGTTAGTATCATGTAGATAGGATTTGATATTATGTTCTTACAACTATGAATGTGTTTATGTTATGGATAGGTGATGCTGAGGGATACATCAAATAAATGAAAGTAGTGTGATTTGTGGCATGATGGGGAATACATAGATTGTGGAAAGAACCACAAACCCAAAATTTGGATTCTGTATGCACGCAGTAAGGTGTGGGTAAGACACTAGAAACAAGTTTTCTTGGTAGAGACAGTGTGGTCTTTGAATGTGAAATACTACTGCCATGTACATGTGGTATTGTGTGCATGTTGTACATGTGGTGTTGTGTATAGGTGGTGTTGTCTACGCCTTGTGCAATGTACATGTTGTACCTATGCTATTGTGTACATGTGATGCCGCCTACATGTTATACATGTGGTTATGTGTACATGTGGTGTTATGTACATGTTGTAAATGTGGTGTTGTGTATACTTGTACATGTGGTTCTATGTACATGTTGTACATCTGGTATTGTGTACATGTCGTGCATGTTGTGTTGTGTATATGTGGTATTGTGTTATGTGTATTTTATAGTCATTGTATCGTGACATGTGTACGTATATGTGTTGTGTTGTACACGGTGTAGGTGTATGTATTGTGTGGTACACCATGTGTTAGTGGATGTGTTATGATGTACATTATGTGTATGTGTACGTGATGGAAGAGAAGAGAAGGTACTGGGTGTTTCCCAGGTGGAAATCGATTTGGTGTGTGTACATACATGACAAAAGACAAAGGCAGAAGCAAAGAAACAATTAAAGGATAAGTATCAACATTCTATTTCAGTTTTAATTGTGCATATGATTCTGATTTATGATGGTTGCATGTGATCTATGATTTTGAATTATGATGGTTTCGTTTGAGCTAATTGGATGTGATATGTTTATACATGATGATTTGTTCAAACAACTACTTTGACTTGTTGTGACAGGAAGTAAATAGAAAAGAAAGTGTACCTTATTGACAAGCCACCAATGAGGTATGATTTGAATTTATTTCAATTCTTTTTTTGGCCTAATGGAAATTATGTGCTTGGTATAGCAAAGAATTGAAAATTTCCACATTTAGGTGGTTGAAAATGCCCAGTTTTGGTGATAGAAACTAGCTGCAAGAATTAGCAGCAGAAGAGAAAGGAATTGGAAAGTATGCTGGTAAAGCATTCAGGAGCAGGGCCATTGTGGTACACTGGTACCCAATAGTGTCCATTGATTTCCATGACCATCTTATGATATGTATGAAGGTTTTAAGGAAGGGATATGACTTGGTTTTTGGACTTTCTGATATGAGGAAACCTTGCCAAGGAATGGATCACCGGAGGGACAATGTAGCAGAGAAGGGGATGCCTACGCAGCTTGGAAGGTGTGTGACTACACAAAAAGGGGTGACTATCCTGAGGGACTGTCTAACAAAGAAGGGAAAGATGGGGAATAAACTTGTTTTGGTCATTAGCATCGTCAGATTGAATTAAAAGTACATTGGAAGTGTGCCCTAGAACAATGAGTCGGTAATTTTTCACTTGGAGAAAAAGTAGCACAAGGATCGTATCGCTGGACATTGGATGTAGGTTTGACTTTAGTAGTATATTTTGGACTTCCTGGGAATAAGGTGAATCCTGATACTATTTTTGATGGTCGAGGTGTGAGATTCTAGACTTCCTTGTTGCTGATATGGGCATTGTATCCTTTTATTTTTTAGTTGAGAAAATTTGCATATGTATATGTGTATATTATTGTAAATACTATATCAAGTTGTGGTTATAAAGCTCCATAGAGAGTGTTGTACCTTAAGAAACCAATTTACTCGCTATGGAGAAACTGTGCTTAAGACATTAATGATTATTGTTTGTTGTCACTTATTTGTCATTGTTTGTTGTGTTCTCAAATGAAGGACCTGGAAAACTTGGTCTTCAACCCTTAATACATGTGTGACCAGAAAATCTTAGAATGCCATTTGTTGCTAGATATAAATGATGAATGAAGAAAGCTTGAAGGAAAAGTTAAAGATAATCTGCTACTTAACACAAAACCTACTATCCATCACTCAGAAGAATTATGAAAATGAGAACTGAATCATAGACAATATGCTGCTTGACACAGAAACTATTATCTGCGACCTTTGGAGAAGTTAAAGATAATATGCTTTCTTACACAGAAACTATTATCTATAACTTAGAAAGGAAGATGAAAACTTCAAGTATAGGAGCGCTCTTTTAAGGGATTTTAAGTTTATCTACATAAGCAAATAAAGACCTGCAGCTTCATTACTATACTTGAAAGAAGAAAACATAAGATGACATGACAGAGAAGTTACAAAATTATACCCAACAATTCATGGAAACTTCTGATTCTGTCATTAATCAACAGCTATATTAGGAATACAGTGGCTTAATCTCCAGGTTCTCCAAAATTCCAACAACAACCGTTTTCTTTGTAGTTTTTCCTCTTTTATACATTGGGAATAGTTACTAATCTTTGAAACTATCAAACTACTTAACTTCTTCTTTAACTATCTGAAGTAAAAGTTATTACATAATATTATAGAGGGTAAAAGACACCTCAAAGAACATACAATAACAAGAAATAACTAAACTAGAAGATGAGGATAACTGCTGGCTTTTTGGCTCTGTTAATTGGCTCTTGAGTTCCTCTGTGGATGCTTTAATAATTCTTAATCCGCTTTAACCGTAATTAACTGCGTTAGACTTTGACTTGTGCAAAAACTGGGCTTATGTATATATCGGGCATTTTGATTGGCCAAAATACAAAGAAAACATGCCCAACTGCCTTTTCTTCGGATTTGGTTTTAACACTGATTTTCCCTTTATACAACGAAATTAATGCTAATCTTTGGTTTACCACAAAACTCAAAAAGAATTAAATCGGTTGCATAAATCCATTGGATCCGCCCGTTCAATGCTCCATTGACTTCGTATCACAAATCACAATCGGCCCTTTCAAATGATATATCAATACAAAACTTAACGATATGCGATATAACGAACACGCCAAGAGTTTAAAACATAATGCATATATTTTCGAGTTTGGCCAGGGGTGATTTCATATAAGTACCGTTGCATTTTGCAATTGCGATTTAATTGCATCCCTAACACATATATATATCGAGTCCATTCTCCACCATAGATTTCAACCCCAAGATCCGACGACTGATATCAATTTCAGGTGGACTACTTGCACGAGAGTTACCCGCCCAAAATGAGTGGTTTTTCTCTCTCCTCTAGTTGCTACGTGTCAACCATTGAATGGAATCGGGCACTTTCCTCTAAATACCATTTACCATTTTGCATCCACCCGAAATCTTGCTTATAGCTTTAAATCCGCCCTTCGTCTTGGTTAACACCTGGACTTGTTCACGCTCGATGACCGTAGATCTTTGACCATCGACGGCGGTGATGCTCCTTCGGATTTCTCTTCCACCAGCGCTTCTGGTTAATCTCCATCGTTCATTCCTTGATTCCAATCTACATGATTTAGTCTGGATCGTTCATTTCCTTCGACCTCATCCATTGATCTCCAAGATCCAATGGTTCCTGTGCGTTCATTCTTCATCTGTCCACTCACTTTGACTTTGCGCCATTTCTTCAATATTTTGTAGTTCCAGGGTTTTGGCCTTTCATTTTCCCACTGCTCAACTCTCTCAGAGCTTGACTTCTGCGAATTCTCACTTCGCTGTTATTCTTGGGCTTTACAACATAGTATATATATATTTCGGTTATGGCTCCGTATAACCATTTATATTATGATTTAACTTGATCGCATGGGTATACTGGGACCGATTCTTTTATACTTGTTCCTTTAGCGATTCTGCTATGTCATTATCACTTCTTTCTCTTGCTTTTATCTTTTTTGAAATATTTTCAAGTTCTTGAATGAAAAATGAATACTACAAGCAACAAAAATGCATGTTACAATAGAGAGTATGATTATTTGATGGTTGAAGAAAATGTGCATGAGTATATATGTGGTAGTTATTGTAAATATTGTAATGAGTTGTGTTAAAAGCTTTGGTAAACGGTATGATTGTCATGTTTTCAATAGTGGTCATTATAAATACTGCAACAAGTTGTATTATAAAGCTTCATGGGAAATATGTTTTGTTTTCAACTATTTGTTGGCAATACGTGTCATAGAACATCGATGATGTTATTCCCCAAGGGGGAGGGGTTTTGAGTAGCCCCTGGTTGATTTTTCATGTAAAAAAAAAATAAGACCAAGGACATCGGACACGTATTTTGAGTTGAATGTTGGGAAGACATTATAGTGGGTGTCACTTTTAGTGTATTTATGGCAAAGGAAATTGAAAAACTCATTGGCAAAGGTAAAGAGGAATTAATTGGTATTTTTTTTATGGAAATTGTTATCACTCATATTTTACTTGAAGTTGTTAGAAGAAGGAAAGGGGTCTGAGGTAACCACCAACCAATATTTTAAGTACAGAATCTAGCCAACCTCTACTCAGAGAGGGCTCTCTCTTTATGATTTAGCTTTGTTTATGGGATATTAGGCTAGTTATGAAAGCTTGGGGGATTTTGATTTTGTTTGGTGGTGGAATTCAGGAGCAGATGGATAGAACAAGGTATTTCAGGCCATTGGGCTATGGAGTCAACTGAAGATGGCTTAACTGGATCAGGTTGATTTAACAAAGGAGAATTTCATAGGGCAAGATAGCTAAACAAAAGACAAATGATAGCTTAAAATGGGTGGAATGGTCTTGAACAGGGAGGAAGGGCAATCAAGAATCTTTCAACAAAATCCAAGATGAAAGAATGAGGGTGCTCATTAACAAAAATCAACTAAGTATTCTTTGTTAAATGGTCATAGTGATAAACTATGAAAGCAGGGAGCAATTAAGGATTTCCTACCTATAATAGCCTGGAAGAAAACATTAAGAAAATAAATGATTTTAAAGACAAAATGTAGTAAAGCTCTTTTTGAAATATAACTTTTTTTTTATCATTCAGATATGAAACACATACGAATATTTATTAAACCAGAAAAACTGTAAAAACACAAGATATAGAATACTTATTTGTTTCTCGTTTGACACAGGTATCATGTAAAATTACTTTGCTTTATTACTTTGTTCCAGTCGGCCATACAGAAGTTGTTCAACAGCACTTCAATTCCAAAGTAAATTGTCTACAGAAATGTCTAAGAATCCACACTCAATACTTCAAATAAGGAAGTACTTATACAAAATTTACATCAAAATATCTCCTAACTAAGAGAGATACATTCCAGGAAAACTAAATATCTTTTACATGAATATAGAGACAGATGGTCTCAAAAGTAGAAATTGAATGTGAATTGATTGTTGTTGTCCCAGTTTTTGTTGAAGGAGCTAGAGGCAGGTCCTATGAATATGCATCTTGTTGTCCTGCTCATAATTCTGTGCTGGATGATTGATTTTAGCTTTTCACTGATACTCTTTTACCTGTGACTGATACTCTTTACCTGTTTTACCATCATTCATCCCTTTTTACCAAAATTGACTATGGTAAATACTTCAATTTACTTCACTTTTTACCATGGTAAATCATAAGATGTCTGTCATGCTGGTCCACCAATCATCTCTCGGTATTCTTGTCCTTGTCAATTTTCTGTAGATTTCATCTGCTTCTGTATATTTTACAAAATTTGGTTGCACTGGGAATAAGTGCTTCACTTCATGCTCAATGTAAAAAAGGTTCTCCAAACCATCATAGAGAACTCTCCCTGTGGGCAATGCCTTGACTGCAGATGAACTGGCCTGACTGTTAGCTTGTTGATGTAATTTGTTGACATAATCATCCTAAAACATTAGCTTGTCATTGATGACTAAAGGACTTGGGAGTCCTTTACTTTGTAAGATGCCAAATTTCTCCATGAACTCATCTATGTCTTCCTGCATATTTTGACATTTGTGTTCCAGGCCTTGCATTAGACTCCTTTTGGTCAATACTTTCTTTATTTCGAGGATGGTAGCAGTCCTATCCTCAATGTTTAATTGTTCCAACTGATGCATGTTTCTACTGTTTAGAAATTTTATTAATCTAATAGATTCTTCAAGCTTCCCTCCTAGTTCTTCCTTGGTTTTCTCAATCTCTTGAAGAGCAACTTTCACTAAGTCAATTTGTTCAAAAATGATTTGAATTGATGACCAAATATCATTGATGGAATCAATGATATTGGTCCATAATATCTTTCTGATATCAGTCAAAGGCTTTTCAAATGTAAGGTCCTTTTCCAGTGTTTTAATCTGTTGGGTCAAGCCTTTGTTTTTTCTCATCTCTTCTGCAAAATTGAATTTTGATACATCATATTTTTTCTCTAAAGTAATGAATTTCTCTTTTACTTTTTGCAGTTCAGTGACTTGGAGCTTCATTTCCTCCATGGACTTGATCAACTCTTTTATGCTCTGATTTGAGGTTCCTGCCTGTGATGTACCTGTACCTGTTGCTTCTATAGTTGCAGTTGTTGCCAAAGGGACATTTGGTGCTAAAGCAGTTGCCAATGTAGAAGGGACTGCTGTAGAAACCACTATCACTACATTTTGATGCTGTGTGGTTGACTCACTCTTCCTGTTTTGTAGTGTTTTCTCTAATTCTTGCTATGTTTCTTTTAGTTGCTCATTTAGCTCAAGGACCAGGTCCATAAGCTCTTCTTCATTTTTCTTCTCAATCACTTCAGTAGTTTGAGGGTGAATGAGTGGTGGCAATTTCAACTGCTTTCTCAGTGCAGCTATATCTTCATTCTTTTTCTTTATTAGGCTCTCTGCAGCCTTGATATCCTTTGGGTTATGGCCCAACTCAATAATCAACTCCTCCAATGATTTGATTCTGTTGTCCTTTGCCTGTGAGGAGGCCTTTTCTAGTTGCAATTGGGCAGTAGTGTTGTTCAGTGAATTTTGCAACCTATGTGCCATCATTGCCTTGCTAGTCAATGTAGAATAAACCATCTCCCCTATTTGTTTATGCAGTTCTATCTGATCTATGGGGTGGATGTCTTTAGCTAAGACCTCAAAATCAGTCTTGAGGTAGTCTGCAAATGACTTGGGCTACTATACTGTGGGCTTTAGAAATCTCATCTGTAGTTTGCCTTCTTTGATGTCATAAGCTGACATCAATCTGGTTTGATTTGTAGGGGCCATCTTCAAGTATTGAGCATAGGCTTGGGCCTTTAGCTACTCATTCTTGGTCTTTATCTCCTTGACTTTTCCTTTTATGTCTATTATCTTCTCATATGAAGATCTAAAAGATGAAACTTCTACACTCTGTTGTCTTTCAAGCTCTTGTCTTTGTGAGCTGGAAGGTGTCCCACCTGTTGGGAATGTATGTAGATTGTCTCTACCTTCTTTTCTCAAACTCCCTGTTGTTTCCTCAAAGAATTCTTCCTCTGAATATGGATTTAGCTTGTGCCTCTTAGCACCAGGCTGGTATGAAGGACCACTGGAAAGGGTAGCTACTTCCCTGTCTCTTTTCAAGTTCTTTTCCTCATTCAGAGGAGTTTGCACAACTGGGGGATTTCCCATATTAACCTGAGCTAGATGAGGTTGTGGTGGAGCTTGTTCTTCAGAGATTTCAGGTTGCTCTGACATCTCTGGTTGTTTTGATGTTTGTGGCTATCCTGATGCTGGAGTATTTGTTCCCTGGTCTTGTTCCTGTGGTGGTTCTACTGGGGGAGCACTAGTTTCCTGTGTGTGCCTTTGAGAAGTCTCTGCTGTAGAGGCACTAGGCTCTGGTGTTGGCCTTTGAGTAGATTCAACTGGTACCTGTTCAAAAGAGTCTAGGTCAAGTATCTTTTCTAAGTCTTTCATCACATTCTCTACCTCAACTTGATCACTATCCATTTCAACTAGATTTCCTTCCCTCCATTCATCCATATTTGCATATTTTTCTCTCTCAGGGATTCTGTGATGGATATAGGGTGACAGCTTATGTTTCATTCTCCTATCACAAATGAAACCTTGTGGGTCATATCTCCAAGCAAATCTTTTCTTTAGTCCCATTGCTATTTCTATGATGTCTTCTACTCTTTTCCCTGCTTCTCTATTGTTGCACACAAATGGGCCTAAGTGGTCTTTAATCCTTAATTGGGCTTTCTTCTTTGCCTTGGTGAAATGAATTTGATCAGAGTTTAACATTTGCCTATAATATTCCAGGGCAAACAATCTCATAAGAACATACTTAGGAAACTTGAAAGGAGGGAGTTCACAACCATAGATTCAGATCTCTGTGTGATTCTGGTACAAGTACTAGTCACCTATCTTGTACTGCTTTGACAGTTGAAGGATTCTCTTGATCTCATCACTAATCCTAGGAGGAGGACTTCCTATCATCATGGTGGTCACAGGGTGGACAAACTGGTCAATGAATTCATTGTATGAATAGGGACAAGTATATGAGTAGTGGAAGATGGAAGTCTAAAAAATGAGTGATCTGGGATTACCCTTTGTATCCAGTTTATTTATAGAGAATGGGAACTTGTTAGACTAATAGTGAAGGAAAAGGTGATATATGACTGTAGAATATTTGAATACATTTTCATTTTCTAGCCTCATGAACTAGTCATGTATTTTCTCAGCAATGAAAGCAGCATAGTTATATTTGACAGCAGAAGGCTAACCACGGGTAAAAATGGACATTAAAACTAGAGTAAATTCATCCACATACTCACTAGTATTGAAATCCATGACTGCAACAATCATATTGACTATATTTTTGCCTATCTCTGTGAAGAAATATGACACATAGGGACGAGGATCTTTGGGTTGATGTTCTTTATCCATAAAAGTATAGCAAAGGTGACTGAGTTCAGACTGGGACATTTTAGAAGCTTTCTCTAGTAATTCCCCAAGGGAAATGGGGGTGAGGTCTTGACTGGGTTGAAACTGTAGCATTTCATTGATTGAATCTGCAGTAATTGTGAAGAGAACAGTTTGATTGGGGGACATTATTGCTCTGAGGGTGGGATTATAATTGGCTTGACATTGATGGATAATGTCAGGGAAAATGTGCACAGAGGGGAGCATGTACCTTGGGAGATTTGATTCCAAAATTCCTATGGTATCAGAGCCATTCATGTAATTGTCCCGACATTGACAAAATACTTTCAAGGAGCTTTTATCAGTTTCAAGGTCTTTTATTTGAAAATATTTATCTGCTAAGGGCAGATAATCCAAATCTCTATGAGTAGTGATAGGAGGTATATTGAGGGCCACGGGGGTTTCCATTTCTGGTTCTTGTGGATTCAGATATGAAAATGGGGTTTTCAAGTAGAGTTGGTGAAAACAGAGGGTCCTGGGAGTCTTCAATTTTAAATTCCGCAACTGAATTGTAATGAATTTTTGGGTTTTCAATGTAATCATAGAGGAAATCAAGTATTTACAGGGTTTCTGGAAGGAAACTGGTAAATACCTATATTTAAGTGACGGGCAATGGATTGCAGGTTCACTAGGTGAAAATTGTGGACTGGGGCGGCGTCGAACTGCAAATTTCAAGGCGGCTAACAGTTGGAGTACGAGCTAGTCAACTTCTACATTCTGGTTGCATGCATGAGTTTTCAGAATAAGGATGGAAAAATGTTTTAACTTTGGTTTTTATGCGAATTCAAAGCTTTTGGCGGGTTCGTGATATGGACAGGTGGCGTCAGCAAGGAGGCGACTTGACGTTTTGTCGTTAGCGGGAGGCGGTAAGTGGGTTTCATCACACCACTATTGGAGGGTAAGTGGTATTTGGGAGGGACCACGTGATTCCATACGCTGCTTGACACGTAGCAACGGTACAATTCATGAAACCACTCACCATCACACGCTAAAAGTCAACCATATAGGCCCGTGCGTTATGCGCAATGACCATCGGATCTACAGGATCCGATCGGATGGGGGTTAGGGAGATGAAGTGATTGGCAGATACAGAGGGCGGGCCCAACATAATTTAAAGAAATTAATCATATCGGGGGTGATTCGATTGGTTATAGAGTTATTAATTAGTCCGAATGACGTAATTAACCCTCATTAAATGGTGGTGATGTCAGGTTCTTAATTAACTACGAATTATTTAATTAATCCCATTTATTTTATTTGTTTTATGGTTATATTTAACCGAGGGGCGAGATATATAATAATTTGGGGTTCTGTATAATAATATAATACGGGCATGGGTAATTTTGTTTTATAGGGGAATTATATAATAAAAAGTTAGTGGTTAATATGACCAAAATGAATGGGAAAGCACAAAGTCCAATGTTTTCCAAAAGTATTTCATCATATAACATATTACTTAGGCTAAAGTGTATAAAAGGGTTTTTATGCAGATTTATTTCAATGTCCCTAAGTAAAATCCTATTTTACTTAGGAAAAGTTTTATCAAAGGAATGAATGATCTTATGGGGGGGTAATGTTGATGAAAGGGACTTAAGTACTTTAGGCATTTCCAATTATTGGGCGAGGGTCCGGTCCCTCCAAAAGTCAGAGAAATGCTCTAAGCCCCTCTAACTCTAGCAATTACCTTTAGCACTTAGGGAATTAGTGAATATTTTAGGGGAATGAGTAGGGAAGTTAATTATTTTGACTTTGAAAGTTAACGTGCCTTTCTATGTGATACATGCCTTTGCCTAGTGATGAAGTAAAAGATTTAAACATTTAAACTTATCATTCACCACACATTTATTTTGCAACCATCATCTACTTACCCTACCTACTTTATCCTAGCATTTTCACTTCTTTATTAGGGTGCACTTAGACTGGAAAACCCTTATCAAACTTTCTTTTCTTTTACATGGTGATGCCTATCTAAGTCTACACTTATTACATCCAAGGGCTCAAATTAAATTGTTGAACTCCTTATTCACTCTACCTATTTACTTATTTGCCAAGTTTACACTGTTTGGTCAGATATTTATTCTCTATTTCTAAAACATGAAATTGAAAACATGAAATAACCAAGTTTAAATTGTTTGGTTACCATGGATTGTGGCATAGGTAACAAGTTGCACACAATCATTATTGTACAAAGTAAAATAGTAGTGGAATTTGGTCTTGCACACTTTCCTGGTCTTTTATTTTTGTTGGGGTTCATTTTCCTTCATTTTTTGACCTCTTTTTTATTCTTTTTACCCTTTGATTTTTCTTTTAGGGTATACCCTCTTTACATTTTTTAATTTTTTTATTTTGATTTTTTTTTATTTTTTTACAAATGTGGAAACCCTTTGCAACAAGTAAAGGTATGAACATATTTCAAAACTAAACCAAGTCAATCATGATATATGACACCTATTGGTATAGGGGCATAACAGAAATAAAAGAAAATAGGAGAAAAGGAAGATGAAGAGACATAGATTTGCATGATAAGGAAATTAGGCGGAAAATGAAGAAAATAGAGGCATCAATGATAAAAATGCTTCAGAGAAACAATTGTTAGCCTTTTGATAGTTTCTGGGTGGAGCTCTCTTGTAATCTGTAATTCCCTCATACTCTTACACTCAGAGTATTCTTGGAGAATTCTCAGATCACTTTAGCATACATTGGATTTGGAGAAAGAAGTAAAATAAAAGCAGAGAAGCACAAGGGAATGACTGAATCAACAACTACAACTAGATTTCTTTGCAAGTAACATGTTTCATGTGTGATTTCCTTATTCATTTCTGTATTTATGGTACATTCATATGATTCATTGGTTATGTGTTATCATTGGCATGGATATTTTCCTAGATTGACAACAGTCTTAACCTTTCAACAATGTAAACTTTGAAACGAGAACTATAAACTCAAAACGGGAACTCTGGCCAAAAAACCCCAAAAAAACATCAAAAACAGTGCTCAAAAGGAAAAGTGTGTATACTGGAACGATGTTTTTATTTTTTAGGCGTCAATTTTGAACATGTTTTAAAATTGGCAGTGACTACAAAATTTACTATGAAATTTTCGTGCAAAATATAGCTTCAAAATGAAAGTGATGACACTGGAACAATGATTTTTTTTTTAGGGTCAATTTTCAGTATTTTAAAAAAATGCTAATAAAACCAAATTTCTATGTGTCAAACAAAGTTGTTTATGCGGGAAAAAACACACTAATGTTTTTGGTAGAATATCATTTTTCTTTCCTAAGTATAAATTTAACATGTTTTCAACCATAACATGCTAGATACAAAAAAAATTGAAATTTTTTCAACTATAAAATAAAAAAACCATGACATTATGAACAAATTACATCACTAAATGCATTCAAAAGTCATTATTTATATATTGAATAAAACATATTTTATATCTCTAATTTAATATTGCATTGTAGATATTTTAAACAATAAAATTTATCATAACTAAGACATATAATCCAACAACATAAAAATGCCTCATAACTTCTCATTTAACACCATATGGAAAACATTAATTTTATTTGAAGATATGATGCATACATCAGTTATATAAACTGTCTTAAACAATTATTCAAAATCACTCAGGTTTTCTGGCACACCATCAGAATTCACATCTTCAGATGAGTGACTGGATGCTGACGAAGATGTTCCATATTCTTCTCTTTCATCAACTAGTGCCCCATCTAAGTCCACATGCATGCCCAACATTTCAGGTTTCAAAATTCTTCTAGATCTACGACTGGTTTCAGGTGACTCCCATGTCAACACTATTCCTTCTGGTAACAACCTTTTCAGAATCTCTATCGTCTTGAAGCGAAGAGTTCCTCTCTTTGTTTAATTGAAGTCATAAAGAAGTATGTCTACATCCTCCAATTTTAATATGTCTGTGCGGCGGCGATTTACATTTGTACCCTTTCTTTTTCTTTTTCCGCCATTTTTTTTGTCAACTACCATCTCTGGCTTATACACAGCATTGAATGGGTGTGTATTTGTGGCATACCAATGTACTTCAACACTTGTAACATCCTCATTTTCTGTAAAGACGTTTATAACTTTAGCAACCCAAAATGGATAGCCATTGGGATCTCCATCTGCTAGCACTGCAATCATGCAACCCTCCTTAATATCCTGTACTGAACCCCTATAAAGGTCTTCCATGGCTTCACGTTGTGCACGAGATATTCTGGAACCAATATACATCTCTCTTTCCTCTGCCTGTGAAGAATTAATAATACCTTGAGATTGTTGTTGTTCAACAATGTTTACTTCCTCATGTTCATTCAACACATTATGTAGCCAAATAAATGGATTTTTCAAAGGTATATCTTCATTTATTGTTGTCGAAATGATATCACTTTGATTATTGAAAAACGACTCCCACCAAACTGAATCAGCAATGTCAAAGTACTCATATGTATATCTAATACATTTTTTAATTTCTTCCAGGCAATCAGAATAATTTATAGCCCTGTTCTGTCTACGTGCATTCTGAACTTCACCAACTGATTGTAATAACAATATTTTTGATGCAAATATTGGATGATCTAGAATGAACTTCAAAAATTGCAATCCTGATGACGGTGCCCATTCTGTAGTAGTTGAATACTTCTTGCCCCATATTAGTGTTTTCCCATCAATTTTTTTGATACGAAATTGATGTTGGAAGCTAATTTCATTAAGTTGTTTAATGCATTTCCCCTCACCATATGATCCTAGAATAAACCTTCGCATGTCAATAGTTTCTTCCAACACATCAAAAGTAGGCTCTGGCATGTATGATTTCTTAATACATTCAATTAGTGATGGCAAGCTCCCAACTTCCTTCCTCCTCAATGTGACTGAAAAACGACTGAACATCTGATCAATATGGTCATGAGTGTGCCCAACAAGAAGGAAACCAACCTTTACCTTTTGAAAAATTCTCAATTCAACAAGCATGTTTAGATATCCAAAAACAACCTGATTTTTGTTTTCACGGCAAGTGTTGTCCAATTGTAGATACAAAACTTCAGGAAGATTACCAGACCAATGAGAAATCACATCATGAATTATGGTTATGGTCAGATTTGCATCATTATGAATATTTGGAGCTGTGAAGTACACCCTTGGCAACATTTTCCCATTGAAGACCATACAACCGACCAAGTGAAATTGAATAAAGTTTTCCTCCTGTAAATTTTTGGGTGTGCGAACAAAATGTGGTAAAAGTGTTTTCTTCTAGTCCATACCATCAATTATCAAACCCAAATATTTATTCGGATTACCATAACACTTCTTTTGTTGCTTGTACAACTTATTCCTTTCGTTTGTTTGTTGTTTACGATGCTCCTGAAGTTGTTTGACAATTAAATCTACACAACATAAAAGAGATTCATTAAGAAATATGTTTTCATAGTTGATGACTATACAATTTTAAAAGTTAAAGTTATGAACGCTTACCTCTTTCTGAGCCTTCAAATTTGTCCCTTTTTGATTTAAGAGAAGCACATGTACTGCAAATCCCCATCCTTGTCTTCTTAGGAATACGGACATTGTTGAATTCTTTCTTCCATACCTTCACAAAATATTGATATGTAATAAACTGGCCATGTCCCTCAGCACCTTCTGCATATTCTTTGTATAAGTTGTAGATTTCTCGTCTTGAAAAATTATCTGGAATATGTATTGTCTCTCCATTTGGCATACACTCTCCATGCTTTGAAAAAAAATCTTTCATCCATGACATTGTAGTATTTGATAAAGGACTAAATTGTCTTTTATGACGTACTTCTGAATAAAATGTGGGATCCTTTTCCAAATTTTCTTGAATTCTCGAGAGACGAAAATTCCCAATCGAATGAAACATTTTGAAACCTTTTCTATAGATAAAAAAGTCCCAATATGATAATCATAACCTGACAATGTAGATTGTATGCACCCAACTAAATATGAATTTTGCATGCTTTTATTCATTGACAAATATCTCTTCCTGCTTTCTAATGCAAATTTGAAATCCATATGTTTCAAGCAATCTTTTTGGCAGCATTCACTTGGAATGAGATCACTGATAGAACTTCTTCTCGTCAGATATTCTGCTCTACCCCTTGTATAACTAGAACAACTTGCATTGATACGAAAAGGTCTTCTCCTACTCCTTGATACAATGTTTCTTGGCAACATCTCCATCATTTGATCATCATTTGTATAAGGCTTTTCATCATCATTAAGAGGAATGTTATCCACACTATGATCAGCTCTGCTTTTCAAATATTGACTTGGAGGATATTCTTCATCTTCTACTTCTTCAGTGCTACTGTCGTAGTCCTTAGAATTCAGACTGAATGGAAAATCTGACTCGATGTTTAATGGATATTCTTCCTCATATGCATTGCCAGTGCTACTCTCATAGTCCATAGAATTAGGACTACGTTGAAAATGTGACTGTTTACTTATTGAAGATGCTACATCCCGTCCTTTGTCACTGCTACCTTTATACTCATTAGAATTAGGACTAAGTGCATCATCCTGTCCTTCATCACTGCTGCTCTCATAGTCTGCAGAATTAGGACTAAGAGGACATAGTGACACTCTATTATTTTGAAATTCATCATCACGCTCTTCATAACTATTTCTCTCATAGTCCGCAGAATTAGGACTAAGTGGACACTGTTGTACTCCAATCTTTTGAAATTCATCATCCCACTCTTCATCACTGCTGCTCTCATAGTCCTTAGAATTTGGACTAACTGGACGCCATGACACTCCATACTTTTGAAAATCAACATCATGCTTTTCATCACTACTGCTCTCATAGTCCTTAGAATTAGGACTAAGTGGACACTTTGACACTCCATACTTTTGAAAATCAACATCATGCTTTTCATCAGTGCTGCTCTCATAGTCTTCAGAATTAGGACTAAGTGGACACCGTGACACTCCATTCTTTTGAAATTTTCCATCATGCGCTTCAAAACTGCTGCTTTCATAGTCCTCAGAATTAGGACTAAGTGGACACCGTGACACTCCCTTCTTTTGAACTTCACCATTATGCTCTTCAAAACTGCTGCTCTCATAGTCCTCGGAATTAGGACTAAGTGGACACCATGACACTCCCTTCTTTTGAACTTCACCATTATGCTCTTCAAAACTGCTGCTCTCATAGTCCTCGGAATTAGGACTAAGTGGACACCGTGACACTCCATTCTTTTGAACTTCACCATCATGCTCGTCAAAACTGCTGCTCTCATAGTCCTCATAATTAGGACTAAGTGGACACCGTGACCCTCCATTCTTTTGAACTTCACCATCATGCTCTTCAAAACTGCTACTCTCATAGTCCTCAGAATTAGGACTAAGTGGACATCGTGACACTCCGTTCTTTTGAACTTCACCATCATGCTCTTCATCACTGTGGCTTTCATACTCCTTAGAAGTAGGACTAAGTGGAATCTATGACTCTTTATTTATTTGAAATTCTCCATCCCCTCTTTCATCAGTGCTGCTCTCATAGTCCTTAGAATCAGGACTAAGTGGAAGAAGTGACTTTCTATTCATAGTGGAAGAATTCCCACTATGTTCATCAATATGAATAGAGTTGTTACGCGATGAAGAAGTTGATGGCGTATAAATCAAAAATTCACTATCAGAACAATCCATCCCTTTCAAATAGAAGATGTTGAATGATACAAATGGAGAGTCTCCTAAAGATATTATATAGCTTAAAGAATGAAATTTTCCCTCCAAAAAATTTCGTGAAAATATTTCCCTCCAAAAAGTTTCACGAAAATATTTCCCTCCAAAAAGTCTGTTAAATTTATTTACCTTTATTACTTTGTTCTACAATTTATTGGAAAATGTAAACTAAATTTCTTTATGAAATCATAATTAAAATTGTACACTACAACTTCTACATTAATTATTATAATAGTTAAACCATATAATATTCGCTTTCCAATACTACAATATTCACTTTATAATATTTTAAAACAAATTATCCCACATTCAACCCATTGTAAAACAAATCTATAATATTCACTTTATAATATTGTAAAACAAATTATCCCATATTAACCGTACAGTAAAACATCCTTGTAACTTCACTTACATATTAAAATTTCATTATCACTATTACTAACATCACATCCAGGCTAAAATCGTTGAAAGAGTCGTGAATTTGTGGAGCATCTAAATCGCTATCAACAACATAATCAACGAAGAATTCTCGCAATTAAAAGGTAAGTTAAATTTCTTTTCTTGAAAACTTTTATATTAAATTAGTTTAATGAAAAATCGTGAGCATGGTGGGCCCAGTCAACCTCATTTTCTTCACACCCGTGGGTGCGCCCCACCCCCCTCGCCCGCCCGCCCGCCCGGCCCCTCCAGGCGCCCTAACAGCGCCCCCCCTCACCCGCCCGCCTGGCCCCTTCGGGCGCCCTAACAGCCCCCCTCACCTGCCTGCCCGGCCTGGGCCCCCTCACCCGCTCGGCCCACCCACCCCGTCCCCCCTCACCCGCCCGCCCGGCCCGGCTCAGGCGCCCTAACCCACCCGCCCCACCCCTCCGGGCGACCCACCCATGCCCCCCTCACCCGCTCGCCCGGCCCGGGCGCCCTCACCCGCCCGCCCAACCCCTCCCGGCGCCCTCACCCGGGCGCCCCACCCCTTTGGGCGGGCCAACCACCCACGGGCGCCCTCACCCGCCCGCCCCACCCACCCCCGGCGCCCTCACTCGCCCGCCGGCTCGGCACGGGCGCCCTGACCCGCCCGCCCCACCCACCCGCGGGCGCCCTGACCCGCCTGCCCGGCCCGGGGGCCCTAACCCGCCCACCCCACCCACTAGCGGGCGTTGTCACCTGCCCACCCCACCCACTCGCGGGCGCCGTCACATGCCCGCCCACCCCACTCACCCGCGGGCGCCCTCACCCACCCGCCCGCACGGCCCGGGTGCCCTCACCCGCCCGCCCCACCCACCCCCGAGCGCCCTCACCCACCCGGCCGGCCCGGGCGCCATTACCCGCCATCGCCCGCCCGCCCGCCCCACCCACCCTCCCTCAGCCCCAGCCGCCCACCTCACCCGCCTCCGCCCGCCCGCCTCACCCACCCTCCGCCCTCGGCCTCACCCAACCTCCCTCAGCCCAATGAGCGGGGCTCGTGCAGGCGCCACCCAGGACGCCCGCGCCCCCGCCCGGCAGGCAGCGCGATTTCGGGAATCGCCTCGCCTGCTGGGCGAGGGCGCAGCCAACCCGGGTGGCGCCTGCACGAGGGGGGGCACGAGGGGGGGGCGCCCTAGTGCAGATGCCACCCGGGCCGCCCGCACCCTCGCCCGGCAGGCAGGGTCGCCCTGCCTGCCGGGCGAGGCTGCGAGCGGCCCGGGTGGCGCCTGCACGAGGGGGCGCCCTCGTGCAGGCACCACCCGGGCCGCCGGCGCCCTCGCCCGGCAGGCAGGGCGATTCCCGGAATCGCCGTGCCTGCCGGGCGAGGGCGCGGCGGCCCGGGTGGCGCATGCACGAGGGGGGGCGCCCTCGTGCAGGCACCACCCGGGCCGCCCACGCCCTCACCCAGCAGGCAGGGCGACCTTGCCTGCCGGGCAAGGGCGCGGGCGGCCCGGGTGGCGCCTGCACGAGTGGGGGCGCCCTCGTGCAGGCGCCACCCGGGCCGCCCGCGCCCTCGCCCAGCAGGCAGTGTAAGGCCTTCGAGTTGCGGGTGCGACGGGCGCCGGCGAGTCTTCGTGCATGAGGGCGCGGGCGGGCACACACGAAACGACAATGCGACGGAGCTGCGGACATAATGCGACAATTGGTGCGACGAAAGGCGAGACACTTATGCGACTAAGTGTTGGACATAATATATATATATGCGATGGATTAAGACTTGAAAGCCGACTTGTGTAAAAGTCTTATGGGCGCATATTGGTGGCTTTGGGGGTTGGCCAAGTGGCTGCACACCCCATGTAAACCCACACTAAGATGTGTATATATGAATGAGCCTTGAGGCTCATTTCAACCAACGACTCTCATCACTTCTCTACGCATAAGAGGAAGGGGTAAAATAGAACTGCACAGATTTGGATAGGAGTTGCGCATACCTCATGCGCACTATCTAAGGTGCGGTTTTGGAGTTGTCTTGTGCCGGTTGAGGTGTGGGCAAGTGTGCCCGGGGTTCGGTATATGTGCAGATTTGTGCAGGACTTGGTGAAGAGGATTTAAGTGGCTCGGGTGAGCACTACGCTTTGTGCAAGGGTGCACATGTATTGTAAAAGGCAGGGTTGCCTCTCTGTTGTAATATTTGGCTAAGTGTAGACTTGGTTTGGCAAGGTACACTTGTACATTGTAAAACTGATATTCTTAATATATTGTCAGGCAGACTCACATTACGGGGAGTTGCCCCTCCCCTTTATACTTGTTGCAATTGTTGTTCTTGGTATAATTGCATGATGATAATGAATGAGTATGGGCTTCATTAAGTATAAAGGATAATTGTATGTTTACTTGGTTGCGAAACACAAGCTAAGTAATGTTAATGTGAAAGTAGGCGTAGTCCACGAATGTTAGTATTGGTGAAAAGAAAGCATTCGGTGGTGCCGCACCTTGCTACAAGTGGTTGGAAGACTACCGCAGGTGTAGGGGCGTGACAGGTGGTATCAGAGCTCGAACAGGTTCAGGTGTTGGATGGTGGAGACTAGATCACAAAGGAAGAAGAAGCTGTTAGAGATGGCAGCTGAGTCTCATGTTGGGTCTAGTCATGAAGACAAGACTTTATCACTTATGGAGAAAATGCTATTAAGGATGGAAGCCATGGAGTCTTCTTTGGATACAAGGGAGGACTTGCTCACTAAGGAGCGAGAGGCCAGCTCGAAGCTAAGGGAAGAATTTGATGAGCTCCGAACACAGCATGAGTACATTGATCTTATGTGTACACAACTCGAGATAAGGGTCAAAGAGGTCGAAGAAGCAAGGGATCAGGGTCTTGCAGAGATCATGAACTTGAAGGGATCTCTTGACAGGGTAAGAAAATCTCTTGATGAAGCCAAGGATGAGATCGCGGTGTTGAAGAAGGCCGTGAGGCATAACTCAGGTGGAGGAGTGCCTCATGTGAAGGTCAAGGAACCAGAATCTTATGATGGCACAAGGAATGCAAAGACTCTTGGCAACTTTCTATGGGACATGGAGCAGTACTTGGAATGGTTGAGTCTACCTGATGGTGAGACACAAGTCAAGGTGGCTGCTCAGTTCTTGACAAAGGATGCTAAGATGTGGTGGTGAAGGAGGGTGGATCAGATTGTCAATGGCAGTGCTGATGACATCACTTCGTGGGATGACATGAAGAAGGCTTTGCAGACCCATTTCAGTCCTCAGGATGAAACGTGGGAAGCAAGGACGAAGATTAAGTACATCAAGCAAACCGGAAGCCTACAAGCATACCAGCGAGAGTTTGCAAGTGCAGCTCTGGAACTTCCCGACATGGCGGAGAGGGACAAGGTGTTCAACTTCATTATTGGGTTGAAGCCTTGGGCACGCAATGAGGTGAAGAGGCAGAAGATTAGGACACTTGAGGAGGCTTTTGCTGCGGTTGATAGGTTGGTGGATCATTATGATGAGACTTCTGATGAGAAAAAGAAGTCTGACAAGCCGAAAGAAAAGAAGAAGGATGATGCTTCGAAATCGAATGATGGTTTGAAGACGAAGAAACCTTTGAAGTGTTGGATATGTGCAGGACCACACATGGTGAAGAATTGTCCCTCTAAACCAAAGGTGGCCGCTATTGCACAGTCTGATGGAAAGAATGAAGATGCTTCTGTGGGGATGATGCAGATACTTGGTGATTCTGCTACTACGGAAGTGGCCTCTAGAAGGGCTCCTGAAAGGAACAAGTTGGAGTATGTTCGAATGAAGGTTGGAGGTGCTGATGTGCTGACTATGGTGGATAGTGGGGCTTCTCACAACTTCATGGGCGAAGATACTGCGAGAAGAATTGGGCTGAAGTTTGTACCGGCAAAAGGCACAAATGAAGAGAGTGAATTCTCCTCCTATTGAGATTCTTGGTATAGCTGAGAGGGTGGACACTACACTTGGTGAATGGACCGGGAAGGTGGACTTCACTATAGTGAGAATTGAGGACTATGAAGCTGTATTGGGGATGGAGTTCATGAAACAATTTGATGCTATGATCGTTCCACATTTGAAGAAGCTCTACATTTATGATGGAAGGGAAGATGTACCCATTGGTGTGCCAACCATTGGTGTGACAAGGCCTGATTGTAAATTGGGAGTGATGCAAATGGAGGATAAGGAGAAGGTGAACAAGCGGTTGTCTAGTGTTGAGACAAAGCTTGTGGAGCAGTCATTGGTCATCAAGACACTTTCAGATAGCATCTTGGATTTGACAAGAAGGCTAGAGTTGGTGGAGGATGATGATGATGATGATGAGGAGGAGGTATATGTGAGGCCGGATGTCCAGAGGGAAGACTGGGTTGCTTATCTACAAAGGATGGAGATTGAGGATCCTGATAGGTGGATCGAATTGATTAGTGAGGGAGAGCCTTCAGGCTCTACTCCCTCTACATCTTCTTAGATGGATGAAGAAGATGGGGCTCATTGTTAGCTGCTCATGGCAGTGAGTCCTTAAACATGTTTGAGCAGGTATGATTGATGCTGCAGGGATGGCTTAGCATAAAGCATCATGATATGTTGTAGATGAGATGGATGGAGTTTCCATGGACCTGAGCATGGATTATGGAGGAAGATTCTTGAGGAGTCAAGGATGTGGCAGATGTTTGAGGAACAACTGATGATGACATAAGGATGTTCACTCTCATGATTTGGGCATGACAGTTGGATTAGCTACCCAACTAGTTCAGACATGGGGACGCGTAGTGTACAGAGATGTGTTGGCATTGTGCTGGAGTATCATGACAGAGGTTCACATGGGGACACATGATGAGGTGGACACGAGATGTTGCAATGGAGATTGTGGCAGAAAGGTCGATGATCATGGATCGAGATGATATCTGATGGAGAGCATACCGTTTAGGTGCATACCTTGGTATGGTGATCTTGGTGGTAGTTGGTCACTAAGTCGAGGCATGATGGAGATGAGGCTCTACATATGTTGCAGGGATGTTTGCCTTATGTGGAGGAGTTGACATCATGGATAATGATGATCTTGGTGGATGGCTATCGGGATGGTATGTTGTCGAGGACGACAACAA
This sequence comes from Pinus tabuliformis, assembly GCA_031772625.1. Lineage (NCBI taxonomy): Eukaryota > Viridiplantae > Streptophyta > Pinopsida > Pinales > Pinaceae > Pinus > Pinus tabuliformis. Next base: position 1,207,024,172 of record CM062804.1, on the reverse strand, counting down.
TTTCAGGTGGAGGAGGATGTAAGGCCTTCGAGTTGCGGGTGCGACGGGGGCCGGCGAGTCTTCGTGCACGAGGGCACAGGCACGCGGTCGGGCGCACGAGCACGCACGAAACGACAATGCGACGGAGCTGCGGACATAATGCGACAATTGGTGCGACGAAAGGCGAGACACTTATGCGACTAAGTGTTGGACATAATATATATATATATGCGATGGATTAAGACTTGAAAGCCGACTTGTGTAAAATTCTTATGGGTGCATATTGGTGGCTTTGGGGGTCGGCCAAGGGGCTGCACACCACATGTAAACCCACACTAAGATGTGTATATATGAATGAGCCTTGAGGCTCATTTCAACCAACGACTCTCATCACTTCTCTATGCATAAGAGGAAGGGGTAAAACAGAACTGCGCAGATTTGGATAGGAGCTGCGCATAGCTCATGCGCACTATCTAAGGTGCGGTTTTGGAGCTGTCTTGTGCCGGTTGAGGTTTGGGCAAGTGTGCCCGGGGTTCAGTATATGTGCAGATTTGTGCAGGACTTGGTGAAGAGGATTTAAGTGGCTCGGGTGAGCACTACTCTTTGTGCAAGGGTGCACATGTATTGTAAAAGGCAGGGTTGCCTCTCTGTTGTAATATTTGGCTAAGTGTAGACTTGGTTTGGCAAGGTACACTTGTACATTGTAAAACTGATATTCTTAATATATTGTCGGGCAGACTCACATTACGGTGAGTTGCCCCTCCCCTTTATACTTGTTGCAATTGTTGTTCTTGGTATACTTGCATGATGATAATGAATGAGTATGGGCTTCATTAAGTATAAAGGATAATTGTATGTTTACTTGGTTGCGAAACACAAGCTAAGTAATGTTAATGTGAAAGTAGGCATAGTCCACGAATGTTAGTATTGGTGAAAAGAAAGCATTCGGTGGTGCCGCACCTTGCTACAAGCGGTTGGAAGACTGCCACAGGTGTAGGGGCATGACAGGTGGTATTAGAGCTCGAATAGGTTCGGGTGTTGGATGGTGGAGACTAGATCGCAAAGGAAGAAGAAGCTGTTAGAGATGGCAGCCGGGTCTCATGTTGGGTCTAGTCATGAAGTCGAGACTTTATCACTTATGGAGAAAATGTTGTTAAGGATGAAAGCCATGGAGTCTTCTTGGGATACGAGGGAGGACTTGCTCACTAAGGAGCGAGAGGCCAGCTAGAAGCTAAGGGAAGAATTTGATGAGCTCCAAACACAGCATGAGTACATTGATCTTATGTGTACACAACTCGAGATAAGGGTCAAAGAGGTCGAAGAAGCAAGGGATCAGGGTCTTGTAGAGATCGTGAACTTGAAGGGATCTCTTGACAGGGTAAGCAAATCTCTTGATGAAGCCAAGGATGAGATCACGGTGTTGAAGAAGGCCGTGAGGCATAACTCAGGTGGAGGAGTGCCTCATGTGAAGGTCAAGGAATCGGAATCTTATGATGGCACAAGGAATGCAAAGACTCTTGGCAACTTTCTATGGGACATGGAGCAGTACTTGGAACGGTTGAGTCTACCTGATGGTGAGACACAAGTCAAGGTGGTTGCTCAGTTCTTGACAAAGGATGCTAAGATGTGGTGGCGAAGGAGGGTGGATCAGATTGTCAATGGCAATGCTGATGACATCACTTCGTGGGATGACATGAAGAAGGCTTTGCAGACCCACTTCAGTCCTCAGGATGAAATGTGGGAAGCAAGGACGAAGATTAAGTACATCAAGCAAACCGGAAGCCTACAAGCATACCAGCGAGAGTTTGCAAGTGCAGCTCTGGAACTTCCCGACATGGCGGAGAGGGACAAGGTGTTCAACTTCATTATTGGGTTGAAGCCTTGGGAACGCAATGAGGTGAAGAGGCAGAAGATTAGGACACTTGAGGAGGCTTTTGCTGCGGTTGATAGATTGGTGGATCATTATGATGAAACTTCTGATGAGAAAAAGAAGTCTGACAAGCCGAAAGAAAAGAAGAAGGATGATGCTTCGAAATCGAATGATGGTTTGAAGACGAAGAAACCTTTGAAGTGTTGGATATGTGCAGGACCACACATGGTGAAGAATTGTCCCTCTAAACCAAAGGTGGCCGCTATTGCACAGTCTGATGGAAAGAATGAAGATGCTTCTGTGGGGATGATGCAGATACTTGGTGCTTCTGCTACTACGGAAGTGGCCTCTAGAAGGGATCCTGAAAGGAACAAGTTGGAGTATGTTCGAATGAAGGTTGGAGGTGCTGATGTGCTGACTATGGTGGATAGTGGGGCTTCTCACAACTTCATGGGCGAAGATACTGCGAGAAGAATTGGGCTGAAGTTTGTACCGGCAAAAGGCACAAATGAAGAGAGTGAATTCTCCTCCTATTGAGATTCTTGGTATAGCTGAGAGGGTGGACACTACACTTGGTGAATGGACCGGGAAGGTGGACTTCACTATAGTGAGAATTGAGGACTATGAAGCTGTATTGGGGATGGAGTTCATGAAACAATTTGATGCTATGATCGTTCCACATTTGAAGAAGCTCTACATTTATGATGGAAGGGAAGATGTACCCATTGGTGTGCCAACCATTGGTGTGACAAGGCCTGATTGTAAATTGGGAGTGATGCAAATGGAGGATAAGGAGAAGGTGAACAAGCGGTTGTCTAGTGTTGAGACAAAGCTTGTGGAGTAGTCATTGGTCATCAAGACACTTTCAGATAGCATCTTGGATTTGACAAGAAGGCTAGAGTTGGTGGAGGATGATGATGATGATGATGAGGAGGAGGTATATGTGAGGCCGGATGTCCAGAGGGAAGACTGGGTTGCTTATCTACAAAGGATGGAGATTGAGGATCCTGATAGGTGGATCGAATTGATTAGTGAGGGAGAGCCTTCAGGCTCTACTCCCTCTACATCTTCTTAGATGGATGAAGAAGATGGGGCTCATTGTTAGCTGCTCATGGCAGTGAGTCCTTAAACATGTTTGAGCAGGTATGATTGATGCTGCAGGGATGGCTTAGCATAAAGCATCATGATATGTTGTAGATGAGATGGATGGAGTTTCCATGGACCTGAGCATGGATTATGGAGGAAGATTCTTGAGGAGTCAAGGATGTGGCAGATGTTTGAGGAACAACTGATGATGACATAAGGATGTTCACTCTCATGATTTGGGCATGACAGTTGGATTAGCTACCCAACTAGTTCAGACATGGGGACGCGTAGTGTACAGAGATGTGTTGGCATTGTGCTGGAGTATCATGACAGAGGTTCACATGGGGACACATGATGAGGTGGACACGAGATGTTGCAATGGAGATTGTGGCAGAAAGGTCGATGATCATGGATCGAGATGATATCTGATGGAGAGCATACCGTTTAGGTGCATACCTTGGTATGGTGAGCTTGGTGGTAGTTGGTCACTAAGTCGAGGCATGATGGAGATGAGGCTCTACATATGTTGCAGGGATGTTTGCCTTATGTGGAGGAGTTGACATCATGGATAATGATGATCTTGGTGGATGGCTATCGGGATGGTATGTTGTCGAGGACGACAACAATTTCAGGTGGAGGAGGATGTAAGGCCTTCGAGTTGCGGGTGCGACGGGGGCCGGCGAGTCTTCGTGCACGAGGGCACAGGCACGCGGTCGGGCGCACGAGCACGCACGAAACGACAATGCGACGGAGCTGCGGACATAATGCGACAATTGGTGCGACGAAAGGCGAGACACTTATGCGACTAAGTGTTGGACATAATATATATATATGCGATGGATTAAGACTTGAAAGCCGACTTGTGTAAAATTCTTATGGGTGCATATTGGTGGCTTTGGGGGTCGGCCAAGGGGCTGCACACCACATGTAAACCCACACTAAGATGTGTATATATGAATGAGCCTTGAGGCTCATTTCAACCAACGACTCTCATCACTTCTCTATGCATAAGAGGAAGGGGTAAAACAGAACTGCGCAGATTTGGATAGGAGCTGCGCATAGCTCATGCGCACTATCTAAGGTGCGGTTTTGGAGCTGTCTTGTGCCGGTTGAGGTTTGGGCAAGTGTGCCCGGGGTTCAGTATATGTGCAGATTTGTGCAGGACTTGGTGAAGAGGATTTAAGTGGCTCGGGTGAGCACTACTCTTTGTGCAAGGGTGCACATGTATTGTAAAAGGCAGGGTTGCCTCTCTGTTGTAATATTTGGCTAAGTGTAGACTTGGTTTGGCAAGGTACACTTGTACATTGTAAAACTGATATTCTTAATATATTGTCGGGCAGACTCACATTACGGTGAGTTGCCCCTCCCCTTTATACTTGTTGCAATTGTTGTTCTTGGTATACTTGCATGATGATAATGAATGAGTATGGGCTTCATTAAGTATAAAGGATAATTGTATGTTTACTTGGTTGCGAAACACAAGCTAAGTAATGTTAATGTGAAAGTAGGCATAGTCCACGAATGTTAGTATTGGTGAAAAGAAAGCATTCGGTGGTGCCGCACCTTGCTACAAGAGGTTGGAAGACTACCACAGGTGTAGGGGCATGACAGGTGGTATTAGAGCTCGAACAGGTTCGGGTGTTGGATGGTGGAGACTAGATCGCAAAGGAAGAAGAAGCTGTTAGAGATGGCAGCCGGGTCTCATGTTGGGTCTAGTCATGAAGTCGAGACTTTATCACTTATGGAGAAAATGTTGTTAAGGATGAAAGCCATGGAGTCTTCTTGGGATACGAGGGAGGACTTGCTCACTAAGGAGCGAGAGGCCAGCTAGAAGCTAAGGGAAGAATTTGATGAGCTCCAAACACAGCATGAGTACATTGATCTTATGTGTACACAACTCGAGATAAGGGTCAAAGAGGTCGAAGAAGCAAGGGATCAGGGTCTTGTAGAGATCGTGAACTTGAAGGGATCTCTTGACAGGGTAAGCAAATCTCTTGATGAAGCCAAGGATGAGATCGCGGTGTTGAAGAAGGCCGTGAGGCATAACTCAGGTGGAGGAGTGCCTCATGTGAAGGTCAAGGAATCGGAATCTTATGATGGCACAAGGAATGCAAAGACTCTTGGCAACTTTCTATGGGACATGGAGCAGTAATTGGAACGGTTGAGTCTACCTGATGGTGAGACACAAGTCAAGGTGGTTGCTCAGTTCCTGACAAAGGATGCTAAGATGTGGTGGCGAAGGAGGGTGGATCAGATTGTCAATGGCAATGCTGATGACATCACTTCGTGGGATGACATGAAGAAGGCTTTGCAGACCCATTTCAGTCCTCAGAATGAAACGTGGGAAGCAAGGATGAATATTAAGTACATCAAGCAAACCGGAAGCCTACAAGCATACCAGCGAGAGTTTGCAAGTGCAGCTCTGGAACTTCCCAACATGGCGGAGAGGGACAAGGTGCTCAACTTAATTATTGGGTTAAAGCCTTGGGCACGCAATGAGGTGAAGAGGCAGAAGATTAGGACACTTGAGGAGGCTTTTGCTGTGGTTGATAGATTGGTGGATCATTATGATGAGACTTTTGATGAGAAAAAGAAGTCTGACATGCCGAAAGAAAAGAAGAAGGATGATGCTTCGAAATCGGATGATGGTTCGAAGATGAAGAAACCTTTGAAGTGTTGGATATGTGCAGGATGACACATGGTGAAGAATTGTCCCTCCAAACCAAAGGTGGCGACTATTTCACAGTCTGATGGAAAGAATGAAGATGCTTCTGTGGGGATCATGCAGATACTTGGTGCTTCTGCTACTACGGAAGTGGCCTCTAGAAGGGATCCTGAAAGGAACAAGTAGGAGTATGTTCGAATTAAGGTTGGAGGTGCTGATGTGCTGACTATGGTGGATAGTGGGGCTTCTCACAACTTCATGGGTGAAGATACTGCGAGAAGAATTGAGCTGAAGTTTGTACCGGCAAAAGGCACAAATGAAGACAGTGAATTCTCCTCCTATTGAGATTCTTGGTATAGCTGAGAGGGTGGACACTACACTTGGTGAATGGACCGAGAAGGTGGACTTCACTATAGTGCAGATTGATGACTATGAAGTTGTATTGGGGATGGAGTTCATGAAACAATTTGATGCTATGATCGTTCCACATTTGAAGAAGCTCTACATTTATGATGGAAGGGAAGATGTACCCATTGGTGTGCCAACCATTGGTGTGACAAGGCCTGATTGTAAATTGGGAGTGATGCAAATGGAGGATAAGGAGAAGGTGAACAAGCGGTTGTCTAGTGTTGAGACAAAGCTTATGGAGAAGTCATTGGTCATCAAGACACTTTCATATAGCATCTTGGATTTGACAAGAAGGCTAGAGTTGGTGGAGGATGATGATGATGAGGAGGAGGAGGTATATGTGAGGCCGGATGTCCAGAGGGAAGACCGGGTTGCTTATCTACAAAGGATGGAGATTGAGGATCCTGATAGGTGGATGAAATTGATTAGTGAGGGAGAGCCTTCAGGCTCTACTCCCTCTACATCTTCTTAGATGGATGAAGAAGATGGGGCTCATTGTTAGCTGCTCATGGCAGTGAGTCCTTAAACATGTTTGAGCAGGTATGATTGATGGTGCAGGGATGGCTTAGCATCAAGCATCATGATATGTTGCAGATGAGATGGATGGAGTTTCCATGGACCTAAGCATGGATTATGGAGGAAGATTCTTGAGGATTCAAGGATGTGGCAGATGTTTGAGGAACAGTTGATGATGACATAAGGATGTTCACTCTCATGATTTAGGCGTGACAGTTGGATTAGCTACCCAACTAGTTCAGACATGGGGACGCGTAGTGTACAGAGATGTGTTGGCATTGTGCTAGAGTATCGTGACAGAGGTTCACATGGGGACACATGATGAGGTCGACACGAGATGTTGCAATGGAGATTGTGGTAGAAAGGTCGATGATCATGGATCGAGATGATATCTGATGGAGAGCATACCGTTTAGGTGCATACCTTGGTATGGTGAGCTTGGTGGCAGTTGGTCACTAAGTCGAGGCATGGTGGAGATGAGGCTCTACATATGTTGCAGGGATGTTTGCCTTATGTGGAGGAGTTGACATCATGGATAATGATGATCTTGGTGGATGGCTACCGGGATGGTATGTTGTCGAGGACGACAATGATTTCAGGTGGAGGAGGATGTAAGGCCTTCGATTTGCAGGTGCGACGGGCGCCGGCGAGTCTTCGTGCAGGAGGGCACGGGCGGGCGCGCGGGCACGCACGAAACGAAAATGTGACGAAGCTGCAGACATAATGCGACAATTGGTGCGACGAAAGGCAAGACACTTATGCGACTAAGTGTTGGACATAATATATATATATATATGCTATGGATTAAGACTTGAAAGCCGACTTGTGTAACAGTCTTATGGGGGCATATTGGTGGCTTTGGGGGTCAGCCAAGGGGCTGCACACCCCATGTAAACCCACACTAAGATGTGTATATAGGAATGAGCCTTGAGGCTCGTTTCAACCAATGACTCTCATCACTTCTCTATGCATAAGAGGAAGGGGTAAAACAGAACTGCGCAGATTTGGATAGGAGCAGCGCATAGCTCATGCACACTATCTAAGGTGCTATTTTGGAGCTATCTTTTGCCAGTTGAGGTGTGGGCAAGTGTACCCGGGGTTCGGTATATGTGAAAATTTGTGCAGGACTTGGTGAACAGGATTTAAGTGGCTCGGGTGAGCACTACTCTTTGTGCAAGGGTGCACATGTATTGTAAAAGGCAGGGTTGCCTCTCTGTTGTAATATTTGGCTAAGTGTAGACTTGGTTTGGCAAGGTACACTTGTACATTGTAAAACTGATATTCTTAATATATTGTCGGGCAGACTCACATTACGGGGAGTTGCCCCTCCACTTTATACTTGTTGCAACTGTTGTTATTGGTATAATTGCATGATGATAATGAATGAGTATGGGCTTCATTAAGTATAAAGGATAATTGTATGTTTACTTGGTTGCGAAACACAAGCTAAGTAATGTTAATGTGAAAGTAGGCGTAGTCCACGAATGTTAGTATTGGTGAAAAGAAAGCGTTCGGTGGTGCCGCACCTTGCTACAAGCGGTTGGAAGACTACCGCAGGTGTAGGGGCGTGACAGGTGGTATCAGAGCTCGAACAGGTTCGGGTGTTTGATGGTGGAAACTAGATCGCAAAGGAAGAAGAAGCTGTTAGAGATGGCAGTCGGGTCTCATGTTGGGTCTAGTCATGAAGCCGAGACTTTATCACTTATGGAGAAAATGTTGTTAAGGATGAAAGCCATGGAGTCTTCTTGGGATACGAGGGAGGACTTGCTCACTAAGGAGCGAGAGGCCAGCTCGAAGCTAAGGGAAGAATTTGATGAGCTCTGAACACAGCATGAGTACATTGATCTTATGTGTACACAACTCGAGATAAGGGTCAAATAGGTCGAAGAAGCAAGGGATCAGGGTCTTGCAGAGATCGTGAAATTGAAGGGATCTCTTGACAGGGTCAGCAAATCTCTTGATGAAGCCAAGGATGAGATCGCGGTGTTGAAGAAGGTCGTGAGGCATAACTCAGGTGGAGGAGTGCTTCATGTGAAGGTCAAGGAACTGGAATCTTATGATGGCACAAAGAATGCAAAGACTCTTGACAACTTTCTATGGGACACGGAGCAGTACTTGGAACAGTTGAGTCTACCTGATGGTGAGACACAAGTCAAGGTGGCTGCTCAGTTCTTGACAAAGGATGCTAAGATGTGGTGGCGAAGGAGGGTGGATCAGATTGTCAATGGCAGTGCTGATGACATCACTTCGTGGGATGACATGAAGAAGGCTTTGCAGACCCATTTCAGTCCTCAGGATGAAACGTGGGAAGCAAGGATGAAGATTAAGTACATCAAGCAAACCGGAAGCCTACAAGCATACCAGCGAGAGTTTGCAAGTGCAGCTCTGGAACTTCCCGACATGGCGGAGAGGGACAAGGTGTTCAACTTCATTATTGGGTTGAAGCCTTGGGCACGCAATGAGGTGAAGAGGCAGAAGATTAGGACACTTGAGGAGGCTTTTGTTGCGGTTGATAGATTGGTAGATCATTATGATGAGACTTCTGATGAGAAAAAGAAGTCCGACAAGCCGAAAGAAAAGAAGAAGGATGATGCTTCGAAATCGGATGATGGTTCGAAGACGAAGAAACCTTTGAAGTGTTGGATATGTGCAGGACCACACATGGTGAAGAATTGTCCCTCTAAACCAAAGGTGGCCGCTATTTCACAGTCTGATGGAAAGAATGAAGATGCTTCTGTGGGGATGATGCAGATACTTGGTGCTTCTGCTACTACGAAAGTGGCCTCTAGAAGGGATCCTGAAAGGAACAAGTTGGAGTATGTTCAAATGAAGGTTGGAGGTGCTGATGTGCTGACTATGGTGGATAGTGGGGCTTCTCACAACTTCATGGGCGAAGATACTGCGAGAAGAATTGGGCTGAAGTTTGTACCGGCAAAAGGCACAAATGAAGACAGTGAATTCTCCTCCTATTGAGATTCTTGGTATAACTGAGAGGGTGGACACTACACTTGGTGAATGGACCGGGAAGGTGGACTTCACTATAGTGCGGATTGATGAATATGAAGCCATATTGGGGATGGAGTTCATGAAACAATTTGATGCTATGATCGTTCCACATTTGAAGAAGCTCTACGTTTATGATGGAAGGGAAGATGTACCCATTGGTGTGCCAACCATTGGTGTGACAAGGCCTGATTGTAAATTGGGAGTGATGCAAATGGAAGATAAGCAGAAGGTGAACAAGCGGTTGTCTAGTGTTGAGAAAAAGATTGTGGAGCAGTCATTGGTCATCAAGACACTTTCAGATAGCATCTTGGATTTGACAAGAAGGCTAGAGTTGGTGGAGGATGATGATGATGAAGAGGTATATGTGAGGTCGGATGTCCAGAGGGAAGACCAGGTTGCTTATCTACAAAGGATGGAGATTGAGGATCCTGATAGGTGGATCGAATTGATTAGTGAGGGAGAGCCTTTAGGCTCTACTCCCTCTACATCTTCTTAGATGGATGAAGAAGATGGGGCTCATTGTTAGCTGCTCATGGCAGTGAGTCCTTAAACATGTTTGAGCAGGTATGATTGATGGTGCAGGGATGGCATAGCATCAAGCATCATGATATGTTGCTGATGAGATGGATGGAGTTTCCATGGACCTGAGCATGGATTATGGAGGAAGATTCTTGAGGAGTCAAGGATGTGGCAGATGTTTGACGAACAACTGATGATGACATAAGGATGTTCACTCTCATGATTTGGGCGTGACAGTTGGATTAGCTACCCAACTAGTTCAGACATGGGGACGCGTAGTGTACAGAGATGTGTTGGCATTGTGCTGGAGTATCATGACAGAGGTTCACATCAGGACACATGATGAGGTGGACATGAGATGTTGCAATGGAGATTGTGGCAGAAAGGTCGATGATCATGGATCGAGATGATATCTGATGGAGAGCATACCGTTTAGGTGCATACCTTGGTATGGTGAGCTTGGTGGTAGTTGGTCACTAAGTCGAGGCATGATGGAGATGAGGCTCTACATATGTTGCAGGGATGTTTGCCTTATGTGGAGGAGTTGACATCATGGATAATGATGATCTTGGTGGATGGCTACCGGGATGGTATGTTGTCGAGGACGACAATGATTTCAGGTGGAGGAGGATGTAAGGCCATCGAGTTGTGGGTGCGACGGGCGCCGGCGAGTCTTCGTCACGAGGGCGCGGGCGGGCGCAGGCACACACCAAACGACAATGCGACGGAGCTGCAGACATAATGCGACAATTGGTGCGACGAAAGGCGAGACACTTATGCGACTAAGTGTTGGACATAATATATATATATGCGATGGATTAAGACTTGAAAGCCGACTTGTGTAAAAGTCTTATGGGCGCATATTGGTGGCTTTTGGGGTCGGCCAAGGGGCTGCACACCCCATGTAAACCCACACTAAGATGTGTATATATGAATGAGCCTTGAGGCTCATTTCAACCAACGACTCTCATCACTTCTCTACGCATAAGAGGAAGGGGTAAAACAGAACTGCACAGATTTGGATAGGAGCTGCACATAGCTCATGCGCACTATCTAAGGTGCGGTTTTGGAGCTGTCTTATGCTGGTTGAGGTGTGGGCAAGTGTGCCCAGGGTTCGGTATATGTGCAGATTTGTGCAGGACTTGGTGAATAGGATTTAAGTGGCTCGGGTGAGCACTACACTTTGTGCAAGGGTGCACATGTATTGTAAAAGGCAGGGTTGCCTCTCTGTTGTAATATTTGGCTAAGTGTAGACTTGGTTTGGCAAGGTACACTTGTACATTGTAAAACTGATATTCTTAATATATTGTCGGGCAGACTCACATTACGGGGGGTTGCCCCTCCCTTTTATACTTGTTGCAATTGTTGTTCTTGGTGTTATACAGTAATTTGTCACCGTTTATCACCGTCCCTATTTCCCCTCTCACGTACATTGGAGGACTCATTCCGGGACTTGTGAGAAGTGACATAACCTGGAACCACTTGCATTATATTCCTCTAAGTGTGAGCTTCATATGCCCTGAAGACATCTCCTGCAGTATACACATAAAAACAACCCTTTTTGCATTAGCGGAGGTCCACAATGTACTTCCCACGCCAATGGGGGAAATCCTCTAAAGAGGGCGCACCAGTTGGCGCTCTGTCTCAGAGTCGCACTCGCGCCAACCCAGTTGGGTAAAGTTTTTAACGAACAAACTTCCGAAGGTTCTCCTTAACCCATTCACCAACTGAATCCATGTTGAGATAGGATGGTTTGGATTCGAATCTCCATAGAAGGGAAGTGGTTTGCCACCTTTCATGGAAGCTTCTAAGTGATAAAGCCAATCCCATGGAAATTGTGATTGATATTATCTCCTTCCCCTCTATCTATAAAAGCTCGTCTCTATGCCTTAGGCAAGCTAGTGCTAGTGATAGTAATAATTCCAGGAGTTCAAGATATTGAAGTTGCAAGAGCCTTCTTTGCATCGATAGGGCCAAGTCTAAGTGAGGAGATTCTTGTCACCAAGGAGAGAGAGGCCTGTTTCCCATCCCAACAAGCTTTGCAAGACTTTTGTAGCTGCTCACCCAGCCAAAGGAGGATTTGACGTCAGAACTATGGTTGTATTCTTCTTTGTTGTTTATCAATAATAGATGACTATCATTATGGTTCCACTCTCATTGTCCTTTGTGATGATTGATGTTGAGTTATATCTTTTCTGACTGATATATAATTGCATCTATTGGATTTTATGCTTGTATTTGTGTTGTTCTTTGCATGTGCAGGTGTCCAATCACGGAAATCGTGGGGATCATGACCGGCCAAAGCAAAAGAACGAGAACGACGTCTCTTCTACGAATATTAGCGTTGGAATCCAAGTAGGTTCTCATCATCCACCTTTAATTTGCAATTAGGAACTTGCGTGATAGCATTGTTTGATTGTTGCTAGACCCAGTCTGGGCTAGTAGGGATCGTCTCTGTCTGCAGAGGGGATTTACCTCCACAACAATTTGGCAACTCCACTAGGGAGTTAGCTTGTTGTTTGATTTGTAAACTTTAGACGGAGCCTGAAGTACGGCCAGATAGCCTTCAAAACGCTATTGCTTTGCATTAGCGAAGTAGATCAACGCCACTTCAGTCAATCTCCGGTTTGGTTTACGGACTAAACAACTTGGAGTTGTCTTGTCTCTTCGGTTCTCTTGTTTGATTGCTTAGATAGCTTTCTGGGTTGGATTTTTTGTTGTCTCTTGCTTCCTGGCCTGCCTGGATACTATTAACCAAGCCTTGGACCGCCTGTTTTTATTTTTGATCTAGCAAACTTGATTAGCGCGATTTTTTCCTTGACAGTCGCGCCAGTTGGCGCATGTTGCTCAAAGACAACCCGCGCCAATCCCTTTAAAGCGCGAGTTATAGCCTGACAGTCGCGCCTGGCCTGTCAACTTTTCCAGTTTGCTTATTTGCAAGCCCTCTGAGCTTGGATTTGTATCTTGCCACATCTTTTTCAATTACTGGTGTGTGTTTGATCCTTGTTTGACTGGTTTTCGACCTCCATCCTTCGAGTGTTTGCCTCTTTCCATCGATTTCACATTTCAGCCCTAGGGCATCTAGTGGCTTTGTGCATTGAGCCTTCCGTAGGAGTCTTGGGTTCTTTGATCGTCCAGTCGACTTTGTGATTACTCTTTTGCACTTGCTCAGTGGTTGTCAAAGCTTTTTATTGTTATTCAAGCGATTTGCTTCTTTTCCGCTTGGATTTCGCTTGGCTTCATTTGGGCTTAGATCACATAGCTCATAGAGGTCTTTGTGTTTTATTTTTGGTTTGAAAGACTGCCTTGGTGTTTTGGGGACTTGATTGCGTTCTCATTGAGTGAAATTTGTCTCCTTTACTCGGTGTTATTATCTCTCAAAATTTGTTTAGTGCACTTTGCCATTGAAAAGAAAACGAACAGTCTCTTTTGCGTTGAATTAGTTAATGGAAATTAGAGCTTTTCATTGATTAGTGACTTTAAAGAAAAGTTTCGTTTATTTCCATTAGCTGCATTAGAGTGGTTCTTGATTGTTTATGGTCATTTTTTTTTATTGAAAGCTTCTCAACTCTCTCGTAGTTAGTGTTCATCGAACGAAATGATACTTTTTGGCATATAGCTTGCATTTAGGGAATTGTGAGAGATTGCATACGGTAGGACCTGGAAATCGAAACCTAATTAAAGATCAAATGTAAAATGAACTGAATAAACTTAATAACGCATTGGAACTTAACGCAAACATCTAGAGGTCTAGGCTAGAGACGTGTACCGGCGTCGTTAAACCTAGTCACTCTTGTTTCACATTATGGTTGGGTGATTCCTCCTTTTGTGACTCAATAGTGGTCTAACACGGATTTGTGCTCCCACATACCGTCGAGTATATGGGGAGACCCCACTAGATTATCATCCTTGATCCACAGGAAGCCGTGTCTGCCGCCTTACAAGCCGTAACGCACCGAACACAGCATTCGGGAAGATTGACTGCCGTACGGAAAGTCCTTGGTTTTCATATGATTGCCAAGGTGTATATGCAGTTTTATGGGTTGTCTGGTAAACCCTTTGCCTAGTTTCTCCAGAGTAGTCACTTTTGATCCTTTTCGGACTCCTTAAAAGAAAAGGCTCACTTGAGCACTTGTCACTTCGGGCTCACAAAACATTCGAAGGCGACTAGAGTCACCTTTTTGTCCTTTTCTTGACTCTTAAAACATGAAAAGGTCAAGTTCAGTTCGTTTGTCTTAAAATTTATTTGGCCGCGTTCACATTTACTCGGTTAGATCTTGTTTGCGTTAGCTTGAGTAGGCTTCTTTTCGTTCTCAATGGCAACTTTTCCGGGGTTCACCAACCCAGGGATCCCCTCTGATGGGAACCCTGGTCATTTCGCTCCTTTTGGAAATGTTGGTGCTCCTTATATGGCGACGTTGTCCCTCCAAGGGTTAACTGTTGGGTTGCCGGTTTGGTTGTTCTCAACCTCTTTGGTCCCTGTCGTCTCACCATCTAGTCAAACCATCCCTCCACCTGAACAACATCATGTTGATTCTAAGGTGGATCTCTCCCCTTCTATGCCCACTTCTACGTCCTCATCTTCTACTTCACCTGGTGAAAGTCTAGATTCGAGTAACCAGGTGGCTAAGAAGAAGAAGAAGAAGACGAAGAAGAAGAAGGCTCCTAAGGGAGAGGTTACAAGTGCAGCTACCCCCTCGAGTACACCTGAAGTCGGGCCCCCTTCTACTCCTCCGCGGAAGGTCAAGTTTCCTTGTCGATTATGCAAGGAGGACCATCTTCTTCGCGATTGTCCTGGCATTCCCAGGGTACTAGAAGTATGGTCTCGCGATCCGGCCCGCCCCTCATCATCCTCTGAAGCTCACAGCGATGCTACCTTATCAGTTGGGAATGGTAAGGGAAAAGGGAAGATTCGAATCCCCTGCAGACTTTGTGAAGGCAATCATCCCCTTCACCTTTGTCCACTCATGGATAAAGCCTCCGTTGTCTTGGAAAGTCTTACAGCTCCTTCACCCCAACTTCCCGTTGGTTATCAACGTCTCTCTGTAGCCGCAGATCGTTCCCTTGCTTACAAAGAGATTGATTCATATTCTTCTCTTGTCCAGCCTTCTCTTCCCGAACCTGGCTGTGCCCAGCCTGTTCCAGACCAACCATTGGTCGGAAAGAGTGTCGACTAGAGTTCACCACCCGTCGATCACTCTGTTTCAGAAGAGCATCACTCCCATGTTCTTCTCCTCAGATTCTCCTGAGTTCGGAAATGACTCTCCTATCCCAGCTGCTCCCGAGTGTCCTGCTTCAGTTCCTTTAGAGCAGGGGGGCAATCATATGATTCCCCCACCAAGTAGTTCAGTCGTTTCCTTCGACTGGATTCGTTTGACTACCTCCCGCCTTCCATCCCATGTGCCTTTCTGGGTCACGGTACATGCCTATAATAAGGCGCCACCTGGCACTGTGTTGGATGAGGGAGCACCGGTTAGTCTTATGCCTGCCACTACTTGGCAAGCCTTGGGTTCCCCACAACTTGTGCCAGCCGCACCGAATCTGACGGCTTTTGACGGAGGAACTAGTCAACCATTAGGGATCCTTTCATAGTTCCCTGTTACTTTGGGAGGCAATACCGTCTATATAGACGTATCGGTTACCCAAGGTGCTTTAGACTTCAGTCTTCTCCTTGGCCGTGACTATGTTTATGCCATGGGGGCCCTGGTCTCTTCACTTTTCTGGGTGGTTTGCTTTCCACACGATGGAAGAATAGTGACGATAGATCAATTATCGTTCGTCTGTCCCCGGTTGCCTCCTACGCAGTTGTCATCCCCTCCCAGTTTTCATCCACCAGTTGCATCTGCCCCATCACAGATCAACTACGTGGCCACCTATCCCGTGCCTGGATCTAGTGATGCTGTCTTCGTGCATAGTGTCCTGGAGGCATTGGGCCCTGACTTCCAAGATGTTTGCCTTCCATCAGGAGTGGCATTCTTGGGAGCCTCAACTTCCTATTCATTATGGTGAAGTTCCATTGGAGCATAGTTCGTTTCCCTGTGTCAAGCTCCTTAAACAATGAAACTAGGTGTTGGAGCACAGTTCCTTGTCTTGTGTCAAGCTCGTTAAAAAATGAAACAAAGAGTCTCAAG
Organism: Pinus tabuliformis; assembly: GCA_031772625.1. Taxonomy (NCBI): domain Eukaryota; kingdom Viridiplantae; phylum Streptophyta; class Pinopsida; order Pinales; family Pinaceae; genus Pinus; species Pinus tabuliformis. The sequence continues at coordinate 1,207,007,992 of CM062804.1, read as the reverse complement.
GATAGTTTTGATCTTGTGGCGACCTCGTTAAAAAGCGAAACAATGTGTCCCGAGGATAGTTCTGATCTTGTGCCGACCTCGTTAAAAAATGAAACAAGGAGTCGAGCATAGTTCCTGATCTTGTGTCAAGCTCATTAAAAAATGAAACAAGGGTTATGAGGATAGTTCTTTTACTGTGTCAACCTCATTAAAAAATGAAACAACCCCTTTTCCCAATCGAGTCTTTGATTAAGATCTCGTAAAATCCAAGTTGAGTCTTTACAAGATCTCGAAAGTGAACCTTCATTCCATCCACTGTGTTGAATGCAATGAAGCTTGTGGGGCATGTCCCTCGTTTTGCATCATTATGCTGGGGGCATGCGAACTTATAACAAGCATAGTTTTTCGTTTCAAGCTTGTGTAAACATGAAACAGCATCCAAGCAAAGTTCTCCATGGTTCAAGCTTGTGTAAAAATGAACCCATACTCGATTTACATCTCGTGATTGTCGTTTATCCATTAAAATTAGATGAGCCTTGGTTGTTTCTTTCCATTGCCACCATCTCTTTGGCCGATCATATGCTTTCACTTGGTTGTTTATCCTTTCCTGAGGAACCGCAGCGATGAGTGGTTTTGTTAGCCAACCTCTTAACCATTACATGTTTTGAGTAGTTCCACCATTACTGGAACCAGTTGCTACCCTTTATATCACTCGTTCCTCCAGGACGAGTCACCTTTAAGCTCTTTTCTGACTTGTAAAATATGAAAAGATTGCCGAGTATTTTTCCCTTTTTGACTCGTTAAAGAGAATAAAAAATGGAGGTCTGCTTTCAGCTCTTTTCCGACCGTTTAAAGACGAAAAGATCGCCGAGTTACCCCTCTTGACTCGTTAAAATGTAAATAAGAGGCGGTCGCCTTTAAACTCTTTTCCGACCGTGTAAAAAACAAAAGATTGTCGGGTCTTTGTCGTTTCAGGCTCGTTAATGGTTACGAAATGACGTGATATCGATTGCTTTTTTACTTTTTCAGGTCGATGTCACTACATATGAAAAGTACTCCTCGATCGTAATGATCGGGCGGTTCTTTCGAGCATTGTTTTATACTTTTTCGGGCTCGCGAGACACAACTTTACGAAAAATGACACCCCTGGAGTTTACTTTTCTGCTGTCTTTTCAAACTCTCTAAGCATGAAAAGGCGTCAAGTTCTTCCTCTGTCAGGCTCGTTAAAACTTAATGACATCGGATTCTGTCGAAATGACGCCTTTCAAGCATATGCTATCCCCGTCAAGCTTGTTGATAAAAATAACCGGGGTACTCGCCAGAAATGGTGGGGAAAATGGAACCACAATTATTGTCGTGTCGGCAGTATGTCGCTCTAGAACATGGCACTTGTCTGCATTCATGTCTGGGTGGGGACATCTCATCTTCTTTTTACACTTGCCTCCATGGGTTTGGGTTATCCTATTTGACCTCTCATCTGCTCATTGCCCTGTCACCATGACCCCTGACCATTTGATGTCAAATACTGCCAAGTCCACTGTCGTGCCGCCAATATGTTCAAGAGAAGTTGACCTCTGCAGAATACTCAACCTCCCTCTTATACCTCACACAAAACATCTTATCCTTCTCTGTCTCGTGTCGATGATGTGGGAAACACTATGGCCCACCTTCGATCAAGGTCACTCCCTGTCGACTTCAGCTCATTATCCAGGAAGCTGATCTAGAGACTCCCTTCCGGTGCCTTGGAGCCTGCATGCCTCAATGGTAGGTTCTTCGTGTTCGATGAGAGGTTTTCATGATTGGCCTCCGATCAAATGATTCTACGAGTGTTCGATGCCAGCTCACTCATTCGCACGCCGTAGATTGTACCTATAGTACCTTGAGGGCCATTGTCATTATTGGTGGTACCTCTCACGTCTGTTAACAGTTTTCACTATTAGCTGGTAATCAGACGATGTTCATGCATGTTCGACTCCAACTCATGTATTCGCATGCCTGAACTTGTACTCTGTTCGGGTCGAGATGGAGCGCAAGACCCTGGATTTTGTTTGTTGGAATCCAGGCTGCGATTTGTGGCTTATTATGATCATTACATGACTCATTCACTGGATGGCTGCGACCATGCCTGAGTCTATTTATTGATCCTCACTGGATGGCTGTGCCCATACCTTGGATCTAGATTCTTGTGTGCTATGTTATGGATGGCTGCGCCCATACCACATATATCATGTACTTGAGATATCAGTTGTACTTCTTTACGCAGGTTCTCCGGTGGCAGTGTTTTCAGTTACGCATGTTCTTGTAAAACCATTTCACCCCTCTCTCTCCCTCGGGCCTCATGCTTTAGGGGGCATCTGTTATACAGTAATTTGTCACCGTTTATCACCGTCCCTGTTTCCCCTCTCCAGTACATTGGAGGACTCATTCCGGGACTTGTGAGAAGTGACATAACCTGAAACCACTTGCATTATATTCCTCTAAGTGTGAGCTTCATATGCCCTGAAGACATCTCCTGCAGTATACCCATAAAAACAACCCTTTTTGCATTAGCGGAGGTCCACAATGTACTTCCCACGCCAATGGGGGAAATCCTCTAAAGAGGGCGCACCAGTTGGCGCTCTGTCTCAGAGTCGCACTCGCGCCAACCCAGTTGGGTAAAGTTTTTAACGAACAAACTTCCGAAGGTTCTCCTTAACCCATTCACCAACTGAATCCATGTTGAGATAGGATGGTTTGGATTCGAATCTCCATAGAAGGGAAGTGGTTTGCCACCTTTCATGGAAGCTTCTAAGTGATAAAGCCAATCCCATGGAAATTGTGATTGATATTATCTCCTTCCCCTCTATCTATAAAAGCTCATCTCTATGCCTTGGGCAAGCTAGTGCTAGTGATAGTAATAATTCCAGGAGTTCAAGATATTGAAGTTGCAAGAGCCTTCTTTGCATCGATAGGGCCAAGTCTAAGTGAGGAGATTCTTGTCACCAAGGAGAGAGAGGCATGTTTCCCATCCCAACAAGCTTTGCAAGACTTGTGTAGCTGATCACCCAGCCAAAGGAGGATTTGACGTCAGAACTATGGTTGTATTCTTCTTTGTTGTTTATCAATAATAGATGACTATCATTATGGTTCCACTCTCATTGTCCTTTGTGATGATTGATGTTGATTTATATCTTTTCTGACTGATATATAATTGCATCTATTGGATTTTATGCTTGTATTTGTGTTGTTCTTTGCATGTGCAGGTGTCCAATCACGGAAATCGTGGGGATCGTGACCGGCCGAAGCAAAGGAACGAGAACGACGTCTCTTCTATGAATATTAGCATTGGAATCCAAGTAGGTTCTCATCATCCACCTTTAATTTGCAATTAGGAACTTGTGTGATAGCATTGTTTGATTGTTGCTAGACCCGGTCTGGGCTAGTAGGGATCGTCTCTGTCCGCAGAGGGGATTTACCTCCACAACACTTGGTATAATTGCATGATGATAATGAATGAGTATGGGCTTCATTAAGTATAAAGGATAATTTTATGTTTACTTGGTTGCGAAACACAAGCTAAGTAATGTTAATGTGAAAGTAGGCGTAGTCCACGAATGTTAGTATTGGTGAAAAGAAAGCGTTCGGTGGTGCCGCACCTTGCTACAAGCGGTTAGAAGACTACCGCAGGTGTAGGGGCATGATAGGCAGGGTCGCCTTGCCTGCCGAGGGAGGGCGCGGGCGGCCCGGGTGGCGCCTGCACGAGGGGGGGCGCCCTAGTGCAGGTGCCACCCTGGCTGCCCGCGCCCTGGCCCCGCAGGCAAGGCGATTCCCGGAATCGCCCTGCCTGCCGGGCGAGGGCGCGGGCGGCCCAGGTGGCGCCTGCACGAGGGGGGTTGTAAGGCCTTCGAGTTGCGTGTGCGACAGGCGCCGGCAAGTCATCATGCACGAAACGACGATGCGATGGGCTACGGACATAATGCGACGTTTGGTGCGGGGCGAGACACTTATGCGACTAAGTGTTGAAGCGACGACGGCTGACACAGGTGCGAAAATGCGCACACTTATTTGGAGCTATACATTGACCGATTCACTTGAGAAGCAAAGTATTGATGGACCTTGCACATGCGATGGATGAGACTTGAGGCCGATTTGAGTACAAGTCTTATGGGTGCATGGATAGTGGTTTTTGGGGTCGGCCAAGGGGCTGCACACCCCATGTAAACCCACGCTAGGTTGTGTATATATGTGGGAGCCTTGAGGCTCATTTCAACAACACTTCCTCTCATCTCTTCTACGCATAAGATCAAGACGTAAGTAAAAGTGCACAGAAATAAGGGGAGCTGCGCATATCTCATGCACTCCACTTGAAGGTGCACTTGAAGGTGATCTTGAGTCGGTCGAAGAGTGGGCAAGGTGTGCCCGAGGTGCGGTGGATGTGCAGATTTGTGCAGGACTTGGTGAAGAGGATTTAAGTGGCTCGGGTGAGCACTTCTCTTTGTGCAAGGGTGCACATGTATTGTAAAAGGCAGGGTTGCCTCTCTATTGTAATATTTGGCTAAGTGTAGACTTGGTTCGGCAAGGCACACTTGTACATTGTAAAACTGATATTCTTAATATATTGTCGGGCAGACTCACATTACGGGGAGTTGCCCCTCCCCTTTATACTTGTTGCAATTGTTGTTCTTGGTATAATTGCACGATGATAATGAATGAGTATGGGCTTCATTAAGTATAAAGGATAATTGCATTTTACTTGGTTGCGAAACACAAGCTAAGTATGTTAATGTGAAAGTAGGCGTAGTCCACGAATGTTAGTATTGGTGAAAAGAAAGCATTCGGTGGTGCCGCACCTTGCTACAAGCGGTTGGAAGACTACCGCAGGTGTAGGGGCATGACAGGGGGCGCCCCCTCGTGCAGGCGCCACCCGGGCCGCCCGCGCCCTCGCTCGGCAGGTAGGGCGATTACCGAAATCGTCTGCCTACCGGGCGAGGGCGCGGGCGACCCGGGTGGCACCTGCACGAGGCCCTGCCTGCCGGGCGAGGGCGCAGGCGGCCCGGGTGGTGCCTACACGAGGGAGGGCGCCCTCGTACAGGCGCCACCCGGGCCGCCCGCGCCCTCGCCTGGTAGGCAGGGTCGCCCTACCTGCCGGGCAAGGGCACGGGCAGCCCGGGTGGCGCCTGCACTAGGGAGGGCGCCCTCGTGCAGGCGCCACCCGGGCCGCCGGCGCCCTCGCCCGGCAGGCAGGGCGACCCCTGCCTGCCGGACGAGGTCGCGGGCGGCCCGGGTGGCACCTGCACAAGGGCGCGCTCTGTAAGGCCTTCGAGTTGCGGTGCAACGGGCACCACTGGAAACGTGCATGAGGGCGCGCGGGCAGGCGCATGGGCGGGCGCGCGAGTGGATGCACGGGCGCGCGGACGAAACGATGAAACGACAATGCAGAAGATATGCGACAATATATGCGACGAAAGGGAGACACTTAAAATATGACTAAGTGTTGAACATAATATATATGCGATGGATAAGAAGCTTGCAAAGCCGACTTGTAAAGTGGTTGTGGGCGTATGTTGGGGTCGGCCAAGGGGCTGCACACCCCATGTAAAACCAACGCATGAAAGTGTATATATGTGAGAGCCTTGAGCTCATTTCAACCATCGAATTCTCATCACTTCTCTACGCATAAGAGGAAGGGGTAAAGTGAAAGCTGCGCAGGTTTGGGTAGAGCTGCGCATAGCTCATGCGCACTATCTAAAGTGCAGTTTTGGACTTGTCTTGTGCCGGTTGAGGTGTGGGCAAGGTGTGCCCGGGGTTCGGTGTATGTGCAGAAATTGTGCAGGACTTGGTAAGGGGAATTAGTGGCTCGGGTGAGCACTATCCTTTATGCAAGAGGTGTACATGTATTGTAAAAGGCAGGGTTGCCTCTCTTTGTAATATTTGGCTAAGTGTGAGACTTGGTTTGGCAAGGCACACTTGTATATTGTAAAACTGATATTCTTAATATATTGTCGGGCAGACTCACATTACGGGGAGTTGCCCCTCCCCTTTATACTTGTTGCAATTGTTGTTGTTCTTGGTATAATTGCATGATGATAATGAATGAGTATGGGCTTCATTAAGTATAAAGGATAATTGCATGTTTACTTGGTTGCGAAACACAAGCTAAGTAATGTTAATGTGAAAGTAGGCGTAGTCCTCGAATGTTAGTATTGGTGAAAAGAAAGCGTTCAGTGGTGTCGCACCTTGTTACAAGCAGTTGGAAGACTACTGCAGCTGTAGGGGCATGACAGGTGGTATCAGAGCAGGTCTGAAGACTTGGATAAGTCTTGCAGGAAGCTGAAGCAAGTGTGCATACACTTGGAAGTTGGTGACAGGTACTTGCAGGTGAAGGAAACCATTTCACATGAAGTGGAACAAGGGTCGGTTCAGGTTGCAGGTGACTTGATAAAGATGTCTATCTTGCAGAAATTGGGTTTTACAACCTTTGAAGAATTTGAAGGAAGTCTACTTGAAGAGTCAAAGAAAGTAAGACAAGGATTTGCGAAATATGGCAAAAGGTTGTTTGAAACAAAGGATGCTCTTCATGCCTTGGTCAAGGAAGGGGTTTCTGACCGGAATAAGGAGGAAGCCTATCAACTTGCAAAGGAAATGGACTTGCTTGAAGCAGAACTCAAGGAACTAGAGATAAGACAGAAATTGAATCAGAAGAAGTTGGATTGCCTAGCTCTTGAGGTAAGGCATCTCAAGGCCTTGAAGGAGAAGGTTGAGTCTGATGGAAAGAATGAAGATGCTTCTGTGGGGATGATGCAGATGCTTGGTGCTTCTGCTACTACGGAGGTGGCCTCTAGAAGGGATCCTGAAAGGAACAAGGTGGAGTATGTTCGAATGAAGGTTGGAGGTGCTGATGTGCTCACTATGGTCGATAGTAGGGCTTCTCACAACTTCATGGGCGAAGATACTGCGAGAAGAATTGGGCTAAAATTTGTACCGGCAAAGGCACAAATGAAGACAATGAATTCTCCTCCTATTGAGATTCTTGGTATAGCTGAGAGGGTGGACACTACACTTGGTGAATGGACCGGGAAGGTAGACTTCACTATAGTGCGGATTGATGACTATGAAGCTGTATTGGGGATGGAATTCATGAAACAATTTGATGCTATGATTCTTCCACATTTGAGGAAGCTCTACATTTATGATGGAAGGGAAGATGTACCCATTGGTGTGCCAACCATTGGTGTGACAAGGCCTGATTGTAAATTGGGAGTGATGCAAATGGAGGATAAGGAGAAGGTGAACAAGCGGTTGTCTAGTGTTGAGACAAAGCTTGTGGAACAGTCATTGGTCATCAAGACACTTTCAGATAGCATCTTGGATTTGACAAGAAGGCTAGAGTTGCTGGACGATGATGATGATGGTGATGATGAGGAGGTATATGTGAGGCCGGATGTCCAGAGGGAAGACTGGGTTGCTTATCTAGAAAGGATGGAGATTGAGGATCCTGATAGATGGATCGAGTTGATTATTGAGGGAGAGCCTTCAGGCTCTACTCCCTCTACATCTTCTTAGATGGATGAAGAAGATGGGGCTCATTGTTAGCTGCTCATGGTAGTGAGTCCTTAAACATGTTTGAGCAGGTATGACTGACGGTGCAGGGATCGCTTGGCATCAAGCATCATGACATGTTGCAGATGAGATGGATGGAGTTTCCATGGACCTGAGCATGGATTATGGAGATAGATTCTTGAGGAGTCAAGAATGTGGTAGATGTTTGAGGAACAGCTGATGATGGCATGAGGATGTTCACTCTCATGGATTGAGCGTGATGGTTGGATTAGCTACACAACTAGTTTAGACATGAGGTCCGGAAGTGTGCAGAGATATGTTGGCATCGTGCTGGAGTATAAGGACAGAGGTTCACATAGGGACACATGATGAGGTCGACACGAGATGTTGCAGTGGAGGTTGTGGCAGAGGGGTCGATGATCATGGATCGAGATGATATCTGATGGAGAGCATACCGTTGAGGTGCATACCTTGGTATGGTGAACTTTGTGACAGTTGGTCACTAAGTCGAGGCATGATGGAGATGAGGCTCTACATATGTTGCAGGGATGTTTGCCTTATGTGGAGAGGTAGACATCGTGGATGATGGTGATCTTGGTGGATGGCTACCGGGATGGGATGTTGTCGAGGACGACAACGATTTCAGGTGGAGGAGGATGTAAGACCTTCGAGTTGCGGTGCGACGGGCGCCGGTGGAAACGTGCACGAGGGCGCGTGGACGGGCGCGCGGGCGGATGCACGGGCGCACGGACGAAACGACGAAATGACAATGCGGAAGATATGCGACAATATATGCGACGAAAGGGAGACACTTAAAATACGACTAAGTGTTGAACATAATATATATGCGATGGATAAGAAGCTTGCAAAGCCGACTTGTAAAGTGGTTGTGGGCGTATGTTGGGGTCGGCCAAGGGGCTACACACCCCATGTAAAACCAACGCATGAAAGTGTATATATGTGAGAGCCTTGAGCTCATTTCATCCATCAAATTCTCATCACTTCTCTATGCATAAGAGGAAGGGGTAAAGTGAAAGCTGCGTAGGTTTGGGTAGAGCTGCGCATAGCTCATGCGCACTATCTAAAGTGCAGTTTTGGACTTGTCTTGTGTCGGTTGAGGTGTGGGCATGGTGTGCCTGGGGTTCGGTGTATGTGCAGAAATTGTGCAGGACTTGGTAAGGGGAATTAGTGGCTCGGATGAACACTATCCTTTATGCAAGAGGTGTACATGTATTGTAAAAGGCAGGGTTGCCTCTCTTTGTAATATTTGGCTAAGTGTGAGACTTGGTTTGGCAAGGCACACTTGTATATTGTAAAACTGATATTCTTAATATATTGTTGGGCAGACTCACATTACGGGGAGTTGCCCCTCCCCTTTATACATGTTGCAATTGTTGTTGTTCTTGGTATAATTGCATGATGATAATGAATGGGCATGGGCTTCATTAAGTATAAAGGATAATTGCATGTTTACTTGGTTGCAAAACACAAGCTAAGTAATGTTAATGTGAAAGTAGGCGTAGTCCACGAATGTTAGTATTGGTGAAAAGAAAGCGTTCGGTGGTGCCGCACCTTGCTACAAGCAGTTGGAAGACTACCGCAGGTGTAGGGGCGTGACACCCTCCCTCGTGCAGGCGCCACCCGGGCCGTCCGCGCCCTCGCCCAGCAGGCAGGGTGCCGGGTGAGGGCGCGAGCAGCCCGGGTGGCGCCTGCACGAGGGCGCCCAAGCGGAGGGGGGTTCGGGTGAAGCGGGCGGGTGGGTGAGGGTGCCGAGCGGGGGGGCGTGTGAGGGCGCCCGGAGGTGTGGGGCGGGCGGGCGGGCGAGGGTGCCTGAAGGGGCGGGGCGGGCGGGTTGGAGTGGGCGGGTGAGGGGGTGCGGTAGGGAGCCCGGGCGGAGGGGGGTTCGGGTGAGGCAGGCGGGTGGGTGAGGGTGCCGGGCGGGGGGGAGGGCGAGGGCGCCCGAAGGGATGAGGGCGCCGGGAGGGTTGGAGCGGGTGGGTGAGGGGTGTGGTGGGGTGAGGGGGTGTGGTGGGTGAGGGGGTGCGGGGTGGGCGGGTTGGGGGAGAGGTAGGGAGCCCGGGCGGAGGGGGGTTCGGGTGAGGCGGGCCAGTGGGTGAGGGTTCCGAGCAGACGGGCGGGCGAGGGCGCCCGAAGGGGTGAGGGCGCCGGGAGGGTTGGAGCGGGCGGGTGAGGGGGTGCGGGGTGGGTGGGTTGGGGGAGAGGTAGGGAGCCCGGGCAGAGGGGGGTTCGGGTGAGGCGGGCGGGTGGGTGAGGGCGCTGAGCGGGGGGCCGGGTGAGGGCCCCCGGAGGGGTGGGGCGGGCGGGCGGGCGAGGGCACCCGGAGGGGTGGGGCGCCGGGAGGGTTGGAGCGGGCGGGTGAGGGGGTGCGGGGCGCGCGAGTTGGAGGAGAGGTAGGGAGGGCGCCCGGAGGGCTGGGTGAGGGCACCTGGGTTTGGGGCGGGGCAGGCGGGTGGGGCTGGGGCGGAGTAGGGAGAGAGTTGGGGCGGGCGGGCGGGTGAGGGCGCCCGGGCCGGGGAGGGTTGTGGGGGTTGGGCCGAGGCGCCCGGGCGATGGGGCGAGTGAGGGTGCCCGGGGTGGAGGGGTTGGGATGCTTGGGGGGGTGAGTGGGTGAGGGCGCCCATGCCGTGCGGGGGGGGGAGGGGTGGGTGAGGACGCCCGAGCAAAATGTTTTATTCGTGATTTACTTTTTTACACTGGAATGTTAATGCATGTCCTTTTGGAATAAGAGGGGCGGTGGGTGGGGAGATTGTTGATTAAAATTTATGATATATTTTCGTTGTTAATTTAAGTTAATATGTTTTTATTATTTACTGATTTATGTGTTTCTATTTTTCAGGAAAATGGCATCAAATAGAATTTCAGTGAATCTTTCTGGACCAAAGACTCATAAAGGTGCTTCTAAAAGAAACATTGGTGAACAAACTCCACCTGAGCTCATGACTACAAATCTTTCAAGTGCCTCAAGTGATAAGAAGATGATTTCAGACTGGAAGAATTCGAAAGAGGTGAAATTTCCATCAAGAATGTGGTATGTGAAAGAAAGAGAAAGCGCAAATGTGAATATATATCTATATATTGATATACCGAATGATAATGGAATTTTTGAGGTGATGGGAAGAGTCGTAGATATGTGTTCGGTACCGGACACTGAAGTTGTTTACGTACTTACAAAAGCTCCCAAGTCACATGAAAGGGTTAAATACCAACTATCATATTCATTGTATGACACGAGAGAGGTATCTACAAAGTTGTGTAGTCAAATCGTAAATGAGATGACACAAAACATTGTAAGTATTATTATTTATATTTGTATTTTGCGTTTTTGAAAGTGTCTCACTATATTTTTTAACTTTGTTTTTTATTGACATATGATATTTTGTTTGGCAGAATTTCATTGAAAGTTGTTCAATTAGGTTGGGAGGCATTCATTTCATTGAGAATGATATCATGAAAGTTGTCAGCAGTTTTTACTCAGTGTCAGAAGAAGATATGGAAAATAGGCAAAATGAAGTAATTGATAATGCTACAAAACTACATCCAAAGAATCAGAAAAAAAAGGTCTCTGGTGGATAAATCTAGCAAGGGTAAACAAGTTACTTTTGAGAACGATGAAGTTGAAATTGACGATGAAACATATGTTGTCATTACTAAATATGACATTGGAACTGAGAAGAGCCATAAAAATCCAAAAGTAACAATGCGCAAGAATAACTCTGGTGGGAATGTTATGACCAAGAAAAGTAAAGTTGATGATTTTGAAGCAGTCATTACCAGCAGTCAAGAACCTAGTGAAACTTCAAAAGAAAGCAGGAAATCATTACACCAGGAGTTGATTTAGAAGATGGCATTATCAAAACAAAACAAAATGTCATTCGAGAGAATTTGACAAAGAGAAACTTAATTGATGGTGGTCGCACATTTCAGCTTAATGTCATGCAAACCTATAAAGCAAGTGAAGGACAATGTCAATATCAAGTTAGAAAGCCACATCATCTGCATGTTCACAACTTGAAGACATTGATGAGGTACAATCCATATGCTCATGTGGTTAGTTATGTGATTCTTGTTGATCCACTTCAAGTTCCCAACAAAGAAGCATTTGATAAGTCAAAATGTTTTGAATACAATTATTATGTGCTTGGGGGGAACCATTCTGTAGAAGCTCAAAGACAATTGATGGAGGAATATCCTAATAACCCACGTTTTGAAACAATGAAATGTATCATCTACGCTGGTTTATCTGATACAGAAGCAAAGTTAGTGGCATGGGATCATAATTCAGATAATGAATATAGGATGTCTATGACTTTCATCCAAAGGGTTAGATTTATTCATAGTGAATTTGAAGAAAAATGTGGTGGGGATAGGACAAAAGTTACTGCAGATTTCCGAAAGGAATGTTGTATGGAAATAGGATATCAAATTGAAGAGAAAACCAATTCAAAAGGTGGAAAGGGCAGCAAACATAGTGTTTTATTTAGAGGTGTTGATAACATTTTCCAATTGGCATTTAGAACTGGAGATGTTTGGAGGTTGATTGATGAGATTTTTGGCATGTGGGAAGACATTGCCATTAAAAACCAGAAGGTCAAAAAGTCTAAGCCATTCATATGTGGCAACAGTAAATTAGCTCCTGAAATGAAGCATCTTCCAGAAGATATGACTATCACACCTTGGAGGGCGATGCAAGGAGTGAAAGATGAAAAAATTGTCAAAACAATATTATCTCGTGTGAGGTCAGGGGAATTATCATTGGAGGAAATGTCTGAAGAATTTCAGAAGTAAGTTTCTTGAAATATTTTTATTTATTTCTAGATTATAATTATATTTTAAATAAAACATGTTGTTCTTGGTAGTATTTGTTATACATATCATTATATTAACTTTTTGTTACTTTATCTATGCAGTCACAAAGTTTACATGAAAATTCAAGAACAAATGGTTAGATTGTTGAATGAAGATAGTTGGGATGATGTCGTACGCAACTATCCAGATTCAAGTTCTACATCAACATTAAAAGCTTTTTATCTTGCATTTAAAAAGGTATCTTGATTTATACATTCATTTTTATTCACCTGTGTACTATTTTTAATTTATAACTTACACATATATTTGTTTATTTTATAAAAGATGAGGAAGGATGATAATGGAGTGCCAGATAGTTTCAAAACCTTTATCGAAAAAATAAAGATCGAAAGACTGAGGAAGCAACGTATTAAGGATATTCAACTTGATCCAACTCTTAATCATTTCATTTGGAATGGGCTAGACACTATTCAATATCAAGTAATACAAGGCGACTGTGAAGACATTGCTGAACTCATACCTAAAAGGGATTATGCCCTAGTCATTGCAGATATTCCCCATGGTTTCAATATTCCAAACATTGACTATGATAGTGACCCTTATACTTATCAAGCTTTTAGTAAAGTGGTTGCGGGATTTGTAGAAGTCACGTCATCACCATTATGGAGATTTGTGACATTTCATTCAGACACACAATTTGCAATGATATTGTCAAGCTTCAAGGGGAAAACAAATTCAAGGATGCAGCTTACATGGTAAGACGTTTAAAATGTATATTTGATTAATGTTGAAAAATTTATTTATGTACAAGTTAATTTAACTTTTACTATTTCATGTTACAGGGAAAAGTCAAATCTTCTTCACAATGAAGATCAACAATTTATAAATGATTGTGAGTTCATTCATATTGATAGTTGGGAAAAAGATGATAGCCATATGTCTATGATTTTTAATCGGGTAGACAGAAAGAGTCATAGCCAAATACTGAGTTATGATGTTGTTGTGAGAAAACTAACATATGAAGACAAAGAAGCAAAAGGAGAGATAGTTAACATTTATCAAAAACCATAATTATTGATTAACTATCTTAGACATTTGTTCAAATGAAGGAGATTGGGTTTTGGATTTATTTTCTGGCTCAGGTAAGTTTTATTATATGGAATTGAATTTCAATATGTTATTTTTTTAATTAATATGTCATTGTACTCATTTAGTTCATTATTTCTTTTGTGCTTGATAATTAGGTACAACACTAGCATGGTGCCTTCAAAAAGGAAGAAATTGCATTGCAATTGAAAAAGATCTAGTACAGTGCAATTTCATTCAGCAAAGAATTAATGCTCTTCAATTTCTTCCAGATGCAATGCAAGAAATTGGGTTGAAGAAAGGGGACTTTAGTGAATCACGTGTGGCAAAAAAGGCAAAGGAACCCCAACCACCATTACATGGAATGTTTGGAAAGACATACATTGGGAGTTTCGCAGACATCAAAGACCCATTAGAAGAGGAAAATGAGCAAAATGAAACAGAAAATATTGTGGAAGAGGACAATGATGAAACTCTAGAGGACGAAGAGTTTGGATTACGTGACATTGTTGATTAAATTTAAGTTATGCTTGTAAATCAAGCTTTGCAATGTTTTGACTTTGACATTTTATGAGAAGAATAAACACTCAATTAGGGTTGTTATACATTCAATATTGGTAATATGTGATTTTTGCATTGATTTTTAAGTTAATCATTATTTTTTGAAAAAAAAAAGTGATTTTTATTATTTTTTTGACATGAAATTCATAGAAAAAGCTATTATTTAACTATTTTTAGTTAAAATTATCGTATAAAAATTGTGATTTTGACATGTCAATTCTAACAAAAAATTATCAAAACGTGTAGTTTTTTAGTTATATTTATGTTAAAAATTGTTATTTTTATGTCCATTGTTAAAAAATATTGTTTTTTAGAAACAATTATTTCATGTCAATTGAAAAATTAATTAAGGATGTATAAATATGTAGAATATCGAAAAGTCTAAATATCGACCTTCTAATTTAAAAATGCAAAACAGTAAAAACCTCACGAAAAAAAAAAAATTATAATTATAATAAAAAACAAGAAAATGTGAAGAAAACGACCACTTCAAAAATTATCAAATTTACTAAATAATTATTTACATTTTATACATTAAAAAATTTAAAGCCAAAAAACAGGGCTTTTAAAAAAGGTTTGATGCAGAATGTTCACTTTTTTAAATCAGCATGAAAATCACTACCAATCTAAAACGTGATGTACATAAAAAAAACTAAAGTGCCAAAAACTATGCTCTAAAAAAAACATGTGTGTTCTGCATCACCCCTTTTCAAAATCAGGTCACATTTTAGCTATCTCTACGAAACGGGTAACAGTATCAGTTCCCGTTTCAAAGTTTACATTTTTTTCCTTGCCATTTTCTGGATAGTGACGATGTTGTGGGTTTTACCACTCGTTTTTTTCTGATTGGTTCTCATAATTCCTTATGGCTATGGGTTGGAACAAACTCTTTGCAAGCCTTAGAAAAGCTTGGGTTGAGTTACTGGCTCTCAAGCTTAGGTTGGGAAAAATGATTTGGAGCCCTTGATGGGTTGAGTTACTAGTGCCTGGAGCCGAGTTGGGAAAATTCTCTGGAGTCCTCGAAGGATGTGGGTTGAGTTACTTGTTTCTGAAGCCCTGGATAGCTTGGATAGAGACTGATCTGGCTGTTATTAGTGATGTCAGGCCATAGAAGTGGAATCACTAGTTGAGGGTTGAGGTGGTTGGCCTCTGTAAGCCCTGGTTTGGTTATTTTTTTGTTATAATCCATGAGATCCCACATTCATTCTTGGAATATGGTGTGGGTGTGATTGGATGAGAGAGAGATATGGTTCGGCCCAATCTATGGTCAGGTGGTACGTGGAAGTCCCTAACTTGGTTGGTATTTTCATATGTTAATGTGAGACATTTCCTTATTTTGATATATGAGAATTTTTAGGGATTATGTTGGTGACATTATGGATGATTTTCCATGGTTTCTATGCTGGTTATTTTCTAGTTATATGTTGGTTATATTATGAATATTATCTATGGCTCTTGTCATGAATTGTTTAGTTATTGATTGGTTGACGAGTGTATGGACTAATAAGAGTCATTGTAGCAACGTGGAGAGGGCATAGAGTTGTCTTGGTGATCCTTAGATGAATCTCAAACTATTATGATCATATATGCATTCATGACCTGTAGCTTACATGTTTTCCATGTGTTTGACAAAATGTATAGTGTGTTCTAGGAATTCTATGTCAAGTTCTTGATTTGAGTTTGAATGATTAGCTTTTTCATCATGTCAATAATGAATCTTGAAGGTCTCGGGTAATTCTAGGCAGTGGTATGGAGGCTGGTCTAGAATTGTGGCTCAGATATTGGACCGCGCCCTCTGAAACTGGGAAGGTTGGGTCACAACCACAAAGAGGTAGTGTTGTGCATGTGGCTAGAGGCCTATAACAACACCATGGCTTTGTCATGCATGCAGTTCAGGGTCTAGGTCAGTGAGAAAGATCCCCAACTCAGGGTTTGGTCACCTGGGGTGATCCTTTGGCTGCTGAGTGTATTATAGCCCTTAGGGATGTTGTGAGTTGTTAGTTTGTGGTTAGTTTTTAGGCCCGAATTCCTTAACTGGAGCTTGGAAGTTGGGTCATGTCATAGTAACTCTTCGTCTCATGTTTACCCTAGTAGGCTGATGAAATTGGGTAAATGTGGGAGGGGGTGGTTAGACCCTCTATTTATATCATACACACACCCTAGGCCTCTCCACTCAGCTCACTCAACAATGCTTCCAATCCCCACTGTGCACAATGTCTATCTCTTTTATTGTTCCTCTGTGACACAAGGAATGATCCAGTCTCAGTTGGCACATCATTCTACCCAATAGAACACTTCAACATGACTCTCCATCCTGGTGATGCATTAAATTTGTTGGTCACTACAGCCGCCACGAATCAGAGAATGGCCTCTGGTTGTTTTCCCATACTGAGAATTAATTCTCAGTCAAACTGTGTATGGGAAACATTATCACACTACTATGTACTACTTCTTGGTCATTGCAGCTCTTATATTAATTCAAGGAATGGGAACTTGATGTTTTTCCATGTTGATTAATCAATTCCCATTTCATTTCTCCACCTCAATGATCTTTTCCATTAAATTATACTAGGTGTGAGGGACACTCAAGTATGGCACATTCTAATAAATCCATGCACCATTAATTTAGCTCTACAATTCATGGTCCTTGTTTCCTTGATCTAATGATATATGTTGTCACAATTGGCTCCATTAGCCTAGCTTTTGCACTCAAACCATGCATGCACAATAGTTGTTGACCCATTAAAATGTGTATGATTTTGATCCAATTAAGACCAATAACCAATTTTGGTGTATCTTCCAAATATGGCACAAATGTTGCCAACCCATTCAATTTCATTAAACACGTGCCCACAATTCCTTAAGCTCAACCCTTAGTTATTTAAGCAGTTGTTGACTCATTCTACACTTTTTTATCCACATATGTGGTGCAATGCCATAGATGGAACACCTGCCAAATATCGATTCTCTTCTACTAAAGCTATAAATTTGTTCATGTTCTCAAGTCCTAAGAATATATACCAAAGGCCCTTTTAAAATTATATGTCCAAAATTATTTTCCTTTATAAATATCCTAAAGGCCTGTGGTCTCAATAACACATGAAAGTGTCACTAGACCAAGGGATGGGTGCACTTTTTGGAATTTGTCGGAACTATTAACTATCAACAAATTCTATGTCTTCTGGCTCCATTATCCCGAGATAAACTCCTAGTGCGCATTTTTTGTTCCTTTAGGGAAGCCTTCTGGGCTTACGTGTTCTGTGGGTCCACCCAACACTTCTTCCCATTAGTCTTATGCCACCTCTTTTTCTTTCATCGTGTCCCATTTCTCTGCCATCCCATAGCTCCTTATTTATGCTCTTTCGAAATATTTCAGAGTAGCCCTTTCAGGATTACGCGTCCTATTGCAACCTACCATTGCTCTCACGAACCAATCAAGTGTTGGTTGCGTTGAGTTGTACTCCAAGTGAGCCTGATGCCTAGTCAGTCTTGAGCTCTAGCTTTATACACCTTTAAAACCTCTTAGGATAAAGCCTCTAGGATGACGTCATTAATGCCATGTGGCACCTCTAAATTGTTGATACTTGTCACTCAAATTTGGCCCACTAGGGTACCTAGAAATGTCGAATCTCCCTACCACATTTCCCCTATTCTAACGTCATTACTGACCATTAAAATGTTTCCATGCACTTGTTAGAGAGGAGAGAGAAAGGGTTCCCGAGCCTTGGTTTTGCACTAGATTCCTTTATTAAAAATTTAAGGGCTCTAGCCCATTTAACTACTTCAATTCTCTGCCATGCTAGCCTGACTACCTTTATATTGGGCCAATGTTATTTGTCTACCACGTTCCCTTAACATTACCTCGTCACAGGCCTTCACTCTTGTGCACTCTTTCAATCATCTGGGGTAAACTTGTTAGGATAAGTTATGAAGTGGGACCTCCAACTAGCCAATAAAAACGCTTCCACCGGTTAGGCTTAGATTACCATAGGCATTCCCTTTTCATGCACCTGTTCAACAAGCTAGTGAAACCCCCATCAGGATGAACTATGCAATGGCCACTGCCTTCCAACTAACCCAATTTATGCCCCTGTGTTGTCAGCCCAAGTGCACCCAGTCTTTTGTTAGTTTCTTTGCATGAAAATCTCTGTCAACTTTGTCTAAATACCAAACTTGATAGCCACTTTGACCCTTCTACATAATTATCTCTACAATTTTGACTTTCGGGGGCACCTACCTTTGACCAAACATAAATTAAAATCTAGGAGGCCATTTGTGAACTTTTACATATTGTTAGAAAGTTCTTTCTAAGAACTATCCATCCATGCCACTTGTAGGAGAATCTGAGTATATCACCTGAGGTAGAAACTCCTCCAAAGCCGGGACCAACAAACCATTATAGCTATAATATTTTATAGCTTCTTTTCATACTCGTCTATTATGGTGATTCTCTACAAAAGACTGCAACAACCATGGGACTCTCCCTGAGCTTGACATTCCATGGACATCAATGTTGGTCTAGTTTCCATCATTGCTAGCTTAGTTGACATCAATGCTAGCCTGGTTGGCATCAATGCTAGCCTGGTTGGCATCAATTCCAACACACTAGCTACCACCAACCATCCTAACAATGCTAAATGTGCAACACAAATGATGAAGGAAAATAGAGGATCCTTTAAGGGGTACAAAATCTCATGTCTATGAAGCAATCATCAAAACTACATCTAAATAAATATTACATGAAAGTATTCCATTTATATGTTATAAACATGACATGTGTGATTGAAGGTAATGAGATAAAAGTTGAAGACCAAATGGTACTTAAAAACTACCAAGATGTGTTTCCATAGGAAATACCATGACTATCTCCCAAGAGGGATATAGTTTTTTTAGTAGAATGTATTCCAGGATTTGTGTCAGTGTCTAGAGCACCTTACAAAATTAGCACACTTGAGCTTATGGAGCTGAAGATATAGTTAAAGAAAATGTTGGTCAAGGGTTACATTAGGATTAGTATGCCCTCGCCGGGAGAACCAAAGCTATTTTTTAAGAATAAGGATGGTACACTCAAAATGTGTCTTGATTATGGACAATTGAACATGATGACCATTAAAAACAAGTATCCATTATCAAGGATGGATGATTTTTGTGATAAGATGAGAGGAGATGTGATACATTCCAAAATTGATTTGAGGTCCAAGTGTCAACGAGTTTAGATTAAGGAGGAATATATTTGTAATACTACATTCAAGACATGATACATACATTATGAGTTTATGTCAATGCCATTTGGGCTTACCATTGCACCAACTACAATTATGTTCTTAATGAAAAAAATTCTTATTAAATATTTGGATAAGTTTGTCATGTTATTCATTGATCATATCTTAGTATATTCAAAAACTAAAGGGGATCATGAAGAGCACCTCTATATAGTATTTCAAGTGCTAAGAGAGGACCAAATGCTAAATTGAATAAATGTGGCTTCTTCCAAAGACAAGTGCATTATTTAGGTCATGTCATCTTAGAATAGGGGTTTCATTGGACCCTGAGATTATCAAAGCAATCATGGGTTGCCTTATACCTCAAAATGTGACAAAAGTGAGATCCTTTATGCGATTAGCAAGATATTACAAAAGATTTATTAAAGGATTTTAAAATATTGGCCACCCAATCAATTTTTTGCAAAGAAAGGGAGAGAATTTTGTGTGGTTGGTTAGATGTGAAGCAACTTTTGAACAAATAAAGCATCTTTTCATAATGCCCCTATATTGAATATTTCATATCCAAACAAGGATGTTATTGTGTGTATAAATTCTTGTAAGAAAGGAATTTGTGGTGTCCTCATGAAAGAAGGCCATGTAATTAGCTATGGGTCTAGAAAATTGAATGACCATGAAAAAAATTATGTAAATAATGATTTAGAGCTTGTAACCATTATGCATGGACTAAGGATGTGGAGGCACTATTTTCTCTAGAGGAATTTTGTGGTGATGATTGATTAATACCTATTTTTCTAGCCTCAATTAAATTCCAGACAAGTTAAGTTGTTGGAACGTATTAGTAAATTTGATTTTGAGATCAAACATATCAAATGGAAGGATGATTGAGTGGCCTATGCACTTCGTAGGAGCATTCAAATCATTTGTATGTAAGTAGCCAACATATGAAAATATGATATAAAAAAATGATCAAATATGTTGATGGCTCTTAGTATTGTAGCAATATTGCTGCAACCCCAAAAGCCTCCTTTAATTATCAGCTCGGGGTTCGTACAAACTTAAGAGGGGCTGACACTATATGTGTAGTACACACCTTCCTCTTCCTGTTCTGACTCCCTTTTATGTAGGTGACAGAAGGCAATCGAACACCCAAGCGAGTAGTGAATTAGTCAATCCTCTAGTCCTAAGATTGTAAAAATAAAATGACAACAAAGAAAATCTAATCTATCTTGCTAGAAAGGAAATGATAGTAAAGGAAAACTATTCTACTTAGTGGAATAGGAAACAAAAATTAAATATATTTTCCTTGCAAAAATGTAAATAACACATATTATATTTATTTTTCATAAGGGAAACACTTCTCTAATCTACTTTTGTAGGAAATAAATCACACATTGTTGAATGTAAATTGCGGGAAAGGGAATCTAATCTAGTTGCAAAAATCAACATTCAAGAAACAAGAATTATAGAAGCTAAATGGTGACTTAATCAAGACTTAGCTCAACCAAAGTGGTATAAGATCATTCATAGCCTATTCTACGTCATAAACCTACTTCTACCATGAATTTGGATTCAATTTGGGCAAGGGAAGAGCTTGAAGACTGAGTGCGACAAGAAACTCTGTTTTATTATAGAAAACTGCAAGCAAGCTTGTTTATCAAGTTAACCTTCCAAATTCATAAACTAATCAAGTGAAAATGTTTTGGGGTCAATTTTGTAATTAATTATATTTTCATACTTCAATCGAAGTGAAATCAACTCAAAAGAGCTTCATTAACACGTACTAAAATTCAACAAAACCAAAAATTTCATAGTAGTGAACTAATAACCTAATGTAAGTAATACACGATGAAAATAAAGTTACCAATCTATGCTAATGATGCATCACACTATTGATTATCTAAATAACCTGAACACGAACCCATTCAATCATTAATCAATCTAACCTACAAAAAATGAAACATGAACACTAAGTGTAGAAATGGGAAATGTAGATAAACAAGAAAATGTTGAAAAGAAGATAAAAGAAATGATACAACAGGGCTCTGATGCTCCTAGGATGGCCAAGCCAAAGGATACTTAGAGTCCTATCCTTATAAGCTGAAAATGAAGTTATTTTTCATTATTGGATACAAGTCAAGTACATCACTTCTAGAAATTAAAGCAGAATTGCTGAATAACAAGTGTCTTTCTCAAAAATACAAAAAATTCCTCTCCCTAAGAGGCTAATTCAAATTAGTACTTATACAAATTTATGGGGAAGAAACATCCTTGAATGGAGGGTTTCTTTCCCCTCCAAAATAACTCAAAAAGTGGATTTGGACCCTAACAACATGATCTTCAGTAAATGTTGAGTTTTGGCTTCTCCTATAGCATGGAACACATCCCTATATTTTCTCAATCAATGGAACTTTAGATCCATTCAATATTTCCATAATATCCTATTTATTTATTATCTAACCCTGGTCCATCCTGTAGCAGGGAGAAAGTCCCTAAATTCTCCCATTCTGCAGATATTTTGAAGCTTGCCAATATTCTCACAATATTTTGAAAAATAAATAAGATTAGGTGCATAATAAGAAAGGATAAATTGAATTCCTAAGGACCCATTCATACTATGAATTAACCCTAAAATGTGCAAGTAAGGGGGTCAAACAAATCTTTTAGGTGCCTAGGAATACCTCAATGGGCCTAATAAAATATCTAATTATGGGGCCCATCATATGCCTTATGGGATGATAAATATTTCAAATACATATAGGAATGTTTAGAGCAATATTCTAAAATAAAAAAGAATGAAAGGTATTAGCTAATAGAGGATAGCTTATTGTTATACAAAGGCATATTATGTGCCAAATTCAATAGATATGAGCAAGACTATAATGGATAAGTTGCATAAGATGCCTTACCAGGCCACTTATGCTAACAAAAGATGATAACAACCACTAAGAAATTTTATTTTTGACCTAGAATGAAGAAATATATCATTGAATACATTGCAAGGTGTTTGCAATGCTAGCAAGTGAAAGTAGAACATAAGCACTGAATAGGATTACTAGAATCAATACTAATTATAGAATTGATGTGGGAATTCATCCTTATGGACTTGAACATTGGATTGCAAAGGACTACCGAAAAAAGTTATGCATTTAAGTTAGTGGTGGATAAGTTGAGCAAGGCAACTCACTTTATTCCCGGGGAAAATTTTAAGGATGGAAATTCCTTTTAAAGTGGAGAAACGTTGACAAATCTTGTGAGTCCCTAATATTCAAACTATAAAATGTTTTATGATATTTTATAAAAGCATTAAAATTTATAATGATTTTATATACTATATATAAAATTTTGGTGATTTTTAAAGTAAAATAATTTTATCCTATAGAATTTGTGTACATAACTTTTAGAAAAAATGGAAATAAGTGAATATTTTTGGGGGAAAAAACATTTCAAATCAGCACAACCGTAATATTTAGCCCTTAAACATTTTTCTTTCCCCCCAATGGATGGTCCCTTTTTTGTTCCTTTGCTAGGTAGATCCTTGTGAGAAATCACAAGCAAGCTTGGGTATGAAATGCTCACAGAAGATAGGTTGCAGAGCTTTGTGGATTGCAATGGGAGATCTGTAATAATTCTTGTAACATGACCCTACCTTCTATTTGCATTGTTCAACTGGTAACACATGTATTACCATTTTATAGGTATTTTTTGGTGGTTGATCTCATTGAGCGGATGTGGTTGTTGTTGAGCTTTCGACTGATCCATAAATTCACTTGGGAATTTCACTATTTGATTTGTTTCTTATACGTGCCTCAAAGCATAATTTGGGATATTTCACACTCTACCCAATGTAGGAATGTTGGTTCTTTTGGTCCACTCAACTTTCGAAGGATTAGTCACATGGATGAGTGTAAAACTTGAACTACACTTTTGCATGGATGAAACAAGCCCACTTTGTAAAGTTTTATCAATTGATTTTTGGTTGTTGTCTAATAGTATTAGATAAGTGTTGGCTTGATGATTTAATGATATTTCTAATGATCACCTACTTTGTTTGTGAGTAATTTTTAGGTGATAACAATGGTTTTCCTCACTCCGCATCTCTCTACATGCAAAAACTATTGTCTTTTATTGTTGTTTGTGTCCCTTGCTCATACACATGACCTTCCTCTATTTCTCATGCACCCACATGCATAGGTTTCCTCTCTCTTCCCAAATTAACACCCATGTCTCTCTCATACAATTGTACATGACCTGATAGTCCACTTCACAAGTACATATACAAAATTGGAACAACCAATTGAATAAATATAAATAAATAAATTTTTTATTATTATACCATGACATGATACAATAATACATGGACATCTTATATATATATATATATATATATATATATATATATATATATATATATATATATATATATATATATATTGCATATTTTGATAAGTTGTAACCCTACACATATTCATGAAAACATTTTATAATTTATATATGTATCTTAAATATATATGATAGTGAGTAATATACTAAAGATATATTACAAGTTATCCCCTTCTAGAGATGCTTCATCTTGGAAGCATAGATAGTTGAGAACAACAACAAGATAATTTATGCTCCATAGGTCCACCAAGATAGATTTTCTCCACATTCTCCAAATTTTGATGTGCTTTGTAAAATACCCTTTGAAACCTTTGGTCATATACAACCATCAATTATCCAACCTTGACTTCAACAAAAAATTATCAACAAATAACCTTAGCTTTGAAATTGAAGGGACTAAATTTATAATACTCTTAAAGGCAACAATGTTTTCTTTTTCTTATAATTACTTAGGATATTGTATTTCATTTTAGAGTTGGAGTTATAAGTTATAATGTGGTTATTATTGTAAATAAAACTCATTTCTTTTGAGTTGAATTTAGATACATTAGATTCACAATTTATTTTATCTCTCATATCTTTAATGAGCTACTTTTCTTCTTTATCTCCACATTCATTGCTCCATGGCCACCCTCTAGGCACATCATTAGTTTCACATGCCAACTTGAAACATCACTAAAAATAAATGTGTTTGATTCACATCATAGATTATGATAATGTTATAAAATTTGCGGGAAGGCTTCATTAGGAATTTCCTTGTTTCCACCATCCATTTATATATTCAAGATTGAAGTATCGATTTGCTTCTTGGTTGTGGTAGATAGGATTTTCTTCTTGAGTTTTCTTAGTATGTACAACCTAATAGGCATTCCATTTTCTAAAACTAATGTAATATTTTGAAAAATACACTTCTTAGAAAACCTTTCCCTTAATTAGTCCTTAATACCTTCAAAATTTTCAACTAAATATCCCTCATTATGGACCACTTTATTATCCTCCTCATTTTTTCTTTGGAACCACCATTGAAATTTCTAGAAGGATCATCATTATTCGTAAATAATATTACCACTTATTAGCACTATGTGAGAATCACTTGCATAAGAGTCCTCATGTGACGAAAGGAGGATTGAATAAGGGAGATCCTCTTAATCCATGAATAATTGTACTTTGACTCCCAATTACTCTTTTGAACTAATCCTGTATATAACTAAAGTGTTTGATAAATTGTACCAATGGATGATCAAGTTTTTCTCTTTTAGGAACATTAAAAACATAAACACCCTCAAGTTCATGCATGTTTTTCTTCTCTCTAGTGTTATAGAAGTATATTGCAGCTTCGTCATAATTTATATTAATGATTTCAATATTGAAAGATTCAACAATATATTTGATCACCTATATTGATTCACCATTATTCAAACACTAAATTTGAATGTCTTGAACATGTATTTGGTTTGATAACAGAATCCATGGGCCTGGTGGACAAAATTTGTTACATCTCTTCCCTATGAATCATTCTTGGTTTCACTTTTGCATGTCTCTTGTAGTTAAGTAATTTAGTCTAGTATAACCAAAAATATGTGACAATGCATCCTCCCTATTAATGCCATGTCTGTATTTTCCAATGATCACTTTGAAAAGCAGTTTCATAGTCCACTTGGGTTGTTATTAAATGAGGACATATTACTGCATCAACAAGTCCAATAATTGAGTGTGTTTCCCTTTTGAATACAATGGGATACATTGGTATACTAGAAAATGCTATAACAAGAACCATTTTCCATGTATCAATTACTTTAACATTGTCAACATAGTTTTTACCAATACACATTATCACTCTAGAAGGTCTAGGTATGGGAGTAAGTGACTCCACGTCTTATAATGAGATACCTAACCCTTCAAACTTCATACAACTATAAAGAAAGTCCCAACAATTAAAAATGTATATCACATAATTAATATGAAATGCATAAATTTTAGAAATTGAGTCTATCACTTTGATCCAATGGCCAAATGGACCCATCACAAACAACTTCAAATTGATTTTTTTTCCTCTGTAAAAAAATGTTACCAATTTCAAAATTTAATATATTGTACATGAAGTATATACCATGGGGAAACATTCATATTTACCAATCATTAGGATGTGATATATATGAGTTAAATCCACATTTTCCTAAATAGTGTCTAATTTCTAGAGATTATGTTGTCTCACATACAACTATAGGTTATGCTAGATATCAAGTGACTTTTAATGTGTAATTATTTGGTAACTTGTGAGGCTTGGTCCTCAGTATTGACGATATTTCTTTTGCTTGACACTATATATTTGGACATTGTTCACATGTGAGGTTTTCTTTGGACCGACTATTATTAAATTATCTTGGTTGTTTTTCAATTATGGAATGTTGAACACTGGGTTGATTAACCCTTTCTTCTTCTACTTCATTGGCATTAAATATGGCCTCTCCATTTTTAGCTCTATCGTAACTAATTTCATAATGATTCATATTAAAATTAGCTTAAGAAATAGCTTTAACTTTTCCTTTGGTGAATCTACTCTTAATTTGATTTTGTTTAATTGGTATATATCCAATGCATGGTTGTTGATCCTCATTTTTTGGCATCCTTACCTTTTTAGTGATTGCATGTTTATCCATACTAAATCATATATTAATATGATCATGGAGATTGCCCCTCCTTTACAATGTGTTTCTTCAAAGATACCAAAGTTTTGGTTTATTTGGTATTCTTGATGGATGGTCCTTTGGAGAGATTGGAAGTGGAGTTTTGGGAACTTATTGAATTAGTATGATTCTCATAAAGATATACTTTATTTTGCATCAAGGTCATTAGTTATGACTAGTTCTCAATGCTAGGTGGGCTTTTATGGATGAATAAAGTCACTAAATTCATTAGTTGCATGTTGTTAGATCAATCAGAGTCTCATATAAAATATGGGTCTTTTCTTGGTTGGTGATTTATCAAGACCTTCTCTCTAAAGTGAAATTAGCCAAAAGCAACTTTACTAATGGACTGTGCCATTTATGATCTTAATATTAGGAACATTGATTTATATTTTATGAAAATATTCCTTGTGAGATCTTATTGGGCTTAAGTTTAAACTTTGTTGGCTCACATTCTGCAAGACCATTTACATTGGTAGACAATTTTGTTGGGAGTTTCCAAATTGATGATTAGGAATTTATTATCTAGTATTTTGGCATCATTTAAGAGTATCTACTTTATATAATCTTGAGAAATTTCATTGCAAAGGCATTTTTTTATAATGAGGTTATCTCTCTCAGTGTTTTTTGTGAATTATGGTGTGACGAGGAATTTATGAAACTACTAAGAGCATTATGGATACCAAATTGTTAAATCCAAATTCTTATTTAGATCTTATAACTGATTTAGTTTCTCTAATAAAGATGATATGAATACTCTATATATGCCCTTCCTTTCTCTTTTTCTTTCTTTTCTAGTTGTTGATGCATATAATTTTTGTATACATAAGAAGTATTTTCCATTTAAAGAAAAATGTTGGGTGATTTGATGGGAGGACTAATAAAGTAGTGATAGGCCATAATTTTAATATAATTTACAATTGAAATGTACTCCTCCCTAATTAGGGGGCATTCTTAATCCTCTTCATACCATTCATTCTTAACTCCTTTATTACCATAGGTATATTCAACCTCAACGAAAGGCTCCCCTTGAGAATTTTGAAGGCTAAGAACCCCCCTTCAATTCTTGCAATTTTTTATATATGTTCAAAATTTCATGCTGAAAACGTGCTTCAAAACAATCTATTTTATGGTCAATACTTTCAATACCTTCTCTAAAGGAATATTGGTGAATCTTTGCTTTGAATTTGGAGTTGCACTAGTGTTTGAAGTCTTCTTCAAACTTTTAATTTTCCTCATTAAATTTATGAAGAATTCTTTGTGTGCATGAATGTGAATTGTGTGTATGTATTATCATTTTTACCAAGTCTACTATTTTTTATTTTATGGAGTTGATATTTTTTTTATGATGGGTTTAATTATTTCTAACTAAGGGTGAGAAATATACTTAAATTATATTACAAATTCGTGTCCTTCAAAGGTAGGCACATTTTCCAATTCCATGGGAGAAACTTCTAAAGGATGATATGATTATTCATCATTCACATATCCCTATCCCATCCTCCGAGTACTTATCCCATTCCTCTCATAATCACAAAAGGTGGTCCATCCACTTACTATATTCAATAATTGGCTTGTCAAGTCATCAAGCGAAAATGGAGGATAATTCTAAAAAAAAAATGGCATATAGTTAGGGATATTTGTGCATATTGGATTTCCTTTCTTGTTCTCCTCATCATTCCACACTTATGGTATCATGGTCTCTATAAGTGCTTGTTTCTTAGTTAATTGTGTCCATTTTCTTAGTAGCTGAAGGATATAAAATTACAATATTAGTATGTCCAAATCATTATAATACCATAATTGCTTACAATGAGAAAATTAAAATAATAATTTACTCATTTAATAAACAAATAAAAATAGATATAGGGCATTTAAAGAAAAAATGTTATATTTTATTATTTTGATAATAATTTTCAAATAATTAATTAATTTACGAATAAAATTTTACTCACAATGTGTGTGTGTATATATATATATATATATATATATATATATATATATATATATATATTAATATATTTAAAATTAAAATAAATTTAATTAAAATATATTAAACTAGACCACACAAAACTAATCCAACTCAAATACTACAAAAATTATTCTCACTCAAAATTAAATAATTAAAATATTTTACTCAAAATTAAATCACTTGTGTCCAAATCTTCACAAAATCTCACAAACTCACTTACATTTACACTTGCTCAAATACAATTAAACTAAAATATAAAAATGCATGACATATTTCAACGAGATTCTCTCCTCTAGTTACGTCGAGAGGTTCTCTCCAATCCAATATGGTAGAAATGTTGTAAAGTAATGTCATGTTTAACATATTGACCAAATAAAATTACATACAATAAAATTAATTTAAATTAAATTAACAAAAATAAATAAAAATATTAATCAAATGTAATGCAAACATTTTGAGTTGGTCAAAATAAAATTAACTCTATAAAAAAAAATGACCCATGGTATTGACGCATGGTATTCATGTGGTACGTAAGCTATTTAAAGAGGGAAATTAAATCATCCTAGATCCATCTTAACTCTGGATCTACAAAGTGCCGAGAGGGATCAAATCTCTTGAGATACAAACCTCTTTTAAATTGGAAAGAGATTTAATTCGTTTCAGTGCTTGGTTAGGTATTCTCTCGACCTTGGTTTCACATTATACTTTATGTATAATGCCTCTACAATGTAGTTGTCATGGACCCAGAGGATCCACATGGTATAGCCATGTTCCTCATGGACTTTTAGGAATATGATACAAACACTTTTTTTTCTTCTTAATATTATGTCTACACATGTCATACTCAATTTGGATTAGGTTTCTCTTTTCTTCTTGTTAAATATTTAGTTTAGTTATTATATTTAACCAAAATTTATGATGCCAAATGTTCACCATATACCATATGTAAGATTCTGATTGATATATAAATAAGTGGCTCAAACTTTACTTAACACCCAACTTAATATATCAGATACAATGTTAGAAAGTTTTGGCTTAGCCAATGGTTAGAACATACATGCACACGACTTGGTACATGAATATGACATAACCCAAACCATGTTACAATGAAAATGTAGCCCAAGTCAACCTACCTCAACACCTCTCTGATTCCCCAATTAAGCAAAGTGCATGGCTAATAGTCATACGATATTTAATTTCCAATAGTTTGTATAACCTTTTGAGGAGACCTATGACTTACTTTGTCATCTTTTGGGGTACATGTTGCATCTCAGGGTCTCCCACACTGAGATTGGTCCACATCCTCTCTTTCGTCATGCACTTTCCTCATATTTGACCTTTGACATGCTTGCTCTTGTGCACTCTTTTTACCTTCCAAATAATTTTGTTGTGTTTTGTTTGGTTGTGCTAGATGTTCTTGCCTAGTCACATATATATATTATTCTCTCCCATATAATGGGAGATTCATTCCCCTTCATTAACCCTCCTGACAAACTTTGCTAGTTGTGTACATGGTGGAAGCCCAAAATTTGGTGATATGGCCAATTGATGTGCATTCTCGTGATGGTGTGACACATAACCAATCTTCCATGTTCTACTCTGTCCCATTGTTCCAATTGACTCTACTTTCTATTCTCTTTGTGGACACACCAATGTTTTTAATTTTCCCATAAAGTTAACCAAACTCTTCATCTTGGGCCATTATTCCATATTGAGTGTGTAGGTGTGGAAACCTTAAGGTTGTCCGCGGATAACCTGCAAGCTGATGGAACTCAAAATGCACACTCAATCTAATCGATGTGTTTGAAATTCTTGTGAACCCATATGTGCTCATCTAATCAACATGTGATCTTATTGAACTTGTGTGAACTTCTACCCACACATAATTGATGCAATGGGTGTGTAATGATAATCATGAATACTAACATTGAAATATATAAATTGTCTCCACAATCATGAACTTGTCCATGCACTCAACTAAACTCACTCATCATGCACCCTAGTGGATGGTCCATGCATGCCTAATAGACTTGATGAGCTTACATCCTCCTCCACTCCAAATTGTTTCTATACTTAGAAATCCTCTTATTTGTAAATCGATCCACTAAGGAACCAACTAAAATATCACTATCTTGATTACTAAAGTGTTGCCTCGTGATATTCTACTATTCCTCTACTCTAAACTACCCTTGCATTCCTTCGTTTCCTACATCCCCCTATGCCTCTAGCTAATCAGGTACATAATCTAACAATATCATTGTAGCTCACAAGAAATCACTTACTCATGTATGTTCACTTGTTTCAATCTCAGCAGCTCACATGAAACTCCTCAATCACCAATTCTCTCAACTAAGGTACCTCCAAGGCACCCGAAAAGGGACTTACCATCTCCCTCTAATTGTAAATCATGTCAATTTGAATCAATGTTAAGGTGAATAATGGAAACGTCCTTGAATATTTCCTCCATCTCCATTATAAATATGTCCCACTACATTCATTAAAGCCCCCATGTCCTAATATATCATATACATTAGAAAAAGTACATGAGATGTCATTATACCTTCTTCCTCCTCCACAAATTGCTCCAAATTAGGATGATATGGCCACTCACTACCTCGAGTGTCTTCACAATTGGTCCAATATCCTCCTTATCACACTTGCACCAATGCCATGATTTCCCATGGTTACACTCCTAGATCATGGGTGAGTCATCTACTCAATTTGTAAAATGATTAGGAATCCTTGTCTCCTCGTTCTTTGTAGCTCATTTCTCTAGGAAATCCCCCAAAATCTGTCTATTAATGTCACCATGGTGTTAGAGTGAAGTATCAAGACATCATCTATCTTACTAACCTTTTGTTATAATCCACAAACCATATCCTCATGTATTAAAAGAGTATGTTGGACCATCCCTTCTTTTGTCCTCGATATACCTCCATCTTACTACTGATTAAATCCAGTAATCATGGCATAAAACTAATTTGTGCTTCCAGTCATGTTACTATTCTCAATTCACACTAATATAAGGGTGGGACTAAAAATATATTGCCAAATTGTCTAAATGTGGGATTATAATGACCTTCTATGGTCTAAATAATTCTTTTCCCAAAACCATAGCATAATCTTCCAATGGGACATTGGTAATGCTCATCCTCACAT
The DNA here is from genome assembly GCA_031772625.1 of Pinus tabuliformis. NCBI lineage: Eukaryota > Viridiplantae > Streptophyta > Pinopsida > Pinales > Pinaceae > Pinus > Pinus tabuliformis. Next base: position 1,206,976,577 of record CM062804.1, on the reverse strand, counting down.
TCTAAAGTTTAAACCTGATCGGAACTTCTTTATCTATACCAACCACATCTTTTTGTTTAGAGTTAGCAACCTTTAATGGTGTCTATTCCAATTCAAGATTCAACCCAGTTCATCTTGGTACATCCTCCCTAAAGAAGTTATTGGTAGCTCAACTGTCAACCATGAATATAACATGTCTCCCATTGATCTTTTCACATACATAACTAAGTCAAGTTTCCTCTTTTTCTTGTATTTATGTGGACTGAACCTCCATGGTGACAACCATAACCTATAACAATCCAATAAATGACTTCTTTATATGCTCCAAATCCATCAACTTCTACCTCAAAGGACAATTCTTCGCATAATTCTCTTTTGGATAGATACAATGTAATCCCATATAATAATAATAATAATAGATGAAATAATATTAATAATAAAATAAAATAACAAATAACGAAGAAAAATAAAATAATAAATAAAAGTTGGCATGATGACACGTGGATTGTGCACATGTGGACCCCTTTCCAATCCCCTTACCATTTTTAGAATAATTGGTTCTATTTAATGGCTAAAAAGGGAGATGAGAAGCATTCATTCATTCACTCATTCTTTGAGGAAAGGAATGTTGCAAGATAAAGAGAATTGGTAGTAGTAAGTTGACTGAAGGCTAGGGGTGACAACTACAAGAGATATTGGTTTCAACTAGCCTAAGGTTGGGTAGAGAGTTGTCCCTAAGACTTTGTTGCAGTCAGTAGGATCTCGATAGTGTGACAACTTCATTATCACTAGTAAGGCCTATCATTGCTTTACAGATATGATGTTCTTTCAAACCTTTTGAAAATCCTATGGTAATTAATTAAGTAGATATGTTTATTTATAAAAGCATGGTTGATGTATTTAATTAGTATATTTTAATTCTTAGTCATTACATATGGTATCTGAGCATGTTTAAACTCTAGGTACCTTTGGGAATTAAACATTACTGCAAGATCTAATGAGATCTATTGTACTATTCTAGATCTGCTCAAAAGGAATTGTTAAACTTTTGGATTAATATTGTCCTTCTATATTTATTCTAAAATCTATTTTAATCCTTTAATGAGTAAGATTCTCCAAGATCTAGATTAGATCCAGGAACCAAGTCTCTCTAGATAATATATTATTCACATACCATCAAGATCAATTATCATTCTCAGACTTCTCTTTAGTTACTTTGTTGATGAGCACTTCAGAGTGAGATCTTATCCACATTTGATTCTTCTATTATTATATCAAATCTCCAAAACCATGCGTAGATATCTGCATTATGGGTCTTGTGGCTCGGATCTATCATTCTAAACATAGACTAAAGGTGAGGGCTTGAATTAATAAAATCTTTAATTTTACTTCCCCTCTCCATTATCTAGGTTTTTCTTATTTTCATATCATAACATGGTGAGGTCTGAGAGTACAACCTCATATCTGTCTAAGAAGAGCATTCATAAAGTAGAGAAATTGTATATTAAAAGGAAATTGTACAAAAAAAAAATGTTATTTATTATTAAAAAAAAACAGACAAATAAAACAGAACTCATCTTTTGCTCATTGTCTGTTATAATCACATCATATGTTTCCTTTGAAATAATTCAAAGCGTGAAAAAAAATGATAACATTTTTCTCTAATCACTTATTTTCTTTCAACTTCAGTTTCTTTTGTTTCAAGATCTTCATTATATAGGCATTAAAATGTTGATATTATTATTATCGATTTTGGTTACAACGGGTCATTGAGTTAAGTTCAGTTGTCATGGAGAAATGGATTTGGAGAGAAAGGGTTGGAATTAATTTGGAATTCACACATAGCTACTATAAAATCGTAAGGAGAGAACTAGTATTTTGCACATACGGTAATGGGAATGGAAGATTCGTTCATGGGTTGTTTTATGGACATTACAAATGTTTGGACTTATTATATTTCTATATTTCTATGTGATTTTTGAATAATGAGAAAAATAATGTTGTTAATAATTCATAATGTTGTTAGTGATAGCATAAGAATATTTCTAATTAATAATATTTTTAGCATAAATGAAAACCAACCCCACAAAAAATGTTAAAAAAGAGGAGAATAATTAAAATATTAATCACTAAAAAGAGGGTAATAATTAATTAATTATTGATTTCTACATTTTTTATTCGTTATTAAAACCAAAAGAACGATGTGCTATTAAATGAGAGAAGATTAATCTATGGGTAGAATATAGATCTCCAATATCATGAAAATCTATGTGTGATTTTTCTTTTTAAATGAAATTATTAAACGTCATCCAGACTTTACCATGAGTAGCTTTTACAAAACTGACAAAATGTCAACGAGATATTTTGTTTAATTCCAATAAATGGATATTAGAGTCCATAATTTATCTACATCAGTTACACTAGGTTTCAAGAGCTCAGAAAACAATCCACAAAAGTGGCTGTTAGTTGAATTGTTGAGACACAATTATTCGTTTAGAATATATTTTATATCAAATTTCTCAAAAATAAATAGATAGACTCATACTTTGTGAATTTTAATTAAGGATACGAAAATTTCAGACAAAAAACTAATCTGGAAGCTTACGGAAGAAAATTTGTGATAATAAAATATATATATATTAAAATAATAATATTATTATTATTATTAGGAAGAAAAATTTGTGATAATAAAATATATATATATTAAAATAATAATATTATTATTATTATGATGATGGGTAATGACAAACAATTTTTAAGGTTTCAGTTCAATTGAACATTGTAACTAATACTTTGCATGTTGATTTTACAAATATGGAACATATTTATTTATCTATTATTATTAATATTATTTCTATGGACATATATTTTATATAGTTATTTATGGTAAATATTTACATCCCTCCAAGTTTAGTTTCCTTAAAGATATCAAAATATGAATGGTGGATGGTAATTACTAGATGGCAGAAAGATCGAGATTAAATCTCATTATTAGGGTTCTGGTAAGGAGAAAATGATGGACATGCACATCATTTTTTAAAAATGTTACTTGTTTTGAAGGCCAATCATCATTTGAATAAGACACATGGCTTTTATGAAAACCATAGATTGTATTCATATACCATAAACATGTTTTGGAATGTAAACATGAATAAGGTTTTAAATTGGAATGAGTTGGCATGATAGTTTGCACATGGGTTTAAAATACCATGAGTAGATTTGATTTTGGTGGAGGGAATTTTATGGCTAGAACTTAGAACTTATTTTATCACGGTAAAATTTTATTAATGAAATTGATGGATGAAATACATTTATGTATTGTATTCTTGTTTCTATTAAGTAGTTTCACAGAAATGATATGATATTACTCCTTTGTCATAATTAGAAAAATTAATATCTTTATGTGTAATATAATAATTGTTATACATATTTTAATATTTCATGATAAAGAAGATACAACTCTGATTTTTTTTGTTCTTTTTGTGGGTTACTATTATCATGTAGAAATTTTGTTTGTTATGTTTTGGGGTTGTTACTAGAATAAATTATGTATTCGGAATAATGTGGGGTGTGTGTATAGAAGTAATAAAGATCATTCTCATACCTATTTTAAGGTGTGGGAATATAACCTTAGGTTCTAGTGTGTATTAGGAATCAATATAAGTTAGATGTATCTTAAAGTGGTTGTATTTAAAATAACTATATGAATTGTGCTATCACTAACACTCTTATGCTTGCACTTCTTAAGAGACGTACTTTCTAAAGTGTGAATTGTGAAAATTTAACAAAAAATTGAAGTGTTTTAAGCTTTTGTTTTTTCCAATGAGATAAACATGATTATGGAACAAACTTTCCAAACTTATTTATGATGAGAGTGTGGGATGATGATTAATGCAAAAACCCACTAGGAAGGATGTGATTTGGATGTGGAAATCTAATGTTGATATAAATGAAAGGATGTAATATGTTCCTCATATTGATAAAGAATTACTTGTGATCCACATGGATAAATATGGGTGAACAAATGTTTATCAATTATCATGATTTATTTTCAAAGGGAATATATTCTTGTACCATATACATGTTGTCAAGAATTGAGAGTTTGATGTGAAATATATTTAATGTTATTGTAGAACAAAAGTCAAGATGTTATAACTTTGTTTTGAGGATATCTCCTCTTAAAGAGGGGAAGGAAAATGGTACAACATTGAAATAATAATGTTGATAACTAACATTTTGGAAAAATAAGAGATAACATTCTAAGATTGATCCCAATGTTGTAGTGTACATTTGATAAAGTTATTTATGGAGGAAGGGTGAAGAAGGAACTTAATTTTTTTAGTAAAGGTCATGAACCATAGCCCTTGTAACCATAACCAACTTGGAAGGAGGTGATGAATAGAAAAGAGTTATAGAATGACACTAATAGTATGGATGTTAAATAATGTTATTTCATTGTTGATATTCATTATTTATGCAAGAAAATGAAATTGAATTCTATGATGAATCATGATAAGAATGATTATAATGTATTAGTGCCATAGTATTTAGATGATTATCATATTTATAATGTTATGGCAAGAGGTTATATTGATATGTGGTTCCTTTTATTATGTGATGTCACAATATATCTTTGATATAGATATGCTGATGTTGAAACTTATGATGATATTTCAAGATATGAAACATGTGGTATGCATGATGCAATATCTGGATTATTTATTTATTAGGACCATATGAAGTATTCTATATGATGTTATGATTATAACTAATGCATGGGTTGTATGCTGAGATGTGATGATTGATATGAAATCCACAAATGAGCTGAGAAGGGCAATTTATTTGATGATCTCATGGGAGCTCATACCTACAAGGGAGAATGTGTAACAACATAAGGGTTGGGGACAAACTCAATCAACACTGCATATGGTAGTGTTTCTTTTATATTGTATAATTGTTGATGGATAGCTCTTGAGCAACTATGGCACCATATTGAGGAGGTTGAGTGTGTGGAATTGGATTGGGATGCCAAAGTCCAGAAGTGGTGTAAGGACTTCAATGCGTGGGGTTATGTACCTTAAATGGTTGTGGAGGGAGTTGGGCCAGCCTTGAGATGCCCACCATCATTAGGCACTGGATGAGATGCCTTCCTTGGGGAAGATGAGTTCTAAGCCCTGGGACGAGTCTTGGGAATACACACAAGCTAATATTCCAAAACCAACAACATCAAATGCACAAGCACTTGCTCAATGGAAGAAAGACACAACAAAATCTAAGAGGATTATTCTCAAGGATGTTAAAGATCATGTGATTTCAAACTTGCATGGAAAGGATTCTTCTTTTGTAATGTGGAAACCTCTCACAGATCTATTCCAGAGTAGCAATGATGCCAAGAAAATGGCATTAAGAGACAATCACAGGAACATTCACATGCAGAAGAATGAAGTCATTCCTCAATACTTATCCAAACTCACTCAGGTTCGAGATGAATTTAGAGGAGTAGGAGAAAATGTGGCATCATCTGAAACTGTGAATTTAACACTCCTTGGCCTAACAACGTCGTGGCACAACTATGAGTATTTAGTTAATGGAAGAGACAAGCTACCAGATTGGGAGAGACTTTGGTATGATTTGGTGCAGGAAGAGATCAGAAGAAACACTAGAGATGGCTTCACATCCAGATATTATGAGGAAGAATAATGTGCTCTAGTTAGAAAAGGAAATAATGCCAGGAAATAAGACCCAAGGTGAGGCAAAATCCAGCCAGAACCATGGAAATAATAAACACGTCAGTAAAATTAAACGATTTCACTTCCATGAGTATGGACACTATGCAACCAAGTGTCCACACAAGAAATTTAGTAAGGAGCCCGAAGCAAGAGTAGGAGGAGAAGGTCTTGCATCACAATTTGAGTTGGATTTCACCCTCATTTCTTGCAACACAAGCACAGTAAGAGGGAGTGAGTGGTACCTAGATTATGGTGCCTCATATAATATGATAGGAAGTAAGGAATTCTTCAACATCCTATGGGAGAAGGACTTACAATTACACATAGATATTGGAGATGATAGAAGGTATAGTACCAAAGGTATTGCCACTATCACCTTTAAGAGAGAGTCAGGCTCCCATCTTCACCTAAAGGATGTAAAGTTTGTTCTTTATTTGAAGAAAAATCTAGTTTTTGTAGTTGTACTTCATGACCTTGGATATGATGTGATGTTCAGTAAGGGGAAAGCTTATTTGAATCATGTTGCTATTGAACAAGTAAAACAAATTGGTGTTCGAGTTAAAAATATCTACAAGCTAGAGGTAGATTTCACCATGCCTGTAGCTATACCTCCAAGAGTAAGGTGGGGCCATGTAGAGCCTTAGTCCTAGAGTTGTAAATATTTGGGCATGGTCCATGGGAGAGTAGCAACAGTTGCAGTATAATCCTATCTTGGATCATTACCCTTGCTACAGGGGCCCATTGTATTCAATCGAAGAAGGATTAGTGTCAATTGATGTTGTCAGATCGTAAGCAACAGTTTCAGGCTAATAGAAGTTAGAGACCCAAGAGAGAGTTGTAGCTGAGAGACACAGTTGATTCAGTATTTTGGATGCTTCTCAGTTGTAGTTTTCGCAGTAGCAACAACAATAGTGAGAGGGAGTGTTATTTGTGTTACAATATGTTCCGCTAGAGAAAGATTAGGGTTGTGCAAAATTCTTTTCTTGTTAAGAGGGAGTGTTAGAATTGTAATAAGAAAAGGCTTCATTTGACTTGTGCGTTAGTCAAATGGAGAAATTCGATTTTCCACATCAGCAAGATGACTTGCATTATTGTTTGCTGGAGTGACATGGCTTTGTCTTCTAGGTAAATTAGTAAATTTGAGTTTGTAGGTTAGAAGTAGAGTTGTGCATGGGTTGATTGCTAAAATCTAGTAATCTAGTGGAGTTATTGTTAGTTAAAATCAGTTATCTAAGATCTATTCATTAAAAGAGTCAGTAGGAGGTCAATTAAGTAGTTGTAAATGATGTTAACTGACTGATCTCTCAGTTAACTGATCAATTTACTAAAAATAGTCCCAGTCATGCATGGAATTTGAATTGCCTAGTTTGAGTGGAGGAAAAAGCATCATTGTAGTTATAAATTCTATACTGGTTGAGTGTACAGTTATTGTATGGAGCAGTTGATGAATTCCTTCAGGATTTGAGCAAGGGAATAAGGAATTCTCCTATTTTTTAGGACTTAATTTCCTTAAGGATTGCGTAAGGAAATAAGAAGAATATTGAGGCGTATTTTTGCTAAGTGGTCGTCAGAGTAGGTAAGAGAGTAGGAGATCAAAATTATAGTGTAGGGTGTGCTTCATGTGGGAAGTAATCATTGTAATTGATCCATATTCTCATATGAAATAATGCAAAGCAGTGAAGGGTTTTTTCCCAATTGGGTTCCCTTGTAAAATCATTGTGTTCCTTGTGTTTTGATGGTTGTATGTTATTTCATGTGTTTCTATCGTGTGTCTTCCTTTCCGCAGAATAGTAGAAGGAATTTGTATCTCTTGATTTTATTTTGAATTCATTAACAGTAGCAATTTTTTTACATTTCTACAGTCGTTACTTCCAACACAACACTAGCTTCTTCTCCTCCATGGAATCCATTTGTTTGGCTTCTCTATCCTTCGAGACCTTTACTTTCCCTTTTTCCTTCTTCTTTCCCTTTTCACCATGATAATCTTCATTGTTATTTGACTTGTCCTTTCCCTTGCCTTTGTATTCCAACTTATCTGCAGTAGTGATCATTGCTATAAGACCCTACACATTTTGTTATCACAACTCACTTTGCACCTAATACTAAAAACAATTCATGAAATGAAATCATCTATCCTCCTTTAACATCTCCTGGGTCTCAAGCTTGAGCTAGGAAAATTCATTAATGTACATTTGGATCATTCCTATGTGCTTCAATGAAAACGACCAGTTCCAAGCAATCCATGCTTGGTCATCGGGTCAAAATTGTGCATGAAAGGTTCTCTTCAAATTTTCCCATGTGTCAATCATGTTTGTAATGTTACATGTTGCCAAATCCTCCATTAGGTTTCTCCACTACAACTTGGAAATTCATGTTAGAAACCTATCGATAAGACTCACCTTGGCCTTGTCTGAAATCCCTTTCATCTAATCCAAAAATTTCTCTATTTCTTGACACAAATTTCAGTGTACCTTATCCCTTTGAGTCCCATCATATAACTTTGATTATTTAATCTTAATCCTCATAGGTACATTGGACACACCTTATCTCATCGCTTTCTTCAATATGGAAATCACATCATTATGATTGTGTAATTGCTAGAGAATGGATGTCAACTTGTCTTCCACAGTCTTCAACCAAAATGCCAATTTTTCATCCTTGATCTACATGGTCATCTCAATATCATCCTAAAATACCTCAAGGATATGATTGAACATTCACATCATTCGTCACAACTTTCTCTCTATTCCCTCTATCCTCTCACCATTCTCACATAGTGAGTTGATCACCTCATCCACCAACTTCTTAGCGTTAGCCACTTGAACCTTCATCTTGGGATTTTTTGGATCCCTCTTCATATCACTACCTCCTTGTTGCGATCTAGCCATGGATGCTCACCAACCCATAAGCTTGTTCACATGAACCAATCTTTCCAATAATCAGTGACCCTCAGCTACACTATCATAAGGATGATTTAGTTGTAATTAAATACCATATGTCACAACTACACGACACACTTTGATATACCATTTTTCATAACCCTATAGGATCTAAACATTTATAAGCACCCCAAGCACTTCTAGGCAAGCAACACCAATGTTTTTGTTCCCTAAATTATGCCTACACCAATCATACTCAACATGGACTATGTCTCTCTTTTCTTATTACTTAGTTGAGTCTTTAGTTTACTTATTACACTTAACAAAAATATCCAATCCTAAACATTCACCATACACCATACACAAGAACACCATTCATTTGTAGGTGGGATACACAAATTTAACCAAACACTTAATTTAATATATCACATACAATATCACAATGACTTGACTTAACTAGTTGTTACAACATATAGGAACACACTCTATTACAAGAATATCACACAACTCAAACCCGATTATAAAATAAATGTACCCCAAGTCACCTTGTCTTGATTCATGTATGATTCCCTAACATCATAGAGTGCAGAATCAATAGACAAACAATACTCCATTACTGCTACCACATATAACTCTTTGTTAAGACCCACAACTCGTTCTGTCGAATTGTGATGCACATGTTGTAGCTCGGTTGTATCCCAAACTAAGATCGATACACACCCTCTACTTTGTTATGTGCTCTCCTTGTCTTCAACCCACCAACTGTGTGTCCACTTCACCTGTTGAGTTGACCAAATGCTTCATCTTGTATTATTGTTCCATATCATGATTTTGAGTGTGGAAACCCCAATTTTCTGTGGGGATGACCAAACTAGTACCACTCGATATGCACACTCGAGCTAACTGATGTGTCGATTATCCATGTGCACCTATGCACACTCCTCTAACCAATGTGTGATCTTATAGAATTCATATGACCCACAACCCACACTAATGGAATAGGTGTATCAGATAAGTCATGTGCACCAACCCTAAAATGTTTAAGTCACCCCCCCTCCCTCCCCCCATTATTAACTTGTTGGTGTGCTAAAGAAAACTTACTCATCCTGCGCCTTAGCCAATGGTTCATGAGTACCTAATAATATTGAGGGCATTCTAGTACTCTTATTCTTTCATTCACAGGCCAATGTATTTTCATTTTTTAGAGCCGTCTTTTTCTGTACAAAGTACATTTTCTAGTCTCTAAAACTCTCCCTTGGAGCTTTTCACATTATTTGTTTCCTACTTTACAACATTTTCTAACAATAATAATAACAATGATGATGAATATATATTATGTTAAAATTAGTTGGCATCAAATTGTACAATATATTTATACAAAATAAAAGATTAGGTGGTTCGAAAGCATCGACTAAATACCTGTCAATGTGATTTTACCAAAAAGATTTCTCGAAATAAAATATATTTAAAGTTGGAAATTATTTTGAAAATCATTATAATTTCAAAATGTTCATCTATTCTTTGAATTGTTTTGGGAAATTAATATTATTTGAGAAAGCTTAACAAAAATAATGTGTAATTAATTAATCATAATATATTTGAAATTTAAAAAAAAAAGTTAAACTTAATAAAAAATTATAATATATTTAGAATTCTCAAAAGATATTAAACTTAATCATTTTCGCATGGTATTCAAATTTGATTTTTAAGTTGCATGGTGCATCTTACAACATTTTCTTAGAAGACTATTGTTTCCTCGACATATTTGCCAAATTCATTTTGAATGGATTATTAAATCGGGTTTTGGGATAATATCTTGGATTGCCCTTTCTCCATTGTTTTCTTCTTATTCATGAGATGTAACACCATTTTTGTAGTGTCTCTATTCTTCATTTTACACGGAGTGTCTATTCTACATTTTAGAATTATAATTTGTAGCCTTTTCTTTCATAACTACTTCAAAGACTTTTTATTTATAATATTATCTTTGAATTATAGAAAAATATTTATAATATACTTAATGTTATATTAAACCTCTGTGATTACTTTGTATTCCTGAAGTTCACACAATGCAACTTTTAAATCGACAAAACTAAAACATCACAAATCTCTAATATATAACAAAAGTTCCTTTTAAACCCATTCCTTAGATTTACTATTTTGCATTATATACATAATGCTGAATTGCAATTGCAATTCAACATCCTTTCAACCAAACTACTCCAATCATTATGAACCGTACTAAAATCACATGGGAAAAGGTTAAGATTTGTTGACTAGTGATCTGTTCAATGCACTAACACTACTCTATACTAACGAACACTAACACTACTCTATACTAACGCAAATGGACGAGGACTAGGCTAGAAGGATGTACTTCTTACTTGGAAATACTAACGCAAATGGACGGACGAGGACTAGGCTAGAAGGATGTACTTCTTACTTAGAAATACTAACGCAAATGGACGGACGAGGACTAGACTAGAAGGATGTACCTCTTACTTGGAAAGAGCATAGCTTATAGAAGATTCAATTACCCTTCCCATCTTTTCAATATTCCTGACCTAACACCATTCAAAATTTTGAGATAAGAGTACAACATGACATAAGAAAGTCGGCCTCAAAGTTATGAACTATTCCAACTCGTTCGGAGTGTCTTGCCACTTTTCCAACCACATTGCATGCATGAAATACATTGTGAAGTGGGTTGATAAAAACGACTAAAGTTAAATTCATAGAGATGGAGATATCAGGTTACCCTTCTACACCAAGATAAGCTATTTCATTAGCTTGGTGATCTGTCAAGAAATCACGAGTTCTGAGTACATGGAATAACACGATTTATGGTTGAGAAAGGCCGATACCTCTGATTCATTATTCGTTACCTTTCCAAAACTCTAGAGGCATGACAATATCTAATGTGGAAATAATATTCTTATGTACCTATGTTTTATTTCTTATGGAAAAAGGCAATGTCGCACCAAACTATGGCAAAGTCCGACCGCTCAATCATTTGAAAAGCGATATATATCACCCATTCATAATCATTCTCTTAACCTTTCAACATTTTTTCCAAACGTAATATATCACACCCACCTTCGATTCATTCTCAATGACGAATCAATCATTGAACTACAGTGAATGGAGGAGAGCGTTTTGGCATACATTTCAGGTGGGCATACAAAAATATCTAAGGGCTGTGGAATTCTGGACCTCTGACTGAAAAGTCTGACACCTTTTTGTACAATCAGCTTTTTCCTCGGGAACCCCGATTTGGGTTCCGAAGGACAGAGATTATGATATTTTCGTCTACCAGGACAGCTGTATCGTAACTGGGGTTTCCAAAGTGCCATGAAATTAGACCATAAATCTGGTTCTGGCTGTGCTGCGAAGATAATACAAATTACTGAAACTGCTATATCTACATTTCTCTGTTGTGGAAACTACTCCAAAATGGGAAAGAAGTTGGAGCTGAAACGCATTCCAAACCCTAGTAATCGACATTCTTCCTTCACCAAACGCAAGAACGGATTGCTAAAGAAATCGTTCGAGCTTTCTGTTCTCTGTGATGCTGAAGTCGCCCTCATCATTTTCTCTGATACCGGCAAGATTTACGAGTTTGCAAGCAACAGCAAGTAAGTTGCCTTCTTCCATCCCTTAAAATCTCACGAAGTATTTGTCAGTGTTTCCTCTTCTTCTGAATTTATCCAAACAATTTGACGGTCACGAAACTTTTTTAAAAATGAAGCAATTACCCTACGAACAAGGGTTAGAAGAGATACGGAACATTAGGTCTTTTCCAGCGGCTTAAAGGTTAGCGTATTGATTACTCGAGGCAGCCTAGTGACAGATAAAATAGATTATGAAATATCTAAGGCAGGCATTCTCGCTTCTCTCTTAGACTTGCAGACTACTTCGGTTGGTATTTTTCTGGGGAAATCATGACTGTCTCTCGGTATTTTTTTATACACGGGTTGCCCTTTTTTTCACCTCATTGCCTTATCTCAGAAAAATATAGTGATTTTAGATATGGCATGATGATGCGCCTTTGAGAATATTGTTAATCGCCCATTTCTCGCTTTTGAAATAGATATATGGGGAGCATAGTGATAAACCTTCAATCACCCGTTTAGATATGTGGGAAGGATAGTGATAACCCTTAAGTGTTTCAGATGAGAATTTGTTAAAATGAGTCGGACCGACAGAACCGGGAATGGTATTGGTGAACTAGCGGTTTTAATGGGACGTGGTATTTTTTTGAACTAGGGGTTTTAATGGGACGTATTGCTTTAGGCATATGGTTAGTTAGGGTTAATTAAAGTAACCCAAAACCCAGGTGAGTAGGAGCTGCAATCTGATGATCCGTAAAAAAAGTATTCTAGTGATTGTCAAGGCTCTCTGAATAGTAAAAATACAATTTATTTCAAATGTTCTTTAAAAATCGCATAAACATTGATTACGGAATAAAAAAAACTGGTAGGAAATTTGAATTAAGATGACTAAAAGTAATAACATTTTAATTAACCAATAAACGAAGTATTTTCGTTGATGAATTGGGATTTTAATGTTAATTGATTTTCTTATATATATATATATATATATATAAAAGATTAATTGAACCGTGCTGATGGAAATAGTTGATATTGAAAAGATATTGTTTGAATTCAATTTCTTTAAAATATTTTTAAATAAAAGTGCAATAATATGAAAGAATTAGAATATATATATATATAGTTTTTTTTGGAGTTTTTTTATTTATTTATTTAATATTTAAAAGATTTTCTCGCTTAATGTTTTAAAAGTGCAATAATTTAAAAGAGTTAGAATAATTTTTTTATATGTATATTGTTTTTTGGATTTTTTTTTATTTAATATTTAAAATATTTTCATGCTCATTGTTTTAAAAGTGCAATAATTTAAAAGAGTTAGAATATTAATTTTTTTTATATGTATATTTTTTGTGGAATTTTTTAAATTTAATATTTAAAAGATTTTCTTGCTTAATGTTTTTTATTACTGAACTTAGATGTGTCAGAACCAGAAGTTGTTTATCATGTGAGTATGATGTCCAAATTGAAAACCAAAATATACATGAGATTTAGTATGGTGATTAACACTAATTAACCAAGTAGCAAAGACATCTTTATAATAGAAAAAATGAAATAAAAAAACACTAGGAAAATAATAGTTAGTCATTGAAACTAGGATGACTTGGAAGGCATGACCTTGATTGGCTCCTTGGCATGTTGTCGGGAGCTTCACAATTTTAGTGAGAGATCCAAATGTTCTTCAATCCTCTGCACGTGGCAATCTAGAGTGTTTATGTAAAGCTAGAACTCATCAAGCACCATCAATATGAGAATATCTCCTCCTTGGTCTCATTCTAATCCAAGAGAACCCTTCCTAACATGGTCCTTATATGCCAATAAAGATTCACTACATGCATTTATTCATTGTGACAACCATGGGTATAACTCGTGTCACAAATCCATGTTGCCATCTATGATGTAATTTATGTATATGATAGGCCATTGCATTCACTAATTATGTCTCATTTAGGTTTGCTTAGCTCAACTTGAATGGCCTAAGAATTCTAGTTGTCATAATTCTTTGCTATTAACTCCACACACAAATTAGCTTGCATTCCTCCCCTAGCATTATAATATGTAGCACCTTGTCTACAACATGCATGCTAGTGAGGCATCCTAAACATAGTTAACTATAACCAAAACTTAGAGCCCAATGAACAAATTTTAAGCAAACTAGAATCACCCAAGGGACTGCTAGAGTGGAGAGAAACAATTGTAGCTGGCTTCTAGTTGAAGAGGGGTGGAATTTTCAAGGGCACTGAAAAGGAAATGGATGGCTTAAACTTTTAGACTCGACTCATCGAGTGTAGATGAGCAAAGAATAACCAGAAAAAGAAGTAAGAGAATTGGAGAGGTCCGACGCATGAGTGGTAGAAGCCAACCAACTGAAATGCATTAACATTAAAAGTTAAAGCTGATAATAAACATTCATTCCAGAGTCATAATGGTTGCATATGTTGACAATGCACCATTACCTATCCTCACAATGAGATGATGATGGTCCAATGCAGTTATACCCTAGGATGGCAATCAATAGAATATTTTGTGATTAAATGGAGCTTGGGGTGGGGAGGGAGATGTGTTCAGGCAAGTCTCCTTCCTTTATTGTCACGTCGGACTACTAGTTAGTCATTTCCCACTCGTCTTATCCCCTCTCACACAATATGGGGATTAAGATGGGATCGGCTTTGATCCACTTATGTATGCATAGGTAATGGGACCACTTAATATAATCTCTTTGGGATACCTCGGGTGCCCTATGGTTCTAGGTTAAGCCCTCATAAAAATTGAACATTGCCCAAAAGCAAAAAACCCCTAACTTTCCACCATTAAATCCAACCCCTTGAGACTATTTAAAAAAAAAATTAATCAAAATATAAAAATTCTCTGGACATTAATTTTAATTTTATAATTTATAATTGTATATAATTGTAAACTATTATTTACTTACCAAAAAATAAAAAATAAAAATTAATTTTTTAAATTAATATTTCAAATTTCATTTTACTAAATTCTTATCTAAAATTACAAATTATTTTCTCTCATTTTTAATTTGTATATATAATTCCCTAACTTTAATATTCACTATTTATATATTTTAATAAATATGATTTTAACAAATAGAAAGTTATATGGCTTCCTATTTCCTTATCATTATTTTTTTTTATACATATGAATTTTTCCATTTATTACTTTATAAATATTAATTATAAAAATAAAGAAAATAAGAATAAAGAAATTAAGTTGAAATTATATATATAGATTTAAATTTTATTTATATAAAAAAAAATAAAAAAATTATTTAAAATGTTGTATCTTTATAGTAGTATATAGATAAAAAGAAAAAAAACAGTATATTCGTAAAAGACAAGAGAATCTCTTACACCTCTCTAAAGTAGTTTCTAAGAAATTCTGGAGGCAGATTCTAACTAAGAAAACTAAAGATAATAATAAAATTGCTTTACACTACTGGAATTCCTATCTTAAAAAGCTTTATGAATCTCCCAATGTCATGGATAACTTTGAAACCCTGCTCACAACTAAAGAAGTTTTCTCATTAGAAGACATTGATTTTGGGGTTAATTGCTTGGCTAATGGGAAAGCTAAGGACATTGAAGGTTACTAGGTGGAAATCTTAAAAATTGGAGGTCCTGTCCTCATCCCCCACATTCACATGCTTTTCAATCAAGTAGTCAAGCAAGGGTTCCCTAAACCATGGACTCAAAGCCTCATAATCCCTATTTTTAAAAGTGGGGATACAAATAACCCCTCTAATTATTGGACAATTATGATCAACCCTCTCCTAGCCAAGTTATATGGTATTATTTTGGAAAGGAAGTTGAGCATATGGCTTGAAAGTGAAGGTAAGTGGGCTAAAGGCCAAGCAGGTTTTACAAAGCAGCACTCAACAACAACAGAGCACCTCATTACGCTTAGGATCATTGTGGAGGAATGCCGCAATGTAAATCCAATCTCTTTTGTTGCTTTGTGGACTTTAGAAGACGACACCAAGATAATCTATTTCCGCTTCTTCCGAAGACGACACCAAGATAAGCTATTTCATTAGCTTGGTGATCTGTCAAGAAATCACGAGTTCTGAGTACATGGAATAACTCGATTGAGTTCTGAGTACATGGAATAACTCGATTTATGGTTGAGAGAGGCCGATACGTCTGATTCATTATTCGTTACCTTTCCAAAATTCTAGAGGCATGATAATTTCTAATGTGGAAATAATATTCTTATGTACGATACAATGATATGGGGTTTAACGGTAAGTTTCGCTGGGTGAAACCCACAAGATGAGGGTTCAAATCTCATTGAGTATATATATGACCTGTTGTGTCTTGGCTAGAAGAGTAGGCGACCCCATAGCGGACGTCTCGGAGTGGCAGCCAGTTAGATTTGATCCTAGGTCTGTTTAGGATAACTTTCACCAGTTACCTGTGCGGGTCTGTTTAGGATAACTTTCACCAGTTACCTGTTTAGGATATTGTGCGGCAGATTTGATCCTAGGTCTGTTTAGGATAACTTTCACCAGTTACCTGTTTAGGATATTGTGCGGGTCTGTTTAGGATAACTTTCACCAGTTCCCTGTTTAGGATATTGTGTGGCTTACAGGCAAGATTTGATCCTAGGTCTGTTTAGGATAACTTTCACCAGTTACCTGTTTAGGATATTGTGCGACTCTGTTTAGGATAACTTTCACCAGTTACCTGTTTAGGATATTGTGCGGCTTACAGGCAAGATTTGATCCTAGGTCTGTTTAGGATAACTTTCACCAGTTACCTGTTTAGGATATTGTGCGGGTCTGTTTAGGATAACTTTCACTAGTTACCTGTTTAGAATATTGTGTGGCTTACAGGCAGTTGCACGTAGCCTAGGTTTATAGTGGCAGCCAGTTAGATTTGATCCTGGGTCTCTTTAATAACTTTCAGCAGTTACCTGTTTAGGATAACTTTCACCAGTTACTGATTATCCTAAATTTAAAAAAAAAATAGTAAAAATTCTAATTTACCTTTGTTTTATTTCTTATGGGAAAAGGCAATGTCGCACCAAAATATGGCAAAGTCCGACCGCTCAATCATTTGAAAAGCGATATATATCACACCCATTCATAGTCATTCTCTTAACCTTTCAACATTTGTTCCAAACCTAATATATCACACCCACCTTCGATTCATTCTCAATGACGAATCAATCATTGGACTACAGTGAATGGATGTTTCGGCATACATTTGGGGTGGGCATACAAAAATATCTAAGGGACTGAAAAGTCTGACACCTTTTTGTACAATCAGCTTTTTCCTCAGGAACCCCGATTTGGGTTCCGAAGGACAGAGATTACGATATTTTCGTCTACCAGGACAGCTGGATCGTAACTGGGGTTTCCAAAGTGCCATGAAATTAGACCATAAATCTGGTTCTGGCTGTGCTGTGAAGATAATACAAATTTCTGAAACTGCTATATCTACATTTCTCTGTTGTGGGAACTACTCCAAAATGGGAAAGAATTTGGAGCTGAAACGCATTCAAAACCCTAGTAATCGACATTCTTCCTTCTCCAAACGTAAGAGCGGATTGCTAAAGAAATCGTTCGAGCTTTCTGTTCTCTGTGATGCTGAAGTCGCCCTCATCATTTTCTCTGATACCGGCAAGATTTACGAGTTTGCAAGCAACAACAAGTAAGTTGCCTTCTTCCATCCCTTGAAATCTCACGAAGTATTTGTCAGTGTTTCCTCTTCTTCTGAATTTATCCAAACAATTTGACGGTCACAAAACTTTTTTAAAAATGAAGCAATTACCCTACGAACAAGGGTTAGAAGAGATATGGAACATTGAGGCTTTTCCAGCGACTTAAAGGTTACCGTATTGGTTACTCGAGGCAGCCCAGTGACAGATAAAATAGATTATGAAATATCTAATAAAGGTATTCTCGCTTCTCTCTTAGACTTGCAGACTGCTTCAGTTGGTATTTTTTTGGAGAAATCATGAATGCCTCTCGGTTTTTTTGTATACACGGGTTGCCCTTTATTTCATCTCAGAAAAATATAGTGATTTTAGATATTGCATGATGATGCGCCTTTGAGAATATTGTTAATCGCCCATTTCTCGCTTTTGAAATAGATATATGGGGAGCATAGTGATAAACCTTCAATCACCCGTTTAGATATGTGGGAAGGATAGTGAACCGGGAATGTTATTGGTGAACTAGCGGTTTTAATGGGACGTGGTATTTTTTTGAACTAGGGGTTTTAATGGGACGTATTGCTTTAGGCATATGGTTAGTTAGGGTTAATTAAAGTAACCCAAAACCCAGGTGAGTGCGAGCTGCAATCTGATAATCCGTAATAAAAGTATTCTAGTGATTGTCAAGGCTCTCTGAAATAAAAACCTTGAATATGGAATAAAAAAAATGGTAGGGAATTTGAATTAAGTTGATTAAAAGTAAAAACATTTTAATTAAAAAAAATTGTGTTATTCCATGTATTACTTCAAGAAAATATAAATAAAAGATTATTAAAAAAATATAAATTGAAATTGTATACATGGATTTAAATCTTATTTCTATTAAAAAAAATTATTTATAATGTTGTATCTTTATAGTAGTATATATTTTAATTTTAGATATTTAATAGTTAATTATATTATTAACAGTATTTTTTTTGGGAAAAAATCACATAAAATATATTTTTATCGATGCTTTTTGAACCAGCCAATGTGATTCATCTTCAGGATAAGATAAGGAACCGGATCCAAGCAATGAAATAAATAGATGTAGAGAACTGTTTACTAGTCGTTAGCAAGTAACAAATAGTTAATTATATGTCAAAATTAAAATTTTATATTTTTCAAGTCTATTAATTTATTTATAAATATTTAATTTATATTAATTTTATTAATTTGTATTTAATCTTGAGAGTAGATAGACCATAGTAATCTTACTAAATGGTAGTCATTTTATATATGCATATATATTATTTTAAATAAAATAAAATATTATAAATAAAAATTACTTAATTTAAATAAATAAAAATTTATATAAAATTATTACCAAACGTTTATATTAATTATTAAAAATAAAAAAATATGTAATTATAAGATATATAATTATCATTCCTTGATCCAACTTTAAGCCTCCACTTTTACACGTGTAACAAGAATGAAATAAGCCACCTTCAGTATTTCTCGTTTTGGTCTTTTCCCACACGGTTTCTCACATGACTGAAGGTGATGCACAGCTTTAAAATTAAAAGCTTCCTTAAAACATGCTCGTTCTCGTTTTCAAGTCTCTCCGCCTGAATCTATTGCTTTTACAACGTTCATTATTTATCTTGTCGCTCTAATAATCCCTTGTTTTACCTCTTTACTCTTCCAAAACTAAAATTTATTTAGCCAGAAATGAATTTTTTTACTTCATGAACAAACAACACCTCTCGGCCATGATCTGGAGCATAAATGAAAATCAACTTTATAAAAAAATACCACTTGTAATTATCCCTTCTTTTTACTTCATGAACAAACAACACCTCTCAGCCATGATCTGGAGCATAAATGAAAATCAACTTTATTAAAAAAATACCACTTGTAATTAGCCCTTCTTTTACCTCATTACTTTCTTCCCAAACCAAGATTTATCGAATTTTGATCAACACTTTTGGCTATTTAACCCGAAATGAAATGTTCGATTTCATGCACAAAGAACACCTATCAGCCATCATGAACAGCATCATGGACTGTAAATGTCATTATGGAGTCTAAATGAAATTCAACTTTCTTAAAAGTACAAGTTTAACTCTTTTAAGAATATTGTTCTTAATTTATAAAAATATAATGTTAAATCAAATTGGTTAACATTGATATAAAATTATTATTTTATTTATATAACATAATGCTCACTAAATTTGTTAATAATATTAGTATACAAATTGTTTACTGATCTTGGATAGATGGTGATCGGATGCTTGTTAAGTCACTCATTGATGTGAAGTCATGAGTTCAATTCCCCACCCAAGGTGATATATTGGACATGATGAAGATGTAGTCCCAACAAGGTTACAAAAAAAAAAAAAATAGTACACAAATTGAGTGAGCCTAATGGTTAAGTGTGTGTATGTCCTCCTAAGTAGCTACAGTCTCAAATCCAAAAAAGTAAAATATGTACACCTTCATAAACACTCAAAAAATAAAATATGTACACCTTCATAAACACTCAAATCACTGTGTGGAAAGAGTCCCTTGTCCAATTAATAAAAAACTCTGAAATATTTTATTTCAATTTTTTTTAATTATATGTAGAAGTTGGTCCCTTTCTTTTTTTCTTCCACAGAAAAAATCAAACCATCTATTAAAAATAATAGTTAGTTACAAAGCATATGCGAGGCATTGCAGAAGGACTCATTCTTTGCCATGAGACAGGGAAAAGAAAGAAGTCTCAGCTGGTTGAGAAAGAAACTAGCGCATACACGCTCACCCGGAAGGCAATGAGCCAGCGCAATAATCCCATATGAGAAAATGGGAAAGACACGCACCGAAAAAACCAGCAGAGGTGAGGCAGAAAGCCCGTCTAAGAGAAAAGCACACTTCCCTTGAGCCGAAAGGAAGGCAGACAGGCGAAATAAAAGTTTGTGCAGAGACAGAGATTCCGCACAAAAGAGGAGCATACATCTTCCAAGAGAGAATCCTGCGTAGACACGATCAGGATTCTAGAGAAATAGGAGAGTGAAATAAAGATCAGGTCGAAACGAGCCTCCTTTTACAAGGAAAGCAGCCCGAGAGACCTGAGGAGAAGCAGCGAAACGGAAAAGAAAAATCAAATGTAGCAAGACAAATATTTACAGAGCACAGGAGATAGATTTTGAGAAAAGATAACTAAGCGAAAGTGGGCTGTTCGAGAGGTCGAACCGCCCCATTCTCTTCTTCCAAAACAGTCCACGACCCCATGATTTGATCAACACCTTCTTTGGAGAGACGATCGGCTTCAGAATTTCTTTCCCTGTAGATGTGACTAAGGGAGATCTCTGTGAAAAGATTTTTAAGTCGAGTAACTTCTCTAAGCAAGGGAAGCAGGATGAAATTGCTGCATAATTGCGTCCCATTGAACCATCGCACAGTGTTCAAAGAGTCCCCGAAAATCTGAACTTCTTGCACATTCCTCAGGACAAGCCAACAAAGAAGAAGGTGGAGGGCTTTTAATTCCGCAAAATTATTGGATCCTTGGCCAAGGCCGACCGAAGCCTTAATAGTCTTTTCCTTTGAAAGATGAATTATTAAACCAGCCCCACAATGACCATTTATGTCTGAGGCTCCATCATAATAAGCCCACGGGATTGAAGATCTTATAGTTTCTTGCCGAACCAACCTGGGAGAAGGAGTAGTCTGCGGAACAGGGATACTATCGAATATAGCAGCTCCTTCAGCAGCCAATCTTTCGATCGGGAAGACGGAGTCCTTGAAGATGACCTGGTTCCTAGCCAGCCACGTCCCCCAAGTGATGAGGAGCGGGATGGATCTCTCTCTGTCATTTGAAGCTTCTTTCCACCACTTCTGCCAAGCTTCCAAAATCCCTTGCCCTTCCCACCTATAAGGGATTTTGAGTAACCTTAACGTTTCAGCCCAAAGACTAGAATTGAAAGGGCAGGATAGGAACAGGTGATGAACTGATTCGATACTATCTTTGCAAAGAGGACACCATCCTGGGCCAATCCTACCCCGTCTTTGAAGAAAATCCCAGGTAGGGACTTTCTGATGCAGGACACACCAAAAGAAAAGTCTGGTTTTCGCTGGACCTTTTAACTTCCATAGAGGTTTGGCCCACCAAGCCGGATTTTCCCACCCTTTCTGGGTCATCATCCATTTGTACCCCATCTTTGGAGAGTAGATGCCATTCTGAGCAAAGACCCACCGAAGTTCATCTGGAGCGTCTGAGAGCCTGACTGAAGAATTAAGGAGGTCTTTCCTATACGAATCCCATTCCTCCAGCCATTCTTCATCCAACTGTAGATCTATTCCTTGCATCCACCCTTGGCTCCATATGGAAGAAGTCTAGGGATTGGCCACCTGGTTTAATGTGAATCGACCCTTCTCTTTTAACACTGCAACCAACCCCTGGGATAGTGAAAACCGCTCTGAACAACCAATCCAGGGGTCTCTACCCAGCCTTATTTGAGTGCCATCCCCCACGCTCCAAGCCAATCCCTTTTCAATAATATTGACAGAGGCAACCACTGCTTTCCAAACCACCGAGGAGTGTTTGCAGGACTTTGATGGCAATCTAATCCAATCTATCGTTGATAGTGGGTCAATGTATTTTCTCTTTGTAACAGTAGTCCACAAATTGTCAAAAGAAATAAGCCTCCAAGCGAGTTTGGCTGCAAGTGATTGGGAGAAGCATTGAAGATTTTTGATCCCCCAACCTCCCCACTCTTTAGGACGAGCCACTTTTTCCCAGGCGATCCACGGGGTGACCTTTTCTGTCTTGGACCCTGCCCACAGAAACCTGCTGCAAAGTTTATCAATTTGGGATAGGACTCCTTTGGGAACCCAAGTCAGGCAAGCCCAATAGACTGGAACAGCCATAAGCATAGATTTTATTAACACAAGCCTTCCTGCCCTGGAAAGCCATCTGAAACTCCAATGTTTCAGCTTGGATTCGATTTTAGCAAGATTCCAGGTCCAATCTTTGTTCATGTAGTTGTCTGGTTTGAGGAGAAAGCCCAAATATTTGAAGGTATCCTCCAACGCTTTTACGTCGAAGTTTAAGACCATCTTCACGCTGTGCACCATTTCTCTGGACAAACCTGTACACGTGAGAGAGGATTTTTTCTCATTTATACAAAGTCCTGTCGCCTTCAGGAAAAGGTCCATGATCCTTTTGAGCGTCTTACAATCCTCCAGGCTACCATTACTGAACAAAATTATGTCGTCCACGAATAGGAGATGGGTAACCCAGAGATTTTCAGCTGCTTCAATGCCTTTGAGAGTCCCTTGTCTTTTAGCATCGTGAATCATAAGGCTGATGCCCTCTGCAGCCAGCAAAAACAAAAGGGGAGAGAGCGGACAACCTTGACGCAGACCGCGTTCAGGACTGAAAAAACTGGAAGCCGCTCCATTAATCAAAACAACTATGGAGGAGGAAGAAATACAACTCATAATCCATTTCACAAAATCATACCTGAAACCCAGATGAGTTAGCAGAAGCCTGAGGTACAGCCAGCTGATTCTGTCAAAAGCCTTTGACAAATCGATTTTCACTACTACTCCCTTTTTTTTCCCGATTTTTAGACTATGAAGAGTTTCTTGAGCAACTCCAACCGCTTCATGAATTTGTCTGCCATCGAGGAAGCCAAATTGCTCAAGGGAAATGTTTCTGGAGAGAAATGGTTTTAATCTGGAGGCAATGACTTTAGCTATGATTTTGTAAACACAGGTACACAGGGATATGGGTCTGAAATCTGCAAAAGAGCCCGGGAGGTCAGATTTGGGGATAAGAGCAAGAAATGTGGAGTTGAAGGGATGGAAAATAGATCCGGTGCACCTGGACTCTTCTACAACTGCCACAAGCTCGTCACCTAAGAATTCAAAGAAGTGTTGGAAGAATTCGACAGTCCAACCGTCCGGGCCGGGGCTTTTGTCCTTTTGCATGGAATTGAGAATATCTTCTACCTCTTCCTTAGAAACGGGAGCCATGATGGATTCATTTCCTTCCTCCTCTATGAACCTAGGGAAGTACTGAGCAACTCTTATAACTTCAGCAATAGATGCTTCCTCTGGCTCTTTAAAGAGGTTCTTGAAATAGGAGTTCCCTAGAGAAGCTAACTCTTCAAAAGAACGAGCCCTATCACCATTGGCTTTTTTCAATTCCCATATAGTATTAGAATTTTTCCTTCCTTTTGCATAGTTCTGGAAAAACTTGGTGTTGTCGTCCCCCGCCTGCAACCAGATTGCTCTACTTTTTAAGCGCCAACTCTCTTCCCTGGCCTGAAGAATCCGCTTCCTTTCCAACTCCAGATCTTTGAGTCTGGCCCGAGACTCTTCAGTTCTATAACCAATACCTCCTGGATCTTCAAGAAGGGCTATCTCCGAATTGACATTTTCCAGTGTTTTTTCTTCATTCAGTTTCTTCTGGAGGGCCCAATGCTTGGAGGCGGCCTTCATCCTTGTTAGATTTTCCATGAAAGCCTTGCTACGACTCTCATCTTCGCTGAGATTAGCATTATTCCAAGTGCTATGGAAAAGGCTAATATAGGATGCGTCCAGTAGCCAGGAAGCATTAAATTTGAACGGAGTGCCCGGTTTAGAGAAGGCGCCCTTCACTTCGAGGAAAACAGGGAGATGGTCCGAGAGACCGCCTTCCCCAACCCAGTGTCTGAAGGCCTGTAGCTTTTCAGACAACGAATCACAAATAAGGAATCTGTCGAGCTTCTTCCCTACCCATTCTTCTCCTATTCTTCGATTCCTCCACGACGGACGCATCTTAAGCGGAGTGACATCCACCAGAGGAGAGGAAGCCAGTTTATTTATAAAGAAGTCAGTGAGAGGGTTTGCTCTTGCTCTGGCCCCCCAGGACTCTGTCATCCCCAGAGAAAAGTTAAGGTCTCCGCCGATTACAAGATTTGGGTGCGCCATAAACGACTTAGCAAAGAAGGGGTTCCAAAACCTCTCCCGATCCATAACAGGACCATAAACATTGATAAAGAGAAAGGGGATGCATAGTTCGTTGGAGTATAGTTCCACAGCCAGAACGTTTCCCATCCCCAAGAGGAGATCTCTCTAAGAACCTTCGAATTGAAACCCAATGCCACCCCTCCCGAGTGACCATTGGCGTCTATGACATGAAAGCTCCAACCCGGAAGAAGCTTACCGAGACAGCCTGTAACTTCTTCCCCTTTTCCCAGAGTTTCTTGGAGTAAAATAATATCAGGTTTATTGGACCTGACAAATTCCTTCAGAGCTAGCTAGATCCCTGCAGTTGTATGAGAAGATGATATTCTTAAACTCGCAGAGGGTGTCCGCTTTGCTCTAAGCACCCCTGGAAGAGACATTTGTTTCCTGTCTGCAATGTCAATGACAGCCTTCAACTGAGCCTTCGACAGATTAGTTTTCCTTCCTCTTTTGTTCCTTAGTCCTGAAGACTCCATATCCAGCTCCAATCCACTCACAGCGAGCCCTTTTCCTTTTCTATTGGCCAAAGGTCTGAGGTTATATGGGGGCTCAGGACTCCGGACAGAAGGAGGGGCAGAGCAGGCAGCGTCGTAGGGAAAAGAGGTCGGCGGTGGGGAGGAGGGAATGGTCATAATAACACTATCAGAGGAGGTTTGCCCCTTCCTCAGATCCAACAATTCATTCGAGGGCTGTCTTAAGGGACCAGCCTCATCACAACAAGGCAGAGATAGAACATTAGAAAGGCATAAAGAGGAGGGAGGGGAAAGAAACAAACTCGCCTGAGCCTCACCTACCTTTTTAGAAACTAGTGAGGGTCCCCGGGAAAACATCGGATAAGAGATGTATTCATTTGCTGCAGACCCCGGTTGTTCCTGGAAATCAGCCTTCCCTTGCTCCGGGACCAAAACCTGGGAAGATGCCAGAGGATCGCTTTCCTTGGTCAGAGCCTCTGTTTCCTGAAAGGTCGCCTTCTAGTTTGCCTTCTGGGTATTTCTGCTTCTCCTTTGTCCTCGACGTCGACGGTGACCAATAGTACATTCCCGGGCCAGATGACCATATTGATGACATCGATGGCATCTGAAAGGGAGGTTTTCGTAGTCCAAGATCTGAACAAACTCCAGACCTCGATACTTCAGGTTCATAGCGTCCGCCAATCCCGCCCTGGGGTTTAGGCTGACCAGAATACAGGCGACTCCCCATTCATGAGTTCGAAGGTATGTTCTATCAATGTCGAGAAACTTCCCCAGAGTATTACCAATAGAGGTGAAGGCTGAGTCGGTCCAGAATTGCATAGGGAGGCCCAGAAGTTTGACCCAAACTGGGGACTCCACCTCTTTTTCTTTCTGGGCGTCAAACAGGGGTGTCCATCTTCTAAAAAGGATTGGCCTCTTTCCGAAGCTCCAGTTTTTTCCCATCACCCAGTCAACATGCTCCTTATGTCCAAATCGAACACAAAACCATCCTCTATCCAAATTTTTGATTTGTTCTGGTTGTCCCGGTGCTTCTTTCCATTCTAACTGAATCCAGTCCTTGATGTAGCCTACCGAGAACTTTCTTCCTCAGACTCTACCAACTAATAATGTTTCCGAGGCTTCCATAGCCTGATCTATAAGAATATCCACTCCAAACACACAGCTAGGTCGCTCCTCCTTTATTCTGATGGGTTTGATCTTTTTCCTCTTTCCTCCCCCGCCATCCTTCCTGGTTTCTCCCATTCCTGTCTTCTTATTAGCAGGATCAACTGCCTTTTCTGCCTCATACAGCTCAGATTTATTAGCGACATAATCTCTGTTTTCTTCTTCCACCTCCACAACCGACCTTTTTATCCCAGCCCCAGGAATAAGAGACAATCTTCTCACTTGCTCCTCTTTTCCGATACCTATCGGCTCCCTTCCCTCTTCTTTATTAGATGGAGCTTTAGTCATGATGGTAGTCGGCCCTTCCAATATAGGTTTTATAACAGATGCCTGTTCCTGGGCTCCTGACTCCAAACTCCCTCCTCCCACCGCCTTGTCAGGAGACCGAGGGTACACTGTTTTATTCGGGAAGAAATGATTTAGGTTTTTCTCGGAAACGTCAAGACCCCAGCAGGCGAGAAGGTCTTCTGGCGCTGGGTCTATATCGATTGTCTCAAAATCACGAGTCATCTCGTGATGAGCATCGCTTCCTGGGTCCACCATTATTAGTCGAAACAGATATCTGTCATAGCAGCCTCAAAGACGTGGACCCACATGCTTGCTACAAGCTCAGCGCTCAGCCTCCCTGCGTACACTGCATTCTTCTTTCAATCCGCGTTAGCACAACCAATTAAATCCCTATTTCTCTGCGTTCAAAGTCGCACAGTGTTTGGTCTTCGCGTTGCGGATCTACTGCCGCAGGAAAACCCTATCCTCTGCCTCCATGGTCGCACCTTGCTTTGCCCGCCGTTAGGGTTTAGTTGCAGACCTCTTCTGCAACCTGCATCATGTCATATTCTATGCTTACCATTGTTCATAAGCTATGTCAATATGTCCATACATCAAGTTGGTCCCTTTCGTATAAACAAGGGGTCTTATATAGTTTCATGCACTCCCTATATGTCTTTTTTTATTCAAATTAAAAACTGAAATATTTTGTTTAGATTTTTTTTAATTATTTGGTGTAATATATAAACTCTAATTAACTCCGCCTCTTTGTTTTGTATACATATGTCTCTTTTTACTCCAGAGAAACATTAAAATATTTTATTTGATTTTTTTTTTAACTTTCAATTATTTTATATAAATAAAAAATATATATCCTACTTATACACCCTTCCGTTTTAAAAACAAAAATGATATTTAACAAATAGAATGAAAAAACCCTAAACCTATTTTAACATAATATATGATATTATTTTTAACCAAGTATATGATATTTAATATTTATCATATATCACAGCCACTCATAATCATTCTCATAACCTTTCAACATTTCTTACAAACCTAAGAAAAAGTTATCACATCCACCTTCTCTCAATGACGAATCAATCATTGAACTACAGTAACTCCTAGAAGAGTGTTTTGGTACCTTTTGGAAAGTCCTACATTACCTCTTAGAGACGAAGTTAATTATCCATAAATTTGAGGTGGGCATAGATAAATATCTAAGGGCTTCTTGGCTTTTGAGGGAAAAGTCTAACACCTTTTGTACGACCAACCTTTTCGTCGAAACGAATTTGTGTTCCAAAGCACAGAACTTAAAGCTATTTTCCTTTACCAGGACACATGCTGGGTTGTAATTGGGGTTTCCGATCCCAGCTAAGAAGTGCCATGAAATTAGACCATAAATTTGGTTCTGGCTGTGCAGATAAGACAAATTACTCACAGCTGCTGGACATATATTTTTCTGTTCTAAAGACTATTCAAAATGGGAAAGAAGTTGGAGCTAAAACGCATCCAAAACCCTAATAGTCGACATGATTCTAATGCAGGAGCATCTAGCTAAGGGCACCATGACCATGTGTTGGTCTCAGCTAAGGAGGACAGGTTCAATGTCTTTTAGTTTAATTTACATTTGTTGAATAAAACAGTGTATAGAAACTAGTTTTTTTATTTTTATATTAGTTAAGGAATATTAGGAACAATACAGTTAGGATAGGGTCATTACAGTTACGTTGTTCTCTCATTTTCTTAATCCATTTTACAGCCGTCTGTTCATAAAAAATATATTATTGTAAATCCCACAGCACAAGAAAACCCAGCATAGTCATCAATTGTGTAACTATAAAAGTAACTGAAGGGTAACCAAGAACAGTTCAAGTAACTGTCTAAATACAATACAAAAACCAATGTAATACATTCTGGAGGGGTTCAATGCATGAGAAGAGAAATACAATAAAGAGAGTAATTTTTCATCCGAATATCTGAATCCATCTGTAACAGTTTGTCCATGACATTCATTTTCTTTCCTCTAACTACTGAGTATGCAAACTAAATAGCATTGTGCGTTCCTATCTATCATATTTTTCCTTTCTATTAAACAGAGAGAGCAAACGAAGAAACCAAACGAGCATTCCCAGCACGGAGTTCCGGCAACAACAACAACGGTGTCCAAATATATGGAAGCAAACAATAGTACGAGCCAGTTTGGAATCGAACGAGAATATAACTACTGAATAACGACCCCAAAACAGAGGTAAACGGACTACACAGAATTTTCCTGTTAATTCCTTTTATAATCATAATATTGATATACATTCAAACAGTCCCGAATGCTCAATTAAGAACAGAGAAAAAAGATAACACGATATAGCAAAACCCTGAAAGTTAGGGTTGGACCCTAGTCGGTCACCATAGAAAGGCGGACAAAATTACAAGTGTTCAGAGCCGAACCACAGTCGAAGTTTATATACAAATAGAACCCGGGTCGCTCAACAACAAAGATAATCAAACGAAGGAGTATTGGGACTTAGCCCAGTGACATGACAGAGACAACAAAACTATAAACTGACAACAATAGCAGAGAACGACCCTACCGGAGCCATTGCTCGTAGCAGTTTTGTAGACTACGCCTGGGAACAAACCCTCACGTGCACAGTGAGCCAACAGAGTATTGTCAGTCAAATGTATGTTGAGTATGGACAGGAAGTAGCAAAAGAAAAAGAGATTTGAAAGCACAGCCAGGAAAATCGCTTACCTGAAGAGTATTCACGTTGGAGGAACGAAACCCCATCTGAGCCACAGTTGACGGTGAAACCCTGCGGACAAAGGAGCGAACATTGTTAGTGCCGAAGAAAACTGAAGAGGGTAAGCTATAGCATGAAGGGACAGCTTACCTTGCCAGGACCGCGAAGCTGAGGAAGCCACCGTGACTGCGACCTGTCAGAATACAGAACAGTCATCCATCAAGCATAAGCTCACAACCAGAAAGACTGTAATAGAACGAAACAATGGAACAGAGGAAGGTATAATAACCACTCAGACGGAAACAACAATAACCCTCTCACACAGACGAAGAAACCTTCCATACAGTGCCCAGGCAACCAGGCGACGAAGCTGCAAGTGTAGGCAGAGAGATCTCGCCAACAGAAGGAAGAACTCATAGCTGGGTGCACACAGAACCTTGCTGCCAAGCTCTACACAGTCGCGAGCACAAACCCTCGTTATCGTAGCGAAAACACAAACAAGAAATGACCGAATGAAAGTGGAACAAGGGTTTTGGTAGAACTGGAGAGTGGGAAAACAGAAGTCGAGGCAAGTATAGCCAGCAGATCCACATTAATTCCAACATAAATGCCAACAACCAAATATCCCTAATAATCATTCACTTAATCCTAATCATACACATAGATCCCAAATTATTTGTTAATCAACGTTTAATTAAACTCAATCATAGTTATGAGCTGGTCCCATCAGATTCCTTCTCCAAATGCAAGAGTGCACTGCTAAGGAAATCAGTGGAGCTTTCTATTCTTTGTGATGCTGAAGTTTCCCTCATCATTTTCTCTGCAACTGGTAAGATTTACGAGTTTGCAACGACAAGTAGGCTTCCTTCTTCCATCCCTTGACATCTCACTAAGTATTTGTCAGTATTTCCTCTTTTCTAGATTTATCGAGACAATTTGACGGTTACCAAAATTTTAAAAAAATTGAGCATGTCTAGATGTCCATTTTTAACCATAATTTAGAAAGGAAGTAGAGTATCCAACCTCGAAATAGTCATGGAAGAAATCTGGTAACTTTAGGCTTTTCCAATGACTTAAAGGTCAGTGTAACATCGATTACTCGAGGCACCCTACTGACCATTAAAATAGATTATGAAATGTCTAAGAAGGGCATTCTCGCATCTCTCTTAGATTTACAGACTTGCTTCGGTTGGTTTTTTAAGAGAAACTATGAATGCCTCTCTCCTTTTTCAAACACGGGTTGCCCTCTTTTTCATCTATCTGCCTTCTCTTCGTAAAAGAAAAATAGTGATTTAAGATATTGCATGATGATTCGCATGTGAGCATATTGTCAATCGCCCATTTCGCACTTTTGAAATAGATATATGAGGGAGGATAATCAATTCCCGGTTTATATATATGTGGAGGTGATGCTAGTGAGTGATGTAGTAGCATCACTCTAGGTAAACTATTGTGTTTAAAGCTTAAAGCAGGGCACAGAAGCAAAGACAGAGAATACTAGGGCTAAATATATTCTGAAGGAGGCATGGGATATCAAGGGCAAGAGAAACCCTGACAGAGGATTGCAAAAAACTAGGGAGAATTCCAGCCAATTGCAAAGCTGGAAATAGACAGAAGAATTCCATCTAGAGCCAAAAACAAGATATTGAAATCTCAAAGAAGGAGAACCAGGAAGGTATAACTGGTTTTATGTTTTATGTTTGGCTAATAAATTTGTGAATGCATGTAGCAAAAGATGCTATGAGAATTAGAAGCTTTGCTCACAAAAAGCAAGAGATGATGTAGGATGAGGAGAGAACCATTTGTGTTCTCAAAGACTGTGGCAGAGGAAAACCCTTGCAGCAGAGAATCTGCACACATAGAGAAACATTACAGTGGAGGTTGGAAGAAGAGGGGACAAAGGAAGTCCTCAAGGAGAAGAGAATAAAGGAAGTCCTCAGAAGGTGAGCAAAGGATAAAACCAAGAGAGGAGAAAGGAGTGTTGAAGAGGTTCCAGAGGAGGGAACCAAGAAGGACACCAATAGGCAAGAGGAGGTGAGATGTTCAAGTAACAAGTGAGGTGAGGCTTGTTACAAGGCTAGGTTGTAGATCATGGTGAACATGGAGGAGCATATGCAAAGAAATAAGAAGAAGGAGGCAACCATTGTTGGTCATGATGAAGGGTCAAGTGAAAACCACACTAAAGGGAAGAAGAATTCCAAGAAAATGGCACGAGAAAACTTAGCTAGGAAGAATTTGAAAGCGAGATGGCTGAGTTGAAAGCACAAGTTGATGCACTAATGCAATGCCTACAAGCTAGGGAAGAAAGGGGAAGAGGGAACATGATGAGGAAGTTCCAACTATGTGTTAGACATAAGAGTTTTAAGAAGAAATCCCTAAAATCCAAAGACCTAAGGAAGAAAGGGATGAAACCATTGATGAAAGCCTGGACGGAAGAAGAAAATATTAGGGCAACTGAGCTTCTGGAAGGAGAAATTCATTTTTTCAAACCATTTCTTGAAGACAAGGAAAGGAGACTGGTGGAAAGTTTCATGGGCTATAAAAAGAGTCCAAAACAACAAGAGTTATTTTTGATAGAAGAGGAAGCCAAAGAGCCTTATGTTTTTAAAATTAACAAATTATGTGTGGATGCAGGTTTTGTAAGCAAGGACGATGAGCAAACATTAAATTCCCTTGCAAATCGAAGGCATGGACATATTTTCCAAAGGGAGGATAAGAAGATAAGCTTGCTCCAAGAAGCCCAGAGATGTGGCTGGATGTTGAAAAGGGGGAAGAAGGTGAAGTGGCCTCTATTGCAAATAAGGCTGAAGAAGATCATGAATGCATTGCTAGTGAAAGAAGAATTCAGGTTTACTGAGTATGAAGGAGTGGGAGTTCACTTTTGTGAACCAGATAAAGGACAAGTCCTAGAAGACGATGATGAAAATTATGAAATGATGTTGTTCTTAGTACAACACAAGGAAAGAATTCGAACAACATCAAATGAGGATGATGAAGAAATTAATGTGTTTTTATCTAATTGTTTGCATGAGTTTGAAATTGTAGGTACAAAGTACCCTAGAGATGAAAAGGTGCCAGAGATTGAGGAGGAAGCAGAACCTCAAGCAGAGTTGTCATATGCTAATAGAGAACAGCAAGACAAAGTTGATTTGGAAGGTGGACAACCTCAAGGCACTGTCACTAGGGAAAGAGATTCAGAGTTTTCTAATGAAGACAAGGTGGATGAAGACCATGAAGAAACTCATGCTAATACTCTTCAATAATATGAGAGAAAGAGTAGTGTCACATGTATAATTGACTAGCTATGTCTTCTCTTTTTCAATGTTCTTTGGATCATTTTTGAAAATATTTTGTCATGGGTTGAAGACAAATGGAAATTGGGAAAAGAGAAGAAACTGCATGTTTCGCAGTATTGTGGATTGGTTCATCATGAGGATGATGGAGGAATAGCCAGTGAGAAACACTCAGGCCAATATATTCTAGTTAATTCAAGTGAAGCCAAAAGAACCCAAGGGCAAGAAGACAACCAAGATCTTGGTGATAACAAGGAGGAGGCACCACTATCTCATGGAATCAAAGAGATAAAAAGGCTAGATTATGAAGATAGGTATGAAGCGGAGTACATAGAAGTGCCTTAAGTTGGAGAAGACTGAGGAAAATATGAGAATGCTTATGCAGAGCAAGTCATGGTGATGCAGGAGCATTAGAGCTTCCAAGTCATCAAGCTTTTTGGGGTTAAAGCTCCAAACATGGTTTCAACATGGAAAAAGAATTTTATTTCCTCATTGTAAATAATTTTAATTTCTTTATTTCTAAAAGAATTATGGATAGAGATAGGTTGAGTAGATAAGATTTTTAAGAAGACAATTTGCCTTTTAAGGCATGAAAAATTTAGGAAATAAATCATGAGAGGTTGTAGGAGAAACAATCTTGGTACAAATTAGCAAGTTGTTAAGATAAGGGAAAGTTTCAAAATCTTAGAAACTATTGGGGGTGCTTTTAGGATTTAGAAAACCTATTGAGATGCAAGATTTTTTCAATAAGGAAAAAGTGAGTCTACCATGAAAAGCATGAGTGGTTTGTGGATTGATTTATAGACCTAGGAAAATTTATTTTGTTTGTATATGTTATTATAAATATTGTAAGCCTAAGGGGAAAACTAATGGCCAAATGAATGTGAAATCGGGCTATAGAGAGTGAATAGAGAGAATGAATGTGTGTGAGCATATGCATGGACAAAGCTAGTTTAATGAATGGCATTTCATGTATAATTGTGAATCTAAGAATTCTATGTGAAATGTGATCTGCTTATTTGATTTCAAAGAAAGCATGTTAACCTATTTTGTGATTGACATATCAATCCAATCCAATAAACTTTGAATCATTGAATTAGCACAAAATTGTGGATTATTAGTTGTGACTACTGGAAAAGATATCATTGTTCGTTATTCTTAAGATTGCAGGTTTGTGGAAGTGAACATAGCAGGGAAAGTCAAATTTTCTTGCATCAAGTGGTATCAAAGTGGGAGAATTTGCTCAAATGTGTTTGCAGATAGTAGCAAGGAAAGAGTTGGTAGCAGCAATGATATGAGAATTGTGGCAAAGGAATTCATATAGATAGCGCAAATGTGATGGAGGAAGAAGAGTGACTGTAGAAAATTGAAGAGCAAGGAGTTCTCGAAAGGGGTTCTAAAGGAGTGAATTAGGAATGTCAAAAGACCAAGTAGAAGTGGGAAGATTTGTCAGGCGTGTGTAGAAGAAAGGAGATCTATTACTATAAAGGTTATTTGCAGTTCGTAGTGGACAGCGAAAAGCTCATTGAGGAAGAGGAGAAGATGAAGATGACAATGAATAGTCATTTGAAGAATTTAGAGGGAAGCCACAAAGCTGCCAAAGCAGTTGGCATAAGGAAAATGAGTGATGAAGAATACATGAGGGAAATCTTTGAGATAAAAACATGGTTGAGTGTGCTTATATAGTTGCTACAATAGAAAGAGGAGAGCCAGAAGTATGGGTGGAACTTGAGGAAAAGGGTTAAATGGCCTGTTGAAATATTATGGGCCAAGAAGCAGAGAAAAAAGTTGAGACACAAGTTGAAAGAAGAACTCAAAGCTATTGAGTGTGAGGATGCAATTCATAGGGGAGAAATTGAGCAATGAGAAATACTTAAAGAGTGAGGTGACGAGCTTGATGGAGATTTGATGTTTGAGACATCAAATGAGACTACAAAGACTTATTTTTTTCCTAATAAGTTGTTTATGGTTGCAGGTGTTATTACATATGATGGAAAATATTTTGAAATTGTCATGGAGAAAGAGGAAGATAGAAGCAAACAAAGTTCAAATTTTGTTCTCAGTAAAGAGGAGGAGCAATACTTGAATGGGATGCTCATAAGGAATGATGAGCCAAAGGCAGAGACAAATTTTAGTCTTTACATTGATTGTGTGCGTGAAGGTGCAACAAAAGTGATTATTAGTTTTCAAACTAAAGCAAGTGGAACAAAAAACTAGTGTGAAAAACTTGCAAAAGTTGTTGTGAACGCGGATACATCAAAGTCAAAGGAGGAAGAGTTTATTGGAAGCATGGAGGCAGAGCTCTATGAGAAGATTGTAGCAAGGCAAAGAATTCAGGCAACAATTCTACAAGCATGGGATGAGGTTGAAAGTATATTTGTTTATTTGTATACTTTTGTTTTGATCACTTTCTTGGCTAGAAAATTTTCACTTGAAATGGTGAGTAGAAGCATGGTAAAGACAAATATCTTGCAATCAGAAAATCAGGAGTGGAATTATGGTGTAATTCAAGAACCAGGTTCAGAAGGACAACATCATGATGAGACACATGATAAAAAACAATGCAAAGTTTGGGATTCTGGAGGATTCACAAATTAATGACACAAGACCAGGAGGTCATGAATTTTTTCTACCTTGGGAGTCTGATGCAGGAGCATTAGAGCTTCTATGTCATCAAGCTCTTTTGTGACAAAGCTTCAAATGGGGTTTCAACATTAAAACCTCATTGTAAATAATTTTAATTTCTTTATTTATAAAATAATTATGGATAGAGATAGAATTAAGTAGATAAGATTTTTAAGAAGAAAATCTGCCTTTTAAGGCATGAAAAATTTAGGAAATAAATCATGAGAGGTTGTAGGAGAAAAAATCTTGGTAGCAATTAGAAAGTTGTTAGGATAAGAAAAGGTTTAGAAATCTTAGAAACTATTGGGTGTACTTTTAGGATTTAGAAAAGGTATGGATAGGCGAGATTTTGTCAATAAGTAAAAACTGAGTCTACCTTGAAAATCATGAGTGGTTTGTGGATTGATTTATGGATCTAGGAAAATTTATTTTATTTGTATATGTTATAATAAATATTATAAGCCTAAGGGGAAAACTAATGGTCAAATGAATGTGAAATCAGGCCATAGAGAGTGAATAGAGAGAATGAATGCCTCTGAGAATATGTATGTACAAAGATAGTTTAATGAATGAGAGTTCATGTATAATTGTGAATATAAGAATTCTATGTGAAGTATGATTTGATTATTTGATTTCAAAGAAAACATGGAAACATGGTTTGTGATTGATATATCAATTCAATCCAATAAATTTTGGATCATTTAATTAGCAAAAATTTGTGGATTATTAGTTTTGTGACTGCTGGAAAAGATATCATTGTTTGTTATTCTTAAGATTGCAAGTTTGTGGAAGTGAAAATAACAGGAAAGGTCAAAATTTCCTGAATCACAAGTGGAGAAATGACAAGCGTGTTACCTAGGAAATTATAGGAGATGGTGAATGGGTTCAAGGAGGAACTCATTTGTCTGGCAAGACAGAGACCCATGCATTTGCAGTACAAGATCAGTAGGGAGAAAATGTTTTCCATAATATGTTTGCTATATGTGCAGGTGTGACTAGAGTTCAACATTTTGGGAATATCAACAAGCAGCATGTCATAAGGCCAACAAAAGAGGGAATTACATCATCCTAGTAAAGGTGAAACAACTACAAAGTAGAATCTGGGATCAAGGAAGGAATAGGACACCCAACAACAAGCTAACGACACAAGATTTCCTCAGCAAAGCAAGCGGTGTAGTGCAAAACCAAGTATGGGATCCTGGCAGATTGGAATCAGGATTGAACCAGCAACATGACCATATGTGTGGGCAACAACAACACTTTGTTTGGGACCTTGGAGGCTTTTGAAGATAATTATAATTGACCAAGAGGTCAACATTTTCACTTGGGGAGTCTGATGCAGGAGCATCGCCCTATGTAAAATATTTTGTTTAAGGTCCAAATGGAGGCATGTAGGTTCTAGAATGCTATTTATATTTCTTGTAGAAATTAGGAAATTGCAGTTGGAATCTAGGTTGTTAGCATAGCCTTGTGTCTCATTGTAATAATGTCAATTAGTAGGCTAAGTTGTTAGGTGGTTTAATAGATGGCCAAGTGGACCTTTGCCAAGGAAGCAATTGTAGGACTAGGAATCTGGTGGTTTTGGTTTGATGGATAGATGTCCAATTTTCTCTTTGTTTGTAAGGATATTTTTTGGGTTGTGTTGATGTACATAAAGCTATGTGTGGCATCTTTCGAGACCAAATTGAGACGAAATCTAAACAAGAGGTCGTTAAGGCTCATTGTATGTATGTAATGTATAGTTTATGAAGAAATGAGTATGGCCTTTTTTCATCTATTCTGTGCATACTTCATGTGGGTAATTCTGAGTTATGTCAATGTGGTAATTAGATGATAAAAAATCCTTGACGTTGTTTATAAAACACACTTGTTGTAAGTTAACGAAGTGAAGGATTGAACCTACTGAACTTTGTTCAATCTCTGTGTATTAGTGCCATTGCTTAAATAATGCGGATAGGCGCAAACTCTAGTGAGAATAGTTCTAGGAATTTAAGATTGACTCTGCAAAGGAGATCAAATATAGTCACATATTGGATTTTCAAAGGAGTCGATAAGGGCAAGAAAGACTCCTTGAAATTTCTCTACGACTCTTGTCAAAGAGAGCCAAGAGAGAAGTTAAAGAGGTAGGTATTTTATTTTCAAGAACTTTTCGTGATCGTAAGTTGGCGAAGAGCTTAGTAAAGGAGGAAATTAGGACTTTGGCAAAGTTTAGCTCACAAACCAAAAAGGTCGGTCCTAACCCCTCATCTATCCTTCCGACCTCAGAGCGGTCAGAGGGAAACATAGTCGGCAGTTGGTTTGGAAAACGAGTTTGGGATTTTAATGCTAATTATATATATGATTAAGTAGACAATTTTTATGGAAATAGTTGATATTGAAGTGATATTGTTTGAATTGGATCTCTTTAAAAGATTTTTAAATAAAATTACAATAATTTAAAAACGAATTTTTAAATAAATTAAGAGTTAAAATATTACCCTTTTTATATATTGTTTTTGGGATTTTTTTTCTATTTAATATTTAAAAAGTTTTCTTGCGTGGTGTTTTTCATGAGGGAAACTAGATCAATGCCAAAAGCATAAGCTCGTCATCATGTGAGTATGATGTCCAAATTAAAAACCAAAATATACATGACATTTGGTATGGTGTGTAGAAATTCTGACTGTAGATTAACCTGATTATGCAATATAATTAAAGCAAAATACTTAATCTACTTCTATAATCAAACTTGCAGAAGCTTAATATATTTGAGCAAGATCAAGCGGAACACATATAACAGAGAAGAAGAATCAATACACATGAAACACAGAAGAATACTCTGGGGAAAGCCTCAACTAAAAAACCCCACTATCTGTATTATCATACAAGGTGGAAATATCTCAGAATTACACAAAGCCTTAGCTCTCACAGCTAGCCAGCTCTGAGTACAATCCTCCTGGATGCTCACAGGCAAACAAGGCTTCTCACAAACCTTCTTCTCTGCCCTCCAAGCTTCCTATTTCCTTGTGATGTTTCTCCTGGGTGATCCTACAGTTACCAAGTGTAACACTGATCACTCAAACTGATCTCACACCCTGTAAAACTGCGCAATTCTCAAGGAACCTTACCTTAACTGCATGGATGAGTTTCCTTTATAGGAAAACACATGCAATTGCGAGTAACCTGTCTTTGACATTAATCTCAACTAGGTATTTCTCTAAATAGACATGCATGAGTTATTTATTAGAGAATCTTCAGTTATCTAGAGTACACTAGTTTGATGCATGCATGCATTAACTGACTGAATTCACAATTAGTTCCTCAAACTATTTGGAACTAATTTAACTGGACATAACTCAGTTAACTGACGAACTAATTACAAATCAATTATAACTCATCCTTATCTCCTTAATTAAGGGATAATCTCCTTAATTTAAGGGATAACTGTTGCATGACTTCACAAAGACTTCTAGCTTGAAATTCTCCAACTAATTAACTCGAGATGAATTAATTAACTATTTTTCAAGTAGCTGGTCAGACTAAATTCGATTTTTAATTCTTAATTTTAATTAAGGACAAATTAAAAGTGAAATATTCTGGATTCTATTTTTAACATTTCTTGTTGCTATTTTCAACATTCCCTCTCAACAAGAAAGGAATTCAACTCAATCCCGATCCTGAACCTTTAAAATGTTCTGCATGCAACACTTCTCTCTAGTGTTGTTGCTCCAGCAACTCCAGAAACAAAAAAAAAATCCAACCTGAATCAGAATGATGCATCTGTCATCAAAGTCTCTGACTGTTATTGCCTCTGTCAACTGAAAACTTTGCGCTTCCACTGACTCTGCCTTTCTGCATTGTTGTCAATCCTTCTCTGTGCTCTTCAGTATTTGACTGCTCTAGCCTCTATCATTTTGATATCTGACTGCATCAATCCCACTGATTCCTCCCCTTACTATGTACTTTGGGCTTCCATAGCAAGGTACGATCCATGAGATAAAACCTCTCAATGGATCATGCCCAATTTCAGCCTTCTTGAGACTATCACTTCACATTGCCCCACCTCACACCTAGAGGTATGGCTGCATGTGATCCCTCTACCCACTTGGCTTGAAATTCCCCCCTACTAGAGGTCTCTCCATGAATGGATGCCTCGACTCGGTCTCTCTCAGCATCTCCAATGATGGCTCCTCCACAATTGTCTGAGACTTCTTCTGGGGTTGTATGGTGAGAGGTAATTTACTCTCCCTCTCAACCACCAAGTCTCTAAAATTTGCCTTGCTCCTCAAAGCTTTGCATGCATCTTGAACCTCAAGAGCATACAGGTTCTTGACTCATGAACCAATCTGTTTCACTTATCTTGTGGTGATGTGTCTAAGGAAAACCTTTCCCTTACTAAAGAAAACATCGTAGCCTTTGTCCTCCAACATCGCGATCGATACCAAATTCTTCTCCAGTCCAGGCACATACTTCACATCTATTAAGGTGATAAGAGCTCCATGCTCCCTCTGAAAAGCAACCGTGCCCACTCCTGAAACATTATACCTTTCATCATCACCCATCTCTATGCGCATCTTGAGGTCTTTCTCTTCCAAGGTACTGAATAAATTTTTATCGTCGATCATGTGGAATGAGGCTCCACTATCAAGAAACCAACCACAACCCATCATCGATGACACCATGCATGCGATGAGAGTAAAGTCCATTTCGAACTGAGAGGCTAATGCCTCACCTTCTGATCCTTTCAATGACCCCTTCTTGGATTTCTTCAATGGGAAATTAGTTGCATAATGGCCCATCTCATGACAATTACAGCATCTCACTTTAGATTTGTCAATCTTCTTCCCTCCATGAGAAGAATTAGATTTGGAATGGGAAGCCTTCCCTTTCTCTTCCTTGCTTTACTTGCTAAGGTCAGATTTTCTTCATCATCATTCTTTGATGAAGAACCATCTCGAGTGCTTCTCCTGATCTCCTCCTGCATGAGATCTGACCACAGTCGTTCCCAACCCGACAATTTCTCTCCTCCATTCACAGAGTCCTGGTAGTTATTTTAGCTCTTTAGAAGACCGAGGAGAGCAAGACTCACCATATCATCATCGGCTGTAGTTATTCCCACACTACCAAGCTCATCTTTGCAAGTAGTGAACTTGTTCAGATATGTAGAAATAGTATCACCCTTCTCCATCTTGATTTTCCAAAGCTTATCCTTGAGCGCCAGTGTCCTTTGGTCGCTACTGTTCTGATAGAGGTCCTTCAATGTCTTCCACATTGAATATGGAGTATCCTTCCCATGGAGCCTCGAGACAATATGGTCTCGAACTCCCTCAAGGATGATCTGTCTCGCCCTTGCCACACACTTCTTCCATTCAGCCAACTCTTGTGGATTAGTTGAGCTTGGCTTTGGGATTTCTTGATCAATGAAATCCTTCAAGCCGTTGTCTTCTAATACAACCTCCATGTGATCTTTCCATGCTATGTAATTTGATCTTCCTTCCAAGGCATACTCAAGTCTCAAGCCATAGAATGCCATTGACCAACCTTGAAGTATGAGATGAATTTGATTTGCACTTGCAACCCCGAACTTCAAACTCTGAATTCTCTTCTCAGTATACTGTTCACAACTCTGATAACCTTTACTCTAATACAATGTAGAAATTCTGACTGGAGATTAACTTGATTATGTAATATAACTAAAGAAAAATACTTAATCCACTTCTACATTCAAACTTGCGGAAGCTTAATAGATTTGAGAAAGATAAAGCGAAACACATATAACAGAGAAGAAGAATCAATACACATGAAACACAGAAGAATACTCTAGGGAAAGCCTCAGCTAAAAAAACCCACTATCTATATTATCATACAAGGTGGAAATATCTTAGAATTACATAAAGCCTTAGCTCTCACAGCTAGCTAGCTCTAAGTACAATTCTCCTGGATGCCCACAAGGCAAAGAAGGTTTCTCACAAACCTTCTCCATTGCCCTCCAAGCCTCCTATTTCCCTACGTGGGTGATCCTACTGTTACCAAGTGTAACACTGATCTCACACCCTGTAAAACTGCACAATCCTCAAGGAACTTTACCTTGACTGCATGGATGAGTTTCCTTTATAGGAAAACACATGCAATTTATAGTAACATGTCCTTGACATTAATCTCAACTGGGTCTTTCTATGAATAGAGATGCATGAGTTATTTATGAGAGAATCTTTAGTTATCTAGAGTACACTAGTTTGATGCATGCATGCATTAACTGACTGAACTCGCAATTAGTTCCTCAAACTGTTTGGCACTAATTTAACTAGACATAACTTAGTTAACTGAGCGAACTAATTACAACTCAATTATAACTCATCCTTATCTCCTTAGTTAAGGGATAATCTCCTTAATTTAAGGGATACCTGTTCCATGACTTCACAAAGGCTTCTAACTTGAATTTCTCCAACTAATAAACTCAAGATAAATTAATTAATTATTTTTCAAGCAGCTGGTGAGACTAAATTCTAATTTTAATTCTCAATTTTACTTAAGGACAAATTAAAATTGGAATATTCTAGATTCTATTTTTAACATTTTTTGTTGCTATTTTCAACATGGTGACCCACACTAACCAACCAAGTTTCTAAGGCAGTTTTATAATAAAAATTCCTAAAAAAATAAGTACTAAAAAATAGTAGTTGGTTATTGAGACTGGATGAGTTGGAAGGTATGACCTGTATTGACTCCTTATGTTGCCAGAAGTTTCTAGGTGTCTTTATGGGAATTGAAATTTTTCCGAGAGTGAAAATTGCTAGCCTTTCACCATTAAATCCAACCCCTTGAATTTTTTTTGAAAATTTTTAATTAAAATATAATTTTTTTAACCATAATTTTATCATATATATATATAAATTGAATTTTTTTATTTAAATATAAATAAAATAATATATATATATATATATATTTAATTTTATTTTTAATTTTATATTTTTTATTTTTCTTTTGACACAGTTCTAATTTAAAATACAACTTCTTTCTTTTCATATATATATATATATATATATATATATATATATATATATTATTCACTTTCATATTTATATATTTTTAATATATAAGGTTATAGTGCTTCAACATTTTTTTTAATATATTAATCGAATTTGTGTTATACTATATGTTATTATTCGTTTATATTTATTATTTTATAAATATAAATTATAAAAAATTAATGTAATTATAAAAAAATCAATGATTGAAATTAAAAAACATATATAAATAACCATCTAAATCTTACTTTTTATAACAAATTTAAAAGATATTATTTATAATGTTGTATTTTTATAAGATATTACTTTTTATAACAAATTTAAAAGATATTATTTATAAGGTTGTATTTTTATATTACTCTATATTTTAATTTTAGTTATTTAATGGTTAATTATATATTAATAAGTTTTATTTTATATTTAAAATTTATGGTTAATGATGAAAAAGAAGAAGATTAATGTTCACTAAAATAATATGGTTTATTGGACTTTAAGAGAGGATGATACTAATTGAGATTCTTTAATATTTTATTTGTATGATAAAAAAGAAATGAGAGAAGTGTTCCTAAATCCCTATAGTTTTGTTGACTTAACAAGTTAAGAAAGTTAGTAGCATGGTAAAGATTTGAAAATTAAAACAGATGAGTAAGAGCCAAACTATCTAAACAAAAATATTTTTCATCTTCAACCTTCTTGCTGTGATAAAAATGACAAACTCTTTATTTAAACATATGATTTGTTAATCAAAATTAATAAAAATTTAT
This sequence comes from Pinus tabuliformis, assembly GCA_031772625.1. Taxonomy (NCBI): domain Eukaryota; kingdom Viridiplantae; phylum Streptophyta; class Pinopsida; order Pinales; family Pinaceae; genus Pinus; species Pinus tabuliformis. The sequence goes on along the minus strand of CM062804.1, from coordinate 1,206,933,403 downwards.
ATTTATTGATTTTAAAACAACTACATTTACCCAATTATATATATGGATAGGTTAAATAGGCATCATGGTTAAACCATGTGTTACCCAATTATATATATGGATAGGTTAAATAGGCATCATGGTTAAACCATGTGTTACCCAATTATATATATGGATAGGTTAAATAGGCATCATGGTTAAACCATGTGTTACCGTTTAAACAGTCATACGTTCAAAACCAAACAAGATAGAATTACCTTTGTATGCTTTGAGTACGTATATAATTATCATTCCATTATGCAAATTCAAAACTAAAAAAAAGTAGAATATGTATTCATACTTTTGTAGGGTTAGAGTAGGTATATAATTGTCATTCCATTATGCACTTTTACCTACGCAGCGAGAATCAAATAAGTCGGCATTTGTCCTTTTGGCCTATTTCGACACTGTTTCTCACATGACTGAAGGTCATGCACTGGTTTAAAATTAAAAGCTTTCCTAAATCTTGCTCGTTCTAGTTTCCAACTCTCTCTGCCTGAATCCATTGCTTTTACAACGTTTACTGTTTATCGTGTATTCCTCACAGCTCTTTCTACGACCTAAAGTTTTCAAACTTCGAAGTTGTCAATGACGCTCTAGGCTGTTCTTTCACGAGCAAAATGTTTAGGTCTTCCCGGTCACGTACTAATCAAATTTTTCTATTGCCTCGTTACCTTACTTTGCCATTAGTATTCAACGCTTTAGGTTGCTTTATGGTGATGATATCATGATAATACTAATCAAATTATTCTATTCTTCTAGGTTGCTTTCAGGTGATGATAATGCTAATCAAATTCGTCTATTTTTTCACTACCAGAAGCACTAATCGACACATACCCAGTTCAAAAACCATTACAGAATTGTCACCAAATCTGCTCCAGACAGCTACTAATCAAATTTTTCTATTGCCTCGTTACCTTACTTTGCCATTAGTATTCAACACTTTAGGTTGCTTTATGGGGATGATATCATGATAATACTAATCAAATTCTTCTATTCTTCTAGGTTGCTTTCAGGTGATGATAATGCTAATCAAATTCGTCTATTTTTTCACTACCAGAAGCACTAATCGACACATACCCAGTTCAAAAACCATTACAGAATTGTCACCAAATCTGCTCCAGTTAGCTACTAATCAAATTTTTCTATTGCCTCGTTACCTTACTTTGCCATTAGTATTCAACGCTTTAGGTTGCTTTATGGTGATGATATCATGATAATACTAATCAAATTCTTCTATTCTTCTAGGTTGCTTTCAGGTGATGATAATGCTAATCAAATTCGTCTATTTTTTCACTACCAGAAGCACTAATCGACACATACCCAGTTCAAAAACCATTACAGAATTGTCACCAAATCTGCTCCAGACAGCTAAAACACAATTGGTTGGACTACCTTTTCTTCGTAATATTCGAAAGTTTTCCTTCTAAATGCATCACTAAGAAGTCTTCCTTTTTCGAGCCCTTTATGTAGATCTGAGTTTGTGATTCTACCCTCAAAACGATTTCCCTTGGAGCTGATGACGATTTGTCAATATAAGCTAAAAATTGAAATAATTGGCAGAAAAAGAACAATAAATGCAACAGACAGAAGACACACATTTTGTTCACTCTGAAAAAGGAAAATGCATCCAAGAAAGCTCCTCTATGTTTGTACGCTATAATAGTCCATTGTTTTACATTTCTACTTTCTTGCAATAATAATCCCTGGTTTTACATCTCTACTTTCTTCCCATAATAATCCCTTGTTTTACATCTCTACTTCCTTCCAAAACTAAAATTCGTGGAATTTCGATTTCCGGTTTTGGCTATTTAACCAGAAATGCAAATTTTCACTTCAGGGACAAACAACACCTCTCACCTCTCAGCCATGATGTGGAACATCATCATGGAAGCTAAATGAAAATCAATTTTATTAAGAAATACTACTTTTAATTATCCCTTGTTTTACCTCTCTACTTTCTTCCAAAACCAAGATTCATAGAATTTTGATCTCCAATTTTGTCTATTTAACCAGAAATGAAATGTTCTATTTCATGGACAAACACCACGTCTCAACCAGAATGAACATTATCATGGAGCCTATATGAAATTCAACTTGGTTAAAAATACTACTTTTAATTTAAGATGTGTAACATAATGTTAATTAAATTTGCTAATAACACTAATATAAATGGATTTTATTTATATTTACCAATTTATAATGTAAGATATAATAGTGGTAACTTTATTAGTGATATTAGTAGAAAATTTAAGTAAATTTAATAATTAAGTTTATGTATTTCTTTTTAAATAATAACAACTTTAAATCCAAAAAAGTAAAGTATGTACACTTTCATAAACAATAAAAAAAAATTACTTTATTATGTTGGTTGACTGTTGGAACTGAGGGGCATTACATACAGTCCTCTTCGACATAGCCCTGATTGGAATATGGTGATGCTGATACAGTTATTGGTGGATGATATATAGGGGGTGTTGTAGGGCAATGTATGGACTGTTTTGTTTTGTTTATTTTTTTTTCTTTTATGTTTTTATTTCCTTGATTGGAATATGGTGATGCTGATATAGTTTTTTTTGTGCCTTTTATTGGTAGATGATATATAGGGGTGTTGTAGGGCAATGTACGGTGTTTTGAACTGATGAGATGAGAAGACATGGTTGATTACGTTGGTCATTTATTCTAGAATTTGTTTTCAAAGTCTCTTTTGAGATGTTTGAAATGTAATACTTAATATGTAAATGTTTTTCTCTAATACATTTATTGTTTTTTTTCCTCTAAAAAAAATTACAATAAAAAAACTTTGTAGAAACTAGTTGCTTGTCTTATAAACAAGAGAATCTTATATAAATTCAAATTGTTTCTCCACAAATATATATATATATATCAAAATAAACATTGAAATATTTCATTTAAATATTTATTTATTTTTTAACTTAGGTCTCATATAAATTCATGTTGACTCTGTCTCTTTGTATATACATATATATGAAGCTGCTCCCTTGTTCTATAAACAAAGTCTTTTATAAATTCATGCTAATTTTGTTTGGAATATTTTATTTGATTTTCCTTTTTCAATTACCTAAGGCTCATATAAATTCATCCTGACTCTGACTCTAACTCTGACTCTACTTCTTCTGATGTATAAATATATATCATTTTTAGCTAAAATAAATTTTGAAATATTTTATTTGAAATAATTTTTTTTTTTTTTTACTTTTAATTACTTTATATATAAACAAAATTAATATAAATATATTTTAATTAAAATATTTTTTTATAACATTATTTTACATTTCAAGTGACGAAAATAATTATATATCTTCTTCCTACTAAGTTTTTTTAAAATGCTTTAAGAAATAGCATTATGGGATGAGCTTATGAGATAGCCCAGCCACAAAGACAATCATTGAGTTCGTTATTAGGTCTTGAATTTTTTTAAGATAAGTTTATGATTTTCATTTTAAATTTTTCAAAAAAATAAAAAAAATTAATAAAAATTCAGACAGTAGTTTAATATCTCATTTGATTATATATATATATATATATATATATATATTCAAATTACTATGTTGGTTCGAATATGGCCGTATGTCTTCTTTAAAATTGCGGGTTTGTTCAATAGAAAGTTTATATCATTGAGGAAATTGTTCATGTTTGTTCAATATACCTGGAGAAGAAATGTAATTAATTAAATAACTTTTTATTATATATTTTTGTAAAATTATAAATATAATATTTTTTTTTTATAAAAAATTTATAATTATTAAAAGAAATTAAAGGTTAATTTTTTAAAATAAAAATTTAGATGGTGTGAAATGATATATATTTAAAATAATTTTTATTTTTATTTTTTGAAATCTAAAAAATTCTTTATATTTTTTTAAATTAAAGTTGATTTTTCTCTGTTGGATTTATATTTTATGCTTTTTATACCGAATAAATATTCAAATATTTTATTTATTTATTAGGTCGATTTTTCTCTTTTGTATTTATATTTATATGTTTTTTTAATACCAAATAAATATTCAAATATTTTATTTATTTGTTTGACTCTTATGTGTTTATTTTTATTTAAGGTAAATCTGAAATATTTTATTAGAAATTATTTTTTTTCACCTTTATTTATTTTGTATGGAACTAAAAGTTAATATAAACATAGTTTCATATTAAAATGATTTGATTTGAAAACAATTTATGAAGAAATCACATTGGTATATTTAGCTTACGGGTTTCAAACTAACCATTTGATTCATCATCAAAACAAGATGATATATACTAAAATATATATTTTTGTTATAAATATTTTTTAAAATTTCAAATTACAAATAAAATTATACATTTTCTTCGTACTGAATTTAAAAAAATGTTTTTGTATACAATACTCTTTTATTCATAATATGGAATTTAATGCTACTCAAATCAAATAAGTTAAAAATTAAATTCTCAAAATAATATTATAAATTAATTAGTAATTTTTTTAACAGAAATATATAAAAATAATTTATTGTAAAATTTTGTTCATCGTATATCATAATGTTACAGCTCAGCCATAAATACAATCATTAAATTTGTAAAATATTGTTTATTATATATTATCTTGATATGATCTTATCAAATAGCTCAACCATAAGAAAAACCATTAAATTTTAAATAGCTCAACCATAAGAAACACCATTAAATTATTTGTGATTTGGTCCTTTTAACTTTTTCTTATTATTTTTTAATAAATTTATGATTTCTATTTTAATTCAGTGTAAATAAATTAAAAATAATTAAAGGAATCTCACACACTAATTTAAAATTTAAATAGATTATAATTTAAAAATAAAATTATTTATATAATATTTTTTTGAAATACGAAGTGATTACCATTAGTAATCAAATTACTCTTCACATTTAGAATTGGAGAATATAGCCATATATTTCTTCTCTAATATTAGGAAACATTACGGATTTGTTCAATAGAAAGTTTATAACTCTAAAGAAATTGTTCATGTTTGGTGAATCTAGCTAGAGCTTGCATTCCTCCCCTAGCATTATAGTATGAAACACCTCGTCTACAACATGCATTAATTGTAAGTAAAACTTAGAGCCTCATGAATAATTTTTAAGCAAACCATAATCACCCAAAGGACTATTAGAGTGGAGAGCAACAATTGTAGCTAGCTTCTAGTTGAAGACGGGTGGAATTTCAAGGGCACAGAAGGAAATGGATGTCTTAAGGAGAATGAGAGAGGAAAAAACTAGTAGACTCGTCTCATCTAATGTAGCTGAGAAAAGAATAACAAAAAGGAGAAGTAAGAGAATTGGAGAGGTCTTACTCATGAGTGGTAGAATCCAACTAAATAAAATGCATTAACATTAAATAGTTAAGGCTCATAATAAACATTCATTCCAAGTTATAATGGTTGCATATGTTGACAGTGCACTGTTACCTACCCGCACAGTGAGACGATGATGGTAGACAATCAATAGAATATTTTTTTGATTAAATGGAGCTTGGGGTGGGGTTGGGTAGGCAGGCAGGTGTGTTTAGGCAAGTCTCTTTCCTTTATTGTCATGTGGGATTACCAGCCACTCATTTCCCACTCGTCTTATCCTCTCCTTTATTGTCATGTGGGATTACTAGCCACTCATTTCCCATTCGTCTTATCCTCTCTCACTCAATATGAGGATTAAGATGAGGTGAGCTTTGATCCACTTATGTATGCAAAGGTCATGAGATCACTTAATATAATCTCTTTGAGTGACCTCAAGGCGTTCTATGACTCTAGGTTAAGCCCTCATAAGAATTGAACCTTACCCAAGGGTGAAAAACTCCTAACTTCCATCATTAAATCCAACCCCCAGAACCATTTAAAAAAAGTAAAAAATTAAAGCATAAAAATTCTTTTGACATTAATTTTATAATTAATAAATATATATAATTGTAAATTATTTAATAAAAGAAAATATTTTTAATTTTATATTTAAATTTTCCTTTTAATGATTTTCTCTAATTTTTGATATATTTCTATATATATAAATAATTCCCTCACTTTCACATTCACTATTTGTATATTTTAATAAATATATTTTTAATTAATAGAGAGTTATATGTCTTTATCATTATTTTTTATATTCATTATTTATATATTTTAAAAAATATATTTTTAACAAATTAAAAGTTATATTGCTTTCTATTTCATTATAGTTATTTTTTTTATACATATGAATGAAATTTGTGGTATTCCATATTATTATTTGTTTATTTGTATTATTTTATAGAGTTAAATAAAAAATAAAAAACTCTTTAAAAGTAATAAATTATATATATAACCATTTAAATCTTATTTCTATAATTATATGTTAATAAGTTTTATTTATATTTAATATTTTTAAGTTGGTTAATTTATTTATAAATATTTAATTTAAATTTAAACTTAAATTTAGATAAACCATAATAATTTTAGAAAACATTAATCCTTATAATATATATATTATTTAAATTAAATTAAATATTATAAATAAAAATTACATATTTTAAATAAATAAAAAACTATGCATTTTCTAAATTTTATATAAAATTATCACCAAACATTTCTATTAATTATTAAAAATAAAATCATATATAATTACCATTCCTTGATCCAACTTTAAACCTTCACTTTTACCCATGTAACCAGAATCAAATAAGCCACCTTCGCTATTTCTCCTTTTGGCCTTTTTCGACACGGCTTCTCACAAGACTGAAGGTGATGCACAGCTTAAAATTAAAAGCTTTCCTAAAAATGCTCGTTTTCGTTTTCTAGTCTCTCTGCCTGAATCTATTGCTTTTACAACGTTCACTGTTTATCTTGTATTTCTCACGGCATGAACCAACTACTACTCACAGCTCTTTCTATGACCCTAAGGTTTTCAAACTTTGAAGTTGCCAATGACGCTCTAGGCTGTTCTTTCGCGAGCATTATGTTTAGGTCTTCCAGGTCACTTACTAATCAAATATTTTTATTGCCTCGTTACCTTACTTTGTCGTTAGTATTCAACGCTTTAGGTTGCTTTCTGGTGATGATAATCCTAAATCAAATTCTTCTATTCTTCTAGGTTGCTTTCATGTGATGATAATGCTAATCAAATTCTTCTATTTTTTCATTGCCTTAGTTTGCTTTTGGCATCCAAAGATACTTCCAGAACCATTAATCAAAACATACCCAATTCAAAAACCATTACAGAATTGTCACCGAATCTGCTCCAGACAGCTAAAACACAATTGTTTGGACTGCCTTTTCTTCGTAATTCCTCGCCGACTGAAGTTGTTGTATCACATGTTCGGAAGTTTTCCTTTTAAATGCATCACTAAAAAGTCTTCCTTTTTCGAGGCCTTTTAAGTAGATCTGAGTTTGTGACTCTACCCTCCAAACCATTTTTCTTGGAGCTGATGCAGATTTATCACTGTAAGCTAAAAAAATTAAATCGCTGAACATGATGCACATCTCTTGCTATAGCTGTCCCCTCCACGACTGTAAAATGATTCACACACAATAAAACTCAGTGACAAACAATAAATTGTTAATTGGAAGAAAAAGAAAAATAATTGCAACAGAGAGAAGACACAGATTTAGTTCCCTCTGAAAAAGGAAAATACATCCAAGAAAGCTCCTCCATGTATGTACGCTATAATAATCCCTTGTTTTACCTCTTTACTTTCTTCCAAAACTAAAATCCATTTAAACAGAAATGAAATTTTTGACTTCATGGACAAACAACACCTCTCAGCCATGATCTGGAGCATAATCATGGAAATCAAAAATACCACTTTTAATTATTCCTCTTTTACCTCTCCACTTTCTTCGAAAACCAAGATTCATCGAATTTTGATCAACAGTTTTGGCTATTTAACCCGAAATCATCGAATTTTGATCAACAGTTTTGGCTATCTACCCCGAAATGAAATCTTCGATTTCATGGACAAGGAACACCTCTCGGCCATTATGAACATCATCATGGGGTGTGAATGAAATTCAACTTTCTTAAAAATACCATTTTAACTGTCCTAAGAATACTAGTTTTAATTTGTAAGAATATAATGCTAATAGAATACCACTTTTAATTTATAAGAATATAATATTATAATGTTAATCAAATTGGTTAATAACACTAATATAAATTTATTTTATTTATATAACATAATGTTTATTAAATTTGTTAATAATACTAGTATACAAATTTTCAGAGGCCTTGGATAAAAGGTCTTCCCGTCTTTTGTTAGGGCATTCTATGATGTAAAGTTACTAGTTCTCCTCTCTTAGGGCATTCCCTGATGTAAAGTTCCCACTTAGAGGTGATCTATTAGACATGATGAAGATATAGTCCCACCAAGCTTACAAAAAAAACATTAGTATACAAATTAAGCCTCATGGTTAAGTGTGTGTATATCCTCCTAAGTAGCTGCAGGCTCAAATCCATAAATGTAAAGTATATCCACCTTCATAAACACTCAAATAATTGTGTGGAAGCTGGTCCCTTGTCCCATAAACAAGAAACTCTGAAATATTTTATTTTATCTATTTTTCTTAAGTCTCATATAAATTCTTGTTGACTCTTCCTCTGTGTATGTGTGTATATAAGTGGAAATTAGTCCCCTGTCCTATAAAACAGAGGTCTTATATAATTTCATGCACTCTTTATATGTCCCTTTTTTATTCAATATAAAAGCTGAAATATTTTATTTGGATTTTATTTTTAATTATTTAATGTCATATAAATTTATGTTGACTCAGCTGCTCTGTTTTTATATACATATATTTCTTGTTATTCAATATAAACATTAAATATTTAATTTAATTTAATTTTTAACTTTCAATTATTTTACATATAAATATATTTTAACATTTAAATATTTAATTTATAATACATATTTTTTTATAAATATATTTTTTAATTTCAAATAACAAAAAAAATTGTACATCTTCTTTATACTAAACCACATTTTATTTATTTATTTTATATTATAAATAAAACATTAGTATACAAATTGAGTAAGCCTAATGGTTAAGTGTGTGTATATCCTCCTAAGTAGCTGCAGACTCAAATCCATAAATGTAAAGTATGTGCACCTTCATAAACACTCAAATAATTGTGCGGAAGCTGGTCCCTTGTCCCATAAACAAGAAACTCTGAAATATGTTATTTTATTTATTTTTCTTAAGTCTCATATAAATTCTTGTTGACTCTTCCTCTGTGTATGTGTGTATATAGGAGGAAATTAGTCCCTTGTCCTATAAAACAGAGGTCTTATATAATTTCATGCCCTCTCTATATGTCCCTTTTTTATTCAATATAAAAGCTGAAATATTTTATTTGGATTTTATTTTTAATTATTTAGTGTCATATAAATTTATGTTGACTCAGCTACTCTGTTTTTATATACATATATTTCTTGTTATTCAACATAAACATTAAATATTTAATTTAATTTAATTTTTAACTTTCAATTATTTTATATATAAATATATTTTAACATTTAAATATTATATTTATAATACATATTTTTTATAAATATATTTTTTAATTTCAAATAACAAGAAAAAATGTACATCTCCTTTATACAAAAAGCGTCGAAAAATGAAATTTCATGTGATATACGTAGAAAAATCTCTCATAAATTTGATATGGATCACAGAAGCGTCAATTCAACAATAGATAAAAGAATTCCATCGAGAGGCAAAACTGAGATATTAAAATCTCAAAGAAGGAGAACCATGCAGATATAAATGATTTTATGTTTTTTGGCTAAGAAATTTTCGAGTGGATGCAAGAAGAGATATTGTGCGAATGAGAAGCTTTGCTCACAAAAAGTAAGAGACGATCTAGACTAAGGAGAGAACCATTTGTGTTCTCGAAGACTTTGGTAGAAGAAAACCCTTACAACAAAGAATCTTCACACATAGAGAAACATTACAACGAAGGTTGGAAGAAGAGGGGACACGGGAAGTCGTCAAGGAGAAGAGAACAAAGGAAGTTCTCAAAAGGTGAGCAGAGGAGCAAAAACCAGAGAGGAGGAAGGAGTGCTCAAGTGGTTCCGAACGAGGGAACCAAGAGGGATACCAGTAGCCAAGAGGAGGTGAAGTGTTCAGGGAACAAGTGAGGTGAGGCTTGTTACAAGGCTAGGTTGCAGCTCATGGTGAACATGGAGTAGAATATGCAGAGAAAGAAGAATAAGAAAGCCACCATTGTTGGTCATGATGAAGGGTCAAGTAAAGGCCACAATAAAGGGAAGAAGTATGCTAAGAAAAATGGCACGAGAAAACTTAGCCAGGAAGAATTTGAAAGGGATATGGATGAGTTGAAAGCACAAGTTGATGCACTAATGAAATTCCTACAAGCTAGGGAAGAAAGGCAGAGATGAAACATCATGAAGAAGTTCCAATTATGTGTCAGACGTAAGAGTTTTAAGAAGAAATCTCTAAAATCCAAAGATCTAAGGAAGCAAGGGATGAATCCATTGATGAAAGCCTAGACAAAAGAAGAAAAGGTCATGGCAACTAAACCTTTGGAAGGAGAAATTCATTTTTGCAAACCATTTCTTGAAGACAAGGAAAGGAGACTGGTGGAAAGTTTCATGGGCTATAAAAAGAGTCCAAAATAGCAGGAGGTGTTGTTGACAGAAGAGGAGGCGAAAGAGCCTTATGTTTTTAAAATTAACAAATTATGTGTGGATGCAGGTTTTGTAAGCAAGGAGGATGAGAATAAATTAAATTCCCTTACAAATTGAAAGCATGGAAAATTTTTCCAAACGAAGAACAAGAATATAAGCTTTCTCCAAGAAGCCCAGAGAGGTGGCTAGATGTTGAAAGGGGGGAAGAAGTTGAAGTGGCCTCTATTGCAAATGAGGCTGAAGCACATCACGAATGCCTTGCTAGTGAAAGAAGAATTTGGGTTTATTGAGTATGATGGAGTGGGATTTTACTTCTATAAACCAAATAAAGGACAAGTCCTAGGAGAGGATGTTGCAGATGATGAAATGATGTTGTGAATAGTCCAACACAAGGAAAAAATTCCAACAACATTAGATGAGGAGGAGGAAGAAATTAATGTGTTTTTATCTAATTGTTTGCATGATTTTGAAATTGTAGGTAAAAAGTACCCTATAGTTGAACAAGTGCCTAAGATTAAGGAGGAAGTAGAACCTCAACCATAGTTGTGTTATGATGATAGAGAATAACAAGAGGAAGTTTATTTAGAAGGTGGACAACCTCAAGGCACTGTCACTAGAGAAAGAGATGCAGAGTTGTCTAATGAAGATAAGGTGGATGAAGACCATGAATCAACTCAAGCTAAAACTCTTCAAGCATATAGAGAAAGTGAAATATCACAGGTATAATTGACTAGTTATGTCTTCTCTTTTTGAATGTTCTTTAGATCGTTTTTGAAAAGATTTTGTCATGGATTGAAGACAAATGGAAATTGGGAAAAGAGAGGAAACTGCATGTTTTTCAGGCTTGTGGATTGGTTCAACATGAAGATGATGGAGGAAGAGCTGGTGAGAAAAACTCATCCCCATGTATTATATTTAATTCAAGTGAAGCCAAAAGAACCCAAGAGAAAGAAGACAACCAAGAGCTTGTTGATAACAAGGAGGAGGCACCCCTCTCTCATGAAATCAGATAGACAAAAAGGCTGCATTATGAAGATAGTTATGAAGCAAAGCACATAGAAGTGCCTCAAGGAGGAGAAGACTGAGGCAAAGATGAGAAGGCTTATGCAGAGCAAGTCATGGTGATGCAAGAGCATTAGATCTTCCAAGTCATCAAGATTTTTGGAGACAAAGCTCCAAATGGGGTTTCAACATGGAAAAGGAATTTATTTCCTCATTGTAAATAATTTTAATTTCGAGATAGGATTGAGTATATAATCTTTTTAAGAAGAAAATCTGCCTTTTAAGGAATGAAAAAATTAGGAAATAAATCATGAGAGGTTGTAGGAGAAAAAATATTGGTAGAAATTAGCAATTTGTTAGGATAAGAAAAAGTTTAGAAAACTTAGAAACTATTGGGGGTGCTTTTAGGATTTAAAAAAGCTATAGATAGGAAAGATTTTGTCAATAAGTCAAAAGCGAGTCTACCTTGAAAAACATGAATGATTTGTGGATTGATTTATGGATCTAGGAAAATTTATTTTGTTTGTGTATGTTATTTTTCATATTGGAAGCCTAAGGGGAAAACTAATGGCCAAATGAATGTGAAATCAAGCCATAGAGAGTGAATAGAGAGAATGAATGTCTCTCAACATATGCATGTACAAAGCTAGTTTAATGAATGGGAATTCATGCATAATTGTGAATCGAAGAATTCTATATGAAGTGTGATCTAATTATTTGATTTCAAAGAAAGCATGGAAACTCGTTTTGTGATTGACATACCTATCTAATCCAATAAAATTTGGATCATTGAATTAGCACAAAATTATGGATTATTAGTTTTGTGACTGCTTGAAAATATATCACTGTTTGTTATTCTTGAGGTTGGACATGTATGGAAGTGAACATAGCAGAAAAAGTCAAATTTTCCTACATCAAGTGGTATAAGAGTGGGAAAATGTGCTCAAATGTGCTTGCAAATATTAGCAAGGAAAGAGTTGGTAGCGATAATGATATGAGAATTGTGGCAAAGGAATTCTGATAGATAGTGCAGTTGTGATGGAGGAACAAGAGTGACTACAGAAACTTGAAGAGCAAGGAGTGCTCGAAAGGGGTTCCAGAGGAGGGAATCAGGAATTCCAAAAGATCAAGTACAAGTGGGAAGCTTTGTGAGGCATGTGTAACAAGAAGAAGACCTGTTACTATAAAGGTTATTTGCAGTTTATATTGGGCACCAGAAAGCTCATAAAGGAAGAGGAGAAGATAAATATGACTATGGATAGTCATTTGAAGAATTCAGAGGGAAGCCATAATGATGCCAAAGCAATTGGAATCAAGAAAATGAGTGATGAAGAATATGAGAGGGAACTTGTTGAGATAAAAACAAAGTTGAATGTGCTTACATAGTTGCTACAATAGAATGAGGAGAGCCAAAAGTATGGGTGGAACCTGAGGGAAAGGGTTAAAATCACTGTTGAAAGACTATGGGCCAAGAAGTAGAGAAAAACGTTGAGACACAGGTTGAAGGAAGAACTCAAAGCTATTGAGTGTGAGGAGGCGATTCATAGGGGCGAACTTGAGCAAGGAGACAACCTTGAAGAGGATGGTGACGAGGTTGATGGAGATTTTATGTTTGAGACATCAAATGAGGCTACAAATCTTTATGTTTTTCTGAATAGTTTGTTTATGGTTGCAGGTGTTATTACAGATGATGGACAATATTTTGAAACTGTCATGAAGAAAGAGGAAGATAGAGGAGAACAAAGTTCAAATTTTGTTCTCAGCAAAGAGGAGAAGCAATCCTTGAATGGGATGCTTATAAGGAATGATGAGCCAAAGGCAGAGACAGTTTTTAGTCTTTACACTGATTATGTGCAACAAAAGTGATTATTAGTTTTCAAAACAATGTAAGTGGAACATAAATGAGGGTGAAAAGCTTGCAAAAGTTGTTGTGAACGAGGAAGCAACAAAGTCAAAGGAGAAAGAGATTGTTGGAAGCATGGAGGCAAATCTTGATGAGTAGATTGAAGCAGGGCAAATAATTTAGGAAACAATTCTACAAGCATGGGATGCGGTTGAAAGCATATTGGTTTGGTTGTATACCTTTGTTTTGATCACTTTCCTGTCTAGAAAATTTTCACTTGAAATGGTGAGCAGAAGAATGGTGAAGAAAAGTTTCTTGCAATTAGAAAAGCAGGAGCAGAATTATGGTGGAATTTGAGAACCAGGTGCATAAGGGCAACATCATGATGAGATGGATGATCAACAACAATGAAAAGTTTTGGATCCTAGAGGATTCACAAATTAATGACACAAGACGAGGAGGTCATGAAATTGTTTTACCTTAGGAGTCTAATGCAAGAGCATTAGAGTTGCCATGTCATTAAGCTTATTGGAGACAAAGCTCCAAATGGGGTTTCGACATGAAAACCTTATTTTAAATAATTTTAATTTATTTATTTCTAAAATAATTATGGATATAGATAGGATTAAGTGGATAAGATTTTTAAGAAGAAAATTTTAGGAAATAAATCATTAGAGGCGGTAGGAGAAAAAATCTTGGTAGCAATTAACAAGTTGTTAGGAGAAGAAAAACTTAGAAATATTAGAAACTATTGGGGGTGCTTTTAGGATTTAGAAAAGCTATGGATATGTAAGATTTTGTCAATAAGGTAAAAATGAGTCTACCTTGAAAAGAATGAGTGATTTGTGGATTGATTTATGGATCTAGGAAAACTTATTTTGTTTATATATGTTATTATAAATATTATAAGCCTAAGGGGAAAACTAATGGCCAAATGAATGTGAAATCAGGCCATAGAGAGTGAATAGAGAGAATGAATGCCTCTGAGCATATGTATGTACAAAGTTAGTTTAATGAATGAGAGTTCATGCATAATTGTGAATCTAAGAATTCTATGTGAAGTGTGATCTGATTATTTGATTTCAAAGAAAGCATGGAAACCTATTTTTTGATTGACATATCAATCTAATACAATAAACTTTGGATCATTGAATTAACACAAAATTGTGGATTATTAGTTTTGTGACTGCTGGAAAAGATATCATTGTTCGTTATTCTTAAGATTCCAAGTTTGTGGAAGTGAACATAGCAAAAAAGGTCAAAATTTCCTACATCAAATGGTGTTGTGGAGAAATGACAAGAATGTCAACCAGGAAATTGGAGGAAATGGCGAAGGGGTTCAAGGAGGAACTCACATGTGTGACAAGGCAGAGACCCATGTATTTGTAGTACAACGTCAGGAGGGAGAAAATGTTTTCCATAATATGTTTTCTATATCTACAGGTGTGACTAGAGTTCAACATTCTGGGGATAATAAAAAGCAACATTTTATAAGGCCAACAAAACATTTGACATGGAAACTGATCCTAGCCTAAGCTAACTTTACCCACAGTATGCATATAAAATGCATAATCTATTATGTCACAGGAATTTTAATTTCCCTGCCTAGTCTTACCTTCACAAATTAAGGCTTTAGGCTTCTTAATTAAACCTCATGTGAAAATGTTTCAATAACTATCCAATAGTCTAAACCTTAATTAACCTTTCCAACAGAATGTTATTCAACCCTCATGAACTTTTCTTAATCCTTAATCCGGCGCGTATTAACCATACCCTCTTAACTCTGGTCTCGGCTTAACTCAAAGTTAACCACACCATTGTCTTAGACTTGGTTAAACTTGACTTAACCTTTTAATTCATTAATCCCGCTTTATTTCTATCATTCCTCATATAATAGAAATACTCCATAAAACACACGTAAGCCTTAGCTTTCTGCCAATCCATGACCTTGGCACATTTACCAATGTTCACCTTATCGCATTCA
The DNA here is from genome assembly GCA_031772625.1 of Pinus tabuliformis. Taxonomy (NCBI): domain Eukaryota; kingdom Viridiplantae; phylum Streptophyta; class Pinopsida; order Pinales; family Pinaceae; genus Pinus; species Pinus tabuliformis. Next base: position 1,206,917,917 of record CM062804.1, on the reverse strand, counting down.
ACCTCCACTGTTGATTTCATTCCACCAGATCAACGACTATCGCGCAATCTCCATTCATCCTCCGGAACTCAAACAAATTTAACTTGCATGGATAAACAAATCGGGTCTACTCAGAATATTAACCTGCATGCACTTTTCCGTGCGATTACTGTTCGATTCGTCAACCCATGGACAGTCCTGATCACCAGAACTCAACGAAAATTTAACCCCGCTATATAAATTCTCATCGGGTCCAATTTCCAAATTAAACCCGTGCTTGTTTGCATGCGATATGTGTCCGACCATCCTTTCAATGGACGGTCTGATCACCTCCAGATTTCAATTGGATTATGTTATCATTCATAACTTCATCATGTTCATTTTTCAATTACCGCTTACCGTTTTGAGTCCGCGCGAAAACCACTTCCGCCTTCGAAAACCGCTAACGCTTAGGTTTAATCTCCGACATCCATCTTTTAACTCTATGTTACATGACTTAATCTTCATTGTCCCTCGCACTTGACCTCGTCCGTTTATCTTATAGATCCAACGACTCTTGTGCATCGTCACTTCATTTCTTTGTCCTTCCCTTTACTTCGTTTTTTTACCATTTCTCAGTGTTCTTCTATGGTTTCGGGTTTCTCTAGGATTTCTGGTCTTTGGTTGTTCTGCAACACAACTCCCTCTTGGACTTACTCTGCGTAGTCTTAAACGCTATCACTCTTGAACTTCAGGTTGATCCTTCAATCTTTCTTTTCCTCTGTGTTATGCTCGAACTTCACCTGCATACATATACTATGCAAAATTACACTAATTCATACATAATTCATAACTCCATAAATCAATACACACCACACAATTCAGGAATTGAATTCTCTGTATTGATAAATAAATATTTACATGAGAGTCTCTCTCTTTGTGGTCTGATTTTCTAATCAGTGGCCTTTGTTTTCCTACCTGCCCGTAGGCTTCCAATCAAAAATATCTAACTCTCGAACTAATTCCTAGTTAGCTAACCCCTAACTAGTTAACCTCTTTCTAGCTAACCCCTTTCTATGCCTTTTAGACTTACATTTATACAAAAGGATTCTATAACCAATTCTTGGTTTAGATCCATAACTTTCTCAACAAAATCCTAAAATATCTTCTTTATCTCTAAGGATCTTTCCTAGTCCCTCAACTCATGAAACCAACTCCTAATCTAAGATTTACAACTGATTCCAAAATCTTTCAACTATCCTTAATCTCTCATGTTATCCAACATTCGAGAATATTTACAAATATGCCTCACAATACTTAATTAATTTCTATTCTCATTAAAATCACTAAAACGCCTAAATAATTACATTAATTAAACACTTAGGAAACCATCTTCCTTAAAACACAAGACCCCCTATGTCTACTAAAATACAATGATTTTTCTGAGCTGAATGCTCTTGTATAGACACCCAAGGTAGAAAACATTCATGATCCCTGATCATGTGTCTTCATATGTTGATAAATACCTCCAGGGTCCCAAACTTTAGTTTGTAGTTGTCTGAAAGCTCTGCACCTTTGCTGTTGTTGTATGTCTATTGTCTTCTGTTTCATCTTCCTCTCTTTGTCAATCAGTTTCAAATTCTAATTGATCATTCTTCCTACTGCTGTCAATCTCCTCATTCTAGACTGCTTCATCATTAATTTCCATAATTCTTCAATCTCTATCTCCAACATATCCTTGGGCTGGTACATACTCTGCCATTTACTGCTACCTCTTTCTCTTTGTCTCAGGTTGTTGCTGTTGTCCACTAACTCTTCAAACTATTGTTCATTATCTCCTCTTTGAAGTTGTCAGATTCTTACTCTTACTGCCCTTTTATCCTTATCCTCTTTCATGATTATCTCTTTCTGCATTGAATCCTGACTTTCTAGCATTCTTTCCAGCAATTGAACATCTCTATTCCATGGTTTCAATACTTCCACAAAATCCTTTTCTTGCATCATTTTTACTGGGCTTCTCATCTATGCCAAATTTCCTTCAGCATTTGCAACAAAACCTACACTCACACAACAATTATTAAAATAAAAATCATAAGGCCTCTATGCCTGTTCTTCCTTTGGCAACACATGAGTATGCTACTCTGATTTCTCCTCCTCTATCAGTACATCAATATACTGATTTAAATTCTCAAAAGAATTCATGAGACTGTCAACTAGTCTATCCTCACCATTTGCTTCAATGATGTCTTCCTGCTCTTGTCCACTGTAGTGAACTCCTTCCTCTGCAATCATACTGTCATACTCTGAATCTCCTAGCAAACACTCCAACAATTCAATTTCCCTGTTACAATTCATAAGTACTTCATCATTACTTATGATTCCTGCATTTATATACAAATTATCATCTTGAAATTAAAAGGTTCAACGGTCTCAACTGTTGCTTCACATATCAGCGCTTCAGAGTGAATTTCATTTCCTTTCACAAGAATTTGTTCCTGTGTTGTCACAACTTCAAACATCATTGTGTTACTAAATTCTTTCTGCTGCAATAATTCACTGCTTTTCTCATTCAAGAGACATTCTCCGTCATTCTTTACTTCAGAGTTTTTATCTTCTGAAAGATACTCTTCCATACTTTTGACAGCTTCAATCTTCTCTGCAAAAGCTGTAATCACATCAAAATTATTAGATTCAAATATACAAGGTTTTACATCCTCCTGCTGATCTGAATTTTCTCAACAGTTCAGAAAATCATCAATAATTCATTCCTCAGCAAAGTAAACTTCTTGTTGTCTTGAATCCTCTAGATATTTCATAGATCTCCCACCTTCATCTTCACCCAGAACCTCACCCTGTTCTGGTTCACAAATAGAAGCTTCCATTTCCAACCCTCCTTCTCTGAGTTTTTTTATCAGCCACTTCACCTGCCTCTGTTGTAGCCTTCTCTTTAACTTAGACCACTTCACCGGCTTTTTATTCAAGACCCAATCTAGTCTTTGGTTTTCCTCTAGTATCATCCTCAATACATTGAGTTGTTCTTTTATCTCTACAATCTCCGTGTCAAGCTCCTCTTGACTCATTCTCTTGTCATTTGCCTTGGCATCCTCCTTCTTCAATTCGTGGCTCTTCTCTGAACCTCTACAATGACTATCAATAGTCATCTTCTTCTCCATCTCTATGAGTTCCTCACTCACTCACTACGAGTTACACAAGTCTCTGCAATAGCAAGTCCTCCCTGTTGCATGACACCTCACTAAGCTTCTCTCTTGAGTTCAATCTTTTGGCATCTCTCTGGTTCTCTCCTTTGGAACCATATGAGCACTCCATGCTCTAGACCTCAACTCATGTGCACTTTTGAGAACACAACCGTCCTCTTGTATTTCAAACACAAACGAAATACTAGGTTCTTCCACTCTCTCTCAGAAATCTTTACTGGCTTCCTTCATCATTTCTCTTCAGGCTGTGATCTTCTCGCTGAGATGCTTCACTAATTGCTGTTACTTGCATATCAATGATATTTAAACCAAAGATCATTCCAAGCTTTCAAAATCTTGCTGTTCAGCTTCCTCTGAGAACACTTTTGTCCCCTCTGTCCAACCTTTAGTCGGATTCTTCAGGTTCACTGCCACCTGTTTTTCCAGTCTTTCATTCACTTTGTTCTTTTAGAACACATACAACTTTCCTTGTCAATTTGCTTCTATAAATCATTACTCTATCTTAAACCTGCAAAACTAAAACCAGAGTTAAATATAACAGTACCTGTATGACTTCACAAGTAGTCTCTATCCACTCCTCACATATGAGTGAATCTCCATCTTCCTCAAGAAAACAAACATCATTGTGTTTTCTTTATGCTTCTGCAATCTATTCTTAAGAGTATCACTTACTCTCATCTTATGTCATGCCTTCTACTTATCTGATTCAAATAACCTGATCTCCTCTTGCCTGCATACACATCTTTAAAAAATAACACAAAATTTCCTTATTTGGCTCCGATACCAAATGATGCCAGCCTAAGCTAACTTTACCCACAATATGCATATAAAATGCATATTCTATTATGTCCAAGGAATTTTAATTTCCCTGCCTAGTCTTACCTTCACAAACTAAGGCTTTAGGCTTCTTAATTAAACCTCATGCGGAAACATTTCAATAACTATCCAATAGTCTAAACCTTAATTAACCTTTCCAACGGAATCTTATTCAACCCTCATAAACTTTGCTTAATCCTTAATTCCACGCATATTAACCATACCCTCTTAACTCTGGTCTCGGCTTAACTCAAAGTTAACCACACCATTGTCTCAGACTTGGTTAAACTCGACTTAACCTTTTAACTCATTAATCCCACTTTATTTCTATCATTCCTTGTATGATAGAAATACTCCACAAAACACACGTAAACCTTACCTTTCCGCCAATCCACGACCTTGGCACATTTACCGATGTTCACCTTATCGCGTTCAACCTCCACCATTGATTTCACTCCACTAGATCAACGACTATCGTGCGATCTCCATTCATCCTCTGGAACTCAAACAAATTTAACTTGCATTGATAAACACATCGGGTCCGCTCAGAATATTAACCTGCGCGCACTTTTCCATGCGATTACCATCTGATCCGTCAACCCATGGATGGTCCTGATCACCGGAACTCAACGAAGATTTAACCCTGCTATATAAACTCTCATCGGGTTTGATTTCCAAATTAAACCTCGTGCTTGTTTGCACACGATATGTGTCTAATCACCCTTTCAACGGATGGTCCGATCACCTCCGGACTTCAACTGGATTAAGTTATCATTCATAACTTCATCAGGTCCATTTTTCAATTACCGCTTACGGTTTTGAGGTCGTGCGAAAACCACTTCTGCCTTCGAAAACCACTAACGCTTAGGTTTAATCTATGCCATCCATCTTTTAACTCTATGTTATGCGACTTAATCTTCGTCGTCCCTCACACTTGATCTCGTCTGTCGATCTTATAGATCCAACGACTCCTGTGCATCATCACTTCATTTCTTCGTCCTTCCCTTTACTTCGTTTTTATACCATTTCTCAGTGTTCTTCTGTGGTTTCGGGTTTCTCTAGGATTTCTGGTCTTTGGTTGTTCTACAACACAACTCCCTCTTGGACTTACTCCGCATTGTCTTAAATGCTGTCACTCCTGAACTTCACGTTGATTCTTCAATCTTTCTTCTTGTGTGTGTTCTTCTTGAACTTCACCTACATACATATACTATGCAGAATTACACTAATTCATACACAATTCATAACTCCATTAATCTATGCACACCACACAATTCAAGAATTGAATTCTCTGTATTGATAAATAAATATTTACATAAGAGTCTATTTCTCTCGTTGGCCTAATTTTCTAATCAGTGGCCTCTGTTTTCCTACCTCTCCATAGGCTTACAATCAAACCTATCTAACTCTCAAACTAATTCCTAGCTAGCTAAGCCCTAACTAGTTAACTTCTTTCTATGCCTTTTAGGCTTACATTTATACAAAAGGATTCTATAACCAATTCCTAGTTTAGATCCATAACTTTCTCAAAAAAATCCTAAATTCTCTTTTTTATCTCTAAGGATCCTCCGTAGTTCCTCACACCATGAAACCAACTCTTAATCTAAGATTTACAATTGATTCCCAAATCTTTCAACTGTCTTAAATTTCTCATGTTCTCCAACATTCGAGAACATTTACAAATATGCCTCACAATACTTAATTAATTCCTATTCTCATTAAAATCACTCGAAGGCCTAAATAATTACATTAATTTAACACTTAGGAAACCAACTTCCTTAAAACATAAGACCCCCTATCTCTACTAAAATACAATGATTTTTCTGAGTTGAATGCTCCTGCATCAGAAACGATGTGTTGTGGAGATAAATGAAGAGAAACGGGAGAAGGCACTTGCAATTCATGTACAAAACCTGTTTGAGGAAGAGAAGGACTATAGAGAATGTGAAGTTGAGGTGCTTAAAGCCTCAAAATATTTGTGTGGACAATAGACTACTAAAGGAATAATTGAAGATGAGGAGGTGCAACAAATGCTGTGAGGAGAATAAAGCAAGGAGGAGCATGAGAGAAGCCTGTCTCATGATAATTCAATTCAATTGCAAGCAAAGAGTATGGGACAAGATTTTTCCATGGTGTATTTTGTTGAAGGCAATATTGAGGAGGAATTTCTAGTATAGAGTCTATTTTATGCTGAAGAATGTAATGAGACGGAGAATGAAATCCTACAACTATGGAAATTGTTCATCGAGATGATGACTGGTAGTGACAATTTAAACTAGCAAGGCAGAGGCAACATGTATTAACAATAAAGTACATTAAACATGAAGGTTTAGTAACTAATGATGTTGATAAAATAAGTACTTGAAGTATGGTGCAATGTAAAGGAAAGAGTGATTGGTTTCAACACTTGGCTGAATGGAGGGAACTACATTACCCTAGTAGAGGTGAAACAACTACAAAGTAGAATCTAGGATCAAGGAAGAAAGAGGAAAATCAACAACAAGCTGACTGCACAAGATTTTCTAAGAAAAGAAAGCGGTGCAGTGCAGAACCAAGTATGAGATATTGGGAGACTGGAGTCAGGACTAAACCAACAACATGACCGTATGTGTGGGTAACAACACTTTTTTTGGGACCATGGAGGATTTTGTAAAGATAATTAGCTAGGAGGTCGAAATTTTCACTCAGGGAGTCTAATGCAGGAGCATCACCCTATGTAAAATATTTTGTTTAAGGCCCAAATGGAGCCATGTAGGTTCTAGAAGGATATTTTTATCTTTTTTAGAAATTAGGAAATTGCAGTAGGAATCTAGCTTGTTAGCATAGCTATGTGGCTCATTGTAATAATGCGAATTAGTAGGCTGAGTTGTTAGGAATCTAGTGGTTTTGGTTTGATGGACAAATGTACAATTCTCTTTGTTTGTAAAGATATTTTCTGGTTTGTGTTGATGTACATCAAGTTATGTCTAAGAAAGGAGCGCAGCTCCGTAGTGCATCTTTCGAGACCGAATCGAGACAAAATCTGAACAAGAGGTTCGTAAGGTTCAATGTATGTATGTAATGTATAGTTTATGAAGAAATGAGTATGGTATTTTTCTTCTATTCTGTGCATACTTCCTGTGCATAATTTTGAGTTCTGTCAATGTGGCAATTAGATGAGAAAAAAGCCCTTGACATTGTTTAGAAAACACACTTGTTGTAAGATAACGAAGTGAAGGATTGAACCTATTGAACTTTGTTCAATCTCTTTGTATAAGTGCCATTGGCCAAATAATGTGGACTGACGTAGACTCTAGTGAGCATCGTTTTAAGAATTTAAGATCGACTCTGAAAAGGGCATCAAATATAGACATGTATTGAATTTGTAGAGGAGTCGATAAGGGTTAGAAAGACTCCAAGGAATTTCTTTACAACTCCTGTCGAGGAGAGCGAAGAGAGGAGTTAAAGAGGTAAGTATTTTATTTTCCAGTTTTCATGATTGTAAGTTGATGAAGAGCTCAGTAAAGGAGGAAATTTGGACTTTAGCAAAATTTAGCTCACAACCGAAAAAGGAGGTTGGTCCCAACCCCTCATCTATCCTTCCGAACTCAGAGCAGTCGGAGGGAAACATGGTTGGCGGTTGGTTTGGAAGATGAGTTGGGGTCGTGGAAATAAGGAACAAAGAAAATATCCCTGAACTCAACTAGTCAGAGGTCGACTGGGATTATTAACCACGCGCGAAGGGAAAATAACTAGACTCCTGACCTACTCCTGTCGGGATATGAACTAGACTCCTTGGTTGTCATGTAAGGCATAGAGATAATTGAATTTTCTTACATGCAAGTGAGAGTAAATATAATATATACAAACAAGGAGGGGTTAAATAATAAGTTTTGTAAAAAAAATAAAATTGTAAATATGTTTTTATAGAGGCACAATGCAATTAATATGTTGAGTTTGAGAGTTATCATGGTTTTGAGGAAAGGGTCTTCCGTCGAGAGCTTGGAATTTGTAGTTTTGTTTTTTGCACATGACTTTGGAAAGCACGAGCGAGGTAACAAGGAAAGGCCACCGCCACATTGAGAGAAGAATCCTAGGAAATATAGCAGGTGAACTAAGGGCTTTCTATGAGGAGGATAGCGATAATCCTTAATTTGGGTATTTCATATGAGAATATGGGTATTTCAAATGAGAATTTGTTAAAACGAGTCAGACTCAGAGAACTAGTATCGTTGAACTAGGGGTTTAAATGGGACGTGGTATTGTTTAGCTAGAGATTGTAATGGGACACATTGCCTTAGACAGATGATTAGTTAGAGTTAATTATAACCCAAACCCAGTCCCCTTGTGGGAGCAATGTGGTACTTTAGTGATTAAAATACAATTTATTTCAAATGTTCATTAAAAATCACTTAAACTCTAAATATGGAATACAAAAAAATTTGGTTCAAAATTTAATTTAAGATTATTAAAAATGAAAAGATTTAATTACTAAATAAACAATTTTTTTGTTTTTGTTGGGTTATTTGGGATTTGTTAATTATATATATGATTAATTGGACAATTTTTATGGAAATAGTTGATATTGAAGTGATATTGTTTGAATTCGATCTCTTTAAAAGATTTTTAAATAAAATTACAATAATTTAGAAACTAATTTTTTTAATAAATTAAGAGTTAAAATATTAACATTTTTTATATTGTTTTTGGGATTTTTTTCTATTTAATATTTAAAATATTTTCTTGGGTGGTTTTTTTCATTAGGGAAACTAGATTAGTGCCAAAAGCATAAGCTCTTCATCATGTGAGTATGAGGTCCAAATTAAAAACCAAAATATACATAACATCTAGTATGGTGACCCACACTAACCAACCAAGTAGCTAAGACATTTATATAATAAAAATTCCTAAAAAAAACTTTAGAAAATAGTAGTTGGCTATTGAGACTATGATGAGTTGGAAGGCATGACCTATATGGGCTCCTTGCTATGTTGCTAGAAGTTTCTAGGTGTCTCTACGACTCTAGGTTAAGCTGTCATGAGAATTGAGCCTTTTGCAAAGATGAAAAATTGCTAACTTTTCATCATTAGATCCAACCTCTTAAGTTATTTTTAAAGAAAATAATTAAAATATAAACTTATTTTTAACACAAATTTTATATTTTATAATCATATATATATATAACTATAAACTATTTATCCATAAATTTTTTTATTTAAATATTAATAAAATAATAATTTTTTAATTTTATATTTAATTTTTTTTTTTAATTAAATTCTAATTAAAATACAACTTCTTTCCCCTCTCATATATATATATATATATATATATATATATATATATTCCTCACTTTCATATTCACTATTTATATATTTTAACATATAGAAGGTTATAGTGATTTCCATAGAAGGTTATAGTGATTTCCATTTCCTTAACATTAACTGTTTTAAATATATTAATGGAAATTGTGTTATTTTATATGTTATTATAGGTTTATATTTATATTTTATAAATTTAAATTATAAAAGATTAAATTTAATTTTTTATTATTAAAAAATATAGGTTTATATATATATATATATATTACTTTTATAACCAATTTAAAAGATATTATTTATAATATTGTATTTTTATATTAGTGTATAGAGGAATATGCCAGAACCACCTATGCATGCATCTGTGTGGAAATAGAATTCAGTGCCGGATTCCCAGGGGAAATAAACCTAACAAGTAAAGACTATGTGTGGAACTAGAAACTCGATTATGAAAGTGTCCTCTTCAGATGTCGATCTTGCTTTGAGACAGGCCATCTAGCCAAAAATTGCCCAAAAGCCTCCAAGAAAAATTATGTTAGAAAAAACCACCACAGATCTACATGGTGGGAAGGAGCACAAAAACAACACTACACTATCATCAAAGAAGAATACTCTAGAGAAAACTCTGAATCACAAGAAATCGGACAAGAAAGAAACAACTCTCAAGACAAGCAGGGAGAAAACCCCGCCCAACAACAAAAAGGTGAACTCGACAACCCCTCAAGCATCAACAGTGATGAGGATTCGAATACCGCACAAAATAAATCTTCATTTAACAGCAAAGCAGATCTCCTAGACCAAACTTCTTCTCCAACTACCTTCAAAAGGACAAACACAATGGATCGCGAAGCTAAGACACCAATGTCCCAAGAACGAGAAGAGATGAAGGAGATGCAAGATAAAGGAAGTTGGAAGACCGTAGAGAAGAAAAAGAAAGTTACAGCACCAATCTCGCCAAGAAAGACGAGGAGCCAGATAATTAAAAACTAAGAAAATTATAGGTCCTATAGACCAATTTGGTCTCAGTGGACGTTAACCATCATCATCATTATCATCATCATATTTTACTTTTAGTTATTTAATAGTTAATTATATATTAATAAGTTTTAATATATATTTAAAATTTATGTTTACTTATGATAAGAAAGGAAAAAAGATTAATGATCACTAAGATTAATATGGTTTATTGGACTTTAAGAGAGGAAGAGACTAATTGAGGTATTTTAATATTTTATTTCTATGATTAAAAAAGAGAGAAGTGTTCCTAAATCCCCATAGTTTTGTTGACTTAATAAGTTAAAAGGGTTAGTAGTGGCAAAGATTTTGAAAATTAAAACAGATGTAAGTAGGAGCGAAACAATCCAAGTAAAATTTTTTTTCATCTTCAACTCTCTTATTGTGGTAAAAATAACGACTTCTTTATTTAAATATATGGTTTGTTAATTTATTTATAAACATATAATCTATATTAAAATTAATCAAAATTTATATTTATTGATTTTAAAACAACTACTTTTTACCCCATACATACACACCTATATATATAATTTAAAAATACTATAATTTTTCTAAGATAAATTTTAGATTTTATATAAAATTATTACCCAACATTTTTATTAAATATTAAAATATAAAATCAAATATAATTATAAAGTATATAATTATCATTCCTTTATGTACTTTTACCCATGGAACAAGAATCAAATAAGTTCGGCATTTCTCCTTTTGGCCTATTTCGACACTGTTTCTCACATGACTGAAGGTCATCCACTGGTTTAAAATTAATTGCTTTCCTAGAACATGCTCGTTCTAGTTTCGAACTCTCTCGGCCTGAATCCATTGCTTTGACAACGGTCACTGTTTATCGTGTATTTCTGACGGCATGAACCAACTACTCACAGCTCTTTCTATGACCCTAAGGTTTTAAAACTTCGAAGCTGCCAATGACGCTCTAGGCTGTTCTTTCGCGAGCATTATGTTTAGGTCTTCCAGGTCATGCACTAATCAAATATTTCTATTGCCTCGTTACCTTACTTTGTCGTTAGTATTCAACGCTTTAGGTTGTTTTCTGGTGATGATAATGCTAAATCAAATTCTTCTATTCTTCTAGGTTGCTTTCGGGTGATGATAATGCTAATCAAATTCTTCTATTATTTCACTATCTTACTTTGCCTTTGGTATCCAAAGGTACTTCCAGAACCACTAATCGACACATACCCAGTTCAAAACCATTACAAAATTGTCCAAATCTACTCCAGACAGCTAAAACACAATTGTTTGGACTGCCTTTTCCTCATAATTCCTCACCGACTGAAGTTTCTTTATCACAAGTTCGAAAGTTTTCCTTCTCAATGCATCACTAAGAAGTCTTCCTTTTCTTTTCGAGCCCTTTATGTAGATCTGATTTTGTGAATCTACCCTCCAAACCATTTCCCTTGGAGCTAATGAAGATTTGGTACTATAAGCTAAAAATTGAACCACTGTAAAATGATTCACACCCAATAAAACTCAGTGACCAACCATAAACTGCTAATGTGCAGAAGAAAAATAAATGCAACAGACAGAAGACACAGATTTAGTTCATTCTGAAAAAGGAAAATTTATCCAAGAAAGCTCCTCTATGTTTGTACGCTATAATAATCCCTTGTTTTACATCTCTACTTTCTTCCAAAACTAAGATTCGTGGAATTTCGATTTCTGGTTTTGGCTATTTAACCAGAAATACACATTTTGATTTCATGGACAACCAACACCTCTCAGCTCTCAGCCATGATGTGGACCATCATCATGGAACCTAAATGAAAATCAACTTTATTAAGAAATACCACTTTTAATTATCCCTTGTTTTAGCTCTGTACTTTTTTCTAAAACCAAGATTCATAGAATTTTGATCTCCAGTTTTGTCTATTTAACTCAATGTTGCATGACTCATACTCGTATATGATTAGTCACGGCATTAACTCGTGGACTCATATAAGAGTTGAGAACGGAGCTTATAAGACTAAGACTCGTCAAAAGACAAAAATAAACTTAAAATATGGGAAATTTTAAGTAAAAAAAAGAAACTAATGACAATTCCAATCTTTATAAGTTATAAAAACCACAATATATGCAATAATTTATAGCATCATCTCATATCTATAAAAGTACAACATAACATATTCGATTTTTATAAGCAAAACATTTAGATATTGAATAAGAAAAGGACTCATGATTCCATAATTAAAATAAAAAAATGTTAGCAAGTTCAAAATTCAAATATATATGTCATAAATGATAAATGATCGTCTTAGAAGAATCTTGAGTCTCATCAATCATGGACGACCACACGTACAATAAGCCTCCTTCTTGGAGTTAGTGGTAACATCGAAAGGTTGAAGCAACTGTGAGGTAGGTGTATTTGGAGTCTCTATTTGAGATGGCAAGCTAGAGAGATCCTTAGTCTCTTCATCAAGTCAACTCAAATCAAGGGCTTCCTCCTCTACAACCCAATCAGTCTCTAATTCAAAAGTATCCAATAAAATTGGATCTGTATTCTTTGGTTGCACTTGTTTTGTGAGCATTCAAAGGTTGTAGTGGATGAAAACCAACTTCTCCAACCTCTCATGATCCAACCTGTTTCTCTTTTTGTTGTGGATGTGCTCAAACACAGACCAATTGCGCTCACAAGAAGAAGCACTGCAAGGTTGACTCAAAACTTTGATAATGAATTCTTGTAACTGTGGTGCCTCAATGCGATAATCTATCCACCAATGAGCTATAAAAAAAATAACAAAGATTATCTTTTTGCAATGCCAAACATATAAAAGAGAACTCGCAAAATTACAAGCCAAGTTTTAACAATTTGCACTTACAAGGCATTTTCTTGTCCTTGAGATGTTCGCTTGAGCTGAATCCAAACATGCTAGATGATTCCTTGTACATATCTCGTTGTATGTTGATTTTGTCTTGAATATCTTGATTCGGGAATATCTTCTCAATGAATATCATGACACCTCTCATCACCTCGAGATCTCTTTGAATGCTAGACCCCTCATTATAAAATAAGCTCAAATTGAGATATGCTCCTACTACATGCAATGGTGAATGCAGTTTCCTATTCCACTTGGAATCAATAATTTGCCATATAGGGAGATATTTAGATTCATTTCCCTTATAGAAAGTCTTGATGGCCTCTTTGGCCCTATCCATGCCCTCATAAATATATCCCATTGCAGGTTTCTCTCCATCCATCATTTTCAAGACTTTCACAGGGGTTTCAGTGAAGCTCACAATCTCAATGACTTTGTCCCACAAACTATCACCAAAGACAAATGCTTTCACAAACAATGCTTCTGGTTTTGTGCTGTCTTTCCAAAATACCCATTGCTGGCTACAAAACATTCTTCTCAAAGCTTGGTACTCATTCAAAAGGCTTTGGAGGGAAAGCAATTTTGTAGCAAACCCTGTGACAGTTGGGCGACTAAGCTCACCCTATGTGAATTTCCTCATAAGGTTCAACACCCAAGCATGATTATAAATATACTTTGTAATTTGCTTGCATTCTTGTGCCCACTCCCACTTCCCAATGTCCTCTAGCATCAAGTCTATGCAATGGGCAACACATGGAGTCCAAAAAATGGGGGGATATTTGGCACAAAGAAACTTTCAAGCTGCCACATAATTCGCTGCATTGTCTGTGATTGCTTGGACAACATTTGCAACCTCAACTTCCTCCACCACATCAGACAACAATGAAAAAAATCAAATGTGCATCTTTTACATTTGCAAATGCATCAATGGATTTTAGGAACATGGTTCCTTTAAGGCAAGCTACAACAAAATTTATTATTGTTCTACCCCTTTGATCTGTCTACCCATCAGACATAATTGTACAACCTGTAAACTTCCATGACTTTTAATCCTTTCCAATTGTTCCTTGACATACTCAAGCTCCTCATCTAGCTCTTCCCCCCTAAGTGCATTATAAGATGGGGCTTTGTACCTAGGGTGAACACTTACAATGGCATCCACCATGGGATGATAAAAATCAGAATTTGCATAGTTGAATGAAAGACCGCTATGGTACAAAAATCTCCTCACTGCCATATTTGCCTCATTCCTCTTCTTTTCATTAAAACTCTCCAAGGTTGGTTGAGATCCTAGAGTTGTACGAGGACTGAAGAAAGAAAAGGTTATACTCCTGTTTGCCACAACACTTGAAGAGAAGTTACCAATACCTGGACTTTGAAACTGTGTTTCACTTTGAGATGAAGATTTCTCTATCCCAACAATCGCATCCTTCCTTCTTGCCCTCTTGGACCTTTCTTCTTTAATGGATTCCAAAGCAGCTGCCATTTCAATAGTGACTTCATGATGGCAACTTTGACAACATCCCACACCATTCCTAGGAATTCTAGTTAGGTGGTATTTCAAACTGTTTATGCTTGCGTGCATTGTGGCATTGCAATAATTTCACTTGATATGGTGGTCATTACTGACAACGATTCGTTGACCATGTGCCCATGCTGGCTCACGATATTGTCTGGAACCCTTTCGTAGCATGGTGAAAAAATCTGGAAGTGAAAAAAAAAAAACACATTTGGTTTTGATTTTTTTTAGCCCTGTGGTTGAGTTTCTCAGCCACACAGTGGCTCTGTGTGGCTGAGAAACTCAACCATAGGCAACCCCACTGTATGGCTAAGAAACTCAACCATAAGTAACAACTTAAAAAAATTGCAAACATAGAAAAAATTAAAAACAATAAAAAAACAAAATTGAATACATGGAAATCATTCAAACAAGGTTCATGAAGCCTACCTGAAGCTGAGTCTAATATGATGAAGTCTCCTTTAGCCTCCTCCAAGAGCTCCTTCAACCTCATTTAGCTTCACTGCTCAACACATATAAATTAGCCAAACACTCAAATGACAAGTGAATGAGAAATGGAAGGGAGAGAGGTGTTTATAAAATATTTTTTTCCCTCCACCTCATTTCCAAAAAAGAAAAAAGAAAAAAAGAAAAAAAAAACCAAATACTAAAGAATTTGTACCTTTTGAGGCCCCACAAGTCCTATACGGGTTCGATGAGGGTCTAATAAGCTACCCATGGGTTGTATATGGGTAGTTGGGTTTTATGCTTAACCCGTCAGATTCGGGTCTTATCCGTGGGTTCTATGCAGGTGACTCAGCCCAATATAAGATCCGTGCAAACCTGCAGGTACTTGCGGGTCTTATGTGGGTCATGCTTCATTGATTTAACGAGAAATGAAATGTTCAATTTCATAAACAAACACCAGCTCTCAACTAGGATGAACATCATCATGGAGCCTATATGAAATTCAATTTGGTTAAAAATACCACTTTTAATTTAAGATGTGCAACATAATGTTAATTAAATTGGTTAATAGCAGCACTAATATAAATAGTTTTTATTTATATTTACCAATTTACAATGTAAAATATAATGTTAATTAAATTTATTAATGATATTAGTAAACAGTTTAAGTGATTCTAATGATTAAGTCCATGTATTTAATTTAAGATGTGCAACATAATGTTAATTAAATTGGTTAATAACACTAATATAAATACTTTTTATTTATATTTACCAATTTACATTGTAAAATATAATGTTAATTAAATTTATTAATGATAATAGTAAACAGTTTAAGTGATTCTAATGATTAAGTCCATGTTTTCTTTCTAAGTAGTGGCAATTTCAAATGAAAAAGGAGCAAAGTATGTACACTTTCATAAACAATAAAAATAAAAATAAGGCATAGAAGCTTATTGAAATATTTATTTATTATTTTACTTCGGTCTTATATAAATTTATGTTGATTGTGCCTTTTTGTATATATATATATGTGGTGAAATATTTTATTGTAATATTTTATTTATTTATTTATTTGGGTCTTATATAAATTTATGTTGACTCTGCCTTTTTGTACGCGCACATATACACACACACACACATATATATATATATATATATATATGGAAGTTGCTCCCTTGTTCCATAAACAAGGAGGTCTTATATTATATTTAAATATTTTATTGGATTTTCTTTTCTTAATTACCTAGGTCTCATATAAATTCATGCTGACTCTACCTCTATGTATGTGTGAATATATATCTCTTTTTACTCAACATAAACTTTGAAATATTTTATTTGAAACAATCTCTTTTTTTAACTTTTAATTAAAATATATTTTTTTGGGCTTAGTCTAACATAGGGAGGAAATGACTTTTTCCAGTACGTGTTTGTGTATATATGTGTTCCTTTTTATTCCAAATAACATTGAAATATTTTATTGTAATTTTTTTTTGTACTTTCAATTATTTTGTATAGAGCTAAAATTAATATAAACATATTTTAACATTGAAATGTTTTATTTATAATTGATATTAAAATATTTTTTTTGGTATAAATATTTTTTTAAATTTTAAGTCACAAACAAAATTATACATTTTCTTCCTACTAAAGTTAAAAAAATATTTTATTTATTTGATATACAACCATCTTTTATCCATAATATGGAATTTAATGCTACTAAAATCAAATGCGTTAAAAATTAAATTTCTAAAATAATTATTATAAACCAATTAAATTTTTCTAACAAAAATATATAAAAATAACTTATTGTAAAATTTTTGTTCACTATATATCATAATGTTATGAAGTTATGAAATAGACCAGCAATAAAAACAATCACTAAATTTGTAAAATACTATTTATTCTTATCAAATAGCTCAACAATAGGAAAAAACCATTAATTTATTTGTGATTTGGTCTTTTTAACTTTTCTTTTTTATTATTATTTTTTTAATAAATTTATGATTTTTATCTTAAATTATTCTAAACAAATTAAAAATAATTAAAAAATATTACACATTAATTTAAAATCTAAGTTGATTATAATTTAAGAATAAAATTATTTGTATAATATTTTTTTAAAATACAAAGTTAATAGCATCAGTACACAAATTACTTTTCACATTCAAAATTGTTCGGTTGAATATGGCCGTATCTCTTCGCTAAATTGCGCATTTGTTCAATAGAAAGTTTATGATCCTGAGGAAATTGTTCATGTTTGGTGAATATGGCTGGAGCTTTTTCCCTCAAAATAGCTCACGTATGTTTTGCTTAGTTTAATGGAAATTGTTCATGTTTGGTGAATATCGCTGGAGCTTTTTCACTCGGAATAGCTCATGTATGATTTGTTGAATCTAAGGTTCATGTGGTTGGGTAAATGAATTTTGTTTTCGCAAATTAAATAGGTATTGTAGTTATTTTTATTTTATATTTTGTACATATATGAAGATAATAAATCGATTTATAAAATTATATATTTATTAAAATAAGTGATTTATAAAATTATATTTATTAAAATAATTTTTTTATAAGTTATTATTATTTTTTATATATTTATAATAATTTAAGTTAATTTAATATTTTTGTTAAATATATTTATGGTGAAGGCAGAATATGAAGCATAAGTATTGAATGCATCTATTATTTATATGATATATATTTACAATACATTCTAATGATTTTTCGTTTCCATATATTAAATTGTTTTTTGGACTCCTCTAAATTCTACACCAACTCATAGAGGATTAGGTGTTCAACACTCTCTCTTTTATTCTGAAGGGGTGTAAGGTCCTTAGGCATGAACGCAACGGGCGTCGGGCGAGTCACCGTGCATGACAGGTGTGCGGGTGAATGGCTGTCACGCCCCTACACCTGTGGTAGTCTTCCAACCGCTTGTAGCAAGGTGCGGCACCACCGAATGTTTTCTTTTCACCAATACTAACATTCATGGACTACGCCTACTTCACTTTAACATTACTTAGCTTGTGTTTCGCAGCGAAGTAAAAATGCATTTATCCTTTATACCAATGAAGCCCATACTCATTCATTATCCATAGAAATTATAAAAGAGACAACAATTGCAACAGTATAAAGCGAGGGGCAACTCCCTGTAATATGAGTTTGCCCGACAATATATTAAGAATATCAATTTACAATGTACAAGTATGTCTTGGCCAAACCAAGTCTCATACTTAGCCAATTTTTACAACCGGAGGCAACCCTGCCTTTTACAATTTTGTGCACCTCTTGCACGAAGGGCGGTGCTCACCCGAGCCACCTAGAACACCCTTGCCAAGTCCTACACAAAACTACACTCTCGACTGAACGCTGGGCACACCTTGCCCATGCCTTCACCCAACCTTCAAGTACCACTTCCCTTATGCGCTTACAACACAAGCGCATGAGCTATGCGCTCTACACCTGTTTACCCCTGCGCTTTAAGAAATCTGCGCACTTGTTGAATGAGACGAAGTCGAATGATGAAGTTTGGACTCCATCGCAATACATGTTTATACCCATCTTTGTGCGTGGGTGGGCTGCCCAGCTGACCGCCCAGACACCCCTATGGACACACCCATTCAAGGCTTATTTCAAGTCGGCCTGCCCACCATGGTGTGTCGGCCAACCCCTCATAACAACCCTCCAAACGTGAGTATAAATCATCGCACACTTTCAAGTGTCGTAATTTCATTGTTCACGGTTTCGTCGCAAGGAACTTGCAGAAACGTCGCACCTCTGTGTCGTCGCGCCTGCCCGTCGTGTAGCCTTCGCCCGCCCGTCATGCAGCCCGCGCCCGCCCGTGCACCCGTGCGCCCGTCGTTCACCACGCTCCTGTCGACTCGCCCGGCGCCCAACCGCGCCCGCGCTCGGGTAGAACTCGAGGACCTTACATCCTCCTCCACCTGAAATTGTTGTCGTCCTCGACAACATACCATCTCGGTAGCCATCCACCAAGATCATCATCATCCATGATGTCAACTCCTCCACATAAGGCAAACATCCCTGCAACATATGTAGAACTCCATCTCCATCATGTCTCACCTTAGTGACCAACTATCACCAAGACAACCATACCAAGGTATACACCTCAACGGTATGTCCTCCATCAGATGTCATCTCGATCCATGATTATCGACCCCTCTGCCACAATCTCCACTGCAACATCTCGTGTCGACCTCATCATGTGTCCCCATGTGAACCTCTGTCATGATACTCCAACACAATGCCAACATATCTCTGTACACTACGCGTCCCCATGCTTGAACTAGTTGGGTAGCTAATCCAACTGTCACGCTCAAACAATGAGAGTGAACATCCTCATGCCATCATCGGTTCTTCCTCAAAACATCCTGCCACATTCTTGACTCATCAAGAATCTATCTCCATAATCCATGCTCAGGTTCATGGAAACTCCATCCATCTCATCTGCAACATGTCATGATGCTTGATGCCAAGCCATCCCTGCACCATCAGTCATACCTTCTCAAAGATGTTTAAGGACTAACTGCAATGAGCAGCAAACAATGAGCCCCATCTTCTCCATCCATCTAAGAAGATGTAGAGGGAGTAGAGCTTGAAGGCTCTCCCTCACTAATCAACTCGATCCACCTATCAGGATCCTCAATCTCCATCCTTTGTAGATAAGTAACCCGGTCTTCCCTCTGGACATCCGGCCTCACATATACCTCCTCATCATCATCATCATCCTCAACCGACTCTAGCCTTCTTGACAAATCCAAGATGCTATCTGAAAGTGATTTGATGACCAATGACTGCTCGGTAAGCTTTGTCTCAACAGTAGACAACCGCTTACTCATGTCTCCCATTCTCTTCTCATCCTCCATTTGCATCACTCCCAATTTACAATCAGGCCTTGTCACACCAATGGTTGGCACACCAAAGGGTACATCTTCCCTTCCATCATAAATGTAGAGCTTCTTCAAATGTGGAACAATTATAGCATCAAATTGTTTCATGAATTACATCTCCAATACAGCTTCATAGTCATCAATCCGCACTATAGTGAAGTCAACCTTCCCTGTCCATTCACCAAGTGTAGTGTCCACCCTCTCAGCTATACCAAGAATCTCAATAGGAGGAGAATTCACTGTCTTCATTTGTGCCTTTGCCGGTACAAATTTCAGCCCAATTCTTCTCGCAGTATCCTCACCCATGAAGTTGTGAGAAGCCCCACTATCTACCATAGTGAGCACATCAGCACCTCCAACCTTCATTCGAACATACTCCAACTTGTTCCTCTCAGGATCCCTCCTAGAGGCCACCTCCGTAGTAGCAGAAGCACCAAGTATCTGCATCATCCCCACAGAAGTATCTTCATTCCTCTTATCTTTCGCAGCTTTCTCCTTATGAGCCAAAGCTATGGAATGTTTCACCTCAAGAGTTAGCCATTCCCACTTCTTTCGAATCAATTTTCGCCTTATCTCCAATTCCTTGAGTTCTGCTTCAAACAAGTCCACTTCCTTCGCAATTCGGTAGGCTTCGTCCCTATTTCCGTCAGAAATTCCTTCCTTGACCAAGGTACGAAGAGCATCCTTTGCTTTGGACAAGCCTTTGCCCCATTCTGCAAATCCTTGTTCAACCTTCCTTGATTCTTCAAGTAGACTCCCTTCAAATTCCTCGAAGGTTGCAAAACCCATTTCTTGCAAGATAGACATCCTTCACGATTCTTTACCAGCTTCACCAAGTCACCTGCAACCTGAACCAACCCTTGTTCCACTTGTGTGAAATAGTTTCCTTCACCTGCAAGTACCTGTCACGAGCAATCCTGCTCAACAGCTCCAAACCGAAGCTTTGATAAGCTCTTCACCGAGCTCTGATACCACCTGTCATGCCCCTACACCTGCGGTAGTCTTCCAACCGCTTGTAGCAAGGTGCGGCACCACCGAATGTTTTCTTTTCACCAATACTAACATTCATGGACTACGCCTACTTCACTTTAACATTACTTAGCTTGTGTTTCACAACCAAGTAAAAATGCATTTATCCTTTATACCAATGAAGCCCATACTCATTCATTATCCATAGCAATTATAAAAGAGACAACAATTGCAACAGTATAAAGGGAGGGGCAACTCCCTGTAATATGAGTCTGCCCGACAATATATTAAGAATATCAATTTACAATGTACAAGTATGTCTTGGCCAAACCAAGTCTCATACTTAGCCAATTTTTACAACCGGAGGCAACCCTGCCTTTTACAATCTTGTGCACCTCTTGCACAAAGGGCGGTGCTCACCCGAGCCACCTAGAACACCCTTGCCAAGTCCTACACAAAACTACACTCTCGACCGAACGCTGGGCACACCTTGCCCACGCCTTCACCCAACCTTCAAGTACCACTTCCCTTATGCGCATACAACACAAGCGCATGAGCTATGCGCTCTACACCTGTTTACCCCTGCGCCTTTAGAAATCTGCGCACTTGTTGAATGAGACCAAGTCGAATGATGAAGTTTGGACTCCATCGCAATACATGTTTATACCCATCTTTGTGCGTGGGTGGGCTACCCAGCCGACTGCCCATACACCCCTACGCACACACCCGTTCAAGGCTTATTTCAAGTCGGCATGCCCACCATGGTGTGTCGGCCAACCCCTCATAACAACCCTCCAAACATGAGTATAAATCATCGCACACTTTCAAGTGTCGTAATTTCATTGTTCACGGTTTCGTCGCAAGGAACTCGCAGAAACGTCGCACCTCCGTGTTGTCGCGCCCACCTGTCGTGCAGCCCTCGCCCGCCAGTCGTGCAGCCCGCGCGCCCGTGCGCCCGCGCCCGCCCGTGCGCCAGTGCGCCCGCCCGCGCGCCCGTCGCCTGCCCGTGCGCCCGTCGTTCACCGCGCACCCGTCGACTCACCCGGCGCCCAACCGCGCCCGCGCTCGGGTAGAACTCGAGGACCTTACAACAACGGGAGCGCAGGCTGGCGCGCGGGGGCACGGGCGGGCGCAGTCGCACGGGCGGGCACAGTCGCACGGGCGGGCGCGGGCTGCACGACGGGCGGGCGCGGCAACACGGAGGTGCGACGTTTCTACGAGTTCCTTGCGACGAAACCGTGAACAATGAAATTACGACACTTGAAAGTGTGCGATGATTTATACTCACGTTTGGAGGATTGTTATGAGGGGTTGGCCGACACACCATGGTGGGCAGGCCGACTTGAAATAAGCCTTGAACGGGTGTGTGCGTAGGGGTGTATGGGCGGTCGGCTGGGCAGCCCACCCACGCACAAAGATGGGTATAAACATGTATTGCGATGGAGTCCAAACTTCATCATTCGACTTGGTCTCATTCAACAAGTGCGCAGATTTCTAAAGGCGCAGGGGTAAACAAGTGTAGAGCGCATAGCTCATGCGCTTGTGTTGTATGCGCATAAGGGAAGTGGCACTTGAAGGTTGTGTGAAGGCGTGGGCAAGGTGTGCCCAACGTTCGGTCGAGAGTGTAGTTTTGTGTAGGACTTGGCAAGGGTGTTCTAGGTGGCTCGAGTGAGCACCGCCCTTCGTGCAAGAGGTGCACAAGATTGTAAAAGGCAGGGTTGCCTCCGGTTGTAAAAATTGGCTAAGTATGAGACTTGGTTTGGCCAAGACATACTTGTACATTGTAAATTGATATTCTTAATATATTGTCGGGCAGACTCATATTACAGGGAGTTGCCCCTCCCTTTATACTGTTGCAATTGTTGTCTCTTTTATAATTGCTATGGATAATGAATGAGTATGGGATTCATTGGTATAAAGGATAAATGCATTTTTACTTGGTTGCGAAACACAAGCTAAGTAATGTTAAAGTGAAGTAGGCGTAGTCCATGAATGTTAGTATTGGTGAAAAGAAAACATTCGGTGGTGCCGCACCTTGCTACAAGCGGTTGGAAGACTACCACAGGTGTAGGGGTGTGACAGGTGGTATCAGAGCTCAGTGAAGAGCTTATCAGAGCTTCGGTTTGGAGCTGTTGAGCAGGGTTGCTCGTGACAGGTACTTGCAGGTGAAGGAAACCATTTCACACAAGTGGAACAAGGGTTGGTTCAGGTTGCAGGTGACTTGGTGAACATGGAGAAGGCTGAAAAGGCAGTGATGGTAGATGAACCTACGAAAGGTGAATCTAGCCATAGTGCAGTTGAAGCTTTCCGGTACGAAGTGTTGGAACAGATGAGTCGATGGAGTTCTGACTGGGTTTCAATGAAGGCTGAGAATATGAAGATTCGGGAGAGTTGTTCGGAACTAAGGAGGGAACTTGAAGAACTCAAGAGCCAATGCGGAAGTACGACAGATGTTGAACTCAAGGAACTTGATGAGGAGATCCAACGAAGTGGTCTTGATCTTCAAGAGCTCTTTGATGAAAGAGCCCGGTTGAGGAAGGAAAGTGCCAAGGTGGAAGCCAAAATCAACAAGTTGAGGAGGAGATAAAGAAGAAGCTTCTTGGTATGAAGGTTGTTGTGATTGAGCAGGAAGAGCTCGACTATATTGACAAGTTGGGAACTCACTACCGAGAGCATCCAGAGGACATTCGGAAGTTTAGTTTTATGAACTTGGTCAATGGACACTTGGTTGGTGTACTTGAGCAAGATGCGATGAAGGGCAAGCTTGGAGGAAGTCAAGCTGAACCAGGATCAAATTGCTTAGACGAGCCAAGCAGGGAAGTGAAGTACCTTAGAAGGAGAGTCAAGATGGAACATGAGCCAATTGACACTTCTGAGGCCGAATTCTTGAAGAAGGTTGCTAATGTAAGGCGCAAGACAAAGCCAACGAAGGAAGGTGATTCCTTGAAGCTAAGTTTTGTGCAGGTGACCGTGAAGGGCAAAAGATTTGTAGCTTTGGTGGATACGGGGGCTACTCATAGCTTCTTAAGCAGGAAGGCAGCAAAGTCTTTTGGGAAGAAAGCAAAGATGGAGAGGGAATGGAGTGCTTTCAAAGCAGTCAACTCTACCATTAGAGCTGTTGATGGTGTGTTGAAGGACACTCAGGTGAAAGTAGGATCGTGGTTTGGAAAGTTGGACTTGAGAGTTGTGGACATGGATGATCATTCTATGGTGTTGGGGCTGGACTTTATGGAGCTTGCACAAGCCATACCAATGGTGGACCGGGACATTCTCTTGATCACAGCTAAAGGGAGAACCATGATGGTACCGATGAATGGAAGGAGTTGCTTGGGATATAGACCAAGGATGGCTTCTATGACTTTGTATCCCAAAGACCCGAATGTGAAGCATGAGGATGTGGAGCAAAGAGGACTTGGGAGTGTGACTCAAACAACGAAGGAAAGGAAGTTGGTGGACTTCGTTGCAAGGGCCGGAAAGAAGAATGAAGGAAGTGAGAAGACAACCTCACGAACATGGAGACACTTGTTGGGAGCATCTTCTACTAATGATCTTCACAATGGGGTTGCAAATGAAGGGAGTCCGAGTACTACTTCAGAGGCAGTGGTTGATGAGGATTATGGAGGTAGAGATCCTACTGGGATAGTGGACTTTTGTAGGTATGCTATGGGCATATATGACTTTCAATTGACAAAGGACAAGCTAGGTGAGCTTGGATGTACATGTGAGGAGATTGAAGCTGTGCATAGATACTTGAGGACACAACATCAATCTGACACATGGGTGGATGAGAGTCAGGGGGGAAACTTCCTGGCCCTCCTTTCTCTATAGATAACCTTGGAGATGGGTTGGTGTAGGGACCTTGCTTGGGAGGGGCTACACTAACTTAACAAGGGGCCTTGGTGGAGGCTTCTTTATAACAGATGCAGACTTGGATGCAGATGACTAGAGGTTGAGATGGAGTCTACATGGGTTAGACATCATGGACAACTAGAGCCATGGACATCAGGTTGGTTATATGGTGCATGTTGCAGATGGGATGGAGTTTCCATGGACCTGAGCATGGGATGATTGATAGATTCTTGTTGAGTCCGAGATGTAGTAGAAGTCAGGGAAATACTTGTGGTGGCATAAGGATGTGCATTCTTATGATTTGGGCATATGGTTGGACTGATCACCTGACTAGTTCGAGTCATAAGGGGTACCAATGTGCAGAGAGATGTTGGCATTAGTTGAGACATGGTAACACATGATACGAATGTGTTGGCATCTGATGAGAGACTACATGGAGGGGACACATGATGGGGTCGACACGAGATGTTACAGTGGAGATTGTCGCAGGGGGATCAATGATCTGGTATTGAGATGATATCTGATGATGGAGGACATACTGTTGAGGCGTATACCTTGGTATGGTGAGCTTGGTGGCAGTTGGTCACTAAGTCGAGGCATGATGGAGATGAGGCTCTACATATGTTGCAGGGATGTTTGCCTTATGTGGAGGAGCTAACATCATGGATAGTGATGATTTTGGTGGATGGTTACCGGGATGGTATGTTGTCGAGGACGATAACGATTTCAGGTGGAGGAGGATGTAAGGTCCTCAGGCATGAACGCGATGGGCGCCAGGCGAGTCACCGTGCACGACTGGCACGCGGGTGAACGACGGGCGCGCTGGTGCACAGGCGGGTGTGGGCTGCACGACGGGTGGGCGAGGGCTGCACGACAAGCGGGTGCGGCGACATGGAGGTGCGACGTTTCTGCGAGTTCCTTGCGACGAAACCGTGAACAATGAAATTACGACACTTGAATGTGTGCGATGATTTATACTCACGTTTGGAGGATTGTTATGAGGGGTTGGCTGACACACCATGGTGGGCAGGCCGACTTGAAATAAGCCTTGAACGGGTGTGTGCGTAGGGGTGTATGGGCAGTCGGCTAGGCAGCCCACCCACGCACAAAGATGGGTATAAACATGTATTGCGATGGAGTCCAAACTTCATCATTCGACTTGGTCTCATTCAACAAGTGCGTAGATTTCTAAAGGCGCAGGGGTAAACAGGTGTAGAGCGCATAGCTCATGCGCTTGTGTTGTATGCGCATAAGGGAAGTGGCACTTGAAGGTTGGGTGAAGGCGTGGGCAAGGTGTGCCCAGCGTTTGGTCGAGAGTGTAGTTTTGTGTAGGACTTGGCAAGGGTGTTCTAGGTGGCTCGGGTGAGCACCGCCCTTCTTGCAAGAGGTGCACAAGATTGTAAAAGGCAGGGTTGCCTCCGGTTGTAAAAATTGGCTAAGTATGAGACTTGGTTTGGCCAAGACATACTTGTATGTTGTAAATTGATATTCTTAATATATTTTCGGGCAAACTCATATTACAGGGAGGTGCCCCTCCCTTTATACTGTTGCAATTGTTGTCTCATTTATAATTGCTATGGATAATGAATGAGTATGGGCTTCATTGGTATAATGGATAAATGCATTTTTACTTGGTTGCGAAACACAAGCTATGTAATGTTAAAGTGAAGTAGGCGTAGTCCATGAATGTTAGTATTGGTGAAAAGAAAACATTCGGTGGTGCCGCACCTTGCTACAAGCAGTTGGAAGACTACCGCAGGTGTAGGGGTGTGACAGGGTATGTATGAGTCCAATAAGAGAGTTGTAATACAAAATATGCAAAAATACATGGAAACACTTGGCTCAAAGTATTTAATAAATTTTGATACATTATAAATTAGAGCCATTTTCAAAACTTTATCATATAGGCTCAATGTTCCGATCAAATAGCAACAATCACTATGATGCACTTCACATGGTGGTGGTTGAACGAAGGTTTCAATGTTCAATATATATCATTATATACCTTACATCCCACTTAATGCATACATATGCCCATTTAATCATTTAAAAACACTACTTGCATGAACCATACACACTTATCCAGCAGACAATATAGCATGGAATCAACAAATAGTCACCCACTATTCAGGCCATGCCATCACATATGACAATTAAAAACTTTGACTTATGTATGCCCACCATAAAACATGTATCGACCTTCAAAATTTGATGCAGATTAGAGTGACGGTTTCACAGTATGCTAACATGAAAGTTACATCGTGGGATCCAATTCATCGCACATATACGTAACACACAAAGATCAATAGAGGATTAATGCTCCATTCCAAATCAACAACATTCCATAACAATAACGTAGGCTTCAATGGTGCAAAAGGTCTTTGAATACGCAGGCTTCAATTCTTCAGTTCAATGGCGCAAAAAGTCCTTGCTTCCAGATAGTCGACTATAAATCTTGTTGCAGTCCAGTTGCATGGAAAGAGAGGACATGGCTTCAAAGTTGGTTCAACAATGCAACGCAGTCATTTATTCAACCAATTCAAAAGATGCATCTTATGGAGAGCACCACGCACGAGCCGAAAGGAATTGATCTATATCCACATACTTTCCCAAGAAAAGGATAGAGCTAAAACCGATTACTGAATTCCCATGTCCATTAACATGTGGAAAAAAAAACACCGTAAAACCAACGTTTTTTTTAAGTAAAAAAATACCCTTAAATGCAAAATGGATTGGAATAGAAAGATTAGAACGACTTATTGTGAAAACTATGGAAAGAGTTTCAGCACAAAGATAAGCTCAAATCCCACGAATGAATGGGCGACCATAAGGGAATTGACTGATGTGTACCATGCCTGGATCAATAGTGTAGCAACCAATGCACGCAGAGAGAGCTTGGACGTAGAGAGAGCTTGGTTGATAAGCGAAGCTTGGTCGATGCAGAAGAAAATGGCACTGGGAAGAAGACGTTGATTGACCAACGTATGGTGGATTCGAGTGGGAGTGGTGTGGTATAGAGGAGCGTTTAAATAGAACCACAGTTGGGTGCGATTTGGGTGCCGGAGTATGGGAGCAACGTAACGTATACAGTGTGCAACATGGTGTAGCCTGTAACCTACAACGTAATATGGGCGGTCGAGTGTGTAACACAACTTAGAAACCGATGGAGAAACTAGTATGGAGAAGCCAGTATGGCAGCATGGTATGTAATATAAAAATTGATGGAGAAACCGGTATGGAGAAGCTGGTATGACAATGTTTGTATAACTATGATTTAATATGGGTGAATGCCTATTCAATGAGGGTCCCAATCGCAAGAACAACTATGGCTTCCCGACAATTAGCATCCAAGTCGGTGGGAGCATCAACATTTTCTTCATGCCCTACAACTCAAGATTTATTATGCAGATTGTTTCAACCATGGCGAAATTCTCTTATTCTCCAACAAGCTTAGACGTATAGTTTTCTTCAAGATTCCTTGAAAGGAATCTCTTCTTTAAACTAATGGATTCAACATTGTTTGTGAATCACTAGGAATTATGCATGGAGACTGTCCACACAGGGGCGTTCCAAACATTCAAATTTTGACCAGCATGTAATGGGTGTTGTACAGTTAATGGCAAGCTCATGGTTCGAATCCTTAGATAATGCAGGTGAATGTTGCCAGCATAAAGGTACACAGAGGAGAGGCAGCAAATTTTTTACATACGGTAAATTAATGGAGCGTTACAAACAGTGGGCAGAAACGGGATGTAAGACACAGGTTGGGGGAGACGGAAGATGGGTCAGGTTTCAGACTAGAGGAGCACCTTGGTGGATCATAGTAACATCATTTTTATAGCTGGATGACTAAACAAATAGAGAAATGACAGAGAAATTCTGGAAAGAATGCAGTGCTGACAAGCTCTGAAAATGCCCAGCCCTAACCTATGTAGGTTTTAACCCCATACAGAAATTACCTGCATACGAATTCTAAAACATAGAAAATAAACAATAGCGAGAGCATAACACATAAAACACATATAAACAGAGATTTTCCCCCGGATCCCAAAACCGGGACTACCAACTTGATTTTTCATTATATTCCTTTCAATGTTATAATACATATTTATACATGCCGAAGCATCCCCAATACCATGGACCGAAAACCATCACGTCCAAAAACATGTGCGAAAATCATGCACAAAACCATAGGTGGGTCCGCCCATTCTAACATAGGGTACAAAACCAAAATTTTCAAGGGCGCTGCCCTGGATCCCATAAAGTGGGGTTACGAGTATGCCTCAAACCCCCTGTGAACCCCCCGCTACACAATCGGTGCAACGAAGGGGGGCTCCGGCTCCCCTTTAACCCCCCCGTTAACTACATGGGCTAGTCGTGGAAATAATATAACACAACCCAACATTCTCCCACTTGTTGTTTTCTTTCCACAGGGAGCCACAAGAGAGCTTAGTCATTTTTCCAGCCCTGAAATGCCCATTGTCTCTCTACACCAAGAGAACTTCTCAGAGCTCACATATTTTGTCACTGCATCTGCAGTATTCTTCAAAGTGTCCACCTTTACCAGCAACACCATTTTGTCTTCTATCATATCCCTCACAAAGTGATACTAAACATCAATGTGTTTTGTCTTTGAATGATATGCAGGGTTCTTTGCCAAGAAAATTGCACTTTGGCTGTCACAGTCTATCCTTATAGCTCCATGTACTATCCCCATACTTGAACACAATCTCTGCAACCAAACTGCTTCCTTGCTTGCATGAGTGGCTGCCATGTATTCTGCTTCTGTAGTTGATAATACCACTACAGATTGTTTCTTACTCATCCAACTAACTGCACCTCCAAATAGGTTAAACACATACCCACTTGTAGATCTTCTCTAATCTAGATCTCCAGCCTACTCTGCATCAACAAAGCCATGAATATCCAACACTTTGTCCAATCCTGGTCTTCCTTGGTAGCACAAACCATAATCACTAGTACCACGCAAATACCTGAAAACTCGCTTCACTGTTGTCCAATGCTCGTTCCCTGGTTTTGACATAAACTTGCTCAATACTCCCACTGCATGTGCAATGTCTAGTTTAGTACATACCATTGCATACATCAGGCTACCGACTGCACTTGCATATGGAACACGAGACATGTCCTCTTCCTCTTCTTGTGTCTTGGGACACTGTTCAACAGATAACCTCACACCTACAGGAATAGGGACCTTCACCGATTTACTATCCTGCATATTAAACCTCTGCAGTATTGTCTCGACATACTTCCTTTGGTTTAACCAGAGCTTCCTCTTTGCCCGATCTCTTTTAATTTCTATGTCCAAAATATAGTTTGCAGCACCAAGATCTTTCATGTCGAATTTGGAGGACAATTGGGTCTTCAAATCCTAGATAATTTCTTTGTCGTTTCCAACCAGCAACATATCATCCACATACAAGACCAGATAAATAATACGGTCACCAATTAATTTAAAATACACACAATGATCTGCTTTGCTTCTAGTGAAGCCAGGTCCCCATATAAATGTATCAAATTTCTGATACCACATCCTTGGTGATTGTTTTAACCCATACAGAGACTTCTTTAACTTGCATACCATTTCTTTCTTACCCTTCACCACAAAGCATTCAGGTTGCTTCATGTATATTTCCTCTTCCAGATCCCCGTGAAGAATTGTTGTCTTCACATCCATCTGTTCTACCTCGAAATCAAAAGCAGCAGCAACAAATAAAAGTAATCTAATAGAGGTTACCTTGGCAACAGGAGAAAAAATATCACCAAAATCAATTCCTGGCACCTGGGAATAACTTTTTGCTACCAACCGAGCTTTGTATTTCTCCACCTTTCCTTTTGCATTTGTCTTCTTCTTGAACACCCATTTTCTACCAATGGGTTTCCTTCCAGCTGGCAACTCCACCAGATCCCAAGCCTCATTTTTGTGCAAAGATGCCATTTCATCATCCATGGCCTCTTTCTAGAGTTTTCCATCCTCTGAATCTACTGCTTCCTTCACAGTTTTGGGATCACCGTCAGTAATAGATAAAGCAAAATTTGAACAGAAAGCAGATGGACTATACCTTTCTGGCTGCCTTCTTTCTCGAACTGATCTTCTCACACCCATAGTTTGTGGCTCTTCATCTTCTGATTCCTCCTCTGCTATAGAGTCTGATTCTTCCTCCTTAAGCTCAAACTCTATCTTCTCAGGTTCCTTTGGTTGGACTTCATGTTTAATAACATCTTTTACCTCTCTGAACACCACATCTCGGCTGTACACAACCTTCCGTGTGACTAGGTTCCAAAGCTTATAACCCTCTAAACCATCCTTATACCCAACAAAGATGCACCTTTGAGATTTACTATCCAACTTGGTTCGTTTCTCCTTTGGAACATGTACATATACATCACATCCAAATACCCTCAGATGTGAAAGAAAGGGTTTCTTACCAGTCCATACCTCTTGTGGAGTCTTATCCTCCAACGCTGATGAAGGTGACCTGTTAACCAAGTAACATGCAGTATCCACTGCCTCTGTCCAGAATTCCTGTCCTAACCCAACACCACTGAGCATGCTTCTTTCCTTTTCCATCAATGTCTTATTCATTATTTCTGCAAGTCCATTTTGCTGAGGTGTATATGGAGTAGTCTTCTATCATGCTATACCACATTTCTTACAGAATTCTTCAAATTCCTTGTTGCAAAACTTTCCACCATTATTTGTCCTCAGCACCTTTATTTTCTTCTCTGTCTGATTTTCCACAAGAGCCTTAAATTCTTTAAACCTGTCAAAGGCTTCAAATTTCTTCTTAAGGAAATATATCCATGTATTCCTTGAGAATTCATCTATAAATGATACATAGTACACAGATTTACCCAGTGATAGAACCTTCATAGGTCCAAACACATCACTGTGCTCAAGTTCTAATATCTGTTTCACCCTCTTATTACCAGAGGGGAAACTCACCCGATTTTGCTTCCCATATTCACAATTTTCACAGAAATTAAAATCCAGAGAGTTATTACTCATACCTTCTACCATACCTTTACCATGAAGTATTCGAAGGCCCTTCTCTTCAATATGTCCAAGCCTTTGATGCCACAACATGGTCTTCTCTCCAGAGATCACTAGATTTTCTGCGCCACTTTCAGGAACCACAGAATTATTTCACCCATCAATAACAGGGCTTCCTTGTAGCTTGTACAGAGTTCCAATTCGAACTCCCCACATCAATACCAGTGCTCCCCAAACCATTTTGAAGGTATCCTTCTCGAACACTGTTTTTACACCTACATCATTTAGCTTGCTTACAAAAATCAGATTTCTGGCCAATGCAAGAATATGCAGAACACCTGGAAGTGTTCTAACCCTTCCACCTTGCAACTTCAACTTTACTTTTTCGTGACCAATGATTCTAGCCTTCCTATCATCCCCTAAGAAGACATCACCACCATCGTATTTCTCATACTCACAGAACCACTCTTTATGGGGAGTGAAGTGAAAGGATGCACCTGAGTCAATCAACCATGCCTCATGATCTACATGTGTACTTGAAGAAGCCAAGTACACATCCCCACCTTCATCTGAGGTGGTTTTCGTCTCTGCAGAAGGAGCATCATCAAATCCCTTTCCTTTATCAGGAGCTTTAGATTTACAATCCCTTTTGTAGTGCCCTTCCTTTCCGCATTTCCACCACACCGCCTTTATAGGTTTTCCTGGAGATTTAGATCTCCCACTTGATGACTTATTTTTGTTTCTATTCTGGGACCCTCCTCGTACAGACAAGGCATCACCATTCTAGCTCTCCATATTTTTCCATCTCATCTCCTCCGTCAGCAACGATGAGACTATTTCATCAAACTGTAAGGTAGTTACATTGCTACCTATTGCAATAACCAGACTATCCCACGAATCTGGTAGAGAACACAACAAACTGATGCACTTATCTTCATCTGAAATTTTAATATCAACAAATGTTAACTGACTTACCACAGTATTAAATGCGTTCAGATGCTCTGTCACCGAGTCTCCATCTTTCATCCTCAGGTTATACAGCTTTTTCCGCAGGAACAGTTTATTCACCAGAGACTTAGATTGGTACAAAGTTCCTAACTTGTCCCACAAAGCTTTCGTCGTAGCTTCCATTGATACATTCAACAATACTGAATCTGAGACACACAATCGTATTGTGCTCTTTGCCTTCCAATCCAACTTCTTTCGTTCTTCATCGGACACTCCCGTTGGTTTAGTACCTGGATCTACCGCGATCCACTGATCTTTATCCACCAACAGATCCTCCATCTTGAGTTTCCACAACTCAAAACTCTGACCATTAAATTTATCGATCTCTATCTTTCCACTGCTCGCCATCTTCTTTCACCACCAGAATTGATCTCTCAGATCTTCCACTAAACAGAGTCTACCACAGGCTCGAGCGAAACCCCTCCGCAACAAAGGTGTCCCCTTGAAGCCAAAACTGCTCTGATACCAAATGTAGGTTTTAACCCCATATAGAAATTACCTGCATATGAATTCTAAAACATAGAAAATAAATAATAGCGAGAGCATAACACATAAAACACATATACACAAAGATTTTCCCCTGGATCCCAAAACCGGGACTACTAGCTTGATTTTTCATTATATTCCCTTCAGTGTTATAATACATATTTATACATGTCGAAGCATCCAATACCATGGACCGAAAACCATCGCGTCCAATACCATGGACCGAAAACCATCATGTCCAAAAACATGTGCGAAAATCATGCACAAAACCATAGGTGGGTATGCCCATCCTAACATAGGGTCCAAAACCAAAATTTTCCAGGGCGCTGCCCCGGTCCCCATAAAGTGGGGTTACAGGTTATAATACATATTTATACATGTCGAAGCATCCAATACCATGGACCGAAAACCATCGCGTCCAATACCATGGACCGAAAACCATCGTGTCTAAAAACATGTGCAAAAATCATGCACAAAACCATAGGTGGGTCTGCCCATCCTAACATAGGGTCCAAAACCAAAATTTTCCAGGGTGCTGCCCCAGTCCCCATAAAGTGGGGTTACAAGTACGCCTCAAACCCCTTGTGACCCCCCCTCGCTACACAATCGACGCAAAGAAGGGGGGCTCCGACCCCCCTTTAACTCTTCGGTTAACTACGTGGGCTAGTCGTGGAAAGAATATAAGACAACCCAACAACCTACGCTCTTATACCATGTTAAACACATACATGGCGAAGCCATAATATGAAGGATAAGCATTGAATGCATCTATTATTCACATGATATACATTTATAATACATTTTGATGACCCTTGGTTTCCATATACCAAGGGGTCTTTTGGACTCCCTTTGAATGTTTACATTCCACACCAACCCTTAAAAGATTAGGTGTCCAACATTTTTTCTTTGAGATAAAAAATTACTTTATATTTTATAGAACAAATATACATTTTATATTTTTTTTTTTATTCAAAAAATTCTTTATGACAAACTGCTCATATACGCTCCAAGGACTTTTCCTAATCCTTAATCCTAAACAAACAACAAAAGATACTAATAAAATCTAAAATAAAAACTAAATCTTTTCCTCGAAAAAGTATTACATTACTATGTAAATTAGATCATTGGATGGAAAAAAGGGAAACTTTTTGTATTAATTAATCTTAGAAGAATTTATGTGAGCTCAAAGTTCTATCCAGCTTTAGACAAATCATCTGTCATTTTGTTAAGTTCTCTATAAATATGAGTGAAGGAACTCAAAATATTAAAAGTATTATTTAACCTTGTTAAATAAGGATTGTGGATGATTTTAAATTATCATTAATTTATTATTGGTCAAAAGATGATAAATAGTACTTTAATTTTATTCTTTTAATCTATTTACAACTTTAAATAAGTAAATTATATATATATATATATATATTTACATACACACACATACATAAAAAAAATTGAAACTATGAAACTTATGTTCCAAAAGCTACAATAGAAAGCTAAGTAGTAATGTACAAAAACAATCTTCCTAGATTTTCAAACATGGATCGCAGTTGTCCTAAGTTACAAAATGAAACTTACAAAAGTTCATACTTATTACGTTCAAGTAATTCTTGAAAAAAACCCTTACAACTACATATCTTAAAAAAGGCTCAAACTATGCTAATTGCTTAACAAAACATAACAATTATTGAAAATCATGGTAGTTATTGACTTCTTCCTGAGGTTGGAAGGAACAAAGTTTTATATCTCAAGTCCCATATCGTCCATCATCTAGTGTTGTTTCTTCTTCCTTCATATATCCTTGAATAGAGTTTGTGGACATTTTGTGATTCGAAGTTGTGGCGTGTCAATCTTGACTTAAGTTGATAACCATATTCCTTATCATACTATATTCTACCTCAAATTCACCATTTCTCTATTTTTTCTCTACTAGGGTATTCATGATTATAGTGGCTTATGAAGTGCACCAATGTTTTTTTCATGGATCTTAGAAGTTATAAAAAAGGAAGATTTTACATTATATTGGCTCATGTTTTTTTAAAACTGTTCTAATATCTCACACTTCCCCATAACGAATGTGTACAACAAACCATAGATAACAATAATACCAATGCTTATATGAGATGCATCTTAAGGATCAAACAAATGCTCAGTGGAAATGTCTCAAGGGAAATCATAGTTCTAGAACATAATGGGAGACCCTCAATTCTATAGATAGATTTCTTATTGATTGTAGTTGTACAATACCAGAGTATAAAAAAAATAAAAGGCTAGAGCCAAAACTAATCTAAAAGCGAAGTAACCCAATAGAGAAGTACCAAGGCACAAGTAAAACCTAGCAATACACTAGTGCTTATGGCTTCAAAATAATCGAGAAGCTTGAAGGAATACCAACGTATACTGGGCCATACGAAAAATACAAACCACACCAAGAGTACAAATCTCCTCTTGCGGAGAATACAGAGAAGAAAAATATCTTTCTCACACATTGAAGAAAATTCTAATAGGTTTAAATTTGAGAGAACTAGACGATGAATAAGAAGTGGTCTTACCAAGATGGGATTTGGTTGAATGGTATTTATCCATCGACATAGCAAGCATATCCTTTGCGATGAAACATTATCCCACCTTGCTAATTCAATCCTTTTTTGATAGGTTCAAGAACTAGAGTAGTTTAAAATTTGTGCATGTGAATGAGGAGGAGGTTTTTCATTTCAATTCTAGGCTCCTTATTTGAATTATGTTGAATTTTGTTGTTGGAAATCGATATATAAGTGGATATTCATTATTATGTTAAGAGTCCCCATCTTCATAACCTTTGATTTTTCATAAATTGGTTGAAATCTCGACACCTCTATTTTCCTGATGACACATGTATTAAATGTGACTGCTTTATTGGCCAATAAATCATCTTGATCATTGTGTTTTCAAAATACCTCATAAGATGAAACCATATGCAAACTACCAATCCCTTTCTAGATTCAAGTTATGATTAAAGCAGGTTTTCTATTATAGGGTATTGTTTTCAAAGCCTTTAAATTGAAAATTATGCTCGAGTCTCCTAGGACATTTAAACTGTGTGTTCTAACCTACTTTGCTAGGATGATACCTTAATACAAAGTCATTAGGGGAATTTTGAGAACTAAAATGAGCATCCTAAGCAAATTATAAAATAAGAGTGGAAATAATAAAATAAGATTATATTACATCATAAAATTTTAGAGGGAAAAAAGAAAGAACTAATTTTTCAACTTATCTCCCTATGGGTTTACTCAAATTTTGAGCGACAACACTTGTTGGATATAGAATTTGATTCCTCATCTAAGGAGTACCCATGTTGCGTACTTTCGATGGACACTGCTACATTATTCGTGTAGCAGGGTCCATCGAAACTATGCAACATGGGTACTCCTTGGATGAGGAATTAAATTTTGCATCCAATGAGTATTCATGCTCGAAATTTGATTAAAACCTTAGGGAGATAAGTTGAAAACAAGAGTTGAAAAAGTAGTTTTATTATTTTATTATTTTTTAGTCTTTTTACCTTTTTACTCCAAAAATGGTGAATCATCCCCCATGGTTGACATCATCATCTTGAATCCTATTGGTTCTTATAAAGTTTATTTTGGTTGTACATTTTTCTTAGGAGACCTATTTTAGACCTCAAAATTCCCCTAATGCATATGCCTCTACTTGATTGTTCATAGCATTTCCAATAGCCTTAAAAAAGGATTTTTCCATATTTCCCTTGGGATCCAATATGATCTTCCCCACACTTGCCACCCCTGGATTTCCATTGGATGCTCCATCAAAGAAAAGAATGAAGGATCTCTGTAGATGTTGTGAGCTCTAAAATGATTTCTTACCCATTTGTAACTACTATATTTCCAACATTTAGTTTACAAAGGTTTGAACTAGATTGCTAAGTTGAGAGAGTGAGAGATATGAGAGAGAATTGTTTTATCCATCCTCCATCAAGATGCAACGTCCAAGGAGCCGAACTTGTATTATTCCTTGAGTTGTTGAATTTTAGGTGGAGACTTTTTACTTTAGTTACTACTGACCTTGGCGAATTTTAAACCTGTTTGAATATTGCCATGTTTCAAGCTAGTCAAATTTTCCATTAATGATATATAGGAAGATCTATCTAAAGTCTTTTTAATGTATGTTCTTTTTTAAGTTCCCCTTAAACTTTTACCCCATATTAAAAGCATTTACTTCTATGGATTGAGCTTATGTGCTTGATGATTGGTTCTAACAAAGGAATAGTGCATAATTAATTAGAGAAATTGTAGTAGAAAGAGGTGGTATACCACCTCGTTTTCCAAAACGCATAATCCATATCTAGATGGGCCTTGAACTCCCATTTTTTGTGTGTTTTTAGCTATTAGAATCTTCTTGTGGACCGTTAACTAGTAGAAAATGTTGACTTTGGGAAGACTATTAGAGTTCCAAATTTATTTGTAAATATTGAACAAGTAGGAAGAGCGAAGGATTAAAGTAGATAAAGGTACCCATTTTTTATAGGGTAATTTGATTTTCCCCATTCCTGTTGATCAAGAATGCATTGATCGGAATGTTCATATCCTTTGAATGTAGAAAATAAAGGTAAGATAATGGATATAAATTGGGAGGAGATGATCCAATTTTCCACCTAATTGAATGGTTATAAATCACAAAGGATTTCAATATTTCAAACAAAGTGTTAAGGTTTCTATTGTCTATCTAATTTTTTAAATGGAGGAAATCATAGTTTTGTTCAAGTGGATTGTTTCCCATTATTCTATGTTTTCATATATCTATGAACTAATCATTCATTGAAACTGATTTATTTTGGATTGTATAATGGGAGGAACAACCATTAAGAGTCTCCAAATGTGTGACCATTTTCCATTAACCAATGAGCCATCAATGCATCGATTTTGAGTTTGGAACCTTGGTATAGATTCATGAGTACATGATCTTTAATCCCTTGAATGCCTTTATCTTTTGGTAATCTTATAATCTTTCAATCTATTAGATAATTTTTCATCTTTTTGTGTTTGTTTCCCTTATTGCCATATAAATTTTGTCACCCCTTGAAAAAATTATTGCATTATTCCGACTTGAGATATCATGTATGAACATTGAAAATTTGTGAGAGAAGTAACTAATTTTATCAACAAGTCATAATTTAGGATTTAGTCGTTGGGATCCCTACTACTAGGGTTTAGGTTTTATTTTTTGGGTGGAATTGTATTCCACAACTAAACCATTGGATTGATCATTGAGATATGCAACCCCAAATATTTGAATGAGCTCAAAGATTCCAGACATGGGAACATAAAAATGTGGGAGATAACTTGAAGAAGTCTGGGACTTAAACCAACCAATGATTTGCATTTTAAGCTTATTTATCTTGCCACTTGAGGCACTAGTGAATAATTTGAGGTCTTTTTTAATGTACTGGCAATGATAGAAGAGGAGTCAACCAAAAGCAAGTTTTCATCTACAAATCAGTAGTATTTATTCTCTTCACTCTGCTAACACTTTTGATACCTGAAATGTTTCTAAATGGATTTAAGATTCTAAGTTCTTACTTAACAATTCTTCCAAGATGATATAGAGAAAGGGAGATACATGGTCGCTTTTTCTCAACCCTTGAATTCCTTTGAGAAGGACATGGTTCTTTCATTGAGCAAGAGGGCCATCCAAAAATTTCTTATGCATGAAATTTATCAAATGATGGAATAAGAAAAACCAAATTTAAATTAAAAAATATAGAAAAAAGAATATCTTATTGCATTGAAGGCATACGTATTCATGAAACTTATCAAGTGATGGAATAACAAAAACCAAATTTAAATAAAACATAGAAAAAATAATGTCTTATTTTAAATCAAACATAGAAAAAAGAAAATCTTATTGTATTGAAGGCATGGGCAATGTCAATTTTTATGATCGTTCATTTGTCTTTATTCTACCTATTGGAGTGGATATATTTTTTCACCACGATGGTATTGTTTGCTAATTGTCTCCCTTGCATGAACCCACCTTGATAGTTGGATATGAATTTGGAAAGATTATATTTTAATATGTTTTACATAATCATTGTCAATATTTTGTAAGATGAGTTATAGAGAGATATTTAGTGAAATATAACAAAGGAGAAAGGGTTGGCCTCCTTAGGAAAAATGGATACAAATGACAAGTTTAAGTACCTACCTAGTTCAGAGGAATTTGAAAAAATTGTGGCATTCTACTTATGTTAATCTCTATGTAAGCCCCATGTTAACCCTGAAACCCCTTATTAATCCCTAGATATTATGTGATTATGTTCCCATTTTTATATTGTTATGTAGTCTAGAACCTTTCATGGTCCCATTTTATTATAATTGTACCTTTTGTCTCCTGTATATATGTTAAGGAGACCTACACTTGGGATTGTCATATCTTATCTTGCACATTTTAATCACTATAAAAGGAGATTCCCCCTTAGAAGTGGATTGTAATCACCTATTTCTTATCATTGTTAAGGTGCACGGTTCATAAAATTTGGTATCAGAGGACATAAAACAAGGGTTTTACTAGTTCAAACAAGTCAACATGGACTTTCACTATATATTTTTTTCTAGGATGTTTAAGATGGTGAAACTTGGAGGATATTGAGTAGATATTTTAGGAAACATTTAGTTCATTATACTTTCTGAGATATAATTTATGGAAGTTAGAGTTTGTGATTAATTCTGAAATTTATTTCAAATGAGTCATCTAGACATTTTCACTATGATTTTTTTCCAGGCCGTTTCAGACAATGGAATTTGAGGGCAATCAATAATATATATTAAGGTACATTCGGTAAAAATTTAGATTATGGTTCATTATACGTTTATAGAAATACCTTGTGTAAGTTATGGTTTGTGGAAGGTCTTGAAATCAATTCCAAAAACGTTTTTGCTATAATTTTTTTCTGTAATACTCTATATTGTGAAATTTTCATAGATTTAAGGAGATGTAATGGAGTATCTCAAGCAAATTTTTCATAATTATATTTGAAGAATTGGATTATGGAACACTACACAAGTTTTCTTTAGTGAATAGGTAAAAAATCAACAAGTTTTGGGAAAGTTACCAAAACTTTCATTTGGCACATCAGAATTTGGTCATACCTGTGGAATTGTAGAGAAGGAATATATGTATTATAGATCAAAATATTAGATTTAGAATTGTTAAATCTCATAGATATGTTAAAAAAACTTCAACCATTCACATATTCTCTAAATTGAGGTTTTAAAGGTACACAACTTATAAGTGACATAACGTTTGATTAAAACATCGGTGACTAAAAGTTGTGATAAAGAGGAGTACTGTTATTATTATTTTCCAATATGCTTCTCAAGAAAGCTATGCCACCAATTAAACCTCTTGAAGTACCATTCGAGACTCATGAAGAAAGTGAATATTTCGAATTTAGGTTCTCCTAATTAGAGAAGAAATTAATGAAATGGATGGTAGAATGGTGAAAAACATGGATTTATCATGTTATTAAGAAAACCATAAAATATGAATGATAGATGAAAAGGAAAAGAAGATGGATACAAATAAGGAATAAATAAAAAAGCTGTCAAGGAAAAACTACAAAAAAATTGTCAAGGAAGAAATACAAAAACCCACGAATTCCATGGAAAAAATTCTCTTATAAAGGCTTCCAAAAAGGATAATGGGATCCAAGGAAATCATGAAAATAAAAATAATTTTCAAAACTCAATCACCTATGGAATGTGTTTTATCAGAATTGGAGAGCACAAATAAGGAATCGTAGGATCAATTGCCACAATTTGATTCATTTGTGTTATTGCAATTACTAATGATAATATTATGTTATATTTTTCAATTCCATTTTATGTTTATGTTCTTTTTACTATATTGTAACTCATATATTCATATTACCACAATTTGATACTAACTATGTTTCCAAGATTCGATTAGATTATTTGATAGTTCAAAAGTTGAGTTATATATGGTTTCTTTCATAAGCAAGGAACAATTTGAGAAGTTTAGATCTTATTGCATCTCATATCTACAATTACAACTTTGTTATAGCCTACATGATCACTTGATTAATTCATTGTCAACTTCTTGTTTATGTGTGGTTTCTTTCCTACAAAGAGTGAATTTACTTTTCTACAACATTATCATTTACATTTTTGCAAAAATGTGGATTGGATTGTGAGCTTGGGTGTAACTAGTTTGGTGACTCGATGATGCATTATAAATCTTGAACTATGATAAGCATATGGATTACTACAACTTCCTTTGGACATACATAATAGTACTAAGAATGTATGTGTTTTTCCACCAAAATGTGTAACACTATAGGAGAAAACCTTTGTCATATTCTTCACGTCTAGCAGGCCTACCATGTATCCCCTTGACAACCACCACTAGCTAATGACGTGCCATTATATCTCTGCCACCTGCATCGACCATATGATTCTCACCCATCCAGCAAGAGCACATGGATGAAGGTGGGATCCCGATCGAAATGTACTTTATTCATTTTGCAATTGGGTGGTTATGCTTGTTTGTATTTGGGAATTTCATATGGAGTATGGGGTGACCTGGATGAAAGAGGTGTTTTAACTGTGGTCTTGTTCTCTCCCCTTAAATGGGGGCCTAATATTCCATCCTAGTCTAGTGGGACCTCCCTTAATGGCCCAATGGGTATAGGAAGGGCACTACTCGAGAAGTCATAATTTAGATAATGTAGTTCCATCTATCCCTATTCCATACTTACCATATTCCATCATACATTACAATCCTTTATCTCGCATCCATTTTTTGTGTTCAACTGACCATTGGCTCTCTAGGATTTGGCACCCATGTATACACATACCTAGGTAGGGCGCATAACTTTTCCCTAGGAGGTTGATACAGCTAAAAAGAAAAAGAAAAAGAGCATATCATGGCCACAAAACAACATCAAAAGAAAAAATATCAAAAAGTAGAATATTGTCGGGGCATACAAATTAGCATGTGGAAAAAAGCCTAACATGAGTTGTACCTCCCTCCTTATGGTCTTCACCAGGAACCTGAGGAATGTTGCTCCATTACATCATAAAAATGAACCCTTGCATGTATCAACCCCATGGAGCGATATAATTACTCATCATTCAAGGGTAATACAACTATTATATCATACAAAGCAAGTTCTAACCCTTTGAGATACGAGTAGCAATACAAAGAAAAATCAAGAAAAAGTAGAAGGCACACAAGAGGGGTGGAAAAAAAAAAAAAGTTGAAGCGGTAATTCATGCATCAATGATTGGTGCCTCAAATCTATACACAAGATGTGGATCCCCATTATGTTGGTCCCTTTCACCGTGACACTTGGCCATGAAGTCTTCTCCCCTCCATACAATCATTATTATTCACCAAAACCTATCAATTCAAGGGTGGACTACGGAAATGTTACTTACCCTTAGAGGCTAGAAACACCTAACATGTTTGTCCTTAATTCACTACTACCTAGGGAGGAAGCACCATTGCAAGATCAAAGCCCTAATTTTGGAAGGGAATCCCTATTTGAATTGTTATATATGCCATTACATTCAATATTGGTTCACTTATTTGCCATTATTATTATTATCCCTGATGATTGGATGCTTTCACTAGAATTGATGTGATTGTTAGGTGGTTCAATAAACCATGTCTTGGGAACCTTATCCATAAGTACCCATGCGACTAGAGAAGTATATTGGCACCCATAGGTGAATTTTTGAGAGACTTGGGCATCTGAGCATTAGTAGCACGTCACATATGATCCTGAGCATCTCTTGCACCTAGGACGTTCTGCCACTTTCCACTACATTTGATG
The DNA here is from genome assembly GCA_031772625.1 of Pinus tabuliformis. Classification (NCBI taxonomy): domain Eukaryota; kingdom Viridiplantae; phylum Streptophyta; class Pinopsida; order Pinales; family Pinaceae; genus Pinus; species Pinus tabuliformis. The sequence goes on along the minus strand of CM062804.1, from coordinate 1,206,874,730 downwards.
ATTATTTAGGATGATACACCTAGACCAACGTGCATCTAGGTTGGCCTTAGCACCTTGTGAGAGATGGTAGCTGATTCAGAGCCTAGATGAGGATGGTCCAACCTTTAGACACTTGAGAGGGCTAGTAGCACCTAAAAACCCCTCAACGGTAAAGAAGAGATGAACATTATAAGAAGGTAGAGACCTATGAAGACCCCTTTGTGGTGCCCCGGTTTGATTTCGGGACTATAGAGGGCTATTGAGGCTGATTTGAGGATGTTGGGCATGGGATCCCCCGCAGTAGGTTTTGGGGCTTAAAGCCTAAGTTTTGGTCAACTGTATTGTAAGACTCCACGAAGTACAGGCGCGGAGCGCGAAAGTCTAGGATGAGTCATAGGTTGTCCGCCCTAAGAATTGTAAAATAATGTAAAGTTGTGTCGGCCTACCCATGGTCCGCGGACCATGGGATTGTATAAATAGAGCGAGGCTCTAAGTGTAAAGATAGTTTTTTGGAAAGCAAGTAATAGATAGATGCGAAGGCATGGTTAGAGCATAAGGGGAAAGTTGAAGTGTATTGGGTCATAGTAGTAGGAAGAGGCTCTGCAACTGAGTGCGCAGAGGCCTAGTAGAGTCCGCAGCTGAGTGCACGGACCCCTACAGCTGAGTGCGCAGGGCGGAGTCGGGTCTGTAAGTGGGATTGTACTTGAAAAGGAATACTAATAAAGATAAGTTTGATTCGGAATATTGTGCATCTATGTTTTTGTTTATCTTTATGCATTTATACTGTTTATGATTACGCGCACTTACCTGAATGTTGAATGAAGTAATAAGAATATTGGGCCCTCACAAGTTAAGTTAAGCACTAATATAATAGCGCAGTAAGAATAGAGATTAGGGTAGTACTTTCTTCGTGCCCTTATAGAGGTGCACGGAGGTAGTGGCATAGGTTGTGAAGGATAGACAGTTGCGCGGAGTAGCACAAGCGCGCAGGTTCGAACCGCAAACCTCCAGAAACTTCATCAAGACATCCCTAGGGTGTAGAAACCTGGTTCCAACACCCTCCCATACTACTTCGAGTGAGACCTTAGTTCGTGCTCCATGGACTGTTGCCAAAAGGTCCAGTAGTACCGGGATTTTCTTGGCTAAATCACTTCCGAACCTGGGTCAAGCCACACTAAGCCAACAGAGTACCAACCCTCAAATCATGATTTTCAGATACTACTACATAACACTTGGCACCTTGCAACAACAACACATGAGATTTGGAGATTTTTTCATGGATGGCATCAATTTTAGAAGCCTCATGGCTTACATCTGTTCCTTTTGCTAGCATTTATGTCAAAAGCTAGTGCATTGGCTTGTAATCTAAGGTATTTTTATGATTTTACTTGTTATTAGGGGCTTCTAGGCCAATAATTAGAACTCTTCCTCCTCATATAAATAGAGGAGAGGACTTTCATCTATAATCATCATCACTTGGAATAATTTGGCCTCTCTTAGAGAATTTCAGCCTTCTTGTATCTTTGGAGAGATGTGATGTATTGGGAACTTTGCAGATTGGAGCTATTTTCTTATCTTTGTAGAAGTTATCTTGGATCAATGACAGATTATTCATGCATTTCATCTTGTAAGTGAACTTTGTTATTGAATAATTTTCCATTTAATGTCTAATTTATGGAATTTAATGGTTGTCTAGGGTTTTGCTATTGCACCATTGATAGATTCTATGAAATCATGATTAACATTTCTTTTGTTCTCATCATGAGTTTCCGTTACTATCGTTTCACCATTAGTAAGCATTTCTTGTAGCTACTTAGTCAAATCTATCTTCAAATCTTTCATGTTGCCTTTCAATTTTTCTTCTATACCATCCATCTTAGTGTCCATGCCATTCATCTTAGCTTCCACGCCATTCATATTATCTTCCATGCTATTCATCTTAGCTTCCACGCCATTCATATTATCTTCCATGCTATTCATCTTAGCTTCCATGCCTTTCTTTAAACCATCAATCTTAGCTTTTGTTACCTTTTGTGAGAGTGCAATTTGTTGCACTTGGTCTCGTAATTTTGATATATCATGTTGGATTTCTTCCTCTTATTCATGATTCATGCTAGAGCTTTTTGGTTGCTTACTAGGTGTTTCCATTTTCTTTCTTCGGGGCATCAATTAATGATAATTATGCTTCACTATTCCCTTTTAAATTCAAAATAATTTTTCAACCCAAACTTACGAAAACTTTTAAAAAGACTACACACCTTTTTATTCGCTTTGTAGAAGCTCGATATTGAATCTGTTGCATATCTATAATTGTGGATCTCTAAGGTCTGAAGTTACTTCCTGCAATAGACCTTTGAGTCCTCTTTCCAATGCCACCACTCTGATCAAAATTGGATTCTCCAAGAAAGAGTTATGACCAATATCCCAAGATGACCTGATTATATAATTTTTCAGTAGAGAAAAGTTGTACGACGTGCCACGTGTCACTATTTCGATATTCGGATCTGAAAAAGATACACAAAAAACTACACTCCGTCCTCTTTCTGTAACTTCTTACTAAAATTTAATTTGATGCTCAGTGATAAATTTATGATGATTTTCCCAAGGTCACCTATTTAGAATGTAATTCGGGAGTCTACAAAAACCCTAACTTCCTCAGATCATATCTCCGAAAATATAGCGAGAAAAGATCTGAAATTTGAACCCAAGGTACAGAACAACTTTGGCTCAAATGGGTTTTATGTTTTAGCTTTTGAAACTTCTCAGAGAAAAAGTTATAGAGAAAATTCCATGATGACCTATTTGGAGTAGTGAAACCCTAGAATCCAAAGCTCTGATACCAAATGCTAAGAAACCAGCTCACAAAAAGATAGAAAAGATAGATCAACGACTTCAGAATCAACCTCTTCAAGGGGGCAACCTACTTTATATTAAACAAATGAACAATTCTTGGATGAAACAAATGACAAAAACTCCTTTCTATGTATAGGAGTCTAAGGGGTCACAATATAATCAAAGCTGACATAACAGTAATAATATAAGGGCACAACAATGACAATAGTGGGCTTCTATGGGGCATAATAATAATAGTATGGGGACAATAGGGGCACAATAATAATAATAAGGGCTACAATGAAAATAGTAATGGGTGAATCACTAGTATTATAGGGACCTAACAATATTCCCAAATATCAAAATCATTGGGATATGGATTCTCTGATCAATTTTCAAAAAATTATTGGTGACCCTTCTTCAGTTGAGAATCATACTGTCAAATTTATCAAGTATACATTAGAGATCAACATGGTTCATGAGTATGTTCTCATGAGGTTCTTCATTAACATCCTAGGGGGTGATTAAAGAGGTTGGCTCAGACGTTCTTGTATACCTAAAAGCATCCCTTCCATTAAGGTATTCATTGATTAATTTCTCAGGGAATTGGGATGGATGTGTCATTTTGAAATTGTTCCTAAAGATTTGACTGTAGCTCTCCAAGAAGAGCACTTCCTCAATTATGTTGATAAGGTTGAAGAAGATCATTTCCATCCTAAATAAGAATACCACGAGAAGACTCTTTCTGGGATCATCAAGATGAACACATTAAAAGTGATCTTGAGGATGGTCTTGAAAAGGAGACTAGTGGGGATCATGATGAAGATGGTTCTTTGGAAAGGAAAATTGAAGTAAGCCCCACCCTTTTCGGGGATGTTATGTTTGATAATTTATTTTCTAAAGACATTGAGAAGGGTGATCCCATCAATTCTTGGAGGTTAAAATTTGTGATTTTCTTCATATAGAAGAATGGAAGTGGGATATGGGTAGCAATCATCTTGACAAGGATCCAATCTATGATACCGATGATGATGTTGACAATGACCTTATCTTGCCTTACTCTCTATATTCTCATGAATACATGATTGTTGATATATTTGAACCATCCTTCGATCTTCCTGTTGTTGTTCCTTAGTCACATCAAGGACACATGAATTTTGAACATTATGAACCAACATTGGTTGACCCTTTTGAATGTGATTGTCATGAAAAGTAGCCTAATTGTATGGATCTTCCTTTCCAACTATATTTCTCATCATATCACTCACAAAATGTACCTAAGGACATTAATGAAAATGATATGCCTAAGATATCTCTTAAGAAAGATTTCCTAAGCTTGATCATTGATTACTCCATGTTTAGGCTAGAAGAAAGGATCCAAAGGTGAAAGTTGGATTCATCTTTTCCCTCTTCATCCATTATTTCTCTTTACAATCCATGCTCTATTTATTTTCCCACCTCCCCCCCTTGTGGTCTGACATGTGAGTATTATAATTAATATGAGTATTCTTGGTTTTACCCCATGATTAACCATAGGTACAAGAGGTGTTATGTTGATATAATGATATGTTAGCTACATTGGTTATACGACTATGCTTAGGTCATTCTTTGCATGTAGGCATTTCACAACAGTTTAGTAACATTGCATATTGTGTGAGAATTCTAAATTCATTCATATTATACTTCATGCCATACTAGATTGCATTTAAAATAGATTTTTTAATGTACAAATTTATATCTTCATATAAGACATGGGTGATACCCTACATAGAGTGTACATGCTCCAAAAAATGTTTATTGCAATGTGCAAGTTACATGTTTGTGAGCATAGGGATTATTTGATTTCTCATGAACTCCTTATTCGTGCATATGGATCATGTGCTCTATGGCGATCTCATGTCCCTAAGTTGGGGCTAGATGTTACCCACCAAAATGGGTAACCCTATAGGATAAAACTTTTCTTCTATTCTTAACATCCACCTAACAAACTATGCATCACCTGATAGCCACAACTAGTTGATGACATGCCATTATATCTCCACCACCTACATTAGCCATATGCTTCTCACCTATCCAGTAAGAGCACATGGATGAAGGTTGGATTCCAATCAAAAGGTACTTTATTCATTCTTCAATCAGGTACTTATCCTTGTTTGTATTTGGAATTTTGATATGGATTATAGGGCGACTTGTAAGAAAGAGGGGTTTTGACTCTCACCTTAAATGGGGGGGTTAATCTTTGATGCTAGTCTACTGGGACCACTCCTGATGACCCAATTGGTATAGGAGGGGCACGACTCGAGAATCCTTGATTGAGATAGCATAGTTCCATATATCCCTATTACATACTTGCCACTTTCCATCATATATTACAAGCCCCTTATTTCACATCCACTCTTCATATTCAACTAACCATTGGTTCTGTAGGATTTGGCACCCATACATCCACATAACTAGGTAGGGCCTGGAACTTTTACTTGGGAGGTTGATGCAACTAAAATGAAGAAGAGAAAGAGCATATCATAGCCACAAAACGAAATCAGGAGAAATAATATAAAAAATTAGAATATGGTTGAGGCATACAATTTAGCAAATGGGAAAAATCCTGGCATGAGCTGTACCTCACTCCTAATGGGCATCACCTGGTTATTGAGCATATGTTTCTCCATTACATCATAAAAACAAACCCTTCCATGTCCCAACCCTGATAAGTGATAAATTGACTAATCATTAAGGGGTAATACAACTACTATATCAGACAAAGAAAGCTCTAACCCTTTGAGCTACAAGTAGTAATACAAAGAAAAATCAAGAAAAAGTAAAAGGTGCACAAGAGGGGTGGAAAAACAAAGGCCAAGTCGGTAACTCATGCATCCATGATTGCTCCCTCCTCACATCTATAGACTCAATATGTGGATCACCATCATGTTGGTCCCTTTGACCATGGAACTTTCCCATAAAGTCTTCTCCCCAATGTACCATCATTATTATTAACCAATGCCTATCAATTGAAGGGTGGACCAATGAAATTTTACTTCCCCTTAGGGGATATAAACACATAATGGTTGTCCTTTAACCACTTCCACCTTTGGAGGAAACACCATTATGAGCCCGAAGTCCTGATTTTGGAAGAGAATCCATATTTGAAGTCTTAAATAGCCAATTAAATTCAAGCTTGGTTCACATAGATTCCATAATGATTATTGTCCCTAATGACTGGTTACTTTCACCGAAATTTATGTTGTGATTGTTAGGTGGTTCACTAGCCCATGTCCTTAGCACCTTACTAATAGGTACCCAAGCCACTAGTGAAGTATATTGACACCCACATTTGAAGCATTGAGAGCCTTAGGTCTCCGAGCAACAGTAGCACATCATGTATGATGCTGGGGACCTCTTGCACCTAGGCCATTCTGCCACTTTGCACTACATTTGATGATTCTTCAGGATGATACAACTGGACCAACATGACCCCATCATGGCCTTAGCGTCCTATGAGGGATGCCAACTAATTCTAGGCCTAGATGAGGATGGTCTCACCTTCAGATACCTGCGAGGGCTAGTAGCACCTGGAAATCCATCAACATTGGAGCAGAGATGGACATTATGAGCAGTTGGAGACCCGTGGAGACCCCTTTGTGGTGTCCCAACTAGATTTTGGGACCATAGAGAGATATTGAGGTGGATTTGAGGGCTAACCCTTAAATCATGATTTTTAGAAGCTACTCCATCACACTTGGCACCTTGTATCACTAACACATGAGATTTGCAGCTCTTTCATGGATGACATCAACTTTAGAAGCATCATGACTCACACATGTGGGCTATTGTTATCATTTATGTCAAAAGCTAGTGGGCAATCTTGTACCCCAAGGAATTTTTGTAATTTTACTTGTTATTAGGAGCTTGTAGGCTAATAATTAGAACTATTCATCCTCATATAAATAGAAGAGAGGATTTTCATCTCTATTCATCATCACTTGGACTAATTCATCATCTCTTGGAGAATTTAAACCTTCTCGTATCTTTGTGGAGATGTGTTCTATGGGGAACTTTGCATATTGGACCTATTTTCTTGTCTTTGGATAAGTTTTCTTGGATCAATGATGGATTATTCATGCATTTAATCTTGTAAGTGATATTTTTTCTTGAAGATTTTTTCATTTAATATCCAATATATGGAATGTAATGCTTGTCTAGGGCTTTTCTATTGCACCATTGATTATTGAAGAGAAATTGTATAGAATATAGATAGCATAACTGAATGCATTAATCATATATGGGATGTGAATGATAATCCCCTTGGTGAACTCTTGTTGCAGCTCTCCCAAGTTCCTTTGATCCCTCACAAAGATAATAGTTAGGGATCTACTGCTAAGGCATCAAAATATCCTTACTCCATTGCAATATTTAGCTAATATTAAGCACCCATAGACTCCATCAACCCAAGGACTAAGCATTGGGCATGTTTAGTTGGTGATCAAGTTAATTTTCATCCATAAATTGAATTTCACTTTCTCTCTATTCTCAAATTTGACCCACTTAAGGATAAGTAGATCAATAAGGGCTTGGAGCGAAATTTTTTGGAAGAGGAATTTTTGGGATTGGAAGGATTCAACATCAAGGGTTTGATAGGTTAACACAAAATCAACGTCCTTGGTGGCCAATTCATCGATTTTTCACCTTGATTTCTCTTTCCCTAGTTATTTTCCCTAGGAGAAACCTTAGTTTGGTTAAGCTTCAACTTGAGGGATTTTTGAAGGTTTTATGTGCCTTTTCCTGCCAGTATACATAGTTCGAAACCTTTTCTTTGCACCTTAACCTCAGGACATTTCCTTTTCCATGCTATTACTCAAACTTCCAATTGTCTTCTAACGATAACACATAACATTGTGTTAGTTTTAGATAACAATGCTATGTTCTATGCTTTAGAGAAATTTACTTCAATTTTTTTGATTAGCCTAATATCAATTTATAGATTAGAAATCACATAAACATTGATAATAAATGCAGATAGAACATAAATAATAAGCAAAATACAAGCCAAGACAAGAGGACACAATATTTGGCAGATCCCAGGGAAAAATCCCAATGTGGGGAAATCCCTTTAATCAAATCTTCTTATTATTCTTCAAAAGTTCGGTAGAGAGAGGGTACATCATAAGAAATTTACTTTCCCACACTATAAAAATAGTCTAGTCAAACAACAATCAACAGGATGCCCTAACTAGAAAGTCAACGCTGGTCAAACCAACAAAAAAAGTCCTCCAAATGAGCTCGATCAAACCCAGTCAACTCAACCTCCAAAGATAGTCTGAATCAACCCAAAACAATCTTGAAATATTAGGTCAAACTCGGTCAACATAGGTCAACGCTGCGGTCAATGCAGGTCAAACAACTACAATTTCCTCGATTTTTGTGCTAGGAGACGTAGCCTCAAGAGATCAATTTTTTTGCTTAAAAAACACTGTCAAAGGAGAAGGTTTGACCCTCAGTTAACGCTGGTCAATGTCCCTGCCATTTGCCCAAAACAGATCTACGATTTTATGCCTGTAACTTCTAGTCAACCCAAGTCAACTCATGAAGAAGAGTGATGCTCCTGTTTGCTGTATGAACCAATGAGAAGAAGAGAGGGAAACATGTGTTGATGGTGTGTCCAAATGAGGAAAAGGCCTCTCATAATTATACACAATGTTGAGGGTGAAGAGGCACATCTGTTGGGCTTCATGAGTCTACATTAGACTTATGGCTGACTTTACAATTTGTCCATAGAAGAAATAAATTCATAATTCCATTTCTACTTGTCAGAATGAGATGATCTTTAGATCAATATTATCCCTCTCAGAAAGAGGAATCCAATCAAAATATCATCTCCATCATATGAGCTATCCAAGGTAGAGTTTGGCACTAGTTTCCAATTTTAACACTCCCTCTCAACTAGAGAGAAATCCACCTGCCAAACCATCTCTCAATTTGTACCATCTTTGTCATCCTTGCTCTTCTCTGCTGAACCATGAAGAAATAATGAAGAAGAAATGATTGAGAGTGAGTCACTCTCCACTAACCCGAAGTCAGTCTCCATTGATTCCAGATCAATATCAAACATCTTAGCATAGGGAGTATAGTAGTACACACTGCGTCCATCGGTAGTACTATGGTCCCTATCCTCATTTTCCAACTCATTGGACAGCTGAGAGGTACTTCCCATGAGTCTCGAACTGCATGGGTAGGATGTATCGGCAGGAAAAGGTGAACCACTCGTCTTATGCATATATCCACCATCATGGGGTATCACAGGGTAAGGTGAACCACTCACCCTGTACATAGCGCACCACTAGGGGAAGGTGAACCACTCACCCTATGGTTGCTCATAACTCAAAGAAGTAATTGGAGCTCCCTAGAGATCCTAGAGATCAATATCCAACTCAAACGGGACCCTCATAACAGTGTCTTTCCACGACTCCAAGTCGTTCATGGAAGGTTAAGAATTTGACCATCCCCAGGGGCTTTGTAAGAGTATCTACAACCTCATCATCAATCCCAATAATATGGAGCCTTATTTCTCCCCATTGTACCATACCTTGTAAAAGCTGGTTCCTGTTATCAATATGCTTAGAGCAGTCATGAAACACAGGATTCTCAGAAAAATGAATCCCACTTTGGTTGTCGCAATAGATCATAGTGGTATCCAGCACATGCCCAAATAGCTGAACTAAAGAGCTTCCACTACCAAACAACTTCATAGGAGGCCATACTAGCAGCAATATATTTGGCCTCGACGGTGCTCAGAGCAACTAATTTCTTCTTTCTTCTCATCCAGGCTATTGAAGCAGAACCTAGTGAGAAGCAACATCTTGATGTTCTCTTATAATCCACCACACTGCCAGCCCAGTCAGGATCAGAATAACCATGGAGCCTCAAATTCTCGACAATGTATCTCAGTCCATAGGTGATTGTGCCCCAGAGATATCTCAAGAGATTCTTGGCAGCAATGCAATGTATGTGATGAGGCTCGACCATAAATTGACTCAATGTATTCATTGCCAAGCATATGTTCGGACGAGAGTTCACTAAGAATATCAGGGCCCCCACGTGTTGAAGATAATCAGAAGGATTTCCCAAATCGGGCCCAACAACACTTTTGCATAACTTCTTGAAGTTGAGTTCCATCGGAGTAGTCATGGACTTACAATCCACCATCCCAAATCTTTCAAGTAGCTTCACAATGTATTTTCCTTGGGAAAGGAAAATATCACCTAGCTTTTTCCAGACCTCCAAGCCTAGGAAGTAGTGCATCATTCCTAGTTCCTTCATATCGAATTCGGAAGCCAACTCCCTCTTGTATTGATGAATGAGAGGGTATGCCCCTATTAGAAAGAGATCGGCCATGTAAAGTACCAAGATGAGAGGTCTATCATATTCAACCTTGAAGTAAAGGTTCAGATCACCTTCACTTCTTGTAAAACCCAACTTCATCAGATAATTGTCGATTCTCTCATACCAAGCTCAGGCAGATTGCTTCAACCCATAGAGGGCTTTCTTCAACCTGCATACATGTGTCTCTCGATCTTGAACTTCGAACCCCTTGGGTTGTTCAACATAGGATTCCTCCTTAAGTGAGCCATGCAAGAAGGCAGTCTTGACATCCATTTGATGTAAATTCCATCATTGGGAGGCAGCAAGGGCAATGATCGAATGGATGGGTGGTATATCGGGCAACTGGTGAAAATATCTCATCGTAGTCCACGCCTTCTTTTTGAGAGAAGCCTCGACCAACAATCCTAGCCTTGAACTTTTTAGCACTTCCATCAGCTCCATTCTTGATCTTGTAGAGCCATTTCAAGGTGACAACAAATTTGTCCTTGGGTCTAGGGACCATATCCCAAACATCATTTTTCATAATCGACTCATACTTTTCATTCATAGCATCATTCCAAACTTATTTCTTCACATTTTTTTCGAATGATTAAGGCTCAATTTGAACAATGGTGCTCATGGCAGTTATGTGCCCTTGGTACCTATATGGATTCTTACTTTCGTGAAATGTCCCCCTTTGTGCAATATGTCCATAAGCCATGAGGGTCTCCTTTTTGAGGAGGAATGGGGAGGTGGATCAATGGGATCCATTGGTCCTTTAACATCAGGCATCGACTCATCCTATGGTTCTCCGTTCTTTCTTGTATCTTCCTCTATGCCCTTCCTTGGAATAGAAAGGTCACTAATCTTCCTAAGGGAATCATCTTCATCAAAGGTGATATCGTGACTTATTTCCACTTCTCTTTGACCAAGAGCATAGATTCTATATGCCTTTGAAGTTTCACTGCAATGCACAAATATTATTTTCTTCCCTACTCCATCTAATTTGCTTCTCTGTTCTTTCAACACATGAAAATACACGGGGCTACAAAAAATTTTAAAATGAGAAACATCAGGTTTCTTACCGTTGAAAAATTCTTCGGGAGTTTTGGCATCCAATGCTTGATGAGGGCATCTATTTTGAACATACACGGTAGTGTTGGCAGCTTCTCATAGGAAATTCGGAAGGCCTTGATCATGAAGCATGGCATGGGTGGCTTCTATAATGGAAAGATTCTTTCTTTCAACAACTTCATTTTGCTCGGGAGTATATGCAGTGTTAGTCTCCATCTTAATGCCAGCGTCTTTAAAATAGTCATTGAACTCATTGATTCATATTCAGTTCCATTATCGGTCCTCAATATTTTGATCTTCTTCCTTGTTTGATTTTCAATTAAGGCTTTGAAATAGAGGAACCATTGGAATGTTTCATGCTTCTTCTTCAAGAAATAAATCCAAGTTTTGTGAGAGAAATCATCCACAAAGATAGCATGATACAAATATACTCCCAAAGATGTCACGTGCAACATACTAGATAGATCAGAATGAACCAATTGCAAAATGTCGGTAGTCTTGCTATCACTTGAGGGGAATGGTCCCCTTATATGTTTTCCTTCGACACAACCTTGACAAACACCTTCATGTTCTACTTTAAATTCGGGCATACCTGTCACCATGTTTCTTGCATCGGGTAGATCCTTATAATGAAGATGAAAAAACCTCCAGTGCCATAATTCAGATTGAAGAGATGTGTCGCAAGACATAGTTCCTAGTGGACTTCCTCCAACTTGATATAGGATGTCAACCCTGAATCCAAGAGTGAATGATTCTTTGAAATTTCTTCTCCAAACATGTATCTTTCCATCAATGAATGCCACCTTGAATCCTTTGTCCTACATTTCTAAGATAGATACCAAGTTCTTCTTTAGATCGGGTACATATAATAGCATTCCCATTCCCTTTCACGGAATAAGTGGCATTGTCTCCAAAAGTGATTTCTAGATTTGTATCCTTTTTTTATCAAATTTGAAAGAGTTTTTTTATAACCAGTGAAGTGCCTTGAGGCACCACTATCAATCAACCAATTACCCAAGGTATTTGGCGGAGAGGCAGTAGAGAGGGAAAATATAAGATAAAATTTGTTTTGCTTGTTATCTATAGCATTAGATTCATCATCCTGGAGTTTCTTGATATTTTGGGAGGTCAACCATTTCCATATTGAGTAGCGGGAGCATTCCTTTTTCCTTTGTTGTTGAACCTGCCATTCCTTTGATTGTTGTTGCCCCGAAAATTGTTTCGGTTGTTGGTGTTATCATCATCCCGAGGTGTATCCATTTTATTAGGACACCCCCGAGCATAGTGGCCAAACCTGTTACAAATGAAGCATCTTCCCTTTCTTTCATCTTTGAATCCCTATCTTCCTTGCCCTTGTTTATTTGAACCAACATTGTTCTTCTTTTTAGCATGAGTGGAGAATGCAATAGGATCATTGCTATTTGAAGGCATGTCTCACTCCATCATCCTTGTCTTGTCTTGAGTACACCTAGTCAACAATTCATTAAAACCTGGAATCTAACCATTGTTGAGGATAGTAATATTGAACCCATCCCATTCACGAAGCAGACCTCCAGGGGAAATGAGAGTGAGATCCCTGTCAGCTATAACTTCTCCAATAGGTAGAATATCATTTTTTATTTCGGTAATCGTCATGAAATAGGATTGGATATCTTCTCCTTTTACCTTATTTATGTCCTTTAACTTGTTCTTGAGAAAGAGGGCTTGTTTTGCATTGCTAGATTTAAACATGCTAACCAACTTGTCATACATCTCCTTAGATGTACCCAAATCAGAGATGTAAGAAACTAAATGCTATTGAATAGAATCCCTGATGATGTTCTTAGCTTTGGCCTCACCTTTCTTGTACTTAGTCTTAGCGGCAACCAATGCATTTAAAGGAGGTTCAACAATCTTTCCCAACACATAGGCCATAGCATCATGCTCTTCCAAAGTCAATTCAAGAGACATCTTCCATGGATGATAATCAGACTTATCATTGAGCTTGTCATCAGATTTGAAGTAAGATGAGCAGGCCATTGGATACTTTCCTTGTCCAACAAATCTCAGTGATCGCTTTTCTCACTCTTGCTTTGGCTTTTTCTTCACCTCAGCTCTGAAACCGTGTTAATTTTACATATCAACGGTATGTTCTATGCTTTAGAGAAATTTACTTCAATTTTTATTATTAGCCCAATATCAATTTCTAGATTAGCAATCACATAAAAATTGATGGTAAACGCAGATAGAACATAAACAATAAGTAGAAGACAAGCCAAGACAAGAGGACACAATATTTGGTGCATGCCAGGGAAAAACCCCAATGTGGGGAAATCCCTTTGATAAAATATTCTTATTATTCTTCAAAAGTTCAGTAGAGAGAGTACATCATACCAAATTCACTTGTCCAATCACTATCAAAACAGTCCAGTCAAAAACATTCAACAGGATGCCATAACTAGAAAGTCAACGTTGTTTAAACCAATAGAAAAAATCCTCCAAATGAGCTCGTTCAAACCAAGTCAACTCGGCCTCCAAAGAAAGTTTGAAACAACACAAAATAGTGTTGAAATATTCAGTCAAACTCAGTCAATGCAGATCAACGCTGCAGTCAAAGGGTCTTCGTTCAACGTAGGTCAAACTGCTACAGTTTCCTCGATTTTTGTGCCAAGAGATGCAGCCTCAAGAGATCAGATTTTCTTCTTGAAAACTGCAGTCAAAGGAGAAGGTTTTTCCCTCGGTCAACACTGGTTAACATCCCTGTAATTTGCCAAAAATAGATCTGTGATTTTCTACCTGTAATTTCCAGTCAACCCAAGTCAACGCATGAAGAAGAGAGATGCTCATGTTTGCTGTATGAACTAGTGAGAAGAAGAGAGAGAAATATGTGTTGATGGTGCGTCCAAATGAGGAAAATGCCTCTCATATTTATACCCAATGTTGACGGTGAAGAGACACATCTGTTGGGCTTTGTGAACCTACATTATACTTCTATCCGACCTTGACAATTTGTCCATAGAAGAAATAAATTCATAATTCCATTTCTACTTGTCATAATGATATTATCTTTCGATCAATCTCACACCTCTCGAGAAGAGGAATCCAATAAAAATATAATCTCCATCATATGAGTTGTCCAAGGTGGAGGTTGGCCCTAGTTTCCAATTTTAACACATTGCCACTCCTTTATAGCACAATCACTATACAAGAAAATATACTTATCAGTTTGAGTTATTGAATGGCAGTTGATGAAGGGACTTCAACTCTCCACCCAATCGTAGGCCAGTTGCACCACAATATTCTTGCAGTTGTCCATCGACAAGCCAGATCTACAGTCTTGGGGAGTGCTTTTCTTATGGAATTCCAATTGAAGTTCAACTCGCATATTACTCAGTCTTCTGGGAGTGTGGGGTGTCTTTATAGGTGTTTTATCAACTGTATTTTCAAGGCAACCAGTACAGGACCTGTAGTACATGGTCTAGGTGGTTTATCAACTTGCTTGGCAAGCACTAGGTGGTTTATCAACTTCCTCAACAAGAACGTAGTGTTTTATCAGCCCTTTCAGCAAGAACCCCAATGTTTTCCACCCTGCTTAGTTTTTTTGCAGCCTTACAATGAGCACATGAATGGTTTATTATCCACCTTGGAAAGCACAAGGTGGTTTATCAACTTCCTCAACAAGCAACCAATGGTTTATCAACACTTTTTTGGCAAGAACTCTTTACCCAATTTCCTCCTCTGAGCTTCCCATTGATCTTTCTAACTTGGACACCACAGTCCAACTCCTCCAATGCAATAATTCTAGGGAAATTACCCGATACATTTTTGAGCAAAAATTCTTAGTCATAGATTGCTAGTATTTTCCTACGCACTCACCCAACGTTCTATTCCTCGTTCTCCAGGCCTCGTACCTCTTCCTTTCACGTTGTGGAATCAACATGAAGTTTTTCGGTGCCTCCTCTGCCCCATTATTTTGTTTCTAATTTCTTGGTGGTAGGCATTCTGTCATGCTAGTACACCCACTCACAACTCACAACTCTCCCTCATAGTGTACATCCATCAATCTCACTCCTCAGGGCAGCCAATTAAAACTTATCTTATTTTATAATCACATAATATCTCAACTAACCATGATCCTCCATGTTGACATTACAAATTGATCATGTAACTTTACAAAAGCATGGGTCAACAAATGAGGCATTACATCAATCACATCAATGTCAAATTATTTTACGGATTTATTAAATAAATTAAGAAAATTTATTAGATAAAATATAATAATAATCGATTTAAATTCAAGTATCCAATTTGTAATGAGTGTGGAAAATTTTAGTCGTTTCAGTTCATGGGTTTAGGTGATAGTTTAATAAAGTACAATTATAATGACCTTTTATTTATTTATTTATTTTTTTTTCTTTTCAGGCAGAAAAAAGCAAAAT
The DNA here is from genome assembly GCA_031772625.1 of Pinus tabuliformis. Lineage (NCBI taxonomy): Eukaryota > Viridiplantae > Streptophyta > Pinopsida > Pinales > Pinaceae > Pinus > Pinus tabuliformis. The sequence goes on along the minus strand of CM062804.1, from coordinate 1,206,859,071 downwards.
TTCATTTATATCAGAAATATAAATATTACACAAAGACAGCTCCTCTAGACCAAAAACACATAAAAAACTTTACCCCAGGCACGCGCCAGGAGTAAAAACAAAAAGGATCCACATATAAAGTCCAAAACCGCCCATCAAAGCAGCATAGGCCAGAATAAACAACATCATGACAATCTCCATATCAAACCTAGGAAAATTTTGGCATAGAAACAACATATGCCAGGACAGAATCAGCCAAAACAAGCCAAAGAAGCAGCTTCGTTGACAAATCTCCAAGCCACACCAGGAAAGACTATGGCGGGCAACGCAGCCCACAACGAGCACCAAAATCCAAAAAAGAAATCCAAATCTGACAAAAAACAGCGACCATCGCCAGGGAAATGGAGGCATCACCTGCGATCACTAGAAAAGCATATTAGCAAGACAAAAAACCTTCATCTTACTTGAAACAAAAACCAGGGAAAGAAAGAGAGGCTAGGATCGAGAACAGGATTAGAAGTCAGGTGGAAGAAAGTCCTGAATGGGGATAACGTTTCCCTCAAAGGAGATCTGCAAGAACCATAAACCTGTGGGCACCCTGAGACCCATTTTGGATAAGCCATCTGCAACTTGATTAAGATCCCTCTTGATATGACAAATGGATGCCCCTTCTGATCTGTTCCAGAGGAAATTAATTCTCTCCATTCATCCCGAAAGCCACGGATTTCTAATAAAGGCCTTACCACTGAGACTATCAATCAAGACCTTTGAGTCACCGAAGATGGAAACATTCTGTAGATTGTGAAAGAGGCAAAAGTGCAGGAGACCAGCAAGGGCCATTGCTTCCACCTTACTGTTTGAGCCATTGCCCCCGTTCCAGAATAGCTGAAAGCTACATAAATCATCTACCACAATATGAACCCCGCAACCACACTGGCCCTCCTGCTCAGCCCCATCGAAGAAGGCTCTCGGAATGACAGAATGGGTCTGCTGAATCCCACACTCTTTTTGGAGAGGCATCTTAGGAGGACTTTGCGGGATTGATTCAAAAATAGAGGAGATGGAGGAATAAATATCCATGAGATGGGAGGGTTTGCCATTGAAGATAACCTTCTTATGCCACTTCCATATGCACCATACTGTTATAATGAATATTGATCTCCGGGTATTCTTTTGAAGACAACACCATAAGAATGCATCAACCGTTGAAGGAAGAGATGGGAGCTAGACACCATGGGCTTGTTCCAGAATTCTCCATAAAAGATGAGTCTTCTTGCAAGCAAAAAAAAGGTGGAAATTGGACTCTTCTTCTGCCCAACAGATGTAACAAACCCCCGGCCCCTGCCATCCATACTTCCGCAAGGTATCCCAAGTAAGATTCTTGCTGTGAAAAGCAAGCCAAGAAAACAGAACCATCTTTAAGGGACATCCTGTTTTCCATAGAATGGATGGGAAGGGCGGATTGAGCAGCGAAGGAGCTTTGCTTATCAAGTCTTCATAAACTTCCTTAACTTGGACCTGATATAATACCTTAGAATTTTTCCAGGTGAGACTATCATGTTCCCTTGACCGAAAGATTCCACAATTCCTGAGGCACATTTTAAGATTGTCCCACAGAGAGGCAATGTTTGCTGGCATCTGCATAACAGCGGCATCCTTCCATTGGAGAATGGGACCATTCCAATCTGCAATGAGGCTTTCCCAGAAAAAAATGCCAACTCTGTGGAAAAAATTAAGCAAAGGCAATTGAATCTCAGATGCATCAGGGCCGCCTATAAAACAGTGTTTTCCAATGAGAATAGATTTGCCTGATTGAAAATTCCAGGTGAGATTTTCCAGAAAAAGCATTCCAATTTTCTGTAAGCTTCGCCATATTGGCGATCCTCTTAGAGAGCCCGGTTGTTTTCTTCCAAACCAATATGCTAAGCTCTTGCTTCTTAGGTATTTGCCTCGAATAATACAGCTCCACGGCCCATCCTCAAACACTCCCCTCCATAAAGTCCTGCACAGTAATGCCTTGTTGAAATATTTCAAATCTAAAAGGCCCCATCCTTCGAGAGCCTTTGGTTTGGATAAATTGGCTAAGGACGAAAGGTGATATTTTTCCCCACTGCACGGTCTCCCCAAATAAAACTCGCCGTGAGTTTATTCATTTCCCAGATAATGCTAGCAGGGATGGCAAATAAATGTGCCCAGTAAACCATCATCTGATTTAACACCGACTGGGCAAGGATCACTCTGCCTCCAAGAGAAAGATATCTGTACTGCCAACCAGAAATTCTCTTATGGAATTTGTCTAAGATCCAACCCCAGTCCTCCTTTCTGTATCTATCGGCTTTAATAAGAAAGCCCAAGTATTTCAAGCCCCGTCCGATAGGGTGTGCCTTGATTCCAAACAAACCAGACAGCCAGTCGATCATCTCCTGGCACGAGCTGTTGTGAAAAAAAGCAGACTTTTCAGTATTTATTTTGAGGCCTGTTGCTTTTCGAAAATTTTCCACAATGATGAAGAAGCAAGCCCAAGTATTCTTGCACATCATTCTAAATAAAATGATGTCGTCAACAAACAGGTTGTGAGATATCGAGATTCCTCTGCAAATTTTAAGTGGGGAAGCTCTGGAGTCTTCAACAGCTTTATTTATGTGGAGGCTAAGAGTATTCATTGCCAAAATGAATAACAGAGGCGATAAGGGGCATCCTTTCCGGAGCCCTTTGGAAGCACAGAAAAAAGGGGATGGGATGCCATTTATGATCACCGAGAAGTTCACCATCTCGACACATGCCATTATCCAATTTGTCATGCCAGTATTAAGGCCAATTTTTACCAGTAAGCATCTAACGAATCCCCACTCTAGGCAATCGTATGCTTTTTGGAGATCAATCTTAAGGATGGCTGCATTCCTTTTCCTTTTTTGAATAGTAAATAGTCCTTCCTGGGTGTTTGCCACTGCATCCTGTATGTTCCTCCCATTTAGAAAAGCATGCTGTTCAGATGAGATATGCGAAGATAAATAAACTTTTATCCTTTCAGCAATTATTTTTGCAATACTTTTATAAGATATGTTGCATAAAGATATCGGCCGATAATCCATGAAAGATTCAGCTTCATCTTTTTTTGGGATGAGGGCAATGTTGGTGGATGCAACTTTAGAGTTTATACTGCCCGCCATTCTTGAACCTTCTACCATCTTTAGCAAGTCATCTTTGAACAGGTCGAAGAAGTGGATGTAGAACTCTATTGTCCAGCCATCCGACCCTGGACACTTATCAACCTTAAATGATTTCATAGTCTCAAGAAGCTCTTCCTCAAAGATTTTTTGGAAGACTTTTACATTAAAGCATCCCAATTGTAACCAATTCGACAAATTTCAGTTATTTTAGGCCATGAATTAGGTCGTAATCTTGATTATCATACTAGATACCACTAGTTTTAGACTCAACATTAATATAACATCTTGTTGTTTGACTTGAAAAGATTCATTACTTGTTATGTTAAGATTCTCCATTTGGCACCCTGTTGGTGCATTTATGTCTGTAATGACATTTTTGGTACCGCATTTGGAGTTTTATTTTTGAAAGGACATTGAGATTATGATTGTGTGATATTCATTTAAATAAATATATTGTAGTTTTAAAAAAATACAAAATAATGGAAATTTGGTAAGATTATAATAAAATTTAGCATTTTTTTTGAAAATTTGGGTTATAGTTGTCAAACCTCAAAATTTTGAGTAAATTTATTTTGATTTTTAATTTATTTTTTTACCAAATTCTAACAAAAAAAACTATCATCCAAACAAATTTGTAACATTAGTAGACAACCCCTTTACCTTTCATGATCTGATGTAATCTACTTAAAAATTATTATGGTGGTTAAAATGAGAATTACACATGGAAATGACTCTAGGGTTTTTATATCATCTTCCTTTATAATATTTTATTGTAATGGTTACCAAACAAAATATATAGGGTTTGAGAACTATTTGAATTTTTATAAATTTTAGTCATGGAGTGCAGTTGTACATTTTTTTTATGGAATAAGAATCCAAACTCATATTTGTCATTGTCTTCATTCATGATTTCTTTGCATATAAAATTGAAATAATATATTAATGTTAATGGAATATTACGAATAAATACACTAAGATATTAAGATTTTTCAAGATAGGTATATTGTTTTAGTTCTACTATGGAATTTGAAAATATTTTAACCATAAAACAAAAATTTAAGAACTAGTTAATTGTAGAAGATATATCATATTTAATCAGATCCAAAACCTTTTTAAATGATAGAAACAAATTATTTATAGAGATTATTTATATTTCAAAATAATTAATATATTATCAAATTATAGTCTTTTGGTAATATGAATAATTTCACATTAAGCAATAATACAAGTAAGAGTTGACCATTTGTTGGGCGTGGGATTCCCCCAGGCAAGTTTTGGGGCTTAAAGCCCAAGCTTTGACTAAGTCTATTGTAAAGACTCCGCGATTTGTGGGCGTGGAGCATGAAGATGGTAAATGAGTCAGAGGGTTGTCCGCCCTCATTTTTGTAATGTAATGTCGGTTTGAGAGATCTACCCATGGTCCACAGACCATGGGATTGTATAAATAGAGCGAGGCTCTAAGTGTAAAGAGATATCGAAGACATCTAAAGAAAATCAATCCATGAAGTAGTGAGTCGAAGTGTATAGTCATGTCTTTGGGTTGTAGAGTAGGAGAAGGCTCCACAGCTGAGTGCGTAGAGGCCTAGTAGTCCGCAGTTGAGTGCATAGACCCCTGTAGTTGAGTGCGCATGGAAAGTTGAGTCTGTAACCATTGGAATCATTAATAAAGAGAAGTTTTACCATATTTTTGTGTATCTTTTTTTATGCATTGAAGTATATTAGGTATGAATTGCAAGTTTATTGTTTATTTACTGCGCGAACTTATATGAATGTGTTGAATAAGTAAATCTAATAGAATGTATTTGTTTACGCAAAGATAACTAACTGTTATAAGAAGATAAGTAAGATCCACGGTGTGACTTGGGGAAATAGCGCAAATCTTTGCTCTAGAAGTGCGAAAGCCCCACAACCCCTCGTTAGGGCTATGCGAAGACAAATACAACCAAGCTGTGAAGGCCTCGCAGGCCAGAGAAGAGCGCGAAGTAATCTGTGCGAAAGTAGTCACAGTTGGACTAAATCAACCACTCAGACATCTCAAGGGTGTGGAAACCTAGTTCCAGGATCCCCCCATACTGTTTTGGGTGAGACCTCAGTGCACGCTCCGCAGAATGTTTCCGAAAGGGCCAGTAGTATAGGGATTTGTTTGGCTAATTAATTCCAAACTTGGGTCAGGTCCCAGCATGCCAACAAATGGTTCCATTTCTGGGACCGGAATCTGCACAGAGATGTGTGATGTCGTATCATTGGAATCCAACTAAGAAAGAAATTGAACGTTGGTTGGACAAGAGAATTCATGAGTTCGCGGCACAGGAGAACAAGAATTCGTGACTATCAAAAGAAGAGTGGTTAGACTACTACCTGTACATAGAGATCCACGAAATTTTCTTCGCATCTTTCCCTACTGAGCTGTACGAGTGGATCGCGAAGTTAGCAGATAGCCAAGGAAGGTGCAAGCTCGACAGTCCTATTGTGTGGACCCTAGAGTTGGTGCGCAGATTGGAAGCATCGGAGGATAAGATCGCGCGTGCTGTTGATCACTGGCTCGATCGAATTATAAGAGGATTCATTACTGAGTTCACGGTAGATACTTCAGTTAGCTATAGCGAGGCAGAGTGATGCTTCCTCAAAGGACCACGAGGTAAGTACGTTAAGTCTCTAAACACTTGCATTAAAATGCTACTGTATGAGAAGCAGATTATGCGAATACATTGATGTTCGGGGCTACGCGAAGTGGGGGACTTTATAGAAACGAAGGTAGTGCAGAACTAGAAACTAGCCCCTTGATTTCACCTCAGCGAGGGGACGAGAAGGAGCTCGCGAAGGTCTCATCAAGAAGTGCGATCAATTTGATAAGGCAGAGGATTCCGCGCATACCACCCCCACCTACACCACCACCAGCTTCACTGCCTTCACCCCCATCTTCGCCCATGCCACCTTCGCCACTACTGCAAGTCAATATGGCAAGCGCGATAAACTTGCCTATGTTCAAGGGAGTAAAAAATGAAGATCTGGACCAGTTTTGGTCACTTATAAAAGCTGTATGGGAAGCGTAGGGAGTTACAGGTGACAATATAAAGAAAGCGATGTTGGTCAGCGCTCTGTAGGATCACGCGCTGACGTTGTGTATTAAGCATTCTAATGACAATCCGAATGCGGGGATCGCGGACATCCAAATTGCGTTGAACAGAGAATTAAGCAGGCTGAAGTCAGAGGCGCAATCGATCATTGGGTTCAAGGAGATAAGGATGCTACCAGGTGAGTGTTGGCTTATATGGGCCTGACCCAAGTTCGAAAGAATTATTTAGCCAAACAAATCCCGCAGCTACTGACCCTTTCGGTGACAGCCCGCGGAGCGCGGACTGAGGTCTCACCTGAGGTAGTAGGGGAGGGTGATGGAGCCAGGTTTCCGCACCCTTGGGATGTCTAGATGTGATCTAGGGGTTTCGCATACTATTCCACAGCTTCGCACTGCTCTGTTTTTCACAGATCCGAACCCAGAATAATCCTTACTACTTATTATTGCGTTGTTTATGTATTAAATCTACGTATTATGATCTTTAAGCAAACATTTATCCCATTTAACTAGTTAGCACACTCAGAATAAACTTAGAGTTACATACATTCATAACATAAGCATATGCGCATAGATCAAATTATATTAACCATACAAAAAGCTAGATCCGCGATAATTCCGATTTAACACAGAATTACAGAAGCAACTTATCTTTCTTTTCACTTTCTCACCAATACATCTAGATCTGCCCTGGGACTTAGCTGCAGGGGTCCGCTCACACAGCTGCGAACTTTTCCAGGCCTCTGTGCACACAACTACAGAGCCTCTATCTACTACCCAATACCCTTGACTCGGACTTACAGACACTTTTAGGTTTCTCACCTCAAAAACCCATTACCATTTAGATCCCCCATCATACCAAAAATAACTGCCTCCTCCCCATAGAGCCTCGCTCTATTTATACCTTTCCATGGACCGCGATCCATGGGTAGGCTGACTCAACTTATATTTCTTTACATTCTTTTTGGGCGGACTACCCTTTGACTCAACTTATTACAAATCGCGCTCCGTGCATCTTCAGAGTCTTTACCTTATCTTTACCCAAAATTTCGGGCTTTGTGCCCCATGACCGTTGCGTGGGGCTTCTGCTATCCAACAGTCCCCCAACACAATTATCGTGACTCGTCTCGAGTCACTCGTTGGTGCAGCGAGACGCGCTGCCTTGGCTTCGCAGTTCACCTCCCTCTGAGTGACACTCGTCGTCCTACTACTTCTTCGTTGTCTCCTACAATGCTTCATCCGGCTCCTGCTTCATTGTTTCTACCAATTCTTGCGATTGATAATGCTCATTTTTCTCTGCTCGGTTAACATAGAACACCCCCTCATAGGATTTTAGCTCGAGCGGGGGAGCTGCATACACGACCTTCTTGCACCCTCGCAGCCACTTCCGACCTTCTAATCTCCTCTTTGCATTGTCTGTTGCAGCTTGTGTTGCAATTTTGCAAGACCTTTGCTGCTGTCTACGAAATCCCAATCCTCAAGGTACCTCAGAGACGACGTATTAACTACATTGCTACTAGTGGTCTCCATCTTTCCATCCTTTCTCTTTTTTGTTGTAGTTCGCCAGCCTGCCCCTGGGCGGGGCGACAGCATCTGGACCAATTCTGCTTCGTGTCTCCCCTTTTCCGGTACATCCCCTACGGTTGATGTTGCACTCTGCGGGACGCCCGCAACTGTCAACACCATGTTCCTTAGAGAGTCCTGCCTTTCCATCGGCCATATCACCACCCTCGGGCTTACTCCTTGTGCAGAGATAATGAAAAGTTCCATATCGATAACCAGCATATGTTTTCCAGAAGTGTAGGTCACCTGGTGGATGCCCCTCGGTGATTTATAAGCGATTCGAATTTCAAATTCACTGGTTCCCGCCTATTCTGGCGTCCTTGTGTAAAATTTGTGGCAGCTCGTTCCATATCTAGCTCGTACTCCTCTTAATTGCCCGCCGCCCGCTCCCTTTTGCCATAATGTAGACATCTTGTCATGAATAGTGACAAGAATGGTCACCTCTCCTCTTAGCAACGCATCAACGCACTTCTTACCATGCAACCGCGATCTTGGTGATGGGCCAAATCGACGTGTATCCTGGCAATTGTGCCTCTTTCCCCCAGACTGCTTTACCGTCTCGTGCTCTCTTTCAACTGGCTGGAGTGGTGAGACTATCCCTCGAACAGTTAATCAGGTGGGCCGCGTGCCTGTGTATAGCTTCAGGGGACTGGCATTCACTTGGCCCGGGAAGGGGTCTCCATTGAGTTTGGCAAGCTGAACTGTGCCCCCATCAGTAACTTCTTTGACGACATAGCGTCCTAACCAATGCATTCGGAGTTTGCCATGGAATTTTTCAAACTTACTGTCGTATAGCAATACTAGATCATTCTCCTTGAAGGTGTGCACCTTGATATGGCGATCATGCCACGCTTTCTCGCATTGTTTTTGTACTTGTTGATGGAATCCAACCAAAAATCGTTCCTCCTCCAGTTCTTCTAGCTACGCGAGCCGTTCCTCCAAAGCCCCGCGATCGGCCATTCCTATTATTGCCGCGATCCGCAGACTAGGCACAATATATTCCATAGGCATAACGGCCTCCTTGCCATAGACTAACCGAAAAGGTGTCTGGCCCGTCAGCTTCTTGCACGTGGTTCGGTATGCCCATAGCACAACAGGGATGTGCAAGTCCCAGTCATTTCGCTGCGCATTACAGACCTTGGTCAACATGGTCTCCAAGATTTTGTTGAATGCCTCAACGGTCCCATTCACTTGCAGGTGGTATGGCGTACTCTGTTGGTGATATATCTAGAATTCCTCAGTGAGTGCGCTGATCGTTTCATTCAAAAAATGCATTCCCCGATCGCTCATGAGAATTTTGGGACATCCAAACCTTGTCAGTACGTTCTCGAACAAAAACTTTGCAGCTGTCGCAGCCGTGCAGTCCTTAACCGGCTGTGCCTCTGCCCATTGGGTCAAATATTCTGTCGTGGTGATGATATAGCGCGCGCCCGTCTTCCCTCACAGCTCGATAGGTCCTACGAAGTTGATTGCCCACTTCTCGAATGGTTGTAGCGTCATCTATGGCTAGAGCGGCATTTCATCTCTCCACGATGGTTTCCCCGTCCGTTGGCATACGTTGCAGGCTCGATAGTATGCTTTTGAATCTTGATGCAGAGTGGGCCATCATAATCCTGTGCGAAGAATCTTCTGTGCTGTGGCGCGACCCGCATAATGTTCGCCAGCAACCCCCCCATGTGCTTCGGCCAGGATCTGTCCTCGCTCGAACTCTAGGACATACCTACGTAATATTTCGTCGTTGCCCATTTTGTAGAGGTGTCCTGCAATCACGATGAAGTCTGCTGCGCGTATCACCAATTCCTTCTTCTGCTGAACAGAATATCCCTGCGGTGCGGTTCTTGTAGTTAAGAAATGGATTATATCCTCAAAATGGCCATCCGCTATGCGCACTGCATATAGTTGTGCATCCGGGAGTCTGTCCTCTAAATTTGTGGGCTCTTCGCCGGTCTCAATTCGGGACAGGTGATCTGGGCCTGCGTTTAGACATCCCGGCTTTACGACGACCTCAAAGTCATATTCCTGGAATAACAGCAACCATCTACAAATGCGCCCCCCCAACACAGGCTTATTCACTAGGTATTTTAATGTAGAGTGATCGGTATACATCTTAAAGTGGCCTCCGAGTAAATAGTGACAGAATTTTTGAAGCACGTATACCATTGCTAATCCCTCTTGCTTGGTAGTGGAGTAATTCTTCTCAGCTTTTGACAACCGGCGACTTGCGAACGCAATCAGATGGTCAATTCCCTCCGCTCCTGGTTGAGTAAGTACTGCCCCCAACGTGATACATGACGCGTCGACATGCACATGAAATTCGACGTCCCATTTCAGAAAGACCAAGATAGGGGCGGATGCCATCTTTTCCTTAAGCGTCTCCAAACTTTTGTTGCATTCCTCATTCCAGCAATAAGTAGCATCCTTCTTCAGCAACTGTTCCATCAGAGCCGTGATTTGGGCGTAGCTTTTGATGAACTTCCGATAGTAGCTTGTGTGTCCCAGTGTGGCGTGTAGTTGTTTTACACTTCGCGGTGCTTGCAGATTGAGTATGACAGTGATCTTTGCTGGATCCACCATCAGGCCTTGCTTACAGACCACATGGCCCAGTAGGTTCCCGAATGGGACAAGGAAAGTACACTTCTTTAGGTTTAGCGCAATCTGGTGTCGGCGGAAAGTATCCAGCATTAACCGTAAGCTCGCTATGTGTTTCTTAACCAGTCCAAACACAGTCCAATCATCAAGATAGACCTCTAAGAACTTGTGTATAAATAAATGCCACTACCACTATTCGTGAAAATATCGTCGGCACATTATTCAGTCCAAAGTGCATCACCGTGTACTGCAAGCAACACCATTCGGTGGCGAATGTTGTTTTACTCCTATCCTTTCGCGTGATCTTGATCTCGTTGTATCTGGAGAACCCATCCGTGAAGGAGTAGGCTTCCTGCCCCCCCACGTTTTCTGTACCTCATCTATAAACGGCGTTGGAAATAGATTGTTAACACAGGCATCATTGAGCTTCTTGAGATCCACGCAAAGGCGAATCTCACCCTTCTGTTTCTTCTCCTGCACAACCATCGGACTTACCTAGTCAGACTCCTTGACTGGTTCAATGATTCCTGCTACCAGCATCTTGTCCAGTTCTTCGTGGACCTTTGCTTTATATTTTGGATTCAATCGGTAGGGTCGCTGCTTAACTGGTTTCGCGTCTGGCTTCAACGTTATCTTCATCATTCCTAGGTCTCCTAGGATCCCTTTTAGCTCCATGATTTTTGTTGGGAATAAATCTCGATATTCCCGAAGCAATTCGACGACCTTCTCCACTGTGGCGTCGTCCCAATAGTCCCCAAGCGTTGCATACTTCGGCTCCTCTTCTATTCCGATATTGACTTGTCTCATTTTCAACGGTGCCGTGATATCTGGATCTTCGATTTTGGGTCCGCGCACCTCACGGCTCCCCTCTGATTCCGGAATATTGACGTTTCACGGATCGTCCTCATCATCTTCTACCTGGACATTATAGCATTCGAGAGCCTGGCTCAGCTGTCGCGACCAGTCGGGCTGCACAGTTTCTTCTGGTTCCAGTGGCGTCTTGAAAATGGCGGCCTTTACCAGCTGTAACGCGTCGTCCACAGGATCCATCCATTGATCTTCAAAGAGGAATGTCGACAAAAACCCTTCGCGCAAGATATCCCACTTGCCTGTGTCGTGCCGGAGCTCCGCTTCAGTATACCAGTTTTTGGGAATGACGTCCAGGGTGTGATAAAATAAGTGCACCCATTCTGGTTGAGGTTCCTCTCCGTAGGCTTTGATCCATCTGGTAAGGTGCATGCGCGGGTCATCACGTCCATCGTATTTCTTCGTTATGCATAGTTCCAGCTTCCCAAATCTGATCTTCATCATGCGCCTGCATCCCCGCCAATCTTCGAAAGTGCCTTCATGTGTGCCCTACCACTGCGCAGGCGTCACGCGCAACGCCCATCTCAACGCATCAAACCGTTGGTGCTCTGGTATTGCGATTTCAAATTTGGTCAGGAATTCATCTATTATTGTTAGCCCATCATACGTAGGAAATTCGCGATCCTGGGCCCTTATGCAATACAAAGATTTAGTCACCATATTGCAGTGTAGCGTGGTCACTAAGTTCAATCTATTACGCCATCGCTCGTCTTCTGCATCTGCATCAGTGGTGCAGGACTCTTCATAGCCCCGTGATATTCTTCTATCCTCCGTTGTCTTGACCCATTCTTGTCGTTGTGTAACCATTCTATAGATACCATATAATTCGTCGTCACTTTCTTTGTTGCGCACAGGTTCAATATAGTGTGGTCCTTCAGCCGGATCTAGCGGAACAACTACGCTGAGCGACTTTGTTTCAAATACCATTATCCGCTTCTTTAAATTAATAACCCCATTCATGTCGGTGGCCCAGTCTATTCCTAACAACGCAGGATAAGGTGTACTTTCATCCATGATTTCAATCACTTCAAATTCCGTCTGAGTACTTGCGCCGTCAATATCTACTGTAATTCCTTGCAGCCTTCCCATGGGCAAGACCTTCTGCTGGTTTGCCATCCGCAATTGGATAGGGGACCATTGGAGTGTAGGCTTACCCATGCACTCCCAAGTCTGTTTAGGCAGTACGTTGGCATCTGAGCCCAGATCCAGAATGATCTGATCTATCTCATAATCGTCGATCTGTGCTGTTAGTCGCATTTCCCTCCCGGTTCGCGACACATGATTTCCCAACTTTCGAACTACTCGAGGTTCACTCCATCCTCTGCATCTATTTATCAATTCTTGTAAACCTTTAACTGCCCTGTTGTCACAAAGCAATTTTATACATGTCTCTAAAAATGTAGTTATCATCGAGGGATCCCTGTTCGGCTCAGGTTAATACCTACTACCTGGGGTAGAGACCCCCGCGAAGCTCTCCATAGCTTCTAGATATGTCTCCTTACCAACCCCTGCGTCTTCCTTACTTAATTTCCTTCTATCCGCTCCTTTGGCCGTGCCAGTTTTCAGTACCATGTTTACGTTGGGATCTTCCTCACGGGGTTCGGACCTCATCATCTGCACGTTCTGGGTCATTATTGGTTGCGCTGTCCTTTTTTCACGAATTTGTGCTATCAGTGTAGGGAAATCTATTAGCTCATGATCGAAGTGCTCACTATAACTGCATGAAATTCTAGTTGGGTTTGTACAATCTCGTGCATAATGTCTTGGACCTCCATAGTTGTAACAAATTAGCTACCCATGACCCCTTCCTCGCCCCATTCCACCCGGTCCTCGTCCATGGCCCTAGAACCCACCGCGTGCGATCGCCGTGGCTGGATCCTGACCTCGCGCCTTAGTCTGCATTCTGTAAGTAGGTGACTGGTCCATTAATAATTGGTAGCTACGACAGTCTCTTTCCTCGTGGCCCACCGATCTGCAAAAGTTGCAAAATAGCTGCTGGGGGGTCTGGTTGTATTTTGGTAGTAGATGACAGTTATCAGTGTTGTGTTTTCCTCCCACCTGATAGATTGCGCACCAGAGCGGGGTTGTTGTGCTTGGCCCTACCTGTGCCTCTGGTCACAATGGTGTTGGTCCCCCCATTGCCACATAATTCACTGAGACCACTGAGACCGGGCAATGATCTTTATCATGCCCCTGGCTCTTGCACTTTATACACCATACTTCCTCCCGGACTTCTGGTCGCGGTGCCTATTCTTGTTTTAACTTTTTCATTTCCAAACACAAATTTTGGATCTGCGCTTGGATTTGCTGAACTCCCAACCCTGGGTCTTGTAATGGAGTTTTGTGCAACCTCATCGCTGTCTCCAATGCTTCAGCCTGGGTTGAGATCTTCTGTTGTGATAAAGCCGTCCTTAGATGTGGTGTTAAGGATGCCATAAACCAAGCACAGTGCTGCGCATCCGTCAATGTCATGTTAGCCTCGCAAATAGTACTTTTTAGTCTTTGGTCCAAATCCCATGGGGTTTCACCAGGCATCATCGCGATCTCCTTGAACCTTATGACCGATTGTGTTTCTGACTTTTTCCAACTAAACTCTTTCTTTAGTTCGGTCTGGATTTCTGCCGTCCCCACAATTGGGTGATCGCTTGAGTACTTTATGTACCATGTCAGCGCCCGGTCCTACAGCGCGCTAACTAAGGTAGCCTTTCTGATATTATCATCTGCAATTCTATGTGCATTCCATATTGAGGTTAACACGAACCAAAATTGTTCTAGGTCTTCGTTTCCTGCTCCTTTGAATATCGGTAGCTAGATCGCGCTCGTTATTGTCAATTCTGCCACTGTGCTATGAACTAATACTGCTCCTGGTCCCTTCGATCCTTCAATTCTTTCTCTATAGAGTCCCCACATTCCACATCAGACACCCCTTAGGCAGATCCCGGTCCCGACAATGGAACCATTTGTTGGCTTATATGGGCCTAACCCAAGTTCGGAAGAATTATTTAGCTAAACAAATCCTGCAGCTACCAGCCCTTTCGGCAACAGCCCGCGGAGCGCAGACTGAGGTCTGACCCGAGGTAGCAGGGGAGGGTGCTGGAGCCAGGTTTCCGCACCCTTGGGATGTCTAGATGTGATTTGGGGGTTTCGCGTACCATTCCACAGTGTCGCGCTGCTCTGTTTCATGTAGATCCGAGCCAAAAATAGTCCTTGCTACTTATTATTGCGTTGTTTATGTATTAAATCTACGTATTATGGTCATTAAGAAAACATTTATTTGATTTAACCAGTTCGCACACTTAGAATAAACTCATAGTTACATACATTAATAACATAAGCATATGCGCATAGATCAAATTATATTAACCATACAAAAAGCCAAATCCGCAATAATTCAGATTTAACACAGAATTACAAAAAAAACCTATCTTTATTTTCACTTTCTCACCAGAACATCTAGATCTGCCCTACGCGCAGAGCTGCAGGGGTCCGCGCACACAACTGCAAACTTTTCCAGGTCCCTGTGCACACAGCTGCAGAGCCTTTATCCACTACCCAATACCCTCAACTCGGACTTACAGACGCTTTCAGGCTTCTCACCTCAAAAGCCCATTACCATTCAGATCCCCCATCATACCAGAAAGAACTGTCTTCTCCCCATAGAGCCTCGCTCTATTTATACCTTTCCATGGATCGCGATCCATGGGCAGGTTGACTCAAATTATATTTCTTTACATTATTTTTGGGCGGACTACCCTTTGACTCAACTTATTACAAATCGCACTTTGCACATCTCGCGGGGTATTTACCTTATCTTTACCCAAAATTTCGGTCTTTGTGCCCCATGACTGTTGCGCAGGGCTTCTGCTACCCAACAACGAGACCCCCTAGGAATTACATCAGAAACTGAAGTGCACAATTCGTGAAGCTAATATGACCTTGATGGATGGGCAGCACTGCGAATGGTTTGTAGCATTGCTAACGCCACATTTGAGGAACGCGCTGTCACAACAAAGGTTAACAACTCAGGCAGAGGCCTTGAAGATCGCGATGAGGATGCATGAGACCCCGACATAGGATCCTAACTTGGGAGTTCAGCAGATCCGCACGTAGTTGAAAAACTTATGCCTTGAGATGCAGAGTCTGAAACAGGACATGACAACTCGCCCGGAAGTGTGCGACGAGGTATGGTGTGTTAAGTGTAAGGGTCAGGGTCATGACAAGGACCACTGCCCAGTGTTCGCGAATTACCTTGCGGGAGGAGGATCGATGCCGTTAAGACCAGAGGCATAAGCAAGAACTAGTGTGGCCCTTGCTTTGTGGTGCGCGATTTGTCAAATAGGAGGAAAGCATGCTATAAACAAATGCCATTTGTTGCAAAAGTACACGCAGAATTCACAGCAGTTGTTTTGTAATTTCTGTAGATCGGTGGGACACAATGAGTGCACCTGTAGAAGCTATGAGATGATGATGGATAGGACTCCCACCTACAGGGTTTAGGCTGAAACACGACCCCTTGACCAGAATGCAGGAGTGGCGCGAATCGGATTTCAGGGGCGTGAACGAGGCCAAGGTGGAGGAGGAGCTGCAAGAGATCGTGGATAGTTGATATGCTACAATTGCGGAGGGCCAGGACATTATGCAAGTGATTGTATGAACCAAACGTGCCCATCATGTCTATATTGTACCTTGTTTGATCATGAGACAGAGGATTGTTCTACGCTGATAGCTAGGATACGCAACAAGGGAGCGCTCCAACCTCCCCTGACTCAGAACCTGCAGATGATGAGGTCTGAGCCACGCGAGGAAGACCCCACTGTGAACATTGTGCTCCGAAGTGGAATTGCCACAGGGGATGATAAAGTTAAGTAACCTGAAGATAGTACTTGGGTTCGCAAGGCTCCGACGAAAGAACCAGAGTTTGATTTGGAGTGCGCTAAGGAAACCTTCATGGAATCTAGGAAGAGCTTCGCTGATGCCTCCACTTCAGGAAGCAAAGACAGATTGGAGCCAGAAATGGACCCATCAATGCTCACGATGTTCCTAGAAACATGCATGAAGCTACTACGCGATAGTAACGCTGTAAAGGGATTGCAAGAACTCATTAATAGATGCGCAAGGACCACGCCAGGAGAACCACGCGTAGTCTGGAAGATTGGAAAGCATGCAACAAGGACAGGAAGAGAGATGAGGTTGACCATGAAGACTGGAGAATATGAGATGGACCAAGTAATTCTAGACCTAGGATCAGATGCGAACGTTCTGTCGAAGAAGACATGGGAGCGCATGGGAAGGCCTACGTTACAATAGTCTCCTATCTAGCTTGTGAATGGCGAACCAACAAATGATCATACCTATGGGAAGATTGCAGGGAATCACAGTGGATATTGAAGGGGAAGCGCGCTAGCAGACTTTGAAGTGATAGAGATTGTGGATGACAACAATCCCTACCCCGCGCTATTAGGAATCAATTGGGCCACTGACATGAACGGGGTGATAAATCTGGAGAAGCACAAGATGATTTTTGAGAAAAGGTCTCTGCGCGTAGTCTTACCTTTGGACCCTGCAGAAGGATTATGCTACATGAAGCGAGTGCATGACTATGAAAGCGACAACGACTTAGACTGCATCTACAAGATAACCGTGTGAGAGCAAGATTGGGTAAATACCACCGCGGATGGACGAATCTCATGGGATCGCGAAAGCTCCTTGACGTCGGATTTGGATGAAGAGATAGAGTGATGGCAGAACTGGTTACACGAGGTAACCACGCTAAACTGCAACATGATGACAAAATCGTTGCGCTGCGTATCAACGGAAATAAGGGATCTTCCTACTTATGATGGGTTAAGCAAGGTAGATGTGTTGCTGAATAGATTTGAAAGAGAAGTGCCACAACAACAACGTTTCGAGGCTTTGAAATGGGTACTAGGCGCTACGCCCATGAGGGGGTGGGGTACACACCAAGGAAGCTTTGAGGATTGACGTGAATCCAGGAAAATGATGTGCATACGTTTTGGGAAGCCTCAGATGCATCTAACAAACAATTATGATGGATGGGATGATCTGTGAGTGCACCTCGCCAAGTGGACAAAGGTCTATGGAGAAGAGCCACAACCTGAGTGGGTGCACCTGTTCTGTCATACCCTAGATGTTATACCCATGAACTGGTATATAGAGACGGAGCTCCGCCATGGGACGAGTGAATGGGATATCTTGCGTGAAGGGTTCTTGTTAACCTTCACATTTGAGGATCGTTGGTGGGACACTGTTGATGACGTGCTACAAGTAGTAAAAGCAACTATCTTTAAGATACCCTAGGAGCCAATAGAATTGATTCAGCCTGAATGGGCTACTCAGTTGAGTTGTGCGCTGGAGTGTTATAATGTAAATACTGAAGAAGGCAACGAGGATCTGCGAAAAGTTAACATTCCAGAAATTGAAGGCCATCGTGAGCTTCAAGAACCACAGATTGAAGACCCTGACATAACCGCGTCAGTAAAGACAAAGTAGGTGAACATTGGTATGAAAGCCAAACCTAAGTATGCAACGCTCGACGACTACTAGGATGACGCGACGGTGGATAAGGTCGCTGAGTTACTCCGCGAGTACCAGGACCTATTCCCAACCAAGATCACAGACTTAAAAGGAATCATCAGAGATTTAGGAATGATGCAGATCACATTAAAGCCCGATGCAAAGCCAGTTAAGCAAAGGCCTTACCACTTGAATCTGAAATAGAAGGAGAAGGTCCGCATAGAACTAGACAAGATGTTCACAGCCAGAATCATTGAGCCGGTGGAAGAATCTGATTGGGTAAGCCCTATGGTGGTGCAGGAAAAGAAGCAGAAGGGCGAGATAAGAATATGCGTGGACCTTAGAAAATTGAATGACGCGTGTGTGCATGACCCATTCCCAACTCCGTTCACAGATGAAGTATTGGAAAATGTCAGTGGGCAGGAAGCATATTCTTTCACTGACGGATTCTCAGGGTACCACCAAATCAAAATCGTGCCGGAAGATAGGAGTAAGACAACCTTCGTGACTGAGTGGGGCTGCTTTCAATACACTGTTATGCCGTTTGGATTGAAGAATACACCGACCATCTTTTCGCGCATAGTTGTTGCAGCATTCAAAGAATATATCCACAAGTTCCTGGAGGTTTATCTAGATGATTAGACTGTATTTGGACTGGTTAAGCACCATGTAGCTAGCTTATGCATGATGATGGATACTTGTTGAAGACACCAAATCGCGTTGAACCTTAAGAAGTGTATGTTCGTCATTCCTTTTGGGAACCTGTTGGGACATGTTGTTTGCAGACAGGGAATGATGGTAGACCCCGTGAAAATTGCTGTGATTCTGAATTTGGAAGCACTGTGAAGTGTGAAATAGCTATGCGCTACCCTGGGACATACAGGGTATTAGAGGAAGTTCATCAAAAGATATGCCCAGATCACCGCGCTGATGGAGAATCTATTGAAAAAAGATGTCATGTTCTACTGCAACGATGACTCCAAGAAAAGCCTGGATGTACTAAAAGAAAAAATGGCCTTCGCGTCGATCTTGGTCTTCCCGAAATGGGACAAGGAGTTTCATGTCCATGTTGACGCATCGTGTATAGCACTGGGAGCGGTACTAACACAGGAGAGTGGAGAGGGCTTGGATCACCCTATTGCGTTTGTGAGTCGCAGGTTGTCTAAAGCCAAAAAGAACTATTCTACAATTGAACACGAGGGATTGGCTATGGTGTACACGCTCCAAAAATATCAGTACTATTTGCTAGGGGGACACTTCAAGATGTATACTAATCATTCCACAGAAATACTTGGTCAACAAGCCTGTGTTGGGGGGCGCATATGCAGGTGGATTTTATTGTTCCAAGAATATGATTTTGAGGTCGTTGTGAAGCCTGGGCGCCCAAACGTGGGACCAGATCACCTGTCATGCATTGAGACAAGAGAGGAACCTACTAGTTTGGAGGAAGGAGCGGATGGACACTTTGAAGACATAATCCACTTTCTCACGATTGGAACTGTGCTGAAAGAGTACTTCGCCCAACAGAAGAAGGAACTAGTGGTGTGCGTGACATATTTTTCTATCATTCCGAGGCACCTATACAAGATGGGAAATGATGAGATACTGCGAATGTATGTACCTGAATTTGAACGAATTCATATCCTCGCAGATGCGCATGGGGGCACTGCAGGAGGGAATTATGTAGGGCGAGCGACCATGCAAAATATTCTCCGCGTAGGGTTGTGGTGGCCAACCCTTCATCAGGATTCAAAAGCACATTGCAAGGCCTGTGATGTATGTCAAAGAACAGGTAAACCATCGCAGAGGGACGAGATTCCTTTGAATCCGCAAATGACGCTGCAACCCTTTGAAAAGTGGGCGATTGACTTTGTAGGACCTATCAAACCTCAGGGAAAGACGGGCGCGAGATACATTATCACTGCGATAGAGTACCTGACTTGTTGGGAAGAGGCACAACTAGTAAAAGGTTGCGCGGCTGCCATGGCTGCGAAGTTTCTGTTTGAACACGTATTGACACGATTTGGATGTCCGAAGATCTTGATGAGCGATCGCGGTACACATTTCCTGAATGAAACAATTAGCGCGCTAATAGAAGAGTTTCAGGTGTATCATCAGAAAAGCACACTGTATCACCCACAAGCCAATGGGACAGTAGAAGCATTTAACAAAATACTAGAGATTGTGCTGACCAAAGTATGCAACGCGCAGCAAAGTAATTGGGACCTATGCGTACCTACAGTATTATGGGCTTATAGGACAACCTGCAAGAAACTGATGGGACAGACACCTTTTTGGTTGGTCTATGGAGTGGAAGCTGTAATGCCAATGGAGTATATTGTGCCTAGTCTGTGCATAGCAGCGCTCACAGGTATGACGGATCGCAGAGCCCTAGAGGAGAGGCTCGCGTAGTTAGAGGAACTCGAAGAGGAACGGTTTTTGGTTGTATTCCATTAGCAGGTACAAAAGTAGCACGAAAAGGCGTGGCACGATTGACATATTGAGTTGCGCACCTTCAAGGTAAACGATCTCATGTTACTATATGACAGTAAGTTTGATAAATTCCCAGGAAAGTTCATAATGCATTCGCTGGGACCGTATGTTGTTTAGGAGGTCACAAACGGAGGTGTGTTGCAGCTGGTAAAGTTGAATGGAGAACCTTTCCTAGGCAATGTGAATGGCAATTGATTGAAGCCATATACAGGTGGCCCAACTATCTGACTAGCAGATAAAAGCATAGTCTTCGCGCTCTAGGTCACTGAAAGAAGGCGTGGGACTATAAGCAGATGCAAGGGATGCAAGAACAGATATAGGGGAGCCGTTCTGACACCGCGGTCTCAGAACAACGAGTACAGGGGATTCAACAGGCAACCTCTCAGTGCGTTGCTGACGTTGCAGCCGTCCGAGCAAAGTTGGAAGGTCTCTGCGCAAAGATCTCCGCACTTACAAAGTGACTCGAGGGCGAATCACAATGTTTGTGTTAGGGTCCTGTTGGGTGTGGGATTCCCCCTAAGGCAAGTTTTGGGGCTTAAAGCCCAAGTTCTGATTAAGTCTATTGTAAAGACTCCACGATTTTTGGGCGCGGAGTGCAAAGATGGTAAATGAGTAAGAGGGTTGTCCACCCTTATTTTTTTAATTTAATGTCAGTTTTAGAGATCTACCCATGGTCTGCGGACCATGGGATTCTATAAATAGAATGCGGCTCTGAGTGTAAAGAGATATCGAAGACATCCAAAGAAAATCAATCCATGAAGCAGCGAGTCGAAGTGTAGAGTCATGTCTTTGGGTCATAGAGTAGGAGAAGGCTCTGCAGCTGAGTGCGCGGACCCTTGCAGCTGAGTCCGCAGGGCAGGTTGAGTCTATAACCATTGGAAGCACTAATAAAGAGAAGTCTTACCATATTTTTGTGTATCATTTTTTATACATTGAAGTATATTGGGTATGAAGTGCAAGTTCACTGTTTATTTACTGCGCGAACTTATATGAATGTGTTGAATAAGTAAATCTAATAGAAGGTATCTGTTTACACAAAGATAACTAATTGTTATAAGAATATAAGTAAGATCCACGGTGTGACTTGGGAAAATAGTGCAGATCACTGTGCCCCACAACCCCTGGTTAGGGCTGCGCAAAGACAAATACAACCAGGCCGCGAAAGCCTCACAGGCTAGGGAAGGGCGTGAAGTAACCTGCGGGAAAGTAGTCACAGTTGGACTAAATCAACCACTCAGACATTTCAAGGGTTAGGAAACCTAGTTCCAGCATCCCTCGATACTGCTTTGGGTGAGACCTCAGTTCGCGCTCCGCGGACTGTTGCCGAAAGGGCCAGTAGTATAGGGATTTGTTTAGCTAATTAATTTCGAACCGGGTCAGGCCCCAACAAGCCAACACCATTTCAAAACCCCTTTTTAACAAGTACTTGTTTCAATATCTATTTGGTAAGGGTCTTCATCATATTCTATAGCCATTTCGAAATATTGCAAGTTTTGAACTCCACTAGATTATTACCTATTTATTTGGAAGATATAGTCTACCAGTTTAGTTTCCCAACACCATTAGACACCATTAGCACATGCAATGTCACATGCCCCACCATAAACGTATGATATCAAACTTATAGATTATTTATTCCCCTCAAACCATTTGATAAAAGTCCACATATGCATATCTAATAATTCCAATGAGGTATTATTTCCCCAATCCTTTAGCATCAAGACTATGAAGAAAACCATGCATCTTGTGTTGAATCTAAAAATTCACCCTATGATGATTCACTTTATGATGACCTCTTTCACCTATGATTTTAAAGATCAATGATATTTATTTCAACAAAGAAAAGAAAAATCAAATACTTATAGTAATAATAAAAGAAAGTTTGTACTAGTTAATATAACAACCCCACTCTTTCTGTGAAGTCTCCTAGTTCAAAACAATTGTCTTAATTTGAACTAGTAATTTGTGCTCCTCTATCATGAGCTCCTTAGTCTAATTTCCTAGCATCATTTCCTCCAGTCAACTACTTGGAATCCCACTTGGAAAAGTCCTTTCCTTTGGGATGATTTCACTATTCAATGTTATTTCTCTTTTCTAGTTACTTGGTGATATAATTTTTGATAATTTTGTGATATAAGTTTTTTAAAACATGTTTTCAAATGAAAAATGTATTTGAATGAAAAAACGTATTTAGTTCCCTAAAATTCCCATGGAGCACTTGGATTTTGCAAATTCCAAAGATTTAACTTACCATTCCAACAAATACCTGCCATATTTGGGCAATATTTTCCAAAATATATGCCTTTAAAAGGGAAAACGAATCCTTCAACATTACCTTACAAGGTAGAATACCGAGAAAAACTAGTGATTAACTATAGCATAACTTCATTTAAGAGGTCTAGCACTTATATTTTTGCATATGATTTGAGCATTGGTCTTATTGATGTTATCAATAATGTAGCCCACAGTCCCACCAATGGCCTCATCCTCCTGTGGTTTAGTCACTTTGCACTTAATCTCAGTTTCCTTCTTGAAGAAATTCCCAAGGTTATACTTGGCCATGTAGCTCTTCTTGTTATCATATTAGATGAAGTTACCATTATGAAACTATAACCGAACCTACACAGAATGGATCTTGCTAGAAAACAATGAAAAAAACTTGCAAGTAGGAAAGAACAAAGAAAATTGAGAAAAAGAATAAAACGAATTCTATTCTCCAACACCCAAAAATAAGAGAATACAAATTACATATAATATAATCTACATGGTTGAACTAATGCACCACAGTAGTGAAACTAGAGAGATGTGGAAACACACTGAAGAAAAATGATACATAGTCGTAGTTAATTTGCCATGCAGTCATCAATTAATTATTTTATGCAAGTGGAGATAAGTAAAACTCATGCATGCACTTGTGGAGTTCCCTCTTGGTGATAATAATGAGGTTTACATGCATGACACCAGTCCACTAGTCTAACTAAAGTAAAACTAAGTGTACATAATATTTCCAACACCCCCCCTGCTAAAGCACTACTAGGGAGAACATAACGATTAGATCCTAGCAAGAAGTGATGTAAGGTACCCATTTCAAAATACATCTAAGTAAAATTGAAAAATGAAGCAAGATAAAAGAGGGAAAACCACATGGAAACAAACTCCCCCCCCCCCCCCCCCCCCCCGAAAATACAATCTTGAAAAAGAAGTAGAATTGTTAGGCAGTTGTGTCCTTTATCTAAAAGCGGTCCCACAAAAGTGAAACTTCTGTTCAGAAAATTTCTTTATGAAGAGGGTGATAGTCAGTTCAAAAGTGGGAAAGTACTGCAAGTCGATGACCCCATCATGTATCAATTCTCATATGTAGTGCATGTGGATCTTGATGTGTTTTATTCATCGTCATTGCTATGGATCTCTACAAAAGTTAATTGTGCTTTAATTGTCGCACCAGATGATAGTTGGAATATGAAATAGGATACCAAGATTAGTGAGGAAGTTATGCAACCAAATGGATTGAATGGTGATGTTTCCTACACCATTCTATTTAGCCTTTGTTGATGAAAAGAAATCATGGATTTCTTTTTATTAGACCAACAATTGGGGTCGAATCCCAAATTGAGAACATGTCCTAAATTGGAATTGTGATCAATGTTATTTCCAATCCAATCTGAACCAGTTTGGCTAGTGAAATCCAAAGTACATCCTACTACATAATGAATCCCATAGCTAATGGTTCCTTGAATATATCTGAGTATGCATTTGGCAACTTTCCAATGTGGCTCATGTGACTTTTGCATGTATCTAGGAATTGTGCATATGAGAGATCAATGAGAAAGTTCTAGTTTCTAGCTCATATGCGGTTATGTGAAAGCAAACCAAGAGATATCTCACATATTTAGAACAATAAATTTTGATCCCAGAATCACTCTAGTTTATTTCTAGTCCAAGGAAGAAGTATAACTAACCCATATCTATCATGTAAAACCTATCATGCAAAGCAATGTTGATTGAAGTGGTGGCTAAGGCTAAACTAATTGTGATCAGTAGATATCTACATAGAGCAATATGATTAATAGAGAGTCAAATGTTCTCAACATATAAACATTTGGATCAAATTTACATCAAATGAAATTTTGAGAGAATAAATGGGAATCTATTTTAGTGGACCATTCTTTATATGTCTACTTGAGGCCATAGAGAAAATTTTGGAGTCAACAAAATAAAAAAGAATTCTTTTATATTATTGTGATTGCTCCATGTGAATTTTCTCTGAGATATCACAATGAAGAAATTCATTCTTCAAATCCATGTGGTGAACCTTGCACCCTATTGCTACTACAATGGACAAAGATAATGGAATATAGCCCATTTTTGTCACTAGAGAAAAAGTTGCTTCATAATTGATGCCATGAACCCACTGAAAGCCTTTGGTAACCAACTTTGCTCTATATCAGCGCAAAATTACATTCATTAGTTTCTTTGTCTTGTAGACCCACTTGCATCTAACAAGTTTACAATTTAAAAAACGTGGAACCAAGTCCCAAGATTGGTTCTTAATTAGGGAGTTTTACTCCTTTTCCATAGATGCTTCCCATAAAGGATTTTTTACAAACGTGGAACCAAGTTCCAAGTTTGGTTCTTAATGAGGGAGCTTTACTCCTCCATAGATGCTTCCCATAAAATATTTTTTGTAGCTTATGCATAATTCTTAGGGCTGGATGTTAGAACCATGTAATAATGAATGGGCATAACTAATTTTGTAGCTACGAGTGCATGAGGTGCTTCTTCAAATTGAGACCCTGTGGCAAGATTATAGGAGAGATCACTCATGAGATGCCACTTCTATACCAAAAGTGGTCCGGAATTTGAATCTTTGCATGCATGATCATGATCTTCTTAATTGGTTTTTAAACATAGATATAAATTATAATCTAAATGATAGGATGCATCATCTCTTAGAACTTCCTTGGGAGGAATCATAGAATTTTATACATGTTCCTTGGATGCATGGAGGGGACTTTCTTCAAAGTAGACAATCCTATCAATTAAGATCATTTCTATTGAATTATCTATTAGTCTGTATCCCTTTATGCCATTTGGATATCCAACAAAGATGAGATATTTTCTTTGAGGCTAAAAATTCTTCCTCTTTTTTCAACAATTTAGGCCCATCCACAAGATATGGAGAAATGTGTGACTTTTGATTGTATGCACTCCATGCTTGAAAAGGTATTTCTCTTGTAACAAATTTGTGAGATTTGTTTTCTACGTACATAGCATAGTTGATTGTTTCAACCCACATTATGGAAGGAAGGGACCTTGCATTCAACATGCAACTAGCCATCTATTTCAAGGATATATTCTTCCTCTACTTCATTCTATTGTGGAGTGTAAGGAACTTTGTTCTACAACTCTATTCCTACTAGAATAGAAAGATGGTAGAAATCCTTGTTGACATATTCCCCTAATTATTTGTATAGAGGATCTTGATCATCTTTCCAAATTATGTCTCCACATGCACTTTGAAAACATTTAGATCCTCAAAGACTTCAAATTTGAATTGGATAAAAGTACACATATGTGTATGTCATGGAACCATTGATGAATGTTATTACATATCTAGCTTTTCTCATGGAAGGATCTAGAAATGACCCCATAAGATCATTGTGAATAAGCTTCAAGGGAGAGAAGGCTCCTCCATGTACCCCCCTTCCTAAATATTTCTTGTGGATGCTTTCCAAGAGCACATCCTTCACAAAATATATCAAAGAGTTCTATGGTAGGAAAACTTTTTGTCAGGCCAGGCATTAACTCCACAAGGCAAAAATGATTCGTGTGTATTATTCCATCAGGTAGGTCCTCATTATATACATGAGGGAGAGACTGTTTAGTTCATCTCCCGATGAATGTTCATATTTCTTATTTATCTATTTACATAATTCACCCAATCACAAGGATTAGATGTCAACATTCCCCCCCTTAATCTGAAGGGATGTTGGTGAGTCCAAGCATCATTCTGAATTGTTCAAGCTTTTCTATTCCAAGCACTTTGGTGAAGATGTCTGCAATTTTCTCATTTGTGGAACAATGACTGAGATGGATTGTTTTGGCCTCAACATGATGTCGAATCAGATGATATTTAGTATTGATGTGCTTCATTCGATCATGGAACTTTGGGTTCCTGGCCAACTTTATTGCAGAGGTATTGTCAATCATGAGTGGAGTTGATTGTACTTGTTTTACCTGCAATCTTCAAGAATTTTCCTGAGCCACACAATTTCTTTTGTTGCTTCAGCTGCTGCCACGTATTCTGCTTCTGTTGTGGAATATGCTGGAACTGATTGTTTGCGTGATCTCCAGGAGACAACTCCTGATCCAAGACTCATAGCATATCCTGAAGTTGATACCCCAGTTTCTTTGTCTCCATCAAAGTCTGAATCGGAGTATCCAATCAAGCTGATGTCGTCCACCTGTGTATACTTGATTCCAAAGTCTTGAGTTCCCTTCAAGCACCTTAGAACTCTTTTTGCAGCTGAACAATGTCCCTCACAAGGTTTTTGCATAAACCTGGAGAGGATTCCAACAACAAACGAAATGTCTGGTCTGGTAGTAGTTAGGTAGTTGAGACTTCCTACAAGCTGTCTATACTTTGTTGCATCCTCAAATTCTTTTCCTTCAATAGATGTGAGCTTTAAGTTTTGTTTCATTGGAGTAGTAAGAGGATTCCCACCATGGATATGATTGAATGCATTCTGTAACAAAAACTTCTGCTGCAAAATTTTACTCCTAATGGAAAAAAATATGCATCTGATATGATGGGACAACAAGTTCAAATGTCAATTCGTATTCATCTGTACAACGTTAAAGTATAGAATATGGCAGTGTTTAAATAACACATATATGTCAGCGTTAAACAAGATCACTCCATTGATGCATGGGAGAGCATACATTCAATGTACAGCACAAATATCAATCTTCACCTATTACGGACCTCAGTATTGCCAACAAAAGCAACAAAAATATATTCACTTTGTATACATTCAGAAAATCTCATCAACAACGAGAACAATCACAAAAAAATAATGTTGCCAGAACACAGAATTACAGCAACAGTGATATATCATGGAGCGATACTCGCATCTCCACCATATATTAGTGATATACCAACGTTCCATGTATGGTCAGATTATATATATTAAAAAATGCATTTTTAAAAAAACATGAGTGGCAAGTCACCACATCTCCATTCTCACCGTATATACCATATCGTTCTATCCAGTAACTTGGGGCAACGTTCAAAACTGGCCGCTACAAGAATTGATACCAGTTGAAGGTGGCCAATGGGTTCTCCAATTCGTGATGCGATTCTCCAATTCGTGATGCTAAGAAAGTGAGGCTTCACTTCAACACTTCGATGAGAAGGAAGAAATAGCGAATTACTGGCGAGCTAAGCGCATAATAGAGGAGGAGCATCTCATTCAAATCTGCAGCACGTATCAAAGCACGAACTTTCACTACTGAAGATGACAAGCGATTTGAAGATTCAGAGCTCTCCTGCTTCTCAAAGCAACCCAAGCTTCAGAAAACGCAAAAGGAAGCAAGAAAATGACAAAATTTTTAGGGTTGATATTGCCAAGGCAAAGGAGGAGGATATCCGGGAGTAGCTTAGAGGAATGCCGATATTTTGTCAAGTATTTTGGTGAACTGCTCCCAGATTTCACGCCAGACGACGCTGTGCTGAAAGAGACTGCGAATTTGAGCCAGAAATTGGAAGTGTGCAAGAGGCTAATAGGCCGAGCCGATCGGTTTATCAGAGAAAAGAACGTTGAGTTAGAAGCAGAGAACGCTAGGTTTGAAAAATTAAATGAATTCCTTAAGCTAGACGCAGAGCTCAGAGGACGCAAATAATTCTTCTAACGCAGAGCTCAGAGGACGCAGAAAATTCTTCTAACGCAGAGCTCAGAGGACACAGATAATGCAGTGTTTAGACCTGGCAGCGACTGTGGAGGGGGCAGGTCTGAATATATGGAATATAGCAGACAAAGGGCGCAGTAGACAGACTCCAGAAGGAGACAGACTGCAAGAAAATGGCAGAAAGGAGTTACAGCTAATTTCGGGAGCTGGCTCTGATACCATGTCAGGCCAGGCATTAACTCCACAAGGCAAAAATGATTCGTGTGTATTATTCCATCAGGTAGGTCTTGATTATATACATGAGGGAGAGACTATTCAGTTCATCTCCCGATGACTGTTCATATTTCTTATCTATCTATTTACATAAATTCACCCAATCACAAGGATTAGGTGTCAACACTTTTCAACATCACTTGTTTACTAATCTACTACATGTATTTGAAATTTAAACGTCCAAATATTTCGTGCCAAATTGTACTTTCATCATTTGAATTCATCGGTAGTAAAGTGAAATTTAATCGAGGAATAAATTAAGAAAAAATGTACAAACAAAACAATTGATTTATCTTACCAACTACAAATTTGGAGTTATCTTCAATATCATATATGCTCATTGAATTTGGGGTGATTTCAACTCTCCTTCTAGTTTGGGTATGTTTCATTTGATACATGAAGAGAAGATTTAGTGAAATCTTTTGAATATGCATGAAATTCTTGAAACTTCCATCTCCAATGTCTACCCTTCCTTGTTCATTTTCCTCTAGTAGAGAATCATCTCCCATGAGAATAGAAGAACTAGCATATGAGTTTAAATGTGAGAGAGCATCTTTTGTGGCTTCCATGTGGCGTGAAGCTCGAAATTCTATTATCCATGCATAATGAGAAGAACAAATAACAATTAATGCATGTGCATTCCATCTTGCTTCAGGTGTTCTTTTTCCCTGCTTCTTCTCAACACTCTTTGGAATAGAATCACCAAGATTGTTCTACTAAAGAGTCTACACCATGAGATCAAGGACCTTCTTCATGCATGATGGTTCTAGATGGTAACTATAGTTGCAATAGTTGCATTTTGATTTCCCCTTTCATCCCTTCTTTTCCTTTGAGGTTTTAGATTCATTTGGAGGTTTGGGATTGTATCCATTTCTTGGATCTAACCTTTGATATTCCTATACCTTTGGTTTGCTAATTAGATTCTGAGTTGGTCTTTCCCCTTTCATGCACATCAAGTGCATGGGATTTGGAAATTTTCAATGTTTCCATATTTATGAGCCTATCCTACTCATGGATCGGAGACTCAATAAGGGATATGTAGGTTTTAACCCTATGAAAAAATTACCTACATATGAATTAAAAAAAAAACAAAAGATAGACAATGGCGAGAATATAAAACAAATACACAAAGATTTCCCCTAGATCCCAAAATAGGGACTACCAGATTGATTTTTCAGTATATTCCTTTCAATGTTACAACACATACTGTTGGTCAGGTAAATCCCCTCTGCGGACAGAGGCGATCCCACTAGCCTATAACAAAACTAG
This sequence comes from Pinus tabuliformis, assembly GCA_031772625.1. Lineage (NCBI taxonomy): Eukaryota > Viridiplantae > Streptophyta > Pinopsida > Pinales > Pinaceae > Pinus > Pinus tabuliformis. The sequence continues at coordinate 1,206,829,353 of CM062804.1, read as the reverse complement.
CCACAATCAAACCACGCTGCTACGCAAGTTCCTAGTTATGCATCAAAGGTGAATCAAGAAGACCAACCTGGAGTCCAACGCTATGATTGAGGCAGAGTTGATATCCCCGCTCCCTCGCTCCAACAGATCACAAACGAACACCTGCACATGCAAAGGAAGAGACAGATACCAACATAAAAACTACCAAGGCACAACTATATTTCAGTCAGAAAGGAAATAAATCAACACATCACCATAATAGACAATGAGATTGGAACTATAATAGCAGTCGCTCATCAATTAATAATAAACAGGAAAAGTTACAACCATTGTTCTGACGTTGACCCTTCTCCTGGCTGGGCGAGTAACTATATGTGTCTTGCAATGCATCTCCTCTCCGGCAGCATAACCTCTCTAGCACTCACTAGCATTCCTCCAAGAACTCAAGAACTCAACATCTAACACTCCATGACCAATGATTATCACTACTATCACTAGCTTGTCCAATGCATAATGACAAGCTTATATAGATGAAGAAAGGAGGAGGATACGATGAACCGGGACACCTTTTGTGGATTAACATTATCCCCAAAAGCCATTAAAGATGGGGATATGATAGAGCTCGACATAAAGCTGATTTTTTATCCTCAAAAAAGCTCCATGTAATGAAGGAAACAACAGTCGGACGTGCGTTAAGGCAAAAAGCATGACTAAACTTGGTTGGCGCGACTATTGCTTTAAGACAGAGCGCCAATGGTCGCGCCCTCTTTTGAGGATTTCCATGATTGGCGCGGGTAAGATACTGTGGACTTGCGCCAATGGAAAAAGATCACTTTTCAGGGATAATCTGCAGAAGGTGTCTTCAGGGAACATGAAGTACATACTCAGGGGAACATAATGCAAGTGTTTTTAGACTTTGTCACTTCTTATAACTCCCGGGATGAGTCCTCCAAGGTACGACAAGAGGAGTAACGGGGATGGTGACAAATTACTGTGTAACAGATGCCCCATAAAGCATGAAGTCTGAGAGGTGGAGAGGGGTGAAATGCTTTACAAGAACACACATAAGAACACATAAGAGCACATATAGTTACTGCCGCCGAGGATCTGTATTAAGAGACATGACTGATAGTTCAATTACATGATGTACGTGGTATGGTCGCAGCCATCCATAAGAGAGTACATAAATAATCTGGATCCATAGTATGGACGCAGCCATCTGGTTAGGATCAATGAATTGACTCAGGTATGGTCGCAGCCATCCAGCGAATGAGTCAAGTATCAAGAATCACGCCTGGATTACAACAGACACAATCCAGGGTCTTGCGCTCCATCTCGACCCGAACAAGAGTACAAGTTCAAGCATGTGAATATATGAGCTGAAGTCGAACATGCATGAACATCGTCTGATTACCAGTCAATAGTGGAAACTGTTAACAGACGCGAGAGGTACCACCAATAATGACAATGGCCCTCAAGGTACTATAGGTACAATCTACGGCGTGTGAATCAATGATCTGAAGTCGAACACCCGTAGAATCATTCGATCGGAGGCCAATGATGAAAACCTCACGTCGAACACGAAGAACCTGCCATTGAGGCATGCAGGCTCCAAGGCACCGGAAAGGAGTCTCTAGATCAACTTCCTGGATAATGAGTTGAAGTCGATAGGAAGTGACCTTGATCGAAGGTGGGCCATAATGTTTCCCACATCATCGACACGAGACGGAGAGATAATGTTGTGAATCAAGATTGTGCGAACTATCAGAGGGAGGTTGTTTCTTTGCAGAGGTCAACTTCTCTTGAACATATCGGCGGCACATTAACGGAATTGGCAGTATTTGACATCAATGTATCAAAGGTCATGATGACGAGGCAATGAGTGGATGAGAGGTCAAATAGGGTACCCAAGTCCATGGAAGCAAGCGAAAGATATGAAATGAAATATCCCCACCCCGGACACGAAAGCAAAAAGTGCCATGTTCAAGAGCGACATATTGCCGTTACGGTAATAATTATGGTTCAAAAATTTTCCTTTCCCCCCGCCATTTCTGGCGAGTACCCCAGTTATTTTTAACAAGCTTGATGGGGATAGCATATGCTTGTGTTGTGACAAAATCCGATGTCATTAAGTTTTAACGAGTCTGACAAAGGAAGAACTCGGCGTCTTTTCATGTTTAGAGAGTTTGAAAAGACAGCAGAAAAGGAAACTCCAGGGATGTCCTTTTTCGTAAAGTTGTGTCTCTCGGGCCCGAAAAAGTATAAAATAATACCTGAAAGAACCGCCTGATCTTTTACGATCGAGGAGTACTTTTCATAATTAGTGATTTCGACCCGAAAAAGTAAAAAAGCGGTCAAAACCACGTCGTTTCGTAACCATTAACGAGTTTGAAACGACAAAAACCCGGTAATCTTTTTATGTTTTAACGGTCGTCAAAAAGAACTTAAAATGACCGCCCCTTATTACCATTTAACGAGTCAAGAGGAGCGACTCGGCAATCTTTTCTTCTTTAAATGGTCAGAAAAGAGCTGAAAGCGGACCTTGAAGTAACCTTTTCTCGTGTTTTACCGAGCTCGAAAAACCGAAAAAAGGAGCTCGTTATGTTGCTTGAGTGGCACTAATCCCTGTCAACATACAAAAACAGCGTAAAATCCTACTTTGACATAAAAATATTCACAAAAACATGATTTTAATGTGTTTTTTAAGCCAAAAGAAGTTATAAATAGTGAAATAGTAAAAAATAAAATTACTTTTCACTTTTTACCTTGTAAGTTTACCGTTGGAGGGTTTTGGGTGCAAACTTCAACTGCTGATTGCGATCAATCCAGGAGACCACTCGAGCTGCCGTTTGAAACAGGTAAGAGGCCTCATCTTTAGCTCCATTTCTATTCAATTTATTTAGTTTTTCTTCCACAGAATGATCTTCTGCAAGGAGGATTGTAAAAATTAGGGTTGCGCCCATTGGCGCGATTTTTTCTCACGGGACCGCGCCAATGGGCAATTTTCTCTAAAGGAGACGCGCCATTGGCGCGACTGTTTTGAAAAGAGTCGCGCCAATCGCACGAACCAATTTTCACATAATTTTGACCGTTGAACCTGCAATTTTCCTTGATTTTTGGTTTCATCATTGATCTCATGATGTCATTTTGGTGTTTTGGTTGCAGGAATTGGTCAGAATGGCTATAGAATGGAGAGAAAGGGAACATGAGGCCATAGATGCTTTGGCATTGGAAGATGACGCATGCATGGATGCTTTGCGAGATTGTGGCCTGAAAAAATTCTTCCTCACCTCATATCTACGTGCACAGCCCGAGCTACTAAGGTTTATTGTGGATGCCTGGTATATTGAAGACCAGGTATTCCGCCTGAAAGACCAGACATTGGAGTTGGATGTCTCTGATGTCTATTTTATTACTGGACTATCTCGGCGGGGCGCACGGCCCATCTTGACCGGTAGTAGACCTTCTGGGGAAAAGATGGGGGAGGTAATGGCCAGAGTTTGTCCTGGGGCCCATTTTGGATCCAATAGTGCCAAGGTGGACATTGTCACTATCCCAGATTTGGTGCTACGAGTGGTACTATTCACTATCACTCGGACGGCTGGGGTACAGGCACCCCACGAGGCCAGCAAGAATCACTTGCTGCTGGCGGCAGTAAGAACAAATATCAAGAGGCAGCTTACCAAATGTAAGCGTGATGGCAATAAACAGTTCGGATATGGATCCATCATAGTATCGTTTTTCCTGGAGCGACTACCGATATTCCGGATGCCAGGAGGTATAGTGGCAGATCCAGTGCCACGAGAGCCGAGGTTGGCTCGATGGGCACCACTTATGCCCAGAGGAGGTGGGGGCCAGCAGATGGCCTGGAGGCCCGAGTTCTTCATTTGGCTCCAACACCAGTTGATCGTCATGGAGGACTGGCCCTATGCGGGCACTGACTTTACTGGAGATCCAGACCTCCCGTTGCCTAAGGGAGAGGACTGGGACGAGGAGCTAGGTAAGGACCCTTTATGTTTTTAACATATTCAAGTTTTTATAATTCATGTCTGTTTCTTACAGCACCTATATATATATATATGCAGACGTTGGTGCAGAACGACCAGCCGACTTGCCTCACAACGTACGGAGAGTACAACCTGTAGCGGACCCTCAGGCAGAGGGTGATGATGATGACCTAGTACAGAACCTCGAGGCACTTACTCGAGGGATCCCAGATTATGGCAGACTGGCGGACGTGCCTAGAGCGTACCAGAGGCATACGGTGGGAGTATCTACTCGCGTCCATTCTCTGTTGAGACGTTTGGTGCGGGCGGTGACATGCTATCATGAGCATCACCGCGATTAGACGCCTAGGTTTCATTTTTGCACGTTTTTGAGAGACATGTTGTCGACGACTGTATGAGTTTCGGACATGTATTATTTTTTGGATTATGTAATGCGCGGGGCGCAAACATTTTAACACACACGTATATATATACATATGTTCATGGTTCATTATTGTGTTTTCACGTGCTTGCTTACATAATGTTTTAATTACAAATTATGCAGATGTCTATCTAATACATGATTGGCCAATGCATCAGATAATGTGTTTAATTGTCTCGGAACATGTTGATATGTAATAAAATCAAAATGCCTTTCTAACAACCTTACACGTAAATACAACCTTAGTATATGATGGTTTCTGACGGAATATTGCCCGTTAAGCTGGTGGACAACAAGTTGAGAGTCCAGGTTTACTATCAATGCGCGAATACCGAAATTAATTGCTCTAGCAAGTAGCTCGATTACAGCACAGTATTCGGCGACATTGTTAGTAGTACGGCCTAAACACACACCCTGGCAATCTATTAGCTCGCTATGAGGATCGTAGATTACCCATGCCGCAGAAGACAAATCGCGGGTACTGCGGCAGGCATCATCAGCGAAACCAACATAAGGTGCATCCGGCATCTGCACAAGAAGCGAAAAACACAATAAGTGGTAGCTATGTCTTGAAAACCGACACACAATACACTAAAGTACATGTATGTACACAATAAAATGTACCAGCATCACGCATAGTACTTTTTCAAGTAAAGTCCATTTCGGGGTTTCCCAAAAGGGTTTCCTTCATAATCAATCAGTTCGTAGACCCCTTTCCGCAGGACTTTCTTGACAATATAAGGGCCTAGCCACATAGACTCGAGCTTTCCTGCGCCTAGCTTATCTTTCGCTTGATCATAGAGTAGGACCAAGTCTCCTTCAACGAAAGAACGTGGATGGACGGTCTGATCGAAGTGAGTCTTGACTCGCTTCTTTTGCGTTTCGATGGCCAAAGAGGCCAGGCGATGAGTCTCATCTAACCGTTCTAGGTAAAGAAGGCGTTCTTCTAACGGGGTAGTGTTGGGAAACAGCTCGACGGCTAATGTCAATGAAGGGATCTCACATTCAATTAGAAGGGTAGCCTCTAGTCCATAAACTAGTTGAAATGGAGTGAAACCAGTGGCATCCTTCACGGAGGTTCGGTAAGCCCATAAGGCAGGGAATAACATCAAATGCCAGTTAGATTTATGCACACCAATGATACGTTGAAGCATTGTAACCAAGATTTTATTGACAGCTTCAACTTGACCATTGGACTGAGGGTAGTATGGAGTTGAACTATCGTGTTGCAAGCCTAGCTGGGTTGTTAATTCCGACATCATATGATTACGGAAATGCTTTCCGTGATCAGTGAAAATGGCTTGAGGGATGCCGAATCGTGAAATAACATGATTGAATAAAAATTGCGCCGCAGTGTGACCGTCTTCAGTTAATGTAGGCATCGCCTCGGCCCATTTAGTAAAGTAATCGACGGCAACGATCACAAACCCATGCCCCCCGGCCGAGCGAGGGTTACAGGTCATATAATCAATGCCCCATTTTGCAAAAGGGCCGACGGAAATCACAGAGTGCAGCGGAGCAGAAGGTGCTCGCATTTTCCGCTGGTATATCTGGCACTCATGACAAGAGCGGACGGCAAGGATGCAATCCTTGAAAATAGAGGGCCAAAAATAGCCAGCACGAAGGATTTTTTGGGCTGTAGCATATCCGGACATATGTCCGCCACAAGCACCAGAGTGGCAGTCATTTAGAACCCGTTCAGCTTCCTCTAGAGTAAGACAACGGCGGAGAACGGAGTCTGCACCAAGACGATATAATGTATCTCCAATGATACGATAGGGTTGAGATTGATGACGAATCCTCCGTCGAGCGTCTTTAGACACACCCGGGCGGAAGGAGGACGTTTGCAGATATGTGATTATATCTCCGTACCATGGATCGAGGGTGCTAATGAGGAACAGGGTTTCATCTGGAATTTGATCTTCTGCAGGCGAGGTCGAGGAAGAAGATGGCAAAGAGCAAATTAACTCAGCAAACACAAGGGATTTCTTAGACTTGGCAGTGGTAAATTCCAAGTCAAACTCTTGGAGGATAACAATCCACTTTGAGTATTTGCCCCCTAGTAACTGGCATGACAATATATACGTCATGGGGTTGCAATCAGAAATCACGGTAGTAGTACACAAAAGAATATAATGACGGAAGCGTTGTACAGCACAAACTGCGGCTAGTGCCAACCTTTCGATATAAGCATATCGAGTTTCCGTGTCTAGCAGGTTGCGGCTGAGATAATAAATAACATGTTCAGTGTTATCATCATCAGTTTGAACAAGAACCATGTCGATAGTGGTATCGGCGGCGGCTAAATACAATGTGTAGTCGCGATAATAATTCGGAGGACGAAGCAATGGAGCAGAAACAAGTAGACTCTTGAGACGTTCAAAAGATTCCTGAGCTGTGGCATCCCAATGGAAAGGGGTATCACGCTTCAGTAATCGCGTAAAACCTTTAGCCACCTCGGCATAGTTGGGAACAAAACGGCGTAAAAAATTGGCTTTCCCCTGCAAACTCTGCAACTGATGCAAAGAAGTTGGGGGAGGGAGATTGACGATAGCTTCGACTTTAAGGGGATCCAAACGGATGCCTTCTCTAGAAACGATAAAACCGAGAAGTCTGCCAGATTCAACGCAGAAGACACATTTGTGGGGATTTAGCCGGATTCGGTAGTACCGACAGCGAAGAAAGATTTCGCGAAGGTGTTTAGGGTGGTCCTGACGTTTAGCTGAATGAGCAGGAAGATCATCCAGATAAGGTTGCACAATATGCCGAATGTCATGAAATGCATAAGACATTGCACGCTGGAAGGTAGCACCGGCATTTTTAAGACCGAAAGGGAGCTTCTTATAGGCAAAAGTTCCCCATGGGCAAATAAAGGCCGTTTTGTGTTGATCAGCGGGAGCAATATTGATCTGGTTATAACCGGAGAAACCGTCCATAAAAGAATACATTTCACTACCGGCACACTCGTCAATGATCTGATCAATGAATGGCGTGGGAAAATTATCTTTAGGACAGGCTTTGTTTATATCACGGTAATCGACACAAACCCGGATTGTACCTTGTTTTTTAGTTACAGGGACAATGTTAGAAACCCAATCTGTAAGAGGAATAGGGTAAATAAAACCGACGTTAAGAAGCTTTTCTACTTCGGCCTTAATCGCCGCAGCCTTCCGAGGGTGTACAGGGCGTAGACGTTGACGAACAGGCTTAGCATCTGGGTACGTGATTATTTCATGCATCACTATACTAGAATCAATGCCAGGCATTTCTTCATAGGACCATGCGAAAACATCATGAAATTCGCGAAAAAGTTCGGAATAGAGTTGAATCTCCTCTGGAGTACAAGTGATTCCGATGTGAAGATGCTCGACTATTCCGGGTTTAACAGAGATGTCGAGGGGTTGGGTGCGTGTAATGTTTGCCATATTTCCTTCAGAAAAAACCTGATCAATTTGAATAGGCGTTTGAAGGATTTGTGATGGGAGACAAGGAGCAAACCGCTCGAGGCATGTCAGAAAATGCTGCGAGGCAGGGAGAAACGAGGAACGATGGTGAGAACTATACTAGGGAGGTTCCTCCAGAGACATAGTCTCAATAATAGCTTCGTCGGAGAGGAATATTTCTCCTAGAGAATCCGAAGAAGCCTCATCTAGAAGTCCTGAGGATGGAGTAAGCGCAGAAGAGGGAGCCGAGGCAACAATGATTTCAACATAATTAAACTCGGCAGGACTCAATGGCATCTGGTCGCCCCAGGAATCTACTTGGTCTGTGGGGGGTACGAGCCACGGATCAGAGCCAGTAGCGATCATATTGACAGAGGCGACATTTAGAGGAGGGAGTGGAAAAACACCCATAAGATCAGGATCTTTGAAAAGTCCAGCTCCTAGAGTCTTAGGTAATTTGGAGGTATGGTCCACGAACGGGATAGTGCCTTCGGAAGAAGAAGCAAAAAAGGAGAGCTGGTCAACGGTAACGATCTTCCCTTGATGAGGGAAACAGATGATTCGGAAGAAAGATGAAGCAACAGCTTGCATTGCGTATATCCAGCTACGTCCGAGAAGGAGGTTGTAGGTTAGAGTAGCATCAACGACTTCAACTTCCATCTCGACTGTTTTCCCTTCCAAAGAGATTGGTAAACGTTGGAGTATACCGTAAGGACGGGACGCTCTTCCATCAAAAGCTTCCAAGGTAGTGGGAGATTGGCTCAACGTCGGAGATCCAATAGCTTTCCAACAGGCAACAGACATGATGCAAGTTGAGGCACCTTCATCAATAACTGTACGATGAATCATCTTGGAATCAATAATTACCTGTATGAGGAAGGCGATTTGGGGAGGCAGTCTTTGAGTGTGGCGTTCTAAGTCAAAAGTTATTAAATCTGAATCGGCCGGGTCTATGCCACCAATGGCAGATAGCATGGACTTTCTCTGAGAAGGGCAGCTCTGGAGAACCTCTAAAGCGGACATAGCCGACGGAGTCTGTGCTAAGTCCTCAACGATGTTGTAGTGCTGTGCAGCACGAGCGTTCGGATTATACGAGGATTTCCGGAGTACTCCTTTTGGAGGGGGTCGAAGAGGCGTTTCAGTGGTAGGTCTCTCGATGTGGAGTGGACCTGAACTGAACGGGGGAGCACTTGGGGGAACCTCAGGCTCCTTCCCGGTAGATGATGGATAGTCTTTCGTTCGAGTACTGATATTAATGGGTATTGTACCAGCCATAAAAACTTGAGAACCAAAGGAAGAGGGAGGCTGAGTAGGGTCAGCCACCATTTGAGTTTTTTGAGTGTGTTGGGTGGGAAAGGGCTCTTTGAGCACCGCCGGAGTCCCAGAGGTGCCTTTTAACAAACGACTAACTTCGGACCGCCTCGGGCAATCCTTGGTAAAGTGATCTTCATCGCAAATAAGACAAGGATATTTGGGTTTGCGTTTAGTGCCGTCCTCAGGTTGAGGTTTTGGGGTTTCCTGCTTAGGTTGTTCCGGCTTATTTTTCGCTTTCCCTTTTTTCTTCTCTTTCGAAGCCTTGTTTGCCGTATTAGATTGGACGGCATTAACCTCAGAAGTAACATTCGAACCAGGCGATGCCTGGGAAGGTTGTCCATTCGAAGCAGATGTTTTTTGCTTTGCAGGGTTCGTCGAATTTTTCTTTGAGGATGAATTAACCGAACCAATGATACCGTCAACAGTGGGTGTTGGCGGGGCTTTAGATGTTCCTTGTCTTGGGACATCAGGCAGATAATCATATAATGTACCTGACTGAGAATAAACCAAGTCAAGGTACTGAGCTCGAGCAATAGCTTGCTCTTCAGTGACACACGCCCCCATGGCGATATCCCGAGCTATCAGAGGCACGAACGAAGTCGTAAACCAATCGGTAAGAAGCTGGTCGGGAATCCAAAATTTGATCATACGTCTACGCCGTCTCCATTCGTGGATATGATCAGAGATATGCGTAGCCGTCGTTTGTCTTAAGGAAGTGAGGAGGTGCGTACCCGTTTCGTATCGAATGGGTAACTGGAAGTGAGTGAGAAATGCCATAGCCAAAGAATTGAAATCTTGAAAGGACCTGCGATGAAGTTCGATATACCACTTAGCGGCAGAGCCAGTGAGAGTCCTTTGAAAAAGGCGAAGCCGAATTGAATCGTCAAGCCATGAATTAGATGAACACCACAAATGATAGGTCATAACATGGGCTTGTGGGTCTTCATTGGCTTTACCATCAAATTTTGGACAGTCACCAGGTATTTTAGTTGGAACTGGAGGCCAATAAGGATTATGAAGAATAGGATCATTGGTTAATTTGGATACATCCGGTAATTCTAAAGTCGCTAAGAATGGTAATTGAGGATTGAAAGGCATCTGGGGCTGTTGGTAGGGTGGAGCACCAGGGTTCCAACCAGGTGGTGGTTGCCCCCATAGAGTTTGGCCGGAAGGATTTGGCCCCATAGTGGATTGGCCATAGGGATTTGTATAGTGCCCCCCAGCATAAGGATTACCAAATGATGCTGCAGGTGTGCCATATCGCTGTTGATAAGTTTGCGAGGGATTCGCTTGCGGTTGCTGGTAGTTCTGGTACGGGGCAAATGAAAATTGCCCTTGAGGTTGTTGGTAGCCATACGGTGGTGGGGCTCCAAATTGAGTTGGAGGACCAGGCTGGGTTGGATAAAAAGTTTGTGATTGAGACCCAGCCTGCATTTGAAGACCATATGGGTATTGGGGTCCCATGTGGGGCCACTGACCGGATTGAGCAATGCCAATAGACTGTCCTATAGGTTGGGCTATCTGGCCGGAAGGAAAACCTTGTTGATAGTGAGGTCGGCCAATCTGTCCAGAAGGTTGTACCTGCTGATACTGAGGTTGGCCTACCTGTTGGAACTGTTGTTGCGCAGTTGAAGGTTGGCCTAACAGACTAGATGGTTGAGGAGACTGGGCAGTTGGTTGGCCCAACTGTGTTTGAGGCTGACCAGCCTGCCCAGAGGGTTGTGAATACTGGACAGTAGGTTGACCAAGTGGTTGAGTAACTTGTCCAGACATTGGACTATACTGGACATTGGATTGGTTTGGGTTAATAGTTTGTTGACCACTTTGTCCAACGGGATAGCCCTGCTGGATACCAGGTTGGACTTGTTGAAAAGACGACTGACCTGAGTTACCAGAAGGTTGCATATAAGAAGAGGAAAAAGGAGCAGCGGTAACGAAAGGGTTTCCATGAAAGGATTGCCCTGGTTGGTCTTGAGGGGGTTGTACTGGAGATTGCGCAGATAAAACTTGACCACCATGGAAAGAGGTGGAGGTCCAATCAATTGACAACGGGACCGATACCTCAACAACCGGTTGAGATGACAAATATGGATCATATGGCTCCTGTATTGGGACATTTGTCATGGGGTCAAAGACTCCAAACAAAGAAGCTGAGGGACGACTGGAAATAGGAGTCGAAGAGGCTGCACACACCGTTGGAGCGGTTGTGATGGAGGTAACAGATAGACTGCGACTTGGTGGAGTAAAAGGCTCCGTAGTAGGAAAAGTGTGTGATGACCAAATGGGACCTGTGAACGGAGTTCCAGAAGGCGTAGCATCTCTTAAAGCTTTATAGCCCGGTGGTAAATTTGTAGTAGTAGGCGTACTACTAACATGTATAGGGTCTGTTGAGATGGGAATTTCACCGCTCGTTGCAACGGACTCATCGGTCGTTGTCGGGGACAAATCATCCATGTCGGACAAAACTGGTGGGACTGACCCACGAGGAGAAGGATGGTCCCAAAAAGGGATACCGTCCTCAAAAGGTTCCCACGTAGGGTTCCAATGAAACTGGTAAGTCTCGTCACCTGGGGCACGAGAACTAAGTGGTTGTATACTTAGAACCACAGGAAGACTCACCACCGGTGTTTCGGTAGAAGACGAAACTGGTAATTCTGCCAGGATGAAACTTGAGAAGTCTATCGAGATAACTCCTACTTCGAACTAACAGAAACGAAAGCTAATTGGGTAGATGTTATCGTGGCCAATAAATTTTAAGACACTGAACTTAACCTTTTCATTTTTTAAGAGTCGAGAAAAGGATAAAAGATGACTCTAGTCTCCTTCGAATATTTAATGAGCACGAAGTGACAAGACGCTCACAGGCACCTTTTCGTTTAGGGAGTTCGAAAAGGATCAAAAGTGACTGCTCTGGAATTCTAGGTAGAAGGTGTGCCAAACTTTTCACAAAACCATAGAATACTTTTTAGGGTACGAGTGGTCAATCTTCGTGAATGCTGTGTTCACTGCATTGTGAATCGTAGGGCGGCTGACACGACTTCCTATGGATAAAGGCTTTATTCCTATAGGGGTCTCCCAATATATACTCGACGGTACGTGGGAGCACAGTCCGTATTGGCACCTATCGTTTCACCATGGAGGAATCACCCAACCACTCGACGATAAACTACCAGGTTTAAAGACGCCGGAACATGTCTCTAACCTAGACCTCTAGAGTATTTGCGTTATGTTCCAATGCGTTGTTATGTTCATTGAGTTCATTTTAAAGTTTATCTTCGATTATGTTTCAGTTTTTGGTCCTACCGTATGTGATATCTCAAAAACTTCTTAAATGCAAACTACATGCCAAAATTATATCATTTGATTCGATGAATTCTATCTACAGGAGGGTTGAGATTTTTACACAAACGAAGTGATCACTCAACAAACAAAAAAGATCCTAATGCAGCTAATAACAAGAAACGAAATTTTTTCTTTTTCCTTTTAATAGCAACAAATAACAATAAATGCTAACTACTATGATGCAAAAGATTTTTTTTGTTTTTCTCTCCTTTAAGATGGCATGATGCATGTAAACAAATTTTAAGAGATATGCACAATCCAAGTTCACTCAATGAAATAGAACCAATTCTGAAACACCAAAATGAACCATGCAAGCAAGGAAAAACACAAAAGACTTTCACTGAACCATGTAATCTTAGTTCGAATGAAATCGAGTGAAATCCCAAGAGGCTAGAAGTGAAGCACTCAGAGTATAGAAGATCAAGCTTTAACAAATCACTGGATAAGTGCAGAACACAACCAACAAGCTGACTGGATAATCAAGAGACCGAAACTTCCCACAGAAGGCTAGACATGCAAAGTCACTAGATATCCTAGGGCTGAGACGAAAATCAATAGAAATAAGCAAACAACCGAGGGATAAAGGCTAAGACCAGTCAAGAAGAGGTTCAACACAGTTCCAGAGGCTGTAAGAGATATAAAAAGAGACTGAAAGAGCTTTCCACACACACAGAGGCAAAATTTACAGAGTTGGCGCGACTGTCAGCCTGCAACTTGCGCTACCACAGGATTGGCGCGAGTTGCTTTTGAGCAACATGCGCCAACTAGCGCGACTGTAAGAGAAATAACCGCGCCAATTAAGCTTGCCAACTAGAAAAATAAATGATACGACCTCAGGTCGGGTTGACAGTGCTCAAATGGGTCAAACAGTAAAGAATAAACTCAAAACTGACTCAGGAAGCTCATTCACTCAAGCAAGCAGAAGAAAATTAACATGCAAGACAAAAACCAACTAGCTTCTCCCCAGTGGAGTCGCCAAATTGTTGGTCAGGTAAATCCCCTCTGCGGACAGAGGTGATCCCACTAGCCTATAACAGAACTAGCCACAATCAAACCACGATGCTACGCAAGTTCCTAGTTATGCATCAAAGGTGAATCAAGAAGACCAACCTGGAGTCCAACGCTATGATTGAAGCAGAGTTGATATCCCCGCTCCCTCGCTCCAACAGATCACAAACGAACACCTGCACATGCAAAGGAAGAGACAGATACCAACATAAAAACTACCAAGGCACAACTATATTTCAGTCAGAAAGGAAATAAATCAACACATCACCATAATAGACAATGAGATTGGAACTATAATAGCAGTCGCTCATCAATTAATAATAAACAGGAAAAGTTACAACCATTGTTCTGACGTTGACCCTTCTCCTGGCTGGGTGAGTAACTATATGTGTCTTGCAATGCATCTCCTCTCCGGCAGCATAACCTCTCTAGCACTCACTAGCATTCCTCCAAGAACTCAAGAACTCAACATCTAACACTCCATGACCAATGATTATCACTACTATCACTAGCTTGTCCAATGCATAATGACAAGCTTATATAGATGAAGAAAGGAGGAGGATACGATGAACCGGGACACCTTTTGTGGATTAACATTATCCCCAAAAGCCATTAAAGATGGGGATAGGATAGAGCTCGACATAAAGCTGATTTTTTATCCTCAGAAAAGCTCCATGTAATGAAGGAAACAACAGTCGGACGTGCGTTAAGGCAAAAAGCATGTCTAAACTTGGTTGGCGCGACTATTGCTCTAAGACAGAGCGCCAATGGTCGCGCCCTCTTTTGAGGATTTCCATGATTGGCGCGGGTAAGATACTGTGGACTTGCGCCAATGGAAAAAGATCACTTTTCAGGGATAATCTGCAGAAGGTGTCTTCAGGGAACATGAAGTACATACTCAGGGGAACATAATGCAAGTGTTTTTAGACTTTGTCACTTCTTATAACTCCCGGGATGAGTCCTCCAAGGTACGACAAGAGGAGTAACAGGGATGGTGACAAATTACTGTGTAACACATACACACACACATATATATACATGTCGAAGCATTCATAAACCCCAATCCATTAACTCTGGATTATAACATAACCATAGTTCCTTTGATCGGATTTACAATATACCATGGGCAAAAAACCATCATGCCCAAAACCATGTGAAAAACCCATGCAAAAAACCATAGGTAGGTCCACCCACCTAATATTTTCAAAAAAAAAATCCCAAGAGGGTTACTGCCCCCCTGCAAACCCCCTGACAGGAGGGTCTGCCACTCCCCAAGTGACTCCCTCCCCGGCGCGTGGGGCTAGTCGTGGAAAGAATATAACACACCCCCAACAAGATCAAGTGTGAGTATCTTCTATGTTGGTCACGTTGAAAATATGTTGGCATTGATGTCAAAGGAGTGACACATCTCAGGTTACGACAAAGCAGATTGGTGAACAAGTGTGTTTAAAGGAGTAGATACTTTGGAGCCATTTTCATTATAGAGGAATGGATTCGTTGCACTTGGAAATGCAATAGATGGATAATGATTAGAAAGAGTTTTTCAATGGTATATTGAAGTCTCAAAATGGATTCCTCGATCAAAAGATATAGATGACTAAATTTAAAAGGACAAAAGTCAATATTTTGGTGTTTGGCCATGAGGTTCATAGATAAGTCAACATACAAGTGGCAAGGCAACCATGTACGCGCGTAGGTGGACCAATGAACAACCTGAGGGGGGATAACATGTTTTAGCAATGTAACGGAAGAACAAGGGACACCACTTGACACGTAATCTCGACGGTCCATCCGAGGGAGCTTGATGATTTATTATCGGGGAGATGGAAAGTTCTTGTTAAGTGCAACAAAATTCCCATCCTGGCCTTTTAAAATTTTATAAAGACACTAGTGAAAGATAAAATGCCTCAGACCCCTTCGTCACCATACCCATGAGGACACATGGCACGATTTCATTGGACAAAGGACACAGTGGCAACATGATGTCAGCATGTCAGGGCACCAATAGGGACATGACATGTGCCATGTAGATTTGGCATTTTTGGGTGGCCAAGTGAGCTGAAAATGGGTGACACATGGCATAATGAAAGCATGACACGTGGCAGATAAGTGCATGTGGTAGACACGTCAACGGGGCATGACACATCACCACGGCGAGTTAACCACGACGGTTTCCAAACGAGCTTCAAGTTTAATCACTGAGGTGACAGGGAGTCCGGAGGTGGTGGCATATAGGTTAGCGCATAAGGTGGCATAAGCAGATCAATCAACAGATGACCCTACTAGACATGTAATCCTGGAGGATTGACCCTTAACAATCTTTATTGCAACACCAAGTTTTATTTCTAGTGAAATAAGGTCGGGGGCTAAATACGCAATCTAGAACGAGGTTTTGTGCTTGATAGGTGACCAAGGGTGCATGTGTTTAACGCTGAAGTCTGCTAAAGAGTTGATGTAAAGCACGTAGGCCTTCAGGGTTTAAGAAATGACTTAGGCTATGAGGTCTTAGCACAAAAGCGTTATGGGTATAAGTTCAAACGTATGAATGAGTTGGCGGCGAAATTTGGTGGATTCCACCAAAACTTGAAGTATGCCAAAAACTGGAATAACAGCACATGAACAAGTTGATATCTATTTGGCGGCATGGACAAACTTATCATAGTATTTGGTAATTTTGGCCAACTTGAATAGTTCACCAGTTTTGGAAATGCGGATAGAACCTCATCTAAACCCTGAAAAAATACAGAATTGAGGAAATTAGTAGTTAAACTCAGTGTCTCACCTTAGAACAAGCAGATCAAAGTATGAAGACTTCATGAACACATCATGAAGACTTAGCAAAAGTAGTATATAAACAAAATTAAGGATTCATGCACGGTGAAGAGCTGAACTTAACTAAAGTTAAAAATATCATCCCAAATTCTTTAGGAGCATAATTGAATTAGCAAGAAGGTGGTTATTGTGGTTGTTTCTATTGTTGGTGTGTGTCAGTGAATTGATCAGAGATCAAAGAAGGTGTTGAAGGTGATTTGTAGTGATTGTAAGAGGTGAGATTGTTTTGTTTTATGAGAAAGAGGCCTTCATGATTTGAATTTGAAAATGGAATGACAAATGAATTAAGGAGGTTAGGAACGTGGCAACTTGCAAATCAAGGGTAGTAGCTCCTTTCAATGATAGCTGATAAATCAGGGGTAACAACTCCTTTCAGTGGTAGGTGATAAAACCAAGAGTAATAGCTCCTTTCAGTGGAAGCTGATAAATTAGGGAGTAATAGCTTCATTTTGGTAGATGCCAGAGAGCATTGTAAAAGCAAGTTGAAGATTTCCTTTGTGAATGTAATTGAATAAAAGGATTGAAGAATCTATGTTGTTAATATGTGCTTTTGATGTTGAATCTTGTGATGCTTATATGCATGGTTTCTGAGGTGTTTATGGTTGTGTTAGTATTTCTTGATTTGTGAAATGAAATTTTCAAGATTCTCAAACTATTGATTCAGTACTATCCTGATTTCTAACAAGTAATGCTACAAGTTTAACTGTGTGAGAAGTGGAGGCAAATACAACATACACTAGACTCAATATTGAATAAATGACGACAATTTATTTTCTTTCTTGCTTGGATTTCTCATTTGTGCATCCTTTTAGTTGGAGTAACAAGGCTTTGAACCTTGTGAAGAAATCTTGAATGTTTTCGAAAATTCTTGGATCTAATCACTTGAGCTCATTTTTAAATCTCTGATCCACATTTCATCCTACTTCCCCAAGGGAGTCTTGAAAGTGGTCCAAAATTCATTTGGAATGGAGCATGCTTCAACATGAAACATTAATGCTAGAGAAATTTATAAGTATAAGAAATTGAAGGTCCCTTCCATGCGGTTGAAATATTTGAATTTTTCAATTATAGAACTTAATTCATTTTTCAAAATATTTATTACCATTTTTTAATTAATTTTTAATGGACTATATATCCAATAGTTAATAGTTTATTTTTGTATTTTTTAATTTCTCATTTTCAATTTATTTTTTTATTATGTCAATAACCTTGTCTATGTTGAAAAGAGAGAGTTAGATTTTAAGTATTTTTATAAATATTAAGTATATTTTCCAGATTTAGTAAAAAATAATACTTTTAGTCATTAATTAAGTTATTTTTATTTTATAAATAGAGATTTTTTTTAAGAGAATATTAGATTTTAGAGTAATTGTTTCGTAAATATTATATGTATTTTCCAAATTTAATAAAAACTAATATTTTTAGTCATTAATTAAGTTATTTTTTTTTTTTAAATAAATATTTATAATTATTTACATTTTTAATTTTTTTTAATCATATAAATAACTTTCATATCCAATTTTTAAAATTTTCCACAATTATTTATATTGATATCCTAAATCTATAAACATTTACCAACCCTTTAATTCATATAATTAACTTAATTATAATATTTTTATTTCTTTTAAAAATCAATATTCTATTTTATTTTAAAAATATATCTAATCCAATAGCATATACCTTTTCCGGTTTAAGAATAACTCACATTTAAAAAGTAACATCATAATGTAAGGGGTTTGTGTTTTATCAACTAATTATTTTCCTAACAACCTCTTTAAAATTTTCTTAATTGTCTTTAAAGATTTTTGAAATTCTGACACTCTCGCGACAACTATAGAAAATTATTGGTATAAATTTCCAACTCAAATGTTTAACTTTTTTGCATTCATTGCACATAGTATAAAAGGTTGTCGTATTATCTACATAGAAGTTAGAATTATGATTAAATCATTTTTAAAAGGAGTTATATCCAATTTATCACTATTAAATATGTTGATGGATATGTCTTTATGTTAGTTATCGTTATCTTTATTTTTTATATTAAATTTTATTTTGGATAGGTGCAAAGTTTATTTAAAACATTAAAATGCTTATAAGTACTTTGATACCTTTTATGCTTTGTTAACAACAATGACATCATTAACTTAAATTAATATTAAGAGAAAAATATGAAGTCACTTTATTTTCTTTTATTTAATTTTTAATGACATTGATTTTTTAGTTATTTTTAATTCTTGATTTTATGAAATAGTTAAATTATTTTATATCGTGATTAATTTAAATAAAATAGTTAAATTATTTTATATTTTGATTAATTTAAAATTTAGCGTTGTATTTTTTAATAAGTTCATAATTTTTGTTTGGTTTAAAATGAGTTTTTGAAAAAGATTTCTAATACTTGAGTTGAGTATATTTAATAACTTAAACTTATGATTACAAGAAATTTATGTCATATTTATGATAAATTTGACTAGAAGAGAATTAAAATGGAGAATATTTAGACTAGGCCTTTATAAGTAATAGTTGTGTTATGAATCTTCTACCTTATGGTCTTTTTCTAGACAATATTTTGGACAATTTTGTTTTATATCAAACAATGATTGCTAGAATTAATGTTTACATTAGTAGATTTAGTTTGGGTTTGTTGGAGGGCATTGAGATATTTTTCCAACCACAATATCCAAGTTTGGAACTAGTTGCAGAGTTGCATCGCACTCCAAATATATAAATATATTGTCCTGATGATGAGTGACACCTGCTGGCTTGAGACGTTGACTAACAAATTTTAATGTGATGGACCTGGAAATATTAGATCAAATTTTCTCTACTTATAGAAGCCTTTACTCTGATATATATATTGTATTTGAGTAGTTTGAATATATGAATAGTTTTATGTTGTGCAAACAAAATTCTTTGTTAGTATCATAGCTTAGCTCTAGGCATAACTCTCTTATGGAAGGGCCCAAGAATGCTAAAGAATATGTGGGTATAATAGTTTATGGTGTGTTTTAGTGTGAGATTGTATGTGTGTTTTGTGTGGGACTTGAAGTTGCATAGAGTTTGTGCTTAGAGAACATGAGTTGTCCACATCATCTAGCTTGTGACGAAAATGATTGGCTTCCTAAAGTGGTTATTTCCACAAAATTTCTATTTCCACTGGATCTTGTATTTAGTTTTGGAAGAAGCATGAGAGGCAAGCCATCTCGAACATCCTCCCTTGATATCAAAGATGGTAGCTTTGGATTTAACTCCCTTAAGGGAGGGCCTAGGAATAAGAGAGAAATGTGAGAGTAATTTGTTGTAGGAATAGGTTAGCGTAACTGTGTAAGAATTTCCTTTTCTCTGTCAATAATTTTTATGCAAATATTATTTTGCAACAGAACTTGGCTATGATGGCAGTGAAGAAACCCATGTAAAACTCGCATATGTGAACCAGGGGTTCAGGAGATGGAAGATCCTGTGATTTGTAGTATTACCGGTCGGTCAACTATGCCATGAAAGCCTCCAATGGCTCATGCATTTTTTGCATGAGGTCAAATATCAAGGACAACATGTCGTGAGAGATGTTATTCATTTTTTAGTGGCCCATCAATAGAGGAGACTTTGGGATAGATAAATCTTGAAAATAGACAGGGAGATCAACAAATTATTTCCCTCGTGGTCAAAAAATTTTGTGGTTTGAAGGGACATGATATCATGGGAATTTCGTAGTGGGAACCACCCATGGTAGGGTGAATCAGTATTATCAAGTCAATAATATTTCATTTCCATACTCAGATTCATATACGCTTCTTCAGTTAATGGAACTTGCGCGTATACGCAACTTTTCTTAAGGCAACTAGCGTATATCCTACAAACTTATGATTCAGTTAATTTTTCATATGTTGATCTTTAATCAATGCATTAGAACCATATAAACAGTGCCCAGGTGCAATAAAACAGAACAGACAATCACACACACATGAACACGAGATATAAGGTGGAAACCCAATGTGGGTGAAAACCACCTGCTGCAATCGTCTCTATCTTCTTTTTAATAAGAAAATCCTTTTTATAATTTTTGTATTGGTGCAGTCTTATACTAGTACGCATGCTTCTACCTGTAGAAGGCTACAACCTTCTCTCGTTCTCCAGTTTCTCTTGGAAAGGGAGCTACAACACCCTAGCTCTTGTATTAGGTGATATGATTACTAGGACGTAGGTGTCGGCCTACAGAAGGCTACAACCTTCTCTTTTCTTCCAGGGACCACGTTTCATAAATTTTCAGACTGGATCCATCAATAACATCATTCAAACATCAAATACATCTGCATCAATCAATCTCCTTTGCACCAACCACAACTGAATCAATCAATCACTTTTCAAAATGCTGTAACCAGAATACAGTAACCAGAAATAGTAACAAGAACCCAGAACACTGTAATAGCAAACAGAAGTAGCTAAAACATATTTTATGAGGTATACGCTACTTCACTGTGTCGAACCTGCGTACATACGCTGTTTTCTCAAGGCGAACTTGCGTACAGATCTGCAAATCAAATTTAAGATGTATACGTCGTTTTGATATGCAGAACCAGTGTGTATACGCGCCTTTGCTAAAGTGAACCTGCGTACAGATCTGTAAATGATGATTTAAACTTTACAACAATTCCAGACAACAGTTATACCCAAATCATCATACAACATGCGCCAATTATTCAGAGAAAAGAACAAAACCACACAAAGATACTTCTCTTCAAGCCTTAAGATCTTGACCCATTATTAGATCTTATCCTTCATCTAGCACTAAGGTCCATCCTTGATTCAGATCCAGCTGTGCACATAACCCAATAACCTGTATTCTATATCTTTCTCTTCATTAGATATTCAATTCATGAGTGCCTTTGCCTAATGATCTTCTCCTCCTTTTATAGTCTTAGGCCTTACTCAATACCATGGACCAAAACCACTTAGAACCAATACCTTGGACCAAATACCTGGGGTCAACACTTCGGACAGGATACCTTGGACCAATACCATGGATCAAAATACCATGGACCAAATACCATGGACCAAAACTAAGTTTTCCAACATGTACGCGCCTTTCCTTCCGTGAAAGTGCGTGTGTACGCTATACGCGCCTTTTGGTCTGCGAACTCGCGTGTACACACAGCTTGGTCAATGGAGAACCTGCGTATACCTCTTTTTCTTCATTCTGTGAGTTTGAACTGTGATCTGTCATCTGAGTGAGTTGCCATCAAGGACAACACCTGTGTCATAGTGCCAAATCTGTGTCATAATGCCAACAGTAGGAATAGGTTAGCGTAAGTATGTAAGAATTTCCTTTTTTTTCTGTGAATAATTTTTATGCAAATATTATTTTGCAACAGAACTTGGCTGTGATGGCAGTGAAGAAACCCATGTAAAAATCGCATATGCGAACTAGGTGTTTAGGAGATGGAAGATCCTGTGATTCGTAGTATTACTGGTCGGTCAACTATGCCATGAAAGCCTCCAATGGCTCATGCATTTTCTACATGAGGTCAAATATCAAGGACATGTCGTGAGAGATGTTATTCATGTTTTAGTGGCCCGTCAATAGAGGAGACTTTGGGACAGATAAATCTTGAAAATAGACAGGGAGATCAACAATTTCTTTCTCTCGTGGTAAAAAATTTGGTGGTTTGAAGGGACATGATATCATGGGAATTTTGTAGTGGGAACCACCCGTGGCATAGCTTAATTACATAAGGAATACTGCCATATGATCAGTTGGATTCGTTCTTCTTTTAAAAGTAGAAAGGAATTATTTAATAACAAGGAGAACCTTCAGGAGTGGCCAAGATTAGGCACAAGGGTTTCGTCATCAGCCAAAGATCCTATTGGGAGAACTTCACTAAATCATGGTGTTGGAGGTTCTCAAAATAATGTCCCCAAGATCTGTGTTGACTGCAAGACAACCAAGATGCCTCTTTGGAGAAGTGGTCCATAAGGTCCCAAGTCTTTGTGTAGTGTTTGGAGGATTCTATATAGAAAGGCTAAGCCATCCCTCTCTGCATTTGGGAACAATAATCACATTGCAACAAAAGCTTGTAATTCCACATGCCCTAATTTAACATAAACTAGATGGCAATTGAGAAGAAAGGGAAGAAAGTTTAATGTGCATTTCAAGAGACGAAGAAGACTATCAATATCATCATTGACAAAGCTCTCTCTGAGTCCCATATGAAAGCTAATGATTCCCATTCTACCTTTCAAAATTAGGGGACTGATGGGACTCAATTTTGATGTCACTTTCGCAGAGGCCATGGAGAAAATGAGCAACTTTGGGTTTTGTTGTGATGAGTTTTATTGGATTTTTTATTAAGTTATTTGTTTTCCTTTTTTTATACATAAGTTAGTGTGTAAAATTATATGATGAAGAATCATAGAACAAAGTAGAATAATTTTAATTAGTAGTTGTTGACATTATTTGGTGCCACAAGTACACATTACTGTTTTAATTGTGTTTATAATCTGTTATAAGCTAGTGGTGCTTGTTATTCTTCGATGCTTTAAGAACATTGGTTACAGGTTATTATTATGTGTTTGTAAGCTTGTGTACATGAAAAAGGTCAAGTTGTATAGGTGATTGCTACATGCATTCTGTAATTAAACCACTTACCTATATAACTGTTAATATTATAGTTTGTCGCATTTTGACAAATGGAAGTATGTTAATAGAATGATTCAATATCTTGACTATTTTTTGGGGTATGCCAAGAATCGTCTATCCTACAAAGACGTCAATGATGGTAAGAAACAATGTATCTTAAATGGATCAAGTGGTGGCTTGAAGTTGGTGGTGAAGAAAGAGTTAGTCTATGATATTACATAGTGGAAAGAAGTGCCTAGGAGGACTAGACTAAGGAAAGATCTAAGTGAATTATGTTTATGTGATTTCAGGATTGTTCCTTGCAATGTAAGCATTAAGGGACGGTGTTAGGATTAGTGCTTACATTTGTAAATTTAATATGGGTTCACTGGAGGGTGTTAAGATATTATTTCAACCATAATGTGGATCTCGCTCCAACTATATAAGTGTATTGTATTTGGGTAGTTTGAATATATGTAAGAGTTTTATGGTGTGCAAATAAAAGTCTTTGTGAGATTTATTGGAATGAGAAGTTTGAGTTGTTAAAACTTAAATATATATAATCCAACTGTTGCACGCTTTGCATGGTTTTTCATGGTAGTGAATCCATTCATATATTCAAAAAACACATTCTAAAGAATTAAAAACGATGAAGTTACCAAAAATTGTATCATCAAATTCATATAAAAAAGAAGAAAACAAAATGTAAAATAGTTAAATTTGGCCAATTAACTAATTTAAAGCCATAGTTTAAATCTTCAACATTTTGTTTATTTTCTATGCAGTTTCTCCAATCAGTTTTGTCCGAATTTATTAGAGATTTGTTAAAATCACAAATTCAAATTATTAAATATTAATTTTTTTTAATTAATTAAACTGCATTATTTATAATTTATAAATATATAATAAATATATAAACTTAATAATAACTAGAATGTTTTATTCATTTCAGTCCTATATGGAAAGATTTATGGATGACTGATAATTATGACTTTATTGGATTTATTAGTTTATTAAGAAAGTTCCATATATATCACTAAATTTTTTCATTATAAAATATGTTGTCCAATGGTTTATATTTTGACGGATTATAGCATTTTACAATTCCATGAATTACCTGCTCTGAGTGTTACTAGCATCCCAGCTTAATGATTTTTTTGTTGTTGAAGATATGATAACATTACTGAATATGGTTTGAAGATTTCTGTGGTATGGTTTTTGAGAGATTGAATTCGGATATTCCACAGTATTTATTTCGACAAATAAAAAATGAACATTCTGGAATATCCGAATTCAATCTCTTAACATCACTGATTGTTTACAATTTTTTATTTTTTTTATTTAAATTTAGAACTTTGAGATGCAATATGTTTCCGCCTTCTCCCTATACTATGGAATTATGAATATGCTGAATATATGTTTTATTTTGTGAGAAGCATGACAACAATTTTAGGAAAATACCGAATGTTCCAAGAAGCCACTGAAACATCTGGTCCAACGTCGCTTCAAAACGTAAAGGTACGCTTTACTGAACCAATTCCTTTGGAGAATAAATATTTTTATTTTTCGAAAAAATAGATGCTCATTACAGTGATATATTGCTTAAACATTTAAGCTATTTTAATTAGAAATAAAGCATATGTTATGCACTAGCAAAAACGAATTTTGTGCAGAAGTTAGATTTATTAATATAGTAAGTAAAAGTAATATTATTATTATTTTTTTTTAATTAATTAGCGTAGTTTTTTTAATCCAAATGTATGTATGTATGTATGTATGTATGTATGTATGTATGTATGTATGTATGTATGTATGTATGTATGTATAAATAATAGATAAATAAGTATATAAATAGAAGTGTAAGTTGTAATATATTTTTTATTTTATATTTTTAAGAGATAAATAAATATATAAATAGAAGTGTAAGTTGCAATATAGTAATAAAAGGAAGAAGAAAGGGATAACAACAACAACTATTTTCTTTTTGGATGGGGAGTCCATTAGTGGGGGGGGTGACCACATGATTGTCATTTTACTTTGGATGTATGTCTAAGGCCTTCATCGCTTATTAGTATTATAGTGGTGAATGTCAGGAGGACTGATGCTTCTAGAGGTAGTATGAACTCTTTCCTAGCCAATGCAAATATGATAACCATTTTAAGGGAATTATGAGATAGTACTACAGGGATTGGATTTATAGAGCCCTAAATGGTAAGTGTAGAAATTTATGGGGTAGTACCAAATGATGCTCCCATTATGAATTTTATTAGAATTAGGGACTTGGATATACAAGGGTGGTAGGAGGCATTCTACTAATTTGAAAATTTTCAATAATAAAAAGTGGCCTCCCTAGAATCAATGTGTTACTGACCTCCCGATCTCTTCGAGGAATAAGGTATTAGGTTTCCTTCTTCTTTTCCTCTTAATCTACACTTTTCATAGTGTCTAGTTTGAGCGTTATAGGAAGGTTATTGACCTTTTATATGCTTCTCAAGGGTTAGGTGACCTACTTTGGATATGTGTGATTTCCTCTATGTTTAAAGTTTTGGGTCTTGGTGTTTGGGTTAAGTTTCCAAACTCGTACTAATTTTGTTTGTCCTTTCATATGGGGATTGGCTTCCCATGCTACTTAGTCGTTTCTTTCAAGGTAGGGGAAAAGGAAAGGGAAAAATGTTAGTGTTTTTTCTAAGAATGCCTTAGGGTCTAGGGATTTGAGGCATAAGACTAGAGTAGAGAAAGAGGCTAGGGGGGTAGAGAAGCTCTTCCATGAGTGGAGTCCTGATTTGACTAAGACTAAAATAGAAGAATTGGAAAAAAGGGTTCAGGGAAAAAGGAAGTCTTTGAGTGAAGAACAAGTTCTAAAGGGAATTGGATGGGTGGGTTAAGGGCTTGGTTCACTCTAGAACCCAAGAGAAAATGGTTGTTTTTAGGAAAGTAGAGACTTATTGACTAGTCAAAATTCTCAAAACATAGGCATTTGTAGAAAAAGAGGAGAAGCTTTTGGATTTTCTCCACACAATTATGATCTTTGAAGAAATGTTTGAAGTCATCTATAAAATTGTCTTTGCGATAGTTATGAAATTGGAGGGAACAAAAGCTAACCCCATTAATCTTGAGGATTGCATGAAACCTTTTAGATATAGGAAGCATGAATAAGGGGAGCAAAAGGAGCCACTAGACTAGCCCAATGATGCTCGGGCCTTACCACTCATAGTTTGAAGCCTAATTTGTCTATTTTTATCAGTAGTTTCTATGCACAAAAATAAGAATTTATGTTATATGTTGTTATATAATGTATATAGGCTCATAGAACAATTTATCTAAAGTTCATTTAGAAATACTTTGATATCCCATCAATGGAGAACCTAGTTTCTACTTAACCAGGCCTCCACCCAAGACTAAAATAGTCTCTTTCCTATATATAATGTGAAGTAATCCATGGATGTTTTAACTTAAAAAAAATACAAACATTATCATCATCATAATCATCAATATTATCACAAAATTTAAAGTCATAGTTTAAATAGATGTCGAATTGTGTAGGACCTTTTTGTTTGTTAAATAAAGGACAATAAATGAGATAACCTCCTTAGTTTACAACATGTACATACCTTTTATCCATTCAAATTTAACCTTCAGAAGTTTGGAAACTTAATTAGCAATGGTAGTATAATGCCACCCCATTTTTACTTTCCCCATAAATCTTATTTAATGTTTTTCATAATTTTAAATAAGAATTTATGTAAACTTTACATATTAGATCAAATGTGAATTAAGGTAATATAATTATAAGTAAATTTGTAATTTAAGTAGTGTGGCCAACCTTATTGTTGTCAATAATTATATTGTAGATTACTTGGATAATTTTATGTAAGTACTTGTTTCAAAGAATTATTAAAATTATATAAAGCATTTATGAAAGCATCATTTAAACTTCAATATGGATATTAACCAATGAATATTATTGACTCAAAAAGCTTAAAGCATTAAAAAATAAAACAATACAAAAATATCATACTATATAATTACAAATCTTGGCGATTCAAGTAGCGAAATCAGTTTCCATTAAGAGCTTTGATATTAAAGATTATTTAGCAATTTGGGTCAACATTGAATCATAAATGTTCCTAGAATAGACATAGAAAAGAATAACAATAGAACTATATGTATTATCTATGTATTCAATACAAGAGGATGTTAGCTATACATAACATACCTAACCCACTAAGCATCATTAAGGAGGTGGGTAATCAAAATATTCATCTTAAAAATAGATCAAAAACTACTTTTCAACTCACAATTATATTTTTATAACAAAGAGCTTCCCAAAAATTATAATTTTGCTTAAATATGAATATGAGGTGGAAAGTTATGACCTCTAAAGATTATTAGGCTTTCTTTCTCTTTCTACCACATCATCATCCACGCTCTCAATAGGTCAACATGTCCTACATGACATCCATACCTTGCCCATTAGACATGGTATGGTCCTCTCTTGGTGTCCATGCATAATGAGGTAGAAACTCTTTGTTTTTGCATACCATCACTCTCGTACATATTTTTCTTCATCACTAATACACCTTTTCCCTCATTAGTGATTTCCAAGATTCCTTCCTTATCGGCAATTTTCACGGTTCTTTCCTCATTGGAGGTCTCCGAGTTTGTTTCTTTATCAATGATTTCAAAGATTCTTGGTCTTCTCTAAAACTATTTAATGTAAAGGAGAGTCAACCTCATATAGTATATAAATACACCCTACATTTTTATAGAGTTGGCACCCCTCTTTCTCCCTCACAAGTGACAAGTTTTAATTGTAGATAATTTTTTTTTCCATTCATCACAAGAATTCCTTAGATTATACTATATAGTAAAATAAAAGACTAAGGTAATGGTTCGATTGGAAACAAAAGGAAATTTATCCATTCCATATTTACCATTCATTAAGATGATGCAAGTAAAAGGTAAGTTTTTTGAAGAAAGACACATAAAATATGGAGCAAGAAATTTAAATGATTTCATGCCATTCATATCATAAGGATGTATACTAGACACGTACTCGAGACTTCATGCTTTCTTAGTTAGAAATCCAAACAAATGAGGCCCAAAACAACTCTTTGTCAAATTTTAAAAGAATAATACAAATTGGTTGTCCAAGATCAAATATGATGTGCACAAAACAACACTATGTAATATTCATGATTATTAAATGGTAAAATAATGAAATGAATTTGTCCTATTGGATTGAGATGGGGCTCCTCTGGTCCATATATATAGTAAACAAATACAACCTAGAAGACGGAAGGAAGAGAAACAAGGATCAACCTTACATTAAAAAAAATCAAACAATAAGGCTAGATGATCAAGTAGGCTAAGAAGAAATACAAAAGGGAAATGGTTCAAAAGGATATATACTCACAAAAATGAAAGTGGAAATTCATGGATGGAGTCTCCTCTCTACTTATCACTGAACATATTAAATTATGCATGTAGAATAGTATCCCAAACTAATATCAAGAAGAAATGAATATTCCCGTAAAATTTTCATCCTTGACAAGCTTAATATGGTTGGTACCATAAAGTCTTAGGTCCATTACACCATGTCTACCCTCAACCTAGATGGGATATTAGGGTAACCTCATCCCATGTCTAGAAATCCTAGTGGTTTCCACTTTGTCATGGATTTGCCTTTGAGGGTCCCAAAAGAGACTTGACAAATTTTGAAATTGCTTTTGCTTCTCACTCAAGTAGAGGGGTAGAAGATGAAGTGATAATGAGATGTTTTGCTCTATCCTTAAGTGGGTATGCTAAGGAATGGTTTCAAACTCTCTCAGAAAAGTATAGACTCATGGGCTGATTTCATAAATGTCTTGTCATTTAGATGGATTGAGGAAAGATGCATCATGGATCTATACAAACATTTCCTCTTAGTAAAAAAATAAGCATTCGAGGGTATTATGGAATTCAACTAAAGGTTTAATTATTTAATATCCATAATACCTAAAAATATGAAACGTTTTGATGAACTAATCCTCTCCACATACCTTCGGGAATTTGAGGGATAAGTATCATAACACCTTATGAATAAAGATCCTGTAACAATTACGCAAGCCTAGGATAGTGTTATCAAAATACATGACAATATGACGCCTAAGCTTCTTGAGCCTCAAATGATTTTTGTTTCCTCAAGTGACTTTAACATAGATGTCAAACGCATATTTGTAGAATTTATGCCCATTTTGATGAACCATTATAAAGCCATTGCTACCTAGATTAAAAAATTTGAAGAAGATAAAAATGAGCATCAAATTCCTGATGAGCATCTTGAGAGTTGGGATGTATAGGAATATAATGAGTTGATTCTCCTATTATTTTATACACCCAAAAATTTGATGAAGGGAACCTCCCATTATTCATAACCCTTGAAGTTAATGGCTTCTTGTTATACAAGTTCATGCTTGGTTTAGGGGCTTTGACTAATATAATTCCCCGAGAAATCATGAAAGAATTAAAATTGGATGTTACAAGGTCGTATAGAAATTTATGTGGAACTGGAATAAGGGTTGTTGAAGTGTGTGGGATAATAGAAAATGTATATACTTTTTTACATGGACATCCTGAAAGGAAAATATCTATGAATGCTATTATGATTAATATTCCTGATGTATGGGGGATGTTGTTGTCTAGGGAGTGGGAAACCAACCTAGGGGACACAAACCAAATGGACATGTCATATGTATAGGTCCCTATGGGAGAGAAATCCTATACCCTATTTTTTAGGCAACCCTGAACTTGGCCTTTAGTAGAACAACAATGTGTTATTCTCAATATATACCAAGAAGAATACTGTGGGTGTGGGGATTGGAGGATATTAGCTAAGGCAAACTCACCTAAGCAGGATGTGGACAAGATTTGCGGCTTGCTCTACGTACGGCTCAGGGGTAGGGATAGTCTTGATTTCTCCTTCTAATAGGCCCTTAATTTCAGTATTAGGCCCTTAATTTTGTATTTGATCTCAGTGGTATGGTGAATACCTTGGTGAAAGTGCAACAATGATGTTGTAGCAATAAAGATCTCAATAGTGCAGCAATAAAGATGATATAAATAGTGACAAGGAAGAATAATGGTGTCTTGGTCTTGGAGTGGGAGAGAGGGTCAAGTGTCAAGGTCTTGGTGTTCGTCAATTGGAATCTCTATAAGAAGAATTACGTGCGGGTTTTCTTCTCCAAGAGGGAGAGGGTTTGGCCTTGGAAGAATGCCAACTTCTTGAGTTCTTGTCTCTTTGTTTTGATATCAAGTTGATGAAGTAAAAATACACACTAATAATAAGAAGAAGATCAAGATAAGTTAAATTATAAAAAGCACTTCACAAATTGTTATCAAGTCTAGAAGAATCTTACTAATGCTAACTATCCTAGATTCTTCAACATGGTATCAGAGCTAAGGTCCTGAAGTCAAATAAAGGGAAGAAAAAGAGACATACAAGGATCTGTCTTTAAGGACATCAAAGCATGTTGAAAGGATTAAAGGAGCAAGTATACAACAAGCAGGTCTACAGTAGTCATGGAGTATCAACTTCAGTAATTACAGTCATGCACTCAACTCATGCATGGGTTGATGGAGTATATCAGTGATCCTCTCTTCTTTATCACTAAACCTTCTCCATGCCATAAAAGATAGCCTCATGTGTGTGTGTGTCTATATACATATATATAGATATATATAGATATATATTGCAAAACTAATCTAAGGAATACCTCACAATCCATGATTACATCACTCTCTCAATATAGTTATTGCATCAAGGCAGTTTCGGTGGTGAGATTGTCCACCTATACAATGTCACCCACAATTTAGTTATGTTAGTGATTGAAAAGTTTGGGCTCTCAATACATTGCCTCTCTACACAATGCACATAGACATCATTGCATAATGCCATATCAATATACTTGTCACAGTCTCAAATTATTTCTATGATTATGATCTCAATAGCATGGTTCTCGGACCAGAACATAGTATCACGAACATGTCAACAATATGTTGACATCAAAAGTACCTTAAAATGACTTGGGAAGGTCGTGAAGTAGTCCCGGTGATGTCAAGACCACTAATGTCATGGTACTAGAAGGCCTCCAAGGAAGTCATGATGAAAGGATACTAATGATGGGAAGCTTAAGCAAAAGAAGCATCAAGGTGAAGATCTCCTCTTCACACACAAAGTAAGTATCTTTCAATTTTATAATTAGATTTGGTTAAATGATGTCATGATTGCAAGGGATTTATAAATTGGTTAGATAATCAAAAGTCCTTGCATAGAATAAGGAGGATTGTCATAATTTTCATAGCAAAGAGAAATCATTGATATCTATGAAAAGGTCTATGAAGGTCAAGGAGTGTTTGAATCCATAAAGGTCTATGAAGGTGAAGCATTGTTTGAATCCATAAAGAGATTCATAGGATTCATATGATGTCACTCAAAAGTCCTCTCATACCTAAATAGCAGAAGAGGAGACATAAAGAAAGATATATGAAATGCTAGATATACTCTTGGAAATTAAAAGGTGGTCACTTAGACCTATACAATAGTAAAGGTATCAAAGAATGAAGCAATAAATTCAAGAAGAAAGATGAAGGTAGTCATCATTGATGAGCAAGGTAACAAATATTGATGAACAAAGAAGGTTACCTCACCCAAAAATTTGTGGTCTCTATACTAGATAGAGAAAGACAAGTTTTAGTCCATAGTATTATAGGATAAAAGAATTAGCACACATGAGACTTAATTTTTGAACTTCAAGATCATTTGGAGGATGATGTCATGCTTGAGGAGGTTTTTCTCCCCCACGTGTGTTCATTTCTTGCATCTTTGTTATGTTTTTAAGCTATATGATTGGCTTGTAGACTTTATCTTGTGGAACACTTAAAGTAAACTTGTAATTAGGGATTATTTACTTGTCTTAATATAGAAATGAGTGGGATAGGCCTCATATAAATAGTGACTCCCATCATTTCATTTTCTCATCATCACACATTTGATCCTTTTCCTCTCTAAGATAGTTTGATCTAGTATTTTATGCTACTATGGGAAATGTGTGATATTTATTGGTGCCATTATTGCACATAGTGTTTTTGTTGATGATAATAAGTGTCATTAATGTCAAAGGGGATGCCTAACGAAGAAATTTTTGTATTCATGAATCAATATGATAATTTGATCTCTTGCATGCCCTCATCAAGTGAAGTGAAAGAGATTTGAATATTATTGAGTTTTTGTCCAAGTTATGATGTCCTAATGAGTCTATGGATGGTATGGTTGGATAGTCCTCTTCGAGACCTTTCCAATTGCATATCACACTCGAAAAAACTCCTCATAGATGAGAAGTTATGTCCATTTGAATATCAACATTAGAGCATTACCTAAACTATGGGGCAAATCCCACAAATGCCAAATTCATTAAACATCACACAACTTTCAAAGCGTATATGTTTTCTTGGATAGATCAACAGTGAATAGTGGTCCAACTTACATGAGCTTTAATAACACTAAAATTTGAGCATATTTACTCAAATCCAAAATATCTAGCAATTGAATGAAGAATTGAATGACATAGGATGTGTAAACTTGTTTGAAGTTTAAGAATGGTCGAACCTCCGTGATAGCCCAATCTTGTAGCAACATGTGATAAACTTTGTTTGATCAAGGGAGATAACATGGAAATGACATGGCCCTCTTGCATAGTCAACCGTGAAATGGTAAATATGACAATAATGATAATGGTGACACATGGTGTGTTATGATTTGCCTAAAATGATGATGTGGCACTGATGACATAGCATCTTGAGCATGGCCAAGTTCAATGACATGATAGTACAATGACACGTGACAACTCACTACGGAATGAAAGGAGATGACATAATAGCTCAAGCATGGCCAAGCTCGATTACATGGATGTAAAATGACATGTGGCAGTTGACTACGGGCTGGAAGGAAATGATGTGGTAGAAAGATGATGTGGCGATGAAGTGGCTTGTCATGTCATCTGGGTGATGTGGCACCATGAAGAACTGCCATGTGGAAAGTGTAAATGGCGCTTTTAGACTAGTTAATTGATAAAAAATACATGACATGTGGCACCCCTCATAGGCCTCCACATGGAATGATGAAATCACACTGATGTCAGCATGCTAATGAGCATTAAACCTTGAGGACTAGGTCACGAGGTATGGTTACATTGTTAGCATCCTGAGCACCGACAACCTTAAAATGGGGACATGATTGTATGGCATGGTCACATTGTGGAAGTGATAAGCTCTATAATATATTGTCATAGGGTCAACAATCAATTCCATTGGTGTTTGATAGTGGTTATATTGGAACACTAGTTGACCTCAAGGTCAGCCCATATGAGCCCCAAGTCCACATGAACAATATATATACACCACGTCATGACTCCGATGAAGACACATTTGAACAATGAATTATATAGCCTCGTCCCGATTTTTAGTTCGAGCTTTGCATTTGTGGTGGATTTGTGAAGTCGTTACACGGTGTTTAGTTGATGGTTTGAGCCCTCGCAAGACTGTTTTGATTTATATATAGTGTATGGTTTCAAGTACTACTTCTAAGAGCTATTTTCGGTTTACATCTCTACACGTTGTGGTTTGGATTGCGTAAACTTCAATGTTTTGTATACATGTACTTTAGTTCTTACAGTTAATGACTTGTCGATCAGGTAAGTTGATTGTATGGCTTGGTTTACTCCTTATAAATTGTGGGTTCAAGTCCAATCATACTCGATATATATATATATATATATATATCTCTCTCTCTCTCTATATATATATATATATATTGTAATGAAACCATCTCACAAAAAGATAGAAAAGATAGATAAACACCTTCAAAATAAGCCTCTTCAAGGGGGTAACCTCCTTTACACTACACAAATGAAAAATTCTTGGATGATACAAATGACTAGACCTCCTTTCTATATAAAGGAGTCTGAGGGGTCATAATATAATCAGAGCCGACATAACAATAACAATGTAAGGGCACAATACTAACAATAGTGGGCTTCTATGGGGCACAATAATAATAATATGGGGACTACATGGGTAAAACAATATAATAAGGGGATTGTACTAATAAAAATAAGGGGTTACACTTGTAGTATACGGGCGTGACATATATATATATATATATATATATATATATATATATATATATATATATATAATTGGCTGCGTGGGGCCTGACCCAGGTTTAGCATTAGTTAGCCAAACAAATCCCTACACTACTGGCCCTTTCAGCGTTAGCCCGCGGAGTGCAGACCGAAGTCTCACCTGAAGCAGTATGGGGGGATGCTGGAGCCAAGTTTCCGCACCCTGAGATGGTTGTGATGTCGGCTTATTCCTTTTGCTCCTGCTTTCGCGTAGGTCATTAAGTTCTAGGGCTTCTTCTGTCTATCCCTTTATTTCGCCCTTTGGTACCTCCGCGAAAGGGTACGATTGACCTTCGCGCAGCTATAACCTTCAGTTCAGGTACTTTCGCACTGCTAAAGCAGCGTATTGAACAGGTTTCTAAGTTATCCTTAAGTGTTTAATAGTCTTACTAAACAATCCCAGTTAGCACCGCATAAACAGATATTCTTACTTGCATTCAATTAACCAGCGTAATTACATACATTCGTGCATCACACAAGAATTGGAAATGAAATCCATATACAATGTGACAAGATGCATTAACAGGAAACAAAGACACAAAATTTGTAGAATTTTTCTCTTTATTAATATCTTTAGATGATTATAGACTCTAGCTACCCTGCGCACACAGCTGCAGGGGTCCACGCACTCAGCTGCAGACTTCCACCCTAGGCCTCTGTGCACTCAGCTGCAGAGCCTCTACATATGCTAAGACCCGAAACTTAGACTTCTAAAGACTTGCTCAAGACTTCTTACTTCTTCTTTTCTACTTAGAGTGAGCTTACTTAGCTCTTTTTATATAGTCCCATGGTCCACGGACCATGGGTAGATCTTTACAGCCAACTTTACATTTTACAAAATAAGGGCAGACCAGCCTTTATGACTCATGACACCTTCGCACTCTGTGACCACAAAATGTGGAGACTTTACAATTTTATTACAAAATTTTACCCAAAACATTGGCTTTTAGCCCCACAGATGTCCTTGGGGGATCCCGTTCCCAACAGGCCCCCAACATAAACATCGCGACTCGAACTTGAGTCACTTTATGGGCGTAGAGCTTTTAGCACGAAGACCTCCCAGCTTGATCTGTACGACCGCAACCTCGGCAGTGCATTGTGTGGTCGCCTGCTTTGCTTCTTCAACCATCTGCTCAGTCACTACTCTTGAACTGTTGGCCTAAAACTTTTGCTGAGTTTCTTGCAGAGTTGCAAGCTTTTCTTCAATAGAGGTCGTAATTGCATAAGCCTCATCCAGCTAGGGCTTCAGTTGCGCCTTCAACACTGCTTCCTTGTGCTGCGCTGCATCCACCTGTTCTTTCAGCTGCTTGGCCTCCTGCAGCTTTTCCAGTCTCTGTGTGAGCGCGACGGTTCACGCTGTGCCTTTGACCTCATCATAGCGTTGCTGCAGCTCGTGCACTTTTGTCTCCAATCACTGTACATTAGGGTCCTCCTGCAAGCTTGTCAGGACCTCGAATAACTGTTCAAAGAGTTGTGTGCAGTCTGCTATTGCACTTTCAACCACTACTATTGCCTATGTGACAATAGTTGTGCACTGCTCCTTTACTTCTAGCGGAGTTGAAGGCTAGGCCTTTAACTGCAATTCGGTGATCTGCAGGTTTAACTCCAAATGAACCCTTACCATCTCTGTACGAGCGTCGCGCACCCCTATAGCTAGTTTGCGGATGTGCACCTTGACTGGTTCTTCCTCAAGAATGGTCAATTCTAGGACCATTCGGCATGCCTCCTCCACGACCTGCATTATCCACTTGTTTTGGTTTGTCGCCTTGGTCACGGTGGCGATGGCAGAGTCTTGCTATAGTGCTATCTGCTCATTGTTAATCTGCTACTCACTGATCAATTGTAGGCGGGTGCTCATAGGCCCTCAACTCCGCAATTACTCTATCCTATAATAGGTGGAGCGCCTAGCTAGCGAGCGCTACTAGATTCAACCCTACCCCCTTGAGGGCACTGACAGTGGGCCTATCAGCTTCATTCTCTATAGTCAGTGCTCCATCAGGCAGCACAATCGTGCTGGAGGTCTTGGCGTGCAACATCTCGGCAGCTTCTAAAGTGCCGATAGCAAGGCTGGTGGACATTGTGCCAGCCTGTGAAAAAAGGGTCTGCAACTCTCGCAGACTTTTCTGCATAGCCCCCAATACTAGTTGTTGTTGCTGCTCAAATTGTTGTAGGGCCTCCACGGTGACATCTCGCACCGTGTCTCCAATGTCGTGCAAGTCGCCCTCTGTGAGCATGACTGGGTCTAGCGATGTCTTGGTGGCCTTGGATTTCTTCTTGGACCCTCCTTTCTCTTGCTCCCTTTGACACTTGATGTGGGCAGACATCACCTGTGCGTCCGCGTCATGCTACTTTGTCTACTCGTCCGTCTCTTTCTCTGTCTCGAGTGAAGGCGACCTCGCGCCTTTGTCAGAGCCTCGCTCTGTTCCACCTGTTTTTCTTCTCTGTCTGGTGAGCAGCATCGTGCTTCGCCTGGGCCTTGTTAGTGGCCTCCTTTCTCTTTTCGGCCAGCTGTGTCATCTTGAGCTTGGCCTCCTCCTTCTTGCGCTGCATGGCGGACTTGCTCCCTCCCACCGCCAAGTCTGTTGTAGTGCGCCATTCTGCCAGCTAGCGATCAAGTACTACATCAATGGCGTCATCCGTTTCCAAGTAAGGCAAGTCATACCATGTTTGTGCAGGGTCCTTCTGCGCCTTGATGGAAACATGGTGAAAATCGGCCTTGAAATCCATGTAGCCTTGCAGGTTGGCAAACACCGTAGGCGACAACCGCAGTTTGCGATTGATGACCGGGCGGATGTTCATCTCCATCAAGATCCAGAAGATCTTGTTGTCCTTGATGTGTGGCGCATCCTTGGTTGCCCACATTGAAGCGTACTTCACTGCTTTTGGTAGGTCTAGCGCGAACGAAGGGAATTGACTATCCTCCAACAGCTCCCATGCTACCAGCACAATAGACAGAAAGAACCACACATAGTGGAACATCTTGCTGAGCTCCTATTGTTATCACTCAGGTTGTTCCCAAAAGTTGTAAGAAAGGGAATACGGCCGAGGTAACCATAGACCAATATTTTAGATACAGATTCTAGCCAATCTACATCCAGAGAGGGCTCTCTCTTTATGATTTAGCTTTGCTTTGAGATATATTAAGCTAGCTATGAAGTACAAGAGTTTTGTTTTGAGTTTGGTTGGAGGGAAGGAGATTCAATAGAACAGTGAGGTAAAACTAAAAAGTTTCAATCCATTTGGCATGATGGAGTCAAAGAAGGATAGCTTCTTGGATTAGGTTTCTTAGCAGAGGAGGCATCACAGAGCAAGGTACTCAAATATGGAACAATTTATAGGCTGGAATTAGGTGGAATGGAGTCAATTGGGTGAAGAGCAATTAATAATCCTTCATCATATTTGACAGAGGGAAAATGGATGATTACTGTTAAGGAGCAATTAAGAATTCCTTAGAAAATATTCAAGATGAAAGAATTAGGGGAAACAGGAACAATTAAAAATTCACTGTTTATTCTAATTCTGAAGAAAACATGGAAAACAACAAAGATTGAAGACAGAGTGCAGTCAAGCAAATTCTAAATTATTCTTTTTCTTTATTATTGAGATCATGAAACATAGATGATATAATAAACATAGAAACAGTAAAACACAAGTTAGAAGGGACTTATTGATCCATAAGATGATTCAAGAATTCTGTAACATGGTCCTCAGCGTCAATTCCTCATTTAGTAAGCCAGACAAAAATGGTTCCAACATCCTTTTATTCCAGAAAAATTCAGTATTACAGCCAGAAACTATGAACACTCACCAACCCCAAATACTTCGTCTTGGGGGGGTATTTATACAAAAATATCAAATATCTTACAAAATATCTGATAGAAATAATATCTGGTGATGATTAATGCATTTTACAAAGATAGAGACAGACAGTCTCGAGAATAGGGGAACAATAAATTGATGCAATAAATTGATGTTGTGCTGGTTGTTCCATCTTTATGAGATGTACTGAAGGTGTGCTGCGAGTCGGTTTATGACCGTCTTCCACTGATACTCTGTGCTGGTTATTCCACCTTGGCCAGACTTTCTTTGACCCTGATGTGATGCGCTTTGACCCGCATGACTCTGATTCATTTCTGTTCTCCGCATTATAGTAGATGGTCCAAAATTTTCAATTGACCAAATATACCAAAGATACCGAAGATAAGTTTATAGAATCTCTAACATACTTTTCCACCACTGCGGTCCTGGTAATTTATGTCTCTGAAGCTTCCTCAAAGCTTTTTCAGTCTCTGTGTATCTGAAGAAATTAGGTGGGATGGTGAATAGATGCTCTACCTTGTGCTCAATGTAGAATAAATTTTCTAGGCTATCATATAGGGCTTGGCCAGATGGAAGTGCTTTCTCTCCTGAAGTACTTGAAGATGTATTAACTTGATCAACAACATATTTATTCAACTTGTGCGTGTAATCTACATGTCTCATCAGACGATCATTACTCCCCAAAGGACTTGGAAGACCTTTTTTATGCAAGATTGTAAACTTTTCTGTGAAAGAATCAATCTCCACCTGCATGTCCTGGCATCTCCTTTCCAAATTTTGCATCAGAGTTCTCATGGTTACAACTCTCTTGATTTCTAGAATGGTGCCTATTCTGTCTCTGATTTCTAGTGCCTCCAGTTCTTCACTGGTCTTGGTGTTCAAAAAATGTATTAGCCGGTTAGCTTGTTCAGGCATCTGTCCCAATAAAGCCCTTGCCTTTTGAATCTCCACTTGGGCCGCTCTTACTAGGTCAATCTTCTCATAGATGACTTGGATAGATCTCCACACATTACTAAGGGATTGATTGATGTTGGTCCACAAAATTCCTTTGATTTCTGCTAGAGGTTTATCCAGAGAGAGATCCTTTTCTAATGCTCTCACCTTGTTCTCCAATGTTTTGACCTCCCTTGTTTTCTCTGCCACATTCATTTTGGATTTATCATAATTCTTTTCCACCTTTGCCAATTGCTCTTTGACCAGTTTCAATTCTGATACTTGCAACTTTAATTCTTCCATGGCTTTTATCAGCTGTTCTGTACTCATAGTAGTATTGCTGCCTGGTGCTGTTGCTGAGGTACCTGTGATGATCTCTGTTGTTGATGCTGGGACAGTGGGAGGCAATGTTGTTATAAGTGTGGAGGGGGTAGTACTGACTGTTGGGACTACTTCAGGTGGCTGGGAGGTTGACTCTCCCTACTTTTCTTTTAGAGCTTTCTCCAATGTCTGCTCTATCTCACTCAATCCCTCATTCAGTCTCATGAGCAGGTCCATCATGTCCTCTT
This sequence comes from Pinus tabuliformis, assembly GCA_031772625.1. Taxonomy (NCBI): domain Eukaryota; kingdom Viridiplantae; phylum Streptophyta; class Pinopsida; order Pinales; family Pinaceae; genus Pinus; species Pinus tabuliformis. Next base: position 1,206,789,854 of record CM062804.1, on the reverse strand, counting down.
CAGATTTCTGTTGTACAACTTCTGCAGTCTGTGTATGCATAGAAGGAGGCATTTTTAGCTGTTTTCTGAGGGTAGCACTGTCCTCTTCTTTCTTCTTCATCGGTGCCTTTATGCCTTTGGCCTCTTTGGGATCATGTCCCAGTTCAACAATAATTTCTTCCAAGGATTTGATCCTGTTGTCCTTTGCTAGAGAAGAAGCTTTCTCCAATTCTAACTGAGCAGAGGTATTATTCAAGGAGTTTTGTAACTTATGAGCTAACATAGCTTTATCAACTAGTGTGGAGTATACCATCTCTCCAGTCTGTTTATGCAGCTCAATTTGGTCCATTGGATAAATATCCTTGGCCAAGACCTCCAGATTTGTCCTGATGTACTCAGCTGCTGATTGTGGTTGCTACACCTTGGGCTTGAAATAACTCATGATCATTTTGCCCTCCTTAATGTCATAGGCAGACATCAACCTTTGTTGGTTTGTGGGGGCCATCTTAAGATACTGGTTATAGCTTTGCAGCCTTAGTGGGTCGTTTCTAGCCTTTATCTCTGTGAACGTCCTTTTGATGTCAGAGTCCTGCTTACTTGGTGGCCTAGTGGATGAAACTTCCACACTATGCTGCCTTTCTAGCTCCTACCTATGTGAGCTAGTTGATGTTTCCACCACCGGGGATGTCTGCTGGCTGGCTATCTTTTCCCCTATTAAACTTTCAGTTGTTTCTTCAAAGATTTCCTCTTCTGACAGAGGATTGAGTCTTTGCCTTTTTTCCCCTGGTTGTTCTGCAGGCCCACTGATAGGTGTGGCTTCTTCCCTATCTCTTTTCTTGCCTCTTTCCTCATTTAGAGGAGTCTGTAATGCAGGAATCTCTGCTGCTTTGGTTTGGACTAGAGGAATTTGCCCCTGCTGATCAGTCATTGCTTGTTGCTCCGTGCCTGCCACTTCCTTGCCCTTAGAAGACCCTGTAACTGGTGTGCTGGTTTCTTTTACAGGCTGCTGTAAAGTTCCAACAGAGGATGTACCCACTCCGGTTCGCTGAGGCAGCTTGAAAGATACCTGTCGAAAAGAGTCTAGGTCAAGGGTATTTTCAAGATCTTTCATAGTTTTTTCCATCTTTTCTTGTTCAGTAATTTCTTCTATTAATGTACCCTCTACCCACTCATCCTGATTAGCAAATTGTTCAATTTCAGGGATCCTATGATGTATGTAAGCCGATAGCCTGTTTCTTACTTTTCTATCACTTATAAAGCTATTTGGGTCATATGGCACCCACCAGAAACTTTTCTTCAATTTAAGGTCTTGCCCTAATATCTTGTCAGCATCTTCCCATGCCTCCCTCTTATGGATGATAAAAGGGCCTAACTGGTTTTTTATTCTCAGTTGAGCCTTTTTCTTTGCATTGCAAAAGTGGGTTAAATTTTCATTGATAAGCTGCCTGAAATACTCCAGTGCAAATCGTCTCATGGACACATATTCGGGCAACTTGAAAGGACACAGTTCACAGCCATATATTCTGATTTCCGTATGATTTTGGTAGAGGTACCAGTCACCTATCTTGTATTGTCTGGAATGCTGTAAAATCTTCTTTATATCACCAGAGAGCCTAGGAGGAGGAGCTCCTATCAATAGAGTGGAGGTTGGATGTACAAACAAGTCAATGAATTCACAGTAGGTATAAGGGAATTCACAAACATTGTGGAAGACCGAGGTCCAAAAGATCACAGACCTCCGCTCTCCTTTGGAATCCAATTTCTTGATGGGAAATGAAAATCTATCTGGCTGATAATATAGCAGAAGGTGGTATATGAATGAGGTGTACTTGAGGAGTCCTCTGTCCAAATTTATGAATTTCTCATTGATTTTATTGGCAATGAAAGAGGCATAATCATATTTGACAGCAGGAGGTTGTCCTGGAGTAAACATTGACAACATAACTAAGATGGTCTCATCAACATATTCATTACTTTTGAATCCCAAGATAAAGGATATCATGTCAAGAATAAGCCTGCCAGTTTCAGTGAACCAGGAATGCACATAGGGAGGTGGGCCTTGGGGCTGGCAATCTGGTTTCATGAATAATTGAGCAATCCGGGTTATTTCTGAATTGGGCAATTGAGAGCCTTGCTCAAGCAAAAATCCCATGGAAAGAGGAGCAAGGGGCTGATAGATAGATTCAGTAGTTATGTAAAAGAGAACAGTTTGGGATGGGGTCATAACTGCTTTACTGACAGGGTCATAGTTGGCACAACATTGGTGAATAATATCTGGGAACACATTGACTGAGGGAAGGTAATACCTGGGAAGATTAGATTCCCATATTCCATAGATATCAGAGTTGCTCAGATGACTATTCCTAATTCGGCAAAATGCCTGGAGATGGTTCATATAACCAGATAACTCTTTTATTTGAAAATCTCTGTCAGCCTAGGGTAACCAATCCAGGTCTTTATGAGGCACATTGAGGGGTGCCACGTTCAAGGCTACGGGAGCTTCCATGTTTGGTTCGTGTGTTTTCAAACTGGAGGTTGGGATTCTATAGAAAAATGGTCTTAAACAGCGGTTTTGGTGTCTTCGTATGGCAACTGTGGACTGTTTTCAGCTTGAATTTGGCTCTTTTAGGTAAAATTCCCAGAGGAAAATCGAAATTACAAGGTAACTGGTTGAATGGATAAATACCTGGCTTAAGGAGACGAATTGTGCAATTGCAGGTTGAAATGACTGATGGCAGAGCGCGTCGCTGTGGTTTCTATGGCAGGGTGGTGGACTGTATGCTCGCGCAATCAACCAGACGTAATTTGCATGGAAGACTGCTTGCAGAAAAAAAATGACGAAAATGACCTTTTCTTATGTTTTTAGTGAAATTTTGGTTTGGCGGGGTTTTTGGCATTTATTGCATGGCTGATGTCATGACGATGTGACATTTTGTCGTGAAGCAGAGGGTGGTAAGCAGTTTCCCCCCGCACCACTTATGGGGTCAAGCGGTTTCGGGCGGGGAGGCAGCGAGCAAGGCGGGATGTCGACATGCGTCCTGGGTACGGGTGCAATACCACCCTTTCCCCGGGTAGTAAACTTCGGCGGCGAGGAGGGTCACGATATAGATCTCGGCCGTTGGATGCGAGGGTCGAGATTTGGTGATGGATGGGTTATGAATAAGGCAGAGGTTTAATGCGCGGGGGCCCATCCACTAACCACGTTTTTCAATCGCATCGGGCGTAATATTATTGGTTGTCGGGGTTGGTTTAAGTTATTAATTAACCAAATGTTAATTAACTCTTGGGTTTTGAACGACGGGTTAGGTTATTTAAAGGTTTCAAATAAACCCTTAAATCCTGAATTACATAATTACATGGTTTATAATTAAACCGGGGCGGTATATTAGAATATAGGGGTTTTTAGTATATTAATAATATATGGGAAAGGGCAATTAATACAAGGGTTTTATATAATAAAGTTATTGGTTAATATGAATATGATTGAAAGCGAGCGATAAGTCTAATGTTTAAGAAACTTGGGCTAAGGGAATGAAAAGGGTTTTACACAAGAAATGTGGCTCCTTGCCTAAAGTAAGAATGTGGTTTCACTTAGGCTTTTTATGAAATGAGATGGAGTGGTTTAGTGATATTAAGCGGATCTTAATATCCTTGGGGGAAGATTAGTAAGTGATTTGGGAAAGATGAAGGAGAGTCAATCATGCTTCTGCCATGGTACCTGTGATAGAAGTAAGATTTAATCATTCTGAGAGACAAACTTATCACAAGTTTCTTTCTGCAACACCAAAACTGCCTACCCAACATAGTTTGCCTAACATTTTTTCTTCTCTTTCTTTGGGTGCACTTAGATTGGCAAACCCTTTTTTAGCTTTTTTTTTTCTTTACATGATAAGCCTGTCTAAATCTGCAATTATAACATCCAAGGGCTCAGATCTAACAGTTAAGCTCCTTTGCTTCTCTACCTAATTATTTATCTGCCAAGATTAAACATTTTGAACAAATTTTATTCTCTATTTCTAAAACAGGACAATTGAAACATGAACTGGCCAAGATTGAGCTGTTTGGCCATTTATCAACTACAACATAAAGTTCAACAAACTGCACATGATACTTTACTTATAGAAAATGAAATAGTAGTGGCACTTGGACTTGCACACTTTCCTGGTCCTTACATTTGGGGTTCATTTCTTTTCTTTTTTCTGACCATCTTTTTTTTTTCACTTACTGGTTCACGGATACCCGGGTCAGTGGGTAGCCGCTACGTCCAGGGTTTTAAACACTGAGTGGACGCCACCCGAAGGGCATCAACACCCCTCGGCCTATTTACTGACCTAACCCCAAGAGCTTTCGGGATTCGACCTTGTGACCTCCCATTGGCGAGGCACTTGATTTGACCGATTGAGCTAACTCTTGGGGCTTTTTTCTGACCATATTATTCTTTTTACCCTTTGATTTTTCTTTTTGGGTATACCATCTTTTCATTTTTTAACTTTTTTGATCTTTCACAATATGGAAACCAGTACAACAGGGAAAGGATGAACATATTACAGAGCTGATCAAGTCAATCATGATATGACACCTATTGGTATATGAGTATAACACCTTTGCCTCGCGAAAGTTCGCTAGGAACTCTTCGCAGAGACAGTCTGACCAATTGATCTGGACTCTTTCGATGCACTAGGCTGCTAGAGCGACAACAGGCGCCAGCACCTCATCAGCGTGACACTTCCTCATCACCTTCCTTGCCAAAATCTGTGTAGCCACCTTTACAACAAGGTCAATGATGCTTGATATGGCATATCCGAGCGGCTTCTTTGCCAGCGTAAACTTCTCCTTGATGGCCTCTACGAGGGCCTATTCACCAACTTTTTCGCCAAACATCATAGTTGGATTTTCTCCTATGTAGGGCAACCACGTGATTCTGTGGATCAATCTGTCAGTGATGGGTATTAGCTCCTCCAGCCACAGACACCCATCATGCACCAAGCATAGCAGCTACTTGATGACCAAGACTGTAATTGGGGTGCGGTTGTAGTGTGACACCCATAGCATGTTGAGCAGACCTTTCTTGTCTACTCCTCTGAGCCACCTCCCAAACTCCAATGCGGTCATCCTGGTGGTTGTGTCAATAATGCAGCGCATCAGCTACTCGGTCGCCAAGTGTGTGAACTTCTCATGGTCAGCCAAGTCCCAGTTTTAAAGTTTTAACAGAGGGACCCGCACCAAGCATAGTCCTTCAAAAACAATCTCATCTCGCAGCAAAGGGGTTTGCAAAGGTACCTTGCTCTCGTTGATATCTTTCGGTACCTTGGTCTTTCCCTTGTGCAGAGGGACGTACCCAGGCAACTGAGTGATAGGCTCGACACCTAGAGCTTCACCTTCCTCCATGTCTATCCCCACATCCTCATCATCCATTGGGATGTCTTCGATTTCTTCCTCCTCCGGCTCCAGATTATTGGCTTTGCCCTTTTCCTGTGTAGTGGGCTTGGCCTTCGGTGGGTTTCTTCTCGATGATGCGCGCATCGGTATTGTAGGCTGCTTGCCCTTCTTATCCTTCGCGCTCTCCTTGGTTGGGGTCGGCTTTGGTCTCGACGTCCTTGGTGATTTGGGGACTTTCGCTAATACTTCGGCAACCTCTGGAGAAGCTGCTTCTCCCTCGCCAACCACTTCCGGCACCGACTCCTCTGCTGTCACTACTTCGACATCCATAGCTTCTGTGGGTGTCGACATGATTTTCTGCAATAACTCCTGTGTCACCTTCGGCAATGTCTCAAATACTGAACTGGATATCAGAGCTTCGAAGTTCTCGCAGTTCATGTGCGCTTGAGAGTTCAACAACTCAATTCTCAAAATGCCAAGTGTTTTTTTGCTGGACAACCACCTGGAATTTGTAGGGCATTTTGAATTCAAATCTGACCGTTCCCCCCACATTCGGTTCATTAATGCTAGATTGGCGGCAGATTTTCAAGGATCTGACCCATAAATTTCGTCTTAAATGTCAGTCGCCCGCTCCATTTGGTCACATTTCTATCGTCAAATCATGAATAGTGACTTTAACGGTCACTTCCTGGCTGACCTGCACCATTTCTCCTTGGGTACCGCAGCTCCCTTTCTGCTGTCGCGAACCCTGTGACACTTGCCTGCTTCGCACAATCTTCCAATCGCGCAGATGCCCAACCCGGGCAGTGTAGTTTATAGTCCAGTGCCTCCTTTCATCTACCTGCAGTGCTAAGACTGTGCTACCTTCATATAGTCACATGGCCGAACCACCGGAGTATGGCTTCAATCAATTGCCATTCACCTTTCCTAAGAAGGGATCTGCATTCAATTTAACCAACTGAACTACTCCTCCGTCAGTAATCTCCTTAATGACATAGGGCCCTAACCAGTGCATTCTAAATTTCCCTAGAAATTTATCAAACTTGTTGTCATATAAAAAAATGAGGTCATTTATCTTAAAGGTGTGTAGCTTGATGTGTTGATCATGCCACGCTTTTTCGTGCTGCTTTTGGACCTGTTGGTGAAATCTAGCTAGGAATCTTTCTTCTTCAAGCTCAGTGAGCTACGTGAGCCTCTCTTCCAAGGCTCCGCAATCCGTCATACTCGTGAGTGCTGCTATGCAGAGACTAGGCACAATGTATTCCATGGGCATCACTGCTTCAACACCATATACAAGCCTAAAGGGTGTTTGTCCAATCAACTTCTCGCATGTCATCCAATAGGCCCATAGTACTGCGGGTATGCGCAGGTCCTAATCACTTCGCTGAGCATTGCAAACCTTGGTTAGCGCATTTTCCAGCACTTTATTGAATGCTTCCACTGTCCTGTTAGCTTGTGGGTGATAAGGCACGCTATTCTGGTGATATACTTGAAATTCCTTTGTCAGCGCGCCAATCGCCTCATTCAGAGAGTGTGTACTGTGATCACTCATCAAAACCTTTGGACACCCAAATCGCATCAATACATACTCAAAGAGGAACTTTGCAGCAGTCGCGCCTGTACAATCCTTTATGGGTTGTGCCTCCACCCATCAAGTCAAATACTTTGTTGCGGTGATAATGTACCTTGCTCCCGTCTTCTTCCCTTGGGGCTGAATGGGTCCCAAAAAATCTATCGCCCATTTCTCAAAGGGTTGTAACATCATCTATGGATTCAGAGGTAGCTCATCTTCAAAATGACCATCCGTGATGCACACTGCAAATAGTTGCTCGTCAGGCAATCCCTCCTCCAAATTAGTGGGCTCTTCCCCCTGTTTCGATGTGCGACAGATGGTCTGGTCCCGCGTTTAGTCATCTAGGCTTCACAATAACTTCAAAATCATACTCCTGGAACAATAAAAACCATCTGCAAATTCTTCCCCCCAACACAGGCTTATTGACCAGGTATTTCAACGTGGAATGATCCGTATACATCTTAAAATGGCCACACAGCAAATAGTGTTTATACTTCTATAGTGCATATACCATGGCTAACCCTTCGCGCTCGGTGGTGGAATAGTTCTTCTCCGCCTTGAATAACCTTTTGCTTGCGAATGCTATAGGATGGTCCAAGTCTCCTCCGCCAACCTGTATCAGTACTGCTCCCAGCACTATACATGATGTATCGACATGTACATGAAACTCCTTCTTCCAATCTGAGAAGACTAAAATCAGTGCAGTGACCATCTTTTCTTTCAATACATCCAAGCTTTTCTTACAGTCCTCGTTCTAGCAGAATGTGACATCCTTTTTCAACAACTTCTCCATAGGCGCGGTGATCTAGGCATAGCCTTTGATAAACTTTCTGTAATATCCAGTATGTCCTAGGGTAGCGCGCAATTGTTTCACACTCCTCGGCACTTCCAAGTTAAGTATCACCACAATCTTCACAGGATCTACCATCAGTCCCTGTCTACAAACCACATGACCCAGTAGGGTCCCAAAAGGAACACAAAACAGGCATTTCTTTAGATTGAGCATGATCTGGTATCTTTGAAAGGTATCTAGCATCAGGTGCAAGCTTGCCACATGGCATTTCACTAGCCCAAATACAATCCAGTCATCAAAGTACACTTCCAGAAACTTATGAATAAATTCCTTGAACACAGAAATGACTACACGTGAGAAAATCGCAGGCACATTCTTCAATTCGAAAGGCATTACAGTGTATTGAAACACCCTCACTCAGTCGTGAAGGTCATCTTGCTCCTGTCCTCTGGCGCGATTTTGATCTGATGGTACCTAGAGAACCCATCAATGAAGGAATATGCTTCCTGGCCACCTATATTTTCCAACACTTCATTAGTGAATGGAGTTGGGAAAAGATCATGTACACAAGCGTCATTCAACTTCCTGAGATCTACACATATCCTTATTTCATCCTTCTGCTTCTTTTCCTGTACCACCATTGGGCTTACCCAATCAGATTCTTCTACGGGCTCAATGATGCCTACTGCGAGCATCTTGTCTAGCTCTAAGCAAACCTTCTCCTTATACTTCGGATTGAGATGTAAGGTCTTTGTTTAACTGGGTTCACGTTGGGCTTCAACATGATCTTGATAACACTGAGGTCTCTTATTATCCCTTTTAGATCTGTAAACTTGTTAGGGAACAAATCCTGGTATTCGTAGAGCAATTCAGTGACCTTATCCACCGTTGTGTCATCCCAGTAATATCCAATCTTTAGAAATTTGGGTTCTGCCTCTGTACCAATATTTCCCTGTTTCGTTTTCAGTGGCGCAGTTATATCAGGATTCTCAATCTGCGGTCCTTCAACTTCATGGTGACCTTCTATTTCAGGGGCGTTAATCTTTCATTGATCCTCATCTTCTTTAGCGATCACGTTATAGCATTGCAGTGAGTGACTCAGCTGAGTAGTCCAATCAGGTTGAATCAGGTCCAAAGGATCCTGCGTTATCCTAAAGATTGCGGATTTCACTTCTTGTAGTGCCTCGTCAATACAGTGAAACCCGTCTTCAAAGCTGAATGTCATTATGAATCCTTCGCACAGAATATCCCATTCACCTGTACCATGACGGAGCTCTGTTTCCAAGTACCAGTTCATCGGGATGACATCCAAGGTGTGACAGAACAAGTGCACCCATTTAGGTTAGGGCTTCGCTCCATAAGCCTCGGCCCATTTGGCTAAGTGTGCATGCAGATCATCCTTCCCGTCATACTTGTCTGTCATTCGTACCTTCGACTTCCCAAAGCATGTTCTCATCATCCTCCTACATTCGCGCCAATCATTAAAGCTACCCTTGTGCGTACCCCACCATCTTGCGGGCGTAGCGCGCAATGCCCAGTCCAAAGCCTGGAAGCACTGCTTTTCTGGTACCTCCCTTTCAAATGCATCCAAAAATACATCTACATCATTCAGACCATCATAAGTGGGTAGATTTCTTACTTCTGATGACACACAGTGTAGCGACCGGGTCATCATGTTACAGCTTAGTGTGGTTACTTCATGTAACTGATTCTGACAGTGCTGTAATTCTTCATCAGAGTCCGAGGTGCAGGAACTTTCACGATCCCATGTAATTCGTCCATCCACTGTTGGATTCACCCAATCTTGGTCTCGCGCTGTTATCTTATATATACAGTCCAAATCGTCATCACTCTCATAATCATGGACTGGTTCAGTATAGCGCGATCCTTCAACAGGATCTAGGGGTACTATTACGCGAAGCGATTTCTTTTCAAATATCATCTTTCGCTTCTTTAGGTTGATTACCCCATTCATATCAGTAGCCCAATCGATGCCAAGGAGCACAAGGTAGGGGTTGCTGTCATCCACAATTTCTATTACTTTGAAGTCAGCCAACGCACTCGTGCCTTCAATATCTATAGTCACCCCTTGCAGCTACCCCATGGGGATGATCTTCTGCTGATTTTCCATCCTTAATTGAATCGGAGACCACTGCAACATGGGTCTTCCCATCCGTTCCCAAGTCTGCTTTGGTAGGACGTTCACGTCTGACCCTAGATCCAAAATAACCTGATCCATTTCATACTCTCCTATCTACGCGGTCAGTCTCATCTCTCGTCCTGTCCTTGTTTTATGCTTACCAATCTTTTGTACCACGCGCGGTTCACCTGGAGTGTTTCCAGCGCATCTATTTATAAGCTCCTATAATCCCTTCACAACCTTGTTATCGCGCAACAACTTCATGTAGGTCTCTAGGAAGGTCGTAAGCATAGAAGGCTCTATCTCCTGATTTGGCTTATCCTTGCTCCTTGAGGTGGAGGCCTCAGTGAAGCTCTTCTTTTCTTCCATGAACCTTTCACGTGCACGCTCCACATCAAATTCAACCTCCTTTTCTGGAGCTTTGTTAACCCATACGCTATCTTCAGACTGTTTCCCCTTATCATCCCTTGTTGCAGTTCCACTTTGGAGCACTATTTTCACATTCGGATCCTCTTCGCGAGGCTCAAACCGCATCATCTACAGTTTCTGAGTCGGCTAAGGTGGTAGTGCCCCTTTGTTGCATATCCTCGCTATCAATGTAGGACAGTCCTCTATTTCATGATCAAACAGAGTGCAATATTTACACGACAGACGCATTGGGTTAGTGTAATCGCAGGCATAGTGTCTTGGTCCTCCACAATTGTAGCAGATTAATTGTCCCCGACCTCTTCTAGGTCCTCCTCTGCCTCGGCTTCATCCGTGCCCCTCAAATCCTGTTCGCGCCATCCCTGTGCTCTGGTTAGAGGACCATGTTTCTACGTGAACCCTATAGGCGGGTGTTCTATCCATCATCAATTCATAACTTCTTCAGTTGCACTCATCATGCCCTACCGACCTACAAAAGTTGCAGAATAGTTGTTGTGGTGTTTGTACAAACTTTTGTAGAAAATGACAGTTATCCGTCATATGTTTTCCTGCTACTTCACATCTAGCGCACCACAATGCAGGCCCTGCGCTTGGTCCTGCTTGAGCTTCCGGCGTCAACAACGTCGGTCCTCCTCCTGCAATATAGTTCGCAAATATCGGGCAATGGTCTTTGTCATGCCCCTGACCCTTGCATTTCAGGCACCATACCTCTCCGAACACCTCCAATCGAACTGTTCTGTCTTGCTTCAAAATTTGCATTTCAAGGCAAATATTTTGCAACTGCGCATGGATCTGCTGAACCCCCAGATTCGGATCCTGCATCGGTGTTTCATGTCATTGCAATCTCCAAGGCCTCTTCTTGAGTCATTATCTTCTGTTGTGACAGAGTAAGCCTTAGGTGTGGTAGGAGCGAAGCCACGAACCACTCGCGGTGCTGTCCATCTGTTATGTTCACATTAGCTTCACGGATTTTACACTCCAACCTCTGATTTAACTCCCAAGGTGTCTTGCCTAGTTTCATCGTGATTTCTTTGAACCCCATAATCGACTGTACCTCGGATTTAGGCCTACTAAATTCTTTATTCAGCGCGGTCTGGATGTCCGCCACCCCGACGTTTGGGTTATCATTAGAGTACTTGATGTACCATGTTAGCACGTGATGATCCTCATAATTGGGTAATTATATGGGCCTTAATTCACCTCTTAGCTTAGTCAAACCAACTTTTCTCATAACTTATTACATGTTTTTTATTATATTTTGTTTATGAGGTGAGTTAGAGTTGGATATTATGCTTTGTGGACTAATATGCATTGAATGCAAGATTAAAGGAGAAAATCAAGGAATTTTGGCAAAGACTAAGGTCAAAACTTGAATGGGACAAGGGAGAGGGATTGTAGGAGGTAAATCCTCCTCATTTACTACTCCTCCATTCGAATATTCCTCCATTCATCACATCAGCTTGGAGTGCAAACAACCAAATCATGAGGACTAGAAGGCAGCCGAGCAAGTGAGAGACAAAGCACTAGTTTATCTCGAGTTTGGGAGTCGAGCCTCCCTAATTTTAAGGAAGTCGTTGGGGACTTCAGATGTATAAGTAGAGAGGCCTAGGACCTCAGTAGGATTTGGATTTTTATTGTAAAAATCTAAGCTATTTTTGAGCTGCAATACTTGTGAAAGTTCTCTTGATGTAATTTGTTGTTTTGGTAATAAGAATGAGTTTTGTTTTGAGACAACATTGAGTTAACTCAGAGGGCTGAAGCTCTTGGGTTAGGGCCCAACCCTAGCAGCCAAGGCTCCTATTTATTGTACATGTATGTTTAGTGTAGATTCATAGCTTCATTGTTAATTTGCTTTTTAGATGCATCTCCATTACAAGTAGTGTATATTAGATTGGTCGTTTAATAGTTTGCTTCTGTTTGTGCCTTATTTCAAGTAGAAAGTTAGTAAAGATAAAAAGGACCACCACAAGGTTGTTAGCAAATGTCTCGACCTCATTTCCTCCCTCTGGGACCATGACTTGAGGAAGGGACCCTTAAGGAGCCCCAAAAACATAGATTTCTAGTTCTTTTATGAGATTTGGAGTTTGATGTCTTTAATTTAGTATTTGGTTAGTTTTGCAAGGTAGATTTCATTGTCATATTTTTCATCTCCATTTCTGCAGTAGATCTCACTCATTCTTTCATTCCTTTCAGCAACTTTCTTCATGCATAGTATAGGTAGTTGATTCATTAATTCTGCTTTTCTAGATTATGAAAATGTATCTTGTTGCATAGCTTTTTGGGAAGACACACATGTTTTATGCAGAGCAGGTGCTTCAGGAGGAGACTAAGACTTCATAGCCAGCAGCCACCTTCCACTTCATCCACCTTAGCCATCCCTTGTTTTCACCATCACCTTCACTAGTTTTCCATCATTTTTCATAGAAATTCTCCCAAGCACATTGAGTGAATCTAGCCATCTATTATCTTGGATATTGACTCCTGAGTGATCCTAGACCTTCTCCCACTCCATTCCACCCATCACACACCTTTCCTAAGCCTCCCATCACCTCCAACACCTCACATTTAGCTCTCGACTATATCCTGTAGGTTTCCTATAATTCCTATAGGATCATCCTGTAGGTTTCTAGTACATCCTGTAGGTTTTCTTGAAACGACTTGTTTTGAGGCCGAATTGATGGAAAACCTCTAGGAAGTCACCAAAAGCCTCCCAAGGGTCCTCCACACCATCCAACCATTTCATAACCCTTCCATCCATCCTCAAACATCCTTAATTCACCTACCACATCCACAAGAACAATTAGTTTGCATACTTGATTTTGCATAAAAAGACCTTAAAAGAAAAAACAGATTTAGTTTAGTCTCTTTACTTGCACATTAGTGTTGTTTGATGCTTCTTACTTCTACAACTTAGATAGTAGCATTTGTTTCATGTTGATTTAACATTTCTGCCTAGCATAACTTCTTAAATGGTTAAATAGGGAATGGTGTGATTTAGCATTACATGTTGACCTTATCTATTATTGCAGTAGAGTAACTCTCTTAGAAGTAGGTTTGCCTTTTTTCCATCAAAGAATCAAGCTTCTTCTGACTCCATAGAAGTCTGGCTTGGAACCATAGTGGTCTCGCCAGCTGAATTGTGACAACAGGCAGGACCATCACTTTTACTTGTGCATACAACGTTGTCACCTCCAAGTTTGTATAAACCCCGGGTTGATAAGTAAAGTGGGTAGTCGAGGAGTTGCAACATACTTGCTACAATATTGGTGCTCATCACTTTTCGGCGCCGTTGCCGGGGAGGTGTCTGAGTAGAATGTGATAACTGCTTTCTTTTCTTCTATTTCTTGTCTTCAATATTCTTCCATTAGTTTATTTCTGCAAAAGTAATCTAGTTGCTTCCTTTCTTTCATTTTGCATTGTCTGCTTTCCTTTCCATTTTGTAAGAAAGATTTCAATTCAGCAAGTAGCTTTTTCATTCAATCAGCGATTTCAATTCTGCAAGTACTTTCCAAGTTAAATAAAATAATACAAAACCAAACCAAAAATATTTCCTTTCATGCCTCGTAGGAATAGGGACAACTTAGGGAAATTTTTGCCAAATACCCCGACTGCATCCAACAGCCAACCTTCCCTCTTCTTCGGTGGCTGTGAACTGGAGGAACCCTTAGGTGAGGAACCTGACATATTTGAAGAACCCACAGGGGAAGAAGAAGAAGAAGAACCCATTCCTACTAAACCAATGGCTGAAATAGAAATGATAGAGGGAATAGAGAGAGAGTTGAGGGTGCCTCCCCCATCAAGGAAACCAATGGGGACACTAAGATGAAAAATATAAGCCCCTCTGCCCTACCTCATTTCCATGGCCTGACCATAGAGGACCCCGACACTTTCATATTTTAGTTTGCTGTTATATGCCAAACCTATGACTATACAAGTGATAAGAAAACGTTAAAACTATTTCCATCTACCCTCAAGGATGCAGCGTTGCGCTAGTTCATGGGTTTACCTGGAGATAACATCACAACTTGGGCTCAGATGCAACAAGCCTTTAACAACAAATATCGAGACTATTGTCGGTCAAAGGATACTAAAGAAGAAATTTTCGGGATGACCATAGGCAGTGATGAATCCCTGGAGGATTATGAAGAAAGATTCCAGTTTAGTTACAAAAGAGCCAGGTGTACACTTGACCCTGAGTCACTAAAGTTGGTCCTGCTTAGGGGAGTAAGAGAAGATCTTCTGGATACATTACATTTGTTAGCAGGAGGATATATCTACCAATTACTCTATGAGGATATCAATACTATCTTTAGAAACCATTCTAGGGCAGCTAGGAAAAAGGGTAGGGGTAGTAAACCTATGGTCAATACATCGTCTTCCAACTCATCCATCAAGGGTGAAATTGAAAACATGCTGGAAGATTTCAAAAGTAAGATGCTACAAACCCTTACCTTGCAAATGGACACCATGCACATTAAGAGGAAGTAGGAGGAAGCAAAGAGAGCCTTAGCCATTTTTTGTCTTAGATGCACTAGGAGGCATCCTAGGAATTAATGTCCATTGAACACTATTGAAATTTGCTCGGTCTCTGAAGAAAAGCACTCCATAGACAAGTGCCCTTCATTGCCCAGACTCAAAGTTGTATATCAAGGAGCTGAAGGGGTCACTGAGCAGCTTTGCTACATCAACCAAAGGAGACCTCATGGGCGTAGACCATACCAGTAGGGCATGCAAGGGTCGTCCCATGCATATTACAACCCCAACCAAACCATAGCCATACCTTCTTAGGGACCCCCTGCTCATCCTTTCTGGTCTACACCCCCTCCTTGGTCCTTTGCATCTCAGTATCACTCCTAGCTAGCCAGCCAGTCATTTCAACCTTATGGTTCAGCACAACCTAAGTGGAATGCACTACTCCAGGGTTGGAGGCCCCAATACAATAATGCTCCAGCTCTATTGCCTCCACCACCTACCCAACCACAACTCCTACACTATGCTCCACCAAAGCAACCCCAGATGCCTGCCCAGCCAAATCCAAACCCGAACAATAGGCAGGCTCAACAAGTATACAGTGGAGAGACATCATATCCAGCTTATGCTATGGAAATCCAAGAGATTAACCTGAGATCTGGGAGAGTTCTCCCAGATAACCAACCTCCACCTCCACCTAGGGAGGTTGAGGAAGAAAGAGAGGAAAGAAATCTTAAAGTAAATCCACCCTTTCCTAAGAGATTAGCCCAACCACTCTAGCCTACCCCAGAAGAGACTAAACTTCTAGGAGAATTGAAAAATCTATGTGTAAAAATCCCACTTCTCTAGGCAATAAAATATGTTCCTATTTACAATAAGTTGATTAAGGAGAAGTGCTTCAAGCATCCAGGGAGGCGAAAAAGGGATGCCCCTACCATTAATGTCATTGGGCAACTGTCCGACTTAATGCTGGGGCAGGTAATTTGTCCAAAATATTTTGACCCTGGAAGCCTTGTAGTAGATGTGCACATCAATGGCACCATTGTCCCACACACTGATTGATTTTGGGGCTGCCATTAATGTGATGACCAAGGAAACCATGCTCAATATCAACCTCCAAGGTTCATTGAGGAAGACCACAATAGTTTTGCAACTTGCAGACCGTTCCACAGTAACCCTTGAGGGAATTGTGGAGGATGTGATCGTTTTCATTGACTCTTGGGAGTACCCTGCAAATTTCCTGGTTCTCCAGCCTAAGGCTAAGCTTACTGGTTACCCTCTCATCATTGGGAGGCCATGGTTGGCCATTGCCGATGCTTAAATTAGCTGTAGAGCTGGGAATATGACCATCACGAATGGGCATATGTACACGCAGTTAGTCCTATACCCTCTGGCTCAACCTTCTCTAGAACATGACTTACCTTTATGGTTGGGGGAGGAAGAAGATGAAGTTTATTCCACCCAACTTTATACTTTAGAAGCAACCATGGGAGGAGGATAGCAGGATGAGGATGACTTGATTGAACACCTACTCCAAAGTCCAACTCCCAATTCATTGCCCTTAGAAGAAGCAGTAAAGGAAACCCAGAACAAACATCCAATTGACTTATGCTTGGCCGATTCCAACCCACTCCATGTCAAAACCATAGAATTCGGCCCAGAGAGAACCTTGAAAATCAATCCATCTCTTTCTTCTCTCCAAGAAGAGAAGTTATGCAACATGTTAAAGGAAAATCTAGAAGCCTTCGCTTGGAGTTACAAAGAAATGAAGGGAGTACACCCCTCAGTGTGTACTCACCACATATACATCAAAGAAGGTTGCAAGCCAGTCTAGAAACCACAAAGGAGGATGAATCCAACTCTTAAAGATATAGTCAAAGAAGAATTGCAAAAACTACTAGATGTAGGATTCATTTACCCTATCTCCAACAGTGAGTGGGTCTCTCCTTTGGTGTTGGTTCACAAGTAAAATAGTAAGTGGAGAATTTGTGTCGATTATAGGGAGTTGAACAAAGCCACAAAGAAGGATCATTTTCCTCTACCCTTCATTGACCAAGTGTTAGATGGCTTGGTAGGAAAGAGTTATTTTCCTTTCCTAGATGGATTCAGTGGGTACAAACAAATCTGGACCCAGAAGACTAGGATGAAACCACATTCACTTGTCCTTGGGGTACTTTTGCCTATAGGGTCCTTCCTTTTGGCATATGCAATGCTCCTGCCACTTTCCAGAGAGTAGTCTTGAGTATTTTCGCCGAATTAGTCCATGATGCGGTGGAGATTTATATGTATGATTTTACACCTTATGGCTGTGATTTTCAAAAAGCCCTGTCTAACTTAAGCAAAGTGTTGCACAAATGCATCGAGATGAACCTGTCTCTCAGTCCTAAAAAATGTGAATTCTTAATCATTGCAAGGACCGTGCTAGGTCATTCAATATCTCAGCAAGGACTGCAAGTGGACCCAAACAAAATAGCTATCATCCAAAGGGTCCCACCTCCTCAAAAGAAAAGAGATGTCAGAAGTTTCCTAGGGTTAGCTGGATACTACCGAAGGTTCATAAAGGACTTCAGCAAGTTGGCCTCTCCTTTATTTGGTCTGTTGGCCAAAGACTCTGAGTTTATATGGTAAAAAAGCTGTCAAGATGCCTTAGACATCCTAAAGGATAAGTTAACCACTGCACCGATTCTCCGAGGCCCAAATTGGGCTCTCCCCTTTCATATTCATGCTGATGCCTCACACAAAGCCATAGGAGAAGCCCTAGGTCAGATAGATGAAAAACTGCCTTATGCTATCTATTTTATGAGTAAGAATTTATCAAAGGTTGAACTAAATTATACAGTGACCGAAAAGGAACTCCTCGCTGTTGTGCATTCATTAAACAAATTTAGGCATTATATTACAGGTTATCAAACATTTTTGCATACTGACCATGCTGCAATCAAATATTTAATGAAAAAACCAAATGTGAATGTTCAAATTATAAGATGGTTACTTTTATTACAATAGTTTGATGTAACCATTGTTGATAAGCCTGGTAAGGAAAATGTTTTTGCAGACTTTTTGTCTAGAGTAAATTTGCCTGTAGGTGAAGAAGGAATGGTGGATGACCAGTTATTGGACGAGCACTTATTTTCTATTTCAGTTCTCTCTCCATGGTTTGATGATATAACAAACTATTTGGTATTAGCACAGTTTTCCACCAAACTTGTCCTCCAAAGAAAAGAGCAAGATAGTCAAGAAAAGTGCCCCCTTCACTTGGATTGGGGGAAATCTCTTCAAACTTGGCCTAGATCAAATCTTGAGAAGGTGTGTCAGGGAGGAGGAAGTCTTTGATATCCTTCTGACTTGTCATGATGGGCCTTGTGGAGGTCACTTTGCAGCAAAGAGGACAACATTCAAAGTGTTACAAGCAGGCTATTATTGACCCACTCTTCATCGTGATGTGAAAAAATACACTAGTTAGTGTGATTGATGCCAAAGGATGGGAAGGCCTACTCCAAGAGATGAAATGCCTTTGCAGCCTCAACTGACTTTCGAGCCATTTGACAAGTGGGGAATGGACTTCATTGGGCCTATTGACCCTCCTTCAAAGCAAAAACAATACATTATTGTGTGCACTAATTATTTGACTAAGTGGGCTGAAACCAAGGCAATTAAGGGGGCAACAGAAGAGAAGGTGGCTAAGTTCCTAAGGGAGAATGTATTATACAAATTTGGGTACCCTAGAGTGCTATAGGGTAAAATGCACGGTGTATGGAGAATGGAGATACCCTCAAGGGTCTTCCCGGGACCCTTGGCAGATTGTAAGATTGTCTACAACAGTCACAAAGCTACATGCATGTCCATAAACAATTACTAACTGTCAAAGCAAAACAAATTCATTACCTCAAGCCTCCGTGTAGGTTTGCTGGAGAGCACAATGCAGCTAGGTGGAAGTCCCCTAGGCCGGCTCCAGATCAAGTCTTGCACATAAAAGAGACAAGCATAATCACATCATACAACCTTGATAATTAATACATGAATATATAAAAGACATCTAGTTACACATAACTAAGCTACTCATGCTAAAAGGTATTGGACAAACAAATAAATGAAAGATAGGACCAACACCACAGAGTAGACAATACAATTGTGGTTCTATATTAATGTCGGAAGAGTGATTACAACAATCTGTTGCATCAACCTTCACTTACCCCTCTAGCTCCTCTCTCTCTCCCCCTTCTTACCAACTTCTTATGCTTAGATTTGAGACTATGCTCGACAATCAAGTAAGCTATCCTTCCAAATGTTCTGACCCAGGGAAAATTTTAAGAACCCCCCCAAATTTACATGTATAATAAATGGGCGAATCTCCATGGTGTATAGGAAAAATGGAAGGCGATTTTATCAATAATATGATATGTATATATAATTTTTTGGCGAATCTCTCACCAGGCATGGCGAATATTTTACTCAATTATAAAATCTTGTGTTTATTGAATACACAAATTAAATCATTGCATTTCTTTAAAATATCTTTTGAAATCAAAATTACCGAAATTACATATCAATAACCTAGTGGGTGTAGGATAAAATTCACTCGTTCCATTCACAGAAAGCATGAGAAAAAACCTAATACTATATATAAAACCAAGAAAAATTCAAATTCATCACTTCTAGGGACCTCATAACCACCCTGCCAATACACAAGTATGTTCCTGTTTGCAATTAGAAAAATTACCCAAATTACAATCTGTTTACTCCAGCATATGTTGGAAAGTTATAGAAGGATGACTAGTGCAATCAATCCATTCCCTTTAGCTCTGGATTTGTTTTAGTTTAAAATAGAAGTATACAAATATACTTGTCCAATGTCTATGCTTTAACCATTCACCTTAAGATGTTTTTACAATATAATTTCCTAAGTCAATTTAATATCTTCATTATCATAAAAACCAACCTATATCCATCTTAACTCCACATCTACCACTCTTCGGGGATGAAATCTATTTATCCCTCTGAGCACTTGGTAGACCCAGAATTAAGATGGATCTAAGATGATAGAATTTCCCCTTTAAATAGTCTATGCTCACAAGAATACCATGGTATTACCATGGGTCAATACCATGGGTTATCATAAACCTGGAGGTTAAAAATTACTATTAGTAATTTATAAAAATTAATAAAATTAATAGTTGATTTTTATTTTATTTTTTATTTTAACCAAGCTAAAATGTTTAACATACATTAAATTACAACATCCATTTTTACTCTTGATCGGATCAAATATTTTTTCTCTCTATGCTAGTTTGCATATCACGATATTTGATACCTCTCGGGGGTTAGTAGATCCATAGTAAAGATGGATCTATGCTGGTTTAATTCCCCCATTTAAATAGGCTACATTCCAGGTGAATACCATGGGTCAATACCATGTGCCATTTTGGTGAATACCATGGGTCAATACCATGTGCCATTTTTATTTTTATTAATACTAATATTAGAGTTAATAATGTTTTTTTGTATGGTATTAATAATAATCTAGTCCATGGTATTTGTCCCATAGTATTTTGCCCATAGGTTTCACCTAAATATAACGCATTTTATCGGTCAATACCATGTGCCATTTGGTGAATACCATGGGTCAATATCATGTGCCATTTTTATTTTTATTAATACTAATATTAGGGTTAATAATGTTTTTTTGCATGGTATTAATAACAATCTAGTCCATGGTATTTGTCCCGTAGTATTTTGCCCATAGGTTTCACCTAAATATAACGCATTTTTGAGTGTTCTTAAATATAAGGTGACTTATGGAGTAAATATAAAAAAATGATTTATTTGTTTACCATACCTCTCGTTTATTTATATTTTTATTAATTTACCATACCTCTTTTACAAATATGGTATTTGGCCCATAGGATTCACTTAAATAAAACCTCTTTCTTGAGCCTTCATAAATAGAACGAGGTTATGGACTAAATATAAAAGAGGTTTTATTTATTTACTATGCGTCTAGTTTATTTATATTTTTATTTATTTACCATACCTTTTGAGTAAGTATAAAAAGACGTTTTATTTATTTACCATACCTCCACTTTACTTATATTTTTATTTGTTTACACCCTTGCATGTATATAAGGTGACTTATGGAGTAAATATAAAAAATGTTTTATTTATTTACCATACCTCTCATTTATTTATATTTTTATTAATTTACCATACCTCTTTTATAAATATGGTATTTGGGCCTTTAGCCCATAGGATTCACTTAAATAAAACCTATTCTTGAAAATGGGCGAATGGATTCACTTAAATAAAACCTATTCTCGAAAATGGGTGAATGGAAGGTTGTAACTCCTAATTTCAAGGGCTAAATTTACCTTTTTTACCCTCTCCCTTAAAATAAGGTGGGCTATTTGAGGTGATTTGTAAAAATGTACTATGATACGAAATATTGGCCCACTAAAAATTTAAAACCCCTTAATTTCGCCAAAGGGCGAACATTCACCCCTAAAATTTCTATGTTCTGACCTCTATCACCATAGACCTAGCTTTGCTTATGTAGCATTCGAGTTAGGCTTGCCAAGTTCCTCCATGAGTTTCTCTACGTAAAAGAAATGATGTTGCCATGCCTTTGAGCTCTTTCCCATTTGTCTCCTTAATTAGGATTAGAAATCTCTCAAATAGTTCGAACTCTAGATGTTTCCTTGCTTTTCTAAGTAGATATAGGATGGAATATAGAGATATTTATGAGTCAATTTGCTCCTTTGACCTCTAGATTCTCATTAGGATCCACTAATGTTGTCCCCGAACCAACAAGTAGAGTTAGTAGGGTCACTAATGCTCCCTTAGGCTTACAGAGAAGCTTTATAAAGCATGTTGTCAGTGTATAGACAACGTTAGTGTGGAAACAAGGCCTGTGATTTTGGCTATTGCTTCAGCCATCATGTCTTTCTCCTCTGAGCTGATGAGGAGGTCATTTTGTTGTATAACAGATGCCCCCTAAAGTGTGAGATCAGATACTGCGATGATGTCTGAAATACTTTACTTAACTATAATTTTCCTTCTTTGAAGAAAAGAGAGAGAGGATCGGATCTTTGGGCAATACGGGAAACCTGATACAACGCATATATATAAAACAACTAAAATCATGTCTTGAGTTGGGCATTCCCACGCTCAGTAGCTATGTCATAGTGATTTTCTCATAAAAGAGCTATGACGACGCTGGCCACTGATAAGCACAATGCAGATCCGGTGTCATAATAGGATCATTCTAATGAGCTATGTCCAAAAAATAATATACACAACTTGGGAGAGGAAACAAGGCTTAGTGATGCAAGCCTATACCCAAGGTCTTGATTTCCGCTTCACTGAACAACATAGATCGATACATGTGAATATATGTGTTGATGTCGAACATGCATGAAATCGTCTGATTACCAGTCAATAATGGAGACTGTTAATAAACGCGAGGAAGGCCACGAATAATGGTGATGATCTCCAAGATGCACAGTACAATCTAGCGAGTGTGAAAAATATTTTTGTCGTCGAACACCCGTAGAATCGCTTAACCAGGAGCCAATAATGAGAACTCCTGATAAAACACAAGGTGACTTGCCACTAATTTTTGCGAGTACCAAGGCACTGAATGTGTTTCTGGGTTGTCTTCCTAGATAGAGTGTTGAAGTCGATAGGAAGATACCTGTCGAAAGGTAGGCAATAATGCGTCCTACATCAATCGACACGAAACAGGACAAGAATGATTTGTTTTTTGAGGAATCTTTGAGCATTAGGTCTAAACGACAGAGGGCATAATGAAATGATATGCTTGATGGATTGATGCAGGAAACAAAAGGTTAACCCTTGAACAATAGAAGGCATGACAACGGTTTTAACCATGCAACACTAGACTCCTGAACACCAAAGAGTGTTAGGATACAAAGATGCAAGAACATCGAGGTATTTAGGGTAAACTCATAGGATGGTAGGATTCATATTGAGAGGCCGCCACAAGGAAGGTTTATCTAAGAGAGTGCCATGTTCAAGGGAACGAATCACGCTTTCTAATACTAAATACAGTTTTATTGTCTACTTTCCTGTCTGATTAGTTTCGTGAGTCCAGATGGGTAAACTCATTGATCTTTTCATATTTTAAGAGTCTGAAAAGGATCGCAAAAGGAGCGACTCTATGCCCTATCTGATTAGTTTAATGAGTCTAGACAGGTAAACTCGTCGATCTTTTCATGTTTTAAGAGTCTGAAAAGGATCGTAAAAAGAGCGACTCTATCATTCATCTATGTAATTTAATGAGTCTAGATGAGATAATTCATCGATCTTTTCATATTTTAAGAGTCTGAAAAGGACCGTAAAAAGAGCGACTCTATCATTCATCTGTGTAATTTAATGAGTCCAGATGAGATAACTTGGTGGTCTTTTCATATTTAGAGAGTCTGAAAAGATCGTAAAGAATGACTCCAGGGTGGTCCCTTTGTCATAGTTTTTAACCAGGTGTGACAAAAGTTTAATAGTATACCCGGATCAGTTACTTTTCCGTGAGTTAATCTATTGAGTTTGGATAAAGAGAAACCTATGCTCAATAGATGTTGACCTCATTTTGTTACGAGTACGAGGAGATGGACTAAACTCGATTTTCATCATGAATTTTTAATGAGTCACACGACGACAAACTCAATACCTTCATCAAATTTTAACGAGTCAAATGAAGAAAACTCTAGGTATCTTTTTTAGTTTAGTGAGCAAGGAAAAATAGGTAAAAGAACTGCTCATTCCTTCTTCGTAGATTTTACGAGCTCGAAGAAGGGAAAAACTCTGGGATATTTTCAATTTAAGAGCAAGAAATGGTCCCAAAAAATCAAGTGCTCTAGTTGTTGTCGTAGATTTTTAACAAGCATGGTGACAAAAACTCGGAATTTTTCAGTTTTATGATTGAGAAAAGTACCTAAAAGAATGCTCGGGTCATCTTTATAAATTTTTAACGAGCCTAAAGAAAAAACTCAGGATTTTTTCAGTTTTATGAGTGAGAAAAAAGCGCCTAAAAAGAATGCTCTAATGATCTTTTTCAGTTTAATGAGCTAGAAAAAGAGAAAAAAAGAGTTGCTCGGACCATTGTCATATGTGTTTAACGAGCCCAACGATGAAAAACTTGGGGTTTTTTCAGTTTTTAGAGTGAGAAAACATCCCATAAAAGAACATGCTCATATCTTCTTTGTAGTAGTTTAACGAGCCCAAAGAAGGAGACTCGAGGTTTTTCAGATTAATAAGCAAGAAAAATACCATAAAAAGAATGCTCGATCTTCTTCATGGTAGTTTAACGAGCCCGAAGTAGACTCGAGATTTTTTCATATTAATGAGCAAGAAAAATACCATAAAAAGAATGCTCGATCTTCCTTGATCTCATGCTTGACAATAGTAGGGTCTATGCCATGCATTTCCTCATAAGAACAAGGGAAAATATAGTGGAGGTCCTTAAAAGGGTAGTTGAAGATCGCAATATCCTTAGGAATGCGATTGGCTCCAATCTGTATGTTTTCCATGATGCTTGTCTTGAGTGAAATATCGATGAGCAATGTCTTTGAAAGATTGCCTATGTTTACTTCCGAGTCCAAAGTTTGGATAGTCGTATATGATGAGGAAATGGTTTCAGGTGTGTCAGATGATAGGATTTGAAGAGGCATCATATTCGAATCAAATACCGAAACACGATGGTGTGAGTCCTCCCAAGGTCGTTCTTCTAAACACTTGATCTCTCGAATAACTTCGTCTGAAGGTAGGACTTGATTGAGGAGATCTTTAGAAGGAGCATTTATGGGAGAGGAGGCGTTACTGTTGGTCATGACCAAAGTGATTGGAGATTCAGATGTAGATTTAATGGCTTGGTAGGCCAATTCAGTTGGTGATAACGACATTTGTTCTCCGTAATTGTCAATGTTTGAAGGGGCTGGTAGGATCCAAGGATCGGTCGGTTCGTGAGGAATGGATGAAACCATATTGACCATCTGTGGAACCGTTGGAGATTGAAGAGGGAAACAACCCATCAAGGAAGAGCCCTTCAATAGACCGGTACTGATACTGATGTAAGAGTTAGGTACACCACCCACTAAGGGCACAGAGCCGCTAGGTAACAGGGAGTAATCCAGGGTGCAAAAGGATAGCTGGTCTAGTGTGACTATCTTTCCATCCAAGGGAAATAGGATGATGCAGAAGACCGAAGACACAATGGCATTCATGGCATAAGTCCAACTACGGCCCAAACGTAGATTATAGTTGAGTTTATGATCCACGACTTCGATATGCACCGTTATTGTTTTCCCACTCAAAGTGATGGGGTAGTCGGCTAGGTAACCTTTTGAGATGAAAGTGTGGTCGTCGAAAGATTTAAGGGAATTCAACGGCGAGGATAGGGTTGGAGAACCCAAAAAGAGACAATATGAAGCCAACATTACGCATGTTGAAGAACCTTCGTCAATGATAGTTTGATGTATTCCTTTACCTTTCGAAAAGATTTGCACCTGAAATGCAAGCTGGTGGGAAAGGGGAGGTTTACACTTTTCCATGTCGAAAATTGCAATCATAGAATCCTGTGGGTCGACACCACCAGTGGACGAAAGAAAAGCTTTCCTTTGTGCTAGACATGTTTGTAATACTTCGAGCGCCAACATAGCCGACGGCGCTTGCGCCAAGTCTTCTACAATGTTGTAGTTTTGGGCGGCACGTGCAGATGTATTGTGCGTTGTGCGTCGAAGTGCCCCTTTAGGGGGGTGAATCACAAGGTCAACAACCGGCCTTTCAATATGAAAATCGTTAGGCAGTGGTGGGTTTTGACTTGAGGAAGGTTCCTCTGCATGAGCGACAGGAGCTCCATAGGATTTGGCTCTTGTTTGTAGATCTACCATTTCAAAGGTGTAAACGGTAGAGGATCCTTCACCAGCTAAAGGATGTTGTGAACCACCATTGCCCCCTTGCGAGGGTTGGGGTTGGTTTGCAATAAGGTGTTGTTGTTGCTGAGCAGGGAAAGGATTATTCAGGACAGCGGGGGTCCTACCAGTATCCTTTTTAGCAATGAAATTTGTGCATTCCTGAAGATGCGGGCAGCGATAGGTCATGTGGTCTTCAGCACAGATTTTGCAAGGGAATATGGTAGGTTTATCTTTTCCATCGCCAGGAGGCGCAACAACCTTCTACTTTGTTGACTACTCCTCAGAAGGAGCGGTCTTTTTCTTATTCTTCTTGTTCTTACCACCGGGTTTTTGCATAGACTGCACAGAGTTTATCACGGTGGTAGGAAGAGCAGTCGATTTGGTAGAGGGGTCCACTGACATCTGGGCAATGTGACCGCTGAGTTGTTTTACAGCAACCCCGGAGGTTGCGCCGATAATCCCATCGGCGTGCGCTCCAGGGTGCTAAGTAGCGGAAGCATTGGAGTTGCGAGGGGCATTGGGGATTACATCGTAAAGAGTGCTAGACTGCAAATATATCAGATCTAAGTGTTGGGCACAACGTATGGATTGGTCTTCTGTGACCGCACCACCTAAGGCAACATCCTTAGCGATTTGGTGGAGTAGAGACTTGCAAAACCAGTCTGCTAAGAGATAGTCTGGGAGGGGAGCTTTAACTAATGTCCGCCTACGTCTCCATTCATGTATATGATCTGAGATGTGGGTGGAAGTATCCTGACGTAATGAAGTGAGGAGTTTCGTCCCAGTCTCATAGTAGATGGGTAGCTGGAAGTGCTTTAAGAATTCCATCGCTAGAGCGTCAAAGGTATTGACTGACGCGCGTGGTAACTCGATGTACCACTTGGCTACGTTGCCAGTAAGGGTGTGAGGAAAAAGACGTAACCAGATACTATCATCCACCATGGAGTTAGAAACACACCAAAGATGATAGGTGGTGATATGGGTACCCGGATCCTCCCCTTGTTTCCCTTCGAACTTGGGGATGTTTGTCGGTATTTTATGCAGGATTGGCGGCCAGAGTAAGTTATGATAGATGGGGTCATTTGTAAGTTTGTACAAGTCGGGGATATCCAATGTTGCCAAGAAAGGCAGAGTGCGTGATGCCCCCGACTCGGACCAAGGCAATGACATATGACTTGAGGATCCTTGCGATCCTCCCATCGTTTGATTCCTAATATTATACATAGGTTGTGTGGCATAGTAGTTGCCTTGGGATATGGCATTGTAGTATGGATTTCCATGGGGATTGTGATGATGGGGTATAGAATTTCCCCCAGGATAAGTAGTACCCCCTTGACTCATTTGAGGTTGTGAGTAGGGTGCCCCCATGGATTGGTTGGGACCTCCTTGAGGATTCCCACCTACCACAGAACTAACCATATGTCCTTGACTAGCATAAGGTGTGTTCATGTCAATCAGTGACTGACCATGCATGCTTGAAAATGGAGGGGGAACTATTACGTTGTCGGCCGGTATATGCATATTGGGAGTGCCCCTAGATATTTGAATCTGGGGTTTAGAACTATACAATGGATGCCAACCATATTGTTGGTTAGAGGGACCCCCGCTAAATGTGCTTTATTGAGAATTATAAGGAGTGCTATATGTAGCACTTGTTGAAGGTATAGAGTTTGACACTAAAGGGGTGGAACCTGGCATAGGCTGGGTTCCACTCGTGGAGGGTGTCATGTGAGGGTTTGTACCTGGGACAAATGGGATAGCAGGGTTCGCCATCAATGGTGTGGTAGTGACTGTCGATTAGGGAAGTGGTGGGGGACCAAAAGTGTCCAAAAAGTTCCACGACCCATTAGTCATCAACAGGATGGGTGGAAGTGTTCCAACTGAAGACAAAGGAGGTATAGGTGCAACGCGAACCAAGAGTGGGTCCAACGGATTCATGATCAAAGGGTTATAGGGAGGAAGAAATCCTGTAGTAAAGAAATCCTCTGGTAAGCTTGAATCGTCAGTTGTCCAAACTGATTCTGTGTGAGATCTCGGAGACTGATTTCCCGTAGATGTATAATCTGGTTCACTGGAGCTTGGCGGATCTTCCACAATGAGTGGAGGAAGTCCTAACAATTGTCTAGATTGATGACGAGGGCCGGATGTAGCCATGGTGACTGATAATTTTTATCAATAAATTTTATCGTGATATTTATTAAAGTCTCAACGATAACACGAGCACCTAAAAAATAAAAAACACTAAGTGAATCAATCAACAAATAGAGGGAAATGACCCTGTCTGATAAGCACTGATCACTGGAGATGAAACTCGGTATCACAATGAATAACTGAGAGGGTTGGCCAAATGTACAACTACGATTACTTTAGAGCTTCGCTCAAACCTCAAATTGAGGGGCCAAGTACTCTTGTGAAGACGAGCACCCTCCCAAAAACTGAAGACAGAGTAGGTCCGTCTGTGTTAGGTACCAGGGCAGCCCACCCTAGTCACCTTGTGTAAGTCCCTAAAAGTATGGCCACTAAGGATACCTCAGATCACAGACACTACCACAGGGGACATAGTCACAGATAGTACACTGTGTGGGCAGGATACCTGAGTCCCTGACTCAGCTCCGAAATCCCCGAAGGGATCCCCAATACATAGAATACCCAAAGGAGTTGTAAGTGAAGGTAGGCTACCTTCACTTACAGTCCGATGTTGTCTCGTATTTAGCTCCACTTTTACTAGAGTGGTCCTGGTAGTATGAGTGTAGAAGGAATTTTCTCTCTTTTAATGACACTAGTTTTGGTTTCTGATCTTGGGCAGTTTACTCACATTGCCTATCCCAAGGTCCTAGCCTGAACTAATGTTTGTTTGCTCTATAAAGAGTTACTAATTGATTTTAGGTAGATTTCATGTGTACTTTTTTAGTGTCATCGGTAGGGGTGTTTACTTATGATATTTGGTGGGACTCTGACCCAAAATTATGCAAAAGACAATGCTTGAAAATATTCAATTCAATGAAATAAGTTGTATTATACAAGGGAGAGTCTTTCATACACTCATATTTGTTCCATGCATTATAGTCATTATAACACAAGCATAACCGACAAATTTTTTTTCAATACTTTCTAACAACTATTTGAAACCAAATAAAGCAGATTTTAACCAGCTAAGCAGAAGAATGAAAACTTTATAAAAACTTTTAAGAAAAAAAAGAAAAAAAAACTGTTTCCTAAAAAAAAAATCTTTCAGGACACAGATCTTGCTAACATAATATAGCTGCAGATCCTTTATCATACCATGAGCAGGTTTCCCATCCCTTTTGAGGCTACAGACACAACTGCGTGTCAAAATTTGGGTGACTAATGCTTTGTGCCAGAGGCCACAGAGAGTTACTGGACGTACTAACGCACTGTTTGTGCAGACACAGAGCTTTATAAAGCTCTGTTTACTCTGCTAACCTGTGTTAGTGTGGGAAAAGAGTTCAAAACAGGGCTTTGGGGATCAGATCCAGGGCTAAATATATGAATGAAGAATGTTGCAAAGTCTTGATGGGTCAGAAAAGGAATGCAGAAGTATAGGAAGGTCTAGAAGGAGGAGGAAACTAGGAACTTTCTAGGTGAACCGAGAACTAATGTATAGTCCCTAGTGGAGTCGCCAATTCTGCTATAGGATAAAATGCACAGTGTATGGAGAATGGAGATACCCTCAAGGGTCTTCTCGGGACCCTTGGCAGACTGTAAGATTATCTGTAGCTGTCACAAAGCTACATGCATGTCCATAAACAATTACTAACTATCAAAGAAAAACAAATTCATTACCTCAAGCGTCTGTGTAGGTTTGCTGACGAGCACAATGCAGCTAGGTGGAAGTCCCCTGAGCCGGCTCTAGATCAAGTCCTGCACATAGAAGAGACAAGCATAATCACAACATACAACCTTGATAATTAATACATAACTAAGCTACTCATGCTAAAAGGTATTAGACAAGAAAATAAATGAATGATAGTACCAATACCACGGAGTAGACATTACAACTGCAGTTCTATATTAATGTCGGAAGAGTGATTACAACCATATGTTTCATCAGCCTTCCCTTACCCCTCCATATCCTCTCTCTCTCTCCCTTATTACCAACTTTTTATACTTAGATTTGAGACTATGCTCGACAATCAAGTAAGCTATCCTTTCAATTGATTTGACCTCTATCACCATAGCCCTAGCTTTGCTTATGTAGCATTCGAGTTAGGGTTGCCAAGTTCCTCCATGAGTTTCTTTAGGTAAAAGCAATGATGTTTCCATGCTTTTGAGCTCTTTCCCATTTGTCTCCTTCATTAGGATTAGAAATCCATAAAATAGGTCGAACTCTAGATGTTTCCTTGCTTTTCTGAGTAGATATAGGAGGGAATATAAAGATATTTATGAGTCAATTCACTTCTTTGACATCTAGATTCTTATTAGGATCCACTAACGTTGTCCCTGAACCAACAAGTAGAGTTAATAGGGTCACTAACGCTCCCTTAGGCTTACAGAGAAGCTTTATAAAGCATGTTGTCAGTGTATAGACAATGTTAGTGTGGAAACAAGGCCTGTGATTTTGGCTATTGCTTCAGCCATCATGTCTTTCTCCTCTGAGCTGATGAGGAGGTCATTTTGCTGCATAACATAGAGAGCTGGTCACATACCAAGGCAGCTAGTTTACCTCCAACATGATTGAATACTTTCTCAACGATCACAAGATCAAGCATAGAACCTCCACTCCCTATCATCCATAAGATAATGGGCAAGTGGAGGTGACCAACAGAGCACTGGAGGGCATCCTGACCAAAGTGGTAAGTGGCAGTAGGAAGGATTGGGTAGAAAGACTAGTTGAGGCTACTTGGGCCTATAATACCACATGGAAGACCACCACTGGATTCACACCCTATGAGCTAGTCTAGGGGAAAAAGGCCTTGTTGTCCATTGAATTTGAGTATAACACATTAAGGATGGCAGTCCAACTAGATCTGGATCTCAGCAGTGCACAGAAAGAGAGATTGTTCTAGTTGAATGGTTTGGATGAATTCAAAATAAAGGCCCTCCTACATACAGAGGTAGTTCAACTTCAAATGAAGATTTGGCATGATAAAAATATCATGGAGAAGCAATTTCAAGAAGGCAATTGGGCATTGCTATATGATTCTAGGTAAAAAGACTTAAAGGGAAAGTTAAGGACAATATGGCTAGGACCTTATGTTAAAGATGCCATGATAATGGGTTAGTGCAAATTATAACCATAGATGAAGAAGTCATTCCTTTTCTTGTTAATGGACACCGATTGAAAATTTACAAGAGACCTTTATCAAAACAAGAGTTCATTGATGATATCAATAAAATAGTGATGATAGTGGAGCAAGTTCCAGCTCCTCCCTCATCAAATCACTGAGAAAAATAAAAAAGAATAAGGACTCAGGTGAAAACCTCCATGAGGTGCCTGAGTCCCATCATTGGGTTGAAAACCTCTTGAGGCGGCTCAATGGTGTCAAAACAAAAAAAAAGAAGAATAAGAAAGATCCCTGAGTGAAAACCTTTCTTGAGGCGCCTAGGGCAAACATCTAGGGTGAAAACCTCTCAGAGGTGACCTAGTTGTTTTAAAAAAAAAAGAAAATTAAATCATGAAATTTCCATTTGCAGGTCAGCAAGAAGGACGGTCAAGGAGCAAAGGAGGATCACAAAGAGACCCTTGTCACTCACATATTTATTTTTCCACTCATTACCATGCATTCCTCCATCATTTCTATCGATTTTTTCACTCCATTTCTTCAGTTTATAAAAGGACTATGTTTTCTATAGGATCCCCTGTATTCCTACAGGATCCCCTGAAAACCTACAGGATGATCCTGTAGGAATTATAGTGACCCAGAAATCCTACAAGAAGCAGTCCTAAGGAAAATTAATGACTTTCTAGGCCACTAAAATTCACCCTCTTCATCATCAATCACCACACCTTGTCCACCATCATCATCCCTGCACTCACCATTAAAAAGAAAAAAAATCAGTTTCAAGAGTAGTTTTTTTCAGTCTTCGAAAAAAGGGAAACAGAGAGGAATAAAGAGCATCACCTGAATATTTCTTGCTCTCCACACTCCCATTCCTTCTTTCCATCCATGTCACCATCCTCACAACCCCAACAAGAAGAATGATTAAAGAGTTCTAAGGGAGAAGCAACTACATGACATCTTGTAGCAGCCTATCCCACAGAATACCAATCATACCAGCAACAAGCCTTCAGCATGATGATCCAGGAGCTCCAAAGCAACAACATCATATCTTCAACCACAGGTACCTACAAAAACAAAGAAGCCATTAGCAGATAGCAAGAGGAGGAAGAAGAATAGCATGCAACAAATACACACAGCAACACCTCTGGTCTTCGACAACTGCAGCATAGCATTGGAACCACAGGTAAGTATCCCGCTCACTCTCTCATATGCATCATGTAGTCAAAAAAATGTAAGGGTTACGAAATAGTTGGTTTATAACTGAAAAGGTGCCCAGTTAACTTGGCCACCTTTGTTCAGTCAACACATACACAACTGGGTGTCCTCTCACACGTGATTGTAGTCAACTCAAAAACAGAGAAGGAGTAGGACAAAAGACGTTAAAACTATGGATCGATAAGGTGGGAGATGATTACGAGGAGTCGGGAATGATGAGGTGGTAGTGGGACCAACGGTCAAAAAATGGAAATGTACCTTTGCTGCCAGCACACCACCTCACCCTGAATCGCCATAAGAGGAAATAAAACATCATTCCCATGCACTCATGCATTTTACATCCTTGAAACTCACTCACTCAGGTTGTTCTAATACCCAGGCAACCCACCAAAAGCAAAACTCCATCGTTTTACTACACATGAATTCCTACAAGATTGCATAGGAATTCCTATAGGATCATGCATAGGAATTCCTACAGGATACACAGAGACTGTCTACAGGATTGGTAGAGAAGAGTTCAAAAGGGATATCATGGGAGTTGGCCACTACAAACAATCTAAAGAGGTAGGCTCTATAATTACATCCCTCTTTACAAGTAATTGAACCATAAATCCCCTAAGTTTGAGTGAATTTAGCAACTGTGTAAGGGAATTACATACATAGTAATTTCTGTTTTAGTTCTGCATTTGAAAATTGTTTCAACCCTCTCATCTCCTCAAGCTTCACCAACAAGATGATAGGAGGGAGCCCACAAACACTCGAGAATCCAACAACACCCCCAAGTGCTTGAAATCTTCACAAGACATAGTTGGATGGGGTTTTTTGAAAAATTCAGAGAGTATGATGATGAGGTGGCTCAAGAATTTTCTCTCTCCCTCACTCCACTCACCAGAATCCATGCCACTATTGTAATAAGGGGCCTCTCTATAGATCTCACCCCTGATCTCATCAATAGAGTCACCACACTTCCCTAGGAATACCATGGAGGAAAGAAGACAAAGGAGATAGCTAGGTTGCCAAAAGAAAATTATTTTTAGAAGGTGAGGAACCCACTGAGGACAAAAATGGAGTAAAGAGGGAAAGTCTGGCATATCCATGGAATGAGGTAAGCTACCAACTAATCAAATACATTTCATGTGAGGGTAGGTATAGTGTGGTCTATGGCTATCATTTTAGGATCCTTGAAGAATTGAGATTTGGAGCAGAAACACCCCCTCACCAAAGGCTCAACATACCATACTTCCTGCTTCAATCACTCATAGACTCAAGCATCAAAGTGAAGGAGGGAAATTCCGCCATGGGTTAATTAGGATCCTTATAGAAGATGCCCTCCAAAACCTCAGAACTCCTATAACATGGTCAGTTTTCAGAGACATACCAGCAGAGGATGACATCAAAGCTCTCACTTATGATGTTAGTCCTATTGTCAGTGAAGAGGAAGTAAAGTAGGAAGAGGAAGATACAAAAGGAGATGAGGATGAGATGGATGAAGAAGGAGATGACACAGAGGAACATGATGAATATGAAGAAGAAGAGGGATAAGAGAAGGAGGATGATGAAGAAACAAAGTAGGATGTTAAGGAGGAAACTGATAGAGATGATGAAGATCTACAAGAAGAATAAGATAGGAAGGACATAGAGGAAGAAGACAATGGAAAAGAGGGGACAAAAAACAAGGAGGAGTCACCTAGGGTGGCTCCGGAAGCCACTGAGAGAGAGGCAACAACTTCCCTCACTGATCTTAGCACCCCAATCAAGAAAAAATGAAAAAGGTAGAGGAAGACCCCATTATATTCCAGGACAAGAAAAATGTTATGAAACCAGCTCACAAAAGATAGAAAATATAGATCAACGCCTTAGAATTCAGCCTCTTCGAGGGGGAAACCTCCTTTAAATTACATAAATGAACAATTCTTGGATGATACAAATGACAAGACCTCCTTTCTATATATAGGAGTCTAAGGGGTCATAATATAATCAGAGCTGACATAACAATAATAATGTAAGGGCACAATAATAACAATAGTGGGCTTCTATGGGGGCACAATAATAAAAATATGGGAACTACATGGGTACAACAATATAATAAGGGGGTTGTACTAATAACAATAAGGGGTTACACTAGTAGTATAGGGCCTAACATGCCCCTCTCCTTCAAAAAGTGTTGTCCTCAATGCTTGAGTAGTTCTTGATGCTTCTGTATAAAATTCTTGTCCTCCCATGTGGAATATTCGGCGGGTAAGTTCTTCCACTTGATGAGATACTCTGAAATTGATCGATTTCGTAGCTGTCGGGTTCTTGTTTCTATGACTGCTCTAGGTTCCAATTTGATTTTTCCTTCCTCTTCAAGTTCTGGCAATATTGTTTGAATTGGAATATTCTGCAACTTTTGAATGAGTGGCCACACTTCTTTGTCCTTCTTCCATTCATCCCTTGCTTCGTTTATCCAATCTGGTTGGATAATAGAAATAACACAAAACAATGCTTCCACATCCTCATTATCTCTTGAGAGTCCATCTGCAACCAAAAATTTTCTTCTCTTTTTTGTAGATGATGTCAAAGTCATAACCCAACATATTTGTGACCCATTTTTTCTGTTCTTCTAAAGATAATATTTGTTCTAAAAAGTATTTAAGACTATCATGATCCATTTTTACCTTGAAGTGTCTTCCCATTGGGTAAGGTCGCCATTTCTTAAGTGCATGTAGTATTGCCAACATTTCCTTCTCATAAATAGCTTGCTTGAGATGTCGCCGTAAAAATACCCAATCACCTACATCAAAACTTTTTTCACTGCGATGTTGATCTACCTGTTGTTTCATTCGATTCTGCACCAAAGTGGCATTATCCTTTAAAAGTTGGAGAACTTGTTGTTGATGCTCGATGTGATCTTTCACTGCTTGAACCTTTTTCTTCTTGATATGTCCTATCTTAAGAGTTTGAGGAGTGGTAATTTCTTCCAATGCTCTACAAGATATGGTCAGATTCATTTCTTGATGCTTGATGTGATCTTTCACTTCTTGAACATTTTTCTTCTAGATATGTCCTTCTATATTGATAGTTTGAGGAGTGGTAATTCTAGCCAATGCATTACAAGATATGGTTGGATTAATTTCTTCTTTCTCGATATGATATTTCACTTCTTGAACCTTTTTCTTCTTGATATGTCCTTCTATCTTAAGAGTTTGAGGAGTAGTAATTCTGGCGAATGCATTAAAAGATATGGTTGGATTCATTTCCTCTTTCTCGATGTGATCTTTCACTTCTTGAACCTTTTTCTTCGTAATATGTCCTTCTATCTTGAGAGTTTGAGTGGTAATTCTTGCCAATGCTTTACAAGATATGGTTGGATTCATTTCTTCTTTCTCGGGGGTTGGGTCCTGGGGCATATCCTCTTCTTTTGATATTTCTTTATCCTTTTCTTCCTCCTCTTCATACTCTATGTAAAATAATTTCTTCTCAACACACTTATGACCTTTAGTGCATTTTCTATCACAATTGTAACAAAGCCCTTTTTCTCTTTTTTCTTCCAATTATTGTGCTGTAAGCCTTGTAGGTTGTGGAAGGATAGGAGAAAAAACACTTCCATAATTATAGTCATGAGTGGTGGGATTCCTTGTTTCCATAATTTCACTTTCAATTTTTCTTGCCAACTCGAATGCCTCCTCCAATGAATCAGGTTCCCAAAAACGAACCTCGTGTTGAATGTTATCCTTTAAAGTCCCTATGAAGACATCAATCCTTTGCTTCTCTGGAATATAATTTATCCTTCTATTCAAATTTTGAAAGTCCTCAATGTGCTCTTCCATTGAACCCTTTTGTTTGAGATTTATCAATTGGCTAAAGAAGGAGTTTTTCTTTGTATCCTCATAATGTGCTATCATTTCCTTCGTGAAAATTGACCACGTGACAAGTGGTTTACGAGAATAAAGCACTTTATATCATAAAAATTGATTTGGTTCTAAATAATTAGATGCAATACATACCTTTTGTAACAGTGGTACACCATGTAGAGAAAAATATTTCTCCATATGTAGTATCCAATTTACCGGATCCTTGCCATCACACTTCCTCATCTCGCTTTTTCTTGATTGTAGGTGCTCGATCTTGAAACGACTGTAACTTTGTAATTTCGGATATTCTAGTTCTGAAATTGTGACCTGTAGTATTCCTTTGTGTCCTCTTTCCAATGTCACCAGTCTGATCCAAATTGGATTCTCCAAGGAAGAGTTATGCCAAATCTCCCACGGTGACCTGATTATAGACTAGTTCAGTAGAGCGAACTTGTATGACGTGCCACGTGTCCCTGTTGCGACCTTTGGCTTTGAAAAATATATACAAGAAACTACAGTCTGTCCTCTTTTTGTACCTTCTTACGAAATTTCAATCCGATGCTCAGAGAGAAAGTTATGACGATTTTCTCCAGGTCCCCTGTTTGGAATGTAATTCAGGAGTTTGCAAAAATACCAACTTCCTCAGATCATATCTCCACAAATATAGTGCACAAAGCTCTTAAATTCAGACCCGAGGTTCAGTGTGATTTCCTCTCAAATGGTTTTTTTTTTAGCTTCTGAAACATCACAGGAAAAAAGTTATAGCGAAAATGCCACGATGACCTATTTGGAGTAGCGAAACCCTAGAATCCAAAGCTCTGATACCAAATGTTATGAAACCAGCTCACAAAAGATAGAAAAGATAGATCAACGCCTTAGAATTCAGCCTCTTCGAGGGGGAAACCTCCTTTACATTACACAAATGAACAATTCTTGGATGATACAAATGACAAGACCTCCTTTCTATATATAAGAGTCTAAGGGGTCATAATATAATCAGAGCCAGCATAACAATAATAATGTAAGGGCACAATAATAACAATAGTGGGCTTATATGGGGCACAATAATAACAATATGGGGACTACATGGGTACAACAATATAATAAGGGGTTACACTTGTAGTATAAGGGCCTAACAAAAAAGCACAAGAAAAAGACAAGGGAAACCCCAAACATCAACCAAAATTCCTATTGTGATTGAAGACTCCCCTACAAAAAAAGAGAAAATGCCTTCCCCTAAGTCCCCTATCACCTATGTGAGGAGGCCTACTACTAGATCAACTTCCTCCAAGGGAAAGGCAATCCTACAGGATACACAACAAAATCTACAGGAAGCAAAAACAGTCCTACAAGATACTCTGTTGAATCTATAGGAGGCACAGAAATTGGAAAGGAAGGTAGGGGAGTAGCAAGAAACTAAAGAAGAGGACCCAGAGACAAAAGAACCCAACCCCCAACCTAACTTAGACTCCTATTACCGGTTTATTGAAGGAGGCAAGGTCATACCTCAAAAATTTTCCATCCCACTGTTCTTCGAGCTTGAGAAGGAGAGGGCCAGAACTCACCGATGGATGCAGATCGCCAAATCAAAGGGGGTGGAAGACATTGGGCACATGGAAGAGAAACTCAAGGAGATGGGCAGAGAGCTAAGTGGCTTGAGGGACAGAGAAGCTATAATGAGAAATCAACTAGAGATAGAAAATGCATGGTTGAGGGGACAACTGCAAGAAAGAGAGAATCAATTGGCATGTATGGCCAGTCTCTCTTTGGAAGCAATCTAGTGTAGGATGCCAGCTAAATCCTATGCTCTCTACCTCAAAGAACAATGGCTGCAGTTTCAGATTAAGACCCTAGCACAGAGAGGCACCATGCCATTTCAGGACTACAGGCAGTTTATTGATCTTTGTGATCAAAGTACACTAGAAGATAGGGCCAAAATGGCTGAGTTTTATTTGTGAACATGGCCCTCATAGACATGAATGTATGGTATCCTAATGCCAAGCTAGGAGATCTACAATTAATGGCTTTGGCATCATGGATGAACCATAAGGAGTCAAGGGCTGCAGAGATGAAAGGATATTAGCAAGAGAGAAAACTGAACCTCTTTTGATCAGAGTTGAACAATAAAGTCCCATGGCCCTCATCAGTACCCATAATTTGATTGCAAACGATCCTTAGCTGGCACCTAGATATCTTGCTGCCTAACATCAAGCAATTTCACATTTTGAGGACATGTTCAGGTTGCTAGGAGATGATAGTATACATGCTTTCCTAAGGAGATGGAACACATTGCCATACAGCTTAAAGATAAGAGAGTATCAATCTCTTCAAAGGTTGAGAGAGGCACAATTGGATTGGCCTAAAACTTAGTCCACCACTACTCTTAGGGATGCTAGAAGGGAGAAAAGAAGAAGAAGAAAAGAGGCAATGGGAGGAGGTGGAAAAGAGAGAAGGCTTCTATCAACAAGAAGAGGAGACCACAACAGAGGCATGTGATGTCAGAGAGGCCACTATAGCCATGAAGGATATGGATATTGATTAAGTTGCTTAGAGGATGACCAACACTTTTAGTAGGGGGTGATGATGAGCCTCATCATTGGGTAATTATATGGGCCTTAATTCACCTCCTAGCTTAGTCAAACCAACTTTTCTCATAACTTATTACATGTTTTTGATTATATTTTGTTTATGAGGTGAGTTAGAGTTGGATATTATGCTTTGTGGACTAATATGCATTGAATGCAGGATTAAAGGAGAAAATCAAGGAATTTTGGCAAAGACTAAGGTCAAAACTCAAATGGGACAAGGGAGAGGGATTGTAGGAGGTAAATCCTCCTCATTTACTACTCCATTCGAATATTCCTCCATTCATCACATCAGCTCGGAGTGCAAACAACCAAATCATGAGGACTAGAAGGCAACCGAGCAAGTGAGAGTTAAAGCACCAGTTTATCTCGAGTTTGGGAGCTGAGCCTCCCTAATTTTAAGGAAGTCGTTGGGGACTTTAGATGTATAAGTAGAGAGGCCTAGGACCTCAGTAGGATTCAGATTTTTATTGTAAAACTCTAAGCTATTTTCGAGCTACAATACTTGTGAAAGTTCTCTTGATGTAATTTGTTGTTTTGGTAATAAGAATGAGTTTTGTTTTGAGCCAACACTGAGTTAACTCAGAGGGCTGAAGCTCTTGGGTTAGGGCCCAACCCTAGCAACCAAGGCTCCTCTTTATTGTACATGTATGTTTAGTGTAGATTCATAGCTTCATTGTTAATTTTCTTTTTAGATGCATCTCCATTACAAGTAGTGTAGATTAGATTGGTTGTTTAATAGTTTGCTTCCATTTGTGCCTTATTTCAAGTAGCAGGTTAGCAAGGAGAAAAAGGATCACCACAAGGTTGTTAGCAGGTGTCTCAGCCTCATTTCCTCCCTTTGGGACCATGAATTGAGGAAGGGACCCTTAAGTAGCCCGAAAAACACATATTTCTAGTTCTTTTATGAGCTTTGGAGTTTGTTGTCCTTAATTTAGTATTTGGTTTGTTTTGCAAGGTAGATTTCATTGTCATCTTTTTCATCTCTATTTTTGCAGTAGATCTCACTCATGCTTTCATTCCTTTCAACAACTTTCTTCATGCATAGTATAGGCAGTTGATTCATTAATTCTACTTTTCTAGATTATGAAAATGTATCTTGTTGCATAGCTTTTTGGGAAGACACACATGTTTTATGCAGAGCAGGTGCTTCAGGAGGAGACTAAGACTTCATAGCCAATAACCACCTTCCACTTCATCCACCTTAGCCATCCATTGTTTTCACCATCACCTTCACTAGATTTCTATCATTTTTCATAGAAATTCTCCCAAGCACATTGAGCGAATCTAGCTATCTATTATCTTGGATATTGACTCCTGAGTGATCCTAGACCTTCTCCCACTCCATTCCACCCATCACACACCTTTCCTAAGCCTCCCATCACCTCCAACACCTCACATTTAGCTCTCGGCTGTATCTTTTAGGTTTCCTGTAATTCCTACAGGATCATTTTATAGGTTTCTATTACATCCTGTAGGTTTTCCTAAAACGCCCTGTTTTGAGGCCGAATTGATGGAAAATCTCTAGGAAGTCACCAAAAGCCTCCCAAGGGTCCTCCAGACCATCCAACAATTTCATAAGCCTTCCAACTATTCTCAAACATCCTTAATTCACCTGCCACATCCACAAGAACAATTAGTTTGCATAAAAAGACCTTAAAAGCAAAAACAAATTTAGTTTAGTCTCTTTACTTGCACATTAGTGTTGTTTGATGCTTCTTACTTCTACAACTTAGATAGTAGCATTTGTTTCATGTTGATTTAACATTTCTTCCTAGCATAGCTTCTTAAATGGTTAAATAGGGAATGGTGTGATTTAGCATTACATGTCGACCTTCTCCATTATTGCAGTAGAGTAACTCTCTTAGAAGTAGATTTACCTTTCTTCCATCAAAGAATCAAGCTTCTTTTGACTCCATAGAAGTCTGGCTTGGAACCCTAGTGGTCTCTTGCCAGCTGAATAGTGACAACAGGCAAGACCATCACTTTTACTTGTGCATACAACACTGTCACCTCCAAGTTTGTACAAACCCCGGGTTGATAAGTAAAGCTGGTAGCCCAGGAGTTGCAGCATCCTTGCTGCAATACTGGTGCTCATCAGCGCATGATCCTGCAAAGCACTAACCAATGTTGCCTTCTTCATGTGATCATTCGTGAGGACCTGAGCTTCCCATACAGCTTTCACGACAAACTAGAACTGGTCCGGATCCTCATTTCCCAATCCTTTAAACAAAGGCAACTTCATTGAATTTGCCATGCTGAACTGCGGTGGAGGTGGAGGTGGTATGGACGAAGTCGTAGGTCATGGTGGTGAAGTTGGAGGTGGTGTGTGTGGAGGTGGCAGTCACGGGAATCCTTGTATTATTAACTGAATAGCTCTTCGCAGAGAAGCCTGCGCTACTCCCTCTTCGTCACCTAATGCAGGTGAAATCAATGGACTATATTCAGGACCCTTTCTTCATTCTTTCCTGTAAGTTTTTCCATTTCATGTAGCTCCGAACATCAAGGTATCTACATAACTGATTTTTCGCACAATAACATCTTAATCTGAGTATTCAAAGACTTCAAGTACTTATCTCGCAGACCTTTGAACAAGCGTTGCTCCGCCTCGCTGTAGCTAACTGAGGTATCGATTGCGAATTCAGTCACAAATCCTCCTATGATGAAATCGAGCCAATGATCAATGGCATGGGTGATCTTATCCTGAGAGGCTTCCAATCTCTGTACTAACTCCGGGGTCCAGAAAATAGGACCGTCAAATCTCCACCTTCCTTGGCTATCCGCTAGCTTCACGATCCACTCGTATAGCTCAACCGGAATGGAACAGAAAAAGATCTTGTGGATCTCTGTATATAGGTACCTGTCTAGCCACTGTTTGTTTGTCAGTCACGGATTTCTATTCTCCCGCGCCGCAAATTCATGGATCTTCCTATCTAACCAGTCTCCGATCTCTTTCTTAGTTGGATTCCAATATGCACACATCACACATTTCTTATGCAGATTCCAGTCTCGACAATGCAACCACTTGTTGGTTGCGTGGGGCTTGACCCAGGTTCAGCGTTAGTTAGCCAAACAAATCCCTACACTACTAGCCCTTTTGGCATCAGCTCGTGGAGTGCGGACCGAAGTCTCACACAAAGTAGTATGGGAGGATGCTGGAACCAAGTTCTCGTGCCCTAAGATGGTTGGGATGTGGGTTTATTCCTTCTGTTCCGACTTTCGCACAGGTTGTTAAGTTTCAGGGATCCGTTTATCTAGCCCTTTATTCTACCTTTTGTACCTTCGCGAAAGGGTACGCTTGACCTTCGCGCAACCCTAACCTCTAGTTCAGGTACTTTCGCTTTGCTAAAGTAGCATATTGAACAGGTTTCCAAGTTATCCTTAAGTGTTTAATTATCTTACTAAACAATCCCAGTTAGCACCACATAAACATATATTCTTACTTGCGTTCAATTAACCAACGCAATTACATACATTCGCGCATCACACAAGCATTTTAAATGAAATCCATACACAATAGGACAAGATGCATTAACAGGAAACAAAGACACAAAATTTGTAGAATTCTTCTCTTTATTGATATCTTCAGATGATTATAGACTCTGTCCGCCCTGCGCACACAGCTGTAGGGATCCATGCACTCAGCTATGGACTTCCACCCTAGGCCTCTACGCACTCAGTTGTAGAGCTTCTATCTATGCTAAGACCCAAAAATTAGACTTCTAAAGACTTGTTCAAGACCTCTTACTTCTTCTTTTCTACTTAGAGCTTACTTATTTAGCTATTTTTATGCAATCCCATGGTCTGCGGACCATGGGTATATCTTTACGGCCGAATTTACATTTTACAAAATAAGGGCAGACAACCCTTTATGACTCATGACACCTTTACGCTCCGCGACCACAAAATGCGGAGACTTTGCAATTTTATTACAAAATTTGACCCAAAACATGGGCTTTTAGCCCCAAAGTTGTCCTTGGGGGTTCTCGTTCCAACATATATATATATATATATATATATATATATATATATATGGGGTTATTGATGTGTGGTGCTGACTAATTTATATAACATTTAGATTTTTTGTAGTGCTCATAATATGTCATTTTGGGTGATGCACCCAGATTGTTCCATTCTATCAAATGGTTAATCTTTTATATAGTTTTATATGATTTTTGGGGTTTTCTAGGCTCATTTCAAAGAGAAATTATATTATGGTAGAATCATGAAGATCAAGATTCAATTGTGAACATTTCTGAAGGCATGAAAATCCTTGATGATATATTTTTATGTCCATAATCAATCTTATGTGTTTTGGGCGCTTATGAGCAAGTTACAGTAAAAGTTGTGTATATGGACAGGACATGATTTAGAAAGAGTTTTGTGTGACTAGATTAATGAATAGGTTGTAACTGGTTATGAATAGGGTATGAAAACATTGGTTACAAGCTAATGAATAGGATATAACAGGTTGATGACAACATTTTGACAACAACGACATGATCAATTTTAAAGACCTATATTGTTTGAAGAGAAAGTGGATCTAATTTGAAATATTGTGAAATGTGGTCCACATGAAGTTGAAGGAGGAGGTTAATGCCTCCACTAAGGTTGGCACCTCAATCAAGTTGAAGCCTACACCAAGTCAAAACTTGCACATATCTTAGGTTGGTGCCGGAGTCAAATTGTAGCCTATTGCAAGTAGGTTCTTGCACATTTTTGAGGTTGGTGCCTCATTTAGGTTGTATCCTATTTCTGGTAGTTTCTTGCACATATTTAGGGCGGATTCATCTAGCACATCAACGCTTTCAAATTTACATCAATCGATTGAATAAGAAGAAGAATTTTTTTTTTGGTTTTCTCCCCCAAGGGTTTCCATGTAAAAGCTTGTGTCCCCTTGTGTTGATTGATAATGGCTTCTTGACGGATGGTTTCATTTACTGTTATGATGCAATATTGTTCTGGTATATTTGAACATGATTACTAATTGATGAAATGCTTTGAAATGATAATTTTTCCATTACACAAATTCACCCCCTCTCCCTCCCTCTAAGTAATCTTTGGTCTAACAAGTGGTATCATAGTGGGTTCCTTTAGGAAGACTTAAATGCTATAAGGTAGATCAAAGGAGTTATGGAGAATAAAGGGAAGAGTAATATGAGGCTTTCTAAGAAGAAGAGAGGTTGAAATTATGTGAGAAGTACATCAGATCCCAAAGAATATATCTTCTTCATGATCATGGATGTTGAAAACAATCAGAAAGAGAAATCAGATATAGCATTTTGATTCAATTGTGGAAATGAAGGTCACTATATTTCTATGTGTCCATGTCCTGTTATAGATAATGAAGACGATGTTGCTCATCTGATTGAAGATAAACAAAAAAAGGAAGTAGATGAAGAAATTTAGGTAGAAGCGGCTTATGAAGAAGAACTCTAAGTTCCTTAGAAGAATTAAGATCTTCAAGAAGAAGGGTTAGTCAAATAGAAACGCAGTTCCAAGATTATAAAAGAAAAGATGATCTCCCGAAAGAGTAATACCATGCTATTTATACTCTAAAGGCATGACTAAAAGAATCAAGAATGTTGGATGAAGTGAGGCATACACAAATAAAAGAAAAAGAAAAAGAATTGTGAGGCACAAGAAGCTGCAATTATTTCATTAAAAACTATGCTAGAAACAAACAACAATAAAAAT
The DNA here is from genome assembly GCA_031772625.1 of Pinus tabuliformis. Lineage (NCBI taxonomy): Eukaryota > Viridiplantae > Streptophyta > Pinopsida > Pinales > Pinaceae > Pinus > Pinus tabuliformis. The sequence continues at coordinate 1,206,745,599 of CM062804.1, read as the reverse complement.
AATGAGGGACAAAAGGATGTAACAAGAATGGTTCTTACTCATTTTGAGTATGAACATATTATGAATTTGAGGTCTCAATCATTTGAATATGCATCAAGGGGTTGGCCACAAGATTTGAAATATGTTCAATATGAGCTCACTACTACTCTAGAAGAGCTAAGGAATCTCAAATCTCTTAGAAAAGAGAAAAGGGAGATATCAGAAAGAAGGGATCATGATGTTGCCATTCTAGAAACACAGTTAAACAAATCTAAACAAAATCAGGATTCCTTAGTAAATTAGTTGAAAGAAAAGGTGCAAGAATCTGTAGAGAAGAATTGCAAACTTATCAAATCAAAAGAATAATTAATCCCCTTGAAATTCAAACTTGAAGAAGAAAAAATAATGAAACAAGTAATGAAGATCCATATGATAAATAAGGAATAATAATGTGAGGAGCTTGAAGAAGAAGTTGTTTCATTGAGGGTTGAAGTTGACAAGATCAACAAGAAATTGAAGAGTTCACAAGTATTGTATGACATTCTTAGATTTTAGAGATTACCATGCGACAAAACAGGTCTTGCTTATATGGTAAGTGTCCATGCAAAGAAGACTCAAGCTCTAAGTCTCCAAAGGTTAAAGTTGAAGAAAAATTTTGAATACAAAGTTGGAATTTTTCAAGAGCCAAATCATAGTGAAATTCAAAACAATATTGGAATTTTTGCTACTATGGGAAGCTATGTCGATGTTCTAAAGAAATCCCATCAAAAAGAGGACAAAAATGTAATGAAGGACAAGCATCAATAAAGGATCGAACCTCCTCAGAGGTAGAATATCATCAAAAGATCTTTAGGGAAACCTTTCTCATACAGTTGTCTAAGTATATTTCTTGGGTTTTCTTCTTTTGTACAAATTTTGGGCATACGGCTAGGGATTGCAAACCCTATGACATAAATGATTACAAAAGTCATTATTAGACCCACAAAGGAAATTTTGTAGGCAAAAAATATCCAAATGGCTTCATTAGCATAAAACATATGTTAGTCACTCCATTCAAATACAATAAAAATTATTTGAATGTCACAATCTTGGTGAAATTGCAAGAGAATGCAACATGAGGAGGTTATTTGAGAAAAGGAGGGAAGAAAATATTTCTTCCAACCAAGGAGAAAGTCACACTAGGGTTTGGAAAAGAAAATAGGTTGAGCTATAAAATGAACATCATGAATTTTCCTTGAGTGCTCAAGGAACTTATATGAGTTGTTGATCATTATTTTTTCTAGGGAAGAACCCATAATTCTCCTATTTGAAGTTATTTCTAAGGAAGAAGCTCAAACAATATTCTATTGTAGCGATGACAAGAACAAGATGTGAATGCATAAGAAAGAATAGAATGATCCCTCCCAAGATCAATAATGATAAGCTTGTTGAGAACAATGCCAAGGATGCTACACATATGGATGATGTGAAACTTGAATTTGAAGAAAGGAAGAGAATGGACTCCAAGTATGGAGGAGAAAAACAGGATGAACCAAGCCAGGATGATCACTACCAGGGAAGCATTTATTTAGAAAAGAGATCAAGGTAACTAGGAAAATCATGTTGATCATTTTACATAGAAGATGAGTAGACTTTGACACTTTCATCTGTCAAAGGTTTCACATAGGTCCTTTGGAGGGGATATCTCATGCTTGATATTTCTCAGCCTACTCATAGGTAGTGTATGATGGCAGCAGTATGATAAAAGGTATGTAGAAAGCTTATGCATAGGGGGAGTAGGTCCACCATTAGAACAAAAAGTAAAATGGAAGCACTTGATTCAACATCTCAGGGATAGATATTGACACTTGTAGCCAATCAAGAAGAGTTTTTGAAGATATAGAAGGAATATATACATACAAGAGGTATTTTGATGAAGAAGGAAGCATATTGACAGGGGGAATTTTATTGTCAGATCCATCAGGTCCACAGGAAATTCCGAGAACAATTGGAGAGTATTAGAAAGCACTTATAAGAGCTTCTGTATGAAGGAAGCATGGTCCCAATGGGAGATCCCATCAGGTCTATAAGAAAGTTTAGGAATAGTTAGAGAGAATCAGAATTCACTTATAGATGTATGGTCTTCGGGGAGACTCCATTTACAACAAGATCAAGTCCACACACATTCATGGAATAATTGGTAGGAAACCATGTCCTTTTGCCATTGATGTCAAAGGGGGAAAGAATGCAGACATTCATAGACACTGACAAGGAAGATATTAGGGGAGAGAATGCAAAGATTGAAAAGGAAGCTAGTAAAGGAGAAAGTAGGAAGGAGAGAAAGATGGAAGAATCTTTGTAGCCCATTAGGGGGAGTCCCCAACAACATGTTAGGGGGAATTTGATCCATTTCCATCAATGACCATCAATTTCTGGTGGTGTTTCCATAAATGAAAGAGGGGGAGATTGTTGCACATATTATTGTCATTTATGACAACTAGTGTCATTGATGTCATTCATGAATCAATATGATACCTTGATCTCTTGCATGTACTCATCAAGTGAAGCTGAATATATTTGAATTTTATTGAGTTTTTGTTGAACTTGTGATATCCAGATGATTCTATGGATGGTATCGTTGGATACGGCTCTCCAAGACTTTTCCAATAGTTTATCAAACCCTAAAGAACACTTCTCGGATGAGAAGTTATGGAAAAATTCCATAACACCCAAATTCATTAAACATCGCACATACTTCAGAGCATATCTATGTTCTTGAACAAATTGATGATGGATAACATCCCAACCTACATGAACTTTAACAACACTAAAATTTGAGCATGTTTACTTAGTGCCAACAGATCGAGCGATTAGATGAAGAATTTAACGATAAAGGATGTGTCAACTAGTTTGAAGTATAACCAAGGTCAGCACTCTACGATAGGCCAATATTGTAGTGACATGTGGTAAATTCTGGTCAAGGGAGATGACGTGGAAATGATGTGGCCCTCGTGCATAGTTATTTGTGATGTGGTAGCTCAGACACGTGGAAAATTTTGGTTGGTTAAGGGAGATTATGTGACCCTCGTGCACAGACAACTGCAACATGGAAGCTTTGATAATGATGATGATAATGAAAAATGACATGTTATGATTGGTATAATATGATGATGTGGTAGTGATGACATAGTAGCTCGAGCATGGCCAAGCCCAATGACATGGTACTATAGTGACATGTCGAAAATGACTACAAGCTAAAAGGAGATGATAAGTAGCTAGAGCATGGCCAAGCCCAATGACATGGTAGTATAGTGAAACATGGTAGTTGACTATAGTCTGAAAGGGAATGGTGTGGAAGCAAGATGATGTGGCAATGATGTGGATTGCACGTCATTAGGATGATGTCAACAAGGTGATGTGGCACCATTGAGGATTGCCATGTGCCAAGTACAAATGGAAATTTTAGAATGTTCAAATGCACAAAATCCATGACAATTGGCACCCCTTGGGGGCTACCATGTGGCATGATGACATCATTATGACATCAATGCATCGATGCCCATTGACTTCCAAGGACTAGCACATGAGGTATGATCATACAGTTATCATCTTAAGTACTTAGAGCCTTAAAATAGGGACATAATCATATGCAATGGTCACATTTTGGAAGGGATAAGCCCTATAGTTTAATTGCATAGGGTTGGTGCTCAATTCCATTGGCATTTGAGAGTGGCTATATTGAAACGTTGGTCAACCCCAAGGTTGGCCCTCATGAGCCCTGGGTCCACATGAACAATATATATACACCATGCCATGACTCCAACGAGGACACATTTTAACAACGAATTATATAGCTTTGTCACAAGTCCTAGTTCAAGCTTTACGGTTGCGGTGGATCTGTGAAGTCATTACATGGTGTTTGGTTGATGGTTTGAGCCCTCGCAAACCTATCTATATATATATATATATATATATATATATATATATATATATATATATATATAGATAGATACACACACACACATATCTATATAAAGTGTGGTTTTAAGTATCGCTCCTACGAGATATGTTTTCTTGACATCTATACACGTTGTGGTTTGGCCCACGGGGAATTCAGATTTTTGTATACATGTACATGGGTTCTAGTAGTTATTGATTTTCCAATCAAGGCAATTAATTGTATCACTTGGTTTTCTCCTTGAACATCATGTGTTAAAGTATAATTAGACTCTGTTATTTTTTTTTATATATATGGGGTTATTGGTGGTGAGCTCCAGTATTGAAGCAATAATGTTGCAATTCCTGGTGCTCCCTACTTTACTTTTATCAACCCGGTAGTTCGTAACAAACTTGGAAGCGACGGTGTTGTATGCACAAGTACTAGCTCTTACTACAGGCTGTCACTTGATCAACTGGCACAAGTTCTCTAGGAGCTTAAGCCAACTTCTATGAGTTCTCAGAAGAAGCTTTAACTGTGATGAAATGAAACTAACTCTACAGGGGCTATTCTACTTGCAGAAAGAGAAGGAAAATTGAAATGGAACGCAAACCCTAGCAAACCCTAGTTGTGCAAGAAAGAGATGGAAACTACTGAAATGGGTGCCATTGACTACTGAAAAGGTAAATTGCATTTATTCAAGCTACTTCTAAAGAGAAATGAGAAGAAATCATCTTTTTTGTACTTTTGAGTATTTTTGTGTGGAATTATTATGCTTATGATTTGACTGGTTGTGATTGTGCAGAGGTTTGGTGGAAAAGGAAGATGGAGTTGGCTTTTGCAGATAGTGAGGAAGGTGTGGAGAGGTCCTAAGAGGCCCCTAGTACCCTTCTGAATACTTCCATTGCGATCAGACTTTGAAAAATCACTCATAGGAATTTCTACAGGAGGCTGCAGGGGATCTACAGGAGGTTCTACAGGAGGATCTACAGGAGGAGGCCGAAAGTGGTTTTTGGAGGTTTGAAGGTGGAAAAATGATGGGAAAAGGGAAATGAAGGCTGGATGAAGGTGTTGAGGGGTCTAGAACTTTGTCAATGAAGATCAGGAATGAAGGAGATGGTTGGATTTGTTCAAAGGGCAAGAAAGCAACTTTGTGGAAAAACGCAGAAATTAGGGCAGATTGGCGAAATGTGGCGAATGAGTGGGGAAATATTGAGAGATGAACTGGTACAGGCTGTGTTATGGAGGAATGATAAGCTGGAATGTTCTACAAGAGAGCTGCACACTTACTTCTCAAAACTGACCAAAGCAAGAACCGAAAAATAGAGTTTTGTCTATCTTATCCTAAATTCTGACCTAAATCTAGAGAAATGCTGAACAGAACTTTATGAACCGAATATTATGCGAGAAAACCATGGTAAATGAACATGAAATGATTTGAGCATGTGAATCCAAACTAATATCAACTTCTCCAACTTGAAATATCACACTAGCAGTTGCATTGGAGGAGCAAAAATTGTGTTTTTGGTGGCAGCAGTAGTGTCTTGACCTCAAATCATGGTCCCAAAGAGAGAGAAAGGAGATCAAGACCTGCTGGAAGCCTTTTTGGATCTTTTTCTGTTACTGCAGCAAACTACTTAAGCAACTTGAAGCAAAAACAACTATTCTAACCATCAAGATCAACCTAATTTAACAAAGCAAGATTAACCTAAACAACATAAATTATCTTATGAATGAAAGAAAAAGCATATAAATACATAAAGGAGGTGTTGGGAAACTTGGGTTGAGCCCTAACCCAAGAGCTTTAGCCCTCTAGAGAAGATAAGTGTTGGTTCAAAACTTGGTTCATCTTCATTTATCAAAAAATAACAGTTACATCACAAAACTGTCTTCAAAAAGAGCTCGAAAATGAGCTGAGTACAAGGCTGCAAAAAAGTGCGAAAATATACTATGAAATGGCTAAACTACTGAGTCTTGAAGCATTCTTATTTATACAAGTGGGCATTCCCAACAGTCCTCCTAAACTTAAGGAACTTGGCTGCCTAGAACTGAAGATAATAGTAGCCCTACTTGACTTACTCGGCTTCCCCTTGGAATCATCAATGTGGGCCTTTGTACTCTGAGCTGTTGATGAAGAATTCAAGGAAGGGCTCATTAATGAAGGAGACACCCCTCCTATAAGTCCTCATCCCTGTTTCGTTGAGTTTCGCTGTCATTTTGCTCATAAATTCTTGGTCCTTGTCCAAAATTGTCCAAAAAAATCTGCAATAAACATTCATTAGACTACATGGCAAAGTGACCATCCCCATTCATTCTATTGACATATATATATTCAAAAACATGCACAAAACTATTGAGAATGGTGGATTAAATGAAAATAATAGGCAGAATGAGCCCATATAGTTACCCATTTCTGGGGCTCATCAATTGGCGTGCTAGTATTGATTATTTGTAGAATAGTTAGACATTTTGTGGTGCCTGTAATATCTCATTTTCTGTAATGCACTCAGATTGTGCCATTTGGTCGAATGGTTAGTCATTTATATATTTTTATATTGTTTTTGGGAGTTTCTAGGCTCAATTCAAAGCCAAATAAGATTTTGTAAGAAGCATGATGATCAATATTCAGTGGCAAACATTTCTAAAGGCATGACAAGTCTTGGTGATATACTTTTGATGTCTAGAATCAATGTTATGTGTTTTGGGGGCTTATGAGAAGATTGTAGTAAGTGTTGTGTATATGGCCATAATAGGTTCTGAAAAGAGTTTTATGTGACTAGATTAATGAATAGGTTGTAACTGGTTATGGACAAGGTATGAAAAAATTGGTTAAAGGTTGATGAATAGGATATGACAGGTTGATGACAACATTTTGATAGATCAATTTTAAAGACATATTATTTAAAAAGTAAGTGGATCCAGTTTGAAATATTTTGAAAAGTGATCCACATGAAGTTGAAGAAGGAGGTGGGTTCCCCCACTAAGGTTGTTGCCTCAATCAAGTTGAAGCCTACAACAAATCAAAACTTGCAAATTTCTAAGGTTGACGCCTATTGCATATGGGTGCTTGCACATGTTTTAGGTTGGTGCATCAATCAGGTTGTAGCGTATTGCCAGTGGTTTCATACACACCTTCATGGTGGGTGCCTCTAGTAGGTCCGTTCTTGCAAATCTATCTAAATTAGTTGAAGAAGAAGAATAAAGAGAATTTGTGGTTTTCTCCAGAAGGGTTTCCATGTAAAATATTGTGTCCTCTTGTGTTGATGTGATGATGAATTCTTTATGCATTGTTTCGTTTACTGTTATGATGCAAACTTGTTTTGGTACTCTACTACATGATTATTTATTAAATAAATGTTTTGAAATGTTAAGTTTTCCATTACACTGATTCACATCCCCCTTTCAGTGTGATATTTGGTCTAATGCTCACTTCATTTGGATGTAATTTTTGTATGGATACATTATTTTGGGATTGAAAGGAGTTCCTTTGTAGAAAACCTTAGTTGATTTCCTATGCATATAAAAAATAAAAACAAGGTCACGCGACACTTATTCCAATCTAAATGTTGGACAAAACATAGTGATGGAGATCACTTGTGATTAATTAATGGCTATGGAAATTGGCAAAGACAAAGTGGCATTAATTGGCGTTATATATAAGAAATAGAGGAAAATATGAGAAAAGGGAGATGAAAGGTCGCACATTTTCATGAGGAGGAAATTGAAGGAAAAATGAAGAAAATGGAGGCCTGAATTATAAAGGCTTATGAGGATCAATTCACAATGTTTGTCAGTTCTAGCTTGGAGCTCTCTTCTATTCTCTCATACTCTTGCACACTTAGAGAAATCTTGGAGCACTCTTGTTTCACTTGGATGTATAATCTCCTTGTTGATTTATGGATGCATGGTATATTCATGTGATTATCTAGTTATGTTTTGTCATTGGCATGGAGGATTTCCTAGATTGACAATGGTTTTAGCCTTGCCTTACCATTTCCTGGATAGGCATCGTGTTGTGGGTTTTTCCACTTGATTATTTTTTGGTTGGTGCTCATAATTCCTTATGGATTTCGGTTGGAACAAATGCTCTGGATTCCTTAGAACAACTTGCATTGAGTTATTAGTCCTAGAGTATAGGTTGGACACATGATATGCAACCTTTGGTGGGTTGAGTTACTAGTCTTGGAGTTGGGTTGGACAAAGGCTATAGAGCCTTGGAAGGTTGTGGGTTGATTTAATAGTTCTTGGAGCCCTAGACAACTTGGGAAGAGACTCATCTGATTGGAGTTAGTGATGTCTGACAGTGAGGTGGAATCAATGGTTGAGGGTTGAGGTGGTTTGGCCTCTGGAAACCTTGGTTTTGTTTTGTTTGGTTTATTCCGTGAGATCCCACATTCATTCTTGGAATATGGCTCGAGGATGATTGGATTAAAGAGAGATTTGGTTTAGCCCAATGTATGGTTGGGTGGTACGTGGAAGTCCCTGACTTGTTTTGAATTTTCATATATTGATAGGAGCTATTTCTCTACTTCAATTCATGTATATTTGTAGCAATTATGTTGGTGATATTATGGCTAAGTTGCCATGGTTTATATGCTGGTTATTTTATGGTTATATGTTGTTCATATGGTGTGTATCTTCTATGGCTCTTGTCATGAATTTATTAGCTATTGATGAGTTGATGAATGTATGAACTAATAAGTGTTGTTGCAGTTATATGGAGAAGGAATAGGGACTTCTTAGTGATTCTCAAATGAAGCTCATACTTTTATGATTAGATATGCATTCATGACCCATAGCTTACATGTTTTCCATGCGGTTGACGAAATGCCTAGTATGTTCTAGTCAGTCTAGGTCAAGTTTTGAGTTTATATTGTATGTTTAGTTTTTGTTTCCAAGTTAGATATGGTTCTGGAGAGTCTTAGTCAATTCTAGCCAGTGGTTTGGAGGCAGGCCTAAAAAGGTGGCACTAATCCTGGGACCACATGCTCAGATCGGGAGGAATAAAGCTGCAACAACATGGATGCAATGTTGTGCATGTGGTTGGAGGCTTCCAACTACATGGAAGCCTCGCTGTGGGTGTATTTGTGGGCCCAGGGTAGAAGAAATGGGGTCCAACTCAGGTTTTGGCCACCTGGGGTGGTTTTTCAGCCTCTGAGTGACCTGTATCCCATGTAGGATGTTAGTATGTGGTGACGTTGTCAGCCCCACTTCCTTAAGTGGATCTAGGAGGTTGAGTCATGTCATAGTAGCTCTCCGTCTCATCTTTACCCTGGCAGGTCAACGAAACTGGGTAAATGTGGGAGGTGTGGTTACAGATTGGTATCAGAGCAGGTTTCCTTTCTCTTTGGGTGATATTTGATACCACAGATTGGTATCAGAGCTCCCAGGTTCAACACTTGGACTGGATGGGAAGAATGTGTTTTTCATGCATGCATGTCACTTGTATATGTGTTCGTTATGCATTCATTGTGATAGTCATTGTTGCAGTAGTGTCGTCTTGTAGAAGCTGATGATGTTGATGTTGTGATGATTGATATCTTGATTTCATTATATATACATTTGTTGTGCTAATTTGGATTTATTTTATAGACAAAATAACCTCCCCTGAACTTCACTGAGGTATGTTGATCATGTTTATATTTGGTTATTTGACATGGTATGGTTGTAGGAAGTGGAAGATCAAATATGACAAGCAAAATGGTGGACTACAGTTCACATGATTCTCCCTACAGATTAGATGAACAACATGGTGATGAGTGCTCCCCTGACATAGCAGACATATTGATAATATTGAAAGCAAAGATGAGAAGTTGTAAGGTGGATAATGGTAGGATCATTCAGTCATAGGGAAAGACTTTCAAGGAGACAAGAAAAGCAAGCAAAGGTTAATGCAATGATCCTTTATATTCTATCATATTTGCAGAGACAAGGACCACTTAGGATCAATCATGGACAGGAGGAAAGGACCAATGGGGCATATAGCAGCAGGTCTCAATGAGGATACATGTTTGACAGGGATGACATAGTGAGAGATGCTACGTTCTTGGATAAACTTCATAAGAGGGGTAGTGACCATGGGTTCTATTCTAGTTTTGGTTCAGAGAGACAATATCATCATCACTGTCACCATTCATATAAGAGTGAGAAGAAGTACTTGCTAGAGGAGTTCAATAAAGAAAATCCTCCTACATTTGATGGAGAAATGAAGGAGTCACAAGATGTAGAAGCTTGCTTGCTTGGGATGAGTAAGTTTTTCAGATTGCGTGATTACTCAAAGAATATGAAAGCTAGGATAACTACTTTCAATCTTAATGGAAAAACAAACATTTGGTGGGAAGATGTAAAAAATGTTAGAGGCATTTGGTAAGAAGAGCGGACTAGGAGTGAGTTCGAGAGAATTTTCAGGAAAAAGCATCTATCTGAAAGATACTATGATGATATGGAAATGAAGTTCTATGAGTTGAAGATTGGATCTATGACCAACGAGGAGTATACAAGAATATTCTTGGAGTTGTTAAGATATGTTCTGTATCATAAGGAGTAGAAAGAAAATATTCAAAGATTCATCAGTGGGTTTCGGTGTCATTTAGAGACAAGATTGACTTTGATGAGCCTAGATTGCTGGAGGAAGCCATCAGAAAGTTGAAGCATTGTTATGAACAATCGAAGCATAAGACTGATTCTAAGCATGATTGGAAAGGTAATGAGAAGAATAAAGAAAAGTGGGCTAAGAAGAGAGGAACACCTCAAGATATAGATGACAAGGAAAATGCATCACCGTGCAAGAAGTTAAATGAAGTTGACAAAGGATAGGGATTTCAATCTGAGGAGCAGAATAAGGGTGATGGCAGGAATCCTTTATAGTGTTGGACTTGTGGCAAGGATCATCAAGGGCGAGATTTTCCATAGAATTAGGGTGGCAGACCTTAGATTTACAGTTATGAGGAGGCACAAACAATTGGGGATATTGGAAAAGGTATTCCTAGGATTTATTTAGCATTAGATAATAGGCATGTTGATCATCAGACATCTATAATCGAGATGGAAGGTAATGTTTTTTATCAAGTTGTTTCTATGTTTTTTGACCCTAAATCTAAATATAGTTATATCAGTCCTAACTTGGTGGATAAACGCTGCTTGAATAAAGAAGTGCATTCAAAGTCTTGGTTGGTGTAGTTGGTTACAAGTATTAAGAAAAGAGTTCATCATTGGGTGAGATTTTATGCATTTGAATTGAACAATATGTCTACATCAGCGCATCTAAATGTGCTACCACTGGGATCATATAGTATGTTGTTGGGTATGGATTGGTTATACATTCACGAGACTAAGGTGGATTGTTAAGATAAGACTATTGAGTGCTTCAATGACGATAGAGAGAATAGAATATTGTAGGGTAAGAAGAAGGTAAGAAGAATCCCACATCGGTGAGAATGGTTACAATTATGCAGGCAAAGCACAATAGCAGGAAAGGATGTGTATTGTTTGTGGTTCATATTTCTAGTGATAAAGATAAGGATGTTGATGATGCTGATGTCTTGAAGATGTATATGATTTTGGAATAGTTTCAAGATGTATTCCCAGCAAAGATCTCTGAATTTTCACCTCATAGGGAAGTGGAAACTTCTATTGAGCTGATGTCAGGAGCAACAACAACATCAAAGGCACCTTATAGGATGAGCACTATAGAGTTGGTGGAATTGAAGTTGTAGTTGAAGGAAATTCTTGACAAGGGATACGTTAGGCCAATTGTGTCACCTTGGGTGCACCAGTATTGTTTATGAAGAAGAAGGACAATACTCTCAGGTTATGAATTGATTACAGGCAATTGAACAAGGTGACGATTAAGAACAATTACTCTTTATCGTAGATTGATGACTTGTTTGACAAGTTGAAGGGAGAAACATTGTTCTTGAAGATCAACTTGAGATCAGAGTATCATCAAGGATGCATAAAAGAAGAGGACATATACAAGACTACTTTCCAGATTAGGTATGGGAATTATGAGTTTGTTGTGGTTCCCTGTGGTTTGACTAATGCTCCAACTACCTTCATGTGCTTGATGAATAATGTGTTGCTTCATTATCTGGAAAAGTTTGTGATTGTATTCGTTGATGATATATTGATATATTATAAGAATGAGAAAGAGCATGAAGAAGACCTAGCAACATTGTTTAGATTGCTAAGAGAGCATCAATTGTATGCCAAGCTTAGTAAATGTAGTTTCTTTCAGACATAAGTTCATTACTTAGGGAATGTGGTTTCCAAGGAAGGTATAGTAGTAGACATGGAAAAGATAAGAGTTGTCATGGAGTGGGAAACTCCTAGGAATGCGGATGAGTTCAGATCATTCATGGGGTTAATAGGTTACTACAGGTGGTTCATTAGAAGCTTCTCATTAATTTCCTATCATATTACATCTTTGTAGAGAAAAGGAAATAAATATGAATGGACAGAGGATTGTGCAACTAGTTTTGAGAAGTTGAAGCAGTTGCTTCCAAATGCTCCAGTTCCAAAGATTGCAGACCCAGTTAAAGAGTTCGTGGTATGTATAGATGCTTGTAAGAGAGGACTTAGTAGAGTTTTGATGCAGGAAGGGCATGTAGTATTCTACGAGTCAAGGAAATTGAATGAGCACGAGTAAGACTACGCGATGCATGATCTTGAATTGGCGACAATAATTCATGCATTGAAGATGTGGAGACACTATCTTTTTGTAAGAAGGTTCATTTTAATGAGTGATCAAAGTGGGCTAAGGTACTTGTTTGGCCAACCTACTCTGAATTCCAAACCAGACGAGTGGTTCACTATGCTCAGTGAATTTGATTTTGAGATCAAGTACATTAAGGGTAAAGAGAACAGGGTTGCAGATGCTCTTAGCAGAAGAGTGTTGGTAAATCACATTGCTGCTATGAGTTCTTATGGGACAAAATTGCAGGAGCGGATCTTGTGGGTAGGACAACATGATGAAAGGTACTAGTAGCTTAGGCACAGTTACAACAATAGGGTACATGTGAGCATGATGTGGATTATCATCTCAAAATAGGTGGTTTGGTCAAATTTAGGGATAGAATATATGTGTCACACAATAGTGAGCTCAATAATCTTATCTTGCAGGAATTTCATGCTAAGTCGTATTCAGGTCACCTAGGATATCAAAGGACATTGACAACGAATACAAAGTTCTGCTGTTGACCAAACCTAAAGAAAGAGGTGGTTGATTATGTTGTGAGATGTTTGGATTTCCAACAAGTAAAAGCATAGTGTAAGCATCCAGGTGGTTTAGTGCAGTCGGTTCCGATTCTAGAGTGGAAATTTGAGGTCATTTCCATGGATTTCATTATAGGTTCATCGAGGACATTTAGACAATGTGATTCTATTATGGTTGTGGTTGATAGGTTGACTATGCTAGCTCACTTTGTTCCAGTAAAGTCTACGAATTCATCTAATGAGGTAGCATTGGTCTTCATCAGGGAGATAGTGAGGTTACATGGTATTCCTAGGAAGATTGTGTTACATAGAGATGCCAAGTTCACTTCCAACTTTTGGAAGGAGTTGTTTGCAAGTTTGGGGACAAAGTTGTCCTTCAGTAAAACTTAACATACGAAGACAAATGGACAGACAGAGAGGGTCAATAGGATTCTTGTGGACATGTTGAGGATGTACGTCCTACATTAGCAGTGGAAGTGGGAAGAGCATCTTCCACTGGTAGAGTTTGCATACAATAATGGGTATTAGGAATCTTTGAAGATGAATCAATTTGAGACACTTTATGGGTGAAGTTATAATAATCCTATTAGCTCGAGTGATCCAGTGAATAGGGTATTGATTGGATCAGACATGTTAGAAGAGATGGAACAAGAAATGCATGTTATCAAGAATAATCTAAAGGTAGCACATGATAGGCGGAAGATTTATGTAGATCAACACAGGGTATTTAAGGAGTTTCAGGTTTGGGAATACATGTACTTGCACATCAAGGCCAAGAGGAGTTCCTTGAGGATTGGGTCATGTGTAGAGCTAGCACCTTAGTATTGTGGGCCTTTCGCGATCCTTTAGAGGATTGGTTTGGTGGCCTACCGACTTGCATTTCCTCTGACAGTGAAAGTCCATGATGTTTTCTATGTGTCATTACTTAAGAAGTATGTGAAAGATGTTGATCATGTGATTGACTGGTCTGCATTACAAGTGGAGCCAGAAGGAGAATTCTAGCCGGAACCTCAGTTCATTTGCAGTGAATGATGCTCATGCCTCAGAATCAAGCAATCGAGCAAGTTAAAGTGCAGTGGAAGAAGTTTGTTCTCGATGAAGCTACATGGTATATGGTTGATTAGATGTAGGCTATGTATCCTTCTCTATTCACCAGTTGAGCAATTGTGCTTTGGTATATGTTTTGATGTTATGTTTTTGTTATGCCTGTATATGTATATGTATGTAAATACCACATCGAGCTATGTTATAAAGAAATAATAAATGATATGGTGTTCATGATATGTTGGTTATGTCTTTAGCAGTATGTTATAATGTAAATGTTGCAATGAGCTTTTTATAAATCTCTATGGGAAACATGTGTTTTGCTAATTTAGAAGTGTCATTTAACACTGAGGATGATGTTCCGCCAAGGGAGATGGGTTTGTAATAGCCCCTAGTTGATTTCATATATAAATAAAAAATAAAACCAAGGTCATGGGACACGTATTCCAAGCTGAATATAAGGAAAACCATAGTGATGCAGATCACTTGTGATTAGTTAATGGCTATGGAAATTGGCAAAGATAAAGTGGCATTAATTGGCATTTTATTTATGAAATAAAGAAAAATAGGAGTAAAGGGAGATGAAAGGTCACACATTTGCATCAAGATGAAATTGAGGAAAAATGAAGGAAAATGAAGAAAATAGAGGCCTCAATGATAAAAAGGCTTCTGAGGATTAGTTCACAACTTTTGTCAATTTTAGCTTGGAGCTCTCTTCTATTCTCTCATACTCTTGCACACTTAGAGAAATCTTGGATCATTCTGTGAGCATGCTTGGAGTTTTCTAGTTTCACTTGGATTAGAGAAAGATGACAAAGGAAAGCAGGGAAGATCAAGGGACAACGATATCAACAACTGCAGCTAGATTTCTTTGCAGGTAACATGTTGCATGTCTGATCTCCTTGGTGATTTGTGGATGCATGGTATATGCATGTGATTATCTGGTTATGTTTTCTCATTAACATGGAGGATTTCCTAGATTGATAGTTGTTTTAGCCTTTCATTATTATTTCCTGGATAGCCATGGTGTTGTGGGTTTTTCCACTTCATTGTTTTCTGGTTGGTGCTCATAATTCCTTATGGTTGCGGGTTAGAACAAATGCTCTAGAAGCCCTGGAAAAACTTGGGTTGAGTTACTAGTTCTGGATCCTAGGTTAGACAAATGCTCTCGAGCCCTTGGTGGGTTAAGTTACTAGTCTTGGAATCGGATTGGACAAATTCTCTAGAGCCCTAGAAGGTTGCGGGTTGAGTTACTAGCTACTAGAGCCCTGGACAAATTGGGTGGAAACCGATCTGGTTGGTTTTAGTGATGTTCGACCATGAGCTGGAATCACTGGTTGAGGGTTGGGGTGGTTTGGCCTCTGGAAGCCCTGGTTTGGTTTATTTCATAAGATCCCACATTCATGTTTGGAATATGGCATGGGGTTGATTGGCTAAACGGGAGATTTGTTCAGCCCAATCTATGGTCAGGTAGTATGTGAAAGTCCCTGACTTGGTTATAATTTTCATATATTAATAAGAGTTATTTCTCTACTTAGATTCATGCATATTTGTAGAAATTATGTTGGAAATATTATGGATGGGTTTCCATGAGTTATATGTTGGTTGTTTTCTAGTTATATGTTATTCATAGGATGTGTATCTTCTATGGATCTTGCATGAATTTCTTAGCTATTGATCAGTGAATGAATGTATGGACTAATAAGTGTTGTTGTGGCTTTGTGGAGAGGGCATAGGGACTTCTTGGTGATTCTCAAATAAATCTCATACCTTTATGAGCAAATATGCATTCATGACTTGTAGCTTACATGTTTTTCATGTGTTTGACGAAATGCCTAGTATGTTCTATTTAGTCTAGGTCAAGTTTTGAGTTGAGATTGTATGTTTCAATTTGTTTCCATGTTAGATATGATTCTAGAAGGTCTTAGGTAATTCTAAGTAGTGGTGTGGAGCTATGCCTAAAAAGGTGGCACTGATCCCGAGACTGCATGACCAAAATTGGAGAAAATGGGCTACAACTGCATGGATGCATTGTTGTGCATGCGGTTAGAGACATACAACCACATGGAAGCCTTGTTATGGGTGCGGTTGTGGGCCCAAGGTAGAAAAAGGGGGTCCAGCTTAGGGTTTGGCCACATGGGGTGGTTTTTCAGCTTCTGACTGACCTGTAGCCCTTATTGGATGTCAATATGTGGTCAGTTTGTTGACCCCACTTCCTTAAGTGGATCTAGAAGGTCATGTCATGTCATAATAGCTCTCTGATTCATGTTTACCCTGGCAGGCCGATGAAACTAGGTAAATGTGGGAGGGTTGATTACAACCTTTTGTGAAGAATTTTGTAAGTTTATTGTCTTATCATTGATATTTTTCATATTGAATGTTAGGAATAGTGTTTCAGTTATGACATGACTAAATGCTTAAATATTGTTGAATTCTTGATTCATTATTGCATGTAAAATTGTACTCTCTAAGGCCTATAAGGAAATTATTAATGTGTAGATCTTATATTTAATTTCTCCCCTCACAATAATAATAGTCAGGGTTTTAAAAATTGATTCCCTAGATATCCCTCTTTACACCATACATGGATTTCCTCAAAAAATGTTCCCTATAGATTCCATTAAACCCTGGTATGATAAGGCACTAATCATTATTATGTTGGTCATGCATATATTTTTCTAAATTTCATCTTCTTTTTTCCTCTCCTAGATATCTAGGGTGGCCACTACCGTTTCTAAGGAAAATTTATGCATTAAAGTGATTTTTTGTGTGGATGAATGTGGCTCACAAATTAGGATTTGCACCTATAAATTTCTTACAAGAAAAATATAGCATAATGCATGGTTATACCTTCCTAATTAAGGATGACATTACTTTATTTTTGTTGTCATGCATATATAACAGTGATAGAAATAAGTTTCCTAGTTATGCCTTATTCTCTATCCTTTATTGTTGAAAATAATTGGGACATTTCTTATTAGGCTACTAAATGAAGTTGAATACTCTTTCATTGCATATCATCCAATCGATAACTTATAAAAACTTTATTCTTGGTCTATGCATAGAGTATTTGAACCCTACTATTGAAAGTCAATATCTTCTTAGGCCTTGTTGGTACTCTATCCAACATTATAAGCCTTTATTCCTCACCTTAAACCATAGTATTAGAACATCCTTTAGGTGATTGAGGGAAGCCTCAATTGTGGCTTAATTCCACTAAATATAAGGAGAAATATTGTTGAGGTGACAGTGGAAACCCTTTCTATTCTTGACATAAGGTCTACCCCTACTTAGTGAGGCATTGCACCAGGCCTGCTAGATTTTGCAACAAAATATCTCATCCTTATTGTCAAAGGAGATGTTATGAAACCAGCTCAAGAAAAAGATAAAAAAGATAGATCAATGCCTTAGAATTCAGCCTCTTCGAGGGGGCAACCTCCTTTACATTACATAAATGAACAATTCTTGAATGATACAAATGACAAAACCTCCTTTCTATATATAGGAGTCTAAGGAGTCACAATATAACCCAGCCGACTTAACAATAATAATATAAAGCCACAAAAATAATAATAGAGGGATTCTATGGGGCACAGTAATAGCAATATGGGGATAATAGGGGCACAACAATATTAATAAAGGGCACAATTACAATAGTAATGGGGTAATCACTAGTATTATAGGGAACCAACATGCCCCTCTCCTTCAAAAAAGTGTTGTTCTCAACGCTTGAGTAGTTCTGGATACTTCTGTATAAAATTCTCATCCTCTCATGTGGAATCTTCAGCAGATAAGTTATTCCACTTGATAAGATACTCCGAAATTGATCGATTTCGTCGCTGTCGAGTTCTTGTTTCTGTGACTGCTTCTGGTTCCAATATAATTTTTCCTTCCTCGTCAAGTTCTGGCAATATTGTTTGAACTGGGAACTTGTCACCTATAACCTTCTTTAAACATGAAACATGGAAAACTGGGTGCAATCGAGAAGCTGCAGCAAGCTCCAATTTGTATGCCATAGTACCAATCTTTTGCAACACCTTGTATGGACCATAATACTTTAGTGATAATTTATTATCCTTCTTAGCTTACTTGAGGGACATTTGCTTATATCGTTGTAGCCATAGGAATACCCAATCGCCTACATCAAAACTTATTTCGCTGCGATTTTGATCTGCCTGTTGTTTCATTCTATTCTGTGCCAACAGAAGGTTATCCTTTAAGAGTTGGAGGACTTGTTGTTGATGTTCGATGTGATGTTCCATTGCCTGAACCTTAGAATTTTCTCTTAAATATGATGTGATGGATGGTGGCTGATACCCATAAAGTGCCATAAATGGGGTCATTTTTGTTTCTGTATGGAAGGCAGTGTTATACCACCATTCAGCCAGAGGCAACCATTTGACCCATTGCGTCTGTTTATCAGATACAAAGCAACGAAGATATCCTTCCAAACATTTGTTTACTATTTCAGTTTGCCCATCAGATTGAGGATGATAAGATGAGCTATGAGCTAATTGAGTACCAAGACAAGAAAATAATTATGTCCAAAAATTTCCAGTGAAAATGGGATCTCTGTCATTTACAATAATCTTTGGGTTTCCATGTAGCTTTTGAATTGTTTCCATAAATGCAGTAGAAACTATACTGGCTTTAAATGGATGTGATAATGCACAAAAGTGTGCATACTTGGTAAGTCTGTCAACTACCACCATGATGACACTCTTTCCCTCAGACTTAGGTAAACCTGTGATAAAATCCATTGAAACCTCCTCCCAACGTTGGCTTGGAATGGATAAAGGTTGTAATAGACCCAGTGTCTTAATTGTTTCAACTTTATTTTGTTGGCAAACTAAACATTCTGCCACAAACTTTTGAATATCTGATTTAAGGCCATCCCAAAAAAATTCCTTCTTAACCATGTGGTAAGTTTTTAAAAATCCTAAGTGCCCTCCTAAGGGAGAAGTGTGCAATTCCATAAGAATCTTTTGTTTTAGCTTCGAATTCTTACAGAGGTATAAGCGATCTTTGTACCATAACGAATCATTTTGCCAGCTAAATGTATCAAATGTACTGGAACCTTGTTGTAACTTCCGAATAAGTGCCCACACTTCTTCGTCATTCTTCCATTCCTCCCTTGCTTCGTTTATCCAATCTGGTTGGATAATAGAAATGGCGCACAACAATGCTTCCACATCCTCATCCTTTCTTGAGAGTGCATTTGCCACCACATTTTGCTTCCCTTTTTTGTAGATGATTTCAAAGTCATAACCCAACATCTTTGTGACCCATTTTTATTGCTCTTCAGAGGAAAATCTTTGTTCTAAAAAGTATTTAAGGCTATCATGATCCGTTTTTACCTTTAAGTGTCTTCCCATTAGTTAGGGTCGCCATTTCTTAAGTGCATGGAGTATTGCCAACATTTCCTTCTCATAAATAGCTTTGTGTAAACACTTTCCCTTGATTGGACGACTTTCAAAAGCAATGGGCCTTTCATCTTGCATTAGAACAGCACCAATTCCATTTCCTGAAGCATCACATTCTAGAATAAAGGTTTTTGTGAAGTCTGGTGTAGCTAAGACTGGTGTTTGGCACATTGCCTCTTTAAGATGTTCAAAGGCCTTTGTTGCTTCTGGAGTCCATGAAAATGCATCTTTATTCAATAATGTTGTTAGAGGTGCTGCTATTCTCCCATAATTCTTAACAAACTTGCGATAATACCCTGTCAACCCGAGAAATCCTCGTAGATGCTTTATGGATGTGGGGATTTTCCATCCCTTAATGGCTTTAATTTTTCTAGGGTCTACCTTAACCCCTTCATGAGATACAATATGACCCAGATATTCCACCTCTTGGACTCCAAAGAAACATTTGGATCTTTTCGCATATAATTTTTTTTTTCCTCCAATAGTTGTAGCACCCTGTCAACATGTTCAACATGATCCTTCCAAGACTTGCTGTAGATTAGTATATCATAAAAACATACTAACACAAATTTTCTAAGGAATGGTTTGAAAACTGAATTCATCAAACCTTGAAATGTTGAAGGTGCATTGGTAAGGCCAAAAGGCATGACCAAAAATTCATAATGACCCTCATGAGTTCTAAATGTTGTTTTCGAAATGTCTTCAATCTTCATTCTGATTTGATGATATCCTGAACGAAGATCCAACTTGGTGAAGTAAATTGATCCATGCAATTCATCCAGTAATTCATCAATGACAGGAATGGGAAGCTTATCTTTAATAGTGAGCTTGTTGAGCTCGCTATAATCCAGAAACATGCGCTATGGTCCATCCTTCTTGTGCACCAATACTACTGGAGCAGAGAAAGAACTTTGACTCGGTTGAATTATACCAGC
Organism: Pinus tabuliformis; assembly: GCA_031772625.1. NCBI lineage: Eukaryota > Viridiplantae > Streptophyta > Pinopsida > Pinales > Pinaceae > Pinus > Pinus tabuliformis. The sequence goes on along the minus strand of CM062804.1, from coordinate 1,206,725,089 downwards.
CTCTAGCATTTCTGCAATCATACGTTCAATTTCACTCTTTTGGGCATATGGATATCTGTACAGCCTGATGTTTGGAGGAACACCTCTTTGCTGCTTTTTTAGAAGCTTTGTCATGCCATTAGAGCTGATTATATTTCCTGGTTTCCCTGCAATACCCCTTAATTCAACTTCCTTTCCTTCCAAAGAAAATTTCATGAAAAGTTCTTGAAAATTAAAAGCTATTGTACCCAAGGATTGTAGCCATTGGACTCCTAGTACAACATCAGCACCTCCCATTGGAATGGAAAGCATTGGGCTAGTCAATACATATTCTCCGATGGATAGCTTGATATTATGGCACTTTCCAGAGCAATTTATTATTCCTCCATTTGCAACCATCACTTGACACTCTGGTGCTGGATATAAGAAGCAATTCAATTCTTTTGCTACCTTACAATGAATAAAATTGTGGGTACTTCCTGAATCAATCAACACTATTACCCTTTTCTTCTTGATTTGTCCTTCTATCTTGATGGTTTGAGGAGTGGTAATTCCCGCCAATGCATTACAAGATATGGTCGGATTCATTTCTTCTTTATCTAGGCTTTGTTCTTGGAGTATATCCTTTTCTTTTTAGCCTTCTTGCTCCTTTTCTTCTTCCTCTTCAAAATCTATGTAGAATAATTTCTTCTCAGCGCACTTATGACCTTTAGTGTATTTGCTATCACAACTGTAACAAAGCTCTTTTGCTCTTTTTTCTTCCAATTGTTGTGGTGTCAACCTTATAGGTTGTGGAAGACTAGGGGCAACAACACTTCCGTCTTTATAGTTGTGAGTGGTATGCTTCCTGGTTGCCATAATTTTGCTTTCCATTTTTCTTGCTAACCTGAATGCCTTCTCTAATGAATCAGGTTCCCAAAGGCGAACATCGTGTTGGATATTATCCTTTAAAGACCCTATGAACACATCAATCCTATGCACCTCTGGAATATTTTTTACGCTTATGTTCAATTTTTGGAACTCCTCAATGTGCTCCATTATTGAATCCTTTTGTTTGAGACTTATCAATTGGCTAAAGAAAGTGTTGCTTTTTGTATCCTCATAATGTGCTATCAATTCTTTCGTAAAAATTTCCCAAGTGATAAATTGTTTACGAGAGCAAAGCCATTGATACCATACAAACTGATTTGGTTCCAAATATAAAGTTGCAATACGTACCTTTTGTGTGTTTTGCACATTATTGAGATCGGAAAATTGCTCCATCTGTAATATCCATGTTGCGGGATCCTTGCCATCAAACTTCCTCATATCGATTTTTGGAATATGGTGGGTCCTTGATCCAACATTAGAGTCTATGAAATCATGATTAACATTTCTTTTGTTCTCATCATGAGTTTCCTTTACTACCCTTTCACCATTAGTAAACATTTCTTGTAGAAACCTTGTTAAATCTGTCTTCAAATCTTCCATGCCTGTCTTCAAATCTTCCATGTTTGTCTTCAAATCTATTTTCAAATCATCCATCTTAGCTTCCACGTCAATCATCTTATCTTCTACGCCTTTCTTTAAACAGTCCATCTTAGCTTCTACACCTTTCTTTAAACAATCCATCTTAGCTTCTACATCTTTCTTTAAACCATCCATCTTAGATTTTGTTCCTTTTTGTGCAAGGGACAGTTGTTGCACTTGGTCTTGTAATTTTCATATATCATGTTGCATTTCTTCCTCTTCTTCATGAGTCATGCTAGAGCTTTCAAGTTGTTTATTAGGTGTTTGCATTTTCTTTCCTTGGGGCATCAGTTACTGCTAATAATGCTCTACTATGCCCTTTGAATTCCTTCAAAATAAATTTTCAAACCAAGCTTAAGCAAAAATTTAAGAAAATCTACACACCTTTTTTCACTTTGTAGGAGCTCGATATTGCCTCTGATGTATCTCTGTACTTTCCGATCATCTAGTTCTGAATTTGTGACCTGCAGTAATGCCATGATGACCTATTTGGAGCAGCAAAACCCTAGAATCCAAGCTCTGATACCAAATGTTATGAAACCAACTCAAGAAGAAGATAGAAAAGATAGATCAACGCCTTAGAATTCAGCCTTTTCGAGGGGGCAATCTCCTTTACATTACATAAATGAACAGTTCTTGAATGATACAAATGACAAAACCTCCTTTCTATATATAGTACTCTAAGGAGTCACAATATAACCCAGCCGACCTAACAATAATAATATAAAGCCACAAAAATAATAATAGAGGGATTCTATGGGGCACAGTAATAACAATATGGGGATAATAGGGTCACAACAATATTAATAAGGGGTACAATTACAATAGTAAGGGGGTAATCACTAGTATTATAGGGACCCAACAGGAGATAAGTTGGAAAAAATGGAAAGTAAAAATATGTATGCCTTATCTATAGGAGGATGTTCATAGTTTAGAAATAAGAATAATTTCTCACGTGGGAGATCCAAATCTATATATAGATTTAAGTCTACAAGAATATTTCTAAAGAGATGCTAGAAAGGTGGACAAGAAGGGCATTTCAGGAATGGTTGTGTATGCAAAAAGAATTGAGATATAGAAGGGATCTAATGATGGTCCATCCAAATAATAGAAGGATTCCTTTAAAAATGAAGGGGATGTGTACTTGGATTCTGTTGATGGTGTTGGATACCACTAACATGCAAGGGGGCCTTCCAAACAAAAAGTCCTAATTAGACATAACATTGTTTGGTGTGGGAGTCCTCCCTGAAATAAGGCTTGACTACCATATGTCTTTAGAGATTTTCCTTGGATACAATGGTTGGCAGAGGAGAGTAGTAACATGTACTTTCGGATGAAAAAGAGAGTATGCCTTGTGGAATGTTTAGTTGTAGAATGTATCGAGGTTCTACCAAAAGGGAGAACAAAGGTGAGCCTGTAAAAGAAGACTAATAGTACTGATCTAGTGAAGACACATGAGCATATACATATGAATGTATCATTGGATAACTAGTGAAATAGTTCAAATAGAATCAATGATGTTTAAAAAACATACAACACGCCTTCAACAAGATAAGTACCAAAGCCAACGAAATTGTTCAATTTTCTTAGTACAAATGGAAACAACATACATTGAAAACATTAAAAGAATAGTCTTACAATATTTACGACATACACATGAAAATGCACTAGCTCAACGAGCTTCAAAATTAAGCAAAAGTTCCAAGATACGTTAATATAGTGAACACCACTAGCTCTAAATTAGAGCGTTACAAAAACCAATTGCTCCTATAAAAGAACTACTTTCCTCTCTAATTCCTAGTAGGAGGAGCCAAGGTGAAAAGTCCTTTGCATGAGCTATGAGGGTGTATATATAACAAATGGGGTGACCATTCCCCTTCCTTGTGACTCTTGGGCTACCCTCATGATTTTTTGACTTCTTTATGACCTTTTGACTCCTTCATGATTTTTCACATTCTGGAGATGACTCTTGGACTTCCACTTTACATTATATTTATTTATCACATATTAAAATTACATAATCCACAAATAATGTGGAAAATAATTACAAGACATGGAATGACATTGATGACATGGAGTGCATGATGATATGGTAGTGTGAAGCCACTCTTGTTGCTGCTATCTTTGTGTCTTGTTGAAATATGGAACATGTTCTTATTCTTCCTCCATAGGGGTTGAAGGTGGGAGTATTCAATGTGATCTTTATCTCCAGCTACTGTCGCAATATGGTGTCCCTTTCTCTTTCTCAATTGATCAATTTGTCTTTGCAGCTACAAAGGTGTCTTATAGTAGGGTCTCCTTATACATCTCCTTCATCATCATCCTGTCATAACATGATATAATACTTGCAACTGAATTCCACTCATGACAAGACAACATTATTCCAATAAACCCTTAGCTTAACATGCTTCATGAAAACCATTAACTAAGCTAAAACTGGGTGATAGGCTGAGACTGGCTTAGGAATTGCATAACTCAGGAGGTTAGGGGCCAAGACTAAGACTTGAGACTATGTAGTGCATAGTTTAGGTTATCCAAGGGAAGACAACTACGCAGTTGAGGGGTTCAAGGGGTTAGGTTGGAGGCTTGAGGCATGAGGCTTGAGGTTTTCCACTGTGCAGTTCTAGAGGGAAAAAGGCCTAGGGTTTGTGTAGTTATGCAATTCCAGAGATCAAGAGTGAGGCTTGTTGCTTGAGACTACACAATGCGTAGAAGAAAGTGACTGAAGGTAGGGGTTGCACAGTTCTAGAGCTCAAGGTTCAATGTTGAGCACTGAGATTGCATAGTGCACAGTTCTAGAAAGCATCCTCTAAGCATTGCGTAGTTCCAAGAGGCACGGTCTGAGATTGATGGCTGAGACTCTGCAGTGTGCAGTTTAGGAAGGCTGAGTGAGGTCAAGTTGCTTAGGAATGCACTTTTTAGAATTTGGTCTAAGTGTGGGATTCGTAGGAGGGAAAAAGTGAACAATGACAAAACTTGAGCGTGAAAACACACTTAGAAAAATTGACAACACAACATTGATGGCTTAAAACACATGAACAACATAATACACTTAATGCGACGAGATTGTGATAGCTTCCCCAAGTGCGACACTAAAGGTACACTTTGCGATGAAAATGATAACACTTGTGCGACAATGCTTGAAACTTTTGGAATGAGTGCAATACATGTCTAGATGACAAGCATGATTCATGAGCACCAAGGTTACCCCTTGAAACAAACCAAAACCACATTTGTGCGATATGCGATTCTTTCCATGATCAAAAGACGAAACTTGTGACAATAAGAGGAAAGTGCAAACAACACTTTCAAAATGTGAATGACATTGAAAGCAACACATGCCAAAATGAAGATAACATGAAAATGACTCTTATTAAAGTGAAAAAAATCAAAAGTGACAATTGTAAACATGCAAGTGACACTCACCGAAATAGATGAATAATTGGGATGAAAAGTTCGAGACTATCGATGAGAGTGCGCACTGACTGTCGACATAGGTTTAACATTGCACAGGCACTATCTTGATGGAAATTTTCTATGCTTGTTCAAGCTTGCATAATAGAGTGTGCCCATGAACTTGTTGCACACTAAGCATGTGTGAGCAGGGGCCTTTGATACTTACAAAGTGATAAGAAAGCTAGAATACTTAAGAAAACATCGATGGACCATATAGTGGCTATGGAATGAATGATCACAAGATCCACAATAGGCTCCAAAATTCAAGTGTGGAACAAATTTTGGAGGGTGTTTGTCACAACGACAACACTTGGTGACACACTGGTGAAACTCCAACTTCTCTTCCTTGGTCTAATTTGTTTTGCAAGACCTAGGTTTTAAGGAAGTATTAATTCATCATACAAATTACTCTGGCTTTCCCACTTAGTCCAGTTATAGATATAGTCTCCTCCATCTCTTTCTCGGTTGAACACATTCATAAGACCAGCCATATCCAAATTTTTGATTCAGGAGAAGGGTAATGTAATTCTCGAGGTTAAGATATTCATAGTATTATTTTTCATCTCCAGTGTTGCACTGCTACCGGCAAGCCTAGACAGTACCCTGATGGAGTCACTTCAAAAACACAAGCATTGCTCCATTTCCAGCCAGCTTGGACAGTACCCCGTAATATTTACTTTCTTCACCTCCCTCTGCAATAAGTCTTTCTCTTCTTTCACCCGTTATTTATTTTATTTTATAGGACTGTTCTTCAACACTTATTTATTACATGGGGTGGAAGAGGGATCCAGACTTATTGAGAGCATAAGAGGTTCTTCCTTCAAAGAATCATATATAAAACATATGATATGAGTTTTCTCATTAATATTTTCCTCTTTTCCTTCTCTACCTACTTGGACTAATGTGGAAAACATCGAATCATAAAGAACCCAACATAGAAACGAGGCTCCCAGAAAAGATACAGGTGTCATGGTTTCACACAAAGCTATCCTTATGTAAGGATCATATTTTCCATCAAAACATCATTGACGAAAAGGTATGGACCAAGATGGAGAAGAATGACTAAAGGTTATCCAAGCATTGTAGTGCCATAAGGCCCTTTTCTATTTTTCCACATTGTCTTTCGAGTCGAAGGGAACATCCTTCATGGAAAGTCTCATTAAGCAAAACAAAAAAGAAGAGACAAGATGGAACAAGGAAACAAAATCAAAAGGATAAAGCAAATGGAAGCTAAATCTAAAATAGGATGCAAGACTAAAGCAAGAAAACACAAGAAAGAATACAGAGAGCGAGTGTAGGATGAGTGAACAAGGGAGACTGGTATTCAACTAGACCTACTCCTAACCTAACGAGTTAGAAGGTTAGGGTCTAGTGTAATGAAATTTCTAATGTAACCACTGTGATTTCTCTCAACTTACATACAAAAAGATACAAGCAATTAAAAAGGATATAAAACAATGTGTAATAGAAAATATAAGTGCTTGAATAACTTGCACAACAACTTGAAGGTCTTGCATGTCATCATAAAGATATGTCATAGCCACTACTTCTAACTAGCTTGCACTATTCTCTTTCGATGAAAACCATAGTTAAACAAACCTTGGAAGTTCTTTACGAATATATCTTCATTTGTACTATCCTCCTTAGCAATCATGAGAAGGGATCGAAAATCATTATTTATGATGGAGCTTGCTAGGTAAGATTGCTCCAGCCTTTCAATGATTGGATCATGAAATTTGAAACAATCCTCTTGGCAACCCTGAAATCCTTGAAAATATGAATGTTCAATTAAAGGTATGGGATCAAGAAGAGGATCTCATGAAGGAAAAAGAATCTGATCATGTTCAAAGGGCTTTCGAAGATAGTGAGGGCTTGACATAACTATCAGTTTGAGTTGAAGTGCCTCAATTGATTGACAAGTATCCAAATAGTGAGATGATAAACTTTAAATATCAAAGGATATAGGACAATTGTCATTAAATAGGCTGGTGAGAAAATGACAAGTTGAATGAAAGTCATAAGGACCAAAATTATTCTCAGAAGGATCAATTAAAGCATGAGATTCTTGACTATAAGACAACAAGGAAAGGTTAGTGTGAACAAGTTTGCAAATTCTCTAACTAATCAATAGGATTTCAGGTGCGATGAAGAAATATATTGGCAGTTTAAGAAAAACCAGGCGCTGACTATTCTGAAATGCATCTGATAGACATTATTCCTTCGACCAAAGATAATCTTTGAAATGATCAACTTCCCAGTTCCATGATTCTATGAGAGATACACACTCCAAACTCAAGTTAAGTACAAGAGCTTTGCGTGGAGATGAATCATCTGAAATAGAATCTTGAATCCGATCGTAAACCAAATCTTGAAGTTTGAAAGGCTATATCTGAAATACCAAATATTTTGCAAGAAGGAATTTACATCAAGTGAAACCATGCAAAGAAAAAGAATTGTGAGAAAAACCAGATCTGACTTAGTTCGTGGATCTTATCAAAGTTGCAAGATCTTAACATAACCATCAACAGAAGGTGAAGTGCCTCGTCTCCCTGACAAGTCTTGAAACTTTCAAGGATTGTAAAATCACATTTTAAGATTGAATTAGATCATGCATGGTGTGTGGATAGCTAGTTCCACTTATTTCGATGAGACGCTACTAACCAAATGGAAACCATCTCTATCACTGATTTGATCAGATTTTACAACTTCAACAACCAGATTATTCAAGTTGAAATATTCTTCTGATTGCAAATATGGAGATATATGAATTAGAAAAATTTCATGAGAAAGATGGTTTGAAGAGTTGTCCTCATACAAAACAAGAGATGATGAGTGATGGAAAGAATACTCAATGATTTGATTGTTTTCTTTTTCATCATGGATAACCTCACTACCTTGTGTCAATTGAGAAGTTAACACATCAAATTAAGAACTTGAAGCGCATGGAGTATCTTCATCGTGGGTAGATGCATAAAAATAGGTAGAACACAAGGGATAGTGAGATGGAGAGGAAGTTTCCATAAGAACATATTCTTTGACCGAATCAGATTCTAGATCTAAATATTTCAAATCAAAATCTTCCTGAGGAACTGAAAGATCAGCTAGTGCACTTGGGAATTCATCATCGCATACATCAACAGATTCATCATCATAAGAATGATTGTTTCCCAAGACTATAGATTGATTATGAAAATTAACTTCATTCAATTGACTACCAAGATTAGTAGATTGAGAATCATCCAAGAATGGAAGAGCATCATCTTGACATGGGGGAATTTGAAAGATAGAAGATAGATCAAAAGTATCTTCACTTTCCTACTCCTCTACCTATGTAATGTGACTTCCTTGTACCTGATTGCAATTTGAACCAACAACTTGAAAATCAAGAGAGTGTGAAGAACTAGTTGGTGGAGCGGATTGATTAAGCGGATCATGATACAAAGACTCATGGCATGTAGATGATAGACGATGACAGATGTATCTTGAAGAAGTAATACTTTTAGATGAGACAAATTCATGATTGAGGTCAAGAATGTTAGTATCATATTGATGAATGGAAGGATTAGTCTTCACCCTAGGCTCCATGAACCGTTCCAAGGTTTCCTCGTTCGGATCTGGGGTTAAGAATGTTAGTATCATATTGATGAATGGAAGGATTAGTGTTCTCCCTAGGCTCCATCAACCGTTCCAAGGTTTCCTCCTTTGGATCTAGATCATGAGAAATGGATGAAAGTTGAAGAGACAGACCATCCATTTGATTTTTATATTTCCGAACTTCAGCATCATCGTGAAGAGGCACCCACGTTGGGACTGAAAAAGGAGGACAAGGAACAAATTGAATAATTGATTCCTCCTCTGAAATTAGAGGTGTCTCATGATTTAAAAGAGTTGGGAAAGTAGAAACATCAAGGGGTTCATATTCACCATGAAAAGAGATATGAACCAAACACTCAAATTTTTGTTTAAAGAAATCCCAATCCATGTCTTCTTCAGAAAATTCATAACAAAGGTGAAGGAATCGATTAGAAAAATCCTCAATTGATTCATTAGGCTTCATTCTTAGTTGATTAATTCTTTTAAGGACATCCTGGTAATCATACCTATCAAATTCTAAATGAAGCTCCTTGATGAGGTGTTCAAAATAATGAATGGAAGCGGGTGGTAGGGTATGACACCATTGGTTAACTCGACCTTCAAGTGTGAGGCAAAAAAGAATACAAACCACATCTTCACAATCAATTTCATAGTGTTCATAGAACTTAAGAAAAAGAGATGCATGCTCAGTAATGGATGTATCACCCTCACTATCAAAATTAAATTGAGACAAGTCATCAAGTTGTTCCAAGGACATGAAACGTTTAACAGGGGATAGGATAGAAAAACATTCTAGGATTGTGATTTAGGGATGAACCATTTAAGATAGAGGTTCAAAGAAGAACCAACGGGCCCAACTGATCATCTGGCCCTCCTTCTAGCACCATTTATTTACGGTGTTGGATACCGCCAACATGCAAGGGGGTCTCCTTGATGAAAAATCCTAATTAGACTTCACACTATTTGGTATGGGATACCTTACAAAAGTAATGCCGAACTGTCATATCTTCATAAAGATTTCCCTTAGCTACATTGATCAGAAAAAGAGAGTAGTGCACAAGTACTTTTGAATGAACAAGTGAGTATGCCTTGTGGAATGTTTAGTCGCAAAATGTATCAAGGTTCTTCTATTGAAATGGAGATAAAAAGTGAGACTTTAAAAGAAGAGTAACAATATCGATCAAATAAAGACACACGAGCATATACATATGAATGAATCGTTGGACAACTAGAAAAATAGTTCACATAGTAGCAACGATTTTTAAAGCACATACAACACACCTTCAACAAGATAGGTACCAAAGCCACCAAAATAGTTCAATTTCCTTAGTACAGATGAAAGAATCATACATCGCAAACATTCAAGGAATAGTCTTAAAATATTTACGACATATGCATGAAAGTGTGCTGGCTCAATGAGCTTCTAAATTAAGAAAAGGTTCCAACAAAAATCAATACAATGAACACCACTAGCTCCAACATTCGATCATTAGAGCAACTTCTTGCTCCTTCAAAAGAATTGTTTTCCTCTCTAATTCTTGGTAGGAGGATCCAAGGTGAAAATTCCTTTGCATGAGCTATGAGGGTGTATATATAACAAATGGGGTGACCATTCACCTCCGTTGTGACTCTTGGGCTACCCTCATGATTGTTTGACTTCACTATGAACTTTTGACTCCTTCATGACTTTTCACATTCTATACATGACTCTTGGACTTCCACTTCACATTACATTTCTCACATATTGAAATTACATAATCCACAAATGATGTGGAAAATAATGACTGATATACATCTTGACATGACACCTTGACAAGACATGGCATGACATTGATGACATGGAGTGCATGATGATATGTCAGTGTCAATCTACTCTTGTTGCAGCTATATTTGTGTCTTCTTGAAAGATGGAACATGTTCTTCTTCCTCCTCCTCCATAAGGCTTGAAGGTGGGAGTCTTCAATGTGATTTGAATCTCCATCCATTGTCGCAATCAAATATCCCTTTATCTTTCTTGATTGATCAACTTTTATTTGCAGCTACACAGGTGTCTTCTAGCAGGGTCTCCTTCTACATCTCCTTCATCATCATCTTGTCATAACATGATATAATACTTGTAACTGAAATCGACTCATGACAAGATGACATCAATGCGATAAAACACTAAGAAACATGCTTCATGACAACCATTAACTAAGCATGAACCGGGTGATATGTTGAGAGACTGGCTCAGGGATTGCGTAGTTGCGCAACTCAGGAGGCCAAAGGGGCTAGGACAGAGCCTTGAGACTATAGAGTCTTCCTTTCAGGATGGCTCAGGAGAGACAACTGTAAAGTTGAGTGGCTCAAGGGGTTAGGCTGGAGGCTTGAGGCTTGATGTTTCCCATGGCATAGTTTTAGAGGGATATAGGCCTAGGGTTTTCATATTTCAAGAGATCAAGGCTGAGGCTTGTTGATTGAGACTACACAATGTGTAGAGGGAGGTGACTTAAGGTAGGGGATGCAGAATTCTAGAGCTTAAGGGCCAAGTCTGACCACTAAGAGTGTTTAGTGTGCATTTTTGGAAGGCAGGCTCTACGCATTGCACAGTTCCAAGAGGCAAGGTTTGAACTTGAGGGTTGAGACTACACAGTGCGTATTTCAGGAAGGTTGAGTGAGCTCAAGTTGCTCAGGAAGGCACTTTTCCAAATTTGGGCTAAGTCTGGGATCAGTAAGGCCAAAGTGAACAAGGACAAAACTTGAGCATGATCACACACTTAGAATAGTTGACAACACAACAATTTAGGAAGGTTAAGTGAAGTCAAGTTGCTCGGGATGACACTTTTCCAGATTTTGGCTAAGTGTGGGATCACTAAGGCCAAAGTGAACAAGGACAAAACTTGAGCATGATCACACAATTAGAAAATTTGATGACACATCATTGATCACTTTGAACACATGAATAACATAATACCATAAATGCAATGACATTGCGATATTTTTCCCCAAGCACGACACTAAAGGTACATTTTGTGACGATAATGATGACACTTGTGCAACAATGCTTGAAACTTTGGGAATGAGTGTGATACATGTCTAGATGATAAGCATGACTCATTAAAACCAAGATTACCCCTTGAAACAAACCAAAACTACATTTTTTTTATATGTGACACTTGCCATGCTCAAGGGATCACACTTGCGACAGTAAGAGGAAAGTGCAAACGACACTTGCAAAATTCGAATGACATTGAAAGCAACACATGGCAAAATGAAGATAGCATGAAAAAGACACTTATTAAAGTGAAAATAAGCAACAAATATAGTCGTAAACATGAAAGCGACACTAGCGAAAGTGAAGGTGCATAAAAGCGACATTTGGAAAAACTCACCGAAATAGAAGAACTGTTGGGACCAAAAGTGAGAGATTGTTGATGAGACTGCACACTAACTATCGATATAGGTTGAACATTGCACAGGCACTTTCTTGATGAACTTGTGTTATTCCTATCCAAACATGCATAAAATAGTGCACCCATGAACTTTTTGTGAACTGAGCATGTATGAGCAAGTGCCTTTGACACTTACAAACTAAGAAGAAGGATAGAATAAATAAAAAAGCATCGATCAACCATAAAGTGACTATGGAATGTTTTATCACAATAAACTTCATTTTTAATTTTTTTTAGAAAATGCTGACAGTTGTAGTGTCAACATTTTAATTGTAATTAACTGAGAAAATTTATGATAGCAGGGTTATCAATGTTTTTAGCAATTCGATATGGTCTTGCGAAGGAATTTTCTGACAACGAGGGTATCAAAATTTTTAATTTTGGCTGACAGGCTAGTTGTCAGTGCCAAAACCAACTTTAAATTCAAAAAGTGATGATTGTGTTGACCAGGTCAGCATCAACGCTTTCATTGAAAGGTCTCCATCTGTTTCAAGAGGGTAAAATTATCGGTTAATCATTTTTCCTCTGCTACAATGAATGAACATCATTTAACATGATCTTACCATATGATACGAATTTCATTTGTAATCATAACCCAAAACCCTGTGAATATTAACTCGCCAATTGTGTTATCGCATCCGCATATCAACTTGTTTTACCTTGTCTCATTAAACCATTTGTTTATTGTTAGTGTGGAGTCATTTACACTTGGAATTGTTAACCATTTTGTTCATAAGGATTCAAGATCGAATCCTGGGAAGATCACACAACGAGATGGGGAAAGCAGGTAAGGCGAAGTGGTCCAAGCCCAAAAATCTGGATTCATTAAACATTTACCCCGAAATTCATCAGTTATTTCAGCAGGCCAGTTGGCATGAATTCTTCCACCATTGCGCCACCTACCATCATGTCGTGGCCCGATTGTTTACGCATGGCTTTGATGGGAATCGTGTGGAGATGGGAGGCTTGTTATTTCCAAGTAGAGAGAAAACCATTCTTGAGGTCGCAGCCTTACCAACAGACGGTGAGAAGATTTTCCACAATGATGTTTTGGCAGGGATCAATGCCCCTTTCTTCTTCAAAGAATAATTTAGAGGGAAAAATTGGAGGACTAGAGTTCAAAAAGAGTGGTTGTATGACCAATGGCATGTCCCTTTACACCTCTGTCAACAATATTTTATGTGTGAAGGTCGGTTTAATCGGGTAAACCTCTACCATTTTTATTTTCTCGCACATCTTTTTGGTCATATTATAATCAATCCATGTTTTTATTTGTTAGATAGCCTTAAACATGTGACAGGTAGGTTCAGGGCCTGCACAAATCCTTCCTCTCATTTTATATACCACGAAGCCCTGATAAAGCTGATAATAGAAAGCCATCTAGCTAAGGCAAAAAAACCTGGAATCATTTCCTTTTTTGGGGAGATTTTGAACCTCAACCCCTTAAGAGAAGAAGAGGCAGACCACAGACTGCAAAAAAAGGGGAAAAAGCTAAAAATCAAGATCCTATTGAACCCCCTCCCACCCAAGAAAACCTAGAAGTTCCACCTACATAATTTGGTCTAAAGATTCCTAAAGTTTACTAGAAGAAAAGTGTCCAGCTTCATAAACTAGACCTTGTACCCCCTGTGAACCCACTTGTTGATGTTGGCTTTTCCCATGCTGTGACTCCACCATCCAAAACCTCCATTACAAACACAACTAAAATAGAGTTTCCTAAAGGAAAAGAACCATAGGTTAAAAGAAACGAGAAGGATATAGTGTTTGAAGTTTTCAATGGTGGCAATACACATACTAAACCAACTAAAAAGCTAGGATATAAGATCAAACTCAAAACTAACCTGAAGTTGGTCAAGTAGGTGACTCATGTTGACAACATGCCACTAAAGGACCTCATTATCAACAAGAAGAAGGCTACAGGGTCTAAGAAGAGAAGAGGTAGAGAAATAGTGAAAAAGGAACCCATGGAGACAAGGCAGAGCTAAAAAAGGAGATTGGAAAAGGTGGATGTGTTACTCAGGGCTGCTAATACTCTCAGCTAAGATGCTTGGGTATTAAACTTATATTTTTTCCTATCCTATCTCACGAAACATGGTTTTCATTTTATCGCTGACAGTTGGCCTTATAGTTTTTTATGCAGTGGAACAGTAAGGAAAGCTAACATTCCCATCATCAACATTTTTGATAAAGTTGAAAAAGCCACTGTCAGTTATTTTGGGGCAAAACATATGTGTGCTGGTTGATACAAAACAATATAGGGACAGAAGCCGACAGTCTGTTTTTCAGCGACTTGTTGAAATCTCTGTTGTTAGCGATATTAAGACAAGTGAAAATACTCATCTTCCAGTTTTCAGTGATTTTGAAATCAGGCAGAAATGAAAATACTGATAGTTAGTCTGTCAGCGAAAGCTACAAACAGAAAACCAGTGAGGCTGACAACAACAATATCAACATTTTTTCCAAGATATTCGAAAGAAAGAAGGATGAACAAAAAAAGGTTTTGGAGGAGTTTTGGGCTTGATTTGTAGAGGGACCTATTTTTCTAGCTAGGATGTTGAGATATTAGTTAGGGACCTGTTTCTTTTTCCAAGGAAGACAATTTGAGATATATTTTACTTCACCTACATATTAGCATATTTTCCTGTACCTATTTTAGGAAAAACATAATGTATCTAAGTTTTATATTTTACATGCAGGAACTTGAAGATATTTTAGATATCTCATAATATTGTAATTAATATGGAAACTATTATTTTGCAAATAGTTTATGTAAGTTCTATAAAACAGTTTATGAAGAAAGAAGAAGGGTTGGAATTTTATCAGAAAACATATTTGCATTATAGTATATTTTAGAAGTCTTGAATATATTTACAATTTTTAATGAACATTTTGTAGGAAACTCATGTGTTGTAGTTCCCTGTCAGTATCCTCTTTGTAATGCAAATTTTATTTCATGTATGAAAATGTTAGTGTCTAAGATTGGATTTCATTTATGCTCCTTTCTTTTATTTATCAACCATTAGTATTTGTTGCCTTACTCAGTTATAAACTCTGTTTATTCCAGTTTCTCTTTCTTCCAATTTCTCAAATAGTCCAAGGATTTGCGGTTATCATGTTTTTTATAGCTTTCTTATTAGATCTGTAACCTTACTTGTTTAGAAATGGACTCCATGCCTAATGGTATGTTTGGTAAACCTCCCAACCAACTTTATCCTATGATCTAAATCTAGCCACCAAACTCAATTGCGAAACCTACAACCACAACAACAATAGAGTAGTTGAGTTTTACAGAGAGATCCCTCTCTGGGTTGAAGGTCCAACTTTCATCCTAAAAGAGGTTGGACGTTACCATAGGGTTTTTCCCGAAGAGCCTATATAAATGAAGTTTGGGATATATTTTCTAACTTCTTTTCCGAACATGAGATCTCACTGGTATCAAGAGAGGAGAAATGAAATGCAAATTCCCTAGCATTAACTACTGGTGCTTTCAGAATTACTAGTTATCCAAATGAAAAGTATGAGATAAATGTTAGACATAGGCCTTCAATTCCGAATAATACAAAGCACTGGAATGTGTTTGAAGGAATCAACAAATCAAAAGGTTTCTGGAAACAATAGGCCTTAAATGTTGTAGCGGGACAGGAAATTATTCAACTAAGTAAAAATTTGCTTCCTAGAGGCTTCGTATCTTTAGAAAGATTTTTTATTCTAATGATGTGGCAGTGAAGCTAAGAATTCTACCGAGTGATGGTGAGATGGGGGATTACAATTTGTGGACTGAAAGTGACCCAAAGGTAGTAAAAGTTTCCAACACTTTGAAAAAGGAGTAGAAACCAAAATATTCAAAATTATTGAAAGAGTTTGATGATATATTTGCTTGGAGCTACGAATATTTGAATATTTATGAATCGTTCCATCATCCAACATACTATACCGCTTAAGGAGGTGAAAATCCATTTAAATAAAAGTTAAAAAGGATCAATTTAAAGATATTTCCACTGATTGAGAAAGAAGTAAAGAGAATGCTTGTTGCAAAAATCATCATTCCACTTAGATTTTCCAATTGGGTAGCAAACTTGGTGGCGGTGAGGAAGAAAAGTGGGGAAATTCACCTGTGTGTGTATTTTAGAAATTTAAACAAAGTCTGAATGAAGGATAATTATCCTTTACCAAAAATGGATCACATTCCGTAGTAGGTGGTTGGCACAGAAAGGATTTCCATGTTGGATTGGTTTTCAGGATACATTCAAATCCTAGTTGACCCAAAAGTTCAAGAGAGTACTGCCTTAACCATGCTGTGGGGTGCGTTCATGTATTATAAGATTCCATTCATATTCATGAACGTCAGATCTACTTTGCAGTGTGCAATGGACATCACTTCCACTGACGAAAGAGATAAATTTGTCGTAATTTATCTCCGTGACATCACTGTTTTCTCAAAATATGAATCTGCACATCTGAAACATCTAAGGATAGTCTTTAGCAAGTGCAGGAAATTTGGAGTTTCTCTAAATCCAAAAAAGTATCATTTCCATGAAGGAAGGAAAGATGTTGGGACACATGATATCAAAGGAAAACAACAAGATAGACCTCAACAAAGTGACAACAATCCAAAAGATTAAGCAGCCAAGAAACAAGAAGGAAGTGCAATCTTTCTTAGGTAAAGTAAATTTTCTGTGGCGTTTCATTCCAAATTTTGTAGAAATCTTAAAAGTAATAACAGGTATGCTTAAGAAAAGAATTGAAACTAAATGGACTCAACAAGAAAATAATTCTTTTAATGATATCAAGAGAGATTTAGGCCAAACACCTTTACTCATTAGTCCAAAATTTTCAAATTATTTCATGATTTTCTCTTTTTCCTCCGAACACACTATGTCCGGTGTGTTGCTTCAGAAAAATGAGGCTAGTCAAGAAGAACCCATCTCCTTTTTCAGCAGGGCATTGAGGGATGCTGAATTGAAATATAATATTCTAGTAAAAAATGCGTATGCTCTAATCAAAGCACTAAAATATTTTAGAGTGTTTATTTTTCATTTTCATGTGACTTCATATGTGTGATATGCTGTAATAAAGAGTATTTTAGTACAACCAGATAGTGATGGTAGAAGAGGGACGTGCATTGCTAAAATGTTGGAGTTTGACTTAGAAATAAAACCTACCATGTTAGTTAAAGGACTGGGTCTGGCTAGACTAATGACTAAAACAAATCTTGATGATGTTAGTATAAATTATGTCTTTGAATTATCAGATCTTCCTAGTGAAGAATCAGTTGTTAAATCTACAAATTATTTTAAACAATGTCTGTGGTACACTAAAGTTATTTACATTCTGCAGAATTTACAAGTACGACCAGGAATAGATAAGACATGGGCTAGATTTTTGAGATTAAATCTTAAATATTGTCTTTTAAATGGTTACTTGTATTGGAAAGATCCTCAGGGTAATTTATTAAACTTCCTACTAGAAGACGAAGCTAAGAAAATGAGTAAAGAGTTTCATGAAGGAGCATGTGGGGGACATCATTACTGGAAGGCCACAACAGACAAAATCCTGAGAGTTGGATTTTACTGGCCTACTCTATTTTTTAATGTTAGAAAGGAAGTAGCAGCTTGTCACAAGTGTTAGCTGTTTGAGGGTAAGTGAAAAATGATGTCTTTGCCTTTGAAACCTATCTCTCCGGAGTCACCTTTCCAGCAATGGGTCCTTGACTCTATAGGTGAAATTCATCCTGCATCGTTAGCACAACATAGATGGATTTTGACAGGTACAAATTACTTCATAAAGTGGATTGAGGCACTTCCAAGCAAGCAAGCTATTGATATTGTAGTTATTAACTTATCAAAAAATATTCTTTCTAGATTTGGTTGCTCGAAGAGGATTATTATTGATAATGCACAGTGCTTTCAGTCTAAGAGATTAGTAAAATTTTGTGAAGACTACCATATTAAACTTAGCCATTCTACAACCTATTACCCTCAAGGTAATGAAATAGCAGAATCCTCCAATAAGAATTTGGTCATAATTATTAAAAAGTCGTTAGAAGATAACAAAAAGGCTTGGCACACAAAACTCAAGTTTGCCTTATGGGAAAATAGAGTTAGTACTAAGAGGTCAATCAACACTTCTCCTTTCCAGTTAGTGTATGGTGTTGACACATTGTTTCATGTTTCAATTGGAATGTTTGTTATGAAATATTTGCAAGAATTGGGAGAAGAACCAAATCAGCTATAGAGAAGGATAAATCAACTAATTGAAGTGCAAGAAACCAGAGAGAGAGTGTATGAAAAATATCAGGAAGTAAAAGATCAGATTAAGAAAGTTTTTGACAGAAAAACTAAAGAGGATGACTTCAAATGCCAAGACTTGGTTTTAAAATGGGATGCCCACATTGAGGATAAGGGTAAACACGAGAAGTTTGAGAACATTTGGAAAGGGCCATACAAAATTGCAGCTTTCTAGGGTAAGAACAGTTTCATCTTAGAAGGTCCGCAAGGAGAATTCCTATCGGGAGGTCCAGTCAATGGACGTTTCCTGAAGCATTATATCTCCTAAACACATAATGATTTTCAAGTTTCATTGTACATATCCATATATTTTGAAAAATATCTTGCAGGTGTGGATGAATATTCAAAGGGACTTGAAGCCTGAAGCGAAGGCCCTGAGGTTCTGCTGATATTCATCGAAAAATAAAAGTTTTTTAGAAATAGTTATATTTTTTCAAGTTCAGAGTTTGTAAAATCATCTCTTAAAAGATGAAGTCCTTATTTTTTAGTCAATTTTGTTTTGAGCTAGTGTTTGTAATGGATGAGGAAACTGGTCTATGGGGAGTTCTTGCTGCCATCATTGATTGACAACATCCCCATGGAGCCAACTGTTATCACAATAAACTTCATTTTTTAAATTTTTTAGAAAGTGTTTACAGTTGCAGTGCCAACATTTTAATTGTAATAAACATGGAAAATTTATGAAAGCGAGGTTAACGACATTTTTAACAATTTGATATGGTCTTGTGAAGGAATTCGCTGACAACGAGGGTATCAAAATTTTTCATTTTGGCTGACAGGCCAATTCTCAGCGCCAAAGTGAGTTTTTAAATTCAAAACGTGATGACTATGCTGACCACGTCAATGTCAGTGTTTTCATTGAAAGGTGTCTCCATCTATTTCGAGAGGGTAAAAGTAGCAATTAATCAATTTTCCTTTGCAGCAATGAATGAACATCATTTAACATGATCTTAACATATGATACAAATTTCATTTGTAATCATAACCCAAAACCCTGTGATCATTCACTCGCCAGCTGTGTTATCTCATCCTCATGTCAACTTGTTTTACCTTGTCATGTCAAATCGTCTATTTGATGTTAGTGCAGAGTCATTTACACTTGGCATTGTTAACCATTTTGTTCATAGGGATCTAGGATCAAATCAGGGGAAGATCACACAACAAAATGGGGAAAGGAGCTAAGACGAGCCGGTTTGAGCCCAAAGTGTTGGATTTTCTTGACATTTGACCCAAAATTCATCAATGGTTTCAGTAGGTTAGCTAGAGTGAATTCTTCCATTGCTGCACCAACTATCATGATGCAGTAGTCTGTTCATTTGTGTAGGAGTTTGATGGGAATCATGTGGAGGTGGGAGGCTTTTCATTTCCAGTTACAGAGAAAACCATTGCTGAGGCCATAGCCTTACCATCAGATGGTGAGAAGACTTTCCATAGTCATGTTTTGGAGGGTTGGAGTTTGAAAGGAGTGTTTATAGGACCAATGGCATGTTCCTTTATGCTTATATCAACAATATTTTATGTGTGAAGGCCGGTTTAATCAGGTAAACCTCTACCATTTTTATTTTCTCGCACATCTTGCTGGTCAGATTAGAATCAATCCATGTTTTTATTTTTTAGAAATCCTTAAACATATGGCAGCTAGGTTCAGGGCCCACACAAATCCCTCCTCTCATTTTATATACCACAAAGCCCTGATAAAACTGATAATAGAAATCCATCTAGCTAAGGCAGAAAGAACCTGGAACCATTTCCTTTTTTGGGGAGGTTTTCAACCTCAACCCCTTAAGAGAAGAATAGGTAGAACACAGACTTCCAAAAAAGGGAAAAAAGCTAAAAATCAAGCTCCTATTGAGCCCCCTCCCACACAAGAAAACCTAGAAGTTCCATCTACATCATCTGGTCCAAAGATCCCTAAATTTTACCAGAGGAAAAGTGCCCGAGTTCATAAACCAGACCTTGTACCCCCTGTGAACCCACCTATTGATGTTGGCACATCCCATGCTGCAACTCCACCATCCAAAACCTCCCTTGCATAAACAACTAAAACAAGGTTCCTAAAGGAAAAGAACCAGAGGTTGAAATCAAAGAGAAGGAGACATTATTTGAAGTATTAATGGGTGGAAATAGACATACCAGACCAACTAAAAAGCTAAGATATAAGATCAAACTCAAAAATAACCCATAGTTGGCTAAGGAGGTGATTGATGTTGAAAACATGCCACTGAAGGACCTCATCATCAACGGGAAGAAGGTTACATACTCTAAGAAGAGTAGAGGCAGAGAAACAATGAAAAAGGGATCCATGGAGACAAGGCAGAGTAAAAAACAGAGATTGTAAAAGGTGGATGTGTTGCTCAGAGCTGCTAGTACTCTTAGCTAAGATGCTTATGGTATTAAACTTAGATTTTTCCTATCTTATCTCATGAAACAATGTTTTCAATTTATCACTGACAGTCGATCTTATAGTTTTTTATCAGTGGAACAGTCAAGCAATTTGACATTCACACATTAGCGTTTTTGATTAAGTTGACAGAGCCACTGTCAGTGATTTCAGGGTGAAGCTATGTGTGTCGGTTGATACAAAATGATACAGGGACAAAAGACGACAACCTATCTGTCAACGATTTTGGAGCAAAGATGGAGCGTTGACATCTACATTGCTAGCGATATTCAAACATGTGAAAATGTTGACCTTCCGATTGTCAACGATTTTGAAATCAGGCGCAAACAAAAATTTTGATAGTCATCCTATCAACAAAAGCTATAAGTAGAAAAACCAGTGAAGCTGACAACAACGATTTCAACATTTTTTCCAGGATATTTGAAAGAAAGAAGGATGAACAGAAAAGTGGTTTTGGAGGAGTTTTGGGCCTGATTTGCAGAGGGACCTATTTTTCTAGCTAGGATGTTGAGCTATCAGATAGGGACATGTTTCTGTTTCCAAGGAAGACATTTTGAGAGATATTTTACTTCACCTACATATTAGCATATTTTCATGTAACTATTTTAGGAAAAACATAATGTATCTACATTTTATATTTTACATGCATGAACTTGAAGATATTTTAGATATCTCAGATTATTGTAATTAATATGGAGACTATTATTTTGCAAACAAGTTATGTAAGTTCTATAAAGTTGTTTATGAAGAAAGAAGAAGGGTTGGAATTTTATTGAAAAACATATTTGCATTATGGTATATTTGAGCAGTCTTGGATATATTTACAGTTTTTAATGAGCATTTTGTAGGAAACTCATGTGTTGTAGTTCCCTGTCAGTATCCTCTTTGTTATGCAAATTTTCTTTCATGTATGAAAATGTTAGTATATAAGATTGGATTTCATTTATGCTCCTTTCTTGCATTTATCATCCATTAGTATTTGTTGCCTCCCTTAGTTATAAACTCTATTTCGTTCCAGCTTCTCTTTCTTCCAATTTCTCAAACAATCAAAGGATTTTTTGCTATCATGTTTTTTATAGCTTTCTTATTAGATCTGTAACCTTACTTGTTTAGAACTGGAATCCATGCCAAATGGTATGTTTTGTAAACTGCCCACATAATTTTATCCTATGATCTAAATATGGCCAGCGAACTAATTTCAAAACCTACTACTACAGTGACCATAGAGTAGTTGAGTTTTATGGAGAGATCCCTCTCTAGGTTGAAGGGCCAACTTTCAACCTAAAAGAGGTTTGCGGTTACGTTAGGGTTTTTCACGCATCCATAGTTTTCCTTAAGTGATAACAAAATGAATGATCGCAAGATCCACAGTAGGCTCCAAAACTCAAGTGTAGACCAAATTTTTGAGGGCATTTGTTGCGGTGACAACATTTTCTTCAAGGACACATGCATATCGTGAATCATGGTTGATCGACTCAAGTTCCTTCTTTCATATGACTTTCCAAAGGGAGGTGTTTTGTAAATATGAAAGGTATGATGGAGGTGAATTTTTCCTTGTAGATGACTTAACATCTAGGATCATAGAATGAGGAAAAGTGAAATTGTTGTTCAAATATGGAAGGTTTAGAACACTTATTGGTGTTCTACACATTTTATGGATGGCTAGAAAATTCGTATATATAAGTAGGATGAATGACATTGGTGAAGTTAATGTGTTTAAAAAGGAAACCTATAAGATGGTTTAAGGAGCAATTGTATTTCTAAGGGTAGTTTTGATTGGAACTTTGCACATGTTGTTGGAAAGCATTGTTAATTATGGGCATAGTGATTCCATTGTTCCCAAGGGTGAAGATGAAGAATTAAAAGCCCCTCTTTTCTTTAATGAAAAGATAATGTTGTGGCATCAAATAATAGGTCATATTGGACTATAGAAGGGCCTTTTAGCACTACACAATAAAGGTATGGTTGAACGTATGTCAGATTGCACTATATATACTGATTTCTATGAACAATGTTTATGGTAAACAAAATTAGTTGAGTTTTTTTGAAAAATTGTATAAGGGATAAGGAAATTTTAGATTTAGTACATAGTGATGTGTTTGGACTTGTTCTAGTTCCATCACTAAGAAAATTTATATACTACGCCTCATTTATAATTATCTTTTCAAGGAATACATGGATTTATTTCCTATAAAAGAAATTATATGTATTTGGATAATTTAAGAAATTTAAGGTTCTTATATAAAATCAAACATAAAATAAATGAAGGTATTGGGGATAGAAAGTGGTGGGGAATTCTTCAAAAAAAAATTCGAGGAATTTTGTAAGAAATGAAGAATAACAATGCAGAAGGATACACCTTACACACCTCAACATAATGGGGTTGTGGAAAGGATGAACATGAAACTAATGGAAAAAGAAAGGAGATTTCTATGTGGTGTTGGGTTAGGACATAAATTATGAGTAGAGGAAAAAGGTAGTATGTGTTACATGCTAAATAGATCACCCTCCTAGCCTTAAACATGTGACAGGTAGGTTCAGGGCCTGCACAAATCCTTCCTCTCATTTTATATACCACGAAGCCCTGATAAAGCTGATAATAGAAAGCCATCTAGCTAAGGCAAAAAAACCTGGAATTATTTCCTTTTTTGGGGAGATTTTGAACCTCAACCCCTTAAGAGAAGAAGAGGCAGACCACAGACTGCAAAAAAGGGGAAAAAGCTAAAAATCAAGATCCTATTGAACCCCCTCCCACCCAAGAAAACCTAGAAGTTCCACCTACATAATTTGGTCTAAAGATTCCTAAAGTTTACTAGAAGAAAAGTGTCCAGCTTCATAAACTAGACCTTGTACCCCCTGTGAACCCACTTGTTGATGTTGGCTTTTCCCATGCTGTGACTCCACCATCCAAAACCTCCATTACAAACACAACTAAAATAGAGTTTCCTAAAGGAAAAGAACCATAGGTTAAAAGAAACGAGAAGGATATAGTGTTTGAAGTTTTCAATGGTGGCAATACACATACTAAACCAACTAAAAAGCTAGGATATAAGATCAAACTCAAAACTAACCTGAAGTTGGTCAAGTAGGTGACTCATGTTGACAACATGCCACTAAAGGACCTCATTATCAACAAGAAGAAGGCTACAGGGTCTAAGAAGAGAAGAGGTAGAGAAATAGTGAAAAAGGGACCCATGGAGACAAGGCAGAGCTAAAAAAGGAGATTGGAAAAGGTGGATGTGTTACTCAGGGCTGCTAATACTCTCAGCTAAGATGCTTGGGTATTAAACTTATATTTTTTCCTATCCTATCTCACGAAACATGGTTTTCATTTTATCGCTGACAGTTGGCCTTATAGTTTTTTATGCAGTGGAACAGTAAGGAAAGCTAACATTCCCATCATCAACATTTTTGATAAAGTTGAAAAAGCCACTGTCAGTTATTTTGGGGCAAAACATATGTGTGCTGGTTGATACAAAACAATATAGGGACAGAAGCCGACAGTCTGTTTTTCAGCGACTTGTTGAAATCTCTGTTGTTAGCGATATTCAGACAAGTGAAAATACTCATCTTCCAGTTTTCAGTGATTTTGAAATCAGGCAGAAATGAAAATACTGATAGTTAGTCTGTCAGCGAAAGCTACAAACAGAAAACCAGTGAGGCTGACAACAACAATATCAACATTTTTTCCAAGATATTCGAAAGAAAGAAGGATGAACAAAAAAAACGGTTTTGGAGGAGTTTTGGGCTTGATTTGTAGAGGGACCTATTTTTCTAGCTAGGATGTTGAGATATTAGTTAGGGACCTGTTTCTTTTTCCAAGGAAGACAATTTGAGATATATTTTACTTCACCTACATATTAGCATATTTTCCTGTACCGATTTTAGGAAAAACATAATGTATCTAAGTTTTATATTTTACATGCAGGAACTTGAAGATATTTTAGATATCTCATAATATTGTAATTAATATGGAGACTATTATTTTGCAAACAATTTATGTAAGTTCTATAAAACAGTTTATGAAGAAAGAAGAAGGGTTGGAATTTTATCAGAAAACATATTTGCATTATAGTATATTTGAGAAGTCTTGAATATATTTACAATTTTTAATGAACATTTTGTAGGAAACTCATGTGTTGTAGTTCCTTGTCAGTATCCTCTTTGTAATGCAAATTTACTTTCATGTATGAAAGTGTTAGTGTCTAAGATTGGATTTCATTTATGCTCCTTTCTTTTATTTATCAACCATTAGTATTTGTTGCCTTACTCAGTTATAAACTCTGTTTATTCCAGTTTCTCTTTCTTCCAATTTCTCAAATAGTCCAAGGATTTGCGGTTATCATGTTTTTTATAGCTTTCTTATTAGATCTGTAACCTTACTTGTTTAGAAATGGACTCCATGCCTAATGGTATGTTTGGTAAACCTCCCAACCAACTTTATCCTATGATCTAAATCTAGCCACCAAACTCAATTGCGAAACCTACAACCACAACAACAATAGAGTAGTTGAGTTTTACAGAGAGATCCCTCTCTGGGTTGAAGGTCCAACTTTCATCCTAAACGAGGTTGGACGTTACCATAGGGTTTTTCCCAAAGAGCC
The DNA here is from genome assembly GCA_031772625.1 of Pinus tabuliformis. NCBI lineage: Eukaryota > Viridiplantae > Streptophyta > Pinopsida > Pinales > Pinaceae > Pinus > Pinus tabuliformis. The sequence continues at coordinate 1,206,699,828 of CM062804.1, read as the reverse complement.
TATATAAATGAAGTTTGGGATATATTTTCTAACTTCTTTTCCGAACATGAGATCTCACTGGTATCAAGAGAGGAGAAATGAAATGCAAATTCCCTAGCATTAACTACTGGTGCTTTCAGAATTACTAGTTATCCAAATGAAAAGTATGAGATAAATGTTAGACATAGGCATTCAATTCCGAATAATACAAAGCACTGGAATGTGTTTGAAGGAATCAACAAATCAAAAGGTTTCTGGAAACAATAGGCCTTAAATGTTGTAGCGGGACAGGAAATTATTCAACTAAGTAAAAATTTGCTTCCTAGAGGCTTCGTATCTTTAGAAAGATTTTTTATTCTAATGATGTGGCAGTGAAGCTAAGAATTCTACCGAGTGATGGTGAGATGGGGGATTACAATTTGTGGACTGAAAGTGACCCAAAGGTAGTAAAAGTTTCCAACACTTTGAAAAAGGAGTAGAAACCAAAATATGCAAAATTATTGAAAGAGTTTGATGATATATTTGCTTGGAGCTACGAATATTTGAATATTTATGAATCGTTCCATCATCCAACATACTATACCGCTTAAGGAGGTGAAAATCCATTTAAATAAAAGTTAAAAAGGATCAATTTAAAGATATTTCCACTGATTGAGAAAGAAGTAAAGAGAATGCTTGTTGCAAAAATCATCATTCCACTTAGATTTTCCAATTGGGTAGCAAACTTGGTGGCGGTGAGGAAGAAAAGTGGGGAAATTCACCTGTGTGTGTATTTTAGAAATTTAAACAAAGTCTGAATGAAGGATAATTATCCTTTACCAAAAATGGATCACATTCCGTAGTAGGTGGTTGGCACAGAAAGGATTTCCATGTTGGATTGGTTTTCAGGATACATTCAAATCCTAGTTGACCCAAAAGTTCAAGAGAGTACTGCCTTAACCATGCTGTGGGGTGCGTTCATGTATTATAAGATTCCATTCATATTCATGAACGTCAGATCTACTTTGCAGTGTGCAATGGACATCACTTCCACTGACGAAAGAGATAAATTTGTCGTAATTTATCTCCGTGACATCACTGTTTTCTCAAAATATGAATCTGCACATCTGAAACATCTAAGGATAGTCTTTAGCAAGTGCAGGAAATTTGGAGTTTCTCTAAATCCAAAAAAGTATCATTTCCATGAAGGAAGGAAAGATGTTGGGACACATGATATCAAAGGAAAACAACAAGATAGACCTCAACAAAGTGACAACAATCCAAAAGATTAAGCAGCCAAGAAACAAGAAGGAAGTGCAATCTTTCTTAGGTAAAGTAAATTTTCTGTGGCGTTTCATTCCAAATTTTGTAGAAATCTTAAAAGTAATAACAGGTATGCTTAAGAAAAGAATTGAAACTAAATGGACTCAACAAGAAAATAATTCTTTTAATGATATCAAGAGAGATTTAGGCCAAACACCTTTACTCATTAGTCCAAAATTTTCAAATTATTTCATGATTTTCTCTTTTTCCTCCGAACACACTATGTCCGGTGTGTTGCTTCAGAAAAATGAGGCTAGTCAAGAAGAACCCATCTCCTTTTTCAGCAGGGCATTGAGGGATGCTGAATTGAAATATAATATTCTAGTAAAAAATGCGTATGCTCTAATCAAAGCACTAAAATATTTTAGAGTGTTTATTTTTCATTTTCATGTGACTTCATATGTGTGATATGCTGTAATAAAGAGTATTTTAGTACAACCAGATAGTGATGGTAGAAGAGGGACGTGCATTGCTAAAATGTTGGAGTTTGACTTAGAAATAAAACCTACCATGTTAGTTAAAGGACTGGGTCTGGCTAGACTAATGACTAAAACAAATCTTGATGATGTTAGTATAAATTATGTCTTTGAATTATCAGATCTTCCTAGTGAAGAATCAGTTGTTAAATCTACAAATTATTTTAAACAATGTCTGTGGTACACTAAAGTTATTTACATTCTGCAGAATTTACAAGTACGACCAGGAATAGATAAGACATGGGCTAGATTTTTGAGATTAAATCTTAAATATTGTCTTTTAAATGGTTACTTGTATTGGAAAGATCCTCAGGGTAATTTATTAAACTTCCTACTAGAAGATGAAGCTAAGAAAATGAGTAAAGAGTTTCATGAAGGAGCATGTGGGGGACCTCATTACTGGAAGGCCACAACAGACAAAATCCTGAGAGTTGGATTTTACTGGCCTACTCTATTTTTTAATGTTAGAAAGGAAGTAGCAGCTTGTCACAAGTGTTAGCTGTTTGAGGGTAAGTGAAAAATGATGTCTTTGCCTTTGAAACCTATCTCTCCGGAGTCACCTTTCCAGCAATGGGTCCTTGACTCTATAGGTGAAATTCATCCTGCATCGTTAGCACAACATAGATGGATTTTGACAGGTACAAATTACTTCATAAAGTGGATTGAGGCACTTCCAAGCAAGCAAGCTATTGATATTGTAGTTATTAACTTATCAAAAAATATTCTTTCTAGATTTGGTTGCTCGAAGAGGATTATTATTGATAATGCACAGTGCTTTCAGTCTAAGAGATTAGTAAAATTTTGTGAAGACTACCATATTAAACTTAGCCATTCTACAACCTATTACCCTCAAGGTAATGAAATAGCAGAATCCTCCAATAAGAATTTGGTCATAATTATTAAAAAGTCGTTAGAAGATAACAAAAGGGCTTGGCACACCAAACTCAAGTTTGCCTTATGGGCAAATAGAGTTAGTACTAAGAGGTCAATCAACACTTCTCCTTTCCAGTTAGCGTATGGTGTTAACACATTGTTTCATGTTTTAATTGGAATGTTTGTTATGAAATATTTGCAAGAGTTGGTAGAAGAACCAAATCAGCCATAGAGAAGGATAAATCAACTAATTGAAGTGCAAGAAAGCAGAGAGAGAGTGTATGGAAAATATCAGGATGTAAAAGATCAGATTAAGAAAGTTTTTGACAGAAATACTAAAGAGGATGACTTCAAATGCCAAGAGTTGGTTTTAAAATGGGATGCCCGCATTGAGGATAAGGGTAAACACGGGAAGTTTGAGAACATTTGGAAAGGGCCATACAAAATTGCAGCTTTCTAGGGTAAGAACAGTTTCATCTTAGAAGGTCCGCAAGGAGAATTCCTGTCAGGAGGTCCAGTCAATGGACGTTTCCTGAACCATTATATCTCCTAAACACAGAATGATTTTCAAGTTTCATTGTACATATCCATATATTTTGAAAAATATCTTGCAAATGTGGATGAATATTCAAAGGGACTTGAAGCCTGAAGCGAAGGCCCTGAGGTTCTGCTGATATTCATCGAAAAATAAAAGTTTGTTAGAAATAGTTATATCTTTTCAAGTTCAGAGTTTGTAAAATCATCTCTTAAAAGCTGAAGTCCTTTTTTTTAGTCAATTTTTTTTCCAGCTAGTGTTTGTAATGGATGAGGAAACTGGTCTATGGGGAGTTCTTGCTGCAATCATTGATTGACAATGTCCGCATGGAGCCAACTGTTATCACAATAAACTTCATTTTTTAAATTTTTTAGAAAGTTTTTACAGTTGCAGTGCCAACATTTCAATTGTAACAAACATGGAAAATTTATGAAAGCGAGGTTAACGACATTTTTAACAATTTGATATGGTCTTGTGAAGGAATTCGCTGACAACGAGGGTATCAAAATTTTTCATTTTGGCTGACAGGCCAATTCTCAGCGCCAAAGTGAGTTTTTAAATTCAAAACGTGATGACTATGCTGACCACGTCAATGTCAGTGTTTTCATTGAAAGGTGTCTCCATCTATTTCGAGAGGGTAAAAGTAGCAATTAATCAATTTTCCTTTGCAGCAATGAATGAACATCATTTAACATGATCTTAACATATGATACAAATTTCATTTGTAATCATAACCCAAAACCCTGTGATCATTCACTCGCCAGCTGTGTTATCTCATCCTCATGTCAACTTGTTTTACCTTGTCATGTCAAATCGTCTATTTGATGTTAGTGCAGAGTCATTTACACTTGGCATTGTTAACCATTTTGTTCATAGGGATCTAGGATCAAATCAGGGGAAGATCACACAACAAAATGGGGAAAGGAGCTAAGACGAGCCGGTTTGAGCCCAAAGTGTTGGATTTTCTTGACATTTGACCCAAAATTCATCAATGGTTTCAGTAGGTTAGCTAGAGTGAATTCTTCCATTGCTGCACCAACTATCATGATGCAGTAGTCTGTTCATTTGTGTAGGAGTTTGATGGGAATCATGTGGAGGTGGGAGGCTTTTCATTTCCAGTTACAGAGAAAACCATTGCTGAGGCCATAGCCTTACCATCAGATGGTGAGAAGACTTTCCATAGTCATGTTTTGGAGGGTTGGAGTTTGAAAGGAGTGTTTATAGGACCAATGGCATGTTCCTTTATGCTTATATCAACAATATTTTATGTGTGAAGGCCGGTTTAATCAGGTAAACCTCTACCATTTTTATTTTCTCGCACATCTTGCTGGTCAAATTAGAATCAATCCATGTTTTTATTTTTTAGAAATCCTTAAACATATGGCAGCTAGGTTCAGGGCCCACACAAATCCCTCCTCTCATTTTATATACCACAAAGCCCTGATAAAACTGATAATAGAAATCCATCTAGCTAAGGCAGAGAGAACCTCGAACCATTTCCTTTTTTGGGGAGGTTTTCAACCTCAACCCCTTAAGAGAAGAAGAGGTAGACCACAGACTTCCAAAAAAGGGAAAAAAGCTGAAAATCAAGCTCCTATTGAGCCCCCTCCCACACAAGAAAACCTAGAAGTTCTACCTACATCATCTAGTCCAAAGATTCCTAAATTTTACCAGAGGAAAAGTGCCCGAGTTCATAAACTAGACCTTGTACCCCCTGTGAACCCACCTATTGATGTTGGCACATCCCATGCTGCAACTCCACCATCCAAAACCTCCCTTGCATAAACAACTAAAACAAGGTTCCTAAAGGAAAAGAACCAGAGGTTGAAATCAAAGAGAAGGAGACATTATTTGAAGTATTAATGGGTGGAAATAGACATACCAGACCAACTAAAAAGCTAAGATATAAGATCAAACTCAAAAATAACCCATAGTTGGCTAAGGAGGTGATTGATGTTGAAAACATGCCACTGAAGGACCTCATCATCAACGGGAAGAAGGTTACATACTCTAAGAAGAGTAGAGGCAGAGAAACAATGAAAAAGGGATCCATGGAGACAAGGCAGAGTAAAAAACAGAGATTGTAAAAGGTGGATGTGTTGCTCAGAGCTGCTAGTACTCTTAGCTAAGATGCTTATGGTATTAAACTTAGATTTTTCCTATCTTATCTCATGAAACAATGTTTTCAATTTATCACTGACAGTCGATCTTATAGTTTTTTATCAGTGGAACAGTCAAGCAATTTGACATTCACACATTAGCGTTTTTGATTAAGTTGACAGAGCCACTGTCAGTGATTTCAGGGTGAAGCTATGTGTGTCGGTTGATACAAAATGATACAGGGACAAAAGACGACAACCTATCTGTCAACGATTTTGGAGCAAAGATGGAGCGTTGACATCTACATTGCTAGCGATATTCAAACATGTGAAAATGTTGACCTTCCGATTGTCAACGATTTTGAAATCAGGCGCAAACAAAAATTTTGATAGTCATCCTATCAACAAAAGCTATAAGTAGAAAAACCAGTGAAGCTGACAACAACAATATCAACATTTTTTCCAGGAGATTTGAAAGAAAGAAGGATGAACAGAAAAGTGGTTTTGGAGGAGTTTTGGGCCTGATTTGCAGAGGGACCTATTTTTCTAGCTAGGATGTTGAGCTATCAGATAGGGACATGTTTCTTTTTCCAAGGAAGACATTTTGAGAGATATTTTACTTCACCTACATATTAGCATATTTTCATGTAACTATTTTAGGAAAAACATAATGTATCTAAATTTTATATTTTACATGCATGAACTTGAAGATATTTTAGATATCTCAGATTATTGTAATTAATATGGAGACTATTATTTTGCAAACAATTTATGTAAGTTCTATAAAATAGTTTATGAAGAATGAAGAAGGGTTGGAATTTTATTGAAAAACATATTTGCATTATGGTATATTTGAGCAGTCTTGAATATATTTACAGTTTTTAATGAGCATTTTGTAGGAAACTCATGTGTTGTAGTTCCCTGTCAGTATCCTCTTTGTTATGCAAACTTTCTTTCATGTATGAAAATGTTAGTATCTAAGATTGGATTTCATTTATGCTCCTTTCTTGTATTTATCATCCATTAGTATTTGTTGCCTCCCTTAGTTATAAACTTTATTTCATTCCAGCTTCTCTTTCTTCCAATTTCTCAAACAATCAAAGGATTTTTTGCTATCATGTTTTTTATAGCTTTCTCATTAGATCTGTAACCTTACTTGTTTAGAACTGGACTCCATGCCCAATGGTATGTTTTGTAAACTGCCCACATAATTTTATCCTATGATCTAAATATGGCCAGCGAACTAATTTCAAAACCTACTACTACAGTGACCATAGAGTAGTTGAGTTTTATGGAGAGATCCCTCTCTAGGTTGAAGGGCCAACTTTCAACCTAAAAGAGGTTTGCGGTTACGTTAGGGTTTTTCACGCATCCATAGTTTTCCTTAAGTGATAACAAAATGAATGATCGCAAGATCCACAGTAGGCTCCAAAACTCAAGTGTAGACCAAATTTTTGAGGGCATTTGTTGCGGTGACAACATTTTCTTCAAGGACACATGCATATCGTGAATCATGGTTGATCGACTCAAGTTCCTTCTTTCATATGACTTTCCAAAGGGAGGTGTTTTGTAAATATGAAAGGTATGATGGAGGTGAATTTTTCCTTGTAGATGACTTAACATCTAGGATCATAGAATGAGGAAAAGTGAAATTGTTGTTCAAATATGGAAGGTTTAGAACACTTATTGGTGTTCTACACATTTTATGGATGGCTAGAAAATTCGTATATATAAGTAGGATGAATGACATTGGTGAAGTTAATGTGTTTAAAAAGGAAACCTATAAGATGGTTTAAGGAGCAATTGTATTTCTAAGGGTAGTTTTGATTGGAACTTTGCACATGTTGTTGGAAAGCATTGTTAATTATGGGCATAGTGATTCCATTGTTCCCAAGGGTGAAGATGAAGAATTAAAAGCCCCTCTTTTCTTTAATGAAAAGATAATGTTGTGGCATCAAATAATAGGTCATATTGGACTATAGAAGGGCCTTTTAGCACTACACAATAAAGGTATGGTTGAACGTATGTCAGATTGCACTATATATACTGATTTCTATGAACAATGTTTATGGTAAACAAAATTAGTTGAGTTTTTTTGAAAAATTGTATAAGGGATAAGGAAATTTTAGATTTAGTACATAGTGATGTGTTTGGACTTGTTCTAGTTCCATCACTAAGAAAATTTATATACTACGCCTCATTTATAATTATCTTTTCAAGGAATACATGGATTTATTTCCTATAAAAGAAATTATATGTATTTGGATAATTTAAGAAATTTAAGGTTCTTATATAAAATCAAACATAAAATAAATGAAGGTATTGGGGATAGAAAGTGGTGGGGAATTCTTCAAAAAAAAATTCGAGGAATTTTGTAAGAAATGAAGAATAACAATGCAGAAGGATACACCTTACACACCTCAACATAATGGGGTTGTGGAAAGGATGAACATGAAACTAATGGAAAAAGAAAGGAGATTTCTATGTGGTGTTGGGTTAGGACATAAATTATGAGTAGAGGAAAAAGGTAGTATGTGTTACATGCTAAATAGATCACCCTCCTAGCCTTAAACATGTGACAGGTAGGTTCAGGGCCTGCACAAATCCTTCCTCTCATTTTATATACCACGAAGCCCTGATAAAGCTGATAATAGAAAGCCATCTAGCTAAGGCAAAAAAACCTGGAATTATTTCCTTTTTTGGGGAGATTTTGAACCTCAACCCCTTAAGAGAAGAAGAGGCAGACCACAGACTGCAAAAAAGGGGAAAAAGCTAAAAATCAAGATCCTATTGAACCCCCTCCCACCCAAGAAAAACTAGAAGTTCCACCTACATAATCTGGTCTAAAGATTCCTAAAGTTTACTAGAAGAAAAGTGCCCAGCTTCATAAACTAGACCTTGTACCCCCTGTGAACCCACTTGTTGATGTTGGCTTTTCCCATGCTGTGACTCCACCATCCAAAACCTCCATTGGAGACACAGCTAAAATAGAGTTTCCTAAAGGAAAAGAACCATAGGTTAAAAGAAATGAGAAGGATATAGTGTTTGAAGTTTTCAACGGTGGCAATAGACATACTAAACCAACTAAAAAGCTAATATATAAGATCAAACTCAAAACTAACCCGAAGTTGGTCAAGTAGGTGACTCATGTTGACAACATGCCACTGAAGGACCTCATTATCAACAAGAAGAAGGCTACAGGGTCTAAGAAGAGAAGAGGTAGAGAAATAGTGAAAAAGGGACCCATGGAGACAAGGCAGAGCTAAAAAAGGAGATTGGAAAAGGTGGATGTGTTACTCAGGGCTGCTAATACTCTCAGCTAAGATGCTTGGGTATTAAACTTATATTTTTTCCTATCCTATCTCACGAAACATGGTTTTCATTTTATCGCTGACAGTTGGCCTTATAGTTTTTTATGCAGTGGAACAATAAGGAAAGCTAACATTCCCATCATCAACATTTTTGATAAAGTTGAAAAAGCCACTGTCAGTTATTTTGGGGCAAAACATATGTGTGCTGGTTGATACAAAACAATATAGGGACAGAAGCCGACAGTCTGTTTTTCAGCGACTTGTTGAAATCTCTGTTGTTAGCGATATTAAGACAAGTGAAAATACTCATCTTCCAGTTTTCAGTGATTTTGAAATCAGGCAGAAATGAAAATACTGATAGTTAGTCTGTCAGCGAAAGCTACAAACAGAAAACCAGTGAGGCTGACAACAACAATATCAACATTTTTTCCAAGATATTCGAAAGAAAGAAGGATGAACAAAAAAAGGTTTTGGAGGAGTTTTGGGCTTGATTTGTAGAGGGACCTATTTTTCCAGCTAGGATGTTGAGATATTAGTTAGGGACCTGTTTCTTTTTCCAAGGAAGACAATTTGAGAGATATTTTACTTCACCTACATATTAGCATATTTTCCTGTAGCTATTTTAGGAAAAACATAATGTATCTAAGTTTTATATTTTACATGCATGAACTTGAAGATATTTTAGATATCTCATATTATTGTAATTAATATGGAGACTATTATTTTGCAAATAGTTTATGTAAGTTCTATAAAACAGTTTATGAAGAATGAAGAAGGGTTGGAATTTTATCAAAAAACATATTTGCATTATAGTATATTTGAGAAAGTCTTGAATATATTTACAATTTTTAATGAGAAATTTGTATGAAACTCATGTGTTGTAGTTCCCTGTCAGTTTCCTCTTTGTAATACAAAATTTCTTTCATGTATGAAAATGTTAGTTTCTAAGATTGGATTTCATTTATGCTCCTTTCTTTTATTTATCAACCATTAGTATTTGTTGCCTTACTCAGTTATAAACTCTGTTTATTCCAGTTTCTCTTTCTTCCAATTTCTCAAATAGTCCAAGGATTTGCGGTTATCATGTTTTTTATAGCTTTCTTATTAGATCTGTAACCTTACTTGTTTAGAAATGGACTCCATGCCTAATGGTATGTTTGGTAAACCTCCCAACCAACTTTATCCTATGATCTAAATCTAGCCACCAAACTCAATTGCGAAACCTACAACCACAACAACAATAGAGTAGTTGAGTTTTACAGAGAGATCCCTCTCTGGGTTGAAGGTCCAACTTTCATCCTAAACGAGGTTGGACGTTACCATAGGGTTTTTCCCAAAGAGCCTATATAAATGAAGTTTGGGATATATTTTCTAACTTCTTTTCCGAACATGAGATCTCACTGGTATCAAGAGAGGAGAAATGAAATGCAAATTCCCTAGCATTAACTACTGGTGCTTTCAGAATTACTAGTTATCCAAATGAAAAGTATGAGATAAATGTTAGACATAGGCATTCAATTCCGAATAATACAAAGCACTGGAATGTGTTTGAAGGAATCAACAAATCAAAAGGTTTCTGGAAACAATAGGCCTTAAATGTTGTAGCGGGACAGGAAATTATTCAACTAAGTAAAAATTTGCTTCCTAGAGGCTTCGTATCTTTAGAAAGATTTTTTATTCTAATGATGTGGCAGTGAAGCTAAGAATTCTACCGAGTGATGGTGAGATGGGGGATTACAATTTGTGGACTGAAAGTGACCCAAAGGTAGTAAAAGTTTCCAACACTTTGAAAAAGGAGTAGAAACCAAAATATGCAAAATTATTGAAAGAGTTTGATGATATATTTGCTTGGAGCTACGAATATTTGAATATTTATGAATCGTTCCATCATCCAACATACTATACCGCTTAAGGAGGTGAAAATCCATTTAAATAAAAGTTAAAAAGGATCAATTTAAAGATATTTCCACTGATTGAGAAAGAAGTAAAGAGAATGCTTGTTGCAAAAATCATCATTCCACTTAGATTTTCCAATTGGGTAGCAAACTTGGTGGCGGTGAGGAAGAAAAGTGGGGAAATTCACCTGTGTGTGTATTTTAGAAATTTAAACAAAGTCTGAATGAAGGATAATTATCCTTTACCAAAAATGGATCACATTCCGTAGTAGGTGGTTGGCACAGAAAGGATTTCCATGTTGGATTGGTTTTCAGGATACATTCAAATCCTAGTTGACCCAAAAGTTCAAGAGAGTACTGCCTTAACCATGCTGTGGGGTGCGTTCATGTATTATAAGATTCCATTCATATTCATGAACGTCAGATCTACTTTGCAGTGTGCAATGGACATCACTTCCACTGACGAAAGAGATAAATTTGTCGTAATTTATCTCCGTGACATCACTGTTTTCTCAAAATATGAATCTGCACATCTGAAACATCTAAGGATAGTCTTTAGCAAGTGCAGGAAATTTGGAGTTTCTCTAAATCCAAAAAAGTATCATTTCCATGAAGGAAGGAAAGATGTTGGGACACATGATATCAAAGGAAAACAACAAGATAGACCTCAACAAAGTGACAACAATCCAAAAGATTAAGCAGCCAAGAAACAAGAAGGAAGTGCAATCTTTCTTAGGTAAAGTAAATTTTCTGTGGCGTTTCATTCCAAATTTTGTAGAAATCTTAAAAGTAATAACAGGTATGCTTAAGAAAAGAATTGAAACTAAATGGACTCAACAAGAAAATAATTCTTTTAATGATATCAAGAGAGATTTAGGCCAAACACCTTTACTCATTAGTCCAAAATTTTCAAATTATTTCATGATTTTCTCTTTTTCCTCCGAACACACTATGTCCGGTGTGTTGCTTCAGAAAAATGAGGCTAGTCAAGAAGAACCCATCTCCTTTTTCAGCAGGGCATTGAGGGATGCTGAATTGAAATATAATATTCTAGTAAAAAATGCGTATGCTCTAATCAAAGCACTAAAATATTTTAGAGTGTTTATTTTTCATTTTCATGTGACTTCATATGTGTGATATGCTGTAATAAAGAGTATTTTAGTACAACCAGATAGTGATGGTAGAAGAGGGACGTGCATTGCTAAAATGTTGGAGTTTGACTTAGAAATAAAACCTACCATGTTAGTTAAAGGACTGGGTCTGGCTAGACTAATGACTAAAACAAATCTTGATGATGTTAGTATAAATTATGTCTTTGAATTATCAGATCTTCCTAGTGAAGAATCAGTTGTTAAATCTACAAATTATTTTAAACAATGTCTGTGGTACACTAAAGTTATTTACATTCTGCAGAATTTACAAGTACGACCAGGAATAGATAAGACATGGGCTAGATTTTTGAGATTAAATCTTAAATATTGTCTTTTAAATGGTTACTTGTATTGGAAAGATCCTCAGGGTAATTTATTAAACTTCCTACTAGAAGATGAAGCTAAGAAAATGAGTAAAGAGTTTCATGAAGGAGCATGTGGGGGACATCATTACTGGAAGGCCACAACAGATAAAATCCTGAGAGTTGGATTTTACTGGCCTACTCTATTTTTTAATGTTAGAAAGGAAGTAGCAGCTTGTCACAAGTGTTAGCTGTTTGAGGGTAAGTGAAAAATGATGTCTTTGCCTTTGAAACCTATCTCTCCGGAGTCACCTTTCCAGCAATGGGTCCTTGACTCTATAGGTGAAATTCATCCTGCATCGTTAGCACAACATAGATGGATTTTGACAGGTACAAATTACTTCATAAAGTGGATTGAGGCACTTCCAAGCAAGCAAGCTATTGATATTGTAGTTATTAACTTATCAAAAAATATTCTTTCTAGATTTGGTTGCTCGAAGAGGATTATTATTGATAATGCACAGTGCTTTCAGTCTAAGAGATTAGTAAAATTTTGTGAAGACTACCATATTAAACTTAGCCATTCTACAACCTATTACCCTCAAGGTAATGAAATAGCAGAATCCTCCAATAAGAATTTGGTCATAATTATTAAAAAGTCGTTAGAAGATAACAAAAGGGCTTGGCACACCAAACTCAAGTTTGCCTTATGGGCAAATAGAGTTAGTACTAAGAGGTCAATCAACACTTCTCCTTTCCAGTTAGCGTATGGTGTTAACACATTGTTTCATGTTTTAATTGGAATGTTTGTTATGAAATATTTGCAAGAGTTGGTAGAAGAACCAAATCAGCCATAGAGAAGGATAAATCAACTAATTGAAGTGCAAGAAAGAAGAGAGAGAGTGTATGGAAAATATCAGGATGTAAAAGATCAGATTAAGAAAGTTTTTGACAGAAATACTAAAGAGGATGACTTCAAATGCCAAGAGTTGGTTTTAAAATGGGATGCCCTCATTGAGGATAAGGGTAAACACGAGAAGTTTGAGAACATTTAAAGGGCCATACAAAATTGCAGCTTTCTAGGGTAAGAACATTTTCATCTTAGAAGGTCCGCAAGTAGAATTCCTATCGGGAGGTCCAGCCAATGGACGTTTCCTGAACCATTATATCTCCTAAACACAAAATGATTTTCAAGTTTCATTGTATATATCCATATATTTTGAAAAATATCTTGCAGATGTGGATGAATATTCAAAGGGACTTGAAGCCTGAAGCGAAGGCCCTGAGGTTCTGCTGATATTCATCGAAAAATAAAAGTTTGTTAGAAATAGTTATATCTTTTCAAGTTCAGAGTTTGTAAAATCATCTCTTAAAAGCTGAAGTCCTTTTTTTTAGTCAATTTTTTTTCCAGCTAGTGTTTGTAATGGATGAGGAAACTGGTCTATGGGGAGTTCTTGCTGCAATCATTGATTGACAATGTCCGCATGGAGCCAACTGTTATCACAATAAACTTCATTTTTTAAATTTTTTAGAAAGTTTTTACAGTTGCAGTGCCAACATTTCAATTGTAACAAACATGGAAAATTTATGAAAGCGAGGTTAACGACATTTTTAACAATTTGATATGGTCTTGTGAAGGAATTCGCTGACAACGAGGGTATCAAAATTTTTCATTTTGGCTGACAGGCCAATTCTCAGCGCCAAAGTGAGTTTTTAAATTCAAAACGTGATGACTATGCTGACCACGTCAATGTCAGTGTTTTCATTGAAAGGTGTCTCCATCTATTTCGAGAGGGTAAAAGTAGCAATTAATCAATTTTCCTTTGCAGCAATGAATGAACATCATTTAACATGATCTTAACATATGATACAAATTTCATTTGTAATCATAACCCAAAACCCTGTGATCATTCACTCGCCAGCTGTGTTATCTCATCCTCATGTCAACTTGTTTTACCTTGTCATGTCAAATCGTCTATTTGATGTTAGTGCAGAGTCATTTACACTTGGCATTGTTAACCATTTTGTTCATAGGGATCTAGGATCAAATCAGGGGAAGATCACACAACAAAATGGGGAAAGGAGCTAAGACGAGCCGGTTTGAGCCCAAAGTGTTGGATTTTCTTGACATTTGACCCAAAATTCATCAATGGTTTCAGTAGGTTAGCTAGAGTGAATTCTTCCATTGTTGCACCAACTATCATGATGCAGTAGTCTGTTCATTTGTGTAGGAGTTTGATGGGAATCATGTGGAGGTGGGAGGCTTTTCATTTCCAGTTACAGAGAAAACCATTGCTGAGGCCATAGCCTTACCATCAGATGGTGAGAAGACTTTCCATAGTCATGTTTTGGAGGGTTGGAGTTTGAAAGGAGTGTTTATAGGACCAATGGCATGTCCCTTTATGCCTATATCAACAATATTTTATGTGTGAAGGCCGGTTTAATCAGGTAAACCTCTACCATTTTTATTTTCTCGCACATCTTGCTGGTCAAATTAGAATCAATCCATGTTTTTATTTTTTAGAAAGCCTTAAACATATGGCAGCTAGGTTCAGGGCCCACACAAATCCCTCCTCTCATTTTATATACCACAAAGCCCTGATAAAACTGATAATAGAAAGCCATCTAGCTAAGGCAGAAAGAACCTGGAACCATTTCCTTTTTTGGGGAGGTTTTCAACCTCAACCCCTTAAGAGAAGAAGAGGTAGACCACAGACTTCCAAAAAAGGGAAAAAAGCTAAAAATCAAGCTCCTATTGAGCCCCCTCCCAGCCAAGAAAACCTAGAAGTTCCATCTACATCATCTAGTCCAAAGATTCCTAAAGTTTACCAGAGGAAAAGTGCCCGACTTCATAAACCAGACCTTGTACCCCCTGTGAACCCACCTATTGATGTTGGCACATCCCATGCTGCAACTCCACCATCCAAAACCTCCCTTGCATAAACAACTAAAACAAGTTTCCTAAAGGAAAAGAACCAGAGGTTGAAATCAAAGAGAAGGAGACATTATTTGAAGTATTAATGGGTGGAAATAGACATACCAGACCAACTAAAAAGCTAAGATATAAGATCAAACTCAAAAATAACCCATAGTTGGCTAAGGAGGTGATTGATGTTGAAAACATGCCACTGAAGGACCTCATCATCAACGGGAAGAAGGCTACATACTCTAAGAAGAGTAGAGGCAGAGAAACAATGAAAAAGGGATCCATGGAGACAAGGCAGAGTAAAAAACAGAGATTGTAAAAGGTGGATGTGTTGCTCAGAGCTGCTAGTACTCTTAGCTAAGATGCTTATGGTATTAAACTTAGATTTTTCCTATCTTATCTCATGAAACAATGTTTTCAATTTATCACTGACAGTCGATCTTATAGTTTTTTATCAGTGGAACAGTCAAGCAATTTGACATTCACACATTAGCGTTTTTGATTAAGTTGACAGAGCCACTGTCAGTGATTTCAGGGTGAAGCTATGTGTGTCGGTTGATACAAAATGATACAGGGACAAAAGACGACAACCTATCTGTCAACGATTTTGGAGCAAAGATGGAGCGTTGACATCTACATTGCTAGCGATATTCAAACATGTGAAAATGTTGACCTTCCGATTGTCAACGATTTTGAAATCAGGCGCAAACAAAAATTTTGATAGTCATCCTATCAACAAAAGCTATAAGTAGAAAAACCAGTGAAGCTGACAACAACGATTTCAACATTTTTTCCAGGATATTTGAAAGAAAGAAGGATGAACAGAAAAGTGGTTTTGGAGGTGTTTTGGGCCTGATTTGCAGAGGGACCTATTTTTCTAGCTAGGATGTTGAGCTATCAGATAGGGACATGTTTCTGTTTCCAAGGAAGACATTTTGAGAGATATTTTACTTCACCTACATATCAACATATTTTCTTGTAGCTATTTTAGGAAAAACATAATGTATCTAAATTTTATATTTTACATGCATGAACTTGAAGATATTTTAGATATCTCAGATTATTGTAATTAATATGGAGACTATTATTTTGCAAACAAGTTATGTAAGTTCTTTAAAGTTGTTTATGAAGAAAGAAGAAGGGTTGGAATTTTATGGAAAAACATATTTGCATTATGGTATATTTGAGCAGTCTTGAATATATTTACAGTTTTTAATGAGCATTTTGTAGGAAACTCATGTGTTGTAGTTCCCTGTCAGTATCCTCTTTGTTATGCAAATTTTCTTTCATGTATGAAAATGTTAGTATATAAGATTGGATTTCATTTATGCTCCTTTCTTGCATTTATCATCCATTAGTATTTGTTGCCTCCCTTAGTTATAAACTCTATTTCGTTCCAGCTTCTCTTTCTTCCAATTTCTCAAACAATCAAAGGATTTTTTGCTATCATGTTTTTTATAGCTTTCTTATTAGATCTGTAACCTTACTTGTTTAGAACTGGAATCCATGCCAAATGGTATGTTTTGTAAACTACCCACATAATTTTATCCTATGATCTAAATATGGCCAGTGAACTAATTTCAAAACCTACTACTACAGTGACCATAGAGTAGTTGAGTTTTATGGAGAGATCCCTCTCTAGGTTGAAGGGCCAACTTTCAACCTAAAAGAGGTTTGCGGTTACGTTAGGGTTTTTCACGCATCCATAGTTTTCCTTAAGTGATAACAAAATGAATGATCGCAAGATCCACAGTAGGCTCCAAAACTCAAGTGTAGACCAAATTTTTGAGGGCATTTGTTGCGGTGACAACATTTTCTTCAAGGACACATGCATATCGTGAATCATGGTTGATCGACTCAAGTTCCTTCTTTCATATGACTTTCCAAAGGGAGGTGTTTTGTAAATATGAAAGGTATGATGGAGGTGAATTTTTCCTTGTAGATGACTTAACATCTAGGATCATAGAATGAGGAAAAGTGAAATTGTTGTTCAAATATGGAAGGTTTAGAACACTTATTGGTGTTCTACACATTTTATGGATGGCTAGAAAATTCGTATATATAAGTAGGATGAATGACATTGGTGAAGTTAATGTGTTTAAAAAGGAAACCTATAAGATGGTTTAAGGAGCAATTGTATTTCTAAGGGTAGTTTTGATTGGAACTTTGCACATGTTGTTGGAAAGCATTGTTAATTATGGGCATAGTGATTCCATTGTTCCCAAGGGTGAAGATGAAGAATTAAAAGCCCCTCTTTTCTTTAATGAAAAGATAATGTTGTGGCATCAAATAATAGGTCATATTGGACTATAGAAGGGCCTTTTAGCACTACACAATAAAGGTATGGTTGAACGTATGTCAGATTGCACTATATATACTGATTTCTATGAACAATGTTTATGGTAAACAAAATTAGTTGAGTTTTTTTGAAAAATTGTATAAGGGATAAGGAAATTTTAGATTTAGTACATAGTGATGTGTTTGGACTTGTTCTAGTTCCATCACTAAGAAAATTTATATACTACGCCTCATTTATAATTATCTTTTCAAGGAATACATGGATTTATTTCCTATAAAAGAAATTATATGTATTTGGATAATTTAAGAAATTTAAGGTTCTTATATAAAATCAAACATAAAATAAATGAAGGTATTGGGGATAGAAAGTGGTGGGGAATTCTTCAAAAAAAAATTCGAGGAATTTTGTAAGAAATGAAGAATAACAATGCAAAAGGATACACCTTACACACCTCAACATAATGGGGTTGTGGAAAGGATGAACATGAAACTAATGGAAAAAGAAAGGAGATTTCTATGTGGTGTTGGGTTAGGACATAAATTATGAGTAGAGGAAAAAGGTAGTATGTGTTACATGCTAAATAGATCACCCTCCTCAGAACTTGTTGACAAGTTTCTGCCTAAGGCATGGACTAGAAAGACACCATATGTTAAACATCTCGATGTTTTTAGATATAATGTTTATGTACACATTCTCAAGAAAAATAGGAGTAAGAGGGAAAGTGGTGGGGATAGGAAGTGGAGGGGAATTCTTCAAGAGTTAGTTTGAGGAATTTTGAAAGTAGTGCAACATAGAAATGTAGAAGGATACACCTTACAGACCTCAACATAATGGGCTTGTGGAAAGGATGAATATGAAACTAATGGAAAAGGAAAGGAAATTTCTAATTGGTGTTGGGTTAGGGCATGAATTATGAGTAGATGCAATAGGTACTATGTGTTACATGGTAAATAGATCACCCTCCTCAGAACTTTTTGACAAATTTCTACATGAGGCATGGACTAGAAAGAAACCATATGTTAAAGATATCAATGTTTTGGATGTCATGCTTATGTACACATTCGAAAGAAAAATTGGAGTAAAATGGAAAATAAATATGAAAAGTGATTTTTTATTGGTTATAAATATGGTTTAAAATGTTATAAGGTTGCGATCCACAGATTGGGAAGATTGTTTATAGCTGAGATGTTGTCTTTTGAGAGTTCAAGGATGTTTTCAATTAGGAAGTCCCACCAAGGGGAAAGGAACCAAAGGTAGTGAATTTAGAGTTGTTGGATGAGAAATATAACCCTACAAAAGGGACATGATTCAAAATAAAAAGAAACACATACTCTAATATTGAGGAGATCAACACAAGAAAGAAGGGAACGAAAAGGGTATACTCCACCTGACTCTCATTCTAGCTTTTATTTATATATTACTAATGACGATCCTAGGAATATTAGAGAGTTAGTGAAATCAAATGGTGGTAAACTTATGAAATGAAATCCTTGGACAATAACGAGACTTGGGATCTAGTTGAGTTGTTAGTTGGAGGAAATCAAATTAGAAAAAGGTTGTTTAAGAAGAGATGAACATATAATGGAAAGTGTACAAATACAAAGTTTGGTTAGTAGAAAAGGGTTATTCCCAAGCATAGGGAATTGACTTTGGTGAAATCTTTTCTCCTATTTCTAGGTTAGCCTTTATTAGATTTGTTTTATCTGTTTCTACTACTTTTGATATTGAAGTAGAATACATGGATTTGAACACAACATTCATACATGGGGATATGGAAGAAGAAATATACATGAAACAACAAGAGGATTTTATATTGAAAGGTAAGAAATAGCTCATTTTAAAGCTAAAAACAATCCTTATATGGGTTTAATCAATATTCAAGGACGTGATATCAAAACCTTGATACTTATATATTGGGACTTGGTTTTACAAAGAATAAAGTTGACCAGGATGTGCATTTCAAATTAGTAGTTGATCATTTTATTTATGTGGTCTTGTGTGTGGATGATATGATGCTAATTGGAAACAACATGGAAATCATCAAGGAAGTGAAAACTAGTTGTCATCTAAATTTTACATGAAACATCTTGGTGTTGCAGATTTATTTTGGGCATGGAAGTTAAAAGAGATTGAGAAAAAAATTGGCTCTAGTTAAATCAAAGGAAACATGATTAAGATCTTCCAGAAAATCACATGGAGAGTTATTGGTCAATGCAAATCTAGGTTCATCATCAAGACCGGGCTGAGGAGCAAGATCAACAAATTGCTAAAATATATCTCAGAGATGCAATGGTCAATATCCAATGTTCAAAAGAATAATTAATAATAAGGAGCGTTAATGGATAAAAGTTGATTTACTCAATAGTTATTTTTGACTTTTTTTTTAATTAATTAATTTTTTTTTAATAAAAAAATATAATAATATCTTAATATTAATAATAATATCACTATTTACTTAAATGTGATATAAATAATTTCTATAAATAAACTATATTAGAGATTTGCTATATGATATGAATGAATCATAGATTTGCGATAATTTTATTAATGAGAATTATACAATACATATAAGTAAAAAAAAAAAAATCATTAATATATTCAAATCAAATAAAATAAAAATAAAACAAAACAATTAAAAGCCAAAGAACAGGACACACTAACCATTACAGAGGCAGGAGCATGGGGTTAAGAACAAAGAGAAGGGACCCACAAATTGTTGAACTTCCATCCATCGTCCCTATTAAGAGTCTTATTCCTCTCTTCAATTTCAGTGGCTTCTCTTAATTTCCGGTGATGGAAATGGTTAACCCTCGCAAGGGCCTTAGAATCCTCTAAGCAAATATGGTGCTTCGTTAATTCAGTATGTTTTGCTAGAGCAAAGGAGTGGGAACATGTTGAAACATATTGTGATAATATTACATAGGTTTTATATGCAAGAATATAAACTTGTAAAGATCCATATTCTTATAGGTGTAAATTTATATCATGATTAGTGTTTGGAGACACAAGAAGAAGAAAAGGACATGTTCTACTTTTCATATGTTAGTGTATTTAGTAATTTAAGGTATGCAATTCTCTGTAATAGACCAAATATTACACATGCAATGGAGTTTGGAGCAAGTGTATATCAAAATTGGGGAAGAAAGATTGAAAAGAAGAAAATAGCATTTTCAGATATTTGTGTGGTGTTACTGGCTATGGATTGTGCTACCAAGGAAGACTACAGTTGGATAGAGTGTTGTACATACATGGATATTTTGATGTAGATTGGGTTAGATATATTGATCACAAAAGATCTAAAATTTGGTATGTGATTAACATATTTGAAGGAGAAATAAGTCGGATGAGCAAGAGACAGTTTGTAGTGGCACTCTCAACTACATAAGCTAGATACAGAGTAGTCACACATGCAAGTAAAGAAGATGTATGGTTACAGGGATTTTGTTTAGGTATTCAGTTTGTATAGGAAGTTGTAAGGTTATATTGTGATAGTTAGAGTGCAAATTTTTTCAAAAATAACCCTACTTATCATTCTAAGAAAAATGATATTTATGTTCAATATCAGTTTGTGAGAGACATGGTTGAACACAAGAATGTGTTGCTGATATTAATGTTTTTCTACAAATTTTTCTTCAGTTGTCGTTAAATCACTCTAGGAATCTATAACCATTGCATTTTCAACAACAAATTCACCTATAAATCACCTAAAACCATGGAAACTTGCATGAGTTTAAATAGAAATAGCCTAGGTGGCAATAAATTTAACAACGCAGTGATAGGTTGTTTCTAGAGACTTCCTAATGTCTCATTGCTATAGCTCCAAAATAACAAGGAAATAATATGGTTCAAATGATGACAAAGGGACTCAAAACTTACATGATGTATAAAAGCTATATGAATAGTTTATGCAACAACAAAAATATTTGTAAGAAAAGAAGGTCATAGATGTAATGCCTAGAAATCCTTAAAGCTAAAGCTAATATCTACATGCATTTCTCATTGTTCATGAAAATAGAACACATTAGATTGCATTTGAGATATTTATATTTTGATAAAATTTTCTATAGGGCTCTATGAAGAATGGTGAATAAACTGAGTGTTTTATTAGTAGAATTTTATTAAAATCCTATTAGAGATGTAGTTTGAGTTGTGAAATATATCCTTGTTCTATACTACATGAGAAAATCAATAAATATTATTAATGTTTTGAACAACAATAACATGCATGAGATAGATTCGATATTTCGATTTCCAGTTGATTCGAACTGATAACCTGCCGCTTCATGGCTTCCACGGCGTCCATGCTCTCTGCGCTGCATGTGGGTCGCAGAAGGCCCAAGGCTCTTGTGACGGCCTCGACCCTGGCCTCCTCCGTTTTCATTACCGCAGGGGAAGAAAATGAACCAGCTACTCAATCTTCCTGGCGGAACTGGAAAGAAATGATGACAGAGGAATTGGGAGAGCGCGAATTCATGGCGGAGCTCTGCAATAGCTTCCGTCCTTCGTCAGATCCCCAGCTGCGTTTGATAACCTCGGAGAGCCTGAAAGGAAAATCAGGTCTGTTAGGGTTGGATTCCCTAACGGATACAGAGCAAAGGGCGATGCTGAGCGAAGGGTTTTTTGACGGCGATGGGGCTCTGTATGAACACGATTTCCGCGTCCTAATGATCAGACTCAGCCCTTCTTTCATTGCTGAAGCAGAGAAATCATTTCCCATCAGAATCAATGCTGAAATCAACGGAGGAGGGCTGCATGAAGCGGATCTACTTCCCCACACTGTAAATAGATTAAAAAATCCTAGATCCGGCCTGGATCTACCTGATCTGGAAAAAAATCCAAGAGATCTGGAACCTCTCTCGAATACGGAGCCGAATGAGTCAGATCTGACTAGAATCGAGCCACCCCAGACTGCCAGGTCAGGATTCCAAATTTTTGTAAAAACGCCAAAAGGAACCACAAGTGTGATCTGGACTTATGACAACGACAGGGTTTCAGATCTGAAGAACAATATAGCCAATCAGACTGGCTACCCGCGTGAGGAACAACACCTAGTAAATGAAGGCAGATCGCTGAAGGAATGCAGAACCATGCAAGAATACAACATCAAGCCAGGCTCCACAATCATTCTCAATATGAGATTAAGAGGAGGAGCTGAAAACGCTGGAACTAGCTCGCAAAACAAAGGGTCTTTTAAGGAAGCAGTGAAGGGCAAAGGAAAAAACTCCACAGCTGTCACTGAAACTCCAGGGCAGTACATTGTAGATCAAATACAGGAGAGCCCATCTATCTCCATCGAAATACCAGAGGTAAAAGAAATACATTCAGATTTACAGAAAAAAGCAGTTATTTGTAGATTTAATGGTTTTTGGCCTAGAACTGATGCATTGTATCAATGGATCTACTCGGTTTGGACAAAAAATTGCCAAATCTACCTATACCCAAAAGGGTTTTTTATAGTATGCTTTGAGACAGAAGAAGAAAAGGAAACAGTTCTCAACCAAGGGCCATGGTTCTGGGGCAGTGCTAGACTTTTTATTATCCCTTGGTTTCCTGATTTTGATGCCAACACCATGGTGGTATCAAGGATGCCAGTATGGGTTAGGCTGCATAATCTCCCTTTACATTTTTGGCATTCAAAGGTTCTAATAGCAATTGGAAATACCTTGGGGAGAATGTTAAAGATAGACGGAGAGCGATACATAAAAGGAATATTTACTTTTGCCAGAATATGCGTTGAGGTAGATCTCAGCCGAGGACTACCTGAGAGCATCATTATGAATTTCAATAATACTCAGTGGAAACAACCCTTGGACTATGAGAATACTGCCTTCAGATGCCGGGGATGTCAACAAACAGGTCATCTGTACAATGCATGTCCAAACCACAATAAGAGCAAGCAACAACAAAGGAAGCCGAAAGGATGGCAAAACATAGATGCAGTATATAAGAAGACAACTACAACAAAGAAATAAGAACAAAATATAGCAAAGGATAAAAATCAGGACAATAAGGATAAGGAGATTAATGAGGAAAAGGAACAAGAGACCCAGATGGAAATAGGTGGTAATAAACGAAGTCACAGCCCTGAAGGATCGGATTCAGATAAGGAGCAACCAATGGGTATGATGGAAAACCAGCTAGCTGTTCTTGACTCCCCTCCCAACATGGATGGTTGGCGAAAAGTGGAGAAGAAGAAGGGCAGGAAGACTTAGGCCAGCTGGGCTTTCTTTTTGGGCTGCATTGGAGCAGCTCTCTTTTTTCCTGCCTTTAGGCAGTGTTGTATATTGCAGGCTGTGTGACCTCTCCCCACACAGCGAAACTGAATGCTTTTTGCATATGCTTGTAACTTTTTATTTTAATAAAAAGTTCGCTTTTTTCTTTGGAAAAAAAACAATAACATGCATGCAAATATTTTTCCACAATGATATTTCCATATATTTAAGTGGTATCAAAATCTAGTCACATGTTTAATAGATAAAAAATCAAGGAATGAAATATGAAAAAAAAAAAATTAAATTTACTAATAATTGTCGTTATACCATTATCGACATGAATAGATAGAAAAAGTAAATCCCTCTTAAGACATGAAATGAGGGAAAAAATTGGCTAGTACATTTGTAGGCATGTTATTAAAGGCTTGAAATGTGCTAGTTATGGTTTGTGAAATGCTCAAATATATTTTTGATCTCATGAATTTGCGGAGAAAGATTTTACATTTCTTATGAAGAACCTTAAAGGCCATGTATCTAAACATAAGATAGATATAGATATTTTCTTTGATAAATAAATTTTCTATATATGGGAAGTGTACACATACTAGATTAACATGGTGCAAGGATGAGCTCAAGTTACAATAAGAACCAAATGAGTTATCCTTGTCAATGATTTCCTTTCTATCTCTTACGCACCATCTCCGGATATCATTTTCATAGTTCGTTTGGATCTATGTATTTGATATCATACAAAAATTTCATTTATTTTGTTATAAGACATGGTATATTTATTCATTCAACAAAATGGAAACAATTGATTATTCTAAAATTGTAAAAGTTAAAAAATACATTATATCATACATGGGTTTAGATGGATATGTGATAATTTAATAGATCTCTTTGGTTATCTTGTAGAGTTCATTAATTTTCCAAAACTCTTAACAATACGTGGAGAAGAGTTTTGTAATATGGAGAAGAATTGTTAGGGAAATTTTTTTATGTTATTGTGAATAGGGTATTCATCAAAAAGATGTCCTTAGTCATAGCCCCTTATACTTCAATTTAGGATTATGCTCTTACTCATTCACAACAAAGAAGAGAAGGCTCCTGGATAGGAAATATTAATAAATATTTTTGAAATATACAAAACAAATGGATTCTCTAAGAGAAGAATCATATAACCTTAGGTCACAAGGTTTTTTCCATTTTGTTCATTAATTAATAGAGGTAAATGCTACATTGTAATATTTTTTCCAATTTTGGTACATACCTAATATAAGAATTATGTCTTAAAGCTTGATTTGCAACTTAATTCTTACTACTTTACATTTAATCACAAACACATTGGTAGACAATCTATTATTTCCTCTTTCACAGTGATACAACATGTAGCATGTTGTTTCATATTGATACAATACAAGAAATTACAATTTTAGTCAAATAATATTAAAGAGTTTTGGAATAAAATGAAAGGGAAATAGAACATGAATATTGCAAATGCATAAACTCCTTGAGTATTTGATACGTCAACTAAAATTGCAAAATCTATAGTTCAAGAGGGTGATTTTATGACAGTTCCAATCTATCTCTTAAGTAGAGAAAAAACCAAAGGGGCTCATCATAAATAAAGCATCCCTTAGGTAGACTTAAAGTTGACTTTGGCCGTAGATATATGATCTAGCTCCATAAAAATGGCTTTGATTCTAGATAAATTGAAATGACTCTAGATCTAAATGTTAATAGAAATTTGATGTATACATAGATCTATCTTAGTAGATGTGGCTTTCACCACATCTTTAGCTCATGCAACAATGCCACCACTTAAATATATACAAGCATCATTGTATACATACCCATATATAATGTAATTTAAGTAACACATTAGTAAACTAATAAAACATTTATGAAAAATCATGAATTAGTTTAGATAATTAAACATGAAACATTTAAATTTTACATTTGTAAATTAATGTTTATCTTTTACAAATAGCTAAAAATATTTATCATACATTATGCTTAAATATATCTCATTTCATTCACCACCACTTAGCCCCTCCCTAAAATTGATATTGGGAAAAAAAAATATTGAATTGCAAATTAGAATCTTACCATCCGATGTTCATTTCCAAATTCATTCTAACTAGTCTCAATGAATAAATGATTAAATATATGAAATTTAAGATTTTTTCTTTTTTTAACGATTAACATTAATATATTTTTTTTTACGAAACATAGAGAATTTTTCAATGTAACTTTGAAAATTCACTGATTGCTGTTATTCCTACTTGGTAGGACTAATAAGTGCATATTTATATTCCCATCTTTTTGTGACATCTTATGTAACTTTAAAAGCAATGCAAAATGAAATTAATATCTTAAGAATTACAAAATAGTGATGTTTAGATGAAGGACCAAATGTGTTGATTTATGTAATGTTTTTTATAATTTCAAGATGGTGCACTCACATATTACTTCTAATGAATTTTGGCTTGGATGGCTATATATATTGACTAATAAAAAAAATTCCAGTTTGATCAATCAAGACTTCAGAAGTTGCGTGAGAGGTTGAACATCTTGGAAATAAAAGGAAAAGTAAGATCACATATCAACTTATTGGCATTTAGTATCTTAGCAATTCTTTTGAATTTTATAGTATTCATAATTATTTTGATTTATGTTTAACCTTTTATTTTACGATTAAGAACTTGGCTGGTGAAGAGCTGGAGCTATTAACAATGAGAGAATTGCAAGGGCTTGAAAAGAATTTGCAGATTGGAGTAAAAAGGATTCGTCATCTAAAGGTATATGAAATTAGATTTTATTATTTTTAATTATGTTGGTTCTTTTTGTCTGAACGAAATATTACTAATTCTACTTTGAAATAATTTTCTTTCTTTATGCAGAGGGGAATACATTCACAAATTTCCAAGTTATTAGAACAAAAGGTAAATCTAGAATTTCCTAATTTCTTCTTTCAAATTTGAGGAGGATGATTATTTTCACTAAAATGCTATGTCCATTGTATGTTTGATGTCCACATTTAAAAACCTACTGAATTATTTATAAAATTTTCATTGAATAAGAGTATATCTTTCATTAGGAAATGAATATGCGGGGCTTAAATACTCCAACAACCAAAGGTAATAAGACCTTACTCTTTGTACTGGTACATGTAGGTCTATAGGAATCAAATGAATTTGTTCTTACGTAAAGAACTTACGTTATTGAATAATAATGCATCGTAGGAGGGTAATGATATTGCAAGGCGTAGACTTGTTAAAGGCAACGCATGGAATATACTCTTTTATCCTTTTTAAACATCTTCGTTAGATTTTTCCAAAATCCAATTATAGTACTTAAAATTTAGTTCGTTTGTGGGTAAAATATGAGCAAGATTAGTAGTTTGGTCCTTTATTTAGTATCAATAGTTCATGGAGTTTTTTCAAGACTTGGCCCATGGTAGCATTCTTTTGTTATCTTGGAGTTTTTTCAAGACTTGGCCCATGGTAGCATTCTTTTGTTATCTAGGCTTTAATGTAGGGAAAAATTCTTAACCATGTAGCATATACACATGTATGAAGAGGACATTATGCATGAATGAATTATATATGTCATTCCGTTCTCGAATGACGTAATTACGTATATAATGAATGACTGGAATCACTGGTCGAAATGAACCAAATCGATCTCTCTCATTATCGATCTCTCTCATTTGCATCATGTCAGGTCAGATCTAATCATGCTAAGTGCTCAAGCGTAATTACGTATATAACGAATGAATGCATAATGACATACATAATGACATATCTCATTCATGACATATCTCATTCATGCATAATGACATATGCCCATAGCAGCATGATCTGCTAAGGCATAATAGAGGCTTTTCATCTCCCTCATTCATCAGAGTGGAATGGACAAGGTCTCTTCTTCGATATTCGCTATTGATGGATTCCCCCACCTCACTCAAACTCCTTCAATTCTTCCGCCACATCACTTCCGCTTCAGCTCTTTCTTCTGGTTTGCTCTGCCTCCACATAATCTTTCGGCCACAACTTGACTTCCTTCCGCTCTTTCTTGTCTTGTTCGCCCCACCTGAAACTAGGCAGTGTCTAAGTGCAGGGCCGTTCAGTAAGCCGATACCGGTCAGTGTTAACACATCATGTCAGGTAGTATCGTCGGTTGTAAGGGTAATTGTTGCACCCACCTAACTCACATTCTCGGGATGGTGGTTTCTGGATGTAACGGAATTGAATGTATTGCAAGTGCCTTAGTGTGTGCTTGTGCCGTTAGCCGCCACCATTAGCAGTGTGCCGTTCTCTTGCTGTGTGCCGTAGCAGTAAGCCGATACCGGTCGTAACACATAATGCATGTCTGTATAATGTGAATCATCCTGGGATTGGTCCAGGATAGTGTTACGGGGGCCCACGTACAGGGCTGTGGCGGCTGTCAGAATGGGGACTGAATGCGGAAGGAAAGGGTAGGAGGGCAAGGGTCTGATTGAAAAGGTATGAGGCTTTAGAGGTGATGGATGAGGGTAAGGCTGAGGTCCGTCTGATTTCCAAGGATGGAGGGATCAAGGTGAAGTCTGAGGTTCCCAAGGAGAAAGGTTGTTAAGGCTCAAGGGTAAGTATGGAGGTAAGAGTATGAATTTAAGGATCGAAGGCAGTGTCTCTATCTGTCCAGGTCCGGGTCAGTGGGGACACGTAATGCCTGGTAGGGTTGTAAGGGTCACTGCACCTCTTTCATTTCTTCACCACCCCGCTCTGAAGATGTTGTCAATCCAATCAATCTCAATCTCAATCTCAATCTCAATTTCTATCTCTCCAGCAGCTTCCACGCAACTAAGTCTGTTGGTTACAACCCGCCTGTGTCTTCTCCCTTTGATTCAATCAAACTCCTTCTGCTCCTTGTACTTTCCCCGTACCGTGTGTTGTACTGTCCCGTGCTGTATGTGAAAATACGCCACTAACATAATCCATTCATTCAATCAAAGCATGCCCCTAGCTAGCTTCGTTTCATTGTAAGGAAGCTGCCAAGTCCACGTGCAAGTCCACATTCACGCGACATGGTGCGGTACGGGGCCGAGTGAGTGAGTTAGTTAGTTAGTGAGTCACAGCCCCTAAGATAGATGGGGGTCTCCGATAGCCAATCATTTACAGAAGGTCAGCCGAGAGCAGCCTGTGGTCAGCCAGCCGGTCAATAGCCAGGCGTCATAGCTGATAGCCGGTTCTCCTTGATTATAGCCGCTAGTAACCGGTTGTCATTGCCTCAAGGCGCGGTCTTTGCCAGAAGGTCCTATCAGCCGATCATAGACAGGAGGATGTAATAGCCGATCATTCCAAGAGGCCTAGCCAGAAGTCCTTGCCAGGAGGCCTAGCTGATCAGAGCCAGGAGGTCATTGCCTACAGCGGACATAATAGACACCTCTACCCTCTACGTCCTACCTCACTTACGTATATGCAACATTAGGGGCTACAGCGCCTGCACATAGAGCACCTCACATAGCGATCCATAGATCGTAGCCCCGAGCATAGCCGATCATAGCTAGTAGATATTATAATATCGATTGTGACCAAGTTGGCGCCATACGCGAAAGAGAAGGTCCGGAGGGTCTTGCGCTTCCTAGTGCAAGGACCCGACAGGGGGCTCGACTGATAAGGAGAGGAAATTCTCATACCCGATATAGGATATTTTCCCCCATGCGCCACCTACAATAGGATGGCTAGACGTGTTGCTAGAGTGAGTTTACTAGTCGTGTGTTGCTAGAGTGAGTTTACTAGATCGTGGTGGTGGGGCTAGGGGCATGCAGTGAATGGCTTCTATGTTTCCCATCGTTCCCACCAGACGAGAGAGAATGAACCGACTTACCCTCCCTGGACTTCCATCAGTGTTCTGAGCCCCTGTCTGCTCCCTTTCCTATTAGTCTTAAGTAGTAGTGGCTGGGGTATAAAATATCCACTTATACTTCTAGACTTAGCTTACCTGACTTAGCTCAGTAGATAATAGGAGTTTCACTTACTGCCAATTGAAACGATTTCTCCCCTGCTAATTTCTCCCCTGCTTAAGACAAGGAAGGAAG
The DNA here is from genome assembly GCA_031772625.1 of Pinus tabuliformis. Taxonomy (NCBI): domain Eukaryota; kingdom Viridiplantae; phylum Streptophyta; class Pinopsida; order Pinales; family Pinaceae; genus Pinus; species Pinus tabuliformis. The sequence goes on along the minus strand of CM062804.1, from coordinate 1,206,670,386 downwards.
CCAGCCCCATGAAGTTCATCGTTGTAAGGTCGAAAGAGAGATCCGGGTATCAATCGAGATATCAGTAAGGCACAAGAGATATCGATCAGCAAGCAGTTAGGTGTGGAACTGAATCAGGTGTAACTAACCGTGGATTCGCTGTGTTACGAACCTCTCTCTTCAGGTTCCACTGTGTGCTTGAGGTGAACGTCCCTAGGTCTTTATCGAACAACCAAGAGCCACACGAGTAAGGAGCCTTAAGCCAGAAGCCTAGACCACCAGCCCAGAAAAACCCAACCTTCTGCCTTCAACATCAAGTCCACCGAGGGCCTTTCACCTAGGGCCTTAGCCTTTCACCTTCAGCCATCACCAGTCACAAAATACAAGCCCAAGTCCACTAAGTAAAGATACCTGCCAAGGTCCACCAAGAAGTGAGTATACCCGCCATACGCTATAGAGAGTTTGACTATGCAATTGGCAAGGAACCCGTTCAATCATACCCGCCCGTTTCATCATACAAAGTGAAAGTGAAACTTTCATCCCTACCTCACTTACATATGCGGAACACAGAGTTCCTACAGCAGCCTCGCTCACCTCTATGGAACACAGGTTCCTATAAGGCCAGGGTCAGGAAGTGGATGCATTGTGTTTCTTACCCCTATCACCCTTGTTCATTTGAGAGTAACGAGCTTCGGCGAGGGGTATAGGCTCCATTGAGGCACAAAAAGAATGACATCACCGAGGATGCCCCCGGCAGGGCTCTCAAGTGAGGGAGAGGAGTGAAGGATGGGTTTTTCTTACTGAACAAAGGCCTCATTGCTTAAACTTTTGACTGGGGATGAGTCGTTGTCACAAACACAATGCTTTCACCCTTTCTATTTGAATCGAAGTGTAGGAGCTAACCACCAAGCCCAACAAGTACAACAACACCTACGACTATAGACCAGACCTCAGGGAAGGGGGGGCTATATAGAGCAGCCATTCAGGTCAGGGAGGGAGAGATTCGGCGAGGGGCTAGAGAGAGACATTCTGCTGGTGGGGCTAGAGCCAGGGAGAGAGGTGAGATAGAGATCATTCCGGTAGGAGAGGTAGATACATTCTGGACTGGGAGGTTGAGCCATTCATCAGGTCAGGTAGTGAAGTCCCAGTTTGACATGATAGGTAGCACCCCCTTAACTCCTCTCTATAAACATTCCAAGTACCCACCAGCAGCTTTATCCCCGCCAGCCCTCAATCAATCCATAACTCGATCCATTGCTCGATCAATCAATCGGGGGAACAATGGGAAAGACAGCCGGATAATACTGGGAAATCCCGCCATCTGAGTCACAATGGGCAGAACCACCATCCGATTCACAGTGGGAAGGCCCGGTATCTAGGGAGCGCTGGGAAGTATCGCTGGGTAATACTGGGAAATCCCGCCATCCGAGTCACGATGGGCAGGACCGTTCTCCGGGGTATTATGGTAAATATCACCATCCAGGTAACGTAAAAGTAATAGGGTTAGGTTGGAAGAGGTTGGAAGTAAGAACGTGGAAGAGGGTGAGCCAGGAAACGTGTAAGGCAACGTTCTAGGAATGTGTAAGTAAGCAGTCCGCAGTCAGGAACGAGCCACTAACTTACCTCACTCGGGAAGGTGAAGCAAGCCAGCCGGGCTAAGGTATAGCCATCCGAGGGAATGGGAGCCAAAGCCAGGGGAATGGGATATAAAGCCAGCCAGAACAAGAAATCTATACTCCCCAGTATATAGTTTCACCCACCCCTATCCAATAGGTTAACCCCCAAGAGCTAACCAGTATAGAAGAAATAGATTCTATCCAGTATATAGTTTCACCCACTTAGGAAAGCCAGCCAGGATATCATTTGTTTAGAATACTTGCCTTTAGGATTCTTAGTCAATTGGCACTGCTATGAGACACCTTAGAAGCACCACCTATGGGATGAGTGGTTATCCCTTACCTTATAAGCCCCAGGTGGGTTTATGGTAGGGATGAAGGATTCGCGCCTTACCCATCCTTCCCAATCTCAATATCCAATCCTTGCCCTGATCGATCGTTTCCTTGCCCTGATCGATGATCGTTTCCCTGCCCTGGCTGTTCCAATCAAAATATCCATGCATGAACAGATGTACTATGATGATAGGATTGCAATAACTTATGATAGGGTTGCCTGTGCTAGTATTGCCTATGCTAGGGTGGAAAGCGCTCCTTCCAATCAAAATATCTTGACCGGTAGTTCCCGCTGGAATACAGGGTGTCCCTCATATATAACCCGTAGCAAGCCAGTACCCGTAGATCAGTATACGCAACTGTATTCGGGCTCCACAGGACACCTCATGATGAAAGAAAGAATCTCTCCATTGATCAGCTTCTCTCGATCGGCTTCCTTCCGGCCAATCAAAAAAAAGAGCTAATACACCACCCACCCTCGGTCCAGCTGGCTAGCTAACTGACAACTGATAACCGTTAGGCCAAAGCAGGAAAGACAACCCGAATGTTAGACCAGCCACCAGGGTAGCTCGAACAATCCAACTTCTCATTGCCGGGTATAGATTAGTTGCCGGGTAACCTGACTTCCTTCCTTGCGACTGGACAGAACCTGACTTCCTTAACTAACTTTGGATGGCTCTAACTGGAAGGTGTTGCTAAACGAACTGCCGGAGGAGGAGTAACAAATAAAGGAGCGGCGGAGAAAGGATGGATGGAAGAAAGCTAGGCCGGCTGTCCTACCTTTTTGTTCTCGGGGCATCGATTAGGAGTGGGGCATCGAGTTCTCTGACGGTCTCTCCTACAGTTTAGTAATTGAAACCGGTCCAGCTAGAGGATTAGACGACTACCTCCTCTGTTTTCTACCTTCCTTCCGATAGTCGTTCATTCCCCATCGGGGGTGTAACTCCTCCATTAGTGTAGGCTTCCATCCTTCACCGGAGCCATAACCATAACTTGATTCATCACCATAACTTCATTTATGTCCTTCCATTAGAACTCGTTACTCCCTTCATTGCTCATCTCCTTCCGCAATGTCTCACTGCGGTCTCGTATCATCTTCATCTTGTTCAACCACCAGAGGTCAAGCCTCTAAGGAGAAAGTAGGGAGAGAGTCAAAGTGATTTATAAATGGGTCTCTTAAAGAGGGAGAGAGATGAATTAGCTATAGGAAAGAGATATTATCACGTGTGTTGGCCAAGTCCTCTACGAAGGAGTAAGACTTAGCCAAACGACTAGGTTGGGCTAGGTTCCTAATAGCCTGGGTCACAGGAATGAAGAAAGAAGGTACAATTGAGTTGGAAGGTGTACCTATTGTGGTAGTAGGTGAGGTAGTGGTCGAGATCATAGTTGGATCAGATGGCACATGGGAAAATCATGGGTTAGAAGAGGAAGTAAGACTAGTAGTGGCTTGTCTAAGCGTCATCATGTTAACATCCAAATGGTCTACTTTTTCCAATAACCCTACAATAGAAGGGCCTCTTATTGCCCTAAAGAGGAAGAAGGGGATCTTCATGCTGAATGCTGGGTCGGTATGCTTGCTTGGATGCTTGGGATGCTTGCTGGGTCTGCTTCCCGGGTTCTGGCTAGGCTCTTGCTTGGGCCCCTGTTTATTGGTGGGCTTGGTTCAATCTTCATGGGTCTGCTTAGGGCTTAAGGCTGGGGTCTTGCTGAAGGCTTGGTTCTGAGGGTTGGCTTCTGGCTGGGCTCTGGCTTCATCTGAGAGGTGGGCTTGCTTATGGCTTCTTCTTCGGGCATGGCCTTGCTTCTGGTGGTCTTCATGCTCAGTGGGGTTATGTACGTGCTTATAGGATTTGAATTCATTTTGAATTAGAAACTATAAATCAGGCATTTATCTGGGTCCCTCCTATGACCTTTGAATGCATGTTCCAACCCTTCAACTACTTGCTTGACCTTGAGCCTATAACTGGCTTGAAATGAAAGACTTACTTGAAATATGGAAGCCGCTCACTTGGAGGATTGAGTACGCTCACTGCTTGAATGAAAGTTGAATGAAAGCCAATCTTATTCAAAAGAAGCTTACACAGATGCTATACCAACTAAGTTCCTCTGCCTTTGCTTTCATTGCTACAGATCTTCCCTTCTCAATGCAGCTAACCGGCACACATGCTAACAGCCGGCCTTCGGACTCCACTGACTTAGCTTGCTTCCTTTCTTTCTTTTGGAGCCAGCAGTCAAGATCCTGTTTCCCGGGCCGATGCACTATCCTTCCTAAAGGGCTTTCTTTCCGCTTTCATCAATTCGATCTCGTTGCATGCTTGATTCCTTTCTATCTGCTGTTAGGCCCCCCTTGCCGGGGTGGGCTGGCAAGCAATCTTATTAACGGGCGGAGGGGAACGGGACCGACTGTTAGGTACAGCATTCAAGCAAGCAAGCTAGGCTCATACAAATAGGAATGCCTTGTCAGTGTGGACCCGACCGGTGGAGCTTGGAGCCGAGGGAGGCATTTCTGGTGTAACGTATATAAAGAACCTGCCTCTCCCACCATTGAGAGCGGCCTTACGGCACCTCTCCAATTACACCAGACAATGCTATTATATATGTCATTTCCATATGTGAAAGGCTGTATTTGGGCTGGCTGGTTGGAGAGCTGGTTGGAATAGTCTCTTTTGATTGGGGTGAGTAGGTGTCCCATCCCTCACTCACATCCCGACCAGCTTGTTCATCTGATCTTGTTTGGTAGGTTGTAGCGTGATGGGCTTTTGGTCGCCCAATATGCTCGTGTGTTGGCTGGGGAGAGTAAACTGTCTATGCACTTTTTTCCGCCGCCTTTGATGCTGCGCGCTCGGATGCTGGCTCCGCCGGCTGCTCTGCTCTTCTTATGCCCCTGCGTATGAAACTGTAATTGGATCTGATAAACGAGCTGGGGTATCACTAATTATCAAAACGCGAGCAAACACGTATTATGGCTAATAGGCAGCAGGACCGGTTTGAACCAATCGATTCCTCAGTTGCGGTTGACCTGGTTCCAACACCTAGCACCATTAGCAGCAGAGAAAGCATCTAAGCCGTCAGTAGCAGAGGAACTGAAACGATTATGTTTCATAGTTATAGGCAATAGAGCGCTTGACCTTCGCCCAGGCCCATAGCTCATTGTTCCTATCGACCCAGCGACAGATCGAGTTGGAGATTGAGTGAAATTACCAGTTCAAGGCCCAGATTCATGCAGATCAATTGACTACCCAATTAAGGCCACCTTTTCTTACTTGGTGGGCAACGCCACCTGGACTATGAATTTGAGCTGCCGAGGGATTGAACAATCAAAAAGGGAAAGGAAGAAAGCCTTATCTCAGGTATCTCTTTCACTAGGAATTGAGAAAGCATCACTCATCTTCGATTTGCAGATGACTCAGCATGGTCGGGCAAAACCTGAAACACATTACTTCAAAGAAGCCCTGAACGGATTCTTATCGGATTCTGGCCTGCATATTGACCTATAGAAATCAACGATTGACTTATAGAATACTTCTATTTCCACTCAGATCGGGGCGTATCTAGGTTTCGAGATGGATACTGGGTCTATAAAATATCTGGGAATTCAAATGACAGGTCAATCTTATAGGAAAAGGGACTGGTATGATCTCCCATCCAGAAAAGTAGTACGTAGATAATACTTCTATCGCGGGTGAGGTAGCAGTGGATTGAATGGGGAGTCTAGTCATTTTCTGCCGGCTGGGAAGGTAAACCATAAAGACTCGGTGCGTTGAAGCATCCCGGAAAACTCACTTCTTTCCTCGGTCTTATGATGCTCCTTCCCACCATCCCCATATCATACTATGCCCCATATCATACTATGGTTGAAATATATCCCATTCATGCTTTGCTCTGCCTTGCCCGCCAATGCCAATCTTTCTTCACCGGCCGGAGAAAATGAATCAACGGATAGATATGAATCCGAATCAGACGGATTACAATCAAAGGGCATTTGCGCTCGTTAGATTTTCACTTATTTCCCCCCCACAGGAACCCTAGCAATCCGGATATTGCTAAGATTTAGCCATCTCTAGACATCTCTGGAGTTACATCCCGCCAAGGGTTGCTGGAGACCTGCCAACCTGGGCAAGGGGGTGTGCTGGCTTTACTTTAGACCTACCAATCTGGGGGCCTACTGCTGCAGTTTACCTTTTACGAACTGCAGGCAGATAGATACCACTTTGCTTATGAACGATTAATCCAAAGCGATTGCGAAGACCCAGGCCAGCTTAGCCAAAGAACGAACACGATCTTTTTCTTTTCATACGATGCATGCCACAACAGACATATTGCTGGTGGGGACCAGACCCCTATTGCATGGAGGTGGGTCAATTCCCACGCTGCTGGGATTATCGCTTAACCTACGTATTTATATTACAGGAGAGGAGACAAGGGAAGGGGATATAGACTTACTGTTTTGACTAGGCGATTTATCCTTCCTGTTCCGACTAGGTTCAGTACAGACTTAAGCTACTTCACGACATCCTGCCTTTACTAGGGAAGGGGATATATTCAGACTGTTCCGACTAGGAAAGGAGATATAGACATCCTTAAGCTACTTCACGCCATCCCCCAGACTGTTTGACAAGGTCGAACCTACAAGTCAGATAGTTGTCAGTTGGACCTACTGAAAGACCCATTACTACAGCCCACTTTGACTAAAGGAAGACTATTTCACGTACGGTCCGACTCAGCATAGAGCTACACACACAGCATTAGTACTTAGTATTAGATATGTTATTACTTCATCTATTTATCGAGCCTCAGTCGTGCTTACAGAGTTGGTCGATAATGTTGGGTTGTGTTATATTCTTTCCACGACTAACCTACGTAGTTAAACGGGGGGTTAGAGGGGGGCAGCAGGCCCCCCTGTCTGGGGGGTTTGAGGGGGGCGGGTAGCCCCCCTCTACGGGGTCCGGGGCAGCGCCCCGGGAAAAAATTTTTTTGGACCCTATATTAGGTTGGGCGAACCTACCTATGGTTTTGTGCATGATTTTCACACATGGTATTGGACGCGATGGTTTTTCGGTCCATGGTATTGGATGCTTCGGCATGTATAAATATGTATTGTAACATTGAAAGGAACATAATGAAAAATCAAGATGGTAGTCCAGGTTTTGGGATCCAGGGAAAAATCTCTGTGCATATGTGTTTTATGGGTTATGCTCTCGCATTGTTTATTTTCTTTGTTTAAGAATTTGTATGCAGGTAATTTCTGTACAGGGTTAAAACCTACATTTGGTATCAGAGCTGTGTTGGCTTCAAGGGGACGCCTTTGTTGCTGAGGGGTTTCGCTCGGGCCTGTGGTAGACCCTGTTCAGTGGGAGATCTGCGAGATCGATTTTGGTGGTGAAAGAAGATGGCGAGCAGTGGAAAGATCGAGATTGAGAAGTTCAATGGTCAGAGTTTTGAGTTGTGGAAACTCAAGATGGAGGATCTATTGGTCGATAAAGATCAGTGGATCGCGGTAGATCCGGGTACTAAACCATCGGGAGTGACCGATGAAGAATGGAAGAAATTGGATCGGAAGGCAAAGAGCACAATACGATTGTGTGTCTCAGATTCAGTATTGCTGAATGTATCAGGGGAAGATACGGCAAAGGCTTTGTGGGTCAAGTTAGGGACTTTGTACCAATCTAAGTCTCTGGTGAATAAACTGTTCCTGCAGAAAAAGCTGTATAACCTGAGGATGAAAGATGGAGACTCGGTGACAGAGGATCTGAATGCGTTTAATACTGTGGTAAGTCAATTATTATATGTTGATATTAAAATTTCAGATGAAGATAAGTGCATCAGTCTATTGTGTTCTCTACCAGATTCGTGGGATAGTCTGGTTATTGCAATAGGTAGCAATGCAACTGCTTTGCAGTTTGATGAAATAGTCTCAGCCTTGCTGACGGAGGAGATGAGACGGAAGAATATGGACAACCAGAATGGTGATGCCTTGTCTGTACGAGGACGGTCCCAGAACATAAACAAAAATAAGTCATCGAGTGGGAGATCTAAATCTAGAGGGAGATCTAAATCTCCAGGAAAACCTACAAAGGTGGTGTGCTGGAAATGCGGAAAGGAAGGGCACTTCAGAAGGGATTGTAAATCTAAAGCTCCTGATAAAGGAAAGGGATCTGATGATGCGCCTTCTGCAGAGGCGAAAACCACCTCAGATGAAGGTGGGGATGTGTACTTGGCTTCTTCAAGTATACATGTAGATCATGAGGCATGGTTGATTGACTCAGGTGCATCCTTTCACTTCACTCCCCATAGAGAGTGGTTCTGCGAGTATGAGAAATACGATGGTGGTGATGTCTTCTTAGGAGATGATAGGAAGGCTAGAATCATTGGTCTGGAAAAGTAAAGTTGAAGTTGCAAGGTGGAAGGGTTAGAACACTTCTGGGTGTTCTACATATTCCTGCATTGGCCAGAAATCTGATTTCTGTAAGCAAGTTGGATGATGCAGGTGTAAAGACGGTGTTCGAGAAAGATACCTGCAAGATGGTTCGAGGAGCACTGATATTGATGCGGGGAGTTCGGATTGGAACTCTGTACAAGCTGCAAGGTAGCACTGTTGTTGATGGGTGCAATAGTTCTATGGTTTCTGAAAATTGAGTAGAAAATCTAGTGGTCTCTGGAGAGAAGACCATGTTGTGGCATCAAAGGCTTGGACATATTGGAGAGAAGGGCCTTCGAATACTTCATGGTAAAGGTATGGTAGAAGGTATGAATGATAGCTCTCTGGATTTTGATTTCTGTGAAAATTGTGTGTATGGGAAGCAAAATCGAGTGAGTTTCCCCTCTGGTGGTAAGAGGACGAAACAGATATTAGAGCTTGTGCACAGTGATGTGTTTGGACCTGTGAAGGTTCCATCACTGGGTAAGTCTATGTACTATGTATCATTCATAGATGACTTCTCAAGGAATACATGGATATATTTCCTTAAGAAGAAATCTGAAGTCTTTGACAGGTTTAAAGAATTTAAGGCTCTGGTGGAAAATCAGACAGAGAAGAAGATAAAGGTGCTGAGGACAGATAATGGTGGAGAATTTTGCAGCAAGGAATTTGAAGAATTTTGTAAGAAGTGTGGTATAGCAAGGCAGAAGACTACTCCATATACACCTCAGCAAAATGGAGTCGTAGAAAGAATGAACAAGACGTTGATGGAAAGGGCAAGAAGCATGCTCAGTGGTGCCGGGTTAGGACAGGAATTCTGGGCAGAGGCGGTGGATACTACACGTTACCTGATCAACAGATCACCCTCATCAGCGTTGGAGGATAAGACTCCACAAGAAGTATGGACTGGTAAGAAACCCTCTCTTTCACATCTGAGGGTATTTGGATGTGATGCATATGTACATGTTCCAAAGGAGAAACGAACCAAGTTGGATAGTAAATCTGAAAAGTGCATCTTTATTGGGTATAAGGATGGTTTAAAGGGTTATAAGCTTTGGAACCCAGTCACACGGAAGGTTGTGTACAACCGAGATGTGGTGTTCAGAGAGGTAAAAGATGTTATTCAACATGAAGTCCAACCAAAGGAACCTGAGAAGATAGAGTTTGAGTCAAAGGAGGAAGAATCAGACTCTGCAGCAGAGGAGGAATCAGAAGATGAAGAGCCACAAACTCCGGCTGTGAGAAGATCAGGTCGAGAAAGAAGGCAGCCAGAAAGGTATAGTCCATCTGCTTTCAGTTCAAATTTTGCTTTGTCTGTTACTGATGATGATCCCAGAACTGTGAAGGAAGCAGTGGATTCAGAGGATGGAAAACTCTGGAAAGAGGCCATGGTTGATGAAATGGCATCTTTGCACAAAAATGAGGCTTGGGATCTGGTAGAGTTGCCGGCTGGAAGGAAACCCATTGGCAGCAAATGGGTGTTCAAGAAGAAGACTAATGCAGAAGGAAAGGTGGAGAAATACAAAGCTCGGTTGGTAGAAAAAGGTTATTCCCAGGTGCCGGGAATTGATTTTGGTGATATTTTTTCTCCTGTTGCCAAGGTAGCTTCTATTAGATTACTTTTATCTGTTGCTGCTGCTTTTGATTTTGAGGTAGAACAGATGGATGTGAAGACATCATTTCTTCATGGGGATTTGGAAGAGGAAATCTACATGAGGCAACCTGAAGGCTTTGCGGTGAAGGGTAAGAAAGAACTGGTATGCAAGTTAAAGAAGTCTCTGTATGGGTTAAAACAGTCACCAAGGATGTGGTATCAGAAATTTGATACATTTATACGGGGACTTGGCTTCACCAGAAGCAAAGCAGATCATTGTGTGTACTTTAAATTAATTGGTGACCATGTTGTTTATCCGGTCTTGTATGTGGATGATATGTTGCTGGTTGGAAATGACAAAGAAATTAATTAGGATTTGAAGACCCAATTGTCCTCCAAATTTGACATGAAAGATCTTGGTGCTGCAAACTATATTTTGGGCATGGAAATTAAAAGAGATCGGGCAAAGAGGAAGCTCTGGTTAAACCAGAGGAAGTATGTCGAGACAATATTGCAGAGGTTTAATATGCAGGATAGTAAACCAGTGAAGGTTCCTATTCCTGTAGGTGTGAGGTTATCTGCTGAACAGTGTCCCAAGACACAAGAAGAGGAAGAGGACATGTCCCGTGTTCCATATGCAAGTGCAGTCGGTAGCCTGATGTATGCAATGGTCTGTACTAGACCAGACATTGCACATGCAGTGGGAGTATTGAGCAGGTTTATGTCAAAACCAGGGAAGGAGCACTGGACATCAGTGAAGCGGGTTTTCAGGTATTTGCGTGGCACTAGTGATTATGGTTTGTGCTACCAAGGAAGACCATGATTGGACAGAGTGTTCGATATTCATGGTTTTGTTGATGCAGACTGGGCTGGAGATCTGGATCAGAGAAGATCTACAAGTGGGTATGTGTTTAACCTATTTGGAGGTGCAGTCAATTGGATGAGTAAGAAACAATCTGTAGTGGCACTATCAACTACAGAGGCAGAATACATGGCAGCCACTCATGCAAGCAAGGAAGAAGTTTGGTTGCAGAGATTGTGTTCAAGTATCGGGTTAGTACAGGGAGCTATAAGAATAGAATGTGACAGGCAAAGTGCAATTTTCTTGGCAAAGAACCCTGCTTATCATTCAAAGACAAAGCACATTGATGTTCAGTATCACTTTGTGAGGGATATGATAGAAGACAAAAAGGTGTTGCTGGTAAAGGTGGACACTTTGAAGAATACTGCAGATGCATTGACAAAATCTGTGAGCTCTGAGAAGTTCTCTTGGTGTAGAGAAACAATGGGTGTTTCATGGCTGGAAAAATGACTAAGCTCTCCTGTGGAAAGAAAACAACGAGTGGGAGATTGTTGGGTTGTGTTATATTCTTTCCACGACTAACCTACGTAGTTAAACGGGGGGTTAGAGGGGGGCGGAAGCCCCCCTTCGTTGCGCCGATTGCGCAGCGGGGGGGTCACAGGGGGGGCGGCAGCCCCCCCTATCCGGGGGGTTTGAGGGGGGCGGGTAGCCCCCCTCTACGGGGTCCGGGGCAGCGCCCCGGGAAATTTTTTTTTTGGACCCTATATTAGGTTGGGCGAACCTACCTATGGTTTTATGCATGATTTTCGCACATGGTATTGGACGCGATGGTTTTTTGGTCCATGGTATTGGATGCTTCGGCATGTATAAATATGTATTGTAACATTGAAAGGAACATAATGAAAAATCAAGCTGGTAGTCCCGGTTTTGGGATCCAGGGAAAAATCTCTATGCATATGTGTTTTATGGGTTATGCTCTCGCATTGTTTATTTTCTTTGTTTAAGAATTCGTATGCAGGTAATTTCTGTACAGGGTTAAAACCTACAGATAAGCCAACCACATTCGGACTTATTATTACTTATGTTAGAACCTTTACTCAGTCTTTTATCCAGCCAATACGATTATTGCTTCAGAGTTTTTCCATATTCGTGTCGTGCTTACAGAGTTTTGTTAGTTTTTTATATTTGTGCTTCCAGAGTTTGTAGCTACATTGCCACTTCTTATTACTTATGTTATGACTTCACCAATTACTTTATCCAACCAATACGATTCTTGGTTCAAAGTTTGTCCATCAGCCAGCTACCCACACACTGAGAGATAGAGAGATAGAGATACACTTACAGATAGACAGATAGACGACTTCTTGGTTTTTGTAAGCTAGGTAGAACTCAAGCAACAATATGCTCATATGTTAAGAGCTTATTGGCTCAATCTCTCCCGTCTGGTGGCGACTTGGGTGCAATGGAATTTTTGGAATGGCTCTACCTCACCTCCCGGGATGTCTATATCTCTCCCTGAATGGCTCAACCTAGTCCCTTTTCCTTGGGTCTATCTAGCCTCTCTCGAATACTAGCTCTAGCCCCTTCCTGAGGTCTGGTCTATTGTCGTAGGTGTTGTTGTACTTGGTGTACTTGGTGGTCTTTTAGTTCTAGGCCTATGGTGAACGGTTTGTATAGCCACTGTCTGTTGCGTATGATTTTCCAAAGATCTATCGACGTATGTAACTGTTGTATATCCGTCGTAGACTTATCCATCGCAGCTAACTGGTTTGAAACCCCCACCCATATAGCAACTAACTTAGTCGTAGCACATCTTCGTTGCGCATAGTAATCATTCACTGCAATAGCCCTGTCTGTCCCAGGATTGCCACACATAGTCGTTGAAAACTGCACATAGTCTTTTTGCCCCTTGCCTCAAGTGCTAGGCAATTCTCTCTAGCACCACGTCTATCTATTGTCTAACTGGCTCATCAAGCAGCTTACTTCTTAGTTGACCCAACAGCACTACTCATAAGCTTTAGTCGTTATCAATCAAGCAGCACTAGTTCATTGGTGAAATCCAGCCATTCATTGTCTCATCACACGATCTCTGCAGCAAGCTCAATAAGCCCGCCATAGGCTATCATTCATCCGTTGGACCACCCTGGGAGATGATGATGTCTGTTTGTTGTTGTCCGTTGGACCCTATCTCTCGGGAGATGTTGGCCATCATTAAATAGCTCTCTGGGCAAGCTTTAGCAACGCTGCTCTGTATATTGGCGGCAAGCCCGTGTCTTCAACCAGTGATTCAAAGTGTACTCCTTCACCTACCTATTGTACTTACCTTTCCCGTTGCACCATATCTTCCTTCCCATACCGTGCGTGCCTTATTGCATGGAGGGAGGGAGCACCTAGGAAAGCCCACTGGATTCATGTTTTTACTTTTGCTACCAACACCCACTTCCTTCTATCTCTCTTTCATGGTAATAACATGCCTAACCAACCAAGAAGCAAGCGCGATCTATCTCATTTGATGTCGATCTGATCTAGCGCTTGGTTGGAAAAGAGTAGCTCCTATCTATTTACTGGTGTGGATAGCCATTGTGGGGATCCTTATCCATCTCCCCTCACTGTCTGTCTGTAGAATCTAATTCACCACTTCATACCAAAGATCAAGCCACACAGTCATTTCCTTCCCTCCCGAGGATTCTTTCATTCCTTCCCCTCTTTCAGGGATCTGTTCAAGGAGTGAAGGGAAGGAAGGGACCCCTCTGGGAAGGGAATGTCGGGAATGATACCACTTGCTGATTGATCCGAAGCAATCCTCTTATCTTCTATAGACAGTCAGATTGCATGAGCCATTGGTAGGTCAGCCATGGTTAGGTGTACCGCTCCAATCCCCAATGAGAAAATATCCCAACTGGAAGGCGGGCGTTCTTCCTTTGCCCACCCAGTCTATAATACTCTGGCCGAGTAGCTCCTTGGCTGAAGCGATGCCGCATGCATATCACGGGTGAAGCTACTCCTACAAGCCAGCAGAATGTGGCTGCTCAGGAACCCGAACGGAGTTAGGGAAAGGAGCAACTAACTCTCTTTCTTGGGATTTGTTATGGGACGTTTCGGCCACTCAAGATGGATGTAAGAACATTCGTGGAAGGGATTTGTCAAGACCTGGCATTGGCACTTCTTTACTCCATTTCTCGCTACCGAAGTCAGTCATTACTGAACTTCAAAGTACACTTTGTACAGTAAGAAGCAAAAGACTTACTTGGGCTTGACCTTTGACCGACATAGTCAGGACCTTACCTCTAATCAATCTCGCTCGCTTACTAATGATTCATTAGAGATTATTTCAAGATCTGAAGGTGTTGTCTCTTTATGCACTCACTTACTTATATCCTTGGCCTTGGCTTTGCTCGAAGAAAGACTCTCTCTATGGTTATCGGCTCGAGGTTCTTATCTAAAGTGATGTCCCACCGCCAAACATTCAAACCAGAGATGGATTAAGAGGCGATATAGATGCGATAAAGAGGCTATAGCGAGCGTGAATACCTTGCCGTTACACTTTAGCGAGCGTGAATACCTCTCCGATGGCGTTGGTCGAGCGATGGCGGCCTTTAGTTCTTCAAGTTCCTCTCCTTATTAGTCGAGCCGATGGCGGCCTTTAGTTCTTCAAGTTCCTCTCCTTATTAGTCGAGCCGATGGCGGCCTTATTAGTCAAACGTGCTACGCACCCTAACGGACCTCTCTTTTGGGGCCCCTCCCCCAAAAGAGAGTTGTTCCTCTCCTCACACGTTACCTCACCCTGCCGGGGGCATGATGGCGGCCTTTATAGTCGAGCCTGCTTGCGCATCCTCACCATATGAATAGTGAGCCCCTAACCGGACGTTGGTCGAGCCAACTTTCGCTTCCTCTCCTTCACCTAGCTTTCAATTAAGGGGCCTGACATGAAGTAGTTGGGCTAAAATAGTATAGACAAAGAAAGATATCTATCCTGTGTGCACTTATTTCCCTGGCACGCTAACTCATATATAACGTATTTACATATCTCGGGTAATAGGGGGATAGCATAAAGCCAAGGAGATAAGTGCATAACTCCAAAGATCATTTGGCGAATACCGGCCAAGGAAAGAAGTCCACTGTATCTAATTTGTTTGAGGGAAGATAGATAATAGTATGTATAGGCTTTCCGAACTAACTATTGGCCTGGCTTTCAATTAATATCTCTTATCCAGTAAGTAACTCTATCCAATTAGTCCAATTACTCTATTTATGAAGGGTTACTCTACTATCTATGAAGAGTTACTCCATCTATGAAAGGTTATCTCTATAATTAGGTTTATTCCTAACGCAAAAAATGGTTGAAAAAGAAATATATTCTTTCCCGCTAGTAAAAGAACGAACGATAGTGAAGTGGTGGGGTTACGCCTTCCTTGACCAGTCCACCAAGAAAGAATGAAAGCCTTGTTAGCCAGGAAGAAAGTTGGGCAATAATAGAAGAAAGCCAGGAATAAGGCCCTTTAAGTCCAATTAATCCAGCTATGAAAGGTGATGTATAATTCCTTGTCCTTTCAATCTAATTACTCTCTCTATGAAGGTTTGGGTAAAAATGTCTAGGGTTACAAGGTCTAGGTTTATGTCTGGGTTACTCTGTTGATAGGGTTACCAGTTTATGCCTTCCTCGAAAAGCCCAAGAAAGAAAATCTCATTAGTGCTAGTGGTACTTTCCCAAGCAGCCGCCGGAGCAGGAGAGCAGCTAAGCAGTTGAGTTGAGTAGGTTACCAGTAGAGCAGGTAGGTAAGCCGGAGAGTAAGTGAATCGATCTAGTAGATAAGAAGACCGACCAATAGTATTATGATTGGTGAAAGGCTAGGGCAACGTGGTAAAAAAGCTTGGGTAACGTGGGTAACTTGGTGAAAAGGCTAACTTCACTTGGTTTTGAACTTGGTGAACTTAACTTGGATAAGCAGCAGTAAGATGAGCAACGATAAGTAGCTGCCGGAGCAGGTGACCAGTATAGGAAGCAGGTTACCAGCCGCCGGAGCAGCCACCAGTATACCAATTGACTTTCCCAACCCATGTCCTGCTGCCCTTCCCAATGAAGAAATCTATCCAGTAAAGAAGCTTGCCCCCAAAAAAGGTATCCCATCCACCTCTACTAAAAAAACTTGATCGTTTGCTTGAAGACAAAAGGGGAAATGACTAACCAATATCCCCATGACCACATTATGGCTACCAACGATCGATAGAAGATCCCCTTTCATCGCTTTAAACACTTGTATTACGAGAGGATAAGAATAGAAAGGTGAAAATACATCATGCCTCATGAAGTCCCCTACGGGATAGAGGTCTGTGAGATAGCCATCAGTACACTTGCATGAGTCCGTGGTAGATGGCGGTAAACTAAGGATAGCCAACGGTACACTCCACACGACCTTCTTGGTATGGTTGATCAATTTCGCTCTCCAAAGCCGAATGGCCTTGATAGATACCCCGGTTCAAATGATTGCTTTCGCTTGAAGACCAAGGCATTCCGATTACTCTACCAACCCACATTGGATCGCTGATTTAAGATAAAGGGAATGGAAAAAAAAGAGACCCAGTGATTGGCTCTAACCCATGACGAGAAGATATGAAGGTCCCCGAGGGACTTGCGCTTCCTAGTGCAAGGAAGTTCTATTTCAGACTGACCCATGAGTACCCTACCGGGGAGAGGTGATTGAGATAGATAGATAGTCAGCCATTCACATCCCGAATGAATGAAATGAGTCCGTGGGAGATCCTTCAGCAATAGGAGATTCTTCAACACTTGTATGGATTAGGTCATGGGATATCATAGCAGGAAGCCTTCATACGTTCTTCCCTCTCGTCACTTAGACGGAACTGAGTAGTTCCTTCTCCTTCCCTCTTCACTTCATGTTATCGGACCTACACACAAAAAAAGAACACGGAGATATAGAGAGAGATAGAGATTCACATTAGAAAGCAAGAGAGATAGATTATATATGTGATTTCAACTGAGCTTTCATTCTTTTAGCAGTTCTTCTTAGAGCATTACTTTTTTTGATTGATTTGGTTTGTTATAGTACGGGCGCGATACGCTTTAGTGGGCAGTGCATGATTCTTTGGTTTTTGTGTTTTAACATATATAATAAAATAAGTAAGTTGCTTTACTTAGGTGCACCAATTTACCATAGAAATTTCATACTAAGACATCAATACTTACTACCTCTTACTCGCCATGAATGAGAACCTCATCAACTTACTACTTTTCACCTTCCTTACATAGACAAGTTCAACGTCTCAATGCGCGTACCGTATGTGACAACGTATAGATGCAATATTTTCTATTTTGACTTTCTGGAAGGGAAATAACTATCCTCCTATCTAGAGGCCATGGGAACTCAAGCTCAGGCAATAAGTCCATAGGGTCTTTCAAAACTATGCTCTTTTTATCATACTGTGTCAATGTAAGGCAAGTTCCTAAGGCTTTTAGTAGAGCTTGTAAGAGGAAGGCGCTCATACCTATGCTTTTCACTATCTATTTTGATTTGAATGGAGACTGAAATACCGTATGGCTATGGTTGGCTTAAGTAAGGCAATAACCTTTGGGCTTACTTTATGGAACTTACTGTATGGAGACTGAAGCTCTTACCGTACCTCGTAGAGCTATGGAAGGAAGTCTAAGAGTACTGAGACTGTTGCCGTAGTTCTTTTTCTCTACGACAGATTGTGAAGCTAGTCTCTATGGAATGGATGTTTCTTATTCCCCATTGGAATTGTCCATTTTATTGAGTACCGAGAATCATGTATCCACGCCTGGATCAATTCCCGGCATTGTTGCCACCTAGCTTGATCGACACTTCGAAAAGAGCCCTGGCAGTGATTTGAAACCTGGCATTGAAACTTTGCATGTAGTACCGGCAGTAGTCTAGCTAAAGATAGTTGATACTCCCCTTACGGGTCTCACATTGAAGTAATATAAATTGAATTCCCATAATATCATATTATATAAGATATAATTCAAATAATGATGAAGTAGCACACTATTTTTTGTAGCTCTACGTGTAACCTCATCCTAGTGTGACCTCTAATGTCTTCAATGTGTGATACTCTTTAGCTCTACTACTTTGTAGCTAGTTATTCGGGGTTCACAAACTGATGACACTAGATAGAAGCCATCGAATATGCATAAACGTATTTCTTTTGACAATTGACAATGGAAAAGTGAATTGTAGAAATGATGTGATGGTTGTATGGCAAGGACCTGAGGGCCCTAAATGGCCATGTTCAATAATAAGACAATCCACTTTCATTCCCCAATAGGAAGAGCTCAGGCTGAAGAACTAGAAACGACTAATTAGAACTAAGATTGTGATTGTGAACTACTCATTATGGAAAAGTTCAACGTCTCTATGTGAGCTCATATAGGAATAGGTTGTAGCATTAGGTCTGGCAGCTATGGCGAGGTATGCTGGTTAGGTTTACCAGCAGCTAGGTCTTATCCCTATTTTCTTTCAAAGGAGATTTGTATGACCTATCCCATTGGTATTATATCCTGTTACTTACAACGGACAAGAAGAAATAGAACTTGTGTTACAATAGAAGAAAAGGTAGTAAACATAGAGATGTGATATCTCGTTCGTAGAGTATCAATGCATTGATTGATTTCTTTATCTAGATATTTCAGAGTGAAACGTATACATGCGAGTCAAGTTAAACGATATGCGAATATCGGCTGTACGGCCCTATGACAATGTGAAAAATGAGAAGGACCGGTAGGGGCTTGCTTGACGCTAGGAAAGCAAGGTTTTCTCAGTTGTTCCACCAACTCAACTGGAATGCCTGGGCCCTGCTGCTGGGATTCTATGTTCCAAAATACCAGGCAGGTCTTATTACTATTTCCAAATCAGGATTGTATGAAAAAACATACTTGTATATCGATGTATTTTGTTATTGTTACAAAGGACGGAGGGCTCGCCTGACATAAGGAGGGTGAGGACGCACCAATTCAATATTGTATATTATTGATAGACACACAGTTAACGGTTTTATACCCTCCTCCTCAATTGACACATTACAGGTTGTAAACCCTCCTCGTCGATATACACACATTACGGGTTATCTACCCTCCTCATCTATCTGACTCTTGCAACTATGATAGTGTGATAGTGCTTCCCCTATCGGGGAACCTCATGGTCTCTATCGGTAGGTAGGTAGTGGGAACAGACCAATATAACCTATTGGTTATTTTCAATTCAAGTTGTGTACTTAGGGAATTTAGGTGTTTAAATGGAAAAGTGACACGTAGAGATGCGGGTCTCACGTAGATATGTGATATAATATCAGCTTTCACCTCCTTCCTATCAAACATTCCTATAAAACAAACCATAGCTATAGATTTAGTTCAGACAAACCAGAGCTATATATTTTTTTAGTTAAGAAGGACTAGATTTATCAGAAGGAATACTGACTAGCTATCATATATAAACATCCTAAAATGTATAGTTTAGTATATAAAAAAAAGATCTTTTTCTTGCCCTTATGAATATGGGGATGGATTCATCTTTCCCATCAAAAATTAGTTTTGACTATGGCAAAATATGAAATGAGGATGCGCAAGCAGGTTCGACCGCTAGGGAGAGGAGGCGGAGGTTTTGAAACAAAGGGATCGATCAGACTAAACCCCGACTTTGAAACAGAGGGTAAGAAGCCAGATACCGGTCTAACGAAATGTGCCTAACTGAAAGAGGGATAAATCAAAAAGAAACCCTCACCATATGAATAGTGAGTGACTCCGTCCCTTATCTTCCCTCCCTCCCGGCAACAAAGGTTGAGTTATATCAAGCCCAAGAAGAGTTCGTTGGGTCGAGTGATCGCCTTACCATTTCAGAAGGGGTTCAGGAGGTCAAGTCCAACTGGAAAGGGCGATCCAACGGAGGTCGAGTCGATTCTTTCCTTATTCATGGGGGAAAAAGACAAACTTGGTCTTTCAAGGTCAAGTCCAGAAGGCCCTATCCCCGTTTTATTTAATATAGTTGCCGCCGGCATAGTCTTTCTCATATAGACCCGCTTGAGTTGCTCGAATCGTCCATATAGCGAAAAAAGCCTAATACGTTACGTCTGGAATAGGTGGTGTCTGTCATTGAAGCACTCAACTGACATTATGTTGTATGTAATAACGATCACTCTTCTTGCTAGATAGGGAGAGAGCTTAAATGGAAAGCACTCATCAACTTTCCAGCAATGAATGAATGGATGGCCAACCAAGCTCGACTGCCCAAACTTGAGAATACTACTCGGGTGAACGTAGATAGATAAAGCAATGGTGAACTGCTTTTCAGTAGGTTCAATGTCCGATGATGAAGTTGGTGAAATGCTTTCCCCCGCCCGTCCCTCCTTACTGGCCAAAGAGAATAGACAAGACCTCCTTCACTCGATCTTGAGATCACCCCTGTTGAAAGGTTTTCACCACTCAAATATCCTTTTGCCGTTGAGACTCTCCTCTCCCCGCTCTCCCCCGGCAACTCTTCTATCGGGTCTTAGAGTAATACGTGAACTAATAGACTCGATCTGACTCGACCTGTACTCGACTTGTTGGGAGAGAGCATCCGAAAGGCAGCCCAAATTATTATATAAGGGGGGACGGGACTTATCTAATCTTTCAGATTCGGCGAACTCACTCTCTATCTATGGTTCAGGTGGGGTCTTGCCTTCCTTAGGATAGCCCACTCTTCGTTCCTTAACCCAACTCTCTCTAGATGGATGTAGATAGAACGGCCTTACTCCTATCTATATAAAGGCTGCCTGCCCCTACTAGATATGTATGCTGCCTTCCTTCCTTTTTTGGAGCTACCACCTTCTTTGTTCCGCTCCTCCCAAAGACTATTATGCTTGTATGCTTGCACTATCTTTTTACGTACGGTTACCTTGAAGAATATCTAATTGGGGGATTACCGGTCCTGGCTGGCTCATTGGTTCGGGGTTCGGAGAGCACATAGTTCATCGTTTTGTCCTACCCCTATTATTTATTGTGTATTCTTGAATGATGTAGTTTTTCCCTCTTAACATTATACATGAACCTCTCTATTAGATCCTCTAGACTCTCATCTTCTCTTTGATTCATTCTAAAGATGTCTTCTTTAAGATCATGATCTTTATATTTGTCTAGAAATATCTTTTGCATATCATTCAATGATCTTATTGAATTAGTCCCTAAACTCATGAACCATTTAAGAGCTCTATCCTTCAAAGTTGTTGGAAACAATCTTAGTTTTTGAGTTTTTAATAAGTAACCATAAGATCTACAAACAATCTCAAATTCAAAGTGAAAGGTTTCTGGATCCTCTGACCTTAGGCCATGAAATTTTGGAAGAAAAGATGGAGGGATGTTCTTCATGTGCACACTACCATCAATATCTTTAATGGTAAATCCAAGAGGATCTTCGTCATTGTCATCATCTCCATCCATTTCTTCTATATTCTTTGCCATCTTCTTCTTCTACCTGCAAAAGTGAATGGTGATGTGGCTCTTACTATGCCACGCGATCAAATGGGGTGGGGGAGGGTTGGTGTTGGAGATTTTTGTTTTTGTTTTTATGATTGAATGAAAACTATAACGCAATGCAATTTTCTACTTTTCAAATTAAATATGCCTAATGAAAATATTTTTTGTTTTTGCAACAAGTGAAAAGAAATGAATCAACTAAGAAAGGAAAGAAGATAATGAAAACTGGAAGAAAGGAAGCTACTAGCTTACTTTTGCAGAAATAAACTAATGGCAGAAGATTGGAGACTAGAAATAGAATAAAAGAGAGCAGGAATCACATTCTACTCTGACACCTCCCCGGCAACGGCACCAAAAAGTGATGAGCGCCAGTATCACAGCAAGGATGCTGCAACTCCTGGGCTACTAGCTTTACTTATCAACCCGGGGTTCATACAAACTTGGAGGTGACAGAGTTATATGCACAAGTAGAAGTGAAGGTCCTGCTTGTTGTCACTGTTCATCTGGTGAGAGACCCCAGGGGTTCCAAGCCAGAGTTTTATAGAGTCAGAAGAAGCTTGATTCTTTAATGGAAGAAGAGCAAATCTATTCTAAGAGAGCTATTATACTACAATAATGAAGAAAACAACATGTAATGCTAAATCACGCCATATCCTAATTAACTATTTAAACAGCTAAACTAAGCAGAATTTCTAAATCAACAATAATCTAATGCTGCTATCTAAGTTACAGAAGTAAAGAGCATCAAACCAAACTAATGTGTAAGCAAGGAAACTAAACTAAGTCTGCTTTCACGGTTTTGGTGTTTTGGTAAAATCAAGCATGCAAGGAGTCAAGCGGAAGAGCAAGCAAAGATTGAAATCATTGAAAGGAGGACGTAATGAAGCAGCAATGCATGGGAACCATTAGATCGATCGGTGAACAGTAAAAATGGAAGATAAGCGGCGGATATCTTATCACAGGAGATTACATGAATAGATGGACTAATGGGAGATGAATGGCAAAGATCTTATCGCAGGGGATTAAGTGAATAAATCAACGAACAGAATGAATGAAAGATGAGTGGCAGAGATCTTATCGCGGGAAATTAAGTTAATAGATGGAAAAACAAGGTTAATGGGGGATGAATGGTGGAGATCTTATCGCAGGGGATTAAGTGAATAGATCAACGAACAAGATGAATGGAAGATGAGTGGTGGAGATCTTATCGCAAGCGATTCAGTGAATAGATGGGCAAACAGAGTTAACAGAAGATGAGCGGTGGAGATCTTATCGCAAAGATTAAGTTAATAGATGGACGAACAGGATTAACAGAAGATGAGCGACAGAGATATTATCATGGAGATGAAGTGAATAGATGGGTGGATCACATCAAGTCATGTGGCGACCGAAGGGTAAGAAAATGTGTGAAATGATAGAGTGGGTTTCGTAGGTGGTAAGCAGTTTCTCGCTCGCCTTCAAAGCTGTAAGTGGAATTCCTAAATTTTGCCCGATTAGCCTAAGTGAATGACACGTAGCACAAGAAAACCACTTTTCTTGCATGCTCTCGGGCGGATATCGGCCATACAAGAATTTGTGCGATAGCCATTGGATCATGCGGGATTGATCTGTGGTGGAGATCGGCCAAGCTAGTTGGCGATTGGGTGACGCAATAGCCGTTGGATCGAGGGAATGACAGATCGACGATGGATATTTGAAGCGCATAAAGTAGGTGGAAGAATTCACTATAACCATTGGATCAAGCTAGATAGATCGATAGTGGAGATTTGGAGTGCATAAAGGCAAGCGTTGAAATGAATCAGACGGTGATTGGTCAGGTTTGTTATGGATCAGACGGTAAGGAAATCTACGGGTGTAATCCTTGCTAACCTTTTAACTGAAGAAAAAGGCACAAATAGAAGAAAACTAAAACACAATCTACGTTACACTGTTGTAATGGAAATGCAGCTACTTAAACAAATGAACAATTAAACCATGAATATATGCGCTACCCTGCTGTAATGGGAATGCAGCTACTTAAGCAAATGAACGATTAAACCATGAATCTACACTAACATACATGTACAATAAAGATGAGATTTAACTGCTAGGGTTGGGCCCTAACCCAAGAGCTTCAGCCCTCTGAGGTAACTCAGTGCTGGCTCAAAACAAAACTCATTCTTATTATCAAAACAATGGATTACATCAAAAACTGTCCCAAGTATTGCAACTCGAAAAATAAAGTAGAGTTTTACAGTCCAAAAGTCCCAATCCTACTGAGGTCCAAGGCCTCTCTACTTATATGACTGAAGTCTCCAATGACTTCCTTAAAATATGGGAGGCTTGGCTCCCAACTCGAGATAAACTGGTGCTTTGAGTTCCACTTGCTTGGCTGCCTTCTAGTCCTCATGATTTGGTTGTTTGCACTAAGATTTGATGGAGGAATATTCGAATGGAGGGGTAGTAAATGAGGAGTATTTACCTCCCATAATTCCTCTTCCTTGTCCCATTCGAGTTTTGACCAAGGTTTTTGCCAAAATTCCTTGCTTTTATCCTTTAATCTTGCATTATGTGCACATTAGACCACAAAGCAAAATATCCAACTCTAACTCATCTCATAAACAAAATATAATCAAAAGTATGCAATAATTTGTGAGAATAGTTGGTTTGAATAAGCTAGGAGGTGAATTAAGGCCCATATAATTACGCAATGATGAGGCTCATCACCCATCATGCATTTTAAAGAGGGCTTTGTCAGTGTCAAAATTTTATAAACAACAAGGCAAGACTCCCTGATTGAGATTTCAGAAGAGTGTCCCATTGATGCGCTGATATTGTGAATTCTTGAGTCTAACTACCCTTTGCTACTTACGGTCAAGGTGTTTGGACATGGTAGCTTGTTATGGATACGATTTTAAATATTGGTACCATGATTCTTCATGTTTGATAACGTAAAGAGTTTTGCATGAGTACATAGATAGGTCATTCTCCCTACCTTCTTCTTCTTTATATTTATATTCCAAGACCTCTACATAGAGTCTACATAGGGCATGGCCTTTGACAGTGTGTTAAGACCTAAATTGCTAGTCGTACTCTTGAGGATATGTCATCCAATTTCCCCTCTGTTATTTGATTTTCATCTCTCATACATTTTGTCAAACACTTTACATGTAAAGCTTTCATCAAATACTTTGTACAAAGCCAATTAAATAGTCATTTTGTCAAACATTTGTATGAAATCAAATAGTAAAAATTGCTCTTTTTCCACTTGTAATATACTAACTGAAATGGAACACTCAATCATACAACTTTTGATTTTGGCATTCGAGATATTTTATCAAATAGTTTGTATGAAAATCGTAATAAAACACCTTTAACACATTTCTTCAAATGATTTGTATGAAAATAGGAATATATTAACTACAACAGTACTATCATACAACAATTCCAACATACAGCAATACTATCTCTATCCATAAAACAACATTTGCAAAAAAAATTGTTTTCATCTCTCATACATTTTGTCAAACACTTTACATGTTAACCTTTCTTCAAATACTTTGTATAATCCAATTAAGTAGTCATTCTTTTGTATACATTTTGTGAACATTTTGTATGTAATCAAATAAGAAACATTTCTTTGATTCCGCTTGTAACATACTAACTAAAATATAACACTCAATCATGCAACTTTTGATTTCTTCCTTTGAGATATTTTATCAAATAGTCTGTATGCAAATCGTAATAAAACACATTTAATTCATTTCTTCAAATGCATGAAAATAGGCATAGATAAACTACAACAATACTTTCATAAAACAATTCTAATATAAAACAATACTATCTCCATCCACAAAACAACATTTTCATTAGGGCATTTCATCAAACAATTTGTATGAAATGAATTATTAAACCATTTAGGAATTTCTTCAAAAACTTTGCATGATAACTAATATAGGAACTTCCCCTCAAGTTTTGAAATATGAACATGATGATCAGTAGGATTTCCCTTCACCATGTTTCAAGTTTCAACTTCTGGAACATCCTAGAAGAAAATTTATAGCAAAAATGTCAACATGACCTGGTTGATGCATGATTTTCGAAGCATCCAAAAAGCTTGAATTCCTATGATCATATCTCATAAAATATTACGACTCAAGATATGAAAGTTGGACCAAAAGATCAATGAATTTCCCCTCAATATTGCCCATGTTCCATATTTTGAAACCTCTTAGAAGAAAAAATATAGCACAAACGCCACCATGATTTGTTTAAAGATGCATTTAGGAAGCCAAAATTCCTTTAATCATATTTCCTAAAATATTGTGACCCAAGATCTTAAAATTGGACTAAAGTATTAGTAGTATTTCCCCTCACTATGGTCCAAGTTTCAGTTTCTAGAACCTTCCATAAGGAAAGTTATAAAATAAATTCCAACATGGCTTATTTAAACAAGAATTTAATAAGCCTATCTTCCTCAACCAACATTGTTACAAAATTTAATACATATAAATAGATAATTCCAAATAGTATAATGACTACAACCATTATAAATTTGTTGAAGAGTAAATGCATGTATGTCTAAACTTATTGAAAATACCAACTAAATAATCATGCATAAGAGATATTTATATTGAGTCAAATATTTTTTAATCTATAATTGAAGAAGGGTTAGACACTCTCCAGCCAACAATAGTCTCAACTATGTTGTAGTCATTCTCATAGTTGGCCACCCCTGAGCCATATCCCGATGCCTTGAGGGAAAAAAATAAACTGTGGGATTTATCACATGGTTTTCAGACTAGATTTAACACAAAATGTTAAGGCCACTCTCCTCCATACATAGGAAATAATATCAATGTTTAGCCTTTCCATTTCCTTACCAGGCCCATAAACATTCACAAATGCCAATGTGGTTTTGCACAATGCAAGGGAGTTCTTCTCTGATGTCTACAGTCCCTTGGCTATCCTGTCTCTAGTGATCTATGTGCCACACACAACTAGGGCCATTCCCAATCCTTAGATTGATCTAGGGCCATTCTCATGCCAATTCAAAATTTCTATGTGAGATAGAGATATGTAAGAGTAAAAGAAGAGAGAAAAACTAGAATCTTAAGAACAAAGAAGAAGAACCCCTTGATTTCCCCTCCCTCCTATTTGTATAATCACACATAACCCTTCATCTTCCAAACCTTTCAACTTCTTGGGTAGACTAATTATCACATCAAATGGACATATTCGCCCAAGGTATATTTTTCATCTTAAGTCAAGTTCTTCCCCTTCCCCAACGCATCATAATTGGTTGGTTGCCCCCTTTCTTCAGCTCTAAAATTTTTATTAATCACAAAAAACATACATCATATAATTGAGTTTGGCATCCTAACATCAATGTTGGCACCAAACCATTATATGTTCTTAAATACATTACAAAATTTGGGATAGTGAAAGGGGTGTCACAATCTCCTCCCCCTTCAAGGAACATATTCGTGGTTGTTCTACTCTTTGTATAAACATTATATGTAGAACAATGGATATGCCACTTTCATAAAAGTTATATTTTCCATGTCCTTAGTTTCCACTTTGAGAAATTTCATTCTTTTTTCCACGGTCTAGTTACCTCTAGACCTCCTAGAATTGTAGCACACTTTTTCATGGTTGTATGTTGCTTCACAAGGATTCTATAGGTAACAAGTTCAACTCGTTATTTTCCTATATTCATCCAATGAATTCATGATCCACATGAGTATGTACATAAATCTTTAAAAACGAATTCATTCAAGTCTCCCCTTCCTTGCAGTTAGACATGTTCCAAGTTCAAGCATCCTCCTCTACCTCCCCAACCCCTCAAGTTATTAATCCCTTGGAAATGCTTCCTAGCACATGAAGAGTCTCAAGGCTTATGGAGTCATACAACCAAGGAATCCCTCTAGCTTGCTCTATTTGTCATGATATAACTCATGGAGATCAATGTATGTCATAGGTTTCTTGTGTCACCTCAGGGGCCTTGTCCCTAGGATTTTAGCCTTCACAACCATCATCTAGCCTTTCTAGATAATGTATAATATCACCTATATCAAAGTCATGTAGTTTCCATGAGATTAATCATAATGATTTAAATATAATATTCTTCCTTTTTCTTTTCTTTTCCAAACATGCTTCATATAGGAATCATATATCATAAATGTGAGATTCTTATAATGATGCCTGACTCTCACATATGTTAGTACTCAAACTTCATTATCATAACTAAGGTCATTTCAACTGCAAATTGTACTTTTAATGAAATAAACAATAATAAGTGTTCATACATAAAATATTTTGATTGTAAGATTTATAACATCCCCTAAAGTGATCTTAGAATTATTATACACATAATAATTCAATCACTTTCAATTGATTTTAAATTAAATTTAAATGAAGCTATCATTGAATTATTTATTTGCATCACAATCATTCCAAGCATTGCATAATGCATTCAAACATTTCTTCCAAAAACTAAAGGGTCAAAACTGAGAGATACATATCTCTAAATTTATGAGTGATTAGCTTCCACTTTACTTTGGTTAGATGAGCGATTCATGCTAGTCATTCCACTACTCAACAATTCCTCAAAAATTATTAGAAGCTATTTACTTTCATGACATTTAATCATGCAATTGATTGTCCCATACAAGCATGTTGGAAAATGGATAGTGACAACTATTAATCGTATTCTCCTTAACCTTGATATTTGCTTGTGAATCTTTTCTATCTTCTTTAGTTCTTTAGTTAGATATTTTCACCAGACAATATCAAGAACAATAACAACAACAATAGAGGAAACAAATATTAGGCTCTCAGCGAGGGCAAAACCCCTCCAAGGGGAAACCCAAAAACTCTTCTCTTCTTATAATTTGCCTCAAATAAGATACAAAGACCCAAAACCTAGACTGAGTCCTTCTCCTATTACTAAACCAGCCCTTCCTCAATTCCTTCGTTGATTCTGCACCAACTAGCTTTAATACTACAACTTTGACCTACGAGGGTCAATATTGCAACTCGTCCTACAACTTAAACCTTGAAATTTCAATCTTGCATCTTCTCTGGAAACCCTAATCCAACTTCCTCTTGAGACCTTCCTAAAACAAAATCAGCTCTCCTAAGGTCAATGAGGTCAATATAGAGTTTTCTCCCTTCTAGCTATAAGACTCTGCACTTCTTCCTACTACAACTCGGACTTGTAATTTCTGCCTCCTTCTACATCACTAGAAACCGTAGATCTTCGCACGTGTGAGAGAGATACAGCCCAAAATCAAGATGTTTTGTCCTTGTTCATTCTCCTAGACCTTCACTCTTCTTCTCACTATTTCCTAGCTTTAGATCGAATTCTTTCTTGATAGATCAAACTTTTGAACTAAGTGTATCACAAATGAGGTCGAACTACTTCTTTAAATAACCTTCTCAAGGGGTCGAATTCCCTCATTTATGCATACTTGATATTCCCACGATTGACTTGTACTTTTGGAGCTTCCATGACCTTATAGACTAAAAAATAATTCATTTTACAAATATATTTTTCTTGAAAGGGTCTTATAAACATGATGTTAACTCCTTTGACTCATGACAATAAATCCTAATACCTAACAAACCATGGAAGCATGAAGATCATGCTTTTACCTAGAATACCATAAATAATGAGCATGAAACCCATGCTTTAATAATAATAACTTTTTTTTTTCTTGTTTGTTACATAGGATACATATTGAAATGAGTACAACAAAAATTATGAAGACCGAAACTAGTTACATTTCTCAACACTCCCTCTTAAAAAGGGAGGGATGCATAAGTTTACAACAAGTACACCATCATATCTCAAACTAAAGAGTTCTCACAAGAAGATTCAAATTGATAAGCCATAATGTAAGAATCATTATCGTGACCAGCACATTCTCTAAGGCCTAACTAGACAACCTATTCTTTAATCAAGTGTATTATGTTGAGATGATTTACGTGTGATATCATACTACCTCTATAAGGTACATACCCCATCTAGATGTCTAAAAGGTATGTCCTTTTAGTACTATTCTTATCTTGGATCTCTTATCTTGAGTACTTAAAGAATATTGGTCCTCTTTGAGCACTCTTCTTTTGGATAATTTTCACATCCTCAAAAAGTGTTGGTACCTTTCCTTTCTTGGATGTTTTATCCTCAAGGAAACCATATATGTTTATCCAATCATCTGTCATTCTCTCTTCACCTCTTGAAGAGGAGAATGCATATGTGATGTCTAGCATCACTCCCTCTCAACCAAAGAGGACATCCCTATTCTCCTTTAAAATTGAGAATAGAACCTTGCTCCTATACAAGGAGACTCCTTTACTCCCTCTCAAAAGTAGAGGAGATCTAGACTTCCTTTCCATTTGAAAATTTGCCATCACAAGCCTTACAACTTGTATTCATAAGAGTATCAACTACCAATTCTTCATAGTTGCTCGACTCCCTCTTTCCTTTGCCTCATCAAGCTTTCCTTCTTTCAAGATATCATGGAGCCACCTTCTCTCTTCAATCTTTTGAGAGGTTCTAGGTCACCTTTCTCGCTCATCACTTTAATCTTCAACATGAAGGCATTGCATTGAGCCTTCCTAAACTTCAAGCTGATCATGGATTCCTTATGAAAGTAATCTTCTTTGACCTTCAGGTTATCTTCTCACACCACTACCTTTTAATCCTAAGTGTCCATATCTTGACTTCACAATTTCCAGGTATCAAATATTGAGCTTCCCTCAATATTCTTCATACATTTTCATGCATACATTTGAACTTGCCTCAACTATCATCATGTATCTCTGCAACATTCTACTAGGTAGAAAAATAATATGTTAACCAGATAACCAATAATAATGAAAATTATACTTACCTCATTATGATGACCTTCTCGTTCCATGAACATCCTCATGGTCCATCTCCATATGAAAATTCCTTTATGCATCAAAGTGCCCAAGGATCGAACTTGATTACCAATTTACAACTTTTCTTCCGGAGACTATATTGGATGTTAATCATTATTATATATATTCTAGAGAAAGTATTAAATTCTTCATACATCCTTAAGTAAGTCAAATCTTATTCCTTTCAAGCATCGTATATCGATATACCTAAGCATATTTTATGACCAACTTTCTAGCGACAAGATTCTATACATACAAATATTATCCAAAGTTTTATATCCAACATGCATTCCTATGCTTTCATTTGATGATCCAGCTATCTGTATATCTTACGAATAACCTGCATCCTAACCCATTTCATTATTTCATCCCTTTACCAATATTGACTCCATATTACATGGAATTTCTACTAACCTTTGTCATAGTGTTTCTTATATGAACCTTTCATAATTATGGTTCTTCCAAGATCATGCTGATCCACCTAAGCAAGATGACTTCCTCTAACATAATGTTAGATAATGTTTGGATTATTAATATGCAAAATGGTCTATATATTCATCTGTCTAGATGACCTCTACAAAGAAACTTAATCATGTAAATTCTAGACATTCTACTATCATATGCTTCCTTATATGATGCTCCACAAAACATACTATCCTAAAAGAAATATTAATCTTCAAAAAGAATATGACAATCGATGAACCTTCTTTAGTAGTAAATATCCTTCACTTCTTCCTTCTTTGCCTTCTTCTCAGGTTCTCCCACTGCTACAACTACATCAACTTCACTCCTTTCCTTTCTCTTGTTGAATTGTTGGTTTGGACATTCCCTTTTAAAGTCCAAACTCAATGCACTTGAAGCATTTACCCTTGGACATGTATTTCTTCTTGGACTTACTAAACTTTCCCTTGTTTAGCTTCTTGACTCGGGCTAGAAGGGCTTGAGATTTCTCTTATGATCCAATATCATCTTTTACTTTGATCCTTGATTCTTGCAATATACATTGAGACCAGAGCTCATCAAAGGGAGTTGAATCCTTCTTAGAGTAGATGCTTGTTACAAAGCTGCCCCATTATGGTGTTAATACACAGATGGTTACTTCTGAATCAGTAATAGGTTCCCCAAGTCCTTGCAGATGGTCTCTTAGTTCAAAGACTCCAATGAGAAAGGATACCACATCCTCATCCTTTGATTTTTTCATTCTATATAACTTGTTCAGTAAAGACATCTTATGTCCTATTGTACTTACAAAGTACAAATTCACTAGTTTTTCATACATGGCCTTGGAAGTCTTCAATTTTTCCACAAATGGAATAAGATAATCCTTAATTGATTTAATTATGATACTTTTCACCCTTACTTCCCCTTTCTTGTACTTTGCTGGTTCTTGTGTCTTGTCCTTTTTTTGTTCAGTGATTTCCCAAGTAACATATTCCATTACTTCTTGTTATGTGAGTATCAAGTAATTTTTTTTTTCATGCTAGATAGTTTGATGCCCCAACAAGCTTATTTCTCTCCTTGTACAAAGAGCCCATATGACTTGAAAATTCATACATGATGTAATAATATGATACTTACTTGAGATCAAGATTCTTCTTGATGACGTATTCAATCTTCTTGATTCCTTCAAGATATTTGAAGTGTCCTTGATAACAAATTTTGAAGTACCTTGATGCTTCCTTCAAAGATTCCTTCCTATCATATCTTCCTTTGATGTGAGCTTGATGTAGACTTGATGTGATTTAATGCAGAAACCCTCCTAGATCTTCTACCAACGAGTCTTCTTCATCAACCTTTTCTTTAGAGTTTCCTTTTCCCTTCTTCTTGATAGGAAAATCCTTGTAGTGTCCTTTCAACTGCATTCCTAATTCACCTCAGCGCTAAAACCATGTTGGAAAATGGATAGTGGCGACTATTATTCTCATTTTCCTTGACCTTGATATTTTCTTGTGAATCTTATTTATCTTATTTAGTTAGATCTTTTCATTAAACAATATCAAGAATAATAACGACGATGCTAGAGGACACATATATTAGGCTCTTAGCTAGGGAAAGACCCCTCCAAGGGGAAAACCTGAAAACTCTTCTATTCTTAGAATCTACATCAAATGAAATACAAAGACCTAAACCCTAGAGCAAGTCCTCCTAGTACCAAGTAAACCCTTCCTCAAGTCCTTCCTTGATTCTGCGCCGACGAGCTTCAATATCACAACTTTGAACTGCCAGCTTCAGTACTCCAACTCATCCTATAACTTTGACCTTATAATTTTGGCCTTGCAATTTCTCTAGAAACCCTAATCCACCCTCCTCTTGAGACCTTCCTAAAGCAAGGCAACTCTCGCAAAGCCAACGATATCATTATAGAGTTTTCTCCCTTTTAGCTACAAGATTCTGCACTTCGCCCTTCTGACCCTCAAACTTGCAATTTCACTCTCCTTTTGTAGCACTAGAAACCCTAGATCTTTGCATGTGTAAGAGAGATAGAGCTCAGAAACAAGATATTCGTCCTTCTTCCTTCTCCCAGACATTAACTCTTCTTCTTACTATTTTCCAACTTCAGATCAAACTCTTTCTTGATTGCTCAAAATTTTGGAGTGTATCCGAAATGAGGTTCAACTACTTATTTATATAGCCTTCTCAGGGGGTCAAATTCCCTCATTTAGGTCGCCTTTATGTTGCCAAGGCCGACTTGTACTTTTGGAGCTTCTAGGACTTTCTATACTAAAAAATAATTCTTTATACAAATATATTTTTCCCAAAATGATCTTATAAACATTATGTTGACTCCTTTGACTGATGACAATAAAGCCTAAGAGCTAAGGTCTAACCCTAGAAGCATGAAGAACGTGATTTTACCTACAAGACCATCAATAATGAGCATGAAACCCATGCTTTATTAATAATAACTTATTCTTTTCTTTTCTTGTTTGTTACTTAGGATACATATTGAAATTTGTACAACAATAAGTATAGGGACCGAAACTAGTTACATTTCTCAACAAAACATGCATGCACTCAATGCACCAAGTACATGTACCATCTTGATTCATAATATGACTATCATGACCAAATCATGCCACAATAACTCATGGAAACATCACAAATATTCTAGAAATATTTACACATTGAAGGCTTCTTTCCTTTATCATAACCCACTAGGTGTTAATGACAAACTTGCTTTCATATATCAACAAAGTCAATACAATTTTCACACTATGTAGGAAAAACTAATCCTTCAATTACATATTCCTTACCAACAAATCAACATGATAATATAGAATTACTTGTCTCAAGCTTAGAAACTATTGGGTCAATAGTCATGGGCTCATGAGCACAATCATAGCCCCTACATTTCGTTCATACATCCCACATTTTCATGCATTCTCTCAATGCATTAACAACCATAATTTATCTCATAACTGTGTTATTCATTGGTTTAATATTTATTTAACATTGCAACTGAATACATGCACACATTATTAATATTTTACTAAATCTTTTTGTGCTAACAATTTTTTGTCTTAACCATATGCATTCTTGGGGATCCATTCCATACATGGATTAATTTGAAAAACAAAATATATCAAATTCAACTGAAAGAAATTCTTACCTAATTTGTTTAATTTTCTACATTTGCTTGCTACTTTACCTACTTACTTGGTTGTCATGACATGCATTCTTAGCTAAGTTCTTTTCAAGGAGATAGTTGGATTCTTCTCTTTCCCGTGGAGAAAATTCGTAATTTTCATTAATCAAAAGATTCAGAAGATTACATATTGTAGATGCTTGAAGCATATGTAGTAATATGGACACAGCCACCAACAAAACAATACTCCCAAAGAAAGTATCCAGAATGTCCTTAGACAGGGCAACAAACAATAGGTTATGAGAACCCCAACAAATCTGCAAAAACAAAGCCCAAAAGAACCCAAAAGGCCAATATTGTGCCCCTGTAAAACAGACCTATAGCGGATACCCAAACCTATTACAAAAAAAGCAAAAAAGAGCAGAGGTGCAGCACGTAGAAGAAGATCCGACAGCATAGCCCTGCTAAGAGATAAATGCTCCTATGGAGGGAAAAGAGAACGGTATGCTCTAGATCAGGCTGCCCAGACAAGAAGGAGAGGCACGAAATGAGGAAGAGAGCCGCCAGGGTAGCCACTCCTTCCCCACCCCCTCAAAACTCTCCTCCAGAAGCAGACGAAACCAGAGGAAGAACAACTGCCCCAAACATCCACAACAGCCAGTGAAAAAAAACCAGCGAAACCAGCCATTGATGCGGCACGAAACAATGCAGAGTCAGAACCACCACATCCCTGTTCCCTCAATGCTCCAACAGGATAACCCGTGAGTACCAAAACAAACCCAACTGCCCCTGCATAGGAAAAATACCAAAATAGAGTAGAGGCAAGAAATGGGGCTAGAGGCGGCAAGGGCAGCCACCTCGCCCCCACACAGAATAAAAACTAAAGACCAGAACCGATAACCCGCACCTCTGCCAAGCTATTCTTTGTCAGCGGGTTGTGGACGGTGGTTGGGGCGTCGACGGAGGAAACCCTAGCCTCTGCGATGCCTTGCTCCAGAAACCCTTCGCTCCCTATGCGAGTTCGATAGTTGGGTTCTTCTCATACCTGATGTTTCAACATTTATCATCCCCTGAAATGATCTCCACCTCATATATTAGTGATAACTATATCATATCATCTTCTTACAAATAAGTTTCAATGAATATTCATAAAGGGAATTTGTACTGTGTATCCAATTTACACATTCAAAATGTTTTCAATTAGTCACACAAACATGTGCATATACATCTTGTCATCCATGTGTCATCATTGCACATATTCAATTATATTCATACACATTTATTTTTAAATTTAATTTTCAACCACTCTTGTTTTAAATCATTAACATGAAATGTCTCATAGTCATAAGCATATGCACACTACTTTTGTTCATTTGGTTGTTAGCAACAAGAGATCACTCTTGCACACTTTCCATATGAGCATTCCATGTGACATGGAATTCATTAAGTAACCTTACTACATTACCCAAATCATAGCAAGCACTAGTTTATATATGGTTATCATTCACACATTCATATTAAATTCATAACTAAAATATATCAGCCAAGCTCAATTTCTTGTTAAGGGAAACTGCCTTATTAATCCATTTTCACAATTATGACTTCACTATCCATCTAGTTCATATTGACCTAGTCAAGCCCTCCTTTACTAATCCTTTATTCAAATTTTCCCTCTAATGTAACTCCAAATTTTCCCTTGTAATAGCTATGGAGTCCCTCCCCTTTGCACTCCTATGCATATCCTCTGCAGAAAACCACTTACTGGCAACAAACATCTTATTTTCTTTTAGCCATATGCTTTTTTTCTCCTGTTTTCTTCAACAGTGGATCATTCTCAAGCTGGATCATGACTCCAAAAATACATTGGCTTACTATGATCCAAGTATGATACATAACCAATATTGAACACAAACAAGGTCAAGTCGCCAACCTTAGTAGCCTCCAACTAACAATCTCACAACCCCTTGATCATCCTACTTAACCCGAGGTAGTGCACCCCCTTCTCTGATCACAAAAGTCCCTTAGGTTGTGTCATTATCTTTCTTGGGTCTCCAACTTGGGTTGGCTAAGGATGTCCTAAATCTATATATCTTATAAGAGTTTCATCTTCCTTCAGGGCTCCACTTACTCACTAGACCCCATACCCAAACACTTGTCCCTACACTCCTCCCTCTAGGGTCTCAGTCTTCCACAAGAAAACCCATGGATAATTCCACTCACAACATTGTCACAATATGCATATTAACATGCATAAGTTCCACTTGTACCATTTTCCCGTCAATACCTTATTCTCCATAGCCTTGATTCCACAAGAATACATGCAACACCTTCATTGGATTCTCAATCATGATGTGAACATGTTCCTAGTTACATGTTCACCATTAACTAGTAGCAGTTATCTAAAACATATTATGACAACAAACTGATCCGAGTATTTGTGCATGCACACATCCATTACTATATGTGCCTAGCATATCTTCAGGCATCTAGCATATCATTATTTAATATCTATTCAATGGGCATGCATCTTTGAACCATTTCATCTCTTGCATTTTTATCATGCCTATGATATTGTTGGGTTGTGTTATATTCTTTCCATGACTAGCCCACGTAGTTAACCGAAGGGTTAGAGGGGGAGTGGAGCCCCCCCTGCGTTGTGCCGATTACGTAGCAGGGGGGTCACAAGGGGTTTGAGGGGTGTAGGTAACCCTCCTATATTAGGTTGGACGGACCTACCTATGGTTTTGTGCATGTTTTTCGCACATGATTTTGGACGCGATGATTTTTGGTTCATGGTTTTTGACGCGATGGTTTTCGGTTCATGGTTTTCGGTCCATGGTATTGGATGCTTCGGCATGTATAAATATGTATTGTAAAATTGAAAGGAACATAATGAAAAATCGAGCTGGTAGTCCCGGTTTTGGGGTCCAGGGGAAAATCTCTGTGTATATGTGTTTTATGTGTTATGCTCTCGCATTGTTTATTTTCTGTGTTTTAGAATTTGTATGCATGTAATTTCTGTACAGGGTTAAAACCTTCATTTGGTATCAGCGTTGTTTTGGCTTCAAGGGGATGCCTTTGTTGCTGAGGGTTTTCACTTGGGCCTATGGTAGACCCTGTTCAGTGGGAGATCTACGGGATCAATTCTGGTGGTGAAAGAAGATGGCGAGTAGTGGAAAGATAGAGATCAAGAAATTTAATGGTTAGAGTTTTGAGTTATGGAAACTCAAAATGGAAGATCTGTTGGTGGATTAAGATCAGTGGATCACGGTAGATCCAGGTACTAAATCAACGGGAGTGTCCGATGAAGAATGGAAGAAGTTGGATCGAAAGGAAAAGAGCACAATATGATTGTGTGTCTTAGATTCAATATTGCTGAATGTATCAGGGTAAGGTATGGTGAAGGCTTTGTGGGACAAGTTAGGGACTTTGTACCAATATAAGTCTTCAGTGAATAAACTATTCCTACGGAAAACGCTGTATAACCTGAGGATTAAAGATGGAGACTCGGTGACATAGCATCTGAACGCATTTAATACTGTGGTAAGTCAGTTATTATATGTTGATATTAAAATTTCAGATGAAGATAAGTGCATAAGTTTGTTGTGTTCTCTACCAGATTCATGGGATAGGTTGGTTATTGCAATAGGTATTAATGCAACTGCCTTGCAGTTTGATGAAATAGTTTCATCCTTACTGACGAAGGAGATGAGACAGAAAAATATGGAGAGCCAGAATGGTGATGCCTTGTCTGTATGAGGATGGTCCCAGAACAGAAACAAAAATAAGTCATCGAGTGGGAGATCTAAATCTAGAGGGAGATCTAAATCTCCAAGAAAATCTGTAAAGGTGGTGTGCTGGAAATGCGGAAAGGAAGGGCACTACAAAAGTGACTGTAAATCTAAAGCTCCTAATAAGGGAAAGGGATCTGATGATGCTCCTTCTACAGAGGCAAAAACCACCTCAGATGAAGGTGGGGTTGTGTACTTCACTTCTTCAAGTACACATGTAGATCATGAGGCATGGTTGATTGACTCATGTGAATCCTTTCACTTCACTCCCCATAGAGAGTGGTTCTGCGAGTATGAGAAATACAATGGTGGTGATGT
This sequence comes from Pinus tabuliformis, assembly GCA_031772625.1. NCBI lineage: Eukaryota > Viridiplantae > Streptophyta > Pinopsida > Pinales > Pinaceae > Pinus > Pinus tabuliformis. The sequence continues at coordinate 1,206,632,556 of CM062804.1, read as the reverse complement.
CTTGTTAGGGGATAATAGGAAGGCTAGAATCGTTGGTTGCAGAAAACTAAAGTTGAAGTTGCAAGGTGGAAGGGTTAGAACACTTCCGAGTGTTCTGCATATTCCTGCATTGGCCAGAAATCTGATTTCTGTAAGCAGGCTGGATGATGCAGGTGTAAAAAATAGTGTTCGAGAAGGATACCTGCAAGATGGCTCAGGGAGCACTAGTATTGATGCGGGAAATTTGGATTGGAACTCTGTACAAGCTGCAAGGTAGCACTGTTGTTGATGGGTGCAACAACTCTGTGGTTCCTTAAAGTGGAGCAGAAAATCTAGTGGTCTTTGGAGAGAATACCATGTTGTGGCATCAAAGGCTTGGACATATTGGAGAGAAGGGCCTTCGAATACTTCATGGTAAAGGTATGGTAGAAGGTATGATTAATAGCTCTTTGGATTTTGATTTCTGTGAAAATTGTGTCTATGGGAAGCAGAATCGGGTGAGTTTCCCTCTTGTGGTAAGAGGGTGAAACGGATATTAGAACTTGTGCACAGTTATGTGTTTGGACCTGTGAAACTTCCATCACTGGGTAATTCTGTGTACTATGTATCATTTATAGATGACTTCTCAAGGAATACATGGATATATTTCCTTAAGAATAAATCTGAAGTCTTTGACAGGTTTAAAGAATTTAAGGCTCTGGTGGAAAGCCAGATAGAGAAGAAGATAAAGGTGTTGAGGAAAGATAACAATGGAGAGTTTTGCAGTAAGGAATTTGAAGAATTCTGTAGGAAGTGTGGTATAGCACGACAGAAGACTACTCCATACACACCAAAGCAAAATGGAGTTGCAGAAAGAATGAACAAGACGTTGATGGAAAGGGAAAGAAGCATGCTCAGTGGTGTCGGGTTAGGACAGGAATTTTGGGCAGAGGCGGTGGAGACAACATGTTACCTAGTACATAGATCACCTTCATCAACATTGGAATATAAGACTCCACAAGAGGTATGGACCGGTAAGAAACCCTCTCTTTCACATCTGAAGGTATTTGGATGTGATGCATATGTACACGTTCCAAAGGAGAAAAGAACCAAGTTGGATAGTAAATTTGAAAAGTGCATCTTTATTGGGTATAAGGATGGTTTAAAGGGTTATAATCTTTGGAACTCAGTAACAAGGAAGGTTGTGTACAGCCGAGATGTGGTGTTCATTGAGGTGAAAGATGTTATTAAACATAAAGTCCAACCGAAGTAACCTAAGAAGATAGAGTTTGAGCTTAAGGAGGAAGAATCAGACTCTACAGCAGAGGAGGAACAGAAGACGAAGAGCCACAAACTCCAAGTGTGAGAAGATCAGTTCGAGAAAGAAGGCAACCGGAAAGGTATAGTCCATCTACTTTCTGTTCAAAATTTTCTTTATTTGTTACTGATGATGATCCCAGAGTTGTGAAGGAAGCAATAGATTCAGAGGATGGAAAACTCTAGAAAGAGGCCATGGTTGATGAAATGGAATCTTTGCACAAAAATGAGGCTTGGGATCTGGTGGAGTTGCCAGCTGGAAGGAAACCCATTGGTAGCAAATGGGTGTTCAAGAAGAAGACAAATGCAGAAGGAAAGGTGGAGAAATACAAAGCTCGGTTGGTGGCAAAAGATTATTCCCAGGTGCCAGGAATTGATTTTGGTGATATTTTTTCTAGTGTTGCCAAGATAGCTTCTATTAGATTACTTTTATATGTTGCTATTGCTTTTGATTTTGAGGTAGAACAGATGGATGTGAATACAACATTTCTTCACGGGGATCTGGAAGAGGAGATCTACATGAAGCAACCTGAAGGTTTTGCGGTGAAGGGTAAGAAAGAAATAGTATGAAAGTTAAAGAAGTCTCTATATGGGTTAAAACAGTCACCAAGGATGTGGTATCAAAAATTTGATACATTTATACGAGGACTTGGCATCACCATAAGCAAAGCAGATCACTGTGTGTATTTTAAATTAATTGGTGACCGTGTTATTTATCTGGTCTTGTATGTGGATGATATGTTGCTAGTTGGAAATGACAAAGAAATTATCCAGGATTTGAAGACCCAATTGTCCTCCAAATTCTACATGAAAGATCTTGGAGTTGCAAACTATATTTTGGGCATGGAAATTAAAAGAGACCGGGAAAAGAAGAAGCTCTGGTTAAACCAAAGGAAGTATGTCGAGACAATACTGCAGAGCTTTAATATGCAGGATAGTAAACTGGTGAAGGTTCTTATTCCTGTAGGTGTGAGGTTATCTACTGAACAGTGTCCCAAGACACGAGAAGAAGAAGAGGACATGTCCCGTGTTCCATATGCAAGTGTATTTGGTAGCCTGATGTATGCAATGATCTGTACTAGACCAGACATTGCACATGCAGTTGGAGTATTGAGAAGGTTTATGTCAAAACCAGGGAAGGAGCATTGGACAGTAGTGAAGCGGGTTTTCAGGTATCTGCGTGGCACTAGTGATTATGGTTTGTGCTACCAAGGAAGACCAGGATTGGACAGAGTGTTGGATATTCGTGGTTTTGTTGATGTATTCTGGGTTGGAGATCTGGATCAGAGAAGATCTACAAGTGGGTATGTGTTTAATCTATTTGGAGGTGCAGTCAGTTGGATGAGTAAGAAACAATCTGTAGTGGCACTATCAACTAGAGAGGCAGAATACATGGCAGCCACTCATGCAAGTAAGGAAGCAGTTTGGTTGCAGAGATTGTGTTCAAGTATGGGGTTAATACAGGGAGATATAAGGATATACTGTGACAGCCAAAGTGCAATTTTCTTGGCAAAGAACCCTGCATATCATTCAAAGACAAAGCACAATGATGTTCAGTACCACTTTATGAGGGAGATGATAGAAGACAAAAAGGTGTTGCTGGTAAAGTTGGATAGTTTGAAGAACACTGTAGATGCATTGAAAAAATCTGTGAGCTCTGAGAAGTTCTCTTGGTGTACACGAACAATGGGTGTTTCAGGGCTGGATAAATGAATAAGCTCTCTTGTGGCTTCCTGTGGAAATAAATCAACAAGTGGGAGAATGTTGGGTTGTGTTATATTATTTCCACGACTAGCCCACATAGTTAACCGAGGGGTTAGAGGGGGGGCAGAGCCCCCCCTCATTGCATAGCGAGGGGGTCACAGGGGGTTTGAGGGGTGCAAGTAATCCCCCTTTATGGGGTTCGGGGCAGCGCCCCAGAAAATTTTGTTTTTGGACTCTATATTAGGTTGGGCGGACCTACCTATGGTTTTGTGCATGTTTTCCGCACATGGTTTTGGATGGTTTTCGGTCCATGGTTTTGGACGCAGTGGTTTTCAGTCCATGGTATTGGATGCTTCGGCATGTATAAATATGTATTGTAATATTGAAAGGAACATAATGAAAAATCATGCTAGTAGTCCCGATTTTGGGATCCAAGGGAAAATCTCTGTGTATATGTGTTTTATGTGTTATGCTTTCGCATTGTTTATTTTTTGTATTTTAGAATTCGTATGCTGGTAATTTTTGTACAGGGTTAAAACCTACAACTATTATTCATCAACATATGACAACTTCTCAAAACATGAAAGAAACGTATAAAAACTAGCTAGGGATCAACTATAGAGATTTTCCCTCATAGTTGTGGTTATATCACTCATCTATAAACTTTTGTAATTCTATTGGGCTGCTCTAGGGAATCTAGTCAACATCTTGCATTTTTATCTTGTCACATCAAACTCAAGTCAGTATTGATGTAAGATCAATTTATTCATACATACAACAATATAATTTCACATAAGTACCTATGCATGCATATATATTAATTTAAAACTTAAATTCTTTCATATACTCACACCTGTATAGGTTAAGTGTTGCACCTTAACCCTGATACCACTTTGTCACGTACCCAGTTCCTTTAATGATTTACAGAGGTTACAGGGCACTCAATTTTCTTTCTTATTTTTCTACTAGCTTGACAATAAGCTCTAATACCACTTTGTCACAAACCCGTCAACTACTATCAACACTTAAGGAGCCTTATTTTCTTGGAGGAGCACCCCCTAAGCTCATGCACCTTTTGCCACATGATCCCCTTGAGGCTGATCTGACCTCAATTTTCCTTTGAGGTTTCCTAGTGCTCCTTCTTCTAGACCCTAATTTGTTTCTTTCTGGTTTGAGGATCTCCTTTGGACTTCCCTTTTAGTCTACTATGCATAAGATTCTCCTTTTGATAGGATTGAACAAAGGAATTGAGAAGTTTGAAATCTTTGGCCATGTGCCTAAGTTTATCACAAATAAAATATCTCATGTGCCCAAGAAATGGATGAAAAGGCTCAAATCTTTTATTGATCTGCCTTCTAATCTTCTTCATCTTTGCATGAACTCTACAATCCTTAAGCTTATGCCCAAAAACATTACACAAGTAACAATAGCCATAAAAGAAACAATTATACTTGATGAATGATGGGAGCGATCTTCCTTGACTAATTTCTTAAGAATGCTCCTTGTTCGACTGTTTTTTTTGTTGAGAAGATTTGATCTTTCTACTTCTACAATCAGTTGAAATGTGTCCAAGCTTTTGGTAGCTGAAACATCTAACATTTCTTACTTCTTTCCTTGACACATTCTTTGGCTCTTGATTTCCTTCCTTGTTGTTGCAAGCTTCTACTTAAGGGTTTTTGACTTCTTCCTCATTATCTCCCTTTGAGATGGATTTACTCTTTTCAAACTCTTCTCTTTCTGAAACTACCTCAAACTTTGATTTTTCACAATCGCTGATTTGATATTTGAGTTGGATGCCAATCTTCTCTTCAATTTTCCTTGCTTCCTCCAACTAGGTTTTTAGATCCTTAATTTCTTTCTTGAAATTGTATTCTTTTTCTTCAAGTATTTGGAGAAGCCTTTTTGAATCTCTATTTTCTACTAAGTGCCTCTCTATTTCGGCCAATGCTAAACTAATATTAGCTTGAACTTCAACTGATCTCTCCCTTTCTCCATCATTTCTCTAGATTTGTTCTCCATGCAATGCATGCAACCTATCCCAGATCTCTCTTGCAATATTGAGATCCATTAATTTCTTAGCGTCCAGATCTTGACATTATCGTACATTACACATATGTTTGTGCATTTAATAGCTTATCTTGTTTTGAAGGGGGTTTATGTGGCCATAACCATTTATCTCCACTTTCTAAACTTCAGATCCTCAAGCAGATATTTCTAACCTTACTTTCTCTCTCCAAATTAAAAAATTTATGGCATTAAGTAGTGGAGTAGCTTGATAACCCAAGATTCGCCCATATCCACATTTCAACAATTAAGTTGCAACAAAAGGCACCAACAAATGTACATCACTACTAAGAGGGGGGTGAATCAGTAGTGCTAGGGTATATACTATTTAAAATTTTTCTCCAAAATTCTAAACAATCTGTAACCCAACATAATACAATAGATATGAATATGTAAGCTCAACATAAAATTAACATATAAACTACATAACAAATATTATGAAAATCATGCACATGGAGACGGAAGAATATCTAGTGGAAACCCTCAAGGGGAAGAAAACCACCCTGTTGTTGTTGTGCTACTTCTCATTTTCTATTATTCGTGAAGCAAATCTTTACATATATTAGATGCCCAGTACTAGCTAGGAGACACAACTGCTACTATAATTTGTTGGCCACCACCAGCTAGAAGGCCCCAACCTCTTATCAACTGTTTTCTGGCCACTACAAGGAAGAAAAAATACTCCTATTTTGGAAAGCCATCACTTGCTAGAGGCCACAACCTCGTCAACCTCTATGTGGAACTTGTTTCAAAATTTTCATATTGGGCCCACTATGGTCTGCTCAACATGCATACAACAACAACGTCTCAAGTCTGACACTTGAACTCTGAAACTATATGTTGATTAATGCTATAGGTATATAAGAGGCATCATTATACATTGTAGCTCTGTACATCCTCCAACAATAGCATAATACATTTATACTATTTATTCTCATCATAATGGAATAAATAAAAAAAATAATTACATTCCATACCCCATAATAATGAAATAAAAATTAAGTAATCATTTAAGTTCTCACACCAAATACCATTAGCGAAACCCTTGGTAATTTCCCATGGGTTTTCCTTTTCATTCTCAACATTGGATAGCCCAACACCTACAACCAAACGAACACATGGATTGCCAAACACCTGCAACCAATCAAAAAAATGCTACAAGGTTGACATTAATCCCAACCAAATACTATTGGTGCCAACATAAGTTTATCCTAACCACACTTGAAAAAACTTGATTTTCATCTCTCATACATTTTCTCGAACACTTTATATGTAAACGTTTATTCAAATACTTTGTACAAAACCAATTAAGTAGTCTTTTTCTTGTAAGAATTTTGTCTACTATTTTGTATGAAATAAAATAAGAAACATTGCTCTGATTCCCTACATATAACATACTAACTAGAATAATATACCACTAAATCATGAAACTTTTTATTTATGTCTTTGAGGTATTTGTCAAATAGTTCGTATACAAATTGTAATAAACCACCTTTAACACATTTCTTCAGATGATTTGTATGCAAATAGGCATATATGAGCTATAGAAATACGGTCATACAAAAATGTTAACATACAACAATACAATGCCCCTCCAGAAAACAACATTTTCATTGGGTCATTTCATCAAACAATTTTTATGCAATAGATCATTAAACTGTTTAGGCATTTCTACAAACGCTTTGCATGAAAAATTAATATAACAACTTCCTCAGGAAATATCTCCTAAATTATATTAATCCAATTTCTGAAACCTAAACCATATAACCAGTGGTATTTCCCCTCACTATGATCCACATTTAAGCTTCTGGAACCTCCCAGAAGAAAAGTTACAAAAAGAAATTATAATATGATATGTTTGATGCATATTTTATGAGCATCCAAGAAGCTCGAATTCCTATGATGATATCTTCTAAAATATTGTGCCCCAAGATCTAAAAGTTGGACCAAATTATCAATGAGACTTCCCCCCAATATGATCCAAGTTTAAGTTTATGGAACCTCATAAAAGGAATGTTATAGAATAAATTCCAACATGATCTATTTAAAAATGCATTTAGGAAGTTCAACTTTCTCTGATCATATGAAAATTTTGCAACCTAAGATTTGAAAATTGGATCAAAGCATTGGAAGAATTTCCCCTCACTGTGGTCTAATTCTAAGTTTTGTAACCTCCCAGACAAAAACATATAGTAGAAATGTCAACATGACCTATTTAAAGAAATAGTTTAGGAAGCCTATCTTCCTCGAATAGTGTTGTTACAAAATTTAATACATATAAAAAGCTACAACCAAATAGTATAATAAACCACGATAAATTTATTGAAGGGTAAATGCATGTACATATAAACTTGTTAAAAATAGAAATTAAATAATCATGTAGAAGAGTTTTTTTATCTTGATTCAAATCATTTGCACTATGATCCACTCTCCACCCAACAATAAGCTTAATTATGTTGCATTCTTTCTCATAGTTGGTCACCCCTAAGCCAGATATTGATGCCTTGAAGGAAGAAATAAAACATGGATTTAGGACACTATTTTTAGACCAAATTTAACACAAAAAGTGAAGGCTACTCACAATTATCACCTTAAAAATGATCACCTAGCCATTTCTAACTAGGTGCATCGAAATACACAATGTAGGATTAATTTTACCATAGTAAAATCACTTTCACCATTGAAAATAATTTAGCAAACCATTTTATTAAATTATTTATGTTTAATATAAAATAAAAACATGAGAATAATTGAATAAATAATGATTTATTCGATTTTCTATAGAAATAATTATTAAATAATCATTTGATAATTTTTTCCTAACACATTTGACTAAATCACCCTGGAATAATTAAATACATCACTATTTACTTATTATTCCTTATTCTTATTTTTGGAATAATTGTTAAACCATTATTTAATAATTATTTCAAATTCATATTTTTCTTAATCCTTGAAAATTGATTAATAAATCGTTTTATTTGTTAATTACTTCAACCATTTTTTAAATAAATATATTTGACCATTTTGAATATCTTTTCCCCCTCCAAAAAATATATTAAAATATTCCTAACAGTTAGACCTTGATTTTGTCAATAATATTTTATTATTTGCAATTTTTAATCTAGCCCAATACTTTGTTATAAATATAAGGGTTTTCTATTCATTCTTCACCATGATCACTATCATCGTCACCATTATCATCTCATGCCATTTGAGCTCCCACTTGAGTTCTATCTTGTTTTGGGTTTTCTACATATTGAGAGAGAGAAACAGAGCGTTGAAGCACAAGGACATTAAAGGACCCATCCCACCAAGGGGGATTTACAGACCCATGTAAATCTTCTTCACCAGGGGTTATTAGCAAAAATATTATTCATTTAAAGTCTTCTTCTATTGGGTTATTACATTAATTATTTCTTGTTGCTCTATGTTTTAGATTGCTTATGATCCTTTTGCTGCACATTTTCCTTCTTTTGTCATTGCAAATATGAAGCGTAAACATCCACATCTTGTTGTTAGGGTCACTTGTCACCAATGACTTAAGTGAAGTATTTTTGGTACACTTTCTAAGAATTTTCATACTAACAAAAGGTGACTCCACCGGTGTAGTAATTCAGATCCTTCGTGACTGTCATTTCAATGTTATTCAGTGTTTTTCTAGCTATTTTAAGCCTCTAAATTTTTATTTCTAGATCCACTTCGTTTTTTGGCTTCTATTGGTTTTTCGCATCTTTTCGAAGGTCACAAGTACCAACTAAACAGAATATGACACAATCTGGTCGAGATCTGCCGATTGAGTGTTCCAAGTGAAAAACACACATTTTGGCCCCTTTTTTGTGTTCTGCAACACACTTTTTGGTCATTTTTTAGCATTCCAATGCACTTTTCAGGTTAGAATCCACATTCTACATTTTTTTTAGATGTGTTGGTTGTGTTGTGTGTGTACTGGGAACAATTATTGTTCTTTCTAGAGTCACCCCGAGGCCTATATTCTCTTAGTGATTTATCATTTAGGAAGGAAAAAACAAACCCTAGGGTTTAGAGTACACCTCCACCTTTTAGGAACAAATTTGTTGAGTTGCGGAGTCTAGGGTACAACACTTTCAGCCTCTGGTTATTATTGTTTTTTTCATTGTTTTGCAACCATATTGGATAGGTTTCTTCATCCTTTTACTCTGTCTAGAGTTTATCGTCTCCTTCCCCCTTAAGATCCCCTTGAGTGTTCTAGGTTTTTGGAGCTTCTTGCCTATCCTTTACAACATTTTTCACCCTTGATTTTTGTTGCTTGTGTGCACCATTTATAATATATCTGTGCCTTTAGAACCTAGCCCCTTAGACGTTAGATCTTTTGTCCCTAAGTGTGTCTTTGAGTAACTTGTTTACCTCCTATTTTTAATTACTTGATAACCTTCTTGGGTGGGGGTTTGTGTGCTTGGATTTGTTGTTCATTTTACTGTCCATTTTCAACATTATTTACAGTTTTTCAACACTTTATTTTCAGCAGCACATGGCATCATAAAACATGCTCAATTAACTCATCCACTTGACACATAATTTTCACACACACACACTCTAAGCGAACGTGAGCTTGGTTAACACCGTCGAGCCAAGACTTGAAACACTACACCTAAATAATTTAACACGCAAAGATTAAGTTGACTTGGGCACCAAGGCGAAACAATCTTTGTAATTAGGTGTCAGATCGATGGGATAGGATTCCAATAACACCCATCGATCACTTACATTGAGACATAAAAGTTGGCATATTAGGGAGTTTAAAATATTTCACCATCCCACGATCCAAAGTGAGAGTGCGCTAGAAACTTGATTCAAAGGGAGTTAGATTAAGTCATCATGCAACTGGTTCTCCCGACGATTACCCAATCCGTGGCAGGGAATCCCATGTAGTGGTTGATCACCAAGAAGCTCAAGAGTCAACCTCCCCCATGGGATAAAGGTCACCGTAGTGATCAATCATAGGAAAACACCATATAGGATTGGATGTGGGCAACAGTTGGTTCTCTACCCCACCTTTCTCTAGATAACTCTGCTTGCAGGGATCATATTACGTCAAGTAAGAACTCTTTTGGAAGGACATCTGAAACAATAGATTTTAGAATTGTTTGAGGATTTAGATCACCTCTAGGCTAGAGGTCATTTTTGTTTGATAAGACGGGTTTGCTTGAATTAGAGTAGAATATTAGTATTGTTAGTTTAAACTTGGCACCATTTCACTAGGTGTTTGCTTGTTGTTTGTTTCTCTCTCTCTCCTATCATCCCTGTTTATTCTATTGAGTCATATTTGTCTTGAAATAATTCCTCCCCCTAGGCGTTTGTCATGGAGACTTCGTGGCCTATGCTCCTAGATTCATTTAGGACATCTTACTCCTCCTCGTCGGGTTACAACTCATCCTCCTAGTCCTCCATTGAGTCCTCATTCTGAATTTGGTGTTGATTCTTCCAGTTCTTCCTTTGATTCTACATCTTCCCCACCACATAACATCACTATATCAGGCACCAACATGGGTGCAGGAAACCAAGGTAACCCCACAAGCGGAACCTCTATTGGTATGGTCACTCCTCCTCCATTTCTTCCCTTTATGGTTGGTTTGAGCCTCCTTGATTTCAACCAGATCATTAACGATCCTCTTCTCCATGACCCCAGTTGACCTGCTATGCCTACCAAGCTTCCTTCTGATATACCCAAGTTCGAAGGTAATCATGGAAAATATCCAACAAAACATGTTCTCTCATTTCAAGTGTCATTCATCTAATTCCATCACTCAATACTCCATTCATCTTCATTTCCTCCATTGCACCCTAATTGGAACTACTGCCAAGTGGTATGTGGACCAACCGCATGCCTCCCATTCCACCTTCGTGACTCTAGCCAAGGATTTTCTGTCATAATTCTACTTACCCCTCTCGTACAACACTGGTACTGAACTCTTAACCTCTTTTTTCCACTTGCCTCTCTGACCATGTTCAAGAATGTTGTAGAAGGAGGAGTATATGTAAAGCTCCTGAATTTGAAGATCGTGTCTATATGGATTAGTTCCTCAGATTGCTTTTGGCCCCCATTGGTAAAGATGTTTCCACCCATTTCCCCCAATCTGAGGAATAAGCACTCCAAGTAGCTTTGAAAGATGACCTGATCTATGCACAATAAGGATATGTTTATATTGTCATTCCCGATCTGCCTCGGCCTGGTGTTGCTAATGCGTCGGGGTTATCTCATGTCACTGATGGTATCATTGGATCTATCTCACACTCTCCACATCCACCATATCCTCAACCTCACATGATTTATGCTTAATCCCAGGGGCAACCAATTCCACTTACACCTATCCCCCTTCTGCTCCTTCCCATGGCAACCCTTACCAAGGTCTAAGCACATCATACACATATCTCCATATGCATTAGTCGATGCCAGGGCTAACTATCATTGTGATGTCGCTTCAATTGGTTATCCAAATCCTGTTGCTACCTATTCTATCCTTATGCATGTCTTAGCGCTCCAGCCCCTCCGACACCAGCACCCCAACCTCTGATGCCTCCTCCAGCTCCGCGACAGCCACAACCACCTCCTCAAGGTCAAGTGTATGCTCAGCACGGTGAAACTAATTCCCCCCTACCCCTAAGAAAAAAATAAGGGGAAGGGTAATGTTAAAATTGGCAACCAGGGCAAAACTTCATGTGGGTCGTCTTATTCATGGCTAATAATATTTTTATTAGATTCCTCTCGTCGAGAGGTGTAGGATTGATATAAAGATCATCGAATTCCAATAAGTATTCATGGAGATATGAATTTATTTTGATTATGGAATTATTATCAAGCTGACCTACAACTCATGTAGGCTCAGAAGCCCAACAGTCGCATCTATTCACCCACCAACGTTGTGTATAAATATAAGAGGACTTTTCCTCATTTGGACTCACTCATCTCATCACATCTCTCTCTCTCTACTACGTAGATATGAGTCTCTTCTCTACTGCACTAAAATGGGTCTCTCTCTCTCACACATGTGAAGCCGGAAACTGCTGAAACTGAAGCTGCAACTGCAGAAGTAAAGATTGACTTGCGTGGCCTAGAAGATCTCCTCATCTGAACTGCGTTATAGGTTCATCTGAACCTCCTCTGGAAGCCGAAACTTTTGGTGGTGGAATGAAGTCAATCCGACTGTCGGTTTGTGAGATATGGTCTGCCCTAGTTTGATAATGAAGCCGCTAATGCTGATGCTACTGATCTAGGGTTTGCTACTGCTGATATGAATCAGATTTATTGTACTATTTCTCTCTACTGAATTATTGAAGATAAAAGAAGATTTGATCAAAGGGTTTCCCCACACATTGTGGGGTTTGTCCCTGGCTAGCCGCCACATCTTGTGTCTCTTGTCTTGGCTTGTTTTATGTCGATCGTTTAATGTTCTATCTGCACTTTACTTTACGTACATGTGATTGCTAATCGGTGGAATATAGTAAGAAAAAGAAGTAAGTTGTTATAAGCATAGAACATACCATAACTTAATATGGTATCAGAGCTGAGGTGAAGACAAAGCCCGAGCAACAGCAAGAGCAATCATTGAAGAGAAGATTGGCAAGGCTATCCTAAAAGAACTATGGGGTCCTCAACACTCTTTCCTGCCGAAGACCAGCTCCGTGAGAAAGCTGACTATCACGGATGGAAGATGTCTATTGATCTAACCCTTGAAGATCAAGGAGTGTTGCACCATGTAAGAGGCAATATTGTTGAGCCTTCATCAAATGCATCTGCTGCTGCCTGGAACAAATGGAAAAATGGAGAAGTCAAAACAAAGAAGATCATCCGGGACTCTATCGACAAGCGCTTGGTGGCCTACATCTCTGATCTAGACACCTCCAAGGAAATCTACGACAGACTGGTGAGTTTATTTAAAGTTAATGATGCAAATCAAGTTTTGTTTCTTAGAAATAAGCTGAGGGAAATCAAGAAGGGTAAAGATGAAAGTATGCAAGCATACTTCTTAAGAATCACCGAGATCAAGAACGATCTCCTATCTATTGGGGAAACTATTACTGACAGAGAAATGGCACTCACAACTCTTGAAGGATTACCATCTGAATGGTATGTGTTTAGGACTACTCTTCTGAACTATAATGTAATTCCTGGTTTCGAGGAATTAATGGCTAGATGCATTCAAGAAGAAACAAGGGAAGAAGTGTAAGAAATGCCCATGCCTAAAGGTCCTCTTGCTGCCTTTTCTTTTCATGCAAAGAAAAGAAATAATTCCGGGACTAAATCAAAAGGAAAGGTTGGACCTAAGGCTAGAAGAAAATGACGATGTTACATTTGCGATAAAGCAAGTCACTATGCAAGGGAGTGCCCTGATAGAAAGGACTCACTCTAGGACGATGATCAAAATCCCTCTGATGGAAATCAAAGGAATGACAAATTCAATAGCAAAGGTAAGAGGAGAGCTGGGAATCAAGGAAGAGGACAAGCATTCAAGAAGGCCAGAAATTCCAGGATGTATTAAATGCACCTGACCTAAAAAAGAACCTAGTGTCCATCTCGGGAACGGAAGACAAAGGCTACAAGGTAACCTTCAGCAATGGCAAGGTATGTATATGGAAAAATAATGTTAAAGATGTCTTTACTCTTGGGTTTAGTGTTGATTCATTATATCAATTCGATGGAAGTCTGCTAGGTGTCATGTCTTATGACACATCTCTTTAGTCCGAACTTTGGCATTAGAGGTTTTCCCCCCTTCATTATAAAGCTATACTCAGTGTATGACAAATGGTGATAGGGATGCCCGAATTCTGAATAGAGAATGAAGGTGTATGTCCAGGATGTGCTGAAGGAAAGCCCAAAATGGGACCATTCCCCTCAAGCCAAAGCAAGACCTATGATATATTACAATTGGTTCACTCAGGCATACCTGAGGTTGGCATTAAGAGGCAGACTACTACACCACATACTCCTGAGCAGAATGGTGTGGTGGGAAGGAAGAACCGCACGATGATGGAAGCTGTCTGGGCCATGCTACATGATCAAAGACTTCTGATGTTTCTATGGGTTGAAACTACAATCACCGTCGTATATGTACAAAATTGATGCCCTCATCAAGCATTGGGTTCCAAGACTCCTAAAGAGAAGTTCACCGCAAGGTGAACAATCTTTCGACTTTGAGGAGCTCTCAAGAAGCCAACACCAGGGAATCGAAAGAAAAGGATGATGAATCAATGCCTGATGTAGAAGAACCCATGGATCTGATAGATTCTCATCCACATGAGCCTTCCTCTTCAAGGAATAGGCCTTCATGGCTTAGGGGGATACTTGATGATGCTAAAGGACATGCTGCACCCTGAGGAACCTTCCGTCAAAGTAAGAAACTTAATAGGTATCAAGGATACCTGACCATCATGACCACGATCATACAAAATGAGCCTTCATCATTCTCAGATGCCGTCAAGCATCAAGTATGGAAGGATGCTATGACCGTAGAATATGCGTCTATTATGGAGAATGATGTCTGGGAAGTAGTTCCCAGACCCTGGACAAGACAATTGTTACTTCAAAATGGCTTTACAAGATAAAGCATGCAGCAGATGGAAGCACGGAAAAGTATAAGGCTCGTTTTGTTGCTCGAAAGGAAGGTATAGACTATGATGAGATATTTGCACCTGTTGCCAGATATACGACCATCCGCTCGATCATAGCCCTTGCCGCTTCACAAGGATGGAACCTACATCAGATGGATGTCAAGACTGCGTTCTTGCATGGCTCGATCAAAGAAGAGGTCTACGTGGAGCAACCCGAAGGATTTGAGATTTATGATCGAAAATCTCATGTATGCAGGTTGAAGAAAGCTCTCTATGGGCTGAAGCAAGCTCCCCGAGCATGGTATGAGAGGATCGATAGCTACTTGATGAAGCTGGGATTCACTAGGAGTGAAGCCGATCCTAACCTTTACTTTAAGGTTAGAGATGACAAGCCTCTCCTACTGGTGTTGTATGTGGATGACCTCTTTCTAACAGGTGCAAACCCTCTCATTCACAAATGTAAGAGGGAGCTGGCCTCTGAATTTGAAATGAAAGACCTAGGACTGATGCACTACTTCCTAGGACTTGAAGTATGGCAGAAGCCAAGGGAAATTTTCCTATCTCAAGGGAAATATGTGGTAAAGATATTGGAAAGATTTGGTATGATGGACTGCAAGCCTGTGACTACCTTGAGGATCTTAACTTTTAGAAGTTATATGGTAGTGATGTCGGACCAGATTTGGGAAATGCCTCTGAGTTTCATAAACTCATTTGCATTGATGTTCTTGGTGAACCTCCGTCAGAACATATTTTTTGCAGTTAGCATTGTGAGCTCATATTTGGTTGAGCCTCACTGGATTGATGCCAGGAATCTTCTGAGATATCTTCGTGGCACTATCTCTTATGGGTTAAGATACATTGCCAGAGATGTGAGACTACTTGGATATACTGATGTTGATTGGGCAGGAAGTGTGGTGGACTGTAAGAGAACTTCCGGGTGCTGTTTCACCTTGGGATCTGCTTCGATATCCTGGATGAGCAGGAAGCAGAAGTCGGTGGCTTTGAGCACTGCCGAAGCAGGATATATTGTTGCTAGCATAACCTCGTGTGAGGTAGTCTGGTTGCGAAAGCTCTTCAGTGAGCTGTTTGGATTTACATTGGATACCACTGTGATTCTCTATAACAACCAGAGGTGGGATTCGATTATTGAGGAATCCTGTATTCGTTGATTGCTCTAGCAGATAGACATCATCTTGGATATGGTAAGTTGATGAGCAAGGAGGCTCCATCGCATTAAGATGATGTACAGGTTGATACACCTTGTCAAAGCCCCGAGGAAAGATCTAATCTGTGATTTTCCCAAACAACTTGGAGTCGGTAAGAAACCCTTGTACAAGGGTCTTGCATGTTGCATACATTGAGCTCTAGGAGCTCTGAGGGCTTGCGGTTATTACTGGAGCAACATACAACCACAAGGTGACTCACCCTCCCCTGGTGGTGCACACTGGAACAAGATGATTCGCTCTCTTGTGGGACAAGATGATTCGCTCTCTTGTGGAACAAGATGATTCCCTCTCCTATGTAGTAGGGTGATTAGTTCTCCTGTGAGGCCTGGATTGATGTGTTCTCCATGGCGATTGTAGCAGGATTGATGTGTTCTCATGTGAGGCCTAGATTGATGTGTTCTCCATGGCGATTGTAGCAGGATTGATGTGTTCTCCTGTGAGGCCTGGATTGATGTGTTCTCCATGGCGGCCTGGATTGATGTGTTCTCCATGGCAATTGTAGCAGGATTGATGTGTTCTCCTGTGAGGACATGATTGATTAGTTCTCCTGTCGAGGCATCCTACCCATGCAGTCTGGGACTCATGGGAAGTACCTCTCATCTGATCAATGAGCAGGGAAATGAAGTTAGGGACCATAGTAGTACCGATGGACGCATCATTGTAACTACCGTACTCCCTACGCTAGGATGACCTCCATTGATCTGGGATCAATGATACTGGTCTGGGACCAATGGTAGGAGTTGTACCATACTATGACGCTGATTTCAGGTCGGTTGAGACTGGTCTGAGATCAGTGGTACATACTCTGAGACTGACTTTGAGTTAGTGGAGGATGATATTGGTCTGGGACCATTGGAGTTGTACTCATTATGACGCTGACTTTGGGTTGGTTGAGACTGGTCTGGGACTAGTGGTACATACTCCGAGACTGACTTTGAGTCAGTATGATACATCCTAGATCATTTCTTCTTCTTCATAATTCGGACAAAAGTAGAGTAGAACATAACAATGCAAGAGCAGAGCAGAACAGAACAAAACAGTACAGATCAGTGCAGGGCAGAACAAGACAAAGCAGAACAGGAAAAATAGAGCAGAGCAGGGCAAGGGTCAGGCTGTACAAGGTAGTGCATTTGATGGATGAATAGTAACGATTGACTTGCGTGGCCTAGAAGATCTCCTCATCTGAACTGCGCTGTAGGTTCATCTGAACCTCCTCTGGAAGCCGAAACTTTTGGTGGTGGAATGAAGTCAATCCGACTGTCGGTTTGTGAGATATGGTCTGCCCTAGTTTGATAATGAAGTCGCTAATGCTGATGCTACTGATCTAGGGTTTGCTACTGCTGATATGAATCAGATTTATTGTACTATTTCTCTCTGCTGAATTATTGAAGATAAAAGAAGATTTGATCAAAGGGTTTCCCCACACATTGTGGGGTTTGTCCCTGGCTAGCCACCACATCTTGTGTCTCTTGTCTTGGCTTGTTTTCTGTCGATCGTTTAATGTTCTATCTGCACTTTACTTTATGTACATGTGATTGCTAATCGGTGGAATATAATAAGAAAAAGAAGTAAACTGTTATAAGCATAGAACATACCATAACTTAACAGGTAAACAGAACCAGCCATCTCAAGGTAACCAAGGAAACCATGGTCCACTATCCAATGCCCCTCAAGGTGACCAACCTACTCCTACAAAACAGCAATAGGGCAGACAACCCAAGAAAAAAAACACTTCTTATGAATAAACCTTATGCTTGTTGCGGAGTATATGTCCATTATACTCATGAATGTCCCCTATTTCCTCAGATGCACCAATCATGGGAAGCTCAAGCAACTGATTCTAGGGGACCTCAGCCCATCGCTCCACCTCGTCACCCTCCTGCTTCATCATAACCAACTATAGTTAATAAGCCTTTCCCCCATCAGGGATATATAGCTTCCCAACCCAAACTAGGTAATGCAACTCCTCAAACTTCACAATCTAGGGAAAACATTTACCAGATTCTCATGATGAATTCCGATGAAGTTAACACCCAATAAGTCAACCTCCAGACTCAGTTGCAACAATACGACAAGCCCCCTACAAAGATGACGTTCGATTCCCAACACAAAGTATCCACTGAGCCTCTTTGGTTGCCAATTGGCACCTTAAAGATCCCTCTACCTAAAGTTGAGGTTCCCCCCAAGATCCCCAAAGGTCCATTGCATCAAAATGTTGCTTCTTCTAAATCCACCCATACCTATAGCATAGTAGATGACTTGGCATACTCCCCAATAATGGTTGAAGAAAGGCCTAAGTATTTGCGTCTTGGCTATGGACAGTCTTATGGAGAAAGTTACAAAACTGCCATGAAGTCCATTGAAACAGTGCCAAGAAGGAGTTTCATTTCAGGTCTTCTACTGCAAGAGTGTAAAGATTGTATTCGTGGAGAATGCAATAGCTTGAAACATCATTTGCAAGATGCAGGTGTTCATAAGCATACAGTTGAACCAGAGAGTTGTGGAAACTCTGAAACCATTGAAGAGGTTGATGGTGTTCCAAAGGGAGCTACTTCTTCATTTGATTCACCTCCTCATCAAGGCAATAAAGGTGAAAGAGAAAGGTATAAATCATGTTCTAACCATATTCCAAAGATTATGTTTAGCATGATAAATTTCCATGTAAGCATTGGAAAAGCATTGCATGTTACTTTTGTGGTTTGGATGACCATAATGTTTCTAGATGTTGGAAAAGAATGGCTACATACAGGAAACTTTTGAAGGAAAGGAAGCAAAAAGCTAAAGGTCTATTGGACAAGGCAAATCATGCTGTCAAGAGGATGCACATGTGTTTCACTTAGTGCCATAAGAAAAGACACATTGCTGAAAAGTGTTGGACTCTGAATCCAACAATGCTTCCACGAAACTTGAAGAAGGTGGAAAGAGAAAATGGCAGAAATGGAAAGGAAGATTCCATGAATGATGTGTTTCAGGGTGATTCACATGTTGATGCTGATGTGCAGACAAAGGTACCACGTTTGAAATGGATTGGTAAGAAATGGTTAGAGTTCTTATCCAATTAAGATTGCATGTCTATTGATGCATCTATCTGCATTTCTTTGTTAATGGAATGCAAGTTGCAGGATTTTACCAAGAAGGTGAATGGAAAAGTTGAGTAGGAGACTCACTTTATTGCTGCAACATTATATTCATTTTAGCGTCGAAAGTACAATGTGCTTAAGTGAAAGTTGAAGGATGAAATGCATGCATGATAATGATGTGCTTGAACACAGGGATGTTGATGATTTCCTTGTATTTGAACATGTATGTGTAATTAACTTGAAGGGTTGATTGCTTTGTTTAAACATGCATGTAATATTGACTTGAGAAAAGGTGATTTTATCTCAACGATTGAGATGATGATGAAGTGTTTCATCTTTTAAAAAGAATCCTTGAGATCTTTTCTACATGCTTGACTTGAAGGGTCATTTGTTTTAAAGGCATGTTTTGCGGGCTTGTTATCTAGTCCATCATTTGTATGCAGATGTAAGACATGGAGGTGTTCACAAGATGTGAAAATCTGTTTCTTTTGTTGTAGCAGGAGTTTAGGCCATCCAGTTGTTATCTGTATTTCTGTTGTTGTTGACAGCATGTCAAACAGGTAAAAATGAAAATTTTTGTGAAGCAGATGTAACTTCACATTTGTTTGAGCCACCTTGGATCAATGATCAAGGAGGAAGACAGTTCTTCCTAGGAGGACCAGCACATCCAGGAAGGAAAGTGGTCAAAGAATTTGGTTCAGAGGCACTATGCAGAGGCAAGTGTATGGAGGTTAAAAGAAGAGGGTGAGGTACTCTCATTTACTATTCAGATCAGTATGTCAGTCTTTTGGAGACTAAAAGTTCTTTTAGTGGGAAGGTGTGATCCAAAATGGATTTAAGATAGACTTCTAAGTCTAAAGTGTTACTCATAGAGGAAAATGAAGTCCAAGGATTCTCTTGGAAATAGTCACATTGCATAGATCTTCTCGTTTTGAATCTACCGCAACTTGAATGGACCAAAATGGACTTTGGATGATGAAGTTATCACAAAAAGAAGGTTGCCTTCGTCCTTTGAAAAGGAGGCATTTCTTCTAAAAATGGCATAAAAGGCTCCTTAAGGAAACTGCATCGGAAATGTGCAAAGGGGAGGACATAAGGCAAGGGCGGAAGGAACCCTGATTGCGACTTTCGACTTATCGCATTGGAGGTAGGCCTTCACCCGATATCGGGACCCCAGACATGGTGATTGCGATTTTGTGACAGTGCGATTGCCGATGATCGGATTGGCGGATCGGGTCAGCATAGTCCATAGTCAATGGAAAGAACCCCCAGGCCATTCCCAATGTGATATGCGATAGCGATACGCAACGTGCAATGTTAGCCATTGGATCAAGGAGTCAAATCAATGGCCAGGATCTGATAGGGGTGATGAGCGATCAACAGATCCCCCATACAAAGGGGCAATACATACACCATGCGATTTGTGATAGTGATATGCCGATAAAGGCCGGACTCGATGGGTTTATAGACCCGATTTGATAAGTTTTGAAATCCAGGAAATCAGGATTTATGTGTATTTCCTGTGTATTGGGTTTTTAGCCAATACGCCATGCAATTGCAATTTGCAATGGAATGGCCGACCCGATGGGTCTATCAATGTGATTGAATGCATTTTGAAGTCCAGTAAAACCCTCAATCATGTGTTTTCGCCAGTTTTCCTGTGTATTCAATTATTGGGTTATTTCCACAAGAGGAAGGCCGAATGGTTGCGTTTTCCTATGCCCACCGATTCATTGCAATAGGAAACTGATTCTTTTGTGGAAACAGTTGGGTTCTTCAATGATGGAGGACTGTAACCGATGCATGATAAAAACATAGAGAGTGCAATGGACTAGAGGGGGGCTATAGGACTGAAAAAGGTCGTTGGGAGATTGCTAAGAGTTGCTTTGAGGTTAAGCGAACTACAGAGGCATGCAGAGGCTGGGAGAAGCTCAAAGAGCCAAAGAGCCAGAGCCAAAGATCCAGAGTAGAGCCAGAGCCGAAGAGCCAAAGTCGGAGCGCCAAAGCGAGAGCCAGAGCTAAGAACAACAAAGAGATCAAATGATCCAGCTGTTGTTGGTGTCCAAAGTGTGCTGAAGATAGAGGAAGGCATTCCAAAGATAGTGAAAGAATTCTGAGGGAGTTGGTCCAACCTAGAGTAATATCACTCAGAGCACTGATTGAAGGAATCTAGTCAAGAGAAGCCTAGATCTATCTGTAGAAGTATGGACAGCCAGCGGGATAAGATGGTATTCTAAGCCCATTGTTTCTGTGTAAACCAATGGAGTTGAGTGTGGAGCTTGTAAAATAATTGATGCCATAATCCCAAAGAGCCTAGTTGAGTTGACTAGAGCTCAAGGAGACATAGCCCAAGAGGTTTGGGTGAACTCCATATTATATTGTTGTTATGTGTGTTTGTTTATTTGCTGCTTTACTTACTGTCACATGTATTTAAATATCAGCATAAGCAACAGAACTTAAAGCACTTAACAGTTAAAAACAAACACAAGCATACACCTATTTCAAGCACTTTTTAATTCCGCAATTGGTTAATCATAAGATCTGGGAAATATTTAAGCTTTGAAAGTGGGAGAGGTTCTTGTAAGCTTGACAAGAAGCCTTTAGTGCCCCATTTTCAGATCACTCTAACATTCCGAAGGTCCATGTCACCTTGCCTGAGTCGGCTAAGAAGAACAGATCTTTGCACATGAATCACCCTTGTGCTTTGTGTGATAACTATGGTCATTATTCCCATCGCTGTCGACGTCTCAGATATTTTCGTGATATAGTTCAAGTGCTTCGCGAGTTAGATGTCACTCGTAGTGATTCCACTTCCCCTCTACTTGAGGGTTTTGGTCTCACTATTATGCTAGAACATAAGGTTTCCCAACCCACAATTATCATTCCCCCTCCTGATGTCAAGATTACGCATAGTTCCACCCCTATTCTCTACCTTTTTTCATCAATTGGATCGATCTATTGGGACTCTCTTGATGTTTCCTATTGTGATTCTGTGAAACCTTCCTCGACGAACTTCAGTCTCAACATTGGTAGATGTTACATCTGCTAGTCATATGTATCCCTGTCCTCCCATCTTTCATTCTGACGAGGACATCATGGAAGCGATGACCACCCTTGATTATCCTTGGGATGATATGCACCATCATGCGTACTTTCTTCTGCCGCAACCCATAATCAATATGTTGTGGAGCCCAAAGACTTCATCCATGGTGAGGTCGATTCGTTCAATCACCACTTACTTCGAACCCACGAATTCGAAACACGTATGCCTTGTGGCCAATACATTCCCACACAATGTTTGGGTAAGGGGGTAACCATTTTGAAGATTCGAGGAGAAGCAATTCTCCCCAACCCTCTTATTGCATATGATAGTGTCGAATCTTGTACCACTATTCTTCCCCATATTGAAGAACTGATAGAGTCCCATATTACTCCAGATCACCATGGGGATAATCCATTTAATCATCTCTCCTTTTTACCTCACCAACCCAGTCCCTTAGACATTGTTGTTGATCAACCTCAGTGTTGTATAAGTGAGCATTAGTTCATCATATTCAAGTCAACTCTTTGGTATGGTGACACCATGTATGCGACCCATAAATTCAGTCTATTTGATTCATATACATAGTGCCAAATGAGACTCGTTGTCCACTATTTCCTTTCTCTTACTACATCCTTTATCTGTTATTCCCACTAGAAGACATCCATAAAATAAACAAATGGAAAACCAAATCATCAAAATGTGTGTAGAGTCCACTATTCTAAATACACTTGGCATCTCCATAACATAAATTGAACATGGACATGGTTCATGGAACACGCACAACATTGAACTAAGGACAAAAAAAGACAAGTTAGGAATCCAAGAAGAGATATCAAAAGCAACCAAAGAAGGAATAAAGCATGAGAGTCAAGTAGATTCTAGTTATTAATCTGAAGAAGAAGCCAAGTTTGTCAGAAAGCTAAAGAAGGGAACTGGAAAGTCAAATGTAGGCTTCCATTCAAATGCTTTGGATGCGAACAAATAAGACATTATGCTTCTAAATGTCTTTACGCAAAAATGAATAATAGTGATGATGAAGTGAGATTCAAGTCTAACATTCAAAAGAAGAAACAAAATGTCAAAAGGAAGAACTTATTCTAAAAAGAAGAAAGTGATTATGAGAGCAATGAAAGTCTGGCTGGTGACAAAAGAGGTGAAATATTATTTTTCTTTGAAGCAAGAGAAATTGAAGCAGAAATAGATTATGAAGG
Source organism: Pinus tabuliformis (assembly GCA_031772625.1). NCBI lineage: Eukaryota > Viridiplantae > Streptophyta > Pinopsida > Pinales > Pinaceae > Pinus > Pinus tabuliformis. The sequence goes on along the minus strand of CM062804.1, from coordinate 1,206,609,365 downwards.
AGAACTAAGAAATGCATTGAAGCAAATAAAAAACCTTAGAAAGAGGGCGGGTCATCTAAAATAACAACTACAATACATAGATCAAGATGCAGATTTCGTTATCACTCTCAAGGTTGAGCTAGAACAAGCCAAAATGATAAAGGAGTTTTTGTCAAAACAATAGAACAAGAATGAAGAAAATTGTGAAATATTAGAAGAAGTTTTTCTTTTGAAAGAATAATTGGAACAACTCAAACACAACTTAAAGCTTCTCAAAGGGTTTGAGTCTCTAGAGCATATTCTCAACATTCAAAGATCTCCTCTCATCAAAACATGCCTTGGTTACCATGAAGGTTGCAACACATCGAAAGATAAATGTCTTTCAAAAACATTGAATGAATATTCAACATTCATTGGGTACAACCATATTTCATTTGAATATTCTAAGAAAGTGATGAATCAGCCCAAGCATGTCCATTTCAATATTTCTGAAAGATTCTTATAATGATGCCAAGAATCAGGGAGATATATCTAATTTTGTTGGTCGACGTTTCAAACCATTTAATGTGGTTCATACTTAGGAAAAAGTTCGGAACATCAACCAACAACATATGATGTGATTAATCTGAAAGACATTCTCAAAATCATCATGGATGACAAAAGTCTGAAATCAAATAAGATACATCTAGTCACATAAAAAAAGGAACCAAGATGAAAGTATGAATCTCCCCATGATAAAACATCTTCTCAATGGACCCACAAGCAACAATGAAACAAGAATCAGTAATCAACAAAGGGATGAATCTCTTCTAATATTTTACACCAAGACAACCTTACACCACTCGTATCAAAATAAGTTCTTTGGTCATTATTTTTCATGCACAAAATTTGGACACACAGCACGATATTGCAAAACCTTCAATTACATCAGATATAGCGGATATGATCAAGTCCACAGACTCAAATATGTAGATCAAATTAGAAGATAATATGGGTCATTTATGCTAATATTCAAGCCCAATGCAAAATGTTACATGTGCTATAATAAACGAAACATAGCACACAACTATAGGATCAAACTGCGATGGTACAAGGGAGATGGGCTCTTTATTATCTCAAGGATAAACACCAAGGAATGGAGAATTAAATAGGTAGAACCAAGGTTTGATATGAACCCTTAGATCTAATCGATTGATGATAGATTCTTGAAGAAGATAATTGTTTGATGCGGAACTTGAAGAAGCAAGATTATGTAGGTAGGATTATCATCTGTAAGAAATAAGTCATTGATAAAAGAAGTTCAAGAAAATATTGTTGGAAATAGAATGATAACATGTATGCACAAGGAGAGAAGGTTCACAATAAAATCACATAATTAAAGGAGCATTTGAAAAACACTTGATCTAGCAGCCATTGAAAGAAGAAATCGAGTAGTTCAAGGATAAATTTTGGGACACTTGCAGTGTATGAGAGAGATGATCATAACAGGAAGTATTTGTAAGGGAAGATTGACATAACGAGGTTCTTGTGACAAAAAGCATGGTCTTGGGGGGATATTCCATTTACAAAAGGATAAGGTCCACAACAAAGTTCAAAAATAGTTATGAAGCATTGGTAAGTAATGATTGATGTCAAAGGGGGAGAGAATGCAAACAATGACAAGTAGCAATAGAATGATTTTGGAAGGAAGATGAGAGAAAGGAGAGAAAGCATAATCAAGATGAAAGAATCTCAGAATCATGTTAGGGGAAGATTCTATTTACAATAGGATCAAGTCCACAAGAATGTTCAGGAATAGTTATGGAGCATTGGTATGCAACCATGTCGCTTTGCCATCAATTTTGAAAGCGGATAGAAAGCAACATTGGAAGAAGAAATTTAAGTCGTAGAAGGAATATAGAGACAAAGTAGGTATTAAATAAGAGAAAGCAAGATCAAGAAGGAAGATTCTTCACATCCATCTAGGGGAAATCCATAAAAACATGTGAGAAGGAGTTTAGTGCATGTCAAGGGGAGTTCAGGCGATTGCCATCAATGAGTACCAATATATAGTGGTGTTTCCATCCATGAAAATGGGGAGATTATTGCACAGAGTGTTGTCATTGATGACAACCAATGTCATTGATGTGAAAGCAGATGCCGAAGGAAATAACAATGCCATTCATGGATCAAAGGAAGTAGTATGGTAGTCATATCTCTTGCATGACCTCAATAAAATATTGTAAAAGTGGTTTCAATTTTACTGAGTTGTTTCAACCTTAGAGTGTTCTAATGAGTCTATGGATGATATGGTTGGATAGTCCTCTCTGAACCCTTTCCAATGGTATACCACACATGGAAATACTCTTCCTATATGAGAAGATATGATCGTTTGAAGTTGGTAGCTACTATGAGGACCAAAAAAATACCAAATTCATCTGAAAAACACCAAATTTGTTAAACATAGTCCATCTCTCAAGAAGATATATGAACTTGTGGTGAAATATACATTGGATTTCAAATAAACTTGTGCATTACGTAACTTGTGAGATGTCATGTAGCTTTTGCAAAATATGGCCATTGAAATTATAATGTATGATGGATGATATGTCAACATGCTCGAAGCTAAGCAATGGGTTTACCTTCCATGCTGGACCATACCTGTAGCAACATGTGGAAATGATGCATTTGAACCTTTGTTTAGTTTCCATGTGGACACCCTCAACATGGTCATCAATGATGTGGTTGTGAAAAATCACATGTGAAAAAATGGTGGCTATGACATGTGCCCTTTGGTGGTTAGCCCAAGATTGTGACATGGAAATGTAGGATGATGTGGTTATTCAGAATGACGTGGTATGAGGAGGATGATGTGGCATCCTCTCATGGTACCACATGGCATGTCAATATGGCTCTATCAATTGACCAATAAATGAAAATATGGGTGACACGTGGCCCACCTAGAATGCATCATGTGGCGGGCATGACTCGTAGTGGTGTCAACAAAGGGGTGACTAATATTCCTTAACTCCTGATCTTTTGGCTCGGTCACATTAGTTAGCTTGAACCCTTAAAAAGGGCTCCCATCTTGTATAAACAAGGGCATTGTTCAAGCCTTAAGTTAGGGAAGTGGAGCAACACAAACAATATGAAGGTGTGGTCTTTGTGGCTAATATGGTGCGTAATTGTGTGTGGTCATAGGGTCGAAACCCTGTATAGTTCTCTAGTTTTTCATGAAGTATGAGGCTCATTTGATTGGTTGTTTCATTCCGACCTTGTGGCAATACAAATGTTTTTGACATGGAGTATGAGGCTCATCTAATTGTTTTCAGTCTGACCATGTGGCAATATTGTTGACGTGTATTGGTTGTTTTGGTTTGACCCTATGGAAATACAAATTATTTTTATGTGGAGTATGAGGCTCATCTAATTGGTTTCAATATAGCCCTATGGCTGTTGGGTATGTGTTGTATTATTTTGTCATAGTGGGCAGGAGGGCGTTTGGCGGGGGGGGGGGGGGTTTCGCAAGGGGGAAATATCCCCCCCCTGCATGGGGTTCAGGTTAACACCCCAATTTTTTTTATTGGGCAGACCCACTCGTCGTCGGGTAGACCCACCCATAGTGGGGTGGATCTGTGTAGGGTTTTGCGCATTGTTTTTCACATGATAGTTTTTTCCCATGGTATTTTGTAGATCTGGTCAAGGGAACTATGGCTATGTTCTAATCCAAGGTTAATGGATTAGGGGTTTTATGAATGAGTCAACATGTACAGGGTTGAAACATTCTTTTGGTATTAGAGAAATTTTGGTTTCAAGAATTTATTTGTAAATAATTTTTGTACAGGGTTGAAACATTCTTTTGGTATTAGAGAAATTTTGGTTTCAAGGAGGTGCCTTTGTGTCTAAGGGATTTTTCTCTAGCCTCTGGTAGACCCCGTTACACTGGGTGATCTATGGGATTAATTCTTGCGGTGAAAGGAGATGGAAAATAGTGGGAAAATTAAGATCAAAAAATTCAATGGAAAAAGTTTTGAGTTGTGGAATATCAAGATGCAATATCTATTGGGGGATAAATATATGTGGATCATAGGGGATCTAGGTACTAAACCAACAGTAATGGTGAAAAAGGACTGGAATAAGTTGGATTGAAAGGCAAAGAGCACAATACAATTATGTGTCTCAAATTCAATATTAATAAATGTTTCAAGAGAAGCTACATGGAAATATTTGTGGGAGAAGATAGGGACTTTGTATCAATCTAATTCCTTGGTAAATAAATTGTTCTTACGGAAGAAGCTGCATAACTTGAGGATGAAGGATGGAGACTCAGTGATAAAGCATTTGAATGGCTTGAATATTGCAGAAAGTTAGTTATTATATATTGATATAAATTTCTTAGATAAATATAAGTGCATCGGTTTGTTCTGTTTGTTACCAGATTCATGGAATAGTCTAGTTGTTGCCATAAGTATCAATACAATTACCTTTAAATTTGATGAAATTGTCTCATTATTGTTTTCAAAGGAGATGACATGGAAAAACATGGAGAGCCAGAATGGAGATTCTTTGTCTGTAAGATGGTCCCAGAATAAAATAGAAATAATTCCTGAAGTGGGAGATCTAAATCTCAAGGAAAATATGTAAAGGTATGTTGAAAATGCAGAAAAGAAGGGAAATACAAGAAATGTTGTAGATATAAAACTCCTGATAAAAGAAAAGGATCTAATGATACTCCTTTTGCAGAGGTGAAAACCACATCATATGAAGGTGGTGATGTGTACTTGACTTCTTCAAGTACACACGTAGATGATGATGCATTATTGTTTGAATAAGGTGTATCATTTCCTATGACTCCCCATAAGGAATGTTTATGCAAATATGATAAATATGATGGTGGTGATGTCTTCCTAGGTGATGAAAGGAAGACCAAAATCATATGACAAGGAAAATTCAAGTTGAAGCTGATAGGTGGAAAGATTATAACACTTCTTGCTGTTCTAGACATTCTTATGTTAGCTAGAAAACTAATTTTTGTAAGCAAGATGGATGATGCAAGTTTAAAGACAGTGTTTGAGAAAGATGCCTACAAGATGGTTCGAGGAGCACTGGTATTGATGAGGGGAGTTCGTATTGGAACTTTGTACAAACTTTTGGGAAGTATTATTATTTATGGGTGCAACAATTCTGTTGTTCCTGAAAGTGGGGGCAGAAAATCTTGTAGTCTTTGGTGGAAAGGTTTTTATGGCATCAAAGACTGGGACATGTTGGAGAGAAGGGCCTTCAGATACTACACGGTAATGGTATGGTGGAATTTATTTCTAATCACGCTCTAGATTTTGATTTTTGTGAACATTATGTATATAGGAAGAAAAATTGGGTGAGTTTTTCCGCTTATGCTAAGAGGGAAAAAAGAATATTAGAGCTTGTGCATAGTGATGTGTTTGGACCTGTGTCAGTTCCATCAGTAGGTAAACATGTGTACTATGTCTTGTTTATAGATGAATTCTCGATGAATACATGGATATATATCCTCAAGAAGAAATTTTAAGTCTTTGATAAGTTTTAGGAGATCAGTTCAGAAAACAAGAAAAACAAAGAGGTATAGTACATATGATTTTCATTCAAATTTTCATTTATATATTAATGATGATGATCCTAGAACTATGAGGGATGCAGTGGATTCAGAGGATGGAAAAATATAGAAAAAGGCCATGGTTAAAGAAATGCCAACCTTGGATCAAAATGAGGCTTGGAATCTTGTGGGGTTGTTGGTTGGAAGGAAATTTATTAGCAGCAAATGGGTGTTTAAGAAAAATATGAACATAGAAGGAAAAGTGGAGAAATACAAAGCTCGATTAGTAGTGGAAGGATATTCCTAAGTGTTGGGAATTGATTTTGGTGATAAATCTCCTGCTTTCAAGTTAACTTCTATTATATTAATTTTTTCTGCTATTGTTTCTTTTTATTTCGACGTAGAACAAATGGATTTGAAGACATCATTCCTACATGCGGCTCTGGAAGAAGAAATCTACATGAAGAAGCTAAAAGACTTTACAGTGAAGGGTGAGAATGAAGTGGTGTGCAGGTTAAAGAATTCTATGCATGGGTTAAAATAATCACCAAGGATGTGGTATCAAAACATGGATACATATATACAAGTACTTGGCTTCACAAGGATTAAAGTAGATTGTTGTATATATTGTAAATTAGTTGGTGTTCATGTTATTTATTTTGTCTTGTATGTGGGTGATATGTTGGTTATTGGAAATGATAGAGAAATTATCCAGGATGTGAAGACTCAATTTTCCTCTAAATTCGAAATGAAGGATCTTGGTGCTACAAACATCATTCTGGGCATGGAAATTAAATAAGATTGGGGAAAGAGGAATCTCTAGTTAAATCAAAGAAAATATGTTGAGACAATGTTCCAGAGGTTTAATATGTAGGATAGTAAATTAGTGAAGGTTCCTATTCTTGTAGGTGTAAAGTTATTTGCAAAACATTGTCCCAAAGAACAGGAAGAGGAACAAGACATCTGCCATGTTCCATATGCAAGTGAAGTTAGTAGCTGGATGTATAAAATGGTATGTACGAGACCAGACATTGCACATGTAGTGGGAGTATTGAGCAAATTTATGTCAATACCAGGAAGGAGAATTGCACTGTAGGAATGTGGGTTTTCAGGTATCTTCATGGCACTAGTGATTATGGTTTGTGCTACCAAGGAAGACTAGGATTAGATATAGTGTTGGGCATATGTGACTTTGTTGATGTATAATGGGATGGAGATCTAGATCAGAGAAGATCTACAAGTGGTATGTGTTTAACTTATTTGGAGGAGCAGTTAGTTGGATGAGAAAGAGACAATTTGTAAGGGAATTTTCAACTACATTGGCTGAATATAAGGCAACCACTCATGTAAGCAAGGAAACAATTTGTTTTCAAATATTGTGTTTAGGTATGGGGTTCGTACAAAGAGCTATAAGGATAGATTATGGCATCAAAAGTGCAATTTTCCTGGCAAAGAACCCCGCTTCTCATTTGAAGGCAAAGCATATTGATGTTCAATGTCACTTTGTGAGGGATGTAGTTAAAGACAAAAAGGTGTTGCTCGTAAAGGTGGACACTTTGAAGAATGTTGCAGATGCATTGACAAAATCTATGAGCACTGAGAAGTTTTCTTGATGTAGAGAAATAATGGGTGTTATGGCCTTGGACCAATGAATGTTACTCCTGTGACTCCCTATGTGCAAAGAAAACAAGTGGGAGAATTTTGGGTATGTATTATATTCTTTGCATGACTAGTCACAGACACTATTATATTGGCGTCATTTTCAATAGGGGGGTTTTGCACGTGGTTTTGTGCATGATGGTTTTTCCCATGGTAATTTGTAGATTCATTTAAGGGAACTATAATTATGTTCTAATCCAGGGTTAATGGACTGGGGGTTTTATGTGTTAGAAACCAAAACAATACTAAGAGGGGGGTGAATTAGTATTGTGAGAATTTTAAAAGTTTCTTTCACAAAGTAAAAAATACTAGAAACATCAACAATCTCCCTAACAACAATTCAAGTAAGAATCAACATAAGAAGCATATACTAAACACAAATTCTTCAATCCTTTCTTTAATTACTTTCACAAAGGCAAGATTCGACTTCGTTATAGCACCATTTACCACTCTTGGTAGATCTAATGCTCTAGTTATGGCCTAAGGCAACCCTTTCTTTCCAGACTTGGTCCAAATTCTAAAGGACAATGTTTTGTTTCCTATACGCTACTTTTCCCTATGTTAAAAGCATGTACACGCGGGTCAGTGTATACCCAACCCACGTGTATGTGTTAAAACACTTAAAAATAATAAATCTCCTTAAATTTGGGCAGAGTTTACGGGTTTTACCTGTTACTGACCTACTGCATCCTGTGGCCCAACTGTTTCCCAACTCAAAAAACTAATTTGAACAAGTATTAATAAACCTCCATGGGAAGGCCTAAGAATAGAAGAGATGAGAAATTGATATTATAGTTGATTGATCCCTGATCAAGTTTGAAGGAATCCCTGTGCCTCCTGCACTCCCCAAGCTTTAGGAAACTCTTGTTTCCTCTTTTGAGATATCCTTCACCCCTCTTGTGATATCCTTGTGTATGTTGATGGAGGGAGATTGTTGAGGCTAGGACAGGACAGATCTGGAGGACGGTTCCGCTTGGAGCTGGAGCAAGACTCAGGTTGTAGTTTTCCACCTTTCATTTAGCTTACATAAATAAATAAATGTTGTTATGTTCCTGATATTTATCGTGTTTATGCATTGATCCATGTTGTGATTTGTTTATAAATATTATATTAATGTGTAATCGTTCATTTTCTCATATGATCTAATGTTTATGTCATCAATATGCTTTCTGCTACTGTTGTTGTATATTCTTTGCTTGAATAATTTACAAGTTTCAAAGGCATCAGAAGAACCAGAGGGTTTGCACCGTGAGATATCTACCTAAACATAGGACCTCCGAGTAAGGACACTTCTTCCTAGTTCAGTAGTTAAAGCATTTAGATTGTTTTTTTGTGCATTTCTTACTGTTCTATGCCCTTAGCTCTTTTGGGGTTTTCACCCCAACACCCTAGGGTGTTCCCACCTGGAATATAATTGGTGTCTTTGCTGGGGAAAACATTCTTCTTTTTCCTAGTTTGGGTTGTTCGTTCTTGATTAGGGTTTGTTTTCTTGATTGCTTGTTTTTTACAGTGTCTTTGACTTATTAGCTTTCCATGCATCAAGCCTAATCTTCTAGATCAGGCCTTGATTTGTTGTTTTTCTTAGTTGATTCTTTTATATGCACTTTTCTTGGAGTACAATCGCATATGCATGCTAGTTTCCTCAAGCAGACTCACGTATACGTGAGTTTCCTGTGTTTGAAATGTGTGTGCATGCCTCTGTGTCTTTACACAGTTGCGTATACATAATTTTGGATTTTTTTTCAAAATATTTTTCTCAGTTAGGTCTGTTTCCTGGTGACTTCTGTTATTTTCTGGTCATCAACTGTCTGTAGAACTCAGTTCTCTTGCAAGTTCTCGATTTCGAATCTCCTTCTTAGTGAAAATCCTAGTTGGCCTAGGATTGCTTTTTGAGTAGGGTTTTGTTTTGGGTCTTGGGTTCAAGGCTTCTGTTTGAAGTTCTTAGATGTCTGGTTTTCCAGAACAAGAAATTGGTTTTGATTTCGTTTATAACCCATATTTCAAATTGCTTTTCTTGGCCTTCCCTTTTGGTTGACCTTGTGGTTTTTCATGCCTTTTTTAGTGTCTCTTTGGCAATCTTGAGATTTTTCTTGTTGACATTTTTTCGGTTTATTGAAGTCTTTTGCTACTGTTCAGATCAGTTTGTACAAGTTTGTAGTCCTTTCTCGTTTCAAGTTGAATTTATTAATGAGTTTTATAACTTGCAAATTTTAAGGACTCTTTGTGCTTGTTTCTTGATCTTTGAAATTTAGTAGTTCTTTTTATGACCTTGAAAATTTATTTATTTTTTTTAAAAGAAAATGACAAAAACATAGTTTTAGCCTTTCTTTTTCTTTCCAAGCTTTTGGTTTTTTTGGTTTCTTTTGTTTTTTTTTAGCAATTGTGATCTTTTTCAATTTGTTTTGCTTGGTTTTGAGGGAAATTTGTTTTTAAATTTTTCCCTCTTCATTGTCAAGTTGGCTTATTGACCTTATAAAGAAGAACTTTTCTTATCGTATGAGTATTCTTAGGATCTTGCATCATCATTTAAATTTGCATTAGGTTAGTTTGCATCATAAGCATTCTTAGTATTTTTTAGATTTTGAGTGTATGTGGAGTGTTTCTGAAAAATAAAAGAAAAAAATTTGCTTGTACAAGTTTATTCATAGAAGTCTATAGAAATCCCTTTTCATTGAAGAAAATAACTACATTTTCATGTAGCTAAGTTTCTGTTGATTTCTTTTGTGTCAAAACATCATAAGTTTCACTCTCATTTTACCCATGACTTAAAGAACAACCTCTCTAAAATCAAGCGATTTAATAAAAATAACTAGAACTTTTTAATTTTGTCATCAACAACACCAACAAGTTTAAGTTCTTTAGGGCCTTGGAATAGGTGAGTGGAGAGTTAACTCTCCAAGGCCACTCAAACTATCAAACATAGAAGTTGAATAATGAGTGAAATCTAGTGTCATTAGAAAGATCGGGAAAGCTCCGTGACTGGGAGTCAAGCATGAGGGAGAGTGAAGACAAGGAAGAGAGATACCCCCTCTCCTACTTGTTGGATCCCACCTTGAGATTGTTCGCTCGGCTTTGGATACGAACTGGTGCCCATAGTTTCCATTCCTAGGGATCACATAGGTGGCTGCGAAGGGGAATCTCGTGGCACCTGAGGCAAATGTTGCATCACATTCATTAGTAATTCTGGAGGGTACCCTTGGGAAGCTTGGGTGCCTGCACCGGAAAAGGCTATTTTGTCGAGGTCAACGTAACTGTTTATGTTACCTTCACTGGTAGGTTTGGGTTGTTATTATACCAAACTATCTTTGGAAGATCCTTTACTTCTCTTTCTTGTATTTTGGTGTTCGGTTCTCATCACCCATAGCGAAAATATTGGGAAGTTTCTTGATTAGTTGCATCTTTAGGGACTTTATAGTCAAGTGTTCATTGCTCTTTGTATTTAGTTGGCTTTAGGTGGATTTTCCTTGTCACTTTTGGACTTCAGATTCTGAGTGATTGACTTCCAACTCCACTAATCTTGAAATGATTTTTGATCTTTCTTTTGAAAGTTGTGGAGTTGCCTCCTTAAGGGAAAAGGTTTTGATTATGCATCTCTCTTCCTTGGAAATTCATTTGTACATTCCCACAAGGGAAGGATCTGCGAATAAGTTTGGTATGGACAATATTCATGTGGATACCAACCAAGGTACCCTTCCAAAAGGGGATCCTTTTTCTTTTCCTTTCTTTGGAAACGTTGGTAGCCCCTTGATGGCCACTTTGAATATTCTTGAATTGAATGTTGGACTACCAGTTTGGCTATGGTCCACTCCAAATATTCCTGATGTTTTTGAAGCTTCTCAGGTGAATGCTTTATTTCAAGGGCATCAAATGGGTGTTAATTTTTCATCTCCATTCAAAGAGAAATCTAAGATTCCTCTTTCTCCTCCTCTTGTAATAAGAGATATAAAAAGTGGAGAAAGAGGAAGATGAAGAAGAAGAATAGTTCTATCCATTCATCACCAACCTCTGCTAGTCATGTTGGAGATGAGCTTTCAACCGCTGCAAGTCATGCTGGGGGCATAAGTCTAGTCATTGCAAGTCATACTAGCAATGAATCATCATCAACCTCTGCTAGTCATGTTAGGGATGAACTTTCAACCGTTGCAACTCATGCTGGGGGCATAAGTCTAGTCACTGCAAGTCATACTAGCAATGGGTCACCTACCTCTGTGAGTCATATTTATGTTGACTCACCTACTTCTGTGAGTAGGGCTGGGGGCACAAGTCCTATCTCTCTTGGGAAAGAGTCACTAACCTCTGCGAGTCATGTTAGGGACTTTCCACCAACCACTACTAGTCATGTTGGCGGAATGGATGTTGATTAGAAACCTAAGCGTAGAAGTTTTAAACCTAAGTTCCCTTGTAAGATATGTAAGGGAGACCATCTTACTCATTTGTGCCCTGGTATTCCATAGGTACAAAGGATATGGTCCGAGTCTGAAGGTTCTTCTACTCCAGGATTTGTTATGGTTTCTCAACAGTCTCATCAACCATTGGTTGCTGAAGTGGTCAAGCCATTGCAATCTCTAGCTGATTCCACTACTCTTTTGGGGGGTGAAGTGCCTAACAACAAAGTCTGCTTCATTTCTAGTACAAAATCTTCCGGTTTAGGGGGCATTCTGGTTGCTCTGAATGTACCCCCTCCAAGTTCTAGGAATGTCTCCTTTGATTGGGATAACCTTCTCAAGCCTTGTTTTCCTTCAAATCCAACTTTCCAAATAAAGGTTAGAGTTAATTCCATAAACGTCTATCGATGTATGGTGGATGAAGGATCCTCTACAAGTATTATATCCTCCTTGACTTGGAAAGCTTTGGGTTCTCCAAAGTTGTTGACAGCTGATAGTCAGTTGTTAGCCTATGATAGAAGACCTGGTGAATCTATGGGTGTTCTTCCTCAATTGCCTATACTTTATGTGGGAAGACTGTTTGTTAGGGACTTTCCACCAACCACTACTAGTCATGTTGGTGGAATGGATGTTGATTAGAAACCTAAGCGTAGAAGTTTTAAACCTAAGTTCCCTTGTAAGATTTTTAAGGGTGACCATCTTACTCATTTGTGCCCTGGTATTCCATAGGTACAAAGGATATGGTCCGATTCTGAAGGTTATTCTACTCCAGGATTTCTTATGGTTTCTCAACAATCTCATCAACCATTGGTTGTTGAAGTGGTCAAGCCATTGCAATCTCTAGCCGATTCCACTACTCCTTTGGGGGGTGAAGTGCCTAACAACAGAGTCTGCTTCATTTCTAGATAAAGTCTTCCGGTTTAGGGGGCATTCCGGTTGCTCCAAATGTACCCCCTCCAAGTTCTAGGAATGTATCCTTTGATTGGGATAACCTTCTCGAGCCTCGTTTTCCTTCAAATGAAACTTTCCAAATAAAGGTTAGAGTTAATTCCATAAACGTCTATCGATGTATGGTGGATGAAGGATCCTCTGCAAGTATTATATCCTCCTTGACTTGGAAAGCTTTGGGTTCTCCAAAGTTGTTGACAACTGATAGTCAGTTGTTAGCCTATGATAGAAGACCTGGTGAATCTATGGGTGTTCTTCCTCAATTGCCTATTACTTTAGGTGGGAAGACTGTTTTTATCGATATGATGGTGGTTGATCACCCTTTAGACTTTAATATGCTACTTGGGTGTGATTTTGTCTATGCTATGAATGCTTTTGTGTCTTCAATCTTTCGAGCGCTGTGTTTTCCCCATAACAGAAATATTGTCACTATTGATCAGCTTGCATCTAATAATCACCACCCTAATTCGAATTTACTACAAAATACCCCTTGGTTTGTTCCAAGTGTTCACGTAGAATCTACCTCGCCATGGGTGAACTATGTGGCATTAAATCCTCAATGTTCAATTGCTTCTAAGAAGGATCCTTTGAACTATTATTTTCCTTCTTGGGACTTGGTCCCGACAGTTGACCGAGTGGTTTCTCCTATGGGGACTTGGGACCCCTTAATTCCCTCTTTTGATCCTTAGAGTTCTCATGATTTCTTAGAGTTTGATTTGCCTTCACAGGAGGAAATTTTTTAAACTCTGAGTTTTGACTACCAAAGGAGTCCTTGGCTTGAGCCCTACAAGGGGTTTGTCCAAAAGAACTATTATGCATAAGCTGCAACGCTGCGTGGTTCCCTGTACCATATTGTACATATAAGGTATGCATTTTCAAGTTTTGTATTCTGTAACACAATCTTTTATCTGAAGTTTATATATGTATTAACTCTTGGCTAATGTTCCTAATTATGTCTACAGAACTTGGAAGATTTCTCCTTTGGAAATTTTTTATAGTTGATCCATTTTGATAGGTATTGGTTCTCAAAACTGGCATATAAGTTAGGTTTTTCACGTGCATTGTGCATTTATCAGTTTTCTTTTCCATTTTGCCCTTAGGATCGACCCCACCAGCGTATTATGCAAAACCTTCTTATTGCTTAGGAGTGTCATGACTTGTGTGGTAGAGCCTACCTTATCATGGGTGCCCTAGATAGTACCTTGTTGTCACTTGGAACCCATGCTGAACTTTTGTTCTTAGGCTTGATAGTCCTCTTTAGTCCCACCATGAATTTTTGATGAAGCCTCATTCTCTTACTTCTTCACTATTTTTCTGGCTTTATACCCTAGAGGCTCCTTTGTGTTGAGTTGTACTATTGCATTGCATGTTGACTATTTGCACCTTTTGGCCTTGAGCCGGCTTCACTTGGACTCGTGTTTAAGCCACTTTTTGACCATTTCCTTTGCAAAATCAACCTTTCAATCACTTAACCTCTGCAACTTGTCACACCCTTTTATCCGTGGAAAGAACATTTCTTTGAGTGTCATTAACCAGTTTCGTCACCTTACATTGAGCATAGGAATGTTCCCCTCCCAGGAACTACAACATCTTCTTTTTGGACACTCGTTCTTTCCACTGTACTATAGCATTATTTTATTCTTTTTCAAGCTTCATAAACATGAAAAAGAAAACAAAATTATATATCCCAAAAAGAGCGGGAACGGGACATTATTTCCATAATTAATGGAATCTAGAGTCAGTGGTGTCACCCTTGAACAAAGCACTCAAAAAATAAAGTTTTTCCTCAATTGGGATGGGCTTTAGTTTGACTTAGGAGAGCCTTAACCTTGTTATTGAGTCAATACTCCTCCAATTGGTTATCTCTTCCAATCATATGGAGAGTTTTCTTATGCCTCCTGCATGACAAACTTATAAAAAGTTATCATATGATGCCATGTAGTCACAGTTGAGTCGTTCTTTTGTTCAAGGGAAGTAAACCCGAGTCAGACTCTTTTGCGATGTCTCTTGACCTATTTTTCAGTCGGCCATTCCTAGTTGTCAAAGTCATGTTTGTTATCACATCAGCGATTTGGTCCTTTTCTCGTGCTCATTTGAGAAGGTCTCGATTGACTTCTTGTTGGTGGGTCTTGCTCTTATCAATTACGACAAATTGCTCTGAGAGTGGATCTAGAGCTGCACCCTAGCCTATTTTCATTATTGATAGGTCACATTGTGCTTAGCATCGATCAGTAACATGGGTCTTTGACTGAGTGTTTTCCCTTGTCTTCGACATCAACTTTCATTATGACACATTGGGATTCATGCAGTGCCTTGGTTTCCATTTGACCCTATTGGTGGACTCCTCACCTCTGCGTCAACTTTCATTATTGGTTGGTTCAGAGGGTTTCTATCGTGCACTAGCTACATCTTGTGTACGCCAGAAACATGCTTTGGTTGGGTTACTACATCTTTATTCATGTGATTCCTTCCACATTATTGGCCTGCAGGTTACACTCGCGCTAGATTGATGAAGGATGCCTTAATGCCTTCCTTCTAGTAGATCTTTTCCCATTGACTTTAGCTCATTTCTCTGGGAACAAGATCTAGAGTCCATTTGATAGTACCTTAGGATTTGCATTCATCAGTGGCAGACTCTTTCGCTATCGACAGTGGGAAAACATCATTGTCCCCTGATTGATAGATTCTTCCAAGTGTTCGACTACAACTCATTTATTCGCACTTATTAGTTTGTACTAGGTACCTTGGCTCTCATCATCATTATCGGTGAGTAGTCTCGCATTTGTTAATGTTATACATCAATGACCGGTAATCAAATGATTTCCCATATGTTCGACTTTGGATCATCTATTCCCATTGTGTAGAAATGTACCTCGACGGTCGGTGAATACCTCGAGTTCGCATCAACATTTCTTGGTTCACTTGTCAGTTGCTCTTGTTTCTGCTAGTTGACACCATCCACCTTATATGTTACAATTCCTTACAACGACATCCTATATGTTGGCACTTGATTTGCAGTGTAGTACCATTTATTCCACTATTTGACTTGGTACTTTTTGGATCATCTTTATGACTTTAGTGATCAGCTTCATAATCCAACCTCATTGATCAGTTCTTTATATGTGATATTGAGACATCTACTTACTTGGATATGATCAGGATGGTCCATTATGTATTTTCAGTTCTTTTATACTTGTATTCATATTGGATCCACTTTTGTACTTGACATGCGAACATGCTTTACTATCTCTGAGCATGGGTATGCCCGCCTCAGACAACAATTTCTTTCTGAGCTCTTTCACTCGCTTGGCAGGTTGAATTCTGGTGAAATCCTCCTCGGTCTCGACATGATTCCTTCTATACACTTAATACATTTTGGTCATCATGTACCCCTTTTGACCTCATATATTGGGGGCATCTATTATATCTTGGTAGATATGATGCTCTAGTTATGGCCTAGCGCAACCTTTCCTTTCCAGACTTGGTCAGCATATACCCAACCCGTGTATGTGTTAAAACACTTAAAAATAGTAAATCTCCTTAAATTCATGTGGAGTTTACGGGTTTTACCTGTTACTCACCTACTACAGCTCGTGGCCCAACTGTTTCCCAACTAGAAAAACTAATTTGGACAAGTATAAATAAATCTCCATGGGAAGGCCTAAGAAGAAAAGAGATGAGATATTGATATTATAGTTGATTGATCCCTGATCGAGTCTGAATAAATCCATGTGCCTCCTGCACTCCCCAAGATTTAGGAAACTCTTGTTTCCTCTTTTGAGATATCCTTCACCCCTCTTGTGATATCTTTGTGTATGTTGATGGAAGAAGATTGTTGAGGCCGGGATAGGACGAATCCGAAGGACGCTTCCAATTGGAGCTGGAGGAAGACTCATGTTGTAGTTTTCCACGTTTCATTTACCTTACATCACTAAAGAAATGTTGTAATGTTCTTGATATTTATCGTGTTAATGCATTGATCCATGTTGTGATTTTTTTATAAATCTTATATTAATGCGTAATCGTTCATTTACTTATATGATATAATCTATATATCATGAATATGCTTTCTGTCCCTGCTGTATATGCTTTGCTTGAATAATTTACATGTTTCAAAGGCATCAGAAGAAGCAAAGGGTTTGAACCTTGTGATAACTACCCAAACGTAGGACCTCCAGGTAAGGACACTTCTTCCCAGTTTAGTAGTTAAAGCATTTAGATCTTTTGTCTATGCATTTCTTGTTGTTGTATGCCCTCCGCTCTGTTGGGGTTTTCAACCCAAGACCCTAGGGTGTTCACACCCACAACAAACTTGCTTTTACAAAGTTCTTTGGATTCAACTATAAGGAAGAAACTACCCCCTAGTTTATCAACTACTACTGAAAGGAGCTACTACGCCTGAGTTTATCAATCACCATTGAAGGGAGCTACTACCCTTCATTTAACAGTTGCTACTGAAAGAAGCTCCAACCCTTGATTGTTTACCAACCACTACTATAAGGAGCTACAACCCCTGATTTGCAAGCTATGACATTCTTGAACTCTTTGATTCATCTCTCATTCCATTTTTAAAATCAAATCATGAAGGTCACTCTCTTTCGTAAAACAAATAAATCTCCTCTTAATCACACACTCTAATCACCACAAAATCACCTTTATCAATCTCTGATCACTGATCAATTCACCACACACACCACCAGCAACAAAAACAACATCTACAAAAACAATAACCACTACAAAAATCTTCTTGCTATTTTGTTATGTTTATAAAGAACTAGACCTGATAATTTTAAATTTAGAGCTTTAGTTAAGTTCAACTCTTTATCTTGCATGAATTCATATTTTTCACTTATGTTCCACTTTTGTTAAGTCTTCCCAATGTTTTCAAGTTGTCTTCAATCTCTGTTATGTTGTCATGACATGAAAAACTGAATTAAACTGACAATTTGTTCAATTATGGAATTTTTATACGGTTTTGCTGAGACTTTATCTATTTTTCTAAACTTGGCAAATTTCTAGATTTGGCCAAATTGCCAAATATATCCAAAAGTCTATCTGTGCTCTGTCAAATAACTTCCAACTCATTCATGCATACTATCACCAACTTTAGTGAACTTCCAATTATGGTTGAATTTCCAAATATGGCACAAAATCACCAAAGTTTCCAACTCGTTCATAACAAAATGCTCACATCCTTGGTCACATGACACTAGGAACATAACCATGCCCTATTTCCCCAGCAAAACACAATGGAGCACCTTTGGATCCCGTCGTGGTGACTTGTACTGTTGGGATTGCGATGTGTACCCACGAGCCAATCAAAAAACCTGTTGAGATTATGTGTATTGCAACTTGATGCCAGCATGTTCTGACGCCTCATCACCTCAATGTTTAAACATGCAACTCGTTGAGAAATCGTCAAGGTGCCTGGACTTCCAGGGACTGGGGTGATGTGTCCCCAATACTAACTTGTTGCCACTGTGTTTTCCACACTTCCATGTGTCATTCACTGAGTGGTGCCAAGTGTCATACATTTTTAGCCCACTTGGCCACCCAAAAATGCCAAATCTATAAGCAACATGTTACATCCCTATTGATGCCACATGGCCTTTTGTGTATGGTTGTGATGGGGCTCAATCCTTTGGTTTTTCATTAATTTCTTCATTAAATTTTTAAATGTTGGGATGGGAATTTTGGCAGCAGCCAATGGAAACTTTGTTATCTCCCTAGCATTGTCTCGCCAAGAATAAAACATCGAGCTCTCGCTCATCTCCCCGAGGATGGACCGTTAGGATAATATGTAAATCGGGTCCCCTTGCTCGTCAACACTCGCCAATCACTAGTTCCACCTTTGCCACATCGTCCACCTCGTCATCCCACTGGTATTTTCTTCGTGACATTCACTTTGGGCTCATTTGGAAACTGTTGGGGAAAAGCCCATTAGGGTTATTTCCATCGGGATTACATGTCCCAAGTGGGAACCATGTTGTACCTTACTGAGCTTTAAAATGCATTGATCCCATGTTGCCAACTATGCCCCAACGTGGTTGACCTTGCTACTTGTATGCTAACCTAGCTATGGAGCCCATGACCTCGAAACACCAAAATTTTGACTTTTTGATCTAGGAATCCTATTTCGGGCTTCAATATACCGTTGGAAATCTATTTCTGAGCTTTATCCATTTATGCAGTTTCCAAGAGCTTTTGATTTGATCTTCTGTACTAAAAATGGCTCCAAAGCAATGATCTTTGACCAATTTGCTTGAAACCACTTGAGTTGTGCCACTATTTTGATATCAATGCAAATGTATTTTCAACATTATAAATTCTTTAGCATGCATATAATGTATTTTAACATTCAAAGGAATATAAGAAAACATTAATATGGATTTCTTGGTTTTGGGTTCTAGGAGAAAACTCTCTATGTATATTATTTGTTCTTTCCATTGTATATTTTTTGTTTTTTTTAAGAATTTTTTCAGGTAATTTATGTACAGGGTTAAAACCTTCAGTGGCAATACTATTGACATGGCTTTGTTTTAGTCTAACCCTATGGAAATATTGTTTATGTGGATCATTTTTAGTCTGACCCTGTGAAAAAACTGTTGACTTGGATTGGTTGGCCTTGTGGAAGTACAAATGTTTCGACATGGACTCATGTGATTGGTTCCCATTTGACCCTATGGTATTACAATACCATTGATAGGGCACCATTTGATTGATCCCAAAAGTTTTGCGTGGCAAGGACCTTGACATTTGCCTTAAAATGTTATGAATATCAATCCCACATGAAGAGTATTGTAGCACAATTGGTTGGTGTATGGTTTCATCCTTTCAAGGTTGAGGGTTCGAGCTTGTTGGTAGGTTGGATAACTTTTTATTTATTTATTTGATGATGGAGATACATTCTTTCAAATGCTTAAGCTTCCAAAAGTATACATTTTGTAGAATGTTTGTTGGACCTTGTCCATTCTATAGAATGCATGCCTGAAAGAAATGTTTTGTAGAACAATTAATGTTTTCTAATGATTTGGGGGTCAAATTGAGCGCAAACTATTTTTGTGAAAGGATTATTAGTTTAATTTATTTATAATTTGATAAAGGGAATATAGAAACAATCATTGAGATTAGGGAGGTCATGATTATTGGCAATATGAATTAGTTAACAAGATTTTGGTACATGAAGAAAAATCCATTAGATTTGGAGATGATTTGAATGTGGATCCAATATAAAATATTGTGAAAAACGGTCCACACTAGGTTGAAGTAGGTTGGTGCCACCGATGACGTTGATGCCTCAATTAGGTTGAAGCCTAAAACAATTCAAAGCTTGCATATTTTCAAGTTTGGTGTGTTAATTAGGCTTTTTCTAATTGTAAGTGATAGCTTGCACATTTTCGAGGTTGTTTCCTCAATTATGTTGTAGCCTATTGCAAGCAGGTTCTTGCACAATAGGTAGGTGCCTTCAAATTTATGTAAGCAAATTGAAGAAGAAGTTAAAAGAATTTCTGGTTTCTCCCACGAGGGCTTCCATGTAAAAGTTGGTGTTCTCATGTGTTGATGTGATGATGGTTTCTTGATGCACTATTTCTTTCATTGTTATGATGCACTTTATTTTTTTTATCAAATGCTACATAGGTAATTATTAATGAAATGTTTTGAAATGGTGAAATTTTCATTACATTGATTCATGCCCAATCCCCCCCCAGCTCTCAGAGAGATGTTTGGTCTAATAGTCTTTCCACTTGTCGTGGGAAGCCATTTCCTATGCTACTATGCCTTGACATATTAGTTTAATAGCTCCTTCCTCCCAGTAGCTCCATGGTGGATTTAGATTACCATTGTTGTGCAAGAGGCCCTCATTGGTTAGTTGAGCTGCCAACTTATTCCTGATCCTTTGACATGAGAGATAATGGGGTGAAAATTTCTGTTGCAAGTTGTCCCACTCTAGTGAGATTTATTTCCAATCTCCAATTGTTAGTGATTTTTTCAGCCTCAATTCTCATCTGAAGTTTTTTTGTAAATCCAATAATGAGAGCATA
This sequence comes from Pinus tabuliformis, assembly GCA_031772625.1. Classification (NCBI taxonomy): domain Eukaryota; kingdom Viridiplantae; phylum Streptophyta; class Pinopsida; order Pinales; family Pinaceae; genus Pinus; species Pinus tabuliformis. The sequence continues at coordinate 1,206,588,801 of CM062804.1, read as the reverse complement.
GTTTCTCTCTAGAAAAAACTTACTCCAACCTTTTTCTAGTGCTATTTTGAGACCTAGCTCAAGATCAAAGAGCTCAATAACATTATTATTATTGATGTCGAGATAACTTGCATTGATGTGAATAATTTTCCTCTGAGAGTTGCATAAAACTTCCCCAAGCTGCCCCACCTAGTATTTCCTTTTAAAGCACCATTAAAATTGAGTTTGATGAAATTTTCCGTAGGCAGAGACCAAACAAATGGGATAGTTGAATGAGTGACTCTGGGAGGAAAAGAGGTAATGATATTTAACTTATTTAAGAGGGCTTCTCTATGGGGACATTCACAATATTGAGAGGACCAGGTGGTAGTGAGGATTGATTCCCTAATGTTCTTCGGAGTGGCTAATTAGACTCCTTCGAATGGGAGAGGAGTTTTTAAAAATTCTTTGGTTTCTCTCCCTTTAGATTACCCAATGTATGAATGTTGGGGATAACTACTAGGCTATATTAACAACAAAATTTTGGAAAGGTGATTGTATCTAATCCAAAATGATTTTCTTAATGCATACTCTTGAGTGGTCCAACTATATAAAAATAATGGCTATTTTAAACCAGACATCAGCCATGAAATTACAAGAGTTGAAGAGATGCTCCCTCATTTTTGGGTGAATTATGTAGATATAACATATTGAGGGGACAATGAATCCTTTTTGCTGAAGCTTGTCCCAAGTAAGGGTTTTATTGTGTATCATGATCCAAAGGAAGAGAATTACCTTGGGCTATAAGTGTTTTTTTCAGAGTTTGCCCCAATTGGTGTCTTCCTTCTCAGTTGTAGGAAATGAGAGGATGTTATAGGCTTCTTTTAATGAGAAGGAGACTTTGGCCCCATGCCCCCATCAGAGGATATCATGTCTTTCTTGAATTTTGATTCTTCTAGTGATTAATTCTCTTTCTATATTTTGGTGAATTTCAATCTCCATAGATTCCATCCATTAAGTAGTTGCTTTCCATTTTCTCCACACATTCTCATCTATAGTATGGTCCTAGTAATGAGCTACCTTGGTTTTCCCCTGGACACTTAGGATATTATTGATGTTTTGTATGTTATTTAGTTGAGATAGTTTAAGCATCTGCTACCAGGAGTCTTGCTAGAAGAGAGCAGTTTGACCATCCCTGATTTCCTAGAAGTCGCGATCTTTAATTATATGTTAATTTTTCCAAGCTATATTCCATAAGTGTGTTCTTTTTATATTATATTTCTTCCTTAAGGTTTGAGAGAGATCAAGGGTGGGAATGTATTTTCTTTTCCAAGGTCTACTCCACTAAGTTGTTGGGTTGGTGGGGCATCTCCCACCACATCTTGGCACTTAATACTTGGCTGATAGTTTTTTGGTCTCTAAGTCCTAGGCCCCCATTTACCTTGGATAGGGAAAGCTTATCCCAATCTACACAAGCTAAATTACTTTGAATTGCTAAGTGAGTATTGAAAAAAAAGACTTGGGATTTAGAATGATTCATAATTGTACCAGAAGCTTTAGATAATTAGGAGAAGATATTTTTGAAGGTGAGGGATTTGGGAATAGTAGGTTTACCCATCACAAAGGTATCATCCACAAACTTTTGAATAGATGAGGGGGAAGCGTAGGGCTTAATTTTAGACATTTGATTATCCTACAGCTAAAAATTGAGTTTATGGCCTTGCCAAACCCCTCGGGCATCAAGAAAAAAAGATAAGGTGAGAGAGGGTACCCTTACCCTATACCATGACATGGATTCAAGAGGTGACTTATAGTTCCATTAACAAGGATAGAAAATAGAGAAGTGGAGATTAGCGAAAGCTCCTAGGTTATCCATTTTTTATCGAAAGAAAAGGAATTTAACATATAACAAATATATTTCCAACTAAGATGATCAAAAGCTTTGGACATGTCGATTTGAATGATCATACCCATTTTTTTGGATGTTTTGAGAGTATGAATTGTTTACTGCACCAGAAGAATGTTATTGAAGATTTTTCTTCCTTTAATGTAACTTGATTGTTCTTGAGGTATTAAAGTTAGGAGTATAGGCTTAATTCAATTGGTAATAAATTTTGAGATTATCTTGTATATAGTGTTGTAGAGAGAAATGGGCCTGTAATTTGAGGGGTTCTCCCATTTACCTTTTTTGGGAATAAATGCTAGAAATGTTGTGTTTAGGGAAGGAAAGATAGTTGATGATGTATGTGATTCTTCCACCAAAAGCCACACTTCTTCCACTACGATGTCCCAACTTTCTTGAAATAATTCTATTGTGAATCCATCTAGATCAGGTGACTTGTTTTTCAGCATTGCCATGTCTACTATCTCTACCTCTTCTTCAGATATTTGTTTAGTGAGACTGGAGTTTTAGTCTTGAGAGACCAATTGGGAATGTGTTGGGTAATCTTGGACTATATGACTCATTTCTATTTGGTTCTGATAAGATACCTTGATAGAAACTTATCAGTTCTTGCTCAATTTCTTGACGATTTTCTACTTTTTGTCCTAGGCATCCTTGAGCTTTGAAATCCTATTATGTTTACTATGTCATGTCATTGTTAAATGGAAAAGTTTAGTGTTTTTCTCTCCTTTGATCCATCGTATCCTAGATTTCTCTCTCCAAATATTTTCATCTTGTAAGGGCTTTTCCTTCAACTCTAATTGAATTATATCTTGTTTGTGGATTATCACATCTCTTCTCCCTTCTTCTATGATGGCTTGTTTTATATTCTGAGTTTCTTTTTCTATCATTTTAACCTTTTCTTGAATGTGACCAAATTTCTTCTTGTGTCATATTTTAAGTTATTGTTAAATGTACTTTGGCCTTTGTTGAAAGAAATGCATTCCGCTTCCACCTATTCCTTGTGGTTCTTCCCACCATTTTTAAATATTTGATTGGAAGTTGGGATGCCTAATCCAAAAAGATTCAAAACAGAAGGGTCTTACTTTTAGTGTTCCCTGCCAATTTAGTTGAAGTACTAGGGGCCAATGGTCAAATCCCGAGCTAGGAAGGATTTCCGCTTCCGAGTTCACACATGAGATATCAATGAACCTAATTATCATGAATCTATCTAGTATGTAGGTTACCACATTTTCCGCTCATATGTTGTTCCAGATATAAATCCCATTCTTGGTTTTTACGTCAATCATTTTAGTTTTCTCAGAGAAGGGTGTAAATTTTTTGGAGTCCTCATCTAGTCTTCTTATGCCTCCTCTCTTTTCACTTAGATATTTTTTGATGTTGAAATCTCCTCTCATTATCCAATATTCCTCTTTGATTATGCTGCTAAGAAAGTGCAAGGAATCTAAACAAGTTCCTTATTCTCCCCTTTCATTTGGAACATAAACATTGGCTACATAAGTGGATATTGTTGAGCCAATGAGATGGAGTTTGATGGCTATGGTTCTTGTTTTAGAAAAGGATCGATTTACCAGGATTGTGGAAGGGGTCTAGATGATTGCAATTCATCCTGCAATTTCTACTATGTCATTACCTACTTGTTTACTACTGGACCATACTTTTTGAAGATTTTTTCTAGGGATTTCAATTCAAATTTAGTTTCCTAAAGTATAGGAATACAAGGTTGTTCTATCATTTCGCCATTGAGGCATCTTATGTTCCATGATTTAGTCTTCATGAAAAGTTATTTGAGGAGGGGTGGAAGGTTTTTCTCATGAGAGAAACCCTAACTTACTTAACAAATAAGTCTCTCAATTCCTAAATCAGTGGTTTGTTACTTTTCCTCCCTCTTTTTTCTTCTCCCCCTGGCATTTGGTTCTCTTTCACATTATGAGATGGTGTATGAGTAGAGAAAGAGATGGGATTCAAAGGGTAAACTATGATCGAAAAATATCAATTATCTATGATAATACAAGTGCAATCAACATCTTAAAGAACTTTGTATGAATTTAAAGGAAAAAATTATCCCTATCAAATACGCCTTCCTATGAGAAGAGTTAGTTGATTACAATTCCAAGCTAGAAGACATTACTACTAAAGAACAGGTTGCAAACATCTTTACCAAACCCCTTCACAGAGTCACATTTCAATATCTAAGATAAAAGTTGGGCGTGATATCTCTCTCATCTCATTAGTAAAATGTAGCATAGGATTAGGGGGAGTGGTCTCTTTCTCTATAGAGGGAGAGAGTTACAAATGAGGAGAAACATAAGTTTAGGGGGAGAAATATTTTTCCTTTAATGTCAAAGGGGGAGAAGTTAAAGACAAAGTAGAAGTTGCAGACGGGGTGAGCTCCATAACATTTTGCAAAATTTTTGTTAAGTTTTCCATTAATTACCAAGGGTGAACTTGTAGCCCCAAATTTAGGAGAACTTTTTATATGTTGGCCCAGCCAAGGTTACATAGTTAGCCTAGTGAAAGGGAAGTGCATGTTAAATCAATCTAAGAAAAGCTTTGCACCAAATCTATATAAGTAATAGGATTCATGAACACATTCATTATGGATCAAGCGAAAGAACCAATGTAATCTTAGGAAAAGAGTTGGTGTGAGAAGTAGAGGTGTGAGGAATAGAAGAACAAAGAGGTTTGAAGCGAGAAAAGGTATGACACATGATTTGAGGCTCGAGGAGCAAGAAGAGAAAAAATGTTTGAGATATCAAAAGACATAAATTATATTTATATCATGGAAATCTCAGCAAAACATATTTTTCATGATGGTATCCATTAGTTAATAGATGTTTGTAGAAAAAAGGTTTTGTCGTTCACTAATAGTCCATCTAGTTGAACCTCGACATACCAAGATTTTCATAAAAGGTATGTTTTACATTTATTCCAATATCCCAATGTTTGGTAGCTCATACTCATAGCCCATGGTCATGGAGGTGCTTAAGTATAGCTCCTACATCTTAAGGCCCTCAACATATCACCATACCAAAACATTCATTGTAGCACATATTTTTCAATTCATCAGTATTTTGGCTTCTGATAAACCCCTAGTCATATCTCTTGATCAGATGGTGCTTAGTTGTAGCACTTGAGGGCTTAAGGTACTAGGCATATCACCATATTAGGCTTTTTGTTAAAACTTAGTTTCGTAGTTCTCTGGTTGTGGAGGTGCTTGGTTATAACACCTGAGGCTTAATGCTTAGGTCCTCAGCCTAGAAATCATATAAAATGCATATTGTTCCAATTCTCCAGTGAACTAATAATCCACCAAGTGTTTCATTATAATGTCTGGTCACTATATAATTCTTGGGGGCTTAAGATTTAAAGTAATTAGCAATATCGCGTGATAGGGCATGTTATGGAAACTCTAGTAGCCTAGTATTTCAGTAAGCATAAAGGCATAACATAGGTTTCTATATGGATTATATGTTTAGCATTGGGGCTCTCATATTTCGATGGACTCACATTATAACTATTATTAAACGGTTGAAGTTTAAGTGTTAATTTTAATAGTGAGTTGAAAGAAGCACCTATTCTGAAAGTGTAAATTGAAGGAAGTACATATTTTGAAAGTTGAGTTGAAGGAAATGTATATTTTGAAAATTTGGGTTGGAAGAAGTGACAATATGAAGGTGGAACATTGGTAAGCACAAGATATAGTGCTTGGTCACATCAACACATTTTTTGAATGTTTGGGTTGAAGGAAGCACCTCGTTAAAAATAATGGTGACTATATAGAGTTACATAACACAGTTCACATAAGCAGAGTGGACCATCGTAGAACATATTACAAAGTAGATGACTAAGGGGATTGGTGTTACGAGTAGGTTGGTGCCTACAAATTCTTGCAGCAAAGGGGATTAGCATCTCTAGTAGGTTGGTGCCTACAAATTCGTGAAGTTGAGGGGATTGGTATCTCAAGTAGGTTGTTTTCTATAAATTGTTATAATAGTAAGTTGGTGCCTATAAAGAACTATTATATAATGAAGTTTTGTTGTTTTCTCCTAAAAAGACGCTTATATCTTGTGTTTCGTGTATTGCTTATAAGATTGTTTTTTATAGTTATTTAATATTTAGATAAGTAAAATATATATATATATTGTTTCACTCCATATAAATATAAATGTAAATTTAACAAATTTATTTCCATTTACAAATAGCACATTAGAATTCGCTAATAAATGGAGATAAAAGCTTAGAAGTTTCCTTACACATTAACCCTGGCAATCAATTCTACAATATCCTTGTGTAACAAGATTACAACTCACTAATAAATGGAGATAAAATATGAGAAAATTTTCCTTACGCACTAACTGTGGCAATCAATTCTCTAATATCCTTGGGTAACGATCTTGTTAGAATCCTTCTTGACAGATTTATTTCTGAAATTCATATGACAGAAGAGATGTCATCATAGCCGATTCCTTTCCTCAAAGATTGCAACTTGGAATGCATCTGATATCATGTCATTGTTACTTTCAATGTGAACTGACCATGAATTGTTGAACCTCAAACCTACGCACTTTGAATAGAAATAGGGTCAGGGCATTACAATGACCTCTATAATTGACGATGTAATTCATTTCCCTACTACCATACCAAGCGTCAGCCATATTTGTTCGTCCCTCCCTTGCACATAGGGTGATATTCTCTTCCCAATGGATAGAAAATATAAGAGACTGTAGAGAGCGATTACACACAGCACAAATCTCCCTTGATATCTTTATTGATCATCATAGGTACAAATATATAAGACACAAATTATTGAGTTCGACACAACGATATCACCATTACAACTCACACATTAGAAACACCTACTTCTAGACTTACTCTTCGTAACTCCTAATGACAGCTACACATGACATGGAAGATTACTTCCAACACCCTCCCTTATTTCTTATGTGGATAATATTAAAAACACATATTACAACAATAAATAAATCTTTGTCTCGCTGGTTTCATTAGCATCCAGATCCACTCTAGAATCTCACAAAGACTGCTCTTTCACCACCACATCTTCGAGCTGTCACTTGTTAGTTTATAGGATGGAGGTCTGGATACTGAATGTGCTCAAGAGTTAATCAAACAACTTGACCTTCCACAAGAATTAATGTTTTGAACACCAGGGCTTCTAGTTTAAGAATCACCAACCTTTTTTATAACAAAAATTACTAATATGCAAAAATTGACTTTTCGGATACCTGAGCTTCCAATTGAAGAATCATCAACCCTTTTTATAATCAGAATAAAAGACTACCACAAACATACAAATAAACTCAGAGAAGGCATCCATTTCCATAATAGAAATTTTAATTTAGTGTTTTGGAGCCCTGCATAAATCTGAGCATGGAACATTTAGCAAAACTGATTTTTTTGCCTACTCGCCCAAAGGGCTGGAAACAATTGTTGTAGATGCCCACAAGCTTGAAATTGAGAATCATACCCTTCTCATTTGCTACTAACTTCCAAGCCTTGCCATACCAACACACGCTTAGAGGTTCTTCGAATGCTCAAATGACACACGTCAGATCTTGTCATTGACATCTACTCAAGCAAAGATTTGGATTTTCTCTAGCATAGATCCGTGAAGATCTATCCTTCAGGTAGTGCTTCTTTCCTTTACACAAGTCCTCTATCCCATATTTTCCAAGCTCTGCCACACATATTTTAGCGAGCTTGCAACAAGTAAAACGAGATCGATGACGGGATCTCGTCCCGGCAGAAGCAAAAAATGACTTCTTACTGCCACGTCTTGAACCGTCAATACGGCTCCTCGCTGTGATTGACTAGTCAATAAAATAAGTGCATTGAAAGGTTGTTAGAACATCCAGGGTTGAAATCACTTCACAGTTCGTGCTTCGTAACACGTGGGTACGTCGTACAAGCTCGAGATCTCTGTGAACACCGCGCGACTGTTGGTGAAGAATCATCCTCATAGCATTATAAGTTCCTTGACTGACATGATCATGGATATGCTCGATACTTGGTCATAGAAGGGCTTATCCCAAATTCCTCTGGATCCGCCATCAAATCCCCTTCACGCATCCTTGCAACTCAGAGAGAGAATGGTTTCGCTATTTTTGGTGCATCAGCATCCACACTTAAAACAAGACGAGTCGACAATCATCTTTGTTTAATTATCTAGAGTCTAAATGAGTTTTTTCCACCCCTCGTATCGGTTTCCGATGGAAAATTATAGTTAGACCCAAAGCCTATGAAATTATGATCTGGCAAGCACTGGGTAGAAAACTTGTGTCAGTAGGCTCATGCGTGCACAAGCACTGTGCACGATTTGGCATGTTCTCTTATCTGGTGGGATTCTTTTGTGTCGGCCATGAAATTTGGCGAAAGTATCCTGAATCAGGACTACGCCAAAACTGTCTGCTTGAGCTGCAATTAATTTATAGTTCCATAGAGAGAAATTTGTGAATGATTGGATCTGTGGAACTCCTTATGCAGATGTTTTCGTGCCAAGAAATCAACTTGTAGGAAACTATATTCATTTGAAAGCAGACCGTGAATAATACTCTTGGACAACAATTTTACAGTTCCTTCTCACAATTTTTCTTGGACTCCAGATTTACACACAAATAATTGTACACACAAACACCAAAATCAAACATTAAACTAATCTATTTACATTGAATGAATAAATTTCAAACATTAAACTAAGGCTCTCTCACATTTTCCTGGCTGTCCCTTGAGGAAGTCAAGCCTGGCTCTGAAACCATGATAGAAAATATAAAAGAGATCCTAGAGCAATCATACACAACACAAATATTTCTTGATATTTTTATTGATTATCACAAATACAGATATATAAGACACAAATTATTGATTTCGAACTAGATCAACATTACAACTCAAGTATTGAAAACAATAATTTCTAAACTAACTCCTAATAACAGCTATACATGACAGGGAAGCATTACTTCCAACAACAATATCATAACAGATATTTATTATCTTAATCATGTTACCGAGATTTAAACCTCAGACAAACGTAAAACATGTTCAAACCGAACCTCGACATTTAAAATGTTATCCAACGGTATTTCTAGTTTATATAGGAAACTAATACTAATTCTATGCATGAAGTTTGCCACCATCGTTGAGATAAGAATATTCTCATTCAAATGTGATTTTGTTAACCATTACAACATGGTCTAAGGACTTTATTGCTATAATTCATTTCAGTTTATGACTTACATTTGAACAGTTCAAATATTGTGGTAAAATGCTTATAGTTTACTATAATTGATAACAGGACAAGATACTTATTCCTTTTGACCAGAACCACGATCTGCTTAAGATAAGCTTGAATGATTCATATTGTCTGGCCTTAGTGAGAGTCTATGGACTGGACTAGGTATGGAGGTATAATGTCGTTTTGGGTGGTAAGAATTGAGTTTTGTATTTCAATCAACATCCATAGTCAACCGTCAAATTGACTTGAACATGAAGCCTTTTACTTTTTAATTCTGCTAACACAATGAAATATGATATTATCCATCCAAGCCAATGGCTAAATGAGTTCGAATAGCTTTTAAATGTATGGACGTATTGTGGTATTCATTAGATTATCCCGAGAAACCCTAATCAACTTAGATTTCAAAGTTACAGCAGACCTAGTATTGCCATGGTGGCGCACACTACGAAGTTGCCAATATATATGCCATGATTTTCACACCCTATTAATCAGATATTTTACATTGATGGCCAAATCTCATATCCATCATCTTAGTGGTGCAACTCCTGGAACACACCGCAATGCTCCTTGATATAACTGTCCGTAATGCATTTTTAGCTCGGAATTAGATCCATAATCTCCATGAATGGTAACGTTATCAATATCATGGTATTATAGATGGAAGATATCAATATTTTCCGCAAACGCCATGATGTTCATGGTTTCAATCATAGTTACCAAATTTGGTCGTACGTAGCTTATTCAATTCGGTTGAATTATCGATAAAAAAATAATTAGTTTTACCATATATAGGCACGGAAGGATAGGAAATTGATTTAAAAGGAGTTTCTCTATGCCCAAACCCTCAAAAACTATTATGGATTTCAGTTCATACTTCTCACAGTTTAGAGAGAGAGAGCAATCAGAAGGGCTAGCCAGAGAGATAGGTAACTTCATTCAGATGACAAGTAAATTTGTTAGATTGTGAAATATATTGGTGATTTTTTTTAGGTATACTGGCCTATTTTTTTCACAATTTGAAAAATATGAATTGAATCTGTTGGATTTTCACACCCACTTCATTGGGAATCGTTTAGGTGGACTAACAGTTACTTTGGGATCCACTTTGTCACCACTCAAAAGGTAATGATATTCGGTTGGAAGTTTACTAATGCCTTCAAGTTTTGGTGTAAAGGAAAACCAAACATGGTATTAGAGCCTTGGCCCAGGTTCGATTTTCCGATTTGGGTTTGAGAGGAACCACGGGTGAACAAGAGGGAGTGTTTGTCTCGCAAGCTAAACAGGTTCACAGGTCATTATACCTGAGTTGTTTTTTATTTTATTTTATTTCCTTAGTTATCAGTGGTTGGGACACGACACCAGATTCTGTTTCATTTTTCTGTTAAGATGTTTTTTTTTTTTTAAAGAAAAAAAAAACAAAATTCTATTTCTTTTAAATTAATCCTATAATTTAGACAAATAGGAAATTAACAGTTATTGATGGTAATTGCATGTAACTGTTGACAATTTTCAAAACTGTTGAACAAATCATATAAAAGCGAAAAGAACAAAACATTGTAAGGTTGATTTCCATCATAGCAGAAGAGCAATAGAGAATATACAAATAATTTTCGCAGTCATTTGAATTCCATTTGCAACTAGTTAAATTCTTTCCTGTTCCAAAAATGTATTGAGTGCATTTCCAAACAAAAGCAAGTATTGGCAATTGAAATGTTTTAGCAGACATTGAAGCAAACAAAGATAGCGAGACCGAGAGTGTGGAAGTGCTGTTGCAGTCATACGGAGAGGAAACCATCGAAGAACCAACAAGTCTCACAAACAACTACCTACAGTTCTGAGGAGTATCGAGTGTACAACAAAGCAAACAAGTAGAGGGTTTCACATTAAACATCACCAGAATTACCAGCACGAAGACAACATCAAAGACCAGGTACCACATGATTTAATACGCCAAAATTTTCATTGTAAATATAGTTTGAAAGATAAGTTACAGGAGTCCTTGAAAATTAATTTACAGACTAAGTTAAAACAGTTCGTATTACAAGTAGACCGAGAACCTAGGTTCGAAACCCCGAAAATACATTTACTTTGAAAACCCCAAGTTACAAGCAAACTAAGTGACCTACCCATATTCTACAAGACCAAAACATGGACTAAGTAACTGACAGAGAGGCCGAAGCCAGAGACCAAGACACAACAACATCAACAGGAGACAAGCATGAGAAGCATGGAAAGACCCTACCCGATCTAGCGACTTGCAAGCAGAGCTGAAGCCACAGTTGCTCGTTCGCCATTCACCTGCAACCACCGCATACAGAGAGTTGAGAGCGGAGATAAAACAAATCTCAGCGGAGCAAAGAAAGAAGGGTAAGGGTTTAGCACTTACCAGAAATAGGGCCGACACATTGCAGGAGGAGAGGCCTCAACAGGCCGCGGATTGAGCAGGGACCCTGCTCACAAGGAGCATCCACTGTCAGAACCAAAAGGAAAGGTGTAGCATACACTAAAACAATGAAAGAAAGCATACCTGGAATAACTGCGTGTCGAGGACAAGAACTAGGTCACCTCGTGGCCGCAACCTGGATGCACAAGTGACTAGAGACAAGTTAAATAGCAGAGCCATCGAACTAGTAAACAAGTGAAATACAAAGATAGTGATGCCAGATACATTCAAGGGGAAGTAACCCTTCACCGTGCCACAGAAACTTCGATTAGAGTCGCAGAACGCCAAGAGGTAAACCCAGAACCCTAAGGTAGACCAGCAAATAAACACAAATAGCCATTAACATTGACAGAACACTAGCAGGGCTCTGCTACTGAGCAAAGCCGTGGTCGAAGAAACCAAGTAGAGCACCACAGGAACAAAACCAACGAAACCCTCAAGTGGAGACCAGAGGGCAGACCCCCTCGGCGCAAATGGAAAGACAGTCGAAATGTCAGACCAAGTGAGAAGCTAGTGTTATAAGCGCAACGAAGGTGGTAGGATGGAGCCCGAGGTAGAGACAGGTGTCTCCCTCACAGCAAAACTGTAACAATACATTAACCACAGCGAAATATCCAAGCACCATCGAAAACCACAAAATCATTTTATTAATAATTCAAATTAATCAAATCTTGTATCCAGACAAAGGACGAGGGCTGGTCCCATCAATTTTGGTATCAGAGCAGGAGTTGACTGAAATGGAAGCTGGGAGAAGAGGTCGTGGCAGAGCTATTCGAAGAGTAGTAGATGAGGGGTTGAGAGAAGAGATTAGGATCCTGAATGCCCGTTTGGCAGCAGTAGAAGTAGGAAGGAGAAGGGATCCGGAGGTAGGAGATGACAGTGAGAAAGAGGCTGTAGTTACAACAGATGGGTCATATGAAGAAGGACCTGAGATTAAATTATTAAGGTCAGTTTTGTTAGCTAGCAGTAAGCCAAAACTTGAAATTCCGAACTATGATGGAAGTTTGTCCACAGAGGTGTTGTTGGACTGGATTAGTGAGTTGGATAAGTATTTGGAATGTGAGGAGGTCAACAAAGATAGGAGAGTTAAATTTGTTGCTACCAAGCTGAAAGGACATGCAGCCTTATGGTGGGATAGTGTCCAGGCAGAAAGGAGAAGATTGAACAAGTTACCAATTAAAAAGTGGACTAGAATGGTCACCAAGATGAAGGGCAGGTTTCTGCCCAAAGATTACCAGATTGCTCTACATCGACAGGTACAAAATTTGAAGCAGAGAGGAATGACGGTGAAAGAATATACTAAAGAATTCTATCAGGTGAACTTGAGAGCTGGATATACTAAAGACACCCTAGAGAAAACATCAAGTTTTGTTAATGGCCTAACGCTGGAAATATTGGACAAAATAAGTATTCTTTCTCCAAGGAACATAGAAGAAGCATATCAGAGTGCCTTAAAGGTAGAAGAGAAGCTCACAAGAAAGCAGAATGCTAGGAGGGGACGAGGAACAGGCAGAGGAAAAGGACAATCCTTTGGCAGAGGAAGGACTGCCAATAATAGTGAAGAGGGCAGCAGTTCTAAAACTTCAGGGACAACATAAAAGGAGGGAAGCACTAGAGGAGGAAGGCCATACCAGAGAGGCAGGGGAAATGGAAAAGGCAGAGGAGCTTCCTACCAGTGCTACAAGTACCACAAGTGGGGGCACAGATCCTTTGAATGTCCTGAAGGAGAACAGGGTGGTCAAAGAGGAGCATATGTTGCTCAGACAGAAGAAGTGGAGGCATCGCCTTAGGAGGTAGAAAATGCACCAGAGACAGGAGAGGCCTTAGTCTTGAATAAGGTATTGTTGAAACCAGCGAAGGAAACAGCTGAACAAACCCAAAGGAAGGCATTATTCCGGACTGTGTGCAAGTCACATGGCAAATGCTGCAAGTTGATTATAGACAATGGAAGCACTGATAATCTGGTTGCAACAGAGATGGTGGAAAAATTGGGTCTGAAATGACTGAAGCATCCAACCCCCTATAAGGTGTCGTGGTTACATAAGGGTCACCAACTGCTAGTTGATGAGCAGTGTGAGGTGGAATTCCATATTGGCAAATATAAGGAAAAAGTTATTTGTGACATCATGCCCATGGATGTGTGTCATATTCTGCTAGGAAGACCGTGGCAGTATGACCGGAAAGTTGTTCATGATGGGAAGACAAACTGTTACAAGTTTGTTAAGGATGGAATTAAGCATACGTTAGTGCCCATCAAGGAGGAGGAAACAACAAAAACTAGTGGAACAAAAGTGTTATTGGTGGGTGGAAAACAATTTTTAAAGCAGATTGAAGATGACGAAGTGAAATATGCTGTTGTGAGAAGACCAAGAATAGTGCTGTTGCAAACAGAAATTTCTGATTTACCTGCAGAAATCCGGGAAATGTTGCAGGAATTCAGCGACATTGTGGTGGACGACCTACCCGATAAATTGCCACCAAAGCAGAGTATCAGTCATCACATAGATTTCATCCCAGGAGCTAGTCTACCGAATAAAGCTGCTTACCGGATGAGCCCCAAAGATAATGAGGAGATTAGAAAATAGGTACAGGAGTTGCTGGATAAGGGATTGATTCGAGAGAGCTTGAGCCCATGTGCAGTTCTGACAGTGCTTGCTCCCAAGAAAGGAGGCGAATGGCGGATGTGCACGGATTCACGAGCAATAAACAAGATTATGATCAAGTACAGGTTTCCATTGCCACGAATGGACGATATGATGGACTGTTTGAGCGGGGCAGCATATTTTTTGAAGATAGATTTGAAGAGTGGATACCACCAGATTAGAATCCGGGAAGGGGATGAATGGAAAACAACTTTCAAGACTAATGAAGGGCTGTATGAATGGTTGGTGATGCCATTTGGGTTAAGTAATGCACCTAGTACTTTTATGCGCCTGATGAACGAAATGTTGAAGGAGTTCATTGGGAAATTTGTGATTGTGTATCTTGACGATATACTGATTTTCAGCAAAACCAGGGAGGAGCATTTTCGACATGTTCGATATGTTTTGGAGAAATTGCAGCAAAACAAGTTGCTGATAAATCTGAAGAAATGCACTTTCTTTTAGAAGGAGTTGGTCTATTTGGGTTTTGTGATTGCAGAGAATGAGCTGAAAATGGACCCAGAAAAAGTTGCAGCTATACTTAGCTGGCCATCCCCTAAGAGTCTGTTCGAAGTTCGAAGTTTTCATGGGTTGGCAAGTTTTTATCGTAAGTTTATAAGGGACTTTAGTGGAATCTGCGCACCTATGTTGGATACAATCAAGAAGGCAAGTCAACCTTTTCAGTGGACTGAAGCTGCGGAAAAGAGCTTCTAGGTGCTGAAAAAGAAGATCACTGAGAAGCCAATTTTGAGGCTACCTGACTTCAACAAACCTTTTCAAGTTCGTTGTGATGCAAGTGGTACATCCATTGGGGCTGTACTCAGCCAAGAAGACAAACCTGTTGCTTATTTCAGTGAAAAGTTGAATGAAAGCAGGTAGAAATACTCGTCTTATGACAAGGAGTTCTATGTTGTCATCCAAGCATTGAAGCATTAGAGACACTATTTGTTGGGTAATGAGTTTGTTTTGTTTTTTGATAATTCTGCCTTGCAGTACGTTATGCAGCAACACAAACTGAACCACAAGCATGCAAAGTGGGTTGAATACTTGCAGAGTTATACGTTTGTGTTGAAACATATTAGTGGATAGGCCAACAAGGTAGCAGATGCATTGAGCATAAGGGTTTTTCTCTTGCAGGAGAGCACGATACAAGTGCTGGGTTTTGAACACCTGAAAGACTTGTATCAGACGGATGCAGATTTTAAGGAGGCTTATGAAGCCTGCCAAAACCCTTTGATGAGGAATAATAGTCCATGGCTGGAATATAACCTATAGGAGAAGTTGCTACTTAAGGGAGGACAACTGTGTATTCCCGACTGTTCGATGAGGGAGAACATCTTCCGGGAGAAACACAGTGGAGGTCTTGCTGGACATTTCGCCATTTATAATACCTTAGAGAAGCTCAGTCACTTTTATTATTAGCCGAGGATGCGAAGGGATGTGCAACGATTTGTAATAAGGTGTAAAGTGTGTCAATTGGCAAAAGGACACAGTCAGAATACGGGACTCTACACACCACTGCTTATTCCAGGTAGACTGTGGGACTCAGTCAACTTGGATTTTATCTTGGGTTTGGTGTATAAATTCCATTACTGTGGGTTCTCCGGTCAAAAATTCAAAAAGCTCAAACCACAGATCTCTGAAATCCAATATCTTATCCCAGTACGGAGGGGATACTTGGAGTGAAATCCTTGCACTCGAAAGTGTTAGAGTAAGGATAAAAAGAAGAGCCTCAGATCTTCAGTTCTTCCATCTGGCTCTTCTTTTTATCATATTCGATCATCTTTCTCTTGCCCTGATGATGGATCCCATTTGGGATTCGTAACGTTGGTGTATAAATTCCATTACTGTGGGTTCTCCGGTCAAAAATTCAAAAAACACAGCATGGTCATGACTCTTTGATGGTGGTAGTGGACCGGTTCTAAAAAATGACGCATTTCATTCCTTGCAGGAAAACCAGTGATGCCACTCACGTAGCACATTGAGATGTGAAATTCACAGGACATTTTTGGTGCACCCTGTGGAAGAAGCTGGACACAGAACTGAATTTCAGCTCCACTTATCACCCACAGACAGACGGACAAACGAAGGTGGTGAACATAAGTCTAGAAAATCTACTAACGATTCTAGTGGAAGAAAATTCGCGTATGTGGGATTGTGTGCTTGCTCAAGCAGAATTCGCTTACAACGATTCACCAAACCAAAGCACAGGAAGCAGTCCTTTTTAGATTGTGTATGGAATGCAACCCCGAGGAGTGCATGAACTGCGAGATTTGGGACAGCGAGAAAAAGAAGTGCCGACGGGGAAGATTTTGCAAGAGCAATTAATGAACTACATGAGTAGGTGAAGATGAAATTACAGGACAACAATCAGAGGTACAATCAGAAAGCTGATTTGAAACAACATGAGGTACAAATTAATGTGGGGGATTAGGTCTTAGCACATCTGCACAAGGAACGATTTCCTAGGGACGAATACAATAAGCTGAAATTCAAAGAAATTGGACCTTGTAAGATTCTGCACAAGTTTTTTGCAAATGCCTATGAACTGCAATTACCTCCAGGTATAGGAATATTGCCCATTTTTAATGTGGCAGATTTATTCCCATACACTGCCAATTTGGAAGAGGACAGTTCGGCACAGCCAAAACGGGACACCCAGGAGGAGAGTAGTTCATGGATGAGACAAATACCTTCAGCTCAGCCGCTCAAAATCGAGGGAATCGTCGACACACAAGTGGCTAGGTGAACACAGAAGAAGGAGTACCTACAGTACCTCGTCAAGTGGAGGAACCACCCTATAGAGGATAGTTCGTGGCTTGATGCGGGGTAGATACAACGTGCAAGGTATTCTATCGAGGAGCTCATGGACCGGAGCCATGAATTTTTGTTACCATGGGAGCCTGATGCAGGAGCATCCAAACAGGGGTGAACAAGAGGGAGTGTTTGTCTCGCAAGATAAGCAAGTTCACAGGTTATTGTACCTGAGTTGTTTTTTATTTTATTTTATTTCCTTAGTTATCAGTAGTTGGGACACGACAGCAGATTCTGTTTCATTTTTCTATTAAGATGTTTTTTTTTTTTAAGAAAAAAACAAAGCAAAAACTCTGTTTCTTTTAAATTAATCCTAGAATTTAGACAAATAGAAATTAACAGTTCCTGATGGTAACTGCATGTAACTGTTGACAATTTTCAACACTGTTCAACAAATCATATAAAAGCGAAAAGAACAAAACATTGTAAGGTTGATTTCCATCATAGCAGAAGAGCAATAGAGAATACACAAATAATTTTCGCAGTCATCTGAATTCCATTTGCAACTAGTTAAATTCTTTCCTGTTCCAAAAATGTATTAAGTGCATTTCCAAACAAAAGCAAGTATTGACAATTGAAATCTTTTAGCAAACATTGAAGCAAACAAAGACAGCGAGACCGAGAGCATGGAAGGGCAGTTGCAATCATACATAGAGGAAACCATCGAAGAACCAACAAGTCTCACAAACAACTACCAACAGTTCTGAGGAGTATCGAGTGTACAATATAGCAAACAAGCAGAGGGTTTCACATTAAACATCACCATAATTACCAGCATGAAGACAACATCAAAGGCCAGGTACCACATGATTTAATACGCCAAACTTTTCATTGTAAATATAGTTTGAAAGATAAGTTACAGGAGTCCTTGAAAATTAATTTACAGACTAAGTTAAAATAGTTCACATTACAAGTAGACCGAGAACCTCGGTTTTAAACCCCGAAAATACATTTACTTTGAAAACCCCAAGTTACAAGCAAGCTAAGCGGCCTGCCCATATTCTACAAGACTGACACATGGACTAAGTAACTGACAAAGAGGCCAAAGCCAGAGACCAAGACATAGCAGCATCAACAGGAGACGAGCACGAGAAGCATGGAAAGACCCTACCCAGTCTAGCGACTTGCAAGAAGAGCCGAAACCACAGTTGCTTGTTCGCCATTCACCTGCAACCACCGCATACAGAGAGTTAAGAGTGGAGATAAAACAAATCTCAACCAAGCAAAAAAAGTAGGGTAAGGGTTTAGCACTTACCAGAAAAAGGGCCGATGCATTGCAGGAGGAGAGGCCTCAACAGGCCGCGAACCGACCAGGGACCCTGCTCACAAGGAGCATCCACTATCAGAACCAGAAGGAAAGGTGTAGCATACACTAAAACAATGAAACAAAGCATACCTGGAATAACTATGTGCTGAGGACGAGAACTGGGTCACCTCGTGGCTGCAACCTGGATGCACAAGTGACCAGAGACAAGTTAAATAGCATAGCCATCGAACCAGTAAACAAGTGAAATACAAAGACAATGATGCCAGATACATTCAAGGTGAATTAACCCTTCACCGTGCCACAGAAACTTTCATACAGAGTCGCAAAACACCAAGAGACAAGCCCAGAACCCTTAGGCAGACTTGCAAATAAACACAAGTAGCCATTAACATTGACAGAACACTAGCAAGGCTCTGCTATTGAGCAAAGCTGTGGTCGAAGAAAGCAAGTAGAGAGCGACAGGAACAGAACCAACGAAACCCTCAAGTGGAGACCAGAGGGTAGACCCCCTCGGCGCAAATGGAAAGACAGTCGAAATGACAGACCAAGTGAGAAGCTAGTGTTACAAGTGCAATGAAGGTGGGAGGACGGAGCCCGAGGTAGAGACAGGTGTCTCCCTCATAGCAGAACTGTAACAATACATTAACCACAGTGAAATATCCAAGCACCATCGAAAACCACAAAATCATTTTATTAATAATTCAAATTAATCAAATCTTGTATCCGGACAAAGGATGAGGGTTGGTCCCATCATCTGCCACTCTGAAATCCACCTTGGGTCAACTCAAAAGATAATGATAATAGGTTAGAAGTTTACTAAAGCCTACATGTTCTAGTGTAACTAAAAACCTAACAAAATTTCTTTATGTATCCTACTCTAATCCGAATTAGAATTCAAACTAAGTAACTATGATTTAAACCTACCCATAATTATCACTTCATGCATTCTGCATATTGCCACGTGATCTTGGCACTTGTAATCTGTCATACCATCTAGTATAAAGATAGTAATAAAATTGAAAAGTTTTGGCATTGACAAAACCATGACTTCAAGTGTATAACTCTCAATAAATGTGTCGAGCGAATGAGTTACACCGGATACATATATAGAAAATATGGTATCATGTAATCTCTTAAGGTTCTGCAATGTGATTATGTTGCCAATCCAAACTTATTTCACAATAAATTTCTATTTGGTTTCTTCATGGTGTATCAAGAAATGCTCAAATAATGAATTTGTATCATAGAAGTCTAATCTTCGAAATTCTTACTCATTATCAATTTTGAATACTTTATCAATTTTGAGTACTTTGCCTTCATCTTGATATCTTGTCACAATATGTAAATAAATCTATTCCATAGCTTAGAGCTTACATAACTATACTAGCACGCATCCATTGCTCACTCATATTGATTAGTTGAATCAAAATAACAAAGTAAAACATTCATCCACACTGAAGGATATAACTTGCAAACTCATGGAATCAAAAGTGGCGATGACCTAATTTCAAATATACTCAAATATGAAACTTGGAAATATTCCAATGTCATTATTAGTTCATTTTTTTAAATAAAAGCATATTGCTCCATAGGCTGTATGATTTGTACTTGAGTTACCCGATGGGTATGAGCCGTCCCTTATGATGTATGACTACAACCATAAATCATCTGAACCTTCCTTTTTTTTTGGGTGGGTGGGTTATTATCGAACTGAGAGGAAGGTCAATTTGTTTCCATATTAATTTTCTGCAATTATGTAAACTATTAATTTTCTACAAGGAAAAAAGTATCTTCCTCGTAAAACATTCATGAATTTTTATTTTTTTTTAATAAATGAAACAAGAATTTATAGAGAATCCATTTATTCTAAATATCAATTATCACAATTACGCTAGATACAACTACTTCATAAATTCCACAAAAAGGCATTACAACATATATGGAAAGAATTGGGAAGATTTAAACCCACATACTGAAAAACTAATTGTTCACCAAACCCCTTGACCTAAAATTCTTTAACTAATGCCAGATATTTTTCATGAATTTACAAAACTGCTCCACTAAATCTATATATCCTTCTAGTGGATTTATTGATTGAAGGTATAACAACATAATAGCCCTCAGGCATGCTTTTGCAAAAATGACTTTCGATCATACAAGGAAATTTTTTTAGAGGAGCCCCATATATACCTTTATCACAAGATGCTATGAAGATGATACGACTAGGTTCAACTACATCAATATTCATTAAACCATCTATTTTCTCTTTCATCCACATCATCCAAAACAAACAAAACTTTTAATCCTTTTAGTCTCTTTTGTAAAATAGTCCTACAAGTGTTGGTATTTCCAAAATCCCAATAATTCACCAACAATATACCACTACAAAGATATTAAATCGACTTTTTATTTGACGAACACATAAAAGGCCCTGTTGAGCTCAGAACATTTCAAGATGTATATGGCTTCACCAAAATTGACTTTCCCATTCCAACTATTTCGATAATTACTACCACTTTCGTTTACCTTTGTTCTGAATTTGATTACAGGGTTGGTCAAGTCCGATTGAGTGAGAAACAACACTCAAAGCATCCCATTTTATTTGTTTTATTACAATGTTTTCAATTTCCCTCGTAAACTTATCATCATCAATTTCCTTCATTTTGAACAAGTATACCTTTAATATCTGCTTGTTTTTTCTTCTAACCACTTTATGCCACAAATATCAAACATTCACACAATGGAGGACCATGATTTTTTTGAGTTGAAAACTAGAGAATATTTTGTAAGACAGATGAGATTGGAAATCAAATAAAATGTATATTAATCAATCTCAAACAATGATGTACAATGTGTACATATTAATACATAGAGGAAACAATTGAATTAGTTCCCAGGAGTTCTTAGACTCCAATAACTACCCAAACTAACCCAAGGTTAATCCCGAGGATTACTTCTAACATCCCCCCCTTAATCTAAAGTGATGTGCCAAATTCCAAAAATGAGAGCTCAAAATGTAGAAATGCATCTCAAACCAGAGCTGAATGTCTCTAAAGAAATGGTTTTTAAGGATGACCACAAACCGCAAACCAATATGGGAGAACTCAAAGTCTCAACCAACACCAACTCTCAAACTTTCATATCAGTTCTCATAACAACAAAAAATGTGGTTTTAAGCTGACCACAAACTCTGGAACTATCACAACTTTTCCTTAAACAATTCCAAACAAAGAAGTCCTCAATCAACTCAATCAACTCAACTTTGACTTAGGTTCGCTTGACATCTCAAACTCAAACCTGTAGCAAGTGCTCAGTCAACTCGATCAACTCAAATCCGACTCAGGCTCACTTGACATCTTGAACTCAAACTTGTAGCAGAGCGTGAACTATTCCCCCCTTGTTGGATATAAGGTGAGAAGTACTCTTCATCACTGCAACGCTGGTCATCATTCTCGAACATATCCTTTGGTATGCCCTGTAAATCTTCTTGGTTGTTTTCGCCCAATCCCAAGAAGCAATCCATCTAAAATTTACCTTCTCCCTTGTAGTAGTCTTAATTTTGGAACATCTATTTGTACGATGATTTCACTTTCCACAATGCTCACACGGGTGAAGATCAAAACACTGATCTTTCACATGTCCAACTCTGTTACACAGTTGACATGTATCAACTTGTTCTGGAACAATACCATCCACAAATCTAGCACTTTAGAATTGTATCGATTTAGCAAAATATGGAATGTTAAAAAATATATCCAGAATATCCTCATTGTAACCCAAACCAGTTCTATGTTTATTGTGTAATCTCTTCCCATGGTCTTATAAAAGTTTTGGTAATGACAAGATTCACATCTATATGCAAATGACTCTCGCATACACTTTCCTGAACACGACTTTTCACTACACCCAAATTTTCTTTTGAAATCTCTTCATTACATTGATCATTCTCTGACTTAGGATCAGGCTCAAACAAGCTATTGTTCTGAATAAGAATAGGGTCAAAATTCTTCTTTTGTAATTCATGCATTTCATCTCCCTGAAATTGGCACTCTAGCTCCAAGAATTCAATTTTGTTTTTTGCATTATGCAAACATGATTGGATGTCAGAGAGCGTGTCCTTGCTAACTTGGACACTATTATGAATAGTAGACAGTATTAAATTGTTCAATAACTGTATAAAATCATCGAGTTTGGTCAATTTCTCCAACGATCAACTTTGAAAAAAATGGGTGTCGACTACCACCGAAAATGCACCCTTTACAACATAATTAGACAAATAACAATGATAGATTTAATAAGAGATGAAGGGCAGGCCTTCAAGCACACAAAACCAGTGATACTATAAGGCAACGACACTACTTGCTTCCTCCTAAACCACTCCTCAAAGACTTTCACCAAAAATATGCCAGCGATTTACATTGTAAATTCAACAAAATTATTTTTTTTTTGTAAGCTAATGTAGGACCTTTGATTTTCTATTTAACCTGATTTAAAATAATACAAACGTTTGGTGGCCTCAACCCACCTGGAAGGGAAACCAGGTCTGTTGGCCACCTTAAGTCTTTATACGCCGACCAATAACAAAAAAGGCTAAGTCTACAAATCCATGCCAAATACACTTCACTGCCAAAATTGCTAATCTGGTTTCCTATCGACATAATCAACTTAAAACAGAACAAAAAGGAGAACTAGTTCTCAAAGGACTAACAAAGGAAACCATTTGCATAATCTGGAAGGTTTAGTCTACCATGGTCTCAGGCTTGATTTCTTCTTCTCGAGGCATTGTAACTATTTTCTTCAGTTGTTGTTGTATTTCTTCCAGCTTACTGTCCTGCACCAGCAAAGTAATTTGGAGGTTTTTCATCTCCCTCCTCAGATTTGGTATTCCTTGAGCCATTTCTGCCATCTCCACTGCTACCTGCTCCATTGCCTTTGCCAATAACCGCTTCACCACCCAGTATACATGAAGGGCCTGTTTGTATAAGGACATGCGTCCCCTTGTATTGCCCGGGTCAGGGATCAGGTTACCCGAGTCCTCCATCTCCGGTTCTGAATCATCCTGCATAGCATTGTTTTCCAGTAACTGAATAAGTCTACGGATGTCTGCATCGATTCCTTCATTATAGGCCTTCTCTGCCCCTTGCACCATATGCTTCATTGTTTTTCAACCCCTTCTCTGTCGAACTGGCGAAGGTGCTTTAGAATCTTGATTACCGGGTTGTTGTGCTCCCCCTCTGCCTCTGCATCCTCTTCCTCTTCCTGAGCGAAGCTGTCTGCTCCTGGTAGCTTCCTTACTCCCCTGCCCAATCTCGAATGAGACGTTCCCTGTGAATTCCTCTCTACCAGACTCCTTAACTTTCCTGCCTGGATCTATTCCTTCTCTTTGCTGCTCTTTCTCCATCGTTTTTGCCATCCCCACTCTTCCTTTCCTAGAAAGAAATTGGTCTTTATGCTCAGGGGGTCTCTCTTCCTCTCATGCCCTCTGATTTTCTGTCTCTAGCTGACCCTTCTCGGTGTCGACCTGTGTTCCATGCATGCCTTTATCCTATCTCATCTGCCTGCCCGTCTTATTCTCATCGACCTCAGCCCTTCTCATTCTCCCTGCCATTGCCTTCTGCCCCTTTCTGAAACAAGTAGCAGGGATTACCAGCCAGCTGCTTACCTCCTTCGTCGCGCTCCTTCACATCATACTGCCTTCAGCTCTGCCCTTACCTACTTTTATTGTTCTGTTGCCACCTACCCAACGTCCCATCATCTAATCGCCGTCGTTCCTTACTCCTTCTTCCTTCATTATTCTACCGTCTCTTTTCCTCAGGTTTCTACCGTGCCTGCATGCCTTCTCAACGTCCTGTGGGATGATTAAATTGAGAGGTGGGCTGTATTGCCACCTTCCCACCTCCATCATAATCCCACGCTTCACCCTTTTGTCCACCCCGATCGGGGGCCATCTGTAACCTTTATCTTGAAGTTGTAATCTCATGGTTGTCCTGGGTAATGATTAAGTTAAGGGGCTCCCATCGTGTCGCTTCCAAGTGAGTTGGCCATATGCTATCCACCCTCCCATCCTGCTCATTGCAACCCCAGTTAGCTAGAAAGTCCGCTGCTTTATTACCATCCCTTCTAACATGATTGATAATCCTGTAGTCAATACGTTTCATAATTTCTGCCAGGTCCTGAATTAGTCCGGCCATCCTCCAACTCTTTGCTACCTGTTCCCAATCCTTCCCATTATTCAATTTTCTGAGCATCTCTATTACTAGGTTTGAGTCTCCCTCGATTTCTAACTTTGTGTACCCATTTCGTATTGTTATTATGATGCCTTGATAGACTACCATTAGTTCAGCTTCGTTATTGCTCATTATACCTCCCCGATCAGCATAAACCCATCTGGTCCGTCCTTGACTATCTCTAAAAATACCTCTGAATCCTGCTGGCCCCGGGTTCCCCTTAGATGCCCCATCAAAATTTAGTTTGATGAAGTCTTCGTGAGGGCATTTGAACTTGGTTGGGCTTTGGTTGTGAATGCTCTGATTTTTTTGCTTTTGAGGATAAACCATGCCTTGTTCCAGATTTAGACTGGTTAAGATTCGACCTTCTTCTGGAGTTGTTTTCCAGTCTTCCTGTTCCCAGGCTTCCGCTAGGATAGTCTCCCTTATAAGTTTTTGGGTTCATTTCCATATCATCTCTGGAGGATTGATTTTGTCTTGAAATATTCTTTGATTTCTCTCTTTCCAGATTAGCCATATATTGAATCCCATTGCTAAACTCCAGGCTCTCCTTACCACAGGGCTAGAGAATTGACCTTTCCCCCATTGAAAAATGGTTTGTTTAATGTCCTGTGGATCCCAGTTTGTCTTTCCGAAGAGGTTTCTAATTTCTTCCCATTGTTGCTAAGCTACAGGGCACGAGTTTAGGAGATGTTCCTGCATTTCTTTGTCTTGTTTGCATAGACTACATCTGGGAGGTCCATGGAACCCTCTCCTCTGTATCTGATCCCAAGTCAAGATGTGACCTCTTCCTACCAACCAGGTGAACAAGGTAACCTTTGGCCACCACTTATTCTGCCATATTTGTTTCCACTCTAGTGTATGATCTTCTTGCTCCTGACAGGTTGTTAAATAATAGGCTTCCTTTACCGTAAAGGTTCCTTTTGTGGATCTACCCCATCGAAGTATATCCGGGCCTATTCTAATTTTAATTCTTCTTGAATCCATTTCCTTTACCAGCAAAGCTTTCTGTTCAGTATTAATATTACTGTCCCATTCTTCCGGTTTCTTCCATGCTCGCCAAGTTTCATCTTGCCTTTCTTCTTCCCAGTATTCACTAACATAATTTAACCCTTCCGCTTTAGCCTTCTGGTATGTGTTTTGCAGGTCTTGTATCTCTATCATTCTTTCTCTTTGCTGCCAGGCTTCCTCCCAAAATTTAGCTATATTTCCATTCCTTATTTCCCAGAATGCATGTTTACCTATGATATCTCTGTTTTGACTTGCCAGTTCCCAGATTGTGGAGCCTCTTGGAACCTCCTCCAGTCTAAGAATTCCTTCAGTAGTTGTGGGCATATTGTATTTTTGGGTCCATATTTTTTTCCATAAATCTTCTCCACCTTTCATCCATCTCCACCATAGCTTCGCTCCTAGAACTTGGTTCAAAATATACGGGTCTCTGAGACCTAGTCCCCATTCCTCTTTGGTTTTTGTTATGCCTTTCCATGATATTAGGGCCTATTTCTTTTGTTGCTTTGGTCCTCCCCATATGAATTTTCTGAATATATCTGTCATTTTTGTACACACTTCTTTAGGGACTACCATTGCCAAGAGAAGGTAGATGGGAATTGCTTGAAGCACTAGTCTTCTCGCTATATTCAGAGATCGGAAGGACTAGTTAGGTAGTCTGTTCTTGAGTTTCTCAATGGTATGTTGCCAGTTTGCTAGTCTCAGAGGATTTGAGGCTAAAAGATTTCCCAAGTATTTTGTAGGTAATTCTCCAGAGCGAAAACCCAGAATTCTGGTCAAGTGGGTTTTGACCCTTTCTGGTGTATTGAAGAGGAAAGTGTTGGATTTGTCCTTGTTAATTTCTGTGCCTGATGCTTCCATAAATAGGTCCAGGATCCATTTCACTCATTTAACTTCTCTCAAAGAAACAACACAGAAAAGCATAATGTCGTCAACGAACTGCTGATGTGTAATTGGTAAGTTGTTTCCCCATGGTCTCAGACCTTTGATTTTTCTCTCCCTCAATTCTTTTTTGAAGTATCTTCCCAATCCTTCAGCTGCTATGATGAACAAAAATGGGGATAAAGGGTCTCCTTGGCACAATCCTCTTGTGGCATTGAAAGTCAAGGTTGGTGATCCATTTAAGAGAATGGAAAAATTGGGGGTGGATATCATATTATATATCCAGTTCACCCATCTATTGCAAAAACCAAATGCCATTAATATTGTTTTGAGGTAATTCCAGTTTAGACGGTCATATGCTTTTGAGAGATCCAGCTTTATCATCATTCCCGTTTCCTTTTTTTGTTTCAGAGAATGAATCACTTCCTGAGAGACCACCAATCCGTCTAGAATTTGTCTCCCCTCCACAAACCCAGTTTGTTCCGGGGAGATTATGCTAGAAAGAATTGGTTTCAGTCTCTTGGCCATTAAAGTTGCAATAATCTTATATATTACATTACAAAGAGCAATAGGACGGAAGCCTTGGGCTGTTTCCGAGTGAGCAGATTTTGGAATAAGAGATAAAAGAGTTGAGTTTAGACCAGGCCATACCTTCTGGTGTCTGCGTGATTCCTCGACCACCTCCAGGATGTCTTGCCCTAAGAAATGCCAGCCTGCTTGGTAAAATTCCACTGTAAATCCATCTGGTCCTGGGGCTTTGTTTCTTTTCAATCCTTTCACTATTTCCTCCACTTCTTCCAGAGTTGTTGCCCGCATCAGCGCTAAATTCTGGTCCCTAGTGATCATTTTTGGGATTTCGTTGCATATCCTGCCTATAGCTTCTTCTCTATTCACTTGGGGTTCAGTAAGGATATCTTTAAAGTACCCTACAAGAGCCTATTCCATTTCTTCATGTTGGGTTATACGTTGTCCTTCGTCGTTTTTGATGGAAAGAATTCTATTCCTTTGTTAGTGCCGGATCATGGCTTGGTGGAAGAACTTCGTGTTCTTTTCTCCTTCATGAAGCCAATTTATGCGAGACTTTTGCTTCCATAACATTTCTCCCTGTTTTCTTTGTTCCTCAATTTGGCTTATCACTATTCCTTCTTTTCTACTTCTTTCCTCACTCCTGCCTTCTGTTATAATTTCTTGTTGCAGTTCTCTCATTTTTTGTTCTAAACGTTGATGTTCTATGAATATATTTCCAAATTCATCTTTGTTCCACTTTTTTATTTTTTCCTTGAGTTTTTTTAGTTTTAGCTGGAAAGTCTGCATCTTACTTCACCCTCTTTGTTGGCTCTTGGTCCACCACTCCTCCACCTTTGGCATGAACTGTTTATTTCTAAGCCAGAACGCTTCAAACCTAAAAGGGCGCCTTTTGGGGCTTGCTTTAAGGTCTATTTCTAGCTTGATTGGCCAATGGTCTGAGCCCATTGCTGGAAGAATCATTGCTTCAATGTATATATCCCTATTCATAATTTGTTCCGATATTAAGAATCTATCCAGTCTCGATGCTATCTGATTTATGCCCCCTCTGCGATTATTCCATGTATGGATTCCATTTATTGTAGGGATATCAACCAATCTTTGTTCTGATATCATATCCCCAAAAGCTTCCATGTCTTGGTCTGTTCTCCTCAATCCTCCTCTTTTTTCTGCTATGGTCGTGATCATGTTAAAATCCCCACTTGCAATCCATGGCATCTCTGGGTCTAGTCTTCGAATTGTTTTCATATTTTGAAAGAGGTTTCTACGTTAATTTGATAAATGTGGATCATATACCCCTGCAGGGACTATCCATTCCAACGAACCTATCATTTTAAAGGTTCCTGAGAGGATTTGAGGGAAGCTTATCCAGTTTTCAAATTGAACTTCCTCAGGATTCCATAAAATTGCCAACCCTCCTGCACTGCCTGTCGCATCCTGACCCATTATCTCATATCGAGTATTGAACCTTCTCATTATCTCTTCCATTTTCTGAGTGCTAATTTTAGTTTCTTGAATTATCATTATACTTGGTTTATCCTTCTTTAGTCTATCTCTCAGATATCTCTGTTTTCCCCTGCTATTGAGACCTCTGATATTCCATCTTGTGATTATCATTTTAGTAATTTTGGTGGTTGTTGAAATACCTCTGAGAGAGGTATAACTCTTCCTGAATTCACCAACATCTCCCCCACCACTTGGATTGTTTCACTCATCGGACACCTACCTCTTTTCCTTCCTCCTTTGCCAATGCTACCCAATCTGATATTCTGAGTCCCTTACGCTTCTGGTTGTTCTAGTTGACTTGCTGCTTGTGCCCCTGCCTTCTCCTTGTATTTTTGGAACATCTCTTTATATAACTGCTTCTGCTCTTCTGGTATAAACCTTTCATCTAAAAGCCTCCATTCCTGTAACAATCTCCTCATTATACGCTCCTCCTCTCCTCCTTTGTCTTTTTGAGGATCTATCTCCATTTGAGTTTGGTCATTTATCTGGTCCGTGTTCTCCTCTACCCCTCCTTGTTCCATGTTTCCCTGGATTGTGTCCTGTTCTCCTATTTCTTTTAATAGTTCCATAGGTTCCTCATCGCTATCTTCCTTTTCTAACCCCATTTCCTCTTCCTGAAGGGCTTTAAACTTGTTTTGATTTTCCAATGGCACTGTTTTAATGGGTGGTTGCCTCAGGGGCGAACCTTTTATTGATTTTCTTCTGGTGGGCACTTCTTTAAATCCCTCTTCCTCCCCTTCAGTTGTCTCTGTTGTCTTCTTCTCCTCTTCTTTCTTTTCAGTTGATTCCTCTACCCTATTTAAAGGGCATTGTCTGTAGAGATGGCCGTATTCATGACATCTTCTACAGCGAAATGGGATGTGTTCGTAATCCACTGGTTGCTGCCAGACCTCATCGTGGTATTCTAGTTCAATAAATTCCGGAAGTGGCTCTGTTATATTCATATATACACATATCCTGGCGTAAGATGTGTATCTCCCTCTTTTGGTAGTCTCAGCTACTTTAACAAATGTCCCTATTGCATTACCTATTCCTTCCAGGATCTCCGAATCCCAAAACTCCATTGGTAGTCCGAAAAGTCTGATCCAAATAGGTGTTGCTAACATTTTCTCCTTGTCTGGGTTATAGCAGTCTTCCCAGTGTCGGATGAATAGACCAGCATTGTTCATGAAGTAGGGTCCTCCCTCAAAAATCCTTTCCTTATCCTCCAGATTAGAAAATATAACTGTAAAAAAACCCTTAGCACCCAGTTTTAGATCTATATGCCCCTTAGGTTTCCATCTCTGTTGTATCCATTTGGACAAATCCTTCTCAGACAGCCAAAACCCTACGAACTTACATATTAAAGCATGATCTCTCATATAACTTCTATACTCTTCGAGTTTGTTGTTTGGAATTACGAACCTGGGTCTTTTCGATGCCCTTGGAAGACATTTGCCACTTAATCCCGCCTGCCAACGGGCTCCCATTACCGGGGTCTCTCTGTTGTTTTTCTTTGAACCATTCTGCGCTCCTATTCTACTTGACTCCCCTGTTGTTATGTTCTTGTAGGAGGGGATCTCTCCCCTCCCCGCTTCTGCTCCCATTTCTCCTTCAGTGCCCTCTGTTTTCTGTCGCCTCTTCTTCACCCGTATCCGCAATTCTCTGTCTTGGACACTCACAAGAGGGACCGGCCCTGTTCTTTGCTTTCGATCTGCGCTCAGCAAAGCTGACTCAAACCCTACCTATCGTCGAAACCCTAGCTCTCTTGCATTCCTCCTCTCCCATCGAGGTTTTCTTCTCCCAACAAAACCCTACCTATCGTCGAAACCCTAGCTCTCTTGCATTCCTCCTCTCCCATCGAGGTTTTCTTCTCCCAACAAAATAAAATTTAAAATGCCCGCGGAAAACTTTTAAAGTGAAAATAATTCAAACATATCTTGTTGCCAATGTCACCATTTAAATTTAAAAAATTAGCCACATCTCAAAAGCACCTCCTTATTTAAACAACTTCCCAACAATGTGTCCATAAGGATTTGAACTTATAACCTTCTAATCTTCGATATACGAAATTAGTTATTTTGACCACAATGCCTTTTCATTCCTTGATTGCATATTTCCATAATCAATACTTAATATGTTAACTTCTCATATATTGTGGCATTCTGACTGGATTCAACTTATACATATGGACATAATAAAAAGTTTTATCACCTAAGCATCTGGAGCAATTAGCCATACACTCATTGGTCACAATCGTGGGAGCAATTCACTCGCCATACATTCACTGTTTCTTTATTTACCGTTTAATAACAATTAGTATCAATCCGTGCAGCAGCTCTTCCATGCAATGCGGCTTCAATCTATTCTATGCACTCAAGGAAGTGCGAGCTGTGAGAGCGAAATCAGGGCTTAGCTTTACACAATTTTTGTTTTTTTTAGTAGAAATTACAGCGCACTATCCAGCGCCTTCCTAAAATCCACTCAGCTAAAGAACTTGACCTTAATAATTAAATAAATAAACACGGGCTCACACAGACATTGTTGCTCCTTTGATCATAGGACGGTTCAAATGTTGTTTGGAACTGTTGTTTGGCATTGAATATCGCAACGTACAAGGTATTTCAATTCTTTGGTGATGCCCTCGTAGAAATATGTAGCATATTGATTTACAACGCAGGGGTTTTTTTCTTGTCTCATCGCTTTCAAGTGAAGTGAAAATAATATTTGTAATAGGACTTACACCTGCAGCAATTCATCCGAACTGCCTGCGTCGGTGAACCACATGTCATACCCAACGTCGCTATACTACTATAGACACTAGCTTGCATTGAATTGAATCCGAAAAATTGAATAAATATTAGAACCATGCCAAGAATTGCTTCTCGAAAGAGACGAGTGTCAAAACCTACTCACGTCTCAATTTCCCTTGATCATTCCAACCTTGCAATGGAGTAATTAGTCAGCGATTATGTACAACTTCTAATTTTACTTTTAGGATTCATATTTGTTGTTGAACAGACCTGAACATCTTATGCATCATATGAATAATTAAATTACTACACCACATTATGTATCAAATTCAAAATCAATCGGTTCCATGCATTTGAATCCAAGAGAACTTGGTCGGTACCCTTTACAAGAAGCACAACATAACACGCAGTATCCATAACAGAGCTCTTCGCAGGCGCAACACGATGGAATAGAATAATAATAATATATTGACCAACAAGATTAAAAATGGATCATCATAATCGCAGGACTTACTGAGGGTCGCATTGAAAAAAAAATTGGGAACCTTAATCAAGCTTCAATAATTCATCGGCTCATGAAATTAACAATCATTCAAAAATACAGCAAGAATTACTATGACAACCTTGCAGCACATTGATCAACTAACATAAGTTCGCAGTTGACAAATTCTTTGACTTGCATATTCCATACTCGATAGTTTCTCTCTCTCACTGCGGTTATTCTTAACAACTTTGGCACTACGGCTTCCTGTTTACAACACTTCAGACAGTGAGGCAACAATGGCAGTCCACCAAGAAGGAGGAGCGCTCAGCGAGGCCACAAACCTGTGGTTCAACTTACTCAACAGGGCAGATAAACTTCCTCCTCTAATACCACCAAAAATCAAAAGTATATTAATCAATCTCAAACAATGATGTACAATGTGTACATATTAATACATACAGGAAACAATTGAATTAGTTCCCAGGAATTCTTGGACTTCAATAACTACCCAAACTGACCCAAGGTTAATCTCGAAATTTAGCTATCTAACATATTTAATTTTGATACGTGCGCTTCAAATGTTCCATTGTTGAAAACTTTCCCTGATCACCGGTTGTAAGTTATTTCTAGTGGCTACTCGTTACATAATTATTTCATTTTCCCTCAACTACCTTATCATACAAGTGGCAATGATCAAGGTTACCATGGGGTTTTTAAAAAAGATTATCTCTATGTATTAATTGATGTTGATTGTGAATTTTCTGAATATTTTATTTTAGAATTAGATGGACATAAACAAAGTCAATTATTTTACCTCCTTCATGTCTATCAAGATTCTGAAATATCAAAAAAATGTGCAATCCACTTATTCCTGAAACCATCTTCAATATTGTCAATATAATAATATTTTTTTCCATTTTGTTTTCATAAAATAATAAATGTTTCAGATATCACAAAACCATACAGGATTAACTCATTTATTACTCGAGGGGAACTTGTAAACGACTTAATAAAGTAGCGATGGGCCTCTCCTTTCTTAGGGCGAACATGATCTTATTGAATAAAAGAGGGGTATGAACCCATTAGAATATTTTAATTTAATAAATCTTCTAGAATAAAAGAGGGGTATGAAACTATTAGAATATTTTAATTTTATTTTATTATTAGAAAAACAGATTTATATAAGGTAGGTTATGAATATTTTAAAATATGGTTTTCAAAATAGGGATTTAATTTTTATAGAATATTTTTAAATACAAAAATTAAAAGTGGAGATTGTATGGAGAGTAGTTATGTCTATTTCAATTAAATTCATTAATTTAAAAATATTTCATATGAACAAGTGTCATGTGAAATGAGTCATGGTTTTCAACACATGTAATATTAAGAAGACCAATGGTATTGCAATAAATCTTGTTTACAATTAAGAAACTTCATAATAAAGTGGGGTGAATCTCCATAGTTAAAATGTTTAAAATTTATGTATGTTCAACTTATATAAATTATTTTTATCATTAACAATAATCATGATTATTTTAAATAAAGTTATAATTTAGTTAATTCTTATGAACATTTTAATTTTAGCAACTTGAAATGTATGATGAAGTGTATGTTTTGATGCTTATTATGGATTGGCTCCTATAAGCATTTAAAAGTACTTTAATTTATATGGTTACGCTAATGTATAGTATATGCAATGTATCAAGTTAATATTTGAAAATATTTTATGGTAATGGGTGGTGAATGGTCATAATTAACACACCTGAATAAGTAATTGTATGGTATGATTAAGGAGGTGTTGAAAAGAAACTTGTGAATGAAAGGAGGCTTTAAGGTGATAAAATAAAAGTCTAAATGAAGGAAAAATGGAAAAAAAATTAAAAGGTCATTTTTACCTCCAACACCATTTAGAAGCGATATTGGATACTTAAGAGTGCTAGTTACACTAGCACATTATTAAGGAAGTATTGATCTAGTGGAACTATATGTAACTAGAGGATGAAACATGGGAACCAATAGTGTAGCTTCAACAATTTCCTCACCTTCAACTTTGAGGAAAACAATTATTTTGAAGGGTGAGGGCATGTTACAGTCCTACCCAAACTACCTTTACTTAGATACATTATTAATGTATGTGGCCCATGAAGTAGTTAGTTAATAGTAACTCACTGTGAAGAGGATACTCTTTGTTAATATATCCCAAATTAGTTAGTAGGCTCGAATTATAAGTGGGTCCATAGGTAGTTAATATTCTCTATGGACAGATATATATTGAATAGAAGCTTATGTAATTTTTTATTGGAAATTGTGATTGTACTTAGAGAATTTCTCTTGGAGGTTAACCCCTTGAGGAGAACAGTGAGCATAACACTCTATTTATATTATCAATGAGAATTTTCTTAGTGTTTATCTCTTATTTTTCTTGTGGTGTCAGGTTTGCATTATATTTCATGTGAATTGCACTACATTGTCCTATGAGTAATACCAAGATATTAGGGCATAAATTGGATATTATCACTAATGCACTATGCACATGTTCCAAAACCACCACACAACCCCTATTAAGCGATTTTTTTCTCTACAAGTGTCATATGGGTTCCTTTACAATGTTTTGTATCCTAGAGATAGCTCTTAGAACCTCAACATGGTGTGTGGAGGAAAAATTACATATTTAGGAGTGAAAAAACCATCCATTGTTCATGGATCATTAACATAGTTAAAAAATACCACACATTACTTATAATTTAACCATTGCCTTATAGGTAATATTATATGAGCACCGTTACAAGGTTATGGACATTAATAATGGATTGTATAGCCCTTAGCAGTACATGAGGAGAATCAACAGCATGTTAGGTTTTGGAAAATGATTTTCGTGCTCATAAAACATATGCATAGACCAAAACCATGGTATCATCCCTACAAAATGAATATTTGGTCTATAAGTATCATGTAGGCACCACTACAAGGTTTTATGCATCAAGTATCATTAGGGGAATTTTTAGGTCAAAATTTGACCTTATAAAAAAAAATGTACTAACAAATTAAATTTTAAAAGAACTAATAAGATTCAAGATATTGATGTCATCTCGAGGGGTAAATATTTTTGGATGGAAAAGAAGAGAACCTATTTCTTTTTTTAATTCCTTTTTGGCTTATCTCCCTATGGGTTTACTCAAACATCAATTGTAGCCTTTTGGATATGAATTAAATTCGACAACCAATCATTACCCACTATGCATACGTTTGAGTAGACCCACATTGAGAAAACTTTAAAATACATGAAAAAATGTGTTTATTGAAAGAAGCATATTTTTCATGTACTTTATATTTTTTCTTGTGCGGGTCTACTAAAAAATAAGTAGAGTAGGTAGTCATTGGTTGTGGAATTGAATTCTACATCAAACAAGTGTCTATATTTGACAATTTAGTAAACCTATAGGAAGGTAAACTAAAAATACAATTAAAAATACTAATTTAATTTTTTTCCATAAAAAATTCATAACTCTTATTTTATTATTTTAACTATTATTTTATTATTTTCCTTAGGGGAGGGGCGGGGCATTTTAGACCTCAAAATTCCCTTAATTCATTCTTAATGCCCTAGACATGATATTTGAATGAATATTAACATCTTAGGCCCTAATGGAAGCATTTTTAATTCATCAACCATGAGCACAACCCATAACCACAACATGATCCCTATAAAGGAAGGCATTGACTTAAATGTTCCATAAAGGCACCATTATGAGGTTTTATAATGTGAGGATGGTTATCAGGTCCCTAGACATTGTACAAAGAGAAGCAATAATGCATTAGAGCATAACAGAGGCTTTCATTATTTTTAGACTATACGGATGATCCTAAACCACCACTTAGATGTTGTGCGAATCTTTGGGTTACATGTGTCATATGGGTCCATTACAAGGTTTCATGCACCAATGAAGGTTCTTATGGCCTTGGACATGGTTCAAGAAGAAAATTGAATTTATTAACGGATAAAGGAGGATCGTATTGGTCAGAATTATGCACATTTTCCTAAACCACCACATGGACCCTATTAAGGAAATCTTTGGCCAAGAGGTCATGTATGGACACCATCATCGATTTTGCACACTAAACATGATTAGTGAGGCCTTGAGAAAGATTCAAGAAGAATTCTCCATGCTGTGTGAACTGAAATGATCTCTTATATCCCATGATATACACACAATGCAAAACCACTACAAATACCATGTGAGGGGAATATTTATCCTATAAGTATTGCATGGTTGTAGTTGTGAGGTTTTATATACTAGGCATGTAACATTGGTATGCAGACCATCAAGTAGTTAGTTAATAGTCACTCATTGTAAAGAGGATCCTCTTTCTTAATAAATCCCAAACTAGTTTTTAGACTCTCGTTATAAGTGGGCCCATAGGTAGTTAATATTCTCTATGGATAAATACATATTGAGTAGGAGATTAGGTAATGTTTTGTCTAGAATTGTGATTGTACTTAAAGCATTGTTCTTGGAGGTTCCCCCCTTGAGGAGGGAAGTGGACATAAATCTTTATTTATGTTATCAATGAGACATTTCCTTGGGTTTATATCTCATTTTTCTTATTTTCTTTGGTTTTGCATTGTATTTCATGTGGATCTCACAACATTGCCCTATGAGTAATACCAAGATATCAGGGCCTAAATTTTACTTTATCACTAATGGAGTATGTGCATTTCCCAAAACTACCGCACAATCCCTATAAAGTGATATTTTTCTTTACAATTGTTATATTGGTGCCTTAGAATGCTTTTTCACATTGGAGATAACACTCGAAACCTAGACATGTTGTGTGGAGGAAAGATAACATATTTGGGAGTGAAATAACCTTCCATGGTTCATGGATCATGCACATAGTTACAAATTGTTATACATTACTTAGAAATGAATAATTTTCTTATAGTTATAATATGGGCACCATTGCAAGGTTATGGAAATTGAGAATTGTTCTTTTGGTGCTTAACATCACTTGCGGAGAATCACAAGTGCGTTATGTTTTGGAAAAGGATTTTAGTGCTCATAAACCATATGCATGGTACAAAACCATTATATGACCTCTACAAAACGAATATTTGGCCTACAAGTGTCATATAGGCACCATTACAAGGTATTTTAGATCGAGTATCATTAAGGGAATTTTCAAGAGAAAATGAACCTAAAAAAAAAGGTACTAACAAATTCAATTTTAAAAGAACCAATAGGATTCAAGATGATGATATAATCCCCCAGGGGTGGATATTTTTGGAGGAAAAGGAAGAGAAACAATTTTTTTCTAGATGTTTTTAAGCTTATCATCCTATAGTTTTACTCAAATGTCAAGTGTAGGAACCGTCTAGATGTGGAATTAATTTTTAGGTAGGCAGTCATGGAGCTGGCAGTCGATCAGGAAGGATCAAAAGGAAAGATCAAAAGGCCACTCTGCATATTGTTGAGTAGACCCACACCCAAAAGAAAATTAAATAAATGAAAAACATGTTTACAAGAAAAATAGTTTATTTTAAATATTATTACAATAAACATGTTTTTTCACGTATTTTAAATTATTTTGGGTGTGAGTCTACATAAAAGTATGCGGAGTGGGTAGTCGTTGGTTGCATGATTTAATTCCACATCAAAGGGGTGCATAGACTTGAAATTTCACTAGATTTATAAGGAGATAATCTAAAAAAAAATAGCTTTCTTATATTTTCATTTAAAATTTTATACCTTTTTATTTATTATTTTAACTATTATTTATTATTTTCCTTAGGAGGCCTATTTTAGACCTTGAAATTACCCTAATGTATTCTCAAGGTATTAGACATGATCTTGGGATGAACATTAACACCTTAGGCCCTTATAGAAGCACTTTTATCCAATAAACCATGAATACAACCCAGAACCACCACATGATCCCTATAAAGGAAAGAATTGACCTAAATGTGCCATAAAGGCACCATTGTGAAGTCTTGCAAAGTAAGGGTAGTTCTCAGGTCCTTAGACAAGGTCTAAAGAGAAGAACTAATGTATTATAGCATAATAAATGATTCCAATATTTGTAGACTATGCACATGGTCTTAATCCACCACTTAGATGTTGTAAAGTGAATATTTAGTCTAAATGTGTCATATGTGTTCCATTAGAAGGTTTCATTCACCAAGCGTGGTTCATTGCACCTTGGACATGTTTCAAGAAGAAAAATCATTGTATTTAGGGATAAAGGAGGAATGTATCTCTCAAAAAGATGCATATGGTCCACAAAACCACCACATGGGCCCTATGAAGAAAATATTTGGCCAAGAGGTGATGTATGGGCACCATCATGAATTTGTGTTGACTAAATATGGTTTTTTAGGCCTTGAACAAGATTCAATAAGCATTCCTAATGTTGTATGGACTAAAATAATCTCTTATATCCCATGGAACATGCACGCAATCCATAACCATGGCAAACACCATGTAAAGGGAATATTTAGCCTATAAGTGTTGCATAGTTGCAATTGCGAGGTTTTATACTCTAGATATATAATGTTTCAATTTACCTCCATTCAAACTATGTAATTAAATTTATTTAAAGCTATGCGTGGATAGTTTCAGCCTTTTTCTATAGTGATCACCTTGAGGTAGACCACAGGGATTCAATGGGGGAGAAACACCATAACACATGCATTCATATTGGGGGTATATTTTGAGAAACAAATGACATAATATATTGAGCATATAAATGGGGGTAAAGTCTTTTTACAATGGCAGGTATAAATGTGGAGCTCAAAGTTAATGAAAAAATATAAAGGGGCACAAAAAATGTTAAGGAAAAAATGAATACCTACAATATCTAGTGAAAGTATGCTTTTTTAAATTGGGAAGTTGTATTGGGTTTGTATTGATAGGGTGTTAAAGAATCTGATTTCTAGATGTATTTTCCAATATGTAGTCAAATTAAGGGTATTTTTTAGTATTCCATGAACGCACGTGATATGTCAGAGGTTCATTAAGTGAAGCCCCCATGAGGTGGGTATACCATATTGTTATAAACACTATAAATATTTTTACTTTTGTACATAATAAAATGATGATAAACAAAACCAATAGACATGAGTGCTTATTGGGACTATGATGCTATACGTGGGGAAAATTAATGGGTTCTAGGGGATTTATTTATTGTTCCCATATATATTGTACCTTATCATCTTCACATTATTTAATTTATGAAGAGTGGTGAAAACTAATTCCTATATTTTTACCATCACTCCTATACTTTAGCAAGTTGACCCCCTTACATTCTTGGAACAAGAAGTAGTGGGGGGACTTCTTGATCCAGGTGGATATTGGTGGCCACCCACTGAGTCCACTTGGGCCCCACCATTGTTTCTTTCAGCTTTTCAGTTTCCTTAATTGTAGCACAATTTACTACTTTTAGCAGTTTTTCGGGTCTTGAACTTCCGGAGCCGTTTTGAAGCCCTAAACGACGTTTTTTGGGAAAACTGGGAGCAACATGGGTCCATGGACTAATGTTGCTCTTCCCAAAGTTGTATTTCTCGGATAGATCTTTCTAACGAGATATTGTATGCGTCAAACAGAGATCGTATGCCAAAGTTACGACCCTGGGAAGTTGATGTACCAATTTACCCAAACGGGGCCCACAGTTTGGAATTTCATCTTCTAGGGTTAGGTTTTTGGATGTTTAGGGTTTTCCCATGTTTCTCAACAATAAATAGGCCTTCAAGCCTCATTGTAACACAGTTCAAAGGCATGTAGCCGCCACATCTCTTCTCAGAGATAAGCTACCATCGCCCTAGCTGGTTTATTTCCATTGTTATTTGTAAGCATATTTTAGTATTTTACATTAATGAAATGAAGTATTATTTCCGCTGCATCTCTATGTTTATGGTTATCTCTGTAATTTATTGCATTCCTGTTTAAATCCAGATCAGTGGTATGAGAGCGGTCTGCTTTTTCTCTATTTTTCTTTCCATGTCCCCAACGAGGTCAGGATATAAGGAGTTAGGGCTTGAACTGGTCTAACCTTTGCAAGACCAGCCTCGCAAATCCCAACGGCCTCCCATGGCAGATGAGAAGAAAGACGAGGGGGCAGGAGATCTTATCAAAATCTTGCTCGAAGAAGCCCTCGAGCGACAAAGGAATGCGATGATGGACAGCTTTGCCCAGATCCTTCAGTGGCTACCCAGAGGCAACGCATCGGCTTCCAGCAGCTACTCTGGAAACGCCACACCTTTTAAGGTACAAGTTAATTTTGAAATCCCCATATTCGAGGGTCAGATAGATGCAAATGCCCTAGATAAATGGTGGGGGTCCAAGTGGACTTGGTGGGTGGCCACCAATATCCACCTGGATCACTTCTTGTTAGGGGGAATGCGTATGAAAAATAAATTAGGAGGAAGGAGGCCAAGGAAAAGGGAAGAAATATTTTTTAGAGAAGAGAAGAGAAGAAAACAAAGTTCCATGAGTATATATATTAGCAAAGCCATGAAAATATGCAAAGATACTTGTGGAAAGAGCTAGGAAACCAAGAAAGTTTGTAAGACGCTTTGTGACATCAGTTGGACTTTTATATGCCTTCTTTGAAAATCACCAGAAGGATATACTTCTAGGGGACTAGAGAGTAGAGAAGGAAGTACTATTATATTGTGAGAAACACGTAATATGGGTGCTTGAAGCTTCTCTATCTTTTGGAAAAATTGGTAGTGGTAATTATTTGGTTGAATTTGTTGTAGGTTGAAATTAGAAGCATTGTTCCTAATTCACCTTGGCGGTGTCATAACCTAGCTAGGGGGTGGAGTTCTATAGTAGAAATATCTATGGTTGGGTGGAAATCACTCAGTTTGGTTGGTTTTTATGGTCATCTAGTTTGCATAAATAGGTATTTTATATTTGTTATGAATTTTTTTTATGTAATTGTACTTAGTCATGGAATTCCTCTAACTTCTCTTTAAAGGATTAATTATTTCAAAGGTGTACATTAGATATACCATGGATTTCAATGGTATATGATTATATGTTTTGTTTATGTAGTTTCTATTAAGTGCTTGGGCTTGCTTGTAAAACATGTGTTCACCTTGGTAAATATTTCACTTCTTTTCAGAGACTCTGTAAATAAAAACATTTGTTAAGAATTTAAAGTAATAATGAAAGTCATACAAATTGTTCAGTTCTGGGTTCTAGAAATTTCTTCCTCTTGAATGAGAAACATAAAGCACATTTATACATATTTACTAAAGTAAAATTATGTTTGATTGCAAAAATAAGATTTCATTATACTTTGTAAGTCCCTTGAATACTGTCAAATTGTGTATGTGTTTTACAAGCATTTCTAAATTTAGGGATTGGAGGCTTTATCTCTTTCCCTTTGTAACATGGGATGGTGGGGGTTGTGACTGTGTTTAGGAGGAAGGGGCTAAAGGGCAGAGTCTAATAGTGAATGGATGTCCCAAATAATTGGAGTATCTAGATATCTGGACACTCGAGTCCTTTGAAATTATGGTAGATACCTTTCCATTAGTTATCATGAATTTATCCAAAATATGATAGAATTTGAATATCTAAGATATCTGAAATCCAAAAAATCATCGTTTTCCATTAGTTACCATGATTTCTCTCACCCTTTGATGGAGTTTGGGGATCTAGAACTTCTCAACTTATCTGAGTCTAGAAGTCGAGAAACAAAGAACTTCTTTAAACTATATTTTAAAGAAAAATCCCAGATCTAATTGCTAGTGGGAAAAATCACATGGTGAACATGTCGAGCCACATAGGATGAACCCTCCTGTAATGTGACATGGAAACTATTATGGTAGCTGATATGTCATGATGGTGTGGTATTTTTCATAGGTTTTGATTTTGTCGCATGTTATTATGGTGTGTTGATGTGGAATGATGACATGGAATCTAGGAGTCTAAAGGTCCAAAGTTTTATTTAAATTAGTTTTTACGAAAATTACAAATGTTTAGAACGCTGACTATTTGACTAAGTTCCTTATCCAAATCTAGATGAATTTGAAAAAACAAGAAATGAACATAGAGAAAATGTCTTGGATCTATATATGACATGGCCCAATGGAGGGTTGGGTTTATAGACATGGCATAATACAATGTTCACAAGTGATGTAACCCACCATGCCTCAAGATAACATGGCATTATGATGTATTTACACATGGGGAAAGGACTACAATGTGTCGATGATATGAATATCGATGTAGCACTAAGAAGGCTAAATCTTGTAATTTCCATAAATTGTGTCCATAGCTCATATTCATGGAATATTTTAGGGGATAATATTCGGAGATGGTCAAATTTTCCATGATTTTTCCCAAAAATATATTCGTAAATTTCCATTCTTTATAAAAATGATTTGCCCAAATTTTACAATATAAAATTATTTTACCATAAAAATCCTCAAAATATATAGAGAGTATATATATAATCATAAGAAATTTAAATAATTTTACAAATACATCAGTAAACATTCTATAGTTTTCATATTAGGGACTAGTGAGATTGACCAATGTTTTTATACTTGAAGATAATTTTCCATCCTTAAAATTTTCCATGTTCATAATTGAATGAAATTTATATAGTTGGAATGCTCTCGATGAATAAAATATGATGTTGATGTAAGAAAAGAAGTTTAAGGTGATTGTAAGAAGAGGAATTTTGATAATCGATCTCCTTAAGGTAGATTAAAGGATTGAGACTTAAACAAAACAATGAGACCATAGAGCAAAAACCATGTGTCAATTTCTACATATTGTCATTTTTATCTTAAATTTGATTATATTTATAATTTTTATTTTTTAGTAAATAGGGTGTGTTACCAGTTGGTATAAGAGTCTTGGTTCAAATAATAGGCATAGAGGGACAAAGATATACCACATACATGATTTTGGAGCATGATAGAGATTTCTAGTTATACTTACCATCATTAGTACTACCTAGATCTAACCTTGATAGAAGGCTATGTTGCCTGAAATGGAACGAGAATGTGTGAAAGAGTGATTCTTTGGAAATGAGAGTCATGATTTGGAAGTTATTCCTTGAGGAAGATCATTTAAAAGGGTTTGAATCTTGTGATTTGTGTGATAATGAAATCAATAGGGATGGAGAAAAAGGATGTAAATATGTAGTGAGTGCACTTGCATACATAATAAAAATATATGGATGTGGGTGTATGTTGGAATTAGGATGACATTGAATGTAATAGTGGAAATGCATCGTTGCAAACATTATTTCCATGATTTGAAGCAATGATTTAAGGAAATGATGAGATGCATTATTGAGATATATCTATGCATAAGAGGATCTCATTTGGGATGTCCTATTTGAAGGATCAAGACTTATGATTTGCAAGAATCTCGTCAATGTGGGTATTTCCTCGCAACCTTGTTTTGAAAGTTGTGAATGCTATAGAATGGTTAAGGGATAGATTTATATGAGAATATAATATGGAATTGGTCATACCCGAATAGCCTTGAAATATTTCATGCTCGGATGAATGATGTGACTAAAAAAATTATTTCCTTGATGATGTGAAATCTAGTAAATCGTAAAAATTCCTAAATGGTTGAGGTTATGCTATGGATGA
This sequence comes from Pinus tabuliformis, assembly GCA_031772625.1. Classification (NCBI taxonomy): domain Eukaryota; kingdom Viridiplantae; phylum Streptophyta; class Pinopsida; order Pinales; family Pinaceae; genus Pinus; species Pinus tabuliformis. The sequence goes on along the minus strand of CM062804.1, from coordinate 1,206,545,535 downwards.
TGATTGGTCCTTGCACTAGGTATGAAAAATGGGAAGGCCTAAGTTATAATGCCTTGGGTCTAGTTCTAGGATAGGTGACTTGGATGGATAAGGCATGGTGCCTTAACGAGAAAGGATAATAGATTTTGTAGAGTGTGGAACATGAAGTGAGTTGAAAAACAAGGAATGTGCTTATTTGCAATGACTAAATTTCATTTGTATATATGCATAGACCAACTCAGTTACTAAGAGAAGAATAATGTTTACTTAACGTGTTTTGGGGTATATTTAACACATCATAATTTCCTTAGTGGGAGATTACGTGGCACAATGTGCTCATAGAAACAAGGGTGCAAGAGAAGAATATTAGGCAAAAGAGAGCCATATTGTTAAAGAGTATGATTGAGGATTGTTGAATGGATGATTATAACGGTAAAGTCTCACATATTAGGTTAGCATTGAAATCTATGCAAAATGGATCATGAGTAAAGTGATGCACATGGACATATCCATATGTGCATATGAAGATATGAAGGGAATACCTAAAGGTACCTAGGTCTAAGTCTCATAAATTTGACATATTTAAGATTTGGAATACAATAACTTATGTTGCACTCATAAGTTAGTATATACTACGGGATACCCTAGTTCTAAAAACCTCTCTAGACGTGCCTTCAGACTGAGACAAAGGCCTATTTGTTTCCCTAGGAGGTCCCCAATTCCCAAGAAAAAATACTAATTATGTCTTGAATGGCCATAAAATTAAAATGCAATGGTATTGATATAATTTATGTTGATACCACTGGTATGCATAAGAGTGAAAGAGGGAGGGTCCCATGGGCTATCAACAAAAATAATTGGGCTATTGAGGCTATTGAAAATCATAAGAAATTTTACTAAAAGTTATTGATTACGATTGGTATACCAATGTGTATTTTGAATTTGTAAAATTCACATATTGAGATAAACTGAAGGGAAGATTTCGATAAAGAATTAGTCAAATAATGCTTGACTATATTAATGTGGAGAGTTGGACAATGAAGTCACAACTATAAGAAAGATTAGGGAGGAAGTCTTTCCTTGAATGATATTTCTATATTGGATGATATTATTTCTTTAAAAAGAGAAAAATGATAATTTGTGAGATAAATTAATCTTAATAATGCTTTATTTATTGATAATATGAAATCTATTATAAATTGTTGAAAAATCCATGACTGGGTACATGAAAATAAAATGAATTCGGATATTAATTTCGAGTATTGTAGCACATGTTTTTAGTTGATAAAATAATAATTGTTTTGTGGTTGATGTTGTGCATTAAGAAAAAAGTTGATTATGCTCAGGAATTGCATATTAAAGGCCACTTATTTGAAGTGGAATGTGAAGCAACAGAAGTGCCTTTAACCATTAAATATATTGATAATAATGACAAGAGGATGATTGTAAATATTTACCTAAGTATACATAATGATAGTGTTAGGTCCCTATAATACTAGTGATTCCCCCATTACTATTGTCGTTGTATCCCTTATTAATATTGTTGTGCCCCTATTGTCCCCATATTGTTATTATTTTGCCCCATAGAATCCCTCTATTGTTATTTTTGTGCCTTTATATTATTATTTTTAGGTCAGCTTGGTTATATTGTGACCCCTTAGACTCCTATATATAGAAAGGAGGTTTTGTCATTTGAATCATATAAGAATTATTGATTTGTGTAATGTAAAGGAGGTTGCTCTCTCGAAGAGGCTGAATTATAAGGCATTGATCTATCTTTTTGTGAGCTAGTTTCATAACATTTGGTATCAGAGCTTTGGATTCTAGGGTTTCGTTGCTCCAAACAGGTTATCGCGGAATGTTTGCTATAACTTTTTTTCTGCGACGTTTCAGATGCTAAAAAAAAAACACATTTGGGTTGAAATCTTTTTGAACCTCAGGTCCAAAATTTAGAGTCTTTCGCGCTATATTTGCGCAGATATGATCTGAGGAAGTTGGCCTTTTGCAGACTCCCGAATTACACTACAAACAGGTGACCTAGGAAAATAGTCATAACGTTTGTTTTGAGCATCAAATTGAAATTTTGTAAGAAGTTACAGAAAGAGGACGGACTATAGTTTCCTGTGTATATTTTTCAGATCCTAAGGTAAAAACAATGACACGTGGCACTTCATACAAGTTCGCTCTTCTGAAAAGGTATATAATTAGGTCATCTTGGGAGATTGTGCATAACTCTTTCTTGGAGAATCTAAATTCGATCCGACTGGTGGCATTGGAAGGAGGACGCAGAGGGCTACTATAGGTCGCAATTTCAGAACTGGAAGATCCGAAATTACAGAGATACATCAGATGCAATATCGAGCTCCTACAAAGTGAAAAAAGGTGTGTAGATTTTTTAAAATTTTTGCATAAGCTTGGTTTGAAAAGTTAGTTTGAAGGAATTCGAAAGGCATAGTGAAGCATTATTATCGGTAATTGATGCCCCGAAGAAAGAAAATGGAAACACATAGTAAGCAACATGAAAGCTCTAGCATGACTTGTGAAGAAGGGGAAGAAATGCAACATGATATATCAAAATTACAAGACCAAGTACAACAAATTTTATTCTCACTAAAGGTAAATGAAGCCAAGATGAATGGCATGGAAGCTAAGATGGATGGCATGGAAGCTAAGATGAATGGCATGGACAATAAGATGGAAGAATTGAAGATAAATTTGAATAAGTTGCTACAAGAAATGGTCACTAATGGTGAAAGGGTAGTAAAGGAAACTCATGATGAGAACAAAAGAAATGTTAATCATGATTTCATAGACTCTAATGTTGGATTGAAGACCCACCATGTTCCAAAAATCGATATGAGGAAGCTTGATGGCAAGGATCCCGGAACATGTATACTACAAATGGAGCAATTTTTCGATCTCCATAATGCGAAAGACACACAAAAGGTACGTATAGCAACTTTATATTTGGAACCAAATTAGTGTATATGGTATCGATGGCTTTGCTCTCCTAAACAAATTGTCACTTGGGCAATTTTTACAGAAGAAATGACAACACATTATGAGGATACAAAAAGCAACACTTTTTTTAGCCAATTGATAAATCTCAAACAAAAGGGTTCAATGATGGAGCACATTGAGGACTTTCAAAAATCGAACATAAGGGTAAAAGATATTCTAGAGGAGCATAGGATTGATGTGTTCATAGGGAATTTAAAGGATAATATCCAACATGAGGTTCGCCTTTGGGAACCTGACTAATTGGAAAAGGCATTCATGTTAGCAAGAAAAATGATAAGCAAAATTATGGCAACCAGGAAGCCTACCACTCACAACTATAAAGATGGAAGTGTTGTTTCCCCTATCCTTCCACAACCTATAGGGTTGACACCACAACAATTGGAAGAAAAAAGAGCAAAAGGGCGTTGTTACAGTTGTGATAGCAAATACACTAAAGGTCATAAGTGTGTCGAGAAGAAATTATTCTACATAGATTGTGAAGAGGAGGAAGAAAAGGAACAAGAAACTTCAAAAGAAGAGGATATACTCCAGGAACAAACCCTAGATAAAGAAGAAATGAATCCGAGCATATCTTGTAATGCATTGGTTGGAATTACCACTCCTCAAACTATCAAGATAGAAGGACATATCAAGAAGAAAAAGGTAATAGTGTTGATTGATTCAGGAAATACCCACAATTTTATTCATTGTAAGATAGCCAAAGAATTAAATTGCTTCTTATATCCAGCACCAGAGTGTCAAGTGATGGTTGAAAGTGGAGGAACCATAAATTGCTCTGGAAAGTGCCATAATATCAAACTATCCATGGGAGAATATGTATTGAATAGCCCAATGCATTCCATTTCAATGGGTGGTGCTGATGTTGTACTAGGAGTCCAATGGCTACAATCCTTGGGTACAATAACTTTTAATTTTCAAGAACTTTTCATGAAATTTTCTGTGAAAGGAAAGGAAGTTGAATTAAGGGGTATTGTAGGGAAATCGGGAAAGATAATCAGCTCTAACGATATGACAAAGCTTCTAAAGAAGGAACAACAAGGTGTAATTGCACAATTATGTTCACTAGATGTTTCCACAGCGAAATCATCTATTTCTCCAGATCTCCAAAAAGTCTTGGACAATCATTCCAAGATATTTGAGACTCCCAAAGGTCTCCCACCTATTCGTGATCATGATCACACTATTCATTTTATTCCAGGAAGTGTTCCTCCAAACATCAGGCCGTACAGATATCCCTATGCCCAAAAGAGTGAAATTGAACGTATGGTTGCAGAAATGCTAGAGACTAGTATAATTCAACCTAGTCAAGGTTCTTTCTCTGCTCTAGTAGTGTTGGTGCACAAGAAGGATGGATCTTGGCGCATGTTTCCACATTATAGGGAGCTCAACAAGCTCACTATTAAAGATAAATTTCCTATTCCCGTCATTGATGAATTATTGGATGAATTGCATGGATCAATTTACTTCACCAAGTTGGATCTTCGTTCAAGATATCATCAAATCAGAATGAAGACTCAAGACATTCCGAAAATAGCATTTAGAACTCATGAGGGTCATTATGAATTTTTGGTCATGCCTTTTGGCCTTACCAATGCACCTTCTACATTTCAAGGTTTGATGAATTCCATTTTCAAACCCTTCCTTAGAAAATTTGTGTTAGTATTTTTGATGATATACTAATCTACAACAAGTCTTGGAAGGATCATGTTGAACATGTTGACAGGGTGCTCAAACTATTGAAGGAGAAACAATTATATGAAAAAATCTCCAAGTGTTTCCTTGGAGTAGAAGAGGTGGAATATCTGGATCATATTGTATCTCATGAAGGTGTTAAGGTAGACCCTATCAAAATTAAATCCATTAAGGAATGGAAAATCCCCACATCCATAAAGCATCTGCGAGGATTTCTGGGGTTGACAGGGTATTATCACAAGTTTGTTAAGAATTATGGGAGAATAGCAACACCTCTAACAACATTATCGAAGAAATATGCATTTTCATGGACTCTAGAAGCAACAAAGGCCTTCAAACATCTTAAAGAGGCAATGTGCCAAGCACCGGTCTTAGCTACACCAGACTTCACAAAAACCTTTATTGTGGAATGTGGTGCTTCAGGAAATGGAATTGGTGTTGTTTTAATGCAAGATGAAAGACCCATTGCTTTCGAAAGTCGTCCAATCAAGGGAAAGTATTTACACAAAGCTATTTATGAGAAGGAAATGTTGGCAATACTACATGCACTTGAGAAATGGCGACCCTACCTAATTGGAAGACACTTCAAGGTAAAAACGGATCATGATCATTTTAAACACTTTTTAGAACAAAGTTTATCCTCTGAAGAGCAACAAGAATGGGTCACAAAGATGTTGGGTTATGACTTTGAAATCATCTACAAAAAAAGGAAGCAAAATGTTGTGGCAGATGCACTCTCAAGAAAGGATGAGGATGTGGAAGCATTATTGTGTGCAATTTCTATTATCCAACCAGATTGGATAAATGAAGCAAGGGAGGAATGGAAGAATGACGAAGAAGTGTGAGCACTTATTTGAAAGTTACAACATGATTCTAGTACATCTGATACATTTAGCTGGAAAAATGATTCGTTATGGTACAATGATCGCTTATACCTCTGTAAGAATTCCCAACTAAAACAAAAGATTCTTATGGAATTGCACACTTCTCCCTTAGTAGGGCACTCAAGATTTTTAAAAACTTACCACAGGGTTAAGAAGGAATTTTTTTGGGATGGCCTTAAATCGGATATTCAAAATTTTGTGGCAGAATGTGTTGTTTGCAACAAAATAAAGCTAAAACAATTAAGACCCCAAGTTTATTACAACCTTTATCCATTCCAAGCCAATGTTGGGAGGAGGTTTCAATGGATTTTATCACATGTTTACCCAAGTTTGAAGGAAAGAGTGTCATCATGGTGGTAGTTGATAGACTTACCAAGTATGCACACTTTTGTGCATTATCACATCCATTTAAAGCTAGTACAGTTTCTACTGCATTTATGGAAACAATTCAAAAGCTACATGGAAACCCAAAGATTATTGTAAGTGACAAAGATCCTTTTTTCACTGGAAATTTTTTGATAGAATTATTTTCTTGTCTTGGTACTCAGTTAGCTAATAGCTCATCTTATCATCCTCAATCTGATGGGCAAATTGAGATAGTAAACAAATGCTTGGAAGGATATTTTCGTTGCTTTGTATCTGATAAACGGACACAATGGGTCGAATGGTTGCCTCTGGCTGAATGGTGGTATAACACTTCCTTCCATACTACAACAAAAATGACCCCATTTATGGCACTTTATGGATATTAGCCACCATCCATAACGTCATATTTAGGAGAAAATTCTAAGGTTCAAGCAGTGGAACATCACATCGAGCATCAACAACAATTTCTCCAACTCTTAAAGGATAACCTCACGTTGGCACAGAATAGAATGAAACAATAGGCAAATCAACATCGCATTGAAAGAAGTTTTGATGTAGGTGACTGGGTATTCCTATGGTTACAACCATATAAACAAACATCCCTCAAGCAAGCTATGAAGGATAATAAATTATCACTAAAGTATTATGGTCCATACAAAGTGTTGCAAAAGATTGGTACTATGGCATACAAATTGGAGCTTCCTGTAGCTTTTCGAGTGCACCTAGTTTTCCATGTTTCATGTTTAAAGAAGGCTATAGGTGACAAGCTCCTAGTTCAAACAATATTGCCACAACTTGACGAGGAAGGAAAAATTATATTGGAACCGGAAGCAGTCACAGAAACAAGAATTCGACAGCTATGCAATCGATCAATTTCGGAGTATCTCATCAAGTGGAAGAACTTATCTGCTGAAGATTCCACATGGCAGAATGAGAATTTTATACAGAAGCATCCAGAACTACTCAAGCATTTAGGACAACACTTTTTTGAAAGAGAGGGGCATGTTAGGTCCCTATAATACTAGTGATTCCCCCATTACTATTTTCGTTGTATCCCTTATTAATATTGTTGAGCCCCTATTGTCCCCATATTGTTATTATTGTGCCCCATAGAATCCCTCTATTGTTATTTTTGTGCCTTTATATTATTATTGATAGGTCGGATTGGTTATATTGTGACCCCTTAGACTCCTATATATAGAAAGGAGATTTTGTCATTTGAATCATCCAAGAATTGTTCATTTGTGTAATGTAAAGGAGGTTGCCCCCTTAAAGAGGCTGAATTATAAGGTGTTGATCTATCTTTTATATCTTTTTGTGAGTTGGTTTCATAACAAATAGCAACCATGTAAGTATGGAAGCCAACCATGCAATGACAAATCATAAGTTGAAGGAATTGGGTAAGAATTCCTTGAGGCTGAATTTATTTCGATGAAATCTTTTTCCCTTTCGATTCATGAATTACATGATACAAATCGAATTACATGATACTCACTTGAGGTATGATCAAGGAATGAAATTTCGAGCACACAAAATTTGGTAAAATATTAATAATATGTACATGTGGGAGTTTTCATAATGGACAATAGTTAAATATCTGAATTATAAACTCATACGTAAACAAATTATGCTTGATAATGGTATGAGAAATGCATGGTTTTGTGGGATGTAATAAGAGAATGCAATGGCTACAATGTATGCATAATGCCATAGGTAATGGCCCAGGTGCTTCTAAATCTATAACAAATAATTTCATTAGATAGTGATGAGTATATAAAATGGTACCATATATTGCATGAATTCTTGAGGGTTCTAGGTTGATGTGAAGTGGCCATGGAAATTTCTAATATTATGAGTGTTGGTATATCCGATGAACCTGATTTTTATTTTATTTATATTGTCCTCAGTTGATGATAATGTTCATGGAACTATTGGTATGTGAATAATTGGATGGAATTAATACTCATTAGAGTAATTTAAAGGTGTGAATTTCTTAGTATGGATAAGCTCTTGAAGATTTTGATAATGCATAAGCTTGATGCATTGAATGGATGCATGCTTTCATGACACAAGCAATCACATCAATGAATATCATGAAAATAAGTTATTTTAGTTTTTTAATGAATTGTTGAGTGATGGAGTAGTGTGGGCCTATCACCACACAAAAGGAAAATGGAAGGACTAATTGCTAATAAAAATAGAAGATGTTAATCTTAGTGGGGGGATTAATTATGATAGTCTCAACCTTGCATTTATTTCTTTTCTAAAATAAACGCTTGAATGCACTATAAGTGTTGTTATGGATGAAAAGAAAACACATGATGTAAGAATGGTGACATATATTTATATAATGAAATGAATAGTTTCTTTCAATATAAATTGGTATACACCTAATGTTATGAAATATATAAACCCCAGTTTAACCATAAACCCCCTTATTAAGCCCTATATATTGAGTGATTACATTTTTCTTGTTATATTGTGATGTAGGCTAGAACCTCTCATGGTCCAATTTTCTCATACATCTTTTCTTGGAAATTTTAAGATGGTCAAACTTGGATCATATATAGGGGAAATCACTTGGAACATATGGTTCAAATTTTGAATCTTGATTCATTATATTTTTAGAGTTATGTTATAAGGAACTTAGATTTTTTGAATTCTATTATTCAATTTCAAAATAAGTCAGTTTGTAATTTTCTCTATAATTTTTTTCTATGAAGTTTCATATTGTGAAACTTGGAACATACTAAGAAGAAATATTAGGTAACATTTGGTTCGAGTTTTAGATTTTGGTTCTCTATAATTTCATAGATTCACTTTGTGGAAGTTATGGTTAGTGAAGGATCTTGAAATTAGTTTCAAATAAGCTAGCTTGATAATTTTTCTATAACTTCTATTCTAGTGCTTTTCAAATTCTAAAAATTCAGGGACCTTAGGAGATATTAAAAAGTACATCAAGTATGAATTTTTGAATTATATTTTAATAATTGGACATATGGTATTCTATACAAGTTTTCTTGAGGGAAGTGGTAAATAATCAACAAGTTTTGGGAAATATACCATAACTTTCACTTGGAATGTCAAATTTTAGTCAAACCTATGGAATTGCAGAGAACATATATCATTTTATTATTGATCAAAGTTTCAGATTCTAAAGGGCTCAAATATTTTTGATATATCAAGAAAAAGTTCACCCATTCAAATACTCTCCAAATTAAGGTTTTAAAATTACATAATTGTTGACAAGGGAAAACGTCCCACTAATAATTAGGGGGTCTCCCTGGTGTGAAGTCCCAATAAGACCTCACACCATTTGGGATAACAACCCCATCCGATATGTGGGCTCGACTTCCACCATTTATGTTTTACTCCTGCCTAGCAAATGTAGAGACAGTGCAAGGAAAAAAATGAAATGCTTGGAGAATGAGGATGAAATTAACCCATAGTTGATAAAATCACAAAGTGAAGTACAAGAACGAGGAATCAAAATAATAATAAGTACATCTCAAGGAGGAGTTGGTTAGCCAAAACCATCTAAAAATGCTAGAGTTTAATTGAAAATTAGTTCACAACAAGTTACTAGCATTAATGTGGAATAAAAGAGAAAAGATTCGAAAGCAAACACACATGCAATAACTACGGATTAGTTCATAAACATATCGCCCACATGAAAGCACAAATAAAAACACAATGGAAATATCAGATAGCCAATACAACCAATACGAAGATGCACAGGAATCAATGTTGAAAGTGAAGAACTTCTATTATTCACTCTTCAAATTTAAGTACATGTCCAATAGGTCCATCAATGCCCAGTAGTGGAACATAGGCTTCTCATACCATCTTCATGGAAAAACCTTAGCCTCACCACAACCCACCTTACTATCTTCCAAGAGTAGAATGCTTCTAACTCCCTAAGCACAAAACAACTCTCTAATGCTAGCCTAGATCAAGTGTTAAAATCCCCCTACAACTGAGGCAATAGGATATATCTATAGAAATAGGTTAGGTGACCTTTCACCTCCCCCCATGACCTTTTGCTTTCCAGTTGACCTTTAGACTCCTTCATGACCTATTCTCACTTTATGACTTTACATAAATTTCCATTTATTATTTTCATAAATGTGGCAAAAAAATATTTACAATATGATAGTAAAGCTTCAAAAGATATTTTTGTAAATTGTGAATCTTCTAACTACATTGCGATATTAGAGAGATAAACACTGTTGTTGATTATTTTGAAACCATATGCTTTTTGGGACAAGAATTGAGATATATGATTCCTGTGATGGAGATATATTCACTAATTACTACATTAGTTGCCAATTAAATTGACCTTGAGATTGAGCATGACCTTGAGGTTGAGACCCCTGGGAATATGTCCTCTTTAGACTCTGCTTGCTTAGGAAATTTGCATCGTTCCAACTTGATTATTAACCTTGCCCAATAGCTTTACACCTTGTGTATAACCTCATGGGGATGCTCTATAATCTTGTTCATTCATCGACAAACCCTAGTTGTATAACATTCTCATGGAATTAAATATCAAATCAATAGATTAAGCAATGAACTTGCCATTAGAGAAATTTTGAGGTCTAAAACGTGTCTCCTAAGAAAAATGTACAGCCAAAATATAAATTAATAAGAACCAATCGGATTCAAGATGATGATGTCAACCATGGGGGATGATTCACCATTTTCGGGGTAAAAAAGTAAAAAGATTTAAAAATAATAAAATAATAAGACTACTTTTTCAACTTGTATTTTCAACTTGTCTCCCTAAGGGTTTACTCAAATTTCGAGTGGGATTACTCTTTGGATGCAAAATTTAATTCTTCATCCAAGGAGTACCCATTTTTCATACTTTCGATGGTCCCTGCTACATGAAAAATGAGAAATACATCAAAAAACGTGATTGCAATCACGTTTTTCAAGTATTTCTCATTTTTCGCATAGTAGGGTCCTTCAAAAGTATGAAACATGGGTACTCCTTCCATGAGGAACCAAACTATGCATCCAATGAGTGTTCCCACTTGAAATTTGAGTAAACCCATTGGGAGATAAGTTGAAAATACGAGTTGAAAAAGTAGTTTTTTCTTTTTTCTCTCTAAAATTTGATGATCTAATTTAATCTTATTTTATTATTTCCACTTTTGTTTTATAATTTCCTTAGGAGGCCAATTTTAGACCTCAAAATTCCCCTAATGCATGCCTTTGATGCAGTAAAGTTCAAGGAATGTTAGTTGCATACAACGTTCATCCCTCAATCCTTTGCAGAGTAAATTGTATGAAAGGTAAGGAAAGGTAAGCAAAAAATATTAACATTAAGATGGAAGGGATAGTTCTTAGTATCTTCTAAATTGTTTCCATTTTTTAGGCACCTTTTAACTGACATTAATGGCCTATATGATTCTTGGTTTGGGATACAATAACCCCTTCTCTAGCCTCGTAAAGATGTATTGCAATGATTTTTTTGGTACATTGACAATATTAGAACCCATTGGCTCAACTTGATCCCATGTTCCTTTGTTTACGTAGGGGTCAACATTATTGTTGTTTCTTTTCTACTTGCAAGAAAATTAAATTTCTCATTACGTTTACAGTCAAAGAACAATGCTATAAATATGATATATTCACGGAAAATAGAACACCAATTTTGGACCCTTACACAGTCATTTTCTGCAACATAATATTATCAAGGTATGTGTAGTTTGTGCAGGATCATTCTGAGCCTCCACAAACATGTTTTTGGAAAATGTCCAAAGCCAATTCTCATTTGTATAATTAGAATGTGGACACTGCCATGCATTTTCCTATGACACTCTCTAATGCTTCCATAAACATAACCCATGGCACATTGATTTCTAACCATTATCTCCAACCTCATGGTAGTAGCTAAAACATTAGCCTTATCATTATCTTTCATGAAGTTTAGGGCAATTACATGCATAGGGCTATGTATAATAGAAACAATATTGATGGTAAAAGTGGCAACTTCTTTGAGCTACGATGAATGAAAAGATAATGAAAATTCCAATTTCACAATATCATAATAATAAAGTCAAAACTCCATCTCATCATCCACATAAATCTATAATTCGCAGTAACTTTCCTCCTAAATCTCCACTAAATGTGAGATTTTATACTTCCTTGAGGAACTGGGAGTGACTTCATTTTTGTTTTTATAGATGGCCTTCAAATTTACTCAAACGGGATGACCCACCTTCACAAGTTTTCAAACAATATACTTATGATTTTCTAGAATGGTAAGAATTGATTGCCTATTTTCTAAAATAGTGGGATTCCACAGCCACTTTATTTTGATACTAAAAATTGGCCCTATTTTCTGTGTCTTAGTTAGAGTTAACTTTGTTTTTTGGGGTAGTATGGATCAACTCTATTTTTCTTAAACATAATAGATTAGCTTCCCATATTATGGAACAAAGAGATTCAACTCCACGTTGTTTGGAACAACATTGGTTGACTTTTCCTTTTCTTAAATAATCAATGTCAAATCCGCATTTTCTAAAACATTAGGGATCAACTCATCAATTAATCGAATACATTCATATGCTCCATGTGATACAAAATCCACAAATGCGAATTGAAAATCATTGCAGTATCTTCCTTGTGAGGAAAATTCTCTTCCACATATTCAAAATTTCTTTGTACGCTCTTCAAGTAATTTAGACTATGATATGACCATGCTAGATTGATTTCATTGGATCCAAAAACTAATTAATTTTATTTCAATTTGCGTTGTTTGACCCCTTTTGAAAGTGTTGTAAATATATGTGATTTTGGCTGACTATAAACCCATAGATTGAGGTACAATTATCTCAATAGATTAAGGCATAGACAAAGCTTGATCTTTTATAAGTGCTTAATTGTTTGCTACTTGAATGGCTTTCATGACGATCTCATAATTCTCATGCATTTTGTGAATGAAAGGATGCTCCATCACATTTTTTCACAATAATAGGGGAGGCAAACAATCACAACTGCATATGATTATGATGTATGGATGGTCGCATATAATAAGGCAAACTCCGATATGGGGAGTGAAGATGAACCTTGAGTAATCGTAATTCATAGAGGGAGCATGTGATAAGGCCAAGGGAGAATGCTATTAATGGGCGGACTACCTGGTAGTTGTTAGTGGACTAATGTTATCGGTGGCAGGAAATCCATAAGGAATGTTCGTAGATACTAACTACTCCTGAATTTGAGCTTAGGAACCTCTATAGCAAAGCTTGTTTATGGGGATAGTAGCAAAGTCCCTAGTTTTGGTGCTTATCACTTCTTCCACATCACCATATAGTAAAATCATAACCAGTATTTTCTTCATCTCTTCAATTGTCAATTCCACATTTGATATCCCTAATTTTCTCATAAAATCAACAACACTCTCAATAGTGGCTACAACCTACTACAAGATGAACTGCAAACACTATTGCTTAACAATGCTAGTGAACTTTGTATAGACGATTTGGCATGTGTACCATGCCCCTCTAGTTATCTCTTTTGAATGTGTCAATTATGCTAGCATATACACTTTCTTTTCTTGGTTAGAAATGCATTTCACCCCTTTTCTTGAGCCATGAGTGATGAACCCCAGTATTGCAACAAGTATGCTAAAACTCCTGGGGCCATCGACTTAATTATCAACCTAGGGTTTATACAAACATAAGAGGGGTCAACACAGTATGTGCGGTAGACACTTTCATTTTCCTAGTATAACTCCCTTTGATGAAAGTGAAAGAAGACAATGAAATAACTTTAATTGAGAAAATATTTAGGTAAGATGCCAATCCTAAGGTAAATAACAATAAGAAAATATTCTACTTTTGCTAGTCTAAAGTAAATGGCAGAAACGACATCAACTCGATTTGAAAAAAGTAAATCATAATGACAAATTAATAAAATCTAATCTATCTTACTGGAAATGAAATCTATTATATTTTGCAGGAAACGAAAGTCCTGGATTATTATTGCAAGAAGGAAATCACACTTTACATGAAGTAAATTGCAGGAAGGAAATCTAAACTAATTGCAGAAATCAACCTTCAAGATGAAAGCAATGTAAGAGCTAAAAGGTGACCTAAGCATGTTGCATCTCAAACAAAGTGGCCTCATAGCTTTCGTAGGCTACAAATAACCTCTATCATGAATTTGGAGTGACTTTGGGCAATGAATACCTCAAAACAAATTTCTACACAATTGTTATAGAACTGCTATAGGGTTGTTACTCCTCGAGATGACTTTTCGAATACCCAATCAAATAAAATAAAAATGAGATGGGAAAATATTTATTATTAAGTAAGATGTCCTAGGATTTCATTCCAAGTGGAATAACTCAAAAATACCCATGTTAACATGTGTTAAAAAATAGCAGAAAATTACTACTATAAAAAACAGAAATTCTAGAACTAGTGAGCTAGTTAACCTACCAAATGCCTAACCTATTAACTCAAATGAATCGCATTAACATGTTCTAAAAAATAGAATAAAATTACTACTTCTAGAAATTCTAGATTTGTGAACTAGTAAATCAATCCAAGTAGCTCAATGATGAATATGAATTTTCAAAGATTTTATAAGGATGCATCATGCTTGTGACTATGTAAATAACCTACAAAACAACTCACTTCAATCATTTAACCAATATAACCTACAACAAAAGAAGCATGAATAGTAAATGCAGAAATAAGAGATGCAAGTGAAAAAGACATTCAAAGAAGATAAAGAAATTGTACAAGAGGGCTATGAGGCTTTTGGAATGGAAAATCCCAAGGATAATTAGATTCCTATAAAGGAAACCAAACTATAAAAGCTAAAAATGGAACCTAACTTCCTTATTTGAATCAATCAAAGTACATCCCTACTAGAAATGAAAGTGGAGCTACTAAATAACAAGCTTTCTCTACAAGAAGACTAAAAAATACATGCCCCTAGAGGAAAATTCGAATTTGTATTTATACAAAGTGATGAGGAAGCATTCTTCTTGAAAGGAGGCAGATTTCACCTCCAAAATCCCTTAAAAAGTGGATCTAGTTCTCGACACTATGAATTTGCATTAAATGATAGGGAACACATTTCTAGATTTTCTCAATCACTGGAGCTCCAAAATTTGTTTATTAATTTCATCATATCATGTTCATTTATTATTCAACATTGGTCCTCCTGTAGTAGGGAGCAAGTTCGTAGATTATCTCATCCTCGAAGTCTTCATAATCTGTCCAATATTCTCATAATATTCTACAAATATACATAATATTAGGCATATAATATGCACTTATCTCTACACCTTCCTAATGAACATATTAAAGATAAAAAAGTGTCATCTAACGCAAAAAGAGAGGCTTAATTTGCCAAAATATGGTCATATGGGCCTTAATTTATGTCTTATTTGGAGGTCCATTAATGAGCTGTCATACTTTTTAATGCTTTCTTAACCCGTGGCTACTACAAATTGGTTTCCCTTTTCATATCTTTTATCAATGTACCCATATTTCCAAAATTTGTTATGTCTTGATATATGAGCATATATTCAGATGAGTGGCCTTTAAACCTTACATATTCTTCTTTTTCCTATTTGTTGTAGACTATCAAATCACCCTACTTGAATACCGATAATTGATAACTTTTGAAGCACAGGAATTGAGTGCCTAAGCTCTAGCATTGAGATCAACATCTTTAGGATTTTCCAGCATGATTTTATCTGTCAATACATCAGAGAAAGAAATGAAAAGGTCTAATATTCTATTGATGGTAGTATCCATTTGTGAAGTTGATGTTGTCATGTCTGAGATCACAACGCACTTTGCACCAATACCAAAACCTTGTGCTTCAAACTACTGTGCAATCTAAATTTCTAGTTGTCTGGTTAGAGAAAGGACACAAACAAACAATTTTTGTCATTTTTCAAGAAGTTCCTGCAAAATTGGAATTAAAATGTCGTTTTTCTCTCTGAACCCATCTAATTCAACCTAATTAAATTCCCATAAAATCACGTATGGATGAAGCTAATTTGATTTTTGTAGCACCATGCCATGATTGAATTACTGGTGGAACATGATGCATCTTCTAATCTTGCTGACCTAATAGTATATGCTTCCCATGAAGAGTTATTGCTAGTGGCGATATGCCTTCTAGTTTGGTTGCATCCTTTTCCAAGCCCTAGACGCACAAGGGAACACATAAGTATAGTCCTAGAAATTGCTTAGAAAAACAATACCTTTAACCTATATAGACATAAATGGATATTCAGTGCCGAAAGATCCTTTGCAAGATTGATTGACTGCAAATGTTGTAAACCCTAATAATGAGGATGAAGCAAGTTAGGCAAGCATGTATATTGTGTTCCATGAAAATATGCACAACCATAGCCCTTGATGTTAACTAGGTCATTAAAGGAGTTTATACCATGTTAGATCTAAGACTTTTGTGATCCATAATGTAGATATATGCCTTTTGGACTAATCACATAATCATGTATTTGATTGACGTTTTGAACCAACTAATGTAGTCCATCCTCAGGACAAGGTGAAGAATCAATCGATCATAAGGAATAAATAGTATGGATGCATCATTGACTAGAATTAGCTGTTGAAAAATAGTCGTTAAATTAGTTAATAAGCTAAGTAGAATATTATTAATTAATAAGGTAAGTACAATATTATTTTAAATCCACATGAATGCTACCAAAACCTTGAAAAGAAAGAGGGACCCAAATTTTAGGATTTTAGACTAAAAAATTTGTGGGGTGTTGTAGCGGCTACAACGGTAACTTACAAGTGACTTAACTTTTGATTAGAAGATCCATTTTTTTGGGTGATTGGAAATTCTAATAAAGAGGAGTACTATTATTATTTTCTCACATGGCCCCAAATAAAGATCCAAAAGGTACTACACCAATGAAACTTCCTGAAGGCTCATTTAGGACTTATGAAGAAAGTCAATACTTAGAATTTAAGTTCTCACAATTAGGGAATAAATTCAATGAAATGGATGGTGGTATGTTGAGAAAGGTGGATTTATTAGGTTGATAAAAAACCTTAAAAAATAAATGATGGATAAAATGGAAAAAAAGATGAATGAAAATAAGGAAGAAATGAAAAATGTCAAGGAAGATATACAAAATCCCATCAAGGAAGAAATAAAATAATTACAAAACATTATATTAGAAGATATTCGTAAAAAGGATGTGGTGATCTAAGGAAATCGTGAACATAAGGAGTAGTGTGGTGTTGAGACTCAATCTCATATGGGGAGCATACTATCACAATTGGAGAGCACAAATATTGAATCGTAGAAACGTAATCACGATATTTCAATGTCAGATCCACATCATTAGGGTTTCAAGTCAGCACCAAGAAAATTCTACATTCTGAAGATCAATATGAAATTTTTTTATGGTAATTAACACATTGAGAGATTCACATTCCTAGCTTTTTCTGTCAAAAAAGAATAAATTTGCAGTATTCACTCATAAAAATATGCTATATTATCTACATTTTGATATCCAATTTCCAAAATTTAACTAATAAAAACTAAGCCAAATAATTGACTTATAATAAAAACTAAGCCAAATAATTGACTTATATATATATATATATATATATATATATATATATATATATATATATATATATATATATATATATATATATATATATACACAGATATATATGATTTCAAATATTTCCAAAATCAACCAACTTTAATAGACATAAAAAACACTTCCGAAGGAAATTTTAGTAAATGTTTTTGCATCTATAGTACATTATTCTCCTAAAATGGATTACAATAACGATATTGTATATTGATGTTAACCCTTTGTTCTGGAGATTAAAATTTTGAGTGAAAAATATGGATATTATAAAATATAAAATTTTGTCTTTTACATTGCTAAAAAGAATTCTACCATGGTTTGTTCCTGACTGTATACATCCAAGTCCTAATTCATTTGTTACTGCTAAAACTATTCCGGATCCTCAACTTGACATATGGCCATACTTGTAGAACTTTTAACACCATCAGATGCAATGAATACATCCTAGTCCTTCCCAGATCTTCACCTTGTTATATGGCCATACTCGTAGAACTTTTAACACCCTGGCTTGCCATGAATAGTCATCCATCCCTCGTTGAGCTTCCTATACTGATGAGTCAAACTTCCTGTAAACTTTCAACAGACTTAGCAACACCCCTGATTACTCATGCATTGATGGTTTACATGAATTTCATAAGTTGAATTAGCGTACAAATTTGATGGACTCTCATAAGTTTAATTAGGGTATAAATTGGATTTTTTACCTGTAAGAATTTTCAGTTTCAGGTTCATGAAATTATTTCCCAAACAATCATGAATTTCATTTCGAATCATCTCTATTATAGGTAGAGAGAATTTGGCTTGAATCAAATACTCCATATAAAAAGATTTTAGTAACGAATTAGAAATAAGTGATCACATCACATCAATATGCCCCGTAGAATTAGAACTATGTGTATACCCTTGCCTAAACGTACCAAGATGACCATTCAAATATAGTAAATGGTGGCCTATCCTTTATCTATTTGTCATAAGTTTGGCCTATTTATCTTGTTTTTACTTATATTTTTATTTTAATTTTTATACTTTGGTCCAACAGAGATATTGTTGGGGTGGTTGGTGGCCACAGGGCTACTGTGGTGTTGAGTCTGAGGTTTCGGTGGTCTCGTCAGTCACAACTTCAGGCAGTTGGAAGGCAGGGTCTAGCCAATGGGGCGTGGTCTGGGAAGGGAAGACAATTGGTGTGGGAAACTACAATGATATGTCAACGAGGGCGCCCCGTCGCGGTGGCGGACGTCGCGAACAACCTAGTGCATGGGTTGATAGGGGGGAAGATGATCCATAAACTGTCGTTGATATTCCACTGGACAATTCATCACAACATATCTAATAATATTATATTAAAACTCTGAAAATTATACACTATTACAATTTATTAAACTTTAAGATTTTTTGATTTAACTATAACTAGTGCATGCATGCTAAAGGAAATTATGCAAGGAAATAGATAATGACAAAATAACCACACACACACATAAGACATAAGATATGCTCTCTGGGAAACCCTTTCAGGAGAAAAACTAGATGGAAGGTGAGGTCACTTCGCTCTTTTTCTCTGTTTGAAAATATGGTTGCAGGTATAAAGAAGCAATGCCTATGGCCCATGGGTTTGTACAGTGCATAGATCCTCTTTGTTTTCTATACCTCCTATCTCTCCTAGCTATCTTTGCTCATCTATGGAACAAAATTCTCTCGAAAGAATGGAATGTTTATTCCTCCTAATGGCCCAGTTATAATAAAGTGCGATAGCCTTAGTGGTTAAGTTTGACTACATCAACTCTTAACTAGAGTTAGAAAATAGACTCTTCTAGAATCTTTAGATCAACAACACGTGGCTTGCCTCTTTTCCATGAATAATGGGGGCTAACGTGACACTCCCGAACTATAGGTGTGAAAACAGGAAGGTCAAATTCTGAGCGGCATAAAATTTGTTGGAAATAATACTGAGAGGGGGGCGTGAATCAGTATTAGCAAATCAACAATCTTTTTATTTCCATTATCAGATTCATATATGCTACTTCAGTTATGGAAACCCGCGTGTATACACAACTGTGTTTAATGCAACTAGCGTATATCTAGTAAACTTATGATTCAGTTAGTTGATCTTTAATGAGGGCATCAGAACATTATTAACCATATAAACAGTGAACAGGTGCAGTAAAACAAAATAGGTCATCACACATAAGAAGCACACATGAACACCATGATATAAGGTGGAAACCCAATGTGGGTGAAAACCACCTGCTGCAATCGTCTCTATCTTCCTTTTAATAAGAAACTTCTTTTTACAATTTTGTACTGGCGTAGACTCATACCAGTATGCAGGCACCCACTTGCAAAAGGCTACAACCTTCTCTTGTTCTCCAGCTATTACTAGAAGGGAGCTACAACCCCCTAGCTCTTGTACTAGCCAATATGTTTACTAGTACGTAGGCGCCAGCCTATAGTAGAATACAACCTTCTCTTTTCTTCCAGGGACCACGTTTCATAAATTTTCAGACTGGATCCCTCAATACAAAACAATCACAACTGCAATACAACCATCAACTATATCTGCATCATCAATTTCTGAATCACCCAACAACTGAATCACTGAAACCCTGTTATCAAAACACAGTCACTAGAACACAGAGCAGAACCCAGAACTCTGCCACAACCACTAGAACCAACAACAACCCCAAATATCAAATGTCATAATGTATATGGTACTTGGCTGTGTTGAACCAACATGTATACGTTGTCTCACCAAAGGGAACCCATGTACAAATCTGAAAATAATTACTTATACCTTCGCTACAATTTCAAATTCAGATATACCCAGAACATAAGATATAAAGGATAATACAAGCGTCAGTATTCAGATCTATTCATGATCATACCATATAATGATAATGCATTTTAGTCTTCATGATCCTGGTCCATCAACCTTCATCAACCGCATAGGTGCACCCTTGGTTCAGATCAAGCAAAACATCATAAACCCATAACCAACATACTAGATCTCACACTTCATCAGATATTCATCACTTGCACACTTCCACCCTGGCCTAATGATCTCCTCCTCCTTTTATAGTCTTAGGCCTTACTCAATACCATGGTCCAAAACCACTTAGAACCAATACCTTGGACCAAATACCTGGGGTCAACACATCGGACAAGATACATTGGACCAATACCATGGATCACAATACCATGGACCAAATACCACGGACCAAAACCAAGTTCTCCAACATGTACACGCCTTTCCTTGCGTGAAAGTGCATGTATACGCATACGCATCTTTTGGTCGGCGAACCCGCGTATATACGCGGCTGGGTCAAAGGGAACCTGCATATATCTCTTTTTCCTTCATTCTGAGAGCTTGAACTGTGATCTGTCATCTGAGTGAGTTGCCATCAAGGACAACACTTGTGTCATACCTGTATCATAATGCCAACAATCTCCCCCTTTGGACTTGATGGCAACAACCACACCAAGTCACTCTCCCCCTTTGACATCAAGGGCAAAGGGCGGACCAAGATATTCTCTCCCTTGATATACATTTTGTTGTCCATACTCCCCCTGAGTACATGTTGAAATCTCTGATTGAGCTCCCCCTTTGTACATGCCAAGATGTACCAATCCGTCCATGCTCCCCCTGAGCACATGCTGAGTCTGCAAAAATATTTTTCAAGAGAATAACACGACTCTACAACTCAACTAAGTGAGTATGACCTTCCTATCACCAATGACTCATACATACATCAATCTCCCAATCAAGTGGGGATACACCATTTTAACTCATCCACCCAACCAAGTGGGGATATACCAAATGTTTATACATGACTGAAATAGACATTATTACATCATCCTTCCCATGCAAAGTGGGGTTACAAATTGGGTCTTTTCATGACCTTTACATCAAATGATATACATGACTTTTATAACAATGACCAACAATCTAAACAAGACCATGATAGTCATCAGCAACTATCGTACACCATATATGATCTGCACCATAAGCATCTGTCACTAGCATCCAGACCTGTAACCTGCAATCCATTCTCTTGGCCAATCAACAATCAGTAGCAAGATGTATCAATAAGCATCATCACCAAAGACTTCTAACCATAATGCCAACAATGCATTATTCGAAGCATATGCTCCCCCTGAACTTGTGCCAACCAACATGACCGAACCATATCAGACTTCTTTTCCTGCTCTGTTTCTTTTTCTTCAAATCACCATATACGCGACTCTGCAGCCTCCAACTCGCGTATATACGCGACTTCTATTCATAATATCTGCATATGCAAATTGGAATACTGAAGGTCTACACTTTCAGTTTCCCCTGTGTCTGTTATATCTGCTAACTGAGTTATGCCACATCTTTCTGACTCTAATTCTGTCTTCTTCAATACCTAGAATTGTGATGATGTATGATCCTTTTGTTTTGGTGTCCGAATTTTGCTCCTGGAACGTGATGATCTTTCTGTGTGATGGTCTTGAAGCATTCTTCTTCTACATCTGGCTGCAACATGTCCAAGATTCTGACATTCATAATATTCAACATTACTCATCGGAGGAAATAACCGTCTGTCACTTCCATAGTTAGGAGTAAAAGATTTTCTTTGAAGAATTTCTTTTCTTGGTTGCTGCTGGGGTTGACCACTTATCTCCTTGTTGATCATTTCAGATTTTGCATTAGAATTCCTTTCCTCACCTTGTGAGCTAGATTCACCTTCAACAGTTTCGTAAAAACCAAGACCAGTTTTGATAGCTGGGGATCTTTGACTACTAAGAATATCATCCAAAATCTTAGTACTGTCTTGAAATCGTAACAGTTTATCCTTTTCTTCTAATTTACATTTTAAGATATTTACCTCAACCTGATGTTGTTCTTCCTTTTCCAGATATTGCTTCTTTATGTTTTCTTCAGCTTTTCTTCCTTCTTCCACTTGTTGCCTTAATTTGAGCACTTCATGTTCTTGTTCTTCAAGAGCTTCTTCATTCTGCTTCTTTGATTTTTCAAGATCTTCTTTTAGAGAGAGGATCTTAGATTCAAGTCTCTGGATTGTTATGCTCTAATCTTTTACTACATCCTGTAGCTGCTCCCTTACTCTGGTTACTATCTCCAACTGATCTTTTAATCTGGTAACTTCTTCTGTTTCTACATCCTCATTTTCATATGCCATGAGAAGTCTAATGTCTTCATCACTATTGGATGAGTCACTACTTTTACCATGAGTATAATAACTTCTATTACCTTCTTCAGACATCTTTAATTTGTTATGAGGGCATATAGCAGTGTAGTGACCAACTCTACCACAAGAAAAGCATTTGAAAGGTAGCTTACCTTTGAACCTTCCAGATCCTCGTTCAAGATTCTTGACAAAATTTACCTCATATTCTTCTTCTGAAATGTATCCTAATTCACTGAGTTTTTCTTTTCCATTCGCTGATACTTTAAATGCGGCTTCTCTCATATCTGATGGTCCTCCTTTTCTCATCTCAAAAGAAGTTAAGATTTCGTGAAGCTGCGTCATAGTGATTTTCTGCAGATCCTCCTTTTCTTCTATGGAAGACACTTTGGATTCAAATTTAGCAGACAAGGATCTCAAAACTTTCTCAACTAGGACAATTTCCTTAATTTCTTCACCCAAATTCTTCATACAATTGACAATCTTATCTATACGTAGGAAGTAATTAGCTATGCTTTCATTACTATGCATCTTAAGAGTTTCATACCGAATTCTGAGAGTTTGAAGCTTAACACGTTTTACCTGATCATCTCCTTCATAGCTTAGAATGATTTTGTCCCATATTTCTTTGGTTGATTTGAGCTGCATGACCTTGACAAATTTTGATTTTGACAAACTTCCCAATAAGACAGTAACAGCTTTGGCATTGAGTTCATATTGCTTTCTACCTACCGTATCTGTAGGAATCGTTGATGGATAGTTATATCCTCCTTCCACGATTTCCCAAATATCTATTCCAAGTGATTGTAGATAGGTTGTGGTTCTTATCTTCCAGTACATAAAATTGCTCCCATCGAAGATTGGTGGTTTGATGGCTCCCTCTCTTTCTTGATTACTCATCCTGATGGATCTTCCTTCAAGCGATCAAGCTTCTTCTAAAGGACCTACTCTGATACCAATTGTTGGAAATAATACTGAGAGGAGGGGGGTGAATCAGTATTAGCAAATCAATAATCTTTTTATTTCCATTATGAGATTCATATACGCTACTTCAGTTAAGGCAACCCGCGTGTATACGCAATTGTGTTTAATGCAACTAACGTATATCCAGTAAACTTATGATTCAGTTAGTTGATCTTTATTGAGTGCATCAGAACATTATTAACCATATAAACATTGAACATGTGCAGTAAAACAGAACAAATCATCACACATAAGAAGCACACATGAACACCATGATATAAGGTGGAAACCCAATGTGGGTGAAAACCACCTGCTGCAATTGTTTCCATCTTCCTTTTAATAAGAAACTTCTTTCTACAATTTTGTATTGGTGCAGACTCATGCCAGTATGCAGGCACCCACTTGTAGAAGGCTACAACCTTCTCTCGTTCTCCAGCTACTACTGGAAGGGAGCTACAACCCCCTAGCTCTTGTACTAGCCAATATGTTTACTAGTACGTAGGCATCGGCCTACAGTAGACTACAACCTTCTCTTTTCTTCCAGGGACCATGTTTCATAAATTTTCAGACTGGATCCATCAATACAAAACAATCACCACTGCAATACAACCATCAACTATATCTGCATCATTAATTTTTGAATCACCCAACAACTGAATCACTGAAACCCTGTTATCAAAACACAGTCACCAGAACACAGAGCAGAACCCAGAACTCTACAACAACCACTAGAACCAACAGCAACCTCAAATATCAAATCTCATAATGTATACGCTACTTGGCTATGTCGAACCAGCGTGTATACGCTGTCTCACCAAAGGGAACCTGCGTACAGATCTGAAAATAATTACTTATACCTTCGCTGCAATTTCAACTTCAGATATACACAAAACATAAGATATAAAGGATAATACAAGCGTCAATATTCAGATCTATTCATGATCATACCATATAATGATAATGCATTTTAGTCTTCATGATCCCGGTCCATCAACCTTCATCAACTGCATAGATGCACCCTTGGTTCAGATCAAGCAAAACATCATAAACCCATAACCAGCATACTAGATCTCACACTTCATCAGATATTCATCACTTGCACACTTCCACCCTGGCCTAATGATCTCCTCCTCCTTTTATAGTCTTAGGCCTTACTCAATACCATGGTCCAAAACCACTTAGAACCAATACCTTGGACCAAATACCTGGGGTCAACACGTCGGACAAGATACCTTGGACCAATACCATGGATCACAATACCATGGACCAAAACCAAGTTCTCCAACATGTACGTGCCTTTCCTTGCGTGAAAGTGTGTGTATACGCATACGCGTCTTTTGGTTGGCGAACCCGCGTATATACGCGGCTGGGTCAAAGGGAACTTGTGTATATCTCTTTTTCCTTCATTCTGAGAGCGTGAACTGTCATCTGTCATCTGAGTGAGTTGCCATCAAGGACAACACTTGTGTCATACCTGTATCATAATGCCAACAAAATTTGCATACAGACTCTGGTTGACGTGCTTCTTGCACTGTTGGAGAGGTCTCTATGTGTAGAATAACATGAAACGACGCATGCCAAGGTGGAAAAGTTTTACCCCCAAAAAACATCGTTTGATGCATCAAAACACTCCTGGAAGGTTTCAGACCCCGTTTCACTAAACTGGGTCCCACGGTAAAAACGGTCCCATGAGCTGATTCCTCCTTTTTTCCGCTCCAAATTCATTGAGGTGCAAGAAAAACAATATAATGATCCAATTCGAATCACACCTCCCCATTTTGGGAGGCTTTTGGTCCCCAAAATATTTTATTGAATTACGTGAGTAAAGTTTTCCTCCACCTTCTCTCGGGTGTACCATTTAGCTTTGCCTGGAAGTTCTCTCTTCAACCCAATCTACCAAAGTTCATGCTACCCCTACCTTATAGTTCTGGACCTCTTCTACAAAACTGTATCTTTTGTCAACTTTTCCTTAGCGTTTGGTGCCAAATCATCCACAGAAGGTAGGACTTGTTCCTCTTCCTGATCTAGCATAGAAGGCTCATAGAGTTTCAAATTATCTACATTCACAATTGATTAAATGCACATATATGGTGGTAAACTGAGTTTATAGGAATCATCACCCACCTTTTCCAGTATCTCAAAGGAACCATACCTTAGAGCCTTGATTTTCTTACCAAGCCCCTGCAACCTCTCATTGTTCAATTGTAGCCATACTCTGTCTCCCACCTTGAATGATTTCTCTATTTAGTGATGATCATGCCTAGCCTTATACTTCTCCTGCGACTTCTGCAGTGTTTCCTATACCTGTAGATGGATATGCCTGATCTTCTCTATAAATTTTCAGGTCCCAAATCATCTCCTGTAAGATCGAAAATATCAAAAACAAGTCTCAAATGGAGAATTTCCTGTACAAGTGTGGACTGCTATGTTATAAGAATGTTGTATATATACTATATTTTCATCCCAAGTCTTCGGATGCTTCTGGTTGTATCCCATCAGAAGTTGCACCAATGTCTTGTTGACTACTTCTATCTTTCCATCTGTCTATGGATGGAATGTTGTAGATCTCTTCAACTTTGTGTCCATCTTCTCCCACAATGTAGTCCAAAATGCACTGAAAAATATTGTGTCTCTATCTGAAATGATTCTCCTTGGTATCCCAAAGTGCACCAACACCTGTCCAAAGAACAAGTTTGCTACTTCTTGTTCGATGATGGTCTTTTTACAGGGCATCAAAACACACATCTTGTTGAACTTGTCAACTACCACGAACAGGTAGTCATGTCCCTTCCTGGTTGTTGGTAAACCTCCCACAAAGTCCATGGAAATTCTCTCCCAAGGATGAGTAGGTGCATGTAAGGGATGATATAGACCTTGTTTCTTGTTGCTAGGCTTGCTAGTACAATAAAGCATGCATCTTCTTATGAACCTAGCTACTTGTTCTTGCATCTTGGGCCAATACACATACCTTTGCAAAGTTAGCCACGATCTTCCCTACACCAAAGTGCCCTACAACCTTGGAGGTGTGAGCCTCTCTAATAATCTACAGTCGCTCACCTTTAGGAAGACGTAGCTTATCCAACCTGTAGAGTAACTTGTCCTGGAGATGATAGTCAACGGTGTTGTCGCCATCGTGCACATGACTCTGACTTTGCAACTATTGATATTGTTTTGAATATTCCTCTCTATATGCATCATTAGTGAATGGCTCCATGTGCATAAGAGTCCCCAAAGCTATAATATTTAATGTGGGTAGGCTTGAAATCATATCGGCTAACTTGTTTGTGCTACCCTTCTTATACTTGATCACCAAATCAAACTGATGTAAAAACCCCATCCACTTGTAATGCATGGTCTATTGTAGCTTACTCTGGGCCTGCAAGTACTCTAACGACTGATGATATGTGTGGATTTGTGTATCCTTTCCCATCAGATAGTGCTTCCACTTCTTCACAACTTCATCATGGCATAGAGCTCCTTATCGTATGTAGGGCGGTTAATAATTTCCCCATGAAATACTTCAGAATGGTAGTAAGTGGGCCTTCCTCCTTGCATCAAGACAACTCCCATAGCATACCCACTCGCATTTGTCTCCACTTCAAAGGGTCGTTGCAAGCTTGGTCATACCAAAAATGGTGTTTGAATGA
This sequence comes from Pinus tabuliformis, assembly GCA_031772625.1. Classification (NCBI taxonomy): domain Eukaryota; kingdom Viridiplantae; phylum Streptophyta; class Pinopsida; order Pinales; family Pinaceae; genus Pinus; species Pinus tabuliformis. Next base: position 1,206,518,186 of record CM062804.1, on the reverse strand, counting down.
TCTTCTTCTTTAGCTCCTCGAAATCCCTCTGCTGACCTTTTCCCCACCGGAAACTCTTGCCACTCGTTGTTATGGCATGGAGCGGTGCTGCTACCACTAAAAATGAGGCTATGAACATCCTCAGGGATTGTGCTGCCCCATTGAAACTCCTAATCTCAGAAACATTAGTAGGCACTGACCATTTCATGATGGTCACCATCTTAGAAGGATTTATCTTCAGTTCTCCTCTACCGATCACATACCCCAAATACACCAAGGAATGTTGCGCAAACTCACACTTCTTGAGATTTGCTAACAGTTGGTGCTTCTTCATTGTTTCCAACACTTGCATCAAATGTCACATATGCTCCTCCCAGATAGCACTATATACCAGTATATCATCAAAATAGACAATAACAAATGAATCTATAAAAGGACATAGTACATCATTCATTAATTTCATAAGTGTAGTTGGTGCAATGCATAAGCCAAATGACATAACTAACCACTCATACAAACCTTATCTGGTTTTGAAGGCAATCTTCCATGTATCTTCTTCTTTGACTCGAACCTGGTGATATCCAGACTTCAAGTCAAACTTGGTGAAGTACTTTTCTTGTTGCAATTGATCTAGCAGATCGTCTATTCTCGGAATGGGGTATATGTTCTTTAGCGTGATTTTATTCAACGTCCTGTAATCTATACACATCCACCAAGTCCCATCCTTCTTTGGCACAATGATGACCGGTGACCCACATGGTCATGTACTCGGTTGAATGACACCCTGTTCTAGCAACTGTTGCAACTGTTTCTTCACCTCACTTGCTTCTATAATAAATTTTATGTACAACCCAATATTTGGCAATCAGGGGTCTGTCAATAGTTGGATATCATGCACCACTTCTCTCTTAGGTGGTAACCCTTTAGGTTCTTGAAACACATCCTTGTATGCCCGCAACAACTCCTCCAATTGTTGTTTTTGTTTCTTAGTACACCCCTCTGGGCATCCCTTGCCTCTTATTGACTCCTCTTTAGACTGAATTTCTCTTAAAAACAATAAAACATACTTTTTGCTGGAAGTGATCAATTTCTTGGAGTGGTTGACACTTACCAATGAAATTTTTGACTTGCCTTTGTCTGCGTTGATGATGAACAATTTTCTATCCTTGACTTGCCTGAGCCGGTACTAGTTAGCTCTGCTCATGAATATTGCATCATGCATGTACATGTATAGACTACCAAACATGACTCCACAAACATCAAGGGGAACCACATCCAGATCTACGTCACCAATAAAATCAACAATAATGGCAAATCTAACTTTGCACTATTTTGTTACCTTCAGCTCTACATCCTTATTTACCCATCCCAGTAGATATGGGTTTGGATGGTCATGAGCTTCCAGCCCCAACTTCTTGGCCAACTCTGCTGCAATGAGATTCATTTGTGATCCTAAGTAAAACATAGCATCAATCTTTGTCTTCTTGACTTGTATCTTTATATGGAAGAGTTTGGTCATTTCTTTCTCTTCTTGTTGCTGAAGGCTACTCAGATTCACCTCCTTTTGCACTGATGTATAGACAATATTCTCATCCATGTCTGAACTAATTTCAACTTGGTTGCTCGAATCAGTGGCCATGAGATTCTTCTTCTTAAATTATCTTTCTTCTTATTCTTCGGGTTTGGATCTAGGTGCAACTTCCAACACTTCTCCTCTGTATGGCCATCAATGTTGCACTGCTTTCTACGATCTTTGCGCTGGTGTGTTATGAATTTAATCTTTTTATCTTTTCCCCCTTTTTTCTTCTTCTTCCCCTCCTTATAATCTTCTAGTTGCTCCTTCTGCTTCAATCCACTTGATTACACTCTTTTCAGGCCCATGTTCACCAAGTACTGTGCCCGTACACAAGCCTCATCCACTGATTTTGGCTTGAACAGCATCACTTGCTCACGCAAATGGCGGTGCAGAAACCCCAAATACTTGAGGAGTACAACTAGGTTCTTTGGAGAGATACCCAACATTATAGTCATCTTTCTAAATTGTGTGGTGTACTCCTGCACGCTTTGGCCCAACTTTTTCAAGAAGTAATGCCACCGGATCCGCTGGTCCTCCACGTACCCAATGGGATAAAACCGTGACTTAATGAGGGTTTTAAATTCTCCCACTTAGTCGCTGGAGGTTCTCCATTCAACCTTAGGGTTTTTGTGTGGCTCTCACACCAAGTCAATGCATGGCCCTCTAATTTCAGCCACATGAGTGAGACCTTTTGCCCTTCCTCGATTTGATGGACACTGAAATAAACTTCCAGTTGTTCCAACCAATAGCTTAGCTTCAGAGCGTCGAGATCGTCGTGGTATGACTTAATATCGAATTTTTCTTCCATTTTGAATAGGGATTGTTTCATGACACTCGAACTGGGTTGATATTTTCTAGGTTCTTTCTTTGTCTGGTTCTCCATGTCTTCTCGATCTCTCGATCCCCCTTCTGATTTTTCCTTTGCATTTGAACCCCCGTATTCTCCAAATATCCCTATATTATTGCTTAGGGCTACCATGAGGAGGTTTACATTGCGGTATATATCCACAACTTCTTTTTCAAGCTGTGAAAACCTCACCTCCACAGGATCACAAGGTTCACTTACAGATTGGTCGCCCATGATTAGGGTTTTATGATTTTCGGCCCCACCAATCTAGATCCCTACAATCTCCACAAAACACCCAAAGAAACATGTTCTGATACCAAATGATCCGTAAATTTCCATGGATATACCACTGGACAATTCATCACAACATATCTAATAATATTATATCAAAACTTTGAAAATTATACACTATTACAGTTTATTAAACTTTAATATTTTTGGATTTAATTGTAATTAGTGCATGCATGCGAATGGAAATTATGCAAAAAAATAGAGAACGACAAAATAGACACACACACACACACAAGACAATAGATATGCTCTCTGGGAAACCCTTTCGGGAGAAAACCCAACTGGAAGGTGAGGCTGCTTCGTTCTCTTTCTCTGATTGGAAATGCGGCTGCAGGTACAAAGAAGTAATGTTTGTGGCCCGTTGACTGCTACAATGCATAAATCCTCTCTATGTGCTCTACCTCCTATCTTTCCTAGTTATCTTTTCTCAACTATGGAACAAAATTCTCTCAAAAGAATGGAATGCCTCTTCCTCCTACTGGCATGGTTATAACACAACCCAATAGCCTAATAGTGGTTAAGTTTGACGACATCAACTCTTAACTAGAGTTACAAAATAGACTCTTCTAGAGTAATTTACATCACAAAGACGTGGCTAGCCCATTTTCCATGAATAATGGGGGTTGATGTGACATTCTCCCAAACTATAGGTGTGAAAATAGGAAGGTCAACTTCTGGGTGGTATAACTTTTGCATACAGACTTCGATTGATGCACTTCTTACACTATTGGAAAGCTCTCTGTGTGTAGAATAACATGAAAAGGTGTTTGTTGAAGTAGTGAAGTTTTACCCCCCAAAAAAAATCGTTTGATGCCTCAAAATGCTCCCAGAAAGTTTCAAACCTTGTTTCACCAAACTGGGTCCCGCCAGTAAAAATGGTGCCATGACCTAATTCCTCTAGTTTTTCCACTCCATATGCGTCGAGATCAATGAAAAAATATAATGATCTAATTTAGATTAGAATACCTCAATGAGGAAGAGGCAGGAGGTGTCGACGTGGGAGGGGAGGTTGCCCACGCCCTAGCACATTCACCAGGATGTGTGGAACAACCACCTTCTCTGGACACAATTGCAGAACAAATTTGAGACGTCTAGGCCAACCTGGACATACTTAGTGGGCATAGGTACAAGGACATGAATGATATCATGGCATATATCAATGATGTGCATTTTAGTCAGAATGAGATCTTAGAACAACTGGTTGCCATGAAGCACAGTCAACGCAACAACAATGAAAGGATGGATGAAATTGAAGCGTGCCTAGCCCATATTGATTATCATATGCATGAAGATTGTGGGAATCCAGCTAATATTGGTAATCAAGCTCAGAACCCCCCTCCTTAAGATGAAATTCGCAGGCTGTGTTTTAGTTTTGTATGTTTTTTAGAACATTTGACCATTTTGTCCATGGGATACATGTAATGACTGGGCATACCTCTTATGTTTTTTCCAACTCTCCTCGCTAACAAATCTCGTTGGAGTGAAGCAGGGAGAGTCGAAGGCCACCAAAATGTAAGAAACTCTTTCCTAATAATATAATGAATCTATTTTGAGTGACAAAAAAAATTGTTATACTTTATTTAAATATTATGTATTATATATAATTTTGTTAGTTTTATTATAAATACAATAATAGGTTTTTGTTGATATAAATTTTGTATTGAGTTTTAATGAATTGTTTGGTATCAATTTCATCATAGATTATATTTAAATTAAATTAAATAATATATATGTTTTATATTATTTGTTGAATTAGATAGTGATTTGGTGCAATTGTTTATGTAATTTTAAATCTTTTGCAAGTCATGTTGAACCACTCTCAAAAAGTTCTCAAGTTGCTTTCTCAAACCCATTAGTTATAATGTATTTTGAAGAGGAATAATTTATGTGGACTTTCAACATGATGAGTTAGATTGGAGAGGATTCTAACATTTCAAGAAATAATAATATACAGAAATTTCATGATTTTTTGACAAGTAAGAAGAATAATTCTCTCTCTTTAGCATCTCAAGCCCTCAAAAGCCCAAACCTTGTTTTTTTTATATTTGAGTATGAATTTATTGAATGCATCGAAGATGCGATAATCCATGAAATATAATCTATTGGAGATGTTTCATAATTGGAAATGTTTCCTCCTTATCAAAGATGTTTCGTCAGTTACATGGACATTTCCATAAACATGGATATTTCCACATCTCTCTAGATTCACGACTATGGCTCATTAGTTCAGCCATTTATAGCACATTATGTAAGTTTTTACTCATTCTAATCAATTTTTTTTTCTCTCTCAAGCTTGTCTCTGTTCTTTTTTTTCTCTTGCAAGCTTTGTGTGATTTCTCTATTAGCTAGGTTCACTGTGAAACTTTTACATGGTATCAAAGAAAGGTTGTTGCCAGGAGAAAATGCATAAGCATTTTATTTGTAGGTTCAAGAGGAAGATGCAGTGAGAAAGATTGAAGTTCTCATCAACAATTCTTCTCATGCCACAAAAATATTTCAAGTGGAAAGTAAGGTTTTGAATCAACCGAGATGCAAATGTTTGTACCTAATAACAATGGCTATGGAAGTTGATCCAACATCAACTGTAAAAAAATAGGTATCTCAACTACAGGGATGAGGCCTATGGACTTATTAGCATGTCGACGTCTCCAAAGATGTTGTTTCACATTGAAGCTTGTACAACTCTAGATGAGGCTGAACTATTGGTTTTATAGATGGAAGCTCATTCTTTAAGATTCGCTTTATCATTTTAGCGCCCTTTACATTATCTAATCAAGCATCTAAGCATGTGGAGTGATCAAAAAACAAGGTAAGTTTCCATGGAGGAAAAATCTAATTGATAATTTAGTTAAGGGACCCTTCAACAAATACCTCTAAAGAGAATGAGACACTGGGAGGTTGAGCTCTCTTGCTTTGGCTTGACCACTCTTTATGTGGAAAACTCTATCTAGCGAACCTAAAATAGAAGGTTTGGGATGCAAATAAATCCTAATGCATTTACAAATGTCGTAGGTATAATACAAATACTTTAATGGGATTGATATTGTTATTGGTTTAATAGTAGGGATTACTTGTAATAATATGCTTATGCACATTGTGCTACTTCATTTACTCTTGGAGGGTATGTATCCCCTAATACAACTTTCCATTCAATTAACTTTTTCTTGAAATGCACACCTCTATATTACACAAGTACAAAGGGATGTTATTTATGTAACAATTAGTTTCAAACATGCTTACATTTTTTATTTTTACATTTTTACATCTACCTTGAAAAGAAGGGACCACCGAAGATCATCACATCCATGTTGATGGGGACATTCTTGGAAGACATCACTACACTATACATGGTTGATGTCCTTAGGCAACAACATGTACTCAATGTTTGGATCCATGAAGATGTTCTCTTCCACTTCACGAAATCTTAGCCAGAATTGAAATTGAAATTATAAAAAAAAAAATATTGCAACGAATTATTGTAACATCAAAGGAATTACATTGGAGTGAACTATTGCAATAGATAGAATTATGTACATGCCCTCCACTCAGCAATGATTGCCAACATCCAAAAGGATGCATCACAAACAAAAAGGAATTTCCTAGTGCTATTGTATCATTGTTGTTGTTATATGTTTTGTAAATGAAGCAGGAAAGACTACTTTCAAAACGATAAAGAAGGTTGAGTACTAAACAATTTTGAAATTATTGAATTTAGGCCTCTGTGATCATATTATGAAAAGTAAGAAAACTTTCGATAAAGAACAAGATCTTGGCATCAAGTTAAATAGATGAAGATAAAAAAAATTAGTTGTTGTAATATAACAGTTAGATTTGACTAAATAAATAATATTTTAATATAAAAAATAATTGTTAGAATATAATTGTTAATATTGAATTAACTAAAATAATTAACATAAAAAGGAAATTTTAATGAATGAATATCTAAAAATAAAAATAAAAATAATATCTATGTCAAACCTAAATAATCAAAACAATAAAACAATTAATAAAACCAATATAATAATATAATAAAATAAAAATAATATTTGTTTCAAACTTAAATAATCAAAACATTTAATTCCAAAAACTTAAAAATAAATAAATATAATAAATGGTAAAACTTAAAAAAATAAATAATGATAATAATAAATTAATTAATTAGTTAACTAACCAAATCAATAATAATAAAATAATTAATCGTTTATTAATGTTTAAGATAAAAATACAAATAAATAATTAAAATTAAGAAAAATATATATATAAAAGAAGAAATGGCAGGGATCCAACAACTGCTAATTTTCCGAGCCAACGTATCTATTCAGATTGTTTGGCCTCCTTTCAATCTCTATAGCTTCCCTAAACTTATGGTGATGGAAATGATTTATCTTAGCAATGACTCAAGCATCTTCAATGTATATGTGGTGTTTTGTCCTTTCCACATACTCTGCTAATGTTGAAGAGCGAGTCCTCACATGTTTTAGAAACCTGCCGCCTCTAACACTAAAAGGATGGAATAGATGGAATAGTAGTGAATAGATGGATGGAATAGATGGAATAGTAGTTTATAAATGGATGGAATAGATGGAATAGTAGTGAATTTCATTCTCATCACCTCCCATAAAATTGTAACCCAAAACTTAATGCATTCTAAACCACATAACAACTACTTTACACCTAATGATTCTTATTAAGAGGCATCGGGACAGAAATAACGCTTTAAAGATCTAAAGCTCTTAAACTTGATATAACTAGTGCAAATAGGCCACCGGATCATGATTGCTACTACAGCTTTGCCTTCCCTTCTGAGCACTAAACCATGGAACGAACATTTATGAGAACCATGAAATCTTCTAGTCCCTTTTGCTAGTATTTCACAATAATAATATAATGAGCTATTATCCAGAGAACTGAAAGTTTCTGTCTTGGTCATTGCTGTAATAGGTAATCTGTTTGGCCGAGGAGAATAAGAAACTCGAATCCAAGGTACCAGTTTTCCTGAAACTCGGAAATGTTATTCTGACGATTATAATTCTCTGTTCAAGGATCTATATATAAGCTGATACTTGTGTGGCAGTTGGGAATTAGAGGAAATTCTTTCACTTCAGCACTGGAAAACGCATCGGTACACCAAACTAATTTACATCTTGGGTATGCATACTAACGCTACCATTATTATTTTTTATTATTCTCGTTCCTTTGTCCCCTTTTTTGTTCTAATTTGAGCTCTATATTGGTACCTAGCGAGCCCTCTTGGGCGAGAGGAGATGGCAAAACTGATATCTCTAATTTCTGATCAAACGACCATTCCTGGCTACTTCTCCACCCATACCAAGAGTACAAAAGTTCATACTAACAAGATGAAACGTTCTTTGAGACGATCATACATATCTTAATTATTTTTGTTGTGGATTTTAATGTCTTTGAGTACCCATATACGGTATTGGTTTCTTCATGAAACATCATTTCACGTTAACTGATGTTCAGATTAATTGAGTTCTTATAAGACACAAATAAATCCATGCAAACTTATCTCGGTATATATGGCATCTTAGTAGTTTATATGGCATCTTATTATATATACTTGCTTAAAATGGTTTGACTCCTAATTAAAATGGTTTGTTTTTTTGAAAATGTGAATTTATGGGTAAGAAACACGTGACAAACGAATAAAGCATTTGTTATATGAAGTTGGTACATCACAGGGGAGATCACCAATTAACAATCTTAATTCTCTCTAATTCCATGATGTAGGTATTGATCTATTAGTTATTGATCTCTTCCCTAATAGACGCAGACATTTATAATTGTTTAACATAAAATGAATACTATAACATGCATCCACATTAGCACGAAATATAATTTTGTATAAGTTTTTTTGTCATTTAGTATGTTGTTGGGATTTTATTTACTAATTAATAGTTTGGGCACTTTTACCCATGTTAGCATGTTTTTATTCAACTTAGCTTTAAATAAACTTATTTGCTAAAAAATGATTTGCTTAATTTGAAATAAAGATAAATGATGTTAAACTTTAGGTTTACTCTAATGGAAAAATAAATCTAATTGTTAGTAAATTAAGTACAATGGTAACAAAATTTCAGTTTGATAAAAAAAATTAATTGTAACATCAAAGGAAATAAAGTGGGATTAAAGACTAAATTTCAATGAGATTGAAATGAAATATATCTAATATGTAATATATAATTCATCAATTTAGTATGCAAATGAGAAGTATAATTTTCATTTAATTTCTAAATAAAAGTGACATACTTTTTATTTTTGAACATTAAAACATCAACTTTTGAGAAAATTAGTATAATAAAATAATTTTAAAAAATGTAATAATGATAATGTAGCACACATATCTTAAATCATCTGATATCATTTTTCTTATATTGGAAATAAATATGAAATAGAAAGCAAAAACTAATTAAAAAGAAATAAAAGAGAAAATGGTAAAGTGAAGAATTTAAAATGTCACGGCCTACAATGATGAGAAATCATCTATGGGTATTATAAATCATCTTGATATCCACAAATTTGTTTGTTTCAAACTAATTTTAGCTAAGTAATAACCAATAATGTTGCTTCTAGTGATGTTTTCTCTTTTCACAGAGGGCACAACTCCATGCTTCACCATGATAGATAGCTTAAAAGAGTGCCAATATTAATTTAAACTCTTCACTTTACTTTATGCCATGAGAAATCATCTTGATATCCACAAATTTGTTTGTTTCAAACTAATTTTAGCTCAGTAATAACTAATAATGTTGCTTCTAGTGACGTTTTCTCTTTTCATAGAAGGCACAAACTCCATGCTTCACCATGATAGATAACTTAAAAGAGTGCCAATATTAATTTAAACTCTTCTCTTTACTTTATGCCATGGACAACAATGAAAGACATTATATTTATGGATAGTTCTATTCTTTTTTATATTTTATTATTATATTTTTTATAATCTTTAGCATTTAATATGTTTCTTTTACCTTTCTTCTCATGTTATTTTAATTAATATTTTAATTTTTTATCGAATTATTATTTCAATATGAAAATTCTTATTTATTGGATTGAAAGGTTTGATAATGGAAGAGTAGAAAGTTACGTAATTCTTTTTGTTTTCAATATAAAACTAACTTATGATATTTGAAAGTATTAATAACAAAAATATATATTTAAATGAAAATTTTGATTTATTGGATTGAAAGGTTCGATAATACATGAGCTTTTTGTTTTCAATATAAAGTTAACATGTGAAATTTAAAAGTATTAATAACAAAATATATATCTAAATGTATATTATAGATAAAATATTTCTATATCAAATTTATATATAAAGAATTAATAGATAGAATTCAGGAAAAAAACATAATAACATTTTTTTATTGTGAATTATAAATAAAAATATTTCAATATATAATTCCTTTGTATTGAAAATGGATTTGGCTTTCCCCATTTAAAAACATATTAATTAAAAAATATATTAGTTAGAAATAAAATATTTTAATGTTCTATTTAATATTCTCTTTAAGTAAATATTGCCATATCAACTCATTGTTCTCCTCCCCACCTTGGTTCATGTGACTTGTTGACCTTAAAACAAGTGTGTCTTGTAATAGCTTCAAGCCTTATTGTCTAAGCAATCCCTCTAAGAACTTATAGGTTCCTCGTATGGAATATAGAGATATTTTTATGACTATATATATATATATAGTAGGTCCATCTTAATTTTAGATCTAAGATGCAGAGAGAGGGATCAAATCCCTCAATGTATGCATACCCATAGATGTACTAATAATAATTTTAAGCACATAGAATAACCATTCAACATCATGTGAGGTATTAAGAGGATTGAAGATGAAAAGCTCTTGAATTGTTCATCTTATACTCACATGCTTTTTAATTTTTAATATATCTCTCACATTACCAACATTTTCTTACTTCTTTTTGAACATAAAAATAAAATGATAAAAAAGTTCGTTTTATTTTTTACCTTTTTAAGGTCCAATAAACCATATAAATTTTAATAGACACAAATCATCATCATCTTCATCATTTGTCAAATTATTTTATTTATAAATTAATTAATTTTTTCTTTTTCAGGAAATATTGAGGCAAACCCACTCGAAAGGATCACTTCCTATCACCTTATTATTGGAGCTTAATCTTAAAAGTGTCAAAGAGAATTTACCTAACAACAAATTAAACTAACCATCAAAACTAATTATTATTATTATTATAAAAATTTATTATTTTTTAAAAATAGAAACTTAAGTAATAATTTTTCAAATTTATTTAATTTCCTCTATAAGATTTTATGTTTAATAAAAATCAATTATGTTTAAAATATCTAAACCTTGAAATTTAGATTTCAAAATTTTAAATTATTAATTATACTCTTAAAAAAAATTAAACATAAATAAAAAGTAAATAATTGCCATCCATTTACTTTGTCGTTCCAAAACCTAACTTGAATGGGATTTACAAACTCACATCACATACTCATTTAAAATTAAACAAAATATGTGTATATAAATTCTATATACTTAAAATAATGAAGTGATATATGTCTAAACCTTTGGATCGAGTTTTAGTTCAAACATTTAATGATCGAGTTTTAGTTGAAACATTTAGTTAGGATAGAGGCCTAACCATTATCCGTCGTGTCGTTGTGTATGACTAATTCTGTTTTAATTGTTGCGACAGAAATAAAGAGGCAGATATTTGTTATTTCCTTTCCAATGTTGACCCGCCCTCTAATATTGCCGCTGGTCATTGTCCTTGTTCTTTTTAATGAAAAATTTACATAAGTCTTTTCAATTTTTCGTAAATTACCATTTTAGAAACTTAATAGGTAGATATATAACAAATTGATGTATATAAAGTTTTATATAAATATTTAAATATCGTAAATTAATTATTAAAAAAAATAATTAATTTGATAATTAATTAATTTAGAAATAATTAATAAAATATTATTTATTTATTTATTCAGATAATATTGTTATTAATTTGCAAAACATAAATAACATTAAAGATATTGTTACTTCTAAGTTCAAGGAAAAAATGTGGTGTGAGAAAGATTTAGCGGCTAAAAGAAAATTAAGTTATTATAAGAAGGTCATCAACCCCACCCTAGAAGATCAAAAGTATCTCTCTATTTTAACTAGCTCAAAGAAGAAAATTAATATAGCAAAGATTAGAACGAATTCTTATGAGTTCCATAGTGAAACAGGTCGTTGGGCAGTTCCTAAAAGGCCATGGACGGAAAGGATCTGCAATATATGTGAGAATAGGAACATCGAGGATGAAAACCACTTCCTCTTAGAGTGCCCCGCGTATAACCACATTAGATCTCAGTTTCACAATCTTTGTTAGAATACTGACCTTCCTAACCTTTTACAATGTCAAAATTATAGTGAGCTCGGGAGGCTTCTCTCCAAGCTTTTTGAGCATAGGAATAAAATCTTAAATCAAAATAGATAATTTGTTTCTTTAGGTTCGATAGACCATTATTTGGTCTCAGCGGACGTTAACCATCATCATCATCATCATCATCATCATCAATAATAATTAATTATTATATTTGAAGATTCTTCGGCGAAAATCACATAGAGAAACTTTCGTCGATGCGTTTCAAACCAACGAGTGTGGTTCATCGTCAGGACAAGTTGAATGAGCAAATCTTGCTTTGCACATTAAATAGACAAGGCAAAATATCCCATGACCCAATTTTCTAGACAAGGTAACGGCTAAAATGACAACAGCTATATTTGACCAGGGAACGGCTAGTTTGACTTTGATAAGGGGTAAAAACTCTATTTATTTAAAATGTTAATACGGTTATAAATGTAAGTGGACCATTATAAATATATTATCATAAATTAAATTTATTTATTTTTATTCTATTTTCCAAAATGTTAAAAATAGAGTGATCTATAAATAGTTAATTAAATTTTAATATAAGTTAAAGGGACATATATAAATATATAATGAAATAAATTAACTTAAAATTGTTAGAATAAGTAAAACACAAAAACTACATTAAATTAAAATGGTTAGATATCCAAGTTCTTATATAAATATTAGTTAGTTGTAAAATTAGAGTAATAGTTAATTATATTTTAATTAGAATGTAAGTTAAAGAAATTAAAATAAAATTAATTTTATATTCATAGTCAAAAAGTTTTTAGAATTATAAGAGTTAGAAAATTATTACAGATTACTTAATAATCTATTTAAATAGTATATTAGTTTTTAGATAATTATAAAATAGATTAATTCAAATTAATTATAAAATAAATTACATTTAAATTAATCATCAAAGAGTTTTTTAATGTTAGAAAAATATTATAATAACTTTTTATAAATTAAAATACAATTAATTTTATATTCATAGTAAAAAATATAAATACCAAGCGTTAAAAATATTACAATATTAGAAATTAATTCATATTCAATTTAAATAGTGTATTAATTAATTATAAAATAGATTAATTTTAATTTAATTTTATTAATTAATTATAAAATAAATTAAGTTTAAATTAATCGTCAAGGAGTTTTTAAATGACTAAAATACTAGAGAATTCAAGTGTTAGAAAAATATTACCATATTAAAAATTAATTAAAAGCTTATTGAAGGGAGGGGGAGAAAAGGAAGAGAACTACTAGGAGGAGAGAGCTGGGACCCAACAACTACTGATCTTCCAACCATCCTCTCTATTGAGATTGTTCTCTACGACGGTTAGAAATTAGTATATCAAATTTATTGACGAAAACACAAAAGGCACAATAATAACTTTTCAGAGTTACAGATATTATTGGAAATCAGTTGATGGCCTTAGGAAAACTGCAAATATTAATGTGAAATGGAATGAACTAACTAAAATAAACACATTAATTCATTCGTAATTAATTTAATCAATTATTTATTAGATTTTATTTGTCCATCTTAATATCCATCTTATTATAACGAGTTATTTAACAATGCCACCATACTCTATATATATATACAAAATTTATTCTTAATGTTTTTCTAGGGTTAATTTCAATTATTTCTTTAATTTTTCATAGATTAATTAGTGTTATATTTATCTTAGGGTTTATATAACTTGGCTTTATAATATTAACCTCTTGGTTCAATATTATTCGGTTGGGTTCATAATCCCTTGGGGTTTAGTATCAATCCCTTGGGTTTATACTAACAATCATGCTCAACCATGTTCACCTATGTTTTATAGAATCAATCATGGTGAACCATGGTCCACCACCACATTTCAGGAAAGATTATGTCAATACGAAAATCAACCATGGTTATTTTGACAAAGATGGTTTTAGTATTAATCTCTTGGGTCTTGGGTTTATTATTCCCTTGGGTTTATAATATCAATCATGGTCAATCATAGCCAAGCATGGTCAACCATGGTCAAATGTCGCATTGTGACAAAGATTTTCACAATATGAAATTGGACCATGGTCAACCATGGTCCAACGTCGAATTGTGACAAAGATTGTCTCGATATGAAAATCAATCATGGTCAAGCATCATCAACCATTGTCCAACGTCGCATTGTGACAAGGATTGTCTCAATATGAAAATCAACCATGGTCAACCAAGTTTTATAAAATCATTCATGATCAACCATAGTCCAATGTCGCATTGTGACAATGATTGTCTAAATATGAAAATTAACCATGGGCAACCATGCTCCAACGTCACATTGGGACAACGATTGTTTAAATGAAAATTAATCATGGTCCAACGTCGCATTGTGACAAGGATTGTCTCAATATGAAAATCAACCCTAGTCAACCATGTTTATTTTATGGTTTATAATATTTATCTTCTAGTTCATATACTCGAGGTTTATAATATTAATCCCTTCGGTTTAATATTATTCCCTTGGGTTCATAATCCCTTGGGGTTTTAGTATTAATCCCTTGAGTTTATTATTCCCTTGGGTTTACAATATCAATCCCTTGGGCTTAAAATATTTAATAATATTTTTGTTAACATAAAGATTGTCACGATATGAAAATCAACCATGGTCAACCATGGTCCTATGTCGCATTGTGACAAAGATTGTCTCGATATAGAAATCAACCATGGTCAACCAGGTTTATTTTAGGTTTTATAATATGTATCTTAGGGTTTATATGTCTTGGGTTTATAATTTTTATCCCTTAGGTTTATTATTCCCTTGGGTTTATAATATCAATCCCTTGGGTTTATTAATCTAAGGGTTCATATTCCTAGGGTTTAATATTATTCCCTTGGGTTTATAATCACTTGTTTTTTAGTATTAATCCCTAGGGTTTATAATCACTTTCTTTTTAGTATTAATCCCTATGGTTTATTATTTCCTTGTGTTTATAATATCAATCATGGTCAACCATGGTCAATTATGGTCAACCATGTTTTATAAATTCAATCATGGTCTACCATGGTTCAACGTTGCAATGTGACAAAGATTGTCTCAATATGAAAATCAATCATTGTTTCAACCATGGTCCAACATCGCATTATGAAAAATATTGTCTCAATATGATAATCATGGTCAACAATGGTCAATCATGGTCAATGTTGGTCAACCATGGTCAACCATGTTTTATAGAATCAAATATAGTAATCATGGTCAACCAAGGTTGAACGTCACATTATGATAAAGATTGTCTTGATATGAAAATCAACCATGGTTAAGCATGGTCAACCATGGTCCAACATCGCATTGTGACAAGGATTGTCTTAATATGAAAATCAACCATGGTCAACCATGGTCTACCATGTTTATTTTAGTGTTTATAATATTTAACTTAGGGTTTATATACCTTGGGTTTATAATATTAGTCCCCTTGGATTTAATATTATTCCCTTGGGTTCATAATCCCTTGGATTTATTATTCCATTTAGTTTATAATATCAATCCCTTGGGTTTATTATTCCCTTGCCTTTATAATATCAATCATGACCAACTATGGTCAACCATTGTCAAATGTCCCATTGTGACAAAGATTGCCTCAATATGAAAATCAACCATGGTCCAACATCGCATTTTGACAAAGATTGTCTCAATATGGAAATCAACCATTGTCAACCATGGTCAACCATGTTTATTTTAGTGTTTATAATATTTATCTTAGGGTTTATATACTTTTGGTTTATAATATCACTAGTACAAAATGACTAATTAGTTACTAAAAAACAACTAAAATTTGCATATAAACAACCATTTTTTAGTCGGTGACCAATAGTAGCTAATTTACAGTATCTTATAACGCGACCAACTTTTAGTCATTTTTAGCTTAGTCATTAATTGGTTTCCTCAATTTTACCATCTAGTAGTATATTTAATCATTAATTTGGTCATTAATTTTTCATTGGTTTAGTCATTAATTGTTGCAATTCATGACCAAATATACAACAAAATATATTACTATGTGAATCCTCGAGAAAACCAATTAATTACCAAATAAATATGACCAAAATGTTGGTCGTGTTATAAGATACTATAAATTAGCTACTAATAATCATATATATGCAAATTTTAGTCATCATTTAAAACCAATTAATGACCAAAGAAATATGACTAAATTTTAGTCGTGTTATAAGATACTGTAAATTAGCTACTAATAGTCGTATATATGAAAAATTTAGTCATCATTTTAATCAAATATTTATCATTTACAGTAGTCATTTATCTTTTTTTGGTATTTTCATATTCATTATATAAATAACTGATTTAGTAGTTTCTATTCATTTCATTTAATTTCATTCATAATCATTATAAACGACTAATTTAGTCATATATTCATTTTATTCGTGTTCATAATTAATTAATATAAACTACTAATTTAATAGCTTTAGATTGATTTTATGTGTTTATTATTAATCAACATAAATTAATTGGTATGATTTTGCGACTAAATTTTAAAAAAATGTCATACAATGTGCATGTTTATCTAATATGATAACGCAAATTTACATATGTTAATTACAAGGCTAAATAATATGAAGTGCAAATAAAAATAATTTCAACCATATAAATTTTATTATTTAAAATATCAAGTATTACAATATGAGTTTCCAACTTAATATCTGTTGGGCTACAATTTACACATGAAATATTGTTTTATCATTTCAAAACATTATCACTGTGTTGCCAAAGCATTGCAAGTGAATACACCAACTCTGAAGGCTTGACCATAAATCTCTATGAGTGTGTCGTATCCAAGATATTGGTTCTAAGGGTATCACTAGACAAATTCTCTTCTCTCTCATTTTGCATTTGTCACTCCAGTGTTATTGTTCTCCTCTTTCTTCAATTGTTGCTTCTTACCATCAATATTGAGTTCCTCTCCTAAAAATGAAATAAGATACAATGCAGAGTATAAGACATGAAAGACGATGAATACTTGAATATAAAATAAAGTAGACTAAAAAAATTTGTACAACATATACCTCAACATTCGATAGTGGCTACTATGCGGCTACATGACCTGTATAAGCAAAACAAATAAAACGTCACCATAGAAAATAACACCTTAGGAACTTAGTATTCAACCTTCAACAAAACCTTAGGCACAATCATACCAACTAAGTTACATGTTAAAAATATCATGCAATAGATAACTTGTGAAAACAAATGGAAAAAAAAGATCAGTGTAAAAAATATCCTTATTTCTTGTTCTGAAAGAGTCATGTTCCTTAAATTTGGATATTCTTTTGCCCACAGTAAAATTTCCTTGCTATTATGACCTATGTTTTTAGGATCATGACATTGATCCAACATCATATTGGATTGTGGAGACAAAATGATTCAACTTTCCAAGATGAGTACCTCACTTGGTTGAATGAAGGTGCTAGTTGTGAGTAGTGTCAAAACCTTAGGGAAGCATAACACTAAGGCCTAAGAAAATATATCACCATTTTTCCACCGAAAGAAAAAATTTCAATCCCACAATGGCCTCTGGGAGTACATTTCGTTGGATCGATATCACACTCTGAGAGATGATTGTCTAATACAATGAGAAGTGTACATATATTGTCACAATGCCCCTCACAGTCGGACCCTATAGTTGTGTCCAATAATATTAATCATATTATACTATTTATTTATAAATTATGACTATCATATAATTATTTGTTTTAATAATTAGTCTGAAATTGTGTTTTTAGTATTTATGTATACATGAAAATATTCAAAAGAAGAAAAAGGTACTTTTTGTGACTAGTTAATTTCAAGTGAATATAAATACACAATAAATTATGGTGCCTCAGCGTTTCTCTAGCGTTATCCGCTCATTGTACCAATTGCTCCCATGTCCTCTACTGATTTTGGTGAATTCCTCTTTGATGATGTACAATGCCAATGCAGTGGAAATTTATCCTCGATGTTTTTCTGAGCCAAAGGGAAGCTCCACAAGTAACAACCAAAACGTAGCCTCAAATATATTATTGGGGGGCAAAATGTAGTAATTATGTGACAAGCCAAGAAACATTGCGCGTTAATCATCTTCCCTTTAATATTGATTAATAATTTCTTTGCATGATCATGTAATACTAAAGTGTCAAGTAGGGTCATTTAAAGTCAGTCATCCATCAATATCACCTTTGAGAGTGTTTAGTATTGAATACTTCCTATTACACACACAGCAGATCACCAACTTCAAGGATATCAATATAAACACAACAGAAATGAAATTAAAAGAAATGCTAAGAAGTCAAATGCGACTAATATTGAGTCAAGAAAATACCAATCCCTTCACATTAGCAAGGCATTCTTAGGCACTAAAATAGAAATTCCTTCCATTGCATCATTTTCACCTTTTCTTTAATTTCTTTAATTGAGAAGATAACTTTCAGAAAGAAAAAAATCATCGAAAAAGGTCTCAAAATCCTAACAAATTGTCGAGTGATTGTCGTATCAATTAAACAGAAAGGAAATCGTTCGATATGCTTTTAACTTGCGGAATATATTGAAGAATATGAAGCTTTCTCATCCCTTTATCTTAATCAAATTGTAATCTGTGGGTTTCAATCAAGTAATCAATTTCCCTCCAAGATAGTTAAGAGATCACTTTGGAGAAGGACTTCTAGAAGCATTGGGATAGTAGAAATGGAATTAACTAGGAGGAAATTGAAGCACTTTAGTGAGTGCTCCAAAATATTTGAACGCAACTGAAAATGATTTTATACTCCCTCCACACATTTTAAAACATAAACCATTCAGTTGCATCTCATTTATTTTCCACCTTTCTATAATATGCAATTCTTTAAGCAAGAATAGAGCATTCATAAATATTGTCATGAAAGAGGACTCTTCATAATCTTAATAAGTTGGGCTTTAACAAATAAACAATTTCATGTATTCATTAAATCTTACATGGTATATTTCAGTGATTAAAATGACAACTTTATTCTTAATCTCATTACAACAAAAATAAATTCAACCCTAACTAGTTGGGATCTACCAAATCAAGAATTCCATGTAGTAAAGTAAACTTACATGGTAGATCCCAATTATTTGCAATGACAACTTTATTCTTGATCTTATTACAACATAAATAAATTCAAGAGTACATACATATTTCCGTATTGAACACATTCTAAGATTTCATAGAAATATTATGGTATGATTTATCTGTAGGATTTGTCTCCATCACACAAACCTCTTTTCATAATAAAATTATAAACCCCACGTCTGCATTCCTTGTCCCCAACATACCAATTATTTACAGTGGAATATTTTATCGTTGCTCCCTCGGTGCAATAGAGATCCACTACTATGGCATCAAGATGATTGGTGTCATAAAATGGTGCAGTGCATCCTTCAATGTATGTCACATAACTCCTCTCATCTACAACAATAAGAGTCCTCTCAAATTGCCTGGTCTCCATCTCATTCATCCTGAAATAAGTGGATATTTCCATGGGTGACAAAGTGTGCTTGGGGATTTAATAGAAGGAACTATCACTAAAAAAAAAATGCAACATAATAGTTATCAGCAAGGGGAACAACCCTTCCAAGCTACTTCCTAACTACATAAATGTACTCTTGAATTACCTCTTATAACGAACAAAAGATAACATCAACTTCCTATAGAGTCTACCTATGCATGGTAGCAATGAAAACACTGTCAAAAGCAACATCTACAACAATGTTGGTCAATCTCTTCTTCTAGTCAAGGGCATGCCCAACTTTTGAAAAGTATCAAGTAGGTCAAGGTCCACCTCATCTAGGCTCCTCTTCTTCTTCTACTCTCTCTGTTTAGGTTCAGAATAATAGGAAAGGTCTTGGAAATTTATGGGTGGGTAAAAGTTATCATACCATTTGGGTTCTTCCATTTTTAATCATTGTCTGTAAGCATTGAATCTAAATTGAAAAAGCCATTCAGGTTCATTCCTTTTAGCTGAAATTAACCTAAGATTTGGAGAGTTGTAAGGTTTAATGGATCTAAGTATATTCTACTTAAAATATAGTAACATGGTTTAAAACTGTAGGCATTGAGATCAGAATCTAAGGATGAAACATAAAATATTTTATGTTCATGATTACAAGAAATTTTAATTTCATGTAACAAAGTTTGAGGAAGGTCTAGCATTTGCATCCTACCAGAAAATTTTCTTGCATCACTCGAGCCCTTTGAATTTGGGCATGGTAGAGTCCATTACACAAAAAATGGTGAAAATAAAAAATACAATTTCATGCATTCTGACCCTAGAAACGTTAGGGAGGAGCAAACTAATATGTACAATAAGGAGATGAAAAATCCTTAATTGTCCATTTTCCTTTGACGAATTGTTGGCCACAATCAAGATCTGCATTATCATAAGCATTAAACCCTTTGTACAATAAGGACATGAAAAATGCTTACTTGTGCATTTTCTTTTGATGAATTGTTGGTTGCAATCAAGGTCAGCATTATCATAATCATTAAACCTTCAACTCTAGATAAAATTAATGCTTTAATCATATAAACCCTCGAAATTGTTTACCCATAAGAACAAAAATCATCTTTAGTAAAAAGGAATAACTCTCCATAGTCCAAATTCATACCCATGTAAAAATTACCAAAATCTCAATAAGGACATGCAAAATGCTTACTTGTGCATTGTCTTTTCATGAATTGTTGGCAGCAATCAAGATCTGCATTATCATAATCATTAAACCCTCAACTCTAGATAAAATTCATGCTTTGATCATATAACCCCTCGAAATTGTTTACCCATAAGAGAAAAAATCATATTTAGCAAAAAGGAAGAACTCTCCAGAGTCCAAATTCATACCCATGTAAAAATTACCAAAATCTCCATCTCATTGATGCTCTCCTAAGGTGTTTCCCATGAAAACTCCATCTGGGGTTCGAATCCCATGAAATCATGTATTATCATAATCATTAAACCCTCAACTCTAGATAAAATTTATGCTTTGATCATATAAACCCTCGAAATTGTTTACCCATAAGAACAAAAATCATCTTTAGTAAAAAGGAAGAACTCTCTAGAGCCCAAATTCATACCTATGTAAAAATTACCAAAATCTCCATCTGATCGTATGCTCTCGTGAGGTGTTTCCCATGAAAACTCCATCTGGGGTTCGAATCCCATGAAATCCATAGATCAGGTTGATGGTCTTCCTTCTTCTGACATTTCCACAC
Organism: Pinus tabuliformis; assembly: GCA_031772625.1. Lineage (NCBI taxonomy): Eukaryota > Viridiplantae > Streptophyta > Pinopsida > Pinales > Pinaceae > Pinus > Pinus tabuliformis. The sequence continues at coordinate 1,206,496,836 of CM062804.1, read as the reverse complement.
AGATATAGACAAGGCAGAGAAAAATGCAGTGCTACGTGCTACAATGTGATGTTGTAATCTATGAATATTTTATTTGAACCCAACGCTAAACTGGAAATGAAAAAGAAAAGAAATATTTATAATGGAAAAAATAAAAGAAATATTTATAATATAAAATAAAATATATAAATTGAAATTAGGTTAAATGATTTATTTTTAATAAGAATTTGTTATTTTTGCGTAACACACTAAGTTAAAAAGAAGAAGAAGAAGTTAAAAATGATATTGGGATGACTGTAAACATTTAAATATGACCTCAATTAATAATAAAAGGTTAAATTAATAAAAATAATAAAATTCAATTTGTTATATTTTGATTTTTTTATTAGCTTGTGAATAGGCTTTATTACAATACCATGGGCCAATACCATGGATTATCAATACTACAGGTCCAAAAACCATAACTTATTTCACAACCAAAATATTTTATAACAATATGACAAGATTCTTAACGGTGGATATTCACCCCCACATTACAGTAGATATTATTAACTTGTAAAAAATAACATTTGTTACAATACCATGTGTCAATACCATGGATTATCAATACCACATGCCCAAAAAACATTAATTATTTCACAATCAAAATATTTTATAACAATATGAAAAGATTGTTAACCATGGATATTCACCCTCACTTTACCATGGATATTAACTTGTAAATAGACTTTGTTACAATACCATGGCTTATCAATACCACATGACAAAAAACCATAACTTATTTCATAGTAAAATATTTTATTTTAATTTAATTTTACAACTTTTTTTAATTGAATCTAAAAGGGAAAATGTTACAATTTGAGATATATCTAAACACTCTATCCTCACGACTACTAAAAATATTCCCACAGAAATTAAATTAAGGTTTTAATAAAATTAAGCTAAGATGTATCTATGTTGGTTCTATCTATCTATCTATCTATCTATCTATCTATCTATATATATATATATATATATATATATATATATATATATATATATATATATATATATATATAACGGGCATAGATCCATCTTAGCTAAGGATCCAAGGGATGATATCAAGCAAATTGACTAATTATAATAGATTAAGTATAGTGTATTACTTTTTAAACTTTTTCATTATTTTATTTTCTTTGACATGATTGATCCAAAATATACGTTTAATATTTTACAACCAATTATGTTTTTTTAATTTAGATAATTTCTTAAACACAATACAATGTGATCAAATTTAAGAGAGTTGGGGAGGCGGTGAAGAGAGGGAGGGAGATAGCGAAAAAGTTGGAGGACAGAGAGAGAGAGAGAGAGTGATGGGTGGGAGAGAGAGGGAGTGAGAGGAAGGAAGAGAGAGGAGAGAGAGAGAGAAATGGATTTGGAGTGGGGGGAGGGAAGACAGAAAAAGACATAGAGAGATAGAGGTGGAGAGAGAGAGAGGAGTGAGAAGGGAGAAATGGAGAGAGAGTGAGTGAGAGAGGAGAGGAGGGAAGAGAAAGAAGAGGAGAGGATAGAGATAGTGAGAGAAGGGGAAGGGAGAGAGATGGAGACATAGTGATAGAGTTGGAAGGAAGAGAGAAAGAGAGGGAGAGTGATTTGGGGGGAGAGATAGGGGGAGGTGGGAGATAAGGGATAGAGAGGAATGAAGATAGAATGAGGAGAGAGAGATGGAATCAGGGGAGTAGGAGAGGGAGGGAACAAGAAAAACATAGAGGGAGAAAGGTGGAGAGAGAGATGGGGTGAAAATGGAGTCATGGAGAGAGAGTGAGGGAGAGAGGAGAGTAGGAGGGAATAGAGAGAAGGATATAGATAGAGAGGGAGAGAAGGGGAAGAGAGAGAGAGAGAGTGTGTATGTTTGGGGGGTGAGATAGAAAGAGGGAATAACAAAGAGACACAAATACAAATATAGATATTATATAGTATTATATAACCAACCTAGATCCATATTAACCCTATAACTATCAAGTGCTGAGAGAGATCCAATCCCTTGAGGTGCAAACATTTCCTCAAGTTTTTCAATAGAAAAAAGGGTTTGCACCTTGAGATATTGGACCCCTCTCAGTGCTTGATAGATCCAGGGTTAAGATGGATCTAGGTCGGTTAATATGAAATTAAAGTTGTTTGTATTTGATATTATAGTCTTAAAAATTAAAATTTCCCTTCAAATTAATTTCAAATTGGAACTAGATCCAATTAGATTCAATGAATAGATTTTTAAAAAATACATAAAATAATTTTTTTTATTAAAAAATATATTTTTAAAATTACAAATTATTAGAGATAAATAATGCAAAGCTGGATCACCTATACACCATGTGAGTATGAAGAAGTGTTTAATGAAGGATAACCTTTCAATCCCCTATCACTTGTAAGTTTATATTGCTTGACACAATTAAGATGACTAACATAAAAAACTGATTCATATTATTGTAGTACTTGTTAGATAGTTGTATTTTTGTTCTTAGACTAAATTAGTCATTCATGTTAGTCATTTTTAGTTTTATTACTTATTAGCTAGTCACATAATTTAACCCGCGACTAAATTAGTGATTTATGTTAGTCATTTTTAGTTTGGTCAATTAAGATTGCTCATTTTTTGTAGTATTTCACTTGGAAAAGCTGTGGTGACTAACTTTTTTAGTCACCTAGTCACTAATTTCTCATTTTCTGCTAGTGTATTATTCCTTTGGGTTCATAATCTCTTGTGGTTTTAGTATCAATCCCTTGGGTTTATTATTCCCTCGCCTTTATAATATCAATCAATGTCAACCATGGTCAATCATAGCCAACCATGGTCAAATGTTGCATTGTGACAAAGATTGTCTCAATATGAAAATCAATCATGATCAACTATAGTCCAACGTCACATTTTGACAAAGATTGTTTGGACATGAAAATCAATCATGGTCAAGTGTGGTCAACCATGGTCAACCATGTTTATTTTAGAGTTTATAATATTTCTCTTAGGGTTTATAATTTTAATCCCTTGGGTTTATAATATCAATCCCTTGGGTTTATTATTCCCTTAGGTTTATAATATCAGTCCCTTGGGTTTACTATTCCCTTGCCTTTATAGTATCAATCATGGTCAACCATGGTCAGTTATAGCCAACCATGGTTAACCATGGTAAATGATGATAAAATGTCACATTGTGACAAAAATTGTCACAATATGAAAATCAACCATGGTCAACTATGGCCCAATGTCACATTGGGACAAATATTGTCTCGATATGAAAATAAATCATGGTTAAGTATAGTCAACCATAGTCCAATGTCGCATTGCGACAGGGATTATCTCAATATGGAAATCAACAATGATCAACCATGGTCAACCATGTTTTATAAAATCATTCATGGTCAACCATGTTCTAATGTCGCATTGTGACAATGATTGTCTCAATAAGAAAATCAACCATGGACAACCATGTTCCAATGTCACATTGGGACAAAGATTGTTTGTATGAAAATCAATAATGGTTAGCCATGGTCAACCATGGTCCAACATCGCATTCTGACAAGGAATATCTCAATATGAAAATCAACCTTGGTCAACCATGTTTATTTTATGGTTTATAATATTTATCTTCATGTTTATATACCTTAGGTTTGTAATATTAATCCCTTGGGTTTATAATATTTAATAATATTTTTATTTACATAATATTATTTAATAATATTTCTATTAACATACATATTGTCTCGATATGAAAATCAGCCATGGTTCTATGTCGCATTGTGACAAAGATTGTCATGATATGAAAGTCAGGCATTGTCAAGCATGGTCAACCATGGTCCAACGTCACACTATGACAAGGATTGTCTAAATATGGTAATCAACCATGGTCAACCATGTTTATTTTAGGGTTTATATGCCTTGGGTTTATAACTTTTATCCCTTTCGTTTATAATATCAATCCCTTGGGTTTATTAATCTAAGGGTTCATATTCCTAGGGTTTAAAATTATTTCCTTGGGTTTATAATATCAATCATGGTCAACAATGTTTTATAAATTCAATCATGGTCTACCATGGTCTAACGTCACATTGTGACAAAGATTGTCTCAATATGAAAACCAATCATTGTTTCAACCGTGGTCCAATGTCGCATTATGACAATGATTATCTCAATATGGTAATCATGGTCAACCATAGTTAATCATGGTCAACGTTGGTCAACCATGGTCAATAATGTTTTTTTAAATCAAACATGGTCATCCATGGTCAACCATGGTCGAACGTCACATTTTGCTAAATATTGTCTTGATATAAAAATCAACCATGGTTAAGCATGGTCAACCATGGTCCAACATTGCATTGTGACAAGGATTTTCTCAATATGAAAATCAACCATTGTCAACCATGTTTATTTCAGTATTTTTAATATTTATCTTAGGGTTTTTTTAAGGGTGGTTCGCGGACACTGCATGGTCGCTACATCCATGAGAAAATCCAGGTAGATAAACTCAAAATGATCTACCCATCGGCCAAACAAGCAAGGCCTAACCCCAAGGGCATCGAGGAGATTTGACACAGTGAACTCCCAACGGCAAGGTACTTAGCAACACAAATTCAACCAACTGAGCTAACCCTTAAGGCTTATCTTAGGGTTTTATGCATGAACGAAAAATTAGTATGAGCTTATGATGTGAACATGTTAGTTAGTTGTTTTTATGGATATCATGATTTATGTTTGAGTTGATATGTTGTGAATTTGTATCGTGCTAACCTGGATTGATTATGCAAACAAGATTACCTCCCCTGAGATACATTAAGGTATGAATTTTCTTATGTCGTATATTTGGTACTTGACTATTTGATTATATTGTCTAGTTGATTTATTTAACATGGTATGGTTGGAAGTTGGTTGAATGTTTGATGAATTGCATAATATGAGTATGTGTTCAAATGACCTTATTTTAAGATGGTTTTACTTATACATGTGTTGAGACAGTTGATAGGTACTTGAGCATAGTAGGTGATAGTTTTAGCTTATGTCTAATACGAGTTGACTATGGATTATGACATGATTGTTAGTCTTGGCAAAGGTTTATTTCAAATTGATAGATATTATTGTCTCGATATTTGGAACATGTGGTTGACATGTGTGACCAGTTGTAGGAAACATTCTTGGTACTAGCGTGACAAGGTAATAGTTGATGTGTTTATGTAACTAAGCCTTGATTGCAACAAGGTAAAAAGGTAAAAGAAAGGAATTGGGCAAGAATTCCTTCCACTATGTTTGGAATTCCTAATTCCAATAGAATGAGTGCTTTGCACACAGGAAGTCTTCTTAACCTTGATTTGTCTGAAATTATGTGGATATGTGTTATATTCATGGACATGTGTTTGACAGGTATATTATATAGTCTCTAGTTACAGGTGGATTTTTCAAGGGAACTGGAGTCCCTTGAGAGATGGCATGGATGTGCTTAGTTGCAAGCAACATGCTTGCAAAACAAGGTAAGGTAACCATTTTATTGTTATGTTTAATTACGCACTGAAAGTTATGTGTTTATGGCAGTATGATGCAGGGAGTTGCATGGCAAGAGAGGCTACCATGAAATATTGAGGAATGCTCAGGTTGATATTTCCTTTGGAATGACTGGGAACCATGGTGATTGATTCATGGTGTCTGTTGTTAGTCTTGGGCTTTTGGTCTTTTGTGATTTTCTTGTGCTTGATTTTCAGTTTTTTTTTTATGTCTAGTGGATGATCATGCCACTTTGTTTGTGGTGTCGTATTGTTGTTGGGTTTCCATGGTTTTCTTCTTCTTTTTTTCTCAATCTTTCCTTTATTGTTTGAGAGTCTTGGGAATTGGTTTGGAAAAGAGGAAATTAATGGAGTTCGGGGAGAGTTGTGTCATACCCAACAGGTAATGTAAGACTTGGATGAAGCTTTGTGCATGAGTAAACACAACGGAAGGTACTACTATGACAGTCTATTGGACTGGTTGGGTCCATTGTGGTAAATTGATGGTGGAAGTAAAGTCATGAGAAAGGTAACCAAAAAGATAAAGTAAATGGATCTGAGCCGTCAAATGCCTTGGCTATGTTGGGAGAGACTATTCTTAATGTTGCACATGTGTTGCATGAATAAAGGAAGTTCTCTTAACCCTTGACCTTGATATCTGGTAATTATGTTATGATCATGATTATGCTGATGTTTATATATGTATACATGTACGTGTGTATGTATGTCATGTTTGATAGGGTTGTCATGGATAATGACTATTAATGCTAACATTTATGTGTATATATATATATATGTATGTATGCATATCGTTGTCTGACAGAATTATGATTGTTTATGCTAATGTTTACGTAGATGTATGTAAGTATCCATGTATCTATGTCACTATCTGACAGATCATCAAGAATCATGTGGCAGAATGATTACTTATGCAGGTGAATGGCATGAAGAAGTTCTTGGCTATGAGGAATCAAGTGGGAAGAGTAGTCATGAAAAATATATTAGGTCAGTATCACATGAATATGAATTTGTATTGTATGCTTGTATTATGCCTATGCTTATGTTATGGACAAGTTATACCGAGGGATACATCAGAAAAGTGAAAGAAGTGTGGTCTGCAACATGATAGGATAAACATGGATAATACAATGGAAGTAAGGTTTCTTGGTAAGGACAATGTGGTTTTGGATGTGTGGTACTATTTTTGTGAATATGTTGTATATGTTGTACATGTTGCATATATGATATGTGCACATACAATGTTGTGTATATATAGTGTGTGTACATGTTGTTTATGTAATGATATGTACAGGGTGGTATAGAAAGTGTTGTGAGAATATTGCATATGGTGTTGTGTGCATGATTGGATATGCAGTTTTGTGTATAGATGATGCTATATACATGTTGTACATGTGGCACTATGTACATATGGTGTTGTGTGCATGATTGTACAAGTGGTGTTGTGTACATGTTGTACAAGTGGTGATGTGTGCAGGTGGTGTTGTGTACATGTCGTGCATCTGGCGTTATGTACATGTGGTGTCGCATACTTTTCATTCATGTGGTGTTGTGTACATGTGGTATTGTGTACATGAGGAGTTGCGTACACGTTGTGCAGGTGGTGTCATGTACATGTGATTTTGTGCACACATTGTATAGGTTGTGCTTTGTACATATGGTACTAGTGTAGATGCATTTATTGCATGGTGTTTTATGACGTGTGTAGTTGTATGTGTGTGATGCACGCTATCTGTACGTGCACATGGTTTAGGAGAAGGAATTGGTTGTTTGTCTAGTGTGGCAACCGATCCGGAGTGCATACATAATAAAGAGAAAGGTAGAAGCTAAGGATTGATGAAAGGGTAAGTATTAACATTTTATTTAGTTTTATTATGCATGTGATTTATGATTATGGCATATGATGATTATTTGTGATCTATGATTCTGGTTTATGATAGTTACATGCGATTTATGATGTTGATCTATGATGGTTTTGTTTTGAGCTAACTAGATGTAATATGTTTATGGATGATGTTTTGATCAAATAGTGAGTTTAACTTGTTGTGATAGGAAGTAATGAGGATTTCAAGTATACCTTATTGACGAGCTACCAATGAGGTATGTGATTTTGTACCTCTGAGATAGTAGTAGGTTGGCTACCAATGCTAGAGCATTTAAAATAATTGTTTTGGGGTTTTTGGTTTTGGTTTTTGAAGGCCAATGAATGAAGACAGATGTAGAATTGAAACATTTAATCCCTTGGATAATATTAATATCTTAGCAAAGGGTTGCTATAAAGATTTACATAGTGATATAGATCAAATAGTGGTGAGAAGAAGACAAAAAATAATATGATTATCACAGTTTCCAAACTGTAAAACAGAACAATCATAGGTATGAAAACCTTCTAAACTACGTTCCAAAGATTCAAGGTAGTATACTTAAGCTTACAAAAGATACTGATGATTTATTGATTAGAGGGGATTAGCTAAATAGAGAGTTCATTAATCCATTCTCTTAATAGATGATCACTTCAAGAGCTTATAGGAATAAATTGAGACACAATTATTCCTACCTAGATATCTCTATAAGTCATAAGAATATGAAGAAAAACATAATGATTGATAACTGGAAAAACTTACAGGATAACACAAACTGTGTAAAACCAAATTTAGAATCCTCTGCTTTGTATTAAGGTTCCAGAAAGACTAAGTACATCATGTCTAGAAAAGCTTCCTTCAAAGGTGCAACCAAGTTCAAAGTAGAATGAACAATCAAAACTTAACAAGCAATGAACCCTGAACCTTGAACCTTGAACCATTAACAACTCAAGAAGAGAGTTATTTATACAATAATGAAACTAAGAAAATATCCTAAAACTGATTAAGATTTATTCTAGGAAAGGAAAGATCTTCATGCAAGAAGATAGGGGCAGCTATTGAACTGCTTCTTGTTGTCCCTTTTATTCAGGTTGTGCTGGCTTTGTTGTTTGATATTTTTCCCTTTAAGCTGCTTGATTGTTTGTATCCTTTATGCTGGTTGATTCCTTCATTTGATCTTTCATCTGATACTCTTTAAACTCTGTGAATATCCTTTGACCCTACTGAGTAACCTTTACTGTGTTCCTTTTTACCTTTATTGTGCATTTCAGGTTTTTACTATGTTTTTCAACAGTAAGATCTTCGTATTTGTCTTCAAACTGTATGCAGGCTTTTTCTTTGTAAGCCTAGAACAAGAGTTTTTACCTGCAAAACATAGAAATTGTTAAGAAAACATAGGTGACAGAGAAGGACATCAATGGCTTTATTGAGATCGAAAGGATATTGGAAGGAGTCCAGAGCGTATCGGAAGGTAAAACAATGGTTTTATTGGTTGCAGAGGCTTATGGAGGCTTCACTGTGTAAACGAAACAAAGTGAAAATGGTGATTTTTGCGTTTAAACAGAAACACAATTTTCTTTTTGAAACATGGCGCAAAGTGAAAAGTGGTCATTTTGTCATTATGCGGGAGGTGGTTTTGGTTTTCATCGCACCGATTATGAGGCACGGGCAGTTTTGGCAGGGGTCACCTAATATAATCTGAGCCTAACATGGAGCAAGGGGAGGTCGGTGGAATATTGCTTTTCGGGCAGGTAATGCTCAAACAGAGAGCCAACCCAAAATTGCTGAGGGTCATTGGATTTGAATGTATTGGAAAATACGGTGGTGGAGTGAAAGAGCAGCGTGGAGAGGACCAACGATTAAATATGGCGCTATGGGCTTTATTATGGGTTAAAGACTGAGATTAGAGGGGTTTTATCGTTAAACAAAGGTTTAGGTTGGTTCTTCGTTTAAATCATAAAAACAGTTTAACAAAGAGATCCTTTGGAAAACAAGGTATGGCGGACTTGAAAAAGTATGAATTTGAGCGGATAGATGACGTTAGGTCTGGGTTCATCGCATATCGCAATCGCAGTTTAGTGAAGGAAGGCCCATCGCAAAGGAATGCGATAGGGACCGGATGCGATGCGGAAAATAATTCATAGATAATAATGTGATCGACTCCGAGTTCCTATCGCATATCGGAGATCGCAACGGCGGAGGATTATTGTTTCAGTCGGGTCTTGTGATGAGGGGCGGATATGAAATGGCAATGAATTATGAAATAATTTGTTTCGGGTCCAGGTCCATCGTGCATCGCATATCGCAATGCGGAGGAGAGTGCATTCATGTTGAAAGGCTTGTGATTCGCCGATATGCGATGTTTTATTGAATACATAGTTTTATAATAAAACTAATGGTTTCGAGTTATTTAATAAAGGAAATTAATAATATACGGGAAATAGAACTTTTAGGGGTTTAATACTATAAGTTAGCATTAATATGAAACATGAGCGGAAAGGGGAAATATACTAAGTATAATGTTTTTTCATGAGTTATTTGCTTTTTATAAATACATCAATACTTAGGCTAAACATCTTTTTGTGGGTTTTTTGGGTAAAAGGGGATTTAACATGGGGTTTTCACTTTTCCTAGGCAAAAGAATTTTAACCTTAGAAAAATGGGTTTTTTATGGAAAATGAATGAATATGAACTGTATGAAGGTGGGAAGGGGAAATTAGGAAATATAGGAATGAATGAGGATGAGGGAAGCTAATTAATTGATCTTGTAGACCTTCATTTGCTTTGTGTAATTGCCTCACGGACATAGAAACATATGGTAAAACATGATAAATGTACATTTTGTCCAATGAATTATCATACTTCTGCAACCTTTCTTCTACTTACCTTTTTCTTATCCTATCATTTTTTCTTCACTTAATGGGTGCATTTAAGCTAGCAAACCCTTTTCCTTTCTGTTTATTTTTAGAAATAGCAAACTATCTAATTCTAACCTTATAGCATCCAAGGGCTCAGATTAAACTGATGAGCACCTTATTATTCTCTACCTAACTACTGATCTGCCAAGATTAAACAATTTGGCCAGATCTTTATTCTCTAATTATAACATCAAATTTAAAGCATGAAGCAGTCAAGAATAAACTATTTGATTGTCATGGGTTGTGGCATTTATGACAAGCTACACACAACCATTATTTTGAGAAAAAATATTAGTGGCATTTAGACTTGCTCACTTTCAGAGTTTACTTGTTTTCTTTTCTTTCTAACCTAACATTTTCTTTTTGTCTTGATTTTTTAGGAAATCTAACCTAACATTTTCTTTGATATGGAAATCATCATCAAGATATTTTCAAAAACATTTTTTTAATATTGTTATGTCCATATCCTAACTTAACATTTTTTCAAAATAATTTTTTTTTTTACTATTTTATTCTATCTTTATCAAAACCAAAAAATGTTACAACAATATGATTTGAAGTTATTTCAATTTATTTGAATCTAATGGAACTTATGTCCTTGGAACATAAATGCATGAACATGGATGATTGGGTGGTTGAAACTGACTACAAGAATTAGCAGCAGTAGTGAAAGAAATTGGAACAAACAGCAATATGCTGGTAGAGTACTTTAGGAGCAGGGCCATTATCAGACATTGGTACCCAATAATTTCCATTGATTTCCATGAGCAGGCTATGACTGGTATGATGGTTGAGGCAAGTATATGCCTTATTTGTTTGACCTTCCAATGCAAGAAAGACTTGCCAAGGGATGGATTTCCCGGGATAGGGTATGTTGGGGAACTTGGAAGGTCAGTGACTACACGGAAGAGGGTGACCAGATTTCCCAAGGGACTGTGTAACAGAGAAGGGAAGGTCATGGATATGTTTGTTTTGGTCATTAGCATTTCTAGATGAAATCAGATGCACATTGGGAGTGCACCCTGGAACAATGGGCCGGTAACTATTCACTGAGAGGACAAGTGGCATGGGATTGTACCGTTGGACACTGGATGCAGCGTTGACTATGACAGTGGATTCTGGACTTCCTGCGAAGAAGGTGAATCCTGGTATTACTTTGAGGGTGGAGGTGTGATCCTCTAGATTCCCTTGTTGATTGATATGGGCATCATATCCTTTTACTTGCTGGTTTAGAAAATGTGCATATGTGTATACGTGGTCATTGTAAATACCATGTAGAGCTAAGTTATAAAGCTCCAGTATGTTATATGTTTTCATGTTGTCATTATGTTTTGCTTTTTACCAAGTCATTCATTGTAAACACTATAATGAGCTAAGTTATAAGCCTCCATGGATAGTATGTTTGCTTTTCAACGGTCTTGTTGAGGTCTTGGTGTGGTTTAACACCGAGGACGTTGTTCCCCAAGGGGGAGGGTTCTGTAACAACCCTGTTGAAAATTCCATGTAAAATATAAATATATATATATATATATATATATATATATATATATATATATATATATATATATCTATATATATATATATATATATATATATATATATATATAAGGCCACGGTGATGGGACACATATTCCAAGTTGAATGGTGGGCAAGACATCCTAGTGTGGGTGTTCATTTGGTTGTGTATGGCTGAGGAAATTGGCAAAGGCAATGGTTAAGGCTTTGGAAATGAAAAATAGAATTTTTGGCACATTTATTTATGAAAATAATGGAAATTAGGAGAAAAGGAAGGTGAAAGGTCATAGGTTGCATGTGAGGATGAAAATGAAGGAAGATAATGGAAAATGAAGAAAATAGAGGCCTCATTGATAAAAAGGCTTCTGAGGATCAGTTGGCAAGCTCTTAGTTAGTGTAAGATATTGGCTCAAGATTTTTCTATGGTTATGCATGGGATCAAGAAAGGCAAAGAAGGCAAGAGGAAAGAAGGAGCAAGCAAGGAAAGGTAGGATCCAGCAACTACAACAAGATTCCTTGCAAGTGTCAATTTACGTGTGTATTTTCCTTTCCAAATTTGCCATGCATGGTATTGCATGTGGTTTATTTTGTTTTTATGGCGTGGTTTTTTCCGGGTGTAACATTGTTTTTCAGCCTAGCCTTTCCATTTCTGGATAGCCATGGTTTGATACAGTTCTCATGTTTTGGTTGCGCTGGATTTCCAAATGGATTCGAAGCTGAGTGGGGTGGAACTCCAAAATGATATAACATATGGCCTAGTAACCCATGAACTGGATTGTGGGTTGCAGTAAAGTCATATTTTGTGTCGCCTCGGATGGCCTAGGAATCCTTTCTGGTGAATGGAAGGATATATGGTAAAGCCTAGAAGCAGTTTGCTCTTCATTAGGCCTAGTAATCTCGAATTGGGATATACGGTAAAGCTTGGAGAGTGCATCTTGGCTTAGGGCCTAGTGATCTGGTGTGGATTGCGGTAAATATTGAGAGACTGGGGTCTCGGTTTAGGGCCTAGTGATCTGGTTTTGGATTGCAGTAAAGCTTGAGAGACTAGGAGACAAGAAAATTCCTCACAATGTAGGTGGAGAAATACGGTGGCATCCATGCCTTTTTTGGCCTAGTGATCAGGCGGAGATCATGGTAAAGCCTATTATTACATGTTTATTATGTTGGCCTAGTAATTTAGGATGGATTACGGTAAATCTTGGTTTCTATTGATGAGGGTGAGGTGGTTTAGCCTCGGTATGCCTTGGTTGGTTATTTTTGTTTGAATCCCAAATTCATGCTTGGAATATGGCATGGGGGTGAATGGCTTAAGAGAGATTTGGTTCAGCCATTCTATGATCGAGTGGAATGTGGAAGTCCCATCCCAGGTTTGGTTTTTGTATCATTAATGAAATATTATTTCTCATTGTATTTCTATGAGCATTTTGATGGATTATATGTGGTAAAAATGGTTGTACTTTCATAAGTATTTATGTTGTTATTATGTTGGTTATGTATATGTTTTATGACAACAGCTATGTATGGCTCTCATCATGTTTTTACTTGTAAATGAATGAACAAGTTATCTATGACCTAATGGATGGAATGGTTGTTAAAGTGATAAGGAAACAATGCTTCTTGGCGAATCTCAGATAAATATCAGACTCATATGCTCAAATCTATTATTTACACTTGTAGGTTGCATATTTACTAAGTGTTCAACAAAATGTTTGTCATGTTTAGGCTTTGTTAGGTCAATACCTTGATCAAGTTTTGTGTTAGAGGCTTTTCCTTGGTGTCATTTATTGTCATGGAGAGTCTCATCAAGTTCTAGGCATGGATTTGGAGACTGGCCCTAAAAAAGTGGCTTAAATCTCGCAGTCTCTAGCACAGAACTGGCTGAAAAAGACTACAGTCTTTCCCTTGCAGGCATTGTGGGAGGGACTATAGCATTCCAGTCGCATGCATGCCTTGTCATGGGAGCTATTGTGGGTTTAATTCATTAAAATTCTAGGTTAACTCGGGGGAGTGGTGATTAGCTCCTTAGGGTCCTGAAGCACCTGAGGGAGGTCTGTAAGGTCTTGTTTTGTCAACTCCGTTTCCTTAAGGTTACCTAGTAGGTTGAGTCTAATCATATTAGCCTCTCATAGCATGTTTACCCTGGTTGGTAGGTTGCTTGGGTAGATGTGGAAGGAGGATGTTACAATAAATGTTTTGGATCTTTGACTTGTTATGAATGTATGTGGAGGTTCTAATTATAACAATCAGAGCTACAATTGGATCTTACAAACTGGGAGGAAAGTATTTCTTGCAATGGATTCCAAGTAAGCCTCTTTCCCATTCTTCAATTTCTCTAAGGGAAACTCTATATTATTTTCTTTATGTTGTTCTAGACTAGTCCACTAGGTCTAAAAAAGATACTTTCGTCCACAATTGTAAATTTTGTATGACAGGTGCAACCAATTTGCTAAAATTAGGAGATAATTATCTCCACAAATCCTCTTACAAATATCTAATATTCTTTATAGGATATCTTATCAAAAATCCATGATTCTTCTCTATTGAATGTTCCTGAATAATTATATCAAATCTTCAAGAATTGAAGAGGAAATTTGAATTTGAGGCTAAGTGGTCAAATATGACTTTGTTGAAATATTCAAATATTCCTATAATCGTCATAAAATTCATCCAAATTTTAGATGTAAGTGAAAACATGTTATTGTTCTAATATTTAATCATAAACTCATTCAAAAATATGAATTTTATGAAACCAACTCACAAATCAAAAGAAGAGATATATAAATGACTTTAAAATTATCCATTTCGGGGAGGAAAACTCCTTTACATTACATAAATGAACAATTCTTAGATGATTCAAATGACTAGACCTCCTTTCTATATATAGGAGTCTAAGGGGTCACAATATAATTAGAGCCTACATAACAATAATGATGTAAGGACAAAACAATAACCATAGTGGGCTTCTATGGAGCATAACAATAACAATATGGGAGCTACATGGGCACAAAAATAAAAATAGGGGGTTACACCAATAACAATAAATTGGCTACACTAGTATTATAGGGACCTAACATTCCCCTCTCCTTCAAAAAAGTGTTGTCCTCAATGTTTGAGACATTTTGGATGCTTCTGTATAAAATTCTCATCCTCCCAGGTGGAATCCTCAGCAGGTAAGTTCTTAATAACTAAATCCAGGCTTCTACGATCCATATCTTATGTTTTCATAAATATTTCGGAGATAATCACATTAGAGAAAGGTTTTTCGATGGGGTTCGAACTATCCAGTCTGGTTCATTGTAGCTAAGTTCTTCCACTTAATGAGATACTTTGAAATTGATCGATTTAGTAGTTGTTGTGTTTTTATTTTTGTGACTGCTTCGGGCTCCAATATGATTTTTCATTCTTTGTCAAGTCCTGGAAATATTGTTTGAACTGGGAGCTTGTCATCGATAACATTCTTTAAGCATGAAACATGGAAAATTGGGTGTACTCGGGAATATATAGGCATCTCCAATTTGTATGCCATAGTACTAATCTTTTGCAACACCTTGTAAGGACCATAATACTTGGGTGATAATTTATAATCCTTCTTAGCTTGCTTGAGGGACATTTGGTTGTATGGTTGTAGCCATAAAAATACCCAGTCACCTACATCAAAACTTTTTTCATAGCAATGTTGATAAGATTGTTGTTTCATTTGATTCTTCGCCAAAATGAGGTTATCCTTTAAGAGTTGGGGAACTTGTTGTTGATGCTCGATGTGATATTCCATTGCTTGAACCTTAGAATTTTCCCTTAAATATGATGTGATGGATGGTGGATGATATCCATAAAGTGCCATAAATGGGGTCATTGTTGTAGCATGGAAGGAAATGTTATACCACCATTTAGCCAAAGGTAACCACTTGACCCATTGTGTTTCTTTATCAGATACAATGCAATGAAGATATCCTTCCAAATAGTTTTTCACTATCTCAGTTTTCTAATCATATTGAGGATGATAAGATGACCTTTTTTTTAATTAAGTGCCAATACAAGAAAATAATTTTGTCCAAAAATTTCCAGTGAAAATGGTATTTTTTCACTTACAATAATCTTTGAATTTCCATGTAGCTTTTAAATATTTCCATAAATGAAGTAGCAACTGTACAGGATTTAAATGGATGAGATAATCCACAAAAGTGTGCATACTTGGTAAGTCTTTCAACTACCACCATATTGACACTCTTTCCTTCATACTTGGATAAACCTGTTATAAAATCCATTGAGACCTCCTCCTAACATTGACTTGGAATGGTTAAAGGTTGTAATACACCCGAGGTTTTAATTGTCTCAAATTTATTTTGTTAGAAAACCAAACATTCTGCCACAAACTTCTGAATATCATATTTAAGTCCATCCCCAAAAAATTCCTTCATGACCCTGTGGTAAGCTTTTAAAGATCCTGAGTGCCCTCATAAAGGGTAGGTGTGCAATTCCAAAAGAATATTTTGTTTGAGTTGGGAATTCTTACACAGATATAAGCTATCTTTGTACCATAATGAATCGTTTTTTCTAGATAAATGTATCAGATGTATTGGGATCTTGTTGCAACTTTTGAATGAGTGTCCACACCTCTTCTTCATTCTTCCATTCATCTTGCTTCATTTATCCAATCAAGTTGGATAATAGAAATGGTACAAAGCAATGTTTTTGCATCCTCATTCTTCCTTGAGAGTGCATCTACAACAACATTTGCTTACATTTTTTGTAGATGATTTAGAAGTCATAACCCAACATCTTGGTGACCCATCTTTCCACTCTTTTGAAGATAATCTTTGATCCAAAAAGTTTTTTTTTTTCCATAAAGTGTCTTCCCATTAGGTAAGGTCACCACTTCCTTAGTGCATTTAGTATTGCCAACATTTCATTCTCATAAATAGGCTTGTGTAAACATGTTTCCTTGATTAGATGAATTTCAAAAGCAATGGGTCTTCCTTCTTGCATTAAAACAACACCAATTCCATTTCCTAATGCATCACATTCCATAATAAAGGTCTTTGTGAAATCTAGTGTAGCTAAGACTGGTGCTTGGAACATTGCCTCTTTAAGATGTTCAAAGGCCTTAGTTGATTATGGAGTCGAAGAAAATATATATTTCTTCAATAATGTTGTTAGAGGAGATTATATTCTTCCATAACTCTTAAGAAACTTGCAATAACACCTTGTCAACCCGAGAAATCCTCGAAGATGCTTTAGGTTTGTGTGGATTTTCCATTCCTTAATGGATTTAATTTTTTTAGGGTCTACCTTAACACCCTCATGAGATACAATATGACCCAAATAATCCACCTCTTTTACTCCAAAGAAGAATTTGGAGGTTTTTGTATATAATTGTTTTTCCCCTAATAGTTTGAGCACCTTGTCAACATGTTGAACATGATCCTTCCAAGGCTTATTGTAGATTAGTATATCATCAAAAAATACTAACACAAATTTTCTAAGGAAGAGTTTGAAAATGAAATTCTTCAAACCTTGAAATTTGGAAGGTGCATTAGTAAGGCCATAAGGCATGACCAAAAATAATGAGCTTCATGAGTTCTGAATGTTTTTTTTGGAATTTCTTCAATATTCATTCTAATTTTATGATATGTTGAACAAAGATCCAACTTGGTGAAGTAAATTGCTCCATGTAATTCATACAACAGTTCATCAATGACAAGAATGGGAAATTTATCTTTAACATTGAGCTTTTTTATCTCCCTATAATCAGGAGACACATGCCATGATCCATCCTTCTTGTCCACCAATACTACTGGAGTAGAGAAAGAAATTTGAGTAGGTTGAATTATACTGACCTTTAGTATTTATGCAACCATACATTCAATTTCACTCTTTTGGGCATAGGGATATCTGTAAGGCTTGATGTTTGGAGGAACACTTCATGGAATCAATTGAATAGAATAATCATAATCATGAATACATGGTAGATCTTTGGGAGTGTCAAACACCTTGGAATGATTGTGCAAGACATTTTAGAGATCTGGAGAAATAGATTATTTCTATTTTTGAACCTTTAGTGAGCATAATTGTGAAATTATGCGTTGTTTCTCGTTCTTCAAAACCTTTGGCATGCCATTAGAGCTAATTATCTTCCTTGGTTTCCTTGTGTTACCCCTTAATTTAATTTCCTTTCCTTCCCAAAAAACAATTATGAAAAGTTCTTGGAAAATGAAATTTATAGTCCCTAAATATTGTAACCATTGGACTGCTAGCATAACATCAACACCATCCATTGGAATGGAAAGAAATGAACTATTTAATACATACCCCATTGTTAGCTTGATATTATGGCACTTTCCAGAGAAATTTATTGTTCCTCCATTTGCAACCATCACTTGACATTCTGGTGTCAGATATAGAAAGAAATTTAATTCCTTAGTTATCTTACAATGAATAAAATTATGGGTACTACCCAAATCAATCAACACTATTACGTTTTTCTTCTTGATATATCTATCTATCTCGAGAGTTTCAGGAGTCGTAATTCCTGCCAATGCATTACAAGCTATGGTCAAACTCATTTATTCTTTATTTGGGGTTGGTTCCTAGTGTATATCCTCTTTGTTTGATGTTTCTTTTTCCTTTTCTTCCTCCTCTTCACAATCTATGTAAAACAATTTCTTCTCAACACACTTATGACCTTTAGTGTATTTTCTATCACAACTATAGTAAAGCCCTTTCTCTGTTTTTTCCTCTAATTGTTGTGGTGTCAACCTTGTAGGTTATGGAAGGCTAGAAGCAACAACAATTCCCTCTTTATTTTTGTTAGTGGTAGACTTCCTTGTTGCCATAATTTTGTTTCAAATTTTCTTGCCACCTTAAATGTCTTCTCCAATGAATTAGGTTCCCAAAGGCGAACCTCATGTTGGATGTTATCCTTTAAAGTTCCTATGAAGACATCAATCCTATGCTCCTCTGGAATATCATTTACCTTGATATTCAATCTTTGGAAGTCCTCAATGTGCTCTGCCATTGAACCCTTTTGTTTGATATTTATCAATTGGCTAAAGAAGGTATTGATCTTTGTATCCTCATAATGTGTTACCAATTCTTTTGCAAAAATTGTCCAAGTGACAATTGATTTACGAGAACAAAGCCATCGATACCACACAAATTGATTTTTTTCTAAATATAAAGATGCAATGCATACCTTTTGTGTGTTTGACACATTATGTAGATCAAATAATTGCTCCATCTGTAGTATCCATGTTACCGGATCCTTGCCATCAAACTTCCTCATATCAATCTTTGGAATGTGGCTAGTCTTCAACCCACTATTGGAGTCTCTAAAATCAAAATTCGTATTCCTTTTATCCTCATCATGATTTTCATGGAGTACCTTTTCACCACTAGGAAGAATTTCTTGTAGCAACTTTGTCAAACCTTCCTTCAAACCTTCCATCTCAACATTTATGCCATCCTTAAAATCTTCCATGTCTACTTTTAAACCATTCTTCAATCCATCCATCTTAGCTTCCATTTCATTTTTGGTTACTCTTTGTGAGAGTGAAATTGGTTGCACTGAGTCTCATAATTTTGATATATCATGTTGCATTTCTTCCTCTTCTTCACACGTCGTAGTAGAGATTTATGGTTTCTTACTAGGTGTGTCCATTTCTTTGCTTCGAGGAATTTTGGAATCAAAAAACAATACCTATTCTTCACTATGCCCTTTCAATCACTTAAAACTAAATTTTCAAATAAACTTTATGTAAAAATTTAAAAAAATACACAGCTTTTTCTTTCTTTTTAGGATCTAAGTATTGAAACTATTGTATCTTTGTAATTTCGACTCTTCAAGGCCTAAAATTTCGTTCTTTGGAATCTCTCTAAGTCATATTTCCAATGCCATAACTAAGACAAAAATTAGATTCTTCAAGATAAATTTATGTCAAATCTCCCATGATTACCCAATTATGGACTGGTTCAGTAGAGCGAAGTTGTATGTAATGCCATGTGTCACTTTGTGAGCTTTTGGCCCTGAAATTGGTACAAGAGAAACTAAAATACATGAAATTTCTTTCACTTTTTATGAAATTCAAATCCAGTTCCTGAAGAGAAAGTTATGATCCCTTTCCCTAGGTCATTTGTTTAATACTGAATTCTGGAGCATGCAAAACCCCTAACTTCTTCAGCTTCTATCTCAAAAAATATAGTGAAACAAGATCTGAAATTCCTACACGAAGTTCACTAAGATTTAGGCTCCATGTGATTGCAATTTTAGCTTCTAAATATTTGTAGGAAAAAATTATAGTGAAAATACCAAGATGACTTCTTTGAAGTAGTGAAACCCTAAAATACAAAGCTTTGATACCAACTATTATGCAACCAGCTCACAAAGCATAAGAAAAGATAAATAAAAGACTTAAAAATTATCCACTTCGAGGGGAAACCTACTTTACATTACATAAATGAACAATTCTTGGATGATTCAAATTATTAAACCTCCTTTCTATATATAGGTGTCGAAGGGGTCACAATATAATTAGAGCCTATATAACAATAATAACGTAAGGACACAACGATAACAATAGTGGGCTTCTATGGGGCATAACAATAACAATATGGGACCTACATGGGCACAACAATAACAATAGGGGGCTACACTAACAATAACAATAAAAGGGCTACAGTAGTATTATAAGGACCTAACAATGAAAATAAATGCTTTGGAAAAGTAGTCTTAATGTAAGGTTACAAGTAGTGGAATATGGTAAAATGTGAATTAGGAGAGGGTAAAAAAGGTGACATTTTTGTGAGCCAACATTACCCCCCACTGAAAAATGTTGCATGTGCCTATGTAACTTTGGATTGATTGTCATGGACTGAAATCATCTCTTTTCCTGTAGCCTTTCGTTCTTTTCTTCATACTTTGTGCTCAAAGATTATGTTTTGTCAACAAGTTATTTTGTGACTTAAGATACCTCTCCAAAGTTTTCTTCTTTTGTAAAGTTTTCTTCAAATGTTTATTTTTCTCAAGAGCTTATTGTTGCAGGGAGTCTTCTTTCTCTGCATGATATCTATGTGGCAACTGAAATTCCTTTGGTTAGTTCTTGTCTGGAAACCACAAGTATTACAAGAGTTGTTTCTTGCATGGAAACTCTTTCCATTTTTCTTGTTGAAACAAAGAATACTTTAAAACTTGCATGTATTCAAAATAATGAGCCACTAATCATGCATATCAATTGATGTCCAGTCATAATATTAACCATTTCAAGACATATCAATCATTGAGCTAATGATAAACAACAATCAATTGAGAGAAACATGTCGGTCGATAATATATGAGGTTATGGAATATGGAATTGACAAATGGTAATGAATATCCCTTTCCCGCCCAATTAAAGGTGTATTTTGTCTTTTGAAAATGGGGAAAGTAATGTCACAGGGGAAATTTTGCAAATACATGTCTTTTAGCATTCAAGGAATTATTGATTAGAGATTAGAACACAACATACCTTCACCTACCCGAAAGGTCGATAAGCTATGCATCTAGGAGATATTTGGTTTTTACTGTTGGATCATGGATTATGAAGTGAAAGAATATGATTTTTTTCCTCTTCTCTTGGATGCATAAATAGAGGATGAAATCTGAAATTGGAACCTTTGTACATTCTTACTAATGGGACTAAGCTACTAGTGCTAAATACTGGAGCTAACTCTTGATTTATTGGAATATTGTTGCAAGCTACTAAAACCATATAGCCTTCATTTATATCTGCATCATGGCATAATTCTTATCTATGTGAATACATTTTCTTGAGGTAGAACATAGAAATAAATTGTTGGATTACCATCTATTTATAAATGTCGTTAACTAACATGAGACTACTCACCATTGATGTCAATGAGAGTCAAGATGCCAAAGTACATCTTAATTGGTACAAATAAATGAGTTTTACATTGGGTCACCTAAAATATCCGACAAACATGGGACATTAATGTATTCCCACTATTTATTGGCAAGAGAACTTTCCATTAAGGCATGCAAGCCTCAAGGTACTAAGAAAATATCTAGTCTTGGTCCCATATAATGTGTTGAAGTCAATACGTCAAGACTTGTTAGAGGGAGGACTTAATGAATCCCCCACCATATAGTGTGAGTATAAATTAATGTTTTAGAGGACCATAGATGAAATATTCTCACTAGCGGAAAACCAAGTAACTCAACATGGTAAATGAGTTGAATGAATTTATTCATGGTTTATGGGTGAATGGAGGTGAAGTAGGAAAGTATAAAACTTGAAAAGGGAAAACGATTTTGAGGTCATGATCTGGTAGCAGTAAGAAGATAAAAAGTTTAAGGTTTAATACATAGACAAATGTAAATTTAGGCTTCAACATTAATGGACGGTTAAGCTTAGAGGGATGAAAATGAATGAGTATACCATGAAACAATTAGATTTGAGAGGATTCTTTTGGTGGAAATGGAGTGATGGATGTGACCTGACATGGAATGAAATTGATTTCTTCATGATTTCATCGAGGCATGCCCTTCTGGAAATAATTTGCTCTTCAAAAATTAGTTGTGCATATATTGATCTTCCTTAATTGTCCTAGAACCTATAAAGACTTAGAACTCACTTGCAATAAGACGTAAAATCATTGAAGGTGAGAGGTGATCAACCTCTCTTCATCCAATATATATGCAAAAAATTCACAAATAGTTCTAATAAAATAAATCCAAGGAAAATAAATAAAAAATAATTTCACTTTTTACCTGTCAGGAAGGGATGCACCTTAGACTACCCATCAATGTTCATTGATAACGTCTTTGTTTGATGTTTGATTTGAGTGATTTAAAAACTAGATTAAAGTAGATCCATATTAGAAACATGTTTAACAATTTAATGATTTTAACTCTACTTCTAAGAAGTTTTCAAAGTCCAATTTCTATAAAATTAAAAAATGACCATTTTTATGGCCTCAAATGTTGATGAAAATGTTTCCATGATGTAGACCTCATTGAGACCTTTCAAATGATGCATGAGTTACATGAAATAGACAATTTTTTAGGGAAACAAAAGAAACTTATGTGTAGGTGTGCCACATGGAAGCACCATAGGAAGGCACATGGATTGTATGAATGCTAATTAGGAAAGTGACATGGTAGTTGACTGGGTTGCTAACCAGCTGCTAATGTGGCAACTGAATGTGTTACTAACATGATAACTAACTAGGATACTAATGTGGTAGCTGATTGGGTAGGTGATCGAATAACTGCCTAGCAGATGGCATGGCATATGAATAGGTGATGACATTGCATATGACTGGGAAATGATGTGGTTGTTGATGTGGTAGTTAGATAGACGGTTGACTGGGAAATTGACATGGAAGTTGACTAGGCGACTGACCATTCATTTGATGTGGAAACTTACCAACCATTATATTGCCATGTGGCAGTCTCATTTGATCCAAAAAGGACTTTATCAAAAACAAAAGAATTGGCCCACAAGATTCATACTCGCAACCTCTTTAGAACAAACTGAACAACTTACCATTAGACCACACATTCAACTTGTGATATGGAACGACAAATTTGATATATAAATTTTAAAAATTAATATTTTCATTTAAAATGGAGCATTAGGTAGGATTCATCCCAAAATATGCGCACAATAAATCAAACAATCCAACCATTGCACTAAACACATCACTTGTGAAATGCCATGCATATATTTTCAGAATATTTTGTATACCCAAATCACAAAACCATCCAATGAATTCAACCCACCGACTACCAATATACAAATAGAGGTTTAATAATTGATCCAGAGTTCGAGTCTCAACAAAATTTTTGTTACAAGTTATTTTCCTTGCAGGTTGAATGAAGGCAGAAACCCACGCAAAAAAAGAAAGCATATTCAAAATTGGTGACTTGCCTTGCCTTCACCAACACCACGATAATAAGAATTTCATAGCACTTCATTTTTTTTTAAGCGTGTTCTCAACCTTTTTTTAATTTTATGTTTTTAGTTTATGATATGTGTGTGTGTGTGTGTGTTTATTTATTTATATTTTATTTTTTTATTTTAATAATAAAGCAAGAAATATCTTTCAGCAATTTTGAGACAAATCTAATTAATTTGGGTTTTTTTTTTCTTTTTTAAATCGCCAGTAATTATAGATCTCATATTCATTTCTTCAGATCTTAAACATCTATTAATTTTGTTGAAAAATATCAAATCAAAGTAGACATTACAAGGCTAATATAAGGAATCTCTATATAGAAACTCTCCATATATTTGAAATATGTAACTTGATAAACCTGGTAATAAAATTCATCTCTTATACACATCTCCAATTCTTATCTCTTGAAACTCTACTTGTTTTCCTCCTTCATATGCATCCATTCTTTGCTTTTTCTTCCTTCCAATGGTTAGTTAATGAGGCAGTTCTTACCACACCATCAACTGAAAAATTCTAGGAAACAAATGAAATATTATAAAAACAAACACAAAACAAAAACTCAAAAATAAAGTCCCGACTTTTTTTCTTTATTATATCCTATTCTATTTTGAAAAATGATTTTTTTTCTCAAGTGTAGGAGTATTTCCAGTGAAACCATTTATGAATGAATATCTCTAGAGTGCTCATACCCAATTCCGAAAAATATATCTTAATGTATATCGGGATATGAGAGGCCAGTTGTACATATGAATTTGGTGCCAAGATGTGTTGAAGAATGAAGGAATTTTGTGGCCTAATAACTATTTGGAACCAATCTTCAATGTAGCCCTTACTCTTCAACAAATGCTTGAACATCATTTTATGGCTTTTGACAGTCGAGAGCTCCTGCCCACAAATGGATTAGTATCGGGACTCTTACAACACCCAAAAGAAAAATTAAAAACTTGAATTTTAAATTAGTTGCAGAATCCAAAAGCACGACACACTTGCAAGAAAGGAATAATCAAGTTTTTAAAGAAATGTCACAGTGTGTTGTGCATGTTCTTACCTCTCGTCTTACCATTTCTCCTCCACCAATTTAAAGGTAACCTAAATTATAAAATAAATCCTATGTACACTTCCCCACAACGATGCTAAAAATGTTATTCAATTCAATTGCATAGAAATTTATTACATTTAATTTATTAATATGAGTTTGTAAACTTATGGAGTATACAACAAAATAAATGCAAGTACTTTTCTTCTAATTCTATCGAATGTAAATTAACATGAAAGGAAACACTAATATATGAAAGCGAGTAAATTGGCATGAAAGGAAATATTAATCTATGAATGATATGAAATTAAACTAGAACGCAACAAATTACAAATATAACCATAAGTAAAAAGATGTAGTGAAAATAACACTTCATTTCATTAATATCCAAATACTAAAATATGCTTATAAATAGAATGGAAATAAACTAGCTCGGGCGATGGTAGCATATCTCTCAGAAGAGATGTGGTGGCTACATGCCTCTCAGTTGTGTTACAATGAGAATCAAGGGCCTATTTATTATTGAACAATAAGGTAAAACCATAAACAACCAAAACCCTAACCCCAGGATATGAAATGCCAAGAGTTTGTGGGCCTCGTTGGGGTTAGTTAGGCAACCAACTTCCCGGGGTCGTAACTTGGTCATATTATCTCTGTTTGGCATGTACGATACCTTGTTGGAAAGGTCTCCTCGAGTAATACAATATTTGTGAAAAGCCCCTACCTATGGGTATGGGCTTATTGCGGACCTAAAAAAATTTCCATTTAGGGGGTCAAAACTACTCCTAAAGTTCAAAACCCAAAAAAATGCTAAAAACAGTAAATGCTAAAATGAATAAGGAAATAGATAAAACCAACTAGAGGTCTAGGTGGAATAGGCAGGTGGCCACCAATATCCACCTAGATCAGTCCTCCCTCCTTAGGAATCTATGGTCCCCATTGCGTACAGAGCCTCCATGAGGTGAGAAAATTTGTGTTGAACATGTTCCCTAGTGAAGGAGTTGGCCTTCTTTGACAACTCGATATATATGGATCCTCTGTTGGCGAGTGCTCTTGATCTATGTGTCCATGAGATAATTAGTTGTGGCCTATTCCATGTAATCTGGGTTTAGCTCTATTGGTGTGAGTTGTTATATAATGTCGGATGTGTCCAACAATGGTGGAAAGTATGGTTGAAGGCGATGTACATTGAACATTGGGTGCAGACCAAGGAATGGTGGGATGTTGAGCTCAAAGGTATTGTCCCCTACAACCTTGGTGATGGTGTATGGCCCATATGGGAGCGGGCGAAGCTTGCAGTGGAGTCCAACGAGGTGATCCTTCTGAAAATGTAGTTGAACTTTGTCACCCACCTGTAACTTGTGCGACACTCAATGTTGATCATGGCACTACTTGTACTTAGCAATTGCTCTATCCAATATATCATGGACCTGTAGGTGGATGTGTTAAATGTGCTCAATGAATTTGTTAGCCCTGTCAACTTCAGACTAGACGTGAGCTGAATCTTCGTGAGTAGCTGAAAATGGTATGGCCACGTCAATGGCACATAATGGCTGAAATCCCAGCCCTACTTGAAAGGGGCTATGGCCCATTGAGCTATGGAGATCTCTATTGTAGTTGTGCTGGACATAGGGGAGGCTTTCATCCCATGTGTGTGGATGCTTTGAGTTGTACATGTGCAGAAAGTGTATGATCATCCTGTTGATGACCTTTGTTTGGCCATCCGTTTGGGGGTGGAACGTCATGGACTTAGTAAGTTTGGTAGCGAGAATCGACTAGAGACTTGACGAAAATGCACTTAGGAATCTGTTGTCTTGATCTGAGATAATGGACTGTGGGATCCCAAAGTGTACCCACACTAACTCAAAGAATAGTTTAGCAATGGCCTCTACTGTGACATGGTTCTTATAGGCTCTCGTGATGGCTATCTTAGAGAATCTATTGATGCCCACGAAAACACAGTCGTTGTCATGCTTAGTAGAAGGTAGGCCTAACATGTAATCCATGGAGATGGATTCCCAAGGTCAAATAGAAGTAGGTAGAGCAGTATATAGGTCTTTCTTCTTGATGTTTGGTTTGGAAATGACACAGGTGGTGCAGGATCTAATATACTTCCCAACATCCTTGTGAAGTTTTGGCCAATAAAAATACTTCTGCAGTACTGCCATTATTTTCTCTACTCCGAAATTTCTAGCGACCCGACGGTAGTGCGCCTCTGAAATCATATTTGCACGCTCGCTTGAAGGAACATAGATGTGTCTCAGGTGGTATAACATTGCATCCTAGAGGTGAAAATTTGGAACTTGCTTCCCTTCTAGGAGTGTGTTATGAAACCAACTCAAGAAAAGATAGAAAAGATAAATCCACGCCTTAGAATTCAACCTCTTCGAGGGGCAAATGAAAAAACCTCCTTTCTATATATAGGAGTCTAAGGAGTCACAATATAATCCAGCCGACCTAACAATAATAATATAAAGCCACAAAAATAACAATAGAGGGATTCTATGGGGCACATAAATAACAATATGGGGGTAATAGGGGCACAACAATATAAATAAGGGGTATAACTACAATAGTAATGGGGTAATCACTAGTATTATAGGGACCCAACATGCCCCTCTCCTTCAAAAAAGTGTTGTCCTCAACGCTTGAGTAGTTCTGGATACTTCTGCATAAAATTCTCATCCTCCCATGTGGAATCTTCAGCGGATAAGTTCTTCCACTTGATAAGATACTCTGAAATTGATCGATTTCGTAGCTGTCGAGTTCTTGTTTCTGTGACTGCTTCCGGTTCCAATATAATTTTTCCTTCCTCGTCAAGTTCTGGCAATATTGTTTGAACTGGGAGCTTGTCGCCTATAACCTTCTTTAAACATGAAACATGGAAAACTGGGTGCAATCGAGAAGCTGCAGGAAGCTCCAATTTGTATGCCATAGTACCAATCTTTTGCAACACCTTGTACGGACCATAATACTTTGGTGATAATTTATTATCCTTCTTAGCTTGCTTTAGGGACATTTGCTTATATGGTTGTAGCCGTAGGAATACCCAATCACCTACATCAAAACTTCTTTCACTGCGATGTTGATCTGCCTGTTGTTTCATTCTATTTTGTGCCAACACGAGGTTATCCTTTAAGAGTTGGAGGACTTGTTGTTGATGTTCGATGTGATGTTCCACTGCCTGAACCTTAGAATTTTCTCTTAAATATGATGTGATGGATGGTGGTTGATACCCATAAAGTGCCATAAATGGGGTCATTTTTGTTGCTGTATGGAAGGAAGTGTTATACCACCATTCAGCCAGAGGCAACCATTTGACCCATTGTGTCTGTTTATCAGATACAAAGCAACGAAGATATCCTTCCAAACATTTGTTTACTATCTCAGTTTTCCCATCAGATTGAGGATGATAAGATGAGCTATGAGCTAACTGAGTACCAAGACAAGAAAATAATTCTGTCCAAAAATTTCCAGTGAAAATGGGATCTCTGTCACTTACAATAATCTTTGGGTTTCCATGTAGCTTTTGAATTGTTTCCATAAATGCAGTAGAAACTGTACTGGCTTTAAATGGATGTGATAATGCACAAAAGTGTGCATACTTGGTAAGTCTGTCAACTACCACCATGATGACACTCTTTCCCTCAGACTTGGGTAAACCTGTGATAAAATCCATTGAAACCTCCTCCCAACGTTGGCTTGGAATGGATAAAGGTTGTAATAGACCCGGTGTCTTAATTGTTTCAACTTTATTTTGTTGGCAAACCAAACATTCCGCCACAAACTTTTGAATATCTGATTTAAGGCCATCCCAAAAAAATTCCTTCTTAACCCTGTGGTAAGTTTTTAAAAATCCTGAGTGCCCTCCTAAGGGAGAAGTGTGCAATTCCATAAGAATCTTTTGTTTTAGCTGGGAATTCTTACAGAGGTATAAGCGATCTTTGTACCATAACGAATCATTTTGCCAGCTAAATGTATCAGACGTACTGGAATCTTGTTGTAGCTTTCGAATAAGTGCCCACACTTCTTCGTCATTCTTCCATTCCTCCCTTGCTTCGTTTATCCAATCTGGTTGGATAATAGAAATGGCACACAACAATGCTTCCACATCCTCATCCTTTCTTGAGAGTGCATCTGCCACCACATTTTGCTTCCCTTTTTTGTAGATGATTTCAAAGTCATAACCCAACATCTTTGTGACCCACTTTTGTTGCTCTTCAGAGGATAATCTTTGTTCTAAAAAGTATTTAAGGCTATCATGATCCGTTTTTACCTTGAAGTGTCTTCCCATTAGGTAGGGTCGCCATTTCTTAAGTGCATGGAGTATTGCCAACATTTCCTTCTCATAAATAGCTTTGCTTAAAAACTTTCCCTTGATTGGACGACTTTCAAAAGCAATGGGTCTTTCATCTTGCATTAGAACAGCACCAATTCCATTTCCTGAAGCATCACATTCCACAATAAAGGTTTTTGTGAAGTCCGGTGTAGCTAAGACCGGTGCTTGGCACATTGCCTCTTTAAGATGTTCAAAGGCCTTTGTTGCTTCCGGAGTCCATGAAAATGCATCTTTCTTCAATAATGTTGTTAGAGGTGCTGCTATTCTCCCATAATTCTTAACAAACTTGCGATAATACCCTGTCAACCCAAGAAATCCTCGCAGATGCTTTATGGATGTGGGGATTTTCCATTCCTTAATGGCTTTAATTTTGCTAGGGTCTACCTTAACTCCTTCATGAGATACAATATGACCCAAATATTCCACCTCCTGGACTCCAAAGAAACATTTGGATCTTTTTGCATATAATTGTTTCTCCTCCAATAGTTGTAGCACCCTGTCAACATGTTCAACATGATCCTTCCAAGACTTGCTGTAGATTAGTATATCATCAAAAAATACTAACACAAATTTTCTAAGGAATGGTTTGAAAATTGAATTCATCAAACCTTGAAATGTTGAAGGTGCATTGGTAAGGCCAAAAGGCATGACCAAAAATTCATAATGACCCTCATGAGTTCTAAATGCCGTTTTCGGAATGTCTTCAATCTTCATTCTGATTTGATGATATCCCGAACGAAGATCCAACTTGGTGAAGTAAATTGATCCATGCAATTCATCCAGTAATTCATCAATGACAGGAATGGGGAACTTATCTTTAATAGTGAGCTTGTTGAGCTCCCTATAATCCGGACACATGCGCCATGATCCATCCTTCTTGTGCACCAATACTACTGGAGCTGAGAAAGAACTTTGACTCGGTTGAATTATACCAGCCTCTAGCATTTCTGCAACCATACGTTCAATTTCACTTTTTTGGACATAGGGATATCTGTACGGCCTGATGTTTGGAGGAACACTTCCTGGAATCAGATGAATAGCATGATCATGATCACGCATAGGTGGGAGACCTTTGGGAGTCTCAAATACCTTGGAATGATTGTCCAGGACTTTTTGGAGATCTGGAGAAATAGATGATTCCAATGTGGAAACATCTAGCGAACATAATTGTGCAATTACACCTCTTTGCTCCTTTTTTAGAAGCTTTGTCATACCATTAGAGCTGATTATCTTTCCTGGTTTCCCTGCAATACCCCTTAATTCAACTTCCTTTCCTTCCGTAGAAAATTTGATGAAAAGTTCTTGAAAATTAAAAGCTATTGTACCCAAGGATTGTAGCCATTGGACTCCTAGTACAACATCAGCACCTCCCATTGGAATGGAAAGCATTGGGCTAGTCAATACATATTCTCCCATGGATAGCTTGATATTATGGCACTTTCCAGAGCAATTTATTGTTCCTCCATTTGCAATCATCACTTGACACTCTGGTGCTGGATATAGGAAGCAATTCAATTCTTTTGCTACCCTACAATGAATAAAATTGTGGGTGCTTCCTGAATCAATCAACACTATTACCTTTTTCTTCTTGATTTGTCCTTCTATCTTGATGGTTTGAGGAGTGGTAATTCCCGCCAATGCATTACAAGATATGGTCGGATTTATTTGTTCTTCATCTAGGCTTTGTTCCTGGAGTATATCCTCTTCTTTTGACCTTTCTTGCTCCTTTTCTTCTTCCTCTTCACAATCTATGTAGAATAATTTCTTCTCAGCACACTTATGACCTTTAGTGTATTTGCTATCACAACTGTAACAAAGCCCTTTTGCTCTTTTTTCTTCCAATTGTTGTGGTGTCAACCTTATAGGTTGTGGAAGACTAGGGGCAACAACACTTCCGTCTTTATAGTTGTGAGTGGTATGCTTCCTGGTTGCCATAATTTTGCTTTCCATTTTTCTTGCTAACCTGAATGCCTTCTCTAATGAATCAGGTTCCCAAAGGCGAACATCATGTTGGATATTATCCTTTAAAGACCCTATGAACACATCAATCCTATGCTCCTCTGGAATATCTTTTACCCTTATGTTCAATTTTTGGAACTCCTCAATGTGCTCCATTATTGAACCCTTTTGTTTGAGACTTATCAATTGGCTAAAAAAAGTGTTGCTTTTTGTATCCTCATAATGTGCTATCAATTCTTCCGTAAAAATTGCCCAAGTGATAAATTGTTTACGAGAACAAAGCCATTGATACCATACAAACTGATTTGGTTCCAAATATACAGTTGCCATACGTACCTTTTGTGTGTTTTGCACATTATTGAGATCGAAGAATTGCTCCATCTGTAATATCCATGTGGCGGGATCCTTGCCATCAAACTTCCTCATATCGAGTTTTGGAATATGGTGGGTCTTCGATCCAACATTAGAGTCTATGGAATCATGATTAACATTTCTTTGGTTCACATCATGAGTTTCCTTTACAACCTTTTCACCCTTAGTATGTATTTCTTGTAGAAAATTTGTCAAATCTGTCTTCAAATCTGTCATGTCTGTCTTCAAATCTGTCTTCAAATCATCCATCTTAGCTTCCACGCCATTTATCTTAGATTCCACGCCATCTATCTTAGATTCCACGCCATTTATCTTAGCTTCTGTTAGCTTTTGTGAGCGTGACATTTGTTGCACTTGTTCTTGTAATTTTGATATATCATGTAGCATTTCTTCCTCTTCTTCATGAGTC
Organism: Pinus tabuliformis; assembly: GCA_031772625.1. Taxonomy (NCBI): domain Eukaryota; kingdom Viridiplantae; phylum Streptophyta; class Pinopsida; order Pinales; family Pinaceae; genus Pinus; species Pinus tabuliformis. Next base: position 1,206,464,969 of record CM062804.1, on the reverse strand, counting down.
ATGCTAGAGCTTTCAGGTTCCTTACTAGGTGTTTGCATTTTCTTTCCTCGGGGCATCAGTTACCGATAATAATGCTTTACTATGCCCTTTGAATTCCTTCAAACCAAGCTTATGCAAAAAAAAAAAAAAACTACACACTGTTTTTCACTTTGTAGAAGCCTGATATTGAATCTGATGTATCTCTGTAATTTTGGATCATCCAGTTCTAAAATTGCAACCTGTGGTAGCCTTCTACATCCTCTTTCCAATGCCACAAGTCTGAACCAATTTGGTTTCTCCAAGGAAGAGTTATGCGAAATCTCCCACAGTGACTTGATTATAGACTAGTTCAGTAGAGCAAACTTGTACAACGTTCCACAAGTCACTTTTTCAACCTATGGATCTGAAAAATGCCTGCAAGAAACTACAGTCCGTCCTATTTTTGTACCTTCTTACGAAATTTCAATCCGATCCCCAGAGAGAAGTTATGACGATTTTCCCCAGGTCACCTGTTTGGACTGTAATTCAGGAGTCTGAAAAAAGACCAACTTCCTCAGATCATATCTCCACAAATATAGCGCGAAAAGCTCTGAAATTCGGACCCAAGGTTCAGCGCGATTTCTTCTCAAATGGGTTTTTTTTGTGACTTCTGAAACGTCACAGAACAAATGTTATAGCGAAAATTCCACGATGACCTGTTTTGAGCAGCGAAACCCTAGAATCCAAAGCTCTGATACCAAATGTTATGAAACCAGCTCAAGAAAAGATAGAAAAGATAAATCCACTCGTTATAATTCAGCCTCTTCGAGGGGGCAACCTCCTTTACATTACATAAATGAACAATTCTTGGATGATTCAAATGACAAAACCTCCTTTCTATATATAGGAGTTTAAGGAGCCACAATATAATCCAGCCGACCTAACAATAATAATATAAAGCCACAAAAATAACAATAGAGGGATTCTATGGGGCACATAAATAACAATATGGGGGTAATAGGGGCACAAAAATATAAATAAGGGGTATAAATACAATAGTAATGGGGTAATCACTAGTATTATAGGGACCCAACAGAGTGTCTGGTATGTGATGTCGAATTATGGATCGCTCTTGTAAAGGTGTGGCCACCCTAAAGTCTCATGCCCACATGAAATGAGCACGATGATAAATGCCATGACTGGTGGTCGGCTTAGGTAGTCTGCAACATTATTGATGTCACCCTTCTTGTGCTTAATGTTCAAATGGAACTGTTGCAAGTGTGTGGACCATTTCTTATGATGATTATTCTACAACTTTCCTTGTGTCAGTATGAACTGTAGGGGTCAGTGGTGTATGTGGATGACCGTTTCCTTCCCTAAAATGTAATGCTTCCATTGACGATAGGCTTGAATAATTGAATAAATTTCTTTGTCATAAGTGGGATACTTTTAGATTGTGTCTTAAAGTGTCTCACTATTGTAAGCCATTGGATGCCCCTGCTGAGTAAGAACTGCACCAATAGCATACTCGAAGGCTTCTGTGTCAGTCTCAAATTCTTGTTGCAGGTCTGGTAATGTGAGCACTAGTGCAGAGAAGAGGTGATGCTTCAACTCAGAAAATGCCTTCTGTTGAGTTTTGGACCAAAAAAAAATTCTTACACTCCCCCACGATGACTTGACTTAAAGGCCAAGCGGTATGAGAGAACCCCAACACGAACCTGCGGTAAAAATTGGCAAGACCTAGAAAGTTGCGGAGCTATGTTAGAGTGGTTAGGGTTGGAGAATCCTGAATGACTTGTATCTTGGCTAGATCCACATGCAGACCCTTCTCATCAATGATGTACCTCGGATATTGAACCTGGGTCATGCTAAAAGTGTGTTTCATCCAAATTAGCACACAGTTTGTGTTGTTGCAGTGTTTGAAGGACCTATCGAATATGGTGGAGGTGCTCTTCCCAAATCTGGTTGAAGATCAAGATGGCATCTAAATACACCACCATGAATGCATTGGCAAAAAGTCACAAGATGTCATCTATCAATCTCATGAAGGTTGTGGAGGAATTCATCAACCCGAAAGGCATTACTAGCCATTCAAAAAGGCCCTCCTTGGATTCGAAGGCAGTCTTACACACATCATAGGGTTCGATACGCACTTGGTGATAACCGAACTTCAAGTCAATCTTGCTAAAATATTTGGCCCCCTTGAGTTGGTCCAGAAGGTCATCAATCCATGGTATTGGGTACCTATTTGGATAATGGTCTTGTTTAGTTCCAGATAGTCAATACAGAGTCTCCAAGTCCTGTCCTTCTTCTATACCAATACCATCAGGATTGCACAAGGTGATGAGCTTGGCCTGATGTGCCCTTTCTGCAACATCTCTTGAATTTGCCTCTTGATATCATCGTTCTCCAAAACAGAGCATCAATAGATCGGTCTATTAGGTAGCAGCACACCTGAGGTCAGATCGATGGAGTTCTTGACCTGACAATGTAGAGGTACCCCTGTAGGTGAGGTGAAAATGTGCTTGTACTCCTCCATGACCTTGTCCATATGCTGCTACTATGTGGAGGAGCCCTGTCTGGAAGTCATGGCCACAACCTTATTTTTTCCCCAAGGGAGAATCATAACGAAAAAAAATTTCTTGGTATGGGAAATGATCTTACTACATTTCTTTGTAGTGATCAAAGAGATGATAGTAGGTAGGGCTACCTCTAGTATCCTATACAACTCATTGCCAAAAGTAATGATCACAGAGCGAGGTCTAGAGTCATATACAACATGTCTCTTCCACAAGTATGGTTGTCCTAATAATACATCACAAACCTCAAGAGGAGAAACATCACACAGTACCTCATCCATGGAGGGCTTGATGTTGTAGGGAAAGCAACACTACTAGCTAACACAGACATCTCGTCCTTGATGAAGCCGGCTGATGGTGTACATTTGCGGATGTGCTATCATTAGTAGGCTCAATCGCTTCATGAACTATGTTGAAATGAGGTTCTTTTGGCTCCTGTTGTCAACAATGAATTGCAGCAGAGAACCCTTCACCCACATTTGTGAGTGGAAGAGATGTTCCCCCTCCTCTAGTTCTTCAGGTTCATTCTTCTGGATCCTAGTGTTGGCCATGGTGGAACTGGGCTCCGCATAAATGATATTCTTCCCTTTTTCATTCGCCTTGTCGAGTTTTGACTTAGAGTCAGAACATGTGTCTAATTCAGAAGCCTTGAGCTCGGCCACTAGTAACTACTTGGCCTGACATTCACTTGTGTTGTGAGTGGAGCTCTTATTTAACTCACACCATTTTCACATGTCCTTCTTTGTATTCGTGGTGTTGTTATTTTCCTACAGCTTTGGTGGTTTGTCCTAGGTTTCCCTGCCTTGGCTTTGGCCTTTGCTCTATGGTTTGGGGGTGCTTTTTCCTTGTTTCAGATTCATAGATCTGAACTCTTGCTTCTTTTGTTTAAAATTATGCTCAATCTTGACAACATAATGGTATGTCATGTCGAGAGAAGAGATGTCCAGGAACTCCATCTCATCCTAGATGTAGTTGTGTAGACAATCGTGGTACTTGAGTACCAAATGCCACTCAAAATCCTTGATACCCCAACATCGCGCGAAGGATATGGAAAACATTTTTGAACTCCAACACATATTGGTCCTTTCCTTGTCATAGCATGGTCCACTTTATGTATTCATCTTCATAGCTCTTGACAGGGTAATATTGTTCCTTCATGGCGTCTCAGAAAGAATCCAAAGTGTGTGGGGTTGAAAATAGTGAGGATTTTGTCTCATCCTTTCGTTCACAGTAGGATTCCCACCAGTCCTTGATGTGTGGGGCAGCTTTGAGAAGTGAAAAAGCAATATTTTCCTAACTGGAAAAGTTATGAACTAAAAAATATCCTTCCAATATATTCAACCATTTATCTACGACGTCTGCATCTATATAGCCCTCAAATATGGGAATATCCAAGTTAAATTGTACCTTAAAAGGAGTGGCTGTTAGATGAAGATGCGTCACATGTGGATAACTATCGAAGGATCTGAGTAACGTTATCCATCATCGCATTCCTATGTCGCTCGAGGGCTTCCTCAAGAAACATTTTGAAAGGATCTCCTGCCCCCTCATCTTTCTTTTCTTATGCCATGGGAGGTCATAAGGTTTTGCAAGACTGGTCTTGCAAAGGTTCAACCAGTTTCAGCCCTAACTCCTTATACCCTAACCTCGTTGGGGACATGAAAAGAAAAACAAAGAAATAGTAGATCACTCTGATATCACTGATCTAAACTTAAACATGAACGCAAAAAATTGCATATATAACCATAAATATAGAGATGTAGCATAAATAACACTTAATTTCATTAAGATCAAAATAATGAAACATGCTTACAAACATAATGGAAATAAACTAGCTTGGACGATGCTAGCTTATCTCTGCAAAGAGATGTGGTGACTACATGCCTTTGAATTGTGATATAATGAGGCTCAAGGGCCTATTTATTATTGAACAACAAGGGAAAACCCTAACCCAGGAGATGGGACGCCAACAGTTTGTGGGCCCCGTTCAGGTTAGTTGGGCAGCCAACTTCCCAGGGTCGTAACTTGGTCATATTATCTATGTTTAGCATGTACGATACCTTGTTGGAAAGGTCTCTCTGAGTACTGAAGGATTTGCGGTAGCCCTTTTCCTATGGCTATGGGCCTATTGCAGACCTCAAAAAAATTCCGTTTAGGGGATCAAAATTGCTCTGGAAGTTCAGGACTGAAAAACTGCTAAAAATAGTAAATGCTAAAATAAACAAGGAAACAGATGAAACCAACTAGAGGTCTAGGTGGAATAGGCAAATGACCACCAATATCCACCTGGATCAATGAAAGTGATAGAAATATTAATCTATGAAGGTAATGGAAATATAATCTATGGAAGCAATAGAAATATTAACCTATGAAAACAATGAAATATAATCTAGGAAACCAATAATTTTTTTTTTTATCTATGAAAGCAATTGAAAGCTAATGTAGGAAAGTGATAGAAATCTACAGTTGTAAACAAATAAAGGAAAGAGTGTACATTCTTGGCAAAGAGTCCCCGCCCAATGCTCAACAAGCACACTAGGAGTTGAAAATTAGAACAACAACATATATTAAGTGAAATAAGTTTGGAGCAAGCTCCAAAATATGGAAGTCTACCTACAAAAATATTTCTTGAAGTAATCTAATTATAGATTCTAAATTTCTTCTCCCTTCCTCCTCTTTTGAAATGGAGAAAGTACTCCTATTTATACATGAGTTGTTTTTAGAAGAGGATAAGAAACCAATAAATTCAGATCCACTTTTCTCTCAAGTGGGTAGAACCAATTTCCTAAAATTAGGAGATAATTAACTCAATAAATCCTCTCATAAATCTCTAATATCCTTGATAGGAAATCTTATCAAAACTTCGATGATTTGTTTACATTGAATGTGCTTGAATAATTATCTCAATTATCAAGAGTTGAAGAGGAAATTCGAATTTGAGGCCAAGTGGTCAAATAGGACTTTGTTGGAGTCCTCAAATATGCCTATAATCACCATAAAACTCATCCAAATTTTAGATATAAGTGAAAACATTTTATTTTCTTATATTTAATCATAAAATCACTCAAAATACGAAAATGAATGCTCTAGAAAATAATATTTCCAAACCCATATATAATCCTCAAAATGGTCTTAATGTAGGATTACAAAGCAACAGAATATGGTTAGAAGTGAAGGAAAAGAGGGTGAGAAAAATGACATTTTGGTGAGCCAACGAGGATGACAGATAACATTTTTAAGGTTCAAGAAGAAGGATGGCATAAATCCATAGGAGTACTTTTTGAAAGGTACAATAAAGAGAAAAAATCATATATGCAAGTTGATTGGTTGGATTATAGCACTACGAGAGAGCTTTATTATAGTAGGGGTGCTATCATACATTTTGTCATTTTAAAAGAGTTTGTGAGTGATTGGGAAATAATCATGTTAATGAATTAAGGTGATATTGAAATTTCTATCGCAAGAGTAAATCAAAACAATTAAGGGTTAGACATCACTACTATTAACTAGAAAATGAGTGTTTTGTTGTTTTAGTCAAAAGAGTTAACAAGGAGAGGGGTTTTTTGTAGTGGCAAGTTGAAAATGGATACAAAGCATTGAGATATAAGAAACTTGGGCTTACATTGTTGAGGATAGTCATATCTACTTGATATTTCGCTTGAAAATAATGTGTAAAAGGAAGATTTTTAGAGTGCAGAGAATTTTTATGATTCAAAATCACAACCATATCGACATCAACTTATGTAAGTATCAAGGATGGTAAAAAAATTATCCCAATGATCTACAAAATCAATCCTAAATAGTTACAAAATTAAGTCGATAGTTGGCATTAGTATATTTATTGGCTTGAATGAAAATGTTTGAAGAAGTATGTTGCGTGCTCCACTATTGGGACCCAAAAAAAATTGAAATTTTTTGACATAATGGAATCACACAGCAGGAATGGGGAGCGTAGAAAGGACAAGGTAGAGTGTAGCGGAGGGATGGTGTTGGAGGTCAAGTGTAGCATAAGGGTGGAATAGTGGATGGAGTGTGGTGAATATGGATGCTGCACAGTAGGAGGGGAATGGTAAGTGGGAGAGGAAGACACTTGTAGATAATATCGACCATTATGATCTTATAGGGGAAAGAACCGACCAGGGAGGTCATGGTTAATAGGAAGTTGGAGATATTTAGGAAATGGGAAAGATGAGGTAGAGTGGAGCTGAACAAGGGTAGGAGATATTTTAGACAGTTATGCCCACTTGGGATAGCTCAGGAGGAATCAAGAGAAATATCTTAATGACCATTAAGACAGCTGGATTGAGAAGGTGAGAAGAGATGAGGATTCGATAGAATTTATAAAATGCTCGGTTGAAGATTAAGCTAGGATTGGTCATTGATCATAAGTGTTTACGAGCTAAAGTCTAGAGTTGATCTTTGTACCATCATTGCTTTTATTTAATTTGGGAGTCATAGTAGAGCTTGTCGATGCTTGGTAGCATTATTATAATGATTTTAATAGTTGATTATACTAGTTTGTCATACAGGGTTTATGGTTGGGTTTTGGTGTTGTTTAATCTTATCATAGATAGATGGAGAGCCTGGTAATTGGTGTATGTAACTCTAGATATTTTTCCTTTCTTGCTAATATACATGTGGACTATTGTTGGAGAAATGGTTATAATATTTGTGAATATAAAAATTTTTTGGAATAAATCGTTGTGGTCTTTTTTATGCTTATTTTGGTGCATACCTGTTATAATATTGCATTTATTGGAATGCTAGCATATATATCAAACTATGGCTTTAATTATTATTTTTTATTGGTTTATACCATTTCTAATGGTTTATAGCTCAGGTAATTAATTATAATGTTCATACTATTGATACATTTTGGAGCAGTGGTCTATAGTGATTATCCATTCTGGTATGGACTATTGGTATTATTCTTGTTAAACCTAGTTCAATGAGCGTAGGTGTCACTCGACTATTAAAGTATGAAGGGTTAGTCGGTCTCGTGTGTTATTTGTAGTTGTGTAATAGTTGCATGTCTGTTAATGGTTAAGATTTACTGGGTTTTGTTATGTTGAGTCTGTGTTAGAGGTCACATACCGTGCATAATCATTATGGGCATGCATTGTAGATGGAATGACCGATGTTTGGCATTTTGTGTGGTGTGTTGTAATGATGGAATGTTTTAGTATATGTTAGTTAGGTACATCGCATCGTAACCACACGACAATTCTCTCAAACTACAGAAACCTAGTTTCGACAGTCACCCATTAGCATCTCAGGTGAGACTTCACTCACGTTGTGGGTCTTTCCAAAAGGGTCGATGTTATGCAGGTATTTGTTAGCTAATTTGTCACAAATATTGGATCTATCAGTATCTCGCGTGCCAACAAATGGTTTTGTTTCCATGATTGGGGTTGTTGTGTGATCGAATGGTCTCTTAGGGACGTGGAAACCATGGAATCCTACCAAAAAGGAGATCACTCATTAGCTTACGCAGAATGAGCATGAGTTTGTTCCGAAAGAAATAAGAAATAAGGGTCAAATCATGAAGAGATGGTTGTGGAAATATATGTATACTAACTTTCATGATATATTCTTTGTATAATTACCTAACATTTTGATGGAGTGGGTCCAAAGAATGAACCAAAATAACCCAATGCATTGGCATGATGGGCCAAGGAGGTGGATGCCAGAAGAGGTACACTAACTACAAGAAGAAGAAACAAGACATCACGTGATGTGGATTTTTGGTTTGAAAGTGTGTTAGAAGGATATATTGTGGAGTTTGTAGTGGAATAGAGAGTATCCTATACTACAGCAAAGAAAAAATTTAAGGGGTCCAGAGGTAGATTTATAAGATCGTTACCATTATTGATAAAAATGTTCTTGTGTGACCATAGTGTTTTGCCTCTATAATTTGATACCATGAATGACTTGGTAGTCCACGCAGATAGGGAAGTGGGGGAGACACAGGAGATGGTCTAAGGAGAAGAGAAAGGGAAAGGAGAAAATATATTGCGGTAGAAGTTGTCAATGGGTCCAGAAGTCCACATAAAAAGAGAGAGGAAAAGAATGGAGAAAGAGAACTACAAGAATGGAAGGTTGAGGACTGACATAAGATTTTTATGGGGTGATGCAAGAGGACATTAGTCAGTGTCAGCACTTGCTGAAGGAAGGAGCCCAGAGGGAGGGTCTAGGAGAGGTCATTGCAAGATACATAATAGTGCTAGTGGCTAGATTTATGAAGGAACATGGTTCGTCACGCCACATACGAAGGCAGGCGAAAGAGAACAAATGAGGATGCACATCACAGAGGATTTAGAATCAGAACGACACAGTCGGACTATAACCGGGGTTGAACCCACCACCCCGCACATATCTACAGACCAAGAGGTAAGCACTCAACACACTAATTCAACTACCATAGGAGGTAATCGTAGTTAGGGAGGAGGAAATAACAGTAGTAGAGGAGTTGTTCTAGTTGAAGGGGGCACGACACAAAATATTCATACGCAGGTTGGTGCGTAGACAGATGCTCAAATTTACAGTAGAACAATAAGCACAAGAGGTAGTAGTTCATCTGAGAGTGTCATGCATGCCATTATGGCTTGTGTAGATTTGAGGATGCCCATGTTTCATAGTGTTGGGATCGAAGACCCAAAACAACATTTTTTCATATGTGATGTTGTTTGTATAGCTAAGAAGGTTCAAGCTGAAGGAACCAAGATTGCATTGCTGGAATCCACGTTCAGGGATCAAGCACTAACATGGTACGTGATGTTCAAAAGCATGAGGCCAACATGACAGAACAAGACTCTAGTACATATTAAGTAGGTACTAATAAGAGAATTTTAGAGGCCCAAATGAAAGTCCCAATGCATCATGAAACTCAAGGAGATCAAGAAAATTCCAGGAGAATTAGTGTGGGACATTGACCAATAGTTTATGGCACTGAAGGATAGGATGAAATTCAAAATTACAGAAGCAAAGCGAATGGTTTATTGTTGGACTACTACCACACATTAAAATACCCTTGACACAATAAAGGATTGGTATGTAATCAAAGGCTTTGTAGCTGGCACTATATAAGCATTGCCAATAGGTGGAAGTGAGAACAACAGGATGGCACAGGTGCACTCCTAGCTAGTTGCACTAGCTTCTCAACTCCAATATTTTTCAAAGGGGAAGGAAAAGTGAGAAGAAGTGTGGTGTGCCATCTAAAAAATAGATGGTCACCATAGGAATGAATGAAAATTATTGATTGATTATATGAAAACAGACACAATAAAACCCCTTGGACAAGGCAGGGGAATGTGGTGCGAAATTTGCAGGGTATGGGGCCATATACCATCCATCTGCTTGATGATGCAAAAATATGAGTCCACAACCCAGACATTATTTTGTGACTTTTGGAAGTGGGTGGGGCATGATGTCCATCATTATCGTGCATTGGAATTCATGAGTGAACACACTTTTGACTCCTTCCGAGCACATGTGCCTCAAGGGGCAAAAGCCATAACCAATTGATTTAATAAGCTTGGGTGCAATCAAGGGAGACAATATAATCAACTCGGTTGAGGATGAGGCATGGTGGCTAGAGGTCCTGGAGGACTTGGTAGGGGAAGAGGAGGATTTGGTCGAAGAAAAAGAACTATAATATGTTACAATTGCAGACAACATGGACATTTGGAAAGGGATTGCACCAATACATGCTACACATGTATATATTGTAAATCCTTGGATCATCCAATCCAAAATTTTCCTCAGCTAGTCGTCAAATGGCAAGAAAAGAAGGGGCCCAACATCTAGATGATAATTAGAAGTCACATAGAACTCAACAACGGGTGAGCGTGATAACACTAGGAGGTGCCAAGATGGGAGCTGATGCTGCAAGACCTTGGACACCATAGTCTTAGTGGGTAAGGGGAGCTCTTGAATTGCCTTTTAATTTCAACCCAGTTAGAGATAATACCACATACAAGGAGGCTCAATGAGAAATAATTGTAGAAGAATGGGACAAGCCAAAAACTAGGCACAAAGTGACTATTCCAAAGATATTTGATACCACTATAGGTAGGGAGAAAAGGATTGTAGTAGACCTAGTCCAAATTCTACTACAAATCTTCTTGGAGTTAGTCAAAGATCCCCAGTCATTGGATAAGTTTAGAAAATTAGTGGAATAATGCACTAGTAGGACAGAGTGGACCAATGTGTGAGCCTCACCAGACGTCATGAATCAAGTCGCTCACAGGAAGAGGACCAACACATAATTTCAGTTTGGTACCCAAATTGGTGAGTAGAAGATGGATAATATTATTTTGGATCTGGGATTAGGTGTAAAGATCCTACCAAAAATTACATGGGAAATGATGGGGAGGCCAAAGCTGAAGTGGTCTCCAATTCAACTCATATTTGCCGATCAACATTGGATTTTTCCTATCAGACGATTGTTAGGGGTTCTTGTAGATATTGATGGAGTGTTGAGCATGACCGATTTTGAGGTAATCGAAATCATGGATGATATCGATCCCTATCCAACTCTTTTAGGGATTGACTGGGCCTTTAATAACCAACTAATTTTCAATTTAAAGAAAAGATAGATGATATTTGAATGAAGAGACATTCGGGTCATTGCACCATTGGATTCGTAGGAGGGGGATCAATATGTGGAACTTGTGAAGGGTGAGATTAGTTGGGAGGACCTAAATAATATTTATAATGTCACAAATTGCCAACATGACTATGTAAACCCAATAGTTGATGGAGTACTAAGATGGCGCAACATCGGGTCCTGCACATCTAGCTTAAAGGAAGCCCTAGAGAATTGGTAGAACTCATTGCATGAAGTCAGCACCAGGTGATGCACCCATATTACGAGGATGGTGCACTGGGTAGGGACTAAGGTGAATAACCCAACTCAGTTTGATGGGATGTCGAAGGTCGATATTTTTGTTCGAGAGTATGAAGAGTAAGTAACATAGTGTTAGATAATTCTTGTGTTGGATGTTTCATTGTGCACTACATTGTTTAGATGGTGGGATACGCACAAGGAGCAAGTCGTAGGGTGGCAGTAATGTAAAGAACTATTGAAATTCAAGTTTGGACCCAACTCTGGGGTCCTTGGAAAGAAATACACATGAATGGAATATCCCAGTCATACTCATTTAAAGTGATGTGTTGCAACATGGACCAAAGGACAAGTACCCCAGTAGGTGTGGGTACATTGGTTCATTCACACCCTAGAAGTCATTCTAGATAATTGGTACATTGAATTGGAGGTGCAATGAGGAATTGAGGATTGGGATCATGTGGCACAAAACTTCCAAGTGGAATTTTATTTTCAGGTAGAAGAACCAGTACTAGAGGAGGCTCTAAGGGTGTTGCGATGAAAAATATTTTTGGAGGATGATCTAATCCTAATCAAGGATGGACCACTATGTGATGCCCATCAACACATGTAGCGGGTACAAGAGCTCTTAGAATGTTACAATACTGGAAGAAAAGGGAGGAGATGATGACGAGAATCCCCACAATATCCAAATTTTGGAAGTTGAGGGTGATCGCACGGTGGAGGGACCACCATTACAATTCATGGAATACACACAACCAATCAAGACAAAGAAGACTAATATCAAAACTGGCTACTATCCGAAGAAGGCGACTTTTGGAAGTTACTAGGATAAGGATACCATTGAAAGGGTTATGAGTTCAATGTACAAGAATTTGACTCTTAGAAATGGCAAGGGAATAAGAGGCATTTATGAAGCCAAGATCAAAGACGTGGGGATCATAAGAGTTTTGGTCAGAATCACAGTGATGGGAACAGTTGGCAGTTATGCCACCTTCTGGGAGGTGGGAGAAAGTGTAGGTGACAAAAAGTTGTAGGAAAGGGTGAATTATCCCCTGTGTACATATGTAAAATTTGTAAATAAATAGGGCTAATGGTTAGAGGGAGAGGGGCTAAACCAAAGGTTACACAGATATAGTCAAAGATAGGAAACACGTTGTGTTGGGGGTAACGTCAACTTGGGTGCAGAAGTCACTATGAAGGATGGGTCTGCAGAGAAAATATCGACGATGATGTAACTAGACATGTGAAGGCTCAAAGATATCAATGGCAGTTAGGGTCCCATGAGGAAGTTTGCATCTGAATGATCTACCGCTTTGAAATATTTGGTGAGAGAGAGGGAAGTGGCTAAGAATACTACCAAATCCCATTTGATGGTAGGAGGAGGCCCGCAAGTTGTGAATCTACCCATGGATTATTGGGATGTGATGATTACGAGGACTAAGGCTAAGGCAAGTAAAGATGCGAATTGACTGGGACTAACTGGGGCGAGCTAGGTTTCTCATGTGAGCCATCATATCGAACAGATCCATAAGATGATTATGGTATAGGATGATGTTAATCAAGGTTATTTGATTCATAACCACATCATCACCAAGTTGAGGTTTCCAGTAGATATGATGGAGGAGCACAAAGGATTTTTTTTTATAAATTACCACTCAAGGACCTAAGGAGAACAAGCAAAGTTTCCCATGATGAGGTTAAGACTAGTAGGCACATAATGGGAGTAAGGATCATTTTATAACATATATAAATGGATCACATAGAGGTACTGCACTAAAAAGAGGATATTTAAAGGAATGGTGGAAGGAACTGCCCGAGATAGCAAGGCCAATAAGAGGATGCAATTGTTGAAGAGGAGGTTACGACAAGGAGCCCTAGATTACAAAATTGGGAATGGGAGGTATAGGCCCGAAAGAGTGGAAGAAATTCATCGAGAAGTCTATACAAGGGAGGACCCCTACCACTTGCAAGCATGCTTCACACATGAGGACACATATGCACTAATAAGTATATCTAGGTGTCATCTGACAAGAGGACTTGCAATCTCTTAGAGTAGGATGGTGCCACTATAGTCCATGCGAGAAGAAATGTAGAAGAAAGGCACAGTTTTGTCCCGAGGCATGATGGTGAAGAATGAAGAAGCATGGGACAGTTCCCATGTATTAGTGCAAGGTCAAGGCCAAAACCATTGTCATGGAGAAAAAAAAACTTCACACCTTATCCCCTTGCACCAACGGAAGGGAAGGGTACGGCTACAAGAAGGAGATAAATACTAGGAACAAGCATAGAAATCGACCATAGGGTAGTAGTGGTGGCCAAATATCTCCATCTGAGAGCACCATTGTGGTAGAGGATGGCGTGGCTAATACCTCTTCAAGTGTTTTAAGAGCTACAAGGTGACCAAGCTCTATGTCTCTTCTTGCGATGGACATATTGAAGGAAAGGAGACAGTCTTAGTGATATTGGAGGTCCTAGATCCATGGGGATATAACAAGGATTGAGTGGTTCAAGGACGAGACACACTTTTGGGTTACGGACTTGTTTGGAGCCAAAAACAAATTGACATAGTGGGATTGCGCAATAGGAACAGAAAGCCCAGAAAGGAGAAGATATAGCACAGTGGAGGCCTAGTGCAGGGGGTGGAGTGCGGTGAAGATGAACATTGCGTAGTAGGAGGACAATGGTAAGTGGATAGGAAGACATGTGTATAGAATATCGACCATTATGATATTACAGTGGAAGGACCTGGTCAAGGATTCGTGGTTAACAGGGAGTTGGAGAAACTTAGGAAATGGGAAAGATGAGGTGGAGTGGAGATGAATAAGGGCAGGAGATATTTCAGACAATTATGCCAAACATGGGACAACTTAGGACGAATCAAGGGAAATATCCTAATGACCTTTAGGATAGATAAACTGAGAAGGCATGAAGAGACGAGGATTCGAGAGAATTTCCAACAGCTATAAAATGGTCGGTCAAACACCAAGCAAGGGTTGGTCGTTGATCATAAGAATTTATGAGTTAAAGTATAGAGTCGACCTCTGTACTAGCTGTTATCACTCAAAACTTTTCCTTAGAAGTTTTGGAAGAAGGGAAGGCTTCGAGGTAACCACAAACCAACTTTTAAGCATAGGCTCTAGCCAACCTATGGCTCAGAGAGGGTTCTCTCTATATAATTTATCCATGATTTCTTAGATATTAGGCTAGTTCTAGAGTTCAGGGGGGTTTTTGATTTGTATGAAGATCTCGTGGTGGAATCCTTAAAACAGGTTGATAGGTTGATGCCTTTAGGCCATTGGGCAATGGAGTCAAAGAAGGGGCAGCAAAGCTGGATTTAAATCACTAAAGGGAATGTTCAAGGTGTAAGATAGTAGAGTGAAGTACAAATCTTTGGACTAAATGGTGAAATGAGTCTTAACGGGGGTGAGAGGGCAATCAAGAATCCTCAGACCTAGGCTAATATGGGGGAACATAAGTGAATCATGAGTAAAGGGCAATTAAGAATCATTTACTATAGACTAGAGGATAAACTACGAAATCTAAGGAGCAATTAAGAATTCCCTAGCTAAGATAGTTTAAGAGAAAACATTAAGAATGTATAACAGTAAGACAGAGTGCAGTTAAGAAAATTCTGAAATAATATTCAAGTTAAACATTCAAACTTTTGAAACATTTAATATTATGAAACAAATTTAAGGGAGATAAAACAACACAAGGAAATTACTCATCTGCACTCTACTTTACACACGAATCCCTTGAAATATCTAATCTTTATTCATCAATCCAACATGCTGGCCCAATCAATGATACAAAAACTTTTATAGTCTTTGAACAAAATTCTATTGAAAGTATAAGAATCCACCCAAAAATACTTCAAATGAAGAAGTATTTATACAAATTCTAAACTGAAATATCTTGAAAAAATATCAAGATTGGTTTTACAAATATCTCAAACTGTTTTACATTAATAAAACTCAAATAAAGGACACTCAAAACTAATGAATCTATTTGGCACTATATTTATGGATTTATGGTGATAAAAGAAGAGAAATTCGAATTTGATAGCAACTCTTAATTGATGATGAGGCATCCAAGTCACTAACTACATCCTTTCTTTGTGCATTCTGCCCCAACAATTCTGCAAAATTAGGGTCCATTGATACCTTTGTATATCTCAATCCGAGATAAATATGTAAAAAGTAAAAGAGGTTATTGTAGATAAGTATGTTTTTGAGATACACCTCTCTCAGTTTCAAAAAATTCAGCTCCATTTGTTCACAATATTCTTTGCAAAAAGATGTCAAAAACATGACTTTTCACAGTCTGAAAAATAGGTTGTGAAGACATGCACGTATCTCACTTTTGGTGATACTTGTGTAAAACATGAGATACGTTTTTGTAGAGTAGCCTTTTAGGAACACGAAACTCCTCCAGTTTCTCAAAATTTGTCTTCATTTTGCCGAACTCCTTTCTGAAAAACTATGACTTAAACAGGAAATTTCTGAAGAATGTACCATTTCTGCTCTGATTTCATCTTTTAACCTTAAATTTCTTTTAACTTTTTTTCACTTTTACTTTGGATAAACTTCATTGTTGTTGGTAAAAGTGTTTTCATCTCTGTTTAACTCTTACTGCCTCCATGTTTACTTTTACTATTTACTTTTACCGCTCTGTTTTTAACAATGTAAACTTTGAAAAGGGAACTATAAACTCAAAACGGGAACTCTGGCCAAAAAATTCCAAAAAAACATCAAAAACAGTGCTAAAAACGAAAAGTGTGTATACTGAAATGATTGTTTTTTTTTTAGGGACAATTTTGAACATGTTTTAAAAATGGCAGTGAAAACAAAAGTTTCGTGCAAAATATAGCTTGAAAACAAAAAAGTGATTATACTGGAACGATGATTTTTTTTTTAGGGTCAATCTTCAAAATTTAAAAAAAATGCTAGTAAAATGATCTAACAACATAAAAATGACTCATAACTTCTCATTTAACACAATATGGAAATCAAAAATTTTATTTCAAGATACGATGCATACATCAGTTAGATAAACTGTCTTAAACAATTATTCAAAATCACTCATAGTTTCTTGCACGCCATCAGAATTCACATCTTCAAATAAGTGACTGGATGCTGATGAAGATGTTCCATATTCTTCTCTTTCATCAACTAGTGCCCCATCTAAGTCCACATGCATGCCCATCATTTCAGGTTTCAAAATTCTTCTAGATCTACGACTGGTTTCAGCAGACTCCCATCTCAATATTGTTCCTTTTGGTAACAGCCTTTTCAGAATTTCTATCGTCTTGAAGCGAAGAGTTCCCCTCTTTGTTAAATTGAAGTCATAAACAAGTATGTCAACATCCTCCAATTTCAATATGTCTATGTGGCGACAATTTATATTTGTACCCTTTCTTTTTCTCTTTCTGCCATTTTTTTTATCAACTACCATCTCTGGCTTATACACACCATTGAATGGGTGTGTATTTGTGGCATGCCAATGTACTTCAACACTTGTGACATCCTCATTTTCTGTAAAGACCTTTATAACTTTAGCAATCCAGAATGGATAGCCATTGAGATCTCCATCTGCTAGCACTGCGATCATGCAACCCTCCTTAATATCCTGTATTGAACCCCTGTAAAGGTCTTCCATGGCTTCACATTGTGCACGAGATCTTCTAGAACCAATATACATCTCTCTTTCCTCTGCCTATGAAGAATTAATGATACCTTGAGATTGTTGTTGTTCAACAATGTTTATTTCCTCATGTGCATTCAACACATTTTGTGGCCAAATAAATGGATTTTTCAAAGGTATATCTTCATTTGTTCTTGTTGAAATGATATCACTTTGATTATTGAAAAATGACTCCCACCAAACTGAATCAGCAATGTCAAAGTACTCATATGTATATCTAATACATTTTTTAATTTCTTCTAGGCAATCAGAATAATTTATATCTCTGTTTTGTTTGCGTGCATTATGAACTTCACCAACTGATTGTAATAACAATATTTTCGATGCAAATATTGGATGATCTGGAATGAACTTCAAAAATTGCAAACCTGATGACGGTGCCCATTCTGTAGTAGTTGAATAATTCTTTCCCCATATTAGTGTTTTCCCATCATTTTTTTTGATACGAAATTGATGTTGGAAGCTAATGTCATTAAGTTGTTCAATGCATTTCCCCTCACCATATGATCCCATAATAAACCTTCGCATGTCAACAATTTCTTCCAACACATCAAAAGTAGGCTCTGGCGTGTATGATTTCTTAATAAATTCAATTAATGATGGCAAGCTCCCAGCTTCCTTCCTCCTCAATGTGACTGAAAAACGACTGAACATCTAATCAATATGGTCATGAGTGTGCCCAACAAGAAGGAAACCAACCTTTACCTTCTGAAAAATTCTCAATTCAACAAGCATGTTTAGATATCCAAAAACAACCTGATTTTTGTTTTCACGGCAAGTGTTATCCGATTGTAGATACAAAACTTTAGGAAGATTACCAGACCAATGAGAAAGCACATCTTGAATTATGGTTATGGTCAGATTTTCATCATTATGAATATTTGGAGCTGTGAAGTACACCTTTGGCAACATTTTCCCATTGAAGACCATAGAACCGACCAAGTGATACTGAATAAAATTTTCCTCCTGTAAATTTTTGGGTGTGCGAACAAAATGTGGTAAAATTGTTTTCTTCTGGTCCATACCATCAATTATCAAACCCAAATATTTATTCGGATTATCATAACACTTCTTTCGATGCTTGTACAACTTTTTCCGTTCATTTGTTTGTTGTTCGCGATGCTCTTGAAGTTCTTTGACAATTGAATCTACACAACATAAAACAAAGCCATTAAAAAATATGTTTTCATACTTGATGAATATACAATTTTAAAAGTTAAAGTTATAAATGCCTACCTCTTTCTAACCCTTCACATTTGTCCCTTTTTTATTTAAGAGAAACACATGTACTGCAAATCCCCATCCTTGTCTTCTTAGGAATATAGACATTGTTGAATTCTTTCTTCCATATCTTTACAAAATATTGATATGTAATAAACCGACCATGTCCCTCGGCACCTTCTGCATATTCTTTGTATAAGTTGTAGATTTCGCGTCTCGAAAAATTATCTGGAATATGTATTTTCTCTCTATTTGGCATACACACTCCATGCTTTGAAAAGAAATCTTTCATCCATGACATTGTAGTGTTTGATAATGGCCCAAACTGTCTTTTATGACGTACTTCAGAACAAAATGTGGGATCCTTTTCAAAATTTTCTTGAATTCTCGAGAGACGAAAATTCCCAATCGAATGAAACATTTTGAAAGCTTTTCTACAGATAAATAAAGTCTTAATATGATAATCATAACCTGACAATGTAGATTGCATGCACCCAACTAAATATGAATTTTGCATGCTTTTATTCATTGACAAATATCTCTTCTTGCTCTCTAGTGCAAATTTGAAATCTATATGTTTCAAGCAATCTTTTTGGCAACATTCACTTGAAATGAGTGCGCTGATAGAGCTTCTTCTTGTCAGATATTCTGCTCTACCCCTTGTATAACTAGAACATCTTGCATTGATACAAAAATGTCTGCTCTTACACCTCGATACAATATTTCTTGGTACCATCTCCATCATTAGATCATCATTTGTATAAGGATTTTCATCATCATTAAGAGGAATGTTATCCACACTATGATCAACTGTGCTTTTCAAATACTGACTTGGAGGATATTCTTCATCTTCCCCTTCTTCAGTGCTACTGTCATAGTCCATAGAATTCAGACTCAATGGAATTTTTGACTCGATGTTTATTGGATATTCTTCCTCATGTGCATTTTCAGTGTTGCTCTCACAGTCCATAGAATTAAGACTAAGTGTATCATCTTGTCCTTCATCACTACTACCTTTATACTCATTAGAATTAGGACTAAGTGCATCATCCTATCCTTCATCACTGCTGCTCTCATAGTCCTTAGAATTAGGACTAAGTGGACAACGTGACACTCCATTATTTTGAAATTCATCATCCCGCTCTTCATTACTGCTGTTGTCGTAGTCCTTAGAATTAGGACTAACTAGACACCATGGCACTCCATACTTTTGAAATTCATCATCCCGCTCTTCATCAAAGCTACTCTCATAGTCCTTAGAATTAGGACTAACTGGACATCGTGGCACTCCATACTTTTGAAATTCATCATCCCGCTCTTCATCAAAGTTGCTCTCATTGTCCTTAGAATTAGGACTAATTGGACACCGTGACACTCCATACTTTTGAAATTCATCATCATGCACTTCATCACTGCTGCTCTCATAGTCCTTAGAATTAGGACTAAGTGGACACTTTGACACTCCATTCTTTTCAAATTCGTTATCACGCTCTTCATCACTGCTGCTCTCATAGTCCTTAGAATTAGGACTAAGTGGACACCGTGGCACTCCATTCTTTTGAACTTCACCATCTTGCTCTTCATCACTTCTGCTTTCATAGTCCATAGAATTAGGACTAAGCGGACACCATGAGACTCCATTCTTTTGAAATTTGTCATCAAGCTCATCATCACTACTGCTTTCATAGTCCTTCGAATTCGTACTAAGTGGAATCGTTGACTCTTTATTTATTTGAAATTCTCCATCCCCTCTTTCATCAGTGTTGCTTTCATAGTCCTTAGGATCAGGACTAAGTGGAAGAATTAACTTTCTATTCATAGTGGAAGAATTCTCGCTATATTCATCCATATGAATAGAGTTGTTACGCGATGAAGATGTTGATGTTGTATAAATCGAAACTTCACTATCAGGACAATCCATCCCTTTCAAATAGAAGATGTTGAATGATACAAATGGAGAGTCTCCTAAAGATATTATATAGCTTAGAGAATGAAATTTTCCCTCCAAAAATTTCCCTCCCAAAAAATTTCGCGAAAATATTTCCCTCCAAAAATTTTCCACCCAAAAAATTTCGCGAAAATATTTCCCTCCTAAAAGTTTGTGAGATTTATTTCACTTCATTATTTTATTATGCAATTTAATGAAATGTAAACTTAATTTTCTTATGAAATAATTCATTAAAGTTAAAATTGTAAACTACAACTTCTACCTAAATTATGTTAATAGTCAAAGTATATAATATTTACTAAACAATTGAATGTTTTTTTACATTTATATAATACATTCTGAAATAAGTTAATCCCACATTCACCCCGCTAAAAAAAAATTCCATATTGTTCGCTTTATCATATTTTCATTCATCGCCATAAAAAAATTAACATGTAAAATTTATTAAAACTAATTAATCCCACATTCACCGTATAGTAAAACATCTCCGTAGTTTCACCTATATATTCCATTATCACTATTACTCACATTACATCAAGGTTTTCTAAGGTTCGTTAAAAGACTTGGAGCGAATTTGTGGAGCAGCTACATTGGGATCAACAACATATTCAATGAAGAATTTCGGCAATTGAAAGGTCAGTTAAATTTTTTTCCTTGAAATTTCTCATATTAAATTAGTTTAACGAAGTAGATTTTTTTTTCTAAACTTAAAATTTTTTGTCAACCAGAAATATTTCTGCCATGAGCATGGTGGGCCCAGGGCAACCTCATCCTGCAATCAACCGGCCACCATATTTTTTTTTATAAACTTGAAATTTTTTGTCAACCAAATTAACAGATATTTCCGCCGTGAGCATGGTGGGCCCAGGGCAACCCCATCCGTAATCGACCGTCCACCCACTCCCTCCGCACACCCTTTTGGGCCCCTCCCCAAACTCAGCAACCCCTTTCCCCCTCACCCCTCAACCCCCCTTCCACCCTACCTCCCTACCCCACACGACCCCCTCACCCCTACCCAGCCCCCCTACCTCACTCCCTTGGACCCACCCACCTGCCCCCCTACCCGACTCCCCTTCCCCTCCCCCTCATCTCACCCCTCGTTTCCCCCCTGTCCCTACCCCTACCTCTCCCCCTCACCCCTCGTGCCACCCCTACCCCTACCCCTCGCCCTTACCCCCCCCTTCACCCCTCGGCCCCTATCACTCCCCCTCACGCTACCCTCCCTCGCCCCCCTCCTTTCACTCCCTTTCACCCCCTACCCTACCCTCACCACCCTACCCTCACCCATCGGCCCCCCTCACTCCCCCTGACCCCTCACCCTACACCCCCTTTCCTTGACCACCCCCCTACCCCACCACCCGTTGGGCCCCCCCTCCTACCCCCTCACCCTACCCTCCTCCCCCTACCCCCCGTTACCCCCTCACCCCTCACCCTACACCCCCCCCCTTACCCCCTCACCCTACCCTCTCCCCCCTCCCTCCCCCTCCTCTCGCTTCCCCCGCCTCCCGCCTCCCCCGCCTCCTGCCTCCTAACCTCCACCCCCTCAGATGGCCACCCGGGTGCGGCGGGGTGGCGCGAGGTGGGGCGCGGTTGCCCACCCCGCGCCACCCCGACCGACCCAGGGTGGCCGTCCCTACCTCCTACCCCCTCACCCCTCGGCCCCTGCCTCCTACCCCCTCACCCCTCACCCTACGCTCCCCCTACCCCAACCCCCCTTCCCCCCACCCAACCTCACCCTACCCTCCCCCGCCCTCCCCCGTCCCCTTGCCCCTCACCCGCCTCTCTTCCCTGCCCCTCCGCCTCCCACTCCCTCCTGCCCCCACCTCCCCTCCCTCCCCCTCCCGACCTCTGCCCCCTTAGACAACCACCCGGGCACACCAGCGGGCCGCCGGGGTGGCGGGGGGTGGGCCTCGGGAATCGGATGGCCACCCTGGGCAAGTCGGTAGGCCGCTAGGGTGGCGCAGGGTGGGGTGTGGCTGCGCCACCCCGACAACCTGCCCAGGTGCCTGTCAGAGGGGGCGGAGGGAGGGAGTGGGAGGCGGCGGAGGGGCGGGGGAGGGAGAGGGGAACGGAGGGAGTGGGAGGCCGAGGGGTGGTGGAAGGGGGTCGGGGGAGGGAGGAGGGGGGTGGAGGGGTCAGGTAGGGAGAGGGGGAGGCCAAGGGGTGGATGGGGTAGGGACAGGTGGGGAAGGGAAGGGGAGGGAGGAAGCGGGAGGGGTGACGGTGGGGGGTAGAGTGAGGGGGAATGAGGGGTGGGGAAAGAGGGGGCAGGGACGGAGTGAGGGGGAGGGGTGAGGGAATGATGAGGTGAGAGGCGGAGGGGGGCGTGGGTAGGGCGGCATATGAGGGTGGGGGGGGTAGAGTGAAGGGGAACGAGGGGTGAGGGGGATGGCCGGGTAGAGGGGGGGGATGAGGGGTGGCGTGAGGGGGGAGGGGGTGAGGGGGAACGAGGGGTGAGGGGGGGCCCGAGTAGAGGGGGGCCCGGGTAGAGAGGGGGATGAGGGGTGAGGTGAGGGGGAGGAATGAGGGGTGGGAGGGGGTAGATTGAGGGGGAACGAGGGGTGAGGGGCCAGGGGCCAGGTAGAGGGGGAAAGGTGAGTGAGGGGGATGAGGGGTGAGGTGAGGGGGGGATGACGGGTGAGGTGAGGGGTGAGGTGAGGGGGGGGGATGAGGGGTGCAGGGTTATGAGTGAGGGGGAACGAGGGGTGAGGGGGGAGGCCTAGGTAGAGGGGGGGAAAGGGGAGTGAGGGGGAGGGATGAAAGGTGAGGTGAGGTGGGGGATGAGGGGTGAGGGGGGGAATGATGGGTGAGAGGGGGGATTGGGTAGAGGGCGCCGAAAGGGGAGTGAGGGGGCAGGGGATGAGGGGTGAGTAGAGGGGGGGCGGTCGGGTAGAGGGGGGGCGGTCGGGTGAGGTGAAGGGGCGGGGGGGGGCGTAGCGTGAGGGGGACCGAGGGGTGAGGAGGGGGGGCTTGGTAGATGGGGGTAAATGGGAGTGAGGGGTAAGGTGGGGGGGGGCGGATGAGGGGTAAGGTGGGGGGGGATAAGTGAGGGGGAACGAGGGGTGAGGTGGGGGGCGGGATGAGGGGTGGGGAACGAGGGGTGAGGGGGGACGACGGTCAGGTAGAGGGGGGGAAAGGGGAGTGAGGGGGAGGGATGAGGGGTGAGGTGAGGGGGAGGGATGAGGGGGAACGAGGGGTGAGGGGGGAGAGTGGGTAGAGGGGGGGAAGGGGAGTGAGGGGAAGGGGTAGGAAGAGGGGGGGAATGAGGGGTGAGGTGGGGGAGGGGTGGAAAGGGGAGTGAGGGGGATGAGGGGTGAGGTGAGGGGTGACAAGGGGGGTAGAGTGAGCGGGAATGAGGGGTGAGAGGGGGCCGGGTAGAGGGGGGCAAAGGGGGGAGGGGGGGGGTGAGGGGACGGGGAGCGATGAGGGGTGAATGAGGGATAGAGTGAGGGGGAACAATGGGTGGGAGAGGGTGCGGGTAGTGGGGGAAAGGGGAGTGAGGAGGAGGGGTAGGAAGAGGGGGGGGATGAGGGGTGAGGTGAGAGGAAGGGGGGCGGGGGATGAGCGGGGCGGTGAGGTAGGGCGGCCAGGTAGGGGAGAGGGGGGGTTAAGGGGTAGAGGGAAGGGGGGGTAAGGGTGTGCTGGGGTGGCCGTTCGATTACGGGGATGGGTGGTTCAGTTGGGGGCGAGGGGGGTAGGGGGAATAGGTGGAAGGTGGGTAAGGGTGAGTTAGGGTGGCTATCCGATTGCGGGGTGGGGTGGCTCGGTTGGGGGGGAAGGGGGTAGGTTGTTGGGGGTTGGGGAGAGGGAGAAGGGGGTGAAGTGGCATGGGGGTTGTGGGCCAGTAGGGGCTAGGGGGTGGAGGGGGGCATGGAGGGGAAGTGGTTAGGGGTGGGGTGGCGTGGGTGTAGGGGGAAGGTGTGGAAGGAGGGTAAGAGTGCGGTTGGATGGCTATCTAATTGCGGGGTGGGGTGGTGTGGGTCAGTTGAGGGGGAAGAGGGGTAGGGGGGCGTGCGAGGTGAGGGGTGGGGAAATCGCCTGCCACTCTGTGGATGGACGGGGTGGTGTCAGTGAGCTTCTGCCATTTCTTAGTGTTAATATTTTTTTGATTTCAATTATCTTATTATACAAATTAAAGATTTAGGATATATTTTCGTTGTGGATTTAAGTTAATATGTTTTCGTTGTTTACTAATTTATGTGTTTCTATTTTTCAGGAAAATGGTATCAAAGAAGATTTCTGTGAATATGTCTGGACCAAAGCACTTAAACGTGCATCTTCAAAAAACATTGGTGAACGAACTCCACCTGAGCTCATGGCTACAAATATTTCAAGTGCCTCAAATGATAAGAAGATGATTTCAGACTGGAAGAATTCAAAAGAGGTGAAATTCCCATCAAGAATCTGGTATGTGAAAGAAAGAGAAAGCAAAAATGTGAACATATATCTATATATTGATATACCGAATGAAAATGGAATTTTTTAGCTCATGGGAAGAGTCATAGATATGTGATCGGTACTGGACACTGAAGTTGTTTACATACTTACAAAAGCTTCCAAGTCACATGAAAGGATTAAATATCAACTAACATATTCATTGTATGACACGAGAGGTATCTACAAAGTTGTGTAAACAAATCGTAAATGAGATGAAACAAAACATCGTAAGTATTGTTATTTATATTTGTATTTTGTTTTCTTGAAAGTGTCTCACTATAATTTTTTAATCTTGTTTTTATTGACATATGATATTTTGTTTGGTAGAATTTTGTTGAAAGTTGTTCAATTAGGTTGGGAGGCATTCATTTCATAGAGCATGATATCATGAAAGTTGTCAGTAGTTTTTACTCAATGTTAGAAGAAGATATGGAAAACAAGAAAAATGTAGTAATTGATGATGCTATAAAACTACATCCAGAGGATCAGAAAAAAGGCCTCTAGTGGATAAATCTAGCAAGGGTAAACAAGTTACTTTTGAGGGCAATGAAGTTGAAACTGACAGTGAAGCATATGTTGTTGTTACTGAAGATGACATTGGAATTGAGAAGAGTCGTAAAAGACCAAAAGTAACAATGCCAAAAAATAAATCTATTGAGAATGTTATGACGAAAAAAAGTAAAGTTGAAGATTTTGAAGTAGTCATTACCAGCAGTCAAGAACCTAGTGAAACTTCAAAAGAAAGCAGAGAAATCATTACACCAGGAGCTGATTTAGAGGATGGAATTATCAAAACAAAACAAAATGCCATTCGACAGAATTTGACAAAGGAAAACTTAATTGATGGTGGTCGTACATTTCAGCTTAATGCCAGACAAAACTATAAGGCAAGTGAAGGACAATGTCAATATCAAGTCAGAAAGCCACACCATCTGCATGTTCACAACTTGAAGACATTGATGAGGTATAATCCATATGCTCATGTGGTTAATTATGTGCTTCTTGTTGATCCAATTCAAGTTCCCAACAAAGAAGCATTTGATAAGTCAAAACGTTTTGAATACAATTATTATGTGCTTGGGGGGAACCATTTTGTAGAAGCTCAAAGACAATTGATGGAGGAATATCCCAATAACCCACGTTTTGAAACAATGAAATGTATCATTTATGTTGGTTTATTAGATATAGAAGCAAAGTTAGTGGCATGGGATCATAATTCAGATAATGAATATAGGATGTCTATGACTTTCATCCAAATGGTTAGATTTATTCATAGTGAATTTCAAGAAAAATGTGGTGGAGATAGGATAAATGTTACTACAAATTTCCAAAGGGAATGTTGTATGGAAATAGGCTATCAAATTGAAGAGAAACCCAATTCAAAAGGTGGAAAACGCAACCTTCCTAGTGATATATTCAAAGGTGTTAATAACATTTTCCAATTGGCATTTAGAACTGGAGATGTTTGGAACTTGATTGATGAGATTTTTATCATGTGGGAAAACATTGGCATTAAAAACTAAAAGGTTAAAAAGTCTAAGCCATTGATATGTGGTGGCAATAAATTAGGTCTTGACTTGAAGCAACTTCCAGAAGATATGACTATCACACCTTGGAGAGCAATGCAAGGAGTGAAAGACGAAAAATTTGTCAAAATAATATTATCTCGTGTGAAATCAGGGGAATTATCATTGGAGGAAATGTCCGAGGAATTTCAAAAGTAAGTTTGTTGAATTATTTTTATTTATTTCTAGATTATAATTTTCTTTTAAATAAAACATGTTGCTCTTAGTAGTATTTGTTATACATATCATTATATTGACTTTTTGTTACTTTATCTATGTAGTCACAAAGTTTACATGAAAATTCAAGAACAAATGGTTAGATCATTGAATGAAGATAGTTGGGATGATGTCGTACGCAACTATCCAGATTCAAGTTCTACATCAGCATTAAAAGCTTTTTATCTTGAATTTAAAAAGGTATCTTGATTTACACATTCGTTTTTATTCATCTGTGTACTATTTTTAACTTATAACTTACACATATATTTGTTTATTTTATAAAGGATGAAGAAGAATGATAATGGAGCGCCAACTAGCTTCAAAACCTTTATTGAAAAAATAAAGACCGAAAGATTGAGGAAGCAACATGTTAAGAATGTTGAACTTGATCCAACTCTTACTCATTTCATTTGGAATGGGTTAGACATTGTTCAATATCAAGTAATACAAGGTGACTATGAAGACATTGCTAAACTCATACCTAAAAGGGAGTACGCCCTAGTTATTGCAGATGTTCCCCATGGTTTCAATATTCCAAATAATGACTATGATAGCGACCCTTATACTTATCAAGCTTTTAGTAAACTGGTTGCGGGATTTGTAGAAGTCACGTCATCACCATTATGGAGATTTGTAACATTTCATTCAGACACACAATTGGCAATGATATTGTCAAGCTTGAAAGGGAAAACAAATTCAAGGATGCAGCTTACATAGTAAGACGTTTAAAATGTATATTTGATTAATATTGAAAAATCCATTTATGTACAGTTGATTGAACTTTTATTATTTCACGTTACAGGCAAAAGTCAAATCTTCTTCACCGTGACGATCAAGTATTTATAAATGATTGTGAGTTCATTCATATTGATAGTTGGGCAAAAGATGATAGCTATATGTCTATGATTTTTAATCGGGTGGACGGAAAGAGTCATAGCCAAATACTAAATTATGATGTTGTTGTGAGAAAAATAACATATGAAGACAACGAAGCAAAATGAGAGATAGTTAACATCTATCAAAAACCACAATTATTGATTAACTATCTTATAGACATATGTTCAAATGAAGGAGCTTGGGTTCTGGATTTATTTTCTGGCTCAGGTAAGTTTTACTATATAGAATTGAATTTCAATATGTTATTTTTTTAATTAATATGTCATTGTACTAATTTACTTCATTATTTCTTTTATGCTTAATAATTAGGTACAACACTAGCATGCTGCCTTCAAAAAGGAAGAAATTGCATTGCAATTGAAAAAGATCCATCACAATACAATTTCATTTCGCAAAGAATTAATGCTCTTCAATTTCTTCCAGATGCAATGCAAGAAATTGGGTTGAAGAAAGGGGACTTTAGTGAATCACGTGTGGCAAAAAAGGCAAAGGAACCTCAACCACCATTACATGGGATGTTTGGAAAGACATACATTGGGAGATTGGCAGATATGAAAGAACCATTAGAAGACGAAAATGAGCAAAAGGAAGCAAAAAATATTGAGGAAGAAAACAATGATGAAACTCTAGAGGATGAAGAGTTTGGATTACGTGACATTGTTGATTAAATTTAAGTTATGCTTGGAAATCAAGCTCATTTTTTGTAACTATTAAGTAGTTATACTTGCAATGTTTTGACTTTGACATTTTATGAGAAAAATATACACTCAATTAAGGTTTTATGCGTTCAATATTTGTAATATGTGATTTTCACATTAATTTTTAAGTTAACCATTATTTTTTGAAAAAAAAATGATTATTATTATTTTTTGACATGAAATTCATTAAAAAAACTATTATTTAACTATTTTTAGTTAAAATTTTCATATAAAAATTGTGATTTTCGCATGTCAATTGTAACAAAAAATTATCAAAACGTGTAGTTTTTTAATGATATTTATGTTAAAAATTGCTATTTTTATGTCAATTGTTAGAAAATATTGTTTTTTAGAAACAATTATTTCTTGTGGATTGAAAAAATAATTAACAATGTATAAATATGTAGAATATTGAAAATTCAAAATATCAACCTTCTTCTTTAAATATGCGAAACAATAAAAACCTCACTACAAAAAAAATAAAATTAAAATAAAAACAAGAAAATATAAAGAAAAAGACCACTTCAAAAATTATTAAGTTTACAAAATAATTATTTACATTTCATACATTAGAAAATTAAAAAGGTTAAAAAAAAAACCTTTTAAAAAAAGAGTCTAGTGCAAACTTACCACATTTTTAAATCAGCATAAGAAACACTACCATTATAAAACACAATGTACATAAAAAAATTATAGTGCCAAAAACTAAGCTTTAAAAAACATGTGTGTTCTGCATAACCCCTTTTCGAAATCGGGTCACTTTTTTGCTATCTCTACAAAATTGGTAATAGTATGGGTTTCCATTTCAAAGTTTACATTGTTTTTCATCTATCTTCACTTTCACATGAAACTGTATGCTTTGTAACTGTTTTCGCTGTTGTTTATCTTCATGCTAGATGCTTTAGTATGGGTTCGCATTTCAAAGTTTACATTGTTTTTTCATCTATATTCACTTTCACATGAAACTGTATGCTTTGTAACTGTTTTCCATGTTGTTTATCTTCATGCTAGATGCTTTACTTGACTTGGTCTTCACTATATATTTTAGTTTTTTCCTATCTATTTCAACAGTAAATCATTTAATTTCATGTTTCCTCTACTTCTCTTTTAACTATATGTTTTATTTTCCATCTCTGTTTGAATAGATTTGATAACAATCTCGGAGTAAACAGGTCTTATGACTAGTATTAAGACTGTTTATCCAAGGCTGCGGTCTTTTGATCATCTGTAAAATAAAACAAACTGTTAGGAAAACGTTGGGTTGATAGGAAGGGTCATTAATGGCTCTATCGAGCTTTATAGGTCTATGGAGTGAGTCCAAAGTGCTTTCGGGAGGTAAACCCTGCTTGAATTGCTTAGTAGAGGCTTCAGGTGGCGCAGAAGGGTTACACAGGGTTTACTACACAAACAGGCGAAAACGAGCAAAACTGGGGTTTTCGTCTTTAAACGGGTAAACGTTTGATTTTTTTTTTTAATTTTGGTGCAAAGTGAACAGTACACAGTTTTTTCATTTAGCGAGAGGGTGGTAAGCAGTTTATTTCGCACCGCTTTTGTGAGCTTGGTGGTACAAGGGAAGGATCGCCCAATTCCATTCATTGAATGACACATAGCATCGGGGGCTGGGTGGAAAACCACTTTTTCGGGTGGGTATCATTCAGCGAATGATCCCACCCGAAATGGCTTATGAGCGTTGGATGCAGGCCTTCAAATTGGATGGTAATCGTTCTGCGAAGGAGCGTGGAGGGTAATGGGGGAGTCCCGATGGGTTAATTGCGGCGGTATGGTGATTAAGCATGGGTTAATGATGAACTTAGGCAACGTGGGTGATTTGCAGAGTTTTACTTAACATAATCGCGATTCGATTAGTTAATGAACTTTGTCAGGGTTTGGGTGAAATTCGTAGTTTTATAGTTAAAACTAGGTTTAGGGATATTAATGTAAGGGATTTAATATATACATACGGGAAAGGGTATTAATGGGAATTAATATATAAAAGTTAGAAGTTAATATGAAAACGACGGAAATGAATTGCGCTAAGCATAATGTATTTTTTGTGATTTGTTTGATTTTCGCATATATGCATTATAACTTAGGCTAAAGTGTTTTTGTGGGTTTTTGGGAAAAAAGGGTTTTATATGGGTTGATTACTTTCCCTAAGAAAATAGTGTTTTAACCTTAGGAAAATGGGTTTTATTAGGGAAATGAGAGGGAATGAAGGGAGATGAATTTTTGATGAGGGAAAATCTAGTACTTGTTGTCCTTAAGTCATTAAGCCGAGGGTCTAGTCCCTCTAGAAGTCAGAGAAATGCTCTGAGCCTATTTGACTTAAAAGATTTCAGTACTAAGAATTTATTTATGGAAAATTAGTAAAGTAAAGGGGTGAAATGAATGGGGGAAGTTAATTAATTGACTTTGTAAACCTTATGTATACTTAATTGCCCATTCACATTTGAAATACATGTTGAAAGATGATAAATGTGATTTTGTCTAATTAATCATCATACTTCTGCAACCTTTCTTCTACTTACCTATCTACTCATCCTACCATTTTTTCTTCATTTTATTTGGGTGCATTTAGGCTAGAAAACCCTTATCCATTTTCTTTTAAAGAAAAAAACTATCTAATTATAACCTTATATCATCTAAGGGCTCATATTAAACTAATGAGCTCTTTTTATTTACTCTACCTATTTAATGATTTGCCAAGATTAAACAGTTTGGTCAGATTTTATTCTCTAACTATCAACATGAAATTTAAAGCATGGCATAATCAAGATTAAATAGTTTGATTACCATAGATTGTGGCATGAATAACAAGCTACACACAATCATTATTATGCATAAAAGTAAATAGTAGTGGCATTTTGACTTGCACACTTTCATGGTCTTTTGTTTTTGGGGTTCATATTTTTCACTTTTTTGGACCTTTTATTATTCTTTTTGTCCTTTGATTTTTCTTTTAGGACATACCCTCTTTTCATTTTTTTGATTTTTTAATATGGAAAACATTTGCAGAAAGCAAAGGTATGTACATATTACAAGGCTTAACCTTAGCCATTCAAAATTATGACTCCTATTGGTATAGGAACCTAACAGTGGCTCCACTTGGGGATGGCATTTCCTTGTGAAATGTCAAGAACTCTAAGATCAGTAGCCTTTGAAATTTGACTTTAGTTACCTTGTGCTTTGTCACCCTTCATCCTACTTTATTCATACTTATGATAGTAAATCCTTAAAAGCTTATGGCCTTCTCTCCGGGCTTCAACTCCAAAGGTTTACCATCCAATCCAAACTAGACTTTTCAAAATAAAATATGTACAAATGGGAAGTAACCATTAGTAACTAGGTTCAAAGTAATGTTTTATCATTCGACC
Source organism: Pinus tabuliformis (assembly GCA_031772625.1). Taxonomy (NCBI): domain Eukaryota; kingdom Viridiplantae; phylum Streptophyta; class Pinopsida; order Pinales; family Pinaceae; genus Pinus; species Pinus tabuliformis. The sequence goes on along the minus strand of CM062804.1, from coordinate 1,206,433,522 downwards.
ATTTACTGGCCCACCTGCTTCTTCAATACCATCAAGTCCTCTCAGGAAGTAAGCATTATTTCCTCTGTAAGCATAAATGACATAGGGACCTTTCCATAGGAAATCAAATTTCCCATGTTTACCTTTGCCTTCCCTCCTTAAATCCCACTTGAGCACCTTGTCACCTAGGTAGGAATCTTCAGCCTTGGTCCTTTTATCAAAAATCTTTTTAACCTTTTCCTGCACAACTTGAGATCTGATTTGAAACTAAAAGGTGCTGCAACCTTCAAACCAAATTAGTAAATCATCAAGACCTTAGGGCCTTTTTCTTGGATTCAAATCCTTTATGATTTATTTCATAATCTGCTAAAAACTGAATTAAATCAAACTGAAATGCTACCTACTCTATATTGTTGAAAATCAGGCTGACTTAAATAATACAAAAATGCCAATGAAGCGAGTCAAGCAACTGCAGAAACAAATGGACTGCTTGACTAATTGTCAATAAAGTCAGAAGCATAAAATGATCATGTACCCACATAATCAAAACCGTGATATATAAAGGCCACTGCTGATGTATTTGGTCCTCAGAGAAAACATGTTAAAGAACTTAAGCTGAGAAGAACCTCCATATAATCTGTTATAGGATCAACAAAAGCATAAAGTATGATAGTTTTTTCTAGGCCTTCAATGTCTAATTGATCAATTGTATCCTCAATACTAAACCCTGAAACTACTTCTTCAGTCTTTCTCTTGAAAGCATAATCATCCTCAATCCGAAAATCAAAAGGCATTACAATTTCCCCCTGGTTTGGAGAAGGAAGATTTTGTAAGAATTCTTTAGGATCTTGGAAATTATATGAATGAATTTTAGAATGCAAAAGTTTAATCTCATTTTCATATTTTTCAGCAACTAACTCAAGAACACACATTTTAGCTTCATGAGAGTATTTTCTTGATTTGACAGTTATAAACATAGCTCTTAAAAAAGCTTCATCAAGTTGAAATTCTGATAACTCATCCCTATATTCATTTAAAATTTCATGAAATGAATGATTTTCCACAAACCCTGTCATCCTGTATCACTATTAATGCTTTGGAATATGGATTCTTTGGTTGTCGAATTGCTCTAAAATTTGAAGCTCTGGATCTTTAAACAATGGAGTCGCCAGGTGGATGATTTTAACTTTTGTGTGTCTCATCACTGTCCACCACATAGATCAAATCTAAACCTATAAATTATTTCTGAAGAGATTGTTAATCTTCCTGGTAATCAGAATTCTAACTTTTTTGAATGTTTTTGATGGAAAGTTTTGAAAAATTCTACAAAAATTGACCTTAAGGCCTTAAGATAAAGTTTATGATTTCCTTAAAGTTTTAGGAGATTGAGGATCGAATCCTCAGTATGGTCACCACTATGTTATCACTCAAAACTTTTCCTTAGAAGTTTTGGAAGAAGGGAAGGCTTCGAGGTAACCACAAACCAAATTTTAAGCATAGGCTCTAGCCAACATATGGCTCAGAGAGGGCTCTCTCGATATAATTTAGTTATGTTTGCTTAGATATTAGGCTAGTTCTAGAGTTCAGGGGGGGTTTCGATTTGTATGAAGATATGTTGGTGGAATCCTTAAAACAAGCTGATAGGTTGATGCCTTTAGGCCATTGGGCAATGGAGTCAAAGAAGGGGCAGCAAAGCTGGAGTTAAATCACTAAAGGGAATTTTCAAGGGGCAAGATAGCAGAGTGAAGTACAAATCCTTGGACTAAATGGTGAAATGAGTCTTAACGAGGGTGAGAAGGCAATCAAGAACCCTCAGACCGAAGCTAAGATGGGGGAACATCAGTGACTCATGAGTAAAGGGAAATTAAGAATCCTTTGCTATAGACCAGAGGAGAAACTATGAAAGCTAAGGAGCAATTAAGAATTCCCTAGTTAAGATAGTTTAAGAGAAAACATTAAGAATGTATAACAGTAAGATAGAGTGCAGTTAAGCAAATTCTGAAATAATATTCAAGTTAAACATTGAGACTTTTGAAACATTTAAGGTTATGAAAAAACTTTAAGGGAGATAAAACAACACAAGAAAATTACTCATTTGTACTCCGCTTTACACATGAATCCCTTGAAATATCTGATCTTTATTCATCAATCCAGCATGTTGGCCCAATCAGTGATATAAAAGCTTTTACAATATTTGAACAAAATTCTATTGAAAGTATAAGAATCCACCCAAAAATACTTCAAATAAAGAAGTATTTATACAAATTCTAAGCTGAAATATCTTGAAAAAAATATCAAGATTGGTTTTAGAAATATCTCAAATTGTTTTACATTAATAGAACTCAAATAAAGGACACTCAAAACTAATGAATCTATTTGGCACTATATTTATGGATTTATGGTGATAAAAGAAGAGAACTTCAAATTTGATAGCAACTCTTAATTCATGATGAAGCATCCAAGTCACTAACTGCATCCTTTCTTTGTGCATTCTGCCCCAGCGATTTTGCAAATTTAGGGTCCATTGATACCTTTATATATCTCAATCCGAGATAGATATATAAAACTTGAAAGAGGTTATCGTAGATAGGTATGTTTTTGAGATAAACCTCTATCAATTTCAAAATTCAGCTCCAGTTGTTCACAATATTCTCATCAAATAGATGTCAAAAACAGGACTTTGCACAGTCTGAAAAATAGGCTGTGAAGACATGCACTTATCTCACATTTGGTGATACCTGTGTAAAACGTGAGATAGGTTTTTGTAGAATGGTCATTTAGGAACACAAACCTCCTCCAGTTTCTCAAAATGCATCTTGGATTGGCTGAACTCCTTTCTGAAAAACTATGACTTAAACATAAAATTTCTGAAGAATGTACCATTTCTGCTCTGATTTCATCTTTTAACCTTAAATTTCTTTTAATTGTCTTTCACTTTTACTTTGAATAAACTTCATTTTTATTGGTGAAAGTGTTTTCATCTCTATTTAACCCTTACTTCCTCCATGTTTACTTTTACTGTTTACTTTTACCGCTCTGTTTTTTCATCTATCTTCACTTTGACATGAAATTGTATGCTTTGTAACTATCTTCCATGTTCTTTATCTTCATGCTAGCTGCTTTACTTAAATTGGTCTTCAATCTGATACTCTTTAATCCTGATACACTTTGACTATTCTTTACTGTGTCCTTTTACCTTCACTATATATTTTAGATTTTTACTGTCTATTTCAACAGTGAATCATTTAATTTCATGTTTCTTCTGCTTGTCTTTTAACTGTATGGTTTATTTTTCATCTTTGTTTGAATAGATTTGATAACAATCTCGGAGTACATAGGTCTTATGACTAGTATTAATATTGTTTATCTAATGCTGCAGCCTTTTGATCGTCTGTAAAATAAAAATAAAAAATTGTTAGGAAAACGTTGGGTTGACATGGTGGGTCATTAATGGCTCTATTGAGCTTTTTAAGTCTATGGAGTGAGTCCAAAATCCTTTCGGGAGGTAAACCCTGCTTGAATTGGTTAGTAGAGGATTTAGGTGGCGTAGAAGGGTTACAAAGGGTTTTACTGCACAAACAGGCAAAAACGAGAAAAACTGGGGTTTTCGTGTTTAAACAGGTAAACATTTGATTTTTTTAATTTTGGCGCAAAGCGAACAATAAACAGTTTTGTCATTTAGTGAAAGGCTGGTAAGTGGTTTATTTCGCACCGCTTTTGTGGGATTGGTGGTATTCGGGAGGGATCGCTCGATTCCATTCATTGAATGGCACATAAAATCGAGGGCCAAGTGGAATACCACTTTTTCAGGTGGGTATCGTTCAACGGATAATCCCACCCGAAATGGCTGATGAGCATTGGATGCGGACCTTCAGATCGGACAGTGATCGTGTTGCGAACGAGCGCGGAGGGTAACGGGGGGGATGGGTTAATTGCGGCGGTATGGTGATTAAGCATGGGTTAATGACGAACTTAGGTGGCGGGGGTGATTTGTGGAGTTTTACTTAACGTAATCGCGAATCGATTAGTTAATGAACTTTGTCGGGGTTTGGGTGAAATTCGTAGTTTTATAGTTAAAACTAGGTCTAGGAATATTAATGTCAGGGATTTAATATATACATACAGGAAAGGGTATTAATGAGAATTAATATATAAAAATTAGAAGTTAATATGAAAACGGCATAAATGAATTGCGCTATGCATAATGTATTTTCTGTGATTTGTTTGCTTTTCACATATATGCATTATAACTTAGGCTAAAGTGTTTTTGTGGGTTTTTGGGAAAAAGAGGTTTTATATTGGGGTGATTACTTTCCCTAGGAAAATAGTGTTTTAACCTTAGGAAAAGGGGTTTTATTAGGGAAATGAGGGGGAATGAAGGGAGATGAATTTTTGATGAGGGGGAATCTAGTACTTGTTGTCCTTAAGTCATTAAGCCGAGGGTTCGGTCCCTCCAGAAGTCAGAGAAATGCTTTGAGCCTATTTGACTTAAAGGATTTAAGTACTTAGAATTTATTTATGGGAAATTAGTAAAGTAAAGGGGTGAAATGAATGGGGGAAGTTAATTAATTGACTTTGTAAACCTTATGCATGCTTAATTTCCCATTCACATTTGAAATACATGTTGAAAGATGATAAATGTGCTTTTGTCTAATCAATCATCATACTTCTGCAACCTTTCTTCTACTTACCCATCTACTCATCCTACCATTTTTTCTTCATTTTATTTGGGTGCATTTAGGCTAGCAAACCCTTATCCATTTTCTTTTAAAGCAGGAAACTATCTAATTCTAACCTTATATCATCCAAGGGCTCAGATTAAATTGATGAGCTCCTTTTATTTACTCTACTTATCTAATGATCTACCAAGATTAAATAGTTTGGTCAGATTTTATTCTCTAACTATCAACATGAAATTTAAAGCATGGCATAATCAAGATTAAATAGTTTGATTACCATGGATTGTGGCATGAATAACAAACTGCACACAATCATTATTATGCATAAAAGTAAATAGTAGTGGCATTTTGACTTGCACACTTTCATGGTCTTTTATTTTTGGGGTTCATATTTTTCACTTTTTTGGACATCTTCTTATTCTTTTTGTCTTTTGATTTCTCTTTTAGGACATACCCTCTTTTCATTTTTTTGAATTTTTTAATATGGAAAACATTTGCAGAAAGTAGAGGTATGTACATATTATAAGGCTTAACCTTAACCATTCAAAATTATGACTCCTATTGGTATAGGAACCTAACAGTGGCTCCACTTGGGGATGGCATTTCCTTGTGAAATGTCAAGAACTCTAAGATCAGTAGCCTTTGAAATTTGACTTTAGTTACCTTGTGCTTTGTCACCCTTCATCCTGCTTTATTCATACTCATGATAGTAAATCCTTAAAGGTTATGGCCTTCTCTTTGGGCTTCAACTCCAAAGGTGTACCATCCAATCCAAACTATACTTTTCAAAATAAAATATGTACAAATGGGAAGTAACCATTAGTAACTAAGTTCAAAGTAATGTTTTATCATTTGACCATTTACTGGCCCACCTGCTTCTTCAATACCATCAATTCCTGTCAGGAAGTAGGCATTATTTCCTCTGTAAGCATAAATGAAATAGGGACCTTTCCATAGGAAATCAAATTTCCCATGTTTACCTTTGCCTTCCCTCCTTAAATCCCACTTGAGCACCTTGTCACCTAGGTAGGAATCTTCAGCCTTGGTCCTTTTATCAAAAGTCTTTTTAACCTTTTCCTACACAGCTTGAGATCTTATCTGAAACTAAAAGGTGCTACAATCTTCAAACCAAATTAGTAAATCATCAAGACCTCAGGGCCTCTTGCTTGGATTCAAATCCTTTATGATTTATTTCATAATCTGTTGAAAATTGAATTAAATCAAACTAAAATGCTACCTACTCTATATTGTTGAAAATCAGGTTGACTTAAATAATACAAAAATATCAATGAAGCTACTCAAGCAACTGTAGAAACAAATGGACTACTTGACTGATTGTCAGTAAAGTCAGAAGCATAATTTGATCATGTACCCACATAATCAGAATAGTGGTATATAAAGGCCACTGTTGATGTATTTGGTCCTCATAGAGAAAACATGTTAAAGAACTTGAGCTAAGAAGAACCTCCATATAATCTGCTATAGGATCAACGGAAGCATAAAGTATGATAGTTTCTTCTAGGCCTTCAATGTCTAATTGATCAATTGTATCCTCAATACTAAACCCTGAAACTACTTCTTCAGTCTTGCTCTTGGAAGCATAATCATCCTCAATCTGAAAATCAAAAGGCAGTACAATTTCCTCTTGGTTTGGAGAAGGAAGATTTTGTAAGAATTCTTTAGGATCTCGGAAATTATATGACTGAATTTTAGAATGCAAAATTTTAATCTCATTTTCATATTTTTCAGCGATTAACTCAAGAACACACATTTTAGCTTCATGAGAGTATTTTCTTGATTTTACAATTATAAACACAACTCTTAAAAAATCTTCATCAAGCTGAAATTCTAACAACTCATTCCTGAATTCATTTAAAATTTCATGAAATGAAAGATTTTCCACAAACCCTGTCATCCTGTATCACTATTAATTCTTTGGAATATGGATTCTTTGGTTGTGGAATTTCTCTGAAATTTGAAGCTCTGGATCTTTGAACAATGGAGTCGCTAGGTGGATGATTTTAACTTTTGTGTGTCTAATCATTGTCCACCACATAGATCAGATCTAAACCTGTAAATTATTTCTAAAGAGATTGTTAATCTTCCTGGTAATCAGAATTCTAACTTTTTTTAATGTTTTCGATGGAAATTTTTGAAAACTTCTACAAAAATTGACCTTAAGGCCTTAAGATAAAGTTTATGATTTCCTTAAAGTTTTAGGAGACTGAGGATCGAATCCCCAGTATGGTCGCCACTATGTTATCACTCAAAAATTTTCCTTAGAATTTTTGGAAGAAGGGAAGGTTTCAAGGTAACCACAAACCAACTTTTAAGCATAGGCTCTAGCCGACCTATGGCTCAGAGAAGGCTCTCTTTATATAATTTAGCGAGCCTTGCTTAGATATTAGGCTGGTTCTAGAGTTCAAGGGGGTTTTTGATTTGTATGAAGATCTGGTGGTGGAATCCTTAAAACAAGTTGATAGGTTGATGCATTTAGGCCATTGGGAAATGGAGTCAAAGAAGGGGCAGCAAAGCTAGAGTTAAATCACTAAAGGGAATGTTCAAGGGGCAAGATAGCAAAGTGAAGTACAAATCCTTGGACTAAATGGTGAAATGAGTCTTAACGGGGGTGAGAGGGCAATCAAGAATCCTCAGACCGAGGCTAACATGGGGGAACAACAGTGAATCATGAGTAAAGGGAAATTAAGAATCCTTTACTATAGATCATAGGAGAAACTACGGAAGCTAAGGAGCAGTTAAGAATTTCCTAGATAAGATAGTTTAAGAGAAAACATTAAGAATGTATAACAATAAGATAGAGTGCAGTTAAGAAAATTCTGAAATAATATTCATGTTAAACATTCAGACTTCTGAAACATTTAAGATTATGAAACAACTTTAAGGAAGATAAAACAACACAAGAAAATCATTCATTTGTACTCCACTTTACACATGAATCCTTTGAAATATCTGATCTTTATTCATCAATCAACATGCTGGCCCAATCAGTGATACAAAAGCTTTTACAATCTTTGAACAAAATTCTATTGAAAGTATAAGAATCCACCCCAAAATAATTCAAATGAAGAAGTATTTATACAGATTTAAAACTGAAATATCCTTAAAAAATATCAAGATTGGTTTTAAAAATATCTCAAACTGTTTTACATTAACAGAACTCAAATAAATGACACTCAAAACTAATGAATCTATTTGGCACTATATTTATGGATTTATGGTGATAAAAGAAGAGAAATTTGAATTTGATAGCAACTCTTAATTGATGATGAGGCATCCAAGTCACTAACTGCATCTTTTCTTTGTGCATTCTGCCCCAGCAATTCTGCAAAATTAGAGTCCATTGATACCTTTGTATATCTCAATCTGAGATAGATATGTAAAATGTGAAAGAGATTATTGTAGATAAGTATTCTTTTGAGATAAAATCTCTCTCAGTTTCCCAAAATTTAGCTCCAGCTATTCACAATATTCTCTGCAAAAAGATGTCAAAAACAGGACTTTGCACAGTCCGAAAAATAGGCTGTGAAGACATGCACTTATCTCACGTTTGGTGATACCTGTGTAAAAAGTAAGATAGGTTTTTGTAGATTATCCTTTTAGGAACACAAACCTCCTCCAATTTCTAAAAATGCATTTTGGATTGGCCGAACTAGTTTCTAAAAAACTATGGCTTAAACAGGAAATTTCTGAAGAATGTACCATTTCTGCTCTGATTTCATCTTTTAACCTTAAATTTCTTTTAACTATTTTTCACTTTTACTTTGGATAAACTTCATTGTTGCTAGTGAAAGTGTTTTCATCTCTGTTTAACCCTTACTACCTCCATGTTTATTTTTACTGTTTACTTTTACTGTTCTGTTTTTCATCTATCTTCACTTTGACATGAAACTGTATGCTTTGTAAATTTCCTCCCTGTTGTTTATCTTCATGCTAGCTGTTTTACTTGACTTGGTCTTCAATCTGATACTCTTTAACCCTTATACACTTTAATTATTCTTTACTGTGTCATTTTACCTTCACTGTATATTTTAGGCTTTTACTGTCTATTTCAATAGTAAATCATTTAATTTCATGTTTCCTCTGCTTGTCTTTTAACTATATGTTTTATTTTCCATCTTTGTTTGAATAGATTTGATAACAATCTCAGAGTAAGTAGGTCTTATGACTAATATTAAGACTGTTTATCTAAGGCTGTGGTCTCTTGATCATCTGCAAAATAAAACAAACTGTTAGGAAAATGTTGGGTTGAGAGGGAGGCTGATTAATGTCTCTATCGAGCTTTATAGGTCTATGGAGTGAGTCCAAAGTGCTTTCGAGAGGTAAACCATACTTGAATTGGTTGGCAGAAGCTTCAGGTGGCGCAGAAGGGTTACACAAGGTTTTACTGCACAAACAGGCGAAAACGAGCAACATTGGGGTTTTCGTGTTTAAGCGGGTAAATGTTTGATTTTTTTTAATTTTGGCGCAAAGTCAATAGTAGACAGTTTTTTCATTTAGCGAGAGGGTGGTAAGCGGTTTATTTTTCACTGCTTTTGTGGGCTTGGTGGTATTCAGGAGGGGTCGTCCGATTCCATTCATTGAATGACACATAGCATCGGAGGCCAAGCGGAAAACCACTTTTTTGGGTGGGCATCGTTCGGCGGATGATCCCACCCAAAATGGCTTATGAGCATTGGATGCGGGCCTTCAGATCGAACAGTGATTGTGTTGTGAATGAGCGCGGAGGGTAATGGCTAGGGCCCGATGGGTTAATTGTTGCGGTATGGTGATTAAGCATGGGTTAATGATGAACATAGGCGGTGGGGGTGATTTGCGGAGTTTTACTTAACGTAATCGCAAATCAATTAGTTAATGAACTTTGTCGGGGTTTGGGTGAAATTCGTAGTTTTATAGTTAAAACTAGGTCTAGGGATATTAATGTAAGGGATTTAATATATACATACGGGAAAGGGTATTAATGGGAATTAATATATAAAGTTAGAATTTAATATGAAAATGGCAGAAATGAATTGCGCTAAGTACAATGTATTTTCTATGATTTTTTTGCTTTTCACATATATGCATTATAACTTAGGCTAAAGTGTTTTTGTGGGTTTTTGGGAAAAAGGGATTTTATATGGGGGTGATTACTTTCTCTAGGCAAATAGTGTTTTAACCTTAGGAAAAGGAGTTTTATTAGGGAAATGAGGGGGAAGGAAGGGAGATGAATTTTTGATGAGGAGGAATCTAGTACTTGTTGTCCTTAAGTCATTAAGCCGAGGATCTGATCTGTCCAGAAGTCAGAGAAATGCCCTGAGCCTATTTGACTTAAAGGATTTAAGTGCTTAGAATTTATTTATGGGAAATTAGTAAAGTAAAGGGGTGAAATGAATGGGGGAAGTTAATTAATTGACTTTGTAAAGCTTATACATGCTTAATTGCCCATTCACATTTGAAATACATGTTGAAAGATGATAAATGTGCTTTTGTCTAATCAATCATTATACTTATGCAACCTTTCTTCTACTTACCCATCTACTCATCCTACCATTTTTTTTTCATTTTATTTGGGTGCATTTAGGCTAGCAAACCCTTATCCATTTTCTTTTAAAGTAGGAAACTATCTAATTTTAACCTTATATCATCCAAGGGCTTAGATTAAACTGATGAGCTCCTTTTATTTACTCTACCTATCTAATGATCTGCCAAGATTAAACAGTTTAGTCAGATTTTATTCTTTAACTATCAACATGAAATTTAAATCATGGCATAATCAAGATTAAATAGTTTGATTACCATGGATTGTGACATGAATAAAAAGCTACACACAATCATTATTATGCATAAAAGTAAATAGCAGTGGCATTTTGACTTGCACACTTTCATGGTATTTTATTTTTGGGGTTCATATTTTTCACTTTTTTGGACTTTTTGTTGTTCCTTTTGTCCTTTGATTTTTCTTTGAGGACATACCCTCTTTTCATTTTTTTGATTTTTTAATATGGAAACATTTGAAGAAAGCAAAGGTATGTACATATTACGATGCTTAACCTTAGCCATTCAAAATTATGACTTCTATTGGTATAGAAACCTAACACTAGCATTGTTTTGATGTAATCTAGGAGCCGTAGTTGAGCCTATCATTGCTTGGTAGCATTATTGTAATGATTTTAGTAGTTGATTATACTATTGTTGGGCATTGGATAATCCAACACTCCCCATGTGTTTTGTGAAATGGCTTAGCTGCTTCTTGTGGTTCCATTATCTTTGGCGATGTGTCCATTTACTAACACCTATGGGTTTTGGTGTAACGAAAATCGTGATTCCAACCAGTGGTATTAGAGCGAAAGGTATCGAGTTCAAATCACACCCGGCTTGCCTTAGGGGGAGATTGTTGGGCATTGGATAATCCAGCACTCCCCATGTGTTTTGTGACATCGCTTAATTGCCTCTCATGGATTTGTTAACTCTGGTGATGCGTCCGTTTGCTAACACCTGTGGGCTTTGGTGTAACAACAATCGTGATTCCAACAACTAGTTTTTCACAGAGGGTTTATGCTTGGGAAGTTTGGTGTTGCTTAATGTTATCATAGATAGCTAGAGATCCTAGTAGTTGGTGTATGTAACTCTAGATATTTTTCCTTTCCTGCTAATATGCATGGACTATTGTTGGAGAAACTATTATAATCTTTGTGAACATAAATTGTTGTTTGGTATAAACTGTTGCGGTCTTTTTTTATTTGGGTGAAAACCTCGTTATAATCTTGCATTTATGTAAATTCTCTCTCTCTCTCTCTCTCTCTCTCTCTATCTATATATATATATATATATATATATATATATATATATATATATCAAACTATGGTTTTACTTTTTTTCTACTATTGGTTTATACCATTGCTAATGGTTTATAGATCTGCTAATTAATCTTGATGTTCACACTGTTGATATGTTTCAAAGCAGTGGTCTATAGTGATGTTTTGTTTTGGTATGGATCGATGGTATTATTCTTATTAACCCTAGACGAATGAGTGCAGGTGCTGCTTGATTGTTAAATTTTGAAGGGTTGGCCGACCTTGTGTGTGAGTTGCGACTGTGTAATAGCCGCGGGTCTATTAGTGGTTGAGATTGATTGGGTTCTCTTATGTTGAGTCCATGTTAGAGGCCACATACTGCACGTGATCGTTATGGGCTTGCATGTTAGATGGAATGGTCGATGTTTTTCATTCTACACGGTGCGTAGTAATGGCCAAACATTGTAGTATGTGTCATTTAGGAACAACATGTCACAATCACTATACAATCTTGTTAGACTGTGGAAACCTGGTTCCGACAGTCACCCATTATCATCTTGGGTGAGACTTAACTCACTTTGTGGGTGTTTCTGAAAGGTTCGATACTAAGTGGGTCTTTGTTGGCCACTATGTCACAAATCATGGGTCTATCAATATCTCGCACCAACAACCACTCTGTTGGGGCTACAACTTTTTAGTGGCTTCCTTTGAGAAGAAAACTTTGGACACTATTAATCTCCAGGTATTTTTAAAGTATATGTATTTAGGATGTGGGTCCATGAGTTTAGTAATTCACCATTTCCCAATGTATTTCGGTAATGAAATGTAGGTATTGAAGTGGAAGTTGAATGTTTGAATACTAGACTAATGTCATAGTACACATATAAGAGAATTGTCTACATCCTAAAAAATGTTAGGAATAAAGGATTTATCTAAAGAAATATTTTTACAGGGAGACATCCAGTGAAATAGATTTGGAATGTGTAATATGCTACTTAGTATTTTAAAGACTAAATCAAAGAATCACTAGGTTGATTCAAATGTTGGTAAAGGTAAGAGCCCAATATAGTCTAAGATGGGGAAGTGTTTAGGTGGGAGGGGTAATAAAATATTATTACCTTATCAACAAAGATTTTTGTTAATATAATTTTTTTTAATTTAATCATGTGACCTTGTTAGTTTTGTATGAACATAAATTACATATGTCACAAGGAATATGCCTAATTGGCATGTCTTTAAAAACCCAAGTCGAGCACACACACACACACACACACAAGTACACACTCAAAATTGTATCAAATGTAAAATTTTAACAAAATGGCATAGTGTGCCCAATATAGAAAATGACACCTCTGACTTGAAAATGGAAGTAGGGAATATGGTGACCTATACAGAAAAATCTCTTTAATATACAAATTTTATCTCATTCCCAAACATGAAAGTATGACATATGATGTCATATATACAAAATGGGTCTCATTGGTCTCTCATTGGCCACTTCCACCCTCACCACTATCATTTGTCTCTCATTGGCCACTTCCACCCTCACCACTATCATTTGTCTCTCATTGGCCACTTCCACCCTCACCTTTACATTGGTCAAGAGAAAAAACCTCCTCCATAAAACTTTGTTTCCCATTTCCCTCCATTGGCCCATAACAAGTTTGTCAAGAACTTGTACATTTATGAGGCTCACCTGAGCCTACGTGTGGCCTCTCCTAGTTATCTATGATGTATATTTTGATGGTCCAACCCCTCCCAGAACATCAATTGTTGGTGCCTTTTGGCATGACGATGCTACCACGGTGCCATGTTATACTAGGATGCGAGTCAATGTGGCTATTTTCATTTCGGTTTCAATAATGCTATATGTTACTCAAGGATGTTGTGCAAGGGGGCTAAGCCTTCTTCGAGATGGATGAGGACCTAGTGCTAGTTGCACCTAACATTTTGTCTCTCTCGTGCAAAGATGGGATCCACCCCTTGGAATTCCCCCATGTCAAAGTAGTTAATATGGAGCCCTTGAAACCTGAAATCTATCGATAACTTCCTCAAGAAATATAGAGGTACCATCAATTGGTCCCATAATGGATAGTAGGTGCACCAATCCATACAATTACATACTTTTTTACCGAAAAGGTTGGTTGTTCATTGGGTTAATGAAAAATAACAACAAACCTTTTTTTCCAATGTTGAAGTCTTTAATTTGGTCTTTCTTCAGACTAATTCTATTGTGTTCATGCATCCTAGCCATGTAATCATAAATATTGGTTAATTGGCCCTCAGCATTGGAAATGGATAATACAATTGAATTCAATGAACTTGCAAGAGACAATCATGAGGGTTCTTGTGTTTTGGAGATCATGTATCAATGCCCTCAAAGTAGCCAAGGATGTATCAATTTCATCATCGGGATTCTTTTGTTCTTTGTTGGGGTTTGGTTGTTCTAGGTTGTGGTTTGGTGATGACATGTTTGGGTTCTCACTAGGTTCCATGGTAACCAAATTTCCTGTAATTCAATATGGTGATTGTGTTTATAGTATCATATAGATTTTTTTCAATTAATTTAAATTTTCAAAAATAATAATAATAATAATAATTACACTGGAGTGCTTACTTGGAATCCAAAGAATATGTATGTCATTGACATGGAGCATAGATGTAGATCAAGTATGATCAATTTACCCAATATCCCATAAATATTTGTCATTGAGTCCCAAAATAGTTAAACTTGGAACCACAAGCACATAAAACAGGGTCGCACTAGAAACGTGTGTGCATTCCTAAGAGCACATTCACATTGTTAAGAGTATGCTAAGAATACATTCCTAAGAGTACATGTGCATTCTTAAGAATGCATTCATGTTCATAAAAGTGTGTACATTTTCTATGAATGTACATGTACTCCTAAGCCATGTTGACCTTATAACCTAACATGTAATTGAGAGTTTGCCAAATCTAAATACCTAAAAACACATACACATTCTTATAAGTATAAAATCCTAACAACTCCATTATCACCTTTAAAACCATCATCTTCATGTAACACCCATCTTCTCTTAAAAAGAACGTAACAATTACGCTGACTCAAATTGTATTTTAAAATAATTTTAACACTAACCCATATAACTTATAATATTTAATTTTGATCTCCTTCGAAGAAGGAATGAAAAAACATAAAATCGCATCAATTTAAAAATAATTATGCCAAATAAATCTGAACCAGAAGTCATCATACCAGTAATTCCGAACCAGATTTTTAGATAGACCCTACGTTAAGAAACCGTCAGCGGTTTCTTTGGATTTACACATCATTCGCGTTGATGGAGGTGGAAGGAGGTGGGTGATTCGCTCACGTCATGCAACTAAGTATGATATCCTCCATGAATGGCAATCAAATTTCCTTGTGCGTTGGCTGACAACACATTCATCCACGCGACACACCATATTGTGGAACCATGTCGTTATTTCAAAATCAGTTGGCTGTGGAACCATGTCGTTATTTCAAAATCAGTTGGCTGTGGGGCATTATTTATTTATTTATTTATTATTATTATTATTATTATTATTATTATTATTATTTCATTTTAATTTTGAAAAATGTTTTTACTTTATTTTAAATATATATTTTATTAAAATAAATTTAAAATTATATATGGATATATAATGAGATGTTTTTTGAATTTTTTGGAAGTTTTTCAGTTAAGTTTTTTGGTCTAATTTCTCTAAAATCTAGCACGAATTTATTAAAATCGCAAACTTGATGGGTAATCTTTGCACAATCAAAGTGTCGTAGGGTTTTTCAGGGCACTAAATACATATAAATCAAAATTTCACGTCAAATTTTTCCACTGGATAAAGTCCAAAAAGTCGCATTAAAGACAAAATAGGACAACTTAAGACTGCTCTAAAAATGCTCTAACACTTCTTTTGCATGGTTAAGAGTTTGTTTTCCTAGGATGTAACGAAATAGGTCGACCCGAGACCAAGGCTCAAAGACATCTGGTAGGAGTGAAAACCGGCTCCTTATAACTTACCCAATACCAAGGCTCAAAGACATCTGGTAAGAGTGAAAACCCGCCCCTAATAACTTACCAATGAGTACTTAATTTTTCTTTAAATAACAATAATGACTCAGTGTACATTAGAAAATAATAGTCAGTAATAATTATCTACACTAATTTAACAACTAAATTATCATAAATGTTCTCACTATTTACAAAAGAAACTATATATAAGTATATTTATATATTTATAACTAATTACTTTTATAATTTTTTAATAATTTAAATATCAAAGATATTTTTAAAATATAAATTCCAAAACTAAAATAATTTATATTAAAAGAAATAGATTTCTTTCAATGTGACATCGTACATTCTTAAACTTTGCAAATAAAAAAAATAGAAATTATATAGCATATTGATGGATCCTAGGAAAACAAGGAAAGTTGCATGGCAGCAAGTCCCTACCATGAGCGAGCTTGAGGAAAAGAAACATCACCACAAAGGTAAAGTAAGTAGGCTAAAATTGTTTCTTATTTGCCATAAGTTTGTGTGATTTAATTGTGGTGCAAGTTGTGTTATTTAGTTGTGGTCCTAAGACCAAGGCTCAACCAATGTGTTGAATGCACTCTGCTTCAATCAGTACCAAATATGGCTAGTAGTTCAGCCTAGTAAAAAAAAGCTACCTAGCAGTTCATCCTAGTAAAAAAACTACTCAGCAGTTTAGCCTAGTAAAAAAAACTACCCAACAAAGTTGCCCAGCAGTTCGGCCCAGTTAAAAAAAACTACCCAGTAGCTCAGTCAAGTAAAAGCCATTGTTGGCTTGCATATGACACCACCATATGTGACCTCATTCCCTGGAATTATACATAATGGATGTTGTTGCATCCATTAAGCCATTGTCACCATATTTGAAAAAAATACCATTGAAAATGAAATGCATCTAAATAATAAGAATTTGAAATGATCCTCTAGATGTATGTCTCCATAGTCAAGAAAAATGCTATAAACACCACTACTACTAAAGATTTAGTTTCACATTGAAAAAATAGCCAGCACAGTTAGCATTGTATTGAATTCAAAATCCATTATCAGATTGGAAAATATCATTTCTACTCCAAGTATTCCTTATCAGATTGGACAGTAGCATTTATGCTTCAAGGGGCCTTTGTTTTAATTCTAGTCTTCAGAAATCCTAAAGATATTTTGCACCAGTTGTTGATAATAATATAATACTTTCTATATTTTCCACCAGAAGCAAATTCTATTGGATGATCTTGACCAGTTATCATAGCTTCCTGTGTACGGGTGATCCCTTGTTCAAACAAACAAGGGCAAGTTACTTGAATGGGTGATCCCTTCTGGGCTATATGAGATTCCATGCAACAACACAATTTCTTCATAATGATACCTACGTTACAAATGTGACACAAGCAAAGGCCACAAACAAACCCATCCAATCCTGGACTACCTATTGTGCAATAAAATTCTCATTTGTCCAGCACAAATTTCCATCCGAAGTACTCCCCAGTTGTTCCCACCATAGGACAATATGCATTTAGAATATTAATCGGAGTGGTATCAATAATGTAATGGTGCACATTCAGTCTCAATGAAGCTGGAAACATATACACAACACAAAAAGAATAATCGTAGGGAAACTGGATCTCGAAATCAATTAATGGTCGATGCCCAGCATGGCTGTACCTTTTAATATAACTAGAACAAACTCATCTAAACCTAGGCCCGAAGTGCACTTAGAGGTTGCATATCTTCCCTAGAGGTGCATATCAAACCCCACTTTAGATAAGTCTATGCTGTTATTCATATTCAATGCACCCGAGGCATTGTCTATATTCTCTGCAACGTTAGACATGCTTGCACACACACATGCCTGAAGAGGTGATGGATCGGCCCCATCCAGGCTTTAGAATGCACTTACAATCATTAATGGATCACAATAAAATATCATTGCATGAACATACCCATCAAATCAGCCTCACTATCAGAACTCAAATTCATTCTCAGTACAAAACCTTCATGATCTGCGTCCCTGTCTTGCGTCTGCTCCATGCATAAAACCTCGTCCTAGATTGAAATACAGCCTACAAAGAAACACCCACAAAGAATCAAAAAGTCTGATAATGTAATAGACTCTAGTTTTCTATGACCAGTAAAAATCATTGTTATTTATCAGGGAAAGAATACATATTCCCCAACAAACTACACATCAAATCACGTTGCCAAAGGGCAGAGAAGTGCTACTGCCGATGACACAGGATTAGAAATGCGACCAAAACGTTAGAAAAGCGTATATGTGTGTTTCAATATCTTACTAATCCAAGGTACAGTCAAAGGTAGAGATGGATAATGGTATATGTCAAAGGACTAACAGGACATGTACAGGTGCTGAAAGTATATGAAGAAAGCACAAGAGGTCAAGTTTAGATTGAAAAAGTCATGGAGGTGCCGGTTACAAGAGGAACAAAGCCCGCCCACCATCAAATAAGCAAGTATTCACGAACAACGGAGAAATAAAGAGAAAGCTAGCCTAGCCAAAAAGTAAGTTCTTTTCCTTCTATTTCTTTCTATAAAGAAAGTAAATTGAGAATACCCAAGGAGCCCACCCCACTTCTTTCTTTCCACTGCAACTGCTCTCACTTTAAGACAATCCAAAGTGATGTGTTTAAGACCTCTCTTGCTTTTCTCAGCAAGCGCAGACATTTTCTTTAAATGTGGGGAACTATGAACCTTGACTCTTCTGCATTGTCAGGGGTGAAATTGTATACCCATGTTAAAGGTAGTCCATGTCACATGAACACAAATGATCATGTTTGCGGGCCTAAACCTCATTTATTATCGTGTCGATGTGCCATCTCAACCACTAGACCACAGTCCAGCCAGTTTCACCCTCTTCTTAGAAAAACACGTAGCATAAGTTAGATTTGAGCCCCAAAAAACAACACCAAATCTTATTGTAACCAGCAAATTATTTCACCAACATTTTCGTACTGACATAAATTCATTTTGACCCTAGATCCAGATCTATAAAACAAATTCATCTGAACCCTGGACCCAGATCTATAAAACAAAAGATGAAAAAGGATTAAAAACCACAAATGCAGACCTAGTTTAAATTGGGCTTCCCTTTTTATTAGATTAAAGGGAGGTTTTTATTATTGCATTAAAAGAGGGGCATGCAACTGAAATTTAAAAAACCCAAGTGCAAACTTATTGGTATGCACAAGCCTATTGGTGCTTTGCAAGTCTCTTAGTGCTTTGATTAAAAGATTCAAGTTAAATGTATGTGCCCTAGTTTGGTTTTCAAGGCCTGTTATTTTTAATATGGTGTGTGATCTACAATAGTTGACTTTAAAGGACTTTAGTCTTTAAGGCCTGTATACAGCAATTTTTTCCATTTATTTTTATTTGTGTTACTTACATTTAGTACTTTATTTTGTTTGCATTGTCCCCACATCCATGGAGGTATAAACAGAGATCTCCCCTACCCTAAGTTGTAAAAGGATCTCCCTTATCTCAGTACAAAACTGCATTTTCTTGTGCAAAATGATGTATTAAATACACAAATAATTAAATTGAAACCCTAGAATACATGTATAGTACTTTGCTAGCATTGACAAAGGCTTCGACTGGAATACCCTACATGGTGACCTTTCTAACATATTTCCACTATGGAAGGCTAACAGTTTAACATTGTAATCGTAATATTTCCAATGCGCTGTGGCATGGGAAACCAACACAAACAAAAAACACTACATTTAATTTATAGATTTTCTAGCATTTGCTGTAACAGGGATTTTCAGCTTAAAACACTGGAATAATACTCAGTTTCTGGAGTAAATTGGGGCTCTTGCCATTGGGGTTTCGTCTTACTAGATTAAAATAGAATGTGCCTCGAGCTAAAACTCCACGAAAACTATAGAGACAACAGATGCAAGTCTAAGATCCAAGAAGCCAAGAATTGGCACTACCAGTAAGCCCAAGAAGCCATTCCAGACTGCCTTGCCAGCACTTTATGTGGGGAGGCCATTGAAGGTTTGAGTTACCTTCATCGTTGGACTTTGCGGGATTTTACACTACCCAGGCCAAAAAGCCAAATGGTCACTTAGAGTTTCGTTGATTACTCTTTTCTTACCATTCTGAAGGAGAAGGTACCAATGGACAACACTGTGGAATGTATTCATATTTTTAATGAGGTTTCAGGTCTACGATCCAACCAGCCTATAGTCACTGCTATCAGTGAGCCCAAGAAGTAAGAAACAGATCCAAACTCAGCCAGAAGAACTGATCAAACCCCGTCACAACATAACATAACCTCACTTACCATTAAAAATAAAATGAAAACCATTTCTCAGAAACCCAATAAATTCATCGAAGCAAAACCCTTATTCCCAAAAGGAATACAAAATGTAACCCTAAGTGTACCAACAAAACTCAAAAATCAACAGAATCATCTCAGAACAAATACATACCATAGCCATCTTCAACAAGGTAGTTGAAGGTACGATTATCGAAATTGTATGTGAACCTGTTGTTGCTGGCGGGAAGCTTTTGCAGGCACTGAGCAACAATACTTCTAGAATTGCCTTTGAATTTCATGTACTCCGCAAGCACCATGGTGCCCCTCGCAAAAAAACTGTATATCAGAGAGTGTTGCCCCATAATACCTTTGGATCTAAAGGCCCTTCGCTGATATTAACCGTAGATAACACTATAAAAACCCAACCCTCGAAAAAATTAAGAGAACTTCAGGGATTTTGTGGAGAAAACTGATGAAACCACAACTGATTTAGTAAAGGAGGAAGAGGCCTTTTAGAAGGTAAGAAATCGTGCGTAAACCTGTTATGAGAAAGGAGGCAAGGAGTAGCATTAGAACGCTCAAACAATGAAAATATATGAAAAAGGGGAAACCAAAATTTTATAAACAATTTAATATATAATATAAATGTAAGTTTCAATTATTTATAATAACAACTTTGCTTACATGCATTTTGACAGATGTTGTCTTGCTCTTGACGCTCAGCTTGTACTTTAGCGAACGCTCAGCTTGTACTTCAGGGAACAACCTCCCACTTCCTGAACTTCGAAAATGAGAAGTGAAGACGTGTGGAAGGTGACCCTAAACACGTTGATAGATGCTTGTCTAAAGCCACACCCTTGAAGCCTCAGTACCCACAACGAAGGTGTCGTCTGCTGCACCAGCCACGCCCATGGAGGCTCAGTACGCACCACGAAGGTGTCATCAGCTGCAACAATGTCAACATAAAACCAGATGGAAGCGGCATATGCTTCTGAAACCTCCTTTACCATTGGAAGAAACATTCTTGGTCTTTGTTTTTGTATGCTTTCATAATGCAGGTCAGTAGACGTGGGAATGAATTCATAGTGAACCCTGAGAAGGCATTTGTTTATGGATATTGGAAGGGAATGAAGGTTTATGTATATGGGAAAGCATTAGTTTTTGAATTTGCTGCAGGACATTATAGTTTGGCCTTCTTGTTTGGATTTTTGAGGGTATTGAAAGAGTTCAGGGAGCCTCAGAAACTGATGAAAATGCCGAGAACAAGAAACAAAAGGTCGACCATGGCCCTTCTGACACTAATTATGAACATTCAACATATTAAAAAATGAATGCAGTCGAATTTAGCGAGAATGGTCAAAATAGTAGGGTTTATCTAGAACCCTCTGAGTTTCTTTCAGTCATCAAGAATCTTGCTCTGATGAAGCCGTAGCCCAAAGATGGTAAGCCTGTATGTGGGGGCTTTTCAGTTTTTATGATACGAATTCATGCCAGAATTCAATGTAATGCAGTACGAACATTGAATGATTTTCCCCCTTACTCTGAACCCTTTAAGCAACTCAATCTCTTCGTGCCATAGCCAGATATTTTCGAGGCTCCGCCTCTCTTCAGGTCGCAAGGTCGAAGCAGCAAGCAGGCCCAGGTCCGTTTCATTTCATCTCCCAGCCCGGGTTTATTCGAGCCATCCTAGCCAAGTTCCGAAGCCGGAAATCTAGCCAGCAGCCATGCGTTCATTATCTAGCCTACAAGCGATGCTGCTTCAGTCATGCGCCTCCAGTTACTGGCTGCTATGGACTTCAAACATATATATGTGCTATAGCTGGTGGGACTGCTTATTTGACTGGATAAAGAAAAACCTGGTAAGCTTCTAGCTCTAGGTCTTATATATAATCTGAATATAGGGGATATGCAAGTGGGTCTGCTCGAATAGAGACTGGGTCTCGATCTAGGGAACGATAAAGGGAAACATACTTATGTAGCACTTAGTACGATGAATAACAGGCAAACAGGACTATCCGTAGGTCGATCAAGGCAGAAGAGCATTATTTATACCTGATGGACTTCTGGTCTTTCCCCTGTATCCTCTGTATATCCTCTGTATAGTTAATTGGAAGTTAGGTATTCTAGGAATGAATCAACTATATCAACTGATCATGCTGTTGGTACTGTATAAGCTTCTCATTGTGCTCCTTCAACAGAACCGACTCCATAGCGACTCTGCCTGAGCACAACAATGACAGCAATGATAGTGCGCTGGCCAGGTAACTGTTGTTGCTGCCTATGCTGTTTGTATTTTTGAGATCCTCGTATTTGGATTTGAAGGTAGCAGAAGCCGAACTGCACTGTGGGGTTTACAGAAATAGCTGTCCAGAGGCAGAGGTTTTTTTGAAATGCAGACCAGCCCACCATCACACTGTAACCTACCTGGGCCACGACACAAACATGCAAAATAGATATGGGGTGAAATCGCCATGTGGTGTAGCCAGGTGCATCCAGCGACTTGCAACCAGCAACCTGTGCATGCTTATATGTTTATATGTTTCGATGACTTAACATATAATGTTCTCTAATAATGCTAACATTAGTTTAAGTTGTACAATTTACAAGTTTGATATTTACATTAGTTTAAGTTGTACAATTTACAAGTTTGAAAATATCAAGACTAATAAAAATATAACCTATTATTTTAGGTTTGATTCAACTTTGGTCCTCGGGAAAAGATCAAATAACACGATAAATTAATATATCTCTAAAAAATTTCTTTAGAAGTAATGAACCCGACCTAAAAACAGCTCAATTAATGTTATCTCCCTTCGTTTCGATTACTATAGTCGATGCCTACGGCAGGGACTAATAAGTGAAAATTATTAATTTAAATACAAATTAAGGATAAAGTTTATGACGTTGATTCATACGTTTATTCACCGGAAAATATGAGGTTTATGGAATCCGTAAAATGTGGGACATTAATCAATTTAAATTACTGAAATTGTCACGTTTCTTCTAAGCGAGATAGTTAGCAAGATAAAAAAGTGCGAGATACTATTCTTTCTAAAATATAATTTGAGTAAGGTTGATTGTTATGTTTTTATGTTTTTTAAAATATTATTTGAAGAAGGGTGATGGTTATGTTTTTATCTCTTTTTTTTAAAAGATATATGGGTGTTTATATGAACATGCTACTCTTAAAGTATGATAATAAGTTATTAAGAATGTGTATTCATAGGATACGCAATTACTTGGATGTACAAAGGCTGGTTAATATGTATTATTTGGTCAATTATGTTACTATCAAAACAATATATTTAATGAGAAATAGTTATTTTATAAATAAATATTAGTAAAATATTTCATAATAAATTTATTAACATTTATGGATTCTTTAATTTATTTAGGTAGACTAATAATTATCATTATTATTTTCAATATTATATTTCAAAGATTATTTCTAATCATATTTGGTAAACCCATAATGACTTATGTTGTTTTGAAACACTTTCAAATTGTATTATATATATAATTTTTTTTGGTAGGTAAGTATCCACAGACTTATCACAAGGACCACCTTAACAGTGCACCCATTCATCATCAATCCAAAGCCCTGTGGGTGAAAAGGTGAGCGGGCTTGGCCCAGGTAAGTCACTCCTCGCGACTAGTCAACACCCTCACTCAAGTTTGAGCACAAGACCTCACCATCATAATGAGTCTGACTTTACCAACCAGCCACCTCCGCCGACCTTAAAAGGTGAGCGGGCTTGGCCCAGGCAAGTCACTCCTCGCGACTAGTCAACGCCCTCGCTCAGGTCTGAGCACAAGACCTCACCATCTTTACGAGTCCAACTTTACCAACTAGCTGCCTCTGTCGACATTAAAAGGTGAGCAGGCTTGGCCCAAGCAAGTCACTCCTTGCGACTAGTCAACGCCCTCGCTCAAGTTTGAGCGCAAAACCTCACCGTCATAACGAGTCTGACTTTACCAACCAACCGCCTCCGCCGACCTTAAAAGGTGAGCAGGCTTGGCCCAGGCAAGTCACTCCTCGTGACTAGTCAACGCCCTTGCTTAGATTTGAGAACAAGACCTCACCGTCATAATGAGTCCGACTTTACCAGCCAGTGGCCTTCGCTGATCTTAAAAGGTGAGCGGGCTTGGCCCAGACAAGTCACTGGAGCACAAGACGTCACCGTCTTTACAAGTCCGACTTTACCAACCAAGTCCGACTTTACCAACCAGCGGCCTCCGCCAACCTTTTATTATATATATAATTTTAAGATAACTGTTAAGTTTGTTTATATATATATATATATATATATAATTTTAAGATAATTGTTAAGTTTCAAAAAAAAGGGAACGACCCACCATTATATTACAACATTATTACATTATCATTACAATCATTGCGTCAATGACAACCCTTCATGTATAATGGTGATTCGAATAAGGGTGGGGAGGTTATTAATGCATTGTCCCAACCACCCGGGGATAACATCCACTGTTAAATTGCTATCTCAAACACTAAATTGGTGAAAAAAACTACTTATTTGTGAGACAAGACACTCATGTTCGCACAACAATTTGATTGTTGAAAAAAAAAAAAAAAACACATATACTCTTAACCATTAAAACAACTCAAATTATATAAATATAAAAAAATAGATAAATAACCCATAAATAATTAAATTTAAATAATTAAAAGATAAAAGATACATATATCGATAACTTTTATAATCAACATCTCTCATCACAACCAGAACATGCATAGTAAGGGGCTTCAAAGATTGCATTTCAAAGCAACTTCATTCAGTTTCCACAACATTTCATCATGAATGAATTGAGATCTGATATCAGCTTCGACGATGCCTTTAGGTAGAAAAACAGGAAAAAGACGTGGATGCCTTCCCCGTGGAAGAGAAGTTCAACGTCCTTGTCAATCTTCCTCATATTCTCAACGTATCTGAGCTGCCAATCCTGCAGAGCGTCATGGCCGCCCACTGCAACCAGGGTAGGGGGAAGTGAAAGGGCGGAGATATCATGAGGAGGAGCATTCGGCCCAAATACATTGCAGGCGTGATGGTCCCTGTTGGCGCCCACCGGCAGAAACGCCTTCCAATGCCAGTCAGAGTTGTTGATATTGACGATTGGGGCTCCCTGAAGCCTGAGCTCGGAGAGCGTCCTCTCCTCTCCGCCGAAGAATGGGTGCAGAAGCACATGACCAACTATTCTCACTCCTTTCATCTCTATAATATCCTTCTCCGCCGAGACCCTGCAACCCACATGGTGAACTAGGTTTCCGCCTGCGCTGTCGCCCATCAGAAAACAGCGAGATAGATCTGCATTACCCGGGAGTTGGGCCCGACCGCCGCCCGAGCACACCCATGTGATGGCAGCAAAGCAATCGTCGGAGGGAATGGGATACCGGTGCTCCGGGGAGCGCCTGTAATCCACGGAGACGACTATAACTCTGCACCTCCTGGCTAAGCGCCTGCAGAATATATCGTATAATAGAAAATGGGGAGAGAAACTAGTGAACCCTCCACCATGGAAGTAGAAGACGACGGGCAAGCGGGGCCCCAACTCCTCCTCCGGCACGAAGAGACGAAGCCAGACTCTCGTCTCGGTATCGATGACGACGTCCTTGGTGTAAACTCCGCGTATGGGCGTGCTTTTTGCGGGGATTTTGTACTCTAGCCAGTTAGTAAGCCACCGATTGAAGGTTCCGTCGTTCCTCCTCGCGATATTGTTCACATATCCCATCAGTAGGCACACTATTCTCACTTCAGGCGGGTACGCGGCGGGCTTCGAAAACAAGATCTCACTTGTTTCGACCTTAACGTCCGACATCTCGTGTATATTCTCTCCACTCTCAGATTCGTCTAATGAATAAATAGTTCTCAGTATTCTGCTCTATAAAGCCATTTTTAATTAATCGGCTGGGACAGTTCTATCTTGCTTTGAATAAACAGGCTGCCATAACTGCCCTCTTTAGGTTTTTCAGTTATTTTTGGGGAGTTTGGATTAGCCGGTTGGTACAGCTACGAAGCCATAATAGTAACAATTAAATGCTACCAAATAAATCAGTGAGGCCAGCTCAGAAACATAATAAGCCATAATGGTTACAATCAAAAGTTACCAAATTCCTCTTTAGTTTGGTATAAACCAGTGCGGCCAGCTCAGAATCATAATAGTGACAATGAAATGCTACCGACGTGCTGTTGCTCTCTGACATCGGGACACCCTATGAAGACACGTATTAAAATCGCTTCATACTCATTAATAGTTATGAAATTTGATTTTGATAAATTCATTGATCTACCAAAATTGAGAGACAAAATCACTTCCATTTTGATAATAAAAAGTTGTTTTTGGTATATATATATATATATAAAATAAAATATATTTTTATAGTTACAATATTTATTATTTCTCCCACTTTTATGGTTATATGAACGTGAGGTACACCACTGAAATATATGAGAGGAAACCCAAAAAAAAATGTAAGGGGTGAAGGAAAATTATGGAGTGAAAGAGGGATGAAGATATAATAGAGAAAGTATCAAAAAAAATTAGCGGTGGGTTTGGGAAACAATAGAGAAACGCAACATTGTTGTAGGTGGGGAAAAATAACAAAGAAATAGGGGTGAGAGGAAATAATAGATAAAACATAAAAACCTCGGGGTTGAGAAATAATAGAGAAAGTTCAAAAACAATGCCACTGGGAAAATAATAGAGAAAACATAGGTTGGGGAAATAATGGAGAAAACACAATCCTTTTATGCGTTTTCTCTATTATTTCCCCCACCCCAACCTTCACATTCAATAGAGAAAACACAACAATCTTTTTTTGAGTTTTCTCTATTATTTTCTCCAGTTGTATCCTTGCACAAAAGTTTTTGTGTTTTCTCTATTATTTCCCCCCACTTACACCCTCTAATTTTCTTTTTGTTTTTTCTCTATTATTTTCCACCACCCCCACTCTCACAAAAAAACAAGTTTGTGTTTTCTCTATTATTTATCCCAATCCCCACACACTTTTTTTGTGTTCTCTGTATTATTTCCCCATTCTCACTCTCACAAAAATGTTTTGTTTTTTTCTCTATTATTTCTTAGAATCTCACCACCTCCACCCTCATAAAAAAATAACTTTATGTTTTCTCTATTATTGCACATTGGCCCCACCCTCACAATTTTTTTAGTGCGTGTTTTCTCTATTATTTTGCCCCAATCCTATCCTCTTTTTGTCTCCTAAAAGCAACACTTGGTTTGAGTTTTTTGGATATATGTCGATCCAATGCTTTTGACATTGTAGCCTTGTAAATTAGTATCAAAGGAATAAATAAAGACCATGAGTGCAATCTTTTGCAAAAAAATCATGAGTCTTGAGCCATAATCTTTATGTGTTTAGTAAGTGAGATGTGGTATGTTGTTACTCAATAGACGTGATTGCAGTATCTTCTACCAAGTAGAGTCTTTGAGAGCATGATGTAACTATTAAAAGCTAATTGTGGTTGAAGTTGAAATATATCATTTTTTCAAGTGCAAGTTTTTATTGTTTGCTACCTTACCTACATATTTAAAACATTGTAAAGAGTTGCAAGAAAGGAAATGTGGAAATATCAAAGAATGTTAGTTCTTCTTTGTCTTATGATGTCAATAATAACATTCAAAAACATAATAAGAAATCATGAATTCCAAAATTATTCAGCTCTATTAGTTCAAAAAAATTATATAATACAAAGATCATAGTTTGGGAATATGAACCTGAAGTGAATTGACAACTGCCTCAAATAACTCCTAAAAAAATTGATGATTACTTATGTTTAAGTTCAAATCCTCCACTTTAACACATTATTCATTTGTAAATATACCTATTAGCTTGCAAAAACCAATTTATTAGATTCGTCTAGTCAAACTTGAAGATATTGAATGGGGTTTAGAAAACGAACATAAATATGTCTATCTGGGGTTGATTTAGTTTGGTATAAATGCATTGGCCAAGCCTGGATTAAATGTGCTTTCTCTTTCTTGTGTTATAATTTTTTGGCATAATAAATTTGAAGTTGCCTTGCTAGGATTATTTCAAGCTTGTCGAGATAATGGCCATGTCAGGTCATCCATT
The DNA here is from genome assembly GCA_031772625.1 of Pinus tabuliformis. Lineage (NCBI taxonomy): Eukaryota > Viridiplantae > Streptophyta > Pinopsida > Pinales > Pinaceae > Pinus > Pinus tabuliformis. The sequence continues at coordinate 1,206,405,632 of CM062804.1, read as the reverse complement.
ATTACTAGTTATCAAGTCTCTTTGATAGATCCCCATATACATGAATTACTACAAGCCTATATTAACTTCTCATGTTTTTATATGTCTTGTTGATCTTACATTTCTTTGTTACATGCAATTGTATTCTTAATATTTGTATCCACAACACTATCAACTCGTAATTTGAATCTAATCAAGCAAGCAACAACTAAGGGCATGGTGCTCAGATATTGTAACACCCATTGTCTTAGGATTTTCTATACTTACTCTTCTTGAGGAATGGAATGTTATATATTGGCCCTTGAGTCAAAAAGATTTACCACGTACAAATCCACAAAAATTAATTGTTTATAACTCTGGGAAGGGTCCATTTTTAAGATTAGAGATCAATGACTAATAACAACCTACTTATGGATAAAGAATGAATATTTACTCAAGCTATGTCATCCAAAGATGCTAGTACTTTAGAAACCTTAAATCTCTAAAACCGTGAAGCCCTTCATAAATCTAAAAAAGCCACCTATAAATATTGTTTGACCTCCACTATAAAAACCCCATCAAATCATGTCTCCTATTATGAAGAATCTACCTCAAAATCAATAGAAGAACACATTAGCTAGCATATAGAGTGTAATGAGTGTCTAAAAATTATAAATATGATAAAAATCATAATTATTAGACACACTATAATTAGTAAACTACTTTGGTGTGACAAGATGTCATCAATGAATATAATAAAAAACTTGTTCAAATAAGGACACAACACACTATTCATCAAGCACATAAAAGTAGCTAGAGCATTAGTCAAACTAAATGGAACTACAACAAACTCATAATTCCCTTACCTAGTCCAGAAATTTGTCTTGTATATGTCCTCCTCTTTAATGCATACCTGATGATATCCAGATCTCAAATCAACGTTTGAGAACATTGTTTCTCCCTTTAACTGATTGAACAAGTCATCCACCCTCGGCAACAAATACCTGTTCTTGATGGTTACCTTGTTCAAATGCATGTAACCTGAGAGTACCATCCTTCTTATTCACAAGAAATATTGGTGCACCCTAAGGTGACACACTTGGCGTAATGTCTCCCTTGTCAATCATTTCCTTCATTTGCTACTTTAATTGTACTAACTCTAGAGTGACCATCTTGTATGGTGCCTTTGATGCTAGTGTTTCCCCTGCTATCAACTCTATAGAAAAGTCCACTTCTTTGTGAGGAAAAAACTCTTAAAAGTTTGCCGAAAAGACATCCAAAAATTGCTACAAGATTAGGTACCTTCTCAATACCTCCACATCCTCAACATCCTTACCTTTATCACTATAAATATGCACTACAAATAACACACAGCTTTTTATGTGACTATGCTTTTCCTATGTATTTATCACCATCCTAACTAATCTTGTTTTTTTCTTACCATGCAAGATTCTTTGTTCTTGATTGTCATCCAAGCAGTGAATGGCTTTATCATAACAATCTACTTTGGTCCTATGAAGATACAACCAATCCATACCTAATAGCATATTATATGATCCCAACAGAAATACATTCAAATGTGTTGATGTAAGCATACCATTCAACTCGAATGCACAAGTTCTTACCTAGTGATATAATCTCTTATTTGTACCTGTATCCAATTACACTAACCAAGATTTTTCATGCATTTCTTTATTCAAACAACACTTATCCACAAGGTCGGGTCTAATATAACTAAAATTAGATCCAAGGTCAATCAAATGGAAATAACTTGATCAAAAAGCTTACCGTCAATCTCGATAACAATTGCTTGGTGTTATGCTTGCTTGTTATCTAGCGCCGCATAAATTTGTGGAATGTTTTGTCCAACATCCCCAAATGTCTGTGTTTCCTGTGCACTATAAATTTGAGGCCCACCACCTTGATTCTACAAAAAATCCCTATTAAGAGGTTCCTTACCACATGTCCAACACTCCAACCATCATGTACCATCCCCTCTATTATGCTACTATGACCCATGTCCCTATCTAGCTAATTTTGAACTTCTTGTATGGTGCAACATTTTCTTTCCCCTCTACCTTCTAAGGCCTTGTTATTATCTGTTTCCATTTACCTTTACCTTTATCCTTCCCTTTCCATCCTTGCTAATATTCATTCTTACACTTTAACTACTCATAGTGATGCTTTACTTTCCCAATAACTTCCTCAAGTGATTGAGGCTCATCATATTCAATTCAATCTCTAGAAGGTAAAGTCAATCCACTGAAAAATCCCTAAAATTTATCCTTTTCATCCTTAAAATATGGTACATACCTCAATACCTCTAGGAACTTAGTTGTATACTCCTCATCTTTCATAGATCGCATCTTTGGCTCGTGAAATTCTTTGGCCTTACATTTGTGGTACCTTTCTGATAAGTACTTGTTCCTGAAAAGTCTTTTGAATTCATGCCAACTCAACTCCTCTGTCTTGATATCTCTAACATGCCTTACATCTTCCCACCAGATATTTGCTTTACCTTTTGAATGTCATTATTCTGGTCTCCATGTTATCTAAGTAATCATGCAGTTCGAAGAACTTCTTCATCCCAAGTAACCAACCCTCTGCATCCTTTGGTTTCTTCAAACTCCATCAAAAGTAGGTGGATTTGTTTTCTTAAACTCATTTGAAAAATATCCCCTATCACTCCTCCTATAAGGATGATAACGATGACAATCATAGTGCCTATCATAACCAAAACTAGAATAGTACATGTGTCCATCACCTCTCTTATCCGAAGTGTCCAAGAACCTGCCATCTCTAACCATGTCATCCCTATTTGAACTGTGCCCACCATGAGATATATTTTCATATTCCCCATTAGTTATGTCCTCTTGTCCATGTCTAATCTGAAGTTGTCCATGTCTTTGCAATTATAATTTTTTTTTAAGGATTATTGAATTGAATTTTTCTTATTTCTCCTATGCCTGCATGATTATGTCATTATCTACTTTGCAACTTCTTAATTCATCCTTCGTTCTTCACAATGTGTCTACTATGTCAGAAGAGTTCCCAACACCATGCTACTTGTTTGATCCATAGGGAGAATCTAAGGAATTGTAGTCTACCATATTGCTAGTCATCTTTGATCTCTTTTCTTCCAAACATACCATATCAGCTAAACCAAAACATAACATAATCAACATACCTCAGTGTAGTTCAGGGAGGATATCTCATCTGAAAGGTCAACCAGATTAGCACAATACATGTATAAACATAATCATAAAAACATATAGATATCATCCTAACCATATTCCAGTCATCAATGCATGACCATATCAACCACACATCATGACCTTATGCATGACAATTACACCCATATCATTGTATGCATAATCAAAATATGTACAACATACATGCATACACGATACATACAAACACTGCCATGCATAACCAACATAAATGACCTATACTCGTGATAAACGCATCCAATATCAACACCATCAACTTTCACATGGCAAAACTCCTGCAACCATGGCCAACACCATGTATACACAAAAATCATATAAACCACAAGCATAGAGAACACATAAGAAACGAACATGAATGCATGACTAACAGACCACCCATCCAGTCCAAGGGGTGAACCATGATCTGATACCACTTTGTAACACCATCCTTGCACATTTACCCAAGTTGACTAGTTCGTTGGGGAAAACATGTGATGAGAGGCTACTTTGATCTGATTCAACTCCCCATGTATAGTTAAGGAAGTGGAACTAACACAACACAACCAATCTGACCCTACACACATGCTACAAAACCTCCAAGAGCCAACCAACCTTTCCAGGTGACTAACCCCTGAGGCAACTTAACATTTTATTGACCTAGAGCCTCAATTTCTCCCATGACATGGGCATGCATGTGATTGGAGACCTCCAGTCACTCTCACAGCAAGTGCATGGAAGCGACTCGGGTCCTTTTCAGCTAGTTCTGATCCTACGACCCAGATTTTGTGCCACTTTTTTGGGGTCAGGTCACAGGCCACTGCCCATAAATTCATGAGACTTACAGAAATGAAAATTAAAATTGAAACAATGATACAAATGAAAATACTTGAACAAGGACTTGACTAGACCCCTACTAGCCATGACAGGAATTTCGTCAAACATGTCACAAATATGCATTCTATGGGTCATAACAACATATCTAAGCATAGGGGTCTCATACTTATCTGAGAATCACTAAGAACCATTGATGCCTTATCATATTATTTCATATATTCATTGTTCATTCATTTACAAATCAAAACATGATAAGAGCCATACATCATCACTATCATAAAACATACTCATAATGAACATGTAAACAATAGAGATACGAATGATACAACCATAAATGTTGCACATGAACCAATACATTTGCTCATAAAAGGCCAAGGAGAAGGAACTCTTATTAATGAATGTAAAAGCCAACCAGGTTTGGGACTTCCACGAAACACCCAACCATAGATCGACTAAACCAAATATTTCTTTCAGCCAACCACTCTCGTGCCATATTCCAAGCATGAATGTGGGACTCATTACCAAAACTCAACCAAGGATTCCTGAGGCTACATCACCTCACCCTCATCAATAGAACCAGGCTTTACCACAATCCACACCAGATCACTAGGCCCTAAATAAGAATGTATGCCACTAGATTTCTCCACCTATACAGTGAGAAATTTTACTATCTCCTAGTCTCTAGGCTTTACCACAATCCACATTATATTAGTAGGGCCTAACCAAGACTCCAGTCTCTAGTATTTAACCACATATCCCATCTCAGGATTCCCAGGCCCAATTGAGACTCCACCCTCTAGGCTTTATTGTATATCCTGCAATTCATCGGTCGAGGATTCCTAGGCCCACCAAGCTAACATAAAATCAGTCTTTACTGCAACCCATAGCCCAGTTCAGGGGTGACAATGCCATGTGTTCTTTGTTTCAGAGACCACCTCACTAAGTTTCGGATCTAGCTCAACCAAAAACATGAGAACCCATCACACCATGGCTATCTGGAAATGGCAAGGCAAGGCTCAAGAACACTGTCACACCCGGAAAAACCCATTCTAATGACAACAAGAGAACCAAGAACACACATGCATAACCATTCATGCCAAAAATAGCAAGGGAAACACACATGCAAATCGATACCTGCAAATAATCTCGTTGTAGCGACTTGATCCAGCTCTTCCTTGTTTGATCCTTGCTTTCCTTTGCATTCTTTGGTTTCTTGATCCAATGCTGAAGTGCTCCAAGAAAACTCTAAGTGTCCAAGAGTGAGAGAGAGAGCTCCAAAACTGAACTAACAAAAAGTTCCAACTAATCCTTATAAGCTTTTTTATTAATGAGGCCTCCATTTTCTTCAATTTTCCATTATTTTCCTTCATTTTCCTCCTCACATGCAACCTATGACCTCTCACCTTCCTTTTCTCCTACTTTCCATTATTTTCATAAAAAAAATGCCAATTAATGCCCAATGGCTTTCCAAAGCCTTTGCCAATTTCCTTAGCCATAAAATGCCAAATGAACACCCACACTCAGATGTCTTGCCCAACATTTAGCTTGGAATAAGTGTGCCATAACCGTGGTATTATTTTACCTATATTAACTTTTATTACATGGAATTTTCATTAGGGCTATTACAAAACCCTCCCCCTTGGGGGAACACTATCCTCAATGTTTAATGACACCTGCAACCAATAAAACTGTTGAAAGAAAAACATACTGCCCATGGATCTTTATAACTTAGCTCAATGTAGTACTTACAATGATCAACCTACTGAAAAGCAAACCAACATGACAACATAACCACATGACAACCATAAGGGACATGACACCCATACTGCTTATTGGATCTTTATAACACAACTCATGGCAGTGTTTACATCCATATACATATGTACATATACCAAAAACATCACACCAAAACATACACCAAAAACATTCACTCAACCAATGAATAAGGAAGGAAACATAGCCCACATCTGATCTACCATCTCCCATGTAGCTCGTCTGGCCCAAAGTGCTTCCACTACAATTTAACCTACTCGATTGCTCGGTTCCGAAGCATAAGCATCTTTCTCTACAATATACAAAGAGTTTTTGGCTAGAATTCTCCATCTTCCTTCACCTCCAATACAAAACAATGAATCACATGATCAACATCTTTAACAAACAATCTAAACTTTAAAATGGGAACTGATACTATTACTCGTTTCATAGAGATAACAAAAAATTGACCCAATTTTGAAAAGGGGCAATGCAGAACACACATATTTTTTTAGAACATAGTTTTTGGCACTTTAAATAACCGATACGATTACCCATTTCGTAGGGGTAGTAAAAATGTGACCCGACTTTGAAAAATGGTGACGCAGAATACATATTTTTTTTTTTTGAGCATATCTTTGACAATTTAAATTTTCTTATGTATCAAATATAAATATTTGTTTTTAAATGTTAGTGATTTTCATGCTGATTTTGAACCCTGTTGATGCAACGTTTTGATACAACATACCTTTTTTTTAGAGGATTTATTTTTCACAGTTTAAAATTTATTATGTCCATTTTTTTAAATTATGATTACTTAAAAAAAATAAAATATATATATATATATATATATATATATATATATATATATAATATATATATATATATATATATATATATATATATATATATATATATATATATATATAGATATATATATATATATATAGAGAGAGAGAGAGAGAGAGAGAGAATAAATAAATAAAAATGCTTAAAAAAAATAATCTCATAAACCATAAAAGAATTTGGAGAAAAAAAAACACAAAACAAAACAAAAGAAAAACATAATTTAAAAAATATATATAAAACTAAGTCAAAATAGCAAAAAAAAAAAAACACAAAAACAAGAAAAAAAATTAAAAACAAACTAGATTACAACCTCGACAACAAATGCACCGCAAGATGACATATTTGGCCTAATGTATCCCTTGTCAAACATTTCCTTCAACTGTAACTTTAACTCTACTAACTGTGGAGTGATCATCCTGTATGGTTCCTTTGATGCTTGTGTTGTTCCTAGTACTAACTCTATAGAAAATTCCACTGCTCTGTGAGGTGAAAAATATGAAATCTCTGTCGGAAACACATCCTAAAATTGTTGCAAGATCGGGTACCTTCTCAATACCTTCGCATCCTCAACATACTTACTTTTATCACTATAAATATGCACTACAAATAACACACACCATTTTCTACGACTACGGTTTTTTGCAAAGTTGTCACCATCCTAACTAATGTTTCTTTCTTCTTACCCTGCGAGATTATTTGTTCTCCATTGTCATCCAAGAACTCAATGGTTTTGTCATAAAAATCCACTTTGTTCCATCGAAAATACAACTATTCCATACCCAATAGCATATTATATGATCCCAATGGAAATGCATTAAAATGTGTTGATGTAGGCATACCATTCAGCTCGAATGGACAAGTTCCTACCCAGTGATATACTCTTTTCTTTGTACCTATAGCCAAGTGCACTAACCAATATTCTTCATGCACTTCTTTATTCAAACCACACTTATCCACTAGGTCAGGTCTAACATAGCTAAAGTTTGATCTAGGGTCAATCAAAATGGAAACAACTTGATCACAAAGCTTACCATCCATCTTGATAACATTAGCTTAGTACTTTTCCTGCTTGCTATCCAATGTTGCATATATATGTGGAATGCTCCGTTCAACATCCCCAACTCTCCGCGCTTCCTATGCACTGTAAATCTGAGTCCTACCACACTGATTCTTTGAATAATCCCTTCTAATAGGTTCCTTAACACATGTCCAACACTCCAACCGTCCTGTACCATCACCTCTATTCTGCTACTATGACCCATTTCCCTGTCTAGCTACGTTGAACTTCTTGTATGGTGCAACATTTACTTTCTCTTCTACATTCTAAGGCCTTTCTGTTTTTAGATTCCATTAACCTTTACCCTTATCATTATCTTTCCTTCCTTGCTGAGATTCATTCTTATGATTTGACTACTCATAGCAATGCTTCAGTTTCCCAAAAATTCCTCAAGTGATCGAGGCTCATCATACTCAATATGATCTCTAAAAGCTAATGGCAATTCATTGACAAATCTCTAAACTTTGGCCTTTTCATCCTTAAAATATGGTACATACCTCAATAGCTCTAGGAACTTTAGTCATATTCTCCTCATATGTCATTGATCTCATCTTTAGCTCGTAAAATTCTTTGGCCTTACTGTCATGGTACCTTTTCGACAAGTACTTCTTCCTGAAAATTCTTTTGAATTCATGCCAAATCAAATCCTTTACCTTAATATCTCTAACCCGCCTTACATCTTCCCACCAAATATTTGTTTTACCTTTAAGACTGAATATCGCTATTCAAGCCTTCATGTTGTGTGAGTAATCATGCAGTTTGAAGAAATTCTCAATCCTAGGTAACCAAGCCTCTTTATCCTTCGACTTCTTCAAATCTCCATCAAAAGTATGTGGCTTAGATTTCTTAAACTCATCTGGAAAATATCCCCTGTCACTCCTCTTGTAAGGATGATAACGATGACAATAATAGTGCATGTCAAAACCAGGACTAGAGTAGTACATGTGTCCATCACCTTTCCTATCCAGAGTGTCCAAGAACCTTCCATCTCTAACTATTCCATTCCTATCCAACCTATTCCCACCATGAGATCTAATGGCATATGCCCCATTAGATTTGTCTGCTTATCCATGTTGGATCCAAAGTTGTCGATGTCTCTGCAATTCTGACAAACTTTGAAGGATTACTATGTTGAATTCTATTTGTTTCTCTCGTGCCTGCATGATTCTATCATTATTTTCTTTACAACATCTTAATTATTCCTTCAATATTCTCAATGTGTCTGCCATGTTAGAAGAGTTCCCAACACCACGCTGCTCATCTAATCCATAGGGAGAATCTCGGGAACTGTAGTCTACCATATTGCTAGTCATCTTTGATCCCTTTCCTTCCAAACATTCCATGTCAGCTAAACCAAAACATAACATAATCAACATACCTCAATTTATTTTGGGGAGGATATATCATCTGCAAGGTCAACCAGATTAGCACAATACATGTATAAGAATAATCATAACAACATATAGATATCATCCTAACCATATTCTAGTCATCAATGCATCACCATATCAACCACACATCATGACCTCATGCATTAAAAGTACACCCATATCAATGTATGCATAATCAACATATGCACGACATGGATGCATACATAATACATACAAACATTGTCATACATAACCAGTGCATAACCGACCTATACTCATGATAAACACATCCAACTTCAACACCATCAACTTTCACATGGTGACACCACTGCAACCATGAAAAACACCATGCATACACAACCAACACATAAACCACAAGCATAGAGAACACATAAGAAACCGACATGAATGTATGACCAACACACTGGCCATCGAGTCCAAGGGGTAAACCATGCTTTGATACCACTTTGTAACACCCTCCTCCCACATTTACCCAAGTTAACCAGTTCACTGGGGTAAACATGTGACGAGAGGCTACTATGATATGATTCAAGACACCTTGTACAGTTAAGGAAGTGGAAGTGACATAACACAACCAATCTGACCTTACACACATGCTACAAAACCTTTAGGAGCCAACCAACCTTTCAAAGTGACCAACCCCTGAGGAAACTTAACATTTTATTGTCCTAGAACCTTAGTCACTCCCATGACATGGGAATGCATGCAATTGGGGACCTCCAGTTGATCTCACAACAAGGGCATGCAATCAACTGGGGTCTTTTTCAGCTATTTATGAGCCTACGACACCATATTTTGTGCCACATTTTTAGGGCTAGGTCTCAGGCCACTGCCTAGAACTTCATGAAACTTCTAGAAATGAAAATTGACATTGCAACAATGATACAAATGAAAATAATTGAACATGGACTTGGCTGGACCCCTACTAGCCATGACAGACATTTCGTCAAACATGTCAAAAATATGTATTCTACAGGTCCTAACGAAAAATATTAGCATAGGGGACACATACTTATTTGAGAATCACTAAGAAGAATTGATGCCTTATCACATTCGTTGCATTATCATCTACTAGGTCATGTATTCATTTTCATTCATTTACAAATCAAAACATGATGAGAGCCATACATCATCATTGTCATAAAACATACTCATAACCAACATGTAAACAACATAGATAACAATGATACGCAACCATAAATTCCACACATGAACCAATAAATTTTCTCATAAAATACCCAGGAGAAGGAACTCTTATTAATGCATACAAAAGCCAACCAGGTTTGGGACTTCCACGAACCACCCAACCAGATATTGATTGAACCAAATGTTTCTTTCAGCCAATCACCCTCGTTCCATATTCTAAGCATGAATGTGGGACTGATAACCAATACTCAACTAGGGATTCCCTAGGCTACACCACCTCACACTCATTAATAGAATCGGGCCTTACCGTAATCCACATCGGATCACTAGGCCCTAAACAAGCATATATACCCCTAGATTTCTCCACATTTACCATGAGGAATTTTCATGTCTCCTAGTCTCTAGGCTTTACCGCAATCCACATCAGATTATTAGGCCCTAACCAAGACTCCAGTCTCTATGATTTACCGTATATCCCATCCTAGGATTCTTAGGACCAATCGAGACTCCACCCTCCAAGATTTAATGTGTATCCTTCCATTCATCGGTCGAGGATTCCTAGGCCCACCGAGGTAACAAAAAAAATGACTTTACAACAACCCATAGTCTGATTCATAGGTCACTAGGCCATGTGTGCTTTCTTTCAAATACTGCCTCACTTATTTTTGAATCCATTCGGCAATCCAACTCAACCAAAAATATGAGAACCCATCACACCACGACTATCTGGAAATGGAAAGGTAAGGATGAAGAACACTATCACACCTGGAAAAACCCATGCCAATGAAAAAAAGAGAACCAATAACACACATGCATAACCATGCATGTCAAAAGTAGCAAGGAAATCACACATGCAAATTGATACCTGCAAATAATTGCATTGTAATTGCATGATCCTACTCTTCCTTGCTTCATCCTTGCTTTCCTTTGCCTTCTTTTCTTTCTTGATCCAATTTTGAAGTGCTCCAAGAACACTCCAAGTGTCCAAGAGTGTGTGTGAGAGAGAGAATAGAGAGAGAGCTTCAAAACTGAACTGGCAATAAGTTCGAACTGATCCTTAGAAGCGTTTTTATTGATGAGGCTTCTATTTTCTTGAATTTTCCGTTAGTTTCCTTCATTTTCCTCCTCACATGCAACATGTGACCTTTAACCTTCCTTTTCTCCTAATTTGCATTATTTTCATAAATAAAATGCCAATTAGTGCCTCATGCCTTTCCAAATCCTTTATCATTGCCTTTGCCAATTTCCTTAGCCATAAAATACCAAATGAACAATCACACTAGGATGTCTCTTTCCCAACATTCAGCTTGGAATAAGTGTCCCATAAGCGTGTTTATTATCTTTCCTTTATTAACATTTATTACATGTAATTTTCACCAGGGATGTTATAAAGAAATGTGCATTCAAGGGATTGAGAAGTGTATGTTCCAGAGAAATGAAGATTATTTTTGAGTAAAGGAATATTTGTGTACCCCAAGGGACAAAACGTTGACGTGTCAAATAATGTGTGAATGCAAATTAACACAAAGGACTTGGCCTTGTGGGACCTCAACTAAAGTTGAAGTGACAGAAGTCATGTAAGCCATGTAAGGCTACATGGATGCCACATGAAAATCCAGAGGACATGGGTAAGACGGTGTGGAAAGATCGTTGATGTGGAATACTATTAGTGTGATCTATGGCATGCAGGAATGGCCTTTCTATATGGCCAAGAGGCTGGTTTTTAGATGACATCACCATTATGTTAGTGTGACATCTACAAGATATTGACAAAACAATGACATGCCGAATAATTTTTTGAGATGTCACGTAGATACCAAGGTGGCTCCATATATGATATGTACATGAGTGTGGTGGGACCATGGTTGCATAAACAAAAAATAGTAGACCCCCCTTATTATCTATTCGAAAGGAAGGGGAGCCCCACTATTAACATAGATTATTAACGTAAAGAGGTGGCCAAGTGGAGAATATCAGTTAGGGAGAAACTTCTAGGGGTTTAGTTGCAGAAGCAATAAGTTGTGGACACCCCCCATTATTAACTATTGGATAGGTTAGGACCCTACAATTTATATAGGTCATTGATCTATTTAGGCTAGTCATAAGAGGGCTTCAAGATATGATAGGTTTAACCACCAACCACATGAGTACCACATGGAAATGTGTGATTTGATAGTATATGAAGGGGCATATCTCCCGATCCCGAGGTAATATTGAGATAAAAGTGGTATCATAGGAAATACATTGAGCACTGGTGTTATCCAAAGTGAGTTTCCCACAGTTTGGGAAAGAAGAATGTTTGTAACCCCATTTCCATAATGAGACCATGGAGGATGGGTTAGTTAAAAGCAACACCTCCCATCAGCCTAGAAACATCCAAGGGTGTGGTAGGGATATTTACATAGTGCTATTAGAGATAAGGTTCTATATTGAACCTTTGGAGATAAGATTGAAGCTCTTTTATATAGTGGTATCATGTCAGAGTGCCTAGATTCAACACTCGGAATGGATGGTACTAGGAAAATGAGATTTGAACCTCTATTACAATGTGGAATATCACACTCTGTGTTTTTTTAAATATTTATTGGTTTCTCTATAAATTGGTTGGTGATTTTGTGTGGTACGCATGTGTTTATATCAAGACTGTGAAATGAAAGGAATGGCAGATTCTCATATGTTCGTTTATTTTCTAATAGGCCTTTAAGATTGAAAATTTCATGGTTTTCAGTGTTGGTAAAAGCTTGATTTAAAACTTAGTGATGATATGAATATAAACATGTTGATATGCACTTTGATTTCTAGAATATGTGGCTGACAATAGTTCTAGATGTGTGAAGAGCAATAGATCAAGGTAATAAGTTGATTTTTTTATGTTGATATAACTAATAGTTATGTGTGTTTGAAAACACATAAGAAGACAATTACAACAAGAAATAAAAGGATGGACAAGAGTATGGTAAAACATAGCATGAAAAATATCCTTTATAATTAAGAAAGGGAAATTTCCCCTTATGGAGAAAAAACCTGTAGGGGCTTGAAAGTTGAGCTAAAGAGTTGCGAGGTAGAGAATAAAAATCTCATGAGAAAGAAAAAAAAATAGGCAAGGTTGAACAAAATACTATTAAAACTCCTGTAGTAAATGCAAGAGTTGTTGCAACAAGCATAAACCTCCAGAGATATAGAGGAATGTCATGCTGACAGGGCTAGAAAGGAACATCATAAGGCTAGAGAGAAAAGTAAGTTAGTTTCATGTTGGAACTATGGCAGGCACATAGAATTATTGATATCACTATATATATAGAGAAAGATTAGGTTGGAGGATACAAGTAATGTGAAACTTGAATCAAAACACCATGAACTTCGTCAAGTTATGAATCCCATCATAATATAAGTGGTTCAAGTAAATAACATTGCAAGAAACATTGTATAGTTCATTTTGTGTTAAATTGTGGTGGATATATAAGGTCATGAGTTCAATATCCGACAACTCTATGGTTAGACTAATATTTTACTTTTATATATGAAGTTTCAATTTCTCAAATAAACAGTCAGTCATAGAAGAAGCATCTTGTCACATTATGATCGAATTTTTTGCTTTCTATCTAGTACACTCTCATAAGGGAATTATGTATAATGGTTAATTTATTATATGGCTTTAAATATTTATTTGGAGTTTTTGAGCTCATTCTTAAGCCAATTGAAATCAAGAAAATGCACAATGATCAATGTTTAGAGGTGGATGCTTCTTAGAGCATGAAAAGGCTTGTTAACATATATTGATTACCAAAATATCTATTGAATGGTATTGAGGGTTTATGAGAAGGTTGTAGTGGTTTTGATGTATGGCAAGAATAGGTTGTAAGAAGGATTTTGTGTGACCAGATTGATGAACTAGTTGGAGTAGAGTATGGATAATAGTATGAAAACTCGTGGAAGTAATTGATATGATAGTTTATGGAAATAATTGCACTGACGATGTTGGCATGTTGTGATTGTGGTTGTAGTGACAGTGATTGCAATGACAATATGTGCAGGTTGTGACAATGTTTGTAGTAAAAGTGCTTGCAGGTTGTGATTCTTTTTGTGAGAGCAAATTCATTAATAGGTAACCATAGAATATTATGGTGGATATAGTTTGAAAGCTTTTGAAAAGAGGTCCACCATACATTGAATAATGAGGTGGGCCCCTCCACTAAGGTTGGAGCCTAAAGCAAGTTAGATATTTAACATAATCGAGGTTGGTGCCTCAATCAAGCTGGAGCCTAGAGTAGGTCAAAGCTTGCTCATCATCGAGGTTGGGGCCTTAATTAGGTTGTAGCTTATCATAAGTAGAATCTTGCATATTTTTGGGGTAGTCTCTATTGAGTTGTGTTAAATTCTTTCCACGACTAGCCCCAGTAGCTAAGTCAGGGGGTTAGATGGGGAGCAACCAGCGCCCCCTGCATTGCACCAGGTGTAGCGGTGGGGTCATAGGGGGGCATGGAAGCTCCCCTCTACAAGGTTTGGGGCAGTGCCCTGGGAAACTTTTGGACCCTATACTATGTGGCCGGACCTACCTATGGTTTTGTGCATGGATTTCACACATGGTTTTGGGTGCAATAGTTTTCGATCCATTATATTTTGTAGATCCGGTTAAGGGAACTACGATTATGTTCTAATCCAGTGTTAATGGATTGGGGTTTATGGATGCTTCGACATGTATATATATGTAATGTAACATTGAAATGAACATAATGAAAATTCAATCTAGTAGACCAGGTTTTGGGATCCAGGGGAAAGTCTATGTGTATATTGTTTTATGTGTTATGCTCTCGACCTTGTTTATTTTCTGTTTTTATAATTCTTATGCAGGTAATTTATGTATGGGGTTAAAACTGTTAGGCCCCTATACTACTAGTGTAACCCCTTATTGTTATTAGTACAACCCCCTTGTTATATTGTTGTACCCATGTAGTCCCCATATTTTTATTATTGTGCTCCATATAATCCCACTATTGTTATTATTGTGCTCTTACATTATTATTGTTATGTCGGCTCTGATTATATTATGACCCCTTAGACTCCTATATATAGAAAGGAGGTTTTGTCATTTGTATCATCCAAGAATTGTTCATTTATGTAATGTAAAGGAGGTTGCCCCCTCGAAGAGGTTGAATTCTAAGGCGTTGATCTATCTTTTCTATCTTTTTGTGAGTTGGTTTCATAACATTTGGTATCAGAGCTTTGAATTCTAGGGTTTCACTACTCCAAATAGGTTATCGTGGAATTTTCACTGTAAATTTCTTTTTGCGACGCTTCAGAAGCAGAAAAAGGCCCATTTGAGACGAACTCGCGCTAAATCTCAAGTCCGAATTTCAGAGCTTGTATCGCTATATTTTCAGAGATATGCTCTGAGGAAGTTAGGGTTTTTGCAAGCTCCGGAATTTCAACTAAAACAGGTGATCGTGGGATTTTCGCTATAACTATTTTTATACGAAGTTTTAGAAGCTAAAACAAAAACCCATTTGAGAATAAATTAGTCTGAACCTTGGCTCCGAAATTCAGATCCTGTCTCGCCACAGTTTCAGAGATATAGTCTAAGGAAATTACGGTTTTTACAGAACCCCAAATTACTTTCCAAACAGGTCACCTTGGGAAAATCGTCATAACTGTCTACCTGAGCATCAGATTGAAATTCTGTAAGAAGTTACAGAAAGAGGACAAACTGTATTTTCTTTTGTATATTTTTCAGATCCAAAGGTCAAAACAGTGACACGTGGCACTTCATACAAGTTCGCTCTTCTGAAAAGGTATATAATCAGGTCATCTTGGGAGATTGTGGATAACTCTTTCTTGGAGAATCCAATTTTGATTAGAATGGTGGCATTGGAAAGAGGAGACAGAGGGCTATTTCAGGTCACAATTTTAGAACTAGAAGAGCCGAAATTACAGATTTATAGTCATTTCAAGATCGAGCTCCTAAAATCAAGAAAAGGTGATATGAGGAAGTTTGATGGCAAGGATCCGGTAAATTGGATACGAAAGATGGAGCAATATTTTGATCTACATGAGGTGCAACTGTTACAAAAGGTACATATTGCATCTTCATATTTAGAACCAGATCAATTTTTATGGTATAAAGGGCTTTATTATCGTAAACCACTTGTTACATGGTCAATTTTCACGGAGGAAATGATAGCACATTATGACTATACAAAGAGAAACACATTCTTTAGCTAATTGATAAATCTCAAGAAAAAGTGTTCAATGGAAGAGCACATTAAGGACTTTCAAAAATTGAATATAAGAGTAAATGATATTTCAGAGAAGCAAAGGATTGATGTCTTCATAGGTACTTTAAAGGATAACATTCAACTTGAGGTCCATCTTTGGGAACCTGATTCATGATTATAATTATGGAAGTGTTTCTTCTCCTAGCCTTCCACAACCTACAAGGTTTACACCACAACAATTGGAAGAAAAAAGAGAAAAAGGGCTTTGTTACAATTGTGATAGCAAATGCACTAAAGGTCATAAATGTGCTGAGAAGAAACTATTTTACATAGACTATGAAGAGGAGGAAGAAAAGGATCAAAAAACATCAAAAGAAGAGGATATATGCCAGGACCCAGCCCGAGAGAAAGAAGAAATGAATCCGACCATATCTTGTAAAGCATTGGAAAGAATTACCACTCCTCAAACTCTCAAGATAAAAGGACATATCAAGAAGAAAAAGGTTCAAGAAGTGAAAGATCACATCGAGAAAGAAGAAATGAATCCAACCATATCTTGTAATGCATTGGCCGGAATTACCACTCCTCAAACTATCAAGATAGAAGGACATATCAAAAAGAAAAATGTTCAAGAAGTGAAAGATCACATCGAGCATCAAGAAATGAATCTGCCCATATCTTGTAAAGCATTGGAAGAAATTACCACTCCTCAAACTCTCAAGATAGAAGGACATATCAAGAAGAAAAAGGTTCAAGCAGTGAAAGATCACATCGAGCATCAACAACAAGTTCTCCAACTTTTAAAAGATAACACCACTTTGGTGTAGAATTGAATGAAACAACAGGTAGATCAATATCGTAGTGAAAAAAAAATTGATGTAGGTGATTGGGTATTTTTATGGTTACATCTCAAGCAAGCTATTTATGAGAAGGAAATGTTGGCAATTCTACATGCACTTAAGAAATGGCGACCTTATCCAATGGGAAGACACTTCAAGGTAAAAATGGATCATGATGGTCTCAAATACTTTTTAGAACAAATATTATCTTTAGAAGAATAGAAAAAATGGGTCACAAATATGTTGGGTTATGACTTTGACATCATCTACAGAAAAGGGAAGAAATTTTTTGTCGCAGATGCACTCTCAAGAAAGGTTGAGGATGTGGAAGCATTGTTTTGTGTTATTTCTATTATCCAACGAGATTGGATAAACGAAGCAAGGGATGAATGGAAGAAGGACAAAGAAGTGTGGCCACTCATTCAAAAGTTGCAGAATATCCCAATTCAAACAATATTGCTAGAACTTGAAGAGGAAGGAAAAATCATATTAGAACCTGAAGCAGTCACAAAAACAAGAACCTGATAGCAATGAAATCGATCAATTTTAGAGTATCTCATCAAGTGGAAGAACTTACCCACTGAATATTCCACATGGGAGGACAAGAATTTTATACAGAAGCATCAAGAACTACTCAAGCATTGAGGACAACACTTTTTGGAGGAGAGGGGCATGTTAGGCCCCTATACTACTAGTGTAACCCCTTATTTTTATTAGTACAACCCCCTTATTATATTGTTGTATCCATGTAGTCCCCATATTGTTATTATTGTGCCCCATAGAATCCCACTATTGTTATTATTGTGCCCTTACATTATTATTGTTATGTCGGCTCTGATTATATTATGACCCCTTAGAATCCTATATATAGAAAGGAGGTCTTGTCATTTGTATCATCCAAGAATTGTTCATTTATGTAATGTAAAGGAGGTTGCCCCCTCGAAGAGGCTGAATTCTAAGGCATTGATCTATCTTTTTGATCTTTTTGTGAGTTGGTTTCATAACAAAAACCTGCATTTCGTATTAGAGCTGTTTTGGGTTCAAGGGGATGCCTTTATTGCTTACGGGTTTTGCTTGGGCCTGTGGTAGACCTTGTTTAGTGGGAGATCTACGGGATCGATTCTTGTGGTGAAAGAAGATGGAAAGCAGTGAAAATATAGAGATCAAGAAATTTAATGGTTAGAGTTTTAAGTTGTGGAAACTCAAGATGGAGGATCTGCTGGTGGATAAAGATTAGTGGATCATGGTAGATTCAGGTACTAAACCAATGGCAGTGTTCGATGAAGAATGGAAGAAGTTGCAACGGAAGGCAAAAATCACAATAAAATTGTGTGTCTCAGATTCAGTATTGTTGAATGTATGAGGGAAGCTACGGCGAAGGATTTGTGGTACAAGTTAGGGACTTTGTACCAATCTAAGTCTCTAGTGAATAAACTATTCCTACAGAAAAAGTTGTATAACCTGAGGATGAAAGAAGGAGACCCAGTCACAGAGCATATGAACACATTTAATACTGTGGTAAGCCAGTTATTATTTGTGGATATTAAAATTTCAGATGAAGATAAGTGCATCAGTTTGTTGTGTTCTCTACCAGATTTGTGGGATAGTCTGGTTGTTGCAATAGGTAGCAATGCAACTTCCTTGTAGTTTGATGAAATAGTCTCATCCTTGCTGAAGGAGGAGATGAGACAAAAAAATATGGAGATTCAGAATGGTGATGCCTTGTCAATACGAGGATGGTAATAGAATAGAAACAAAAATAAGTCCTCGAGTGGGAGATCTAAATCTCCAGGAAAACCTATAAAGGTGTGCTAGAAATACAGAAAGGAAGGACACTACAAAAGGGATTGTAAATCTAAAGCTCCTAAGAAAGGAAAGGGATCTAATGATGCTCCCTCTGTAGAGGCGAAAACCACCTCAGATGAAGGTGGGGATGTGTACTTGGATTCTTCTTCAAGTACCCATGTATATCATGAGGCATGGTTGATTGACTCAGGTTCATCCTTTCACTTCACTCCCCATAGAAAGTGGTTTTGCGAGTATGAGAAATATGATGGTGTGATGTCTTCTTAGGAGATGATAGGAAGGCTAGAATCATTGGTCAAGGAAAATTTAAGTTGAAGTTGCAAGGTGGAAGAATTAGAACACTTCTGAGTGTTTTGCATATTCCTGCATTAGCCAGAAATTTGATATCTATAGGAAAGTTGGATGATGCAGGTGTAAAAATAGTGTTCGATAAATACACCTACAAGACTGTTCCGGGAGCACTAGTATTGATGTGAGGAGTTCAGATTGGAAGTCTATACAAGCTGCAAGGTAGCACTATTATTGATGGGTGCAACAAATTATTGGTTCCTAAAAGTGGAGTAAAAAATCTAGTGGTCTCTGGAGAAAAGACCATGTTATGGCATCAAAGGCTTGGACATATTGGAGAGAAGGGCCTTCGAATACTTCATGGTAAAGGTATGGTAGAAGGTATGTCTAATAGCTCTCTTGATTTTGATTTCTGTGAAAATTGTGTATATTGGAAGCAGAATTGGGTGAGTTTTCCCTCTCGTGGTAAGATGGCAAACATTTATTAGAGCTTGTGCAAAGTGATGTGTTTGGACATGTGTCGGTTCCATCACTGGGTAAGTGTGTGTACTATGTATCATTTATAGATGACTTCTCAAGGAATACATGGATATATTTTCTCAAGAATAAATCTGAAGTCTTTGACAAGTTTAAATAGTTTAAAGCTCTGGTGGAAAACTAAACAAAGAAGAAGATAAAGATGTTGACGACAGATAATGCTGGAGAGTTTTGCAAGAAGGAATTTGAAGAGTTCTATAAGAACTGTAGTATAGCATGGCAGAAAACTAATCCATAAACACCTAGGAAAAGTGGAGTTGTAGAAAGAATGAACAAGGCGTTGATGGAAAGGGAAAGAAGCATGCTCAGTGATGCCTGGTTAGGACTGGAATTCTAGGCAGAGGCGGTGGAGACTGCATGTTACCTTGCCAATAGATCACCTTCATCAGCGTTGGAGGATAAGACTCCAAAAGAGGTATGGACTGGTAGGAAACCTTCTCTTTCACATCTGAGGGTATTTGGATGTGATGCATATGTACATGTTCCAAAGGAGAAAGCACAAAGTTGGATAGTAAATTTGAAATGTGCATCTTTATTGGGTGTAATGAGGGTTTAAAATGTTATAATATTTAGAACCCAGTAACAAGGAAGGTTGTGTACAACCGAGATGTGGTGTTTATAGAGGTGAAAGATGTTATTAAACATGAAGTCATACCAAAGGATCCTGAGAAGATATATTTTGAGATAAAGGAGGAAGAATTAGACACTACCGCAGAAGAGGAATCAGAAGATGAAGAGCCACAAACTCTAGTTGTGAGAAGATCAGTTCGAGAAAGAAGGTAGTTAGAAAGGTATAGTCCATATGCTTTCCATTCAAATTTTGCTTTATATATTATTGATGATGATCCTAGAACTGTGAAGGAAGTAGTAGATTCAAAGGATGGAAAACTCTGGAAAGAGGCCATGGTTGATGAAATGGCATCTTTGCACAAAAAGGAGGCTTGGGATCTGGTGGAGTTGCAGGCTGGAAGGAAACCCATTGGCAGCAAATGGGTGTTCAAAAAGAAGATGAATGCAGAAGGAAAGATGGAGAAATACAAAGCTCGGTTGGTAGCAAAAGGTTATTCCCAGGTGTCGGGAATTGATTTTGGTGATATTTTTTCTCCTGTTGCCAAGGTAGCTTCTATTAGATTACTTATATCTGTTGCTCCTACTTTTTATTTTGAGGTAGAATAGATGGATGTGAAGACATAATTTCTTCATGGGTATCTAGAAGAATAGATCTACATGAAGAAATGTGAAGGATTTGTGGTGAAGGGTAAGAAAGAACTAGTATGCAAATTAAAAAGGTCTTTGTATGGGTTAAAACAATCACCAAGGATGTGGTATCAGAAATTTGATACATTTATATGGGGACTTGGCTTCACTAGAAGCAAAACAGATCACTATGTATATTTTAAATTAATTGGTGACAATGTTATTTATCTGGTCTTGTATGTGGATGATATGTTGCTAGTTGGAAATGACAAAGAAATTATCCAGTATTTGAAGACTCAATTGTCCTCCAAATTCGACATGAAAGATCTTGGTGTTGCAAACTATATTTTTGGCATGGAAATTAAATGAGATCGGGCAAAGAGGAAGCTTTGGTTAAACTAGAGGAAGTATGTCGAGAAAATAATGTAGAGGTTTAATATGCATGATTGTAAACCGGTAAAGGTTCATATTCCTGTAGGTGTAAAGTTATTTGCTGAACAATGTCCTAAGACACAAGAAGAGTAAGAGGACATGTCCCGTGTTCCATATGCAAGTGCATTCGGTATCCTAATGTATGCGATGGTCTGTACTATACCAGAAATTGCACATACAATGGGAGTATTGAGCAGGTTTATGTCAAAACCAGGGAAGGAGCATTAGACCACAGTGAAGCGTGTTTTCGGGTATTTGCATGGCACTAGTGATTATGATTTGTGCTTCCAAGGAAGACTAGGATTGGACAGAGTTTTAGACATCCGTGGCTTTGTTGATGCAGACTGGGCTGGAGATTTGGATCAAGGAAGATCTACAAGTGGGTATGTGTTTAACCTATTTGGAGGTGCAGTCAGTTGGATGAGTAAGAGACAATCTATAGTGGCATTATCAACTACAGAGGTAGAATACATGGCAGCCACTCATGCAAACAGGGAAGCAGTTTGGTTGTAGAGATTGTGTTCAAGTATGGGGTTAGTACAACGAGCTATAAGGATAGATTGTGACAATCAAAGTGCAATTTTCTTGGCAAATAACCCTTCTTATCATTCAAATACAAAGAACATTGATGTTTAGTATCACTTTGTGAGGGATATGGTAGAAGACAAAAAGGTGTTGCTAGTAAAGGTGTACACTTTGAAGAATACTACAAATGCATTGAAAAATTTTGTGAGCACTGAGAAGTTCTCTTGGTGTAGAGAAACAATGGGTGTTTTAGGGCTGGATGAGTGACTAAGATCTCATGTGACCCCCTTATGGAAAGAAAAAAACAGCTGGTAGAATGTTGGGTTGTGTTATATTATTTCCATGACTAGCCCCAGTAGCTAAGCCCGGGGGTTAGTGGGGGGACGCGAAGCCCCACTGTTAGAAAATTATATTATAGAGCAATGGAACACATAAAATATATTGCAGAAATATAAACACAGGAAACACATAAAATAAGAGAAACAGAGATAAACGTGGTTCACCCAATTTGGGATACGTCCACAAACGGCTAGTCCTTCCTTTGATATTATCCAACAAATTGAGGAGATACAACCTACAACAGATCCGTTGTAATTCCCTCTTCGCTCTCACACAATCTCCTCTCTCTTTCTCACTCAAAATACAGATCTACAAAGATGCAATACAATTCCCTCATATATAGTGAGGGGTTTCCTTCTAGGGAAAAAAACCCTAAATTAAACATAACTTCTATTGTCAGATATCCATCTAATGAACAGCCCAAATTGACTACGAAATTACAACATTTTATAAGGAAAATTTACATTTATTTTTAGCTTCGGGGGCGCTGCCCCTGATCCCCCGCAAGGGGTGGGGATCCAAATAATCATCATTACCGCCCCTGGCAGCCACCCCCCTGGACCCCCCTTGTAGCCGTCCCCCCGGATCCCCCTTGCAATGTACATTTTACGGGTGGCGTTTCCGCCACATTATGAACTAGGGTCCAATGTGTCAATACCTCTAAATAAAGAAGATAATCAGGCTCCACATCCAACAATCTCCCACTTGGAGACTGATTATAACAACTCCACCACTTCTTCATTTTTTGGACAATGAATCCACTTTAGACCTGGTTGTTTCTCATCTTCTTCTTCATACATGAAGACTAATTGAAACTGAGCAGAATCTCAATTTCTCCCTGGTTACAACTTTTGTTAACATATCTGCAGGATTCTTGCTAGTGTGTATCTTTTTCAGCGTCAATTGTCCATCTACCAATGTTGATCGTATGAAATGGTACTTGAGCTATAAATTTTTGGTCTTGGAATTAAATGCAGAGTTATTTGCAAGATGTATGGCACTCTAGTTGTCACTGTATAACCTGCCCAACTCCTGCTTCTTACCCAATCCATCAAGAAACCTTTCTATCCAAACCATATCTTTACTAGCCTCTGTAGCAGCGACATACTCTGCTTCTGTTTTGAAACCCAACTGATAGTTGTTCCACCTACAGTAAGACATACCCTGTTGTGCACCTCCTCTTATCTCTATCACCTTCCATATCTGGATCAATATATCCCTGTAGAGCATTGTTTGAATCACTAAATCATAATGCTTGATTTGTGGTGCCACATGAGAATCCACTTCACCACCATCCAATGTTCTTTTCTTGGATTGTTCATGTACCTGCTTACAACTCCCACTACATGTGCAATATTAGGCCTTGTGTAGACCATTGCATACATTAAGCTTCCAACTGTTGATGCATATGGAACTATAGACATATAAGTCATTTCTTCCTATGTCTTGGGAAACACCTCCTTACTTAGTTTGAAATGGCTAGCCAAAGGTATAATAACCAGTTTTGCATTCTGCATATTAAATCTTTTCAACAACTTTTCTATGTGCTCACTTTGAGACAATGTTAATTTTTGGTTCTTCCTGTCTCTAGTTATTCTCATACCAAGGATTTGTTTTGCAGCACCCAAATCATTCATTGCAAATGAGTTCACCAATTTTCTTTTGAGCACATTTATTTCCTGCATGTTAGAACCTGCAACAAGCATTTCATCTACATACAATAACAATATAATATAGTTGCCATCATTTTGCCTTTTGCGATAAACACAATGATCAGAGTGACATCTAGTATAACCTTGTTCAGACATAAACCTAACAAATTTTAGATACCATTGCCTTAGAGCCTATTTGAAGCCATACAAGCTCTTCTTCAACCTGCACACTAGTTTCTCCTTCCCGCTTACCTCATATCCTTGTGGCTGATGCATATATATCTCTTCCTCCAAATCCCCATAGAGAAAGGTTGTCTTTGCATGTAATTTCTCAATATGCAAATCTTCAGCTGCTACTAGACTTAAAATAGTTCTAATTGAACTCATCCTAACAACAGGAAAAAATATCTCATAAAAGTCTATACCCTTTTTATGTGCAAGCCCCTTCACGACAAGTCTAGCTTTATACCTTTTTCGACCTCCATCTTCTTCCTTCAACCTGTAAACCCATTTATTCTGCAATGGTGTTTTACTTGCAGACAACCTGACTAAGTCCCAAGTCTGGTTTTGTGTTGAGGAGTCCATCTCTTTTTTCATTTCTTGCTCCCACTTCTTCCTAGTTTCTACTTGCACTTCTTCTTCATAACATTCTGGTTCACTATAATGAGTCAACAATACATAATATAATGAAGGAGAGAATCATTCAAGGGGTCTACTTATCCTAGTAGATCTTCTAACACCATTTTCAAGTGTTTGAGGTGCTTGTTGTTGTTGTGGTTGTAGTTGTTGTTGTTCATTAAGATTTTCAGACACCTTCACTTTTTATGTGATCTCATCAAGCATTATGTATTCTCTGTTTTCTTTTTCCTATTTCTTTTCTTACAGCTGATCCTTATACAAAACCTTTTCATTGAATATGACATCTCTGCTCCTAGTGATTTTGTGTTTTTCATAATCATAAAAGCGATAACCAAAATCATTAACACCATATCCAATAAAGGTATATTTCTTTGATTTTTCCTCAAGCTTTGTTTTATTTTCTTTATTAATGTGGACAAAGGATTTACAACAAAAAGTCTTTAAAAATGAGTAGTTTAGCTTTTTACCTGTCCATGCCTCCTCTGGAATACCACCATCCAAGGAACTTTAAGGCCCTCTATTTATTAGATAAACAAAAGTATCTACAGATCTACCCAAAATTGTAAAGGCAATCCTGCATGCAATCTCATCCACCTTTCACTCTCCGTGATTGTCCTGTTCATCCTTTCTGACACACCATTTTTGTTAGAAAATTATATATTACAGAGCAATGGAACACATAAAATATATTGCAGAAATACAAACACAGAAAACTCATAAAACAAGAGAGACACAAATATACGTGGTTCACCCAGTTTGGGCTATGTCCATAGAGAAACAGCTAGTCCTTCCTTTTATATTATCCAGCAAACTGAAGAGATAGAACCTACAACAGATCTGTTGTAATTCCCTCTTCGCTCTCAATTTCCTCTCTCTTCCTCACTCAGAATACAGATCTACATAGACGCAATACAATTCCCTCATATGTAGCGAGGGGGTGCCTTCTAGGAAAAAAACCCTAAATTAAACATAATGTCTACCGTCAGATCTCCGCCTAATGAACAACCCATATTGAGTATGAAATTACAACATTTTACAAGGCAATTTTACATCTATTTTTAGCTGGAGGAGTGCTGCCCCTGATCCCCCACCAGGGGGGGCTCCCAAAGATCGCAGTGCCTCCCCTGGATCCCCCTTACGAACTGGGGTCCAATGTGACGATACCTCTAAATAAAAAGGTAATTAGGCTCCACACCCAATACCCCCCTTCATTGTGCTAGGCGCAACGGGGGGGTCACAGGGGGGACAGTAGCCCCCCTCTATGAAGTCCCAGGAAACACCCAAGGAATTCCTTTTTTGGACCCTATATTAGGTGGGAAGACCTACCTATGGTTTTGTGCATGGATTTCGCACATGGTTTTGAGTGTGATGGTTTTCGGTCGATGGTATTTTGTAGATCCAGTCAAGGGAACTACGGTTATGTTCTAATCCAGGGTTAATGGATTGGGGTTTATGGATGCTTCGGCATGTATATATATGTATTGTAACATTGAAAGGAACATAATGAAAAATCAATCTAGTAGTCCTGGTTTTGGGATCCAGGGGAAAATATCTGTGTATATTTGTTTTATGTGTTATGCTCTCGCCATTGTTTATTTTCTGTTTTTAGAATTTGTATGCAGGTAATTTTTGTACGGGGTTAAAATCTATGGTCTCCTCTAGCAAGTTGGTTCCAACAAAGCTATGTAATGAATTAAAGAAGAATAAGAAAAATATTTTATAGTTTTCTCCTATACAAGTTTCCACATAAAACAATGTGTCTTTTTGTGTTGATGTGATAGCTTCTTGATGTCAGCTTATTGATGTTATTATAACTTGACAAAATTTTTTTATTTATTGATATGTTTCAAATGATTATATTAATGCATAATTGATCATTGATGAAAAGTAGTGAAATGGTTAAATTTCTCTCACATTGATTCACCCCCTCGCCCCCCCACTAGTGTCACCTTTGGTACAACATTTTAAAAAATACCACTTGGTTTGATAGATGGTTGCGTATGCCCCCCCATATACTTGAAGAGTACTTATTGGTTTTTGGGAGAGATACCTAAAATTATTGTTGTGTTCCTAAATTTTATTACCCTTATCTCTTCTGAAGTAATCCAAATAGATCCACTGGTACTATACATACCTGATAGCATAGAACTAGAACTTTATGAGAGTTTTCAAATTTTCCCACTTAGTCACAAGAGGATTCCCCTCCAACCTTAGGGTTTTTGTATGGTTTTCTAACTAGGTTAGTGCATGGCCCTCTATTTTCAAATGATTAAAAGAAATGTTTTATTCTTCCTCTATGTGATAGATGCTAAAATAAACCTATAAATATTGCAATCAATGATTTAATTTAAAAGTGTAAATCTCACCTTGATATGGCTTTATGTTTACCTTTACTTGCATCTTGAATAGGGACTATGAATGGTTCTTGGAACTTGAACTGGGTTGTTGTTTTTCAGGTTCTCTCATAGCCTCCTTCTTTGGTTCTTCTCAATCATCTAATTTTCCCTCTAAGCTAACCTCGAAGTTGGAACCTTCATCTTCTTTGATTCCAAGCTTATTTTCTAGAGCCACCATGAAAATATTCATATTAAGGATAATATCTGCAACCTTCTCTTACAGCCTTGAAAATATCTCCTCTACTAGATCTTGAGAATTATGAAAATATTTTTTAGTTGTGGATCAGGTTTTATGACTTTCATCTTCGCCAATATATATTCCTTACAACTCCCCACAATATCCACATTGAAACTTGCTTTAACACCAATATGATCCATAAAATGTTGAGTATATTCCACTATGTGGTTCATCACAAGAAATTTGATAAAGAAAAATGTATTGAACTTTGAAATCTATACTATGAGGTTTAATTTTTCCTTAAATTTATAGAATTATTAAGTTATTGTTTACTATGTATGAATTCAAAACATAAATATGCATAAAATATAGAAAAAATAGAACAATCACTCACAAAATCACAATAACACAAGATATAACCTAGGAAACCCTTTCGGAAGAAAACCCAAACAAGAAATGATATCCTTTTTTACAGTTGTTACTCATCCTTTCACCCATTTTTTTCTTTTAACTCACTCATCTCCCTTATGTTACATGAATAATCAGCTATTAAGAGATACATTATATACAATAAGGTAAAAGTCCAATGTGTATTCAATTCTATATGTTTTTCTTTATAAATTAGACTTAATTTACATGAGTTGTGGAATTTAACACATTTTGTAGCCTTGACAATATTTTGTAGCTAAATCCATGGTTCAGGTAGATCCCGTGGAGGAAAAATCAACCTGAGAAAATGTATATTTTTGAAATCATGTCCACATGGTTTTCCACCTATCTATCACAAGAAAAAGTTCATAGATTGATCACTATGACAAAGTCAAACCTCTAGTCAATTGTGAGATGGTATGAACGAAACCTTCAAATTACTTGGTGCTAGATCAAAATATTAAGTGAGCATGACAAATCTATATCGAGCAAGGATGGAAAATTATCAAAAGAATGATGATGTGTCTAACAATAAGCATTTCTATGATTCACTTCCTTGATAGCGAATCATAAAAATCAGTTTCAATACAATTTTAGGACTATGTTATGAATCAATGATCTAGTTTATAGAATTTAATTTCTCATAGTTTTTACTATATAAAAGATTATATATACACATCACTAAGGATTGAAACATAGTTCAGAACTTATTAACTCCTTAATTGAATGTTGGCAGTGTTGATGTAAGCATTGTTATATTAACAAAAGTTGTTACTATTATGATTGTGTCTTAATGAGAAGAATTTACACTTGATCATTGAGGCCCTAAGTAGTTTAGATCTCGTTATTTAGGATGAGGGCCCCATGTTGCATATGAGTTTAATTTAATCTATGTCTACTTCAATTTCATTGGTTTCCATAATATGCTTTGTAGGCCTTTACTCATATATTTTAGTTGCTTTGTAGACATCAAGCACTTGGATAAACTTCAAAAACTACCAAAAACATTTACTAATTATTTTTCTCATTTATTTATTTTCCTTCACAATAATTTCCTAGTCTCACTTTTATATTTATCTTTAGTCTCATTTATAGATAAGTTAGAAATATTTTCATCATATTATAAGCAAGAAAGAAGTCTGAAATTCATGCACACACATTAGTTCCATAATTGATCTCAATTTATTTCACATATAATACTTCAATTCTTTGTTTTCATAGATAGTGGTATTTAAACTTTGGTTATGTTTTCTGAGAATAAACTCTATTTTCATCAGAATAGCTTATTGGTGCTTTCATAGTATACAAACTTCTTTTCCTAGAATAGAATTTAAAAAGTTTTCATAGAATAAAATACAATTGTCTTTCATAACATATAATTTCCTTTGATTTCTAGAAATTAGAAGTTGATTGTTTTTATAAAATAAAAATGTCTTTACTTTCCTTATAATAGTATTTCAAGCTTTCATAGAAGATAAAGTATTTACTTTTCATAGAATAGTAATTGAGAGTTTTCATAGTGTAAATCATTACATTGCTTTCATAGAATTGGTAAAATATGTGTGTGCCTTTCTTAGAATTCATCTCATGAGTAGGATTTCATTACACTCCTTAGAGTAAGTTTTTGCATCTTTTGAAATGTATTGTCTTTCAATAGAATAGAATTTCCATTCAAACATTGAAATTGAAAAGTTATTCAGCTAGCACATACAATGTAGTGTACTTTGTAAGTGTACAAACTAGATTGACATTTTAATGAAAGTAATTTAACTCGTGATTAAACTTCCCAATGTGAAACACAATGATTTTTAGGTCAGGAAAAACATTTTTTATTTCCCCCTATATGTTACATTTTGTTGAATGATTAAGAGGCTGGAGATGTACATTTTCTAGAAAAGATGTTGGGAAAATTCAATTTTGTATAACACACCTTGAAATGGTAACTTTGGTTAACATTTAATTTAATTTTGGTTTATATGGTTTCTGGGCTCATTTCAAAGACAAATTGGATTCCATAAGAAGCATGATGATCAAGATTCATTTGTGAATAATTTTGAAGGCATGAAAAGCCTTAATGATATATTTATAATGTCTAGTATCAATATTATGTGTTTTAGGGGATTATGAATAGGTTATAATTAGTGTATATCACTAGAACAGGTTCAGAGAAGGGTTTTATGTGACCATAATGAATAATAGGTTGTAACAGGATATGAACATTATATGAAAGGTAGATGAAAATAATATGATAAAAACAACATGATTAGTTTTAAATGCCTACAATGAAGAGCATGTGGATATAGTTGTCTACACAAAGTTGAAGAAGGAGGTGGGTAGCTCCACTAAGGTTAATGCCTCAATCAAGTTAATGCCTACAAAAAATAGAAGCTTGCACATTTTCAAGGTTTGTACCTCAATTAGGTTCTATCCTATTGCAAGTGGTCATTTGCACATTTTCAAGGTTGGTGCCTCAATTAGGCTATATCCTCTTGAAAGTATTTTCTTGCACATCTTAGGGGTGGGTGTGTCTAGTAGGTCAGTACTGGAAAATATATGTAATTAACTGAGGAAGATGAATAAAATAATTTTGGTTTTATCTGACAAGGGTTTCCATGTAAACTCTTATGTCCTATTACGTTGATTTGATGATGGATTCTTGATGTATGATCTCATTTACTATTATGCTACAAATTGTTACGGTACACTGCTATATGTCTTGTTTATTGATGAAATGTTTTGAAATATTAAGTTTTACACTACATTACTTCATCCCCCCCTCCCAGTGTGATCTTTCGTCTATCACATTATGAGTTTTTAGTTTTTCTATTTGGAATAACTAATGCACCTTCAACATTTCAAAGTTTGATGAATTCTATTTTCAAACCCTTCCTTAGAAATGTTTTGCTATTATTTTTTTATGAGATACTAATCTATAATAAATCTTGGGAAGAGCATGTACAAAATATCAACAAGGTATTTACACTATTGGAATAGCAACAAATATATGAAAGTCCTTCCAAGTGTGCCTTTGGGTTCAATAAGTGGAATATTTGGGTCATATTGTATCACATGAGGGTGTCAAGGTGGATCCTAACAATATCAAAGTTATGAGGGAATGGAAAATCCCCAATACCTTGAAGAAACTCAAAGGATTCTAAGGATCAATAGGATATTACCACAAGTTTGTTAAGAGTTATGGTCAAATAACATCATCTCTAACAAAATTATTAAATAATGAAGCATTTTCTTGGACTACAGAAGCAACAAATATTTGGAAGAACTGAAAGAGGCTAAGTGTGCAACTCTCATCATAGTGACACCTAACTTCACAAAAACCTTCATTGTGGAGAGTGATGACTCAAGCCATGGAATTATTGCAGTAGTGATGCAAGAAGCAAGGCCCATTGCCTTTGAAAGCAACAAACTTAAACAAAAAGAGCTTACTGGGATCCATTTATGAAAAATATATGTTGGTGATACTACATGTAGTTAAGAAATGACATGCATACAAAATAGGAAGACACTTCAAATAAAAACAAATCATGATAGTATAAAGTACTTCTTGGAGTAAATAATATCTTTAGAAGAAGAAAAAGTGGGTAACAAAGATGTTGGATTATGACTTTGAAATTATCTACAAAAAGGGAAAGAAAAATATCATGGAAAATGGAATCTTAAGGAAAGATGAAGACACAAATGGTTTACTATGTGCTATGCCCATTCCATAAGTTGACTAGGTGGAAGAAGAAAGGATAGAATGGGAGAAATATGAAAATATATAAAAGATCATTAAACAACTATAGAAGGACCCCAATGTAGTAGAAAATATTATGTGGAAAAATTATTTCTTATGGTATCAAGATCACTTACACTTATGTAATGATTTTCAACTCAAACAAAAGGTCCTTTCATAATTACACACTTCTCCCATATGACAAAATTTAGGGTTCTAGAATACATACATTGGATCAATATATTATTTTTTGGAAGGTCTTAAAGTAGATGTGCAAACTTTGGTGGTGGAATGTCTAGTATCATAACAAAATAAGGGAGAGGAAATCAATACCCCATGGATCCTTCAACCATTAGCCATATCAAGTCAACATTGGGAATAAATTTCAGTGTATTTTATTAGAGGTTTACAAAAATATGAAGGAAAAAGTGTCATTATGGTAGTGGTATATTAAATTACAAAGTATGTCCTTTTCTATGCTATTTCTCATCCTTTAAAACCAACTATAGTGGTGGAATCATTCATGGAAACATACCAAAATATACTTGTTATATCAGAGATAATTGGAAGTGACAAAGATCAAATTTTCACTAGAAATCATTGGACTAAATTATTTTCTTATTTGGGTACTCAATTGGCTCACTTTCTTACCATCCTCAATTGGATGGGAAAAGTGATAATGTGAATAAATGTTTAGAAGTATATCTATATTGTTTTGCATATGATAAAAGGATAAAATTAATCAAATGGTTTCACTTGGCAGAATGTTGGTACAACACATCCTTCCATACCTCATAAAAAATGTCACCATTTGTGACACTTTATGGATATCATCTTCAACTCATCACATCACCCTTGAAAGGAACTAGAAATTATCAAGTAATATAGGATCACATATGACACCAACAAGAGGCTCTCAAACTATTCAAAGACAACTTGGTTACAACAAAAAATAAGATGAAACAAGTAGATCACCATTGCAATGAAAGGGAATTTGAGTTTAGGGATCAAGTGTTTGTAATATTACAACCATGTAAATAGATGACTCTTAAGGAACAAGAGAAGAATAATAAATTAGAACTAAAGTATACCCTTATAAGCTGTTGTAGAGGATTGGAAGTGTGGCTTAAAAATTGAAGTTGCCTCAATCTTCATATGTACATCCATTCTTCCATGTTTCTTTCTTAAAGAAGGTAATTGGTGGCAAGATATCAATCCAAACTATTCTACCATAGATTAATGAAGAATGGCAAATAATACTAGAACTAGAAACAATCTTTGAGAAATTAAGCAATACTTAGTAAATCATTAAATGGAAGAACCTACTATTGGAAGAAGTGACATGGGAAGATGAGTTGTTCATGTATAAACAAACACATATAGTCAAGTGTTAAGGACAACATTTCTTTGAAGGGGACGTGCATGTTAAGCCCTATGTAAGCCCCTTGTTAACCCAAAAACCCTTTATTAAGCTCTACATATTAAGTGATTTCATTTGTATTGTTATATTGATATGTAGGATAGAACCTCTCATGATATCATTTTATTATAATTATACCCTACGTATCATATCTATATATATATATATATATATATATATATATATATATATATATATATATATATATATATATATATATATATATATATATATATATATATATATATATATATATATATATATATATATACTCTTAGGATCATCAAATCTTGTCATAAATTGTATTCATTATAAAAGGAGGTTTCCCCCTCAAAGAGGAATATTACTATTGGTTTCTTATCATTTTTAAGGTGCAAGGTTCATAACACTCAACCATTCGCTTTATAACTCTCTATGTTTAGGAATCCTTGTCCTAGTCAAGGGTTTGTGGCCAACAATGGATGTCATCCTCCTATCCTAGCTCTAGTTTCTAATAAACATGGGAATGGAACATACAAAATTATTTTCATGGATTTAGGTGATGTATTCCTGAAAACTTTGTTATGAACCATGTAACTTAAAAATGATAAGAAATAAATAATTATAGTCCATTTGAGGGGGAAACTTCCTTTTACAATGAATGCAATGTATAAGACCAAATTCGATGACACTAAGACTATATCGCCTTAGTATATATAAGATACAATGGGTATAATTGTAATGAAATGGTACAATGAAAGGTTATAGCTAACATAACAATATAATGATAGAATTGTAATAACTCAATATATATGGATTACTAGTGGGTTTTAGGGTTAAAATGTGAATTATATAGTACTAAAAAACTTGGTTACATCAATAGAATCCTCTACCTAAGACTAAACTAGTCCCGCCCTCAAAGCCTCTTCTATGAATAAATGAGACTTTATAAATCCCTCGATCATTTGTCAAAAACCAACCAAAGATCCATAAGGTTTCATTATGAAAAAATGCACCTAATTCCCATGCATATATCACCCATAACTATAGTATAGTAGATGACTTGTCTAGTCTCTAATGGCTATGTCATCTCTTGAAGTCCTTCAAACATGCCCCTTGTAATAGAATGCTTTACTATTTTCTATTGGCATTTTGGATCCCTAAAATAATCACATTATTTTATTTAACATTGATAAATCCAAATACCCAAATTGCCTCCATATATGGCTTTTCAAATCTTACTTCAAATCAAGAATTCCATCATGCAATGATGCATTGTTTATGAAGGAGCATCTAGATGTGTGATGTATACACAAGTCTAGATAAAGATTGTATCTCCATAACCCATTCCATTTATGTTCACCCTTCATGTGTATAATGGTTTCCCGTTATAGCTTGAAATATTTTACCCAAACTATCCCATTGAAGTCATAAGAAACGAATTGCTACTTAAAATTAAGGTTTTTAATGCACTTTTGAACTATGACTTCCTCTTGGGTTATAATGTGATGTATGCCATGAAGTTTGTTTTCTCATATATCTACCACATCATGAGCATCCCCCATAATGGGAAAATCATCACAATTGGTAAACTCATCCATTATGACCACAAGACTTAGGTTAATCCTAACAATGTGATTTTTCCATGGTTTGGAACCAAGTCATCCCTTCATTCTCTAACATCAACCCAAGGGCCTACAAAGACTCTAATTTGATTGGTGCCTATTATGGCCCACCTACTATCTTCAATACACCAAGTTCATCCCATGTTTGTATGGTGTCTTCCTACAAAGCCTCTCAAAGTCCCAAGGTCTCTTTTTCAAAACTGGCTCCTAAAAAAGCTACACTTGCAACTTCAACACCTAAGACATGGGGCATTACCCCTACACACTACCCCTTTCTTGTTCCCACCTCCTGGAATAGGTAGTACTCATGACCACACTAAATTTTCCCAATATAACCTTGTGGATTCTTGTTTTAGTACTTGTATTCTCCTTCCCTTACCTCATGCTATCAGTAAACACCCTAATTGGTTTTTATTTCAGTTATACCTATCACCACTACCCATCCAACTACTTTAGTTATCATACAATACCAACATGGTTCTACTCCCACTAGGAAAGTAGTTGCACATGGGAGAAACTATGCAGATAGGGGGAGCCAATACAATAGGATAATTTGTAGATAGGTGGAACTAATACAATAGGCCAATTTTTTGCCACTCAAACTACTGCACCAAAGTCACCACTTCCATGTGCTTTATGCAACATGCCTAGATACACTACCAATAAGTGTCCAACTATCCTTCATCCCAAGTGACCCATTATTAGTGATGACATAGAAATAGACCCCTCCATTCTAGTGGTTAATGTAACCCTTCTTCTTTCATCCAAAAATAATAATACCCATGTGATTTATGTGATATGTATGGTCAATACTCTCACTGTTGATCTAAACTTCTACAATTTTCTGATACACTAGTTGCAGTATGGGAGTTGAATTCTAATTGTGTTAGATCCTAAACTCTTCTAATTGTTAACACTTGTTCATATAATACATAGTGTCAGGAGCATTTTCAACCCATCATTAAGATTCTCTCTCTTGATGTGGAAATAGTTGATATTACCATACAAATCATCTACTTCTCATCGACCATGGGATTAATATCATCATATCACACTTCAGTTTCTTATTACATACATCATAGAACCCCTTGTATGCCTCATGTCACTTCAATATCAACATTGGTGGATCATTCATTCACTAGTCTTCAGTCTTCCAATCTAGACATTATTGTTGGGTGTGGAGCCTGATTATCTTCTTTATTCAGATGTATCACCGCATTGGACCCCAATTCTTAATGTGGTAGCAATGCCGCCCATAAAATGTATTCCGCCAGGGGGGTCCAGGGGGGGCGACGATGATTATTTGGAGCCCTCCCCCCTTTGTGGGGGATCAGAGGCAGCACCCTTGAAGCTAAAAATAGATGTAAAATTGCCTTGTTAAATGTTGTAATTTTGTAGTCAATCTGCGTTGTTCATTAGGCGGAGATCTGACCGTAGAAGTTATGTTTAATTTAGGGTTTTTTCCCCTATAAGGTAACCCCTCGCTATATATGAGGGAATTCTATTGCTTCTATGTAGATATGTATTCTGAGCGAGAAAGAGAGAGGAGATTGTGTGAGACCGAAGAGGGAATTACAACGGATCTGTTGTATGTTGTATCTCTTTAGTTTGCTAGATAATATAAAAGGAAGGGCTGGTTGTTTCTCCGTAAATGTAGCCCGAATAGGGTGAACCATGTATATTTGTGTCTCTCTTGTTTTATGCATGTTTTTTGTTTATATTTTTTCAATATTTTATGTGTTCCATTCCTCTATAATATATAATTTTCTAACAACTGGTATCAGAGCCGAAGGTCTATTTGGTTGATAAACTCGCAGGAGAGAAGGTTTCCTGGTTCGAGTGGGAGCAATGGTGCAAGATGGTAGGTTTAGGGTCGAAAACTTTAACGACCAAAACTACCAGCTATGGAAGATGCAGATGGAAGATTATTTCTATTAGAAATATATGTTCCTACCATTGAGCGGAAAGACAAAGAAGTCGATGGTTATGACACACACAGAATGGGATATTCTAGAAAGAAAGGCACTTGGAACAATACGGCTATGCCTAGCGCGTCAGTAGCCTTTAATATTTCAAATGAAAAGACAACATAGGGTTTAATTTCGGCATTGGCCAAATTATATGAAAAACACTTGACCTCAAATAAGGTATTTCTTATGAAGCATTTATTTAATATGAAGATGTCAGAAGGTGGATCTGTTGCTGATCATTTAAATGAATTTAATACAGTTACTAGTCAGTTAAGTTCTGTAGGGGTCACTTTTGATGATGAAGTTAGGGCTCTGTTATTTCTATTCTCATTGCCAAAAGGTTGGAATGGTTTAGTTATGGCCATGAGTAACTATGTCTCTAGATATAGTACTTTAAAGTTTGATGATGTTGTCGGTGCAATCCTTAGCGAGGAAATGCGACGGAAAAGCTCTGGTGAGACATCAGGTAATGCTTTAACTACAGAGACTAGGGGAAGAAAAATGGAAATAGGAAAGAGCTCAGGATATTGCATTAAGTCAAAGAAAGGCAGATCCAAGTCTAGATCGGGGATAATGTGCTGGAAATAAGGGAAGAAAGGACACCTGAAGAAAGACTGAAAATATCGAAAGAGAAAAGAAGGAGATGCACAACAAGAAAACAATCATGAAGTGAATGTGATAGGTGATGTGTTGCAAGATGCTTCGATTCTTTCATTAGAAAATATTATTGATGCATGGGTGGTAGATTCAGGGGCCTCATTCCATGCCACACCTAATAGGAAACATTTTCATGATTATGTTCAAGGAGATTTTGGATAGGTTTGATTGGGTGATGATAAACCCTGTAAAATCATTGGAATGCGTATAGTTTTCATGAAAAGATATGACATTGTGGCATCATAGGCTTGGGCACATGAGTGAGAAGGGGATGCAGATTCTTCACTCAAGAAATTTGTTGCCACGTTTGAAGTATGTTGATTTAAAATCTTGAGAGGATTGTGTTTATCAAAAATAGAAAAGAGTCAAATTTCTCAGAGTTGGGAAAGAAAAGAAGAGCGAAAAATTATAACTTGTGCATATAGATGTATGGGCGCCTAAGCAGGTATCATCTCTTGGTGGATCTCATTATTAAGTTACTTTTATTGATGATGCAACCAGAAAAACCTGGATTTATTGTATTCGAAATAAATCTGA
Source organism: Pinus tabuliformis (assembly GCA_031772625.1). Lineage (NCBI taxonomy): Eukaryota > Viridiplantae > Streptophyta > Pinopsida > Pinales > Pinaceae > Pinus > Pinus tabuliformis. Next base: position 1,206,368,046 of record CM062804.1, on the reverse strand, counting down.
TGTATTTGATACTTTCAAGAAATGGAAAGCTTTGATTGAAAATGAGTCGGGAAAAAGGTTGAAGTGTCTGAGATCAGACAATGGAGGTGAATATTGCAGTAAAGAGTTTGATAGGTACTATTTAGAGAATGGAATTTGCAAAGAGAAGACAGTTCCAGGAACACTACAAGAAAATGGTGTGTCAGAAAGGATGAATAGGACAATCATGGAGCGTGAAAGGTGCATGAGATTGTGTGCAAGGTGCATGAGATTGCATGAAGGATTTCCGTTGTAATTTTGGGCAGATGTTGTAGATATTGTTGTTTATCTAATAAAAAAAGGGCCTTCAAGTTCCTTGGATGGTGGTATTCCAAAGGAGGCATGGATAGGTAAAGACTTTTGGTTGTGAAGCCTTTGTCCACATTAATAAAGAAAATAGAACAAATATTGAGGAAAAATCAAACAAATGTACCTTTATTAGATATGGTCTTAATGATTTTGGTTATCGCTTTTATGATTATGAAAAACACAAAATCATTAGGAGCAGAGATGTCATATTCAATGAAAAGGTTTTGTATAAGGATCAGATGCAGGAAACAAAACAGGAAAAAGAAAATAGAGAATACATAGTGCTTGATGAGATCACAGAAAAAGTGAAGGTGCCTGAAAATAATAATGATCAATAGTGAGAACAACAACAGTTGCAACCACAACAACAACAAGCACCTCAAACACCTAAAAATGGTGTTAGAAGATCTACCAGGATAGGTAGACGCCTTGAACGATACTCTCCTTCATTATATTATGTATTGTTGATTGATTCTAGTGAACCTGAATGTTATGAAGAAGCAGTGCAAGTAGAAACCAAGAAGAAGTGGGAGCAAGTCATGAAATAAGAGATGGACTCCTTAGCGCATAACCACACTTGGGACTTAGTCAGGTTGTTTTCACGTCAAATAGCATTGTAGAATAAATGGGTTTACAGGTTGAAGGAAGAAGATGGAGGTAGAAAAATGTATAAAGCTAGGATTGTGATGAAGGGGTTTGCATGGAAAAATGGTATAGACTTTGATGAGATATTTTCTCCTGTTGTTAAAATGACTTCAATCGGAACTATTTTAAGTCTAGTAGTAGCTGAAGATTTGCATCTTGAGCAGTTAGATGTAAAGACAACCTTTCTCCATGGGGATTTGGTGGAAGAGCTATATATGCAACAACCACAAGGATATGAGGTAAAAGGGAAAGAGAAACTAGTGTGCAGGTTGAAGAAGAGCTTGTATGGCTTAAAGTAGGCTCCAAAGAAGTGGTATCTAAAATCTGACAGGTTTATGTTTGAACAAGGTTATACTAGATGTCACTCTAATCATTGTGTTTATCTCAAAAGGAAAAATGATGGCAACTATATTATATTGTTATTGTATGTAGATGACATGCTTGTTCCAAGTTCTAACATGCAGGAAATAAATATGCTCAAAAGAAAATTGACAAACTCATTTGCAATGAAGGATTTGGGTGTTACAAAACAAATCATTGGTATAAGAATAACTAGAGAGAAGAAGAATAAAAAATTAACATTGTCTTAGAGTGAGTACATAGAAAAAGTGTTGAAAATATTTAATATTCAGAATGCAAAACCAGTTAGCATACCTTTGGCTAGCCATTTCAAACTAAGTAAGGAGGTGTGTCCCAAGACTCAGGAATAAATGGGTTATACGTCTGAAATTCCATATGCATCAGCATTTGGAAGCTTAATGTATACAATGGTCTGCACAAGCCCTGATATTGCACATGCAGTGGGAGTTGTAAGCAGGTACATGAACAATCCGAGAAAAGAACATTGGATGGCGGTGAAGTGGATTCTCAGGTATTTGAGAGGTACCACAAATCAAGCATTATGCTTTGGTGGTTCAAACATGGCTCTACAGGGATATGTTGATGCAGATATGGAGGGTGATAAAGATAACAGGAGGAGCACCACAGGGTATGTCTTTACTATAGGTGGAACAACTGTCACTTGGGTTTCAGAAATGCAAAGCGTTGTTTCACTCTCAACAACGGAAGCAGAGTATGTTGCTATTACAAAGGATAGTAAAGAAATGATTTGGTTACAAAGGTTTCTGGATGAATCAGGTAATAAGAAAGAGTTGGGCAGGTTATACATTGACAACCAGAATGCCATACATCTTGCAAATAACTCTGCATTTCATTCCAAGACTAAACATATAAAACTCAAGTACCATTTCATACGGCCAGTGTTGGAAGATGGACAGTTGAAGATGGAAAAGATACACACTAGCTACCATCCTGTAGATATGTTAACAAAAGTTGTAACTAGGGAGAAACTGAGATTTTTCTCAATTTCAATTGGTCTTCAAGTATGATGAAGAAGATGAGAAACAACCAGGTCCAAAGTGGAGTCATTGTCCAGCAAATGAAGCAGCGATGGAGTTTTTTTAATCAGTCTCCAAGTGGGAGATTGTTGGGTGTGGAGCCTGATTATCTTCTTTATTCAAAGGTATCGCTGCATTGGACTCCAGTTCATAATGTGGCGGAAATAGCGCCCGTAAAATGTACACCACCAGGGGGTCCAAGGGGGTGACAATGATTATTTGGAGCCCCCCCCCCTTGCGGGGGATCAGGGGTAGCACCCCTGAAGCTAAAAAAAAAGATGTAAAATTTCCTTGTAAAATGTTGTAAGTTCATAGTCAATCTGGGTTGTTCATTAGGTGGAGATCTGACTGTAGAGGTTATGTTTAATTTGGTGTTTTTTCCTAGAAGGCAAACCCTGACTATATATGAGGGAATTGTATTACATCTATGTAGATATGTATTTTGAGTGAGAAAGAGAGAGGAGATTGTGTGAGAGCGAAGAGGGAATTACATTGGATCTGTTGTAGGTTGTATCTCTTTAGTTTGTTGGATAATATAAAAGGAAGGACTGGTCGTTTCTCCATGGATGTAGCCCAAATTGGGTGAACCACGTATATTTGTGTCTCTCTTGTTTTATGCATGTTCTTTGTTTATAATTCTGCAATATTTTATGTGTTCCATTTCTATGTAATATATAATTTTCTAACAATTGCATATGTGAACCATGCTTCTCATTCTTGTGCCATTGATTTATGATTTACTATCCATCTTATGCTAATAGTGTTGACTCTAGTGCCACATTATTCAACCTCATGAAGATATTATAAAGATCCATATCATCCTAGATCACCCTTGGGATGATCCACCTCATTATTCCTCTATCTTACCTCGGATACTGGATCCTCTAACCATTTTTCTATTGAATTCAAAATTGTTTTGGACGAGCATTTGTCCACTATATTAAAACCACTCCTTGAAATGCTGAGACCTCTTCACAAACCTAGAAATTGAGTCCCTTTGAATCACATATGCAGTACACCATTTACTTTCAAATTGCATTATTGCATTCACAACATAGATTAGCAATGACAGATCATTTGAAAAACCGCATCCATAATGCATATGTGTATGAAAAATTCCTAGGACATGCTACATACACAACCAGTAAGGGACATTATCACCACCTATACATACTTTATCACTTCCCCCCATCATCATTCATTGGGGGTATCATCTCATTCTTGGGGTCATGATGACCCCTAGTCGATTTTAGCATTGAGCATTATCTACTCTCATCCTAGACACCAAAGGTCTAGGTAAGGAAGGTTATCCTTCCTTTCATTGGGTAGTTTATCATATTAGCCTCCTTGGAGAGACATTTACATATTTCATGTAGTTGACTTATTCGTACCACATATTGAAATATTCTACCATATGTGATACCTCGCTCCAGATGCTTGACTTAGTGAGGCAGGGATGAAGCTACACCCCCTCTAATCATTCATTCCATTTCCCTCTCTTTCCTTCCTTCTTCACAAATAAAATTTTCTCCAAGAACCCTTAAGGCACTTATCTTTGGCCCCATTAACCCTGCCTGAACCATTCTTATACTTTTTCTTGGATACTTCATGTAGAAGCCATTTTTCCTTGAATCCTTCAAGCATTTTTTAATTTGGCATGAATTTATATCAGTTACTTGGGCACCACCTTGTCCTTGTATCTTACAAATTTTGGGTGGAAGTTCAACATGAATTACCACTTTTATCCATGTGTTTATGGTATCCACTAGGCCTATTTCCATGAGAACTAAGCCAAGGGTACCAACCTAAAAGTCATTATTCAAGATTTTAAAATCCACTTTTTCTGCAATGATCTAGCCAAGATTTAGGGCCTCTTACCTCTCTTCAATCTTTGTTAAACCAAATGGAAAAAAGACTTGGAATTGGAGGAAAACCCCATTTTCAATAGGAAAAATCAATTTTTTTCTCTTGTTTATTGCATCCTCAACCAAATTATAAATGAAAAACCATCAACACACCTTGAATTATCTTCTCGAGCCCTCTAATGGGTTTTCTCAAAAAAAAAATTCTCTAGCTTTGATACTTAACGAGGAAGTGATATTTTCAATGAATCATTAAATCCTATTCCTTCATTGTGCCCATTCTTCCCCCATAAGTTCCTATATTTGGATTTATTTTAGAATGGGAAAAGATTCGTTTTACTACTCGAATTAGGTTTCCACCCATTTCTAGTATTCCCATAAGTAGCTTAGTAATACCAAATGTTGGTTTCTTGTTTGGCTAGCATTATAATCTTGGGTCTTTTCCTATTGTTTGTGATTATGCTGGTGATTGGAATAGTTATTTCTTTGGGGATGGTAATGTCCTTGGCACCAATAATATTATGGGATTGCATGGTTCATCATATTTCTATCAAAATCCATTTTCCAATATGAAGTTGTCATTTCTAGGAAATTTGAACCTACATGAATTATTGAGGTGGACAAATGGCCCTACCAAATACCACCTTTTGTTATTGGAAATACCCTTGAAGTTACCATGAAACATTCCAAGCTTAATGGGAAACTTGAGGAACATGTTTCCATGCATGTCATGAATTACTACATTTGTTGATCTTCAAACTCATTAGTGGATGATAACATTAAGTTGAGACATTTCCAGGGGACCTTCATATGAAGTGTTGCTAAATGGTATATTGAATTAATGGCTTCATCATTTACTATCTTTATATTCTTATCCATGTCATTTCTAACACATTTTCAAGTCCCAATTTATTATATCACAAAACATAAATTTTGACATCATTGCATCAAAGTACCAACACGCATATCACTAATTATATTAATGAATGTAATCGATGATGTAGTCTTATTAGGGATGAGATTCTAGATCGATTTCCAGTAGATTGATATGTTAAGTCATTAGTGCCATCTATTTCCATGAACATAGCTATATTAGGGATAGTAACCAAGGAATAGGTAATTCGACGTGCTTGTAACTTAGATTTGATTCACTCTCAGTTTGGCTTGTACTATGATATCATTCTACATTCTCTAAGGTTGTGAATAAATCCCATAATTCCATCACCAATAACACACACCAACAAGATTATTGGTTCCATGTCCCATGCTTATGTTGGTCATTTCACTAAAGAAATGAATCAAATTTCCGTAATAATAAAGCCATGTACAAATGCACATGCATTACAAAGTGACACAGTCATTGCTCAAACATTGAATATTCATTTAGTGCAAACCAAAAATCAAAAAAATCCTAAGCAATTTAAGGGTAAGAGAAAAAAATGAAGAATAATTAGCATTCGGAATGGGACCACTGCTACTCAAAATGTTATCGTGGTAGTTATGAATGATAATAAGAATTTAAAGTTTCTTTATAAGATCTACAATGGGAACCATCATACTCACCAATGTTCTCAAATGGAATACATTTACTTATATTTATCTCAATAGGGAGCTACATAGCAACCCTCTTTGTTAACAATTCCTTTCCCACCATAAAAAAAACAAATGGTGTGGAAAATATTGCACCTACACAATGGGGTGATTCCTCAAATGTGAACATTTACATGTGTAATAAAATGGTTAACCTACAAACTCAAGCTCATTATTATGAGAGTCTTGAGAATGATTCTTTGGATAAGGTTCCATCTTCCTCTCACCTTCGTGGGCCTTTCCTAATACAAAAGCCAACTTTTAACACAATTATTTTCCATCCTGGCGGTGTACTGTGGATTTTGATAGACAATCATAATGCATGGGTTTCCCATAGTTACAAAATTGTGGAAGATATAGCCTAAGCATGACATGTCACATCTTCCCTCAAACTCCATCAAAGCTTTCTTCTTTTTTGGATGTGGTTCACAGATTCCAGAGATCGGTGACCGTTACATGCATGTAAAAAGTGTTATGGGTAGATCCACCCTAAGGGATCACTTCCCACTAACTCATTAATGGAGTCTAACCCTAAGAGCATCAAGGAGAATTGACCCGATGACCTCTCAATAACGAGGTTCTTTAATGAGAACTCGACCAATTGGGCTAAATCTCAATGCTAAAACTCCTTCAAATTTGTCCAACATAGCAAAGAGAATTATTTTCTATAATAGGAAAAGTTGATTCCTCGTAGACTACCTTAATTACTTTTGACATTGACTAGAGTTAGCCTAGGCTCCCCCACCAAATTGCTCTTCAAATTGAGGTGCCTTTGCATAGATGAATATCTTTAGAACTATTTTTGATGAAGGAAGCTCCACTTACATCATGTCCTTGTCATGTTAGATAACCTTAGGTTCTCTAGGGTTCGTTCATGTAAAAGTGTTTCATGGCCATATGTTCAAGCCTCATAAAACCATTGTTTCTTTTCTTATTAAATTAGGTGAGAAATTGTTTTAACTAAATTGAAGTAATTTTTGTCTCATTAAATTACAATCAATTGTTAGGGTGTAGTTGATTCTATATAATGTGTCTACTCTCAAGTCACTTCAATATTCTTTTTCCTCAATATTAAAAATAATCTATTTTAAAGAAAAAATGAATTAATAAATAAACAAATTCATCATTTTTGTGTTAAATAAAATCCATTTCCTTTTTAATTCACTACTTTTTCTACATATAATTATAATAATTAAATATTTTTAAAATAAAATACAATCATTAAAAAAAATTCCATAATAAAAATAATAAACACTCCCAAGATATGAATAAAGAGTTAAAGGAATCCCTATCAAAATAGAAATAAAATAAAAAACTTCTCAGCATGAAATAACTCAGTGGTAGTTATCTACCACACATAAATTCCCATACAATAAATAAATATATATATATATATATATATATATATATATATATATATATATATAAAATTATAATTTTATAAGTATTTATTTTAATTATTACGTATAAAGTATTAAGAAATTAAACGTATTTGAGTGTAAAGTTTTTGAAAAATTTTGAACTTTAAGAAATATATTTGCATATTAGTTACAAGATTCAAATAGATTATAAGTTTTTATAATTATTTTATAATTAATATTTAATTTATTTTTTAAATTGCAATTATATAATAAGTAAATTATAATATTACTATTTTGTTTTTTTCTATATTATGGCAAATAAATTTTTGTAAATCTATTTAAATAAAATTTTATTATTATTATTTTTTAAGAAATATATGAAGAAAACTTCTTTAGGAATGAATAATATCTATTGTTATTGGATCTAGATGTATTGTTATTGTTATTTATATTCATAAATGTATTGATTTTATTACATAAATAAAATCAGGAATTTTTCTCAAGAAAAAAATATCCATTGTTACTGTAGTATAATTAGTTTTAAAAATCTTAGCTTCACAATGCACAAGGTGGAAAGAAATCGAGGGAACATAAATATGAGAAGGGACCAGATTATTCAGCAATTTTTTTTTATGATAGTCATTCATCATTAGCTAAAAATAAGAAAAAATAAAATGTATATAAATAAATAAATAAAATAATAAATACAATTTACTTGGAGCTTGAAAAAAAAGAGTATTTAGAACAATGTTGATGTTAAAAAAATTTAAAAATAAAAAAAATAAATAATTATACAAAACATTTAAATAATATCTACTCATAAAAAAATTTGAGTGTGAAAAAATTAGATCCCTCTCTACTCAGTTAAATGAATATTTAAAATAAATACATACCAGTTTTAATATATCCGAATCAGGTCAAGATTTGGATGGTCACATGGTTATCAGATTGGCTGATGCAAAACAATAGCAAATCCTATCGGTTTCACCAAGTGCAAGGTAGCACAACTTCATGTTTTCCTTGCAGAGATTGTAAAAGAATAAGATGCGAACGAGCAAACGTGAGAATGATGTGTGGCAGAACGGAATATATTGTAAATAGCGTCAGAGTTTTGAAAGGACTTCACGGCTGAACAGTTGCTAAGCTACATGTCACAAATTTTGTTGGGAACCGAAATCACCGGATAGACAGATAGATGTGACACAAAAAACTAAAACGCCAATATTGAACGAGTACATGTACAGTGATACACACGTTATCTGTGGGCGACTCCTATATCCAACCTTATAGCAAAGTTAATGTGATCTGACATGACCGTTCGATATAACAGGCGCCCCGTGATGTTTAGAGAAAAAAAACTGTGTTATATCGAAATATCCAGTGGCCATGTCAAGCAGCATTAACTTTACTACAGGATTGGAAATAGCATTTCCATTATATTTCTCGTCAATAGCATTTCCCTTATATTTCTCGTGAACTCAGCATTAGGAGTTTCCATTGGCATAAAAATGATAAGCGGTCTGCACTGAGATAAAGCAATGAAGAATTTCCGAAGAGTCGGCGGCAGGAGAGATAATTCAGTGGCGATTAGAGTTTGAGACGGCAACCCTCCATGGCATTGGAACAATGGAAAGCAGAATAAAATGTTGGAAAAGGCAATGTACGAATGATCTAATTTTTCGTTTAATTAACAGAGAGAGCCATACTTTTTGCGGGGTGGCAACCTACCGTGTTTGACCAAAGGGACTGGATGGCGTTCGGTGAAATCTATTATAATCACAATGACGAATTGCATCGCTTTGTATTACGCAATGCATGGTGTATTCAATCCATTTTACTAGCGTTTGATCTCAATTAAAAAAACGGAGTTTCAAGACTTTTCCCGGGTCATCTTTCCAACCTTAGCACAGACAAAGTTATAGCACTATGATGTTTAAATGCTTTCGATATCTATAAATAAAATGGATTGGAGTAAATATTATTTGGCAAGTTACTTCCATAATTAGACATCTCGAAAGTATAAAATTATTTTTGTTTTAACGAAGAGTAATCTAATAATGAAATGTTATCAAATTCGAAAATAATATATTTTTTTAAAATTCAAGAATATGTATTGAAAATGCAAGTAGAAATTCTTAATTTAATTTTGCTTTAATTAGGAGAAATTAGAATTTCAATTTCAGTAAAATATTTGGAGGAATTTAACTAAGTGATATGGCACTTATCACTGAGTTAAATCAATTAATTCGTGTTGGAGACACTTGACTAATGTTTATTTATATTTGATTGTTAATTTCTAGCAATTTGTTCAGTTATATTTGATTGTTAATTTCTAGCAATTTGTTAATTTATACAGAACTAGTGGAGGGTGCAGCAGTGTGGTGTGTACCTCAGCGATCAACTAGTTAACTCATCAATCAACCTGGTACTATCAGTTGTAGACAATTCCAAATTGTTCAGGTCATGCATGCAGTGAGAGAAAGGTCTAATGGAATTGCGCAATTCAAATTGGGGATTTTCCTAATTAATAGGGGCCTAATTCCCAAGGAAACAACGTAAGGAAATAGGAACTTGGTAGGCAGGAAAATTGGCTAAGTATTGGCAAGGGTCAGTGTGTGAAGCAGTTAGATAGATTATACAAGTGCAGAGGTTGTTTAGGCTTGAGAAAGCATTGTATTCTCTATTTTTCGATTAATGAAATATAGATAGGAAGGGGTTTTGAGCAGTTGTTTTCCCTTAGATAGAATTCCAAGTATGTGTGTTGAATCTTGTCTCATGTTTATGTTGTGATTTCGTGGTCGATTAATTTCTTTCCGTTGATGAGTAGAGTAGATTCAAGTATTTGTTTTATCAAATTACATAGGTAGTTTGAATCTACAAGGAATTTCTACATGGTATCAGAGCAAGAATCACAATAGGAGAGAAGAATTCGAAGTTGTCTTTGCAAGATCATTCTGAAGTTGTCTTTGCGGGATCATTCTTCAAAGCTAGCGGGATGTCTTTCCATGGATTGAGACTCGAGTATGCCCTTGAGGGTAACTCGAATTGTATTGCTTGGAAGGACATGATGGAGGCAATGTTTGAAGATAATGAGCCGAATGAATTCACATATAATGATATTCTGAAGCCTCCAACATTTGATGCTCAAGATCTAGCAAAATGGATGAAATGTGTAGCAAAGGCGAGGAAAATCATAGTGGAGGGAGTTCAAGATCATATTGTTTCGAATCTCCATGGAAAAGAGACTCCATATGCAATGTGGAAACTCTATCTAGGAAGTTGGCACTGAAGGACAAGCTTTAGAAGATTAAGATGGAAAAGGGCCATACAATACCACAATACTTGAGCAAGTTCAACCAATGGTGGGATGAACTTACGAGTATTGGTATTATGGTTGTAGAAGATGATTTGGTAAGCCTATCACTTCTAGGCCTTCCCAAGAGCTGGCACAACTACCAAGATTTGGTAAATGGGAGGGAGAAACTACCAAATTGGGAGCGATTGTGGTCTAACTTGGTGCAAGAAGAAATTAGGAGAATTAGGAGAGACGGTACCCCATCCAAGCATGATAATTAGGAGAATTGTGCCTTGGCTAGAAAAACAAACAAAGGGAAAGGGAAGAAATCCCAATACAATGAAGAATTTAGTCAAGCCGGCAAGAAGAAAGACTTATCAAAAATCAAGTGTTTTCACGGTCACGAATTCAGACACTATGCAACGAAGTGTCCACATAAGAAAGAAAGCAAGAATACTGTAGGAGGAGTAGTGGGTGAAGCCTTGGCTTCATAGTTCAAACTTGATTTTACCCTCATTGTATCCATGGAAAGCACAATGATGAGTAGTGTTTGGTACCTCGACAACGGTGTCTCGTTCCACATGACAGGCAACAAATAATTTTTCAATGACTTGGAAGAGAAGGATCTCCATATGCACAACGAGAAGGGAGATGATAAAAGGTATAACACAATCGACATCAGTACAATTACTTTTTAGAGGGTCTTTGGCTCCCCTCTCAGGCTCAGGGATGTGATGTATGTATCGGGTCTAAAGAAGAATCTAGTTTCTGTCACGGTGTTGGAGGACCATGGCTATGATGTGATATTCAACAAAAGAAAGGCCTTCTTGAGACACATTTCCATGGGACAAGTAAAGAAAATCAGGGTTCGAGTGAAGAACCTCTACAAATTAGATGTGGAAGATTGTGCAACATTGAGCATAAAAGTAGAGAAGGTGCAGAGTTGAGATGTCAGTGAATTATGACATAGAATACTTGGCCATTTGCAACATGGCGCTTTGAAGATCATGCAACAGATTTATACAGGCCTTCCCAATGGAGCACTGGAGTAGTAGGATACATGCAAAGGGTGTACATTAGGGAAGTACACAAAATCCACCTTCAATGACCAGGATAGTAGGGCACATGCAATCCTTGAAATGATCCACTTTGATGTATGTGGACCTTTCTCGACAACCTCCACTACCAAGAACAGGTATTATGTTATATTGTAGATGATTTATCACAGAAGTGTTGGATCTACTTCATGTAGAAGAAAGACCAAACATTCTCCAAATTTGTTAGGTTTAAGGCACTTGTTGAGAAAGATACTGATAGGAAAGTGAAGGCTCCAATGAGCGATAATGGTGGAGAATATGTGTTGAATGAGTTCAATAACTTTTGTGCAAAACAAGGCATTCCATGTAACACCTCATAACCCACAACAAAATTGTAACAACACTGGTGAAAATTCCATGTAATAAAAGTTAATAAAGGCAAAATAAGACCATGGTTAAGGGACACTTATTCCAAGCTGAGTGTTGGGAAAATATATCCTAGTGGGCATCAATGGATGTGTGTTTTGGCTAAGGAAAATTGGCAAAGGCTAAGGCAAAGGGATTAAAAGGAAAAAAGTCCTTTTTGGCACATTATTTATGAAAATAAAAGAAATTAGGAGAAAAGTAAGATGAAAGGTTGCATGTTGCATGTGAGAAGGAAAATGAATGAAAATAATGGAAAATGAAGAAAATAGAGGCCTCATTCATAAAAAGGCTTTTGAGGATCAGTGCATGGCTTTTGTTAGTTCACGTTTGGAGCTCTCTCATTATTCTTTCTTTCTCTCACTCTTGGTCACTTAGAGTTTTCTTGGAGCATTCTAGCTTTGGAGCAAGGAAAGGGAAAGAAAGTAAAGGAAAGGAAAAGTAAGCAGAGGAAAGGGAAAGCAAGTAAGGATCAACGAAGGAAAGCAGGATCAAGAAGCTTCAGTGGGAATACTTGCAGGTAACATTTTGCATGCGTGATTTGCTAGTTGGTTTGGACATGCATGGCTTTGCTTGCTGGTGTATGGTTCTCTTGTTGTCGGTGGCATGGTTTTGTCGGGTTATGACAGTGGTTTTCAGCCAAGTCTTTCCTTTTTCCGGATGCCATGGTGTTGGGACATTTATTTTAGTTTGTGAGCTTTGGTTCACTGGGTGGATTTCAGAATATGGGGTGGAGGTGGTCTCAAGTTCCATTCCCAAAGGCCTATGAATCCCTTGAACAGTTTTGGCAGGATACATGGTAAAGCCTGAGGGAGAGGTCTTGGTTTAGGGCATAATGATCCAGGATTAGTTTGTGGTAAAGCCTAAGATACAAGGAGATGGAAAATTCCTCAAGGATAGTGATGGATTCCAAATGGCATTTCAAGTTTGGTCCAGTTGTGATCGGAGCACCAGTTTTGGTGTGATCATAGTTTGGTGAGGGTGGAGGTGGCTTAACCTCTGGATTCCCTCGGTTGTTACTGGATTGGTTGTTCTATTTGATCCCACATTCATGCTTGGAATATGGCATGCGGGTGACTGGTTGAAAGAGAGATTTGGTTCAGCCATGTCTATGGTTGGGTGGTACGTGGAAGTCCCGAACCTGGTCAGATTTGCCTATGATTAATAAAAGCTAAGTTCTCTTAGCATTGAACTTGTTTATATGTAAATTAAATGGTTTTCATATCTCTGATATTTACATGGTTTTATGCTGGTTATAAGCATCGTTATGTGACTGGTTCATGTTAAGGTTATTTCATGTATTTACTTGTAACTTTTAAATGGATGGATGCAAGACCTAATTGATGATGTAGTAGTTCAATGGAGAAGGAAGTGATAATTTTGGTCATGTTTCATGAGTTGTTTCAGTCATTTATGCTCTGCCTTGTATCCTAGACCTGTAGGTTGCATTTATGCCAAGTGTTTGACATAATGTCTGTCCAGGTTGGGGATGATCAGACCTAGTCCTGTGTTCAATTTTGATTGATCAACATTGTTATCATGTCTTTTATGAATTTTGAAGGTTGTAGGATGTTCTAGGCAGAGGTCAGGATTCTGTGCTAGAAAAGTGGCTTAAATCTTGGGGTCGCTGGCAGGCAAGCCTGTGAGAGAGAATTTAGGTTGTTAGTTGCTCCCTTGCCCATAACATGAGAGATAATAGTGGGACCCAAGTACATGCTGTTTGAGTCGCTGACTTGTCTCATGAGCATTCTGTTGATGATGTTGGATGATTGTGTGTGATGTTCTATAGATTCCACTTCCTTAAGGTCACATAGGAGGTCGAATCGGATCATCGTAGCCTCTCATCTCATGTGTTACCCCGATTATGATGGTTACGTTGGGTATACCTGGGAGGGGGTGTTACATATTGGTGTCAGAGGGTGGTTGTGCTCTCCTTGGGTGAAGGTGTTCTTCATGCAAGCATGTTAGTTGCATGTGTGCCTCTTACACTTACATTCCATGTGATTGTTGCATTTCATCATTTTGATCATGGTTGTAGTAAGGTTATCATGAGGAACTTGATGTGATTTTGTGGAATGTAACGTTAGAAGTATATGATTAGTTACTTGATTATATGCAGCTTATAAGCAGCTTGATTACATCCTTGTATGTTGGTTTGCACTCTTGATTATTTGATTACATGCATCAATCTTGTAGATTGGTTACAATAATTATTTGCTTATGCTCGACTACATGTAGTTATGTGTATGTGTAGTTGATTGGGCATTACTTATGCATGTTGATGGTTGCATGTGGCAATGTGTACGATAGAATAACAATTTTTGTCATGCTTAAGGTCATAGGATGTATTGTTGATATGGCCTTGCATTGATGACTGGACCCTACCTGGAATGATATTTATACATTGATGAAATTGTTCGATAGATGTTTAAATGATATTAATTTTATGCTATACATGTATCATGTTGATTTATTGATCTTGCGGACAAGGTATCTTCCCAAAATTATGCTAAGGTACATTGGTTTATCGTGATTTGGTTTAGCTGACATAGTATGCCTTGTAGGAAAGAAATCAAATGGCTAGCCAGGTGGTAGACTACATAGAATCTCCCTATGCATCAAATGAGAAGCGTGGCGTGGGGCATTCTTATGATTTGGCAGACACATTAAGAAGCTTGCTGGAAGAAATAAGGAGTTGAAAAGTGGACAATGATAAAACCATGTAGGCACAAGAGAAACAAGAAGAGGTGAATGCAATAATACTTCAGAGTTTGTTAGAATTGCACTTACAAGGGCCACTTCAGATCAGCCATGGGAAAGAGGAAAAAACTAATGGGGCATATGGAAATAGGTCTCCTAGTAGACACAGGTCTTATGGTAGGCACAGGTTGAATCGATCTGACATGATCAAAGATGGCAGGTTGTTGGATACTCCGAATAAGAGAGGTACTAGACACATGTATTATTCTAGTTCTGGTTTTTACGGGCGTCATGATCGTCATCGTTATCACCCTTACAAGAGGAGTGATAGGGGATACTTGCCAAATGAGTTCAAGAAAGTAAATCCACCTACATTTGATGGAGAGATGAAGAAATGGTAGGATGTAGAGGCATGGTTGCTTGGTATGAGGAAATTCTTTAGATTGCATGATTATTTAGAAAATAGGAAAGAAAGGATAACCCTTTTCAGTCTCAAAGGTAAAGCAAATATTTGGTGGGAAGACACGAAGAATGTCAAAGGTATACATGAGGAAGATTTGAATTGGCATGAATTTGAAAGGCTCTTCAAGAAGAATTACTTGCCTGAGAGGTACAATGATGACAGGGCTAAGGAGTTTTATGAGTTGTAGATGGGTTCTATGATAGATGATGAGTATACTAGCAGATTTTTGGAGTTGTTGAGATATGTGCCTTACCTCAATGAGGAGAAGACCAAGGTTAATAGATTCATCACTGGACTCCCAATAGCATACATATATCAGATCGAGTTCGATGAGCCTAGATCGTTGGAGGAGGCCATATGAAAGTTGAAGCATTGTTATGAGCAGTTGAAGCGCAAAGTTGAGTCAAAGCGTGACTTGAAAGGAGATGAGAAAGCTAAAGGAAAATAGTCACTAAAGAGAGGAATACTTCAAGATGCAAGTGAGAAATAAAATGCAGTTCCTTACAAGAGATTTAATACAACTAAGAAAGGACGTGGAGAGCAGCAGGCTAGAGGTGGTGGTAGGGAACCATTGCAGTGTTGGATATATGATATGGATCATCGTAAGAGGGATTTTCCACAGTATTAGAGTGGTGGTGGAACCCAGATCTACAGTGCTCAGGAGGTGCATACAATTGGTTATGTTGGTCATAGCATTCCTCAGATCTATGCAGTTGTGGACAACAAGCAGGCGGATCATCAGGCATCTATCATTGATATGGATGGTAAGATTTGTGATCAAGTTGTTTATATTTTGATTGATCCTGGATCTACTATAGTTATATTAGTACTAACCTAGTCAATAGGTGTGGTTTGAGAAAATAAGTGCATGCATAATCTTGGTTGGTACAGTTGGCTATAGGTACAAAGAAACAAGTTCACCATTGGGTAAGAGCTTGTGAATTTGAGGTAAATGGTATGCCTATAGAATCACACTTGAATATGTTGTCATTGGGATCATATAGCATGTTTTTGGGTATGGATCGGCTATACCTTCACAGAACCAAAGTGGATTGCTTCAACAAGGCCATTGAGTGTGTGGATGATAGTGGGGAAAAGAGGACTTTTCAGGGAAAGAAGAAGCCTACATCACTGAGGATGGTTACCTCTATGCAGGCTAAGAGTAGTCACAAAAAAGTTTGTGTGATGTTTGCAGTGCACATTTCTAGTGACAAGGGTAAGGAGGTTGAGGATGCAGATGTGTTGAGAAGGTACCCAGTTTTGCAGTAGTTTTAGGATGTATTCCTTGAGGACATTACAGAGTTTCCACCTCACAGAGAGGTAGATTTCTCTATTGAGTTAGTGTCGGGGGTGGCTCCAACATAAAAAACACCTTACAGGATGAGCACACCTGAGTTGGTAGAGTTGAAGTTGCAGTTAAAGGAGATGCTTGACAAGGGATACATTAGGCCAAGTGTGTCGCCTTGGGGCACACCAGTGTTGTTCGTAAAGAAGAAAGATGGTACTCTTAGATTGTGCATTGATTACAGATAGTTGAAAAAAGTAACGATCAAGAACATGTACCCTTTCTCCAAGGATTGATGATTTGTTTGATCAGTTGAAGGGAGCAGCAATGTTCTTTAAGATCGACTTGAGATCAAAATACCATCACGTATGCATCAAGGAAGAGGATATCTTCAAGACTATTTTTAGGACTAGGTATGGGCATTATGAGTTTGTTGTTGTTCCATTCAGTTTGACTAATGCTCCAGCTAAATTTATGTGTTTGATAAATAGTGTGTTGCGTCCTTATCTAGACAAGTTTGTTATTGTATTCGTTGATGACATGCTGGTATATTCTAAGAATGAGGAGGAACATGATGATAATTTAGTAGCAGTGTTGATATTGCTAAGAGAGCATCAGTTGTATGCTAAACTTAGCAAGTGAAAATTGTTTCAGACTGAGGTACACTACTTGGGACATGTTGTCTCCAAGGAAAACATTGCAGTAGATCCAGAAAAGATAAAGGCCGTCATGGAATGGGAAACTCGTAGGAATGTAGATGAGATGAGATCATTTATGGGTGTGGTGGGTTACTAGAGGAGGTTCATCATGAGCTTCTCACGCATTCCATATCCTATCACATCATTGCAGAGGAAAGCTAAGAATTTTTAACGAACAGAGGAATGTGAGGCTAGTTTTGAGTGGCTTAAGGAGTTATTGACACATGCACCAGTGGTGAAGATTGCAGATCTGGACAAGGAGTTTGTAGTGTCTACAGACACTTGCAAGAGAGGACTTGGTGGAGTTCTCATGAAAGAAGGATAGATAGTGTGCTATGAGTCACGGGAAGTGAATGAGCATGAGTAGAACTATCTGACACATGATCTTAAGTTGGCAACAACCATACATGCATTGAAGATGTGGAGATACTATCTTCTAGGCAGACAGTTTCTGCTGATGAGCGGTCATAGTGGGTTGAGGTATTTGTTTGACCAGCCAAATATAAATGCGAGGAAAGCTAGATGGTTGGCTACCCTTAATGAGTTCAACTTTGAGATCAGATACATCAAAGGGAAGGAGAACCGAGTTGCGGATGCTCTTAGCAAGAAGGTATAGGTAAATCATATAGCAACAATGAACTCTTATGGGCAAGAGTTACAGGACAAGATCTTGCAGACACAACAGTGGGATGACAAATACATGGATATTATGCACAGGTTACAATAGAGCACAAGTACAGGTGATTAGGATGCAGACTATCATCTCACGATAGATGATTTGGTGAGATTTAGAGATAGGATATGTGTGTCGAATTGCAGTGAGCTCAAGAAGCTTATCTTGAGGGAGATTCAAACCAAGCCTTACTCAGGTCATCCAGGATGTCAGAAGGCATTAACAGCAGTGAAGAAGTTCTACTATTGGCCAAACCCGAAGAATGAAGTGGCAGAGTTCATGGCTAGATGTTTAGATTGCCAGCAGGTTAAGGTGGAATGTAAGCATCCAGGTGGTTTACTACAGGATATAGCAATTCCAGAATGGAAATGGGAGGTAACTTCCATGGATTTCATTACAGGCCTTCCAAGGATAGTGAAGAAGGATGACTCTATTATGGTCGTGGTTGACAAATTGAGCAAGGTAGCTCACTTCATTCCAATAAAGACTACATATTCAGCCAGTGAGGTAGCATAGGTGTTCATCAGAGAGATAGTGAGACTGCAAGGTGTTCCAAAGAAGATTGTGTCAGACAGGGATGTAAATTTCACTTCCAAGTTTTGGAAGGAGCTATTTGCAGGCTTGGGTACAAAGTTGGCCTTCAGTACAACTTATCATTTGCAGATAGATGGACAAACAGAGAGGGTCAACAGGATCTTAGAGGATATGTTGAGGATGTACATGATGCACCAGCAGAGGAAATGGTAGGAGTATCTTCCTTTGGTTGAGTTAGCATACAACAATGGTTATCATGAGTCGTTGGGGATGAGTCCTTTCGAGGAATTGTATGGGCGGAGTTGTAATACTCCTATTAGTTGGAGTGATCCAGTGAACAAGGTACTTATTGGAGTGGATATGCTGGAAGACATGGAGTAGGAAATGTAGTTTATAAAGAGGAATCTAAAGGCAACGTAGGATAGGCAGAAGAGTTGTGTAGATAAGAACAAGTTGTTCAAGGAGTTTCAGGTTGGAGAGCATGTGTATTTGCGCATCAAGCCTACGAAAATAACTTTGAGGACTGGTTCATGTGCCAAGTTGGCACCAGGGTATTGCGGGCCTTTTGATATCCTTGAGACGATTGGACCAGTGGCATATCAGCTTGCACTACATCCAATAGTGAAAGTCCATGAGTTTTTCCATATTTCATTTCTTAAGAAGTATATAAAGGATGTTGATCATGTTATTGATTGGTCTGTATTGCAGATGGAGTAAGAAGGAGAGTTCTAGGTAGATCCTTAGTGCATATTGCACCGGAAACATCTCATGCTCAAGAACAGAGCCATAGAGCAAGTTAAAGTGCAGTGGAAGCACTTTGGGCCTGAAGAAGCTACATGGGATATGGCAGATCAGATGCAGGCCTTGTATCCTTCATTGTTTGTTGGTTGAAGCAAAGAAATTTTGGTTTTATGTTGGTATATGTTTGGCATATGTCTTGCTGATATTTTGGTATATGTATGTATATGTATATGGATGTAAATACCACCACGAGTTAAGTTATAAATATACAATAAGTGGTATGGGTGTCAAGTTATTATTGTTGTTATATTGTCATGTTGTCATGATGTTTTTCTTTTGAGCAGGTCTTTCATTGTAAATATTGCAACGAGTTAAGTTATAAAGCTCCATGGGCAATATGTTTGCTTGTCAATGGTTTTGCTGAGGTCATGGTGTGGTTTAACACCAAGGACATTTTTCCCCAAGAGGGAGGGTTTTGTAACATCCCTACTGAACATTCCATGTAATAAAATTTAATAAAGTAAAAATAAGGCCACGGTTAAGGGACACTTATTCCGAGCTTAATGTTGGGAAAATATATCCTAATGGGCATCATTGGATGTGTGTTTTGGCTAAGGAAAATTGGCAAAGGCATTAAAAGGAAAAGAGGCATTTTTGGCACATTATTTATGAAAATAAAAGATATTAGGAGAAAAGTAAGGTCAAAGGTCACAGGATGCATGTGAGGAGGAAAATGAAGGAAAACAATGGAAAATGAAGAAAATAGAGGCCTCATTCATAAAAAGGCTTCTGAGGATCAGTTCATGGCTTTTTTCAGTTCAAGTTTGGAGCTCTCTCATTATTCTCTCTCTCTCTCTCACTCTTGGTCACTTAGAGTTTCCTTGGAGCATTCTAGCTTTGGAGCAAGGAAAGGAAAAGCAAGAAAGGAAAGGGAAAGAAAGCAAGGATCAAGGAAGGAAAGCAAGATCAAGCAACTTTAGCAGGAACACTTGCAGGTAACCTTTTGCATGTGCGAATTCCTAGTTGGTTTGGACATGCATGACTTTGCTTGTTGGTGTATGGTTCTCTTGCTATTGGTGGCATGGTTTTGTCAGGTTATGATAGTGGTTTTTAGCCTAGCCTTGCCTTTTTTTGGATGCCATGGCATTGGGACATTTATGTTGGTTTTTGAGCTTTGGTTCCTGAATGGATTTTAGAATCCGGGGTGGAGGTGGTCTCAAGTTCCATTCCCAAAGCCCTAGGAATCCCTTGACCGATTTTAGCGGGATACACGGTAAACCCTGAGGGAGAGGCCTCAGTTTAGGGCCTAGTGATCCGAGAATAGATGAGGAGACGGAAAATAACTCAAGGATAATGATGGATTCTGGATGGAATTTCAAGTTTGGCTTGGCTGTGATCAGAGCAACGGTTTTGGTGTGATCACGGTTTGGTGAGGGTGGAGGTGGCTTAACCTCTGTATTCCCTTGGTTGTTCCTAGATTGGTTGTTCTATGAGTTCCAACATTCATGCTTGGAATATAGCACGGGGTGACTGGTTTTAAGAGAGATTTCATTAAGCCATGTCTATGGTCAGGTGGTACATGGACGTCCCAAACCTGGTTGGATTTTTCTATGATTAATAAAAGCTAAGTTCTCTTACTCTTTAACTTGTTTATATGTGAATTCAATGGTTGTCACAGTTCTGATATTTACATGGTTTTATGTTGGTTATAATCATGGTTCAATGATTGGTTCATGTCATGGTTATTTCATGTATTTACTTGTAACTGTTAAATGGATGGATGAAAGACCTAATCGATGATGTAGTATTTCAATGGAGAAGGAGGTGATCCTTCTGGTCATGTTTCATGAGTTGATTCAGTCATTTATTCTTTGTCTTGTATCATAGACTTGTAGGTTGCATTCATGCCAAGTGTTTGACATAATGTTAGTTCCGGTTGGGGACGCTCGGGCTTAGTCCGAAGGTTGATTTTGATTGATCAACATTGATATCATATCTTTAATGAATTTTGAAGGTTGTAGCAAGTTTTCGGTAAAGGCTGGGATTCTAGGCTAGAAAAGTGGCTTAAATCTTGAGGTCATTGGCACAAAATTGGAAATTTTGGTCCACAGTCGTTGGCAAGCAAGCCTATGAGAGCAACTTTATGTTGCTGGTATCTCCCTTGCCCATAGCATGAGAGAAACTATGGCCTAAGAGATATAGAATAATAGTGGGACCCAGGGATACACTATCTGAGTGACTAACTTATCTCTTGAGAGTTTTATTGATGATGTCGGATGACTGTGCATGATGTTCCGTCGATTCCACTTCCTTAAGGTCACATAGGAGGTCAAATTTGATCATAGTAGCCTGTCATCTCATGTTTACCCTGGTTGTCATGGTTACTTTGGGTAGACCTTATTATAGACATTTTTGGGTACTGCAACCCCAATCATAAATGTCCATAAACCAAGGGCTCTTAAGTCCCTAAAAGTGTTGTTCCAACCCCTAAAAGAACAAGGTCAGTTGATTACATCATCTCCCAGAAGTTCTCCACCTGATTGCTCAGTGCTGAGGGTGCGATGCATCCCACCTAAATGCACACGGGATGTGCGATGCATAGTGAAAAACCCTTCTATAGGGTGCGATGGATGAGAATAGACAAGTGGTGGAGACAGTTTGTGAGGTGGATGATCATGGAATCTTCTAGAAACTTCTCCTGTGACACTTGCCTCTCAGAATCGCCCAAAGATGAGTAAGAGATCAATGAGATCTCCAAGTGGAAACAAGAACTATCAGAGAGAAGACACTAATCAAAAACCTAGAGCTGACTCACACCTCTGCAAATATCTATATATAGATCTCTCATCCCAGAGATCTAGAGGTTGGAGGCTGGAATTTTGTATCTTGTAAGGAAGTGCTGCTGGTTTCTTGGTTTAACATCATAGTGTTGGGTGATATAAGCTTTTCATGAGGTGAAGAAGGGCTTTCTTGCTGAGAGGATGACGCTGGGTCAGAACAATTGGTTGTAATCCTCTTTGCTATTCTTGATTATTAATAAAGCTATTCGAGTTTTCCTCCACATTCTTGTATGATTGATGATATATGCATTTGTGTGGTCAATATATATCTGGTCCTATATTGTTTATGATAGTAGATCTCTGTTCTTGGATAGTGTTATGTTGCTTTGATTCTACAGGTACTCTTTGAAGCTAGGTAAACGAGGAAGCAAGTGGCAAAGATCTATCAGAAGGGAGAGGAATCAAGTAAGGAACCAAGTGCAAGACAGAGGTTGGTCTCCTTCTTTCCCCTCTTATCTACCTCTCATAAAGGAAAACGAAAGTGGTTTTAGTTTGTTTGTTTCTAAGGTAGCTACCAGCCTTAGTGGGACTAGCAGCTCTGCATAGACACTAGATTTCCCGATAACAAAATGGCGACTCCACTGGGGAGCGAATAGATTGTTTGTTTGTCTATATTTGTTTGCTTTATAAACTTACAGACGGAGCCTGAAGTCAAGCCAGCTAGCCTTCGAACTGCATTTGCTATGCAAGTGCAAAGTAGATCAATGCTGCTTCAGTCTATCTCCGGGTTTTGTTTATGAACTGAACAATCAATTTACAAGCTCTCTAATTGCCCTTGTGGTGGCTCTAGTAACCTCCTTAGATCTACCCCTGTGATTTATTTACTGATTACCACTTGCTTGGCCTAAATCCCTGAACTGTGCTGCAAACTGTGATCAAGAACTGGATCAAAAGTCTCGCACTGTACCATCGCACCCTCTGTTCAAGGATCTCAGCATGCATCACACTTCCTGTGTGCTTTAGGTGGGATGCATACTGGAATCCCTGTGTAACAGGTGCGCTGATTAGAAAGGGCTAATTTTGCCTTCAGACTTTGGTTTTTTCACTCTTTTCAGCTCTATTAAGGAGTTTTGCTGTTTGTAATCTGTATACCTCTGTTGGAAATCCCCTTCCTTGCCATTATTCTGCCTCCATTGTGCAAAGAACTGTAAATTTTTTTATGTATTGTGAGCCATTTTCAGTTCTCTTTTACAAAGAAGTAGTGTAATTGAACTGTCGTTTCATGATTTGGAGGTGTCGCAATTGTCGTTTTCAGTCATAGAAGAGAATCCAATTGTTCTTGATAGTCGATTACACTGTTACTCTTGTATTTGATTTGAATTAGAAGTTTTTCAAGAGTCGAAAGCAAGTTTTCAATTCCAAATAACGAAGTGTCGTCATTGTCTTCATTTTGTCTTGAAAAGAAACTCGTTAGTAATGTCGCTTTGAAAAATAATTCAGATTTGCACTTAGCTTTCTTTTTATCATTCACACATTAAGAAGGCTGAAAACAAATACATGCATGTGCATTCGCATTTAGACTGTTTGTTGGTTTGATTTAGGACAGTGCATATAGTGTGTGCTCTCTGCTCTATGTTGAAAGAATATCATCTCTATTTCCTTAGTAGCTAGGATTTTCATTATAAAAAGAAGATTAAACGATTATTTATCATCTTAGATTGCATTTTAGGAAATTGCATATCTACATCACGCGGTGAACCTGAAAGGCAAATTTCTTAAGAAAGATCAACTGTAAAATAAATTTAATGAATCTAAAAATGCTTTGGAACCTAACGTAGAACATTTAGAAGTCTAGGCTAGAGACGTATTCCGGTGTCGTAAAGCCATGTAATTTGTTGTTTTCATTGCTAGTTGGGTGATTCCTCCACTTTGAGACGATAAGTGCCAGTACGAACTTGTGCTCCCACGTACCGTCGAGTATATATTGGGAGACCACAATAGGCTTTATCCTTTATCCATAGGAAGCCATGTCTGCCACCCTATCGATTGTAATGCACTGAACACAGCATTCGGGAAGATTGACTGTCGTACCGTAAAAAAGTATTCTGCAGTTTGCGATTGGTTTGGTAATCCCTCTGTCTAGATTTACAGAGTAGTCTCTTTCATTCTTTTTCAGACTCCTTAAAGGAAAAGGTCCATTTGAGCACTTGTCACTTCAAGCTCATTAAAAATCGAAGGCGACTAGAGTCATCTTTTGTTTTTTCTCAACTCTTAAAAATTGAAAAAACAAGTTGTGTCAAAGCGTCTAAAATTCATTTAATTCGGAAACATATCTCCCCTTGAGTTTTAGTTGATCGAGTAATCTGCAATCATGGAAGAAAGTCAATTGAAACCCCGTCGTTCGTGGAGACTTACGAGTCAACCGTCTTTGTCTCCAGAATCAAAACTGTTACGGACAAAGCGAACTCATTTAACCGGTTCCAAATCCCCTGGTAAAGTTAGAAAAAGTGTTCCAACACCATCGGAGATCGGGTTACTCCAAACATTTCTGGTATCCCTGCCTTTACAAAAGAAGTTCCGCAGCCACCAAAAGACAGTAGAGCTGATCCTAGTGTGAACGTAAACACTTGTATTACTGAACCAGCTCCATCTACAGCTGATTCAGAAGGTGTTATTCCCAAAACATCGGTCGCTGCAGATTCTATACCTTCTT
Organism: Pinus tabuliformis; assembly: GCA_031772625.1. Taxonomy (NCBI): domain Eukaryota; kingdom Viridiplantae; phylum Streptophyta; class Pinopsida; order Pinales; family Pinaceae; genus Pinus; species Pinus tabuliformis. The sequence continues at coordinate 1,206,343,522 of CM062804.1, read as the reverse complement.
CGGCACCAAAAATATTTTACGGACCTGACGGTCTACCTCTTCCACCTGGTCTGATTGCTATAGAAGAGATTGTGGAGGATCCTCCATCTAGTACTCCATCGCAATTTGGAGTCGGGATCACCCTATATACTTCTTCATCAGAAATTAGTCTACCATTATCGGAAGCTCCTCTAGAATCGCTAGGAAATCTTTTGGATAGACTAGAAATGTCTGAACAACCTTCGACATCTAGGACTGTGTCATCTGACACAGCGACGACAGAACTTCCTGCTGTCACTCCAACAATGTTCGCCGGTATACCATCTGTCCCAACTAGCTCTCAATCGCTAGATGGGGCCCACTCAGGGGCTATTTCGACAGTATGGTCTGTCATACGGAAAGAGTCATTAGTGCGGACACAACCGACCTCCCTAGAAGCCTAAGACTTTCTAGTGACAAACACGACAAATAAGAGCAATCCTTCACTAAATATGCCTTTACAATATGAGAAATCAAGTGTTTAGATCCTACCTGTAATCCAACGATGTTGTAGTAGTCCAGCTTCGTTGATCCGGATGCGCTCCTCCTTCCCTTCGAAACCTGCATTCACTAACAATCAAACGATTAAATAGCACCTGAATATCACATAAAATAAAACATATTTAACATATAGACCAAGGAGTATATGAAACAACTCATAAATAACAAATTGTTGAGAAGAATGGACTAATTTGTATTAAAAGGTAACAAAAGGAACCATTACAACCTGAGCCTTGGTGTTGTGCAAGTCCCTCTAGGGTCCACAAGAGTTCTCCTTTACTCTGATCAGCTCACCCACTTCCAAATAGAACAAGCAAAGATGGTAATCTCTCCTCACAAGTTTCTACAAGGAAGTCCTAATTCCAGCAGCATCTACCCTTAGGAATGTTCAGCTTTCAACCTCTCTCCCTTTGGCCCAATGCCTGTATTTATAGTGCTCTAAAGGAAGTTATTCAGGTCCACCATCAATGGGATAAGCCCCTCTTTGGATGGGATAGCTCCCCTCTTGATGGGATAAGTTCCTCTTTGGTAGGGATACATGAACCATCTGGAGGCGCTTCATACACGTCAAACAAGCTTCTAGAATGCTCTAGAAATGACCACAAGTAACTTTTTTGGAGTGAAACTTGCGCATTTTGACCTTTACAGGAGTACGCACCCACCCCTTTACATACAGAGCGTACAAGTACGCAGGTATTGTGAACTTGGGTTGCGTACACGCAGGTAAGGCTAAGAGAAACTGCGTACCAGAGATAATTGACTTTAAATGACTTTTCTCTCTTTCTTGAAGTTTGACATGAAGAGCAGAGGCATGAGACTTGCCAAGGAGGATAGTATGACAGTGGATGGAGCCATACTAACTGCAAATAGTCATGGTGACATTTTTTAGTGTAACAGATTGCCCCCTAAAGTGCGAAGCCTGTAGTAGATTAGGGGTTTTATATGATCTAGGAAGGGTGAAGTACTTTATCATTTCAAGGAGTATCTTGCGGAGAGCCCGGTCAGAACCTGCAAATATTCAACACAAAATACATATATAAGATGATATCATCGCTGAGGTAGGCATTCCCATACTCAGATTGACAACTTTAACTAACAATCTAACTACTGCTCTGATACAAGAATGATTTGCAGTACATCACAATCATAGACTTTTGTAGACACAGTATGGACACAGCCATCTGTTTATGATTATTCTACTATATAATGCATACAAAACTCCTCGCAACCTGGATGGTGGAAACTAGATCCAGGGTCTTCATCTCTACTTCCTGAATTGGTACGATTCTATCCATGCGAATAAATGAGTTGATGTCGAACATGGTAGAAACCACTTGATTACCAGTCGATGATGTAAACTGTTAACAAGTGTGAGAGAGACCACCAGTGATGTCAATGGTTCTCAAAGTACCCAGTACAATCCTTGATGTCGAATGAAAGGGTTGATGTCGAACACGTCACGGAATCCTTTGATCGAAAGTCAATGATGTAAACTGTCGTCAAAGGCGAGAAACCTGCCATTGATGCATGCAGACTTCAAGGTACTGACGATTCCTAGGTCATCTTTCTAGATAATGTACTGATGTCGATAGAAAGCGACCCGTCGCAGGCAAGCCCACAATACGAAATCATAGTTCAAGTTGAAGAAATGTTGCTGTAAGGACTGACTCAGGGATGGTGAAAATGGATGACAAGTATTTTGCATATGAATGGTTTATTTGCAGAGACCTCTTGAACACATAACAACACGACAGAGGGCTTGGTGACGATTGACCCAAAGTTAATACCTAGAAACGGTTGAAGACTTTCAAAGTGGTTTTATCAACTTTAAGGCAAAGGATTTCCCAACCCAGGTGAATGAAAAGTGTCGTGTTCAAGAGTGGTGATAAGGTTCTTCTGTAATAAAGGATAACAAATAGGTTCATTCTTCTCTTTTTTCCCCCACCATTTCTGGCAAGTACCTCTTTATTTTTTACAAGCTTGAGGAGGATAACATATGCTTGATTATAAGCTCATCCTTCGGATGAGTCCAACTTAGTTTAGATTCGGACCCTAAGAAGGAGTGGTCCGTTCCTGTTTGTAATCGAACAGGTCCTTTACTGTGAAATTTTAACGAGTCCAGTATAGGAGAAACTCGGCGTTTTTCAATTTTAGAGAGTCTGAAAAAACTAAAGAAGACTCCAGGGTTGAACTTTTTCGTAAATTTGTGTCTCTCAAGCCCGAAAAAGTATAAAATAATACCTGAGAGAACCGCTTGATCTTGCGACCAAGGAGTACTTTCATGATTAGTGCCTCTGACCTGAAAAGTAAAAAGCGATCAAGGGCACATCGTTTTATTTTCGGTATCGAATTTGAAACGACAAAAATCCGGCAATCTTTTTGTGTTTTTACAGTCAGAAAAGAGCTATAAGGGGACCGTCTTTTAATTCCGTTTTAACGAGTGTAAAAGAGACGCTTGGCAATCTTTTCATGTTTTAGGAGTCAGAAAAGGGCTTAAAAGATGACTCTGTGGTTTCACTTTTTCGTAAGTTTTAACGAGTTCGAAAAAGGGATAAAAATGTACTCATGGTTTTCATTTTTTCGTAAGTTTTAATGAGTTCAAAAAAATGATAAAAATGTACTCATATGGCCGACTTTCAATTTAATTTACGAGCAGGAAAAGACGGAAAGAACTCGACATTTTCATTTGTTTTACGAGAATGAAAGATAGCAAAATAATCTCGGTATTTTCATGAGTTTAACGAGTCTTGAAAATAACTGAAATTGACTCGAGATAGGTTTCATTTTTACAAAAGCTTGAAACAGACAAAAACTGTGCTTCAAAGTAGTTTCATTTTTTACACAAGCTTGAAACAGAGAGAAAACTGTGCTTGATGCCCCCTAAGCTTAACTGCTAGAGCGCATGCCCCCCAGTTTCATTTCATTCAACTAAGTACAAGCTGGATGGAATGAAGGTTCATGAATGAGATCGTTTGAAAGACTCGACCTAAACCTGTAAGAAAATTATGCAAAACACTGAAATAACTAACCTAAATATACAACTTAACATTTATGAGATCGAGTCAAACTCTCGACTCAAGTAGAGGAGGATTTGTTTCATTTTTTAACGAGCTTGACACATGAAAAGAACTATGCTCGGATTCAGTTTCATGTTTACGCAAGCTTGAAACGAAAAACTATGCTTGTTATAAGTTCACATGCCCCCAGCATAATGACGCAAAATGAGGTACATGCCCCCCAAGCTTCATTGCATTCAATGAGGTGGATGGAATGAAGCTTTACTTTCAAGATCTTGGAAAGACTCGTGGGAGTTGTTTCATTTTTTAAACGAGCTTGACACAAGATAAGGAACTATGCTCATAACTACTCTCTACAATCTACCTAACAAAAAACTTTACTCTAAAAACCTTGATTCATTTTTTAACGAGCTTGACACAAGACAAGGAACTACGCTCTAAAGTCCTTGTTTCATTTTTTAATGAGCTTGACACAAGACAAGGAACTATGCTCATGACTACTCTCTACAATCTACCTACTTAACCTACCCTTGTTTCATTTTTTAACGAGCTTGACACAAGACAAGGAACTTTGCTCAAAAAATTCGCATGCCCCCAGTATAATGCTGCAAAGCGAGGTACATGCCCCCCAGGCTTCATTGCATTCAACCAGATGGATGGAATGAAGGTTTACTTTCAATATTTAACTTGAAAAGGGAGTTGTTTCATTTTTAAGGAGGTTGACACAAGAAAAGAACTATCCTCATACCTGATTCATTTTTTAACGAGGTTGACTCAGTAACAGGAACTATCCTCAAAACCCTTGTTGTTACAATCTACCTACATATCCTAAAATCTACCTGATTCATTTTTTAATGAGGTTGAATCAGTAAAAGAACTATCCTCATGCTAGCCTATTTCATTTTTTAACGAGGTTGATACAGGAAAAAACTATCCTCGTTGCAGCCTGTTTCATTTTTAAACGAGGTTGGTACAGGAAAAAACTATCCTCGCCCTTGATTCATTTTTTAACGAGGTTGGCTTAGTAAAAAGAACTATCCTCTGAACATCCAATTTCATTTTTTAACGAGGTTGAGAGAGGAACAAACTCTCCTCGTAACATTGATCATGGCTTCCAACTGGAAGAAAGACATGTCAATGGACACACCTTGATCATGGCTTCCAAGAGGTCTTCATCAGAAGGAAGAATAGTTCTCTGGAAGGAACACATGTCAAGGGACTCAAAAGGGATAAGAACATCGTGTTCAAGTAATCCCATAGAGTTTTCCATGTCAATTACCGGATCTAAATCAAAGGAAGATGAGCAAACAGTGAGAGGCTCACTTACATCAGTAACTGAAAACATGGGACCAGTTGCCACATAATTAACCCGTGGCAGGGTAGATACCACTTTAGAATCAGGAACATTTAGGGGTGTCATATTATTGGTAGTTGAGACAGGACTAGGGAACGAAAGCTGATCCACAGTCACAATACTGCCATTGTGAGGGAAAGACATCACGCGAAAGAGTGTCGATACGACAGCTTTCATTGCATAAACATAGTCTCGCCCAAGGAGTAAATTGAAATCCAAGGGACCTCGAACTACCATAAGATCAATATAAACAGTTTTACCTTCCAAGGTAATAGAAAACTTAGGAAGGATCCCTAAAGGTTCACTAATGGTTCGGTTAAAAGCTTTCAGATTCTGCGTAATAGGCGCAAGCTGAGGGGAACCCAAAGCTTTCCAAACAGTTGAGGATAAAATACTAACAGAAGCACCTTCATCTACCTGAGTACGATGTATGTCCCTACCACCAGCCTTGACAATGATTTGGAAAGGGATGGAGGAAGGAAGACGAGGTTCTGTCAGTCTATTCCAATCAAAGGAAAAGACCTCAGTACTTGGAGGGGGTTCTGTAGAAACAGGTGAAATGCCCCCCGGCATAGAAGAATCTGATGTAACAAGAAGAACCTGAGCGGTATGAAGTTCACTCTCTAAAGGGAAAGTGGGATCGACTCTTTGTGAAATTGAATCGACCACTTGATCAACTAATGGATCATCAAGCCGAGTGACATGAGTTTCACTCTCCAATGGAAGAGTGTGATCGACTGTACTCGAATTTAGATCAATCACTCCGTCAGTTGACGGTAGGTTGGGAGAAAGTTTACGGTAACCAGTTGGAAATTCTTGCTGTGGAACAGTAAGGTTTTCCAACAATTTCGAGGCTTCATCCATGTGAGGGCAAATGTGAGTTTGATGACTCCCTTTGCATAACTTACAAGGAAACCTAACTTTACCCTTTTTCCCAGGAACCTGACTATCACTGGTTGATGGATCAATGGAAAGTTGATGAGATTTTTCTGACCATACTTCCAAGACCTTTGGAATACCAGGACAATTAACAAGGAAGTGGTCACCCTTACATAGCCTGCAAGGGTATTTGGGTTTACGATGCATGTCGGAGTTTTCCTCAACACAACTAACACTTACAATTGTGGTTGGTTGGTTGACTTCTTTCTTATCTTGCTTCTTCTTCTTCTTCTTCTTCTTCCCTTTCTTCTTCTTCTTAGCCTCCTGGTTACTAGCATCAAGGCTTTTACCAGGCGAAGAGGAAGAAATGGAGGAAGAAAAATTAGGCGAAGAAGGTAAAGGGTCAACAGAAGGTTGGTGATGTTGAGATGGTGAACTCTGTTGAGGTGAAGCATCCGGTTGAGGTGGAACAATTGGAGTACTTTGGGCCAACGAAGTTGAAAATAACCATATCGGTAATCCTATTGTAAATCCAGGTAATGACAAAGTAGCCATATAAGGAGGACCAACATTTCCAAAGTAAGGAAAAGTACTAGGATTCTCGTTAGGAGGGGTTCCTAGGTTGGTAAATTCTGGAACACTTGCCATTATATTCAACTTCAGTGAATTTTATTAACAATTCTAAAACTAAAATTAACAATTCACACCTAACAATTAAAATTCACAATTCACACCTATGGTCTATAAAAGTAAAAACAAACAAATTAACACGCGCTATCAAATCTAGGAGTCAAACCATACACAAACAGTAACCTTCTGACCGAATACACTAGTTGGGGATGAAATCCAACATCGCAGAATTCAGTACAGAAGTGGCGGGTGGAATAGTTACCCCAGCAACCTGCTTAATGAATAGACTGGACCAAGTTCCTCCACTTTAACCGTCTCGAGTGAAGTGAACCCCCCAGAAAATCCAAGTGAGTCTAGCCGACGTCTGCTCCAGGTACAGTGGGATCTTCCCTCCACCGTCACCTCGGGTAGAATCCTAAAGATAATGGTCACTAAGGTTACCAACAGCAACAAATATACCTGGGGTAACAGTCTACGACCCGATAGCATGCAAGGGCAGAGTAACAAGCTCAATCCCCTTGCTGGCTCCTTGACAATAATCCAAGGTTTATCGACAAGTGACCCCAGGCTCCTCGACAATAATCTGAGGTTTACCGTTTGTAGTACGTGCGTATCTGGCGTCTTTCCCAATGAAGGAGGATTGATCCCCTCACTGGTTCGGATACGGTCTCGTGCTTCTCCTTTAAGAGGAGCTTTCCCAGAGTACAAATGAAACAGTTGGATTTATCCTACCACAAGATGAGCTACTTGTTTGGTTTTACTGTCTTGGAGAGTTAATTACTCTCCTACTCCAAGACACTAGCCTTAGCTATGTTGGTGTTTCAGAGCCCTAGAAATGTAAAAATTACTAGATGAATTTTAATTAAGCGCTGTGTTATTAAGGCTGTTATTACTCAAAGGGGTAAATGGATACGAAACCAATGGTGTTATGACCCGACTCAACTGAATGCAATCGAATATGATAATGTAATCTTTTCAATTCGATGAATCCTAACTAAAGTAAGGAGAGAGTTTCCATTCACTTCCAACAACGCAAAAAATTGATCACTAAGAGAAAATATAACAAATTCTCTAATGCACTAATTTCATCAAGAAAAACTAATGCAAATCAATTCCAAAATATTTTTTTATTTTTATTTTTGTGTAAATTCAAATCAAAGAAAATTGATCTAAATCTACGATTGATTTTCCAGAATGTAAACTATGCAATTGTAATCTATGCACAATTCACTCGAAAAGTATGCAAATGTAATCTATGCACATTTTTCATTCATATTCTGAAAATGAGAATTCTAATTATGCAAATGTGATCTATGCAAGAGAGTTCTCAAACACAAGATGATTCTAATGTAATCTAAGAACCAATCAAGTGCAAGTCAAGAAAATTGGGTGATAGTTCCAAAGATCAAAAAATAAAAACACTCAAAGGCGATTAACACTCATACACAATTTAGCCCGAAATTTTTTTGCAAAAACAAAAGCAAAAAGATGCAAAATTGTGAAAAGACTGAGATAAACCTCCAAGTAATGACCAAAGGAAAACAAATCAAGAATTTCTCAAAAAAGAGACTCAAAACACCCAATTGATGAAAGCTTAGAGTAGGAATGCCAATGAAACAAGCTTAGATGAAGATCTATGGCAGAAAACTAGTGGATCTGGGCAGAAAAACAAATTAAAAACAAAATGTAAAAGGCAAAAAAGAAGGAAAATGAAATTTTCTTAGTTTTGACAGGGGTACGCAGGCGACCTGTTTGCACAGGTGCGGGTACGCTCTGTGCACAAAGCGACAATGCATTCAGGTACGCACTGTGCTACACTCAGAGGCTGTATACTTCGAGCAAAACAAGGAAAAACTAAAATCTAATTTAACCCTAAGCTAGCCCACCCAAACACACAGTCAGACAGCCAAAAACCAGAAAACAAATAACTTTTCTCAGATCAAAAGTTCATACAAAGGAAAAAACATTCACATTGATGGATTCCCCAGTGGAGTCGCCATTTTGTCATACGGAAAGAGTCGTTAGTGCGGACACAACCGACCTCCCTAGAAGCCTAAGACTTTCTAGTGACAAACAAGACAAATAAGAGCAATGCTTCACTAAATATGCCTTTACAATACGAGAAATCAAGTGTTTAGATCCTACCTGTAATCCAACGTTGTTGTAGTAGTCCAGCTTCGTTGATCCGGATGAGCTCCTCCTTCCCTTCGAAACATGCATTCAATAACAATCAAACGATTAAATAGCACCTGAATATCACATAAAATAAAACATATTTAACATATAGACCAAGGAGTATATGAAACAACTCATAAATAACAAATTGTTGAGAAGAATGGACTAATTTGTATTAAAAGGTAACAAAAGGAACCATTACAACCTGAGCCTTGGTGTTGTGCAAGTCCCTCCCAGGGTCCACAAGAGTTCTCCTTTACTCTAATCAGCTCACCCACTTCCAAATAGAACAAGCAAAGATGGTAATCTCTCCTCACAAGCTTCTACAAGGAAGTCCTAATTCCAGCAGCATCTACCCTTAGGAATGTTCAGCTTTCAACCTCTCCCCCTTTGGCCCAATGCCTGTATTTATAGTGCTCTATAGGAAGTTATTCAGGTCCACCATCAATGGGATAAGCCCCTCTTTGGATGGATAGCTCCCCTCTTGATGGGATAAGTTCCTCTTTGGTAGGGATACATGAACCATCTGGAGGCGCTTCATACACGTCAAACAAGCTTCTAGAATGCTCTAGAAATGACCACAAGTAACTTTTTTGGAGTGAAACTTGCGCCTTTTGACCTTTACAGGAGTACGCACCCACCCCTTTACATACAGAGCGTACAAGTACGCAGGTATTGTGAACTTGGGTTGCGTACACGCAGGTAAGGCTAAGAGAAACTGCGTACCAGAGATAATTGACTTTAAATGACTTTTCTCTCTTTCTTGAAGTTTGACATGAAGAGCAGAGGCATGAGACTTGCCAAGGAGGATAGTATGACAGTGGATGGAGCCATACTAACTGCAAATAGCCATGGTGACATTTTTTAGTGTAACATGGTCCGTTCCCGTTTTTTCATCCGGAATAATATCCGGGAACTCTTATGTTGAGTCTCAGCAAATTGATCCTTCACGGTGTCAATTTGGGCAGTCTGGTCCTCAAGGGAAAACCATTCCTTTAAGTACCAGATTACTGTCGTATGGGGGGCAATATACCCTTTCATTGTCTCCTCCGGGAGGACAACCATACGAGAGTTCACAACAAAATTCAGGTTATGCTGGAATTACATCTAGCGGTTGGGTGCCAATACTGCCTCAACAACCAAGAGTTGTATACTCGATGCAACAATGTTTACCTATGTCAAATATACCAACTACACCGCTATTGTGATGGTGTCGCAGGTACAAGCGTTGCCTGTTGTATGCCAACCTCAAGTTTCTCAGGTCGTAATGCAACAGCCCCTTCTCCCTACGACTCAACCACAATCGCCAACTAGTGGAATGACACAGGCCCAAACGGGTACAATTACCCCTCATCTTGGTCAAACAGCTAGTATTGGACAACAGCACATGGCTTCACAACCATGGCTGGTGCAATATCAACAACCGCAATTCCAACAAGTTTACCAAGGATCTGAGCAACAAATCTTTGCAAATAATGGGCAGCCATATATTCAAAACGGTCAAAATCAACCATTCTATAATGGTTATGCCCATCAACCTTACCAAAGTTACCAGCATCAAATGCATTATGCTGGTATGCAAAGACCAACTGCTCAGGCAATTCCATCTTATCCTGGGTATGCTTCGCCAAACCTGAATCAACAGTTACCCTTCGTGGCGACTTTAGAGTTACCGGATCTAAATCGGCTAACGAACGATCCAATTTCTTACGCCCCTTGGTGGCCAGCGATTCCACATAAACTTCCATCAGATATTCCTAAATTTAATGGGAATCCGGGTGAAGACCCGTCGAATCATGTGATGACATTTCATCTGTGGTGTTCATCAAACACCCTAAACGATGATTCGATTAGGCTTCGCCTTTTTCAGAGAACGTTAACTGGTTCGGTAGCAAAATGGTATATCGAATTACCTAGAGCTTCGTTTGATAACTTCAGTGCCCTAGCCACAACCTTTTTAACCCATTTTCAGCTACCCATAAGGTACGAAACGGGAACAAAACTTCTTACCAATTTCAAGCAAACGACGGCCACTCACATATCCGATCATATTCATGAGTGGCGACGTCGTCGTAGAATGGTAAAAACGTATGTTCCTGATCAGCTTTTAGCTGAATGGTTTATTAAGTCATTATTACCTTCCATTACAGAAGATGTGGCAAAGGGAGGAGTCGTCACTAAAGAGCAAGTTATTTCTCGTGCGCAATATTTAGACTTGATTTATACTCAGTCTGGCATGCTCTATGATAAAATCCCTGACGCTCCCAGACCGGAATTTTCTGTTCCTCCTCCTCCTAAATCAAACAATGACTCTCATGCCAGCGATGGCGTGATTGGTACGACAGACACGAAATCAACAAAGGCTACATCTAAAAAGGCCCGTAAGATTTCTAGTCAAAATGCAAAAGAAGAACTTCTCGCCTCGGAAGTAAATGTCGTCTCAACTGACAAAGGCAAAGAAACCAAGCAACCAGGAGGCAAGAAGAAAAACAAAGGGAAGAAGAAGAAACAGGAGGAATCATCACCTGAAAAATCTTCTGCAAACCCTTCTGGAGATAAGAAACCAAATTGTCCATGTCTTATATGTGATGAGGATCATTGGACAAGAGATTGTCCATATAAAGCTGAGCTTAGAAAATTCTTCAAGAATTCGAAAATCTCGGCGGTATTAACTGATCCATTTCCAAATCTAGGAACAAATCTGGTTGCCAGTGATAATGCTTCCCCGTCCCAAGTGTTGATGTTGTCGGTTCCGAAACAACAAAATGATGCTTTGATAATGACAAAGAATAAATGTTACGGGAATCCACAGCTGTTGAACAACAAGGATAAAGATCAACCTAGTAGTTCGACAACAACTTCGACCGAAGTTGTGCCACCCATCATTCCTAAGCTAACGATAAATCCGCCAAAGGGAGTAGTACACAAATCGACATTTAATCCTCGTGCCAAAGTAGCACAAAATTATAATATAGTAGAGGACCTTGCCCAATCGTCGTCTGCCATGTCGACACTTGAGGTACCGCAAAATTGCCCCTCCCAAAAGCAGACTCTATTATCAGTAATAGGTGGGATTGAGCCAATGGATTCCCATCTTGTATCCTTTAATCACAAAGGATATGACCCTCAGTTACCAGCTCAACTAGCTTTCCTTATTCAAGTGAAAGCCCTCAACAAAACTGTTCATCGAACAATTATTGATGAGGGGGCATCTACATGTATTATGTCGATGAGTTGCTGGAAAAGTTTAGGCTCACCACCCTTGTCGAGATCGTCAACGACGTTAAAAGCATTTGATGGACGAGCATACACTCCATACAGGATTTTAAGTAACTTGCAAGTTGAACTGGGGGGCAAAACAGTAGAAATTGATGTTGAAGTAATCGACGGAAACCTTGATTACAACATCCTACTGGGAAGGTCCTGGATATATGCCATGGCTGCAGTTGTGTCAACCTACTTCAGGAAGATTGCATTTCCTTTCCAAGGAGGAATTACAATCATCGACCAACAAACATTTCTCCCCAACAGTTCACAAGTTACGGGAAGCATTCCAATGATCCATGGAAGCAATCATTCGCTTCAAAATATTGGAGCAGGCCTCCTAAAAGACCCTGCCTTAATGGGTACTTTTGCCCTACCGCCTCCAAGTAATCTGGCGGAAGTGGCCACAGTGGAAACCTGCAATATGAAATCTTCTATCTCTAATGGATTCGGAAGATTCCTAAACATTTTGTCAGCATGGATCATTGCCATTTTAGAAATATTGTAGCAATCAATTTTCTTGGCCTGGGGAGCAAACCCAAATCAATGCTCATCGAGTGTTTGGATAGATAGGTCTAAGGAATATGGCACCTCTTTAGATCCTTGGTCGCATGTACATTCTACAGACGAAGGAATCATTCAATCAATGATGATAGGAGAGGCACCATGGGAAGATTACCACCATCGCTCCCATCTTCCGGATTACCACGAAGATTATTCCAACAACCTTGATAATCCTTCAGTTTTTGATTTTCTATCAAATACTGTAAATACGGTGGATTTCGAGGATGGTTCTTATCTCGTGTCGACCTCGTTAAAAAATGAAACAAGGAGTCAGGAGGATAGTTCTTTTACTGTGTCAACCTCATTAAAAAATGAAATGACTCCCTTTCCAAATCGAGTCTTTGATTACGATCTCGTAAAATCAAAGTCGAGTCTTTCAAAGATCTCGAAGGTAAACCTTCATTCCAACCACCGAGATGAATGCAATGAAGCTTGGGGGGCATGTAAACTTATCACGAGCAGTGTTACCACAGGGTTCAAGCTCGTTAAAAAATAAAACCGCCTCGAGCAGTTTTAACGCGGAATTCAAGCTCGTTAAAAAATCAACATAAGAAATGAGCAAACGTTCCCCCAGAGTTTAAGCTCATTAAAAAATGAACCAATTTCCGGTAAATAACCATCGTGAATGTATTATCATCAGCCTTTGAAGCCTTGGTCGTGTTCTCATCATCACCTCCACTCTATATTGGCCGATCATTCACCTCCATTTGATTGTTTACCCTTTTTGAGGAACAGCTACAAAGAGTGATCCTGTTAGCCATCCTTGTGACACTGCCATGATTGGAAAATTCCAAACCTTACCTGGAATTAGTTGCTACCCGAACTTATCACTTGTTCCTCGAAAAACGAGTCTCCTTTAAGCTCTTTTCATCTGACTCGTAAAATATGAAAAGATTGCCGAGCAATTGGCCTCTCCAGCTCGTTAAAGCGACCAGAAGTGTTATCCCTCTTTTAGATTTTAATCTTTTTGGACTTGAGGGATTATTACACAAAAAGATCGAGCGCTTGTTTTGTTCGGCTTGTTAAAATTACCGAAAATTCATCCCTTTTGTATTATTTTATACTTTTTCGGACTCAAGGGATTATATGACGAAAAAGGATTATTGGAGTTTTCTTTACGTTCCTTTTTAGACTCTCTAAAATTGAAAAGGACCGAGTTATCTTTGTCGTTAAACTTGTTAAAACTGAATAGCGACAAACTTGTCCATACAGATAAGAACGAGTTTAACTATCGCTAGGCTCGTTAAAACATAGCGATGGGTTTGCCCGAAGCGAAAATTATAGAACAAGCATATGTTATCCTCCTCAAGCTTGACAAAAATAAAGAGGTACTAGTCAGCAATGACTCGGGAAAAATTGGGAAGAAAACTTGAAGAAACTTCATTGGTAGCAAGTCGCTCTTGAACATGACACTTTCACTTCGCATTCGAGTCGGGTTGGGTTGTTCCGTTCACTAGTCATATCACCATTGGTCCATCACACCATCCATATTTGGGGTTAACGCTACCAATCCATCATGTCAGTGTCGCCGGTATGTTCAAGAGAAGTCGCTCAGAGAATTCACCTGTGTCTCATCCACTGCAATACATTTACACTCCATTCTTTCATGACCACCACCCTGAACCTTATATCATCAAATCGTTTTCACCTCCATTAAAATCATTTGCTCCGTTCTATGTCATTGATGTGGGATTCACTAAGGCCCTCCTATGACAGATCGCTTCTTGTCGACATCAGCTCATTATCCAGGAAGTCGATCTAGGAACAACCCTTTCAGTACTTTGAAGCTTGCATGCCTCAATGGCAAGTTTCTCACTTCCGGCGACATGTTTACATCAATGGCCTTCGACCGAAAGATTTTGCATGGTGTTCGATGCCAAGTTCCTTATTCACACCACGTGAATTGTACTGTAGTACCTTGAGGGTCATCATCATTATCGGTGATTCCTCTCGCGTCTGTTAACAACTTACATCATTAGCTGGTAATCAGGCGATGTCTTTCCATGTTCGACTCCAGAACATCTCTCACATGGACCGACTTGTACTTTGAGTGAAGATCGAACGAGATTGAAGACCCTGGATCTAGTTTCATCCATCTGGGCTGCGATATATATTCAGGAAAATAAAGACATCAAATGTACATCATTGCTGCACAGATAATCATCCAATCCAAGGGATGATGGCTCTACCAGAATCATCAGTCTGTACACAGACGATTGTCTGTCTTATGTACATGAAAATGAATTTATAAAGCTGAGCATGGGAATGCCCGCCTCAGCTAGATCATGAAAATGTTATGAAGATAATATGTTGTATTATATCTTATTACAGGTCGCCTTCCAGCTCGAAAAAACTTCGGATCCTCATGATAAAGCATTTCACCCGACATCAAAAGATGAACGACCTCATGCTTTAGGGGGCAACTGTTATAGACATTTTTGGGCATTGCAACCCCAATCATAAATGTCCATAAACCAAGGGCTCTTAAGTCCCTAAAAGTTTTGTTCCAACCCCTAAAAGAACAAGGTCAGCTGATTACATCATCTCCCAGAAGTTCTCCACGAAAAACTACTCAGAAATGGTCAAAACTGGACCATACTGATTGCTCAGTGCTAAGGGTGCGATGCATCCCACCTAAATGCACACAGGAGGTGCAATGCACACTGAACATCCCTTCTATAGGGTGTGATGGACGAGAATAGACAAGTGGTGGAGACAGTTTGCGAGGTGGATGATCATGGAATCTTCCAGAAACTTCTCCCGTGACACTTGCCTCTCAGAATCGCCCAAGGATGAGTAAGAGATAAATGAGATCTCCAAGTGGAAACAAGAACTATCAGAGAGAAGACACTAATAAAAAACCTAGAGCTGACTCACACCTCTGCAAATATCTATATATAGATCTCTCATCCCAGAGATCTAGAGGTTGGAGGCTGGAATTTTGTACCTTGTAAGGAAGTGCTGCTGGTTTCTTGGTGTAACATCATAGTGTTGGGTGATCTAAGCTTTTCATGAGGTGAAGAAGGGCTTTCTTGTTGAGAGGATGACATTGGGTCAGAACAATTGGTTGTAATCCTCTTTGCTATTCTTGATTATTAATAAAGCTATTCGAGTTTTCCCCCACATTCTTGTATGATTGTGATATATGCATTTGTGTGGTCAATATATATCTGGTCCTATATTGTTTATGATAGTAGATCTCTATTCTTGGATAGTGTTATGTTGCTTTGATTCTACAGGTACTCTTTGAAGCTGGCTAAACGAGGAAGCAAGTGGCAAAGATCTATCAGAAGGGAGAGGAATCAAGTAAGGAACCAAGCGCAAGACAGAGGTTGGTCTCCTTCTTTCCCCTCTTATCTACCTCTCATAAAGGAAAACGAAAGTGGTTTTAGTTTGTTTGTTTCTAAGGTAGCTACCAGCCTTAGTGGGACTAGTAGCTCTGCATAGACACTAGATTTCTCGATAACAGACCTAGGAGGGGTTGTTACAAGAATGGGGTGGATGAGAGGAAGAGAAAACGTATTATGGGAGCTACATGATCCATGTTGCATGACCAGATCCTATCGTTGCACTTGTTGGCTGAAGCATGAAAAGAAACTATTTATTTGGAGAGCAGGAATCCTCACAGGAATCTTGGCATGACTACACCAGAGGAATCTTTTTTAGGGAAGAAACCAGATGTGCCACACTTTAGGATCTTTGGATCATTAGTTTATTGTCATGTTTCCAAATATTCGAGGAAAAATCTGGAGCCTACAGATAAGTTGGAAATATTTTTGGGGTACATTGAAAGACCTCACAACTATCATGTGTACTTTCCATTAGAGAGACGTGAATTTTGATGAGGAGAAGGAAATGAGGTGTTCTCTTGAGAGGGAGCTTTAGTTGTGTTCATTTGAGGAGATTTTAGCTCCAAGGGAAGAACCTCAAGAAGTTGTGGAGCGGCCACAAGCAGAGGAGCAGAGGGTGGAGACATCCATTCAAGTAGATACATATAGAGATGGAAGGAAGTGTATCAGGGAAGCTGACAGATCATTACAGGATGATAGAGAGAAAGTGGGAGCACCCACATCATAGTGCAGATAGATAAGGTCACCAGATTGGTACATTAGCTACATGGATGTGATGAGTGAGATTATAGAGACTAAGTCATCCTCATTCGAGGAAGAAGTACAACAATCAGTATGGCTTGATGCCATGGTAGAGGAATATGATTCCATTATTAGAAACAATGTTTGGGAAGTGTTCCCAAGACCACAGGACAAGTGAATAGTAGGTTCTAGGTGGATCTACAAGGTGAAGGAAGCAACATATGGAAGCATTGAGAAACACAAGGCTAGATTTGTGGCTAAGGGGTTCTTGTAGGTGGAGGGAATTAACTATGAGGATGCCTTTTCTCCAGTAGCAAGGTACTCTTCAATTAGATCAATTATAGAACTTACAATGTAGATGGGATGGAAGATCCATCAACTGGATGTGAAGACAACATTCCACAATGGATTGATTAAGGACAAGGTGTACATTGAGCAACTGGAAGGATTTGATACCTTCAACAGAGAGTTGCATGTGTGCAGACTCAATCGAGCATTATATGGATTGAAACAAGCACCCCATGCTTGGTACACCAGGATTGACAGCTACCTCACTGGGTTGGGATTCACCAAAAGTGAAGCAGATGCAAACCTTTACCATATTGTTGTTTAAGGTAAATTACTGATTATAGTATTATATGTGGATGATTTAATTTTAACTGGTGATGAGAAGTTTATCAAGTCTTACAAAGAGGATTTTGCAAGAGAATTCGAGCTGAAGGACTTGGCGCTCATGCATTATTTCCTCGGTATGGAGGTATGGCAAGGAGATGGGGAACTATTTTTATCTCTGGGAAAGTATGCCAATGAGATACTAAATAAGTTCCACATGGAGAGCAACAAACCCATGGAGACTCCTCTAGAAGAAAATTGGAGGAAGGAAGATGCTACTTCAGGTGAAATAGTGGAGGCTACCATTTACAAGGATCTGTTGGCTTGAGGGGGCTTGGACCCATGTTCAGAGTTAGTTGCACTAACCAAAAAAACCCTACACTACCGGCCCTTTTGACAAGATTCCACTTAGTGTAGGCTGTAATCTCATCTAAGGAAGTATTGTAGGATGTTAGAACCAGGTTTCTACATATAGATGGCTATGTGATGTATCAGTGAGGTGTTTCCTTAAATTAGGGCCCTATCTAGCCTTCACGAATTGTTATCTTCTGAATCACAGACTTAAAGAAATTTCTACTTATTTATATCTACGAGCTTCACTTAAGTGTTATAACTTGAATAATTACTAAACAAAAGTAGATCTGAAACTTCATGATGTAATTAAAGCAATATAACAGAGAACTGAATCATAATTGATCATAAAGAAACAAAACATATAAATAAACATAGAACGCACAAATTTGCTTCAAATTTGCTTTATTACTTCAGATCTTCAATACATACACATCTTCTGACCCTGTGCACATAGTTGCAGGGGCCCATGCACTCAGTCGTGGAATTACCAAGGTCTCCATGCACTCAGCTGCATGAGCCTTCCCCTTCATCAGAATACAAAATTACAGACAAAATAGACTCAAAATCCCATTCATGAACTAAGACTTACTTCTAATGACTCCTAGATGACTCCCTTTTATATATTTTACATTACATTACCATGGTCCGTGAACCATGGGTGGAATTCATTGTATCATCAAAACAACCCATCCTTTTACAAAATAAGGGACTTTGACCTTCCTAAAAGCCCCTTTTTGACTCTTAGCATTCTGCGCTCTCCACTCCTCAAATTGCGGAGACTTTACAATAATACAAAATTCAAAACTTAGACAAAATTGGACCTGGGGGTCTTCATCCCAACAACAACTTGTAGGTTCACTCATGTATTTGTTAAGCACATGATTGGACATGTGTTATGTAGTTAACCATATTAGTCAAGTAATGGTTAATCCAACCAAACTGTATTGGAAGGAAACAAATCATGTGTTGATATAACTGAGAGGCATTACTCAGCTTAATATTTGGTACATACAGACAAAGGGAGTGAAGCTACAAGGATTCATAGATGCAGATTGGGCAGTGAGTCCATCAGATAGGAAGAGCACATTAGGAGGAATTTTCAATGTTGGGTCAACAACATTTTCTTGGTACAACAGGAAGCAAAGATCCGTGGCACTCAGTTTAGTAGATGTAGAGTACACGGCTGCAAGTGAGGCATCATATGAAGCTATCTAGATGAGAAATATTCTTGTTGGGTTCTCTGGTCAGAGGATGGATCCTAAAGTGGATTACTGTGACAATTAGAGTTGTATCAAACTGTCTAAGAATCTAGTATTTCATGATCGATCCAAGCATATCGACATCTAATACCACCATCTACGAGATTGTGTGCAAAGGTAGATTATGTTGTTGCAGTGCATTCTGACAGAGGAACAAGATGCAAATATTTGATAAAGGCCTTGTCAAGAGGAAAATTTGAGTTCCATAGAGGTAGGATCGAGGTATCAGATAATCCCTTTCCTACTGAGACCGAGTGTTGAAAATTCAACAAGAAATTCGTAATTTAATTTTGCCTTAATTAAATTAGGAGATATTTCACTTTCAATTTCAGTAAAATACTTGGAGGAATTTAACTGAAGTAATATGGCACTTATCACTCAATTAAATAAGTTAATTCGAGTTGGAGACACTTGATTTATTTTTAGTTATGATTGATTGCTAATTTCTAGCAATCTATTTTAGTTAATTTGAGTTATTGTGAGTTTAAATAGTTCTAACCGATAGAGAACTAGTGGAGGGTCTGACAGTGTGGTGTGTACGTCAATGACCAACCAGTTAACTCATCAATCAACCTAGAATAATTTATGCATGCAGATAACTCGAGTTACGCAGTTGAGATTGGAGTTCAGGGGAAGTGTATTATCAGTTGTAGACAATTCCAAATTGTACAGGTCATGCATGCAGTCAAAGAAAGGCCTAATGGTATTGCACAATTCAAATTGGGGAATTTCCTAATTACTAGGGGCCTAATTCCCAAGGAAACAATGCAAGGAAATAGGAGCTTGGCAGGTAGGAAAATTGGCTAAGTATTGGCAAGGGTGATTTAGTGAAGCATTGAGATAGATTATACTAGTGTATAGGTTTCTCAGTCTTGAGCAAACATTGTATTTCTTCTCTATTTTTTGATTAATGCAATACAGATAGGACAGGGTTTTGAGCAGTTTCTTTCCCCTAGTTAAAATTTTGAGTTTTCATAGTGTAAATCATTTCATTGCTTTCAAATTCATTTGATTTCCTAGACTAGAGACTCATTTCTTTCATAGAATTGGTAAAATATGTGTGTGCCTTGCTTAGAATTCATCTCATGAGTAGGATTTCATTACACTTCTTAGAGAAAGTTTTTGCATATTTTGAAATGTATTGTCTTTCAATAGAATAGAATTTCCATTCAAACATTGAAATTGAAAATTTAATCACCTAGCACATATAATGTAATGTACTTTGTAAGTGTACAAACTAGATGGACATTTTAATAAAAGTAATTTATCTCATTATTAAACTACCCAATGTGAAACACAATGATTTTTAGGTTAGGAAAAACATTGTTTTATTTCCCCTCTAATTTACATTTTGTTGAATGATTAAGAGGTTGGAGATTTACAGTTTGTAGAAGAGATGCCGGAAAATTCCATTTTGTAGAACACACCTTGAAATGGTAATTTTGTTTAACATTTAATTTAATTTTGGTTTTATATGGTTTCTGGGGCTTTTTGGGCTCATTTCAAAGCCAAATTGGATTTCATAAGAAGCGTGATGATCAAGATTCGTTTGTGAATAATTTTGAAGGCATGGAAAGCCTTAATGATATATTTATAATGTCCAAGATCAATGTTATGTGTTTTAGGGGCTTATGAATAGGTATAATTAGTGTATATCACTAGAACAGGTTTCGAGAAGGGTTTTATGTGATTAGAATGAAGAATAGGTTCTAATGAGGTATGAACATTATATGAAAGGTATATAAAAACATTATGACAAAAGCAACATGATTAGTTTTAAATACCTACAATGAAGAGTATGTGGATATAGTTTGAAATATTGTGAAAAGTTGTCTACACAAAGTTGAAGAAGGAGGTGGGTAGCTCCACTAAGGTCAATGCCTCAATCAAGTTAATGCCTACAATAAGTAGAAGCTTGCACATTTTCAAGGTTGGTGCCTCAATTAGGTTGTAACCTATTGCAAGTAGGCATTTGCACATTTTCAAGGTTGGTGCCTCAATTAGGCTATATCCTATTGCAAGTATTTTCTTGCACATCTTAGGGGTGGGTGTGTCTACTAGGTTAGTACTGGAATATATATGTAATTAATTGAAGAAGATGAATAAAATAATTTTTGGTTTTCTCTGACAAGGGTTTCTATGTAGAATATTATGTCCTATTATGTTGATTCGATGATGGCTTCTTGATGTATGATCTCATTTACTATTATGCTCCAAATTGTTATGGTACATTTCTATATGTCTTGTTTATTGATGAAATGTTTTACAATATTAAGTTTTACACTACATTAATTGATCCCCCACTCTCAGTGTGATATTTTATCTATCACATTATGAGTTTTTAGTTATTCTATTTGGAATAACAAATGCACCTTCAACATTTCAAAGTTTGATGAATTCTATTTTCAAACCCTTCCTTAGAAAAAATTTGTTATTATTTTTTGATGACATACTAATCTACAATAAATCTTGGGAAGAGAATGTACAAAATATCAACAAGGTATTTACACTATTGGAATAGCAACAACTATATGAAAATCCTTCCAAGTGTACCTTTGGGGTTCAATAAGTGGAATATTTGGGTCATATTGTATCACATGAGGGTGTCAAGGTGGATCCTAACAAAATCAAAGTTATGAGGGAATGGAAGATCCCTAATACCTTGAAGAAACTCAGAGGATTCTAAGGATCAATAGGATATTACCACAAGTTTGTTAAGAATTATGGTCAAACAGCAACATATCTAACAAAATTATTAAATAATGAAGCATTTTCTTGGACTATAGAAGCAACCAAATATTTGGAAGAACTTAAAGAGGCTAAGTGCACAACTCTCAGCATAGTGACACCTAACTTCATAAAAACCTTCATTGTGGAGAGTGATGACTCAAGTCATGGCATTAGTGCAATAGTGATGCAAGAAGCAAGGCCCCTTGCCTTTGAAAGAAACAAAGTTAAATGAAAAGAGCTTACTCGAATCCATTTATGAAAAATATATGTTGGTGATACTACATGTAGTTAAGAAATGACATGCATGCAAAATAGGATGACACATCAAATAAAAAACAAAGCATGATAGTATAAAGTACTTCTTGGAGTAAATAATATCTTCAGTAGAAGAAAAAATGGGTAACAAAGATGTTGGATTATGAATTTGAAATTATCTACAAAAAGGGAAAGAAAAATATCATGGAAAATGAAATCTTAAGGAAATATAAAGACACAAATGGTTTACTATGTGCTATGCCCATTCCACAAGTTGACTAGGTGGAAGAAGCAAGGATAGAATGGGATAAATATGAAACTATATACAAGATCATTAAACAACTATAGGAGGACCCCAATGTAGTAGAAAATATTATGTGGAAAAATGATTTAATATGGTATCAAGATCACTTACACTCATGTAATGATTTTCAACTCAAACAAAAGGTACTTTCATAATTACACACTTCTCCCATAAGAGGAAATTTAGGGTTCTAGAATACATACAGTGGATCAAGATATTTTTTTTGGAAGGTCTTAAAGTAGATGTACAAAATTTGGTGGTGGAATGTCTGGTATCATAACAAAATAATGGAGAGGAAATCATGACCCCATGGATCCTTCAACCATTAGCCATACCAAGTCAACATTGGGAATAAATTCCAGTGGATTTTATTAGAGGTTTACACAAATCTGAAGGAAAACGTGTAATTATGGTAGTGGTATATTAAACAAATATTTAATTTTCTATTCTCTTTCTCATCCTTTCAAACCAATTATAGTGGTGAAATCATTCATGGAAACATACCAAAATATACTTGGAATATCAGAGATTATTGGAAGTGACAAAGATCAAATTTTCACTGGAAATTTTTGGACTAAATTATTTTCTTATTTGGGTACTCAATTGGCTCACTTCTCATCTTACCATACTCAATTGGATGGGAAAAGTGAGATTGTGAATAAATTTTTAGAAGTATATCTACATTATTTTTCACATAATAAATGGAAAAAATTAATCAAATGGTTTCACTAGGCAGAATGGTGGTACAACACATCCTCCCATACCTCATAAAAAATGTCACCATTTATGACACTTTATGGATATCATATTCAAACCATCACATCACCCTTGAAAGGGGCTAGAAATTATCAAATAATATAGATTCACATATGACACCAACAAGAGGTTCTCAAACTATTCAAAGGCAACATGGTTACAACAAAAAATAAGATGAAACAACAAGTAGATCACCATTGCAATGAAAGGGAATTTGAAGTTAGGGATCAGGTGTTTGTGAGACTAAAACCATGTAAATAGATGACCCTTAAGGAACAAGATAAGAACAATAAAATAGAACTAAGGTATTATGTCCCCTATAAGGTCTTGTAGAGGATTGGAAGTGTGGCTTAAAAATTGGAGTTGCCTCAATCTTCATATGTACATCCATTCTTCTATGTTTCTTTCTTAAAGAAGGTAATTGGTGGCAAGATATCAATCCAAAATATTCTAGCATAGATTAATGAAGAATGTAAAATAAAACTAGAATTAGAAACACTCTTTGAGAATCCTTGTCTAGGAATCCTTATCCTAGTCAGGGGTTTGTGGCCAACAATGGATGTCATCCTCCTAACCTAGCTCTAGTTCCTAATCAGCATGGGAATGGACATACGAAATTCTTTTCATGGATCTAGGTCATGTATTCCTAAAAACTTTGTTATGAACCATGCAACTTAAAAATGATAAGAAATAAATAATTATAGTCCATTGGAGGGGGAACTTCCTTTTACAATGAATACAATGTATAAGACCAAATTTGATGACACTAAGACTATATCACCTTAGTATATATAAGATACAAAGGGTACAATTGTAATGAAATGGTACAATGAAAGGTTCTAGCTAACATAAAAATATAACAATAGAATTGTAATAACTCAATATATATGGATTAATAGCGGGTTTTAGGGTTAAAATGTGAATTATATAGTATTAAAAAACTTGGTTACATCAATATAATCCTATGCCTAATACTGAACTACTCCTACCCTTAAAGCCTCTTTTGTGAATAAATGGGACTTTACAAATCCCTCGATCATTTGTCAAAAATCAACCAAAGATCCATAAGATTTCATTATGAAAAAATACACCCAATTCCCATGCATATATCACCCATAACTACACTATAGTAGATGAGTTGTCCTAGTCTCTAATGGCTATGTCATATATTGAAGTCCTTCAAACATGCCCCTTGTGGCTTTTCAAATCTTAATTTGAATCAAGAATTCCATCACCCAATGATGCATTGTTTATGAAGGGGCATCTAGATGTGTGATGTATACACAAGTCTAGATAAATATTGTATCTCCATAACCCATTCAATTTATGATCACCCTTCATGTGTATAATTGTTTCCCCTATATATTGAAATATTTTACCCAAACTATCCCATTGAAGTCACAAGAAATGAAGTCCTACTTAAAATTAAGGTTTTTAATGCACCTTTGAACTATGACTTCCTCTTGGGTTATAATGTGCTATATGCCATGAAGTTGGTTTTCTCATATATCTACCACAACATGAGCATCCCCCATAATGGGAAAATCATCACAATTGGTTAAATCACCCATTATGACCACAAGACTTAGGTTAATCCTAACAATGTGATTTCTCCATGGTTTAGAACCAAATCATCCCTTCATTCTCTAACATCAGCCCAAGGGCCTACAAAGACTCTAATTTGATTGGTTCCTATTATGGCCCACCTACTATCTTCAATATGCCAAGTTCATCCCATATTTATATGGTATCTTCCTATAAAGCCTCTCAAAGTACCAAGGTCTCTTTTTCAAAACTAGCTCCTAAAAAAGCTACACTTGCAACTTCAACACCTATGATAGGGGGAATTACCCCTATACACTACCCCTTTCTTGTTCCCACCTCCTGGAATAGGTAGTACTCTTTACCACACTAAATTTTCCCAATATAACCTTGTGGATTATACTTTTAGTACTTGGATTCCCCTTCCCTTACCTCATGTTATCAGTGAACACCCTAATTGGTTTTGATTTTAATTATACCTATCACAACTACCCATCCAACTAATTTAATTCTCGTACAATACCAACATGGTTATACTTCCACTAGGAAAGTAGTTGAAAATGGGAGACACTATGAAGATAGGGGGAGCCAATACAGAAGGTTAATTTGTAGATAGGTGGAACTAATACAATAGGCCAATTTGTGGCCACTCAAACTACTACGCCAAAGGCACCACTTCCATGTGCTTTATGCAACATGCCTAGATACACTACCAATAATTGTCCAATTGTCCTTCATCTCAAGTGACTCGTTATTGTCGATGACCAAGAAATAGACCCCTCCATTCTAGTGGTTAATGTAACTCTTCTTGTGTCATCCGAAAAGAATAATATCCATGTGATTTATGTGATATGTATGGTCACTACTCTCACTCTTGTCCTAAACCTCTAAAATTTTCTAATACACTAGTTGCAGTATGAGAGTTGAATTCCAATTGTATTGGACCCTATACTCTTCTAACTGTTAACATTGGTTCATATATTACAGAGTGTTAGTAGAATTTTCAACCCATCATTAAGATTCTCTCTCTTGATGTGGAAATAGTTGAGATTATGATAAAAATCCTCTACCTCTCATCGATCCTGGGATTGATATCATCATATCACACTTTAGTTTTTTATTTCATACATCATAGAAGCCCTTGTATGCCTCATGTCACTTCAATATCAACATTTGTGGATCATTCATCCACTATTCTTCAGTCTTCCACTATAGACATTACATATGTGAACCATGCTTCTCATTCTTGTGGCATTGATTTATGGTTTATTGTCCATCTTATGCTAAGAGTGTTGACTCTAGTGCCACATTCTTCACCCTCATGAAGATATTATAAAGATCCATATCACCCTAGATCACCCTTGGGATGATCCACCTAATTATTCCTCTATCTTACCTTGGCTACTGGATCCCTCTAACCAATTTGCTATTGAATTCAAATATGTTTTGGACGAGCATTTGTCCATTATACCAAAACCACTCCTTGAAATGGTGAGACCTCTTCACAAACCTAGAAATCGAGTCCCTTTCAATCACATATGCAGTACACACTTTACTTTTTCAAATTTCATTATTGCATTCACAACATAGATTAGCAATGACACATCATTTTCAAAACTGCATCCATAATGCATATGTGTATGAAAACTTCCTAGGACATGCTATATACACAACCAATAAGGGACATTCTTACCACCTATACATACTTGATCACTTCCCCCCGGCGTCATCTGTTGGGGGTATCATCTCATGCTTGGGGTCATGATGACCCCTCTACTCAATTTTAGCATTGATAATTATCTACTCTCATCCTAGACACCAAAGATCTAGGTAAGGAAGGTTATCCTTCCTTTCATTGGGTAGTTTATCCTATTAGCCTCTATGGAGAGCCATTTACATATTTCATATAGTTGAATTATTAGTACCACATATTGAAATATTCTACCATATGTGATACCTCGCTCCCCCTGCTTGACTTAGTGAGGCGAGGATGAATTTAGGCCCCCTCTAATCATTCATTACAGTTCCCTCTCTTTCCTTTATTCTTCACCAAGAAATATTTTTCCAAGAACCCTTAACGCACTTATCTTTGGCACCATTAGCCCTGTCTGAACCATTCTTATACTTTTTCTTGGATACTTCATCTAGAAGCCATTTTTCCATGAATCCTTCAAGCATTTTTTCATTTTCCATGAATTTATATCGGTTACTTGGGCAACACCTTGTCCTTGTAGCTTAAAAATTTTGGGTGGAAGTTCAACATGAATTACCACTTTTATCCATGTGTTTATGGTATCCACTAGCCCTATTTCCATGAGAACTAATCCAAGGGTACCAACCTAAAATTCATAATTCAAGATTGTAAAATCCACCTTCTCTGCAATGATCTAGCCAATATTTAGGGCCTCTTCCCTCTCTTCAATCTTAGTTAAACCAAATGGAAAAAAGTCATGGAATTGGAGGAAAACCCCATTTTCAATAGAAAAAATCAATTTTTTTCTCTTGGCTATTACATCCTCAACCAAATTATAAATGAAAAACCATCAACACACCTTGAATTATCTTCTCGAGCCCTCTAATGGATTTTCTCAATTTTTTTTCCTCTAGCTTTGATACTTAACGAGGAAGTGATCTTTTCAATCAATCATTAAATCCTATTCCTTCATTGTGCCCATTCTTCCCTCATAAGTTCCTATATTTGGATTTATTTGGGAAGGGGAAAATCTTAGTTTTACTACTCGAATTAGGTTTCCAACCATTTCTAGTATTCCCATAAGTAGCTTAGTAATACCAAATGTTGGTTTTTTGTTTGGCCAGTGTTATGACCTTGGGTCTTGTCTTATTGCTTATGCTTATGCTAGTGATTGGAATAGTTATTTCTTTGGGGATGGTAATGTCCTTGGCACCAATAATATTATGGGATTGCATGGTTCATCATATTTCTATCAAAATCCATTTTCCAACATGAAGTTGTCGTTTCTGCGAAATTTGAACCTCCATGAGTTATTGAGGTGGACAAATGGCCCTACCAAACACTGCCTTTTGTTCTTGGAAAGACCCTTGAATTTACCATCTAACATTCCAAGTTTAATGGAAAACTTGGGGAATATGTTTCCATGCATGTCATGAATTACCGCATTTGTTGATCTTCAAACTTATTAGTGGATGATAACATTAAGTTTAGACATTTCTAGGGGATCTTCATATTAAGTGTTGCTAAATGGTATATTGAATTATTGGGTTCTTCATTTAGTGTCATTATATACTTATCCATGTCATTTCTAACACATTTCAAACTCCCAATTTAGTATATAACAAAACAAAAATTTTGAAATCATTGCATTAAAGTACCACCATGTATATCACTAATTATATTCATGAATGTAATCGATGATATAGTCTTATTAAGGATGAGATTCGAGATCAATTTATAATAGATTGATATGTTAAGTCATTAGTGCCATATATTTCCACGAACATAGCTATATTAGGGATAGTAACCAAGGAATAGGTAATTCTACGTGCTTGTAACTTAGATTTTGTAATATCACTCCCCTTAATAATAAATAATAAAATAAATAATAAATAATAAAAATAATAAATCATAAATAATAATAATAAATAAATAAATAAATAATAAATAATATATATATATATATATATATATATATATATATATATATATATATATATATATACAAGAAAATAAATATTAAATAAAAAATAATTTTAAAAATAATAAATAATAAACAATGAATAAAAAAATAAAAATAGTAATAACCATACTAAAGCTCTAAATAAATATAAATAGAAATAAAATAAGAAAATAGTAAAAAAAATCAGTAAAGCTAGCAAAAAGTAAAAACAAAAGAAATAAAACAAGAAAGCAATAAAGTTGCATGTAGACACATGGAGTGTGTGCATGTGGTTCCCCTTCCAATGTTTGTTCTATTTAATAGATGGTGAGGAAGATGAGAGGCATTCCTGCATTCTATCATTCCGAGATTCTATCTTTCATTATCTTGGGAGAATGGTGTTCTAAGACAAACGAGTCACTGGCAGTAGTACGTTGATTAAGGCTCAAGGGTGGCCAGTTGTAGCAAGTCCTTGCGCAATTGAGCCTACGGTTGAGTGGAGAGTTGTCCCCAAAACCTTGTTGCCCTTGGCAGACGTCAATCATAGGTAATATAGGTAAGTGCTGATTTGTTTGAATCTGATATTAATTAGAAAATTAACTACATAATTATTTTGGACTGTTACATATGGTATCAGAGCATAGGATCAACCCTTAGGGCCTATGGGCATCTTAGAAAAAAAATATTATTATTATTCTGTTTTGTTGGGATTTTTAACTTGACTTGTTTTGAAAGATACAAGATGGTTACTTCCGGGAGGCCGCATATTTTTCATTCCTATGAGTAATTTCCACGACAAATCTTATCATGTACATATTTGTTTTCATTTACCGGAATTGTATCCAAAGGATTTAGAGAGCAGTAAGATGCATCTGGAATGTTTTTAATTAAATGTCAGTGCAGGGAAATATAAGTTAGGTCTTTGAAGTGACTTTCCAGGATAGAAATTTGGGATACTGGTTTGTGCAAAGCGGTTGTTTATGCTGGGTTCTAGGTTTCTGGTATGCCTTAATGATTTGTTTTGGTCAAGTAATGATCAATATTCGCAAATGCAGTGCGACACTCTGGTTGCAGTCAATTTTTTTTAAAATTTGTGAACAGTTGAGTAATATCTATTCTATGCCAGAAGAACTCAGATCTGAGCCACAATAATTTATAATAACTATCTAAAACGAGATTCCCTGGACATCGATCCCGAGAGGTCTGAGGAATCGCTGTGATCTCAAAAGCTGCGTCAGCAGTTGGAGTCATTGTATTCACGGTCAAATCGATCTTTGAAATCTTTGGGGATGTGGCCTAGGGCATGCGCTCTGTGGTGGTATGGCATGAATGCTATGTGGCCAGGGACTATACTGCTTGCCTGTTGTGAGGAATTTCTTTTAGGGTCTGTCTATTTGAAGCTATTGGTCCTATGAAGTTTTGATATCTCTGATTTCCTTATCCGGACTTTTTAAGCGTGTATTTAGAAAAGATTTTGCATTATTTAGTGGCTCTTTATAATAAATACTGTTATTTCTTTTAATATTAATTATGTTGGGTGCATGACGTTTCTACCCTGTGTCCTTGCCTCACCTAATCTTCGAAATATCCTCCTCCATATTTTTATCCTGGGATGTCTCTCCCAAAGACGAGAACCGAATTGAGAGAATTCGCATATTTTAAAAAGATCAGCCAAAGTTCCCAAAAAAAATAGCAGATTTTCAATTATATATTTTAAAAAAGATTCGTAGATTTCTAAAGGAAATTGCAGGTTGTTGGTGTCTACGATTCGCCAGGATAACACCTCCACCATCTCAGGTTAAAGACCTGAGAGGCTTCCAGGTCTTCTGCATCGGAGTTGTTCAGTGACAAATCTTTGACTGCGTTTTTTTTTATGTGATATGACACTCTTTAGATATGACATTGTTGGTGTGTGCCTCGCAATTTGAGTTAGATTTTCAAGTCTATATTGGAATTGCCATTGAATATTTTCTTATTTTTTTAAAATTAATTTCCATTTTTTTTAAAGTATGAGAAATTATAGAATGCTTAAGATTTAATGGTTCGAGAAAGAATGATATCAAGGGATTATAAACAAATTTCCAGTTTCAAAAGAGATAAATTCCAAAATATAATTCATTGTTAAAAAAATTCCAAATGGTCGAAGAACGCTAACGATTAGATTTACCGTCTGTCCAATTGAGCACTCAATTGTTTCGATTTACATCTGTTTAATAGCGTAAATGGGTGTTTTCCTTCCTCATTTCGTATTCTCAGTTTAATAAATAAATAAAATCACATTCTATATGTCCTTGTGTTGGTCTTTTCACTCTAACTACAATTCGATTTCATTTCCATTGTTTGGTTTGGAGAAAGTTCTGGAGTTAGTTGTATTGGTATTATTATTGTGTTGTGGCAAATGTGCTATATTTGGCATACTAATGACGATTTTCAAGTTACTATGGATGGAAGTATTGAGTTTTAAGATGTGATTACGTTTCTGCATTGGAAGAAGTGGACACGCGGATGTACAGAAACCATGCTGTTACATATTAATTTCTCTTGTTTTACATGCTTACGAAGGCGAAAGGGAAGGGACAGACAGGCACCTTCATCTGATTCTCTGCAATGAACGTCCTGACAGAATCCGCGATAGCTTGCCATGCCTCACCCTACTCTCTGTCAATCAGAACAACAACATCGCTCACATTGAGGCCAACGGATTTCAAAGTGCTAAAATCATTATAGCTAAAATGTATTGTAGCCAATACGTTTGTTCCAGAGTTTCCTAGTTTTGTTTCGATCCTTATGTTGTAATTTAAGGGTTTGATATGGTGTTGCCTTCGCGGGTGCGCTTGCAGGCGGGCCATCTTATTAATAAAATGATTTTATTTTGTTTGGGGAGGGATAACCTTCCCAGTCATCTGATCCGGTTTTGGGTCGAGTGGCAGTGTCTCTTCTTTATGGTGTGGAATATTTCTTTGATTGTTTGATTTCTTAAAATCCCCTTAGAGTAATCATTTAATAGCCATAAGAATCTCAAGATACATTCAATAAATTTTTTAATGAATTATTTTGTTAAAATCAGTCCATTTAATTTTTCTTCTAAGTTATGATTGTTTAAACAAATACTCAAAATATTTCACTCTACATCATAGAATTTTAATTTATCCTAGCACATAAGGTCATGAATCTGTAGACTTAATATTGGTGTGACATATAATTTCAAAAGTCATGGTGAATAAATTTTCTTTCAGAATTCAAGTACCTTCTTAAAACAATAATGCCACCAACATTCTTAAGCTTTACTCATTTGAATTTTGATGAATCTTGATATTGAGTGACTGATAATATTATTACAGTGTTTGGTTACATTATTCCAGTGGTGTTTTTATTTCTCGTACCAGGTCTCTATATCAACCTTCTTTTCTTTTTCATCAACTTTCTTTTTCATCATATTTTGATAACTGATCTGGCTTTGGTAGACTGATATACTTTTAAACTAGCTACAGCCAGCTTATATCTTTAGAATCATTACAAAAGTCTGATATTAAATTATGGAAGTGAGACCTGAAATTCCAGGGGTATCACCATTGGTTTTGGAGGATCAATTGTAAGTGTTTCACTGGTATAAGTTAAAGTTTGGTGCATTCATTAGTTCCTCATTGGTTTCTCATGCATCATTATAGAAAACATATTGATATTCGCATTAGTATTGGAACGAGCCTCCTTTCTTATTTCTTCTTTGGTTTGGATACCAGCCCTTTCCTCTGTGGTTCTCTACTCTCATTAGAATCTCATTACATGGTAAAACCACTGATAGAAATCTCATTTTCTTGAGTTGTTTGTGCTTGCATCCTCTTACCATTTTCTAAACGCTATTTCATAAAATGAAAAGTGCTATAATCAACTACAACAGTTAAAGGTGACAGTGCTTCACTAATCTAAAAAGTTTATTAATCCAAGGTATTGTTCACATAGCTCTCTAACAAGGTGAAATTCTAAATGAGTCACATGATTAAAGGTATATAGTTTTGTTATGACTCATCGATTCATTGGAAAAGTATATAATCTTGTAATCTTGGATGGTGATAATCTACCCATAATTGACGATGTATAATTCTCTGAAAGATCGGTATATTTTCTGTCTATCAGCTTATTTTCACATGAATTTTGAGAATCCTGTGATACCATGCTATGATGTTAAACATATCTTGAATAATGGTCATTTCCGAACAATGTAAAAAACTGAACTTCACATCCTAAACATTCATTTCTTGTGATTGAACAACATGCCAACTGACATGATTCGATCCACATTGGATGGCATTTTCTTGTGATTGAACAACACGCCAACTGACATGATTCGATCCACATTGGATGGAATTTTCTTTAAAATTTTAGCACTATTGATATGGTATACTGGCATGTTGTTGTGGAGGAACAAATCTTTAATGTTGGTGTAACTACTCACCACCGGTTCATTTTACAACACAGTTTACATAGCACTTGAAGTATTTACATAATTGATGTTGAAATTTGTCACCAATTAAAGTGCTCTAAAATAGTGAAATCCGTTCCAATTCATAATGGATAAACTCTCATATCTTATTACCTTTAGATGATCGTTGTTCACTTGCATCTGTTCATTATTTTATGGTTCAATCTAATCTAAAAACACAGAGATAACATTCCTTGAATGTTGATCATATTATTCACTAATTATTTGGGTTGGATTGTTGTTCTCACTGTCCTTTAGCGATAAGCAGTTTCTTGGCATTTCTTTGGTCTATTATTGCAAGAACACAACTCTCTGAATCTGATCTTCTAATGATGACATCAAATCCTTGATGATTAAGATGTCGTGAACTAATCAGGAGTGCTTACTTAGCTAAGACAGACTAAATCATGTTTTATTGAACGTTATGATACATCTAAATCATACATTATGATTTCAATTTAGTTTAATTAACTGTTATGATGTTGAGTATAATATTACATGAGGTTTCGTGATTCAAGGTTAATGGCATATAGTGGATAAAGTTGTCTAAGGAGAAATGGAAAGAAGACACTTGCAATTTTTTTGCTGATAACTAATGATAGCTCATATGATTATGGCCAACTTGGGACAAATGCTTATGGTGGTTGAGAGGAAGTGTCACAACAAGGGTAAGAAATCAGTAAGAAGAGGCAACCTATTTTAGAACATAATGGAAGAGTTTGGTATAATCATAACTTGGTACTCTAAAGGTATCACTATAAGGTCTATCTAAGGATGATGCACATAAAGAAGAAAATATTGGCAATCAACTAATGAAGTTGAAATAATGAAGGTCATATTAAGGAAGGTATGATAAAAGAGGATGATTGGAGAAGATAAGTTGTGTCTATGGGAGAGCCGCATTGTAAAGTTTTCCATAGGTGACTAACTAGATGAATGAATTATGGATAACAAGACAAAGGATCAGGCAATTTTATTATGTTGATGTCTTAAAACAGGAAATGATAAGTGGATTACATTTGGTAGCCATCTTAATGAATTTATTTATCAGGTATTACCCAAGTTGGGAAATAGTAACAACATTTCCAAAGTATATCAGTGCTATGTTTAAGAGAGGAGGAAAAGAAATCACAATGACTGGAGGTGAGAAATTAAAGTCCATTTAATAAAATAGAATGAAGTGAAGAAACTTCCATTTTTGAAGCTAGTAGATATGGAATAGTAGGAAATGAAGGGATGTTCTATCAAAAAGAAAGTTCTTTTAAGGGGATTGATGAGCGGAGCAAGAAACATGATTGGTAATGGTCATAATGATGATCTACATATTTTAAAAATGTGAAGACATGAAGTTGAGAATTTCCATGATGACCAAGTGATGATAAACGAGAAAGATGTTTAAAATAATAGTGAAGTATAGGAAGGAATGTTGCTAGAAATTTTATAAGGATTCCTTGAGAAGGATTGTGTACATAGTGACAAAAGAAGTGAAAGTCAATTAATAGAGGTTGTACTTGACTAATTTTCACTCATTGTTTCATGAGTAGGACTTCCCATAACATTAAAAGAGGTTGTTTCCACATAACACCTCATATTTTTCATGGACAATGATGGTAGCAGTATTTCCAACCAATCTAAAATAATGATACTATTTAATAAGAAAGAGTCTTTTGTCCAACTTGAGAAAGGGTGAAATTATGATAAAGCAATCAAGTGGTATTGAGATAGTAACTTGACAAGATAAGAAAATATTTTTGGTGGTTGAAAATGATAATTAAGGAAAATTAAGCATGATATAAAATCATGATGACCTAGTGTTTGCATATAGCGATATTGGAATCGGTAAGCCAAAGGGTAAATGGATGTAAAACCAAGGGACTTTAATTTTGAGATAGATTATTTAAATAATGATTGTGTACCTAGTAGTATCTTAACAATGAATTTCACCAAAATTTCCTTGGGAAAGGAAGAATTTATGACGAGAGATTAAGACTCAAGAGGATGAGGCTCATGTCAAATTTAATGATGTACTTAGCTAATTATACCGATGGGGTAAATGATCAACTTCCTAGTTGAAAGAAGTGGAAATGATTATTGAAAAGTAATTGACAACTTGATGAAAAAATATTGATGATGTTTCATGATATGATAATGATGTACATGTGGTTCTTATAGTGATAATGTATCCATATGACGATAGCAATATGCATAGGTATTATGACATTATGTCAAGTTATATTGACATATTCATT
This sequence comes from Pinus tabuliformis, assembly GCA_031772625.1. Taxonomy (NCBI): domain Eukaryota; kingdom Viridiplantae; phylum Streptophyta; class Pinopsida; order Pinales; family Pinaceae; genus Pinus; species Pinus tabuliformis. The sequence continues at coordinate 1,206,308,853 of CM062804.1, read as the reverse complement.
TACTACGTGATGATAGGTATTTAATGTTCAATACTCATGATGGATATGATATGCATAATGTGGCATAGGAATTATGATGCTATAATATGAGGTTCTTGGCATGTGGTTCACTTATTATGTGAAGTCATGATATGTCTTTGATGCAAACATGTTGATGTTCTAACTTATGATGGTATTTCATAAGGTGAAGCATGCAATGGTTGCGTACAAATTTATGTCATGCATGAGCATGCAGTTCACTATTATTCATAATGTCGCGATTAACAATGATAAATGTTCTCATGATGACATGCAAGACTTGGCATGTGGATTATTTTCTATGATACTATGATGCTATGGTTAATGCATTGGTTGCATGTGGTTGAGGTGTGATGATTCACAGGACTCCACAAATGGGCCAAGAGGGCCGGTTTATTTGATGATCTGGTGCGAGCCCATACGCATGAGGGAGAATAAGTAACACCATATGGGCTGGGGACAAACTCAATCAACACTACATATGCCAGTGGTTCCTTTGCCTTGTGTGTATCTCTCGATGGATAGCACTTGAAGGGCTATGGGACCATCTTGACGAGGCCAAGTGCCTAATGTTCTAGGCTAGGTGCCTGTTATTGGATTGGGATGTCGAAGTCTAGTGGAGGTGTAAGGACTTCAATGCCGAGGGCTGTGCGCCTTAGTAGTTGTGGAGGGAGTGGGCCAGCCTTGTGAGATGCCCAGAGTCATTGAGTACCATACCGGATGATTGCCTTAGGGCAGTGAGGTCTGAGTCAGGCGCGAGCCTTGGGGCAAGCCTTGGAATAGGATACAAACCGGGTCAGGCTTATGCCCGGTGCCGAAAGTGGGAAAAGGAACAGAGATTCCTTGAGATTTCCCGGGTGTTGTGGAACTTTTGATGCCTGCTGGTTATACTAGTTCAGTAGAGGGTGTCAGCAACATGAAGTAAATAAAATAATAAATAATAAATAATAATGAATAATGAATAATAAATAATTTATATATATATATATATCTATATATATATATATATATATATATATATATATATATATATATATATATATATATATATATATATATATATATATATATATATATATATATATATAGATACAAGAAAATAAATAATAAATAATATTAAAAATAATAAATAATAAACAATGAATAAAAAAAAAATAGTAATAACCGTACTAAAACTCTAAATAAATATAAATAGAAATAAAACAAAAAAATAGCAAAAAAAAATCAGTAAAGCTAGCAAAAAGTAAAAACAAAAGAAATAAAACAAGAAAGCAATAAAGTTGCATGTAGACACATGGAGTGTGTGCATGTGGTTCCCCTTCCAATGTTTTTTCTATTTAATAGATGGTGAGGAAGATGAGAGGCATTCCTGCATTCTATCATTCCGAGATTCTATCTTTCATTCTCTTGGGAGAATGGTGTTCTAACACAGAGGAGTCACTAGCAGTAGTACGTTGATTGAGGCTCGGGGGTGACCAGTTGTAGCAAGTCCTTGCGCAATTGAGCCTACGGTTGGGTGGAGAGTCGTCCCCAAAACCTTGTTGCCCTTGGCAGATGTCAATCACAAGTAATATAGGTAAGTGTTGATTTGTTTGAATCTGATATTAATTAGAAAATTAACTACATAATTATTTTGGACTGTTACAGATTTGATTCATTCTCAGTTTGGCATGTTGTATGATATCATTCTACATTCTCTAAGGCTATGAATAAATCCCATAAAGCCATCGCCAATAACACACACCAACGACATTATTGGTTCCATCCCCCATGCTTATGTTTGTTAGTTCACTAAAGAAATGAATCAAATTTCCATATTAATAAACCCATGTACAAATGCACAAGCATTACAAAGTGACAGAGTCATTGCTCAAACGTCAAATATTCATTTAGTGCAAACCGAAAATAAAAATAAAATCTTAAGCAATTTAAGGGTAAGAGAAAAAAATTAAGAATAATTAGCATTAGGATGGGACCACTCCTACTCAAAATGTTATTGTGGTGGTTATGGATGATAATAAGAATTTGAAGTTTCTTTGCAAGATCTACAATGGGAACCATCATACTCACCAGTTTTCTCAAATGGAATACATTTAGTTATATTTATCTCAATATGGAGCTACATAGCAACCCTCTTTGTTAATAAATCCTTTCCTGCCATAAAAAACAAATGGTGTGGAAAATATTGCACCTAACCAATGGGGTGATTCCTCAAATGTGAACATTTACATGTGTGCTAAAATGGTTAACCTACAAACTCAATCTCATAATTATGAGAGCCTTGAGAATGATTCTTTGGATAAGGTTCCATCTTCCTCTCACCTTCGTGGGCCTTTCCTAAAACAAAAGCCAACATTTGACACAATTATTTTTCAGCCTGAGGGTGTACTGTGGAGTTTGATAGGAAATCATAATGCATGGGTTTCCCTTAGTTACAACATTGTGGAAGATATATCTTAAGCATGACGTGCCATGTCTTCCCTCAAACTCCATCAAAGCTTTCTTTTTTTGGATGTGGTTCGCAGATTTCAGAGATCAGTGACTGCTACATGCACGTAAAAAATGTTCTGGGTAGATCCACCCTAAGGGATGAGTTCCCACTAGCTCATTAACGAATCCTAGCCCTAAGAACGTTGAGGAGAATTGACCCTGTGACCTCTCAATAATGAGGTTCTTTAATGAGAACTTGACCAATTGGGCTAACCCTCAAGGCTAAAACTCCTTCAAATTTGTCCAACATAACAAAGAGAATTATTGTCTATAATAGGCAAAGTCGATTCCTTGTATACTACCTTAATTACTTTTGACATTGACTAGAGTTAACCTAGGCTCCCCACCAAATTTCTCTTCAAATTGAGGTGACTTTGCATAAATGACTATCTTTAGAACTATTTTTTATGAAGGAGGCTCCACTTGCATCATGTCCTTATCATGTTGGATAGCTTTAGGTTCTCTAGGGTTCGTTCATGTAAAAGTGTTTCATGGCCATATGTTCAAGCCTCATAAAACCATTGTTTTCTTTCTTATTAGATTAGATGGATTTTTATTTTTTTTTAATCTAAGTTAAAATAATTGGTGTCTAATTAAATTCCAATCAATTATTAAGGTGTAGATGACTCTATATGTTGTGTCCACTCTCAAATCACTTCAATGTTCTTTTACCTCCATATTAAAAATATTCTATTTTGAAGAAAAAAATAAATTAATAAATAAGCAAATTCATCATTCCTTTGAGTTAAATAAAATCTCTTTCCTTTTTAATTCACCACCTTTTTATATATAATTATAATAATTAAATATTTTTAAAATAAAATAGCGTCGCTAAAAACAAAACTCCATAATAACAATAATAAACACTCCAAAAATATGAATAAAGAGTTAAAAGAACCCTTATCAAAGTAAAAATAAGATAAATAACTTCTCAGCATGGAATAACTAAGTAGTAGCTATCTACCACAGATAAATTCCCGTACAATAAATAGAACATGGGTATTAATAGATACCATTAATAATTAATATATGTATATATAAAAGCAAGCATTTATTTTAATTATTAATTATAAAGCATTAAGAGGTTAAATGTATTTGAGTGCATGACGCGCTGGTGGGGACAGTAGGCTTTTGCACCCCCAGTCAGGATCGATTCCGACCGGTGTCGCGCGCTGCTGCAGCAGCGTTTGACTCAATGATGACGTATGTGTTCCGATGTCGACATATTATGCACATATTCTGCTCGCTTCGGCAATATTGTATGATGAAATCTGCTCGCTTCGACGATATATGATGTATTGTGATTGGGATTCGCTCCCCCACTAAAAAAAGTTTTTGGAAAATTTTGAACTTTAAGAAATATTTAATTTTTATATATATTAGTTATAAGATTTAAATAGATTTAATCTAATTAGATTACAAGTTTTTATAATAATTTTTTAATTAAAATATATTTTAATTTTTAAATTACAATTATATAATAAGTAAATTATAATATTACTTATAATATTATTATTATTTTTTTGGGTTAATTTTAATATCTTAAAATTATGGCAATAAATTTTTGAAAACTTATTTAAATAAAATTTTATTATTTTTTTTTTGTGAAACATGGGAAGAAGACTTCTTTATGAATGAATAATATTTATTGTTATTGGATCTAGATGTATTGAGACGGCAACCTTCCATGCGTCTTAGAGTTTGAGACGGCAACCTTCCATGACATTGGAACGGTGGAAAGCAAAATAAAATGTTGGAAAAGGCAATGTACGAATGATCTAAATTTTTCGTTTAATTAACAGAGAGAGCCATACTTTTTGCGAGGTGGCAATATGCCGTGTTTGACCAAAGGGACTGGATGGCGTTGGGTGAAATCTATTATGATCACAATGACGAATTGCATCGCTTTGTATTACGTAATGCATGATGTATTCAATCCATTTTACGGAATTTCAAGACTTCACCGGCATCTTTCCAATCTTAGCACATGAACAAAGTTATATCACTATGATCCTGATTGATTTTAAATACGGATATTTAAATCAGGATAGAATTATTTTAAATATAGATTTAATATAAATTTACAAGGATTTAATTTTTTATGAGCAAATATTATTTAAATGTTTGTATAGATTTTTTTATTTTTAGATTTTTTAAAATCTTTATTTTGATAGACATAATAAGATTTCAATTTTGATGACAAACGGCTCTATAGAGCATTAAACTGTAGAATGAGTCTTTAGGCTCAATATAATCTAATAATGAAAAATTATCAAATTTGAAAATTATATATATATATATATATATAGTCAAGAATATGCGTTGAAAATGAAGGAAGAAAAGAAATTCGAATTTCAATTTTAGTAAAACACTTGGAGGAATTTAACTAAAGTGATATGGCACTAATCACTATGTTAAATCAATTAACTAGAGTTGGAGACACTTGAGTTATGTTTAGTTATGATTGAAGTGATATCGCATTTATCACTTAAATCAGTTAATTCAAGTTGGAGACACTTGAGTTATGTTTAGTTATGATTGAAGTGATATTGCATTTATCACTGATTTAAATGGCATTTATCACTGAGTTAAATCAGTTAATTGGAGTTGGAGACACTTGAGTTATGTTTAGTTATGATTGAAGTGATATCACATTTATCACTGATTTAAATGGCATTTATCACTGAGTTAAATCAGTTAATTCGAGTTGGAGACACTTGAGTTATGTTTAGTTATGATTGAAGTGATATGGCATTTATCAATGAGTTAAATCAGTGAATTTGAGTTAGAGACACTTGAGTTATGTTTAATTATGATTGATTGTTAATTTCTAGCAATCTATTTCAGTTAATTTGAATTATTGTGAGTTTGACTAGTTCTAACTGATAGAGAACTAGTGGAGGGTCCAACAGTGTGGTGTGTACCTCGGCGATCAACTAGTTAACTCATCAATCAACCCAGAATAATTGATGCATGTAAATAACTCGAGTTACCAATTGAGATTGGAGTTTAAGGGTAGTGTACTATCAGTTGTAGACAATTCCAAATTGTGCAGGTCATGCATGCAGTCAAAGAAAGGTCTAATGGAATTGTGCAATTCAAATTGGGAATTTTCGTAATTAATAAGGGCCTAATTCCCTAGGAAACAATGCAAGGAAATAGCAACTTAGTAGGAAAATTAGCTAAATATTGGCCAAGGTCAGTGTGTGAAGCAATGAGATAGATTATACAAGTGCAAAGGATGTTCAAGCTTGAGCAAGCATTGTATTTCTTCTCTATTTTCTGATTAATGCAATATAGATAGGAAGGGGTTTTGAGTAGTTGTTTTCCCCTAGATAAAAGTTAAGTATGCATGTTCAATCTTGTCTCATGTTTATGTTGTCTTTTCATGATCGATTAATTGCTTTCCGTTGATGAGCAGTGCAGATTCAAGTATTTTGTTTTATCAAATTACATAAGCAGTTTGAATCTACAAGGAATTTCTACATGGTATTAGAGAAGGAATCATAATAGGAGAGAAGAATTTGAAGTTGTCTTTGCAGGTGAATTGAATTTGCGGGATCATTCTTCAGACCTAACAGGATGTCTTTCTATGGACTCATACTCAAGTATGCCCTTGAGGGTAACTCAAATTATATTGCTTGCTAGGATAGGATGGAGGCAATGTTGGAAGATAATGGGCTGAAAGAATTCATAAATATTGCTATTTTGAAGCCTCCAACATCTAATGCTCAAGATCTAGCAGAATGGAAGAAGTGTGTAGCAAAGGAGAGGAGGATCATAGTGGAGGGAATTCAAGATCATATCGTCTTGAATCTCCACGGGTAAGAGACTTCATATGCAATGTGGAAAGTATGTCTAGGAAGTTGGCAGTAAAGGACAAGCTTCAGAAGATTAAAATGGAAAAAAGCCACACAATACCACAGTACTTGAGCAAGTTCACCCAATGTCGAGATGAACTTGGGAGTATTGGTATTATGGTTGTAGAAGATGATTTGGTAAGCTTAGCACTTCTATGCCTTCCTAAGAGTTGGCACAACTACCAAGATTCGGTAAATGGGAGGGAGAAACTACCAAATTGGGAGCAATTATGGTCCGACTTGGTGCAATAAGAAATAAGGCGGAACACCAGAGACGGTACCTCATCCAAGCATGATAATGAGGAGAATTGTGCCTTGGCTGGAAAAAGAAAGAAATGAAAAGGGAAGAAATGCCAGTACAATGCAGAATCTAGTCAGGCAGGCAAGAAGAAAGACTTGCCAAAATCAAGTGCTTTCACTGTCACAAATTCAAGCACTATGTGATGAAGTGTTCACATAAGAAAGAAAGCAAGAATATTGCAGGTGTAGCAGTGGGTGAAGCCTTGCCTTCATAGTTCAAACTTGATTTTACCCATATTGTATGCATGGAAATCACAATGATGGGTAGTGTGTGGTACATCAACAGTGGTGCCTCGTTCCACATGAAGGGCAACAAATAATTTTTTAATGACTTAGAGGAAAAGGATCTCGAGATGCACATCGAGATGGGAGATGATGAAAGTTTTACCATGAGCGACATCGGTACAATTACTTTTCAGAGGGAGTCTACGTTCCCTCTCAGACTCAAGGATGTGATGTATGTACCGACTTTGAAAAAGAATCTAGTTTCCATCATGGCGTTGGAGGACTGTGGCTACGATGTGATATTCAACAAAAGAAAGGTCTACTTGAGACACATTTACATGGGACAAGTGAAGCAAATCGGGGTTTGAGTGAAGAACCTCTACAAATTAGATGTGGAAGATTGTGCAACATTGAGCATAAAAGAAGAGAAGGTGCAGAGTCAAGATGTCAGTGAATTATGGATAGATGACTTGGCCATTTGCATCATGTCACTTTGAATATCATGCAACAGATTTATACAGAGCAGTGGAGCAGCAGGATACATGCAAAGGGTGTACATTGCGGAAATACACAAAATTCACCTTCAATGACTCGGATAGTAGGACATGTGCAATCCTTGAAAGGATCTACTCTAATGTATGTGGAACTTTCTCGACAGCCTCCATTGCCATGAACAAGTATTATGTTATATTTGTAGATGATTTCTCATAGAAGTGTTGGATCTACTTCATGCAGAAGAAAGACCAGACATTCTCCAAATTTGTTGAGTTTAAAGAACTTGTTGAGAAATATATTGTTGGGAAAATGAAGGCTCTCACGAGCGATAATAGTGGAGAAGATGTTTCGAATGAGTTCAAGAACTTTTGTGAAAAAGAAAACATTCGATGAGAGTTTACAACACCTCATAACACACAACCGAATTGTAACATCCCTGGTGAAAATTCCATGTAATAAAAGTTAATAAAGGCAAAATAAGACCATGGTTAAGGGGCACTTATTCCAAGTTGAATGTTAGGCAAATATATCCTAGTGGGCATCACTGGATGTGTGTTTTGGCTAAGAAAAATTGGCAAAGGCTAAGACTAAGGCATTAAAAGGGAAAAAAGCATTTTTGGCACATTATTTATGAAAATAAAGGAAACTAGGAGAAAAGTAAGGTGAAAGGTCACAGGGTTCATGTGAGGAGGAAAATGAAGGAAAATAATGGAAAATGAAGAAAATAGAGGATTCATTCATAAAAATGCTTTTGAGAATTAGTTCATGGCTTTTTTCAATTTAAGTTTTGAGCTCTCTCATTATTCTCTCTTTCTCTCACTCTTTGTCACTTAGGAAAGTACAATCAAGCGGCTTCAATAGGAATACTTGCAGGTAACCTTTTGCATGTGTGATTTCCTTGCTGGTTTGGACATGCATGGTTTTTCTTGCTGGTGTATCGTTCTCTTGTTGGCAGTAGCATGTTTTTGTCAGGTTATAACAATGGTTTTCAAGTTATCCTTGCATTTTTCCAGATGTCGTGGTGTTGGGATGTTTATTTCGGTTTTTGAGCTTTGGTTTTTCGGATGGATTTCAGAATCTGGGGCAGAGGTGTTCTCAAGTTCCATTCCCAAAGGTCTAAGAATCCCTTGACCAGTTTTTACGAGATACACGGTAAATCCTGAGGGAGAGGTATCGGTTTAGAGCCTAGTGATCCAGGATTGGATTCCGGTAAACCCTGAGAGACAAGGAAACAAAAAATTCCTCAAGGATATGAATGGAGTCCAGATGGCATTTCAAGTTCGATTCGGTTGTGATCAGAGCACTAGTTTTGGTGTGATCATGGTTTGGTGAGGGTGGAGGTGGTTTAACCTCTGGATTCCCTTGGTTGTTCCTAAATTGGTTGTTCTATGAGATCCCACATTCATGCTTGGAATATGTCACGGGGGTGACTGGCTGAAAGAGAGATTTGATTCAACCATGTCTATGGTTGGGTGGTACGTGGAAGTCCCAAACCTAGTTGGATTTATCTATGATTAATAAAATCTTAGTTCTCTTACTCTTTCACTTGTTTATATGTGAATTCAATGGATGTCATATCTCTGTTATTTACATGGTTTTATGTTGGTTATAAGGATGGTTCAATGACTGGTTCATGTCATGGTTATTTCATGTATTTACTTGTAATTATTAAATGGATGGATGCAAGACCTAATTAATGTTGTAGTAGTTCAATGGAGAAGGAGGTGATCCTTCTAGTCATGTTTCATGAATTATTTCAATCATTTATGCTTTGTCCTGTATCCTAGACTTGTAGGTTGTATTGATGTTAGGTGTTTGACAGAATGTGAGTCCCGGTTGGGGATGCTCAAGCCTAGTCCCAAGGTTTATTTTGATTGATTGGCATTGTTATCATGTCTTTAATGAATTCTTAAGGTTGTAGAAATTTATGGGCAAAGGTCAGGATTCTGGGCTAGAAAAGTGGCTTACATCCTATTGAAGCCCAAAAAATTCGGTCTACAACAAGGGGGATACCCACCCGGTCCGGACCTTGGTTAGCAGCTCCTTTTCCATTTGGTATAGTGGGTCCAACTGGGGATATGGGACCAGTTTCCCAATATATGTGTGTGTGTGTTCAGAATTGATATTTCTTCCCTAATGATTCCTAAGTAAAATGCTTTTATTCTAAATCTAATCTAACAACATGCAATTGTATTCTAATAAACAGAAATAGCTAATTGTAAACTAACCTGGGATGTAATCTTTCCGTTATGCAATCTAAAATGATTTCAAATAACATTTGGTAATAAAGATCATTCAACTGCTATGAGAAAAGAATTCAATAAAGATAAACCATTTCGTATAAAAAGTTAGACAAATCAGTTGTGAGAAACATATCGTATAATAAGCTACTCATATATTAAGCATAAATAAATAGCTATCACCGTACAGAAGTGCCAAATGTTAACTCAAGCATTTAAGCATTCATATATAAATAACTGAACATGAATATCACCTTAACACATAAGCATAAATGGTTAAGAGATAAAAGTACCATTTATAACTAGTTCTACTCATGAGCTTCAAGCAATAATGATTTATCTCTTCTCAATCCAACATCCACTAAGAGTACAAAAGTGAAACGTTAGTAGTAGATATTAAACGCAGATATCAATAAATCTTGTTCCATTCATTCATCAAAACCTCCTCGGAGGGTGCAAAAGTGCATGTTCTGAGGACAAGTTTTTGATAAATTTCTGGACCCTTCTCTAAATGCATGAGAAGGGTTTAAATACTACTAACTAAATCTAAAAATAATTTATTACAAAAATGTAGGATGCGGTTTAAATGACCGTCCTCATTTCAGGCAAAAATAAAGCAAAATTAAAACTAAAACTGAATCTAAAACTAAAACTAATAACTAACTATCTATGTATCTATTCCTTGTAGTCACAAGCATTCAACATTTGCTTGAGGAGAGTTGGCTGGCCGACTTCCAACTTTAGCTATCCTACGAAAACAAAATCGGTAAGAGCTGGTGCCATCTTCTTGGCAGAATTGATGATACATTTGAGAGTCATGCACTGGCTGTGTGGTTTTACCAAGTACATCCAGTAAGAATCCCAATTCAACTTGGTTAACCTTTTGATTGACTCTGCCCTTTCTTGAGGCTTCTGTTTCTAGCTTGTTTGTAGATGTTGTACATTTGGTAGATATCTACATACCACTTGATGATATATCTGACAAATACCACTGTTCTAGAGTTCAAGTTTTTTTTTCGCCTTTAGTGCTTTTTCTTACAAATTTCCGGGCTTATAGGCGACTAAGCGATTAAAGGATTTCCATCTCGAGGGGTTTTGCCTAGCGATGCGTGATAGACGCTAATCGTGCATTGGAAACTGCCTCCATTTCTCGATCCAGGCTTCCCCGGTGCGATTTTCGCCTCTTGCACGCTTTTTGTTAGAGGATAAAAAGCTTAAATTTTTTTAAAATAATGACTCTGTGAGTTCGTGTTTTTGAGCTTTAAATTCTCTATATGTGATATCAACATTATCTAGTATCCATTTAACCATGTCCGTGTATGGAATAATTTTGGGCCTCGCTGCTATCTTGTGCAAGAATGAACATGCTAGATCTGTAATAGACTCCTCAGAAGACCCGTGTGAGCCTGCAGTAGTTGTAACCTTGATTACCTTGGGATCTTCTTACTCAAGTAGAGTGTACATGCCTTCCCAAGTAGTAATACCGACATCTTTGTTACAAGTGGTGTCTGTGTACAAGGGCGTCATTTCTTTATCTTCAGAACTGGGAGCTTTACCCTTCTTTCCCATAATATCCTGAACACTGCTATGTATACTTCTCTTCTCTTCGCTCCTACAGTTTACAAATGAGGTGAGAATAATGATAAGAAAAAGGTGACGAGAAAGTTTTAAATGCAGAAAACATATAAAATATACCACCTTACGTGAAATGGCTCCTTGATAAGATCAAAACCATTTTTCATTAATGATTGCCAACTCACTCATTAATTAACATTAATGCTCATAACTGAGCCTGTGGGTAATAGTTGGCAGAGTATTTAAGCTTAAAACCTCTTTTAAGTGCAAATTCAATCATAGCATTGCCAAAAAAATACGATGCATTATTAAACATTAAAGCAGAGGGTAAACCAAACCTGGTGATTATGAACTAATCTATGAAATCAATGATGTATTCGGCATTAGTTGTCTTGAGAGGAACTGCTTCTACCCATTTAATAAAATAATTTGTAGTTGTAAGGATATACCTATGCTGTTTAGAAGAGTGAGGAATGATCTCACCTATTATATCTAATCCCCATTGATCAAAAGGCTATTCAATGTTGACTGGTTGCAAAGGCAACGATGGTTTCTTTTGTCTCCCAGCAGCAATTTGACAAACTTGACATTTCCTTACGTAGCTATGCGCATCTTTGAATAGTGTGGGCCAGTAATAGCCTACGCAGAGGATTTTATGTGTAGTAGCATCTACAGCATAATGTCCACGTGTTGGTCTGTCGTGGAGTTCCTGCAACACCTTTTCAGCTTCAGATTTCTCAAGACATCTAAGGAGAACAAAATGATAATTCATCCTAAAAAGTACATTGTTCACGAGCTGATATTGCTTATCCTTCAACCTTAGAGCTCTTTTTTTTGTATAATCAAGGTTTTAAGGGGCATATCCATTCTTTAGATAAAATATGATATCAACATATAATGAATCAACATCATTTAGGCTTACCTCATACATTTGTATCTCTATAGGTGGTATTTCAGAAATAAGCGATGCTCCAGCCAGCATTTTGCAAAAGCCTTAACCTTTTACAATACTTGCTGGTTTAATTTCAACGTCATATTCTTGTAATGTGATAACCCAATTGACTCTTTTCTCACCCACATATTTCTGTACTAAAAGATTTCTTACCACTAGAAACGGTACTATGATTTTTGTATGGGTTTTAAGCAGAAAGGGTTTGAAATATTTTATTGCTTTGAAAACAACATATGTTTGTTTCTCTATGTATGAATAATTTAACTCAACCCCTTGTAGATTTGAATTGAAAAAAGCAATTGGGGCTTCTGCCTTATCTTGATTTGCTTGAGTGAGTATCGTAGCATATGATCTATCAGAGGCAAATGTATATAAAATGAAAGGATCGGAAAAATTTGGAGTTGCTAAAGATGGAGCGTTAACAATCGCTTGTTTAATCGGAATGAATGCTTCATATTTGTCTTGGCCCCTTTGGAAGATTGAGTTATTTTTAATCATTTCTTGTAAAGGAGATATGATTCTTGAAAAATCTGGAACAAATCTCTCTACAAAATTAATCTGGCCAAGGAAAGATTGCATAGCTTTCTTGTTGTGAGGCAAAGGTTTTTTGGAAATCTCCTTGATTCTGTCAGGATCAATATGGATTCCAGATTGTGACACTATAAATCCAAGAAGTTTTCCTTCACTTAATGAAAAAGGGACTTTTTTGGGTTAAGTGAAATTCCATACCTTTGACAATGTTGGAAGATCTGTTTTAAATCTCTGAGATGATTTCCTCGCTTCTTGGAAGATACAGTTATATCATCCAGGTAGATTACTATTGATTTGTTTATTAATCCCTTAAATGTGATGTCCATGGTCCTTCGGAATGTGGCACCAGCATTGATCAGACCAAAAGGCATCTTTTGATATGCATAAGTACCCCATTTGGTTCTGAATGTGGTTTTTAATTAATCATCGAGATGGACCAAAACTTGGTTGTAACCGGAGAAACCATCCAAGAAGGACATTAATTCTGATCCTGCAACTACCTACAATATTTGCTCCATAGGAGGCAAAGGAAAATTATCTTTTTGGCAAGCTTTGTTAAGATTTTGAAAGTCAATGCAAATTCTAATGTCTCCGTTCTTCTTTCTAATGGGAACCATGTTGGAAACCCATTTAGAATGTCGAACGGGAAAAATGATTTTGGCTTTCAATAACTTATTGAGCTCAGATTTGATCTAGTTTTCTAGATTAGGATGGATCTTTCTCAGCTTCTGCTGGACAGGTTTTTCATCGTTTATCATTGGGATAGTATGTTGGATGATAGAAGTGTCGTAAGTCTTAAGTTCATCATAATTCCAAGAAAGGACACTTTTGTATTGTTTTAAGAGATGAACATATGCTAATATTTCTTAAGGAGCTAGGCCAAGGCCTAGGTTGATATTCTGTGGCTTGGTATCAGTTCCTAGATTTACTAATTCATAGTTCAGAGTTGAACTTTGAAATTTTGAATGCGTAGATCTTTTGAATTGATCTTTCAAATCATATAGGTCTTCTAATTTGAATACTGACTTTGGCATAGCATTATTAGTGCTATCTTGTTGCAATTGTCTATCATGTTAGTCCTCATCAATTCTCTGATTGGTGTAAGATCCCTCAGATGTGAGGAAGCTTACAATATCAGGATCATCGTTGAAAATTCTCCAATTGGTAATGTTATTAGGAATCGAGGGTCTAAAGATTAATTCGTTTGAAAATATATTGGGGCTAAAGTCTTCTAAGGGAATAATCTTGGAAGCTACGTTTGCCAAGAGATCAGCACTAGCATTTTGTAGTCTAAGAATTGATGAAATATTGAATGCTATAAAATGTTCAGTCAGATCTTGTACTAAAGATTGGTAATGCTTTAAATGACTTGATAGATAATTTATAGTATTTCGTACCTGTCTGATAACAATTTCAGAATCTCCGAAGACTTGTAGATACTTGATATCAATTCCGATTGTTTCGTATAATCCTTGGACTAAAGCCTCGTATTCTGCAGTATTATTGGTGCAATCGAACTCGAGTCTACAAGTTAGCATAGTTTTGTTTCCCTCTGGACTAACTAATATGCATCCTACTCCTGCTCCTTCGTTAGACTTAGAACCGTAAAAAAATAACTTCCAAAATAAAGATTTATTTACAGGATTATCTATAAAATTAATACATTTAGAACTATTTGTTTGAGAAAAATTTTCTACTTGAGATAAAGCAGAATGTTCCAAGTAAGGTGAAGTATGAGCATTAAAATTTCATAGGAAAGAATCAACAGAATAGTTTCCAATAATATTATTGTTGTATGGTACCAGTTCATTTCTTCTTCCAATTCTGTTACTATGTATTTCTGATGTCTTTCTCACTCAACCTTTATCTGATTTAGTTTACCATTGTAAGGGAGCCACATGTGCGACCAATCGGTTGCAAAGTATCCATGAAGTTTTTCTAACCAATCCCTACTAAGAATTAAGCCATAGAATTCTGGAATGTCTGCAACTAAAATATCGATAACTTGACATACCTTTGGATTAGATGACAACTTTATGGTAACCTGATTTAATTCACCAATCACTTCAACTTGCGATAGATCTAGCTGCACTATGCGCACAATAGATTTTTGAGGTTGAACGTTCAACTTTGTACATATATATTTGGGTAAGATATTAGATGAAGTTCTTGAATCAACTAAACAATTATGCAAATTTTTATTGAAATTTTCATAAGTAATAAGAAATGGCGGAGTATGAGACCTTGACCTTCCTCCAATTAGAGCGATGTCGTTAGGATCAACTTTACTGGTCATAGTATTTGGAGGTCTTCCCATCTCGTGGGAATCTTGTGAGATTACAATGGCAAGCAGAGGTGCAACTGGTATTGCGTGTAATTCTTTCAAAAGGAGCTTTTGTTGATGTTTTAACTTGCTCAATTCATAAAAAGTGATGTTATCCCTAGTCTTCTTCATGTCTTCTATGATATTATACTCTATCTCATCTGAAACAATCAATGTTTTAGATGGAGTTGGTGAATCTGTTTGGAGTGGGCTTGTTCGAGTCGCTTTGGATGTCGTTTAATTGGCTGCAACTTTATCCTTAGGCTTTAAGCTTGCACTATTTGGTTTAGGAGTAGGTTGAGGAGGATCGAGTTGATTTCTACTTCGAGTACTAACCGATGATGCCTCTTGATCCTCTTTATCTGGGAGGATGAAATCCCACATACCGTGTACCTCTACAACTTCTTCTTCTTCGGTAGGTTCTTCGATAGCAATTTCCTCTTGATCTTCTTCTGATTCAACATTTGTAATAGCGTTAGGAGGCTTTGAATCAGTCGAAGGATTTCTTCTATAAGGCTTGTACGATTTTTTAGAAGAATTCTCTGCTACTTGTTTCTTTATGTCAACCATTTCGTTAGACATGGTTTTCAAAACTTTCTGCAATCCCTCTAAATCAAATGGGTCTTTGGGCTATTTTTTCTTTGGATCTTCTTTGAAAGAAACCTTTTTAGATTTACGTTCTTCAATGGCGCTTTTCTTTTCTAGAGCTATGATGCATTTCTCTACCGCTATTGCTTCCTTCATATTTTCAGCTAAAGTTGTTTTGTTAGCTCTATCAACAAAGATTGCTATGTTTGATGGTAAAGCAGAGATGTACCATTCACTTTGCACTTCTTCGGTAGGCTTAGATGTAGTAGGAATTTTGTTCAACAGTTTATTAAAATGCGAGTTAAAATATTTAATAGGTTCCTTTGACTCAGCCCTAAGGTTAGACAGGTCATTGATTAGTGTCGCAATGGACTTGTCATCGCCAAACTTGGTCAATAATTGTTCTTGGAAAATATCCCAACTAGTAATAGACCCGGATGGTAATGAGAAATACCATGATTCGGCTGCTCCTTGCAAAGTATAAGGAAAGAGATGAATGACAGCATCTTCATTAGTAACCCCATTGAGATTTATGGATAACATGAAGTTGTTTATGTGTTCTTATGCTAGCATGCCTACTTTAGGTTTAAACTTAGGCAGCGATTTTTTGGGATGGGCCAGTAATTGACTCAAGGGCGCAGGCATTAACACTGCCCCTAGGTTATTCCATGGCATTTGGGCCATCATTGAACTTCTAAAAAAGGAAAGCGCAGAAGATGATCCCTGCGGTTGGGAAGATGAGGATATTAAAGTTCCAGATGATTGAGAAGGAGATGTTGAAGTTCCAGTGGTCTGGTGGACGATGATTTGAAATGGAGGAGTGGATGGTTGACTTTGCAGTGGAGACGTTAAGATGGATGATGATGATGAAAGAGTCTCACTATTAGACCCTTTAGGTGATTTCTTTGCTCTCTTCCTTGTAGGTAGAGGTAACTTGGTTGGCTCAATACCAAACTTTTCACTCTTTAATCTGGTAAGAGGATGAGCAGGTTTATATTGCGACGTCACACTGCCTTGAGATTTATCAGATTTTTGAGATGATATAGAAAATCGTTGAAGTTTATGAATCAACGATCAACTTCAAGAGTTTCAATAGTAGATTTGTCTGAAATGTCAGGGTTTGTGGCAGTGGTTGTTATTCTTTCGACTTCTTGCTCAAGATTTAAAGATTCTAAGTGCGATGGAGAAGTCAGGGGAGATGATGAGGGAGATCCACTCTCAAAATGGTATTTAGATTTTGACTTACTTTCCATTCACAGTTTGAGGCCCTCCTTCTAGTGCCAAATATGTTGAAGCCCCGAAAATCGGGTCTACAACAAGGGGGATACCCACCCGGTCCGGACCTTGGTTAGTAGCTCCTTTTCCGTTTGGTATAGTGGGTCCAACTAGGGATATGGGACCAGTTTCCCAATATATGTGTGTGTGTGTTGAGAATTGATATTTCTTCCCTAATGATTCCTAAGTAAAATGCTTTTATTCTAGATCTAATCTAACAACATGCAATTGTATTCTAATTTACAGAAATATCTAATTCTAAACTAACCCGGGATGTAATATTTCCGTTATGCAATCTAAAATGATTTCAAATAATAGTTGGTAATAAAGATCATTCGACTGCTATGAGAAAAGAATTCAATATAGATAAACCATTTCGTATAAAAAGTTAGACGAATCAGTTGTGAAAAACGTATCTCATAATAAGCTACTCATATATTAAGCATAAATAAATAGCTATCACCGTATAGAAGTGCCAAATGATAACTCAAGCATTTAAGCATTCATATATAAATAGCTGAACATGAATATCACCTTAACATATAAGCAGAAATGGCTAAGAGATAAAAGTACCATTTATAACTAGTTCTACTCATGAGTTTCAAGCAATAATGATTTATCTCTTCTGAATCCAACATCCACTAAGAGTACAAAAGTGCAACATCAATAGTAGATATTAAACACAGATATCAATAAATCCTGTTCCATTCATTCATAAAAACCTCCTCAGAGGGTGCAAAAGTGCATGTTCTGAGGACAAGTTTTTGATAAATTTTTGGACCCTTCTCTAAATGCATGAGAAGGGTTTAAATACTACTAGCTAAATCTAAAAATAATTTATTACAAAAATGTAGAATGCGGTTTAAATGACCGTCCTCATTTCAGGCAAAAATAAAGCAAAATTAAAACTAAAACTGAATCTAAAACTAAAACTAATAACTAACTATCTATGTATCTGTTCCTTGCAGTCGCAAGCGTTCAGCATTTGCTTGAGGAGAGTTGGCTGGCCGACTTCCGAATTTAGCTGTCTTGTGAAAACAGAATCGGTAAGAGCTGGCGCCATCTTCTCGGCAGAATTGATGATACATTTGAGAGTCATGCACTGGCTGCGTGATTTTACCAAGTATGTCCAGTAAGAATCCCCATTCAACTTGGTTAACCTTTTGATTGACTTTTCCCTTTCTTGAGCCTTCTATCTCCAGCTTGTTTGTAGATGTTGTACATTCGGTAGATATCTACATACCACTTGATGATATATCTGATAAATACCACTGGTCTAGAGTTCAAGTTTTGCTTTTCGCCTTTAGCACTTTTTCTTACAAATTTATGGGCTTATAGGCAACTGAGAAATTAAAGGCTTTCCATCTCGAGGGGTTTTGCCTGGCGATGCGTGATTAATCGCGCATTGGAAACAACCTCCGTTTCTCAATCCGGGCTTCCTTGGTGCGATTTTCGCCTCTTGCGCGCTTTTTGTTAGAGGATATAAAGCTTAAATTTTGTGAAAATAATGACTCTGTGAGTTCGTGGTTTTGAGCTTTAAATTCTCTATACATGATATCAACATTATCTAGTATCCATTTAACCATGTCCGTGTATGGAAGAATTTTGGGCCTCGCCGCTATCCTGTGCAAGAATGAACATGCTAGGTCTGTAATAGACGCCTCAGAAGACCTGTGTGAGCCTAAAGTAGCCGTAACCTCCATTACCTTGGGATCTTCTTCCTCAAGTAGATTGTACATGCCTTCCCAAGTAGTAATACCAGCATCTTTGTTACAGGTGGTGTCTTTGTACAAAGCCGTCATTTCTTTATCTTCAGAACTGGGAGCTTTACCCTTCTTTCCCATAATATCGTGAACACTTCTATGTATACTTCTCTGCTCTTTGCTCCTGCAGTTTACAAATGAGGTGAGAATAATGATAAGAAAAAGGTGATGGGAAAGATTTAAATGCGGAAAACATATAAAATATACCACCTTAAGTGAAATGGCTCCTTGATAAGATCAAAACCATTTTTCGTTAATGATTTCCAACTCACTCATTGATTAAGATTAATGTGCATAACCGGGCCTCAGGTTATGGAAAAAGATTTTTCTAACAACGATCCTTGAAGATTTGCGATAAGGCAAAGTATCACAAATCTGTTGTGTGTGGTAATCATCCGTCATTGTGTTTTCTGTGAAATGTGATTTGCAAGATGAGCCATCACATATCGGTGGTTTAAGGCATTCCAGCGTAAGTGATGTTAGAGACATGCGATGCGATGAGTGTCTTTTGATGCATGATTTCGCATCGCGATTTCGCACTTTTACAATTCCGCTTGTAAGAAGGCATCCATTACCCTTTTTTGTGATGCGACGCACTTTAAGGAGTGATTTTATTCTAACTTATCATAAAACTTAAGTCTTTTTAGATTTTTCGAGGGTATTCTCCTAAGTTTATGATTATAGGTTTTATTGAAAAAGGGAATACAAGCATTAATCGATTTTTTTAAATTTTTTAATAAGGGTCCCCACTTATTTAGTATTAGTGATAAAACTAAATAAGAAGGGGGGTTGTTGCTGGCTACAACACATCCCTGTGTCGCTAGCACCAAAGTAGCAATGTTTGTCCACAGTCACTGGCAGGCAAGCCCGTGAGAGTGAATTTAGGTTGTTGATCACTCCCTTTCCCATATCCTGAGAGCAACTATGGCCTAAGTGATCTAAAATAGTAGTGGGACCCAGGAACAACCTGTCTAAGTGGCTGACTTATCTCTTGAGCGTTATGTTGATGATGTTGGATGATTGTGCACGATGTTCCATCGATTCCACTTCCTTAAGGTCACATAGGAGGTCGAATCTGATCATAGTAACCTCTCGTCTCATGTTTACCCCAGTGGTTACTTTGGGTAGCCCTGGGAGGGAGTGTTACATATTGGTATCAGAGGGTGGTTGCACCCTCCTTGGGTGAAGTTGTTCGTCATGTGTGCATGTTAGCTTCATGTGTGTCTCTTAACTTGCATTCCATTTGCTTGTTGCATTGCATCATGTTGATCATGGTTGTATTAAGGTTATAATGAGGAACTTGATGTGATTTTGTGGAGTGTAACGTCAGAAGTATATGACTGGTTACTTGATTATATGTAGTTTATACACAGCTAGATTATATGCATGTTGATTACATCCTTATATGTTGGGTTACACTCTTGATTATTTGATTACATGTATCAGTCATGTAGGTTGGTTACAAGAATTGATTGCTTATGCTCGACTACGTGTGGTTATGTGTATGTGTAGTTGATTAGGCATTTCTTATGCATGTTGATGGTTGCATGTGGAAATGTGTACGATGGAATAACGATTGTTGTCATACATAAGGTCATAGAATGCATTGTTGATATGGAATTGCATTGATGATTGGACCCTACCTAGAATGAGTATTATACATTGATGCAATTGTTAAATAGATGTCGATATGCTATTATGTTTATGTTATACAGGTATCAGGTTGATTTATTGATATTTATGACAAGGTATCCTCCCTTAATTATGCTAAGGTACGTTGGTTTATTGTGATTTGGTTTAGCTGACAAGTATGCCTTGCAGGAAAGAGATCAAATGGCTAGCAAGGTGGTAGACTACATAGAATCTTCCTATGCATCAGATGAGTAGCATGGTGTGGGGAATTCTTCTGATTTGGCAGAGACATTGAAAAGCTTGCGGGAAGAAATAGGGAGTTTCAAAGTAGAGAATTATAAAATCATATAGGCACAAGAGAAAAAAGAAGAGGTGAATGCAATACTACTTTAGAGTTTGTTAGAATTACACTGATGGGGACCATTTCAGATCAACCATGGGAAAGAGGATAGAACTAATGGAGCATATGGCAGTAGGTCTCATAGTAGACACAGGTCTTGTGGTGGTCACAAGTCAGATAGATCTGACATGATTAGATATGGTAGGTTGTTGGACACTCCAGATAGGAGAGGTATTGGACATGGGTATTATTCTAGTTTTGGTTCTGACATGCATCATGACATCATTGTTATCACCCTTACAGGAGGAGTGATAGGGGATATTTGCCGGATGAGATCAAGAAAGCGAACCCACCTACCTTTGATGGAGAGGTGAAGAAATCACATAATGCAGAGGCATGGTTTCCTGGTATGCCTTAATGATTTGTTTTGGTCAAGTAATGATCAATATTCGCAAATGCGCAGCACTCTGGTTTGCAGTCAATTTTTTTAAAATTTGTGAACAGTTGAGTAATATCTATTCTATGCCAGAATAACTCAGATCTGAGCAACAAAAGTTTATAATAACTATCTAAAACAAGATTCCCTGGACATCGATCCTAAGAGGTCTGAGGAATCGTTGTGATCTCAAAAGTTGCGTCAGTAGTTGGAGTCATTGTATTCACGGTCAAATCCATCTTTGAAATCTTTGTGGATGTGGCCTAGGGTATGCGCTCTGTGATGGTATGGCATGAATGCTATGTGGCCAAGGACTATACTGCTTGCCTATTGTGAGGAATTTCTTTTAGGGTCTGTCTGTTTGAAGCTATTGGTCCTATGAAGTTTTGATATCTCTGATTTCCTTATCCGGACTTTTTAAGCATGTATTTAGAAAAGCTTTTGCGTTATTCAGCGGCTCTTTATAATAAATACCGTTATTTCTTTTAATATTAATTATGTTGGGTGCATGACGTTTCTACCCTGTGTCCTTGCCTCACCTACTTCGAAATCTCCTCCTCCATATTTTTGTCCTGGGATGTCTCTCCCAAAGACGAGAACCAAATTGAGAGAATTCGCATATTTTAAAAAGATCAGCCAAAGTTCCAAAAAAAAAAATTAGCAGATTTTCAATTATATATTTTAAAAAATATTCGTAGATTGCTAAAGGAAATTGCAGGTTGCTGGTGTCTACGATTTGCCAGGATAACACCTCCGCCATCTCAGGTTAAAGACCTGAGAGGCTTCCAGGTCTTCTGCATCGGAGTTGTTTAGTGAAAAATCTTTGACTGCGTTTTTTTCTGTGATATGACATTGTTGGTGTGTGCCTCGCAATTTGAGTTAGATTTTCAAGTCTATATTGGAATTTCCATTGAAGAATTTCTTATTTTTTAAAAATTAATTTCCATTTTTTTTTTAAGTATGAGGAATTATAGAATGCTTAAGATTTAATGGTTCGAGAAAGAATGATATCAAGGGATTATAAACAGATTTCCAGTTTCAAAAGAGATAAATTCCAAAATATAATTCATTGTTAAAAAAATTCCAAATGGTCGAAGAACGCTAATGATTAGATTTACTGTCTGTCCAATTGAGCACTCAATTGTTTCGATTTACATCTGTTTAGCATAAATGGGCGTTTTCCTTCCTCAATTCGTATTCTCAGTTTAATAAATAAATAAAATCACATTCTATATGTCCTTGTGTTGGTCTTTTCACTCTAACTTCAATTCGATTTCATTTCCATTGTTTGGTTTGGAGAAAGTTCTGGAGTTAGTTGTACTGGTATTATTATTGCGTTGTGGCAAATGTGCTATATTTGGCATACTAATGATGATTTTCAAGTTACTATGGATGGAAATATTGAGTTTTAAGATGTGATTATGTTTCTGCATTGGAAGAAGTGGACACGTGGATGTACAGAAACCATGCTATTACATATTAATTTCTCTTGTTTTACATGCTTATGAAGGTGAAAGGGAAGGGACAGACATGCACTTTCGTCTGATTATGTGCGATAAACGTCTTGACAGAATCCGCGATAGCTTGCCATGCCTCACCCTACTCTTTGTCAATCAGAACAACAACATCACTCACATTGAGGCCAACGGATTTCAAAGCGCTAAAATCATTATAGCTAAAACGTATTGTAGCCAATACATTTGTTCCAGAGTTTCTTGGTTTTGTTTCAATCCTTATGTTGTAATTTAAGGGTTTGATATGGTGTTTCCTTCGCGAGTGCGCTTGCAGGCGGGCCATCTTATTAATAAAATGATTTTATTTTGTTTGGGGAGGGATAACCTTCCCAGTCATCCGATCTAGTTTTGGGTCAGGTGGCAGTGTCTCTTCTTTATGGTGTGGAATATTTCTTTGGTTGTTTGATTTCTTAAAATCCCCTTAGAGTAATCATTTAATGGCCATAAGAATCTCAAGATACATTCAATAAATTTGTTTAACGAATTATTTTGTTAAAAGCAGTCCATTTAATTTTTCTTCTAACATAAGTTATGATTGTTTAAATAGATACTCAAAATATTTCACTCTACAACACAGAATTTCAATTTATCCTAGCACATAAGGTCATGAATCTGTAGACTTAATATTGGTGTGACATATAATCTCAAAAGTCATGGTGAATAAATTTTCTTTCAGAAGTCAAGTATCTTCTTAAAACAATAATGCCACCAACATTCTTAAGCTTTACTCATTTGAATTTTGATGAATCTTGATATTGAGTGACTGATAATATTATTATAGTGTTTCATTACATTATTCTAGTGGTTTTTTTATTTCTCATACCAGGTCTCTATATCAACCTTCTTTTATTTTTCATCAACTTTCTTTTTCATTATATTTTGATAATTGATCTGGCTTTGGTAGACTGATATACTTTTAAACTAGCTATAGCCAGCTTATATCTTTAGAATCATTACAAAAGTTTGATATTAATTTATGGAAGTGAGACCTGAAATTCCAGGGGTATCACCAATGGTTTTGGAGGATCAATTGTAAGTGTTTCGCTGGTATAAGTTAAAGTTTGGTGCATTCATTAGTTCCTCATTGGTTTCTCATGCATCATTATAGACAGCAGATTTATATTTGCATTAGTATTGGAATGAGCCTCCTTTCTTATTTCTTCTTTGGTTTGGATACTAGCCCTTTCCTCTGTGGTTCTCTACTCTCATTAGAATCTCATTACATGGTAAAATCACTGATATAAATCTCATTTTCTTGAGTTGTTTATGCTTGCATCCTCTTACCATTTTCTAAATGCTATTTCATAAAATGAAAAGTGATATAATCAACTACAACAGATAAAGGTGACATTGCTTCACTAATCTAAAAAGTTTATTAATCCAAGGCATTGTTCACATAGCTCTCTAGCAAGGCGAAATTTTAAATGAGTCACATGAATAAAGGAATATAGTTTTGTTATGACTCATTGATTCATTGGAAAAGTATATAATCTTGTAATCTTCGATGGTCATAACCTATCCATAATTAATGATGTATAATTCTCTGAAAGATCGGTATATTTTCTGTCTATCAGATTATTTTCACATGAATTTTGAGAATCCCGTGATACCATGCTATGATGTTAAACATATCTTGAATAATGGTCATTTCCGAACAATGTAAACAACTGAACTTCACATCCTAAACATTCATTTCTTGTGATTGAACAACATGCCAACTGACATGATTCGATCCACATTGGATGGAATTTCTTTAAAATTTAGCACTATTGATATGGTATACTGGCATGTTGTTGTGGAGGAACAAATCTTTAATGTTGGTGTAACTACTCACCACTGGTTCATTTTACAACACAGTTTACATAGCACTTGAAGTATTTACATAATTGATGTTGAAATTTGTCACCAATTAAAGTGCTCTAAAATAGTGAAATCTGTTCCAATTCACAATGGATAAACTCTGATATCTTATTACCTTTAGATGATCGTTGTTCACTTGCATCTGTTCATTATTTTATGGTTCAATCTGATCTAAAAACATAGAGATAACATTCCTTGAATGTTGATCATATTATTCACTAATTATTTGGGTTGGATTGTTGTTCTCATTGTCCTTTAGCGATAAGCAGTTGCTTGGCATTTCTTTGGTCTATTATTGCAAGAACACAACTCTCTGAATCTGATCTTCTAATGATGACAGCAAATCCTTGATGATTAAGATGTCGTGAACTAATTAGGAGTGCTTACTTAGCTAAGACAAACTAAATCATGTTTTATTGAATGTTATGATACATCTAAATCGTACATTATGATTTCAATTTAGTTTAATTAACTGTTATGATGTTGAGTATAATATTACATGAGGTTTCGTGATTCAAGGTTAATGGCATATAGTGGATAAAGTTGTCTAAGGAGAAATGGAAGGAAGACACTTGCAATTTTTTTGCTGATAACTAATGATAGCTCATATGATTATGGCCAACTTGGGACAAATGCTTATGGTGGTTGAGACGAAGTGTCACAACAAGGGTAAGAAATTAGTAAGAAGAGGCAACCTATTTTAGAACATAATGGAAGAGTTTGGTATAATCATAACTTGGTACTCTAAAGGTATCACTATAAGGTCTATCTAAGGATGATGCACATAAATAAGAAAATATTGGCAATCAACTAATGAAGTTGAAATAATGAAGGTCATATTAAGGAAGGGATGATAAAAGAGGATGATTGGAGAAGATAAGTTGTGTCTATGGGAGAGCGGAATTATAAAGTTTTCCGTAGGTGACTAACTAGATGAATGAATTATGGATAACAAGACGAAGGATCAGGCAATTTTATTATGTTGATGTCTTAAAACAGGAAATGGTAAGCGGATTACATTTGGTAGCCATCTTAATGAATTTATTTATCAAGTATTACCCAAGATGGGAAATAGCAACATTTCCAAAGTATATCAATGCTATGTTTAAGAGAGGAGGAAAAGAAATCACAATGACTAGAGATGAGAAATTAAATTCCATTTAATAAAATAGAATGAAGTGAAGAAACTTTCATTTTTGAAGCGGAGCAAGAAACATGATTGGTAATGGTCATAATGATGATCTAAATATTTTAAAAGTGTGAAGACATGAAGTTGAGAATTTCCATGATGGCCAAGTGATGATAAACGAGAAAGATGTTTAAAATAATAGTGAAGTATAGGAAGGAAAGTTGCTAGAAATTTTATAAGGATTCCTTGAGAAGGATTGTGTACATAGTGACAAAAGAAGTGAAAGTCAATTAATAGAGGTTGTACTTGACTAATTTTCACTCATTGTTTCATGAGTAGGACTTCCCATAACATTAAAAGAGGTTGTTTCCACATAACACCTCATATTTTTCATGGACAATGATGGTAGTAGTATTTCCAACTGATCTAAAATAATGATACTATTTAATAAGAAAGAGTCTTTTGTCCAACTTTAGAAAGGGTGAAATTATGATAAAGCAATCAAGTGGTATTGAGATAGTAACTTGATGAGATAAGAAAATATTTTTGGTGGTTGAAAATGATAATTAAGGAAAATTAAGCATGATATAAAATCATGATGACCTAGTGTTTGCATATAGCGATATTGGAATCGGTAAGCCAAAGTGTAAATGGATGTAAAACCAAGGGACTTTAATTTTGAGATAGATTATTTAAATAATGATTGTGTACCTAGTAATATCTTAACAGTGAATTTCACCAAAATTTCCTTGGGAAAGGAAGAATTTATGATGAGAGATTAAGACTCAAGAGGACGAGGCTCATGTGAAATTTAACGATGTACTTAGCTAATTATACCGATGGGGTAAATGATCAACTTCCTAGTTGAAAGAAGTGGAAATGATTATTGAAAAGTAATTGACAACTTGATGAAAACATATTGACGATGTTTCATGATATGATAATGATGTACATGTGGTTATTATAGTGATAATGTATCCATATGATGATAGCAATATGCATAGGTATTATGACATTATGTCAAGGTATATTGACATATTCATTTACTACGTGATGATAGGTATTTAATGTTCAATACTCATGATGGATATGATATGCATAACGTGGCATAGGAATTATGATGCTATAATATGAGGTTCTTGACATGTGGTTCACTTATTATGTGAAGTCATGATATGTCTTTGATGCAAATATGTTGATGTTCTAACTTATGATGGTATTTCATAAGGTGAAGCATGCGATAGTTGCGTACAAATTTATGACATGCATGAGCATGCAGTTCGCTATTATTCATAATGTCGCGATTAACAATGATAAATGTTCTCATGATGACATGCAAGACTTGGCATGTGGATTATTTTCTATGATACTATGATGGTATGGTTAATGCATTGGTTGCATGTGGTTGAGGTGTGATGATTCACAGGACTCCACAAATGGGCTGAGAGGGCTGGTTTATTTGATGATCTCGTGCGAGCCCATACACACGAGGGAGAATAAGTAACACCATATGGGCTGGGGACAAACTCAATCAACACTACATATGCCAGTGGTTCCTTTGTCTTGTGTGTAGCTCTCGATGGATAGCTCTTGAAGGGCTATGGGACCATCTTGAGGAGGCCAAGTGCCTGATGTTCTAGGCTAGGTGCTTGTTATTGGATTGGGATATCGAAGTCTAGTGGGGGTGTAAGGACTTTGATGCCTGGGGCTGTGCGCCTTAGTAGTTGTGGAGGGAGTGGGCCAGCCTTGCGAGATGCCCGAAGTAATTGAGTACCACACCGGATGCTTGCCTTGGGGCAGATGAGGTCTGAGTCAGGCGCGAGCTTTGGGGCCAGCCTTGGACTAGGATACAGATGGGGTCAGGCTTATGTCTAGTGCCGAAAGTGGGAAAAATGACAGAGATTCAATAAATCATATTAAAAATAATAAATAATAAACAATGAGTAAAAAAAATAATAAAAAAATAAAAATAGTAATAACCATACTAAAACTCTAAATAAATATAAATAGAAATAAAGCAAGAAAATAGTAAAAAAAAAATCAGTAAAGCTAGGAAAAAGTAAAAACAAAAGAAATAAAACAAGAAAGCAATAAATTTGCATGTAGACACATGGAGTGTGTGCATGTGGTTCCCCTTCCAATGTTTGTTCTATTTAATAGATGGTGAGGAAGATGAGAGGCATTCCTGCATTCTATCATTCTGATATTCAATCTTTCATTCCCTTAGGAGAATGGTGTTCTAACACAGAGGAGTCACTGGCAGTAGTACATTGATTGAGGCTCAGGGTGACCAATTGTAGCAAGTCCTTGCGCCATTGAGGCTACGATTGGGTGGAGAGTCGTCCCAAAAACCTTGTTGCCCTTGGCAGATGTCAATCATAGGTAATATAGATAAGTGTTGATTTGTTTGAATCTAATATTAATTAGAAAATTAACTACATAATTATTTTGGACTGTTACAGATTTGATTCACTCTCAGTTTGTCATGTTGTATGATATCATTCTACATTCTCTAAGGCTGTGAATAAATCCCATAAAGTCATCACCAATAACACACACCAACGACATTATTGGTTCCATCCCCCATGCTTATGTTTGTTAGTTCACTAAAGAAATGAATCAAATTTCCATATTAATAAACCCATGTACAAATGCACAAGCATTACAAAGTGACACAGTCATTGCTCAAACGTCAAATATTCATTTAGTGCAAACCGAAAATAAAAATAAAATCTTAAGCAATTTAAGGGTAAGAGAAAAAAATTAAGAATAATTAGCATTGGGATGGGACCACTCCTACTCAAAATGTTATTGTGGTAGTTATGGATGATAATAAGAATTTGAAGTTTCTTTGCAAGATCTACAATGGGAACCATCATACTCACCAGTGTTCTCAAATGGAATACATTTAGTTATATTTATCTCAATATGGAGCTACATAGCAACCCTCTTTGTTAATAAATCCTTTCCCGCCATAAAAAAACAAATGGTGTGGAAAATATTGCACCTAAGCAATGGGGTGATTCCTCAAATGTGAACATTTACATGTGTGCTAAAATGGTTAACCTACAAACTCAATCTCATAATTATGAGAGCCTTGAGAATGATTCTTTGGATAAGGTTCCATCTTCCTCTCACCTTCGTGGGCCTTTCCTAATACAAAAGCCAACATTTGACACAATTATTTTTCAGCCTGAGGGTGTACTGTGGAGTTTGATAGGAAATCATAATGCATGGGTTTCCCTTAGTTACAACATTGTGGAAGATATATTCTAAGCATGACGTGCCATGTCTTCCCTCAAACTCCATCAAAGCTTTCTTTTTTTTGGATGTGGTTCGCAGATTCCAGAGATCAGTGACTGCTACATGCATGTAAAAAATGTTCTGGGTAGATCCACCCTAAGGGATGAGTTCCCACTAGCTCATTAACAAAGCCTAACCCTAAGAACATTGAGGAGAATTGACCCTGTGACCTCTCAATAACGAGGTTCTTTAATGAGAACTTGACCAATTGGGCTAACCCTCAAGGCTAAAACTCCTTCAAATTTGTCCAACATAACAAAGAGAATTATTGTCAATAATAGGCAAATCCGATTCCTTGTATACTACCTTAATTACTTTTGACATACTACCTTAATTACTTTTGACATTGACTAGAGTTAGCCTAGGCTCCCCACCAATTTGCTCTTCAAATTGAGGTGACTTTGCATAAATGAATATCTTTAAAACTATTTTTTATGAAGGAGGCTCCACTTGCATCATGTCCTTATCATGTTGGATAGCTTTAGGTTCTCTAGGATTCGTTCATGTAAAAGTGTTTCATGGCCATATGTTCAAGCCTCATAGAACCATTGTTTTCTTTCTTATTAAGTTAGATGGAAATTTTTTTTTATCTAAATTAAAATAACTAGTGTCTCATTAAATTACAATCAATTATTAAGGTGTAGATGACTCTATATGTTGTGTCCACTCTCAAATCACTTTAATGTTCTTTTACCTCCCTATTAAAAATATTAATAAATAAACAAATTCACCATTCCTTTGAGTTAAATAAAATCTCTTTTCTTTTTAATCCACCACCTTTTTATATATAATTATAATAATTAAATATTTTTAAAATAAAATACCGTGACTAAAAACAAAATTCCATAATAACAATAATAAACACTCCAAAAATATGAATAAAGAGTTAAAAGAACCCTTATCAAAGTAAAAATAAGATAAATAACTTCTCAGCATGGACTAACTAAGTAGTAGTTATCTACCACAGATAAATTCCCGTACAATAAATAGAACATGGGTATTAATAGATACCATTAATAATTAATATATATAAAAAAGCAAGCATTTATTTTAATTATTAATTATAAAGCATTAAGAGGTTAAATGTATTCGAGTGTAAAGTTTTTGGAAAATTTTGAACTTTAAGAAATATTTTATTTTTTTATATATTAGTTACAGGATTTAAATAGATTTAATCTAATTAGATTAGATGTTTTTATAATAATTTTTTAATTAATATTTATTTTAGTTTTTAAATTGCAATTATATAATAAGTAAATTATAATATTATTTTTTTGGGGGTTAATTTTAATATCTTAAAATTATGGTAATAAATTTTTGAAAACTTATTTAAATAATTTTTTTATTTTTTTTTTGAAACATGGGAAAAAGACTTCTTTAGCAATGAATAATATTTATTGTTATTGGATCTAGATGTATTGATTTTACTACATAAATAAAAATGGCTTTTTTTTCTCAAAAGGAAAAAATACCCATTATTATTGTAGTATAATTAATTTTCCAAATTTTAAAAATCTTAGCTTCACAATGCACAAGGTGGAAAGAAACTCAGTGAACATAAATATGAGAATGGGGCCAGATTTTTCAGCAATTTTTCTTATGAGTTAAAAGAAAAAAAAGATAGTCATTCATCATTAGTTAAAAAACAAGAATAAGAAAATAAACAAATAATAACAATAATAAATACAATTTACTTGGAGCTTGAAAAAAAAATAGTATTTAGAACAAAAGTATATTTCATCTCTTTGTATTAAAAAACTTTTGGTTTCCTTAACTTTGTTCTAATCATATCAAATTAATATATATACAAAGTAAATTTTTATTTTTATATTAATTTTTTTATAAAATTTTCTGTGAGAGGAGAGGCTCATTCTATAGCCCAGATTAATGTGTAACCTTATCCATCTGTCATTAAAGTTGAATTTTTACTCAAGCCAAAATAAAATCTAAAAATAAAAAAAGAAATAAATAACTATACAAAATATTTAAATAATATTTACTCCTAAAAAATTAAATCCCTCTCCTTTTATATTACATCACTATTTAAAATAAATCTATATCAATTTTAATATATCCGAATGAGATCAAGATTTGGATGGTCACATGGTTATCAGATTGGCTGATGCAAAACAATAGCAAATCCTATAGGTTTCACCAGCTGCAAGGTAGCACAACTTCATGTTATCCTTACCGTGATCGTAAAAGAGTAAGATACGAAGGAGAAAACGTGAGAATGATGTGTGGCAGAACGGAATATATTGTAAATAACGTCAAAGTTTTGAAAGGACTTCACGGCTGAACAGTTGCTAAGCTACATATCACAAATTTTGTTGGGAACCGAAAGCACCGGATAGATAGATGTGACACAAAAAAGCAAAAACGCTAATATTGAATGAGTACATATACAGTAATACACACGTTATATTTCTCGTCAACTCATAAAGCATTAGGAGTTTCCATTGGGATTAAAATGATAAGCTGTCTGCACTGAGATAAAGCAATGAAGAATTTCCGAAGAGTCGGCGGTAGGAGAGATAATTCAGTGGCGATGGTGTACAGTGCGTCTTAGAGTTTGAGACGGCAACCCTCCATGACATTGGAACGGTGGAAAGCAAAATAAAATGTTGGAAAAGGCAATGTACGAATGACCTAATTTTTCGTTTAATTAACAGAGAGAGCCATACTTTTTGCGAGGTGGCAATATGCCGTGTTTGACCAAAGGGACTGGATGGCGTTGGGTGAAATCTATTAGATCACAATGACGAATTGCATCGCTTTGTATTACGTAATGCATGGTGTATTCAATCCATTTTACGGAATTTCAAGACTTCACCGGCATCTTTCCAATCTTAGCACATGAACAAAGTTATATATCACTATGATTTAAATGCTTTCCATATTTATAAATCAGGATAGATTCACTTTAAATATGGATATTTAAATCACAATAGATTTATTTTAAATATAGATTTAATATAGACTGAGAAGGATCAAATTTTTTTATGAGCAAATATTATTTAAATGTTTTGAATAATTTTTTTATTTTTAGATTTTTTAAAATTTTTATTTAAAATTTCAACCGTGATGATAGAAGGCTCTATAGAACATAACACTGTAGAATGAGCCTCCAGGCTCAATATAATCTAATAATGAAAAGTTATCAAATTTGAAAATAATATATATATATATATATATATATTCAAAAATATGTGTTGAAAATGTAGGAAGAAAAAAAATTCGAATTTCAATTTTAGTAAAACACTTGGAGGAATTTAACTGAAGTGATATGGCACTTATCACTAAGTTAAATCAATTAACTGGAGTTGGAGATGCTTGAGTTATGTTTAGTTATGATTGAAGTGATATGGCATTTATCACTGAGTTAAATCAGTTAATTCGAGCTGGAGACACTTGAGTTATGTTTAGTTATGATTGAAGTGATATCGCATTTATCACTATTTAAATGGCATTTATCACTGAGTTAAATCAGTTAATTCGAGTTGGAGACACTTGAGTTATGTTTAGTTATGATTGAAGTGATATGGCATTTATCACTGAGTTAAATCAGTGAATTTGAGTTAGAGACACTTGAGTTATGTTTAATTATGATTGATTGTTAATTTCTAGCAATCTATTTCAGTTAATTTGAATTATTGTGAGTTTAACTAGTTCTAACTGATAGAGAACTAGTGGAGGGTCCAACAGTGTGGTGTGTACCTCAGTGATCAACTAGTTAACTCATCAATCAACCCAAAATAATTGATGCATGCAGATAACTCGAGTTACCAATTGAGATTGGAGTTTAAGGGCAGTGTACTATCAGTTGTAGACAATTCCAAATTGTGTAGGTCATGCATGTAGTGAGAGAAAGGTCTAATGGAATTGTGCAATTCAAATTGGGAATTTTCGTAATCAATAGGGGCCTAATTCCCTAGGAAACAATGCAAGGAAATAGCAGCGTAATAGGCAAATTGGCTAAATATTGGCCAATGTCAGTGTGTGAAGCAATGAGATAGATTATACAAGTGCAAAGGATGTTCAAGCTTGAGCAAGCATTGTATTTCTTCTCTATTTTCTGATTAATGCAATATAGATAGGAAGGGGTTTTGAGCAGTTGTTTTCCCCTAGATAAAAGTCTAAGTATGCGTGTTCAATCTTGTCTCATGTTTATGTTGCCTTTTCATGATCGATTAATTGCTTTCCGTTGATGAGCAGTGTAGATTCAAGTATTTTGTTTTATCAAATTACATAAGCAGTTTGAATCTACAAGGAATTTCTACATGGTATTAGAGAAGGAATCATAATAGGAGAGAAGAATTTGAAGTTGTCTTTGCAGGTGAATCGAATTTGTGGGATCATTCTTCAGACCTAACAGGATGTCTTTCTATGGACTCATACTCAAGTATGCCCTTGAGGGTAACTCAAATTATATTGCTTGGAAGGACAGGATGGAGGCATTGTTGGAAGATAATGGGCAGAAAGAATTCATAAATATTGCTATTTTGAAGCCTCCAACATCTAATGCTCAAGATCTAGCAGAATGGAAGAAGTGTGTAGCAAAGGAGAGGAGGATCATAGTCGAGGGAATTCAAGATCATATCGTCTTGAATCTCCATGAGTAAGAGACTTCATATGCAATGTGGAAAGTATGTCTAGGAAGTTGGCACTAAAGGACAAGCTTCAGAAGATTAAAATGGAAAAAAGCCACACAATACCACAGTACTTGAGCAAGTTCACCCAATGTCGAGATGAACTTGGGAGTATTGGTATTATGGTTGTAGAAGATGATTTGGTAAGCTTAGCACTTCTAGGCCTTCCTAAGAGCTGGCACAACTACCAAGATTCGGTAAATGGGAAGGAGAAACTACCAAATTGGGAGCAATTATGGTCCGACTTGGTGCAAGAAGAAATAAGGCGGAACACAAGAGACGGTACCTCATCCAAGCATGATAATGAGGAGAATTGTGCCTTGGCTGGAAAAAGAAAGAAATGAAAAGGGAAGAAATGCCAGTACAATGCAGAATCTAGTCAGGCGGGCAAGAAGAAAGACTTGTCAAAATCAAGTGCTTTCACTGTCACGAATTCAGGCACTATGCAACAAAGTGTTCACATAAGAAAGAAAGCAAGAATATTGCAGGAGGAGCAGTGGGTGAAGCCTTGCCTTCATAGTTCAAACTTGATTTTACCCTCATTGTATGCATGGAAAGCACAATGATGGGTAGTGTGTGGTACACCAACAGGGGTGCCTTGTTCCACATGAAGGGCAACAAATAATTTTTTAATGACTTAGAGGAAAAGGATCTTGAGATGCACATCGAGACGGGAGATGATGAAAGGTATAGCACGACTGACATTGGTACAATTACTTTTCAGAGGGAGTCTGCATCCCCTCTCAGACTCAAGGATGTGATGTATGTACTGGCTTTGAAAAAGAATCTAGTTTCCATCATGGCGTTGGAGGACCATGGCTACGATGTGATATTCAACAAAAGAAAGGCCTATTTGAGATACATTTACATGGGACAAGTGAATCAAATCGGGGTTTGAGTGAAGAACCTCTACAAATTAGATGTGGAAGATTGTGCAACATTGAGCATAAAAGAAGAGAAGGTGCAGAGTCGAGATGTCAGTGAATTATTGATAGAAGACTTGGCCATTTGCATCATGTCACTTTGAATATCATGCAACAGATTTATACAGGCCTTCCCAATGGAGCAGTGGAGCAGCAGGATACATGCAAAGGGTGTACATTGCGGAAATACACAAAATTCACCTTCAATGACTCGGATAGTAGGACATGTGTAATCCTTGAAAGGATCTACTCTGATGTATGTGGAACTTTCTCGACAGCCTCCACTGCCAAGAACAAGTATTATGTTATATTTGTAGATGATTTCTCATAGAAGTGTTGGATCTACTTCATGCAGAAAAAATACCAAACATTTTCCAAATTTGTTGAGTTTAAAGCACTTGTTGAGAAATATATTTTTGGGAAAGTGAAGGCTCTCATGAGCGATAATAGTGGAGAAGATGTGTGGAATGAGTTCAAGAACTTCTGTGAAAAAGAAAGCATTCGATGAGAGTTTACAACACCTCATAACACACAACCGAATTGTAACATCCCTGGTGAAAATTCCATGTAATAAAAGTTAATAAAGGAAAAATAAGACCATGGTTAAAGGGCACTTATTCCAAGTTGAATGTTAGGCAAATATATCCTAGTGGGCATCACTGGATGTGTGTTTTGGCTAAGGAAAATTGGCAAAGGCTAAGGCTAAGACATTAAAAGGAAAAAAAAACATTTTTGGCACATTATTTATGAAAATAAAGGAAATTAGGAGAAAAGTAAGGTGAAAGGTCACAAGTTTCATGTGAGGAGGAAAATGAAGGAAAATAATGGAAAATGAAGAAAATAGAGGATTCATTCATAAAAAGGCTTCTGAGAATTAGTTCATGGCTTTTTTCAGTTTAAGTTTTGAGCTCTCTCATTATTCTCTCTTTCTCTGACTCTTTGTCACTTAGAGTTTTATTGGAGAATTCTAGCTTTGAATAAAGGAAAGGAAAAGCAAGGAAAGAAAAGGAAAAACAAGCAAAGGAAATGGAAAGCAGGCAAGGATCAAGGAAGGAAAGTAGAATCAAGTGGCTTCAGCAGGAATACTTGTAGGTAACCTTTTGCATGTGTGATTTTCTTACTAGTTTGGACATGCGTGGTTTTTCTTGCTGGTGTATGGTTCTCTTGTTTTCAGTGGCATGTTTTTGTCAGGTTATGACAGTGGTTTTCAGCTTATCCTTGCATTTTTCCAGATGTCATGGTGTTGGGATGTTTATTTCGATTTTTGAGCTTTGGTTTTTCGGATTGATTTCAGAATCTGGGGCAGAGGTGTTCTCAAGTTCCATTCCCAAAGGCTTAAGAATCCCTTGACCGGTTTTTACGAGATACACGGTAAATCCTAAGGGAGAGGTATCGATTTAGAGCCTAGTGATCGAGGATTGGATTGCGGTAAACCCTGAGAGACAAGGAGACAAAAAATTCCTCAAGGATATGAATGGAGTCTAGATGGCATTTCATGCTCAGTTCGGTTGTGATCGGAGCACCAATTTTGGTGTGATCATGGTTTGGTGAGGGTGGAGGTGGTTTAACCTCTGGATTCCCTTGGTTGTTCCTAGATTGGTTGTTCTATGAGATCCCACATTCATGCTTGGAATATGTCACGGGGGTGACTGGCTGAAAGAGAGATTTGATTCAACCATGTCTATGGTTGGGTGGTACGTGGAAGTCCTGAACCTATTTGGAATTATCTATGATTAATAAAAGCTTAGTTCTCTTACTCTTTCACTTGTTTATATATGAATTCAATGGATGTCATATCTCTAATATTTACATGGTTTTATGTTGGTTATAAGGATGGTTCAATGACTGGTTCATGTCATGGTTATTTCATGTATTTACTTGTAATTATTAAATGGATGGATGCAAGACCTAATTAATGATGTAGTAGTTCAATGGAGAAGGAGGTGATCCTTCTAGTCATGTTTCATGAATTGTTTCAATCATTTATGCTCTGTCTTGTATCCTAGACTTGTAGGTTGTATTGATGTCAAGTGTTTGACAGAATGTGAGTCCCGGTTGGGGATGCCCAGGCCTAGTCCCAAGGTTGCTTTTGATTGATCGACATTGTTATCATGTCTTTAATGAATTCTTAAGGTTGTAGAAATGGGCAAAGGTCAGAATTCTGGGCTAGAAAAGTGGCTTACATCCTGTTGAAGCCCCAGAAATCAGGTCTACAACCAGGGGGATACCCACCCTTGGTTAGCAGCTCTTTTTCTGTTTGGTATAGTGGGTCCAACTAGGGATATGGGACCAGTTTCCCAATATATGTGTGTGTGTGTTGAGAATTGATATTTCTTCCCTAATGATTCCTAAGTAAAATGCTTTTATTCTAAATCTAATCTAACGACATGCAATTGTGTTCTAATAAACAGAAATATCTAATTCTAAACTAACCTGGGATGTAATCTTTCCGTTATGCGATCTAAAATGATTCCAAATAACAGTTGGTAATAAAGATCATTCAAGTGCTATGAGAAAAGAATTCAATATAGATAAACCATTTCGTATAAAAAGTTAGACGAATCAGTTGTGAAAAACATATCGCATAATAAGCTACTCATATATTAAGCATAAATAAATAGCTATCACTATACAGAAGTGCCAAATGATAACTCAAGCATTTAAGCATCCATATATAAATAACTGAACATGAATATCACCTTAACACATAAGCAGAAATGGTTAAGAGATAAAAGTACCATTTATAACTAGTTCTACTCATGAGCTTCAAGCAATAATGATTTATCTCTTCTCAATCCAACATCCACTAAGAGTACAAAAGTACAACATCAGTAGTAGATATTAAACGCAGATATCAATAAATCTTGTTCCATTCATTCATCAAAACCTCCTTGGAGGGTGCACAAGTGCATGTTCTGAGGACAAGTTTTTGATAAATTTCTGGACCCTTCTCTAAATGCATGAGAAGGGTTTAAATACTACTAACTAAATCTAAAAATAATTTATTACAAAAATGTAGGATGTGGTTTAAATGACCGTCCTCATTTTAGGCAAAAATAAAGCAAAATTAAAATTAAAACTGAATCTAAAACTAAAACTAATAATTAACTATCTATGTATCTGTTCCTTGTAGTCGTAAGCGTTCCGTATTTGCTTGAGGAGAGTTGGTTGGCCGACTTCCGACTTTAGCTATCCTGCAAAAACGGAATTGGTAAGAGCTGGCGCCATCTTCTCGGCATAATTGATGATACATTTGAGAGTCATGCACTGGCTGTGTGGTTTTACCAAGTATGTCCAGCAAGAATCCCAATTCAACTTGGTTAACCTTTTGAATGACTCTGCCCTTTCTTGAGCCTTCTGTCTCCAGCTTGTTTGTAGATGTTGTACATTCGGTAGATATCTACATACCACTTGATGATATATCTGATAAATACCACTGGTCTAGAGTTCAGGTTTTTCTTTTTGCCTTTAGCGCTTTTTCTTACAAATTTCCAGTCTTATAGGTGACTGAGCGACTAAAGGCTTTCCATCTCGAGGGATTTTGCCTGGCGATGCGCGATAGGCGCTAATCGCGCATTGGAAACTGCCTCCGTTTCTCGATCCGAGCTTCCCTGGTGCGATTTTCGCCTCTTGCGTGCTTTTTGTTAGAGGATATAAAGCTTAAATTTTGTGAAAATAACGACTCTGTGAGTTCGTGGTTTTGAGCTTTAAATTCTCTATACGTGATATCAGCATTATCTAGTATCCATTTAACCATGTCTGTGTATGGAAGAATTTTGGGCCTCACCGCTATCCTGTGCAAGAATGAACATGCTAGATCTGTAATAGACGCCTCAGAAGACTTGTGTGAGCCTGCAGTAGTCGTAACCTCCATTACCTTGGGATCTTCTTCCTCAAGTAGACTGTACATGCCTTCCCAAGTAGTAATACCGGCATCTTTGTTACAGGTGGTGTCTGTGTACAAGGGTGTCATTTCTTTATCTTCATAACTGGAGCTTTACCCTTCTTTCCGATAATATCCTGAACACTTCTATGTATACTTCTCTTCTCTTCGCTCCTGCAGTTTACAAATGAGGTGAGAATAATGATAAGAAAAAGGTGACAGGAAAGCTTTAAATGCGGAAAACATATAAAATATACCACCTTATGTGAAACGGCTCCTTGATAAGATCAAAACCATTTTTCATTAATGATTGCCAACTCACTCATTGATTAACATTAATGCGCATAATCGGGCCTCAGGTTATGGAAAAAGATTTTTCAAACAACAAGCCCTAAAGATCTGCGATAAGGTGATTTTGCGATTTGCTTCACAATATTGCGGATCGCAGTATCACAAATCCGTTGTGTGTGGTAATCATCCGTCAATGTGTTTTTTGTGAAATGTGATTTGCGAGATGCACTATCGCATATCAGTGGTTTAAGGCATTCCAGCGTAAGTGATGTTAGAGACATGCGATGCGATGAGGGTATTTTGATGCGTGATTTCGCACTTTTAGAATTCCGCTTGTAAGAAGGCATCCATAACCTTTTTTTGTGATGTGACGCACTTTAAGGAGTGATTTTATTCTAACTTATCATAAAACATAAGTCTTTTTAGATTTTTCAAGGGTATTCTCCTAATTTTATGATAGTAACTTTTATTGAAAAAGGGAATACATGCATTAATCGATTTTTTAAAATTTCTAAATAAGGGTCCCCACTTATTTAGTATTAGTGATAAAACTAAATAATAAGGGGGGTTGTTGCTGGCCACAACAATTTGCGATTCACTTGGAAGAACCAGTTATCTCTGCTTTTCTTTTGAATTTTCTAAACTTCCAAAACAGAAATTTTTCTAGAAAATCAAACTTTATTATAGAAAGATAAAATACATTATGCTCTTTAGCCGTCAATGATAGTTTATTTCTTCTATGTCAACTTTGTTTATTTTCTTCCTAAAGCTAGTAATTGTATCTACATCAGTCACTACTTGGTTTATAAAAATAAAAACAAAGGCTTCTTTGTAAATCAGTTTTAAATTTGCTCATTTGTCGTAGGTAGAGCCACTGCTGCCAGCAGGCGTTTATAGCCTCGACAGAGTTACCTGTTACCTAGCAATGATCCTGTATCCCACTTGGAGAAATATACAATTTTCAAAGAGAAATCCATATCTACACTTATCGCTTTCATTTTCTTTTAATCCTTAAAGAACAATGCCTTAGTTTGGTAGCCAAATTGTGACAGTGCCACTCACTTGATTTATAGCTTTGCTGAACAAGTTGGCTCGTGATGAAACCCCTTGTCTTTTGATTGCAACAATCTTGAGTCATTGCCCTATTGTGGTATACAGTTTTGGCAAAGTCAGCAATCTATAATATCTATGATCATGATAAGTCAGCTCGTGATGAGACCTCTTATTCTTTAAGTTAAAGTCTATCTCTGGATTATTCCTTGAAGCTCGTAATTTTCTAGGTGGGGAGGAAATCATTGTTTCCTTAAGAATTGCCCTGGATGACAATGGTAGAGTTTTTTGGAAAGAGTTTTTCTACAGAGAATCTTCGTTTTGTTATTGATACCTTTCATTTGACTGATATAAAACAAATTCCTACTAAAGATCGCTTTTAATCAAAATTTAGAAGGTTGAAACTAGTATCATTTTCAAGCTTATAGCCTTTGACTGTATCTTTCAATAATAATGACCAATTTTCTAAATCATTTCTATTTATACAAGCGAAAAAAAAAAAAAAACAAACAAACCTTGTCTTTTTCGTGAATTCCAAATGTAACCATTTACAACTGGTTTTATTATCAAAATAAAGGAAAAACTAATCTACAAAAATAGAAGAATGATCTCCTATGGAAAGTATTTTTTGAGGATCTGCCCATTAACAGGTAAAGATTCTCCTTTTCTTGTTAAATCCTGTAACATAAAAGTAGATGGGCCTATGATTTCTACTATTTGGAAAGGGCCAAGCCACATTTGTTGAAATTTCATATGTTTGCCCTTTTTCTCATGAGCCTTGTCCCATTTTAAAATTAGATCCCCTATCTGAAAGTCCTTTTTGGATATCATGTTCGAATCAAAAGAAGCTTTTAGTAATGCTTGGTGATGAGCATGAGTTATTTTAGCCTGTTCTCGTTGCTCTTCTAGCTTAAGGATTTGTAGCTGCCTTAGTTGTAAGGAAGAATTTGGTGCTTCATCAATATATTGAACTAAGGCCAAAGAGGGAATTGCTAGATGAGTTGGAAGAACCACTTCTTTCCCATAAGCTAAACTAAAGGGAGAAGTGCCAATAGAGGCTTTCTATGTTATTCGGTCTGCCCATGAAGCATATATTAAAGACTTGTGCCAATTCTTGTGAGTTTGATCAATGGTTCGCTTAATGATTCTAATTAAGTTTTTATTCGTAGATTCAGCTAGCCCATTCCCCTGTGGGTAATAGTTGGCAGAGTATTTAAGCTTAAAACCTCTTTTGAGTGCAAATTCAGTCATAGCATTGCCAAAAAAATACGATGCATTATCAAACATTAATGCAGAGGGTAAACCAAACCTGGTGATTATGAACTGATCTATGAAATCAATGATGTGTTCGGCATTAGATGTCTTGAGAGGAACTTCTTCTACCCATTTAGTAAAATAATCTGTAGCTGTAAGGATATGCCTATGCTGTTTAGAAGAGTGAGGAACAATCTCACCTATTATATCTAATCCCCATTGACCAAAAGGTTGTTCAATGTTGACTGGTTGCAAAGGCAACGATGGTTTCTTTTGTCTCCCAGCAGCAGTTTGACAAAATTGACATTTCCTTACGTAGCTATGCGCGTCTTTGAATAGTGTGGGCTAGTAATAGTCTGCGCGGAGGATTTTATGTGTAGTATCATCTACAGCATAATGTCCACCTGTTGGTCCATCGTGGATTTCTTGTAAAACCTTTTCAGCTTCAAATTTCTCAAGACATATAAGGAGAACAGAATCATAATTCATCCCAAAAAGTACATCGTTCACGAGCTGATATTGCTTATCCTTCAATCTTAGAGCTCTTTTTTTTGTATAATTGAGATTTGAAGGGGCATATTCGTTCTTTAGATAAAATATGATATCAGCGTATAATGAATCAACATCGTTTAGGCTTACCTCATACATTTGTATCTCTGTAGATGGTATTTCGGAAATAAGCGATGCTCCAGCCAGCATTTTGCAAAAGCCTTGACCTTTTACAATACTTGCTAGTTTAATTTCAACGTCATATTCTTGTAATGCAGTAACCCAATTGACTCTTTTCTCACCCACATCTTTCTGTACTAAAATATTTCTTACCGTTGGAAATGGTACTATGATTTTTGTATGGGTTTTAAGCAGAAAGGGTTTGAAATATTTTATCGCTTTGAAAACATCATATGCTTGTTTCTCTACGTCTGAATAATTTAACTCAGTCCCTTGTAGATTTGAATTGAAAAAAGAAATTGGGGCTTCTGCCTTATCTTGATTTGCTTGAGTGAGTAGCGCAACATATGATCTATCAAAGGCAAATGTATATAAAATTAAAGGATCAGAAAAATTTGGAGTTGCTAAAGATGGAGCGTTAACAATCGCTTGTTTGATCAGATTGAATGCTTCATATTCGTCTTGGCCCCTTTTGAAGATTGAGTTCTTTTTAATCATTTCTTTTAAAGGAGATACGATTCTTGAAAAATCTGGAACAAATCTCTTTACAAAATTAATCTGGCCAAGGAAAGATTGCTTAGATTACTTGTTGTGAGGGAAAGGTATTTCTGAAATCTCCTTGATTCTGTTGGGATCAATATGGATTCCAGATTTTGACACTATAAATCCAAGAATTTTTCCTTCACTTAATGCAAAAAATGACTTTTTTGGGTTAAGTGAAATTCCATAACTTTGACAACGTTGGAAGATCTGTTTTAAATCTCTGAGATGATTGCCTCGCTTCTTGGAATATACAGTTATATCATCCAGGTAGATTACTACTAATTTCTTTATTAATCCCTTAAATGTGATGTCCATGGTCCTTTGGAATGTAGCACCAGCATTGATCAGACCAAAAGGCATCTTTTTATATGCATAAGTACCCCATTTGGTTCTGAATGTGGTTTTTAATTGATCATTGAGATGGACCAAAACTTGGTTGTAGCCGGAGAAACCATCCAAGAAGGACATTAATTCTGATCCTACAACTGCCTGCAATATTTGCTCCATAGGAGGCAAAGGAAAATTATCTTTCTGGCAGGCTTTGTTAAGATTTCAAAAGTCAATGCAAATTCTAATGTCTCCATTCTTCTTTCTAATGGGAACCATGTTGAAAACTCATTTAGACTGTCGAACGGGAAAAATTATTTTGGCTTTCAATAACTTATTGAGCTCAGATTTGATCTGGTTTTCTAGATTAGGATGGATTTTTCTCAGCTTCTGCTTCATTGTTTATCATTGGGATAGTATGTTGGATGATAGAAGTGTCTTAAGTCTTAAGTTCATCGTAATTCCAAGCAAAGACACTTTTGTATTGTTTTAAGAGATGAACATATGCTAATCTTTCTTCAAGAGTTAGGCCAAGGCCTAGGTTGATATTCTGTGGCTTGGTATCAGTTCCTAGATTTACTAATTCATAGTTTAGAGTTGAACTTTGAAGTTTTGAATTCGTAGATATTTTGAATCGATCTTTCAAATCATATAGGTCTTCTAATTTGACTACTGACTTTGGCATAGCATTATTAGTGCTATCTTATTGCAATTGTCTGTCATGTTGGTCTTCATCAATTATCTGATTGGTGTAAGATCCCTTAGATGTGAGGAAGCTTACAATATCAGGATCATCATTGAAAATTCTCCAATTGGTAATGTTATCAGGAATCAAGGGTCCAAAGATTAATTCGATTGAAAATCTATCGGGGCTAAAGACTTCTAAGGGAATAAGCTTGGAATCTACGTTTTCCAAGAGATCAGCACTAGCATTTTGGAGTCTGGGAATTGATGAAATATTGAATGCTATAAAATGTTTAGTCAGATCTTGTACTAAAGATTGGTAATGCTTTAAATGACCTGATAGACAATGTATAGTATTCCGCACCTGTCTGATAAGAATTTCAGAATCTCCGAAGACTTGTAGATACTTGATATCAAGTCTGATTGCTTTGTATAATCCTTGGAGTAAAGCCTCGTATTCTGCAGTATTATTGGTGCAATTGAACTCGAGTTTACAAGTTAGCATAGTTTTGTTTCCCTCTGGACTAACTAATACGCATCCTGCTCCTACTCCTTTGTTAGACTTAGAACCGTCAAAAAATAACTTCCAAAATAAAGATTTATTTACAGGATTATCTATAAAATTAATACATTTAGAACTATCTGTTTGAGAAAAAATTCTACTTGAGATAAAACAAAATGTTCTAAGTAAGGTGACGTATGAGCATTAAAATTTCCTAGGAAAGAATCAATAGAATAGTTGCCAATAATATTATTATTGTATGCTACCAGTTCATTTTTTCCTTCCAATTCTGTTACTATGTATTTCTGATGTCTTGCTCGCTCAACCTTTATCTAATTTGTTTTACCATTGTAAGGGAGCCACATGTGCGACCAATCAGTTGCAAAGTATCCATGAAGTTTTTCTGACCAATCCCTGCTAATAATTAAGCCATAGAATTCTGGAATGTCCGCAACTAAAATATCGATAACTTGACATACCTTTGGATTAGATGACAGCCTTATGGTAACCTGATTTAATTCACCGATCACTTCAACTTGCAACTGATCCAGCTACACTATGTGCACAGCAGATTTTTGAGGTTGAACGTTCAACTTTGCACATATCGATTTAGGTAAGATATTAGATGAAGTTCCTGAATCAACTAAACAATTATGAAAATTTTTATTGAAATTTAATAAGTAAGAAGAAATGGCGGAGTATGAGATATTGAGCTTCCTCCAATTAGAGCGATGTCATTAGGATCAACTTTACTGGTCATAGTATTTGGAGGTCTTCCCATCTCGTGGGAAGCTTGTGAGATTACAGTGGCAGGCAGAGGTGCAACTGGTATTGCGTGTAATTCTTTCAAAAGGAGCTTTTGTTGATGT
Source organism: Pinus tabuliformis (assembly GCA_031772625.1). NCBI lineage: Eukaryota > Viridiplantae > Streptophyta > Pinopsida > Pinales > Pinaceae > Pinus > Pinus tabuliformis. The sequence continues at coordinate 1,206,264,360 of CM062804.1, read as the reverse complement.
TTTAACTTGCTTAATTCATAAAAAGTGATGTTAGCCCTAGTCTTCTTCATGTCTTCTATGATATTATACTCCATCTCATCCGAAACAATCAATGTTTTAGATGGAGTTGGTGAATCTGTTTGGACTGGGCTTGTTTGAGTCGCTTTGGATGTCGTTTTCTTGGCTACGACTTTATCCTTAGGCATTGAGCTTGCGCTATTTGGTTTAGGAGTAGGTTCAGGAGGATCGATTTTTCTACTTCAAGTACTAACCAGCGATGCCTCTTGATCGTCTTTATCTAGGAGGATGAAATCCCACATACCTTGTACCTCTACAACTTCTTCTTCATTGGTAGGTTCTTCGGTAGCAATTTCCTCTTCTTCTTCTTTTGATTCAACATTTGTAATAGCGTTAGGAGGCTTTGAATCAGTCGAAGGATTTCTTCTATAAGGCTTGTACGGTTTTTTAGAAGAAGTCTCTGCTACTTGTTTCTTTATGTCAACCATTTCGTTAGACATGGTTTTCAAAACTTTCTGTAATCCCTCTAAATCAAATGGGTCTTTGGGCTGTTTTTTCTTTGGATCTTCTTTGAAAGAAACCTTTTTAGATTTACGTTCTTCAACGGTGTTTTTCTTTTCTAGAGCTATGATGCGTTTCTCTACCGCTATTGCTTCCTTCATATTGTCAGCTAAAGTTGTTTTGTTAGCTCTATCAACGAAGATTGCTATGTTTGATGGTAAAGCAAAGATGTACCATTCACTTCGCACTTCTTCGCTAGGCTTAGATGCAGTAGGAATTTTGTTCAACAGTTTATTAAAACGTGAGTTAAAATCTTTAATAGGTTCCTTTGACTCAGCCCTAAGGTTAGACAGGTCATTGATTAGTGTCGCAATGGACCTATCATCACCAAACTTGGTCAAGAATTGTTCTTGGAAAATATCCCAACTAGTAATAGACCCGGATGGTAATGAGAAATACCATGATCCGGCTGCTCCTTGCAAAGTATAAGGAAAGAGCCGAACGACAACATCTTCATTAGTAACCCCATTGAGATTTATGGATAACATGAAGTTTTTTATGTGTTCTTCCGCTAGCATGCCTGCTTCAGGATTAAACTTAGGCAGCCATTTTTCGGGATGGGCCGGTAATTGACTTAAGGGTGCAGGCATTAACACTACCCCTGGGTTATTCCATGGCATTTGGGACATCGTTGAAATGCTAACACAGGAAAGCGCAGAAGATGATCCCTGCAGTTGGGAAGATGAGGATATTACAGTTCCAGATGATTGAGAAGGAGATGTCGAAGTTCCAGTGGTCTGGTGGACGATGATTTGAAGTGGAGGAGTGGATGGTTGACTTCGCGATGGAGAGGTTGAGATGGATGATGATGATGAAAGAGTCTCACTATCAAACCCTTTAGGTGATTTCCTTGCTCTCTTCCTTGTAGGTAGAGGTAACTTGGTTGGCTCAATACCAAAATTTTCACTCTTTAATCTGGTAAGAGGATGAGCAGGGTTATATTGTGAAGTCACAATGCCTTGAGATTTATCAGATTTTTGAGTTGATATAGAAAATCGTTGAAGTTTATGAATCAAAGATTCAACTTCAGGAGGTTCAATAGTAGATTTCTTTGAAATTTCAGGGTTTGTGGCAGTGGTTGTTGTTCTTTAGACTTCTTGCTCAAGATTTAAAGATTCTAAGTGCGATGGAGAAGTCGGGGGAGATGGTGAGAGCGATTTACTCTCAGAATGGTATTTAGATTTAGACTTACTTGCCATTCACAGTTCGAGGCCCTCCTAGCGCCAAATATGTTGAAGCCCCGAAAATCGGGTCTACAACAAGGTGGATACCCACCCGGTCCGGACCTTGCTTAGCAGCTCCTTTTCTGTTTGGTATAGTGGGTCCAACTGGGGATATGGGACCAGTTTCCAAATATATGTGTGTGTGTGTGTTGAGAATTGATATTTCTTCCCTAATGATTCCTAAGTAAAATGCTTTTACTCTAAATCTAATCTAACAACATGCAATTGTATTCTAATAAACAAAATATCTAATTCTAAACTAATCCGGGATGTAATCTTTCCGTTATGCGATCTAAAATGATTTCAAATAACAGTTGGTAATAAAGATCATTCAACTGCTATGAGAAAAAAATTCAATATAGATAAACCATTTCGTACAAAAAGTTAGACGAATCAGTTGTGAAAAACATATCGCATAATAAGCTACTCATATATTAAGCATAAATAAATAGCTATCGCCGTACAAAAGTGCCAAATGATAACTCAAGCATTTAAGCATCCATATATAAATAACTGAACATGAATATCACCTTAACACATAAGCAGAAATGGTTAAGAGATAAAAGTACCATTTATAACTAGTTCTACTCATGAGATTCAAGCAATAATGATTTATCTCTTCTCAATCCAACATCCACTAAGAGTACAAAAGTGCAACATCAGTAGTAGATATTAAACGCAGATATCAATAAATCTTGTTCCATTCATTCATCAAAACCTCCTTGGAGGGTGCAAAAGTGCATGTTCTGAGGACAAGTTTTTGATAAATTTCTAGACCCTTCTCTAGATGCATGAGAAGGGTTTAAATACTACTAACTAAATCTAAAAATAATTTATTACAAAAATGTAGGATGCGGTTTAAATGACCATCCTCATTTCAGGCAAAAATAAAGAAAAATTAAAATTAAAACTGAATCTAAAACTAAAACTAATAACTAACTATCTATGTATCTATTCCTTGTAGTCGTAAGCATTCAGCATTTGCTTGAGGAGAGTTGGTTGGCCGACTTCCAACTTTAGTTGTCCTGCGAAAACAGAATCGGTAAGAGCTGGCGCCATCTTCTCGGCAGAATTGATGATACATTTGAGAGTCATGCACTGGCTGTGTGGTTTTACCAAGTATGTCTAGTAAGAATCCCAATTCAACTTGATTAACCTTTTGATTGACTTTGCCCTTTCTTGAGCCTTCTGTCTCCAGCTTGTTTGTAGATGATGTACATTCAGTGGATATCTACATACCACTTGATGATATATCTGATAAATACCACTGGTCTAGAGTTCAAGTTTTGCTTTTCGCCTTTAGCACTTTTTCTTACAAATTTCCGGGCTTATAGGTGACTGAGCGATTAAAGGCTTTCCATCTCGAGGGGTTTTGCTTGGCGATGCGCGATTAATCGCACATTGGAAACTACCTCCGTTTCTCAATCTGGGCTTCCTTGGTGCGATTTTCGCCTCTTGCGCGCTTTTTGTTAGATGATATAAAGCTTAAATTTTGTGAAAATAACGACTATGTGAGTTTGTGGTTTTGAGCTTTAAATTCTCTATACGTGATATCAGCATTATCTAGTATCAATTTAACCATGTCTGTGTATGGAAGAATTTTGGGCCTCGCCGCTATCCTATGCAAGAATGAACATGCTAGATCTGTAATAGATGCCTCAGAAGACCCATGTGAGCCTGCAGTAGTTGTAACCTCCATTACCTTGGTATCTTCTTCCTCAAGTACACTGTACATGCCTTCCTAAGTAGTAATACTGGCATCTTTGTTACAGGTGGTGTCTGTGTACAAATGCGTCATTTCTTTATCTTCGGAACTGGGATCTTTACCCTTCTTTCGCATAATATCATGAACACTACTATGTATACTTCTCTGCTCTTCGCTCCTGCAGTTTACAAATGAGGTGAGAATAATGATAAGAAAAAGGTGACGGGAAAGCTTTAAATGCGGAAAACATATAAAATATACCACCTTACGTGAAATGGCTCCTTGATAAGATCAAAACCATTTTTCATTAATGATTGCCAACTCACTCATTGATTAACATTAATGCGCATAACCGGGCCTCAGGTTATGGAAAAATCTTTTTCGAACAACGAGCCCTGAAGATCTGCGATAAGGCGATTTTGCGATTTGCTTCGCAATATCGCAGATCGCAGTATCGCAAATCCGTTGCATGTGGTAATCATCTGTCAATGTGTTTTCTGTGAAACGTGATTTGTGAGATACTCCATCGCATATCGATGGTTTAAGGCATTCCAGCGTAAGTGATGTTAGAGACATGTGATGCGATGAGGGTCTTTTGATGCGTGATTTCGCACTTTTAGAATTCCGCTTGTAAGAAGGCATCCATTACCCTTTTTTGTGATGCGACGCACTTTAAAGAGTGATTTTATTCTAACTTATCATAAAACTTAAGTCTTTTTAGATTTTTCAAGGGTATTCTCCTAAGTTTATGATAGTAAGTTTTATTGAAAAAGGGAATACAAGCATTAATCGATTTTTTTAAAATTTTTGAATAAGGGTTCCCACTTATTTAGTATTAGTGATAAAACTAAATAAGAAGGGGGGTTGTTGCTGGCCACAACACATCCCTGTGTCGCTAGCACCGAAGTAGCAATGTTTGTCCACAGTCACTGGCAGGCAAGCCCGTGAGAGCGAATTTAGGTTGTTGATCGCTCCCTTTCCCATATCCTGAGAGCAACTATGGGCTAAGTGACCTAGAATAGTAGTGGGACCCAAGAACAGCCTGTCTAAGTGGCTGACTTATCTCTTGAGTGTTATGTTGATGATGTTTGATGATTGTGCACGATGTTCCATCGATTCCACTTCCTCAAGGTCACATAGGAGGTTGAATAGTAACCTCTCGTCTCATGTTTACCCCGGTGGTTACTTTGGGTAGACCTGGGAAGGGGTGTTACATATTGGTATCAAAGGGTGGTTGCACCCTCCTTGGGTGAAGGTGTTCATCATGTGTGCATGTCAGTTTCATGTGTGTCTCTTAACTTGCATTCCATTTGCCTGTTGCATTGCATCATGTTGATCATGGTTGTATTAATGTTATAATGAGGAACTTGATGTGATTTTGTGGAGTGTAACATCAGAAGTATATGACTGGTTACTTGATTATATGCAGTTTATACATAGATTGATTATATGCATGTTGATTACATCCTTATATGTCGAGTTACACTCTTGATTATTTGATTACATGTATCAGTCATGTAGGTTGGTTACAAGAATTGATTGTTGATGCTTGACTACGTGTGGTTATGTGTATGTGTAGTTGATTAGGCATTGCTTATGCATGTTGATGGTTGCATGTGGAAATGTGTACGATGGAATAACGATTGTTGTCATACATAAGGTCATAGCATGCATTGTTGATATGGAATTGCATTGATGATTGGACCTACCTAGAATGAGTATTATACATTGATGTAATTGTTCAATAGATGTCGATATGCTATTATGTTTATGTTATACAGGTATCAGGTTGATTTATTGATCTTTATGACAAGGTATCCTCCCTTAATTATGCTAAGGTACATTGTTTTATTGTGATTTGGTTTAGCTGACATAGTATGCCTTGCAAGAAAGAGATCAAATGGCTAGCAAGGTGGTAGACTACATAGAATATCCCTATGCATCAGATGAGCAACATGGTGTGGGGCATTCTTCTGATTTGGCAGAGACATTAAAAAGCTTGCGGAAAGAAATAAGGAGTTTCAAAGTAGAGAATGATAAAATCATGCAGGCACAAGAGAAAAAGAAGAGGTGAATGCAATACTACTTAAGAGTTTGTCAGAATTGCACTGATAGGGACCACTTCAGATCAACCATGGGAAAGAGGATAGAACTAATGGAGCATATGGCAGTAGGTCTCATAGTAGACACAGGTCTTATGGTGGTCACAGGTCAGATAGATCTGACATGATCAGATATGGTAGGTTGTTGGACACTCCAGATAGGAGAGGTATTAGACATGGGTATTATTCTAATTTTGGTTCTGACATGCATCATTATCATCATCGTTATCACCCTTACAAGAGGAGTGATAGGGGATATTTGCTGGATGAGATCAAGAAAGCGAACCCACCTACCTTTGATGGAGAGGTGAATAAATCACATAATGCAGAGGCATGGTTTCTTGGTCTGATGAAATTCTTTAGATTGTATGATTATTCAGAAAACATGAAAGAAAGGATAGCCCTTTTTAGTCTCAAAGGTAAAGCGAATATTTGGTGGGAAGACGCAAAGAATGTCAAAGGTATACACAAGGAATATTTGACTTGGCATGCATTTGAAAGGCTCTTCAAGAAGAAGAACTTGTCTAAGAGATACTATGATGACAAAGCTAAGGATTTTTATGAGTTGTAGATGGGTTCTATGACAGATGATGGGTATACTAGGAGATTTTTGGAGTTGTTGATATATGTGCCTTACCTTAAGGAGGAAAATACCAAAGTTAAGAGATTCATCAATGGACTCCCAATAACATTCAAATACCAGATTGATTTCGATGAGCCTAGATCATTGGAGGAGGCCATCTGAAAGTTGAAGCATTGGTATGTGTTAGGAAACCAACTCAAGAAAAGATAGAAAAGATAGATCAACGCCTTAGAATTCAGCCTCTTCGAGGGGGCAACCTCCTTTACATTACGTAAATGAACAATTCTTGGATGATTCAAACGACAAAACCTCCTTTCTATATATAGGAGTCTAAGGAGTCACAATATAATCCAGCCGACCTAACAATAATAATATAAAGCCACAAAAATAACAATAGAGGGATTCTATGGGGCACATAAATAACAACATGGGGGTAATAGGGGCACAACAATATAAATAAGGGGTATAACTACAATAGTAATGGGGTAATCACTAGTATTATAGGGACCCAATAGTATGAGCAGTTGAAGCGCAAAGTTAAGCCGAAGCGTGACTTGAAAGGAAATGAGAAAGCTAAAGGAAAATGGCCACCAAAGAGAGGAAGACCTCAAGATGCAAGTGAGAAACAAAATGGAGTTCCTTACAAGAGATTTAATACAACTGAGAAAGGACATGGAGAGAATCAAGCTAGAGGCAGTGGTAGGGAACCATTGCAGTGTTGGATATGTGGTAAGGATCATCGTAAGAGGGATATTCCATAGTATCAGAGTGGTGGTATACCCCATATATACAGTGATCAGGAGGTGCATAAAGTTGGTGATGTTGGTCATAGCATTCCTCAGATCTATGCAGTTGTGGACAATAGGGAAGCGGATCAAGTTGTTTCTATTTTGATTGATCCTGGATCTAACTATAGTTATATTGGCACTAACCTGGTGGATAATTGTGGTTTGAGAAAAGAAGTGCATGCAGAATCTTGGTTGGTACAGTTGGCTACAGGTACAAAGAAGCGAGTTCGCCATTGGGTAAGAGCTTGTGCATTTGAGTTAAATGGTATGCCTACAACAACACACTTGAATGTGTTGCCATTGGGATCATATAGCATGCTTTTGGTTATGGATTGGCTATACTTTCATAGAACCAAAGTGGAAAGCTTCGACAAGACCATTGAGTGTGTGGATGATAGTGGGGAAAAGAGGAATTTGTAGGGAAATAAGAAGCCTACATCAGTGGGGATGGTTACCACTATGCAGGCTAAGCGTAGTCGTAGAAAACTTTGTATGATGTTTACAGTGCACATTTCTATTGACAAGGGTAAGGAAATTGAGGATGCAGATGTGTTGAGCAGGTACCCAATTTTGTAGAAGTTTCGGGATGTATTTCCTAAGGACATTACAGAGTCCTCACCTCACAGGGAGGTATATCTCTCTATTGAATTAGTGCCAAGGGCAGATCCAACATCAAAAGAACCTTTCAGGATGAGCACGCCTGAGTTGGTAGATTTGAAGTTGCAGTTAAAGGAGATCTTTGATAAGGGATACATTACGCCAAGTGTATCGCGTTGGGGCACACCAGTGTTGTTCAGAAAGAAGAAAGATGGTACTCTTAGATTGTCCATTGACTACAGGAAACTGAACAAAGTAACAATCAAGAACAAGTACCCTTTGCCGAGGATTAATGATTTGTTTGATCAGTTGATGGGAGCATTAGTGTTCTCTAAGATCGACTTGAGATTAGGATACCATCAGGTATGCATCAAGGAAGAGGATATCTTCAAGACTGCATTTAGGACCAGGTATGGGCATTACAAGTTTGTTGTTGTTCCATTCAGTTTGACTAATTCTCTAGCTACATTTATTTGTTTGATGAATAGTGTGTTGTGTCCTTATCTGGACAAGTTTGTTATTGTATTCATTGATGACATACTAGTATATTCTAAGAATGAGGAGGAACATGATGAGCATTTAGCAGCAGTGTTGAGATTTCTAAGAGAGCATCAATTGTATGCTAAACTTAGAAAGTGCAGCTTCTTTTAGATTGAGGCACACTACTTGGGACATGTTGTCACAAAGGAAGACATTGTAGTAAATCCAAAAAAGATAAGGGCCATCATGGAATGGGCAGCTCCTAAGAATGTAGATGACATGAGATAATTTATGGGATTGGTAGGTTATTATAGGAGGTTCATCAAGAACTTCTCACGCATTGCATATCATATCACATCATCACAGAGGAAAGGTAAGAAGTTTGAATGGAAAAAGGAATGTGAGGCTAGTTTTGAGTAGCTTAAGGAGTTATTGACACATGCACCAGTGCTAAACATTGCAGATCCAGACAAGGAGTTTGTAGTGTGTACAGATGTTTTCAAGGGAGGAACTGGTGGAGTTCTCATGCAATAAGGATAGGTAGTGTGCTATGAGTCACAAAAATTGAATGAGCACGAGCAGAACTATTCAAAACATGATCTTGAGTTGGCAACGATCATACATGCATTAAATATGTGGAGACATTATCTTCTGGGCAGACGGTTTATGCTGAAGAGAGATCACAGTGAGTTGAGGTATTTTTTTGGCTGGACAAATCTAAATTCCATGCAAGCTAGATGGTTGGCTACCCTTAGTGGGTTTGACTTCGAGATCAGAAACATCAAAGGGAAGGAGAATCGGGTTGCAGATTCTCTTAACAGGAAGGTACTTGTAAATCATATAACAACTATGAGCTCTTATGGGACAGAGTTACATGATAGGATCTTGCAGGTAGAACAATGAGATGACAAATACATGGATATTATACATAGGTTACAACACAATGCAGGTACAGGTATAGGTACAGGTGATTGGAATGCAGACTATCATCTCATAGTAGATGGTTTGGTGAGATTTAGAGATAGGATCTATGTGTCGAATTGTAGTGAGCTTAAGAAGATTATCTTAAGGGAGTTTCATGCCAAGCCTTACTCAGGTCATCCAGGATATCAGAAGACATTGATGGTGGTGAAGAAGTTCTACTATTGGCCCAACCTGAACAAGGAAGTGAAAAATTTTGTGGCTAGATGTTTAGATTGTCAGCAGGTCAAGGTGGAATGTAAGCATCTAGGTGGTTTACTACAACCTATAACAATTACGGAATGGAAATGGGAGGTCATTTCCATGGATTTCATTATAGACCTTCCAAGGATAGTGAAGTAGCATGAATCTATTATGGTCGTGGTTGACAAATTGAGTGAGGTAGCTGACTTCATTCAAGTAAAGACTACATATTCATCCAGTGAGGTAGCACAGGTGTTCATTAGAGAGATAGTGAGATTGCATGGTGTTCCAAAGAAGATTGTGTCAGACAGGGACGCAAAGTTCACTTCCAAGTTTTGGAATGAGCTATTTTCAGGCTTGGGTATAGAGTTGGCCTTCAGTACAACTTATCATCCAGACAGACGGATAGACAGAGAGGGTCAACAGGATCCTAGAGGATATGTTGAGTATGTATGTGATGCACCAATAGAGGAAATGGGAGGAGTATCTTCCTTTGGTTGAGTTCACATACAACAATGGTTATCAGGAGTCATTGGGGATGAGTCCTTTCAAGGAATTTTATGGGTGGAGTTGTAATACTCCTATCAACGAGATTGATCTAGTGAACAGGGTACTTATTGGACCATATATGTTGGTAGACATGGAGCAAGAAATGTAGGTTATAAATAGGAATCTAAAGCAAGCGCATGATAGGAAGAAGAGCTATGAAGATAGGAATAGGTTGTTCAAGGAGTTTCAAGTTGGGGAGCATGTATTGTGCATCAAGCCTAAGAAAAGATCTTTGAGGATTGGGTCATGTGCCAAGTTGGTACCACGGTATTGTGGGCCTTTTGAATTCCTTGAGAGGATTGGACCAGTGGCATATCGACTTGCACTGCCTCCAAAAATGAAAGTCCATGATGTTTTCCATATTTCATTTCTTAAGAAGTATATAAAGGATGTTGATCATGTTATTGATTGGTCTGTATTGTAGGTGGAGCAAGAAGGAGACTTCTAGTCGGAGCCTCAGTGCATATTACAGCGAAAACATCTCATGCTCAAAAACAGAGCCATAGAGAAAGTTAAAGTGCAATGGAAGCACTTTGGGCCTAAAGAAGCTACATGGGAGATGGCAGATCAGATGTGGGCCCTATATCCTTCATTGTTTTCTGGTTGAGGCAAAGCATTTTTGGTTTGATGTTGGTGTATGTCTGGCATATGTCTTGTTGATGTTTTGGTATATGTATATGGATGTAAATACCACCATGAGCTAAGTTATAAAGCTCCAATAAGAGGTATGGGTGTCAGGTTATTGTGGTTTTTATATTGTCATGTTGTCATGATGTTTTTCTTTTGAGTAGGTCTTTCATTGTAAATCTTGCAACGAGTTAAGTTATAAAGCTCCATGGGCAGAGTTTTTTCTTGTCAGCAATTTTGTTGAGGTCATGGTGTGGTTTAACACCGAGGATGGTGTTCCCCAACGTGGAGGGTTCTGTAACATCCCTCGTGAAAATTCCATGTAATAAAGTTAATAAAGGAAACATAAGACCACAATTAAGGGACGCGTATTCCAAGATGAATGTTGGGCAAATATATCCTAGTGGGCATCACTAGATGTGTTTTTTGGCTAAGGAAAATTGGCAAAGGCTAAGGCAAAGGAATTAAAAGGAAAAAAAGAATTTTTGGCATGTTATTTATGAAAATAAAGGAATTTAGGAGAAAAGTAAGGTGAAAGGTCATAGGTTGCATGTGAGGAGGAAAAGGAAGGAAAATAATGGAAAATGAAGAAAATAGAGGACTCATTCATAAAAAGGCTTCTGAGCATCAATTCATGGCTTTTGTTAGTTCAAGTTTGGAGCTCTCTCATTATTCTCTCTCTTTCTCACTCTTGGTCACTTAGAGTTTTCTTGGAGCATTCTATCTTTGGAGCATGGAAAGAAAAAACACGCAAAGGAAAGGAAAAGAAAGAAAAGGAAAGGGAAAGAAAACAAGGATCAAGGAAGGAAAGAAGGATCAAGCAGCTTCAACATGAATAATTGCAGGTAACCTTTTGCATGTGTGATTTCCTAATAGGTTTGGACATGCATGGCTTTGCTTGTTGGTGTATGGTTCTCTTATTGTCGGTGGCATGGTTTTGCCAGGCTATGAAAGTGGTTTACAGCCTAGCCTTTCCTTTTTCTGGATGCCATGGTGTAGGGACATTTATTTTGTTTTTTAAGCTTTGGTTTTCGAGATGGATTTTTGAATCCGGGGCGAAGGTGGTCTCAAGTTACATTCCCAAAGGCCTAGGAATCCCTTGACAAGTTTTGGCAGGATATACAGTAATGTCTAAGGGAGAGGTCTTTGTTTAGAGCCTAGTGATCCAGGATTAGATTGCGATAAAACTTGAGAGACAAGGAGACAGAAAATTCCTAAAGGATAATGATGGATTTTGGATGGAATTTCAAGTTCAATTCAATTGTGATCGGAGCACCAGTTTTGGTGTGATCACGGTTTGGTGAGGGTGGGGGTGGTTTAAACTCTAGATTCCCTTAGTTGTTCCTAGATTGGTTGTTCTATGAGATCCCACATTCATGCTTGGAATATGACAAGGGGGTGACTCGCTAAAAGAGATATTTGGTTCAGCCATGTCTATGGTCAGGTGGTATGTGGAAGTCATGAACCTGGTCAGATTTGGCTATGATTAATAAAAGCTAAGTTCTCTTACTCTTGCACTTGTTTATATGTGAATTCAATGGATGTCATATCTCTTATATTTACATGGTTTTATGCTGGTTATAAGCATGGTTCAATGATTAGTTCATGTCATGGATATTTCATGTATTTACTTGTAACTATTAAATAGATGGATGCAGGACCTAAAAGATGATGTAGTAGTTCAATGGAGAAGGAAGTGATCCTTTTGGTCATGTTTCATGAGTTGTTTGAGTCATTTATGCTTTGTCTTGTATCCTAGACCTGTAGGTTCCATTGATTCCGTGTATTTGATGGAGTGTCTGTATCGACTAGGGATGCTCAGGCCTAGTCATGGGGTTGGTTTTGATTTATTAGTCCAGGGTCACTGACACAGAACTGGCAATTTTGGTCCATAGTCGCTAGCAGGTAGGCCTATGAGAGAGACTTTAGGTTGTTGATCGCTCCCTTTCCCATATCATGAGAGAAACTATGGTATAAGAGATCTAGAACAATAGTGGGACCTAGGGACAGACTGTCTGAGTGGTTGAATTGTATCCTAAGAGTTTTGTTGATGATTTTGGATGATTGTGTGTGATGTTCTATCGATTCTTCTTCCTTAGGGTCCCATAAAAGATCGAATCTGATCATAGTAGCCTCTCGTCTCATGTTTAACCGGTTTGATAGACCTGGGAGGGGGTGATACAAGAATGGGGTAGCTGAGAGGAATAATAGAAGTATTGTAGGAGCTACATGAGCCAAGTTACATGATCAAAGCCTATCGTTGCACTTGTTAGCTAAAGCATGCAACAAAACTATTTATTTGCATAACAAGAGTCCCCATGGGACTCTTTGCATGAGTACACCAGAGGAAGATTTGTGAGGGAAAAAACCAGATGTGTCACACTTCAGGATCTTTGGATCATCAGTTTATTGTCATGTTTCCAAGGATGCAAAGAAAAAGCTAGAACCTACAGATGAGTTGGAAATATTTTTAGGGTACACTGAAACACCTCACAACTATCATGTGTACTTTCCATCGGAGAGATGTGAAGTTTGATGAGGAGAAGGAAATGAGGTGTTCTCTTGAGAGGGAGCTTTAGTTGTGTTTAGTTAAGGAGATTTTAGCTCCAAAGGGAGAACCTCATAATGTTGTGGAGCAGCCACAAGTAGTGGAGTAGAGAGTGGAGACATCCACTCAAGCAGATACATATAGAGATGGAAGGAAGCATACCAAGGAAGCTGATAGATCATTGCAGGATGTTAGAGAGAATGTGGGAGCACCCACATCATAGCACAGGCATAGAATGTCATCGGATTGGTACACTAGCTGCATGGATCTGATGAGAGAGCTTGTATAGATTGATCGATCCTCATTTGAGGAAGCAGTGCAACAACCAGTATGGGTTGATGCCATGGTAGAGGAATATGATTCCATTATCATAAATAGTGTTTGGGAAGTGGTCCCAAGGCCACAGGGCAAGTCAATGGTAGGTTCCAGGTGGATTTACAAGGTGAAACAAGTAGCAGATGGAAGCATTGAGAAACACAAGGTCAGATTTGTGGCCAAGGGTTTCTCTCAGGTGGAGGGAATTTATTATGAGGAAACCTTTTATCCAGTAGCAAGGTACTCTTCAATTAGATCAATTTAATCACTTGCAATGCAAATGGTGTGGAAGATCCATCAAATGTATGTGAAGACAACATTCCTCAATGGAGTGATTGAGGAGGAGGTGTACATTGAGCGGCCAAAAGGATTTGATACCTTCGACAGAGAGTCCCATGTGTGCAGACTCAAGCGAGTGTTATATGGATTGAAACAAGAAACCTGTGCTTGGTACACCATGATTGACAACTATCTCACCGGGTTGAGATTCACCAAAAGTGAAGCATATGAAAACCTTTACCATATTGTTGTTGAAGGTAAATTATTTATTATAGTATTATATGTGGATGATTTAATTTTAACTGGTGATGAGAAGTTGATCAAGTCTTGCAAAGAGGATTTTGCAAGAGAATTTGAGATGAAGGACTTGGGGCTCATGAATTATTTCCTTGGTATGGAGGTATGGCAAGGAGATGGGGAACTATTTGTCTCTCAGGGAAGTATGCCAACGAGATACTAAATAAGTTCCACATGGAGAGAAACAAACCCATGGAGACTCCTCTAGCAGAGAATTGGAGGAAGGAAGATGCTACTTCAGGTAAAATAGCAGAGGCTAGCACTTACAAGCAGATTGTAGGTTCACTCTTGTATTTGGTGAACACATGATTGGACATGTGTGATGCAGTTAACCAGATTAGTCAAGCCATGGTTAATCCAACCAAACTATATTGGAAGGCAACAAAGCATGTGTTGAGATACCTCAAAGGCACTACTCGGTTTGGTATTTGGTACAGATGGACAGAGGGAGTGAAGCTGCAAGGCTTCACAGATGCAGATTGGGTCAGGATTCCATCACACAGGAAGAGCACATTAGGAGGAATTTTCAGTGTTGGGTTAGCAATAGTTTCTTGGTACAGCAAGAAGCAGATATTTGTGGCACTCAACTCAGTAGAAGCAGAGTACATGGCTACAAGTGAGGCAGCAAGTGAAGCTATCTGGATGAGAAATATTCTTGTTGGATTATTTGGTTAGAGGATGGATCCTACAATTATTTACTATGAAAATTAGAGTTGTATCAAACTCTCGGAGAATCCATTATTTCATGATCAATCCAAGGATATCAACATCTGGTACCACCATCTATGATATTGTGTGCAGAGGAAGATTATGTTGTTGCACTACATTCCGACAAAGGATCAAGATGTTGATATTTGATAAAGGCCTTGTCAAGAGGAAAAATTGATTTCCATAGAGGCAGGATTGGGGTATCAGATAATCCCTTTCTTGCTGAGAGGGAGTGTTGAAAATGCAATAAGAAATTCATAATTTAATTTTGCCTTAATTAAATTAAGAGAGATTCGAATTTCAATTTCAGTAAAATACTTGGAGGAATTTAACTGAAGTGGTATGGAACTTATCACTCAATTAAATTAGTTAATTCGAGTTGGATACACTTGAGTTATGTTTAGTCATGATTGATTGCTAATTTCTAGCAATCTATTTCAGTTAATTTGAGTTATTATGAATTTAACTAGTTCTAACTGATAGAGAACTAGTGGAGGGTCTGGTAGTGTGGTGTGTCCCTCAATGATCAACCAGTTAACTCATCAATCAACCTAGAATAATTGATGCATGCAAATAAATCGAGTTACCCAATTGAGATTGGAGTTCAAGGGAAGTGTATTATCATTTGTAGACAATTCCAAATTGTATAGGTCATGCATGCAGTCAGAGAAAGGCCTAATGGAATTGCACATTTCAAATTGGGGAATTCCCTAATTAATAGGGGCCTAATTCCCAAGGAAACAACGCAAGGAAATTGGAGCTTGGTAGGTAGGAAAATTGACTAAGTATTGGACAAGGTTAGTCTGTGAAGCAGTGAGATAGATTATACTAGTGCAGAGGTTGCTCAGGCTTGAGCAAGCATTGTATTTCTTCTATATTTTCTGATTAATTCAATACATATAGGAAGGGGTTTTGAGTAGTTTCTTTCCCCTATATAAAATTATGAATATGTATGTTGAATCTTGTTTCATGTTGATGTTGTGATTTCGTGACCAATTAATTTCTTTCTATTGATGACTAGAGTAGATTCAAGTCTTCTGTTTTAGAAAATTACATAAGAAGTTTGAACCTGCAAGGAATTTATACAACATGATATCTATAATTGTTTTAATATTATTAAAATTTCAATTTTGAATATTTTTGTTTGATGGGATAAATTTATTTAACCACTTCCTTAGTTGCAATGAAGTTAATAGTTCATGACCCATAAAGAACCTAGTTCATAACCCAGAACGAATACATGATATATTTCACTCCCCTCCCTTTAAGAGAATTTCATTTTATGAATTTAAGTTTAGTAATATTGGATTAATATATATACATATGAATATATTTATATATTTTTTATTATTTAATAAAGTGGTATTATTATTATTTTTATATAACACTAATGTGAAAATATCTCTCCATAATATATGACAATTTTACTAAATTAATTTCAACAATAATAATTATAATAACAATGATGAGTAATTTTTTATTAAAAAACGTTTCTGAAGATTTGTCTCTTTTCTTGTAGGGTTTTTGTGTCAACCACCAACACATTTCTCTCCAATGATGCCCCCATCAGTCATGGAGGAGGCCCCTCTTACAAAAACACAGCCACTTCTAAAGGCAGTCAAACTACATTTCACAAATTCAACAATAATTCATCTCACAAACCACAACGAGAGGTGAACCCATCTAATTCGACCAACAATGAACCTACAACCACTACCTCTTCTACTCTTACAATGAACAATCCAAAATCTAATGGTCCTTTTCTTCCTCAGATAATCAAAGCTCCCCTCCTCGAAATCCCATTAGAAATAATAAGGGAAAAAATCAAAAGTATGAGAGATCATACGATAATATGAAAAATTGTAGGTCTTCATCCCTCTAGTAAAAAAAAGAAAGAAAGCCTACTCAACTAGATTTGGAAGAATTGAACACTCAAAGGGGTTCTTGACTTCAAGTTGGGGTCAAAAGGTTTCTTCATGGTCATATTCAACAATATAGTGGATAGAGATCACATATTTTAGGAAGTACCATATCTCATGGATTCAGTCAACTTAATCATGAAGCCCTAGGTTCAAATTTTCCACCTCAACATTTTTTTTAATGAACCCAATCTAGATTTGTCTTTATTTTCTCCCTCGGGAGTTTTGGAACCCTGAAATCTTAGAAATCATTGGTAATGACATAGGGAATTTTTTTATGATCTTGGATACCATAAATCACGGTCAATACACTTCCTACGTATGTCTTTATTCTTATCTAGACATATCTAAGCCTCTCTCAGCAAGCATTCAGCTGAGCAGTGAAGATGAAATATGGTAACAACCAATAAATTATAAGAAAATTCCCTTTAGATGTCAAAGATGTCACGAATATGACCGCTTATTCTAAAAATTCCCAGCAAACCAAATCCAACAAAATACATGACAAGAAATGTAAATTGTGTTGCAAAGGATTTCTCTTCTCAATATTATGAATCAATTAAATTATATTACATTAGAGACATCGACAATAAGTGACTATAGTGAGACTTAACTAAACTGGACTAACTCAAATTGAACTAGGACACTTGGATGGATGGCTTTGACACCTAGCAGGTGGTTGGAATTAGATTCTCCAACACTCCCCCCTTAATTAAAACCACATAAAATTTAAACTAAGATGATTGCTAGTCTATGTCCCATATAAGCTTACAATTTAAAAAATTTACTTCAATTACATTTAATTGTCTTCTTCTCTTCTTCCAGATGTTGTAGCCTCTAAATTTTTTCAAATTGTTCTTCTTGTTCTATCCTTCAAACCTTAGTTTGTTCACTTGCTGGTGCAGGTCTTCCATTGTTCTAGGTTGTCTAAGCATGTCCTAGAATTCTTCAAAAATTGGCTTGTATGTGGACTACTGTCACATGTCATCTTTTGTTGTGTGATCTTAATCATCAATTTGTTGCATCATAAGTTTATAATAAAAAAATATTTCTTCAGAACTCCAATACCTAAAAATTTTGTTGATGTTTTCATCATCCAAGTTGTCTTCAACATTCATTTCTAGGACTTCTATGCAGACTTTATCAAGGCATGGTTTTGCAAGCCATTCTTCAAGGAAATTTAACTCTTCTTCATAATCACTATTTGTACCTTCATATTGGAAATCAATGTTAGAATTAAAAATATTTGCAGAACCACATTGCTTCTATTCCTTCTTCTATGTAATGAGATATTTCTCATGTTTCAATTCCAGCTGCGCTTCTACCTCCGTCTCTGTTTTCTCTTTGTGGGCTTCCTTCTTTTCCTCTAACACTATCTCAGTCTTAGTCGTTGTCTTTGTCTCTTCCACTTCTATACTAACTTGTGTTGTTGCAGACTGGTTGTCTTCCACTTGGTTTTCAGACTCAAGTGAGCTTCTCTCACTCAATAACATCATCTCGATATGAAGTCTTTTTCGCATCATCCATAACCAATCATAATTAGGTCACAAATGTTCATCAAATTTAACATTAGAAAACTGAATTGTTGGATTAACCATAACACTGGATGAAATCACCAAATTGTCATCAACAAGCTTTGTTGTTGGATTTATCAAATCTTCATCCACTTATAGTTGTTCATAGTGGGATTCAAGAGAATCCATGTGCTCCTTCTCTACTTGTTATGCAAATTATTCACAAACATAACCCACTTGTGGATGGGCATAGTGGGATTCAACAAACTTTTCAATGCTCCCCATTGCACCAAAACACCTCTCAAGGGTATCCCAGGCTTCCTTGGTTGTCTTGGCATCTAAAATCAGGGGAAGAATGTTTTCATCTAAATATTATTTTATGCATTCCAAGGAAAAGGCATTCTTTTTCCTTTCCAATTCCAAATCTAAAAAGATCTTAAACATCTCATGTTGTTATTTATACTTTCTTAGCCTTTTGGCTTTTCCCATTTGTTGAGCGTTTGATCACTATGAATCAACAAGCCAATCAAACTACAAACATAGTGACTTCCTGCAATAAAACATGTTTTCGGTGGCTTCTTGTTATGAAACCAGCTCAAGAAAAGATAGAAAAGATATATCAACACCTTAGAATTCAGCCTCTTTGAGGGGGCAACCTCCTTTACATTACATAAATGAACAATTCTTGGATGATTCAAATGACAAAACCTCCTTTCTATATATAGGAGTCTAAGGAGTCACAATATAATCCAGCCGACCTAACAATAATAATATAAAGCCACAAAAATAACAATAGAGGGATTCTATGGGGCACAGAAATAACAACATGAGGGTAATAGGGGCACAACAATATAAATAAGGGGTATAACTACAATAGTAATGGGGTAATCACTAGTATTATAGGGACCCAACATGCCCCTCTCCTTCAAAAAAGTTTTGTCCTCAACGCTTCAGTAGTTCTGGATGCTTCTGTATAAAATTCTCATCCTCCCATGTGGAATCTTCAACGAATAAGTTCTTCCACTTGATAAGATACTTCGAAATTGATCGATTTCGTAACTGTCGAGTTCTTGTTTCTATGACTGCTTTTTGGTTCCAATATAATTTTTCCTTCCTCATCAGGTTCTGGCAATATTGTTTGAACTGGGAGCTTTTCGCCTATAACCTTCTTTAAACATGAAACCTGGAAAACTAGGTGCAAACAAGAAGCTGCAGGAAGCTCTAATTTGTATGCCATAGTACTAATCTTTTGCAACACCTTGTACAGACCATAATACTTTGGTGATAATTTATTATCCTTTTTAGCTTGCTTAAGGGACATTTGCTTATATGGTTGTAGCCGTAGGAATACCCAATCACCTACATCAAAACTTCTTTCGTTGCGATGTTGATCTGCCTGTTGTTTCATTCTATTATGTGCCAACACGAGGTTATCCTTTAAGAGTTGGAGGACATGTTGTTGATGTTCGATGTGATGTTCCACTACTTGAACCTTAGAATTTTCTCTTAAATATGATGTGATGGATGGTGGCTGATATCCATAAAGTGCCATAAATGGGGTCATTTTTGTTGCTGTATGGAAGGAAGTGTTATCCCACCATTTACCCAAAGGCAACCATTTGACCCATTGTGTCTGTTTATCAGATACAAAGCAACGAAGATATCCTTCCAAACATTTGTTTACTATCTCAACTTGCCCATCAGATTGAGGATGATAAGATGAGCTATGAGTTAACTGAGTACCAAGACAAGAAAATAATTATATCCAAAAATTTCTAGTGAAAATGGGATCTCTGTCACTTACAATAATCTTTGGGTTTCCATGTAGCTTTTGAATTGTTTCCATAAATGCAGTAGAGACTGTACTGGCTTTAAATGGATGTGATAATGCACAAAAGTGTGCATACTTGGTAAGTCTGTCAACTACCACCATGATGACACTCTTTCCCTCAGACTTGGGTAAACCTGTGATAAAATCCATTGAAACCTCCTCCCAATGTTGGCTTGGAATGGATAAAGGTTGTAATAGACCCGGTGTCTTAGTTGTTTCAACTTTATTTTTTTGGCAAACCAAACATTCCGCCATAAACTTTTGAATATCTGATTTAAGGCCCTCCCCAAAAAATTCCTTCTTAACCCTGTAGTAAGTTTTTAAAAATCCTGAGTGCCCTCCTAAGGGAGAAGTGTGCAATTCCATAAGAATCTTTTGTTTTAGTTGGGAATTCTTACAGAGGTATAAGCGATCTTTGTACCATAACGAATCATTTTTCCAACTAAATGTGTCAGATGTACTGGAGTCTTGTTGTCACTTTCGAATAAGTGCCCACACTTCTTTGTCATTCTTCCATTCCTCCCTTGCTTCGTTTATCCAATCTGGTTGGATAATAGAAATGGTGCACAACAATGCTTCCACATCCTCATCCTTTCTTGAGAGTGCATCTGCCACCACATTTTGCTTCCCTTTTTTGTAGATGATTTCAAAGTCATAACCCAACATCTTTGTGACCCACTTTTGTTTCTCTTCAGAGGATAATCTTTGTTCTAAAAGGTATTTAAGGCTATCATGATCCGTTTTTACCTTGAAGTGTCTTCCCATTAGGTAGGGTCACCATTTCTTAAGTGCATGGAGTATTGCCAACATTTCCTTCTGATAAATAGCTTTGTGTAAAAACTTTCCCTTGATTGGACGACTTTCGAAAGCAATGGGTCTTTCATCTTGCATTAAAACAACACCAATTACATTTCCTGAAGCATCACATTCCACAATAAAGGTTTTTGTGAAGTCTGGTGTAGCTAAGACCGGTGCTTGGCACATTGCCTCTTTAAGATGCTCAAAGGCCTTTGTTGCTTCTGGAGTCAATGAAAATGCATCTTTCTTCAATAATGTTGTTAGAGGTGCTGCTATTCTCCCATAATTCTTAACAAACTTGCGATAATACCCTGTCAACCCGAGAAATCCTCGCAAATGCTTTATGGATGTGGGGATTTTCCATTCCTTAATGGCTTTAATTTTGCTAGGGTCTACCTTAACTCCTTCATGAGATACAATATGACCCAGATATTCCACCTCTTGTACTCCAAAGAAAAATTTGGATCTTTTTGCATATAATTATTTCTCCTCCAATAGTTGTAGCACCCTGTCAACATGTTCAACATGATCCTTCCAAGACTTGCTGTAGATTAGTATATCATCAAAAAATACTAACACAAATTTTCTAAGGAATGGTTTGAAAATGGAATTCATCAAACCTTGAAATGTTGAAGGTGCATTGGTAAGGCCAAAATGCATGACCAAAAATTCATAATGACCCTCATGAGTTCTAAATGTTGTTTTCGGAATGTCTTCAGTCTTCATTCTGATTTGATGATATCCTAAACGAAGGTCCAACTTGGTGAAGTAAATTGATCCATGCAATTCATCCAGTAATTCATCAATGCCAGGAATGGGAAACTTATCTTTAATAGTGAGCTTGTTGAGCTCCCTATAATCTGGACACATGCGCCATGATCCATCCTTCTTGTGCACCAATACTACTGGAGCAGAGAAAGAGCTTTGACTTGGTTGAATTATACGAGCCTCTAGCATTTCTGCAACCATACGTTCAATTTCACTCTTTTGGGCATAGGGATATCTATATGGCCTGATGTTTGGAGAAACACTTCCTAGAATCAGATGAATAGCATGATCATGATCACGAATAGGTGGGAGACCTTTGGGAGCCTCAAATACCTTGGAATGATTGTCTAAGACATTTTGGAGATCTAGAGAAATAGATGATTCCAGTGTGGAAACATCTAGCGAACATAATTGTGCAATTACACCTCTTTGTTCCTTTTTTAGAAGCTTTGTCATACCGTTAGAGTTGATTATCTTTCCCGGTTTCCCTGCAATACCCCTTAATTCAAATTCGTTTCCTTCCACAAAAAATTTCATGAAAAGTTCTTGAAAATTAAAAGCTATTGTACCCAAGGATTGTAGCCATTGGACTCCTAGTACAACATGAGCACCTCCCATTGGAATGGAAAGCATTGGGCTAGTCAATACATATTCTCCCATGGATAGCTTGATATTATGGCACTTTCGAGAGCAATTTATTGTTCCTCCATTTGCAACCATCACTTGACACTCTGGTGCTGGATATAAGAAGAAATTCAATTCTTTTGCTACCTTACAATGAATAAAATTGTGGGTACTTCCCTAATCAATCAACACTATTACCTTTTTCTTCTTGATATGTCCTTCTATCTTGATGGTTTGAGGAGTGGTAATTCCCACAATGCATTACAAGATATGGTCGGATTCATTTCTTCTTTATATAGGCTTTGTTCCTGGAGTATATCCTCTTCTTTTGACCTTTCTTGCTCCTTTTCTTCTTCCTCTTCGCAATCTATGTAGAATAATTTCTTCTCAGCACACTTATGACCTTTAGTGTATTTTCTATCACAACTGTAACAAAGCCCTTTTGCTCTTTTTTCTTCCAATTGTTGTGGTGTCAACCTTATAGGTTGTGGAAGACTAGGGGAAACAACACTTCCATCTTTATAGTTGTGAGTGTCTTTATAGTTGTGAGTGGTATGCTTCCTGGTTGCCATAATTTTGCTTTCCATTTTTCTTGCTAACCTGAATGCCTTGTCTAATGAATCAGGTTCCCAAAGGCGAACATCATGTTGGATATTATCCTTTAAAGTCCTTATGAACACATCAATCCTATGCTCCTCTGGAATATTTTTTACCCTTATGTTCAATTTTTGGAACTCCTCAATGTGCTCCATTATTGAACCCTTTTGTTTGAGACATATCAATTGGCTAAAAAAAGTGTTGCTTTTTGTATCCTCGTAATGTGCTTTCAATTCTTCCGTAAAAATTGCCCAAGTGATAATTTGTTTACGAGAGCAAAGCCATTGATACCATACAAACTGATTTGGTTCCAAATATAAAGTTGCAATACATACCTTTTGTGTGTTTTGCACATTATTGAGATCGAAAAATTGCTCCATCTGTAATATCCATGTTGCGGGATCCTTGCCATCAAACTTCCTCATATTGATTTTTGGAATATGGTGGGTCTTTGATCCAACATTAGAGTCTATGGAATCATGATTAACATTTCTTTTGTTCTCATCATGAGTTTCCTTTACTACCCTTTCACCATTAGTGACCATTTCTTGTAGCAACTTATTCATATTTATCTTCAATTCTTCCATCTTATCATCCATGCCATCAATTTTAGCGTCCATGTCATCATCTTAGCGTCCATGCCATCCATCTTAGCTTCTACACCTTTCTTTAAACAATCCATCTTAGCTTCTACACCTTTCTTTAAACCATCCATCTTAGCTTCTACATCTTTCTTTAAACCATCCATCTTAGATTCTGTTGCTTTTTGTGCAAGTGACACTTGTTGCACTTGGTCTCGTAATTTTGATATATCATGTTGCATTTCTTCCTCTTCTTCATAATTCATGCTAGAGATTTTAGGTTGCTTACTAGGTGTTTGCATTTTCTTTCCTCGGGGCATCAATTACCGATTCAAACTAATTTTTCAAACCAAGCTTATGCAAAAATTTAAAAAAAACTACACACCTTTTTTCACTTTCTAGAAGCTTGATATTGAATCTGATGTACCTCTGCAATTTTGGATCATCCAGTTCTGAAATTTCGAACTGTAGTAGCCCTCTGTGTCCTCTTTCCAATGCCACCAATCTGATCCAAGTTGGATTCTCCAAGGAAGAGTTATGCACAATCTCCCAAGATGACCTGATTATAAACTAGTTCAGTAGAGCGAACTTGTACGACATGCCACAAGTCACTGTTTCAACCTTTGGATCTAAAAAATATATACAAGAAACTAAAGTCTGTCCTCTTTCTGTACCTTCTTACGAAATTTCAATCCGATGCTCAGAGATAAAGTTATGACGATTTTCCCCAAGTCACCTGTTTGGAATGTATTTTAGGAGTCTACAAAAAGACCAACTTCCTCATATCATATCTCTGCAAATATAGCGCTAAAAGCTCTGAAATTCGGACCCGCTATTCAGCGTGATTTCTTCTCAAATGGGTTTTTTTTAGCTTCTAAAACGTCGCAGAAACAAAGTTATAGAGAAAAGGCCACGATGACCTGTTTGGAGCAGCGAAACCCTAGAATCCAAAGCTCTGATACCAAATGTTATGAAACCAGCTCACAAAAAGATAGAAAAGAGAGATCCACGCCTTAGAATTCAGCCTCTTCGAGGGGGAAACGTCCTTTACATTACATAAATGAGCAATTCTTGGATGATTCAAATGACAAAACCTCCTTTCTATATATAGGAGTCTAAGGAGTCACAATATAACCCACCCGACCTAACAATAATAATATAAAGCCACAAAAATAACAATAGAGGGATTCTATGGGGCATAGTAATAACAAGATGGGTACAATAGGGGCACAACAATATTAATATGGGATACAACTACAATAGTAATGGGGTAATCACTAGTATTATAGGGACCCAACACTTCTCAACTCTGGATTTAACAATAGTCGTTGTGGTTGTGGCCCACGATGGCATTACTTCATCCTCTTACCAAAGCATTATCACAATGGAAATAATATCACAAATGATTTCACAAAACCCTCTTAAGCCCTTTTAATTAAAACAAAATTCTTAAAAAATATATATTTTTTAATTAAGACATAGACCAGCAACCATCTTAGTTTAAATTTTATGTGGTTGTAATTAAGGGGGAGTGTCAGAGAATCTAATTCCAACCACCTGTTAGGTGTTAAAACCATCCATCCAAGTTTCCTTTTTGAGTTTCTATTATTCCAATTTAGTTCAATCTCATTGCATTCATTTATTTTCGATGCCTCCAATATGATCTTATTTAACTAATTCATAATCTTGAGAAGATAAATCCTCTACTCCACAATTTATATTTTTTGTCATGGTATCAAAGCAAAGATATCAATAAGGAGAAGAATCCTCTGTTCTTTTGAAAAAAACTATTTTGCATAAGACTCCCTGAGAGAGTAACAACGTGAGTGAAGAGAGAGTAGAAGAGACCAAGAAGTCAAGAAGAAATCTCTCATGGAAGAGTAGAAAGAACATAACATATGTGGTTCTGCAAATGTTTTTAAACTTACTATTTATTTCGAATGTGCAGGTAAACATGACAATTATGAAGAACAATTAAATTTCCTTCAAGCATGGCTTGCAAAACCATGTCTAGATAAGATCTGCATAGAAGCTGCACAAATGAATGTTGAAGACAACATGCATGACGAACAAATCATTGAAATTTTCAGGTATTGGAGTTTTGAAGAGACAAAACTTTTTTCTCCAACAATGCACAAGTAAATATGTTTTTCGATCAAGATGTGTTTACTAGGGTGACCAATAAAAGGAAGACAATAAAAAAAGGAATAGAGAATCCAACCTCAGAAAATGCAATCAACCATAATTGATACACGGTCCTCCAATGACTAGAAAAAAACTAAGATAACTATCGAAGGAGAAAAGAAAAAATTGGAAGAGATTAGGAAAAGAAGTCAACAACCATCCCAAACAGCAAAGGATGTGGATGCATAACCAATTAACAAAGATTACTAAGAGGATCTAGAAATGGAGGATAAAACCCAATATTTTTTCTGATGCAAAATATTTCGAGGTAATGGACCTACAAAACACTGATCTACAATCTCTTATGGAGGAATGGAGAAACAAAAACCTAAAAACCATTCCTTAGTTGCAAGTTTAAATCGTCACCGCAAGATACATCTAAAATCAAGATCTAATTCTCCCTCAAGCTCATGAACTAGGTAATACCCCTAATCACAACTCTTATTTTTCCTCTCATGGAATCAAAAGAAACACTCTCGGAGATAAATTGAGTATTCCAAAATAATCGATGTAAAAAGGGAAGAAAAGCAATAGTCAATTACTATAGGACCTAGGGATTACTTGGTGAATACTGGTCAAGTGTCACCAATGGATACGGTCTTTTAGCACTCTATTCAACATCATTAGTCAAATTCATTTTGTGGAACACCAAAGGTCTTAATGAGAAATGAAAGAAAAGACTCCTAAAAAACAAAATTCAACAAGAACACCCTAACATCATGATGATTCAGGAAGTGAAATGTTCTTCTACGTTTTTGAATAAGATTTGAAAGAATGTCTAGAGAAATTATGATTATCTAGCCCAGGATGACAAGGGAGCATATGGAGGTACTCATATTGCATGGAACCCTTCATAAGTCACTATTTATAATTCCTTTTCTCTACCAAGAATCCTAACTTCCAACTTTAAGTCCATTTGTTTAGCTTGTTTGAGTTACATAACCAATGTTTATGACCATTGTATTAATGCTAACAATTTTTTTTTTTTTCCTTCAAAACCTCCAAAGAGGCTCAAAGATTATAGGGGAAATCTGATAGATTATATGTGGGGATTTTAATATGATACAAAATATTGATGAAAATAAAGGTGGAATTCATAGACTTGAAAAAAGAAATAACCCTCTTTATGGAATTTATTAATGACTCCAAACTTATACAGTGGGTACAGCAACTTATACACCTAGAAAAATAACCAAGGAGGCACATCTCAAATAGCTTCAACACTCGATCAATTCCTCATAGTAGATTTTGAGCTTTATATTTTAGGCACAAGTTTTGAGTCTTCTATTCTCCCTTTCCATGCTTCAAATCACTAGCACATACAACTCTCTATGGACTAGATCAATAGCCCTAGGAATAGGTCCTTCAAACGTTAGGCTTTTTGGTTACAAAATCCTAATTTTCTCTCTAATGTAGAAAAATGGTTGAAAAAATCACATCATTTTCCTCAAACGGTTATGCCTCACTTCCATAAATGGTTAAAATATCTCAAAGTGAAAATTGAGAACTTGAATACTAAATATTTTGGTAGCATACACAAAGAAAAACTAAATCTAGAACAATATATGGCCACCATCCAACAAGAAATAATATCAAATGGTAGATTTGAGCAATTAGAACATCAAGAAATAGTCACTCACCTCTAGTTGGAGGAAATATCAAAACAAGAGGAAATCCTTTCGAGACAAAAATCTCGAATACAATGGCTTAAGGAGGGGGTAAACACACTAAATTCTTCCACATATTCATGATAAGTCACAAATAAAGCAATAAAGCATCAAACATCAAAATACCTAGTCACCAAAAATAAAAAAAGCCATGATGCAATAACTCAGGAACTCATGAATCATTTCCAAACCACACTCATGAAAACAGTTCTGAACAAAAGGCTTTCTATTAGGAAAATAGCAGAACACATTCTGAAAATTGGAACAAGGAAACATAATGATCTCCTTTTAAAGGAAATCACCATGCAAGAAGTGGAAGTAGCTATTATGGAAATGACTAAATGAAATTCCCCAGGTCTTGATGACTTTACCACCAATTTCTACCAAGTTTGTTGGAAAATTATTGAGTATGATGTTTGCAAAGTAGTGGAAGACTCTCAACTCTCCTCCCATTTCTTAAAAACCCTTGATATTACCTTTATATCTCATATTCCTAAAAAATCCCACATTGATTCTCCTTCATATTTCAATCCTATTACCATGTTTGCAAAGATATGGATTCATTAGTTTTTTTCCCTCATTTCTAATTTTTTCTTCTCCATTCTAGTTAATGGGTATTCCTCTCCCACTTCTATCACCTCAAGGTGTATTAGGCAAGGAAACCCCATTTCCCCTTTACATCTTTCTGCTCATGGTTGAAGGGCTACGAATACCTATCAACTTATCCCTACAACTTGGCCAACTAAAAGGTCTTCCTCTTAGTTCCCATAATCTCTCTTCTTCACACCAGAAATTTTTGGATGATACTCTTGTATTATCCATCCCCACTATTAAAGAAGTCATTACACTTAAAAACATACTTCAAGACTTCTCTGATGCTTCAAGAACCGTCATTAACATGGAAAAGTCTCAAACCTTACTTTTTAATACCTTATTAGCTTTCCAAATTCACATTTCTCATTTTCTTAGTTTTCAAATGATCTCTCTTCCATCCAAATACCTAGGAGCCCCTCTAACTAGAAATCCTCTCAGAGAAAATGTATGGGAAAATCTTCTTCTTAAATTTGAAGCCAAATTTTCTTGTTCGACTTTCAAATTACTCAATCTAACTAGTCGCTTGATATTGCTCAAATATATCCTTCAATCTCTCCCCACCTATCTTCTCTCAGCAATGGAAACACCCAAATCCATCCTACAAAAGATCATAAATACTTAACACAATTTCCTCTAGGGTGGTGCCAAAAGATACCAAAACTAGGCTCTAGTTGCATGGGATAAAATATGTCATCCGAAAAAAGAAGGCCTTGGTATTCTCAATCCATATATACTCAACAAAGCCTTAAGTGTTAAAACCTAGTGGAGATGGATAAAAAACCCAGAGGCTTTATGGAGAAAAATGTGGAAACGTAAGTATGCCCCCAATACCCAGGAATCTCATCTCATTAGAATGAAAAGAAACATCATGGGTTCTCATATCTGGAATGTTGTTTGGTGCAAAAAACATCTTGTCTAGGGCATAGTTTTGGGAAATCAAAAATGGGAAGAGTGCATTTTTTTGGGATGAATCATGGCATCAGTCACCAAAATTAGCTCAGAATGAATAACTCTGCCCAACTAGGGACTCCTGCATCTCTAGGGGCCAAATATTAGTTTCACATTATTGGGACTCATTCCCCCGCACTTACCAATGATACAATTGGAATTCATGTGAGGAATGGATTGAGTGCCCCCTCATCCCCCCAAAAAAAGAAATGAAAGCACAAATATCAAGCAATAATTAGAAAACAAAAGAATTCTGGTTCAAGAGGGCAATGGTATTCTTCATTGGGGTTATTATCCTTGCAACAATTTTAACCTGTCTAAAGTTTGTAGTATTTTCACAAGAGATAACGATGAGGGTGATCAAGGAAGATAACATAAAATATGGATTCTCAAACACTACCCTAAAATCGTTGTTTTTTTGTGGCTTCTATTACATAACAAAACTTTACTTGGGAAAATTTTCAAAGTCATCAGTTTTATAGCCCCTCAATCTGTCTTCTTTGTTTCTCCTATTTAGAAAATGAAAATCATCTTCTTTGTAGTTGTAGCTTCTCTACTTCTATCTAGGACCACCTTATTATGCTATTTCGACATACTGCTAAAATAAAAAAATATATTCATCTCCACTCTACAACTCTAGTGTGACTCTCAATTTACTAATCCCATTTTCAATAGAGCATGGAAACTCATCCCATGATTCATCCTATAGGATATTTGGAAGGTATGTAATACACGAACAACTAAGAATATTAGGGAATCCACAGGTTTTATTTGCTAAGCTATCATAAATAAAATAAGGGAAACAATTTGTTCTCTTTTAGGAATTGAATCAACTTGAAAAATCCATTCTAATCAAAATTGGTCTCTCCCTATATTCCTTATGGTAGTCTCCCTCTATCCCCTATTTCTTCCCTTCCATCCCTTCCTTCTGGTCCCCCCCCCCCAGGAATTCATCAAAATTAAATTCAACGAGGCCACAAAATGCAATCCAAGGAAAGTTGATTATCATGGTGTCTTTCATGATGTTAACGGGCAGATTCTACAAGTTTATGCAAGTTTCAGAGGCCTCAACACTAATAATGTTGTTGAAATCTGGGCAATATAAGAAGCTCTCTCAATCACTCTTCATTTTTTTTTCACAAGCCTATTACTGAAGGAGATTCAAAGGCCATCATCAACATCTTTTGCAAAATCCAATGTGGATCAAATCCTTCCAAATTCTCTAAGAGTTGGAGGTTGGAAGCTTGAATAGGTAATACCACAAAACTCCTAGCAAAAATCATAGCTCCCCTCCTCTCTCATGTCCATAGAGAAGGCAACAAATTGGTTGATAAGCTAACCAATTTTGGCAATGTCTCGCATATCCAACATGTCTTTATCTTTTTTTATTTACAAGATGATCTAGTTAGATGAACTCTTAGCAACCTCAAGAATCTAAACTTATGTTACTAGTATGGTTTCCCTTTGGGAGGACAAGTAGCAAATATTTTTTGGTATATGTAATCCTCATTTGATGTAGAGAAAAGTGACTAACTTCAAAAAAACTGATGAGTAATATTTATAAAATTAATAAAAGAAAATACTCAAATCCTCCTTGTCAAATTAAAGGGTAAGAATATTGATTTCACATACCATCTTTAAATGTAAAGTATCATGTTTCTTGATTGGAATTTGATTCTTGTTTGTAATTTTACACCAGCACAACCACATTAATAAAGTGGTTGAAATATGTTGTCATTTTCCACATTTTAATGATAAAAAAATGTACAAAAGGTGGAAAAAGACATGGATCAACATATTTCAAACACTTTATTAATGTGATTGTGTTATTTTATGTATGACATGCACATGGAAGATTAGTATGCCGTGGTTGACTATGGTAAAATATGTTCAAGTTATGTTTGAGAATTTACTATGGCCAAAATATACTTGAGTATGGATGACCATGACTATACAAATCTAGCTATAGTTGACTATGATCGATTATTATTGACTATGGTTCAACATGGTTGTTGATGTTTGAACATAGTTGACCATGGTAACCCATGGTCGAAAACAATCCACCAAGTTTTACCATAATCAACCATGGTGATCGTATTTGACTATGGTTGACCATGGTTGACTATGGTTGACATAGTAAACCTAATAAAATTTTGTAAACCTAGTAAGCCTATGTTAACTTAGTCTACCTACTAAACCTAGGGTAACCTAATAAGCCTATGTCAACCATGTAAATCTAGTAAACCTAGTTAACCTACTAAACCTTGCAAACATAGGTTAACCTAGTCAACTATGCCAACCTAACAAACATTGGTAAACCTTGTAAATCTAGTAAACCTAATAAACCTATGTCAACCTAGTAAACCATAGGTCATCCAAACAAAACCTAGGTCAACCTAGTAAACCTAGTACACCTATTAAACCTAGTAAACATAGGTAAACCTAGTAAACCTATTGCATCTTGGGTCAACTTAAGTCAACCTAGTAAACCTAGGTCAACTTGGTAAACCTAGTAAACCAAGAAAATTTAAGTCAACCTAGTAAGCCTAATAATCCTAGATCAACCTAGTAAACTATAGGTTAACCTACTAAACACACGATAACCTAGTAAGCCTAATAAACCTAGGTCAACCTAGTAAAGGTATTAAACCTAATAAACTTATGTCAACAAAGTAAATCTAGGTCAAACTAGTAACATAGGTAAGCCTAATAAACCTAAGTCAACCTACTAAAAAATGGTTAATATAGTAAACCATCGTTAAGATATTAAAGCTATATTAACCTAGTAAATGTGGGTCAATGTAATAAACCTCGGTCAACCTAGTATACAGTAAACTTAATAATCCTTAGTCAACCTAGTAACCTAGTAAATCTAAGTCAACCTAGTCAACCTAATAAACCTGGGTCAACTTAGTAAACCATAAGTTAACCTAGGAAACCTAATAGATATAGGTCAACTTAGTAAACTTACATCAACATAGTAAACTTAGGTCAAACTTGTAAATATAGTAAACTTATGTCGACCTAGTAAACCCAGGGAACCTTAGTAAACTTAAGTCAACCTGATAAAACTAGTTTAACCTAGTAAATCTAAAAAACATAGTTAACCTACTAAACCTTGTAAACCTACGTCAACCTTGTCAACCTAGTTCAACATAGTAAATATAGTAAACATAGGTCAACCTAGTAAACATAACAAAACTTAACTCAACTTAGTAAACCCAGGTAAACCTAGTAACCTAGGTAGACCCAATAAACCTAGGTCAACCTAATAATATATGGTTAACATAGTAAATCTAGGCAAATTTAGTAAACCTAGTAAACGTAGGTCAACCTAGTAAACTATGGTTAAGATAGTAAATCTAGATTAACCTAGTAAATGTAGGTCAACACAATAAGCCTAGGTCACCCTAGTAAACATAGTAATCCTAATAATCCTTGGTCAACCTAGTAAACATAGGTCAACTTTGTCAACATAAAAAACCTAGGTCAACCTAGTAACTTGGTAAACCTAATAAATCTAGGTCGACCTAATAAACTTACCTCAACCTAGTAAACCTAGGTATCACTAGTAAATGTAGTAAACTTATGTCAACCTACTAAAACCAAGTCAACTTAGTAAACTTAGGTCAACTTAATAAACCTATGTTAACTAAGTAAATCTAAAAGACGTTGTTAACCTACTAAACCTTGTAAAAATACATCGACCTTGTCAACCTAGCAATTCTAGCTCAACCTAGTAAACATAGTAAACCTATAACAACTTAGTAAACCTATGTCAACCTAATAAACCTCGAAAAACTTAACTTAACTTAGTAAACCTAGGTCAACCTTGTAAACCTAAATCAACCTAGTAAAGTTAGCAAAAATTTACTCAACTTAGTAAACCTAGCTCAAACTAGTAATGTTAGGTCAACCTAGAAAACCTATGCCAACCTAGTAAATCAAGTAAACCTAGTAAACTTATGCTAATTTAGTATACATAGAAAAAATAAGTCAACATGGTAAACCTAATAAACCTAGGTCAACCTAGACAACCTAGCAAACCTACATCAACCCAGTAAATACCTACTAAACATATGTCAACCTAATACACTTAGTAAATCTAACAAACATAGTAAACCTAATAAACATACGACAACCTAGTATACCATAAGTCAACCTAATAAACCTAGGTTAACCTAGTAAACCTATGTCAACCTAATAAATGTAGTAAATCTAGCAAACTTAGTAAACCTAATATACCTAGGACAACCTAGTAAATTGTAAGTCAACCTAATAAAGCTAGGTTAACCTAATAAACCTTCATAAACCTAGTAAACCTACATCAACATAGGTTAAGCTAAGTCAACCTTGGAACTTAGGTCAACATGGTAAGCCTACTAAACTTATGATAACTTACTAAACATAGTAAACGTTTTAAACCTATGCCAACCTAATAAATGTAATAAACCTAGTAAATATAGGTAAACCTAATAAACATATTAAACCTAAATAACTGCGTTCAACCTTGTGAAAATAATTTAACCTAATCGACCTAGTAAACTTAGGTCAGTTGAGTAAATCTAGTAAACCTAGTAAGCATAGGTCAACATAGTCAACATAGTAACCTAGATCAAAGTAATATCATTATAAACCTAGTAGACCAAGGTCAATCTAGTAAACCTAGGTAAGGCTAGTAAATCTTGAGTAAACCTAGTAAGCATAGGTCAACCTAGTCAACATAGTAACCTAGATCAAAGTAATATCATTATAAACCTAGTAGACCAAGGTCAAACTAGTAAACCTAGGTCAGGCTAGTAAATCTAGTAAACCTAGTAAACTTAGGTCAACCTAGTAAACTTAGGTCAAACTAGTAAACCTAGGTCAACCTAGTAAGCCTAATAAACCTAATAGACCTACGTTAATATTGAAAATGTAGGTTAACCTCACAAACCTAGGTCAACCTAATAAACCTAGTAAACCTAATTCAACTTAATAAATCATAAGTCATAAACCTAGGTCAACTTTGTGAACTTAATAAAGGTAGGTCAACCTAGTAAACATCAGTCAACTGAGATGACTATGGTTGACCATAGTTAACTAAGGTTTACCTAGTCTACCTAGGTCAAGATAGTAAACATTGGTTAGGATAGTATACCTAGTCAACCTAGTAAACTTAATCAACCCAGGTGAACTTAGTAAATATAGGTTGCCCTTGTTAAACTAATAAACCTATGTTAGATTGCGACATTTATTGTTTGTCAAATTGTGATGTGATTTTTTCTTCATAACATTGGGATTCTATTTGTTCTTTATTACTTTGAAATGTTGCTTGTTGTTTGTCACATTTTTATGTCATGACATTTCGACATTTTTTTTAGTCACATCATGACATGGTTTATTGTTCATTACATTGTGATATCATTTCTTACTTATGATATTACAATAATACTTCTTGTTTATCACATTGTAACGTGATTATTATAAGTTGTTACTATCTATAATACATAGAGTAATTTAATGCATAAATTTAATCAATTATATACAATTAAAAATTAATTATGAATCTCCTTCAGATTAATAAAATTTGAAAAATCAATTTAAATAATCATAAAACAATTTTTTATTTTAAATTTATAGAATTTAACATATATAAACACCATATTTTATAGTTAAAAATTCCCAACATTAGAAACTATGCCAACCTCCCTCTTGGTAAAGATGAGACTGGGGTCTTTTTTATACGTGCCCTTACTTCGAGCAGTTAGGAACATGTACCGTGTCTTTTTAATTGCTTAAAGAATAGATAATGTGATATGTTCATATGGCAATTTAAAATATGCCCACATAAATTTGAAAGGAATATATACAAATTTTCTCAAATATGTGTTTCATTAGTTTTTCACAGTTGGGAATACCTATCATAACTCAGTTTTCAAACCAACAGTGAAGACAACCATCTGAAGGTGTTTCATTAATTATTATTTTTGTATATTTATGATTAATTTTAAATTAAAAAATTATGTAAATTTATATACAAAATAACTATTTTGTTGTTTTATTCATAGATACACAAAATTTATAAACACCATTTTGTTTTTGTATAGGTTGATTTTTGTTTTATTAATAGGTAAATAAAATTTAAAAACACCACTTTGGTATAAGTCGATTTCTAAACTTATAGACAAAGTCACCATTTTCTATCAATATGGATATTAAATTATAAATAATAAAGACGCTTGTCGTAGTCATATGCATAATTCAGATTCAATAAATTTCATCAAGATATTAATATAACTTTACATTCCAGATATCAACTCTAATATTTTGAAATCTTCCCTTAGTCCCATTGTTGTTGTTTGATTGCTCACACGTAACATCCTTGACTAATCCTGAATGTCATTTAATGCCAACTTAAACTCTCTCAAAATCATATCATAATGCACTCTAAATTCATATCTTCCAATTTAACGAACTACCTTTTGTCTTTTATATTTGAATGTGTAAATGTAAAAAATGGAATGAAACTTACACACTGAAAACTAGTAGCTCACATGTCAGAAAGCTACACCTAGAGACTACCAAAGCAGTCCAATCTATTCAATTAATCATAAAATCAGAATTAAATAAGTTTACATTCAATTTAGGGAGATCAAAACTATCTCCTAGAAAATAGGAACTAACTCTAATCTAGGACACACACACAACTGTGAAACAAACTTTCTCCATTATTTTCAACTCTCCCCCTTAATGAAGAAAGGATTCACTTGCACACCTAACATCTCCCTAAAAAATTCAAGTTTAGTCTTCCCAAGAGTCTTGGTGAAGATATCAACTACATTTTCGCAGGTGTTACAATATCCAATACAAATTTATTTGGACTAAACCTTTTCTCTAACAAAATGAAATTAAGTCTCAATATGTTTTGTGTTTTTAATGAAAAACATGATTATTTTCTAGCTTGATTGAACTCTAGTTGTCGCATGTAATCATTATAGCATCCTTTTGTTCTTCTCCTGCATCATGAAGAAGTCTCCTCAAACAAATTTCTTCATAAGTTGATGCACATACAACTTGATGCTCTACTTTTGTTGATGACAAAGATACAACACTCTACTTTTTACTGCACCAAGAAATGACCCAAGAACCAACATTGAAAGAATACCCTGTTATAGATCTTCTATCGTCCAGAACTCTAGCACAATCTGAAACTGAATAGCCTGTCAGTTCAACATCAAAAGAATCGGTATATTTAATGCCAAAATTTATGGTTCCTTGAAGATACCTTAAGCCACCTAATTATTTTCAAGAGGTTTTGTCATGAAGTGACTCAACACACCAATTAAATATCCTAAGTCAGGTTTGATTTTAGTCAAATAAATCAAACTTCCAACTAATTGTATGTACAATGTAGCATCCACCTATTTAGAACCATCATCATTCTGAAATTTAACATTCTATTTTATAGGTACTAAAGCATCTTTACATTGGTCCATTATGAATTTCTTCAACAATTCACTAACATACTTGCCTTGAGTAACAAAATTTTGGCCAGAATCCCTCCAGACTTCAAGACCCAAACAATAATGTAGTTCTCCAAGGTCTTTCATTTTCAATACCCATAACATCTGCACTTTAATTTCTTATACCAATTCATTAGAATTTCCAGTAACAATCAAATCATCAACATATAAGGAAATCAACACAATCTGCCCCTTTGAATCAAATCAGATATAAAGATTTGGGTCATTTTTACTTCTCTTATAACCATGTTGTAAGAAAAAAGAGTCTATATTTTCATACCAAGATCTGGGAGCCTGTTTCAATCCCTACAATGCCTTCTTTAATTTACAGACAAAGTGTTCCTGCCCCTTTTAAACCTTTTGTTTGAGTTAAATATACCTCTTCTTTCAACTCTCCATTTAGAAAAGAAAATTTCACATCTAGCTCGTGTAGGCTCCAATGGCACTTAGTAGCTAGAGTTATTAACATTCTAATGGTATTTAACTTAGCTACAAGAACAAAAGTCTTCTCATAATCGATTCCTTCTCTCTATGAGTACCGTTTGGCCATCAGCCTAGCTTTATACTTGTCTACACTACCATTTTCTTTGAACTTAGATTTAAATAACCATTTACAACCTATGGTTTATTTTCCTTTTGGCAGTTCAACTAATTCCCAAGTTTCATTTTTAATTATGGACACATGCTCTTCTTTAATAGCTAACCCCCATGCATCATACTGATTTGCTTCATTATAATTCACGGGCTCAACAAAATTTAAAATACTAGTCATATGAGCACAATCTGTGTACCTTGTAGGTAAGTGAGTTTGCTTACCTGATCTCCTTGGTAGCGAACTTGCCTCAATTCTATCTTGTGTGATTTCTTGCTCACCTCTAAATGGACTTCAACTGATGAATGTATCTACGTCACTAGGCTCCTCTTTTCGTTGTTGCTGTTGTAAATGTTTGTCTTTGGTTTCATGATTACTGTAATCAATTAGGAAAGGCATGTGCCACTCCTCATAACTTCTATCATTATTCCCTTCATCAACATGTTCATGAAATATAACATCTCTACTCACAAATACCTTGTGAGTAGATGGATTAAACATCATATATGCTTTGAAATCATAACAATACCCTACAAATATGCACTTTATGGCTTTAACATCCAATTTCTTCTTATCTTCCTTAGAAATGTGTGCAAACGATTTAGAGCAAAATACTCTCAAGTGATGGACTGCAGGTTTGCAACCATACAAAGCCTCAAATGGAGTCATGAAATCAAGACACCTAGTTGGACTTATGTTATTTAAGTAAACTGTAGTGCTAATTACTTCTGCCCAAAAACAATTGGATAGGTTCTTACCTTTTATCATGTTGCATGCACACTCCACCAGAGTTATGTTCTTCCTCTCTACAACCCCATTCTGCTGTGGAGTGTGGGGTACTGTAAATTGTTGTCCTATCCCATGATCTCTATAATATTTGATGAAGTTTCCAAGCCTATATTCCCCCCCTTGATTTGATCAGAAAACCTTGATGACTTTCCCTGTATGCTTTTCAACCATATTATGAACTCTTTAAAATATTCGAAAGCATGACTTTTCCTTCTAAGAAAGTATACCCAAGAATATCTTGTGCAGTCTTCAACAAATAACAAGAAATAATAAGCTCCACCTAAGGATCTTGTCTGCATGGTTCCACGTATATTAGTATGCACAAGTTCGAGTATATCTTTCTTTCTCCTATTTAACTTAAAGGAAAATTCATCCCTGTGCATTTTACCAAGTGCACAACCTTCACAATCAATATGTACATTCTTTAAAACAGGAAGTCCATCAACCATACCTTGTTTCTGTAGCAGCAATAAGTCATGAAGGTTGATGTGACCAAACCTTTGATTCCAAAGATTCTTTGTAGTCATAATCGTTGAATTTAAATCTTGATGTGTCACCCTTGTAACATTGAACTTATAAAGGCCTCCAACTCATACTCCTGATGCGATCGACTTCTGATGATCCAACAAATCCTTTATAACACAGTAAGTTTTGAAAAATTCTACCTTTAAATTCTAATCTGCAATCATGGAGACAGAGAGCAAATTACTTTTAATACCAAGTGCATACATTACATTCTAGATGTGTCTGATATTACCATAAGGAAATATCATAGGAATATCTCCATACCCTCTAATTTGATATGCTTTGTCATCTCCTAGGTAGATGTTCGCACTGTTGCTGGTCTCCTTGAAATTTTCATACCAGATTTTATTACCTGTCATATGAGTGGATGCTCCAGAATCCACAAACTAAGTTTCAACCTCATCGGTCTCAGCAAAAAGAGCAACATCAGACACAAATAATTTAAGATCATGATTTTGATCTTCGACAGCAAAATTCCATGTATGCCTCTTGTGTCTATGTTTGGTTTCATCAGTGTTATTCTTATAACAATCTCTAGCAATATGATCACTTCTACCATAGTAAAAACACTTAATTCCTTAATCATTTCTAGCGGATGACATACCTTGAAATGGCTTTTCTGGGATGGACCACCACTTTTTTGTCCTCCTCCTGGTTTCCCTTTGAAGACTTTTTCTTTGATACTAATGCCAGATCTACTTTCTGAGGCTTTATATTCATATGTCTCTCTTCTTCCTACATCAAAATCCCTGTCAACTCTTCAAAGGTGGGAGTTTCTCCCTCGCCGCAAGCCCTGTAATGAACATTTGTAATTGTGACGAGATTTGTATTGGACACTTTCTCCCCTATATCGCTCAACTTGTCTCTCAGTTCTTTGATCTGTGAGATGAATGCTACAATGGATTCATTCTCCATTTTGATGGAGAGAAACTTGCTCTTAAGAAACAATAGGCGATTTGTATTTTTAGTCTTATACAAATCCTTGAGCATCACCCAAATGTCATTAGTAGTTTTACATTCTCGAATGTGAGGGATTATGATGTCTTTTACCAACATCTTCAACAACACCTTTGCTTTATTTTCCCTCTTCTCCCAATCCTGAACTGATACGGCTATGGCACCATTGGCTGTAGTCGGATTTATTTAATCTCCACTTGCAATTGTCCATGCACTAGAACCCTCAAGGAATGTTTGCAACTTGAACCTCGAGTTGGCGTAATTTGACCCATCAAGCTTATTTCTCTCATTAAGGTACATCTCTGCAATGTGGTTATTCATTGTGACAAAACAACAACTCCACTAACAGATCCACTGGTCCAATCTACAGATCCAGTAATCTGGCACCTGATCTACGAATCCAACACCACATCCTCCAAAAGCCAATCCACAGATCGAATTCTAGATCCTCCAACAGTCGATCTACAGATCGAACTCTAGATCCTCCAACAGTCGATCTGTGGATAACTCCAGATCCTCTAACAACTCTAGATCTGGGTGCTACGGATCCAACTCCAGACAAATGGCCTTAAAAAGATGCTAGATGAAACCACCAACTTATGGTCTCAGGCAACCTCCAACAAGCAAAAACACCAACACCCTTTCAGCGAGTCGCGCTGATTAGGCTTCCTAGAAATTTCAACGCTCTGTCACAAAAGCAATTGAATCAGCCACCAAGGCTTACACGCTCTCAACCACCAAAGCTCTCGGTCACCAAGGCTTACATGCTCTCAACCACCAAGGCTCTCAATCTAGCCACCAAGGCACACTCACCACAGACCCAATTCTGTGTGCCCTGATACCATGTTAAAAAATGGAAAGACATAACTTGAATGAAACTTACACACTGAAAACTAGGAGCTCACAAGTGAGCAAGCTACACCTAGAAACTGTGCAAGCACTACACTCTATTCAATTAATCATAAAATCATAATTAAATAAGTTTACATTCAATTTAGGGAGATCAAACAACTATGAAACAAACTTTCTCCATTATTTTCAACTAAAAATACAACAGAAACCAATTTCATAATTCATAATAGTAATACTTATTTACATATGCTAACTGCATTCAATGTGCTCTTGTAACATAATTCAAAATGGCAGTATTTTTCTACAAATGTTAACCACGTTCAATGTGCTCATGTATGGACCCTAATTTGGTTTCAACGTTGTGTTGGAATTATTAAAACATGGAAAATTTTCCAATTATTAGCTCAGAGAGAAAAGGTTCCACAACTAAATCGGATGAATCTCATTACTTATTTTCACATAAATGGTGACAAATGCCAAAAACGCTTCGAAATCATGAATGACCATTTTTTTCTGAATCAAAGGAAAATTCAAAACATTATGAATCAAATGCAAATTAAACTAAACGTTTTTAATTACTGGAACATATTCAACTGCAATAGGCTAATACACTCGTGCCTTGGTTAAAAGTAAAGGTTGTGGAAGCCATGTCAGGTCGCTAGTTATTGTTCGTTTCGTTGATGCTGACCATGATATAAAGCCATTTGATAAGTGTTAAGCAATGGAACGAAATGATGTAGCAATGGAACAGAATGAAACGGATTGTAAATGGAGCGTCTCCAGACCTGGTCATGAAAGAAAGCATTTTGGGGATTTTTTTTTTAATTGTAAAGAGCAGAAGGCATCAGATTAGGGCGTTCGGTTAATCTAACCAATTCATTTGTCTAGAAAACAAAATGGAAATTGTGGAAATAATATTTCATTACAGAATTTGGAGTTTGGGGTTTGTTTTATACTTCAAAATCATTTAGTTTATAAGTATTTTTTTGTTTTCACAGCCGAGAAAAATTATTAATTCAGTTGAAAAATCAGCAATGAGGATAGCCAACAGTTAATGTAAGTTAATTGTCATTTTTATTCAAGGAAAACCATGCCACAGGCTAGAGGTCTGTAATTTTCACTCCTGCCAGATAGTTCTGATTCTTGCACTATTAACATATGTCTTTACAAAGACAAACCCTTAACCAAGCAAAAATAATTTTATAACATACTCCAAAGTTATAATCTATAATTTTTAATTCTCCTTTATATAGAAACCATAAAATTAAATTTTATAATTTATATAATTTTAGGTTAAAAAACCTAATTTTATTTAAATATTCTAAATAAAATTTCACAAATCATACATAATTTTATCAACCAATCTAACCATAGGAATAGAAACGTTGGCTAGATTGATAAAAATTCTTTGAAATACTTTACACCTTGGAGTACCTCGTTAAAAACATCAAAATCGCTGAAGAAAGACCACTTCAAAATTGTTGGTACCAACGTGGGGTCGTCAGTTTTTAGCTCTGGGTACCGCTGATAAAGTGGCGGCTTATGATTTGCACGTTTCAATCATAACACGATATCGACAAATAATCCCTAACGGAGTGGTCTACTGAAGCAGAGGCAGAGGAATTGACATGATAGTTAAAAGTGGTCAGAATTTAAGTAAAAAAAAATTTCAGAGTAGTGTTTGAATTCTGTTTTGATGGTAGAAATAGATTCAGTCTCATTAAAAAAATTTAAGGTGTTCAAAATATTGAAATTTAACAACTATAATTTAAATTAAAAAAAAAAAAAAAAAATCCTATCAAATTTTATCAAAATATAACTTGAATTTCCATGATTTTAAAGGCAAAAAAACAATCTGATTAGACTAAGGCATCCAAACCCCCTCTCTTTTTCTTTAAAATAACTGGAAATTGGAATTATCCAGCCAACTAAGAGAAATGAAATTGTGTATGGAGGAAGTAAATTTGACCGAATTAAAATGGGTTAGCATTTGGTTTTTTTTCCCCTTAAAAAATGGATAATAAAAATGTTCAAATCTTATTTTATGTTAAATTAGCCCAAAGCGCCTAAATTCTCAAAGATTAACTACTATATCTGAAATTTCCAAAATATTTGGCCAAATTATATCAAAATCTTGTCGCAATTTTCATATTTTTGTGAGCAAGATTACCACATCTTTAGACTACGCGACTGGGAATAACTCGTCCTCTTGAATATCACGCTTTTCTGCATGATATCAAGATTGGGAATGTGACATGGCTATGACATCGGCTGATGCAGACAATAGCAAATCCTATCGGTTTCACCGGCCAGGTAGCACCACTTTATCCAATGCTTACAGAGATTATAAAAGAATAAGATACGAACGAGCAGCCGTCACAATTATGTGCATCGACAGAGAATATATCATAAATAACTTCAAAGTTTCAAGGGCTTCGGGGCTGGCAATTCCCAATGCAGTAGTTTTTAACGCGACTTTTTGAAAGCCTTTTCGGCGATTTTTTCCGGTGAAAATTCGGCAGTAATTTATTGGAATTCAAGTTTGATAGCTAATTTCTGCACAATGAAAGCGTCCCAGGGGTTTTTCAGGGTGCTGAATCCGAATATGCAGTTAAAAAACCATTTTAACTGCAACAAATCATATTTCATGTCAATTTCTTCCGCCGGATTCCGTCACCGAAATCTCAAAAAGTCGCATTATAGACAACTCCATTCCTAATTCCACCTCCATAGCAAAGTTAATGCTATGGAGGGTACCTCTGTCAGAGTCTCACAGAGCACGGCGACGGCATGGACCATCTGGCTGCCCATCAAAAAGCCCCGGCGACCCTGCCCGCAGCCAACCTTGCAGTTGCCCTCGGCTAGGCTCCGTCGGTTCCATCATTCAATGTGACGTACATACCTTGAATGTCGCATTCACGGATCGGCTCCAGCGTTTCCATATTCAATGTGACGTACATACATTAAATTTCATCTCCGCGTATATAGCATTTCAAAATTGGATTTCAAACCGGATTGAAATTTTTGAATTCAAACTGTTATTCCCGCTCAATGTTTTTTTTAAATGAATAGAAATTGTGTAATTGGAGTTTTGTTTAGATACGAGCAGGAGAAACCAAAGCTGACGGATTAGCCTGGCAGTCCTCAACAACAAAGATCAATTTCCCAACCATGGCATGCTCGCTTCCATCGTTTATCACAACACTGTTAACAACGTTCCATTTTCTTAAACGAGAATCAACTCCATGACCTTTAAGCAGATACCACAGGTTTTTATTTCGTGTGAGCATAAGACCTGTACATATTTCAAAGAGGAAAAATGGAGTTGATTCAGTGAGTTCACAAATTTATTTTAGGTTGATTTTGTAGGTTTTCGATAATTTGAGTTTTTTTTGGTTTCTTTGTATGATCTTGGCTTGAATCAATGGCATCACAAGCATTGCCCAAGTTCAATGTCTGCGGACTTGCCGATACTTGTACATCGTCGATAAAAACCGTCCAAATCACTGCGGTCCTCACTATGTGACAACGTAGATAATTTGAGCATATTTTTTGTAAAATGATATGGGTATTGTGTAATGGCAGATAGTAAGCAATGGGAAATACAAGAGTGCCGAGCACCGGGCACTAGCGATGGTCATGTTTTTGAGTCCACAAGAGGATGTGTTGATTGATACTGCTTCCGAGCTGATCGATGCAGCTCATCCCAGCTTGTACAAAGCCGTTAAAGCTGGGGGTATGGAACTGAGTATATGAGCAAGGATCTTCGAGGAAAAGACGTTTTACATGCTTTACGTATAGAACAGGCGTAGGAAGTCAATGTCTA
Source organism: Pinus tabuliformis (assembly GCA_031772625.1). Classification (NCBI taxonomy): domain Eukaryota; kingdom Viridiplantae; phylum Streptophyta; class Pinopsida; order Pinales; family Pinaceae; genus Pinus; species Pinus tabuliformis. Next base: position 1,206,220,766 of record CM062804.1, on the reverse strand, counting down.
GTCCTTCAATTGCATTTTTATAAGATGTCTATCTAGAGAACTATTCAAGGTATTTGAGTGGAAACTCTAACTAAAAGATAGCTGGCCGTTAAAGCTGGGGAGTATGAAACCGTGCATATGAACAAGGATCCTCAAGGAAAAGCCTCCGTCGATTCTTTACGTATAGAAGAGGCGCAGGAAGTCCATGTCTAATCCTTCAATCGCATTTCTATAAGATGTCTATCTACTGAACTATTCAAGGTATTTGAGTGGAAACTCTAACTATAAGATAGCGGTAGGTGTTTTGAGTGAAAGATGTAATTTGCTAGCATATTATATATGCAAAATAAATATATGGGTATTTCATTGTTTTGAGTGGGTGTTTCATTGCTAAGTGGTTGGGCGTTTTGAGTGGGTATTTCATTGTTTTGAGTGGGTGTTTCATTGCCACGTGGTTGGGCGTTTTGAGTGGAAGATCTAATTTAGAGGTATATTATATATGTTTGGAAGTCTCTATTTATTAGATATTTTGGAAATTTGGTTAAATGTTGATTTGTCTTGTTTAAATTGGTTCTTTGATTGCATATATGGATTCAACACTCTCAAAAAAATTTGGGACGCTTATGATTGTGAAGGGTTACTCATCTTAATTTGCGATTTCAATAAATCCCTACCAGATTTTAGACAAATTAAATTGGAAAATAAACCAGAAAACTTTCTAGAAGAATTAAATTAGAAAAAAAACCAGAAAACTTTTCAAAAAATATGATAAGTAGACACTCCCTATATGTTCTATATATATATATATATATATATATATATATATATATTTAACTTCATTGAGTGTTTAGTTTATTTTTAAATAAATAAATATAACTTCTTTGACTGCATTCCTTTTATTTCTGAATAAATGGATATTTATTATTTTTATTAAAAAAATTATTTATTTAAAAATAAATAAATGAATTGTTTTAAAATTAATAATTTTTTATATATATATATATATAAAATTTGATTAAAATATTAATAATCATTATGTGAAATATGGAAACATTAAGTAAAATAAAATTCTATGAAATATGGAAACATTACGTAATATAAATTTAATTTAATGTAGAGAAATATCTAAATGAATTTTTGATCTTTAAATTTTTTAGATTAAAATGGAGTTATATTAATTTAATTTAATTTGTTTTATTTAATTTAATTTGATTGTTTTTCTCTTTGATATTAAAAATCAAAATGAATTTTTTCTTGTCGATGGAGTTTGGGATAGGTCTTGGATATACAGTGATTGGGTACTCTGTTAAGACACTAGTTGAGACACTCCTTGATATGAAGTCACTGGTTCAATTCCCCACCCAGATCACACAATACCTCACTAAATATAAATAGAGTAAAAATACAAATGTGTGATGCCATGGCCATATAGATATTAATGTGTTATACATTAGATGCCATCTTAAACAAAATTCATACTACTTTGCAAGACTTATTAATCAAATATCAAGTCCATGATAGAATGTAGCCATTTTGCATTGTGCTCAATGTTAGTTATTGCATTTCATTAACGTAAACATCACCAAATTTTTCTCTAACTCTTGCACATTTTAGTACCATCTTAAAGTACCTTTAACAAATTTAGATAGCCTTGCTACCTTCTAAATTTTCTTCAACATGTACCCTACCTTCTTATGGGTCATCTCTAACAATTGGTTGTGACGATTCATCTTCTATTTTGCTTCTTCAATTATTAAATCATTCAACTCTCCTTCTGGTAATTGACAGTGTTTGGTAGTCGACATGTCTCCATTGTCAAATACCACATAGACGCCCCCTCACTGATATGATCTAACTAACACAATATTGCTAACAATTAGTAATATCTCAATCCATCTCATTTGTCTAATCTTCATCCTAGAAATCAAAATATACACAATAATGGACCCTAATTTAGTCGATACACAAGTGGAATTTGTCTTTGATATTCTTTTAGTTGAATATTTTCTATCAATCAATGGACTTGGTTCAATCAAATTCCTCAATGAATCCCACCTCTAATTTCTCTTGTCTTCTTCTAATCAATCCAATTTAATATTAGCTACCCTAATAGGGTAGGTGGCTTGCAAAATTTGCAAAACTACATATTTATGTAGAATGATTTTGCCTTCGAAATGACTTCCTCTTTTGATATACCTTGCCACTTTGTACCATGTGATTTACCTTTGCTAAATATTCACATCTACCTATAAAATTCCATCTAGTTCCACTCTTCATTGGTTAATGGGATTTTATTTGAGTAACCAACTCATTGCCAAATTCATTTTTAATCAAGAGGAATGAAAGACAAAAGGAGTCTTTTGTTGTTAGGAACTTATGGTGCATAATCAAGATCACCCATTTTTTTCTCATACCTTATACAACCTATAAACTTGGTATGAAGTTTGTTTTTATCTATGATAGTTGAAGAGTCCTCTATTTATAGCATTGTAATTGGATTTCAATATTATGAAATTCTATTCTACTGTGTATACATCGAATACTAATATTAGTTTCAACATTTTATTTGTGTATGTACATATATATCAATATGACATGCTAAATATATCAAGATTAAAAGAAAAATAAAAATAGAATAAGTGTTGTCACGACATTCAAGAATTATACATTTTCATATTTAGTTAAAGCAAAGTATAGTAAGGATGTCTACCATCACCACTGATGTGAGAAAATAAGAACCATACATTAAAAAAAAAGAACTATAGTTTCCTTTCAACTTTGCCACCTTATCTATTAACTAGCTTTGTAAAAAAATATTCACAAAACCCACATTGTAGTCCATGTCAAGAGAATAAGTTACCTTCAATAGTTTTAACTAAAGTAATATATAAATAATATGAACTACTAATTTATAAGTCGATAGTTTTAACTAAATTAATATATAAATATATCAACTACTAATTTATAAGTCGATAGTTTTAACTAAATTAATATATAAATAATATCAACTACAATATCATACAATTTGTTAAAAATGACAAAAATGGAGGTGCTTATTTCAAATAAAGTCTCATTAAGTAGCATCCTTGTCTCTCTCCTTTTACTATCATATGTTTGTTCTCATGCCTTAATTGTTGTAAAACCATTCTTATCTTTTTTTTTTCTTTTTTCTTTCTTTAATTTTATCTCCTATCCATATGGTTTTCAGTGATGATTTTGATATGATGCTATTAAAATCAATGGAAAACATTCCTTCTATACAACAACCTGTCAATATGTTTTTTAAACATATTTGTACAAAAAATTATATACCTTTGATGTTTAAATGAGTTTCTATCATTCCATCTCTACCTTGTAAGAAACCATAGTAACAACCAAATCTTGGCAAAAGTTGCATTGTTCACTACCCAACCATATTACAAAATCTAAATCTAGTGACTGTACTATGAACATCGGTTCCTTTACAACATCATCCCTGTGAAAGAATGCATCTATGAGCTTGTTACATATAGGTTTAACATAAATATCCTCAAAAGTGTAGAAATTTCCCATAAAGTGTGATTCCATGCCATATTGGATTGTATATTCACATCGATGCTTATGTATTGTACTATGATGGCCACGATTTATTTCTCGAGTACTAAATATTCAAAAAGGGTTTCTACAAATAATTTTAAAACAATTTCTCAATAACTTATACTTGGATCCCAATATCATTCCCCTCCCTTGTCAATCCCTTTTGTCCATATATATATATATATATATATATATATATATATATTCCCAAGGAAAACATCATAGAATTCCCTCTCCTATAGAATATCTAAACAGAAGGTGGCTCAACCGCCAATGATAGTGATAGTTGGTCACCCAATAGGATTCAATTGGACATGAATCTCAAATAGACTAGAACTAAGGTCCTCATGATGAACTTGACCTTGAAACAAAGCATTCAAACATATTAGGCTAACGCACTAATCTTTTTTTTTGCTCTAAAGAATACTTCATGGGGTTCCCCCCTCTTCCCCAGAAATATTTGGATGGAGGAGAGTGTCAACCTCCAACTACATAATATTGAGTGATTTGACCTAATTTGAACTTGTGACCTAGTGTCTCCCCATCAACAACATCCTTTTTGTGAAATAGTTCAACCAATTCATCTTGCTCCTATTACAACCATAATGAATATATGTTCTATTTCTTTCTTTATTTTTACATCTCAATTGATCTTTTTAAATGTAAGTTTAGTAATTGAGGTTTCCTTCTAGGTAAGTTTGGAATACCATGAGTAACAAATGCCATAAATTGATAGGAGGTGACCACTTTTCGTCCCAAATTTACGTGCTCTATTACAAATCTGGTGTGTCATTAACAAGTTGGAATTTAAAGTATTAGAATCATCTGCTCCTCATTATCTTGTAGTTAAAATTCATTAGATGTGGATCTACATAAATCTTGAATTTGAATATCTTGTTTATGGGAGGAGTCTTCAGCGAAAATCACATAAAAATTCATATTGCCGACGCGTTTCGAACCAATGAGTGTGGTTCATCGTTAAGACGAGTTGAAGAACCAGATCTAGGCTGCATGTTAAATAGGGGGAGCAGGTCATCCAATGGCTATATTTGATTGAGAAACGGCTAAATTTGACTGGGTAACTGGACTAGACCAATGGCTACTAAGCAACGACTATGATTGGCTGGGCAACAAGACCAAGGGATAGGGAAAGGAAAAATTAATTAGTTAATTAAATTTTTAGTTATATTTATTACCATATGCTAGTAATTAATTGTTAAGGGAATGAATCAATAATCTATTAAAAGGCCTTTTTTTATTAACACTTAATAGACAAATATTTAGTTAATTAATTTAAGGGTTATTTTGTTATATTTATTAAATTGCCTAGAACCATAACCTATCAATAGGTCCATTAATTATTATTAAAACCATCTAAATGAATAAAACATATATCCATAATTTATGAAATAAAAATAAAAATTAAAATAGATAACCTTTAAATTAGTTAAATAATGACCTCATACTAACTGAAATGACTTGGATAATTAACGATTCTAACAACTTAATTATATATATATATATATATATATATATATATATATATATAAAGGTCCATTAATTACTAAGTGGGGTCGGAGGAAAAAAATAATTTGTAAGTTAGTTTCTTATCATTATTGCCCTAAAGATGAGAAATAATCTATTAATGAGCCTTTTTACTAAAACTAAATAGACAAACAATTAGTTAATTAATTTAAGGGTTAGTTATTATATTTATTACCCTAAAAAATAAATGTTTGTATTTAATTACCGAGAACCATAACCTATTAATAGATACATTTAATATTATTAAAACTATATAAATAAATAAAACCTATATGAAATAAGAAAAAATAAAATAGATATCTTATTAAATTAGTTAAATAATGACCTCAAACTAACCATACTGAATCCAACCTAAATGGAAAATAATTAAATTAGAAAGAATATAGCTTCTTCACTAGGTTAGTTGATTCAATATTAATTTTATTTAATAAAATCTAAAGGGTAGTAAGAAAAAATCATACCTTTGGAATCCTTTCAACAATGTTTAGGAATGTACAATAATAGTGTATTATGTCAATTAAAAGGATTTTATAACCAACTTAAACATTTAGTTCTGAAATTTTAATCTAGAAGGAATGACATAAAACCCTGAAAATGAATAAAAGCCCAAGAGACAAGAAGGAAAAAAGGACAACAGATGATCAGGAAGACGAGGGGGAAATATAAAGAAGATCTCAAAGAAAAGAACAAGCAAGGGGTGGGGGCAGGGGCGGGAAGATGTGCGCGTATACGGAAGATGTGCGCATATACGGAAACTGGGCATATACGGAAGATGTGCGCGTATACGGAAGATGTGCGCATATACGGAAACTAGGCATATACAGAAGATGTGCGTGTATACGGAAGATGTGCGCATATACAGAAACTGGGCATATACGGAAGATGTGCGCATATACGGAAACTGGGCATATACGGAAGATGTGGGCATATACGGAAACTGGGCATATATGGAAACTGGGCATATACGGAAGATGTGTGCATATACGGAAACTGGGCATATACGGAAGATGTGCGCATATACGGAAACTGGGCATATACGGAAGATGTGCGCATATACGGAAGATGTGGGCATATACGGAAACTGGGCATATACGGAAGATGTGCGCATATACGGAAACTGGGCATATACGGAAGATGTGTGCATATACGGAAGATGTGCGCATATACGGAAACTGGGCATATACGGAAGATGTGCGCATATACGGAAGATGTGCGCATATACGGAAACTGGGCATATACGGAAGATGTGCGCATATACGGAAGATGTAGGCATATACGGAAACTGGGCATATACGGAAGATGTGCGCATATACAGAAGATGTGGGCATATACGGAAGATGTGTGCATATACGGAAACTGGGCATATACGGAAGATGTGCGCATATGCCCAAACTGGGCATATACGGAAGATGTGCGCATATACGGAAGATGTGGGCATATACGGAAACTAGGCATATACAGAAGATCTGGGCATATACGGAAACTGGGCATATACGGAAGATGTGCGCATATACGGAAGATGTGGGCATATACGGAAACTGAGCATATACGGAAGATGTGGGCATATACAGAAACTGGGCATATACGGAAGATGTGTGCATATACGGAAACTGGGCATATACAGAAGATGTGCGCATATACGGAAGATGTGGGCATATACGGAAACTGCGCATATACGGAAGATATGGGCATATACGGAAGATGTGGGCATATACGGAACCTGGGCATATACGGAAGATGTGCGCATATACGGAAGATGTGGGCATATACGGAAACTGCGCATATACGGAAGATGTGCGCATATACAGAAACTGGGCATATACGGAAGATGTGCGCATATACAGAGGATGTGCGCATATACGGAAACTAGGCATATATGGAAGATGTGGGCATATACGGAAACTGGGCATATATGGAAACTGGGCATATATGGAAGATGTGCGCATATACGGAAACTTGGCATATACGGAAGATGTGCGCATATACGGAAACTGGGCATATACGGAAGATGTGCGCATATACGGAAGATGTGGGCATATACGGAAACTGGGCATATACAGAACTTGTGCGCATATACGGAAGATGTGCGCATATACGGAAACTGGGCATATACGGAAGATGTGCGCATATACGGAAGATGTAGGCATATACGGAAACTGGGCATATACGGAAGATGTGCGCATATACGGAAATTGGGCATATACGGAAGATGTGCGCATATACGGAAGATGTAGGCATATACGGAAACTGGGCATATACGAAAGATGTGGGCATATACGGAAACTGGGCATATACGGAAGATGTGGGCATATACGGAAACTGGGCATATACGGAAGATGTGCGCATATACGGAAGATGTGGGCATATACGGAAACTGGGCATATACGGAAGATGCGGGCATATACGGAAACTGGGCATATACGGAAGATGTGTGCATATACAGAAACTGGGCATATACGGAAGATGTGCGCATATGCCCAAACTGGGCATATACGGAAGATGTGCGCATATACGGAAGATGTGGGCATATACGGAAACTGGGCATATACGGAAGATGTGTGCATATACGGAAGATGTGCGCATACGGAAGATGTGCGCATATACGGAAGATGTGCGCATATACGGAAGATGTAGACATATACGGAAACTGGGCATATACGGAAGATGTGCGCATATACGGAAGATGTGCATATACGGAAGATGTGTGCATATACGGAAACTGGGCATATACGGAAGATGTGCGCATATACGGAACCTGGGCATATACGGAAGATGCAGGCATATACGGAAATTGGGCATATACGGAAGATGTGCGCATATACGGAAGATGTGCGCATATGCGGAAACTGTGCATATACGGAAGGTGTGGGCATATACGGAAGATGTGCGCATATACGGAAACTGGGCATATACGGAAGATGTGCGCATATACGGAAGATGTAGGCATATACGGAAACTGGGCATATACGGAAGATGTGCGCATATACGGAAGATGTGGGCATATACGGAAACTGGGCATATACGGAAGATGTGGGCATATACGGAATCTGGGCATATACGGAAGATGTGTGCATATACGGAAACTGGGCATATACGTAAGATGTGCGCATATGCCCAAACTGGGCATATACGGAAGATGTGCGCATATACGGAAGATGTGGGCATATACGGAAACTGGGCATATACGGAAGATGTGCGCATATGCCCAAACTGGGCATATACGGAAGATGTGCGCATATACGGAAGATGTAGGCATATACGGAAACTGGGCATATACGGAAGATGTGCGCATATACGGAAGATGGGCGTATACGGAAGATACATGCATATATATGAGGTTAAATAAATAAATCGGATTTAGGATAAATATGTACTCACCCCGTACTTATTTGTACTAAAGGTTGAATCCATTGGGATAATATTATTGTGAGAGTATTTCAGCATCATTGAACACATCCACTTTGTTTGTATGCCTATGATAAAAGGGATATTTTCAACAAGATCATTGAACACATGCGCATATCTTCCGTAATCCTATGAGTTTCGAAGTGAAACTCGAATTTGGTCTATTTCCAAAACGTTTGACACACTACCAACCTTCTTTTCTGAAGATTCGATAGATTTCAGTGGTCATCGTCATCATCATATATATAATTTTTCATGGTTTAAATTGAATTTTAGAATGTATAAATGGATTCAACTCTTTGAAAATCCTTTTGAGCACTAGGATTACATAGATTATAGTCTCTGTAATTTGTTGTCTGCTATATCTTTTGTTGATATTTCTAATAACGTTACAGCATCATCAACACCTTCAAACTATTCCAACCTTCTGATGCCAAGAAATTCCTGGTGGTGGGTGTTCACATTATTGGATTTACATATTGGTAATTAGTTGATATGTAAAATTGGATACGTGTACAAAGTATTTTTATTTTTTTTATCTTTGTGAACCTCATCTCCTTGGTGACTCCTCATGGCAGTTTTTTCCAAAGTCTGAACTTTCTTATTCTAGAACTGGTTTTAATATAAATGTAATTATAATTATGTACCAAATTTAAGCATGTTGTATTTTCTTTCCAAGGTATGGAAGTATCAACTACTGGAATTTTTCTCATATTTCACTTCTATCTGTTGAATGATGTCTAGTATTTGTCTATTTTGGAAAAGAGAATGGCTATTGAGAGATGTTTTCATTGATAGGAGAGGGTTGAAAATGACCTGCATAGGGATCATAGAAGCGTTTAAATATGGAAATAATTGTGCTTTTTCCAAATCCGTTATGACCAACAGGTGTTATTGTCTTGCCAGCATGAATAGAAAGGTAAAAATATTGAAAGACAATTTGTTTTCGAGATGGATATCTAAACCAAATATTCTGTAGTTCAATGTGCCCCTCTACTTGTAATAAAGTCTCGCTTTCAGGAAGATTGTGATTTATATCTTGATTTTGTTCTATCATGATTAGAATGCTATATGCAGTTGTGATTAACTAAGTGCAAGTGTAATCACATCACACAAAATGCAATACGTTTTTTCATTTTTTCCTTTTAATTAAAATTAAATAGCAAACTATAGGATTGTAATGTTGAATTTACATGTTATACACATTTTTTTTGTAAGCATTTCAAGATGGTGTACAATTACACTGTCTAGATTTGTCCCCATTGTCCCCATCCTAGGATGAGATGATTTCCTTATCTCATACTGTCACAGTTTGGGCCTTGAAGTTGAAATAGGCAAACAAAGCATGGGTTTGTTAGCAAATCAATAATGAAATGACACATTATACATGGTATCCAGGGTTTGTTAACAAATCAATAATGAAAAGACATGTTACCCATTATTTGTAGATGGATAGGTGGTCTCATTTAGATTGAGGTCTTATCTAAGGATCTATCCATATGTATGAAGTGTTTGAATCAATTCATCAATCTTGTCTCCATGAATCTATAAATTGTGCTCTCTTAATATTTCCCAAAAATAGATCTCGAATGGTCCACCCATCTGGAAATTTTGCTCTCTTAATATTTCCCAAAAATAGATCTCGAATGGTCCACCCATCTGGAAATTGTGCTCTCTTAATATTTCCCAAAAATAGATCTCGAATGGTCCACCCATCTGGAAATTGTGCTCTCTTGATATTTCCCACAGAGATGGTCCACTCATCTACAAAAGGTTACATACATTAGAAGTTACATTTTTTTTAAATAAATATGATATAACTATGATACAGTGAAATGAAATAATTACATGTCATTCAACATTTCATTAATATTTTCTGAAATTTTTAAAACTTTTTATTAATAAGATTCATTATTAATATTAAATAGTTCTCTTTACCTCCCATCATCTTCAGGACCAAAAAAGACTTATGTAATATTAATAATAATACTTATTATTAAAAAGCTTTTTAGTAATTCCAAAAAGATTAATGAAATACTAAGTGATACTTATTATTCAATTATATTTTTATAAATGGAATTATAAAACTTTTCTAGATACATTATAGTTATGATCATATTTAGCTCCGGGAACCGGGTATTTTAATCTCTTTACTCTTAAAGTCAAATATGTCTTTACTGTTAAAGTCAAATGGGTATTTTAATCTCTTTACTCTTAAAGTCAAATATGTCTTTACTGTTAAAGTCAAATATTCGTTTTTGTTTTTGTTAGTATTTTAATGAGAAATGTTTTAGATTTCTCATTTTAACTTATAATGTTATATATAAAGAAAAAAACAAATCTTATTTTCAAAATTTCAAATAAATAAGAGAATAATCAACTCATAATCAAAAGTTTGAAAAAGAATATTGAATATTTTTATTTCCTTATTAAATAAACTTTCTCCAAAAATCAATGAAGGTCCGTCCCAAAATACAATTATTAAAATTGGAGTCATTTGTGGATGTTTCAATATAACATAAGTTTTCGAACCATCGAAAAGCTCAAACTATTGTATTTGTTTTATTAATTGTATTGTTTTCAATGGTTGGTTTAATTAATTGTTTTCAATTGTTTAATGGTTGGTTTAATTGATATTTGTTTTCAATACATTTGTAATTCACTATAATACTTTATTATTTTAATTCTAAAACGTTATCTAATTAAACATTAGTTAGAAAATCAAAAGAGGGATTCATTTGGAATAATGGGGAAGTCTATAATACATATTTTCCAACCATTGAAAAGCTCAAATAATTATTTTGAAGGATGGTTTAATTGATATTACAAGGTTAGTTGAAGCACTTAACTTATAAACTTGATAATTTGTAACTAATAAAAACAAAATCCGTTACAACTATTCATCAAAAAGTAATGTAACATTGATAGAATATAACATCGCATCCACATAAGGATTTAAAATTCAATGGAGATGTTGTCATAAACACAAATATAAATTTATGTATTTTTTATTCAAAATAGGTCCAACTATACATGTTTCTTTTTTACAAAATAGAACTTCATTTCCAACATAAATAATGGAATCTCATGCCCATCAATGACATAATGGAAAAACAACATCATGATCGATCTACCGTATGGGTCTCTAAGTCACCCTCGTCCCATGAGGCACTCCCAGTTTCCGTATATGCGCGCATCTTCCATATATGCGCACATCTTCCGTATATGCCCAGTTTCCGTATATGCCTACATCTTCCGTATATGCGCACATCTTCCGTATATGCCCAGTTTCCGTATATGCGCACATATTCCGTATATGCGCACATCTTCCGTATATGCCCAGTTTCCGTATATGCCTACATCTTCCGTATATGCGCACATCTTCCGTATATGCCCAGTTTCCGTATATGCGCACATCTTCCGTATATGCCCAGTTTCCGTATATGCCCACATCTTCCGTATATGCGCACATCTTCCGTATATGCCCAGTTTTCGTATATGCACACATCTTCCGTATATGCCCAATTTCCATATATGCCCAGTTTCCGTATATGCCCACATCTTCCGTATATGCCCAGTTTCCGTATATGCGCACATCTTCCGTATATGCCCAGTTTCCGTATATGCGCACATCTTCCGTATATGCGCAGTTTCCGTATATGCCCACATCTTCCGTATATGCGCACATCTTCCGTATATGCCCAGTTTCCGTATATGCGCACATCTTCCATATATGCCCAGTTTCTGTATATGCCCACATCTTCTGTATATGCCCAGTTTCCGTATATGCCCACATCTTCCGTATATGCGCACATCTTCCGTATATGCCCAGTTTGGGCATATGCGCACATCTTCCGTATATGCCCAGTTTCCGTATATGCACACATCTTCCGTATATGCCTAGTTTCCGTATATGCCCACATCTTCCGTATATGCGCACATCTTCCGTATATGCCCAGTTTCCGTATATGCCCACATCTTCCGTATATGTGCACATCTTCCGTATATGCCCAGTTTGGGCATATGCGCACATCTTCCATATATGCCCAGTTTCCGTATATGCCCAGTTTCCGTATATGCCCACATCTTCCGTATATGCGCACATCTTCCGTATATGCCCAGTTTCCGTATATGCCTACATCTTCCGTATATGCCTAGTTTTCATATATGCGCACATCTTCCGTATATGCCCAGTTTCCGTATATGCCTACATCTTCCGTATATGCGCACATCTTCCGTATATGCCCAGTTTCCGTATATGCGCACATCTTCCGTATATGCGCACATCTTCCGTATATGCCCAGTTTCCGTATATGCCCACATCTTCCGTATATGCGCACATCTTCCGTATATGCCCAGTTTCCGTATATGCGCACATCTTCCGTATATGCCCAGTTTCCGTATATGCGCACATCTTCCGTATATGCCCAGTTTCCGTATATGCACACATCTTCCGTATATGCCCAGTTTCCATATATGCCCAGTTTCCGTATATGCCCACATCTTCCGTATATGCGCACATCTTCCGTATATGCCCAGTTTCTGTATATGCGCACATCTTCCGTATATGCCCAGTTTCCGTATATGCACACATCTTCCGTATATGCCCAGTTTCCATATATGCCCAGTTTCCGTATATGCCCACATCTTTCGTATATGCCCAGTTTCCGTATATGCGCACATCTTTTGTATATGCGCACATCTTCCGTATATGCCCAGTTTCCGTATATGCGCACATCTTCCGTATACGTGCACATCTTCCGTATACGCGCACATCTTCCGTATATGCCCAGTTTCCGTATATGCGCACATCTTCCGTATACGCGCACATCTTCCCGCCCCTGCCCCCGCCCCTTGCTTGTTCTTTTCTTTGAGATCTTCTTTATATTTCCCCCTCGTCTTCCTGATCATCTGTTGTCCCTTTTTCCTTCTCGTCTCTTGGGCTTTTATTCATTTTCAGGGTTTTATGTCATTCCTTCTAGATTAAAATTTCAGAACTAAATGTTTAAGTTGGTTATAAAATCCTTTTAATTGACATAATACACTATTATTGTACGTTCCTAAACATTGTTGAAAGGATTCCAAAGGTATGATTTTTTCTTACTACCCTTTAGATTTTATTAAATAAAATTAATATTGAATCAACTAACCTAGTGAAGAAGCTATATTCTTTCTAATTTAATTATTTTCCATTTAGGTTGGATTCCGTATAGTTAGTTTGAGGTCATTATTTAACTAATTTAATAAGATATCTATTTTATTTTTTCTTATTTCATATAGGTTTTATTCATTTATATAGTTTTAATAATATTAAATGTATCTATTAATAGGTTATGGTTCTCGGTAATTAAATACAAACATTTATTTTTTAGGGTAATAAATATAATAACTAACCCTTAAATTAATTAACTAACTATTTGTCTATTTAGTTTTAGTAAAAAGGCCCATTAATAGATTATTGCTCATCTTTAGGGTAATAATGATAAGAAACTAACTTACAAATTATTTATTTTCCTCCGACCCCACTTAGTAATTAATGGACCTTTATATATATATATAGTATAATTATTTATAATTAAGTGGTTAAAATCGTTAATTATCCAAGTCATTTCAGTTAGTATGAGGTCATTATTTAACTAATTTAAAGGTTATCTATTTTAATTTTTCTTTTTATTTCATAAATTATGGATATATGTTTTATTCATTTAGATGGTTTTAATAATAATTAATGGACCTATTGATAGGTTATGGTTCTAGGCAATTTAATAAATATAACAAAATAACCCTTAAATTAATTAACTAACTATTTGTCTATTAAGTTTTAATAAAAAAAGGCCTTTTAATAGATTATTGATTCATTCTCTTAACAATTAATTACTAGCATATGGTAATAAATATAACTAAAAATTTAATTAACTAATTAATTTTTCCTTTCCCTATCCCTTGGTCTTGTTGCCCAGTCAATCATAGCCATTGCTTAGTAGCCATTGGTCCAGTCCAGTTACCCAGTCAAATTTAGCCGTTTCTCAGTCAAATATAGCCGTTGGATGACCTGCTCCCCCTATTTAACATGCAACCTAGATCTGGTTCTTCAACTCGTCTTGACGATGAACCACACTCATTGGTTCGAAACGCGTCGGCAATATGAATTTTTATGTGATTTTCGCTAAAGACTCCTCCCATAAACGAGATATTCAAATTCAAGATTTATGTAGATCCACATCTAATGAATTTTAACTACAAGATAATGAGTAGCAGATGATTCTAATACTTTAAATTCCAACTTGCTAATGACACACCAGATTTGTAATAGAGCACGTAAATTTGGGATGAAAAGTGGTCACCTCCTATCAATTTATGGCATTTGTTACTCATGGTATTCCAAACTTACCTAGAAGGAAACCTCAATTACTAAACCTACATTTAAAAAGATAAGTTGAGATGTAAAAATAAAGAAAGAAATAGAAGATGAATTGGTTGAACTATTTCACAAAAAGGATGTTGTTGATGGGGAGACACTAGGTCACAAGTTCAAATTAGGTCAAATCACTCAATATTATGTAGTTGGAGGTTGACATTCTCCTCCATCCAAATATTTCTGGGGAAGAGGGGGGAATCCCATGAAGTATTCTTTAGAGAAAAAAAAAGATTAGTGCGTTAGCCTAATATGTTTGAATGCTTTGTTTCAAGGTCAAGTTCATCATGAGGACCTTAGTTCTAGTCTATTTGAGATTCATGTCCAATTGAATCCTATTGGGTGACCAACTATCACTATCATTGGCGGTTGAGCCACCTTCTGTTTAGATATTCTATAGGACAGGGAATTCTATGATGTTTTCCTTGGGAATATATATATATATATATATATATAAGGACAAAAGGGATTGACAAGGGAGGGGAATGATATTGGGATCCAAGTATAAGTTATTGAGAAATTGTTTTAAAATTATTTGTAGAAACCCTTTTTGAATATTTAGTACTCGAGAAATAAATCGTGGCCATCATAGTACAATATATAAGCATCGATGTGAATATACAATCCAATATGGCATGGAATCACACTTTATGGGAAATTTCTACACTTTTGAGGATATTTATGTTAAACCTATATGTAACAAGCTCATAGATGCATTCTTTCACAGGGATGATGTTGTAAAGGAACCGATGTTCATAGTACAATCACTAGATTTAGATTTTGTAATATGGTTGGGTAGTGAACAATGCAACTTTTGCCAAGATTTGGTTGTTACTATGGTTTCTTACAAGGTAGAGATGGAATGATAGAAACTCATTTAAACATCAAAGGTATATAATTTTTTGTACAAATATGTTTAAAAAACATATTGACAGGTTGTTGTAGAGAAGGAATGTTTTCCATTGATTTTAATAGCATCATATCAAAATCATCACTAAAAACCATATGGATAGGAGATAAAATTAAAGAAAGAAAAAAGAAAAAAAAAAGATAAGAATGGTTTTACAACAATTAAGGCATGAGAACAAACATATGATAGTAAAAGGAGAGAGACAAGGATGCTACTTAATGAGACTTTATTTGAAATAAGCACCTCCATTTTTGTCATTTTTAACGAATTGTATGATATTGTAGTTGATATTATTTATATATTAATTTAGTTAAAACTATCGACTTATAAATTAGTAGTTGATATTATTTATATATTAATTTAGTTAAAACTATCGACTTATAAATTAGTAGTTGATATTATTTATATATTACTTTAGTTAAAACTATTGAAGGTAACTTATTCTCTTGACATGGACTACAATGTGGGTTTTGTGAATATTTTTATACAAAGCTAGTTAATAGATAAGGTGGCAAAGTTGGAAGGAAACTATAGTTCTTTTTTTTTAATGTATGGTTCTTATGTTCTCACATCAGTGATGATGGTAGACATCCTTACTATACTTTGCTTTAACTAAATATGAAAATGTATAATTCTTGAATGCCGTGACAACACTTATTCTATTTTTATTTTTCTTTTAATCTTGATATATTTAGCATGTCATATTGATATATATGTACATACACAAATAAAATGTTGAAACTAATATTAGTATTCGATGTATACATAGTAGAATAGAATTTCATAATATTGAAATCCAATTACAATGCTATAAATAGAGAACTCTTCAACTATCATAGGTAAAAACAAACTTCATACCAAGTTTATAGGTTGTATAAGGTATGAGAAAAAAATGGGTGATCTTGATTATGCACCATAAGTTCCTAACAACAAAAGACTCCTTTTGTCTTTCATTCCTCTTGCTTAAAAATGAATTTGGCAATGAGTTGGTTACTCAAACAAAATCCCATTAACCAATGAAGAGTGGAACTAGATGGAATTTTATAGGTAGATGTCAAGAATATTTAGCAAAGGTAAATCACATGGTACAAAGTGGCAAGGTATATCAAAAGAGGAAGCCATTTCGAAGGCAAAATCATTCTACATAAATATGTAGTTTTGCAAATTTTGCAAGCCACCTACCCTATTAGGGTAGCTAATATTAAATTGGATTGATTAGAAGAAGACAAGAGAAATTAGAGGTGGGATTCATTGAGGAATTTGATTCAACCAAGTCCATTGATTGATAGAAGATATTCAACTAAAAGAATATCAAAGACAAATTCCACTTGTGTATCGACTAAATTAGGGTCCATTATTGTGTATATTCTGATTTCTAGGATGAATATTAGACAAATGAGATGGATTGAGATATTATTAATTGTTAGCAATATTGTGTTAGTTAGATCATATTAGTGAGGGGGCGTCTATGTGGTATTTGACAATGGAGACATGTCGACTACCAAACACTGTCAATTACTAGAAGGAGAGTTGAATGATTTAATAATTGAAAAAGCAAAATAGAAGATGAAACGTCACAACCAATTGTTAGAGATGACCCATAAGAAGGTAGGGTACATTTTGAAGAAAATTTAGAAGGTAGCAAGGCTATCTAAATTTGTTAAAGGTACTTTAAGATGGTACTAAAATGTGCAAGAGTTAGAGAAAATTTTGGTGATGTTTACGTTAATGAAATGCAATAACTAACCTTGAGCACAATGCAAAATGGCTACATTCTATCATGGACTTGATATTTGATTAATAAGTCTTGCAAAGTAGTATGAATTTTGTTTAAAATGGCATCTAATGTATAACACATTAAAATCTATATGGCCGTGGCATCACACATTTGTATTTTTACTCTATTTATATTTAGTGAGGTATTGTGTGATCTGGGTGGGGAATTGAACTGGTGACTTCATATCAAGGAGTGTCTTAACAGAGTACCCGATCACTATATATCCAAGACCTATCCCAAACTCCATGGAAAAGAACAAATTCATTTTGATTTTTAATATCAAAGAGAAAAACAATCAAATTAAATAAAATAAAACAAATTAAATTAAATTAAAATAACTCCATTTTAGTCTAAAAAATTTAAAGATCAAAAATTCATTTAGATATTTCTATACATTAAATTAAATTTATATTACGTAATGTTTCCATATTTCATAGAATTTTATGTTACTTAATGTTTCCATATTTCACATAATGATTATTAATATTTTAATCAAATTTTATATATATATATAAAAAAAAAAAAAAATTATTAATTTTAAAACAATTCATTTATTTATTTTTAAATAAATAATTTTTTTAATAAAAATAATAAATATCCATTTATTCAGAAATAAAAGGAATGCAGTCAAAGAAGTTATATTTATTTATTTAAAAATAAACTAAACACTCAATGAAGTTAAATATATATATATATATATATATATATATATATATATATATATAGAACATATAGGGAGTGTCTACTTATCATATTTTTTGAAAAGTTTTCTGGTTTTTTTTCTAATTTAATTCTTCTAGAAAGTTTTCTGGTTTATTTTCCAATTTAATTTGTCTAAACTCTGGTAGGGATTTATTGAAATCGCAAATTAAGATGAGTAACCCTTCACAATCATAAGCGTCCCAAAATTTTTTGAGAGTGTTGAATCCATATATGCAATCAAAAAACCAATTTAAACATAAAAAATCAACATTTAACCAAGTTTCCAAAATTATAAATAGAGACTTCCAAACATATATAATATACCTCTACATTAGATCTTCCACTCAAAACGCCAACGACGTGGCAATGAAACACCCAAAAACAATGAAATACCCACTCAAAATGCCCAACCACGTGGCAATGAAACACCCACTCAAAACAATGAAATACCCATATATTTATTTTGCATATATAATATGCTAGCAAATTACATCTTTCACTCAAAACACCTACAACTATCTTATAGTTAGAGTTTCCACTCAAATACCTTGAATAGTTCTGTAGATAGACATCTTATAGAAATGCGATTAAGGATTAGACATGGACTTCCTGCGCCTCTTCTATACGTAAAGAATCGACGGAGGCTTTTCCTTGAGGATCCTTGTTCATATGCAGGGTTTCATACTCCCCAGCTTTAACGGCCAGCTATCTTTTAGTTAGAGTTTCCACTCAAATACCTTGAATGGTTCTCTAGACAGACATCTTATAAAAATGCAATTGAAGAACTAGACATTGACTTCCTACGCCTGTTCTATATGTAAAGCATGTAAGTCTTTTCCTCGAAAATCCTTGCTCATATACTCAGTTCCATACTCCCCAGCTTTAACGGCTTTGTACAAGCTGGGATGAGCTGCATCGATCAGTTCAGAAGCAGTATCAATCAACACATCCTCTTGTGGACTCAAAAACATGACCATCGCTAGTGCCCGGTGCTCGGCACTCTTGTATTTCCCATTGCTTACTATCTGCCATTACACAATACCCATATCATTTTACAAAAAATATGCTCAAATTATCTACGTTGTCACATAGTGAGGACCGCAGTGATTTGGACGGTTTTTATCGACGATGTACAAGTATCGGCAAGTCCGCAGACATTGAACTTGGGCAATGCTTGTGATGCCATTGATTCAAGCCAAGATCATACAAAGAAACCAAAAAAAACTCAAATTATCGAAAACCTACAAAATCAACCTAAAATAAATTTGTGAACTCACTGAATCAACTCCATTTTTCCTCTTTGAAATATGTACAGGTCTTATGCTCACACGAAATAAAAACCTGTGGTATCTGCTTAAAGGTCATGGAGTTGATTCTCGTTTAAGAAAATGGAACGTTGTTAACAGTGTTGTGATAAACGATGGAAGCGAGCATGCCATGGTTGGGAAATTGATCTTTGTTGTTGAGGACTGCCAGGCTAATCCGTCAGCTTTGGTTTCTCCTGCTCGTATCTAAACAAAACTCCAATTACACAATTTCTATTCATTTAAAAAAAACATTGAGCGGGAATAACAGTTTGAATTCAAAAATTTCAATCCGGTTTGAAATCCAATTTTGAAATGCTATATACGCGGAGATGAAATTTAATGTATGTACGTCACATTGAATATGGAAACGCTGGAGCCGATCCGTGAATGCGACATTCAAGGTATGTACGTCACATTGAATGATGGAACGGCCGGAGCCTAGCCGAGGGCAACTGCAAGGTTGACTGCGGGCAGGGTTGCCGGGGGCTTTTTGCTGGGCAGCCGGATGGTCCATGCCGTAGCCGTGCTCTGTGAGACTCTGACAGAGGTAACCTTCATAGCATTAACTTTGCTATGGAGGTGGAAATAGGAACAGTGGCGGCAAGCCGGCATGGCAAAGCTCTACATCACAAAATTTTGTTGGGTACTGAAAGCAACAGATAGATGTGACACGAAAGGCTAAAACGCCAATATTGAATGAGTGCATATACAGTAATACAGGGCGATTCCTAAATTCAACATTATAGAAAATTTATTGCGTCTGACATGCGCCGGAGAGCCTGAAACATGTTCAAGAAGTAGCTCGGTCTGCTGTCTACTGTGGACGCCCCATGCGCCGGAGATAACCCCTCGTCACATGTAGTTTTTTTATTTTTTCCTATAGTCATCTCGGCGCGTGTTATATCTGTCTATTCCAGTCTATATCAAAACTTAATAAATTTTCTATAGTGTTGGATTTAGGAATCGCCGGTCCAGAGGTCCCTGTCAAGTAAGTTAACTCATAAAGCATTACGAGTTTCCAATTAGGACTAAAATGACAAGATGTCTACTGATCTTCTGACATAAAGCAATGAAGAATTTCCGAAGAGTCGGTCGGTGGTGGGAGAGAGACTTCAGTGGCGATGGTGTATGGTGCGTGTTAGAGTTTGAGACGCCAACCTTCCATGACATTGGACTAAAATTTTGGAAAAGCAAATGTACGAATGATCGAATTTTTCATTTAATTCTAAACCGAGAGAGCCATCCACTTTGCAGGGCGGCAACATAACGTGTTTGACTGGAGGGACTGGACGGCGTTCATTGTATCGATTTGTATTAGGTAATGCATGTGTATTGAATCCATTTTACTAGCGTTGACCTAAATTACAGTAATGGAGGTGCAAGGCTTTTCCAAGGTCATCTTTCCAATCTTAGCTCTCATCATGTTATATCAAACGCTTTCGATATCCCTAAATAAAATGGATTAGAGTAAATATTATTTGGGAAATCAGTTTCATAATTAAGCATCTAGAAAGAATGTAGAGCCATAGGAATTGCCATGACAGATTAGAGTAAATATTACTTGGGAAATCAGTTTCATAATTAAAGCATTCAAAAAGAATGTAGAGCCATAGGAATTGTGAGGACGGCCAAAAGTGACGGGAATCCAGGCAAAAAAATTTCAAAAAAACTTGTAGAGACACTATTTGAATCATATTTTCTTTTATGATGGAAATGGATTTAGCACTTGTCATATCTCTTCATAGTAATAATAAAGATCTTTTTTTTATTATTATGTCATAGCATAATACACAATATAATTAATTATTTTAATTAATACATATTGAAGATTCAGTTCTACATGGGGAATTAATTATACATATAATATGGTTCAAATGATTTCATTTATTTTATGATTAATGTACATACTACATACATCACACCTATGATTTGGCCATTATATGAAATCTAACTTTTAATACATTGGATCCTTGCGGGACTATGCCTCTGGATGGTTCAGAATGCTTGCCAGTTGTTTGACATTGCATGGGTAAGGGTGCCCCATCGACGGTCCTCCGCGCTTCTCTCCATTGGATGGTCAAGGTTGATTTCATTAATCTCTTGTCCAGGCACCTTCTAGCAGTCTTGACATTCCCTTCTCCGTTTGGCAAGATTGCTCTACTCCGGCTCTGGTCTTCGACTCTGTGATTCCTCTCTGGTTTGTTCCTTCCCTAGCTCAAAGGTGACCTTACCTTCCTTGTGAAAATGCTTAACCTTTGTGGTTGCAGACTGGGTGATTAATCTTTCAACGACACTGGAGTTTTCCTCATGGAGGGTTTCACCCGCGGCGTTTCCTCACAGGTATTGTGTCTTTCTATTATTTTTCTTAGCATTCCTATTGGGCTTGTTGTCATATGCGAGGTTCTTTCGTTCTAACAGTTTTCCTTTCATGTTTGCTATGTCTACCAAGGGTTTTGCAGCAGCAGCAGATGGCCTCTCCAGACCAAACCCCTTCCTTGCTGTGTCAGACCGAGGTTTCTCAGTCATCGCGCTGCTACCAACCACCAGGTAATGTGAAGGCTTCTTGGTTGCAGAATTCGTAGTTCTTTTTATGGTTTAGATAGCAAATCCCACCGGTTTCAGAACTGTGTAACACTCTTGTCATTAGTGCCTATGCCTTTGAATTCTAGAGGGTAGTTTTAGTTGACTATGGTGATATTGATACTTTCCCTTAGCTCTACTCCTATATTGTCGTCATTTTGTTGATTTTTAGTTTTGGGTTTTCAAACTCGAATAGAGCGTTGGTCCTCTTTTGAAAAATCATATTGTAATTTAAATGTTGATATATGTTGTAGTTTTAAATATTTTTATTTCATGGTCGGAGGGTTTTGATACTCCCTTTTTCAAAATCCTGTAAACTTAATTATTATTTATAAGGGAATGTTTTGAGCTTTTCCAAATTTCCTTGCATGGTTTTTCTTTTCTGCGAATTCCATTTTGGGTTCTAGCATGATTGACTCACCTGTTTGAATATAACCAAGCCGTTCTAGAATGGTCAGCCAATTCCTTATTGTTTGGTTCATAGGCATGAGTTTACTTTTGTTTCATAGTTAAATTTGTATTTGGAATAGTTATGCTTCTGGGTTATGGGGTTTAACCGAGCCTCATCACGAATTTTACTCGAAATGCTTTTCTTTAATTGTATTTGTTGTAATATATATATATATATATATATATATATATATATATATATATATATATATATATATATATTATAACAATTTCTATATAAATACCTCGTTGAGAGGTTTTTTTGGTTTTTCGGTGATAATTCGCATGGTATTGTCGTTTTGTTCTTGCCATTTTACCTTATCTCTCAAGATGTTCATTCTCTGAGTTTCTTGCTAAAAACAAGGTGCCTTATGGCTAGATTTACCGCAGACTTTACTCTGTCATAGTCTATCATCCTTGCCCTGTAATTTCGTAGTTAAATGGTATAGAGGGTTTTGAACCCCACAATGGTTTTTCATAACCGCACTATTTTCTCTCATTTTGTTTCTTTCCAAAAGTATCATACCTCATCTGAAGGTTTTTCTAGCAGTGTTCTTTGTACAGGGGTTCCTTACTTGTTTATCTTTCATGATGTAACATTTATACATAGTGAACCCTGTAGTTCCTTTTACAGTATTTCTTTCCTATTGTTCTTTTTGTTAAAAGATTATATATCTACTATTGGGCATTTAAACAGCTTAAATCTAGAGTTTGACATGAGATTTTCTATGGTAATAACTCATCTATTATTTTTTTAACAGAAAATCAGAGTTCTAGTTTTAACTGTATATTTTATGCTTTTCAGAGTTCTAGATAGAACTTCTACTGTAATAACCCATCTGCTACTTTCAACAAAAAATTAGAGTTCAATTTTTTTGACATCATTATTCATGTTTCAAAGTTCTAGATACTTATCTGGTTCTGTAGATTTCCACTGTTGTCCTCCTGGACCAGAATCAACTATCAGTTGATGAATTCCTCCCAACCTTGAGACTTGCTTTTAGGCCAAAGTCTCCACCCGAGCTGTAGCTCACATGACAGATGCTTTTTTGTAAGACTTATCAATCTATGAAAACGCAGCGATCTGATCTCCACTAGGCTTAGCTCATGAACCATTTGACATGTTAGCAAGGAAACATCCCTTATCTCCTTTCTCCTTAGTTCATTTTAGGTACCAATACCCTCTTGATTCCCTTCCTAGAGAATTCATAATTAGGGAAGTAGTTAGGGATAGGTAATTGCCTATCCTAACTACTTATCATGTGAGAGCTACAAGATTTGTTATCACTTCAAAAATTTGTTTCATGCATAACTCAATTAAATCTTAAATGTATAAATTTAAATAGTAATAGTAATATCCAGTTTTGTTTTACTGCGGTAAATAAATATTTACAGATTCTTGGGACATCAAATCTCCACCCCCCCCCCCCCCCAATAAAATTAAACATTGTCCCGATGTTTTTCTGCTGCAAATAGATTTGGACAAGTTTCCCTCATAACCTGCTCATCTACCCAGGTGGCCTGCTCTGGTCCAAATAGCTGCCATTGCACTTTAACTTGGGTGATAACTCATTTCCGCAGCATCACTTCTCTTCGGTTGAGTATAACCAAAGGTTTCACTGAAAAGTCACCTTCCAGTTCGACCTACATGCAAGAAAAACAAAATTTAGTCAGCGTTTTTCCTATAATAACTTTGTCTTGATAGTATTATTAAAATTAAATTACCTATATATCTTGCCAATTGATTATATGCTTAAGATCATAAACATATTTTTTTAACACAGAAACATGGAAAACATTGTGCACACGTATGTGGCTGGGCAAGGTGAGCTGGTAAGCCACTGGTTCAATTCGAGCCAAGATTTGGAAAGGACCACAAAATCAGGGTGCCAATTTAGCACATTCGCTCCATTGTAATGTACTCTTCTTAGCTCGTACACGCACATAAACATGATCTCCAATTTGAGATTCCCGGAAATTTCTCTTTTGGAGAGCAAAGTTCTTTTGTCGGTCTTGTGTGCCTTTAAATTGGAACTGGCCTTTCTTACCATCTCCTCCATTTCCTTTAACATGTTGGGACCTAACATCAAATTATCCTCTAGCCTTCCCCAACTCGATGGTGTCCTGCACTTGCATCCATACAAAAATTCAAACGAACTCATTTGTAGTGATGTATGATAGCTGTTGTTATAAGCAAATTCTACCAAATATATGTAATCCTCCCATTTGGTTGGTTGTTTCATCACATAAGTTCACAGCATGTCCTCCACCACCTGATTTACTCACTCGGTCTGTCCATCTGTTTGAGGGTGGTAAGCAGTGCTGAAATGTAGCTGTGTGCCTAAACCTTCAAATAAAGATTTCCAGAAAGCTAATGTAAATTTCACATCACGATCGGAAATTATGACTTTCGGTAATCCATGTAATCTAAAAATGTTTTGCATGAATATGTTAGCGATTTGTACAGCCTTGTAAGTTGACTGCACCGGTATGAAGTGAGCAGATTTGCTCAACTTATCCACCACCACCATTATCGAATCATTTTTCTTTTTGGACTTAGGCAGTCCTGTAATAAAATCAATGGAAAAGGTTTCCGCCTTCCATTCCGATATAAGCAGCAGATGCAACAACCCGACTGGGTGTCAATGTTCTGCTTTCACTCGCTGACATTCGAGATAGAGAGTCAAATGCTCATCTACTTCTTTCTTCATACCAGGCAAGAAATATTCTTTTCTAAGAACGATTATTAACTTTTGGTATCCAGGGTGGCCCGCATATGGAATCTTATGGTATTCATCCAAAATCAAGTCCTTAATGCTTTTCTGGTTAGACACATACATTCTCCCTTTATAAATCAGCATACCTTCATGATTTATCTCATATTCTAAGTGCTATTCATTGTTGTTTGAAACTTTAGTTCGCTGCCACAAAAATTGGTATTATGGATCATGTTCAGCTGCCTCTTTGATTAGCTCATTAAAGGTAGTTCGCATCTCAATGAAAGAGATCTCATAAATACAATGTACCTTCCAGCTCAAGGCATCCGCGACTCGGTTCTCCGTATTGCACCTGGGGGTCCCCATCCCAACAACAACTTGTAGGTTCACTCATGTATTTGGTAAGCACATGATTGGACATGTGTTATGCAATTAACCATCTTAGTCAAGTCATGGCTAATCCAACCAAAATGTATTGGAAGGCAACAAAGCATGTGTTGACATACCTCAGAGGAATTACTCAGTTTAATATTTGGTACATATGGAAAGAGGGAGTGAAGTTGCAAGGCTTCACGGATGCAGATTGGGCGGCAAGTCCATCAGACATGGAGAGCAAATCAGGAGGAATTTTCAATGTTGGGTCAACAACAATTTCTTGGTACAACAGGAAGCAGAGATCTGTGGCACTTGGTTCAGTAGAAGCAGAGTACATGGCTGCAAGTGAGGCAACATATGAAGCTATCTGGATGACAAATATTCTTGTTGGGTTATTTGGTCAGGGGATGGATCCTAGAGTGGATTACTGTGACAATTAGAGTTGCATCAAACTCTCTAAGAATCTATTATTTCATGATCAATCCAAGAATATCGACATCTGATATCACCATCTACGAGATTGTGTGCAAAGGCAGATTATGTTGTTGCAATACATTCCAACAGAGGAACAAGTTGTAGATATTTGATAAAGGCCTTGTCAAGGGGAAAATTTGAGTTCCATAGAGGCAAGATAGAGGTATTAGATAATCCCTTTCTCGCTGAGAGGGAGTGTTGAAAATTAAAAAAGAAATTCCTAATTTAATTTTGCCTTAATTAAATTAGGAAAGATTTCAATTTCAATTTCAGTAAAATACTTGGAGGAATTTAACTGAAGTAATATGGCACTTATCACTCAATTAATTAAGTTAATTCAAGTTAGAGACACTTGATTTATGTTTAGTTGTGATTTATTGCTAGTTTCTAGCAATCTGTTTCAATTAATTTGAGTTATTGTGAGTTTAACTAGTTCTAACCGATAGAGAACTAGTAGAGGGTTCAGTAGTGTGGTGTGTACCTTAGTGATCAACCAATTAACTCATCAATCAACTTAGAATAATGTATGCATGTAGATAACTCGAGTTACCCAGTTGAGATTAGAGTTTAGGGGCAGTGTACTATCAGTTGTAGACAACTCTAAATTGTACAAGTCATGCATGCAGTCAGAGAAAGGCCTATTGGAATTGCTCAATTCAAATTGGGGAATTTCTTAATTAATAGGGCCTAATTCCCAAGGAAACAATGCAAGGAAATATGAGCTTGGCCAGTAGAAAAATTGGCTAACTATTGGCCAGGGTCAATCAGTGAAGCAACGAGATAGGTTATACTAGTGCAGAGGTTGCTTAGGCTTGAGCAAGCATTGTATTTATTCTCTATTTTATGATTAATGCAATACAAATGGGAAGGGGTTTTGAGAAGTTTCTTTCCCCTAGATAAAATTCTGAGTATGTGTGTTGAATCTTGTCTCATGTTTATGTTGTGATTTTGTGATCGATTAATTGTTTTTCGTTAATGAGTAGAGTAGCTTCAAGTCTTTTGTTTTAACAAATTACATAAAAAGTTTGAACCTACAAGGAATTTCTACAATATGATAACTATAATTGTTTTAATATTATTAAAATTTCAATTTTGATATTTTTTTTATGGGATAAGGTTATTTAACCACTTTCTTAGTTGCAACGAGGTTAATAGTTCATAACCCATAAAGAAAAAAGTTCATAACCCAAAAAGAACACAAGATATATTTCACTCCCCTACCTTTAAGGGAATTTCATTTTATGAATTTAACTTTAGTAATACTAGATTAATATATATACATATGAATAGATTTATATATATTTTATTTTTTTTTTAAATGGTTTTATTATTATTTTTATATAACACATTTAGGTCCCTATAATACAAGTGATTCCCCCATTACTATTCTCATTGTAGCTCTTATTGTTATTGTTGTGCCATATTGTCCCCGTATTATTATTATTGTGCCCCAAAGAAGCCCACTATTGTTATTGTTGTCCCCTTATATTATTATTGTTATGTTGGCTTTGATTATATTATGACCCCTTAAACTCCTATATATAGAAAGGAGGTTTTGGTCATTTGTATCATCCAAGAATTGCTCATTTGTGTAATGTAAAGGAGTTTTCCGCCTTAAAGAGACTGATTTCTAAGCCGTTGATCTTTCTTTTCTATCTTTTTATGAGCCGGTTTCATAACATTTGGTATGAGAGCTTTGGATTTTAGGGTTTCGCTGCTCGAAACGGGTCATCATGGAATTTTCACTATAACCTGGTGTTTGCGATGTTTCAAAAGCTATAACAAAAACCCATTTGAGCAGCAATCGTTCTGAACCTCGGGTCAGAATTTCAGATATTGTTTCGCTATATTTTCGAAGATACGATCTGAGGCAGTTAGGGTTTTGCAGACTCCCGAACTACATTCCAAACAGGTGACCTTGGGTAAATCATCATAACTTTCTCTTTGAGCATCAGATTGAAATTTCGTAAGAAGTTACAAGAATAGGACGGACTGTAGAATTCTGTGTATATTTTTCAGATCCAAAGGTTGAAACAGTGACACGTGGCACATTGTACAAGTTCTCTCTACTAAAAAAATATATAATCAGGTCAGCATAGGAGATTAGGCATAATGCTTTCTTGCAAAATATAATTTTGATCAGACTGGTGGCATTAGAAAGAGAATTCAGAGGGCTGCCGCAGGAAGAAATTTCAGACCTTGGAGATAAACAATTACAAAGATACAATAGATTCAATATAAAGCTTCTACAAAGCGAAAAAAATGTGTAGTCTTTTTAAAATTTTGCATAAGTTTGGGTTGAAAAAATAGTTTGAAGTTAAAAGGGAATAGTGAAGCATAATTATCATTAATTGATGCCCCAAAGAAAGAAAATGGAAGAACCTAGTAAGCAACCTGAAAGCTCTAGCATGACTCAAGAAGAAGAGAAATAAATGCAACATGATATATCAAAATTACGAGACCAAGTGTAACAAATTTCACTCTCACAAAAGGTAACAGAAGCTAAAATTGATGGTTTAAAGAAAGGCGTGGAATATAAGATGAATGGTGTGGAAGCTAATATGAATGGCATGCAATTCAATATGGATGGCATGGAAGCTAAGATGAATGGCATGGATGCTAAGATGGATGGTATAGAAGAAAAACTGAAAGACAACATGGAAGATTTGAAGATAGACTTGAGTAAGTTGTTACAAGAAATGCTTACGAATGGTGAAAGGGTACTAAAGGAAACTCATGATGAGAAAAAAATAAATGTTAATCATGATTTCATAGACTCTAACATTGGATTGAAGACCCACCATCTTCCAAAGATCGATATGAAGAAGTTTGATGGCAATGATCCTGCAACATGAATACTACAAATGGAGCAATTTTTTGATCTCCATAATGTGCAAAACACACAAAAGGTATGCATTGCAACTTTATATTTGGAACCAAATAAATTTGTATGGTATCAATGGATTTGCTCTCATAAACAAATTGTCACTTGAGAAATCTTTACGGAAGAAATGATAGCACATTATGAGTATACAAAAAGCAGCACAATTTTTAGCCAATTGATAAGCCTCAAACAAAAGAGTTCAATGATGGAGCACATTGAGGACTTCCAAAAATTGAATATAAGGGTAAAAGATATTCTAGAGGAGCATAAGATTGATGTGTTCATAGGGAATTTAAAGGATAACATCCAACATGAGGTTCGCCTTTGGGAACTTAACTCATTGGAGAAGGAATTCAAGTCGGCAAGAAAAATGGAAAGCAAAATTATGGCAACAAGGAAGCCTACTACTCACAACTATAAGGATGGAAGTGTTGTTTCCCCTAGCCTTCCACAACCTACAAGGTTGACACCCCAACAATTGGAAGAAAAAAGAGCAAAAGGGCTTTGTTACAGTTGTGATAGAAAATACACTAAAGGTCATAAGTGTGCTAAGAAGAAATTATTTTACATAGATTGTGAAGAGGAGGAAGAAAATGAACAAGAAACGTAAAAAGAAGTGAATATACACCATGAAAAGACTTTGGAGAAAGAAGAGATGAATTCGACCATATATTGTAATGCATTGGCAAGAATTACCACTCCTCAAACTATCAAGATAGAAGGACATATCAAGAAGAAAAAGGTAATAGTGTTGATTGATTTGGCCAGTACCCATAATTTTATTCATTGTAAGATAGCCAAGGAATTGAATTGCTTCCTATATCTAGCACTAGAGTGTCAAGTGATGATTGATGAGCGCCAGTATTGCAGCTAAGATGTTGCAACTCCTGGGCTACCAACTTTACTTATCAACCCAGGGTTCGTACAAACTTGGAGGTGACAGTGCTATATGCACAAGTAAAAGTGAAGGTCCTCATTGTTGTCACTATTCATCTGGTGAGAGACCCCAGGGGTTCCAAGCCAGACTTCTATAGAGTCAAAAGAAGCTTAATTCTTTGAAGGAAGAAGAGCAAATTTATTCTAAGAGAGCTACTCTACTGCAGTAATAAAGAAAACAACATGTAATGATAAATCACACCATATCCTAATTAACCATTTAAACAACTATGTTAAGAAGAATTGCTAAATCAATGCTAACCTAATGCTGTTATCTAAGTTACAGAAGTAAAGAGCATCAAACCATAGTAATGTGTAAGCAAGGAAACTAAATTAAATTTTTTTTCACTTTTTTTTGGCTTTTTTGGTGTTGGTGATGATTGGACAGTGTTGGAGTCTAATTGAATAACCAAATCAAAGCTTAGGAGTGGCAGCATTTAAATAATATGCAGAACAAAGTTGAGGAAGGAGTCAAGCGGAAGAGAAATCGAAGATCGAAATCAGTGAAAGGGAGACGTAATGAAGCAGCAGTGCATAGGAACTGTTGGATTAGGCAGATCAATGAACAGGACTAACAGAAGATGAGTGACATAGATCTTATCGCAGGAGATTAAGTGGATAGATGGATGGATCAATCAACGAACATGATTAATGGAAGATGAGCGACGAAGATCTTATTGCGGAGATTAAGTGAATAGATGGATGGATTGATCAACGAACAGGATTAACAGAAGACGAGTGGCAGAGATCTTATTGCGGGTATTAAGTGAATAGATAGATGGGTCACATCAAGTCACGTGTCGATAGAAGGGTGGAAAACATGCGGAATGATGGAGCGGTCTTTGTAGATGGTAAGCATCTTTTCGCACACCCTCAAAGATGTAAGTGGAATTCCTAAATTTTATGCGATTTAGCCTAAGTGGGTGACATGTAGCATAGGAAAACCACTTTTCTTGCGTGCTCTCGATCTGATATTGGTTTTGCAAGAATCCACGCGAAATTGCGCAATAGCAGTTGAATCATGCGGGATTGATGGTGGAGATCCGCCAAGATAGTTCGCGAGCGAGTGATGCGATAGCCATTGGATCAAGCGACACAGATTGATGGTGGAGATCAACCAAGCTAGTTGGCGAGCGGATGACACGATAGCCATTAGATCAAGCAAAACAGATCAGTGGTGGATATTCGGAGCACCTAAAGTCAAATTTTGAAATGAATATGTGGCACATAGTCGACGGGGATTGGTCAGGTTTGTTGCGGATCGGACAGTAAGGAAATCTATAGGTATAATCTGATTAAGACATGATTTATTGGCTTCCGCATATATTATGCATGAAGGAAGTGCTAAAGGAAATGAGAATATGAGTGAGATCTTATTACAGAAAGAGAGTGATGGGAAAAGACGATGATGAAATGAACCAAGTACTGAATCAAGATGACAAATTCCAAAGCTCATGCAAGAACTAGAAATCTGTGTTTTTGGGGTTGCTGAAGGGTTTCTTCCTCAAGTCATGGTCCCAGAGGGAGGAGGTGAGGCCGAGACACCTGCTGACAACCTTATGGTGATATTTTTCTCCTTGCTAACCTGCTAATTGAAAGAAGGCACAAATGGAAGAAAACTAAAACACAACCAATCTACACTACACTACTATAATGGAAATGAAACTACTTGAGCAAATGAACGATTAAACCACGAATC
The DNA here is from genome assembly GCA_031772625.1 of Pinus tabuliformis. NCBI lineage: Eukaryota > Viridiplantae > Streptophyta > Pinopsida > Pinales > Pinaceae > Pinus > Pinus tabuliformis. The sequence continues at coordinate 1,206,189,035 of CM062804.1, read as the reverse complement.
TATGCTAGCATACATGTACAATAAAGAGGAGCCTTGGTTGCTAGGGTTGGGCCCTAACCCAATAGCTTTAGCCCTCTGAGTTAACTCAGTGCTGGCTCAAAAAAAAACCTCATTCTTATTATCAAAACAATGGATTACATCAAAAACTGTCACAAGTCTTGCAGCTCAAAAATAGAGTAAAGTTTTACAATCAAAAATCCAAATCCTACTGAGGTCCTAGGCCTCTCTACTTATACATCTAAATTCTCCAACGAATTCCTTAAAATTATGGAGGCTCGGCTCCCAAACTTGAGATAAACTGGTGCTTTGACTTTCACTCACTCTACTACCTTCTAGTCCTCATGATTTGGCTATTTGCATTCCGAGCTGATGGAAGAGTATTCAAATGGAGGGGTAGTAAATGAGGAGGATTTACCTCCTATAATTCCTCTCCCTTGTCCTATTCAAGTTTTGACCAAGGTCTTTGCCAAAATTCTGCGTTTTTATCCTTAAATCTTGCATTAAATGCACGTTAGACCACAAAGCAAAATATCCAACTCTAACTAATCTCATAAACAAAATATAATCAAAATTATGCAATCAGTTGTGAGAATAGTTGGTTTGACTAAGCTAGGAGGTGAATTAAGGCCCATGTTATTACCCAATAATGAGGCTCATCATCACCCCCCTACTGAAAGTGTTGCTCATCGTCTAAGCAACTTAGTCAATGTCCATGTCCTTCATGGCTCTGGTAGCCTCTTTGACATCCCATGCCTCTGTTGTCGTCTCTTCTTCTTGTACATAGAAGCCTTCTTTCTTTCTACTTCTTCCCACTGCCTATTTTCCTCTTCTTCTTTTCTCCCTTCTAGCATCCCTAGGAGTAGTGGTGGGCTGAGTTTTAGGCCTATCCAATTGACCTTCACCCTTTGCATTGATTGCTTATACATAGGTCGTCTGTTGAGTGCCTCTCTCAACCTTTGAAAGGAGTGATATTCTCTAATCTTCAAGTTGTGTGGTAGTGTGTTCCATCTCCTGAAGTAGGCATGTATACTATCATCTCCTAGCAACCTAAACATATCCTCAAAATGTGAAATTGCTTGCTCTTGGGTAACAAGATATCTAGGTGCCAGCTGAGGATCATTTGCAATTAGATTATGGTTGTTGATTAGGGCCATGGGATTTGATTGTTCAGCTCTGATGAAAAGAGGTTCATTTTTCTCTTTGGCAAATATTTTTTTCATCTCTACAGCCCTTGACTCCTCATGGTTCATCCATGATGTCAAAGCCATTAATTGTAGATATCCTAGCTCGACATTAGGATCCCAAACATTCATGTATGTGAGGGCCATGTTGTGCAAGTAAAACTCAGCCATTTTGGCCCTATCCTATAGTATACTTTGATCACAAAGATCAATAAATTGCCTGTAGTCCTGAAATGGCATGGTTCCCCTTTGTGCTAGTGTTTTAATATGAAATTGCAGCCATTGTTCTCTGAGGTAAAGAGCATAGGATTTAGCTGGCATCCTACATTGGATGGCCTCCAAGGAGAGGCTGGCCATACATGCTAGTTGGTTTTCCCTTTCCTGCAGCTGTCCTCTCAGCCACGCATTTTCCCTCTCAAGTTGATCTCTCATTATTGCTTCTCTGTCCCTATTCCTACGAGGCATGAAAGGAAATGTTTTTGGGTTGGTTTTTGTAAGATTTTTTTAGCTAGAAAATACTTTGCAAAAAAAAAGGTTACTTGCTGAATGGAAATTCTACTTGCAAAATGGAAAGGAAAGAAGATAATGGCAACTGAAAGAAAGGAAGCTACTAGATTACTTTTGCAGAAATAAACTAGTGGTAGAAAATTGAAGACTAGAAAAAGAAGAAAAGAAAGAAGTAATCACATTCTATTCAAACATCTCCCCAACAACGGTGCCAAAAAGTGATGAGCGCTAGTATTGCAGCAAGGATGCGGAAACTCCTCGGCTACCAACTTTACTTATCAACCCGGGGTTCGTACAAACTTGGAGGTGATAGTGCTATATGCATAAGTAAAAGTGAAGGTCATACCTGTTGTCACTGTTCATCTGGCGAGAGACCCCAAGGGTTCCAAGCCAGACTTCTATAGAGTCAGAAGAAGATTAATTCTTGGTTGGAAGAAGATCAAATCTATTCTAAGAGAGCTACTCTACTATAGTAATAAAGAAAACAATATGTAATGCTAAATCACACCATATCCTAATTAACAATTTAAACAGCTATGTTAAGAAGAATTGCTAAATCAACGCTAACCTAATGCTTCTAGCTAAGTTACAGAGGTAAAGAGAATCAAACCATACTAATGTGTAAGCAAGGAAACTAAACTAAATCTGTTTTCACTTTTTTTTTGTTTTTTGGTGTTTGTGATGATCGGACAGTGTTGGAGTCTGATTGAATAACCAAATCAAAGCTCAGGAGTGGTAGTGTTTAAATAATATGTAGAACAAAGTTCAGGAAGGAGTCAAGAAAAAGAGCAATCGAAGATCGAAATCAGTGAAAGGGAGACATAATGAAGCAGCAGTGCATAGGAACCGTTGGATCGGGCAGATCAACAAACAGGACTAACGGAAGATGCGCGAAGGAGATCTTATCACAGGATATTAAGTGGATAGATGGATGGATCGATCAACGAACAAGATTAACGGAAGATGAGTGGTGGAGATGTTATCGCGGAGATTAAGTGAATAGATGGATGGATCGATCAACGAATAGGATTAGTAGAAGACAAGCGACGAAGGTCTTATCACGGAGATTAAGAGAATAGATGGATGGATCACATCAAGTCACGTGTCAGTAGAAGGGTGGAAAATGTGCATAATGATGGAGTAGTCTTCGTAGGTGGTAAGCAGTTTCTCGTGTGCCCTCAAAGCTGTAAGCGGAATTCCTAAATTGTACGCAATTAGCCTAAGTGGGTGACACGTAGCACAGGGAAACCACTTTTCTCGCATGCTCTCGATCTGATATCGGTCGTGTAAGAATCCACATGAGATTGCACGATAACTGTTGGATCATGCGGGATTGATCAACAGTGGAGATTGGCCAAGCTAGTTGACGAGCGGATTACGCAATAGCCATTGGATCAAGCGAGACAGATCGACGGTGGAGATCGGCCAAGCTAGTTGGCGAGCGGGTAACACGATAGCCATTGGATTAAGCAAAATAGATCAACGGTGGATATTTGGAGCGCCTAAAGTCAAACATTGAAATGAATATGCGGCACCGGTCGACGGCGATTGGTCAGGTTTGTTGCGGATCAGACCGTAAGGAAATCTACGGGTATAATCTAATTAAGACGTGATTTACTGGCTTCCGCATATATTATACATGAAGGAAGTGCTGAAGAAAATGAGAATATGAGTGAAATCTTATTACAGAAGGAGAGTGATTGGAAAACAAGACGATGAAATGAACCAAGTACTGAATCAAGACGACAAACTCCAAAGCTCATGCAAGAACTAGAAATCTGTGTTTTTGGGGTTCTTAAAGGGTCTCTTCCTCAAGTCATGGTCCCGGAGGGAGGAGGTGAGACTGAGACACCTGCTGACAACCTTATGGTGATCTTTTTCTCCTTGCTAACTTTCTAATTGAAAGAAGGCACAAATGGAAGCAAACTAAAACACAACCAATCTACACTACACTACTGTAATGGAAATGAAACTACTTGAGCAAATGAGTGATTAAAATATGAATCTATGCTAGCATACATGTACAATAAAGAGGATCCTTGGCTGCTAGGGTTGGGCCCTAACCCAAGATCTTCAGCGCTCTGAGTTAACTCAGTGCTGGCTCAAAACAAACCTCATTCTTATTATCAAAATAATGGATTACATCAAAAATTGTCACAAGTCTTACAGCTCGAAAATAGAGTAAAGTTTTACAATAAAAAATCTGAATCCTACTGAGGTCCTATGCCTCTCTACTTATACATTTGAGGTCTCCAATGACTTCCTTAAAATTAGGGAGGCTCGAATCCCAAACTTGAGATAAACTGGTGCTTTGACTTTCACTTACTCAATTGCCTTCTAATCCTCATGATTTGGTTGTTTGCACTCCGAGCTGATGGAGGAATATTCGAATGGAGGGGTAGTAAATGAGGAGGATTTACTTCCTATAATTCCTCTCCCTTGTCCCATTCGAGTTTTGACCAAGGTCTTTGCTGAAATTCCTTGCTTTTATCCTTAAATCCTGCATTAAATGCACATTAGACCACAAAGCAAAATATCCAACTCTAACTCATCTCATAAACAAAATATAATCAAAAGTGTGCAATAAGTTGTGAGAATAATTGGTTTGACTAAGCTAGGAGGTGAATTAAGGCCCATATAATTACCCAATGATTAGGCTCATCAATGGTTGCAAGTGGAGGAACCATAAATTTCTCTAGAAAGTGCCATAATATCAGGTTATCCATGGGAGAATATGTATTGAGTAGCCCAATGCTTTCCATTCCAATGGGTGGTGTTGATGTTGTACTAGGAGTCCAATGGCTACAATCCTTGCGTATAATAGCTTTTAATTTTCAAGGATTTTTCATGAAATTTTATTCAGAAGGAAAGGAAGTTGAATTAAGAGGTATCGCAGGGAAACCAGGAAAGATAATCAACTCTAATGGAATGAAAAATCTTCTAAAGAAAGAACAACGAGGCATAATTACACTATGTTCGCTAGAGGTTCCTTCATCGAAATCATCGATTGCTCCAGATCTCCAAAATGTCTTGGACAATCATTCCAAGGTATTTGAGACTCCCAAAGCTCTCCCACCTATTTGTGATCATGATCATTATATTCATTTGGTTCCAAGAAGTGTTCCTCCAAACATTAGGCCTTACAGATATCCCTATGCCCAAAAGAGTGAAATTGAACATATGGTTGCATAAATGCTAGAGGCTGGTATAATTCAACCTAGTCAAAGTTATTTCTCTGCTCCAGTAGTATTGGTGCACAAGAAGGATGGATCATGGTGCATGTGTCCAGATTATAAGGAGATCAACAAGCTCAATATTAAAGATAAATGTCCTATTCCTATCATTGATGAACTATTGGATGAATTGCATGGATCAATTTACTTCACCAAGTTGGATCTTCGTTCAGGATATCATCAAATCAGAATGAAGACTGAAGACATTCCGAAAACAACATTTAGAAATCATGAGGGTCATTATGAATTTTTGGTCATGCCTTTTGGCCTTACCAATGCACCTTCTACATGTCAAGGTTTGATGAATTCCATTTTCAAACCCTTCCTTAGAAAATTTGTCTTATTATTTATTGATGATATACTAATCTATAGCAAATCTTGGAAGGATCATATTCAACATGTTGACAGGGTTCTCAAACTATTGGAGGTGAAACAATTATATGTAAAAAGCTCCAAATGTTTCTTTGAAGTACAAGAGGTGGAACATCTAGCCATATTGTATCTCATGAAGGTGTTAAGGTAGACCCTAGAAAAATTAAAGCCATTAAGGAATGGAAAATCCCCACATCCATAAAGCATATGCGAGGATTTCTTGGGTTAACATTTTATTTTTGCAAGTTTGTTAAGAATTATGGGAGCATAGCAGCACCTCTAACAACATTATTGAAGAAAGATGCATTTTTATGGACTCCAGAAGCAACAAAGGCCGTTGAACATCTTAAAGAGGAAATGTGCCAAGCATCGGTCTTAGCTATGCTGGACTTCACAAAAACCTTTATTGTGGAATGTGATGCCTCATGAAATGGAATTGGTGTTGTTTTAATGCAAGAAGAAAGACCCATTGCTTTCAAAAGTCATCCAATCAAAGGAAAGTATTTACACAAAGCTATTTATGAGAAGGAAATGTTGGCAATACTACATTCACTTAAGAAATGGTGACCCTACTTAATGGTATGACACTTCAAGGTAAAAACGGATCATGATAGTCATAAATAATTTTTAGAACAAAGATTATCTTTAGAAGAGCAAGAAAAATGGGTCACAAAGATGTTGGTTTATGACTTTGAAATCATATACAAAAAAGGGAACCAAAATGTTGTGGTAGATGCACTCTCAAGAAAGGATGAGGATGTGGAGGCATTTCTTTGTGCCACTTCTATTATCCAACCATAATGGATAAACAAAGCAAAGGATGAATGGAATAATGACGAAGAACTGTGGGCACTCATTCAAAAGTTACAACAAGATCCCAGTACATATGATACATTTAGCTAGAAAAATGATTCGTTATGGTACAAAGATCGCTTATACCTATGTCAGAATTCCCAACTCAAACAAAAGATTCTTATGGAATTGTACGCCTCTCCCTTAGGAGGACACTCGGGATTTTTAAAAACTTACCGTAGGATTAAGAAGGAATTTTTTTGGGATGGCCTTAAATCTGATGTTCAAAAGTTTGTGGCGCAATGTTTGGTTCTCCAGCAAAATAAAGTTGAAGCAATTAAGACCTCGAGTCTATTACAACCTTTATCCATTCCAAGTCAATGTTGGGAGGATGTTTCAATGGATTTTATCATAGGTTTACCCAAGTCTGAAGGAAAGAGTGTCATCATGGTGGTAGTTGATAGACTTACCAAGTATGCACACTTTTGTGCATTATCTCATCCATTTAAAGCCAGTACAATTTCTACTGCATTTATGGAAACAATTCAAAAGCTACATGGAAACCCAAAGATTATTGTAATTGACAGAGATCCCATTTTCACAAGAAATTTTTGGACATAATTAGTTTCTTGTCTTGGTACTCAATTAGCTCATAGCTCATCTTATCATCGTCAATCTGATGGGAAAACTGAGATAGTAAACAAATGTTTGGAAGGATATCTTCGTTGATTTGTATCTGATAAACAGAAACAATGGGTCAAATGGTTGCCTTTGGCTGAATGATGGTATAACACTTCCTTCCATACTGCAAAAAAAAAAAAAATAATAAAAAAATGACCCCATTTATGGCACTTTATGGATATCACGCACCATCCATCAAATCATATCTAAGAGAAAATTCGAAGGTTCAAGCAGTGGAAGATCACATTGAGCGTCAACAACAAATTCTTCAACTCTTAAAGGATAACCTAACTTTGGCACAGAATAGAATGAAACAACAGGTAGATCAACATCGCAGGGAAAGAAGTTTTGATATAAGTGACTGGGTATTTCCATAGCTACAACCATATAAATAAATGTCACTCAAGCAAGCTAAGAACAATAATAAATTATCACCAAAGTATTATGGTCCATACAAGGTGTTGCAAAAGATTGGTACTATGGCATATAAATTGGAGCTTCCTGCAGCTTCCCGAGTGCACCTAGTTTTCCATGTTTCATGCTTAAAGAAGGTTATTGGTGACAAGATCCTAGTTCAAACAATATTGCCAGAACTTGACAAGGAAGGAAAAATCATATTAGAACTTGAAGTAGTCAAAGAAACAAGAACTCGACATTTGCGAAATCGATCAATTTCAAAGTATCTTGTCAAGTGGAAGAACTTAACCACTGAAGATTCCACATGGGAGGATGATAATTTTGTACATAACCATCTAGAACTAATCAAGCTTTGAGTACAACAATTTTTTGAAGGGGAGGGGCATGTTAGGTCCCTATATTACTAGTGATTCCCCCATTACTATTGTCATTGTAGCCCTTATTGTTATTGTTGTGCCCTATTGTCCCCATATTGTTATTATTGTGCCCCATAGAAGCCCACTATTGTTAATGTTGTGCCCTTATATTATTATTGTTATGTCAGTTTTGATTATATTGTGACCCCTTAGACTCCTATATATAGAAAGGAGGTTTTGGTCATTTGAATCATCCAAGAATTGTTCAATTGTGTAATGTAAAGGATGTTCCCCCTCGAAGAGACTGATTTATAAGGCATTGATCTTTCTTTTCTATCTTTTTGTGAGCTGGTTTCATAACAAACACTAATGTGAAAACATCTCTCCATGATATATGACAATTTTACTAAATTAATTTCAACAATAATAATTATAATAACAATGATGAGTAATTTTGTATTAAAAAAGAGTTTCTGAAGATTTTTGTCTTTTCTTGTAGGGTTTTTATGTCAACTACCAACACCTTTATCTCTAATGGTGCCCCCATCAGTCGTGGAGGAGGCCCCTCCTACAGAAACATAGTCGCTTCTAAAGCCAATCAAGTAACATTTCAAAAATTCAACAAAAACTCATCTCAAAAACCACAATAGGAGGTGAACCCATCTAATAAAACCAAAAATGAACCTACAACCGCTACCTCTGCTACTCCGACAATGAACAATCCAAAATCTAATGGTTCTTTCCTTCCTTGGATAGTCAAAGCTCCTCTCCTCAAAATCCCGTTAGAAATAATAAGGGAAAAAATCAAATGTATGAGAGATCACATCGTAATATGCAAAATTGTAGGTCTCCAGCCCTTAAGTAAAAAAAAAAAAAACCTACTCAGCTAGATTTGGAAAAGTTGAACACTCAAAGGGGATGTTAACCTCAAGTTGGGGTCAAAAGGTTTCTTCGTGGCCATATTCAACAATATAGTGGATAGAGATCACATATTTCAGGAAGTACCATATTTCATGAATTCAGTCAATTTAATCATGAAGCCCTATGTTCAAATATTCCACCCCAGAAAAGAATTTTTTTTATGACACCAATCTAGATTTGTCTCTATTCTCTCCCTCAGGAGCTTTGGAACCCTAGAATCTTAGAAATCATTAGTAATGACATAGGGAAAAATTTTTGTGATCGTGGATACCATAAAGAAAGGTTAATACACTTCCTATGTATGTCATGATGCTTATCTAGACTTATCGAAGCCTCGATATGATGTCTTTGTCACATCATCCACAACCATTCATCATTAGGTCACAAATCTTCATCAAATTTAACATTAGAAAATTGAATTGTTGTATTAACCATAACACTAGATGGAATCACCAAATTGTCATCAACAAGCTCCGTTACTGGAATCACCAAATTATCACGAACAATATTTGTTGTTGGATTCACCAAATATTCATCCACTTGTAGATATGCATAATGGGATTCACGAGCATCTATGTTCACCTTCTTTGCTTCTTCTACAAATTCTTCACAAACATCATCCACTTGTAGTTAGGCATAGTGGGATTCAACAAACTTTTCAATGCTCCCCCTTGCACCAAAACACCTCTCAAGGGTATCCCAAGCTTCCTTGGTTGTCTTGGCATCTGAAATCAGGGGAAGAATGTTCTCATCTAAATATTCTTTTATGCATTTCAAGGAAAATGCATTCCTTTTCCTTTTCACTTCCAAATCTAAAAAGATCTCAAACATCTATTGTTATCATTTCAACTTTCTTATCCTCTTAGCTTTTCCCATGTGTTGAGTGTTGGATCACTACAACTCAACAAGCCAATCAAACTACAAACATAGTGACTACCTCAAATAAAACATTTTTTCGATGGCTTCTCAACTCTAACTTTAACAATAATGGTTGTGGTTGTGGCCCACGATGGCATTACTTCATAATCTTACCAAATCATTCTCACAATGGCAATAATCTCACAAATGATTTCACAAAACCCTCTTAAGCCCTTTTAATTAAAACACATTTCTTCTAAGAAAAATATTTTAATTAAGACATAGACCAGCATGCATATTATTTTAAATTTTATGTGGTTGTAATTGTTGAACACCTAATCCTCTAAGGGTTGGTGTGGAAGCTGAATAGTCTAAGGAAGTCCAAGAGACCTAGGAATATGAAACCAAAGGTCATGTGAATGTACTATAATTTATATCATTTGTTAATAATAGATATACTCTCATGTTTATCTTTAATATTCTATTGCTTCCATATATGTGTCTAACATGGTATCATAGCAGGGCTACTCCTACCCTGCTCCAATTTGAGCCACTTGTTTTGTGTCATCTTTGTGCAAGTCAGTTTTACATTTCATGAATATGTTTTCAACTAAATTCTAGCTGCCATCTCTGCCCAGTTCTGTAGGAGCTCTAAGAAACGTTCCCTGCACAATTACACCATCTTGCAGAAACGCATCTGTCTGTGGAAATCATGAATACTGTCTTTTGGTCTGCACTGTACCCAGCTAGAGAAATTCCTGTAACGCATGAATCCTTGTAATTCAAGTTCAGATATGCCTCTGCGATTGGCATAGGTTTGCAGCAACTTTATTGTACTGAACTGTGTTCTTTCCAGCTTTATTTTGTTCTCTGTGGTCCAGGAATTTCTTTGATTCCATATTTTGTCGTGTTTGAAAATATTCCTCTTCTGAATACAGAGAAATTCATGCTTTTTGTATCCTTGTTTTTTTGCCAAATTGTCGCTTGCATTTTACCAACACCGCTGGGGTATTATCACTCTCCTATGCCTTATATCGAGCCCTGTAATAGACCTTCAAGGGATTCTTGATCTTTTCCCATTCAATGGCGATCAAAGGAGATGGCCATCCCCTGACTCTGGTGCGTTGTTGAAGGTGGATTGGCTCAGAGGGAAGTGTTAGCTTCTAAAAGACTGCTTACTCTTGTCCATGAGACTCTCAAACCAGATCTTGTCCAAAGCATCTGAGGAATCGCTGATGAGCTCTCTAAGAAAAATTTCCTTGTTGCTATAAAAAAAAAGTGTTGATAATAAGACTCAAAAGCTGGTTGATCTCAGCCTGGAAGGCAAAGGTCTCAACTTCACCAGCTTCCACCATTCTTGGTCCTCCAGTCATATAAGCGTTGCTCTGCCCTACTGCTCGGCATTTCCTCTGCTTTACATAAATTTTGCTCCTGAAGATACTGCCTGAAGGTGTTATGGTGTAGTTTCTACCTCCTCCATACATGTAAAATCCTGATTAGATTGATGTGTGAATGGCATGACTGTTTGATATGTGGTATGGCATAACTGTGTTTGATATGTAGTATCAGTGTGGTATTATTGTGTTGTGGTGCGTTGAATGGTATTTCGTTGCGTATGGTATACGTTGTGGTGAACCTGACATTGTGTTGATTGTGTTGTGGTATAACCTGTCGTGGTTGTCTGTGGAGGCTATTACACAGTGAGAAACAAAAGAACGTAATAGTGCACAGTAACTGGTGGATCAATCGGATCAATGGACAGGGTTAATGGAAGCTGAACGACGAAGATCTTATCCCAAGAGATTAAGTTAAGAAATGGACAGATCACATCAAGGCACGTGTCGATAGAAGGGTGGAAAACATGCAGAATAATGGAGCGGTCTTCGCAGGCACTAAGTGGTATCTCGGGCGCCCTAAAATTTGTAACCGATATTTCTAAATTCTACGTGATTAACCTTAGTGGGCAACACATAGCACGAGAAAACCACTTTTCTCGTGCGCTCTTGCCCTGATATTGGTCATGCAAGATTTCACACGAGATTGCGCAATAGTCGTTGGGTCGGGCGGTGTTGACACCTAATCCTCAACGGATGGGTGAACTGGAACGTGAACAGTCATCAAGAAGATGAACTGTTCCGTCTCCTTCTTGTATATAAACAATAGTTCTCTTAATGAAATATTATCTCAGTTTTCTTCTGTTCAATGTGGAGTTACCCTGGCCTGACATGGTATCAGAGCACAGGTCCCAGGTTCTTTTTTAGCTTTCCTTGTAACTCCCATCTCTGTTCTGAGCGCTCCTCTGTCCTGAGCGCTGCTCAGTTCTGAGCACTGCATCCGTCCAGAGTATTATTGATTCTCTGCGCATCATTGATTGACTGCGCCTCATGATTCTCTGCGCATCCGTTTTGATTTCCCTGAGCGTTCTCCTTCTGCATCGGTCTGGCTCTCGAATGCATTGATGATCTTCTCAGTCGCAATTTTCTCGTTGGTCTCTGCGTTTTTGACTCGGCTTCCTTGGCACGTTCTGCATCTTCAGACAGAGAGCCGTTACCCTTTCCGCTGGTCTCTTTTTCGAAACACTAATTGCATATTCTGCATCATCCATTTGAGCTACCTTATACAAACCTGTCTGCTACCTTGAATTCTGCTGGATGTTACCAGGGGTTTCGATATTCCTTTTTCTTTTTCAAGAACTTCTCATTTGGTCTTTGGGGAGCTACTGTCCTAAGCTCCGACTGAAGCTGTTCTGTTGACGGACCACGCTCCTGCTCTCGTTCACCAACCCAAACCTCCACCTTTTCTTTCCCGAAGCATTACTAGCATTGCCGCATTCGATTACACACCCTCCTCTTGCATCCGGCGTAACGGCATTGGGATTTTCACAGTCGAGGGGGCTTTCTTGAAGGCTGCCGTTGTCGGAATCCTCAATGGGGACGAGCGTTGTCCCGTCATCAGTGCGGAGGTAGAGATCCGCGCCCTCGGACTACATTGTGGCCAGCGGCCCTGACTTTGAATGCCGAGACTTTGCTTACGTCCTACCCCGCCACAACAGCGACGGAAAGTGGATCGAAATCTGAAATGATCAAGTGGAGTTGGGTCTTATTGCTGGGTCAGTCGATTTGAATATCGATTTGTTTTGCATAAATTTTTGATACAAATCTTGAGTGTTGCTGTGGTGATCGATTGTAATTACCATAAATTTCTAAATTCCAGATCTATTCAGATGTGTGTTAAACGTTTGACATTGACTTTGTGTGAAAGTGCTGAGGATTTGATAACAGTATGTCAAAACATAGTACAGCAAATGAAAGTAAAGGCAGAACGATGGCACGGCAATTGGTAACCATTGCAGATAAATTAACGCAGGTAAACAGAGTTTTGTATTAAAAAAATTGAAGTGAGACCGCTAGCAGTTTATGTGATTACGCAGTTTATGTGATGGTATGATAGCAGTTTTGGTATAGTGTTGAGATCGAATAGTGTTGCGCAGTTATACATCATTCAAAACATTTTATATATCAAAGCATTTGTGGAGGTGATATAGTGATATTGCACAGTTTTTTATTTTTGGTAATGCTGTATTGAAGCATCAAGTGATATAATATTTCAATGAAATTCTGATGCCTTCTGTCACACATTAGAGGGATTTGTAGAAAATATAGTGCATAAGGCTGTAAGGATTTTTTTTTTATCAGCAGAAGAATTTTTTTTACAGAATGCATTCAATCATCTCTATGGTAGGGATAGTTCTCACTGGCAAGGAGAACTATCCTGAATGGTCTCGGATGGTAAAACACACCCTCATCTACAATGAGTTGTGGAAAGGAGTGTGTGTCGGAGAAGAAGAAAAAGACCCAGTGCAGCCTACATCAGACAAAGAACTCGCCATTTGGGAAAACAAGAACAGCAAAGCCTATTCATTGATCGCAACATCTGTAAATGAAGAAGTAAGTCATCATATTTCATCCTATTCCACTGCCTTTGAAGCTTTACAAAAGCTGAAAGAACTCTATGATTCACATTCTGCACTTGAAGTTGTTCATCTCATGATTAAACTCTTCACTCTTGAACTGAAAAATAATGATCCCCTTGCTCTTGCATCTGAAATAAAGTCTATAATGCATGATATTAAATCCACTAAGGTTGAGCTGGATATCTCTCTTATTGCCTTTCTCAAAGCACTCTATCCTACCTACTCCAATTATCTTGAGTCTTTACAAGCAAATGGAAATCTTAAAGACATAACCTTTGAGTCTCTTGTGAAAAAGTTTGCTGAAAGAGAGAAAGCCTTTGGAAAGAAAACAGTCCCTGAATCTTCTGAAGAGACTGTTTGCCTTGCTCATAAAGAAAAGCATCCTGCTCAAGATTCTACAAGAGGAAGAGGTGGACGAAGAGGAAGAGGAAGATACTTCAGAGGCAGGGGGGGCAGACATTCACAAGGAGAAAAGGCAGATCTGCATTGCATTCGCTGCAAACAAAATGGATCACATGATGCTTCTACATGCAAGCTACCATGGGAAAAAATTGAGCAGAGAAGAAATCAGTAGAAAGGTAAAACTGATGACACAGACAAAGGTAAAGCACCTGAATCCGCTCACTATATTGAGGCACAATGTAACATTGGAGTAAATGAAGATTTGTTTAATGCTTCACTTGCTTCTTCGAAAAATGACTAGTTGCTTGATTCAGGAGCAACCTGTCATATGACTCATAGGAAATATTTTTTGAAGATTTCACTGATAATGTTGATGGAGCAGTATACTTTGCAGATCAGTCAAAAATCAAGCCATCAGGGCTTGGCACAATCAGGCTTAAACTGCCTGGTCTTCCAGACTTTCTTCTGGATCATGTTCTATATCTCCCACAACTCAAGAGAAACTTGTTGTCCCTGGTCCACATCCGCCAGCAAGGTCACTCCATTCATATGTTTGATGGAAAGCTTGAGGTAAGAAAGGCATCTGACCACTCACTTGTCATGAGGGGTATAGAAGAAGAAAGACTTCTTAAACTGCAAGGAACCTCTGCTCATGCACAACATTTTTCATATATTTCTCATCATGAAGAAGGTACACTTCCATCAAGTTTATTATGGCATGCTAGATTTGGACATTTAAACTATGATAGTCTCCGCTTGTTAAAGAAAAATGGTGTTGCTGGTTTGCCTACAATTCCTAGAAAACATAAGCAATGTGATGCTTGCATTCTAGGAAAGCATAGCAAACAGTCTTTTCATGATTCACATTCAAGAGCACATAGGAAGCTTGAACTTATTCATTCAGATTTATGTGGTCCAATGCTTGTTCCTTCTGCAAATGGAAATAAATATATCATGACATTTATTGATGATTACACCAGAATGTGTTGGGTTTATTTATTGAAGAACAAATCTGATGCTTTTCAAACATTCAAGAATTTTCATAAGTGGATTGAAAATGATGCACAATCTCATATTGGGTCTATTCGCACTGATAATGGAAAAGAATATACATCAAATGAATTTGAACACTATCTTCGCCAACATGGGATTAAATATCAAACAACTGTACCTTATAATCCCCAACAGAATGGTGTAGCAGAAAGAATGAATAGAACAATCTTGAATATGGTACGATCCATGCTTTTTTTCAAAAATGTAAAGACAATGTTTTGGGCTGATGTTGTTCTATGTGCTGCATATATAAAGAATAGATGTCCATCTAGTGCTATAAGAAACAAGACTCCTTATGAATTGTGGTATGGACATGTTCCTTCGGTAAAACATCTCAATTTTCTTCTATTCAATGTGGAGTTACCCTGGCCTGACATGGTATCAGAGTAGGGGAGATTGTTCTTCAGAAGAAGATTCCACATGTTGATCTAGTATAGGAATCCCCCCTTCAAGATGTGGAATCTGATTATCAAACTCTTGAAATGATTTCGGTTTTGTGAATCTATCCAAGCGATCAAGTTGCCGCTCAACAACACTGTCATATTTGGATGATTCAAGAAAAATGACATCTCTAGATAAAACAAACTTTTTATTTACTTCATCATAGAGGCGGTATGCTTTAGATGTGTTTGAATACCCCAGGAAGATACACTTACGACTTCTAGCACCAAGTTTGTTTCTATGTACCTTTGGTATTAAAACATCTCAGGATTTTTGGTTCCACCTGTTATGCTTTAATACCGAAGGTACATAGAAACAAACTTGGTGCTAGAAGTCGTAAGTGTATCTTCCTGGGGTATTCAAACACATCTAAAGCATACCGCCTCTATGATGAAGTAAATAAAAAGTTTGTTTTATCTAGAGATGTCATTTTTCTTGAATCATCCAAATCTGACAGTGTTGTTGAGCGGCAACTTGATCGCTTGGATAGATTCACAAAACCGAAATCATTTCAAGAGTTTGATAATCAGATTCCACATCTTGAAGGGGGGATTCCTATACTAGATCAACATGTGGAATCTTCTTCTGAAGAACAATCTCCCCTGCATGACACTCCAACAATGGATGATGCTTTAAGTGATGTAATTGATAGAATTGGGAGACTCAATCTTGATTCAGACCCAACTCAATCAACCGAGCAGCCTGGACCATCTCAGAAAGGTCCCCCAAAGTGGCTGACAAAGACACTTGAAAGTGTTCATCCTGATGAAATTGGAAAAACAGGAACCAGAAATACAAACCGACAAGATGGAGGTGATGTAGATAACTCTAATTCACCTGTTGATATGGATATTGCTTATGATTGTGAATTGAACTTGTCTACAGATTTTGAACCAACTTCCTTCAAAGAAGCTGCTTCTCATGATGAATGGAAAGAAGCGATGCAGAAGGAGTATGATGCCCTCATAAAGAGTGGCACTTGGAAGCTGGTTGATCCTCCATTTGGAACCAAACCAAATGGCTGCAAGTGGGTCTACAAGAACAAGTACAAAGTTGATGGCTCACTTGACAAGCACAAAGCTAGGCATGTGGCAAAAGGTTTTGCACAGAAGGAAGGGGTCGATTATGAGGAAACTTTTTCCCCCACAGCAAAATGGGCAACCATCCGGACACTCTTTGCACTAGCTGCTCAGAACGGTTGGAAAGTCCATCAAATGGATGTAAAAACTGCATTCTTGAATGGAGATCTAAAAGAGAATGTTTTTATGTCCCTGCCTGAAGGATTTGCTGTGAAAGGACATGAACACAAAGTATGCAAACTTGTGAAGTCCTTGTATGGCCTCAAACAAGCACCACGAGCCTGGTATGAAAAACTAACTGAGCATCTTCTGAAACTCAACTTCAAACATTTTGATCTTGATGATGCAACTTTATTTGTCAAGAAAGTTGGCAAAACAGTTGTATATCTTGTGGTATATGTAGATGATCTTTTAATGACAGGGAACAATGAAAGCTATATTGCATCCATAAAGAAAGAATTAGGAAAAAGTTTTGAAATGACTGATTTGGGCTATGTTCATTACTATCTTGGCATTGAAGTAACCCAACATCCAAAATCCATATTTCTTTCTCAAAAGAAATACATTGGAGATTTGTTAAACAGATTTGGCATGACAGAGTGCAATCCTCTCTCTACTCCAATGGAACAAAACTTGAAGCTCACATCTATTGAAGGAAAGGAATTTGAGGATGCAACAAAGTATAGACAGCTTATAGGAAGTCTCATCTACCTCACTACTACCAGACCAGACATTTCATTTGTTGTTGGAATCCTCTCCAGGTTTATGCAAAAGCCTTGTGAGGGACATTGGTCTGCTGCAAAAAGAGTTCTAAGGTACTTGAAGGGAACTCAAGACCTTGGAATCAAGTATACACAGGTGGACGACTTCAACTTGATTGGATACTCTGATTCAGACTTCGATGGAGACAAAGAAACTGGGGTATCTACTTCAGGATATGCTATGAGTCTTGGATCAGGAGCTGTCTCCTGGAGATCACGCAAACAATCAGTACCAGCAGATTCCACAACAGAAGCAGAATACGTGTCAGCAGCTGAAGCAACGAAAGAAATTGTGTGGCTCAAGAAAATTCTTGAAGACTTGCAGGTAAAACAAACACAATCAATTCCACTCATGATTGATAACACCTATGCAATAAAGTTGGCCAAGAACCCAAAGTTCCATGATCGTACTAAGCACATCAATATTAAATATCATCTGATCCGACATCATGTTGAGGACAAAACAATCCATCTCCGTCATTGTTCCACAAACGAGCGAATTGCAGACATCTTCACCAAAGCGCTTGGAAGAGAAAAGCTTGAAAGATTCATAACGATGCTTGGACTCACCAACATCCCTTCAGATTAAGGGGGGGGAATGTTGACACCTAATCCTCAATGGATGGGTGAACTGGAACGTGAACAGTCATCAAGAAGATGAACTGTTCCGTCTCCTTCTTGTATATAAACAATAGTTCTCTTAATGAAATATTATCTCAGTTTTCTTCTGTTCAATGTGGAGTTACCCTGGCCTGACAGGCGGGATTGATCAACAGTGGAGATTGGCCAAGCTAGTTGGTGAGTGGGTGACACAATAGTCGTTCGATTAGATGAGTTAGATCTGAAAGTGATCATGTCAAAATATGCATGTGAGTTAATTTAAATTTTGGACGCGATGTGGTTATTAAAAAGAGTTTAAGGTTCATAGTGATCGAATCATCTGTTGAATGGGTGATCGGACGCATATCGCTTCTGAAAGTGCGTGCAAGTTAACATTAGAAATGGATGTGATAAGGTTTTATACAATGGGATTAAAACCTCATTGAGTTCTGACCATCAAGACAGTTCATTGGTTGATTGATCGGACGATAATCGCTCATGAACATGTGCGTGGGTTAACAAACCTATTATGACCGGATATGTTATCAAAGAGGATTAAATTTTATTTGAATTCTGGTCATACAAGTCAAACAAATTTCTTCTTTCAACTATCTACCTTGTGAAGTTGCATACAACCACATTTCACTGCCACATTGGTTGCATTCTGAACCTGCTCGTTGTTCCACTGTTTGAGCTCTACGATAATGTGCAGAGATATGACCCAGTTGTGCTGCTGACTCATGCCAGTTGTGCTGCTTGTTTCCCTCTGATGTAAGCTTACCACAACAATCAAAATGACAAGATCCTCCCAATGTTTCTCAGTTGCAAGCTGAACAACAATGCTGTCACTTCCACCGGTTTCCTTTCCCATCATCCATTTTACAACTCCACCATAAAGGCTACGGCATGCACTCCCTGAACAGGTGGATGGTATTCTTGTGACTTTTTCAATAGGCATAGTAATCTAAGACATATTTGGTGGCTACGGTTTTGGCCATTGAACAAAGTGCTTGAAGAAAAATATAATTTTCCTGAACAAGATGCAAATGATTTTGCTGATTTTCTCATTCTAGTCTTAGACTTTGTACCTGAGAAGCGCCCCACTGCGGTTTGTCTAGCCTTGCTACAGTCTCCACTAGGATTGTTGAGCCTTCATTTCTTTGCTGAGACAATGGCTAGAATTGATGATACATTAGAGTTGTTAAAAATCCTAATTCATTCCATTGTTTATGAAATGGTAAAAATTAGGTCTGATACGCTTTCTAATATTAAAATTTGTCTACAAAATGCACATGAGAAAATTGATTTTTTGTAGCTCGAATCTCAATTCCATTAAGAAGAGCTTCTGAACCTGTTTTTGTTCAGAACATTGAGACATCCACCCATCAACAACAAGTCAATATTGTTGAAGTTCATTCATATTTAGTACCCAATGAAGCAGTAGTTGTACATGCAGATGGAGAAGTTCAGTTTTCACTTCCCAAGCCCATCATCAGACCTTGGGAAGAGCTTGTCCATAACAAGCATAGAATTGGTCTTGGATATGACAAGGACATGTCCTTTCATATTCCAGATTACTCAAAGCCCATCCAGTTTCAGAGTGCTGGATTTCTTCATGACATTTCACCTTCAGTTGTTCCAGATTCTGCTCCTCTTCCACAACAACAATAATAGATTGTGAAATTTCAACAGTATGACCAAGTTGGCCATATGAAAGATCATTTTTTTTTAGCTTCATCCATATAAGCACTATCATAAAACCAGTCATTCTTGAAACAGATGCTTCATAAACAAACCTCCTGCAAGAACAAAGATTCATCTTGGATGGATCGCTTCTTGAAAATGGGCATCAACAGCCAAGAAGATATTTCAGTCATATGTCTGAACTTGTTCTAAAGTATTGAATAGTCTTGCAATTGAGTTTTCTCCATCATCTCACCTTGTATCTGTCAGGGGGGAAATGATGGTCATCTACAGGCTTCAAAGCCACATCAAGCGAGCTTGAGCCACAACCTGCCATACCAGATTCAGAGTTATAGCCAGAGACAAATATGCCCCTGAGCATGCCTTCTGTCGATGATACATCTTCAAAGAATTGGGGACACTTCCTCTAATAGAAGACTTCAGCTTCTTGCCAGTTTTGGGAGAGTTCCAGGAATTGCATCCTTAAACCATCACAGGTTGAGACCTCCCTTTTCAGGTTGAGGTTCTCCCTTTTATGTGGGGTGAGACCTCCCTTTCATGGTTGAAGGTTTCCCTCTTCAAAACATCAGGATCACTTCCTCTAGCAGAAGACCTGAGCTTCATGCCAAACTTGGAAGAGTTCTAGGAACTGCATTAAGCATTCCAGTGTTGGTGGTCATCCTCAAACCACCTCCCTTATACCAACATTTCAGAGAGCACATTCAGCCTAGTGCTGCCATGCATTTTTTCACATTTTGTATTACAACTCTCTTCTTGGACTCATACATAACCCTTCGGATTAGGGGGGGGGGGATTTTGGACACCTAATCCTCTAAGGGTTGGTGTGTAAGATGAATAGTCTAAGGAAGTCAAAGAGACCTTGGAATATGAAACCAAAAGTCATGTGAATGTACTATAAATGTATATCATTTTTTAATAATAGATATACTCTCATGCTTATCTTTAATATTCTGTTGCTTCCATGTACGTGTCTAACAGTAATTAAGGGGAAGTGTTGGAGAATCTAATTCCAACCACCTGCTAGGTGTCAAAACCATCCATCCAAGTGTCCTAGTTGAGTTTCCATTAGTCCAGTTTACTTCAGTCTCACTGTAGTCATTTATTGTCGATGTCTCCAATGTGATCTTATTTAACTGATTCATAATCTTGAGAAGATAAATCCTCTACTCCACAATTTTCATTTCTTGTCATGGTATCAGAGAAAAGAAATCAACAAGGAGAAGAAGCCTCCAATGTTTTGAAAAAACTAGTTTGCATAAGACTCCGTGAGAGAGAAACAATGTGAGTGAAGAGAGAGTAATAAAGACCAAGAAGTCGAGAAGAAATATCTTACGAAAGAGTAGAAATAACTTAACCTATGTGGTTCCATAGATGTTTTTAAACTTACCATTGATTTCAAATGTGCAGGTAAACATGAAAATTATGAAGAAAAATTAAATTTCCTTCAAGCATGGTTTATAAAACCATGTCTAGATAAATTCTACATAGAAGCTGCAAAAATGAATGTTGAAGAAAAGATGCATGATGAACACATCAATGAAATTTTCAGGTATTGGAGTTTTGAAGAGATAAAAATTTCATTCTCCAACAATGCACAAGTAAATATGCCTTTCAATCAAGATTTGTTTACTAGGGTGGCCAATAAAAGGAAGACAATAAAAAATAAATAGAGAATCCAACCTTAGAAAATCTAGTCAACCATAATTGATACACAATCCTCCAACGACTAGAAAAAATGAGACAACTATCAAAGGAGAAAAGGAAAATTTGGAAGAGCTTGGGAAAACCAGTCAACAACCATCCCAATCAACAAAGGATGTGCATGCATAACCAACTAACAAATATTACTAAGAGGATCTAGAAATGGAGGATAACACTCAATATTTTTCTGATGCAAAATATTTCAACGTAATGGGCCTACAAAACATTTATCTACAATCTCTTGTGTAGGAGTAGAGAAACAAAAACCCAAAAACCATTCCCTAGTTGCAATTTTAAATCATCACTGCAACATACATCTAAAATCAAGATCTAATTCTCCCTCAAGTGAGGGAACTAGGTAATACCCCTAACCACAACTATTCTTCTTCCTCTCATGGAATCAAAAGAAACACTCCTAGAGATAAAATGAGTATTCCAAAAGAACCAGTGTAAAAATAGAAGAAAAGCAATAGTGAATTACCATAGGACCTAGGGATTACTTGGTGAATAATGGTCGAGTGTCACCAATGGATATGATCTTTCAACACGTCATTCAACATCATTAATGAAATTCATTTCGTGGAACACCAAAGGTCCTAATGAGAAATGAAAGAAAAGAATCCTAAAAAAAAAAAATCACCTAGAACACCCTAACATCATGATGATTCAGGAAGTGAAATGTTATTCTATGTTTTTGAATAAGATATTAAAGAATGTTTAGAGAAACTATGATTATCTAGCCTAGAATGACAAGGGAGCATCAAGAGGTACTTATATTGCATGGAACCCTTCATAAGTCACTCTCCATGATTCCTTTTCTCTACCAAGAATCCTAACTTCTAACTTTAAGTCCATTTGTTTGGCTTATTTGAGTTACATAACCAATGTTTATGGCCATAGTATTAATGCTAACAAATTTTAATTGTGTTCAAAACCTCCAAAGAGCCTCAAATATTATAGGGGAAAACTTATATATTATAGGTGGGGATTTTAATATTATACAAAATAGCGATGAAAATAAAGGTGGAATCCATAGACTTGAAAAAGAAATAACCCTCTTTATGGAATTTATTAATAACTCCAAACTTATATAGTGGACACAACAACTTATACACCTAGAACAATAAGCAAGGAGGCACGTCTCAAATAGCTTCAAGACTCGATCAATTCGTTGTAGTAGAGTCTAAGCTTTATATTTCAGGCACAAATTTTGAGACTTCTATTCTCCCTTGCCATGCTTCATATCACTAGCCCATACAACTCTCTATGGACTAGATCGATAGTCCTAGGAATAGGTTCTTCAAACTTGAGGATTTTTGGTTACAATATCCTAATTTTCTCTCTAATGTAGAAAAATGGTGGAAACGATCACATCATTTTCCTAGGACGGTTATGTCTCGCTTTCAAAAATGGTTAAAATATATCAAAATGAAAATGGAGAACTTGAATATTGAATATTTTGGTAACATAAACAAAGAAAAACTAAATCTAGAACAAGAGATGGTCACCATCCAACAAGCAATAATATCAAATGGTAGATTGAGCAATTGGAACATCAAGAAATAGTCACTCACCTCTAGTTGGAGGAAATATCAAAACAAGAAGAAATCCTTTGGAGACAAAAATCTTGAATACAATGGCTTAAGCAAGGAAAAAAACACACTAAATTCTTCCACGTATTCATGATAAATCAAAATTAAATCAAGAAAATATCAAGCATAAAAACACCCATACACCAAAAATCCATGATGCAATAACCTAAGACCTCATGAATCATTTCCAAACCACACTCATGTTAATGGTTATGAATAGAAGGCTTGCTATCAGGAAAATAGCAGAACACGTTCTGAAAATTGGAACACGGGAACATAATGATCTCCTTTTGAAGGAAATCACCATGCACGAAGTGGAAGTAGCTATTATGGAAATTCCTAAATGCAAGTCCCTAGGTCTCAATGACTTTACCACTGATTTATACCATTTTTGTTGGAAAATCCTTGAGTATGATGTTTGAAAATGAGTAGAAAACTCTCAACTCCCCTCCCCTATCTTAACAACCCTTGATGTTACCTTTATATCTCATATTCCTAAAAAATCCCACACTGATTCTCCTTCATATTTCAAGCCTATTACCATATGTAATGTCATCTATAAAATCATCTCCAAAGTTATCATAAACCAAATAAAACTCATTCTACTTTCACTTATCTCTCCTAGGTAAGTTGGTTATGTCGAAATAAAAAAGAAGAAGAAGAATTATGGACAACATAATACTAGCCCATGAACACATTAACTTTCTTAATTCCAATAAATCTCCAAGTATGCTCATCAAACTTGATATGTCAAAATCATTTTCCAAATTGAGCTGGCAATTTATTTTTCACATGCTCACTTGTTTTGGGTTTGCATAGATATGGATTCATTACATATTTTCCCTCATTTCCAAAATTTTCTTCTCTATTCTAGTTAATGGGTATCCCTCTCCCACTTCTGTCACCTCAAGGGGTATTAGGCAAGGAAACCCCATTTCCCCTTTACATCTTTCTCCTCATGGTTGAAGGGCTAGGAAGATATATCAACTCATCCCTACAACTTGGCCAACTAAAAGGTCTTCCTCTTATTTCCCATAATCTCTCTTCTTCACATCAAGAATTTTTGGATGATACTCTTGTATTATCCACCCCCACTATTAAATAAGTCATTACACTTAAAAACATCCTTCAAGATTTCTCTGATGCTTCAAGAACTGCCATTAACATGGAAAAGTATCAAAACTTATTTTTTAATACCTTGTTAGCTTTCCAAATTTACATTTCTCACTTGCTTAGTTTTCACAGGATCTCTCTTCCATCCAAATACCTAGGATCCCCTCTAACTAGAAATCCTCTTAGAAAAAAGGTATGGGAAAATCTTCTTCTTGAATTTTAAGCCAAATTTTCTTGTTGGATTTTCAAATCACTCAATCTATCTAGTTTTTTCATATTTATCAAATATATCCTTCAATCTCTCCCCACCTATCTTCTCTCAGTAATGGCAACACCTAAATACATCCTACAAAATATAATAATTATTCAATGCAATTTCCTCTAGGGGGTGCCAAAAGAGACCAAAACTAGGCTCTAGTTTCATGGGACAAAATATGTCATCTGAAAAAAGGAGGCCTTGGCATTCTTGATCCATATATACTCAACAAATACTTAAGTGTTAAAACCTAGTGGAGATGGATAAAAAACCCAGAGACTTTATGGAGCAAAATTTGGGAACATAAGTATTCCCCCAATACCGAGGAATCTCATCTCATAAGAATGACAAGAAACATCATGGCTTCTCATATAAGGAATGTTGCTTGGTGCAACAAACATCTTGTCCAGGAGCATATTTTTGGGAATTTAGAAATGGGAAGAGTGCATTGTTCTGGGATGAATCATGGCATCAATGACCAAAATTAGCTCAGAATGAATAACTCCGCCCAACTAGGGACTCCCGCATCTCTAGGGAGGATTCTTAGTTGCATATCATTGGGACGCATACCCCTACACTTACCAATGGTACAATTGCAATTCATGCGAGGAATGGATTAAGCACCCCCCCACCCCAATCCCCCAATAAAAATAAAAATATGAAAGCACAATTATCAAGCAATAATTAGCAAACAAAACAATTGTGGTTCAAGAGGGCAGCAACATTATTCATTGGGGTTATTATCCTTGCAACAATTTTAACCTATCTAAAGTTTGTAGTCTTTTCAAAAGAGATAACGATGAGGGTGATCAAGGAAGATAACATAAAATATGGATTCTCAAACACTAGCCTAAAATCATTGTTTTTATGTGGCTTCTATTATGGAACAAAACTTTACATGGGAAAACTTTCAAATTCATAATTTTCAGAGCCCCTCAATCTGTCTTCTTTGTTTCTCCAATCTAGAAAATGAAAAATCATCTTCTTTTTAGTTGTAGCTTCTCTACTTCTATCTAGGACCACCTTGTTATGCTATTTCAACATACCGACAGATTTCTTCTCGCCAACCAAGATTGAAGCGGTGCGGGTTGGTGCATGAAAGGTGCCTTAATCACCTCTTTCTCCAATCTGTATCGCCTCTTAATCCACTCCACCAACTGTCACTGGGACTTGCCCAGCCCTTTTCAGCCGTTAGCTCCTCACTACGCTCTATGCTCTCCCGTCGACTATCGTCTCCACTCCTTTTGGATAATCGCCTCCTCACTACTATAATGGACCTCCCCCACCTGACGCCCACACTCATTCACTACCCTAGCTGATTTGACTCCTGACTCTGATCGATCTCTTCCTTTTCCACTAAGCGATTGCTTAGGGACCTTAGCGTACGATCTGGGCATATCTATATATATATATATATATATATATATATATATATATATATATATATATATATATATATTCGTCTCCACTCTACAACTCTAGTGTGACTCTCATTTTACTAATCCATTTTCAATAGAGCATGAAAACTCATCCCAGGATTCTTCCTAACGGATATTTCGAAGGAATTTAATACACGAACAATTAAGAATATTAGGGCACCCATAGACTTTATTTGTTAAGTTATCATAAATAAAATAAGAGAAACAATTTCTTCTCTTTTAGGAATTGAATCAACTTGAAAAATCCATTCTAATCAAAATGGGTCTCCCCCTATTCCTTATGGTAGACTCCATCTATCTCCAATTTCTTCCCTTCCATCCCTTCCATCCCTTCCTTCTGGTCCCCCCCTCCATAAGAATTCATCAAAATTAACTTCAACGAGGCCACAAAATGCAATCCAAGGAAAGTAGAATATGATGGTGTCTTTCATGATATTAATGGGCAGATTCTACAAGTTTATGCAAGTGTCACAAGCCTCAATACTAATAATTTTGTTGAAATATGGGCATTACAACAAGATCTCTCAATCGCTCTCCAAAAAATAATTCACAAGCTCATTATTGAAGGAGATTCAAAGACCATAATCAGTATATTTTTCAAAATCCAATGTGGATAAAATCCTTCAAAATTCTCCAAAAGTTGGAGGCTGGAAGCTCGAATAGGTATTACCACAAAACTCCTAGAATAATCATAGCTCCCCTCCTCTCTCATGCTCATAGAGAAGTCAACAAAATGGCTGATAACCTAGCCAATTTTGGCAATGTGTCACATATCCAACCTATCTTTATATTTTTTTATTTACAAGATGCTCTAGTTAGATGAACTCTTAGCAACCTCAAGACTCTAAAATTATGTTACAAATATGGTTTCCCTTTCGGAGGACCAACAACAAATTTTTTTGGTATATGTAATCCTGATTTTATGTAGAGAAAAGTTACTAACTTCAAAAAAACTGAAGAGTAGAATTTATAAAATTAGTAAAAGAAAATTCTTGAACCCTCGTTGTCCAAATAAAGGGTAAGAATATCGATTGCATACCATCTATAAATGTAAAGTATCATGTTTCTTGATTGGAATTTTCTTCTTGTTTGTAATTTTACACTAGCACAACCACCTTAATAAATTGGTTGAAATATTTTGTCATTTTCCACCTTTTAATGATAAAAAATGTACAGAAGGTGGAAAATGACATGGATCGACATATTTTAAACACTTTATTAATGTAGTTGTCTTATTTGATGTATGACATGCACATGGAATATTAGTATGCCATGGTTGGCTATGGCTAAATATATTCAAGTTATGTTTGGAATTTATTATGGTCAAAATATACTTGACTATGGATGGCCATGGTTATACAAATCTAGCTATAGTTGACTATGATCGATTATTATTGACTATGGTTCAACATGGTTGTTCATGTTTGAACATAGTTGACCATAGTAACCCATGGTTGAAAACAATCCATCAAGTTTTACCATAATCAACTATGGTGACAGTAGTTGACTATGGTTGACCATGGTTGACTATGGTTGACATAGTAAACCTAATAAACATAATAAACCTAATAAAATTAGGGGAACCTAGTAAGCCTATGTTAACTTAGTCTACCTACTAAACCTAGGGTAACCTAATAAACCTATGCAAACCATGTAAATCTAGTAAACCTAGTTAACCTACTAAACCTTGTAAACATAGGTTAACCTAGCCAACCTATGTCAACCTAACAAACATCGGTCAACCTGGTCAATCTAGTAAACCTAATAAATCTAGGTCAACCTAGTAAACCATAGGTCATCCAAACAAAACCTAGGTCAACCTAGTAAACCTATGTCATCTTAGGTCAACTTAAGTCAACCTAGTAAGCCTAGGTCAACTTGGTAAACCTAGTAAACCAAGAAAATTTAAGTCAACCTAGTAAACCTAATAATCCTAGGTCAACCTAGTAAACTATAGGTCAACCTAGTAAACCCAAGATAACCAAGTAAGCCTAATAAAGCTAGGTCAACCTAATAAAGGTATTAAACCTAGTAAACTTATGTCAACCAAGTAAATCTAGGTCAAACTAGTAACATATGTAGGCTTAATGAACCTAAGTCAACCTAATAAAAAATGGTTAATCTAGTAAACCATGGTTAAGATATTAAACGTATATTAACCTAGTAAATGTAGGTTAATTTAATAAACCTAGGTCAACCTAGTAAACATAGTAAACCTAATAATCCCTAGTCAACCTAGTAACCTCGTAAATCTAAGTCAATCTAGTAAACCTAATAAACCAAGGTCAACTTAGTAAACCATAGGTCAACCTAGGAAACCTAATAAATCTAGGTCAACTTAGTAAACTTACATCAACATAGTAAACCTAAGTCAAACTTGTAAATCTAGTAAACTTATGTCAACCTAGTAAACCCAAGGAACCTTAGTAAACTTAGGTCAACCTCATAAAACTAGTTTAACCTAGTAAATCTAAAAAACATAGTTAACCTACTAAACCTTGTAAGCCTACGTCAACCTTGTTAACCTAGGTCAACCTAGTAAATATAGTAAACCTAGAAAAACTTAACTGAATTTAGTAAACCTAGTAACCTGGGTAGGCCTAATAAACCTAGGTCAACCTAATAATATATGGTTAACCTAGTAAATCTAGGCCAATTTAGTAAACCTAGAAAATGTAGGTCAACCTAGTAAACTAGGGCTAAGATAGTAAATCTAGATTAACCTAATAAATGTAGGTCAACACAATAAGCCTAGGTCACCCTAGTAAACATAGTAACCCTAATAATCCTTAGTCAACCTAGTAACTTGGTAAACCTAATAAATCTAGGAGACTAGGACGACCTAATAAACTTGCCTCAACCTAGTAAACCTAGGTAAAACTGGTAAACTTATGTCAACCTACTAAAACTAAGTCAACTTAGTAAAATTAGGTCAACTTAATAAATGTATGTTAACTAAGTAAATCTAAAACACATTGTTAACCTATTAAACCTTGTAAAACTACACCAGCTTTGTCAACCTAGCAATCCTAACTCAACCTAGTAAACATAGTAAACCTATAACAACTTCGTAAACCTAAGTCAACCAAGCAAACCTAG
This sequence comes from Pinus tabuliformis, assembly GCA_031772625.1. Taxonomy (NCBI): domain Eukaryota; kingdom Viridiplantae; phylum Streptophyta; class Pinopsida; order Pinales; family Pinaceae; genus Pinus; species Pinus tabuliformis. The sequence continues at coordinate 1,206,160,504 of CM062804.1, read as the reverse complement.
CAAAACTTAACTCAACTTAGTAAACCTAGGTCAACCTAGTAAACCTAAATCAACCTAGTAAACCTAACAAAAATTTACTCAACTTAGTAAACCTAGGTCAAACTAGTAATGTTAGGTCAACCTAGAAAACCTATGCCAACCTAGTAAATCAAGTAAACCTGGTAAACTTATGCTAATTTAGTAAACCTAGAAAAACTAAGTCAACATGGTAAACCTAGTAAACCTAGGTCACACTAATAAACCTAGGTCAATCTAGACAACCTAGAAATCCTACATCAACCCAGTAAATAACTACTAAACATATGTCAACCTAATACACTTAGTAAATCTAACAAACACAGTAAATCTAATAAACCTACCACAACCTAGTAAACCATAAGTCAACCTAATAAACCTGGGTTAACCTAGTAAACCTATGTCAACCTAATAAATGTAGTAAATCTAGCAAACTTAGTAAACCTAATATACCTAGGACAACCTAGTAAATTGTAAGTCAACCTAATAAACATAGGTTAACCTAACAAACCTACGTAAACCTAGTGAACCTACATCAACCTAGGTCAAGCTAAGTGAACCTTGTAACTTAGGTCAACCTGGTAAGCCTACTAAACTTATGATAACTTACTAAACATTGTAAACGTTTTAAACTTATGTCAACCTAATAAATGTAATAAACCTAGCAAATGTAGGTAAACCTAATTACGTTTGTTCAACCTTGTGAACATAATTTAACCTAGTCAACCTAGTACACTTAGGTCAATTGAGTAAATCTAATAAGCATAGGTCAACCTAGTCAACATACTAACCTAGATCAAAGTAATATCATTATAAACCTAGTAGACCTAGGTCAACCTAGTAAATCTAGTAAACCTAGGTCAGCTTAGTAAGCCTAATAAACCTAATAGACCTACATTAATATCACAAAAGTAGGTTAACCTCACAAACCTAGGTCAACCTAATCAACCTAGTAAACCTAAGTCAACTCAGTAAATCATAAGTCATAAACCTAGGTCAACTTTGCGAACTTAATAAAGGTAGGTCAACCTAGTAAACATAGGTTAACATAGATGACTATGGTTGACCATAGTTGACTAAGGTTGACCTTGTCTACCTAGGTCAACATAGTAAATGTGGTTAGGATAGTATAACTAAACAACCTAGTCAACTTAATCAACCTAGGTGAACCTAGTAAATATAGGCTGCCCTTGTAAAACTAGTAAACCTATGTTAGATTGCAACATTTATTGTTTGTCAAATTGTGATGTGTTTCTTTGTTCATAACATTGTGATTCCATTTGTTCTTTATTACTTTGAAAAGTTGCTTGTTGTTGGTCACATTGCTATGTCATCACATTACGATGTAATTCTTTTATTGTCACATCATGACATGGTTTGTTGTTCATTACATTGTGATGTCATTTCTTACTTATGAAATTACAACATCGTTTCTTGTTTATCACACTGTAACATCATTATTTTACAAAGCTATTACTATCTATAATACATAGACTAATTTAATGCATAAATTTAATCAATTATATAAAAAGAAAAATTAATTATGAATCTCTTTCACATCAATAAAATTTAAATAATCATAATATATATCTATATATATAATAATCATAATATATATATATATATATATATATATATATATATATATATATATATATTATTTTAAATTTATAGAATTTAACATATTTAAACACCATATTTTATAGTTAAAAAATCCCAATATTAGAAACTATGTCAACCTCCCTCCTCGTAAAGATGAGATCGAGGTCTTTTTTATACATGCTCTTACTTTAGGTAGTTAGGAACATGTACCATGTCTTTTTAATTGTTTAAAGAATAGATAATGTGATATGTTTGTATGGAAATTTAAAGTGTGTCCAAGTTAATTTGAAAGGATTATATACAGATTTCCCAAAAAGTTGTTTCATTAGTTTTTTACAGTTGGGAAAACCTATCATAACTCACTTCTCAAACCAGCAATGAAGACAACCATCTATAGGTGTTTCATTAACTATTAATTTTTTATCTTTATTATTGATTTTAAATTAAAAGGTTAATTAAATTTATATATAAAATAGCTATTTTGTTGTTTTATTAATAGATACACAAAATTTATAAACACCATTTTTTTTGTATAATTTGATTTTTGTTTTATTAATAGGTAAATAAAATTTAAAAACATCACTTTGGTATATGTTGATTTCTAAACTTATGGACAAAGTCACCATTTTTCTATCAATGTGGATATTAAATAAAAATAATAAAGATGCTTGTCGTAGTCATATGCATAATTCAGAGACAATAAATTTCATCAAGATATTAATATAACTTTACATTCCAAGCATCAGCTCTAATATTTTGAAATCTTCCCTTACTCCCATTGTTGTTTGTTGATTTCTCACACATAACGTCCTTTACTAATTTTGAATGTCATTTAATGCCAACTTAAACTCTCTCAAACTCTCATCGTAATGCACTCTCAATTCATATTTTCCAATTTAACAAACTACCTTTTGTATTTTATATTTGAATGTGTAAATGTTAAAAAATGGCAAGACCAGACTGGAATGAAACTTACACATTGAAAACTAGCAGCTCACAGGTGATAAAACTACACCTGGAGACTGCCAAAGCGATGCGCTCTATTCAATTAATCATAAACTCATAATTAAACAACTTTACATTCAATTTAGGGAGATCAAAACTATCTCCTAGAAAATAGGAATTAACTCTAGTCTACGACACACACACAACCGTGAAACAAACTTTCTCCATTATTTTCAACTCTCCCCCTTAATAGAGAAAGCATTCACTTACACACATAACATCTCCCTAAACAATTCAAGTTTATTCTTCCCAAGAGGTTTTGGTGAAGATATCAGCTGCATTTTCACAAGTGTTACAATATTCAATAAAAATCTCTTTGGACTATACATTTTCTCTAACAAAATGAAATTGAGTACCAATATGTTTTGCATTTTTATGAAAAACGGGATTATTTGCGACCTTGATTGAACTTTGTTTGTCGCATTTATTCACTGTAGCATCCTTTTGTTCTTCTCCTACATCATGAAGAAGTCTCCTCAACCAAATTTCTTCACAAGTGGTTGCACGTATAACTTGATACTCAGATTCTGCTGATGATAAAGATACAATACTCTGCTTTTTACCGCACCAAGAAATGACCCCAAAACCAATATTGAAAACATACCCTATTATAGATCTTCTATCGTCCAGATCTTCAGCCCAATGTGAATTGAATCAACTGTCAGTTTAACATCAAAAGAATTAGTATATTTAATGCCAAAATTTATGGTTCCTTGAATATACCTTAAGACACCTTTTACTGCCACCCAATTATTTTCAAGAGGTTTTTGATGAGCCCCAAATTGGGTAACTTATTGGGCTCATTTTTCCTAATTGTTTTTGGTCAATCCACCATTTTTCATAGTTTATGCATGTTTTTTGAGTATGTTTATGTTAGTTGAACGAATGAGGGTGGTCACTTTACCAAGATGGCTAATACGTGGTTATTTCAGGTTTTTTGGACAAATTTTGGAACAAAGCCAAGCAATTATGAGCCAGATGACAGCTAAGCATGAAGGAACAGGGGTGAGGATTCGTAGGGAGGTTGTCTCTTGCATTAAATGGCCCTTCCTCAAAATCTCCACCCTCAACTCGGAGCTTAGCAGGCCACCAAAATGAATCCTAAAGGCAGCCGAGCATCTTTGTGAAGAGTGACTATTCACTGGCAGTTTGAACAGCCGAGTCCCTTGAGTTAAGGAGGGTTGCTAGGACCCTCATAGTGCATAAATAGGAAGGCCTCAGCCTTCGTAGTTTACTTTTGGAACTGTTGGGTTTTGCACTATAGTGCTCTCATTGTCTCAGCTCGTTTTTTGTAGCTACTGTTGTATAACTTTCTTGTGACATGATTATTTTTGGGTAATGAAAAGCAGCTCTATTTGGCATCAGCTTTGAGTTCTTTATAGGAGCCTGTAGCTCTTGGGGTTGGGCCCAACCCAAGTGCCAAGGCTTCCTTTATGTACTGTTACTTTCTTTTTATGTTTTTTCAAAATAATTTTTGTTAAGTAGATTAAAATCTTGCTGATTACCTAGGTCATTGTTGATGATTAGAAAGGCTTTTGATGTTCAGATTGAGTTGATAGGTTATTAACAAGGAAGAGCTTCAGAAAAAGGCCAAACTTTGTGAAACTCTCTGGAAGGGTTCTAGGGACCCCTTAGGCCCTCTTTGAACCTTCCCAACCGTCTGCAAGCATTTCCTCTCACCAATCCACCTCTACACAATCAAAGCACATGCATGATAATTCTGACAACTTATTCAAAAATACAAAAAGATGTTTTTTTCAGATGTTACTGTAGAAGTAGCTTATACACATGCATTTTACCTTCCTAGAAGTCAATGGCATCTCTTTCAGTAGCTTGCATCCTCTTTCTTGCATCAGTAGGGCTAGCTGATAAAATTAGGGTTTGTTAGGGTTTGCGTTTCCTTTCAACTTTCCAGTTTCCTTCTGCAAGTCGATTAGACTTCTTTGAGTTAGCTTTCATCCATCAGTTAAAAAGCTTATTCTAAGAGCTCATAGAAGTTGGCTTAAGCTCTTAGCGAACTTATGCCAGCTGACCAAGTGACAGCCGCGGCAAGAGCTAGTACTTGTGCATACAGCACCATCGCTTCCAAGTTTGTTACGAACTACCGGGTTGATAAGAGTAAAGAAGGGAGTTCCATGAGTTGCAGCATTATTACTACAATACTGGAGCCCACCATCTTTTTGGTGCCGTTGCCGGGGAAGCTTCAGAGTATTTGTGATTGCTTCTTTTCTTCTATTTTTCTACTCCAACCTTCTGCTAAGTAGTTTATTTCAGTTCCATTCTGCAATTTCATTTCTGCAAAAGTAAATTAGACATTTCCTGCTTTCATAGATTAGCCTTTCAATTCCACAATTTCAATTCTGCAAGCGTAGTCTAGCATTTCATTCCTGCAATTTGATTTCAGCAAAATAGATTAGTCCTTTCCTGCTTTCATTTCAATTTCACATTTTCATTTCTGCAAGATATATTTTAGTTAGTCGCAATTCCATCTGTTTCAGTCCTGCAGGTACAAGCAAAAAAAAAAGCAAAAGCAACCAAAAATCTTTTCATGCCTCGTAGGAATAGAGATAATACCAGAAAATTCCTACCCAACACCCCCACCACTTCACTGAGTCACCCTTCTCTCTTCTTTGGTGGCAGTGACCCAGAAGAAACTATAGGTGAACCTCTTGAGATATACGAAGATCCTATAACAGAAGAAGAGCAAGAAAACATTCCTTTTGAGACCATGGCTGAAAACAGAAACGGCAGAGAAGATGATGAGAGAATAGAAGGTACCTTCCCCATTCGAGAGACCAACGGGGACATGAAGATGAAAAACATAAGTCCCTCAGCCTTACCTCATTTCCATGGATTAACCACTGAAGACCCTGATACCTTCCTGTTTGAGTTTTATGTCCTTTGCCGAACTTATGACTATGCTAAGGACGAGCAAAAGTTGAAACTCTTTCCTTCTACCCTCAAGGATGCAGCACTCCGCTGGTTCATGGGGTTACCTGGAAACAATATCACCACTTGGGCTCAGATGCAGCAAGCCTTTAACAAAAAATACCGCGACTACTATAGGTCCAAGGAAACAAAGGGAGAGATCTTCCGGATGACCATGGGAAATGACGAATCTTTAGAAGACTATGAGGAAAGGTTCCAACTTAGTTATAAACGGGCCAGGTGCACACTTGACCCTAAATCTCTGAAGCTGGTTCTGCTCCGAGGAGTCCCTGAAGACCTTCTAGATACCCTCCATTTGCTAGCTCGAGGGGACATCTACCAACTACCTTATGAAGACATAAAGACTGTGTTTAGAAACCATTTTAGGGTAGTCAGGAAAAGAGGTAGGGGGAATCTGCTTTCAGCTAGTACCGCCTTCTCCAAGCATGAGTTTGCTAATCAGATGGAAGACCTCAAAAGTGAGGTGAGACACACCATTGCCATGCAACTTGATACTTTCCGAATCCAACAAAAGAAAGAGGAAGCTGAGAGGGCTTTGGCCATTTTTTGTCCTAGATGTACAAGGAAGCACCCTAAGAATGAGTGTCCATTGCACTCAGTAGAGGTATGTTTCGTTTGTGAGGAAAACCGCCCCACAAGCCAATGCCCAACATTACCCGGATTTAAAGCCATGTACCAAGGGACTGAGACAACCACGGAACCTCTCTACTTCCTCAACAAAAGGAGGCCGCATGGGCCCAGACCTTACCAGCAGGGGATGCAAGGGACATCCCAAGCTTATTATAGCCCCAACCAATCTGCTCAAGTACCTTCTTGGGGTCCCCCTGCTCATCCTTCCTGGTCCGCACCTCCTCGTGGTCTTATCCATCTCAATACCATACTCAACCCACTGCTCATTCGTTTAACTCACATGTCCAGCCACAACCTCAATGGAATGCACCTCAACCGGGGTGGAGGACCCAATACAACTCTCCTCCCGCCATTCTGCCTCCACCACCAGCTCAGCCACAACCATTACCTCCTGCTCCTCCAAGACAACCCCAAATGCCTGCTCAACCGAACCTGAAACCCAACAACAGACAGGCCCAGCAGGTATACACTAGGGAGACAACATGCCCTACCTATGCTGTGGAGACCCAGGAGATCAGCCTGCGATATGGGAAGGTCCTTCCAGATCGCCAACCTCCTCCCCCAGAGGATGAGGAAGAGAAACAGGAAGGTGAACCCAAAGCCATTCCACCCTTTCCTGAGCGACTAACAGTAACCACGCAACCAAACCCAGAGGAGACTGAACTTCTGGGAGAACTTAAACAGTTGTGTGTGAAAATACCACTTCTCCAGGCCATAAAAGATGTACCAATATACAAAAAATTGATCAAGGATAAGTGTTTCAGACACCCAGGCAGGCGAAAGAGAGATGCCTCAACTATCAATGTCATAGGACAACTGTCTGAACTAATGTTGGGGCAAGTAATCTGTCCAAAGTATTTGGACCCTGGGAGTCCTGTAGTTGATGTCCACATCAATGGAACCATAATCCACCATACCTTGATTGATCTAGGGGCTGCCATTAATGTGATGACTAGGGACACCATGCTTAAACTCAACCTTCATAGTTCCTTAAGGAAGACCTCGACAGTCCTGCAGTTAGCAGATCGCTCCACCGTGACTCCCGAAGGGATCGTGGAATATGTCTTGGTCTCTGTTGACTCTTAGGAGTACCCTGCGGGCTTCTTGGTCCTTCAACCAAAGGCAAAGCTCACTAGATACCCCCTCATTTCGGGAAGGCCCTGGTTAACCACTGTGGATGCTTACATCAGTTGTCGAGCTGGAAGCATGACCATCAAGAATGGGCCTATGTCCAAACAGCTAGTCCTATACCCTCCTGCCCAACCTCTGCTAGAACATGACTTACCACTCTGGTTGGAAGAGGGAGATGAGGATGAGGTCTACTCTGCACCATTGTGCATAGTAGAAACCACCAGGGGAGGCCCTCAAACCGAGGATGACTTGATTGAGAATTTGATTCAAAATCCACCTCCCAGTGCACTGTCCTTAGAGGAATTGGTGGAAGATACCCAAGACAGCGCTTTAGTGGACCTATGTGACTGATCCGACCTCTACCAGAGTTAAGAATGTGGAATTTGGCCCCAAAAGAACCTTAAAGATCAACTCCTCCCTGTCTCCCTCCCAGGAGAAGGAGCTGTGTAGCTTACTGAACAATCATCTGGATGCTTTCGCTTGGAGCTATAAGGAGATGAAAGGATTCCACCCTTCGGTCTGTACCCATCACATTTACATTAAAGAAGATTGTAAACCAGTTAGGCAACCTCATAGGAGAACGAATCCAGCCCTTAAAGACATTGTCAAAGAAGAATTGCAAAAATTGTTGGATGCAGGATTCATCTACCCCATCTCCGATAGTGAGTGGGTCTCACCTCTAGTGCTTGTGCCCAAGAAGAACGGGAAGTGGAGAATCTGTGTAGATTACCGAGAACTTAACAAAGCCACCAAGAAAGACCATTTCCCTTTGCCTTTCATAGATCAAGTGTTGGATGGACTGGCAGGGAAGAAGTTCTTCTCTTTCCTAGATGGGTTCAGCGGGTATAACCAGATTCAAATCAGCCCAAAGGACCAAGATAAAACCACCTTCACTTGTCCATGGGGTACTTTTTCCTACCAATTCCTTCCCTTTGGGCTATGCAACGCTCTCGCTACTTTCCAAAGAGCAGTATTGAGCATATTTTCTGAGTTGGTCCACGATTCGGTAGAAATCTATATGGATGACTTTACTCCTTATGGGTCCAACTTCCGAGAAGCATTGACTAACCTGGGAAAAGTCTTAACCAAGTGTATTGAGATGAACCTGTCCCTCAGTCCCGAAAAATGCGAATTCCTGATGACCGAAGGGACTGTGCTAGGTCATACAATTTCCCAGCAAGGATTACAGGTGGATCCTAACAAGATTGCTATCATCCAGAAGGTCCCACCTCCTCAAAAGGTGAGAGATGTTCGAAGTTTCCTAGGCTTAGCAGGATATTATAGAAGATTCATTAAAGATTTCAGTAAGCTAGCCTCGCCATTGTTTGGCCTCTTAGGGAAAGATGTTGAGTTCAAATGGACTGACAACTGTCAAGGACTCTGGATGAGTTGAAAGATAAGCTGGTGTCGGCCCCGATCTTGAGAGGTCCAAACTGGGCCCTACCTTTCCACATCCACACTAATGCCTCGAACAGAGCCATAGGGGCAGCCTTAGGGCAAGTTGAGGAGAAACTACCATATTCCATATACTTTGTCAGCAAAACCCATCCAAGGCAGAAATGAACTATACTATAACCGAGAAAGAGTCCCTAGCCGTAGTCCATTCCCTAAACAAGTTCAGGCACTACATCACTGGTTATCAAACATTCGTACACACTGATCATGCTGCGATTAGATATTTAATTAATAAGCCTGATGTAAATGCTCGTATCATTAGATGGTTACTTTTGTTGCAGCAATTTGATTTAACTATTTCGACAAGACAGGTAAGGAAAATGTTGTCACTGACTTCTTGTCTAGATTGGATTTGCCTGCAGGTTAAGAAGAGACAGTGGATGACCAGATGCCAGATGAACACCTGTTTGCTATTTCTGTACTCTCTCCATGGTTTGCTAATATAGCAAATTACTTGGTCTCAGTACAGTTCCCTCCGCATCTATCCTCAAAGGAGAAGAGCAAAATTGTAAGGAAGAGTGCCCCATTCACTTGGATCAGGGGAAACCTGTTTAAACTTGCCCCAGATCAGATCTTGAGGCATTGTGTTAGGGAGGAGGAAGTCTTTGACATCCTCCTAACCTCTCATGACGGACCTTGTGGAGGCCACTTTTAGCAAAAAGGATTACCTTCAAAATTCTACAGGCAGGCTACTATTGGCCTACTCTTCATCAAGATGTCAGAAGCTACATCAGCTAGTGTGACCGATGCCAGAGGATGGGGAAACCAACTCCAAGGGATGAGATGCCCCTCCAACCTCAAGTGACCTTCAAGCCATTTGAGAAGCGGGGCATGGATTTTGTGGGTCCTATCAACCCTCTTTCAAAGCAAAGGTCTTACATCATTGCGTGCACCGACTACCTGACAAAGTGGGCAGAAACAAAGGCAATCAAAGCAGCGACAAAAGAAAAGGTGGCTGAGTTTTTAAGAGAAAATATCTTCTACAAGTTTGGCTACCCAAGAGAGCTAGTCACCGATCAAGGAAGCCAGTTTACCTCTAACCTAGTTGAAGACTTTCTCGCTCATCACAAGATCAAGCACAGGACTTCCACCCCGTATCATCCACAAGCAAATGGGCAGGTGGAAGTCACTAATAGAGCATTGGAAGATATTTTGACTAAGGTGGTGAGCAGCAGCAGAAAGGATTGGGCAGATCGCCTGGTTGAGGCCACCTGGGCCTACAACACCACTTGGAAGACTACAACAGGTTTCACACCTTATGAACTGGTCTACGGGAAGAAAGATTTGTTGTCCATAGAGTTCGAGTACAATACATTGAGGGTGGCAGCTCAGCTGGACTTAGATCTCAGCCATGCTCGAAGTGAAAGATTACTGCAGCTGAATGGATTAGATGAACAGCGAATGCAGGCCCTCCTCCACTCAGAAGTAGTTCAACTTCAGAGGAAGATATGGCATGACCGGAACCTTAATGAAAAACAATTCCAGCCGGGAGATTGGGCGCTGTTGTATGACTAGAGATACAAGGATTTAAAAGGGAAGCTGAGGACAAGATAGTTAGGACCATATACAGTGGAGAAATGCAATGACAATGGTTCAGTCCTTATCAGGACCATTGATGAAGAGGCCATCCCCATGCTTGTCAATGGGCATCGATTGAAAATCTACAGGAAACCCCTTCCGAGGCAGGAGTTCATTGAAACTTTGGAAAAATCAGTGCTGGTAGTAGAGCAAGGCTCTGCCTCTATTCCGCCCACACCTTAATCATAAAAAAAAGGGGGAATAAAAAGATCCCTGGGTGAAAACCTCTCTGAGGCACCCAGGGCAGACAGTGAGGGTGAAAACCTCATGGAGGCACCCCAGCTGTCTCTCAAAAAAAAAAAAAAAAGATCCTTGGGTGAAAACCTCTCTGAGGCGCCCAGGGCAGATTGGGGTGAAAACCTCGTGGAGGCGCCCCAACTATCTCTCAAGAAAAAATAAAAAAGAAAGAGAAAAAAAAGAAAAAAGAAACAGGTCTAATCTCTGTAAAATTATTGCAGGTTGCAGGGAATACATTGCAGGTAAAGAGGGGCACGCAAAACGAGGACAGGGGTCCGTACCAGGCTACAGGACATCCTTACAGACACTCCCTCCATGGCCACTCACCTTTCCTAAGATTTGAACACATTCGGGTCGAGATTCCACCTCCTACAGGAAGTTCTGGGCTTTCTACAGGAAGTTCTGTATTTCTACAGGAAACATCCTGTAGGACCTTCGGGTGAGCTAAATTTGATTTTAAAGGGGAATCTGAAAACTGGAGTCTATTTGTTAGGTCTGCAGCCACCCCTCTGTTCCATCCATCACCGTATGTCACCCTTGTTTCATCTCTTTCCACCTCCATTACACCCACCTGGTTATGTATTCCTGCACAGTCATACAAAGAGCCCTGTTTTCCTCAGATTGAAATTTTTTTTCCAAGTGACAAATCAAGCACACAAAGGCTCACACACTCTACCTGTCAAAGCTCCATCATGACTCTTCATCAGCGAATAAAACCTTGCTCGTTTAGCCTGCATCCCAGGAGAAGCAAGTACAGGATATCCTACAGGAATCCTGTAGCAGCTGATCCATCTGGAGCACATACTCTGGAGTCAGTGGCAGCTGAAATCGACACAGGGGACATGTAAAAAAGCTCCGCTTGGACGTGAACACATCCTCGACAGCTGAAACCAGACAGAACCTGTGCATGCAGCGTTTACAACCAAAGGATCGGGTTCCAAAGCCGTGCATACAACATCAGCGAATGAAAGAATGGGTTCTAGCACCCATGCATGAGGCAGCAGCAAGCGAAGCAGTGATTCCAGGTCCCGAAGTCTGAATAACGCGTCCACGGCCACGCAGGTAAGTGTCTAACCTCACTCGTCAATTGCATAAACAATATTTCGAAAACTGCATGTCTGTGAAAATGGTTTGGATTGAACGAATTCGGTGGCCAGTCAACTGGCCACTCACAGCCAGTCACATAGCTTCGTGGGATCCGAACAGGCCCAGTTACGTTCAAACTTGCCAACGAAATGTGCAGCCGACACGTGTGGAGTGTCCAGTCGGGGAAAATCGGCGGATTGGCAGTGGTGGCAGCGGTTAATGGCAGAGGAAAGGTAATGGCGGTCAGAGACACACAGAGGAATGATGGCCGTGATGTTGGCTAATGGATTAGCCTGGCCACCTCACCCCCTCACCATGAATTGCGCCGTAATTCAAAAATGCTCAGCCGAAGAACTCACGTTAACCGTTGTTCATTTACATTTGCAACCGTTCTCAGCGAAGTACGCATCCTCCTCCTCCATAGTCTGTTAGCCCGAGCTTTTTAGCCTGTTTCAAAATTCTCCCGCATCCCAGGTGATGAGCCCCAAAAATGGATAACTATTTGGGCTCATTCAACTTCCTAATTCGACTTAATCCACCATTCTTATTAGTTTATTGCATGTTTTTAATTATATTTATGCTAATAGAGTGAATTGGGTTAGTCATTATGCCAACAAGTCTAATGGGTGCTTTGTGCAGCCTTTTTGGTCAATTTGGAGACAAAATTGAAGGTTTTAATGAGCACTTGGCAGCCAAATTCGTGGGAGAACAAGGGAGAGGATTTGTAGGAAGGTGTCCCCTTCATTTATGGGCCCTTACCTTGAATTCTCCACCATCATCTTGGAGTTCAAGGGCCACCAAATCAATTAACACAAGGGCAGCCAAGCAAGTCAAGTAGGACTGCTGTTAACTACAAGTTTTGGGCAACCGAGTCCCTAAAGTTTAGGAGGATTGTTGGGGTCCTCAATTTGTATAAATAAGAAGGCTTAGGGCCTCATTTTGGTTAGCTATTGGTTAGTCATTTTGTAGCCAATGGTTAGTCATTTTGTAGGCAGAAGTTAGCTAGTCTGTAGTTCGATTTTTAGGCAGTAGATTAGCTTCGCTTTCAGTACATTTTCAAGTTCTCCTTGTGGACAGTTTTTGGAATGTAACATTTCTTTTGATCAATAAAGATGAATCCAGCTTTTCACCAGCTCTAAATCTCTCTTAGGAGGCTGTAGCTCTTGGGGTTGGGCCCATATCAAGTGCCCAGTACCTCCTTTGTTTATCTTTATGTGTTTTTGCTGCATTCTTAGAATAAAATCTGCTATTTATATTTAAATCTTGCTTTGTTATTTAGATTTCTTTTGATGGTTAAAGTAGCTTCTCATGTTTAGAATAGATTGGTAGGATAATAACAAGAAAAAGGCTCCAAAAAAGGGTCAGCAAACACTTTTGGTTTCACCTCTTCCTTATTGGATCAGGGGCTGGAGTTGGAATAACCGTGCTGTCCCAAACAAAAACACTAGTTTGCTTTACCATGCAATCCTTAGTGTGTTGTTTTCATTTGCAGAGGTTGGTTACATGTTCAAATCTTTGAATGCTTCATTTCATAGTTAATATACATGGTTTCCTTGCAAATAAAGTTGTTTTCCATTCTCGTTACTGTTAGCCAGATCATATTAGGGTAGCATAGCTAGATCTTTGTTTTCTTGCATGTCTTTGTTGGTTCAGTTGGAAACACAAATTGCAGAGCACCTATACCACTTCTCTATCTGCCCAGACTCCCTCAAACCCATCTTCTCCATCTCCTAACTTGGTTTCTTACCTCACATTGCCACATTGCCCTCATAACCCTACCTTTTGTGCATCATTATTCCAGCATTCTTGGAACAAGTCCAGCCATCTACACCTTCTCCTCAACTCCATCCTCCAAGTCTTGAACTCCCCTACACCCCTATTTCACCTCCATACTCATTCCTCCACCTTTTTCCCTCCATCCATGCTCGAAATTCCATTACTAAACATCCTGTAGAAATATTACAGAACATCCTGTAGAAATCCCAGTACATCCTGTAGAACCCCTGCAGACTTCCTGTAGAAGCTCATAAACGCGGTTTCTTGGTAGCCAAACTTTGTGAAACTCTCTGGAAGGGTGTTAGGGACCCCTTATACCCTCTCTGAACCTTCCCAACCTCTTCCAAGCATTTCTCCTCCTTGATACACCTCTACACAGTAAAAAGCCAGTTAAAAGCACATGCATGATAATTCGAATAACTTATTCAAAAATACAAAAAGATGTTTTCTTCAGGTAGAGGTAGTCTAGACACATGTATCTTACCTTCATAGAAGTAATGGCATCTCTTTCAGTATTTTTCATTCTCATCTTTGCATCAGTAGGAGTAGCTGGTAGAATTAGGGTTTGCTAGGGTTTGCGTTTCTTTTTGGCTTTCAGTTTCTTTCCGCAAGTAGATTAGCTTCCTTTGAGTTAGCTTTCATCCATCAGTTAAAAAGCTTCTTCTAAGAGCTCGTAGAAGTTGGCTTAAGCCCCTAGCGGACTTGTGCCAGCTGACCAAGTGACAGCTGCGGCAAGAGCTAGTACTTGTGCATACAACACCGTCTCTTCCAAGTTTGTTACGAACTACCAGGTTGATAAAATTAAATAAGGGAGTTCCAGGAGTTGTAGCATTATTGCTACAATACTGGAGCCCACCACCTTTTTGGCGCTGTTGCCGGGGAAGCGTCAGAGTATTGGTGATTGCTGCTTTTCTTCTATTTTCCACTACAATCTTCTGCTAAGTAGTTTATTTCATTTCCATTATGCAATTTCGTTTATGCAAAAGTAGATTAGCATTTCCCGCTTTCATAGATTAGCATTTCAATTCCGCAATTTCATTTCTGCAAGCATAGATTAGCATTTCAATTCTGCAAGCGTAGCCTAGCATTTCATTCCTGCAATTTCATTTGAGCAAAATAGATTAGTCATTTCCTGATTTCATTTCAATTCCGCATTTTCATTTCAGCAAGATAGTTAGTTGTTGTTCAATCTATTTTAGTTTTTTCAGGTACAAGTAGAAAAAAGAAAAAACAACCAAAAAGATTTCCTTTCATGCCTTGTAGGAGTAGAGATAATTTAGAAAAATATTTGCACAACACCCCCCACTGCTTCACACAGCCAACCTTCTCTCTTCTTCGATGGCTGTGATTAAGAAGAAGCCCTAGGTGGACATCAAGGCATCTTTAAAGAACCTCTAGGGGAGAATAAGAAGAAAAAATTCCTCTGGAGCGAATGGCTACAAGCAGAAATGTTGGGAGCAGTACCTTATCCAGAAATGAATTTGTGAATCAGATCGAAGATTTCAAGAGTGATATGAGGCAGTTTCTTGCCATGCAACTGGATACCTTGCGGATCCAAAAGAAGCAAGAAGAAGCCAAGAGGGCTTTGGCCATTTTTTGTCCCAGGTGCACTAGAAAGCATCCTAGGAACGAATGTCCATTGTACTCCATAGAAGTGCGTTTTGTCTATGTTGCACACCTAATCCTAAAGGGTTAGTGTGGAAGCCGAAAAGACTAAGCAGTCCAAGAGACCTTGGGATCTGAAACCCAAGAGTCATACATTGTACTATAAATGTATATCTGATGTTAATAAAAATATGAACTCACTAATTTATCTTTCACATTGTTTGCTGTCCATGTGTGTTTAACATGGTATCAGAGCCGCTTGTTTTTCTGTGGCTTGTTATGTGCATGTCAGTCCTGCACCTCTGCCTGACTCCGGCTATTTTAAGACTCTTTGTCTAACCCTTGAAATTATACCTGTGCTCTCCCTTGTGCGTTACTTACGCCCTCTATCCTTCAAATTATGCCTGTGCTCTTGTCCTGACAATTTAAATTTCTTTGGCTTTCGTGACTGTTTATAAATGTTTTTTGAAAAGCGCTGAGTTTGTCAGAAGCACTGAAAACGGGTCAAATACAGCCTGCCTGGATTGCATGAGAGTGTCGAGTAGGGTTATTTCTGACATTCAACGGCGTTTGTCGTGATCATGACATTAAACGTTTTTTGTCAGGCCATTTACTGCCGGAGATAAAGAAACCCGTTAGAAGCCGAAGTTTCTTCACGAGACCTACCCATACGTTTTGACGTTACATTGTTTTTAATCAGGGTCGCATAGAATTATGAGGTTGCCCGTTACCTTTTAGAAATGATGGGCGTTGGGCGACCTTACGGGCATCAAGAAACACTTCTGTCGGAAGCACGGCGAGAAGAAATGGAAGTGCGACAAGTGTTCTAAGCGTTATGCGGTTCAGTCCGACTGGAAGGCCCATTCCAAGACCTGTGGCACCAGAGAATATCGCTGCGATTGCAGTACTCTCTTTTTCAGGAGAGATAGTTTTATAACACACAGGGCCTTCTGTGATGCTTTGGCTGAAGAAAGTGCGAGAGTTACAGTGAATAATACTGAACCTGTTGCAACTAGGACGACGACCAATTCTTCATCCGACGACGGTCCTAATCCGTGCCCGTGTCCGCCGGATTCTAATAAGGTCTCCATTTCTTCAACAGGCGGTGCCGTTGCTCCGCCTCCGCTCTCGGCTGCGTGGGGATTGTGATTGCAGACTCGCATATGGATCTTGAGATTGCAGAGCCGCCTGAGGAATATAATCCCTTCCAGCTCCATATAGTAATAGCTCCCTCTCAGCTATAGCAGGATCAACACCATAACCAGTTAAAGGAGCCTGAGGATAATCAGTACGTGCTGCACGTCTTGCTTCCTCCTGATAGCGTAGCATATCTTCTCTCAGCAATTCCTCTCGGCGAATTTCTTCTCGACGCAGTTCCGCAGGGAGTTTATCTCTTTCACTCGAAATTGTAGTCTTGTTGGTGTTTCAGTGCGTGATTGGCACATATGTAAAGCGTTGATGCGCGGCTTTATATGAGATACATTAAATCGATTTTATGCAGATACAGCGCGAGAGCGCACCTGTCTTCATTAACCTCTTGGCTCATCTCTGTATTAATAGTTTGATGTCCGTCGTGTGCTTTCAATGACAGTTTGCTGCTGATATACATCAGAGTTGCCTGAAGCGGAAGCGTGGGTGGTCCTCGCATTTGTGCCTGTAGAAGAGAAAGGTCCCGTAGAATTTCAATATTTTCTGGATCAATCTTAAGAGCATTCCTATAGCTTTTGATTGCATCACTGTACTCCCTATCTGAACGGTACAGAAGGCCATAAACATGCCAACAGACGTGACTTTCCACATCATTCTTTAAGCCATGCCGAACAAGCTCATAAGCTTCTGTCTTGCGGTCCATGCAATTATAAATCAAATTCAGCTGTTCTGAATCAATTCTGTTCATATTACTTCCCAGTCTCTGTTATTATTGCCTGGACTATTTTTGGTACTGAATTTAGGGCCATTTAAGCCATTCAAATTCCATTGCCAGACCATTTTGGCCTGTGAATGCTATAATTCAGCAATCGAATTACACCCTTTTTTCTAAAAGAAGAATAAGCACTTTAATGTACTGGCTTTTCCATACCATTGGACGAAGGATAGCTGCCCTAGGAACTAAAGAATATGTGCGCATTTTGTGGTATTCATTTATGACTTTAGAATATAACGCGTTAACTTCATCGCATCTTTCAGTAATATTCTTCATTGTAAGCACCTTTTATTTCATAAAGACAGCTCAAAGTAGCAGGTAGTGGCAGCATCGAATATCGAGATTGTATCGCCCCTTCAGAAAGGAGTACGACCTATTAGGGTTTCTAACAAGTTGGAAGCCAAAGGGTTTTCTGGTGAGCACGAACATGAAATGATGATGTCTCTCTAAAGAGGACCAGAGCAGGTTATCGGTAGCAGGGGGGATCTGTTCTTGGAAGAAAGACCATATTGAAGAGTGATCATTTCCCAGGCAGCCAGAATAAAAATGCAGTAAGGTCCATCGTCAACATTGTCAAGCAACACTTGTCCTTCTTTCTTTGCAAGATCATTCCAGAGACCCACTACCACTGTCTTCTTGCTTTCATCTGCAATTGTAATATCACGCTTGGAGATTTCTTCATTGTTGCTTAGAACTAGTGATACACTCCCAAAGTTGTGCTTATATTATGGAATATGGGTTCCTTCCTCAACTGCTTCTTCAACTTCTGAATTTGCATGCAAAGTCATCTCATAATCATTTGCTACTGTCTTGAATTGATTGTAGAAACTTGAAATATATGTTATAGATTGAAGGTGTAATATCAAGTCTATGGTGACTGAAATGGAATGAAATTATTTATGTTCTTGACTTCAAGCTTTGAGCAGACCCAAAGCAATTCACACTGGTCTTCCTATTTGAAGGGATTTTGAAATTCAAGTTTGGCGGCTGAAATACATATTCAAGTTACAAGACAAGTGTTATGACTTCTGCAAATGTTTGGGTTGTCGTATGTTGATCTAGATTTTTGAAGAACCAGGTTCTCTACCTCCCAGCTACTTCTTTATTACAATTGTTGGCTAAGATGTTTTTTTCTGTGTAATTTTGCACAGAATATGTTCATGGTATGAAATTGCATTGTATATGGAAGTATATTGAGAAGCTACATACTTGAAGATTTTTGAAGACAAAGTGGTACACCAATCAATTTTTTGCAGTAATATTATTGTGAAATGGATAGAATGGGTGTTGTATTAAAATTGTTGAACACTCTAATACATTCTACAACGGACAATACAATTATGATTGATAAAGCCATTGTCGCAAACATTCAAATCTGTTTGAAAAATGTACAAGAAAATATTGAGTTTTTGCAACTGGAAACAAAACTGCAGCAGGAAGAATTACAGCAGTGGAGTCATCATTCTGAACCAGTTTCTATTCAGAAGATTGAAACAGACTCCCATAAACAGCAAGACAATAATATTACAGTTCAATCAGATCCAAAATCCTATAAAGCAGCAGTTGTACATACAGATGCAGAAACTCAGTCTGCATTTCCCAAGCCCATCATCAGACCTTGGGAACAGCTTGTCCACAACAAGCACAGAACTGGTCTTGGATATGACAAGGACTTGTCCTTTCATGTTCCAGACTATACCAAGCCCATTCAGTTTCAGAGTGCTGGATTCATTTATGACAGTTCACTTGCTCCTCATGACAGTTCAGCTTCAGCTGTTCCAAATTCTACTCCTCTTCCACCGCAGCAACAACAACAACAGATTGTGAAATGCCAACACTGTGACCGAGTTGGCCATCTGAAAGATCACTGTTTTGATCTTCATCCATGTGAGCACTGTCATAAAACCAGCCATTCTTCACACAGATGCTTCAGAAACAAACGTCCTGCAAGAACAAAGATTCATCTTGGATGGATCGCTTCTTGGCAATGGGCATCAACAGCCAAGAAGATATTCCAAACACATGTTAGAACTTGTTCCAGAGTATTGAACAGTCTTGCAGTTGAGTTTTCTCCATCTTCTCACCTTGTATCTGACAGGGGGGGAAATGATGGTCATCTACAAGCTTCAAAGCCACATCAAGCGAGCCTGAGCCACAACCTGCCACACCAGTTTCAGAGTTGTAGCCAGAGACAAGATGCCTGAACATGCCTTCAGAGTTGTTGGTCATCCTTAAACCATCACAGATTGAGAACACTTCCTCTAGCAGAAGACACCAGCTTCTTGCCAGTTTTGGAAGAGTTCCAAGAATTGCATTAAGCATTCCAGAGTTGTTGGTTATCCTTAAACCATCACAGGTTGAGACTTCCCTTTTCAGGTTGAAGTTTTACCTTTTATGCGGGGTGAGACCTCCCTTTTATGGTTGAAGGTTTCCCTCTTTAAAACAATAGGATCACTTCCTCTAGCAGAAAACTTCAGTTTCTTGCCAGTTTTGGAAGAGTTCCGGGAACTGCACTAAGCGTTCCAGTGTTGGTGGTCATCCTTAAACCACCGCCCTTTTTTACCAACATTTCATAGAGCACATTCAGCCTAGTGCCGCCATGCATTTTTGCACATTTTGTATTACAGCTCTTTTATTGGACTCATACATAACCCTTCGGATTAAGGGGGGGAATGTTGAACACCTAATCCTAAAGGGTTAGTGTGGAAGCCGAAAAGACTAAGCAGTCCAAGAGACCTTGGGATCTGAAACCCAAGAGTCACACATTGTACTATAAATGTATATCTGATGTTAATAAAAATATGAACTCACTGATTTATCTTTCACATTATTTGTTGTCCATGTGTGTTTAACAGTCTATGAAGAATACCATCCTACAAATCAGTTCCCTTCCTTACCCAGAATCAAAGCTGCATATCAGAGAGCCAAAGGAGCCACTGAATCACTCTATTATATGAACCAAAGGAGGCCGCATGGACCTAGATCTTACCAGCAGGAACTGCAAGGGACACCCGAGACCTATTATGACCCCTATCAAGCCACTTTCATGCCTTCTTGGGGTCCCCCTACTCATCCTTCCTGGTTCACACCTCCTCCTTGTTCCTTCACAGATCCATATTATGCCCAACCAGCTGCTCATTCATTTCACTCTTATGCTCAGCCACAACCTCAGTGGAATGCACCTCATCAGGGGTGGAGGCCCCAATACAACACTCCTCCCGCTTCTTTTCCTCCACCACCTGCTCATCCACAACCATCGCCTCCTGCTCCACCAAGGCAACCCCAAATGCCTGCCCAACCACAACCCCATCCACATCCATCTCAAATATACACCCCCACTCAGCTACCCATACCACCATTTCCAAACCCGCACATTGGAATAGCTCAACCTAATTGCAAAGCTGAGGCACAACATGTTCGAACAACTCCTCTTGAGCTCAATGATCTTCACCATAGCTCAGGAAGAGTATTGCAAAAAAGAGACTATATTGCAAGCATTGAAGGACCACATCCAGCAGAAGAAGATTCAAAAGAAAAGATCAAAGAACCATGGGCTTTACTTGATGAAGAGAAGACATCAGAAGCAGAGATAAAGAAAGATCCCTCATGGTTACCATCAAATATTCCATGTATTCAAGAGAAAGATCAGAAAAAAGAGGAAGATGAGAACGCCATGTTAGAAGGTGACATGAAACATGATCTAGATCAGCAAAGGAACCAAGGATATCAGAGCTATATTGAGATATGGTTTCAGACAGTCACTAAGTTGCAGCAGTACTCTCTTCTTTAGCTATGTTTGATCCCTTCAAAGTCAAATCATTTGGTCTCTGAGATCTGGGTAGCTGTCAAAGCATGCATTTCAAGCCTCCACATCAGTTTATCTCTAATCTCGATGTGCACATGGCTCCATTGGAAGTATTCTTATAATTGAGAACTATTTTGTTTTTCAAGTAGGGTAGGGTAGAAAAAAGAAAAAAGAAAAAGAAAAAAACGAAAAAAGAGGGAAATAGAAATCTAAGGTGAAAACCTCCTCGGAGGCGCCTTAGATTGGCTCATTGATTGAAAACCTCCATGAGGCGGTCAATGGGTTGAAAAAAAAAAGAGAAAAGAGAATAAGATCTCTGGGTGAAAACCTCCCTTGGAGGCGCTCAGGGCAGGCAATTAGGGTGAAAACCTCCATGAGGCGCCCTAGTTGTTTTAAAAAAAAAAAGAGAAAAAGAAAAAGAAAAATAAATCTAATTTCCATTGAATAATTTCAGGTTGCAGCAATGACATTGCAGGGCAGGAGGATCACTCAAAACAAAGACAAAGGAGTTTTTGTGCCTTCTAGAGGAAGTTCTATATTTCTACAGGAAACATCCTGTAGAACCTTCAAGCGAGCCAGATTCGATTTTGGAAGGGGATCTAAAGCTTGGAATCCATTGGTTATGCCTGCAAGCATCCATGTTCCCATTCCTCACCCTTTTCCATCATCTTTTCCACCTCATTGTGCTTCTTCATTGTGCTTCTACAGGAAGTTCCTGTAGAAATTGTAGGAAGCTAGAAATGGATTTCAAAAAGGTGGTTTGGTGAACATGGTAGCTTCCTCAAGGGTTCAGAAGTCCTCCTGCACTTTTCAAACTCCTCCTCCATCATCTCCATGCCTGCATCACAACCCAAGCTCAATTTTTCATACCATGCAACAAAACTGCAAAATGCCTTGAAGCAAAAATACCTAGAACAGAATTTGTTTCTTCCATAACTTGAAAACCATGAATCCATTTGAAAAACCATTTTACGGGGAATTGTACCCGGGTGATGGCAACATGCCTGAGCAGTTTCAGCCAATTCCGGTGCACGGTTTCCAAGAAATCAGCCTCCATCACCATCAGCCATTTTTGCATTTTCTCCATACCCATGCATCTGTTTTAAAACCTGTTTCATGGGGAGATGCACGTAGGTGGTAGTAGCCTACCCAAGCAATTTCAGCCAATTCTGATGCACGATTTCCGAGAAATTGATCTCTAAAATCTTCAGCCATTTTCCATTTTTCTTGAAATCTGTGCATCCATTGATCATTATTTTGCTATGGGAGGTGCATCATGATGATAGGAACATGCTCGGAAATTTTCAGATCGATCCGGTTCACCGTTTGGAAGCAATGGCGAAAACAAGTTCTGGTCCGGTGAAAATTCAGCAGCAGCAGCTTGAAGGTGCAGATTTGAACATGGAAACAAATGCCTGCAGCTTAGATCTGGTCAGAGGAAACCTGCACAAGGAAAACCAACCAAAAATCATCAGCCAAGCCCTCATGCAACCAAAGGATCCAGGCATGCAACAGCAGAATATGAGCATGCAGCAGCAAAAAGCACTTCACAGTAGCCATTTGACTTCAGGTACGTGACTAAAACCTGTTCCTCTATTGCATGAATCTAATTCAAGAAATGCATGAACGAATGGAATGGTGAAATTGAGCCACGAATATAGCAAGGTTAATCCGATTTCCTTCTCTAGCACTCAGCTAGAAGTCACGCAGTACATGTGGACAGCTGACTTACGTGAAAATTAAAGCAACCAGGAGTGTTGGCCAGTTAAACTTCAGTTCAATTCACGGTAGTGATTACAGGGGGAAAACACATAGTTCATAAACAACACTTCCAGTTGCATGTGGCCACGTACACTTGGCCACTTCACTCTCTCACGCAAATCACGTAGCAATTAAAGACGGCTTGGCTGAAACTCACGAACTGCTGTTCATCTGCACTTTCCACATCCTCAACTGAAGTGTGCACAATCGGTTAATTGGTTCTCTATCATCAACTCATTGATGATTGTTTTATTTCTCTCCGGAATGGTTGCAATGATCATGATGCGAACATTTGTACCGGGATATCTCAAAGTACAACCAATTAGAAACACAGGATGAGGCTCAAGAGGAAACAGGATGGAAGTCGGTCCATGGAGATGTGGTCAGGGTCCCAACCAATGCAAGCTTACTTTGTGTCTATGTGGGCACTGGAGTTCAGTTTTTTTGCCATGACACTAGTGACAATGATATTTGCAGTCCTTGGTTTCCTTTCTCCTTCGAACCGTGGAGGTTTAATGACAACTATGCTGCTATTATGGGTGTTTATGGGTTTGTTTGCAGGGTATGCATTGTCACGTCTATATAAGATGTTCAAGGGCACAGAATAGAGGAGGAACACGCTGAAGACAACATTCTTGTTTCCAGGCATTGCCTTTTGCATTTTCTTTATTCTCAATGCTCTGCTATGGGGAAAAAATCATCTAGTGCAGTTCCTTTCGGGACTATGTTTGCCTTGGTCCTTTTATGGTTTGGAATTTTTGTGCCATTGGTCTTTGTGGGCAGTTACTTTGGCTACAAGAAACCTGCAATTGAAGATCTAGTGAAGACCAATAAAATCCCCAGGCAGATTCCAGAGCAAGCTTGGTATATGCAGCCCATTTTCTCAATTCCAATTGGAGGCATGTTGCCTTTTGGAGCTGTATTCATTGAGTTGTTCTTCATATTAACCTCAATATGGCTGCATCAGTTCTACGATATATTTGGGTTCCTGTTCAGTGTCTTTGTGATCCTGATTGTTACATGTGCAGAGATCACCATTGTCCTGTGCTACTTCGAATTGTGCGGTGAAGATTACAACTGGTGGTGGAGATCTTATTTGACTACAGGCTCCTCAACATTTTACCTGTTTCTCTATGCCACATTCTATTTCTTCACCAAGCTGGAGATGACAAAGCTTGTTTCTAGAATTTTATATTTTGGCTACATGCCCATCATGTCATACTCATTTTTTGCTCTGACCGGTACAATAGGTTTCTATGCATGCCTTTGGTTTGTGCGGACAATATGCTCATCAGTGAAGATTGACTGAGGCTCTGCATGCAGCTACCATTTTTCAAAGGGGCCATTTAAGTTTTGGTTTAGGGGAATGGTGCTTGCTCCTTTTATGTTGTTTTAGAGGTATTTGGGTAACATTACAGGAGACACCAATGTCAATGTGCTGTTGTGGGAGTTAACGATGGAGATGTTGCAGGAACACAATGCCGAAAGGGGGCCTCCCAACACAAGCAAAAGGGTCCCTACCAAGTTCCCAGGCATCCTCACATTCATCCCCTCCATGAACTCTCATTTTTCAGAGTTCGGACACAATTTAGTCATGGTTCAACCTTCTACAGGAAGCTACAGGACTTTCTACAGGAAGTTCTGTATTTTTACCAGAAACATCCTGTAGAAGCCTTTGGGCAGGCCAGAATCAATTATGGAGAGGGATTTGAAGCTTGAAGTTTGTTGAGGAGGCATGCAACCACTCTTTTCTTCCATCCTCCACTGTTTTCATCTCCTTTCACCACCATTGCCACAATCAGATTGAATATATTTGCACAATCATACCAAAGCTGAGAATTCTCTAGAAAAAAGAGCAAGTAATGGGAAGAAGCAAAGAGAAAAGCATGGTTTCATGACAGAGAAGAGGGCATCACTTCAGAAGCTTGGCGTGACAGGGAGGCCACCAGAGCCATCAAAGATGAGGAGATAAATTGGTTGCTCAGAGGATGAACAACACTTTCAGTAGGGGGGTGATGATGAGCCCCAAAAATAGATAATTATTTGGGCTCATTCAACTTCCTAATTCGACTTAATCCACCATTCTCATTATTTTATTGCATGTTTTTAATTATATTTATGCCAATAGAGTGAATTGGGTTAGTCATTATGCCAACAAGTCTAATGGGTGCTTTGTGTAGCCTTTTTGGTCAATTTGGAGACAAAATTGAAGGTTTTAATGAGCACTTGGCAGCCAAATTCGTGGGAGAACAAGGGAGAGGATTTGTAGGAAGGTGTCCCCTTCATTTATGGGCCCTTACCTCGAATTCTCCACCATCAGCTCGGAGTTCAAGGGCCACCAAATCAATTAACACAAGGGCAGCCAAGCAAGTCATGTAGGACTGCTGTTAACTACAAGTTTTGGGCAACCGAGTCCCTAAAGTTTAGGAGGACCGTTGGGGTCCTCAATTTGTATAAATAAGAAGGCTTAGGGCCTCATTTTGGTTAGCTAGTGGTTAGTCATTTTGTAGCCAATTGTTAGTCATTTTGTAGGCAGAAGTTATCTAGTCTGTAGTTCGATTTTTAGGTAGTAGATTAGCTTTGCTTTCAGCACATTTTCAAGTTCTCCTTGTGGACAGTTTTTGGAATGTAACATTTCTTTTGATCAATAAAGATGAATCCAGCTTTGCACCAGCTCTAAATCTCTCTTAGGAGGCTGTAGCTCTTGGGGTTGGGCCCATCTCAAGTGCCCAGTACCTCCTTTGTTTATCTTTATGTGTTTTTGCTGCATTCTTAGAATAAAATCTGCTATTTATATTTAAATCTTGCTTTGTTATTTAGATTTCTTTTGATGGTTAAAGTAGCTTCTCATGTTTAGAATAGATTGGTAGGATAATAACAAGAAAAAGGCTCCAAAAAAGGGTCAGCAAACACTTTTGGTTTCACCTCTTCCTTATTGGATCAGGGGCTGGAGTTGGAATAACCGTGTTGTCCCAAACAAAAACACTAGTTTGCTTTACCATGCAATCCTTAGTGTGTTGTTTTCATTTGCAGAGGTTGGTTACATGTTCAGATCTTTGAATGCTTCATTTCATAGTTAATATACATGGTTTCCTTGCAAATAAAGCTGTTGTCCATTCTCGTTACTGTTAGCCAGATCATATTAGGGTAGCATAGCTAGATCTTTGTTTTCTTGCATGTCTTTGTTGGTTCAGTTGGAAACACAAATTGGAGAGAACCTATACCACTTCTCTATCTGCCCAGACTCCCTCAAACCCATCTTCTCCATCTCATAACTTGGTTTCTTACCTCACGTTGCCACATTGCCCTCATAACCCTACCTTTTGTGCTGCATTATTCCAGCATTCTTGGAACAAGTCCAGCCATCTACACCTTCTCCTCAACTCCATCCTCCAAGTATTGAACTCCCCTACACCCCTATTTCACCTCCATACTCATTCCTCCACCTTTTTCCCTCCATCCATGCTCCAAAATTCCATTACTAAACATCCTGTAGAAAAATTACAGAACATCCTGTAGAAATCCCAGAACATCCTATAGAACCCCTGCAGACTTCCTGTAGAAGCTCATAAACGTGGTTTCTTGGTAGAAAAACTTTGTGAAACTCTCTGGAAGGGTGTTAGGGACCCCTTAGACCCTTTTTGAACCTTCCCAACCTCTTCCAAGCATTTCTCCTCCTTGATACACCTCTACACAGTAAAAAGCCAGTTAAAAGCACATGCATGATAATTCGAATAACTTATTCAAAAATACAAAAAGATGTTTTCTTCAGGTAGAGGTAGTCTAGACACATGTATCTTACCTTCATACAAGTAATGACATCTCTTTCAGTAGTTTTCATTCTCATCTTTGCATCAGTAGGACTAGCTAGTAGAATTAGGGTTTGCTAGGGTTTGCGTTTCTTTTTGGCTTTCAGTTTCTTTCCGCAAGTAGATTAGCTTCCTTTGAATTAGCTTTCATCCATCAGTTAAAAAGCTTCTTCTAAGAGCTCGTAGAAGTTGGCTTAAGCCCCTAGCGGACTTGTGCCAGCTGACCAAGTGACAGCTGCGGCAAGAGCTAGTACTTGTGCATACAGCACCGTCGCTTCCAAGTTTGTTACGAACTACCGGGTTGATAAAATTAAAGAAGGGAGTTACAAGAGTTGTAGAATTGTTGCTACAATACTGGAGCCCACCACCAAGCTCATTCAGAAGTGCCGTGACATCCTACAGAAGCCGGCAAAGTGTTCTATAGGAAGAGGCTCTACAGGAAATACAGCACAACCTTCCGGAGCAAAGAAAATGGATTTTTCTTCGACAAATTTGGAGTCCCGAAAGAGGTAGGCTCGAAAAACACTCTTCCATGCATGGTGTGTTCGAAAGGTGATGAATTGAACTATATTGAATAAGGAAGTCAGAGACAAGTCTGCCTGTGAGTCGAAAATAGTGGTTTGCCTGTGTGTTGCTCGGAATTACTCAGTCGGTTCTGCGTCAAAACTCTCCTCCATGGTCCCTGATAAAAAAAATTCTCCTGAAAAAAGATGAAGCACCGTGAGGGCTAACCTGCGTATGAAGTATTTGAATTTTCATAATTGTATGTATGCTAAGGATGAAAATTGAGCTCTGTGCCCTGTCTGTGAAAACCTGATTCTTCCTTTTACATACGGACAGCCGAGTTTTGGGCAGCAAAAGTTTTAGAACCAGGGAATTGGTGCAGGTTAAAAATTTAAACACCCGAGAGATCTTTCCTTGAAGTTCAAGGGAGGAAACCATAAACAGAATTCCCCTTTCTGATCAGAGCACAAACCAAAACAGAGCACTCTCACCATGCCAGGAGGGTTTATCAGAAAGGAACCCTTGGATTCTAGAAATTTGCGTGAAACTCCCGAGGTGGTGAACCTATTCACCCGTGCCAATTGGATGACCTTTTATGACAGAATTCAGGGGCATGACGATGAGATAACGGAGGAATTCTTAATGTCCTTGCAGCCTAGATCAAAGATACGGGCCGCTGTGAATTTCAGAGGGTTGACCCTAAAGCTTACCCCATAACTCATTAGTCGAGTTACTGATCTGCCATTGGGGATACCCTGGAGCAAAGAGGAGAGGGAGTTGGGCCAAAAAGCCAAGAAAGAATTCTTCCTACCAGAGGAACAGTTTTCAGAAGATAAGAACAGGGTCTGGAGAGCTAGCTTACATCCTTTTTGGAGTGAGGTCAGTCTTCAGATCATGAAATACATTACCTGTGAGGGGCGGTTCAGTATTGTCTACGACTATCACTTCCGGTTGCTGAGTGAACTCAGACATGGGATGGATTTACCTCCAGAACAAAAGTTAAGCATCCCCTATTTCCTCCTACAATCATTAATTAAGTGTGGCACAAAATTGAAGGAAGGGACACCAGATCAGCTAGCCCATCATGGGCTTATCAAGCTTCCAGTGGAAGATGCCCTCCATACCTACACTGTCCCTCTCTCTTGGGAAATTTTCCGCAACATGTCCAGGGATGATGATATTTGAATTCTGGACGAGGAACTCACTTCATCCAGCAGTAAATAAAGGGAACCCACTGAGGCAGAAGAGAAAGCCAGTGGTAAAGAAACACAGGACAGACCACCACAGAAACAACAAGAAGAGAAACGGGGGAAAGGCCACATTGCTGAGGCCAAAACTGTGGGTGGAACAAAGGCACAAACACCAAGGGAGAAACGATTGTAGAGTAGAGTGGAGAGGACTGAAAAAGTCCAAACAAGTGAGGACACAACCAAGGCAACCACAACAAAATTAAAAGGGAACACACCCCCAGCCAAGCAGACCAAAACAATGAAGACAATTTCTACAGGAAGCCAGAAAACAGTTTCTACAGGAAGCCAAAAAACAATCGACACAGGACTTTCTACAGGAAGCATGGAAACAGGGCAAAAAAAGGAAAAATCGCCTGAGATTCTAGCCAAGGAGGCAGCAATTGTGCTAGCTACCCTAAGCACATCTCCAAAGCAAAAAGGGAAGCAAAAGAGGGAGCCTTCCATGTATTTTAAGGCAAGAAGGAGCATGTGGATAAAAACGGGAAGACCCCAACCACCGTCAAAAGAGCCAATAACGATTGTAGACACCCCAGCTACACAAAAGGAGAGGTCTCCCTTAAGGGCATTCATCACCTATGAACGGGGAAGCCCGAAGACATCCACCTGGAGAGAAAGAATGAAAATGTTGGACACAAAGGCCTCTCTACAGGATGCTGAGACTGTTGTACAGGAAACACTGGCTAGGCTAAAGGCAAGGATAATTTTAGGGGCGAATGTTCGCCCTTTGGCGAAATTAAGGGGTTTTAAATTTTTAGTGGGCGAATATTTTGTATCATATTACATTTTTACAAATCACCTCAAATAGCCCACCTTATTTTAAGGGAGAGGGTAAAAAAGGTAAATTTAGCCCTTGAAATTAGGACTTACAACCTTCCATTCGCCCATTTTCAAGAATAGGTTTTATTTAAGTGAATCCATTCGCCCATTTTCAAGAATAGGTTTTATTTAAGTGAATCCTATGGGCCAAATACCATATTTATAAAAGAGGTATGGTAAATTAATAAAAATATAAATAAATGAGAGGTATGGTAAATAAATAAAACATTTTTTATATTTACTCCATAAGTCACCTTATATACATGTAAGGGTGTAAACAAATAAAAATATAAGTAAAGTGGAGGTATGGTAAATAAATAAAACGTCTTTTTATACTTACTCAAAAGGTATGGTAAATAAATATAAATATAAATAAACTAGACGTATCGTAAATAAATAAAACCTCTTTTTATATTTAGTCCATAACCCTCGTTCTATTTATGAAGGCTCAAGAAAGAGGTTTTATTTAAGTGAATCCTATGGGCCAAATACCATATTTGTAAAAGAGGTATGGTAAATTAATAAAAATATAAATAAATGAGAGGTATGGTAAACAAATAAAACATTTTTTTATATTTACTCCATAAGTCACCTTATATTTACGAACACTCAAACAATGGGTTATATTTAGGTGAAACCTATGGCCAAAATACTGTTGGACAAATACCATGGACTAGATTGTTATTAATACCATGCAAAAAACCATTATTAACCCTAATATTATAATTAATAAAAATAAAAATAGCACATGGTATTGACCCATGGTATTCACCGAATGTAGCCTATTTAAATGGGGGAATTAAACCAGCATGTAGCCTATGCTAAGATTCACTAGGACTTTACAAAGTTTTATTATTTAGTGAAAGACTCGCCAAGATCTTACAAGATTTTATGATTGAGTAAAATATTCGCCATGCCTGGTGAGAGATTCGCCAAAAAATTATATATACATATTATATTATTGATAAAATCGCCTTTCATTTTTCCTATATACCAGGGAGATTCGCCCATTTATTATATTTATAAATTTAGGGGGGGTTCTTAAAATTTTCCCTGGCTAAAGGAGACTGAAGAAATGGAAGGAGAGGCAGCTAAATCACCACAGGAGGAAGAAAAGGTGGAGAACATTGTGGAACCTAGCCCCCAGCCCAGCTTGGGATCCTACTATAACTTCTTAGAGGCTGGAAACATCATTCCCCAAAAATTCACAGTGCCGCTTTTCCTTGCACTAGAAGAAGAGAGAGTAAGTACCCACACTTGGATGAAGATCGCTAAGTCCAAGGGTGTGGCAGATATAGGTCCCCTGGAGGTACAACTCAAAGAGGCGAGAAAGGAATTGGCTATGGTACGGCATGTGGAAAGCAGCCAACGGGCCAAGCTACAGGAAGAAAACGAGCTGCTTAAACAGCAGCTACAGCTACAGGGACAGTACAAGGAAGACAAGCCCCACATCTTGGGAGAACAACGGCAACAGAAATAGCCCACAATAGACAGAGAAACCCCTGATGAAAAGCGCAAGAGAGATGGATTGCAGGCTGAAATTGAGACACTAACCAGACAGCTATAGGAGAAAGACTTGCAAGCAGGCTAGGATATACAGTATTTGAAACAACAGGTACAAGAAAAGGAGGCCCAACTGGCCTACATGGCCAGCTAGGCGATGGAAGCTCTGCAGTGTAGGCAGCCTGCCAAATCATACGCCCTATACCTTAAGGATCAGTGGTTGCAGTTTCAGATTAACACCTTGGCCGAAAGGGGCATCACTCCATTTCAAAATTATCATCAATTTGTAGCTTTATGTGGCAGTAGCTCCTCAGAGGACAAGGCCAAATTATCAGAGTTTTATTTGCACAATTTGGCCCTTCCCAACATGAACTTGTGGGACCCCAACACTGCGATAGGAGACATACAACTTATGGCCATGGCCTCTTGGCTAAATCATGAAGAAAAGAGAGCAGCAGAGATCAGAAATGTTATGGACAGGGAACTACAGGAACCACTATTGATCAGAGCAGAGCCGGGGGACCCCTCAGCAGTGATAAGCACCCACCAGCACTTGGCCAACAACCCTCAGGATTTACCAGAGTACATTGAGCAACAGGCTCAAGCTATCGCCCACTTTGAGGACATGGAGAGACTATTGGGGGATAACTGCCTTCATGCCTGCACAAGGCGGTGGAACACACTGCCTCACAGCTTGAAGATTAGAGAATACCACACCCCAACTAGGATGAGGGAGGCCTTGGCACGAGTACCTCTCTACAAAAATTCCATGCAGAATCTTCAGGCCAACTGGATCAGCCTCAAGTTAAGTCCTCCTTTGCTTTTGGGGCTGCTGGAAGGAGGCAAAGAAGAGGAGGAACATAGGCAGTGGGAAGAAGTGGAAAGAAAGGCTGGATTTCATGACAGTGAAGAAGATATCACCTCGGAGGCCTGGGATGTGAGAGAGGCGATCAAGGCAATCAAGGATGAGGAGTTGGACTAGTTGCTCAGAGGATGAGCAACCCATTTAGCAGGGGGGTGATGATGAGCCCCGAATTGGGTAACTTATTGGGCTCATTTTTGCCTAATTGTTCTTGATCAATCCACCATTTTTCATAGTTTATGCATGTTTTTTGAGTATGTTTATGTTAGTTGAACGAATGAGGGTGGTCACTTTACCAAGATGGCTAATATGTGGTTATTTCAGGTTTTTTGGACAAATTTTGGAACAAAGCCAAGCAATTATGAGTCAGATGACAGCCAAGCATGAAGGAACAAGGGCGAGGATTCGTAGGGAGGTTGTCTCTTGCATTAAATGGCCCTTCCTCGAAATCTCCACCCTGAACTCCGAGCTCAGCAGGCCACCAAAACGAATCCTAAAGGCAGCTGAGCAGCTTTGTGAAGAGTGACTGTTCACTGGCAGTTTGAACAGCCGAGTCCCTTGAGTTAAGGAGGGTTGCTAGGACCCTCGTAGTGCATAAATAGGAAGGCCTTAGCCTTCGTAGTTTACTTTTGGAACTGTTGGGTTTTGCACTATAGTGCTCTAATTGTCTCAGCTCGTTTTTTGTAGCTATTGTTGTATAACTTTCTTGTGACATGATTATTTTTGGGTAATTAAAAGTAGCTCTATTTGGCATCAGCTATGAGTTCTTTATAGGAGCCTGTAGCTCTTTGGGTTGGGCCCAACCCAAGTTCCAAGGCTTCCTTTATGTACTATTATTTGCTTTTTATGTCTTTTCAAAATAATTTCTGTTAAGTAGATTAAAATCTTGTTGATTACCTAGGTCATTGTTGATTATTAGAAAGGATTTTGATGTTCAGATTGAGTTGATAGGTTATTAACAGGGAAGAGCTACAGAAAAAGGCCAAACTTTGTGAAACTCTCTGGAAGGGTGCTAGGGACCCTTAGGCCCTCTTTTAACCTTCCCAACCATCTGCAAGCATTTCCTCTCACCAATCCACCTCTGCACAATCAAAACAGTCAAAGCACATGCATGATAATTCTGACAACTTATTCAAAAATACAAAAAGACGTTTTTTTCCAGATGTTACTATAGAAGTAGCTTAGACACATGCATTTTACCTTCCTAGAAGTCAATGGCATCTCTTTCAGTAGCTTGCATCATCTTTCTTGCATCAGTAGGGCTAGCTGGTAAAATTAGGGTTTGTTAGGGTTTGCGTTTCCTTTCAGCTTTCCAGTTTCCTTCTACAAGTATTAGCCTTCTTTGAGTTAGCTTTCGTCCATGAGTTAAAAAGCTTCTTCTAAAAGCTCATAGAAGTTGGCTTAAGCTCCTAGTGGACTTGTGCCAGCTGACCAAGTGATAGCTGCGGCAAGAGCTAGTACTTGTGCATACAACACCGTCGCTTCCAAGTTTGTTACGAACTATCAGGTTGATAAGAATAAAGAAGGGAGTTCCAGGAGTTGCAGCATTATTGCTGCAATACTGGAGCCCACCAATTTTGTCATGAACTGACTCAACACACTGACTGAATATGCTAAATCAGGTCTGGTTGTAGTCAAATAAATCAAACTTCCAACTAGTTTTCTGTACAATGTAACATCCACCTCTTTAGAACTATCATCATTATGAAATTTAGCATTTTGTTGTATAGGTACTGAAGCAGCTTTATGTTGATCCATTCTGAATTCCTTCAACAATTCCTTGACATACTTTCCTTGAGTAACAAAATTCTGGCCATAATCCTTCCAGACTTCAAGACCCAAACAATAATGCAGTTCTCCAAGGTCTTTCATTTCGAATACCTGTGACATCTGCACTTTAATTTCTTCAACCAATTCATTAGAGTTTCCAGTAACAATCAAATCAAAACATATAAGGAAATCAACACAATCTTCCCCTTTGAATCAAATCTGGTATACAAATTTGGGTCATTTTTACTTCTCTTATAACCATGATGTAAGAAGAAAGAAATTATCTTTTCATAGGAAGATCTGGGAGCCTGTTTCAATCCATACAATGCATTCTTTAATTTACAAACAAAGTGTTCCTACCCCTTTTTAATAAACCCTTCTGGTTGTGTTAAATATACCTCTTCTTTCAACTCTCCATTTAGAAAAACAAATTTCACATCTAGCTTGTGTAGGCTCCAATGGTACTTAGTAGCTAGAGCTATTAACATTCTAATGGTATCTAATTTAGCTACATGAGAAAAAGTCTTCACATAATCAATTCCTTCTCTCTTCGAGTACCCTTTGGCCACCAACCTAGCTTTGTACTTGTCTACATTACCATCTGCTTTTAACTTAGGTTTAAATAACCATTTACAACCTATGGGTTCTTTTCCTTTTGGCAGTTCAACTAATTCCCAAGTTTCATTTTTAATTATGGACTCATACTCTTCTTTCATAGTTGACTTCCATTCATCATATTGATTTTCTTCATTGTAATTCATGGGCTCAACAACACTAAAAATACTATTCATAAGAGCATAATCTTTGTACCTTGTAGGTAAGTGAGTCTGCCTACCTGATCTCCTTGGTAGCAGACTTGCCTCAATTTTGTCTTGTGTGATTTCCTACTCACCTTTGAATGGACTTTGATTGTTGAATGTATCCACATCACTAGGTTCCTCTTTTTGTTGCTACTAATGTAAATGACTATCTTTGGCTTCATCATCACTGTCATCAATCATTAAAGGCATGTGCCACTCATCATAACCTATGTCCTTATTCTGTTCATCAATATGTTCATGACAGATAACATCTCTACTCACAAACACCTTGTGAGTAGATGGATTAAACATCTTATATGCTTTGAAATTAGAGCAAAGCATACAAATATGAACTTTATAGCTTTAGCATCCAATTTTTTCCTATCTTCCTTAGGAATCTATGCAAAATATTTAGAGCCATGTACTCTCAAGTGATGGACTGTAAGTTTGAAACCATATAGAGCCCCAAATAGAGTCTTGAGATAAGACACCTAATTGGACTTATGTTCTTTAAGTAAACTGCAGTGCTAATTTCTTCTTCCCAAAAACCATTGGATACGTTCTTGACTTTTATCATGTTGCATGCACACTCCACCAGAGTTTTGTTCTTCCTCTCTACAGCCCCATTTTACTATGGAGTGTGGGATACTGTAAATTGTTGTTCTATCCCATGATCTCTACAATATTTAATGAAGTTTCCAAGCTTGTATTCTCCCCCTTGATCTGACGGTGAACTTTGATGACTTTCCCTATCTACTTTTCAACCATATTCCTAAACTCTTTAAAATATTTGAAATCATGAATTTTCCTTCTAAGAAAGTATACCCAAGAATATCTTGTGTAATCCTCAACAAATATCAAGAAATAATAAGATCCACCTAAGGACCTTATCTGCATGGGTCCACATATATCAGTATGCACAAGTTCGAGTATATATTTCTTTCTCCTATTTAAGTTAGAGGGAAATTAATCCCTGTGCATTTTCCCAAGTGCACAACCTTCACAATCAATATTTTCATTCTTTAAAATAGGAAGTCCATCAACCATACCTTGTCTCTATAGCAGCAATAAGTCATGAATGATGATATGACCAAACCTTTGATGCCAAAGATTTTCTATAGTCATAGTTGTTGAAGTTAAAGCTTGATGTGGCACCCTTCTAACATTGAACTTATAAAGGCCTCCAACTCGTACTCCTGATGCGACCAACGTTCGATGATCCAACAACTCTTTTATAACACGGTAAGTTTTGAAAATTTCTACATTTAAATTTTGATCTGCAATCATGGAGACAAAGATCAAATTATTTTTAATACCATGTACATACATTACATTCTGGATGCGCATAATATTATTAGGAAATATCATAGGAATATCTGCATAACCTCTAATTTGATATGCTTTCTCATCTCCTAGGTAGATGTTTGCACCATTGTTGGTCTCCTTGAAATTTTCATACCAGTTTTATTACCTGTTATATGAGTGGATGCTCAAGAATCCACAAACTAAGTAATAGCCTCATTGGTCTCAACAAAAAGAGCAACATTAAACACAAATGCTTTAATATCATGATTATGATCTTCAACAAAAAAATGCCATGTATGCCTCTTGTGTCTATGTCTGGTTTCATCTGTCTTCTTCTTATAAAAATCTCTACCAATATGACCAGTTCTACAACAATAAAAACACTTAATTCCTAAATCATTTCTAGCAGATGACATACCTTGAAATGGCTTTTTTTGGGATGGACCACCACTTTTCTGTCCTCCTCTTGGTTTCCCTTTGAAGAACTTTTTCTTCACTACCAATGCCAGATCTACATTTTGAGGCTTTAGATTCATACGCCTCTCTTCTTCATGCATCAAAATCCCTGTCAACTCTTCAAAGGTGGGAGATTTCTCCCTCGCCGCAAGCCCTATAATGAACATTTGATAATCCTTTGTCATACCATTTAAGGTAATTGTGATGAGATCTGTATTGGACACTTTCTCCCCTATGTCGCTCAACTTGTCTCTTAGTTCTTTGATTCATGAGATGAACACAACAACAAATTCATTCTCCTCCATTCTGATGGAGAGAATCTTGCTCTTCAGAAATAACAAGCGATTTGTATTTTTAGTCTCATACAAATCCTTGAGCGTCACCCAAATGTCATTAGCAGTTTTACATTCTCGGATGTGAGGGATTATGTTGTCCTTTATCGACATCTTCAATAGCACATTTTTTCGAAAATTATATATTACAGAGCAAAGGAACACATAAAATATTGTAGAAATATAAACATAGAAAACACATAAAACAAGAGAGACACAGATATATGTGGTTCACCCAATTTGGGCTACGTCCACAAAGAAACAGCCAGTCCTTCCTTGTATATTATCCAGCAAAATGAAGAGATACAACTTACAATAAATCCGTTGTAATTCCCTCTTCGCTCTCACACAATCTCCTCTCTCTTTCTCGCTCAGAATACACATCTACATAGCCGTAATACAATCCCCTCATATATAGCGAGGGGTTTCTTTCTAGGGAAAAAAACCCTAAATTAAACATAACTTCTATCGTCAAATTTCTTCCTAATGAACGACCCAGATTGACTACGAAATTACAACATTTTACAAGGAAATTTTACATCTATTTTTAGCTTCGGGGGCACTGCCCCCGAGCCCCTGCCAAGGGGAGTGGGACTCTAAAGAATCGTCGTCGCCTCCCCTGTATCCCCCTGGCGGTGCGCATAAACGGGCAGCGTTGCCACCCCATTACGAACTGGGGTCCAATGCAGCGATACCTTTGAATAAAGAAAATAATCAGGCTCTACCCCCAATAACATTCACTTTATTTTCCCTCTTCTCCCAATCCCGAACTGATGCGGTTGTGGCACCATAGGTTGTAGTCAGCTTTAGTTCATCTCCGCTTGTAATTGTTCACGCACTAGAACCCTCAAGCAATGTCTGCAATTTGAACTTCCAATTGGGATAATTTGACCCATCAAGCTTATTGCTCTCATTAAGGTACATCTCTGCAATGTGGTTATTCAATGTGAAAGAAACCACGACTCCACTAACAGATCCACTGGTCCAATCTGCAGAGCCAATAATATGGCACCTGATTTACGAATCCAACACCAAATCCTCCAACAATCGATCTACGGATCAAACTCCGGATCCTCCAATAGCCGATCTGCGAATCGAACTCCAAATCCTCCAAAAATCGATCTGCGTATCTAACTCCAGATCTTCCAACAACTCTAGATCTGGGTGCTACGGATCCAACTCCAAACAGAGGGCCTTAAAAAAAGCGTTGGACAAGACTGCCAACTCAAACACTTGTCTCGGGCCACCTCCAACAGGGAAAAACAGCAGCACCCTTTCACTGCACTACAGGTCGCGCTGACAAAAAATTCTGTAAGTTTTCTAGATCAGCGCGGGTTTGACCCCTAAAACTAGTGTTGATCAGCACTATTTCATAGTGCAGAGCCAATGCTGATCAACATGGGTTTGACCCCTAAAACCAGTATTGGTCAGGCTTCCTCAAAATTTCAGTGCTCTATCACAAAAACAAGGCTCTGAGCCATCAACGCTTACACAAGCTCAACCACCAAGGCTCTCAATTTAGCCATCAAGGCACACTCACCACAGATCCAATTCTCTATGTTAAAAAATGGAAAGACAAAACTTGAATGAAACTTACACACTGAAAACTAGCACTGCACAGTGGAGCAAGCTACACTTGTAGACTACCCACGAAATACACTCCATTCAATTAATCATAAAATCAGAATTAAATAAATTTACATTCAATTTAGGGAGATCAAAACTATCTCCTAAAAAATAAGAACTAACTTTAATCTAAAACACCCACAACTATAAAACAAACTTTCTCCATTATTTTTAAATGTAAAATACAATAGAAACCCATTTCATAATTCAAAATGGTAATATTTATTTACATATGCTAACCGCATTCAATGTGCTCTTGTAACATAATTTAAACTGGCAGTACTTATCTACAAATGCTAACCACGTTC
This sequence comes from Pinus tabuliformis, assembly GCA_031772625.1. Classification (NCBI taxonomy): domain Eukaryota; kingdom Viridiplantae; phylum Streptophyta; class Pinopsida; order Pinales; family Pinaceae; genus Pinus; species Pinus tabuliformis. The sequence continues at coordinate 1,206,122,604 of CM062804.1, read as the reverse complement.
AATGTGCTCATGTATAGACCCTAATTTGGTTTCAACGTTGTCTTGGAATTCAAAATGGCAATATTTATCTACAAATGCTAACCACGTTCAATGTGCTCATGTGTGGACCCTAATTTGGTTTCAACGCTGTCTTGGAATTGTTAAAACATGGAAAATTTTCCAATTATTAGGTCAGACAGAAAAGGTTCCACAACTAAATCAGATCAATCTTGTTACTTATTTTCGCATAAATGGTGACAAATGCCCCCAAAAAAAAAAAAAGCTTCGAAATCATGAATGGCAATTTTTTTCTGAATCAAATGGAAAATTCAAAACATTATGAATCAAATGCAAATTAAACTAAACGTTTCCAATTACTGGAACATATTCAACTGCAATAATCTAATACACTCGTGCCTTAGATAAAAGGAAAGGTTGTGGAAGCCATGTCAGGCTGCTAGTTATTGTCCGTTTCGTTGATGCTGACCATGATATAAAGCCATTTGATAAGTTTTAAGCAATGGAACAAAAGGATGTAGCAATGAAACAGAATGAAACGGAGAGTAAATGGAGCGTCTCCAGACCTGGTCATGAAAGAGCGTTTTGGGGATTTTTGTTTTTTAATTGTAAAGAGCAAAACGCATAAGATTAGGGTTTTCAGTTAACCTAACCAAAAATGGAAATGGTAGAAAGTATATTTCATTAAGGGGTTTGTTATAAGTTTGTTTTTTCCAAAAATGGAAATGGTAGAAAGTATATTTCATTAAGGGGTTTGTTATAAGTTTTTTTTTTCACAAGTCAAAAAATTTATCATAATTCAGTTTTCAAATCAGCAGTGAGGACAACTATATTTAGCCCTTAACAACTAGTGCAGGTTGATTTATTATCCTTATTCAAAGAAAATCACACCATCTGAAATAACTAGCTAATAGTTTATAAGGGGGCAGGCTTTCGCTTCTGCCAAATATATCTGGTTCTTGCCCCCTTAACATATTTCATTACTTCCAAGAAAAACAAGCTATTACCCAAACCAAAATAGTTTTAGAGCACACTCCAAACCCATCATCTATACATTTTTAACTCTACTATATATATTAAAGTTATAAAATTAATTTATATAATTTTAAGTTAAAAAAAAAAAACCTAATTTATTTAAATATTCTAAAGGGATAAAAACGTCATGGCTAGATTGATAAAATTCTTTGAAATAATTTACACCTTGGAGTACCTCGTTAAAAACATCAAAATCGCTGAAGAAAGACTTCAATTCAAAATTGTTGGCACCAACGTGGAGTCCTCAGTTTTTAGCTCTGGGTACTGCTGATAAAATGGCGGCTTATTATTTGCACGATTCAATCATAACACAGGATATCGACAGATAATCCCGAAGCCCTCTCTCTTTTCCCTTCGATAATCCGGAAATTGGAATTATCCAGCGAGCTACTGGAAATGAAGTTGTGTATGGAGAGAGTAACTTTGACTGAGTTAAAATCGGTTGGAATTTGCGTAATTTTTTTTCCCTAAAAAATTGATAATAAGAATGGTTGAATCTTATTTTTATTATAAAATAAATTCAATATTATCACAAATTTTAAAGACATCCAAAATATTGAAGCTTAATAATTATATCTAAAAATTCTGAAAACTTTTTACCAAAATCTGGTCAAAATTTATTCTGAAAACTTTTTACCAAAATCTGGTCAAAATTTCCATATTTTCTGAGCAAGATGACCACACATTTAGACTACGCGATTGGGAATAACTCGTGCTCTTGAATATCACGCTTTTCTGCATGATGTCAAGATTGGGAATGTGACATGGCTATCACATCGGCGGATGCAGACAACAGCAAATCCACTTTATCCCATGCTGGATTTCACGGGCTGCCAGGTAGCACCACTTTATCTACATCACAAAATTTTGTTGTGTACTGAAAGCAACAGATAGATGTGACACGAAAGGCTAAAACGCCAATATTGAATGAGAGCATATACAGTAATACAGAGGTCCTTGTCAAGTAAGTTAACTCGTAAAGCATTACGAGTTTCCAATTAGGACTAAAATGACAAGATATCTGTACTGATCTTCTGAGATAAAGCAATGAAGAATTTCCGAAGAGTCGGTCGCGGTGGGACAGAGACTTCAGTGGCGAATCTGGCGATGGTGTATGGTGCGTGTTAGAGTTTGAGACGCCAACCTTCCATGACATTGGACTAAAATTTTGGAAAAGGAAATGTACGAATGATCTAATTTTTCATTTAATTCTAAACCGAGAGAGCGGAGAGAGCCATACTCTTTGCAGGGCAGCAACATAACGTGTTTGACCAGAGGGACTGGATGGCGTTCATTGACAATTTCTGTTTATGGGGCTTTTACTTTAGTCATCAACGCCTTGCCCTCCCATGGAATGGAGTAGGCATCTCCTAAAAAACGCAGTCGCTTCCCAACCGAGTCAGGCTACCTCGCACAAATTAAACAATTCATCAACTCACAAACCACCATAAGAGATGAACTCAACTAATACAACCAACAATGAAGCTATAACTGCTACTTAGGTTACTCCAACAACAAACAATTCAAAAGTTAATGGTTTCCACCTTGCTTAGATAGTCAAAGCTCTCTTCTTGGAATTTCTATAAAAAAAAATATAGGGGAAAATATCAAATATATGAGAGATCACCCAATAATATGCCATTTTGTAGATCCATGGGCCTAAAAAAAACTTACTCAACTGGATTATGGTAGGATTGAACTATCAAAGGGGATCTCAACTTCAATTTGGGGTCCAAGGGTTTCTTGGTAGCCTTATTAAACAATATAGAGAATAGAGATCACATATTTTAGGAAAGACCATATTTTATGAATTCAGTTGACCTCTTCATGAAGCCATGGGTTCATAGGTTCCACCCTAACAATGAGGAATTTTCCATGGCCCTAGTCTGGATTTGTCTTTATTCTCTCCCTGGAGAGTTTTAGAACCTTGAAATCTTAAAAAGCATTGGTAATTTCATAGGGAAATTCGTTATGATCTTGCATACCACAAAGCAAGGTCAATACACTTCCTATGTATGCCTTTGTGCTTATCTAGATATATCAAAGCCTCTGCCCACAAGCATTTAGAGAGGCAATGAAAATGAAATATGGGAATAACCATTAGATTATGAGCAAGTCTCCAATTCATGCTGAAAATTTCATGAATACAACCATTTATTCCGAGAATTATTAGCAGACGTCTAACAATGATCTAGATTGGGTCATTATATTGTTTGTCTTCCATCTCGACGTTTTTAGAGAGGAAGAAGTGGAGGAATCACCTTTTAAGACAATTTTTATTAGTGGATCCCAGTTTGGGAAAACATGGTATGAAGCCTTCTAAGAGTATTTTGAGGCATCAAACGACATTTTTTGGGGGGGTAAATCTTTATCTCTTTATTGCCACACAGTTTTTCCTAATTCTACACATAGAGACCTTTCCAATGGTACAAGGATCGCATCAATCAGAGTCGGTATGGAAACATTATGCCACTTAGGATTCAACCTTCCTATTTTCACAACGTTAATTCAAGAGGATGCCACATCAACCCCCATTATTCATGAAAAAAGGTCTAGCCACATGATTATGCTAGAGAAGACTCTAGAAGAATCTATATTGTAACTATGGTTAAGAGTTGAGGTAGTTAAACTTAACCACTAGTAGGTTATCGGGTTGTGTTATAATAGAGTTGCTAGGAGAAAAAAGGGTTCCATTCTTTTGAGTGCATTTCTTCCACAGGTGAGAAAAAATAACTAAGAGGGATAGGAGATAGAGCACACAGAGAGGATTTGTGCACTGTATTAACCCATAGGCCACAATCCATACTTCTTTGTACTCACAAATATTTTGTACTCGAAGAAAAAGAGCAAAAGGACATCACCTTACAGCTGGGGTTTTCTCCCGAAAGGGTTATCCAGGTCATATATTGTGTCAAATGTGTGTGTGAGATTTTTTTTTTTTTTTTTTTTTTGTAAGCTGGGGTGGGACTCTCCGATTTACATGTCCATTATGTACCCCTCTACGGGGGAGGGGTAGCCCAAGATTTGAACCCAAGACTTCCGGTTCGGTGAGACTTCATTTCCACGACCCTTGCCGCTTGAGCTACCCCATGTGGACGTGTGTGAGATTTTATTTCATTGTTATCTATTTTCTGGATAATTTTCAATTCACATGCATGCATCGTTAACAATAATCTACAAATCCATAAATATGAAAAGAAATCTAGTTGTAATAGTGTAGGATTTCATATTTTAAATATAATTTTATCAATTTTTTTGTGACAAACTATCTAATGGAATATCCACAACAATTTTACAGATCTAACAAAATGCACAAATACATTTTTCCTTGGATCAAGATGGGTTTACCAAGGTCACCATTAAAAGGAAGAAAACAAAAAAAGGAATAGAGGATCGAACCTTTGGAAATGCGGTCAACCATACCTAGTACATGATTTTCCAACAACTAGAAGAAAGGAGACAACTAATGAAGGAGAAAATACCAAAATGGAAGAGAATGAGAAAACCAGTCAACAACAATTGCATGCACAAGGAACTGACAAAGATTACCAAGGGGATATAGAAATGGAGGATAACACCCAATATTTTTCTGATGTAGAAGATTTTGATGATATGGACCTTCAAAACATTAATCTACAATCTCTTTTAGAGGAATGGAGAAACAGAGATCCAACAATCATTCCTGAGGAGCAAGTTCAAATAATCACAAGAAAATACATCTGAAATCAGGATCTAATTCTTCGTCAAGCTCATTAACCAGGTAATATCCCTAACCAAAACTCCTCTCTTTCCACTCATGAAATCAAAAGAAACGCTCCTAAAGATCAATTGAGTATTCACAATGAACCAAAGAATAAAAGGTGGAAAAGCAATAGTCAATTACTGCATGACTTAAGGGAATACTTGGTGAATACTAGTAGAGTGTCACCAATGGATACCATCTTTCAATCCTCCTCTCATCATCATCAATGAAATTCATCTCATTGAACGCCAAAGATATTAATGGGATATCTAAGAAAATATTCAAAAACAATAAAATCTGCCAAAACCAATTTAATATCATGATGTTTCAAGAAATAAAATTATCTTCTAGGTCTATAAACAAGTTTTTAAAGAATGTCTGGAAAAATTGTGATTATATAGCCTAGGATGCTGAAGGAACATATTAAGGTATTTATATCGCATGGAACCCTTCCTTAGCCACTCTTCGAGATTATTTTTATCTATTAAGAATCTTAACTAACAACTTTTAGCCCAATGGTTTAGCCTGTTTGAGTTTCATAACCAATATTTTTGGCCCTAGTATTCCTGTTGACAAAAAAACTATTCTTTCAACACTTCCAAAGAGCCTCAAATATTATAAAGGATTACTTCTAGATTATAGGTGGGGATTTTAACAGTGTACAACATATTAATGAAAAGAAAGGTGGGATTCATAGACTCGATGAAGAAATCCCCCTCCTTTGGAATTTATCAATAACTCCAAATTTATAGATATGATCACACACAACGACTTATACAACTGGAATAATAAGTAAACAAGCACCTCTAAAATATATTCAAGACTCAATAGATTCCGCATAGAAGAGCCTCTATATGTTTCAAACATCAATTTTAATGTTCCTATTCCCCCTTGCCATGGTTTGGATCACTAGCCCATAAAACTCTCTATGGACTAGATTGGTAGTCCCAAGAATAGGCCCTTCAAACTTGAGGCTTTTTGGTTATGACATCCTAATTTTCCCTCTAATGTAAAAGAATGGTGGAAAGAATCAAATCATTTTCTCTAGACCCTTATATATTTCTTTTAGTTGCGATTAAAATATCTCAAAATCAAAATCACGAGCTAGAATATTGAAAATTTTGGTAACATCCATAATGAAAACTAAAGCTAGAACAAGAGATGGCCACTGTCCAACAACCAATAATATCTAATGGAATATATGAGGAATTGGAACATTAAGAATAAGTCACTCATCTCATGTTAGAGGAAATATTGAAATAGGATGAAATACTCTGGAGATAAAAATCTCGAGGATAATGGCTTAAGGAGGGAAAGAAAACTAAATTCTTTCACAAGTCCATGATCAACCATAGGAAAAGTAAAATAATATCAAGCATCAAAGCACTCAATCACCAAAAAGCGGAAATCCATGATGAAATAGCCCAGGAATTCATGAATCATTTCCAAGCCAACTCATGGAAATGATTCTTGATAGGTCTATTATCACAAAAATAACAAAGCACATTCTGAAACTTGTAACAGTGGAACAAAATGATCTCATTTTGAAGAAAATCGCCATGCAAGAAGTAGAAGTAGATATTGTGGAAATGCCTAAATGCAAGCCCCAAGTTCCCAATACCATTGATTTATACAACTTTACCATTGATTTATATCATGCTTGCTGGAAAATTTACAAGTATGATGCTTGGAAAGTAGTGAAAAAATCTCGACACTCCTCTATCTTAACATCCCTTGATACTATCTTTATATCTTATATTCCTAAAAAGCCTCACACTGATTCTCCTTCAAATTTCAAATTCTTTTTCTAAATATTTGTGTTTTTTATGATGCTTAATTACCTAGCTAACTATAAACAATAAACTCAAAATTGTATCAATATATTATCACCAATTTTATTGTTACACAATTATAAACATGATATTTATATTTAATGTTATGCAAATATATTTTCCTAATAACAAAACTATCATTTCATTAATCATGTATTTATTGTTCTCAATATAAATGGTGCAATTTTGTTATGTTATTTATGGTTGAACAACAATTTTCCTTTATATGGAGGGGAATTTTTAACAAATTAACAAAACAACGTTATGAAAAATTATCATTTCATTAATCATGTATTTATTGTTCTCAATATAAATGGTGCAATTTTGTCATGTTATTTATGGTGGAACAACAATTTTCCTGTATATGGACGAGACTTTTTAATAAATTAAAAAACCAAAGTTATGAAGTAATAGACATTGGAAATCTACATATTCATGTTTCATAGGATTTATAAGATGGAGCTATTCGTATTGATTTTTGAATTATATAGTCTTATGTAATAGTAATACATTTTTTTACGATTGACTCACATTAAGTTAGAATTTATTTTTTCAATATTGTTAATTTTTTTTTTTCAATTTGTAAAATTGTTTTTTTTTTAATTAAAATTCTCAAGTCTATTCCTATCATATGTGTCTAGAGATAGTTTACTAATCAAAATTTGATTCATAAAATAATTTTAAATTATTAGAAAATTCTATTTTCTTATGTATTTATTTTTGTTACTTTAATTTAGCAATATTTAAACTAAGTAATAAGACCTCGTTATTATGTAGCACTTGTTCAACGTAATCACAATTCACTTATACAAATCAATCAGAAAACAGAATTATTCGTAACACATACACATTCTCTCAAGAAGTGGGGGAACAACTCTAAGATGTCTAGGAGGAAGATTTTGTGACTATTTTGAGCTCTATCTCTTATGGATAAAAGACCCTCAATTCAAAGAATTAGTTGTGTCAAATAACCAAGGAAAAATTAATAGAAATATAATATTTTATTGAAGAAGTAACTAAACTCACATATCATAAATTAAAGTTAAAAAATAATTCATAAGAACCGCTAAAGTTTTATTGGAAATTTTCCTATTTCAACTCAATAATATTTTTCTGGTTTTATTTATGGAAGAGACTATATACATGTTTAATGACTTAAAAGTTTTTCAAATAAAAAAAAAGAGGACAATATTTCAATTATTAACTATTTTATTCATAAAGTATTACTCAACCCACTCCAATACATTATAACCATCCTAGATCCATTTTAACACTGGATCTATTAAGTGTCGAGAGGGATTAAATCTCTCGAGGTGCAAACCTCTTTTTTTACTACAAAACTTGAGGAAAGGTTTTCACCTCGAGAGATTTGATCCCTCTTGACGCTTGATAGATTCAGGGTTAAGATGGATCTAGGGTGGTTACATAATACTATATAATATCTATATTTGTATGTATGTGTCTCTTTCTTATTCCCTCTCTCTATCCCACCCCCAAACATACACACACTCTCTCCATATCTATCTATCTCTCTCCCCCCCCTCCTTCTCTCTCTCCCCTCCTCTCTCTCTTCCTTCCTTTCTCTCCCACCTCCCTCTCTCCTTCTCTCTCTTCCTTCTTCTCTCTCCCTCTTTGTCCCACCTCCCCCTCTCTCTCCCCCCCTTACTCTCTCCCCCCCCCCCCTTACTCTCTCTCTCTCTCTTCCCCTTCTCTCCCTATCTCTCTCCTCTCCTCTTCTTTATGTTCCCTCCTCTCCTCTCTCCCCATCTCTCCCTTGTCACACCCTCTCTCTTTCCACCTCTATCTCCCTATGTCTGTGTTCTTTCCTCCCTCTCTCTACCCTTTCAACTCCATCTCTCACTCACTCCTCTCTCTCCCCTCCTCTCTCTCTTACTTCCTCTCTCTCCCACCTCCATCTCTCCTTCTCTCTCTCCCATCCTCTCTCTCTTCCTTCCCCTCTCAGCCTCTCTGTCTCACCTCCCTCTCTCTCTTCCCCCATCTCTCTCTCTCTCTCTCTCTCTCTCTCTCTCTCTCTCTCTCCATCTTTGTCACTATCTCCTTCCCTGTCTCTCTCCCTCCCCCCCTCTCTCTTAAATTTGATTCCATGATATTTTCAATAAGAAAGTATCTAAATTAAAAAAACTCAATTGATTATAAAATATTAAGCCTATATTTTGGACCAATCATGTCAAAGAAAATGCAATAATGAAAAACTTAAAACAATCATGCACTATCTTTCCTCTATTAGTGTCAGTCAATTTGCTTGCTCTCATCGTTGGATCACTTGGATCTTTAGTTAAGATGGATCTATATTGGTTATTAATATTATTATTTATATTATATAAATTTCACATCTTTGTATATACAAATATTCTGATTTTTAATCTATTAAAACCTTGATTTAGTTTCTATGACAATTTTTTAGTAGTCGCGAGGATATAGGGTTTAGTTATATCTCAAAAGTAATGATAAACTTTTTTCTTTAGATTTAATTAAAAAAATGTTATAAAAATAAATTAAAATAAAATATTTTGATTGTGAAATAATTTATGTTTTTGGGCATGTGGTATTGATAAACTATAGTATTGGCCCATGGTCTTGTAACAAAGCCTATTTACATGTTAATAATATCCACAATGAAGTGGGGGTGAATATAATGGTTAAGAATAGTTTCATATTGCTGTAAAATATTTTGATTGTGAAATAAGTTATGGTTTTTGGACTTGTGGTATTGATAAGCCACGGTATTGGTCCATGGTATTGCAACAAAACCTATTCACAAGTTAATAACAAATTGACTTTAACTTTAACTTTTTATTATTAATTGAGCCAACATTTAAATGTTTACAAGCATTGAGATTTATATTGCTTTTAACTTTTTATTGATTACATTTAAGTTTTTGTTTATTACTTTTAATGTTTTTTTTTAATTGAGCAGACATATAAATGTTATATGTTAAACATTTATACCTATACATTTACCTCTATACTGGGCCAACATTGACATTAGAATAAATTTGTTAAATTTGCTAAATGTTGAATGTTAAACATTTACGCTTGAAATCTACCATAGACTGGGGAATTTTAAGGTCTAAAAAGGGCCTCCTAAGAAAATGTGCAACCAAAATAAACTTTATAAGAACCAATAGGATTCAAGATGATGATGTCAACCATGGGGGATGATTCACCATTTTTGGAGTAAAAAAACAAAAAGTTTAAAAAATAATAAAATAATAAAACTATTTTTTCAACTCATATTTTCAACTTATCGCCCTAAGGTTTTACTCAAATTTTTATTAGGAGTACTTGTTGGATGCAAAATTTGATTTTCAATCCAACATAGACCCATGTTGCATACTTTTGATGGACCCTACTACATGAAAAATTAGAAATACAATGATTTTTTTTATTGAAATCACATTTTTCATGTAGCAAGGTTCATCGAAAGTATGCAACATGGATACTCCTTGGATGAAAAATCAAATTCTGCATCCAATGAGTGTTGGTTCTTGAAATTTGAGTAAACCCATAGGGAGATAAGTTGAAATTATGACATGAAAAAATAGTTTTTTTCCCCTTAAAATTTGATGATGTAATCTAATCTTATTTTATTATTTACACTATTAGCATAGTTACTGATCAAATGGGAACTATTACCTCAAAACGGGTACTCGAGCCTAAAAATCTCAAAAAAACATGAAAAAACAACCAAAAATAAAAAGTGTTGATTCTGCATCACCATTTTTTTTCAAAGTAAATTTTTAAGATGATGATGTCAACCATGGGGGGTGATTCACCATTTTTGGAGTAAAAAAATAAAAAGTTTAAAAAATAATAAAATAATAAAACTATTTTCTCAACTCATATTTTCAACTTATCTCCCTAAGGTTTTACTCAAATTTAAGTATTTTATAATTTCCTTAGGAGGCCCATTTTAGACATCAAAATTCCCCTAATAAGAGTGATTCTTGGTGCAATTATACATATGGAGTGACAGTTCAACCCACTCCAATACTTTATAATTATAGATATGGAGTGACAATTAAATATGAAGGGATTTTACCTGGATGCGGGTGCCTTAAATAGGTGTCAATGCATGAACATGCGAAGCCGGCAACTGACAACACCTTGAGCAGGTTTCGGCGGTTCGAGGCAGGTCATTAACTAGCATTTATGAAGCTTCGGGCTCAAGGAATGCAGGAAATAGATTTCAGGATGGCGCGCACTATCCACGGTTCATTTGTTCTGGTCTCTTCAGGCATTGACAAAATCGCTCCAGGTTCTTCAGGCAATGCTCTCCTCTGGTGGTTATGTCCTCAGAGCCTCTGCGCAGCACAAAGAATTTGGAAGCCACCATGGCTTCATAACTGCTCCTATTTTGCCAGCTTCAGGTATTTGGTTCTGTCTCTTTTCAAAGGTGTCTGGTGTATTAAGTCAGTCTTCTCCATATGCGTCGGGTGTATTAAGTCAGTCTTCTTGCCCATCTCTGTAAGGGGTTTCGATTTTGTCTTTGCTGAAGGTGTCTGGGGCAGGTATTGGGCTTATTCAATCGTTGTTGGGTTTTTTTCTTGTGGTCGTTTCTATATATTGTGTGCTCTGCTTTTGGGTCTTCAGTTCAGAGGTCGGGTATTCATTCTGGTTCCATTTAGTTTGTGGCGAGTCGCTTCTCTCTATCCCTCAGTCCTACAGCACTTTCAACCTGTTGATCTATACTGTAATGGCCCGTCGTCATGGCATACCCAGGCGTGGTAGCAACTCAGGGTCCCGTGGAGGATCTCGGGGTCGTGGTGGCTCTGTACCTTGTCGTATAACTCCGTTAGCCTCTGCCTTGCCATCCTCCCTGCCCTCAGACTATTCTGGACCCTCCCTAAACAGCTCTTTTCACTCATCCCGGTTCAAGTTCAAAAGCAGGTTTAACAAACCGCTTATCTCAGCTATAATAATTGTTATCTTCTCGGAGGAAGAAGATGAGCTCACAAGCTCAGATGAAACCTCCAAGGAACAATCTCTTTCTCAAAATTCCAGTGATTCTTAGGGCAGCTTGGCTGGTGATGTCCTCAATGACTCTGCGGCGCTGCAAGAAGAAGGCCAACAAGAAGACTCTCGTCCTCAGCCAGACTCTCCTCAAGAGCAAATTATAGCTTGTGAGCCGGCACGACTCTCTGGCAGCATTCTGCACCTTGTGCCTCCTCCAGAATGCAACATGATGGAAGCGGAAGATAATGTGATGGTTCACTAGGTAAGTTCCCCCAACCAAGCAAATGAGAACGCTACAGACTCGCCACCGCAGGCTTTAATTACTTTTGGCTTCAGCGATAGGACAGCAAGTCATCTTATGATTTCTGGGTTTTGTGTGTAATTCTCAGTGTGCATGGCTTCTGTTATTATCAGCATGAATTTTTACATTTTCCAAGACATAATTTTGGCTTTCCAGTTTTTTTGTAATAGTGGCAAAAGACAGCATTTTGTAACAAGGCAACTCACACTGAAGCGTCGATCCTATCTAGCTCTGTTTAGTCTTGGATCTATGATTTTCATTTTTGTAAACAGCAGGCAATGTGCTAATTGCAAAGGTTTTTCTGACAGAGGGCAGGCTACAGCCCCCTCAGAGGTTCAAACCTCTTTGTAAATATTTTTTCTCTTTTAATCTTAATAGAATAGTCTTTGTACAAAAAAAGAAAAAAATATGAAGGGATTTTTGTTCAAGGAAAGGAGTTTTGAGGTATAGCTCTAATTCATATAATCATGTCATTATGAGAGGGAAATTCTAAGTCCAAAATAAATTCTTAAAGTTGTTCAAATTACCAAATATACCAAGGAGTTCATCCTCATGAGATATATGTACTTAAAAATTTATTTGTTCACTAATGTGTCATGTAGATTCAACTATTGGCCTAAGGACCTAGAGTTCCTCCCTCAAAATGGAATCGTTTTATCATTTAAATAAACACCATGAAACAAAGGTGTTTGGATATTGCCTCCTTGAATAAAACATTGAGGAGAGAGATTATGCATCCATGTCGGTTTCCAATTTCCCTAACTGTTTTTATACAAAAACAGATAAATATTTTTATACATAGGGTTTAATATATAGGGTTTATAATATTAGGTTTATTAGTAGGGTTTAATGTTGAGATTTTAATATTAGGGTTTATAATAATGGGTTTGTAATATTTCATTTAATATTAGGGTTCATAAATTTATCAAGTGTCGCATTATGACATAAATTCAGTGAACATCGCAATGTGACAAACAATGTTGCGTTGTGACAGTATCACAATGTTACAATACTTTGCAACTTATCCAATGTCGTGATGCGACATCACAAAACTAGTTAACCACATTTATTATATGGTTGACTATGTTCGACAATCTTTAACTATGTTTGACAGTCAACACTCTTCAAATTCGATGAAATAGAATCGCCTATTAATGTGATTGATTAATATTAACAATTAAACGTAGTTAACCATATTTGTCAAACATAGTACAAAAAAGTTAATATTTATATTCAATGTTTAAATAGTTGACCATGATCAAATTTGGTCAACCCTGTGTTTACCATATTTAAAAAAAAATCGAAATTCACTCATAGTTGTCCTCTATCAAAGTAACTTGACCATATTAAATTATAGTCAACTATGGTCGACCAAAGTCAAACGTTATCAGCCTTAGTCAACTAAGCTCATCCTTGGTAGGTCACAATCAAGATAAAAAAAATGTGTAATAATAATATTAATATTAATATAGTTGACTATTGATATTAATATTAATATTAAGATTGAGTATAATATTATTATTTAATTTCGATATAATATTATTAGTTGATAATGATCAAATTTGGTCAATGTCGCAATATGACATTACAAAATTAGTCAACTACATTTATTAATGTGGTTAGGTTAGGGTTTATAACATTTGGGTTTGCAATCTTTGTAGAAAAACCTATAGATTCACAAGCTCATGTAATTACTAAAACAAGAGACAAGAATCTAGTTCTACTCTTTATAGTGGAAGCCCATAAACATCAAGCAAACAATAATCAATAGAGGAAGAGAATCAAAGACAGATAACACAATAAATGTTCGTGGAAAGCCACAACTCAAAACTCCACTATTTGTTTTGTATTAATTGGAAAATCAAGATGAAATTACAATGCTTGTTCTCTCTAGAACAATCCCAGCACTCAACAAATTCAATCTCCAACTCATAAGCATGATCAAGGCCAAATCTTAGTCAATTCACAAGCTCTCCAAGTCTCTATTCCAATGTGTAATTCCTACGAAGGATAACTTGTGTTTAAAGAGAAATAAAGCCTCTAAAAATAGCGCAATCCCTCAAGGATCAATTCCTGATTGCATGCACTATCAGTGCAACTTAGAAAAATCTAAAACAAATAGTACACTATCCCTGCACTCTAGTCTCAACTGGGTCTTTTTCAGAATCAACATGCATGAGTTTCTGATGGTGGAATCTTCAGTTAACTAGAGTAGCACTAATTAGGTCACCAGTGTCCCAACTAACTATTTGCCCACTATTAGTTCTTGAAACTAAATGGAACTAATTTAACTGGGCTTCACTCAATAAAATGAGTTAACTAATTACAACTCATTCATAACTCATCTTAACTCCTATAAGTTAGGGAGAACATATACATGTCTTCTAAAATACTTCCAATTCGAATTTCCTAAATTAATTAAGTTAATTAAACTTAATTAATTATTTTCAAATTGCTATGAGAAAAGAATTCTATTTTAATTCACAGTTTAATTCAAGGACAAATTAAACAGGAATTTCTTGTTTCCATTTCTAAACACTCCCTCTCAACAAGAAAGGGATTATCCACTAACCCGATCCTATCACCGTGAAACTCGAATTTACATCTTGGCAATGCCTTTGTCAAGATGTCAACATCTTGCTCCTTAGTGGGAATGTAATCTAACAACATGATCCGCCTTAATACATAATCTCTGAGATGATGATACAAATATCTATATGCTTGGACTGATCATGAAAAACTGGATTTTCAGAGAGTTTGATACAACTCTAGTTATCACAATAAATCACTGTCGGATCCATCTGCTGGAAAACAAACCAACCAGGATCTTCCTCATCTAGATAGCCACACATGTTGCTTGACTTGCATCCATGTACTTTGCCTCTGTCGAACTAAGTGCAACTAATCTTTGTTTCATTCTATACCAAAAAACTACAGTTGACCCAATACTAAAGATCCCTCTTGATGTGCTCTTCCTATCAAATGGACTCCCCACCCAATCTGCGTCGTTGAAGCCTTGAAGCTTCACTCCCTCTGTCCATATATACCACAACCCAAACTGAGTAGTGTCTTTGAGGTATCTCAATGCATGCTTTGTCACCTTCCAATACAACTTGGTAGGCCTAACCATTGCTTGACTAAGTTGGTTAACTGCATAACACATATCTGGTCATGTGTTCACCAAATACATGAGTGAACCCACAAGCTATCTGTAAACAGTAGCTTCCACTACTTCTCCTGAAGTAACATCCTCCTTCCTCCAGTTACCAACTAGAGGAGTCTCCATGGGTTTACTGCTCTCCATGCAGAATCTCCTGAGTATCTCATTGGCATACTTACCTTAAAAAAAACAACTCCCCATCTCCCTGCCATACCTCCATGCCAAGAAAGGAATGCATGAGCCGCATGTCCTTCATCTCAAATCTCTTGCAAGGTCCTCCTTGCAATATTTTATGAGCTTCTCATTGCCTGTTAGTATGAGATCATCTACATAAAGTACAATGATAAAAAACTTACCTTCCACCACTATGTGATACAGGTTCACATCTGCTTCACTCTTCGAAAAGCCTAACCCAGTGAAGTAGATATCTATCTTGGTGTACCAAGCACGAGGTGCTTGCTTCAGTCCATGCAACACTCTCTTGAGTTAGCACACATGTGACTCACAGTCCAAGGTTTAAAAACCTTCGGGCTGCTCTATGTACACCTCTTCCTCAATCATGCCATTAAGAAGGGCAGTCTTCACATCCATCTGATGGATACTCCAACCCATTTGTGCAGATAGTGCCAAAATAGATATGATATATGAGTACCTTGCAACATGAGCAAAGGTCTCATCATAGTCAATCCCCTCTACCTGTGAAAAGCCACGGGCCACAAATATGGCCTTATGCTTCTCAACACTACCAGCTATAGCTTTCTTTACCTTGTAAAGCCAACAGGATCTCACAACTGACATGTCCTCCAGTCCTGGGACCACATCCCAAACACTGTTTCGAACTATGGATTCATACTCCTCCACCATCGCATCAACCCAAACTGGCTGTTGCACTACTTCCTAAAAGGAAGATGGCTCTGTCACAACACATGCACCCATAAGTGTCATGTATCTAGTGTACCTCTCTGATGACCTCCTCTGTTTGTGCTGAGAAGAGGTTTCTCCCACATTCTCTCGTGCATCATCCAACAATCTGTCAACCTCTCTAGTGTGTTTTCTTCCCTCTCTGGGAGACTCTGTCTGAGTGGATGTCTCCACTCCTGGAACCTCTGCGTGTGGCTGCTCCACATCAATCTGAGGCTCCTCAACCATAGGAACTAAAACTTCCTCCTCCACATGTAGCTCAAGCTCCTTTTCAAGGGATACTCACATGGCCTTCTCCTCATCAAACTTGATATCCTTGCGAACCACTAGCATCCAAATGGTTTGCATGTACACCCAGTAGTTGTGGGTAGTATCAGTGTACCCCACAAATATCCCCAACTCTGTTGTTGGCTCAAACTTCTTCTATGCACCTTTGGTCACATGGAAATAAACTGATGACCCAAAAATTCTGAAGTGACCAACATCTGGCCTCTTATCGGAATAAGCCTCCTCTGGTGTCTTACTCTCAAGTATCAAATGTGGGCTACGATTCTAAACATAAACTATTGTTTTGCATGCCTCAGCCCACAAGTGTCGTGGTAGGCCCTGATCATGCAACATCACCCTTGTTGCCCCTACAATGCTCCTATTCTTCCTCTCAGCAACCCCATTCTGTTGAGGATTATGAGGTGTCGTCAACTCTCATTTAATCCCTTCTAATGCACATAATTTTTTAAACTCATTAGATGCATATTCTCCACCATTATCACTCCATAGAGCTTTAACCTTCTTTCCTGACTCTTTCTCGACCAATGCTTTGAATTCACAAATTTTTGTGAATGTCTGATCCTTTCTCTGCATGAAAAATATCCAGCATTTACGAGAATAGTCATATACAAATATAACATAATACTTGTGTTTGGCGTTGGATATTGTAATGAATGGTCCACACACATTTGAATGGACTCTCTCTAGAATAGACTCTACTCGACTGTCTCTATCTCCAAAGGAAGAATTGGTGTATTTTCCCAAAGTACAACCCTTGCATGTATCAAATTGCTCAAGCGTACCTTTGGGAAGACTGATAGAGATTTGTTGCAATATCTTCAAAGTCCCATGATGCAAGTGGCCCAATCGCGTGTGCCACAACTCGCCGATGTCTCGGCTCAACATATTTTCTACTTTTGAACTCAAAGCAGCACAATCCTCTACCTCTATCTTACAGATATTTTGAACTTGAATCCATATCTTCTTTACTTGACCTATGTCTATATGTCAAAGGAACGCCTTTCCTTTCAAAAACATCACATCATAGCTTATATCCTCAAGCATGGCAACGAATACCAAGTTCTTCGTCAGTCTAGGTAGATATATAACATTCTTCAAGGTGGGTGGAGCCGCATGCTCCCTCTGAAAAGTAATAGTGCCCACACCAGTAACATTATACTTACCATCATTACCCATCTTGATATGCATCTTGAGATCTTTCTCCTCCAGTTCATTGAATAACTCTTTGTCGCCAGCCATGTGGAAAGAAGCTCCACTGTCTAAGTACCAGAGACTTCCCATCAATGAAGACACCATGCATGCAATGAGGGAAAAGTCCAATTTGAATTGGGAGGCCAAATCCTCACCCATCACTCCTCCTAAGAACTTCTCCTTGGACTTATTCAA
Source organism: Pinus tabuliformis (assembly GCA_031772625.1). Taxonomy (NCBI): domain Eukaryota; kingdom Viridiplantae; phylum Streptophyta; class Pinopsida; order Pinales; family Pinaceae; genus Pinus; species Pinus tabuliformis. Next base: position 1,206,104,965 of record CM062804.1, on the reverse strand, counting down.
TGGAGAATTTGTAGCAAAGTGACCCATATTGTGACAATGAAAGCATTTAACTTTCGTCATGTCCTTCTTCTTACCTCCATGATAAGAATATGATTTGGAACGAGAAATTTTACCTTTTCCATTCCTTGCCTTAATCACTAAGGCACTGTTCTCTTCATCATCATTCTTTGATGAAGAGCCATCCTTAATATTCCTATTGATCTCATCTTGCTTCAAATCCGACCATAGTTGTTCCCAATCTGGCAGCTTCTGACGATCATTGACAGAGTCCTAATAGCTATGCCAACTCTTTGGGAGTCTAAGAAGAGAAGGGCTCACCATATCCTCCTCGGTAACTGTAATTCCAACACTTCCAAGTTCATCCCGACATTGAATGAACTTGGTTAAGTACTTTGGAATCATCTTGCCTTTCTCCATCTTGATTTTACGAAGTTTATCCTTCAGCGCCAACTTCCTTTGATCACTGCTATTTTGATACAAGTATGTCAATATTTTCCACATAGCATGCATATTTTCCTTGCTATGGAGACTTGATACAATGTGGCCTCGAATTCCCTTAAGGATTATCCCCCTTGCCTTCGCCACACACTTCTTCCATTCGGCCAAGTTTTGTGCATCTGTAGTTGTTGGCTTGGGGACTTCTTGATCAATGAATTCCTTTAAGTCATTATCTTCTAGCATAGCTTCCATCCTATCCCTCTTCGCTATAAAATTCAAGTTTCCTTCCAAGGAATACTCAAGCCTCAACCCATAAATTGCCATCTGCAGATCCTGAAGTATGTATGCAATTCGACTTTCACCTGTAACCCAGAAACTCAAAACTTCAAAATATCCTCTAGAGAGCTGATTTTAAATCAATGATATCTCCCTCATACAAACTCCGATTTGGTGGATTTTTTTTTGAATTTGGATATATTTTCCCACGGAATCCAAATCTACAATTTGTTTCTAAAAATTTTGCATAGAAATTCTCAGAACTTCTCTACAAACTCTCGTCCCAAAATACAATATTGTTTTGGTACCATGTAGAAAAACCTGTAGATTCACAAGCTCATGTAATCTACTAAAACAAAAGACAAGAATCTACTTCTACTCTTTACAGCGGGAGCCCATAAACATCGAGCAAACAATAATCAATAGAGGAAGAGAATCAAAGGCACATAACACAATAAATATACGGGGAAAGCTATAGCTCAAAACCCCACTATTTGTTTTGTATTAATCCAGAAAATCATGATGAAATTACAATGCTTTTTCTCTCTAGAACAATACCAAAACTGAACAAATTCAATCTCCAAGTCATAAGCAAGCTCAAGGCCAAATCTCATACAATTCACAAGCTCTCCAAATCTCTATTCCAATGTGTAATTTCTATGAAGGATAGCTTGTATTTAAAGGGAAATAAAACCTCTAAAAATAGCGCAATCCCTCAAGGATCATTTCTTGATTCCATGCACTATCACTGCAACTCAGAAAAAATCTAAAACAAATAGTACACTATCCCTGCACTCTAGTCTCAACTGGGTATTTTTCAGAATCAACATGCATGAGTTTCTGATGGTGGAATCTTCAGTTAACTAGAGTAGCACTAATTAGGTCACTAGTGTCCCAACCGACTGTTTGCTCACTATTAGTTCCTGAAACTAAATGGAACTAATTTAACTAGGCTTCACTCAATAAACTGAGGTAACTAATTACAACTCATCCTTAACTCCTATAAGTTAGGGAGAGCATCTACATGTCTTCTAAAAGACTTCCAATTCGAATTTCCTAAATTAATTTAGTTAATTAAACTTAATTAATTATTTTCAAATTGCTATGAGAAAATAATTCTATTTTAATTCACAGTTTAATTCAAGGACAAATTAAACTGGAATTTCTTGTTGCCATTTCTCAACAATCTTAGGGCTTAATGCTGGGTTTATAATATTGGGTTTAATATTAGGGTTTATAATATAGGGTGTTTAATATATAAGGTTTATAATATAGGTTTTATAATATATAGTGGAGCGTTCATGGTGTTTTAACAATATTAATGATATTAACATTAACATGCACCCTAGGGTTTTAATGTTAATTGAAAGTTACTCACTTAGTTGACTAGTTAACTTATCTCTATTTTCAGAGGAAATTTTTTTAGTTTTCACTAATAGATAAGAAAATTGCATTATGTATATGCATTATAGTGCATTAAAAATTGGGCTAAATACCTATCCAAAAGGAAATTTAAAAAATAGGACTATATGAAACCATTATCATGTCCAGAATATATGTTTATAAGCATAGATACATGTAAAATATAACTAGAAAATACTAATGTATCCTCCCAGGCACTTGGGAATTTGATCTAAGAGAACAAAAAAGGAAAAAATTGTATCCAGTCAGGTTATATGTCCATCTGTAGGCCCTCTATGAAAGGCCTACGATAATATTCAAAGATGTTTTTATTATATACTTGAGGATCTTCCAAGTCCCCAAAATTTTCATAGTGCCTACTTTAGATAATGTGTCCACACTGGAGTTTCATTCCCTGTAAATATGGAAACATGAAATCGAATCAAAATCATGCTTTAATTGTAAGATCCCTTCAAGTAGAAAGTATAATGTGTGCATGTGAAATATTCTAATCTCATTAAACCAATTTGTAGCCATCTTTGAGTCACCAAAAATGTGCAACTTTTGACATCCCTTTTTTATAGCAAACAAGAGGACAAGCTTGAGGATCAATAACTCAACATAATTATTTTTTCCTCTGCGCAACCCAATATGAAGCCTAAACAATGATTTTCTTGATTATATAATACCCTCTTTGCCCCATATTCACCCCCAACAAGTGATTCCCCATCAAAGAATTAACAGGGGTAAGAATGGTCTACAACTTCAACTATGATGTTGTAAGGATGGTGCGCTCCCTTAACATCAGAAAGTGGAGAAAATTAGCAATGACCTGTGTAGGAACCCTGTCAAGAGTGGTAGGATTGTCTTGAAATATCTCGTTAGTATTGGAGATCCATATTCCCCAGCTAATAACTTGTGGTACACTCTTATTCGTTTTAGGATTTTCTTTTTCCCACCACTAATTCCAAGAATCTTTGTAAGATGCATGTCCCTTCCAATTAGAAGTTAATCCCAAGTAGTCTCGAATAGTGTTATATACTCCCAAGGTGAAAGGATAGTAAGGAAAGAGGTGATCCATTGTGTCCTTAGCATTTTTCATATGACACACCAACATGGCCTAGTAGTGCATCTTCTTTTTAAATTGTCTCCTCTAGGAACCTTATTTTCCAAGATGCACCACTTAAACAATCATGCTTTAGCTGGGAATCAAATATTCCATAATTTTCTCCACCACCAAGCTAGCTCTCTAGGTCTCCTAACATCAATTATAAACATATAACCCAATTTTGGCAAAAATTATAAAAAAGGAGAATGCACCCAACATAAATAATCTCCCCTATCTTTGAGGATAACATGGGATATATTGAGAGAAACAATATAATTTATCCATTATCTTGTGTTTTCCATTGGAAAGTTTAGCTAGATGGCAGCAGACCATCCCTAAGCCCAAATAGAAGTATGAGCATTATCAACCACTTAGTTCAAGGTAATATTCCCATTTGTATTTAGATATTTCACAAATTCTTGAGGGAGGAGAAATTTTTCTCTACATCCCACCCAAGGAACAATACAAATCCTCACCTTTTCACCATTCCCAAATTTCTAAGCCAAACCTTATTCAACCACTAAAAATATGTTAAAAATGCTTTCCATGTGACCGATATATTAAGCCTATACTTGTTCGAGGATTGTATCCATTCTTCAAGAGTATAGGGGTGGATATGCTTCTTGCATACAACATATGTCCATATACTATCAATGGATATCTACCTCCAACAAACTTTTGTTTCTAGTGCCTTTGTGAACAAGTGAAGGTTTTTAAGACCCCACCATCCCCACATCTTTCACAAAGGAATTGTGTCCCATTTTATCCAAAGGGAAACCCATCCATATTTTGACCCCAACCATAAAATTTGACAACATTTCTTGGGAACATAATTCAGAATTCCATTTGTGATCCACAATAAGGACATTGAAAAAAATGGAATAACTTCTAGGACTGATTCTATGAGAAACAATCTATGAACTCTAGACATCCATTTGAAACTCCGTGCCTTTAATCTCTTTTCAATTTTTGTTGTTAACTATTATAGTCTACCTTTTTATAGTCATTGGGTTTCAAGTGGAACCCAAGGTACTTTAAACCTTCATAAAAAAATTTAGTGTGAAAAGGAAAATGAATTTGAGCAATTATACACTCATCCTTGGAAAGGCTGAGAGAGAAGAGAGTAGATTTATGAAAATTTATTTGCATGATTATAGTTTTTTAAAAAGTTGAGAAAGCCCCTTTAATGGTTTTTATATAATTCCTTGAACCATCGTAGAATAATAGGATATCATCCACAACAAATAGATGTGTTATCATTAAATCATTAGCTACAATAGCACCCTTTAAGTCAACCCTACTTTTTTTTTAGCTAACAGTCTACTAAGGCCCTCAGTCACAAATACGAATAATAGGGGAGGAAGCGGATAGGTTTACTTTAAACCTCATTGAACATGGAAGAAATATGATGTTGACTCATTGAGGAGTGATGCAAATGATATAGTGGTTATGTAACTCATAACCCAGTTAGTGAAAGGAACTTCAAATCCAAAATGGGCCAATAAAAATCTAATATAGATCTAGATGACTCTATCATATGATTTGGAATGGTTAATTTTAATGGCTAAGCCTTTTATTTTCTTGGCTTTTAAACTATGAAACCATTCCTAAGAAACCCATATTGCCTCATGAATCTGTTTACCTTCCAAAAAGGAAAATTATTCTTTGGATACATTGTTTGATAGAATCAGCTTTAGCTTATTTCCTATTGTTCTTGTTATGACCTTGTAAATGCACTTGCATAGTAATATGGGTCTGAAACCATTAGAGTGTGAAAAATCTATTTTAGGGATGAGGAAAATAAAGGTAGAGTTAAAATATTCAAGCATTGTGCTGTATTTCCTAGATTCCACGGAAAAATTTAAGCATGAAAATTTATCTTAAATTTTAAAATTCTTGGTGAATCTCACTAGTCTCTGATTTAGAATCTGTAAAAGGTTCGGTGATATTTTTTTTAAATATTCAATTTTATAATAATTTTATATGGTGTCTATATAAAATTATGTATAATTTTAACGTAAATTTATTTTATTCTATAAAATTTGAGTACAACACTTTTATAAAAACATGGAAATTAACAAATCTTTTTTTTGGAAAAAACATGGAAAAATAGCCCACTTCTGAATATTAGCTCCTAAAATTTTCCCTGCTAGAGTCCTCAACAACCATTAAAAGATCTCCCCCCATAATATCATAAATCCTAGTGAAGAATTCTACTAAACATCCATTAGGTCCAAGGATTTTATCCTTCTGAAAACTATGGAGGACCTTTTGTAATTCAACGTCAGACATTGGTTTCATTAAGCACTAGTTGTCCTCATCGCCTGGGAACCTAGGGGAATATTGAGCTGAGGAGATAACTTCAACAATGGTCACTTTATTATTAGTATTATACAGATTACTGAACTGGTTTTTGTCCAAATTTGCGAGATCTTCAAATGGTGCAGCTCTACCACCTTTTAGATCATGCAAATACCAAATAGTATCGTGCGCTCAATGACCCTTAGCAAACTACTAAAAAAAATTGTATTTTCATAACCACTATTCAACCATATTGCTCTATCTTCTTTCCTCCAAGTTGCTTAAATTATGCTTATTTATATAATTATTATAATTATATAATAAATAATGTTAATATTAAATCCTTGCCACACACCTAATAATTATTAATGTGGTTGATATACACCTATCTACATATATCAACCAATTTACTGATGTGGTTGTGCATGTGTTTGATATACGCCTATTGACATATATCAACTACATGTATTAATGTGAATGTGTTAGTAACCTTAGACATAACTCTTTCCTCTATTAACCTTATCCCCGTAACTCTCAAATTAACATATTAGAGAATTATAATTATGAAAATGCAACATCCTTCCAAAACACATATTTGATAACTTTATCACTCGAAACACAACATAAAAATGATCTTCCAATCCCTCTGAATCTAAAGTGGACAAAAGCATATTACTTTTGAAAGTATGTTTAGACTAATGTTCAATTTAATCCATAAAAAAACTAGTTGTAAAAATACGCATGTTCAAACATATCTTTAACTTCATGAGAGCTACTTTCTTTGAATACAAGATAAAAACATTTTGAAAATGTTAATTAGAATCATTTCCATTTAGAAAATTGTATCTATAGATGGAATTTGACCTTGAAAGGTTCATTTGATTAATATATTTTGGTCAAAATGGTGATATCCACATAGTGACTTCATAGATTGGAATCAATTTAGTGACTTCATATATTGGTTTCCATTATAAGCACAATAGTGTATACATATGTACAAAGCTATTTCTCTGGTTTCTATTGGCATTCCAATAAATTTCTCCTTTTAAGACAAGAAGAAAAGGTAGGGAAGATACTTTATTTATTAAAAAGTAGAGATGATGATTTGTTTATTTAGTAGATATCTCCCTAACATCATCTCTTTTTTTAAAAAGACGACTCTTAATAAATTGGTTCGCATTAGATAATAGATGATGCAAGTACCTGCATTCCTACACTTTCCTTTCAATAAAGAAATCACTTTGTGTTTCTTGTTTCCTTCATCATTACTTAATTGAGTAATCAAAATTCTCATATTATAAATGTTCTTTGTTTCCTGCTTCCCTTATGACTACGTAATCAAGTCATCCACATTATATAATTACAAATGATTTGTTGTAATGACGCCACTCTACATTTACCCACTTTTAAAAGCCCTCCAGGTAAATATGAAGCTGGGTGCTACTATGACATGACCCGACCTCTTAGTTCCACTTAAGGAAGTGGGGCCTACAACTGAGACTTATTGACCTTTCTCAGGGGCTACAGACTACCCAGGAGCTAAAAACCCACCCCAGGTAAACAATCCCTAAGCTAGATACATTTTCACTAACCTAGACCCACAACCACACCCTTGATACTGGTTCCATGTGGTTATGAGGCTATAACTGCACTCATGGGCTCACCTCCAAGTGGTTATGGCCAAACAACTCCAGTTTTATGCCTACGGTTATGTGGTATGAGCCTCTTTTTAAGCTAGTCTAAAGACCACTTCCCATAACTTGATGTAACTTTCATAATCGTAATTAAGATTTTATCAATGCTAATCATTCAGAACTTGAACAAGAACTTGACCTAACCATGCCTAGCCATGACAGAAATTCTATCAAACATATGACAAACATAGAAGCTATAGGTCATGAATGTATATATTATCTTAAGTCTCTGAACTTCATCTAGAAATCACCAAGAAGGTCTAATGCCCTCTCAAGTAGCTGCAACAACACCTATTAGCCCATGCATTTATCAATGTTAGGTCCATATACTACTAGTGTAACCCCTTATTGTTATTAGTGCAACCCCCTTATTAAATTGTCGTGCCCATGTGGTCCCCATATTTTTATTATTGTGCCCCATAGAAGCCCAATATTGTTATTGTTGTGCCCTTACATCATTATTGTTATGTCAGCTCTGATTACATTATGACCCCTTAGACTCCTATATATAGAAAGGAGGTCTTTCCATTTGTAGCATCCAATAATTGTTCATTTGTGTAATGTAAAGGAGGTTTCCCCCTCGAACAGGCTGGTTTCTAAGTCATTGATCTATCTTTTCTATCTTTTTTGTGAACTGGTTTCATAACATTTGGTATCAGAGCTTTGGATTCTAGGGTTTCGCTGCTCCAAACAGGTCTTCATGGCATTTTCGCTATAATTTTTTTCTACTCCATTTCAGACGATAAAAAAAAAAAAAAAACATTTGAGAAGAAATCGTTTTGAACCTCGGGTCCAAATTTCAAATCTTTTCTCGCTATATTTGCGGCAATATGATCTAAAGAATTTAGGGTTTTTGCAAGCTCCAGAATTCCATCTCAAACAGGTCATCGTGGAATTTTCACTATAATTTGTTTCTACGAAGTTGTAGATTCTGAAATTAAAAATCATTCGAGCCAAAAACTTGGTGAATCTCAAGCCCGAATTTCAGATCTTGTTTTTCTATATTTTTAGAGATATAGTCTAAGACATTTAGGGTTTCTGCAGGCTCCCGAAATACATCCCAAATATGTGACCTTGGGAAAATCGTCATAAATTTTTCTTTGAGCATCATATTGAAATTTCGTAAGAAGTTACAGAAAGGGGACGAACTATAGTTTTTTGTGTATTGGCTTTAGGTCCTAAGGCTCAAAAAGTGACACGTGGCTCTTCGTACAAGTTCGTTCTACTAAATTAGTCTATAATCAGGTCATAGTGGGATATTTCACATAACCCTTCCTTGAAAAATCAAATCTTGATCAAACTTGTGGCGTTAGAAAGAGGACTCAAAGGGCTACTACAGGACACGATTTTAGAACTTGGAGATCTAAAACTGCAGAGTTACAATTGTTTCAATATATAGCTCCTAAAATCAAGAAAAGGCGATATGAGGAAGTTTGATGGAAATGATCCGGTAAATTGGATACTACAGATGGAGCAATATTTTGATCTACATGAGGTGCAACTGTTACAAAAGGTACGTATTGCATCTTCATATTTAGAACCAGATCAATTTTTATGGTATAAAGGGCTTTGTTCTCATAAACCACTTGTTAAGTGGTCAATTTTCACGGAGGAAATGATAGCACATTATGGGGATACAAAGAGAAACACCTTCTTTATCCACGATAAATATCAAACAAAAATGTTCAATGGTAGAGCACATTGAGGACTTTCAAAAATTGAATATAAGGGAAAATGATATTCCAGAGAAGTAGAGGATGGTTGTCTCCATAGGGACTTTAAAGGATAACATTCAACATGAGGTTCATCTTTAGGAACCTGATTCATTGGAGAATGCATTCAGGTTGGCAAGAAAAGTGGAAAGAAAAATTATGGCAACAAGGAAGTCTACCCCTTACAACTATAAAGATGGAAGTGTTGTTTCTCCTAGCCTTCCACAACGTACAAGGTTGACACCACAACAATTGGAAGAAAAAAGAACAAAAGTGCTTTGTTACAATTGTGATAACAAATACATTAAAGGTCATAAGTGTGCTGAGAAGAAATTATTTTACATTGATTGTGAAGAGGAGGAAGAAAAGGATCAATAAACGTCAAAAGAAGAGGATATACACCAGGAACCAACCCCATATAAAGAAGAAATGAATCCGACCATATTTTGTAAAGCATTGACAAGAATTACCACTCCTCAAACTCTCAAGATAGAAGGACATATCAAGAAGAAAAATGTTCAAGAAGTGAAAGATCACATCAAGCATCAAGAAATGAATCCGACCATATCTTGTAATGCATTGGCAGAAATTACCATTCCTCAAACTCTCGAGATAGAAGGACATATCAAGAAGAAAAAGGTTCAAGCAGTTAAAGATCACATCAAGCATCAACAACAAGTTCTCCAACTTTTAAAGGATAACGCCACTTTGGTGTAGAATCAAATGAAACAACAAGCAGATCAACATTGCAATGAAAGAAGTTTTGATGTAGGCAATTGGGTATTTTTACAGCTATATCCATACAATCAAATTTACCTGAAGCAAGCTATTTATGAGAAGGAAATGTTGGCAATACTACATGTACTTAAGAAATGGTGACCTTACCTAATAGGAAGACACTTCAAGGTAAAAACGGTCATGGTAGTCTTAAATACTTTTGAAAACAAAGATTATCTTCAAAAGAACAGAAAAAAATAGGTCACAAATATGTTGGGTCATGACTTTGAAATCATCTACAAAAAAGGGAAGAAAAATGTTGTTGCAAATGCACTCTCAAGAAAGGATGAGGATGTGGAAGTATTGTTTTGCGTCATTTCTATTATCGAACCAAATTTGATAAACGAAGCAAAGGATGAATGGAAGAATGATGAAGCAGGGTGGGAACTCATTCAAAAGTTGTAGAAGATCCCAGTTCAACAATATTTCCAGAACTTGACAAGGAAGGAAAAATCATATTGGAACCTGAAGAAGTCATAGAACCGAGAAGTTGACAGCTATGAAATTGATTAATTTTAGAGTATCTCATCAAGTGGAAGAACTTACCCGCTAAAGATTCCACATGGAAGGATGAAAATTTTATACAGAAGCATATAGAACTACTCAAGTGTTGAGGACAACACTTTTTGAAGGAGAGGGGCATGTTAGGTCCCTATACTACTAGTGTAACCCCTTATTGTTATTAGTGTAGCCCCTTATTGTTATTAGTGCAACCCCCTTATTATATTTTTGTGCCCATTTAGTTCCCATATTATTATTATTGTGCCCCATAGAAGCGTAATATTGTTATTGTTGTGCCCTTACATTATTATTGTTATGTCAGCTCTGATTACATTATGACCCCTTAGACTCCTATATATAGAAAGGAGGTCTTATCATTTGGATCATCCAAGAATTGTTCATTTGTGTAATGTAAAGGAGGTTGCCCCCTCGAAGAGACTGGTTTCTAAGTCATTGATCTATCTTTTCTATCTTTTTGTGAGCTGGTTTGATAACAATCAACCATTCAAATACTTATCAAATCATGAATAAGAGCCATAACTAGAGAACATCATAAGACCATGTTTATAGCTAACAAACAACCAGGATATTAATCATCACAAGCCAACCATAGAATACAAATAATAACAAGTAAAAGTGGTTACATATCAAAATAGGAAAATAGATCTTATCAAATTATGCAAAAGCTAACCAAGTCAGGGTTAGGGACTTCCACATACCACCCGACCATAGATTGGGCTAAACTGGATCTTTCTTTCAGCCAATCACCCTCGTGCCATATTACAAGAATGAATGTCGGATCTCATGGGATAAAACAAAACATAATCAACCAAGGGAATCTATAGGTTAAGCCACCTCCTCCATCAAACTACTACAATCTCCCCAAAACTGGTCAAGACATCACAATTTTTCACCATACCTTAAGGAATTTGCATGTCTCCACCCGCCTGTCGAGGGCTTCCTAGGGAAAACCATCTCCACCCCCAAACCTTGGGAATTTTCATGAGACCACCTCACCTGGTTGCAAAACCTTCCGGCAATCTAAAGCTCAACCAATAAATAAATCCCATTGTTGGAAATATGTTGTCATTGATGGCAAAAGGATATTCATTGATGGAAACAGGGCATCCATTAAGAAAATGGTTGGAAATATGTTTTCAATAGATGCAAATAGGTGGTACAAGTGTCAACGAGATGTCCTAGAAGAGATGGTTTTGGGCACAAGAAGAAGGGTCACGGTGCAAGGAATAGTAGAGAGTTTGAAGCCATTTTTTAGGTAGAAAATGAGATCAAAGACTACATCGGAGCCACTCAAATAGAAATATCTCTTAAATATCTTTCCAATAGTATAAATAAGTTTACAAATGGCCTCCTAGATCAAAATATAGAGGCAATCAAAGTTGGGCCTACAAAAGTCAAAGATGAGCAGAATCCTGGAACCTCAAAACCTTGGAAGCCCATAACAACATTGAGCCAGGGTAGTAGAAGTAAGCCCGAAATACCAAAATCCCAGAACCCCGTAACAAATATTAGAGTGGCGCAGTAGGATCAGAAGCTCAGAGGCCTTGAAGGCCCAGAAACCTGAAATCTCGTAACTTTTTAGAATTTGAATTATTAGAAAGTGTCGGGGTGCGGGGAGCAGGGAACAATAGGAGAGAAAAACTGGAAGGTTGGAAGTACGTAACTTTATTAAAAATATATATGGGATATCAAGGAGCTAAGATAATAGTGGGGCTGAAAAGTGGAGGTCTGTAATAGGACAACACGTGGAACTGTGGGTTGCCCCTAGAAACCTAGAACCCCATAACCTTTTAGGAATTGTATTTCGTGAAAGCGTTAAGTAAAGGAGCTACAGAAATTGGAACCTTTGTTTGGTGATTTCACGAACAAATAAGATCAAGGGTGTATAGAAATTATAAAGGGAAATAGGCCCCTGATAAGCCTTTAAATGGGCTTAACACCTAAAGACTTATCCCATGGTCGCAAGTATCGGTCCTATTGTGAAAATCAAAAGGTTCCAGAGAAAAAGGGGTTAGAGGGAAAATTAGTCAGTTTTGGAAGCAATTTCTTCTAGAAATTAAAAAGGGCCACAAAGGAATTTGTGCCTATAGAAAAGTGCTTAGGCATGACGAATAAGTTGACAACTATTTTTGCAACAATGATTGTTAGCAAATCCTTTGGGCTTTGGCATGAATGAATCAACAACTATGTTTGGAATGAGTGATGATGTAATACACTTGCGTGGACAATTGAGTCGGTAGCTTTAGTTCAACAAAACTTGAAGTTTGGCAATTAATCCAAACATAACAAAAGTTGGAAGCTCAATTTGGCACTAAAAATAACACTTGGAGTTCCAGTAGTAGAACAATAGTTAAGAGGCATATTTGGAAATTCTAGTAAAACTAGAGGTTCACCAAATTTAGAAAAACCTCACTAAAACCTGTAACCCATCAGAATTGAGGAAAAAAATAGTTTTATTCTGAAATTATTGAAGTAACAGGTGAAGAGAAAAAGAATACTTAAAGAACAAGTTTGGAGGAAAATTTATGAACAAAACAAAGGCAAAAATAAGAAAACCAGGAAGTAGATCAATGAAATGGCTAACCAAAGATTGAAGCCAAAAATATCAGTCCATAATTATTTAAAAGAAAAATTCAAGTCACGGAGTGATGGATCAGTGCAACAAATTGTGAAAGATCAGAAAAGTGTTGCAGAGCGTCTATGAGAGTTGTTGGTGCAACATGATGCATGATGGTGGTATGCATCAAGGGTGAAACAGAGACCAATCTTGGTATCTGAAAGGTGTTTCAGAGATGCATAGAATGCATTGGTAATCGGGGTTGATGCTACTGGTGTATAGAGCTTGGTTTTTTCTGAGTAATCAGAGATTGTTGAAGATGTTGGTGATTGAAGAAATTGTTTAATTTTGAAGGTTGAATTGGAAGTCAGTGTTTCTAGTATGAAAATGGATGAAAGATGAACCATTGAGTGTCTAGAAAATTGTAGCTTGCAAATTAAGGGTTGGTGCTCCTTCCAGTGGTTGTTGGTAAATAGTTGGGGTTGTAGCTCCATTCAGTTGTAGCTGATAAATTAGGGAGTTGTAGCTTCCTGTTGGTTGTAGCCAGAGAATTGTAACAACAAGTTGTAGTTTGCCTTGTGAAGCAATAAAAGAGAAGTCTTGAAGAATTTATTTTTTCTTTATGTTCCATTGTGAGTTGTTGAGGTTATTCCTTGTCATGATTATTTATTTTCTATAAATACTTTATGGTGTCATAGTGATCTAACACAAGTAAAAGAAAAAAAAATGGTGAAATTCCTACAATACTGATTCACCCCCCTCTTAGTATTGTCCTAGTTTCCAACATTGATCACACCATGGCTATCTAGGAAATGGAAAGGAAAGGCTAAAAACACTATCAAACCAATAAAACCCCATGCCAATGATAGAAAATGAGCCAAATATAGAAATTCATGTACCATGCATTCCCACCTCAGCTAAGGAAATCACACATGCAACTTGTTACCTACAAAATCCTCCTGCTAAATTTATTCTTCGAACCTGCTCCTTGCTTTCTTTTGCTTTCCATTTCTTATCCTTTTCATTCATTTTCTTTCCTTGCTTTCTTGTCCAAGTGCCCGTTCTCTCTCCTTTGTTACACCTACTCTAAAAGTGGGAAAAAAGTTGTGAACTTGTTCTCAGGTGCCTTTTTATCATTGATGTCTCCTTTTTCTTCATTTTCCTTAATTTTCCTTTTAATTTCCTTAGCATGAAAATATGTGCCTCTTCACCTTCCTTTTCTCCTATTTTCCTTTATTTCTCACAAATAAATGTCAATTATTGCCTCTGTTCCTTTTCCAATGACTTTGCCAATTTCCTTAGCCATAAATAAATCGAAAGTGACCCCCATTGTGATGTTTTCCCCATCATTTAGCTTGGAGTACATGTCCCATGACCTTGGTATTATATTTGTTACATGGAAACTTAAATTGGGGTTGTTACAAACCCCTCCCTCTTAGGGGAACACCATCCTTGGTGTTCAATAACACATATGACCAGCAAACTGCTGAAGAAAAAAATATACTGCCTATCAAGCTTTATAACACAACTCGATGTAGTATTTATAATAACCAACTACTGAAAACATGATAAACATGACAAACATACCACTTACTGGAGATTTATAACACAGCTCATTATGGCATTTACATTAAAAACCACATATGCTTATGCACATTTACTTCAACCATCAAATAAGCATATTGTTCATGGAGCTTTATAAATCCATCTCAATACAATATTCACAATAATATACACATACACATACATATACTAGCACATTTGCTTCAACCAACAAATAAAAGGATACAATGCCTACATCAACAACAAGGGAATCCAGAGGCTTATGCCTCTACCCTCAAAGCAATACTAGGATTCACTTTCTTCCCAGGAAGTCCAAAATCCACTACCAAAGTCAAACTTGCATCCAATTTCCAATGTTACAATCGTTGTGCTACTTGTTCCCTCAGTGAACAGTTACCGGCTCATTGTTCTAGGGAACACTCACAATGTGCTTCTAATTCCATTTGGAAATGCTAATGAACAAAATACATTCATTCCTCGACCTTCCCTTCTCTACTACACAGTACCTTAGCAAGGTTTCGTCACAGCGGAAGGTCCAAAACCCAAGGCATATCCTTGCCTCAAAACCTTCATATCGGTCATAGCATGCTCATGGAAATTAGTGGACACTATTGGGTACCAGTGTCCCACAATTATATTGGGTACCAGTGTCCCACAATTGCCCTGCTCCTAAATGTTTTACCAGCTTACTGTTACATGTTCCAATTTCTTTTGTTGTTGCTGCTAATTCTTGTAACCATTTTCAACCACCCAAACTAGGTGTTTCCTTGTTTTCATGTACGAAGCACATAATATCCATTAGACTAAAAGGGAATTGAAATAAATTCAAACCATACATCGTTGGTATCCTGTCAATAAGGTACACT
Organism: Pinus tabuliformis; assembly: GCA_031772625.1. Lineage (NCBI taxonomy): Eukaryota > Viridiplantae > Streptophyta > Pinopsida > Pinales > Pinaceae > Pinus > Pinus tabuliformis. Next base: position 1,206,089,750 of record CM062804.1, on the reverse strand, counting down.
TGCAATTATGTTTACTTCCTATTACAACAAGTCAAACTAGTTGTTTGATTAAAGCATCATGTTTAACATATCACATCTGGTTAGCTCAAAATGAAACCATCATAAATCATAATCATAGATCACATGAAACCATCATAAATCAAAATCATAGATCACATGCATAATTAAAAACTGAAATAAAATATTGATACTTATATTTCAAATGGTTCTTTTCTTTTGCCTTTGTTGTTTATCATTTCCATAAACACACTGAATCGGTTTCTAAACCCAAGAAGCACCCAATGCCTTCTCTTATATTCAAACTTCTACACACTAAATCAGTTCCCAAACCCAACATGCACCCAGTGCCTTCTCTTCTCTTCAAAGAAACAAGGGAATATGGAGACTATACAACATCCTCTCTTAATATCAGCAACAAGGGAATATAGAAACTAAACTACCTCTACCCTCAATATCAGAAACAAGTGCATCGAGAGACTAAACGACCTCAACCCTCAATATCATAAACAATGGCATCTAGAGACTAAACTGCCTCAACCCTTAACACTAGCAATCAGGGCATCCAAAGACTAAACCACATCAATCCTTAATATTATCAACAAGGGCATTTAGAGACTAAACCGCATCAACCCTCAATATCATCAATAAGGGCCCAGACAGTCCCATACATGCGTGTCCATCACATGGTATAACACATACACCTACACCTAGTGTACAACACCACACATACACCTACACCCGGTGTAAAACATAATGCATATACATACACAAAGTACAACACAACAAATACACATGTCACAATATTGTTGGCATTGATGTGTGTTGTAGTGTTGTAAATGTCTTGTTGGTTGGAATTAATGTCAACCTGGTAGCATGGGTTGCAGGAGAGTTGGTTATCTCTTGTATTTCTGGTTACATGTGGCTTGCACATGGTTGATGTGTTGCATTGGTTTTGGTATGTCTACGAGCATAAAGATGTGATTTGCAAGTGTTGCATACAAAGTGTGAGCAAAGGATGTCATGTTCCTCATGATCATGACTTTTGCATGGAGTTGGATAGTGGTGTGTTGCACTGTTTTGGAGGTTTTTCCACTATGGTCAGGTATGCAGGGGTGTTGCATGTTTAGTAGAGTTGTGTTGGAGATGTGATGACCTCCTTGATCATGTTGACTCATCATGTTGTTGCATATAGGTGTTGGTTGTTGCTACAGGAGTTAGGTCATCTTGTTAATGATATGATATATAGGGCTTGGAGAGGATATACAAGTGTTGGAGGATTCTTGAGTTGGTTGTATATGTGTTGGAGGATGTTTGACATGTTCTAGAGATGCATATTGATGACAAAGTTGTTGTGGAGCAGGTTAATAGCCCAGGTGTTAGTGTATTTGTTGGTTGGCATACAATTCAACCTTGTTTGACTTGTGATGATGATGGTGATGTGGAAGTGACTTGGTTAAGTGTCGCAGATGTGCTAGTGGCTTCCAGAGGTCCTACAGAGACTTGTCAAGCTCTGGAAGAAGTTTGATTAAGATTGAGTTAATTTGATTGGTTTTCTCCCATCTTCTGCCCCAACATCATGGATCTAAGCTAGTGCATGTGGTTGAAGGTCTCCAACTGCATGGAGATATGCTTATCCATGTGATTTCAATCGAGATCATATAGTTGTGTGCATGAAGTTGAGAATTTAGCTAGAATTTCTCTGGATTCCTTGCGCATCTCAGCTAATTTTGGTATTGTGGCGATGCTCTTGATTGAAACTTTCAAGTATATGGTCAAAAAAGGTAAGGGAGATTCTAGAATTTGGTTAAACTTGCAAATATCCATCATCTAGTGGAGAAGAGTGGCTTGATCAAGTCAAGGAGTTGTATCTAGGCAGATTGAGAAATGTGAAAGAAGTGTTCAAGTGCTCCATAACCTGTAGCATTTACTAAGTTAAACCTCTCCTAAAATTTTAAATAGAGAAAGGCTTTGAGTTCATTTAGTTGGTCTTATTGAGAGTCTGAGAGCATGCCATTGTGAAGGCATTGAGAGTGGGTAGAGATTGTAGTTGTTGATCACATAGGTTTGTAATGTTTTATCGAAGTGTTGTATGCAAATATTAGAGATAGAATTGAGAAGTAAATTCAGATTTTATGTGTTGCAGGTGGTAGAGAATTGGTAGCTTATGGTTTGTTAGAGAGAAGATTGTTGGTGTGAGTAGAAGAGAATAATTTCCCTCCTCTGGGTCAGAGATTTTGATTCATATTTTATGTGTAGAACAATGGTGTTGTTGGGTTGCTCATGTTAAGCAGACTAAGAATCCAATTTGAAACATTTATGAAACCTAGTTCACATTGAGGAATTGAAGGCTTGAAGGCTTCAGAGTAGATAATGATTCAACATATTCAGTAGAAGGAACAAACTTCTCCATCCAATAGGAGTTGGATAGTCCAATGGGTGTTGGGAAAGGATCATTGTTCGTGGGGCTTCTAGTGGATAGATTTTCGTAGATACGTGAGAGAAACAAATTTCCTAACTGATAAGTGCCAGCATACTATGAAGGAAGCCGAGTCTTTCGGCTTATGGTTGTAAACTAATCCATGTATAATTTGTTCAACATATTAATAGAAGAATTTAGTAGGACAACCAAAACAAGGTGGTTTTTCTCTCGAAAGGGTTTCCACCACAAAAACTTGTGTCCTTATGTGTGCATGATGTTAGTGTCATATATTATAGTAGTCAAAAACAAGTTTAATCTTTCAAATTTATTTTGGAAAATGTGTAAAGATTTTTCTATGATCTCTTAAAGATCAAGCTATTGGTCTTAGTAAAGAATGAAAATTAAGAATGAAAATTTTCATTATTAATGTATTTATGTTAGAATGTGTGAAAAATGATGGAAAAATAATATATGAAAGATAATTTTAGAATAAAAATCATTTATATAGATGAAAAATATTAGTCACAAATCCTCTTTTATTAAAAATAACCACAATTTTTTTTTTTTATAATTAAATCTTAAACATATTTGTAATAAAAAAATTAAATATAATATGGTCCTTTTAATATAAAAGGACATAAAAATATTTAATTATATATATATATAATCCACATAACAAAAATAACCCATGCGTTGCAATGGTCAAAGATTACATTAATTGGAAAATAAAGTCGACGGAGGTAATTAAAAACAAAACTATAAAATAACCAAATAATCGACACATTTGGAATTAGTAAAATAACGAACTTAAACCACACGTTAACGCCCACAATTAATGACACAAAACAAAGCATTGTTTTTTAAATCCGTCGTATTCCACACATGGCTATTCAACTTTCAGCACCTGATGACTGCTCCCCTTCCTTGGATTGAAAGCGTATTATAATATGATATGCATATCACTGTTCAAAGATTCCTCAATATTTTAAAAGGAATCATCAATAACTTGATTCCTTCAAAGTGGGGCTCCCTTCAAAGTGGGGCTCGAGGTTTCCATGTATTCAAAAGAAATCATAGAATGGGTAGACAAATAAACTGGTTGTTACTGGTTGTCAATAAGGCCATGTTTGAATTCGGAAATGATAGAATTAGACATTGGTATGAAATTATATAATGGCTATATATAAATTTGCAACATTATTTTCAAAATTTAAAGTAAGCATTTAAAAGCGTTTATGCGAGAGTGATGTGAAATTATTTGTATATGCTTTTGAAATGAGAAATTTAGCTATATTGAGTTGTGCTTTGGGTGTTTTCTCAAAATTCTAAAAATATTTAAAAGCGAAAATAATTTTTTAATTATAAAATTTGATATTAATTTTTAAATTTGAATTTTGTTTTTAAAAAGCATATATATTCATGTGGTTGTGAATTGTTATTCCTCAGCAAGGAAGTCTATTTTTAGATGAGTCATCCATTCTTACAAAACATGGTAAGTATACATTAACAAGGCAGGTTGCGAGGCAGCAAGTCCCTGCATTGAGAACCGAACTAGATGCTAAAACTGAGCTTCTAAGCCTTGACCCATGAAGGAGCCTGTCAACTTCTGCCTTCCTGTAATCTATCAGGAGTAGATGAAGCCTGTAACCTCTCACCTTTAGCCAGGTGAGAACCAGAAGCCAATGCCTTTACCCTCTTGCCTTTCAACTCTAGCCTTTACCCTCTTGCCTTTCAACTCTAGCCTTTGCCTTTCAACTTGAACGTTCTGAAAGAATACAGATGCCTTTGCCTTAAGCCAAGTCCAACAGATGGAATCAGCCTTTAGCCTTTTCACCTTGAGCCTCACGTTCTTAGAGCAAGCTTCATCGGGCAAGACAATTGAAATGGATGGGATTTCTAATTTCATTTAGTAATTACATATAAGAAGGGCACTGTTAACAAGTTGGCTGATTTGCGATCCAGGCCGCCACGCCAATAGCAAAGATTACAACATTGATATACATTGCAGCGTTGAAATAGCTGCAGATCAAATTAGAATTTTATTCAAACAGGGCTAGATACAGATTTAGATCAATAATTCACTAATGCACATTCAAAAAAGGGGGAAAACACGAGGGAGAGGAGCCCTATCTGTCGTTCATGCCAGCGAACTAACGCCGAAATCCCGTTTTGGATAAGGTCACCCGTCGATCGGAAGAAGAGGGGCCCTTTCTCATTCATAGGGCACGATCGAACACCCATTTGAGCAAGTAGCCTCCCTACCAAGGATAAATTCCCGATAACTCAAATCAATCGTCAACTGGCTAAGATACAACTAAACAAATATACATCTCAAATATCAAAATCTATCATGCATGTGATAATCTAATATGAAAAATCATTTGTAAGGCTTAAGCCAAAGCACTGTGTAAGTTTCTGGTAAAGGGTAAGCATCTGGGTACCTGCAATTCAAAAATGTCAAACTTATGAATCCTGTAAAAGCCAAAAAACACATTGCAAAATGTATCAATACTAAGAGCACCATTAAATGAATAAAAGAGCACCAAAACATTTCCAAATGAGAGAAAATAGATGGCAAAAGACAACATTTTACAACACAAAAATCAACGAGTAGCTAAGGTGTTTTGAGCAGTCCTATGCAATAAGATAGCCATCCAATTTAGAACATATTTGCTTTGAACTCTGCTCCATAATCAAAGGCTTATGGCCCAAACAATTCACCACCATAGATCTTAATGTGCAAAATAATAATTACTGTAGAGCCTTAATACAGTAACCTGCGCATTGACAATGCATGTTTTCTTTAACAATCCTATGCTAATAGAATTACCAGTACAATTACACATACACATATAACATATAACATTATCCCTAGGAATAAATCAACAACTATAGCTGAAATCATAACAGTCCAGTGAATATTTTCGGAGAAATGGTAAACCTGTAAGCAATAAACCTAGATACAAGCATATAAACAAATATTTCAGAAGACAAGGACTTGGATACAGACGGTCTTGCTTTGACAGACTAACTGGCCCACAAGGGAAGCGCTTCCATACACAGACATAAACAAACCAGACAGAGACCAAAACATGACATAGATATATGCAGTTTTGTTGCTAGTTTTAGATAAAACAAAAATATTCAGAAAAGTTATCTATTTGGATGGTGAGTCGACCTGAATGGTACCAAGATAAACATCATTTTCTTTAGAAATTGTGAAATCTAGGTCGGCAAGTATTTTGGCCAAAATGTTGACCTGTCCTTAAGCTTCCTAGTCTGTTTTTGCATCTCATAGATACATAGTGGTATCTCTTACTGAGTTTTTGAGCGTTCCACCAGGGTTTTGACCATAATAGTTTTTAGTTACCAATAAATATCTTTTGTCTACAAGTCTCTGGTACGCTGAGTCTTGGTATTGCCAGTATCAAAAGACCCAGCCTCCAACCTCCTCATCCACTTCAACATCAATAATAAACCTTTTTTTCTATCCTGGCTTCCGTTTCAGCCTTTTAAATCTCTCCCCTGATTTCAGGAGAGGAGGTGTGCACTGTGGATTGCACATATACAGCAGCAGATCCCTCAGCCTAACATTGGACTCTGGAGCAGGCAAGGGGAGATTGAGCTATTCATCACTTGAGACCCCAGCATGACCACAGTTACGGGAGAGAAGGTGCTCAAAGAGGTAGCAGGGAGGGCAGGAGATTTAGGAGCTAAGGATATAATGTTCAGAACCATATACACCCACCAAGAAACGTAATCTCAATTCTAATAAAACTAAACCCAAAAAGAACTACAGCTCAAAGAGGTAGCAGGGAGGCCAGGGGATTTAGAAGCTAAGGATATAATGTTCAGAACCATATCCACCCACCAAGAAACGTAATCTCAATTCTAATAAAACTAAACCCAAAAATAACTACTGCTCAAAGAGGTAGCAGGGAGGCCAGGGGATTTAGAAGCTAAGGATATAATGTTCAGAACCATATCCACCCACCAGGAAACTTAATCCCAATCCTAATAAAACTAAACCCAGGAGAGACAACTAGAAACCAAGAAACTTAATCCCAATTCTAATAAAACTAAACCCAGAAAGAACTACTGCCCAAAGAGGTAGCAGGGAGGGCAGGGGATTTAGGAGCTAAGGATATAATGTTCAGAACCATATACACCCACCAAGAAACTTAATCCCAATTCGAATAAAACTAAACCCAGAAAGAACTACTGCTCAAAGAGGTAGCAGGGAGGACAGGGGATTTAGGAGCTAAGGATATAATGTTCAGAACCATATCCACCCACCAGGAAACTTAATCCCAATCCTAATAAAACTAAACCCAGGAGAGACAACTAGAAATGTTTTAGCCGTTTAGAATTAATGCAGAACTTCCACGTACTCCTCTTTAATTGTAGCCTTTTGAAGCCATTGGACAATGGCCCATGGTCTGTTTAAGACAACATAACCCTGCAATCACAGGCCGCAGATAAAAAATCAACAGCATTATAAGCATTTTTTCAAATACTTAACTGAATCAGACCGATCCTTTTAGTGCATAAGCAAGGAAATAAGAAACCAACAAGCACACAAGTCAATACATAAGACAACCAAGCCCAACGATGGTAAGAAACCAAGAAGATAATACAAGAAGAACTGCAGTTCCATCTATGCTATGACTCAGAAAGGTTGGTAAGAAATAGACAGAAACAATGAATTCAGTGTATAAGATAGCCTGAATCACACATGGTAATAAACATAGTATAGAACATCAGAACAAGAGTAGCTCCATCCATTATATGCGGCTCGAGGAAAATCATGTGAAACTGACAAAAACACACATTTAAGAAATAAGAAAACCAAAATAACGCATGGCAAGAATGAAAGAATATAACAACAAAACAGATGTGACTAAATTCATGATATGGTTCAAAAGGGGGAAGTACTTGGACCACTTAAGTGATAAGAGAAACAAGTTCCCTTGGTGGCAGGTATATCTAACTCTGGCACTAAGATATGTGTTTGGACGAGTGAATTGGCTTCATAGAAACGGAAATTGTGACCAATGTTTAAAATTGTCACCAACAAACCAGCAGACCAAACCCAATATGACATAAAAGGACGTCTAATCTAAGGAAAAGAAATGCATCTTTGAACAAGAGAAATTATTGATTTAAAGAGTTTAGATGCAACATCATACCTGATCTGATCCAGGTGGAAGTGGATCAACAACAACAGTTGGAATTTCATTCATAAGACTGTCAGGCCGTCCTGAATGCAGCACTCTAGTAAACTCTCCCATTTCAGAGCCTGGCTGATCTTTAAACCGTTTATACCAGTAGTACATTATACGACACTGCCATTTTGGGTAAGGAGCATCAATGGAAGTCAGAGCAACATGAAAAGGCATCTTGGTAGTAGCTCCCACCAATCGAGGCATCTTTACCACTGGGTCAATGAAAGATGACGAGTGGTCTTTCACTTCATCCATGATGTCCAAATCTGAATGCCCTAATTTGTTACTGTGGCGAACAATCATGGTAACTGTGTTGTAAGTTGCAAAAAACAGAGCAAAGGCAACCAACACAAGGAAAGGGATGGTAGCTCGAGCCATATTCTTTTGTTCCTTGCTATGCCCACACTTCCCCTTCCAAAGTATCCTTCCTGCATCAACCGCTAAGTTCTTTTCCTGTCTCCTTTACTTTGGTTACCAATCAATATCAGAAACCAGAAGAGAATGGTTTAGCAAATTCATACAACCCAGAGAAGAGGGTAAATTGCAAATTTAGCTGGCAAAGGAACCCTTAATTACATTGCCATAAAAATTTGCAGTCATTTCTAGCTTCATTTGAAGTTCCACAATTACCATCTGTACAAAACGAACAAGATCAATGCTTTCTTAATCACCTGCAGAAAGTTTCCTGAAAATTATGGTAATGTAAATTTTCAGCTGAAAAATACATACAAAATTTTAAAAAACCACAGGCATTGACCACATGTGAAAAACGAGATTCCCTTGTTGCTCCTTGACAATCAACAAGCTGAAAATTCAATGCATGCTCAAAATTTCGTCTTAGAAAGCGGTGTTGGTTGAAATCCCTCGAAATTAACACATTTTTAAACAACAGCATAAATGTAAAGGACATGCTTTATATAAAAGAAACAGGGAAATGTTATTTCAATTTTTACTCAATAAACTAAGATTAAACATTGACGAATCCGTTGCATTCAAAATCGTAAACTAGATTGAATCCAAATCAGAGAGCTAAAAAGCATATATGTAGAGAGAGACCAATCTAATGCAATAAAATCAAGAAAAATAAGAAATTTAAATAAAAAAATGATTAATAACCAAGTCCTGATTACAGGGCCTACATTTCTATTTCCCGAGAGGAACAAACATTTTTTAAAATAACAATTTGGATGAAAATATAACTAATTGCGAGCCAGGCTCAGAATGCCTAAATTTTCACCACCGTCGATAGACAAACTACAAAATTAAAAGAAAAGCTTAAATACTAACCAAAGCCACATAAAGCTCCTCGCATTTGCCTCCAAGAGCCTAACCAAACGCTTCAAATACAATGTCAGATGGCGTAAAGTTTCACCTAAGTCAATAAGGTCAAGAAGATAGCTTAAATAAACACTGAAACCCAACTAAAACACCCAGAGTCTGCCTCTGATCAAAGGCTTAATCTAAAACAATCGGTATAAAAGCACAACTATATGTCACCGAAACTGCACATGACAACAACGAATAATATCCGCAATTCAAAAAGTTCATAGACACGACCTTCATCATGAAATAAGTCCAGGTTTGAACGCCTAAACCGGGTGAAAAAAATATTAATTATAAAAAAGCATCAATGCTTACAAATCCCAAAGTGGAAGAAAGATGAATGCTATCCAGAGAACAATCTAGAGAAAGTCAATGGCCTTTAAAACGACACAAAAGCCAAATCTTCCTGAAGGTCCAGACCGCTAATGATAAAAATTAAAGGCCAGCAAACCCAAACACCTCGTAAGGCAACGAACAAATTAGGCTATTTGCAGGGGAAATAGAACTTACCGCTTATGGACAAAACATTTAACAAATCCGGGTTAAAGCCGCAACGGCAAAGACAGTTCGACGTGGTTCATAACTTCATTCAGGACTTGAAAATGGAAAGCCGAGGCCTGTTCTCAGAGACGGGTATTTTTAGGCTAATAATATCCATATTACATATATGTAAGATATCTCTTTCTATAATCATGCAGATTTGTACCAATAGTTCGGACTCAATAAATGCCTCCTCCACCAAACTCAACGTGATATGGTCCGTATTGGAACAGACGCAGATGACGGTGATATGGTCCATATTTTGCACCAGGCTTCTACATTTAAAAAGCCAATAGACAAATCTGTATAATAGTCCTGCCCATATGGGAGATTATTGAACTCTAATAACATCTAATTACAACTAGCATTCGACAATGACTCAGCAAAGAGCTCTGCCCCCTTAAAAAAAACTGTACATATTTACAAGAAAAACCTTCATGGCCTCAGCGCCCGCAAGAAATCAATCACAGCAGCGTTTGATGTGGCCTTTCGAGGGCTGCATATCTTGGCTGCGGAAGTCCCGATCCTATTCAGGGTATCGAGAATTTCAGCCAAAGTGGTCCCCATCCTTTTGATGGCGTCAAGTATTTCCGCAAATAGGTACCAGTATCATTGTGAAGCTTTGCCATCACTTCATAATAATAAGCTCTATGTCCCGATCCTATTCAGGGCATCGAGAATTTCAGCCAAAGCCATGCCTTCATAATAATAAGCTCTCGATTGTTTACGCTCCATTATCCCGAATCAGATCCTGCTTGCCAAACTCTGCAGCTACCAATCCCAGGGATATTCGTAATGTAATTTAGCATTAAAAGCAAACAAAGCTATTAAAAAACTAAAAATAAAAACACCTCCATGTGGGCCCTCCCATGAGCGCCACATGCCTCACCTCCTTCTCCGTGGCATAGCATGCAGGGCCTAAACCATGCCACTTAACATTGTATCATGAATACAGGAGGCAAAAGGATAATCCAACTGCCCACTGCACATTCTCGGCTTTGTCTCATCCAGCTACCAACACTCCCGTATGAGCAGATAGATACAGGCAAGATAGGGCTAAGCTGAACGAACTAGGTTGTGCAGAGGGGATTTAAACTCTTGGCTGTTTAACCAACACGTACAAATGCCCCGACTTAGGTTAACCTCCATCAAATCAACCTGGGAGATTAACCAGCACAGATATCATAGCTTCCCAAATAGATGTCAGGACCATTGCTCTTCATGCTACCTTGGCTGTTGGCTCACATGTTTAGCCGCTGGCTCAAATGTTTAAACTCTTGGCTGGCCAGATTAAGCGCCTTTCCTGCATCTGGAGGATCTGAAATGGGCACAGAAACTTCTACTTTATCAAGTGCTTCTACCTACCCTGCTCCCTTCCTATCGTCTCGGAAGTAGGAGTTGCAGGTAAGCTAATGGCAGCCCTCTTCTCTTGCTTCCTAGCTTCACCCCCTATCGACCGATGCTCTATAGGCCAACCTTTTCTGGCACTACTTCAACAAATAGCTTGACTAGCTTGCACTGGTATACTTCTCCTCTTAGCTAGACTTCCTCTTCTCTAATGCATATGAAATGTCGCTTGCATCTAATATAGGCTTCTTTTCATCAGCTTGCAACCCTTTTCTTATTTCTGGGATTCAATTCTTCTCTTTTTGGCGCTCGGGCTCCTGTCTCGGGGGATCCCATCGCTCCCTTCGGTGAAAGAAGCCTCTTCCTTAATCTCTCTTTATTAATGGAATATCTATCTAAAGCAACAAGCCAAGCGTACTTCCTATCAACTCAGCCAACTCTCTCATTCACCGAACTACCAAGAAATTTCCTTAGCTCCAAAGCATGCTAGTTAAAGAACTCCTTCGGGACTTGCGTGGTCCAACAGATGGAAGGTCGCGTCCCACATACTGGTAGACTGGTTTCTTGGCCGAATCATCCATAGTGTATCGACTGCTATCTCCTCGAGCTCTCCTCTGACAGACATGAAAGACCATCCAATTTTCCATTGATGAAAGGCTTTGCCAACTCAATCAGTTCAGTTAGGAAACAAGGGAGGGAGGTCAGCAGAACACCTGCACCACCTTGCATCGACACGTACACCACCTCATTCACAACACCTGCTAGCCAACCTGCAAACAAACGTGAACTGCAAACCTGCAAACAAACCACCTCATGCACAACACCTGCTAGCCAACCTGCAAACAAACCTGCAAAACAAACGCTAACTGCAAACATGCAAACAAACGCGAACTAATGTTAGCGAACTAATGTTAACATACCTGTAACATTAATATGAATTCCTAGATCGCCACAAATAATAAACACCTGTAACATTAATATGAATTCCTAGATCGCCACAAATAATAAACACGGTAAAGCTAAATAAACCTATGGTCCAGCCACTTCCGCCTCGGGAAGAGGCCAAAATAAGAGGGCAAACACAGTCACTTTTGAAAACTTTTGAAAACTTTGGTTATCCCGACAATCGTAACACCGCGGCATTTGAAAACTTTGGTCACCCTGCCATAATCCGCTTAAATTAACAACACAGCGCTTCGAATTAATGCTATAATATCGCATATGGATTACTATTGCCAGATGGGAGGGACTAATAAAAGACTTTTTCAAAATTTAAAAAACATATTTATTAATTGAAAATATAGTTATCAATTGTTGGATACTTAATTTGCTAAGCATTGGTGTAGTGGAAGTTGACTAGTCACTAGAATCCAAGAGACTTTAGAATATGGTCTCATATGGTCTCTTGAATATGTAACCAAGGGTCATAAAGATTGTAGAAATGTATATGTTTGTGCATAGAAATATATCTCACGATTATCTTTCATATTTTGTGCATTATTTGTGCGTAAGTTTAACATAGTATGAGAACAAGCATTCTCTTGCCCTGCTCCAATTTGAGTCATTCTTTTCTTGTGGCCTTTCTCTGTGTGTCTTTCGTTGGACCTAAGCATTTCCCAGAATCTTCCAAATCTGCCCCAGTGAGAACGCAAGACAAACAATTTGGCTCTCAAGGTTTATATACAAAGCTATATTGGCATTGGCATTGAATTTCAGTTATATGTTGGGCATTGCTACATTATAAAGTACTCGCATCTCTGCGTTGAAATCCTACCTTGAAGATTGTGAGTAGCTCATGTTATATGTGATCGTATTGTTTGAACACTCATTTATCGTTGAAGCTTGTATTTGCATATGCGTTGATATTAGTGTGAGCATTGGTTAATGTCACTTTGTGCTCTTGATATGCGTATTATATCATATGGTTCATACCTTCTCCTTGTATGTGCCTTAAGTTCTTTTTGAAGATCGATTATATGCTGGTGAATATGTACGTTGGACTGTTAGTTTATGGTACGATGACAGTACGTGCGTTGGTCCTCTGTGGCATTAAACTCTATCAAATACCATGAGATGTGCATAATACCTTTATATGTGCGCTGAATAATTTTTTGAAGAACGTGTTGTGGTGATATGCTATTGTATAAATTGGTTCCATGCCCTATGGTGATATATATTATTGCGTTGGTTCAATTAAATGTTGAATTATGTTGAAAATCTTGAATTATGGTCAGTATTTGAGACATAGTATGCACTGGTGATTATATGTGTTGGTTCAGTCGTATGCCCCTATGCATTGGAAATTAAAGAACTCATTGCTACAAAAACCATTCGAACTTGACCACATCAACCCCATCAAATTTCTTTGAGTTTCCAAGCTATAGCAACAACGAGTCGTCGAATATCACGAGCCCATGGAAAAAATGCAACATTGAAGTAGTAAGTTACAACAGTTTATATTCGTAGTTTGACATTGTTACAATCATACTTCAAAGAATTCCATAAATTAAGTACTTTGAACAAAATTCATGAATTGAGTAATCTCATGGTGTATTGGCATGTTGAAGAGGCGTTTAATTCATCATAAATATTTATATAAATACTTTTGTTCACAATATATTTTTCAATATTTTTTTTTTCACTATATAGAGGAAGGATACAAGCCTCTGGTTACCCATTCCATTTATAGTAAAGGTGTTGGGAGCATCTTGTGAGATTCACTCGATTCACTATTGAGATGATACCCAAATGCAATGATCTAGCATTTATAGCTATTTGTCTTTACAAGTTCATTTCTGGTCAAACCTAACCCCTATCTTTTGTTGACTTGAGTTGTTGAGAAGATGGTCAGACTTGATGATGCATTAAAGTTGTTGAATACTCTAATACATTCCATTGTTTATGGGATGGTAAAAATCAGCAAGGGAACTCTATTTGATATTAATATATGTCTACAAAATGCACAAGAAAACATTGAATTTTTGTAGTTTGAGTCATAGCTACAATTAGATGAGATACAACAATGTATTCATCATTTTAAACTTGTTTTTGTTTAGAACAATCCTATGTTTGAGTTTGAGACAGACTCATATTAGCGGCTATAAACTAATTAGTTCATTGAAAGAGTATATTTGCATGCAGATGAAAAAATTCAACCTACGCTTCCCAAGCCAATCATCAGACCTCGTGAAGAAGTTTTCGACAACAAGCACATAATCAATCTTGGATATGACAAGAATGTGTCTTTTCATATTACAAACTATTCCAAGCTCATCCAATTTCAGAGTGTTAGGTTTCTGCAAGACAGTTCATCTTCACCTCTTCTAGATACAGCTCATCTACCAGATTCATAGTCATGGACTGTTAAATGAAACATTGTAATCGATTTGGCCATGTGAAAGATTATTGTTTTTATCTTCATCTTGTGAGAATTGTGGTCAGCACACTCATCATTCTAACACATGCTTCTGAAACAAGCCTCTTGCAAGAACAAAGATTCACCTTGGATGGATCACTTCTTGGGAATGGGCTTCAACAACCAAGAAGATATTTCACTCATACCACAAAATTTGTTCTCAAGTATTGAAAAGTCTTGCAGTTGATATTACTTCATCTTCTCACCTTGTATCTGACAAGGGCGGAACTTTTTGGTCATCTACAAGCTTCAAAGCCACATCAAGCAAGCCTAAGCCATAGCCTGAACCTACTGACTCACCCGAAAACCAGAGACAACCATACCCATATTTAGAGTTGTAGCGAGATTCATAGAAGCCCAATGACCCATGAGCATGCCTTTTGGTTAGCGACCTTCCCTAAACCACCATAGGTTTAGGTTCTCCCTTTTTCCGTAGGTTGAGACCTCCCTTTTCCAGGTTGATGGTATCCCTGTTCAAAGCATTAGGGACACTTCCTTTAACAGGAGGCTAACAACTTCTTGCAAGATTTGGAAGAGATTCGGGAACTGCACTAAGCATTCCAAGTTGAGACCTAAAGGTCTCTCTTTTAAAAACAATAGGAGCACTTCCTTTATTAGAAGACTTCAACTTCTAGCCAGATTTGGAATAGTTCCGGGAATTGCACTAAGCATTTTAGTGTTGGTGGTCATCCTTTAACCACCATTGGTTGAGACCTCGAGTTCTCCCACATTATACCTTCATTCGAGAGAGAACATTCAGCCTATTGTTGTCATGTGTTATGATATCTTTGTATTAGAACTCTCTTCTTGGACTCGTATATACCACTTCAGATTAAGGGGGGGAATGTTGGACACCTAATCTGCTAAGGGTTGGTGTGGTGGAAGTTGAAAAATCACTAGAGTCTAAGAGACCTTGGAATATGAAACCAATCGTCACAAAAATTATATAAATGTATATCTTTGTGCATATAAATGTATCTCACAGTTATCTTTCATATCTGGCCCATTATTTTTGTGTGATCTTAACATCAATAATGATTCTACATGGGCCTTTTAAAAAGGAAGTTTCAATTCACAAAAATACAATTAGGGAAATCAATTACACTATACTCCACAAGAAAAGACTAATATTTCTCAATCATTTAGGAGCTTTATCTGCAAATTATTGTTCTACCATCTTAGAGTAGAATTGCTATATCGAATTTTAAGTGATTAAAAATAAAATAGATAAGAAAATATTGAAAAGGAGATATGTGAGATGTTGGTTAAAGGTTATCATTTTATTTTTTATTTAATTTTATTTGAAGATGTAATTTTTAGTTGTTCAATATTGAAAGCACATAATATGTTAAACTAAAGAACTTGGGAATCCATACATATTTTAGGCCTAAAAAACGAAATCATTGAATAATTAATATTTAATGGCTTTGGAAAAAAAATTAATGAAATTGTCATGAGAGCTTCACTCAATGAACCTCTAACATATCATACACTTTCATGGCATATTAAACAATATCCTTAATTTGACTACATATTGGAAAATACCTCTAAAAATCACATTATTTAACACCCTACCAATACAAACCCAATACGCATTCCCAATTTAAAAAACCCCTACTATCACTAGATACTATAGGTATCTATTTTTCATTAACATTTTTTATACCCATTTATATTGTTTCATTGACTTTGAGCTCCATTTTTTATACCTTCCAATATAAAAACCATTTAGCCCCTATATATCCCCCCAATATGAATGCACGTTGTATGGTATTGTTTCCCTAGTGAAGCCCCCGTGGAAATTGTATAACATACTAATCTTCCATAAGGGATTTGCAAAATAGATTAGGCACATAGCTCATACATATATTCCCTCTAGGATATTCTTTAAACATAATATAAATAGTGCTTTTTAGTATGAGAATGCTAATGCAATGTGGTTTTCTATTTAAATTTTAAGCTTTTTAGTAACATTTATATGTAACTTCTTTGTAATGCAATACAAGAGTTCCATTGTAAAAGTATAACTACAATGCAGATGAAGTTTCCAAATCAAACATGTTATTACAATTCAACATGGAGGAATGATTCTTATTGCTTTTTGCATTTGATATTGTCATTGTCCTTCATTTTTGTATATGTTTTGAATGTAGATGATAAGTACTATGAAGTATTTCTAATGTGAATGGCATTATGTTTCTTTTCTTCTTTGTTTCATGTTCACTAGCCAACTTTGGTCCTTTTCTATGTCTCTCACTACCATTGTTCATAGTATTTTGTTAGATGATCCTCCTCATCTTCAAATTCTTTCGGTAAAGATTATGAACATAGATTGATTTTTGAAAAGTTGACCTAAGAATTCTGACATGGCTCTCTCTGAAATCAGATGGATAAATATGTTAATATTTGGAAAAGAGTTTTTGATTGTTCGTAACCATGATATGATTTGTTCCAGATTGAATTCTCTGTAGAGATTGAATAATTATCACAATGCCTCTTTCCATTATAGTATTTTTGAAGGTAAGTTGATGTTCCAACTATATGCCCTTCATTAGATCAAAAGGCTCCATTATATTATTTGTACTTCTTTACAAATGGAAATAAAAGATCACTACAATACTATCATAATTAATTCTGATGACCCCTTCCACCCCTATCAATCGAGAATTTCCTTTGGAGGCTCAATTAAATTTGAGTTTGATGAACTTCACTAGTAGTTTTGACCATATTGATGGAGAAACCTACATGTTACTAAGCTTGGGTATGACTAAGGAGATAATTATTCTTGAAATGCCAACAGGAGAAGATGTTTTTCTCACTACCTTGTGGTTAACTATCTCCCTTTGTCTGATGAAATGAGGTGATTGATTCCAACTTTATTTATGGAATACTATTCCTTATATCTTCCCTTCTCCAATGAAATTGTTTGAAAATACTTCATTTTTTTTCCTTCCACACCATCCATATTAGAAACCCAAAGATATTTCAAGATTAATTAAGTGCTAGATTCATGTAGTGTGAGGTTCTCCCATTTTTAAATGTTTGAATAATAATATTCCATGAGTGCTCAAATTGTCGAAAGAGACAATCTCTTGTACCCAATAGGATATTAATTTATAGAGATCAATTGAATAAGTATATAGTCATTTTTTCATTGTCTTTGCACATGCAGTATACTCTTTTAATCCTCACCTAAGAAGTTTGTCAAAAGTAAGTATTATTTTTCTTACTTGAATCCAAAGGATAAATGAAATGTTTTGCTAGTGTTCTACATTCCAATCCTTTTTCTAAATGGTTTGTTTATGCATTAAATTGTGTTTAGACTCAATGTTGTAGGCTTTCTTAATACAAAATTTCTCATATTATTGAAATCCCCATATTAGGATATCATTTATTCTATCATGGAATAAACTTTTTCTTTTAGGTGGTTGTCCAAAATTCTCCTTACTTCACTAGTCATTCCCTTAAGCAATCTTGTTACTGATATATATTTATGATGAGTTCCATGGGATTCTCACATGTGCTTAACCAATACTAGTTTACATGCATCCATATTTGGTTAAGGAGGGAGGTATAACATCCTAAAAGTTTGATTGCATCCCTAGATTGGCATCTTATAACCATGCATAATCCTAAAATATAGGATAGGTTCCGGCCTTGATTTCCACAAAACAATGATTTTACTGGAGGTCTGTTGTTCCAAGCACTTCTCCATATGAGTTATCCTAGATAGTAACCATCCACTTGAATGAGGTTGTTATTATCAATATTATTTTCATATTTATATTTGCATATTTCACACCATAATTCTTCCTTTCCATTTACCCACCTCTATCGTATCTTAGATATAAGAGGTTTACCCATTGTTAGAAGGTATTTGATTCCTATAGCTCCTGACTATTTTGGGAGTTAGATTTTTTCCTAGGAGATGAGACCATTTTCATTCCCTTGAAGGACCCCCTAGAGAGGAAGGATATTGGAAAGTCTTGTATAACTTTAAGGATCCTGGAAAGAGTAGCCAAAATAGGAAAAAAGATAAAGAGCCATTGACTAGAGAATTGATTTAATTAGAGTAATCTTACTATGGAGAGTTAGAGATATCATGGTATAACAATTAATCTTGGTTTTTAATTTAGAAAGAAATTCCTCCCAAGGGACATTCCTCAACTTAATTTTGAGAACTAGAGTTCCTCAATATTTAGAGAGAAGGGTGTTAGGTCTCTATACTACTAGTGTAACCCCTTATTGTTATTAGTACAACCCCCTTATTATATTGTTGTACCCATGTAGTCCCCATATTGTTATTATTGTGCCCTTACATTATTATTGTTATGTCAGCTCTGATTATATTATGACCCCTTACACTCCTATACATAGAAAGGAGGTCTTGTCATTTTTATCATCCAAGAATTGTTCATTTGTGTAATGTAAAGGAGGTTTCCCCCTAAAAGAGGCTAAATTATAAGGTGTTTATCTCTCTTTTCTATCTTATTGTGAGGTGGTTTCATAACATTTGGTATCAGAGCTTTGGATTCTAGGATTTCGCTGCTCCAAACAGGTCATCGTGGAATTTTCGCTATTTTGTCTACAATGTTTCAGAAGCTAAAAAAAAACCCATTTGATGCAATCTCGCTGAACCTTGGGTCCAAATTTCAGATCTTGTATCACTATATTTACAGAGATATGATCTAAGGAAGTTAAGGTTTTTGAAAGCTCCAGAATTCCATCTCAAATAGGCCATCGTGGAATTTTTGCTATAATTGTTTTTCTACGATGTCTTAGACTCTAAAATTAAAACCCATTTGAGCTGAAAAATTGGTGAAGCTTGGGCCCAAATTTTATATCTTGTTGCACTATATTTTTGGCGATACAGTCCAAGACATTTAGTGTTTCCATAGGCCCCCGAATTACATCCGAAACAGGTGACCTTGGGAAAATCATCATAACTTTTTCTCTGAGCATCAGATTGAAATTTCGTAAAAATGTACAGAAAGAGGACAAACTTTAGGTTTTTGTATATCATTTCTAGATCCAAGGGTCGAAACAGTGACATGTGGCACTCCATACAAGTTCGATCTACTGAAAACATATATAATCAGGTCATCTTGGGAGATTGGGCCTAACTCTTTCTTGGAGAACCCAATTTTGATCAGACTAGTGGCATTGGATAGAGGACGCAGAGGGCTACCTCAGCGCACAATTTTAGACCTTGGAGATCTGAAATTACAAAGTTATAGTCGTTTCAATATTGAGCTCCTAAAATCAAGAAAATGCGATATGAGGAAGTTTGATGGCAAGGATCCGTTAAATTGGATACTACAAATGGAGCAATATTTTGATCTACATGAGGTGAAACTCTTACAAAAGGTACGTATTGCATCTTTATATTTAGAACCAAATCAATTTTTATGGTATGAAGGGCTTTGTTCTTGTAAACCACTTGTAACGTGGCCAATTTTCATTGAGGAAAAGATAGCACATTATGAGGATACAAAGAGAAACACCTTCTTTAGACCATTGATAAATCTCAAACAAAAGGGTTCAATGGCAGAGCACATTGAGGACTTTCAAAAATTGAATATAAGGGTAAATGATATTCCATAGAAGCAAAAGATTGATGTCTTCATAGGGACTTTAAAGGATAACATTCAACATGAGGTTCGTCTTTGGGAACCTGATTCATTGGAGAAGGCATTCAGGTTGGAAAGAAAAATTGCAAGAGAAATTATGGAAACAAGGAATCCTGCCACTCATGACTATAATTATGGAAGTTTTTTTTCTCCTAGCCTTCCACAACCTACAAGGTTTACACCACAAAAATTGGAAGAAAAAAGAGAAAAAGGGCTTTGTTACAATTGTGATAACAAATACACTAAAGGTCATAAGTGTTATGAGAATAAATTATTTTACATAGTTTGTGAAGAGGAGGAAGAAAAGGATCAAGAAACATCAAAAGAAGAGGATATACACTAAGAACCAACCCCAAATAAAGAAGAAATGAATTTGACCATATCTTGTAAATCATTGGCAAGAATTACCACTCCTCAAACTCTCAAGATAGAAGGACATATCAAGAAGAAAAAGGTTCAAGAAGTGAAAGATCACATAGAGAAAGAAGAAATGAATCTGACCATATCTTTTAATGCATTGTCCAGAATTACCACTCCTAAAACTATCAAGATAGAAGGACATATCAAGAAGAAAAATGTTCAAGAAGTGAGAGATCACATCGAGCATCAAGAAATGAATCCGACCATATCTTGTTATGCATTGGGAAATATTACCACTCCTCAAACTTTCAAGATAGAAGGACATATCAAGAAGAAAAATATTCAAGAAGTCACTTCGACCATCAACAACAATTTCTACAACTTTTAAAGGATAATGCCACTTTGGTGCAGAATCGAATGAAACAATAGGCAAATCAACATCGCAGTGAAAGAATTTTTGATGTAGGCGATTGGATATTTTTACGGCTACATCTCAAGCAAGCTATTTATGAGAAGGAAATGTTGGCAATACTACATGCACTTAAGAAATGGTAACCTTACCTAATGGGAAGACACTTCAAGGTAAAAATGGATCATGATAGTCTTAAATACTTTGTAGAACAAAGATTATCTTTAGAAGAACAAAAAGAAATGGGTCACAAATATGTTGGGTTATGACTTTGAAATCATCTACAAAAAAGGGAAGCAAAATGTTGTTGTAGATGCACTCTCAAGAAAGGATGAGGATGTGGAAGCATTTTTTGTGCTATTTCTATTATCCAACCAGATTGGACAAATGAAGCAAGGGATGAATGGAAGAAGGATGAAGAAGTGTGGTCACTCATTCAAAAGTTCCAAAAAATCCCAGTTCAAACAATATTGCCAGAACTTGACGAGGAAGGAAAAATCATATTGGAACCTGGAGAAGTCACAAAAACAAGAACCCGGCAGCTATGAAATCGATCAATTTCAGAGTATCTCATCAAGTCTAAGAACTTACCCACCGAGGATTCCACATGGGAGGACAAGAATTTTATACAGAAGCATAAAGAACTACTCAAGTGTTGATGACAATACTTTTTGAAGGAGAGGGGCATGTTAGGTCCTTATACTACTAGTGTAACCCCTTATTGTTATTAGTACAATCCCCTTATTATATTGTTGTGCCCATGTACTCCCCATATTGTTATTATTGTGCCCCATAGAAGCCCACTATTTTTATTATTGTGCCCTTACATTATTATTTTTATGTCGGCTCTAATTATATTATGACCCCTTAGACTCCTATATATAGAAAGGAGGTCTTGTCATTTTTATCATCCAAGAATTGTTCATTTGTATAATGTAAAGGAGGTTTCCCCCTCGAAGAGGCTGAATTCTAAGGTGTTTATCTCTCTCTTCTATCTTATTGTGAGTAGGTTTCATAACAAAAGGAGCCTTTTTGGAAGCCCAAGATCCTTATTATGTTGGATTGAACACTCAAGGGAGTACTCAAGAATAAGATCATATATTTTTTATGATATATCATTGCGTTTGCGGCTATCCTAGAGATTTCAAAGATGAGTTAGAAAGTTCGAGCTTCACTAGCTAAAGGAGCTCCTAAAAGGAAAATGTCATCAACAAATTGCAAATGAGAATGGGAGTCGACATTATAATTCAGTTTGATTCCTTTGATAAGCTCCCTAAAAATATTGATTTTAGACTTTTATATAAATGTTTAGGGTCAACAAGAAACATAAATGGGGAACAAGGATTACCTTATTGAATACGCCATTGGGAGTTTGAAGTTATCTGAAGAAGAACCATTAACCAAAATTAAAACAAAAGGGTAAAAGAGACCATATTTTTAACCCAAAGGATACAATATTGAAAAAAATTAAAGGATGTCAATATCTATTGAAAAACATTCCATCTTAACCAATCATAAGCTTTAGACATGCCGAACTTGATCATCAAACTTAGCACTTTACTAACTTTCATTGAATGGATGGTTTCATGCACTAAAATTGTGCCATTTAGGATATATCTTCTTTCAACATAACCACCATATTCATGTGAGATTATTTTGTTCATGATGGTCTTCAAATGGTTAGCTATCATTTTGGTTATAATCTTGTCAATAAAATTGCACAACAAGATAGGTCAAAAAATTTTAATGGTGTTCATATTTTAATCCTTATGAATGATAGTAACAAAAGTAGTATCGAAAGCTTTGAGAATATTTGTGATACTTTGAAACTTTCTAAAACCTTCCAAACATCCTTTCCTACCACTTACTTATGATTGGAAAAAAAATTGTTGTGTATTTGTCTATGACAAGGGATTTTTTTGATGTCACTTTCATCACTAATTGAATAAGATCCTCAAACAAAATAGGACACAATAGAATTAAATTTTATTTATAGGAAACTGAGGGGTTGATTTAATCATCTTTTGAGTGGTGGCCTAATTTTCCACCATGAGCTTAGAAATAATATGGTTGAAATGATTCTAAGTTCCAATTCAATATCCCAATTCTTCACTATCTTCTTCCCTATCATGTACTTGAGTGGAAATTTGATTTTGATCTCTTTAATTAATCAAGTCATGAAAAAAAATTGATTTTGTCACCTTATTTGAGCCATTCAATTCATGGTTTTTTCTATTAGAGGATTTCTTCCTACCTAGCCCATGCGATTAGCTCTTTGGTGAGGTATATTTTCTAGTTTATGTATTCATGCATTATGCCTTCATGAATTATAAAGGCTTGTAGCTCATCCATCTCCTTTTCCAATAGTTTCTAGGCCTATAAAATCTTTCTTAACACTTATTTATTCCATATCTTCATATTATTCTTAATTTGCTTTAATTTTTACTAAAATTGATACATTTTGTACTATCTTGAGGAATAATTTGATGCCACCAAAATGTTATATTTGGAAAGAAGTCTATGTGACCAATCTAGAACTTCTAATATCTGAATGGTTATAGTCTACGTATGGAAGAGTTTGCCCAATAAATACTAATTAGCCAATGGTGTGAGCTAAATAAAGATAATATTTTAGATGTAAGAGCCACTTGCCTATTTATCATAGTTTCATAGACTATAAAATTATATAAACACACTATCTAATATTCACCTCCTATTTTATTGTTCCAAGTGTGGCAACCATTGGTAGTTTGAATATCAACCAATCTTAGCTTATTGGTGGTATCATGGAAAACTAAGCTTTCATTATAAAGTTTTCTATGACCTCCTTTATTATCTAGGAAATGTATCATGTTTAACTCACCTCATATTATCCAAGGTTAACCTAGTAAGAGCCCACTTGTAGCCAAGACATTATTTAAGAAGGTTTCTTGAGGGTGGGATTTAGGGATCTATATGCACATTAGTGATATAATCTCAATAATAAGGCTCAATCATTCTATAGAGAGCCTAAATGTGATTATTTGATTAAAACATGTGTTCCATAGCTATTTTATTTAGATTCCATAGTATGCATAGACCTCCTACAAATCTAACTACACTTAGTGGGAAGAACTAGCTACTTCTCTAGCATTTTTGAGCTACGAAAGTCATTTAATTTTGGTCATAGTTTATTTCCCATATTGTGACAATTATGGGAATTTCCTATGTTATTCTTTTTTTAAATTATTGTTGCTTGATTGGTGTTTTGAGGCCTCTTATATTCCACAAGATGGTATTTATATTAAGCCTTGGGTTGAGGTGAAAATATTTCTCTAAAATCTTAATGACTTGTCAAGAATTTACTAACAATGATCCAATTTCCTCCCAATTTTATGTTTAATTTTTATGGCCTCTTTCTTTCTCATCCACCAAAAAATTTCTCTATGATTCGAGTGAGGTGGTTTTGATTCCAAGTCCTCCTGGTCAATTGCAGCATTGTGATACAATGTCTAATTTCAGCTTCTCTTGATCAACTATTATTGAAGCTATTGGAGTTGATCTATTGAGATATTCAGTAAATGCTTCTCTCCATATTGATCTATGAGTGTTGGAAGATCAATTTCCACTTGTTAAATATCCATGCCTTACATTGAATATTATTCCTTAGAGTCAAGTTGTATTTCCTCTCCAATCACCATATCTTGGTCCTTTCCCATGTTTTCCTCCATAATTTAGTTGGGATAATCATCCTTAATTTCTAGCTCTTCTTCACCTCTATGTTAAAAGAGATCTCCATAATCTCATACTATCCATTGTTTGAGGATTCCCTTATGTATGTTGGACCTTCTTCTACATTTTCTTTGACTTGAAAATAATTATTATTGGTAGTTTTGGGTGGTGGAGCGAGGGGGGATTATTGGCTTTCCTACATGACTTTATCTCACACAGAACTTTGTTGAAACCTTTATCGTTAGTCGTTTCCTTCTATTTATATGTGATTGTCCCAATATTTTATTAAAATATCTCAAAAGGTCGCAATGTTCATGGCATTTATGACATCGAAAAGGAGGTGAGCATGTAATCTAGTGTTTGTACCCAATCAACATCTTGAAAACTTCTAGTAGTGAATTTTGGTAAAGCCCCAACCACATTCAGGTATAAAAATATCTTAGTGTATGATATGTATCTCCCCATTATTGTAACTTATAAAATGTTGACAAACTATCCTAACATATTTCCAATCCCTTTTAGGGTTTCTTTCTCCATAGTTCTTGGGAAAGAGAGTACATAAAGATCCATATAATAATTTCAATAATTTTTTTTTTTATATAAATCACCATATTAAATATCACAAGTGCAACTCTACAAATAGTTAATTTCTTTGAAGAATCTTTCCCTATACTAAATCTAGGAAAGTTGTGAAAATACGATTAGATCCCAACTTCAAATCCACTTAGCCCTTGGGATTCCATATAGATTTTATCCAAACTATGAGGGATTCTTAAGGTGTCTAAATTCCCATAAATTTTATAATTACATCATGATGATTCACATATTGAATATAATTTCTAATGTTAGTAGAAGCAATGGCATACCTTCATATCTTTGCAACTTTCGGTAAATAACAATTTTGCATTTTGTCTGTACGGTGCTAGTTTATTTTATCCAATTTCACTAACTTAATCTCCCCAATGGAGCCCTTCCCTATCAATTCTTTCCAACTTTAAATAAATAACTATTTTACATTTTATTCTTATTGTGCTGGTCTATTTCATCCAATTTCACTAAATTAATCTCCCAAATGGTGCACTTCCTTGTCCTTTCCATTTCTACAAAAGGGAGATATATTTCAACGTGACTTATGAAAACTTCATTGGATGATTTGTTGTCTAGATCTACCTTCAAGTTTGACATAATACCAAAAATTAAATCGTTGCTACTTAAGTAACCTGAACATTAATTCTTAAACATATTATACCAAACCATGCATGATTTAATTCCTATTATCACATCCTTCCTGTTAGGTTTGTGTAAGGGCATTTTGATATAATTTTTCTAGAGCAATCTAATGTGATTGAACTAGGTGTGATTTATGCGATCAACAACAATGGTTATCTGGTGTGATTTGGTGAGACCAAAGTCATATGTGCTCCATTTTGGACTGATACGGTATGTTTGGGCGTGAGTCGACATGTTATAGATATATATATATTTATTATTTATTTATTTATTTAGTAATAAAAGTTTATATACAGAAACTTTTCGTTTGATTACACTAAAAAATGTCGAATCACGTCCAAACATATTATATCACTCCAAAATATATATATATATATTACTAAATATATAATAATGAATTTATTGTTACATGGTTAATTATTTTGTTGTTATATGGTTAATTATAATGATATTGTAATATAATAATAAATAATATTAATTTAAATATTAACTTTTTATCATTGTGGTGTTTGATTTATTTTAAATTTCAATATAAGAGAGATGTCTAATTCTTTCCATGCTAGTTTTTTTTAGTACGAATTTTTTCCATGTTAGTTATAATTGAAAGTATTATCAAACATTGATAGTCCCATTAATATTGATATTGCAACCATATCTAAAATATTTCAATGCCCATGGAACATAATTTTATATTATCTTTAAAGAGAGATAAAGTAATTAAAGGTAAAAAAATGTTTTAATGATGAAATACATGTTCTTAACCATTAGATCCTTTCAAACAATTGAAAAGGGAAAAAAATAATAGTAAAAATATTTCAAGTGATTTTAGTATTCTACATTTTGACAATTTTTAGATGTATTTTCAGTTAATTTTGTAGCAAATATTTGTTGGGTTTAAGATGTATAATCTACACAATGAAATGTCCATAGGGATATTCAAGGTGTTGAATTCATTAATACGTTAAATTTAGACATTGAATACATTTATGCATTCAAAAATCTTATATATATATATATATATAGAGAGAGAGAGAGAGAGAGAGAGGTATCAAATCTCGAGGTGTAAGTCATTTTTTAATTTTTGCACTCTACAAGAAATTTGATCACTCTTTGCACTTACTAGATTTGTGATTAAGATGGATATGTAAGACATTCATCTTAACCACAAATCTATTATGTGCAAAGAGGAACCAAATCTCCTTAAAGTGAAAACTTTTTTTTTAAGTTTTACACTCTAGAAGAAATTTTCACTTCAAGAACTTTGATCACTCTTTACATTTACTAGATCTATGATTAAAATAAATTTATAATAATTTTTAAAAATAATTTAAATATTTAAAAATAAATAATATCATTTTATTTTAAATAATAATAATAAATTTTGAATAAAAAATTAATATAACTCCACAATCAACACATAATTAAAAAAAAAAATCCAATTTCTTATATACTAATGTCAAATGTTAAATAAGGGTTATTTTCCTGCTATCTCTATAGTGTCTTTCCAAATTTCTCCAACAATGAATTTGGGATGTGCTTAGTTTTATTCTCAATAAATAATCTTTCTTTAAATTAATTAATGTCATTTTCTCTCGAAGTTTTTTGTTTTTTTTCATGTTGCGTGTGATCTTGCAGGCTTGACCTGTGGCTTGAGGAGTTTCAACCCAGGGGCATCTAAGTCGTCAAAGTCATGCAGGGATCGCACACGGTCTGGGTGACACCAGCCCTTAGTTGACTAGATTTTTTAGCATGTCTCCTCCCCCTAGCACATGGCACAACAACCCCCCGTGAGGTTTGATCCAGGATCACCTTAGTGACGAGGCTCATCCTCAACCGATTTGTGCTAGTAAGACTTGACATAATTGATGTGTGGATGTTATAACAACAATAATAATATAGTAGTTAAAATGGAGATATATATATTATCCAGAGAGATATAATGGTCTGCATATGAAAATGTTTTCGGTATTTACCTTTGTTATTGAGCCGAGAGGTTCGAATTGAAACTTTGCTCATATCTACCAAATAAAAATTATGAAAAATTAAAAAAATTAAATAACTATACAAAAATTTAAATAATGTTAATTCATAAAAAAAATTGAATTGAAATTTTGCTCATATCCACTAAAATAAAAAAACATGAAAAATCTAAAAAAACAAAAAATTTAAATAACTATACAAAACATTTACATAATATTGACTCATAAAAAGATTTACACGTGAAAAAATTAAATACATCTCAACTCATGTTATATCCGTATTTAAAATAAATGAATTAAAAAATAATGTTTTTCCTATTTTATAATTATTATTATAAACAACGTAGTCGAAAAAATACAAATGAATTGAACTTATCATTAATTTTTTAATGAATTGAACTTATCATTAATTTTTTAATGAATTGAACTTATCATTAATTTTTTTAAAACAACAATGGATCTTGTATGAGAAATAGGCATCTCTCGAGCATGCATCTTTGTAATACAAAGACGTTGAAATACGTTTATGAATTTTAGATTAAGTAAAATGGAAATTTTGCAATGACTTTTGATCAGACAGGTTGAAAAAATAGCCCACGAATGACACCTTCATAGATTTGGGCATTTATAGTTAACTTCGATATGCTCCCATGCATCACTTTATGTGATGTTGATTTCCTTTTTGAGTTTTGGTTTTTTCATAAGTTCTTCCAACTTTACCTCTTGGACCTAGAAGTTTCTATTTGCTGGCAGGTGACTCGTGTTCATGTGCCTTTGCACTAACTTTTTATTCTATCCACCCAAAAGGCGCTGAAACCTAATTTTTTTCATCCACCCTAAAAAATATTCATAATTTTATTATTTTTTTTCATTTCCAAGTGCAAATAAACATGAATTCATTTGTTCATGTTTTTGCATGAACTTCTTCATGGATCTTTCGATGTTAAATACATCACCGAACTTACTCTATATATTTGTGTCATGCCTCTTGATCTTTTAAAAATATTCATAATTTTATTATTTTTTTTCATTTCCAAGTGCAAATAAACATGAATTCATTTGTTCATGTTTTTGCATGAACTTCTTCATGGATCTTTCGATGTTAAATACATCACCGAACTTACTCTATATATTTGTGTCATGCCTCTTGATCTTTTACATACAATGCATATTTCCAACGTTCATGCTAATTTCTCTGTTGTTGTGTATCCTTGATGTCTTCCTGTTTGATTGCATATTTGTTAGCCATTTCTCGTAAACTTTCATTTGCCATATCTCAGACATTACACAGCAGGGTGTTATATTGAATTGTTACTCTAAGTTGTATATTGGGTGATTTCTTAGTGCATGGATTTGTGTTTTCCCCTTTTGTAAACCTTTATGTATCAAGCTCTCTTTTCTTACTTAGTATATAATGTATGAAATTGAATTATTAGTATTTATTTTGGTAAAGATTATAGTATTCACTTTCTGTCAAAGTGCGTTAATTTTTAATAATTTTTTATTTTTATTTTTTTGTTTTTGTAATTTTAACTAAAATTTCAAAGAAATTGCTTATTTCTAATTTTCTGATAATCTTATTTCTAATTTTCAATTGCTTGAGAGAGCTATGGGACATAATTCTCCCAGTGGAGGGTGTTTTATTTTTGGGATTTATCAATGCCCGACAAATAATTTTAAAATCGAAAAAAATACTAGTTTTGTGAGTGGACATTCATTCGGTGAGGGCTCTGACACTCACATTGTTATGCAACTGCACTGCCCAATGATGTTAGAACTGATGCGGTTGCAGGTTCTTTATGTAGATGAAGGGGGGTGAGGGAGGCGAGGTGGTAGAGAGTGGTGGGTGTTAAACTATCTCCAATTCATTGTGTGGAGTGTGGAGGAAGTTCATTGTGTGGAGTGTGGAAGGAGCTCTACATTCCACACAATGAACTTCCTCCACATTTGGCACAGTTAGAGTTGCCCAAAAATGAGTGCGGAAGTGTGGGTGTTGCCTCTGCACTCCATATCCTTGAATTTAGAACAAATTACAAAATAATTTTAAATATCTCTATTGTCTAATTCCAATGGTAAAATCCAAGATTCTTATTGTTTAAATTTATTTGTGCTTCATGTATCATAGTTCATTAAAATAAATACTACATGTTAAAATGGTTAAATTTAAATTCGATCATTGTATACAATTTAAATTTAAATTGCTTGATTATTGTATCCGCTTCACATTTAAATTAAATGCAAGATTGTTAATTCACTTTAAACATTAAATTTAATAAACTTTTCAAGACTTTCGACATTTAAATTTAAATCATTCCTTAGCTTTTATTAATATTAATGTGAATTTCTTGGTATTGTGTTATTATGCCCTAAGGCATTCCTTCTGAGAAGAAATTCCCTCTAGTCTTAGTTGTCCTCGTTATGCTCCATCGGATTTGATGTTAGACTATTGAAATTTATTCCACCATTCAATTGACAACCTATCTGAACCATTAGCCTATCATCTCAATTGTCCGCCACTGCATAAGCCCTATTATCTCTACCGCTTGCCCTGCACAAGCCCTGGTGGGGATCATGTACTAAGAAGAGTATTAGTCTTTGCACAAGCCCTGATCAGGATACTGTACTAAGAAGAGTATTAGGCAGATGTGGACAGTATCAGGGAGTTATGGTGTCCACAAAGCGTGGTTCAGCGAACAAGAAGCATATGTCTCCATCTCTCAATCTGCCTAGGCCCAAGTGCTCGAAGTTATGCTATTTCCTCCTGCCTAAATTTTTATTACAGTGTTTTATTTCGGGTGACAAAATTACTATAAAATTGATCTGTAATGGTCATTTTGAGTGGACCTTTCCAGCAAGGCAGGGTTGGGTGGCATTGTGCTAGGGTTCCATCTCTTCTCTGCACCACCAATGTTTGTTGTGGAAAAATACATATTCACATTCAAGACCACATGACCTTCCCTTACGACACCTACATTTTACAGAGGCTTCTAAGACGAGAGGGCGGTGACGACACCTACATTCTACATAGGGTTCTAAGATGAGAACGTAGAGGTAGAATGTCGCCCAGGAACTACCATATGCATGTGCCTTTGGGAAGTAGAGGACCAGACAGTCCAGCATGAAGAATCCCTGCAATCTAAGAATGTGACCGCGTACAAGCTCAAGAGTAATATATACATCTCAATTTTGAACCCCACTCATATGCCCTCGACCAGGGGGAAGGCAAGACGAGCTAAAAGTCCTAACATGAGAGCCTTTGGAACTACTCTGGAGAAAACTAGCCTCTAGATCAGCAACAGGCACCAAGAGCTCCAAGTTATGGGTTTTCCTCCTGCTTGAATTTTTATTATAATCCTTTACTTCAAGTGGGGGCATTACTGTACAATTTATCCGTTATGGCTACCTTGGGAACTACTTTGGAGAAACCCTGCCTCTAGATCAGTGATGGACACCAAGCACTCCAAGGTATGGGATTTCCTCCTACTTAAATTTTTATTACAGTCCTCTATTTTGGATGAAGGAATTACTGTAAACTTTATTTGTTATGGTTGCCTTGGGAACTAATATGGAGAAACCCTGCCTCTAGATCAGCGATTGGCACTAAGCTCTCCAAGGTATGGATTTCCTCCTCCCTGAATTTTTATTATAGTCTTCTATTTCAGGTGAGGGCATTACTGTAAAATTTATATGTTATGTATGTTTTGAGTGGGCCTTTTTAGCAGGGCGGGGTGGGTCGACATTGTGCTTGGATTTTGATGAAGGGGTGTACAGGTATAAAAGAGATAGTAAACTACGTTGGTGCCCTACCAACCTAGGAAAGCAGCATCCTTCTACAGAAAGTCACAGACTGTCTCACCGTGGCATATCTGTTAGGACTCAGTGATTTCTAAAGAGCGGAATGACAATTATAAAAATGCTTCAAATGCAAAAACACAATTTTCACTTCCACTGGATGATGATGACTTAGTTTCTCTCTTTGAAGCTCGTAGAAAAATAAGCTAATTGCATTTCAAAACATAATCACTTACATATTTGTATTGTATGGTACAATGTATAAATATGTATGCATGTGCATATGCTCCATTTGATGTTAATTGATGAGCAGAGATAGTGCACTGTAATTTATCTCCTTGGATGTGAGGTATCTTGATTGAGTAGCTTTTTGCTTATTTTCATCAACGGGATTGTACTTTTAAAGAATATTTGGTATCATTTTATTGTGTTGTAAACAAGACACTAGCAGTTGCTACTTTACTAGAATGAGCTTCATACATAAATTATAATCCATTACACACCATAGAATTACTTGCGTAGCAATTCGTTGACCAATAGTTTCTCCGTCTTTTAGAATGTATAGCTAAATGTTGTATTGAGCATATTGTATTTGTTGACACCTAATCCTCATGATTGGGTGAATTTATGTAAATAATTAAATTAGGAATGTGAACAGTGATCAGGAAATGAATTAAACAGTCACACCCTATTGTATATAACAAAGACATACCTGATGGAATAAGATGAATCAATTTTTCTGCCTAATGGAGTTACTGCCTGGCCTGACATGGTATCAGAGCTAGCTCCTTTTTTAGCTCTCATGCTCCTTGTAACTCCTCTGTCTGTCTACCATATTCCTTTTACCTGGCTCTCTGTCAGCTAGAAGGTGTCTGTCCATGAATGTTTGATGATTTGCCAAATTCCATTTATAAAACCTGCGCCCTGCTCTTCTAAAGCATTGTCCTGTCCAGCGCTGTCCATACTGTCCAGACAGAAGCGTTGTACGTTAAAATTTTTGTGAATGGCCCTGACACGTTGTCATCCTGACCTGGTTTGAAACGTTTGCGCTGTCCTGACATGGGAACGTTTGCGCTGTCATCCTATAAATAGTTGAATGCTGGTCATCCTGACCTGGTTTGAAACGTTTGCGCTATCCTGACATTGAACGCTGTGTATACCCTTCAACATTGTTGCATTTCAGTGGTTTCCATCCGAACATGCGTTTCATATTTTTCTAATGTGTGTTTCTTCATATTTCGCTGGTGCGTTTCAGTGGGTTTCCAACCTGCATTGGTTTATCATTGCTAGCACACCATTTTGTTGCAAATCACGACATCATCGCACCATTAGTCTCTAGTTTGCATAGTCATATTCGGCGCTGGATTTCCCTCTACGTTGATTTTTTATGGATTGTCAATTGAAGGTTGTAAACATAAGTGATTGAATCTGGAGGAGGACTGCTGAGAGTTCTATTCCAGTCAGAGGAGACTACCACCATAACTGGAGACCATCACTAGAGGAAGGCAGTTTGAGGAGCCTTGCCCTTCCTTTGCCGCATGCATACATCCCTTGTCCGCTACCATACACATGGATGCACGGGTTACATGAACAGCAAGCGGACTTGTTTCTAACTGTTCTAATAATTGAACGCTGACCTGTTGTAATATTTGAACGCTACCTGTTGTAATATTTAAACGCTGTTGTTGTAATATTTTAACGCTGGTCTGACTATTGTAATATTTGAACATTGATCATAGTATATCCTTTCAAATAATTAAACGATGGTCATAGTAATATCCTTTCAAGTAGTTGAAAGCATACATTTGAACGATGAAACAAATTTGTAGCTGAATATTTGGTGGAGGCAGAACGTCCATGATGCGTTGAGCCCTTTTAAAAGAGGTCGTATGTTGCGTATGCATTGAATGTTTTTATTGGTAGCCGTGTACATTTTGAAAGTCATTTTCTCTCTGTGTATTGAAGTTGCAATGGCAATGATTCAATGGGTACATGAAAACCTTATGTTAGAAGTTTTAATGGATGATAATACCCTTTGAGAATGCCCTTTTGAGTACATTTTTATTGTATATTGGCAGAAGTATTCTTTTCTATCAGAAAAAGTTTTTTTTACAGAATGCATTCAATCATATCCATGGTAGGAATAGTTCTCACTGGCAGGGATAACTATCCTGAATGGTCCTAGATGATAAAACACACCCTCATCTTCAATGAGTTGTGGAAAGGAGTGTGTGTCGGAGAAGGAGACAATGACCCAGTACAACCTACCTTAGACAAAGAGCTCGTCATTTGGGAAAACAAGAACAGCAAAGCCTATGCATTAATCGCAGCATCTGTAAATGAAGAGGTCAGTCGCCATATTTCGTCATATTCAACTGCCTTTGAAGCCTTACAAAAGCTGAAAGAAGTCTATGACTCACATTCTGCACTTGAAGTTGTTCAACTCATGATTAAACTCTTCACTCTTGAACTGCAAAATAATGATCCTCTTGCTCTTGCATCTGAAGTAAAGTCTATAATGCATGACATAAATTCCACTAAGGTTGAGCTGGATATTCCTCTTATTGCTTTTCTCAAGGCACTTTATCCTACTTACTCCAATTATCTTGAGTCATTGCAAGCAAATGGAAATCTCAAAGATATAACCTTTGACTCTCTTATGAAAAAGTTTGCTGAAAGAGAGAAAGCTTTTGGAAAGAAGACATCCCCAGAATCTTCTGAAGAGATTGTGTGCCTTGCTCATAAAGAAAAGCATCCTGCTCAAGATTCTACAAGAGGAAGAGGTGGACGAAGAGGAAGAGGAAGATATTTCAGAGGCAGGGGGGCAAACATTCTCAAGGAGAAAAGGCAGATTTGCACTGCATTCGCTGCAAAATAAATGGATCACATGATGCCTCTACATGCAAGCTACCATGGGACAAAATTGAGCAGAAAAGAAATCAACAGAAAGGTAAAACTGATGATACAGACAAAGGTAAAGCACCTAAATCCGCTCACTATGTTGAGGCACAATGTAACATTGGAGTAAATGAAGATTTGTTTAATGCTTCACTTGCTTCCTGGAAAAATGATTGGTTGTTTGATTCAGGAGCAACCTGTCACATGACTCATAGAAAATAATTTTTTGAAGATTTTACTAAAAATGTTGATGGAGCGGTATACTTTGCAGATCAATCAAAAATCAAGCCATCAGGGCTTGGCACAATCAGGCTTAAACTGCCTGGTCTTCCAGACTTTCTTCTGGATCATGTTCTATATCTCCCACAACTCAAGAGAAACTTGTTGTCCTTGGTCCACATCTGCCAGCAAGGTCACTCCATTCATTTGTTTGATGGCAAGCTTGAGGTAAGAAAAGCATCTGACCACTCACTTGTCATGAGGGGAATAGAAGAAGAAAAGCTTCTCAAACTACAAGGAACATCTGCTCATGCACAACATTTCTCATACAATTCTCATCATAAAGAAGGTACACTTCCATCAAGTTTATTATGGCATGCTAGATTCGGACATTTGAACTATGACAGTATCTGCTTATTGAAGAAAAATGGTGTTGCTGGTTTGCCTACAATTCCTAGAAAACTTAAGCAATGTGATGCTTGCATTCTAGGAAAGCATAGCAAATAGTCTTTTCATGATTCACATTCAAGAGCACATAGGAAACTTGAACTCATTCATTCAGATTTATGTGGTCCAATGCCTGTTCCTTCTGCAAATGGAAATAAATATATCATGACGTTTATTGATGACTGCACCAGAATGTGCTGGGTTTATTTATTGAAGAACAAATCTGATGCTTTTCAAACATTCAAGAATTTTCATAAATGGATTGAAAATGATGCACAATCTCATATTGGGTCTATTCGCACTGATAATGGAAAAGAATACACATCAAATGAATTTTAAAACTATCTTCACCAACATGGGATCAAACATCAAACAACTGTGCCTTATAATCCCCAACAGAATGGTGTAGATGAAAGAATGAATAGAACAATCTTGAATATGGTATGATCCATGCATTTCTTCAAAAATGTAAAGATAATGTTTTGGGATGATGCTGTTCTATGTGCTGCATATATAAAGAATAGATGTCCATATAATGCTATAATAAACAAGACTCCTTATGAATTGTGGTACGGACATGTTCCTTTGGTAAAACATCTCAGGGTCTTTGGTTCCACCTGTTATGCTTTGATACCAAAGGTACATAGAAACAAACTTGGTGCTAGAAGTCATAAGTGTATCTTCCTGGGGTATTCAAACACCTCCAAAGCATATCGCCTCTATGATGAAGTAAATAAGAAATTTGTTGTATCTAGATATGTAATTTTCCTTGAATCATCCAAAACTGACAATGTTGTTGAGCAGCAACTTGATCGCTTGGATAGATTCGCAAAAACAAAATCATTTCAATAATTTGATAATCAATTCCACATATTGAAGGGGGGATTCCTATACTAGATCAACATGTGGAATCTTCTTCTGAAGAACACTCTCCCCCGCATGAAACTCCAACAACAGATGATGCTTTAAGTGATGTAATTGATAGAATTGGGAGACTCAATCTTGATTAAGTCCCAACTCAATCAACAGAGCAGCCTGGACCATCTCAGAAAGGTCCCCCAAAGTGGCTGAAGAAGACACTTGAAAGTGTTCATCCTGATGAAATTGGAAAAACAGGAACCAGAAATTCAAACCAACAAAATAGAGGTGATGTAGATGACTCTAATTCACCTGTTGATATGGATGTTTCTTATGATTGTGAATTGAACTTGTTTACAGATTTTGAACCAACTTCCTTCAAAGAAGTTGCTTCTCATGATGAATGGAAAGAAGCGATGCAAAAGGAGTATGACGCCCTCATAAAGAACGACACTTGGAAACTGGTTGATCCTCCATTTGGAATCAAACCAATTGGCTGCAAGTGGGTCTACAAGAACAAGTATAAAGTTGATGGCTCACTTGACAAGCACAAAGCTAGGCTTGTGGAAAAAGGTTTTACACAAAAGGAAAGGGTCAATTATGAGGAGACTTTTGCCCCCACAGCAAAATGGGCCACCATCTGGACACTCTTTGCACTAGCAGCTCAGATTGGTTGGAAAGTCCATCAAATGGATGTAAAAACTACTTTCTTGAATGGAGATCTAAAAGAGAATGGTTTTATGTCCCAGCCTGAAGGATTTGCTGTGAAAGGACATGAACATAAAGTATGAAAACTTGTGAAGTCCTTGTATGGCCTCAAACAAGCACCGCGAGCCTGGTATGAAAAACTAACTGAGCATCTTTTGAAACTCAATTTCAATCATTTTGATCTTGATGATGCAACTTTATTTGTCAAGAAAGTTGGAAAAATTGTTGTATATCTTTTGGTATATGTAGATTATCTTTTAATGACAAGGAACAATGAAAGCTACATTGCATCCATAAAGAAGGAATTGGGGAAAAGTTTTGAAATGACTGATTTGGGCTATGTTCATTACTATCTTGGCATTGAAGTAACCCAAAATCCAAAGTCCATATTTCTTTCTCAAAAGAAATACATTGGAGACTTGTTGAATAGGTTTGGCATGACAGAGTGCAATCCTCTTACTACTCCAATGGAACAAAACTTAAAGCTCGCATCTATTGAAGGAAAGGAATTTGAGGATGCAACAAAGTATAGACAGCTTGTAGGAAGTCTCAACTACCTAACTACTACCAGACCAGACATTTCATTTGTTGTTGGAATCCTCTCTAGGTTTATGCAAAAGCCTTGTGAGGGACATTGGTCTGCTGCAAAAAGAGTTCTAAAGTACTTAAAGGGAACTCAAGACTTTGGAATCAAGTACACACAGGTGGATGACTTCATCTTGATCGGATACTCTGATTCGGACTTCGATGGAGACAAAGAAACTGGGGTATCTACTTTAGGATATGCTATGAGTCTTGGATCAGGAGCTGTCTCCTGGAGATCACGCAAACAATCAGTTCCAGCAGATTCCACAACAGAAGCAGAATACGTGGCAGCAGCTGAAGCAACAAAAGAAATTGTGTGGCTCAGGAAAATTCTTGAAGATTTGCAGGTAAAACAAGTACAATCAACTGCACTCATGATTGACAACACCTCTGCAATAAAGTTGGCCAAGAACCCAAATTTCCATGATTGAACAAAGCACATCAATACTAAATATCATCTGATCTGACATCAAGTTGAGGCCAAAACAATCCATCTCCGTCATTGTTCCACAAATGAGAAAATTGCAGACATCTTAACCAAAGCGCTTGGAAGAGAAAAGCTTGAAAGATTCAGAATGATGCTTGGACTCACCGACATCCCTTCAGATTAAGGGGGGGGAATGTTGACACCTAATCCTCATGATTGGGTGAATTTATGTAAATAATTAAATTAGGAATGTGAACAATCATCAGAAGATGAACTGAACAGTCACACCCTATTGTATATAACAAAAACATACCTGACAGAATAAGATGAATCAGTTTTTCTGCCTAATGGAGTTACTGCCTGGCCTGACAGTATTATAGATATGGTAGGATTTGTAATGCCATGTTGGTTACCATGAAATTGTTGCCTAACTGTTGCAATTTTAAATTGGAGGTTGTATGGTTAAAAGAGGGAAGAATTAGAGTGAACTAGATGTCTTGGATAATGGAACAACTTTGGAGCTGAGAGAACACGGAGAGAAGGGATTGGGAGGCAAGTTTAGGAGTGCGTCTAGAGCACCCTTCTCTTGTACTACTATTTTTTCCACCCTTCTATTGAGAGAAAAATATTGCTCCTTCCAGTTTTCTTGTTCAACTGATAATATATGTTTTCTTGTTCCACTAGTAGTATATCATTGCTCTATATTTTTTCTCTTCATGCATAGAAGTTGTCTGAGGTGTGTTGATCTTGCCTTATTTTTCTAGAGTTTCAAAGAAAGGATTGGATTGTTTTATTTTCAACTAAATGTCTCTTAGACAATTATTAAATGATTTAGTTATCTGATTAAATAAGGTTGCATATATTGATTTTTATTTTGAACTTAATCACTTGGGTTTATTTAAGCTAATGATAAATTCCAATTTCAGACAATTTTTTTACAATATATGTGGGGGCATGAGTCTAGATCTATGGATCTATGTCTGATCTAGATAAGGATATGGATCAACCCAAATTTGTATAGGATCTTCCACAAAAATAGACCCTTAAAGTCTAGAAATGGATCCCAAGCCACTAGAACAGATCTTGTGCTAGCTAATCCGCACCCACTAGATCCAAATTTAGTTATTTTTAATTTGTTTTATAGAAGGATGTTGACCACCTTTCTGAAATGTTGAGTAGCAGATTTAGATTTTTAGTTAGATTCCTTATTATTAACTTGTAAGTTGTTTAGTTGTATAGTTTAAGTAATTAATTACCTATAGCCTGTAGGTTGTGTAGCATATGATAATGCTAGCAGGAAAATTCTGAGATACTATGTAGATAATAGTCTATACCATATACATAATTTTCAGTTTCTTTGTGTACAAAAAAATGTTTGTGTGATTACTAATATTATTAGATCAATCCATCTAACTCTAGGTAAAGGATCCTCTTAGAACAGTATGATATATTGACTATAGCATATTGTCAAAATATATATGGCATTCATTTTCCATCATACCTAGCTGGGAATCTTTAAACCTTAAGACAGATTTCAAGTAAGATGACTGGTTGATCATGATGTAGAGTTGAAATATTCAGATGATGAGAATGTTGTCTCATTTCAGGATATGTAGTTAGACCTACTCTACATTATCATGTCAATAGAGTGATCATTGTTGAGACATTGAATTTTGTATTTACAATTATCTTTGTTGAATGAGATGTGATGCATTATGATTTCACTCTTTTTAGAATATCTAATGATTTCAGTTCTATGTTGTTTTATGAATGGTTTAGATTATTAACTTTGAAGATCTTTTTTATAATATATATATTACATGGTGTTTTTGTATCCAGATCTTGGCCTTGGTAATGTATATTTTTAAACAATTTTGGAAGAGTAGAGAGGAGGTGGAAGATATGTTGACTCGTCGATCATGTCTGATAAATGCTAAGCTTTGATGGAAGATTTACAAAGAGGGATTGTTGATGGAAAAGACAATGTCTCATTTGATAACCTCCCGTATTACCTTAGGTAAATGGGATTTTTTTGTGACTCTCACATTTCATGATAATTATATGTCATTTTTTTTTAAATCCACAATAATGTTTTATGTATGCTGGAAATACACATGCTTGGTTTTCATTCATTGATTTTGTTTTCCAAAATTCAAAGGGGAAACTCACAAAACAAAATCCAGTTGATATGTGTATCCTTACACATGGTGAACTTTAGGGGGCAGAGTATAGCTCATGCCAATGCATATGATTTCTACAGGTCACGAGGCCTTGAACTGGTTGTCTAACAAATCACAAGCATGCATATCATAATCTTGAACTGGTTGTGTCACAAATGACAAGCATGGATATCATAATATTTAGATCACTCAGGAGTAACTGTATTCTTCCATTTCTTAATGACCCATCGATCTAAAAATCACCTTTGTGCTTGATGTCATGCCTCTTCAAACTGTTTTCCTTTTCACGTTACTCGAATTCATGGATAATCTCTTCACAGTGCTTTTCTGTTCTCTTTGATCGAATCCATGTACAGAATTTAAAAGCAATCAAATACAAGTTGAATTTCAGAAGAAATAATAAGCCACTTTATTTAAGAGATTAGTTAATTAGGCTCTTGCTATGTAAATGTTAGGTCCCTATAATACTAGTGATTCCCCCATTACAATTGTCATTGTATCCCTTATTGTTATTTTTGTGCCCCGATTGTCCCCATATTGTTATTATTGTGCCCCATAGAAGCCCACTATTGTTATTGTTGTGCCCTTATATTATTATTGTTATATCGGCTTTGATTATATTGTGACCCCTTAGACTCCTATATATAGAAATGAGATTTTTTCATTTGTATCATTGAAGAATTGTTCATTTGTGTAATGTAAAGCAGGTTACCCCCTCGAAGAGGTTGATTTTTATGTCATTGATCTATCTTTTCTTCTATTTTGTGAGCTGGTTGCATAGTAGTAAAAGAGAGTGATGAATTCATATGTATGATATACATTCTTAGCTTTTTATTTGGTGTTGATTACCCATAGATGCGTAACCTAACAGGCCTATGAGTGGAGATTCACATGGAGATTATCCTTTATTTGCTTTTTTTGGATTAACAAAATTTGACAGATATTGGTCCATATATATGTCAAATCTTTAATTGATTAATGTTGGAATTAAGAATGTAATATTCACATTTGGGTACAACTTATTATTCATAATTTTACATTATTGAAATCTCAACAATTACTTTTCATATTTCCTTCCTTATGGTATTCATTGAACAAAATTGTATTCGTTTAACTCTTGATCATACTAAAGTATCATAATTGGTTATGTCATTAAAGGAAACATAATTTTCCTCAACCATGTCCCTGTGGTGTTGGGTTACTGCTCTGGTTTGCACCACATTGCTTTTGTTCTTCAAGTTTGAAAGAATTTTCTTCATAACTAAACTAGACTCCCTGCAATTTTTTTGTACCTCCTATAGACTTTCCTTGAGTGCCTCCTGCTCTTGGATGTTATGAAATGCAACACTTTCTATATTAATACCCTAGTTAGTATGTGAAGATTGACTAATCTTGTGATGCCAAACATTTGATGTACAAACATTTGATTTCAGGGCATGAAAATTGATACCACAACCAAGGATTTTGCAACATGTTTCAAGTAAAGTCACTCGTGTTCAATATATTAGCAATGAATAATTGTTGGTGCTTGAACCACATTATTTCCTGTTGATAATGGCGTGGAGATGGTTGATGGTGAAATCCATCAATTTCCCAATCCTCTCTTCTATGTATGCAGATACATTAGGATTAGGACTAGAACTTTTTGTTAAATCATTGTTCTTATTACAAATATATTCGTATGAGTGGATTGTTTTAACCATCTCAGAAATGTATCGATTTTATTCAAATATTTGGAGGATATCCTCATGTTGTTCCATATTCCATGCTGCTACCTTGTGGATGTTGGGAAAAGTCTTAAGGTCTATTTCTCATTGTAGTTTTTTACTACTTTGGAATTATAGTTCCAGGAGGATGGATTTTACCACTTGGAACTTTTGGTCAGCTGGTTGCAGCACAAGTGTAGTTCTCCATCTGATGATCCTCGTATTCTTCTATCTTCGTTTTTTCTATGTTGAAATCTTCAGATTGATCGTCCACAGGTTGATGAAATTCCTCTTTTAGTGTGTAATAAAGATTATTCATGTCCATCCAACTGTAACGGATGGTTCTTTCCACGTGATTGGAGGTCTATTCTAAAAGAAGTCAGCTCCCTACTTGGATACTTTTCCTCCATTACGATAGTCCCAGGTATGAAAGCTATATTGATACCTGTCCTAGGTGTGAAGAGATTTATTGGTACTAGGTCTTGTGTATTCCTATGAGGGGTAAAACCATGTGTTATGAAGGCTAGCTTTGTTTCTCCAACTCCATACTCCAGTTCCCAATTTCACCCGATAATTTTGATGTGATAAGGAGACTGAGGTCTCCATGAAAGCGCTTTGTTGAAACTGGTGAGGCTGTTAATCGTCATTGGTATGTATTTTGCACACTGTTCACCCTGTCAGGGGAGGTTAATGAACAACTGTCAGGTTATTTTCTCTATCGTTCACACACACAGTGATCTTAAGTGTAATCAATTGATACTCCCAAAGTTGTAATTTTTCTTGACTATATTGGGTAAAGGGGATTCTCTGGGTTGAATTTGGGCTTGCACTTTAAATTTATTCTTCTGGCATCGTAGTCTCAGAGTGCGTTGATGACCTTAATTTCAAGAAAGCATATTGTTCTAGATGGATCTGGCTTGTAGACCTCAATTGAACTTCTCACAACTTGTAAGGGGAATTTGTTGGCTAGGTTTCATTTGTAAATATTTTAGTTGTGGATTTGATAAACTTTGTATGGTCCAAATTGATGGTGGGTGAGATATGGTTTCCTTTGGTTGTTTTGAAGTATTTCTTAGTGACATGTAAATGTTTGTATTTTTTCCCTTTATGTTTTTCATGATTAACTGTATGGATAGGAAACTGGTTCAAAATGCTACCTACCAGATTGTTTTCTCAACCCAATAATAATTTCCAGGCTTTGAAGAGATTCAGTAGCTGACGCTGAAACAAGGCAATCCATTGTCATTGCTCAAATATGGAGGTCTTGATTAAAAGGATCAAATTGAAGCACAAGTTATTGGTTCATAGTTTTGAATTGGTGGAAGAGGTTCTTTCAAATGCTTTGTGAATGAGAAAGGCCAAACACAAACACAAGGGGAAATTTTCTTTCGATAGACGAGATGCTATGGGTGGTTAGAGGAGAAAATTACAACAGTTTTGATACAATCATATCCAACGACATTGAAAATCTTAGTGCCAAACAACCTAATCCATAACAGAGAAGGAAGCTACATTTTTATTACAGTGAAAGTGATTTTTCATCAAAAAAAGAGCATCTAAGGGCCCTTCAAATATGTCATATCAGCAAAAGATAATGTCTTTACATAATAATAATTGAAGAGAAAATATGGAATGTTATTACCAACAATGTGGCAAATACTCTGCAAACAATTTCAACATTGTATAATTCTGTGCACTTGAAGTAGCTATTTATTAGAACCTTTCAAATTAGAACTTTTTATTTTACTTAATATTAAATCACAATTTTTTTATTAGACAACAATCTTTTAGACACTTATATAAGTTTGATATGATCTAATGATAATATGGCTAGATTTTGAAAATCAAATTTAAAAAAATATAATTGTTAATTGAAAATGAAAAAAAAGTAAGTGTAAAATTTATTAATTTAATAATAATTGTTTAATTTAAATTGTGTTTAAATAAAGGTTTGGTTTAATTAGTGAAACATAAGATGATAATCAATAATTATAAGTGTTATATTCTTGTAATATTTAAAGTAGACAATTATAATAATTATAAGTGTTATATTCTTGTGATGTTTAAAGTACACAATTATAATAATTATAAGTGTTATATTCTTGTGATGTTTTTAAAGTAGACAATGGGATCATAGTGAGATTATTAATAAGAGGAAGTTAAAATGTTGTAAATTTTTTCCAATCTTAAGTTTGTTTATCAAGATTATTTTTCCAACATTGTGCATTTATAAAGCAATTTGATCTTATTCACAAAAAACAAGTACAGTTCCAATTTCCATGTTGGACAATTTTAGTTTTCTTTTGAATTTGAAATTTGTTGTTTGTAGCTGAGTTATTGTAATGTTTGGCATATGACAATCCAATTCACTAAAGGTAAATCCAATCTCCTTGTATGTCTAGGGAAATGTACGAGATAGAGGATTTTGCATGCATTGCAGAACACAATGATTGTGTTATGTTTAGTGGCAAAATGTGCAAGGGGTGTGCAATATGGATCAAAGATGCTTACTATTGAATCACATCATAATGTGGTGTCAAACATATTCAATGATTGTTGGTAATCAGATTGCTGGTAATCATTGGCCAATTTTGTCTCAAATACTTTTCCCTTCAAGTTCCATTTGAAGACCATGTTTCGAGAACAAGAGGGGTACATTAAGGGTTAGATAACTTGTTATTTGATCGTGTGTATTTGTGAGTTTTCATGGGTTTCATTGAATTGTTTGATGATCAAGTAATACCCCAAGAGAAACAAAAAATAATTGCCTATCATTCTCAACATGATGGTGGTCGTGGTTGCAAAATGCAATCCATTTCTTAGGTTGAAATTATTGTGAATAATAAATAGGATAATTTTGTAGGGATAGTGAAGAGAAAACTCAAGCAATTCAATGTTCCCTAGAGGTTAGAAGGCCAAGTAAATGTGCTACTAAGC
Source organism: Pinus tabuliformis (assembly GCA_031772625.1). Classification (NCBI taxonomy): domain Eukaryota; kingdom Viridiplantae; phylum Streptophyta; class Pinopsida; order Pinales; family Pinaceae; genus Pinus; species Pinus tabuliformis. Next base: position 1,206,045,405 of record CM062804.1, on the reverse strand, counting down.
ACAAGGGAAGACCAAAGAGGTATGAGAAAGAAACCATCATTGATTTGTGTTTGTTGTAAGAAGGGCCATAGTGTTGATAATTGTTGGGGTTTTGCTCCATGTGTCTTTTGTGGATACGGAGGATATTATGTGGCTTCATGTTGGAAGAGACAATCCTTTATCAAAGGGACAAGATAAAGAAGGTTCCTAATATAACTTACTAAGACAATGGAAAGTTCATATGAAATTTAACAAGCAAAATGTTCAAAGCAACAAGGAGAAAGTTGGTATTGGGAACTTTCTATTGGCAAAGGCAAGAAATATTGTAGTGATTTCAAAAGCATTTGACATCATAGTTCCAAATGTTGGATCATACATGATGGGCCTCCAAATTTAAAAAAAATTAAGGCTCATCTAACCTTTCTTAGACACATTAAACCTTTCCTTTCTTAGACACATTAAACCTTTCCCTCTACAATTAATAATGTATTTTTTAGTGTTAATATGTTCTTAGGAAGGTTTAGAGATAAATTTTTATTGTGCCTAATATTATTTATATTTTGCAGAATATTTTGAGAATATTGAGCAGATTCTGGAGATCTATAGAATGAGAGAATTTAGGGACTTTCTTCTTGTAACATGATGGACTAAGATTGGATAGTAAATGAATAGGATATTATGAAATTATTGAACATATTCTAAAGAACCACTAATTGAGAAAATCTAGGGATTTGTTTCTTGTTACAAGAGAAGCTGGAACTCAACATTTAATGAAGATTCTTATTGTTGGGGACAAGATCTACTTCTTGAGGGATTTTGGAGGGGAAAGCAACCCTCCTTTCAAAGAGGCTCCTTTCCCCATCAACTTAGTCATTCTCCAAGGTCAAGTCCAGATGTTCACGATAAAGAAACTCCTATAATAAGGAAACATTCTCTTATAGTAACTCCTAATGGGAAACCCAATTCTATATCACTAAGGACTCAGAGATTGTTGCCACAATTTCAATCAACCAAGGGGCACATAAAAAGTGATTGATTTCTTGGCACTGGTAGGAAGTCATTTTTCTCATGATTTGGAGATCTATCTGTGTTCATCTTTCTTTGGAGTATTTTCTTTAAATATTCACATTTTGTCTTTTTTATTTCAAAAAAGGCAATTTGTGTTTAGGTTGATTGGAAAACTTTATCAATATTTGAGCTTCTCTTGATATCGTATGCAATTGGAGTGTCTTATCAGTTATTAATGAATGTGAATATCTAGAGAGACTTTCTATATATTATGAGTTTAGATTAAGTGTGTTGGACTTGATATTCACTCTAAATGTCTTGTGATCCCTAAAATGCACCAAATTATGTTGTATATATAAAGAATATACCATGTTTTATATTCATGACATCACTGCCAACATATTTTTTTATGGGTTCAAGATAAAATGTTTTAAATGTTGTTGAATGATCTCTACATTATTTTCAACTCCATGACATGGGTTGGATTTACGTGATCAGAATATGCTGGATTAAAACAAGGACATGGCAGACACCAAGGTGATTAGTGGTAAAGAGAAATTTGATCTTTTGAATAGTTTCAAGGATCATGAAGGAAATAATATAGAGGTGAGTCAACATTCAAAATAGAAACATAAACAACTTTCTCAAGGAGAGGTGTAGTTGATGCTATTTTTAGGTTCAATTTCCAAATTGGAGATATGTGCATTTTTATTCAAGCGTAGATCTTAATTCACATAGAAATTCAAAATTTATTTACAAAATTGTTATAGTCCTTTGTAGACACATGTTTCAAACTATAAAAAAAATTATTTGTACTAATTAAGGTTGTCTACAGTAGGAGGATGTTATCAAGAATAAATATGGATGAATTGTACCAAAACGATCTCTAATTTTGAAGGTAGCAAATCACGATATATTTCTTTATTTACAACACATTCATGTTGGCATAATCAGACAAGCTCTTTATCTTCAACATAGGCCTCATGATTTCTAAGGCTCAAGGAAGCACTATTGCAGTAACATTTCAGTGTAACATTGTCCTTGCCTTTTGTTGATATTTTTCTCTCTTTCAACAGTTGTCAAAGAAGCATTAATTAGTGCTATATGTTATTGGCTTACGACATTTCCTTTGCAACATCTAGTACAATTGCTAGTTAATAATTTGTGACAATGCACTTGCGTGATGTAGCTTGTGGGCTCGTTTCATCCACTTGAGCCATGACAACATGTGTGACCACGCACCACTAACTAACAACAACTGGGCTAGGAGGGGGAGACAAAAGCAAGGCAATGTTTTGAGAGGGAACAAATATGTGAGAAAGGACAGGGGAATCACTGGAGAGAATGATGGTGTAAAATCATGAAAATAACCAATCATCCCATATAAATATTCAAGTAATAAATAAATGTATTTTCAAAATTAAATATAAATAACAATTTTTTGATATAAAGATTCCTTTCACTATTAAATTTACATAGTTAAAAACCATGCATCAAAACAAACAAGATAATTTTTTCTTAGGATTTTGTCATCAAATAACATAAATCAAATCTTCACTAACCAAATACAAACAGTGAAAAAAATTACTCCAAGCTCAGGAAAAACTACAAAGGTTATGCCTACATAAATAGCAACAACAAGTATTGAAAACAAATATATTACAAAACATTTTCTATGTTGAGATTTAGCGATATCTTTGCACATATATGACAAATGCTATTTTTCACTATCGAGAAAATATATTTATAGAGATTTTATCAAACAAAAGTGGATGACTCATGCAACTTTCACTAGCATATGTTAAGAAGTGAAACAGATTATGCCAAAACACCCTATATACATGTAGGGGAAACTATTCATAAATTCCACAAGCCCAAAGAAACAACAACCAGATCCTCTGGTTTCCAACCATAAAATAGATTACATGTGAATCATGCTACATGAAGAAACAATAATTCAAAGGTGAGATGTCCATCTTCCTCTTAAGTTTCCACCAAATAAGAAAGAAATAAAACGGGAGACCAATCCTCTAGTTCCCATTGCCATGTGGAGTGCGGGGCTCCACACAATGGAAACCACCTATGTATGGATTTTGCACTTCATAATGTATTTTATTGCCATTCATTTTATTGCATTGTTGTGATAATGTCAGTACTGATCCACGAGCTCTATCCAACCACACTAAAGGGTCTGCACACGTATAACCAATAGCTCCTTGTCATAAATTTCATTGTGTTCCTAAACGTGTAAGTGGAGGGAAACATAAAACTTGCAATAAATGTTTATTTCAATGCCTCAAGTTGTGCATATTGGTTAAAGATGATTTATAACTTTACCCACATTTATCTAAAGAACATTTTGCAATACAATAATAATTACTTTTACTATAATTACTCTAAACCATGATAGCACTGATATCAACAGGTTTATTTGTGCACTTTGTTTTACATATAGAATTAATAAAAGTTGCAACAAGAAAATTTTATTTTTCTATTACAAAAAGTGTGGACTTTTTTTTTTTGCAAACGTTAACTCCAAAATATTATTGTGTGAAAGGAAGTTAAATGTGTTAAGGAAGCTTTCAAGCTTTTATTGTGTGAACCTTCACACTCCACACAATCTATTAATAATAAAATAACAATTAGTCATATGTGAGACTGCGGAGAAAGCTTTCAAGCACAAAGGTGAGCACCTCGTGCATACCCAAATGAAGTCATGGTGCCCATGTGCCTATAGGTGTGGTTACATATATGATTCGATGACATGTGGGTGAGTTGGAGAACCAAGTGACACGACCTCACGACGGGCGCCAAGGGAGAGTTTGGAAAAGGTAACTGAGGATACATGCATGACATTTGCAGGCTGGGTGAGAATGCGTAACAAGTAAGAACTAGGTCGCATGAGTGGAAGTTAGGCATGACATGTGGAGCAAGAAAAAGGCATGGTTGAGGTGAGACGTGCGATGGCAGTTGCCCCGGAAAGACGTGGGATGGGTGGAATGAGCATGGGCACGCTCGGTGAAGCAAGCAATGGGCTAATGTGCGATTCATGGCAAAGTGAGTGCTTATTCCCTGGGTGTGCCCACACAATGGGCGGGTGCTTAGGTGCCCAATGGGGCATTGCATGTCGGGCATGTCGAGGGCCCCGAATGAAGGGATCTGCTTGCATGACACATGATGGGTTGGCTCAACTTATGAAAGGCACCCACCTAAACAAATGAATTGAAAAGAATGCCTATAGGTGTGGTTGCATACACAAGTTGATGACATGTAGGTGAGTTAGAGCACCAAGTTACACAAACCCATGATGGGCGCCAAGGGAAAGTCAGGCGGAGGGTGCTGATGATACATGCATAACGGGTGCAGGTTTAGTGAGATGTGTGATGAGCATGAATCGGGTAGAGGGCGCTAATGTTACATGTACAATGAGTGTGGGTTGGGTGAGATGTGCGATGGGCATGAATCAGGCCACATAAGTGGTGGTCGAGAATGAGGTACAGAGAAACAAAAAGTAACAGGCAACATGAGACATGCGATGGCAGTCACTAGGGTAAGTAGTGTGATGCGTGGAACGAGCATGGGTGAGTTCAATGAAGCGAGAAGAAAGGTAGCGTAGATACATGGAGACTTGGGCACCATTTCCTTAGGCGCGCGCACGCGATGGTGAATTCCACAAGTGCGTGATGGGGAATTGCGTGTAGAGCATGCTGGGGCACTCGAATGAAGGGGTGTGCATGCACGATAAACGATGGGTTGGCCCAACTTATGAAGGGGTGCCCACCTAATCAAATGAATGAAAAATGACAGTAAAGGATTCTCATGACCTCGAGTTTGAACCATAGCCAAATGTGTGCCCATGAAGATCCTTGGTGACTTATAGACAATGCGTGCCCAAGTCATTCGATACAACGAGTTTGGAACACATACATGACATGTTGGATGCATGAGTCGGTTGGTTATAGGATTGATTAGATGAAGTGGACCTGTGGGCGTTGTGTAGAGTGCATAGTAGAAAGGTGATGTGACCCAGCCAACGCTTCCACGTAGCCTTGGCTTTCCACCTGTTCAGGCTTTATGACGTGGTGTGTTTGGTTTGTTGTTTTGGCGATTGTATGCAATATGGATAACAGATATTTTGTTTGGAAACTAGGAATAATTTAATGCGTTAATAAATGTCCACCTCCAATCCTCAGGTCTGGTTCCCTCCATTTGGTCTTTGCCCAAAATGCTTTTGCTTCCCGGTCATTTGCAATGTCTCTGTTCTGTTGTGCAGCTCTGCAAAGGTTTGTTTATCACAACATATGGTTTTCGTTCCAGCGCATATAGTAATCTCTGGTTTTTCTTCTGGGTATGGCTGTAAGTGAACGTTGGCCTTCCAAACTTGTTTGTGTGGTTGTCAGTGGTTTTTCCCTGTGGAACGAGTCTGTCTTGGCTCTGGAGGTGTGCTCGCTTGAATTCCTTTCACATAGTGAGTTCTTTGTCTCGTTTTGTCATCCTTCTACTATTTGGTTTCGGAATCTGGTCTCTCGGCCAATGATTATCGTTTGATGTTGTTGATATTGTCCTTTGTCTATGCTACGGTGTGTAAATCGGTTAACTTCTAGTGACAATGATCTCAAGTGATAGCATGATGGTCTTCCGCGGCCACAAACCAGGTAACTAGTTCCTTCCTTGATTTGGTTTGACCTTCTTCTGGTACAGTCACTAACCAAGCCTGCTCCTCTTGTCTCAAGCTTCTTCGGTTTGTCGGTGGCTCTGTTCTACAAGCTCCTTGGTCCGGTCACACCCAGGTACGTTATATTTTCCTTCTGCTTCTATTTGGCTTCGGTTCAGGTCTCACTGTACAGGTATGCTAACTGGAATTCGTTTGGTTCGTGCAGGTCAATGGTTCGACCTGGATACACGGATTTCTCATGGTTCGGTCTCCAAATGTGGCAACCCTCTGCCGGTAGGCTCTGGCTCTTTAAGTCCGTCAATTTGCAGTTAGGGTCTTTGAGTCTCTGTAGGGTTTGTCACTCGCCATCTTGTAGTTGTGTTTAGTCTGAATTGCTTTCACAAATGAAGCTTAAGTCTAGCTTCAATTTCTGTTTTGGTTGGCTGTCCGTTTGGGTTAAGGGTGTTCCCTGTTATCAAACCCTAGGCTAGGGTTTGTCCATTCTGTGGACACTAGCACTTGTTTTTGTTTATGAATGAATGTAATATCTATGTGGTTTGAAACAACAACAATATGAACACAATTTATTGATCTCTGTTTGCTTATGAAAATATAAATATTCGTCCGAAATTACCTTTGCTATGGTTTGTTTTCTCCGACACTCTGTTTTCGGTATTATCTTCCCAGTGGTCTCGTCGTGCTTTACTGTTCTGGCTGTGGATTCGATTCGTTTGTTCTTTGCTCTGGTTATGGACGTATGTATGAATTCGATATTGTTTGTTGTTCAGTGAGGACAAAAGAAAACACGACCTACAGTGGTCGTCCTCTGTCTGCTAGCATTGTATCAACAGTTCAATGAATGAAATATAATGGCACAGTATGTAGGCAATGACACAGATGGACAGTTAGAAAAAAATATGTTCTGTCTCTTTTTATTTCTTGATCCTGGAAAAATGTTGAACCTTTTCCCTGTTTTACATTGCTACATTTATACATCTTTTGTTTATAGTTAATTGAAACTGTAATTTCTTTCAGTTAAACAGAAATAATATAGTTGTGTAACTACTAGCTCTCGGTTCGGTTTACTTGACAAGATTTCATTTGGACATTTTTGTCTTTTCCTCTTTAAGTTGACAGAACAATTTCTAACCCGTTGTTTATTAAGGTCAGACAACTAACAACCCTAACCGACCCATAACTTTTGACTAACACAACAATTAAAAGAAAAACAAAACAAAATCCTACCTCATGTCCTGATAAGTTAAACATAAAAGACAATCCAAATGCTAAATCAACTTTCCAACCTGGCAGAGACTTCACCCGGTCATGGTGCCCTAGCTGGATGCTCCTGCATCAGGCTCCCGGGGCAAAAAGAAATCATGGCTCTGGTCCATGAGCTTCTCGACTAAAGAACCTATCTGTTCAATCTGCCTGGCATCAAGCCACGAACTGTCCTCAATAGGAAGATTCTTCCATTTGACCAGGTATTGCAGATACTCCTTCCGCCAAGTTCGTTTAGCCACCTGAGTGTCGACAATGCTCTTGATCTCGAGAAGTTGAACGTAAGGCATTTGTCTCTTCCAAGCTTCTCCTCCATCCTAGGTATTCCGTGTAGGCCACGTGGTTCCATATTCTTCCTTCTCTTCTGGGTTAGCCGTGTAGGGGAATAGGTCTGCTACGTTAAAGATAGGTGAAATGCCTATTCTGGGTGGCAACTGTATCTCGTAGTCATTCGCCAAAATTTTTTGAAGGACTTTGCAGGGTCCTATCTTCTTATACTTCAATTTATTGTATGTACCCTTAGGGAAGCGTTCTTTGCTCAAATGCGCGACGACTTCATCCCCCACATTAAACTGTACTTCCCTTCTCTTCAAATTTGCTTGCTGTTTATACTTTAGGTTGTTGTCCTGCAATTTAATTTTTACTTTTTCATGCAAATATCTCATTGCGTTAGCGAAATCTTCTCCATCTGCGCTTCGCCTTTCCTACAATCCAAATCCCACAGTTCATGCACTTCACGAGGATGCATGTTGTACAGGATCTAAAATGGGCTGAAACCTGTGCTGCGGTTAGGCGAGTCGTTATAAGCGAACTCTGCCTGTGCAAGCACCCGATCCCACATCCACGAATTCTCTCCAACCAGGCTTCGTAGCAGGTTTCCTAAACTCCTGTTTACAACTTCTGTTTGTCCGTCCATTTGCGGGTGATAAGCAGAACTGTAACTTAGCTGTGTGTCCATTTTCTTCCATAAGGTACACCAAAAGTGTCCTGTGAACTTCACATCCCTGTCCGAAAGGATAGATTTAGGCAATCCATGTAACTTGACAATCTCAGTGAAAAACAAGTGGGCCATGTGGGTGGCATCACTGGTTTTTTTGCAAGGAATAAAATGCGCCATTTTTTAGAATCTGTCCACTACTACCATTACCGAGTCGTAACCCCGTTGTGTCTTAGGTAGACCTAAGACAAAGTCCAAGCTGACTGAGTCCCATGGTCTGCCTGGAACAGGTAACGGTGTGTACAGTCCCGTGTTTTGACTGTGACCCTTTGCTAACTGGCACACCTTACATCTGGCCACAAATCGTTGCACATCCCTTCGCATCTTTGGAAAAAAGTAGAAATGACTGAGCTGCTTGAGTGTCTTGTCCATGCCGAAATGTCCAGCCAGACCTCCACTATGCTTCTCTCGAATAATATTCTCCCTCATCGAGCAGTCAGGTATGCACAGCTGTCCTCCCTTAAACAGCAACTTCTCCTATAGATTGTAGTCCAACCAAGGACTGTTATCTCTCACTAAGGGATTCTGACATGCCTCATAAGCCTCCTTAAAATCTGTATCAGTCTGGTATAAGTCTTGTAAGTGCTCAAAACCTAGCACCTGCACAGTGCTTTCCTGCAGAAGTAGAGCTTTCCTACTTAGCGCATCCGCCACCTTGTTGGCCTGCCCGCTAATATGCTTCAATACGAAGTTGAAACTCTGCAAATATTCCACCCATTTGGCGTGTTTGTGGTTCAGCTTGTGTTGTTGCATTACATACTGTAGTGCAGAATTATCTGAAAACAGCACAAATTCATTTCCCAATAGATAATGCCTCCAGTGTTTTAATGCCTGTATAACAGCATACAACTCCTTATCATACGATGAATATTTCTATCGACTTTCATTCAGCTTCTCGCTGAAAAATGCTACAATCTTATCCTCCTGGTTGAGTACAGCTCCAATTGTTGTCCCGCTAGCATCACAGCGAACCTGAAAAAGCTTCTTGAAATCTAGCAATCTCAGGATCGGCCTCTCTGTGATCTTTCTCTTTAACAACTGGAAACTTCTCTCCGCTACCTCTGTCCATCGAAAAGGTTGGCTGGCCTTTTTAATGGTGTCCAACATAGGTGCACAAATTTCGCTAAAATTCTTTATGAATTTCCTGTAAAACTCGCTAATCCGTGAAAGCTATGTACCTCAAATAAATTTTTCGGAGATGGCCAATTCACTATCGGTGCCACCTTCTCCGGATCCATCTTTAGTTCATTCTCTGCTATTACAAAACCCAAATAAATCAATTCCTTTTGCAGAAAGGTACATTTCTTCAAATTTATTAGCAGTTTATTCTACTGTAATTTCTCCAGCACTTTCCGTACATGTTGAAGGTGTTCTTCCCTTGTCCTGCTGAAAATAAGTATGTCATCCAAGTACACTATCACAAATTTCCTAATGTACTCCTTCAGCATCTCATTCATTAACCTCATGAATGTACTGGGCGCATTGCTCAGCCCAAATGGCATGACCAGCCATTCGTACAACCCCTCATTCGTCTTAAAGGTTGTCTTCCATTCGTCCCCCTCTCGTATCCGAATCTGATGGTACCCGCTCTTCAAGTCTATCTTAGAGAAATATGCTGCCCCGCTTAAACAATCCATCATATCATCCATCTGTGGCAGTGGAAACCTGTACCGGATGGTGATTTTGTTGATGGCCCTTGAGTCGGTGCACATCTGCCACTCTCCTCCCTTCTTGGGAGCGAGAACCGTTGGAACTGCACAAGGGCTTAAGCTTTCCCTTATCAATCCCTTGTCCAACAGTTCTTGCACCTGCTTCCTAATCTCTTCATTGTCTTTGGGGCTCATTCGGTATGTCGCTTTGTTCGGCAAACTGGCTCCGGGTATGAAGTCAATATGATGACTTATGCTCCTTTTGGGGGGTAATTTTTCTGGCAAATCATCCACAACTATGTTCGTAAATTCCTGCAACATTTGCTGGATTTCTGTAGGTAAATTTGATACCTCTGTATGCAACAACACTGTCCTTGCCTTCTTTACAACTGCATAACCTATCTCACTGTCCTCAACTTGTTTCAGAAACTGTTTTCCGCTAACCAACAACGTTCTTGGTTCACTTGTCTCTGTTGTCCCTTCTTCCTTGATGGGCACAAGCGTATGCTTGATTCCATCCTTAACAAATTTATAACAGTTCGTCAATCCATCGTGTACCACTTTCCTGTCGTACTGCCAAGGCCTGCCCAGCAGTATGTGACATACATCCATTGGCATGATGTCACAAATGACTTTATCCTTATATCTGCCTATTTGAAACTCCACCTCGCACTGTTCATCCACCAGCAACTAGTGGCCTTTTTGAAGCCATGAAACTCTATAAGGGTTGGGATGCTTCAAGTGCTTCAACTCCAATTTTTCTACCATCTCTGTGGACACTAAATTATCAGTACTACTGCTGTCAATAATTAACTTACAACACTTACCTCGTGACTTACAAATTGTTCTAAACAAATCCTTCCGCTGCGTCTGTTTGGTAACCTCCTTGACTGGTTTTAACAACACCTTGTGCAACACCAGAGCTTCCCCTGTCTCTGGAGCATTTTCTGCTTCTTGGGGAGGTGCCGCTGCTTCCTCTGGTTGTGCCACATATGCACCCCGCTGTCCAGCTTGATCTGCTTCTGGACATTCAAATGATCGGTGTCCCCATTTATGACACCTGTAACACTGATAACCAGCCCCTCTACCTCGGCCATTTCCCCTGCCTTGCTGGGATGACCTACCGCCTCTCGCGCTATCACCTCTGTCTGCTGATCTGGAGGCTTTGGAACTGCTGCCTTCATCATTGCTACTAGCAGTCTGGCCTCTGCCATATGACTGGCCTTTTCCCCTGCCGGCTCCTCGTCCTCTCCGGGCATTCTGCCTTCTAGTAATTTTCTCTTCAGCTTTCATCGCACTCTGATACGCTTCCTCAGTGTTCTTCAGAGACAAAATACTGATTTCATCTAAAATATCTAACCTTAACCCATTAACATACCTGGTTGTTCTTTCCGCAGTATCCTCTGTATATCCGGCTCTTAAGTTCACTCGATAGAACTCCTTTGTGTACTCCCTTACCGTCAATCCTTTTTGTTTCAGACGCTACACCTGCATGTGCAGTGCAATCTGATAGTCTTTTGGCAGAAATCTACCCTTTAACTTGGCCACCATCCTTGACCACGTTTTAATCGGAAACTTTTTCATTCTTTTCCTCTCGTTCTAGACACTATCCCACCACAGGGTTGCGTGTCCCTTCAATTTCGTCGCAGTGAACCTAACTCTGTGGTCTTCTCTGACTTCCTCGCACTCAAAATACTTATCCATCTCGCTGATCCAATCCAATAAAACCTCAATAGACAAACTTCCATCATAGGTTGGGAGTTCTGGCTTGGGTTTACTGCTTGCCACTAAAACAGATCTCAACAATCTCACTTCTGGGCTCTCGCCTTCTGGTCCATCTACTGCTGCTTTAGTTTCCTCTTCGTTGTCATCGCCTATCTCCGGGTCTCTTCTTCTCCCTGCCTCTACTGCCTCCAAACGGGCAGCAAGAATTTTGATCTCCTCTCTCAGTCCTTCCTCCGCTAACCTTCGTGCACCTCTGCCACGACCCCGCCTTCCTCTCTCCATTCCTCCAACTAACATAAACAACTGCTCTGATACCACTCTGATGTGACCCAGCCCACGCTTCCACGTAGCCTTGGCTTTCCACCTGTTCGGGCTTTATGACGTGGTGTGTTTGGTTTGTTGTTTTGGCGGTTGTATGCAATATGGATAACAGATATTTTGTTTGGAAACTGGGAATAATTTAATGCGTTAATAAATGCCCACCTACAGTCCTTGGGTCTGGTTCCCTCTGTTTGGTCTTTGCCCAAAATGCTTTTGCTTCCCGGTCATTCGCAATGTCTCTGTTCTGTTGTGTGGCTTTGCAAGGGTTTGTTTGTCACAACATATGGTTTTCGTTCCGGCGCATATAGCAATCTTTGGTTTTTCTTCTAGGTATGGTTGTAAGTGAACGCTGGCATTCCAAACTTGTTTGCACAGTTGTCAGTGGTTTTTCCCTGTGGAACGAGTCTATCTTGGCTCTGGAGGTGTGCTCGCTCGAATTCCTTTCACACAGTGAGTTCTTTGTCTCGTTTTGTCGTCCTTCTGCTATTTGGTTTCAGAATCTGGTCTCTCGGCCAATGATTATCGTTTGTTGTTGTTGATATTGTCCTTTGTCTCTACTACGGTGTGTAAATCGGTTAACTTCTGGTGCCAATGATCTCAGGTGATAGCATGATGGTCTTCCGCAGCCACAAACCAGGTAACTAGTTCCTTCCTTGATTTGGTTTGACCTTCTTCTGGTACAGTCACTGACCAAGCCTGCTCCTCCTGTCTCAGGCTTCTTCGGTTTTTCGGTGGCTCTGTTCTGCAAGCTCCTTGGTCCAGTCGCACCCAGGTACGTTATATTTTCCTTCTGCTTCTATTTGGCTTCAGTTCAGGTCTCACTGTACAGGTATGCTAACTGGAATTCGTTTGGTTTGTGCAGGTCAATGGTTCGACCTGGATACGAGGATTTATCATGGTTTGGTCTCCAAATGTGGCAACCCTCTGCGGTAGGCTCTGGCTCTTTAAGTCCGTCAATTTGTAGTTAAGGTCTTTGAGTCTTTGTAGGGTTTTTCACTCGCCGTATTGTAGTTGTGTTTAGTCTAAATCGCTTTCACAAATGAAGCTTAAGTCTGGCTTCAATTTCTGTTTTGGTTGGTTGTCCGTTTGGGTTAAGGGTTTTCCCTGTTATCAAACCCTAGGCTAGGGTTTGTTCGTTCTGTGGACGCTGGCACTTGTTTTTGTTTATGAATGAATGTAATATCTATGTGGTTTGAAACAACAACAATATGAACACAATTTATTGATCTCTGTTTGCTTATGAAAATATAAAGATTCATCCGAAATTACATTTGCTATGGTTTGTTTTCTCCGGCACTCTGTTTTCGGTATTATCTTCCTGGTGGTCTCATCGTGCTTTACTATTCTGGCTGTGGATTTGATTCGTTTGTTCTTCGCTTTGGTTATGGACGTATGTATGAATTCGATATTGTTTGTTGTTCAGTGAGGACAAAAGAAAACACGACCTACAATGGTCGTCCTCTATCTACTAGCATTGTATCAACAATTCAATGAATGAAATATAATGGCACAGTATGAAGGCAATGACACAGATGGACAGTTAGAAAAAAATATGTTCTGTCTCTTTTTATTTCTTGATCCTGGAAAAACTCTGAACCTTTTCCCTATTTTACATTGCTGCATTTATAGATCTTTTGTTTATAGTTAATTGAAACTATAATTTCTTTCAGTTAAATAGAAATAATATAGTTGTGTAACTACTAGCTCTCGGTTCGGTTTACTTGACAAGATTTCATTTGGACATTTTTGTCTTTTCCTCTTTAATTTGGCAGAACAAATTTTAACCCATTGTTTATTAAGGTCAGACAACTAACAACCCTAATCGACCCATAACTTTTGACTAACACAGCAATTAAAAGAAAAACAAAACAAAATCCTACCTCATGTCCTGATAACTTAAACATAAAAGAATCCAAGTGCTAAATCAACTTTCCAACCTGGCAGAGACTTCACCCGGTCATGGTGCCCTAGCTGGATGTTCCTGCATCAAAAGGTGAGTGCCTTAGGCATGCCCACACAAAGGCGAAGTGCCCAAGTGCCCATAGGGAGATTGTGTCTATAAGTCAAAGAGAAACAAGCAAGTTGAAGCATCGGGCGACATGACCTAGATAGTTCCTTTGTATCAGAGAATTGCAGGCCACAAAACTTAGGTGTGTAATGATTAGTAAGGCCGACCCACGTGTGCACTACCTACTTGCACGAAACTCGAAATGAAATTTTGCACGAGAGATCATTACTAGGCGTCAACTCCAAAAATATAATTATGAGAAAGGAAGTTTAATGTGTGGAGGTTTGCACAATGAGCATAAATTCCACACATTAAACTTTCTTCTACAAAATAATCTTCCTTCCAGATTACCTGCTTGCACGAAACTTGAAATGGAATTTTGCACAAGAGAGTATTACTTTAATTAAATGCCATATTCATATGAACCAAATGAAACAAAGCATTAAAATTAACTAAAGTAAAAGTATCTAATGAGCCTTTATAACTTTAAAAAAATTTACAATGAAATAATAATTACTTTTGCAATAATTACTCTAAACCATGATAGCACTAATATCAACATGTTTATTTGTACACTTTTTTTTACATGTAGGATTAATAAAAGTTGCAACAAGTAAAAGTTATTTTTCTATTATAAAAATATTGGACTTATCACACATTGAACTTTCTTCCTAAAACTCAAAATGAAATTTTGCATGAGCTTTACTTTATTTAAATGTCATATTCATATGAACCAAACCAAACAAAACATTAAACTTAAAAAAGTAAAAGTATCTAAAGGACTTTTATAACTTTATGCATGTTTAACTAAAGAACATTTTACAATACAATAATAATAACTTTTACAATAATTACTCTAAACCATGACAGCATTAATATCAACAAGTTTATTTGTACACTTTGTTTTATAGGTAGGATTGATAACAATGCCAACAAGTAAACTTTATTTTTTATTATAAAAAAAGTGGACTTACTTTGTTTGCAAGCTTCAATTCCGAAAACATTATTGTGGGGAAGGAATTTCAATGTGCATAGGTCTGCATAATGAGTTGAACTTATGCACATTGAACTTCTTTCAGCACAATAATCTTCCTTCCTCATTACATGCTTGCACTAAATTGGAAATATAATTTTGCAAGAGAGCATTATCTTATTTAAATTTCATATTTATATGAACCAAATGAAACAAAAAATTAAAATTAACTAAATTAAAAGTATCTAATGAACATTTATATATTTATGCAGGTTTATCTAAAGAACATTTTACAATACAATAATTACTCTAAACCATGATAACACTAATATCATCAGTTTTATGTGTACACTTTGTTTTAGATGTAAGATTAATAAAAGTTGCATAAGTAAAATTTATTTTTCTATTATAAAAATCATAGACTTATTTTTTTTTTGCTAATATGTTAACTTCTTCTTTCACTATCTTTTTTCTACAAATGAAATTTTGCACAGGAGAGAATTACTTTATTCAAATGTTATATTCATATCAACCAAACAAAACTAAAACATTAAAATTAAATAAAAGAAAATTATCTAATGAACCTTTATAATTTTTATCTAAAAAATATTTTAGAATACAATAATAATTACTCAATAAATTTATGCACTTTTATCTGAGGAACATTTTACACTACAATATTAATCTCTAAATAGTGATAGCAATAATATCAGCGCAGTTATCTATACATGTAGAATTAATAAAAGTTACAATATGTTATTTTTCTATTATAAAAATCATGGACTTTATTTTGTAGAAAAAAATTCAATGTTTAAAAGTTCTACCTAATTGCATTAATTAGAAATGGAATTTTGCGAGATATGGAAATACATTATCTGAATGCCATATTCATATCAATCAAATGAAACAAAACACTAATCTTCAAACTGTATCATATGCACAAGATTCTTTCTTCGGCACTACCTGCTTCACTCTCTAGTAACACCAAAAAAACACAATATTGGCTTTAATAAGTATATGAATTCTTGGTCAAGTTGTATTTTGCACTATCTTTGTATTTTGCAAAATGACATTATTCAAAGTTGTGTTCTGATGGTTTTACGAAAAAGCTTGTGCAGAGAAGTTTTATGGGGGAGATAATCAAGTAATATGAGGGAGATAATCAATTAATTAGTAGTAGAAATATAGATTATACTGCATCACGGCTATTAATTTTGTTATTTTTAAATTGAGAATTTTGTTATTTTTAAATTGAGAATTTTGTTAGATTTTAAATATAAATTTCCTATAAAAATAATAGGAATTGAAAAAAAATTAAAAAAAATAAAAATAAAAATAAAAATTATGTATTGAAATTATTGATTATACTTACAATGAATTATCAATATCTATCAATGAAGATATTAAAATGAATAATTTTTTTCCCAATTCATTACCTATTTAATATTAACATCATAATGTGTTATATATTTTAATATTTGAGTTAAACAAAAACTTTGAATGAATGATTTTAAAATGTGTACACTAAAATGTTATAATCAATTTAAATATTTATTATAATTAATTTAAATATTTAATTAATAAATATGAAATTTAAAATTTATTAAAAAAATCATTTAAAAGTTTTTAAAATATTAAAATAACAATAAATTTTAATATTTAATTAATAAATATGAATACTAAAATTAATAATAATAATAAATCATTTAATTTTAATAATGCTAGAAAAATGAATCATATTCTTTTTTTCAATTGATTGCATATATTCATTTTCTTCGTTTTAAAATTAATAATAAATTAAAAATAATAACACCAACACTAACATCTCCTCACCATAATATAGATATTGAAATATATAAATATATGACATAAATGTTAACGGATGATGATTTATTTCCATTATTTTTTATATTGTAATACATAACTATGACTCGCATTCTAATGGGATGACCTTAGATATAGCTAATGATTATAATGAGATGGATTGTAATTAATTAATTTTTTCAATAACTCTAATATATACACCATGACTTAAATTTGAATACAATTTTAATTTCATGATAATGATATTTGTAAGTTACGCATTCATTTATTTTTTAATATTCTTATAAATATTAAGCCTGGTCTCTTAATATTATCAATATTAAATTCTTTTTAATGCCATGGTGAGAGATCAAGCCACATACAACGAGTACTGTTTATGACTTCTCACATCCAAATGTGTTAATGATATGATTCTTGGATTCCAATATCATCATAAATTGAAATATTGATGTACATGGGGAGTTTGGGTGGCTTTGATTTAAGATACTATAAAGTGCTTTAAATAGTTCAAGTTCATGAAACTTATATACTCATTCATTAGAAATTGTAGATTTATTTATAAAAATGAAGATTTAAGCATGGTAGTTATAAAGAAAAAGATTTCTGAGAGGAAAAAAGTATACTATGTAAGAGTTTCCAAATTTAAAGGTATTGGCCTACTTCACTTATACCATATTCAAATTTAAAGGTATTGGCCTACTTCACTTATACCATATTGCGGAAGGTGAAATCTGAAGAGGAAATTCAAAAGGCAATGACTTTAAATAAGCAATTACACAATAGTAGGTAAGAGGAAATAAAATTAATAATATATATGAGAAAATTTAAAATATATATAGAACAAGTGCTGCATGCAGCCGGTAGTCCCTGCCTATATAACCGAAAAATTAGCAAGTTATCTGAAAAGAAATTCTCGTGGGGTTGGGGTTGACCCAGTGTGTATTATAGTTGTTGCAAGTGTGTGACAATTGTTGCCACTCATATTTAGTTATAACATTAAAAACACTTTAAAAATAATATTATTAATATTATATAATATTTATAATTAAAATTAACCAATATATATATTCATTTTATTTTTTATTATAATATAAAATATTTTTGTTTTATTTTATTTAAAAAAATAAGTATTTCAATTAGAAATTGAACACATAAAATTTTACATCTCCCTAATATTATGAAAGTCTCATATCAACGACAATTTTCAAAAAAGCTATTTGGGGTTCTTGTTTACATTATTTTCTTATACACATTATTAAATAGATATGTTGACATACTTTATAATAATTTCAAAAATCAAAATATTATTATGATTTATGTTTTATTATTTATATTAATTTTAAATTAATTATAAAACTTATAGCATTTTTAAACTGTAATTAACAAAGTTAAATAAATATGAGTAAAATCAAGGATTTCACTTAGCTTATGCTCATCGTATTTTCGAAACCTTTCAAAATTTACAATACAAAATCAAGTTCCACCAACTACGTGTAATTGTGATTGTTGTCGTTGTCCAATATTGTTGTTGGGTTGAAATCACATTTTATTGAGTTAATAGTAAGAAAATTGGTGATAACATGTGTAGCAGGAACCCTATGAATGAGGGAATGTCTAACAAAAGCACGATATCGACATGTGAGCTTAGCTAAGCATGTGTGTCTGCGGCCCGTGTCATGGTGACCCGATAGGATTGGAATGTCTGCAACTGGAGGAGTAATATCTTACCTGTGTTAGAAGGGCATCAAGAAAAACCAAACACATAGTTAGTATGTCAGAAGACCACAGGATGAAACTAATCCTGTCATTGCTTCCTTTTTCAGCATGGTTCGTGTTTATGTTTGGTTGGATTGCGAGCTGACCGCTGGCCTCGGCACACAACCAACTTACTCATAGTAGAGCAATCTGCTTGGCCAAAACGTTGTGCAGTAAGGAAAACAAATTCACTAGCTACCCTAACTACCCCAAGAGAAACGTCCTCATGCTTCTATATTTTATCGGTTTGATGGCCGAATATTTGGGGAATATCTTATCGTTTGATTATCTAATATTTGGGGAATATTTTATCCGTTTGATTGCCTAATATTTGGTGAATATCTTATCTATGTGATTGCCTAATATTTAGAGAATATCTTATAGATTTAAAGAATTATCACTTAACAAGCTTAACAAGTGAACAAAGTAATTTTGTTTGGCAAGTTTATTTTTAATATGGTTTTTAATAATTAATTTTGTATTTTTGTGATATAATTTGGCTAGTATATTTATCTAATACAGGTTCCTTGCCACTCTAATTTTCAAATATTTAATATATATTTTTCTAAACTCATGTATAAATCTAAAGATTTAAATTTAAATAATCCTCATAGACAACACCTCATTTTCATAATTAATAAATTCAATATTATGTAAAACCATTTTAGAATTCTGATTTACAATATATTAAATTAAAAAACCACGGCTTTTGCTTCACTCCTACGCAATTGAATAATGATTTCAGTACAACACATTCATACACCAACTCTGATGCAATGCGAATACATTCATACAAGGTGTTCTACGTGGAGATGTATAATTAATTCAAGAGAAGCGATATATCTATTCTCAGCATCAAAAGCAAAACAAAAAATCTATTCCTAGCATAAGTGTCTGTTTTTTACCACTCCCTTAACTCTAATCTCAATCTCTTTATTTTCTTTTTATTTTGGGAATACGCATTACATTTCAGTCCTTAGTAGCAAATTAAATATAAACCAAAGAAACGGGGTTTAATGGCAGTCTACTGAAAGTATTTAGGATTGAGTCTTACCGTGGGTTTTACAGGGGAAATGGCCTTTGGAAATGAGCATATCTGAGTGATAATATATTATATACGATGCAGCGGACTGAGTCCACAACGAGATGAGAGGAACGTTGAATTTCTTGGCAATGAGCACCGTCCATGGCAGAAAATTTGATTGTCCTCCTGTTTGTTCAGCGTCTCGATTACTTCGTCCACTGGCTGCATCATTGTATTGAGAGTAAACTGTAAAAATCCTTCGTTGTACAAAGACCTATCAAAATCCATGGCCAAGTTATTTGAAATCTCTGCACAGCGAATGTTGGACTATGAGCATTAACCATTAAACTTACCTCACTTGGAGCGATTCTCACAGTCAATCATGTGTTTTTTTGCAGCGATTCTCACGCATGTCTTTTCTGCTCTCAGTGCTTGCCTTGTCTTCTGTGGTGCAGGCGCAGATGAAAGGAGTCTCCATTTCTGCCACTCCTCCATTGCTGCCACTCCTGCCATTGCAGACTTCGGCTCTGAAATAAGGATGGAAAATAATACATTCAAACATTGTAATTATAGTCATAATAGAAATATTATTTTCTTAACTGTCTTCAAAAAACGAATGTAACCATTACCAGCCAGGATTTGAAATTCACCACTCTCGGTGACATATACAAACATGAAACCCCGGTTGACATGCCGGTATAAAAACAGAAAATTTATAAAGACCGGAGGGCCGCATAAAAAACCTTAACTATCACAAGTGTTTACAGTTTTCGAAAAAGCTTAAGCAAAAGCTTGTGATATTACAGACTCGACAAAATAAATCATACAGTGAGCTCCCTATGGAGCTGAAGCGCTCACCTCATAAACCAAGCAAGGAACCATGCACAATGTAAATACCCAGAAAGCATATGGGCCTGTTTTATTCGCGTTCAGGGAGCCGAACAACGGTCTCATCCAGTTCCTCGCCCGACGCTTTGCCTTTGAAAAAACCCTCCACCCCAACTGGGAGGAGAAACAGAGGTTAAAAACCATAACACAACAAATAAGAACAAAAGAGAAACCTTAATGATGACATTCTGCAAGATATACCTGGTTTAACTCGGTGAACCTGATCGCGGACGAAATCCGCGCCATGAGCACCGCGAAACCCCAACATATGTCAGGAGAAGCCGAGTGTTTAGATAACCAACAGCGACCACCGTAACCGGAAACCTTCCTCCGCAGATGGTAAAGACTAATTTCATATTGTGTTTGGTGGCAAGAAATTGAGAGGCGGTGGTAGCCAGCTACCTGAGAGGTGGCAGACGGTGGCAGACAGTGGTAGCCAGCTGCCTGAGAGGTGAGAGGTGGCAGCTATATAATAAACTTTGCATGCGCCTAAGTTTCATGTTTGTCGTTTTGTTCTCTTTACTTTCATTGCTAAATCTGTCTTCCTTACATAATTCTACATAGTACTCAGTGAGGCTGTTGGAAGTTATACGACTGGAATAGCTCGACATGCACCTGGCATGGCTCAACTCCATTGTTGGAAGTTATGAAACTGGCACAATTTGACATGCAACTGGCACCGCTAACTCTTGGGACTCCAGTGTTCCTCGGCTTTACTTCTATCTCTGATCGGAATTGAACAGACTGGAGCTATAACTCATAGACATCCACTATTTACCTCATAGGGTTGGGTTAGTTCATGATATTATACACAATCTGCTGCAAGCCACAGTTGAACACCTTTATCAATGTGCCTACATGCAAAAACACACCTGGCCTCAAACCTGCATGCAGAAGCGCAGTTGTCCTCAAAATAAAACCTAGGATATGATCTTCAAAAAATTATATAACGAGTTTAAAGGTCGAACTTAGGTTAAAACGACAAAGTAAATGCATTGATCACTTAAATCTAAAACGAGGTTGCAAAATAAAACTTAGTATACGATCTTCAAAAATTTATATAACGAATTTAAAGCTCGAACTTAGGGTAAAATGGCAAAGTAAATGCTTTGATCACTTCAATCTACATTGGTATAAGCGAAGCCTGCAATAAGAGGTCCTTTTTGCCCAGCCAAAAACTTTGGTTAAAATTTTGATAGACGAAAATTGTCATTTTAAAACATTGGTTAAACGATGATAACGCAAAAAAACATGGTCAACGAATGGATTAATGGGCGGTCAACTATCTATCGATCGCTATAGTCCAGGCAGGGACTAATAAGGTTGTTTATATATATATATATATATATATTAGAATTTGTATTTATTTTATTTATAAAAATTAGATATAATTTAGGTTTCTAAAATTTTTTTAGCAATTTTTCCTTTTAAAAATATATCATTTAATAATAATATTTTAATAATTAAAAATAAAATATATAATTTACAATTTTCATTATTATAATATATTTAGTTTTTATTTAACTTGTTATTAGTTTTTTTTTTTTTTTTAAATAAATTTATACAAAGTTTAATATTATTAAATAAAATTTATTATTTTTAAATAAAATTTAAATTTATTTATCTCAAATATTATTGGTGGAAATGTTTTACTTCTTATTATGTAATGATGGCATTCTATCTTATTTATGTCCACCATCAAAAGTAAGAAACATCACAAGCTCAATTCTCTACATTTGTGTCATTCCCTAAGCTTCAACCTTCGCCTTTAAATTTGTGTAAAAGTACAGGGCAATACCAATAGGCATCAAGACTTTTTGGTTATTGGTAACCATGGAAATATTCTTTCTCGAGAACCTCAAGAAATATTATGAATTGTCCACTCATTTGTTAATGGAATAAATGAGTCGACGGAATTGAATTGAGGGTTGTCTACCAATCGTAAGTAGAGACGTGATCATTGTGTTTCTCTTCAAACATGAAAACAATGGGATTTCTATAGTCAAATAAATTTCTTTCGGTGTCAAGAAATATTATGAATTGTTCACTCATTTGCTAATGGAATAAATGAGTCAACGGAATTGAATTAATGATTGTCTACCAATCGCAAGTAGAGATGTGATCATCGTATTTCTCTTCAAACATGAAAACAATGGGATTTCTGTAGTCAAATAAATCTCTTTCGATGATAAGTTTCACATGTACACAAATTTCACTTGAATTTTTTGAAGGTTTAAGTAGAGTTTGTGATATCATTTAAAGAGGTTCCTGATAGTATTGATTATTATTTATTAGTTTCGGTTGATAGGGCTAGGGATAGTAGGGGTAACATGTGACCTTTCAATAGCGAAGGTGTTTTAACGACGAGGATTCAACCAATATATATATAATGTTATAGTTTGGGTCATGTGAGTAGTAGAGAGGGGTTAATTCATGACCTAGTATGAGTGGGTCGACAACTACCATGTGGTATGACATGGCACATGATGAGATAACCACATGGGCGACAACTACCACGTGGTATGACATGGCACATGATGAGGTAACCACATGGGTGTCACATGGCAGGTTAGGTGATGTGGCACTATCTGAATGGCCAAACTTTAACGGACCATATCTTTTGATCTAGGTGTCAGTTTGAAACAAATTTCATATTGTTAAAATAGTCTTGATGGGACACATGCAAGGATGACATCCATTTTAAGTTTCGATAAGGTTTAAAAGGTCAAAAAAGTTGTGAGATAACCGCATGGGTGTCACATGGCAGGTTAGGTGATGTGGCACTATCTGATTAGTCAAACTTATCTAGGAGTCAGATTGAAACAAATTTCATATTGTTAGAATAACCAAACTTTAACGGACCATATCTCTTTATCTAGGAGTCAGATTGAAACAAATTTCATATTGTTAGAATAGTCTTGACCGGGCAGATGCAAAGATGACATCCATTTTAAGTTCTGATAAGGTTTAAAAGGTCAAAAATTTTAGATCTCGTCCCCATAACTCGACTTTGGAGGTAGGGTCAACTCTACCCTTAGTTAGGGCTAGGGATAGTAGGGAGTATGTAACATCAACCACGGAGCTTGACCCAAAAGTTTTGATAAGGTTTAAAAGGTCAAAAAATTTAGATCCCGTTTCCATAACTGGACTTTGGAGGTAGGGTCAACTCTACCCTTAGTTAGGGCTAGGGATAGTAGGGAGTATGTAACATCAACCACGGAGCTTGACCCGAGAGTGTCAAGAGAACTAAACATGTGAGCTCTCAATAGTAAAGATGAACGCGTGAGCTCTCAATAGTAAAGGTGTTTTAATGACAGGGACTCAACCAATTAAGCGAAGCCTCAAGCCTCAAAATATTATTATTATTATTATTATTGATTATAGAAATAATTAGTATGTGACTTAAAAATATATATATTTAAAAAAAGATTTAACAAGGTTCCAACATTGAGATTCACCCCTTTACCATGAATATTATTGACATGTAAACAAATTTTGTTACAATACCACAGGAATATTCTAAAATATAAATGGAAGTTAAATCCTACAATCCACCTAATTATTATTGATAATTAGCACAAGCATGACTGGTAATATAGATGTCAAAAACCTTACATCATTATACATCTCACACTCATAGAGTGAAATAAACATATAACTAAATTATAACTTTATTGTAAATAATTACAATTGTTAATTAGTATTCAGTAAAGATTCATGACATATATTATGATTAAAAGTATTTTATGATAATTTTTAATATTTATAATTTTTTTTTCAAATTTAACCATTTAAATTATTATTTTTAAATTTAGACGTTTTAAATTAAATTTAAATTTAAAATAATTATATTCTAAATATATAGTATATTTTATAAAATTAAAAACATATTTTTTATTTTACATTTATCTAATTAATGTTCAAAAATCCATCATTCATCTATCAAATTTCAATGTTAAATGTTTAATTTAGCTATACTTAAACTAAGTGACATTTTATATATACAATATTTCCAAACAAAATTATTTTTACTTAAAACTTTTATATTTTAACTTTTTATTATTATTACTAATCATTTTAATTTCCATTTATTGTCTGGTAAATAAAAAAAGTTAAAAATTTTAAAACCATATGCTAAATGTATTTGACATTTAGACATTGACCAAATTAAAAATAAATAAAAAATAAATCAAGCCATGACTTATTGTTATCCATTTGGACGTTGTAGATTTAATGTAGACTCTCAAATGCACATGTTTTTGGTCCATCTTAATAATAGCTATATGGCTTAATCTATTATTAGTTGTTTGCCATCATAGAGACAAAAAATTTTATGAATTATTTTGCTACATTAATTTATAATTTTATTAATATAAAGTTGTATGTTTTCACTTTTTATTTTATAGAATTAAATTAAACAAGGATAGCTACTCTGTAGCAATTTACATATTAGCTTATTACATGACATTTAAAAAATAAAGGTCTTTGTCATGTTTCATTAGGTTTCATTGAGCGTTTCACTATGCAATGTTTATGCTACTTGTGACAATATGATTAGCGTAATCTAAAGAGCATACATATTAGTTCCGAAAATAATGAAAATTTTAACAATATTATGATAAAATTTAATATAATTTTTTTTTTAACTTGAATATAACTGTCAAATTTCAAACTTTTCCCTGCTTCTAATACTGAATCTATTTCCATGATAAAAAAATCATTCAAACACTCTAATAGTCGAGGAAATTTGTGACGTAAATAAAAAACGCTGCCGATATGATTTTACTTTTGAATACCAAAGTAACATAGATGGCATCGGAGGTTGAAACTTTGGGCGAAGTGCTTTAACTTCTAAACCTAACAAAATCTATAATCATCTTTACAGTCTACATTCTCATTTATGCGCCGGCAGCAAAGGGAAAAATCCTTACCATTTGCGAAAACACGTCGGACGCGCATATTAATAATACCTCAGAGTCTCAGACACCGTCCTTATATGGGATAGATTCAGTCAGCTTGAGGGATTTGAATGGCTACTTTCTTTAGATTAACGACAATGTTTGCAATCGTAAGTCAACTGTAATAGATATTTGCCTGTTGGCACATGTGTGCAAGCTAGCTCAACTACCAATCCAATGCTTTCAGCCAACCTCGTGAGGTTTCGTTCCTAACATAAGAAGCGATTCTTGCCACCTCCAGTGCCAGGTACTCTGTTGGGCTCCTCGGTGTGACGCTTGAGGCGGCAGTTTCGGAGCAAATTTAGTTGTGTAAAGTTTGCGGGTTGAAGTTTCCAGCTTGGCAATCCCAATCATTTACATTATTATATTTCATTTTCCATAGTTGGCCGTCTTCGCTGCATTTCTCTCTAATAATTTATTTCGGTGGCCACCCGAAAGATATTTTATTTCGGAATTACGAATCTTAAGGATTACTCAGTGTGCACGCATGGTACGATTTCCACTGGCAGCCACGCTGTATGGCTGCTGGCTACGAAAGAAATAAAGAGAAGCGAGACACCCGACTTCCTCTCCTCCTTTTCTGCATTTTCCTTCGCTCATTTTTCTTTTCCCCTATGAAATGATTCCCACTTGAGAATTTCTCGCTGCAATCTGCGAAATGATCCTATCACCTCTATTGTAATCACGACACAAAGTTTTTTTTCAAAAAAAAATTCAGCAGGGGTGAAGCGCAATGACAGAGAGCGTTTCTTCTGGAGGAAGAATGAGGTCAGATCTCTTTTTCTTCCCATGTAAATGTGAAGATGCAGACCGATCACTCTCCCCAATCCCCACGGTCATATCGGTGTTGTCATCTCTGGTCGAGCGCACTCTCGCCAGAAACGAGAGGCTGGCTGCATCTTACAGCCCCGACTCTTTGCCTCCCAAGTACCGCGTGTTCGACGTTGTGCAGGTGCCCGAAATGTGCATAGAGCGGTATCTGGAGAGGATTTTGAAGTATATTAATTGCAGCTCTTCTGTATTCGTAGTATCATATGCATACATCGACCGCCTCATTCAATTCCATCCACAATTTCGCATTACTCCTCTTAACGTCCACAAACTGCTCATCACCGCCGTTATGGTCGCCTCCAAGTTCCTCGAAGACCTGTAAGATAATTCACTTTACGCTAATTGCAATCTACGACACTCTAATTCATGTTTATATATATCCCATTATTAGTCTCAAGATTGTAATATCAACTTTGGTTTTGTGAGCAGGAATTACAGGAATTCGCATTACGCGAGAGTGGGAGGGGTGAGCAAAGAAGAAATGAATAGATTGGAGATGGAGTTTCTTTTTCTGATGGGCTTCAAGTTGCAGGTGAGTGTGAATATTTTCGAAAGTTATTGCAGGCATCTGGAGAGAGAGGTGGCGGTGGGAGGAGGATTCCAAATTGAAAGAACTCTTCTTCCAATCGTCTTCTGTGGAATAGACAAAACCTTCACTTCCACGCGACATGATGATTCCAAAAATCAGAGACTTGCGCTTTGGTATCGCAGGTCTTACAATTGGACAGAAAGGTATTGAAGCCTGATTTGTGTGGACTGACTGTAAAGGAATTCCATTGTGTATTTAATTATTGAGAGGAGGACATGGGCATCAAGGAAAACTGTGATTGACACAATGACAGAAGATAAGTACATACCTGGTATGTAATCAATCAATCTATATGTGTATATAGATACTTGGTCACTTACTCCAAATTGGCAATACATGGGGTTGGAGGCGTTGAGACAAATGGAGATTTTGAGTATGAGAACGGTTCATCTTAGGAAAAATCAGTGGGCATACACATTTGTATTCTATTATGTGCTGTGTAAATAGGATTATAACCCATTTTAAGTTTTTAGACCTTACAGTAATGGCATTTACTCGTGTACAATAAAAGCTCAAGTAGTCATGGCATCAAATGATTCGGAATGTATCATATGATTGCGCAAACTTCAATTAATTTGGAATCTAACATATTTACAGTGTGGGAAACTCTCTGTGTTTGTCGCTGTTTAATCGAATGAAATTGGAATATAACATATAATATAAAGTGGAGTGAAAGTTGCTAGTTTAATTTGAAATTTTCATTGAGGAGAACCACAAAGCTACTCACTGTCAATTAAAGGCATAGGCATCAAAGGAAAGAACCCGCAGTCATCGTCACGCTGGGCGGGTAAGAAAACCCAACACACGATCAAAATGTTGAGCTGTCCTTTCCATTAAGCGCGTTTGATCCTCGGATCAGTGATATCTAGTCAAATACACATTATGGGATATCTCTGTAATTTGATTGGTCAGATTTATGATATTGAGAAATTCCGAAATGAAAATTATTTTCTTTTAGATTTTCTGGTTCTCAGATCTGCTCTTAATTTTTTATTATCAGTTACATTTCTGCTCTTTGATCACGGAAATAAAA
This sequence comes from Pinus tabuliformis, assembly GCA_031772625.1. Taxonomy (NCBI): domain Eukaryota; kingdom Viridiplantae; phylum Streptophyta; class Pinopsida; order Pinales; family Pinaceae; genus Pinus; species Pinus tabuliformis. Next base: position 1,206,017,908 of record CM062804.1, on the reverse strand, counting down.
TTTTGAAAAATAGAATTAAACTCTTTTTTCTTAAAATCTGATACACCACTTTGGTCAATTTAGTAAACATTAACAACATCATCATCAAAATTTTATATATATTTATCAATTATTTTTGTAAAAAGAAAAAAACATATTTATTTGGAAGTGAAGTTAGTTTATTGAATTCAGAAAATAAAATTTGAAAATTTCACCCTTTTTAATATATGTTTTTATATATTATAGTATTATGCCATTATCATTAAACGAACACTTTGTAATAATTTATTATTTTGATTGGATTTTTAATTTAAAAAATATTAGACCATTATTATTATTAAACGAACACTTCCTAATAAGTTGTTATTTTGATTGGATTTTTAATTTATAAAATAAGTTGTTATTTGGATTAGATTTTTAATTTACAAAATAAAATAAGATATTGTATAATGTTATTATGTATTTTTTTTAAGAAGAATAAATCTTATGTTGTTTATATATTATAGGTGTTGTGAAATGGGAAAAAATCGTTAGATAACAAAGTGTTCGAGCGCTTCATCAGTGGGTTAGTATTATGATATTTATTAGGGGCTGGCATATGCAAATCTGAAGGGAAGGATCATTTTATATGGAGATGTATAAAGAGGTGGGATGAATTAAAAGTTAAAGATATATATTATGATATCTATGAGGGGCTCTGGCATATGCAAATCTGAAGGGAGGGATCATCTTACATGGAGAGGTATAAAGAGGTGGGATGAATTAAAAGTCAAAGATATCTATTTAGTTCTGACAAGGTCTATCCCGCTCCCTTTTCAGCACATCTTTCCCATATCATTGTGGAATACTGGGGTGCCAAACAAAATCATTCATTTCTCCTGGCTCGTATTTCATAACAAAATCCTAACCTGGGAAAATCTACAAAAAAGGAATTGGTCAGGTCCTAGTATATGCCTATTATGCAAAAATGGGGAAGATAGCAGCAATCATATTTTTCTTACTTGTAGATATACTTATCAGTTATGGAAGGAACTTGCAGATTTCTTTGGTTTTTGTCTGGTGGATCACTCAGATGTCCAAGTGGCTATAAGCTGGTGGAGCTCGCAGAAAGTCTCTCACAGATCAATTCCCCTTTTGCTTTTCTGGACAGTTTGGAAGAGAAGGAACAATGCTATATTCCGAGATGGGAAAGATATAAAATTTCCTTTGTTAGTACAGATCACTTCGATGTACTATTCCATTCCTAAAAAGTTGTCTTCAGGAAAATCTAGCATTCCAGGGAACCATACAATGAAGTTGATGGGTTATCCAAGGGCTTTTTTTGATGGAGCTGCACAAAGAGGCATGTGTGCATGTGGTGTTTTTATATCGATGTCTGAAGATCTTCATTACTCCATCTATTGGCATGGTGGTCGTGGTACAAACAATAAGGCCGAGGCAATGGCTTTGGTGGGCCTTCTTCAGTTCAGCTCTTTCCTGAATATACAAACGCTGCAGATATATGGGGATTCCAAAAACATAATAGGATTGGCTTCAGGGAAGCTAATAAACAAGAATCCCATACTTACTGGATGGATTAATAGGATAAAAATGTTATGGAACAGCAATCCGGCTTACACAATCAGCCATGTGGACAGGTCTCTGAATTCTCATGCGGACATCTTGTCAAAGAGGGGCCTTGCAATAGAACCTGGTATATGGAAAATGGAGGTACAAATACAAGACTCAATATATCTGATAGAAGATTTCTCCCTTCCAGGTACCTAGTTTTCCAACTGGTTTTTGCTTTCTTTTGAATCATCGCCTTCTTCTTTCACATAAAGGTACGTTGTTTATCCCCTGACCCTTATGAGTGATGGGACCGGTATATATATATATATATATATATATATATATATATATATATGTATATGGCTCCTCGCTATCTGTCTATCTTTCTGATTCATATCTTGTTCCAGAGAATTTTGTTTCCTATACTTTTATGATGGCCCTGATCGGTTTTTATCTATCAGCAAAACACTCCAGCTACATATATATAATATTGCTCTTTACAGTACCTCTCTTATGTAAATATCTTTCATATGAATATAAATCAAGCTTTTTTCCGTACTAAAAAACGAAGTATTCGAGAGTATTTTTAGTTTTTCATTTACAAGTGCATATGATCTTGTATTTTTAGTTTTTCATCGAATATGATGTTGATTTTTAGTTTTTCATTTACAAATGTATATGATCTTGTATTTTTGTTTTTTTTTATTGCATATGATGTTGATGTGTAGAAATATTATTATGCATTTAAGGAAGATGTAAATCATAGAATTGAAGATATGATTATCATATTAATAAAATCATTTCATTTATTTAAATGATAATTAATTTGATAAAAAATAAATGAGGAAATGATAAAAAAATATGGAGAGATTTTAATTCAAAAATATTCTATAAATATTGATAATAATAATAAAATATTATATAAATATTAATATTGAAATTTAAAAATTATTTATGTTATATAAATTATAAAAATATTTTTAAAAATTATTAAGATATAATAGAAAATGATGCAATTTTTTTTTTTTAAAGATCTAATGAAAATTTAAGTGTAATAAATTGAAGTACATTAAGTAATAGGAACTATATGAATTAAAAATCTTGAATAAGTAATTTTTAAAGATTCAATGAAAATTTAAGTGGAATAAAGTGAAGTAAATTTTTAAGAAGGAGAAATAATAGGAACTATATAAATTGAAAATCATGAACAAATAATTTTTTGATGATAAAGATCACATTAAAATAAAATTTTGAAAGTGATTCTTTTTATCAAAAGTTACAATAATAAGTGTTTTGATAATATGAATACTTTTAAAGCATAAAAGGGAAAAAAAAATAAAAAATCTTCCAATAAATACTTCCATGAAAATGGAGAAGCGTATCATACAACTCAGTTAAATAATGGAAAAAATGATAGAGATTATAATTTGTGAAAAGAAACATATAGTTGCAACGTTAAGTAGGGTGGCGAAGAGGGTCTTTTCTTGTAGTGATGCTCCTGGTTCCCATCTCAGGTATTCTCTAGATGTGGGAGAGGTTTTTCCTTACCTTGGTCAATTTATTATTAGCTCTTGTTTCATTGTCAAGACATCACAACTTTTGGGGTATGGGCGAGGATCAATATTTTTGTATTTTTTCTTCATAACACAAGGATGTGTCAAGCCTCTAAACTGGTGGCGGTTCTCCCCACCTCGTTGCTTCAAGGTTCTAATTTTGTAGGCGTTTTCTTCAATTGTCCGGTTCTCATTTGTGGGATCTGGTATCCAGGTACTTTCTCCATTTGGTTTTAAAGTTGAAAATTTTCATTCCAGACTCATATGACAATATAGTTCTTGGGTCTTCCTTTTCATTTGCATCATTCAAGTTGGGGTTTACTCGATGTTTATGTTTAGGGGTGTGTTAAAGTTTTGGGGACATCTCTTATTTTTCATTCCTCGAAAGCTCTACAATTCGAGTCTGTAGTCTACTTAGCCTTTTGGTGGCGGTTCTATATTTTAATGCCAGAAGTATCAGTCTACACTAGTGGGTGCTCAGTCATAGGTAGTTGAGCCAGTCTCAAATATTCTATGAAAGTTTCCATAGTGTATAAATTTGGTGATGATGCTCTCTTAGTTGGGATGCGTACCCTTGACTTAATCGTCCACCTTATTTTTTTCACCCAGGTTTTGTGTTTATCTACTCTATGAGTTTTACTTTTTTCCCTCTGTTATTATGGCCCCTCAGTACAGAATGCCAAATCATAGAGGAGGCACGAGTGGTTCATCTTCTCAATGTCGTTGGTTGTTTGGGTGGGAGTTTGTGGTGAACTACTTTGACTATGTGCCTCCTGAAGTTAGGAATGAAATTCTCCTCCTAAAGTCAAAGGAGTTTGGTGATCGTTCACATTTCTCTGATTCAAAGGTAGGAAACATGTGCCTCAAATGGATACCTGACCCAAGGAGATTCAGAAAGCGCAGAATCCATTTTATTCACTCACTTACAGTGCACAAACAGATGGAAACCCTCCTTCACATGGTCCTCAAGGATGAGCAAGTAGATAATTATAAACTATTTGGAGGACAGGAAGATATCAAGTGGATTCTTTGGAACATCCACTTTTGCTTGAATGATGTAGTGTGTAGATTAACAAGGGTGGAGAAATATGTAGTTTCTGACTCGGACTCTAAGCCAGTGTAGCTTAATGACTCTCCTACAGTCATAAATGCTCCACCAACTATTGTATCTCCTCCTACCATTATTTATCCACAGGAAACTTCCTCTTGTTTCTCTCAAGTCATCATCTTAGACTAATGTGGGATCAACTACTTTAGTACTCTCCATTTAAGGTGATAGTTGACATGGAACTCTTGGAGGCAGTCGTTATTCTCTCAGGCATCTTGGTGGTCAACACTTTAATGTTTTTTTATATATTATGAAACATGTTTTGTTTACATAATCTTGGTTCAGTGGTGCATGTTTATACTCTCGCCAACCTCATTTATTTATTTTTAACTCGCTGGCAGTGATTATGGCTAAATATGGTTGATATAGTTTGGTCTTCTTTTGTCCTCTACCTTAGTAAGGTTTTGTTTCAAAGTTTTGAACTAATAGTAATGGTTGTTCTTTGGGCCTACCTAGTTGAAACAATGGTCTCCCACAATTGTCTTTTTGAATTTCGGAAAACTTTTTGTACTCATTGTAATACTTTTTCTTATTAATAAAAATCATTTGCAAGAATGTAAAACACTAAATTGCAAAAGCTTTCACTTTCAAATAAGTAACATTTTAACTTTCGTAAGAATAATATGGTGATAACTTGTAACATGATCCATATATTTGGAAGATTTTGTCTATTTGAAGACCTCCAATTTTTCATCTTGGATTTTAAAAGAAAAAAAAACGCTTCTTCTTTATATTAATAAAAAAAGATAATACATAATATTCTTGGAGTTTGATTCTGCCTATGTATGTCAATTCTATCTATATTATCCTAGGTCTTGTCTACCTTTGATACTTCTTGTCACATTACTATTCACTTTACAAAAATTGTCTCCACTTGTAGATTTCTTTTTAGTTCACCTAACAACAAAATCCTTACATTTTGTTTCTACATACGAAATCAAAATCTTCTAGCATAATGCATAGATTGTCTCCTATGAATAGGTAATGTTGTTGGAATTAACCATAACTCCCTTTTCAAAAGTTGTGAAAAAGAACTTACCAGGTTTCTTTGAGATGCCTTACTTGAATAATATGTCAGCAGTCCAATTTTGTTCCCTATAGATATGATGAAATTGAATGTGCTAAAAGGTACTTACCAGATTTATGATTCTCTTCATCCAATTGGTTAATATAAGGGGACAAAAAATTGTATAATATGTTGCCCAGTGAATGATGCCTTTTGCATCTCTAGTCAATGATGCCTTGTGCATCTCTGTAATACCTGTATCCTCTCTAGTCTTAGCCACTTTGCTGCAATAAGAACTCCCCATAATGCTATGATCTCTACCTTGTTATTAGTTCCCTTTCCGACCTCCCACCAGCAATGGTAGAATCTTCCTGGATCCATGACAATTACTGCTCTACATCCACAATTCCTCTTATTGCTCCATCAAAGAAACCAACTGGAATTCTTTCCACGGGTCTTTAAATTTGCATGTGTTGTAACTGTGTTTTTCATTAATAGACCTGTTTCATTGAAGAAACCAATTGTCTTCAATTGTCTTAACAATGTATTCTAGAATCTTCACTCCTTTCTGTTAAAAAATAAGGGTGTTTATGCTTCTCCATATAGTCCACCTGATATAAAATGGAAGGATTCTAAATCTTTTGTGAGTTCTGAACCAAGCTGAAGACAAGTAATCAGAGACTAAAAATTACCCATTGATTTGAGTTTCAAAATATCCAGTATACCTTCCCATACCGCCCTAGCGGAGGAGCAGATGAGGCGTATATAATCTATGTTTTCTAGGCCCCTCATACATAGAGGACATATGCTAGGTCAAGAAACCCACGTTTTTGTAGGTTGCTCTACATCAAAATTCTTTCATGTACTCGAGGGCGTATGGAAATGGAATTTCCCTTAAAAAACATTAAGTTTCATCTTGGATACGTCATAGGCTTTCAGTTGCAACTAGTCTTTGTTGGTGCCACATGGAATCTGAATTCTGCCGCAAGTGCATTTTTCGATGTTGGTGCCACATGGAATCTGAAATCGGCCGCAAGTGCACTTTTCGATGAAGGAGTTAAGGTATTTGTTCTTTCCATTTGTGGATTTAGACCAAGTTCATTATGAGGAGGATGCAATCTCTGCAAAGAAAATCTTCCCCTTTGATGTAGATTTCGTTAGCTCTCTTCAAGCGAAAAAAACAGGGTTTTTTACGAAATCAAAACCCTTCTCTTCGCCAGGTGTTTAGAATCTAATCATTATGGGATTGGAAAAGTTGAGTTCCTTCCCTGCATAGCAGATCTGGAATTTGACAATTTACAATTTATATTTTTCTCGTTCTTAAGGTATCGAATTCGATGATGAAGGAATTTTTTTTAGAGGTTAAAAGTGACTAGTAAAAAAAATTGGCCATGTAAATTTGAGTTTTATGTATTTAAGTTGCTGGTCAGAAGCTGTAAATTTGACTGTTATGTACTTAAGTCGCTCGTGAGAATAAATAATTTAAATAAATTTGACTTTTACTTATTTGAATGGATCATCATAAATTTTAATGAGTGGTTTAAATTTAATGAGTAATTTAGATAGAGGTTAAGTTAGACAATCTGTTGAATTGCAACCCCTATTTCTTGTCACCATTCCCTGGTGGATTGGTTGTGACTATGATTCTGGTAGGCACAAAAAATAGCACAGAGAAAAATTGAAGTAGTGACATTCTCTAGTTGGATACCATTGTCATACATTTCATAAGACTAGTTTTAGGGGAGAGATGTCTATTATCGATTGTCATAGTACTAGTCTCAACAAGTCATCAAAACTTGACACAAGTGCAATCAATATTTAAACAAAATTAAATAAAATTAAGTATAAATATATTTTAAATTATGTCCAATTTTTTCCCATATGTGGAATGAACCCACAATTTTTCATAAATAATATTTTTAATACTAAGAATATAAAACATCTTTTCCCAACTACAAAACAAATAAAACTATAAATTGTCTCAAAATGGTTTAATCCACCAATACAAGGTACCCATCACATCAACCCCCATTAAATTGAATCGGAGCTAAATATCTCAATACAAATTCATATCTTCGCATATACAAAGTTGATGGATATTAGCAACATCACCACTGAGTTATTCAACAATTGCAACAATCTTAAATTATTCAACCATTTCCATATTGTAATACATAACTATTGCTCACATTATATTGAAGTGACCATTTCCATATTGTAATACATAACTATTGCTCACATTATATTGAAGTGACCATTTCCATATTGTAATACATAACTATTGCTCACATTATATTGAAGTGACCCTATATATAGTTAATTATTATAATGAGATAGACTGTAATCAATGTTTTTCTTTCTTCTGAATTCCAATATATGTATTATAATTCATATTTTCATATCATTTTAATGGAAATGGTAATGATATTTGTAAAATAATTTAATATAGAATATTGTAATAAAAGTTAGTCTTACTTTCTTTATATTATTAATATTAATTTTTATTTTTATTTTAAATGTCAAACTCTATTATTTATGCACAGTGAGAGATCAAGCCACATGATATTTTCTCATGACTTCTTCCATCAAAATGTGTTATTGGTATGATTCTTGGATTCCAATATAATTATAAATTGAAACAGTGATGTATATTGGGAGTTTGAGTGATTTTGATCTAAGATGGTATAAAGTGTTTTGAATAGTTGAAGTTTATGAATATTTAATTTTCATTTATTAGAAATCAAATATTTATTTATAAAGTTGAAGATTTAATCATAACATTTATAAAGGAAAAGAAATTAAAAAGAAAAAAGAATATTATGTAAGAGTTTGAAAGTATTGGGATATTTATGCCCTGTTGTAGATAGCCAAATCTAAAGAAGAAAAAAAAACAAAAAATTTTAAATAAATAACTATATAATAACATGTAAAAGAAAATAAAAATAATATATATATATATATATATATATATATATATATATATATATAAAAGCATATGTCTATTGGTGAAACAACTAGCTATTATCATAATTAAAAAAAAAAAAAACAAAAAACTATAAAATAAATTTATTAAGTTAATATATATTTTGCATGAAAAAACTATAAAAAAAAAAAAAGATTATTAAATTAAAATATATTTTTTATTTAAAAAAAAAAAAAAAACAAACATGTTTATAGTGGAATTTGTTTTTTCAATACGAAAAAAGCATAATATTATATTAATATAAAATGTGGAAATATACATATTGTTCATCAAATATACCAAACATATGTCCCATCGACAATGTCCAGAAAATACAAATCTGCCATTAGATAATAATGCCTTATATTCTAGGGATGTAACAATCCAAAGTCCATATACAATAAGATTACAGATTGAAATACAAGTATGTGCAAGTTGCAATCCTGAAACAACATAATAAAAGATGTCAAAAATACATTATCCCTGCAACAAAAACAGTCATGCATTGCAGATAAGTAACAATATTTTGAAGATTTTGTTGTCCAGGCAATGCCAGTACCGCATCAAGACAGAAACAACAAAACCCCATTTGAGTAACTCGTGTCGATCAGCAGCTTCTTCTACAGGACAATTCTTTGGAATAGTTTATTACCCCAGCGACCAAAAAAAAAAAAACAAACAAAAAAACAAAAACAAAAACAAAAAAAAAAACAAAACAAAACAAAATATTGTTTAGGTAATTCACCATCTACGAGGAGACAAAAAACATATATAACAAGCAGAATTATGAGTTGACAAGTCAATCCTCACAGAGGACACTGTTAAGCCCAGTGGCCAAGCATCCAAATTCCAGTTGCCCTGTTCCTTCCACTGAGATGAAGTGCAACCTATCACCATCCCAACAATCCAAATCAAAAATATACTTTGTTGTATCCACATCTGTATGTTAGAAATAGTATTATGTGACAGAATTTGTAAAAACATAAGAACAAAACTTCAAAAAAAAAAAAAAACTTTGCACATCATCAAAAATTCAAAAAATATAATGGTGGGAGAAATCCTATCCAGGGAAGGGGAAATCTTCAATATTAATGCTCTCCTAGTCCACAGTAACAGTTAAGTGCATTTTCCCAATGGAGCCAGTTAAGCCCTTCTTCGATAATTCATCAGCATCCATGTTTTGTTTCCTGTCAACATGTCTGATAGAGAAATTGTTGTGCTGCATCCGTAACAGTTCAATTCTCGTCAGCCAGCCAAGAACTAAAGGATTTGTGATTTTAGTTGTTCCCTTAATGTGCTCTATAATTACTTTAGAATCTCCATGGATGTGGATGAGAGGAATATCCAGCCAGATTGAGAACCATATGAGGCTCCATAATGCCAATACCTCAGCTTTAGTGTTTGTGCCCCTTCCACCATGCCAGTAAACTCTGAAAATTTGTTCCTTAGAGATGGCCAGCCAGAAACCGCATCCACACACTTGTTGTTGTACAGCCCCATCAAAAAATCCCATCGGGTATATTGGTAGGAACTCAATCTTCTTTTGGAAGGGGGATTTTTTGCTTATGTCCTTAGTGGAATATAGAGTGTAACAGATGATGATATTTTCCATAACATTGAGGAAACTCCCAGTGCCATTTTGAAAGATGTAGTTGTTCCTCCACTTCCAGATTTCCCAGAAAAAATTGGAGGTATGATTTTCCAAACAGCCTTTTGAGTTGTCCACCATAATAGACAGTCCTTTATGCAAGCATGTTGGAAAAAAGGAAAACCTAAATGAGAAGAGAGTCCTTTCTAGATCAGTGAGGTGAGAGGACAATTGAGGAATATATGGTTGTTGTTTTCAGATTCCTTCTTGCAAATAGGACAGATGCCTGGTCCATGCCATTGCCTCTTTTGCAAGTTTTCCCAAGTTAGATTTTTGTTATGAAAAACTAGCCAAGTGAAGAGGATGATTTTGTTGGGGATGTTGGATTTCCAATATGCAAATAGGGGATGTTTCTCAGTCAAGTTTGAGACCTCAGAAGAGAGTGTAAGGTATGTATCTGCCACACTAATGTTGTCATTCTACATCTTCCCTAACCAGATTAACTTGTCCTGATTTCCAGCGCGGCAGATTCCCAGTTGATTCATCCCAGCGACAATGCACTCCCATTCCAGGTCCCAATTGCTAGATAAACCCAGTTCTTGTGCAGAATTCTAGATGGGATGAGGGCCTCTCCAAGAAACTATGGCTTGACTCCAGAAAAAGATGCCTCTTCTATTGAGGGAGGCAATAAGAAGATCTGGGATATTGTCAACATCACCATAACCCAAGATACGATTAGATCCAATGAGAATATTGTGGCATGTGCCAATGTTCCAAACCAGATGTTGCAGGAAGATTTTGGTGACTTTTCGGAAACTAAGCCAAATGGCAGATCCATTCTTGGCTCCAATGGTTCCTTTACGGAACCAGAAGGTGAAGTCATGTTTCTTGAGGTATTTTTGTCTGATGATCAGACTCTAGGTTCCGGTACCAAAAATACCTCTCCAAAGGGACTTGATAAGTAAAGCCTGTCCAAAATGGCAGAGATCTAGAATTCCCCATCCCCCCATAACTTTTGGTAGAGAGATTTTAGATATTTTAGCAAGGTGAAATTTCTTTTGAATATGACTTCCTCCCCAAATAAAATTGGCCATGACCCGGTTAAGAGAGAGGATGATAGCAGCAAGAATATGGTAAAGGTGGCCCCAATAAACTCCTAGTTGGTTTAGAATAGCTTGGGAAAGGATAACCCGCCCTCCCAGGGAAAGATTTCTATATTCCCATCCCGAATTTTTTTTTTTTAAATCTATCAACTAGCCATAGTCAGTCAGTGTTTCTATAATTACATGTTTTTATATGGAAACCCAAATAATTGATACCCTGATCCATCAATTTGGCATCAATATTGAACAGGTTCTTTATGTAGACAATGATATCCAAGTCACAATCTCCATGATATAAGATAGATTTTTGTGCATTCAAATAAAGACCAGTAGCATTTGCAAATTTTCTGAAGATGTGAAAAAGGCATAACCAAGAAAGACGATACAACATACCCATAATCAGCACGTCATCGACAAAAAATCCATGTGAAATGTTGATGTTGTAGCCAATCTTGAGAGCCTGAAATTGATCTCGTTCCACTGCATGAGAGATGTGCAGGCTTAGGTCGTCCATTGCTAGAATGAATAACAGGGTCGATAGTGAGCAGCCTTGTCTCAGACCCCGCCCAGCCCGGAAGAATTTTGAAGGATACCCGTTTATGATCACAGAATAATCAACATTAATGACACATGCCATAATCCAATCCACGCATTTTGGTTGTAATCCAATTTTGTAAAGGACTAGCCTGAGATAGCCCCAATCTAGACTGTCAAAAGCTTTCTTTAGATCAACTTGTAGAATAGCAGCATTTAGGTTTTTTGTATGGATGGAATGCAAGCATTCTTATGTATTAGCAACAACATCATGTATTTGATGGCCTTTTAGAAAACCATGTTGTTGGGGGGATATATGGCAGGAGAGAGTATCCCTCAGTCAGCCTGCTATGGTTTTGGATATAATCTTGTAGATGAGGTTGCATAGTGAAATAGGCATGTAATCATCAAAAGAGATAGGAGGATTATGCTTCGGGATGAGGGCAATGTAGGTGGATTTGATATGATGGTGTATATGCCCAGATAGTCTAGACTCCTCCACCATTTGAAGTAAATCCTTTTTGAAGAGATCAAAGAAATGTGTAAATAGCTCCACACTCCACCCATCCGGGCCTGGACTTTTGTCAGATTTGAAAGATTTGAGGACGTTGAGAAGTTCATCTTCCATGATGCATCTATAGAGGGCTTCATTTGAGTCCTGGTCAAACATAGTCGGATAGTGTTCTATTCCCCAAATGAGGTCTTCAGCAGCAATGTTGTCCTTTCGCTCATAAGCAGTTTTGAAATGTGAGATGACGGCTTTGGAGATATTCTCCTGTGACTGAATATGGGATCCCTCAGCATCCTGTATTTCCCAAATAGAGTTTGTAGAGCACCGATGGTTCACAAAAGCGATGATTTTTTTTATTTCTATCTCCCTCCTTTATCCAAATAGCTCGGCTCTTTAGACGCCAAGTTGCTTCTTCAATATCTAAAATATGATTTATTTTTACCTCTAGTTCTCAAATGTGAGTTCGGGTGGTAGCAGGAAAATTATCCATGGCCATCAGGGGGAGAAGGGTGTCCAGTTCACATTGAATGTCCCTGATTTCTCTTTCCATAGATTGTTTTTTATTTTTCTGCCAGGATTTTACAACGCCTCGGAGAGATTCCAGTTTTCCAAGAATATGTTCCATGGGGGATGAGTCAGTATCCCGCCCACAGTTCCAAGATTCTCGCACAAGTGTGTTGAAATCCGAGTCTTCTAACCAAGTTCTATTGAATTTGAAAGGCATGCCTAGGTGCACCCACGGCCTCTTCCAAGCCAGAGTAACAGGCCTGTGGTCAGATAAGAAGTTACTGATGATATTTGTCTACACCTCTCCGAGATGGTCAATCAACTGCTCATGTATTAGAAAGTGGTCCAGTCTCTTGGCAATATACGCCTCCCCTTCTCGCCCATTATCCCAAGTAGGTGCCATTTCATTTGGGAAAATGTCCACAAAATTGTATGTAAGAAGGGCATCTCAAAACATCCCAGCCAGAGGGTCTAGTCTCTTGGATCGTCCCCAAATTTCATCCAGAGAAAAAGTACAGTTTAAATCTCCCACAATGATAAGGGAGGCTAATTCCATTATAATAAAGGAGAAAAGACGATCCCAAAAGATGGCCCGATCCCTATAAGGTGCATATGTATTTAGTATCTGAATTCTTCCACCCAGGCCATGAATATGTCCCTCAAGTAGTATGCCCGCAAAACACCTGTATGCTTTAAAGCTAACCCATTTAGGGTCCCAGATTGCCACTAAACCACCAGAGATTCCCACTGCCGCTGTAGCAGATATATGCCATTCCAGGAGCATTTTCCGGAAATATTGTATTGCCTGAGGTACAAAGTGCATAGATTCTTGTAGTAAAATGATAGTAGGACATAGTGAAGCAAAAAGACTCCTGAGGGCCCGAAATTTCAAGGCAGCCCCCAATCCCCGGATGTTTAGAGAAAGGATGAATGTCATGGAGAAACCATCTTGGGTTGTCGTGCTCTAAGGGCCCGTGAGGTAGGGATGTCGGCAATTGGCACATCAACCAAGAATCTGTCTAGGGGAGAGGAAAGGGGGATTTTCTAGGTCATCCCCTGAAATGTCTGCTTCCACGGTTCTGAGTCCGCCTGACAGTGATGTTGTTGGCCGATGTAGGGCTGATGTGGGGGGTAGGTGATCCAGCAAGTTTGTGGATGGTAAGGGAGCGCAAATCTAGGGATTTCCTATTCAGCAGATAATCCAGGTCACTGCCAATAGAGTTTGTAGGAGAGTTTAGAGGCGAGTTAGGTGGAGTAACACTGGTCCTAGGCTCTTTACCCTGATTTGCAAAAAGAGATGGTGACGAGGATGGAACGTACGAAAAATGGGAGGTGGAAGGAAGTTCATGTGTTGAGAAAGGAGCCAGTAAAGGTGGTAGGATGTCCAGGTTGGGATGGGTGGCATCCAGGGGGGAAATACCCCGTATGGCAGGACTAGAAGGGGCTTGGGAGTCTGACTTCAGAGAAGATAGAGGGGACGATGGAATTGGAATAGGCGATGATCCATTTAGGGAGGAATTCTGAGCATAAGAGTGATGAGGAAAATAATTTCGAGGAATACCGATGTGCCGCCAGGGAGAAACTGCATTCTGAAAAGTTGTTGAAGGTTGTCTTCCACCATCACGACCCTTTGGATGATTAAATTGGGGTTTTCCATGTAGTAAACTGCCCGGTCGACGTGGGAATTGTGCCAACAGATGTCCAGTATGGTGACAAAGTGAGCACCGAAAGGGTACTCCCCAGAAATCCAATCTTTGTGATAACTGAGTCTCTCCCCAGTATAAATCAATGTGATCCGAGAAGCCCCCATGATATTCTTTCTCAATTAGGATCCAAGCCACCCTTTTATCCTGTGCTCCTAAGCAGCGTGGGTCGACGTATACAAATTTTCCAATCGCATTTCCTATATCCATAAGGACTTGTTTTGTCCAAAGTTCTATAGGCAAGCTGGGAAGCTTCACCTAGATGAGCTTGTTCTGAGGTGTGTTATGGAGTGAATTATATCCTATGTACCAGTGGTGCAGTGCGAGGAAGCTTTTCTTGTTAATCCATGGCACTGATTTGATTTTCTCTAAGTCCTCATGACTTAGGAAATGGAAGCTATACCACCCCTTCAAGAGCCGAACAACAGTCGGCATATACCCTAACATGGTTTTCCATTTTTTCCCCACCCAATCTCTCATGTCTGAGTCACCAAAATCAGAAAAATACCATCTGCCAACCAAGGCTCATTTATGTAAGCTGGTAATCCTATCGATAAGCACAACATTCTCCAAAGATAGAGCAAGTGGCACAGAGGTCGTTTTTATAGAGCGCTGCTTATTTTTGGAACGTCGTCCCCATGCAACTTGATCACCACCCTGCGAAGCGTGGGAAGCATGGAAGCCACCTATCAGATTAGGCTCGCCCAAGATATTGCGCCACGTGTCCAGAGAACGCGGGCCACCCCGTTTTCCAGAGTCAACAGAGTGTAGAAGTGACTCAGCGTCCATCGTGGCTCTAATGAAGGCCTCGTTGGCAGATGAGTCGGAAAGATGGCCCGCCATAATCCCATGGCTTTGATATGACCCCAATAGAATAAATTAAAAGGGTCATGTGATAGGAATAAATGTGGGTGATCCGGCAGAAAGGTAGAAATGATATAGGAAAGTCCAAAAATAAATGCGACAGGCTCGGGATGTGAGAGGAATGTTTTATGAGGGAGATACTTTGTGTGGGGAATAAATCCACAAACAGCCAAGATAAAGATTGTCGTCAAAACAAACTCCAAATATGGTAAAAAGTCTGAGACTGACACGAAAGTGCTAACAGGTTGTACGATACCGATTAACGAGGCATTCGAGACACATGGGGTATTGTTCAGTGAACATGTGTGAAGATATGGGCGTGATCCCAAAGGAGTAAATGCCACCTACCACCCACAGACCAAAACAGCTTGCAGGAGAAACAGATCGCTAGAGGAAAGTGGCTAGACAGATACTGGAAAGGGTTGAGTCCGGCAAAGAACCAGAGCCAAAAGGCCAATTTGTAAGCAAGGATGCGAGGGAGGTCAATAGTCGGGAGCTAGTTGCAGCAGCAACAATAGCATCCCAAGAAAGTAACCCAGATGTTGCAGACTTTAAAACCAAAACTTTTGCAAGGTCTAGAGATAAAACAAAAACTAGGCCAGCATGCACAGATGAATGCAAAATAACTGATAAGCAGACCCGGTCTATCCACAACGAGGGTATCCAACCATGAGTTTGAGGAGGATTTAGAATCAGTTGGCATATGGCCTATGCTGGTGGGGGAGATGTGTAATAACGATGCAGAAAAGGATATATAGTGCAATTGCAAATATAAGCAAAATGTGACAAAGAGAAGAGTGAAAGAGGAAATGTAAAAACATGTTATATTGAAACTAGAAACAAGCCTAAAGAGACAGGGAAGGAGTCACAGTGGCTTATATAGAGTCAATAATTGACATTCCCAGGTATTAATGTAGTGTCATAGGAAAAGTAAAACATAACTTTAGCTTGTAGAGTGTGAACTAGATTGTTCTGGAACTGCTACAGGTTTGTGTCCATAGAATGTCCACTTTGAAGAGTTCGTTCCGTTCATAAGATTTGCCTATGAGACCATTCCTGAGACCATTCCTTAGCCGAGTAAAAAAAAAACCTCAACAAAGAAATAAAATTAACTATGATGTTTCAGTTTTCACCATCTAAACGAGGAGACTAATAAAAACACACAGATAAATGTCCAGTCAATCCTCGCAGAAGACACTGATAAGCCCAGTGGCCAAGCCTGCACATTTCAATGCAAGATTCACCTCATCAATTCTTTAACAAGTTAATTCTTCCTGTGTCTAAAAATTTATTGCTCAACTACTTAGCAACCTAAACCTTTCCATATACAACTAGTGAGAGAAGTTGAATTTAATCATGAATTTGTATTTACATTTATTTAATAAAAAAATATGATCTAGTTTTCTATAAGAATTATTGGAATTTATTTTTCCAAAAACATATCATTCAATAATATTATTAAAATTAAAATTCCCATAAAAATAAAATATATATTGTTGTAGGGAAAAGTATCTGATTCGGATGACCCTATCCCACTCTAAGGGTGATAGTACCTCAGTAACAACTGTAAAGGAAACTACGTAAGGTTTACTTCTTTATGAAAGCAAGAGAGAATGAGGAAATGCACTAACCGTTGCCTTGCGCTTAATGTCGAATCCAAACTCTTCTCTTCGCTGCTTGCTCCCAGCTCCTTGCTCTTTTGCCGGCCCAGCTACAATGAGATCCTGCAAAATGACAAAGAAGGAAACTACAAGAAGCATGCAATCATAACTGATTCACGGATTAGCATAAATCAAATATACAATTATCACAAAACATCATTGAAACAAATGCATATAGAATAACCTCAATAGCTTTTATTAATGAAGAAGTAAAGTTCTGAGAAGGTTACAACCATTGAAGGCCCCAATCCAGCAACACCTCCCAGCAGAAAGAATTTCTCCTCTTCACCTCCTTCAAGCAATCACCCAATAGTTCTATAGTGAAACCAACAGCATATCATTACTTTGCACAAAATTCCAGCCTCCTGAGCTCATAGGAGAGAGCTCAATATATAGATGAATTGAGAAAGGATGAGTCAGCTTGCAACTGATGTGTAGCTGCCTTGTGTCCTCTCTCTCTTCAGTTGATCTTCAGTTCTTGAGTCCACTTGGAGAACCTTGCTTCCACTTGGAGAAACAGAGCCTCTGACTCATCACAAGGCGAAATCCCTGATCCAAGTGTCATTTTTGGAAGATTCCAGAGCAATGACTCAGTGTGCCACTTGTCCCATCTCGCTCAGCGCAGGTGGCCTTTGTTCCACTTGCTTTGCAACGCAGGTACACCATGGAGGAGTTGAGTTTCAGCGCAGAAGCCTAGTGGAGCACCTGCTTTGATTTCAGGATTGCTTGTTTTTTAGTGTTTTCAGGTGGAGAACTGATCTGAGAGCTGTTGGTTTGCTGACCTTGTTCCTCTAGGGGTAGGAACATCATGTTTAGGGACTTTGGATCCCTTGGATTATTGACAATTCATGCCCGATGCTGCCAGGCACAAAATTGTCTATAACAGATGCCCCCTAAAGTATGAGGTCGTTTATCGGGTGAAATGCTTTATTAGGAGGATCCGAAGTTCATTCAATCTGCTGAGAAGTGTCCTGTAATAAGATACAATACAATACATTATTTTTCATTCTTTTTCATGATCTAGCTGAGGCGGGCATTCCCATGCTCAGCTTTATAAATTCATTTTGGTACATAGCACAGACGATTGTCTGATGATAGACTGATAACTCTCTGCTGAAATTATCATCCTTTGAGAAGGATGATCATCTGCTGCAATGATGTACATATCAAATGTCTTTATATCCTGAATATATATTGCAGCCCGGATGGATGAAACTAGATCCGGGGTCTTCAATCTCTTCCGATCTTCACTCGATGTACAAGTCGATCCATGTGAGAATTTCTTGAAGTCGAACATGGAAAGACATCGCTTGATTACCGGTCAATGATGTAAACCGTTAACAAGCGCGAGAGGAATCACCGATAAGGATGATGACCCTCAAGGTACGGCAGTACAATTTACATGGTGGGAATAAAGGACTTGGCGTCGACCACCATGCAAAATCTTCTGGTCGAAGGTCATTGATGTATACATGTCGCCGGAAGTGAGAAACTTGCCATTGAGGCATGCAAGCTTCAAAGTACTGAAGGGGGTGTTCCTAGATCAACTCCTTGGATAATGAGCTGATGTCGACAAGGAGCGATCCGTCAAAGGAGGGCCTTAATGAATCCCACATCAGTGACACGGAACGGAGCTAGTGATTGTGATGAGGTGAAAACAAACTGTGATGTATGATTCAGGGTGGCGGTCATGAAATGGATGAAGGACAATGTATGGCAGTGGATGGGACACGGTTGACTCTTTGCAGAACAACATCTCTTGAACATATAACGACACTGATGTGATGGATCGGTAGCATTACCCCAAATGTGGATGGTGTGGCGAGGACCATGGTGATGAGACCGGTGAATGAGACAACCCAACCCGATGTGATACGGAGGACAAAGTGTCATGTTCAAGAGCGACTTGCTACCATTAAAGCTGTGAGGTTCTCCCAATTTTTCCCCAGTCATTGCTGACCAGTACCTCTTTATTTTTATCAAGCTTGAGGAGGATAACATATGCTTGTTCTATAACCTGCCCTTCGGGCAAGCCCATCGCTATGTTTTAACGAGCCTAGCGATAGGGAAACTCGTTCTCGTCTAAAGACAAGTTTGTCGCTATTTAATGAATTTAACGAGTCTAACGACAAGGATAACTCGGTCCTTTTCATTTTTAGAGAGTCTGAAAAGGTACATAAAGTCAACTCCAGAATTCCTTTTTCGTCATCTAATCCCTTAAGTCCGAAAAAGTATAAAACAATACAGAAGGGATGAATTTTCGATTGCTTTAACGAGCCGAACAAAACAAGCGCTCGATCTTTTTGTGCAATAATCCCTCAGGTCCAAAAAGATTAAAATCTAGAGGAGGGATAGCTCTTCCGGTTGCTTTAACGAGCTGGAAGGCCAAAACTCGGCAAACTTTTCATATTTTACGAGTCAGTGAAAAGAGCTCAAAGAAGACTCGTCTTTTGAGGAACGAGTGATAAACAGAGATAGCAGCAGATTCCAGGTACAGGTTGGAATTTTCCAATCACGGCAGTGTCACAAGGATGGCTAAGTGAAATCACTCTTCGCAGCTGTTCCTCAAAATGGGTAAACAAACATATGGAGATGAACGATTGGCCAAATGAACGGATGGAGGTGAGACTGCAAGAACACGACCAAGGGCTTTAATATGGTTGTCAAAGGTTACATTTACCAAGGTTATTTACCGGTTCATTTTTTCTGAGTGAGCTTGAACTCTAGGGGAAGATTGCTCACAACTTATGTTTATTTTTTAACGAGCATGAACTATGTGCTAAAACTGCTCGGATCTTGCGTTTATTTTTTAACGAGCATGAACTGTGTGCTAAAACTGCTCGATTATACCAGTCATAATACAAGAAACGCCTCAGGTGAGATAGCTATTTTTTAAGGAGCTTTATCTCACGAAGCTATGCTCCTATTTGGCAAGTTTTAACTTTTGCCCCACATCCTTTCTTTATGCAAGCTGGAAACAGCTAATCCTACGAGTTTAAAGGGTTAGACCTACAGGTTTAAAGGGAGGACCTAAAAAGTAAAAAAATAAATAGTCATCCCATGCTTGCACTCCAAAAGGTTCGCATGCCCCCAGGTATAAAGTATAATTTCAAGGCTCTTCCTCTTTCTTATTACCCGAAAAATGGTTTTATTTGCTGCCGCAAACTAAACTCTCTTTTCGGCGATGTCTATCATTAGGTTGCTAAGGATGGTGACTACTTGTTTCAGCAATTTCATCTCTTTCTTTGGAGGTTGCCCTTACTTATCCTTCAAAACATATGTTTTAATGGGTGAGGCTTGCCTTCAAAGATGGTGGCTACTTGCCGCCACAAATGGATCTCCTCCCTCAGGAGAGCCTACTTTTTTAGACAAAGGGAGCGAGAAGCTGATTATCTCACTCACATAACTTTGACAAAAGAACTTTATCCTAGAACAACCCTCTCTTCCTTCCTTCGGACGGGGTACGGACTAGTCCATTCTTCTGCGGAAATTAACTTTATACCCAAGGTTTCCTCTGCCCAAGGCAGGCCAGGGTGCATGCCCCCTGGGTCCCAGTTCTTTCTTTCCGAATCACTCGCATTCATCGGGAAGTAGAACCGGGGGTGGAGGCATTCCTTGAGTGAATAAACCGTTAAGGGATGGTATTTGACTATTTGCGATGCGTGATCCTGGAAATGAAAGTTGGTCTACGAGCTTGACCATTCTTCCTTCGTGCGGAAAACACATAACTCTGAAGAGTGAGGACACTATCGCCTCCATGCAATATATATAGTCTCGTCCAAGGAGTAAGTTATACACCAAGGGTCCCTGGATGACCATGATGTTCATATGAACTGTCTTCCCTTTCAATGTAACTGGAACATTGGGGAGAATCCCTAACGGGCGACTGGTTCCTTTATCAAAACCTGATAGATTTCTCATCTCAGGTAAAAGCGCCGGGGAACCCAGTGCTTTCCAAGCAATAGAGGAAAGGATACTCACAGATGCCCCTTCATTAATGATAGTTCCAGCCATCACCATTCTGTAGATTTGGACGATGATTCTGAATGGGATACTGGCTGGTAACCGGGGTCTGCCTAGTTGATTCCAATCAAAGGACACAACCAGGTTGCTTGGTGGTGGGACCGAATACACGGCCGGATACGACCCTGACGATGTTCCTTCCTGCGATAAAGGAATGGGCGCGTTTCCCTGATGCTCATCAGAGTCTGTGTTGATGAAAAGAATATGGACGGTGTCATCCTTATTCTCTTCAGTGAGGGTGCCATTTGAAGATGAGTCTTCAATGACGGAGTCATTTGAGGATGAAACCTCTGAAGGAAGAACCGGGTCAACTGCCGTTTCGACCTTTAAACTTTCATCTGGTCTGGATTCAGCAGGTTCATTCTCAATGACTGACACTTCAGCTGACCACTTGAGCGGGCCAGCTGGATTTTCAACTATCGAGGGATCAGGCACGAGTTTTTGGTATCCAGGAGGAAGTCGTAACGGTGATACCGGACGATCTTCCAAAACTCTCTTCGCCTCATCTAAGAATGGACATCGGTGGATGGCGTGATCGCCTTCACACAACATACAGGGTGATCTTGGTCTCCCTTTTCGTCCTTCACTCTCACTAGTTGACGGACTGCAATCAACATGACTACCAGAGGTTGATGCTACCGGATTGTGCAACCTGGGAGACCAGTCCCTTAGTATCCGGGGAATACAAGTACAATCACAATGGAAGTGAGTCCCTTTGCAAATGACACATGGCGATTTAGGCCCGGTCGGTGCAGTGTGTGGATTTTTGTCAGATGTCTTTTGCTTGCCCCCAGTCGCCTTCGCCATAGGCCCCTTCTGCTTCTTTTCTCTCTTCTTCTTTTCCTTCTTCTCCATGGGAGGCTGACTTTTGCCGGCTCTACCTTGCGAAGATGAAGGATCAGAGGAAGAATTGTAAGAAGTGGAAGGCTGGTGGGTAGTTCTAGACTGGTCTGACTGTTGATTCGACTGCTCAGGATTAGTGGCGATCTGAACTACATTAGTTGAAAAGAGCCATACAGGTAGGCCAATTGTTAATCCTGGAAGTGACAATGTGGCCATATGAGGCGCACCAATATCTCCCCAAGAGGAGAAGGGATTGGGACTTCCACCAAGGTGACTTTCTTGGTTGGTGGGCTCCATACTTTTCAACTGAAAGATCAATGTAGGAATAACAGGTGATTATGTTCCGATTTAAAATAAATTTTATTAACGACGCTTTAGACACAACTTTGCTTTTTGATGTTTTAAGAGTCGAGAAAAAGCTAAAGATGACTCTAGTCTCCTTCGATGTTTTAACGAGCCCGAAGTGAAAAATGCTCGGATGGACTTTTTCAGTTATAGAGTTTGAAAAAGGCCAAAAGAAACTTCTCTGGAGTTCTAGGCAGAGGGTGTGCCAAACTTTTCGCGAAACCACAAAATACGTTTTACGGTACGGGTGGTCGATCTTCGTGAATGTTGTGTTCACTGCATCGCGATCAGTAGGGCGGCCGACATGGCTTCCTATGGATAAAGGCTTTGTTCCTATAGGGGTCTCCCAATATATACGCGACGGTACGTGGGAGCACAAGTCCGTATTAGTGCCACCGACTCTCAGGAGGAATCACCCACCTTCGTAGAGATCGACAGTCACTATGTTTAACGATGCCAGAACACGTCTCTACCTAGACCTCTATGTGTTTGCGTTATGTTACAAAGCATTGTTATGTAAATTGAATTTATTTTAATGTTGATCTTGTTTAGCAGTTTGCCTTTAAGGATCACCACGAGATGTATGTAACAAATTCCTGAACGCAGTCTAAGATGAGAAGCAAACTTTTCAATCTTTCAACTTTGAAAATCTTAACTACTGAGGGAAAAGAAAGGCAAATCTTTTCACACAGATCATAGAGCACACACTAATGCAAAATTTCCTAAATCTTCATGCAAACAGTCAAATGCAAAATGCACAATGCATGTATTTTCTTTTCCCTTTCTTAATGTTGATGTATTACAAAAAGAAAGTTGTTATATAACTTTGATTTCGATTTAAAGCGAAAGTAAACAAGCTAGTCCAAAATCAAAAGACACCTTAAGATTTACTTGTTTAATCACTGGAAATACATGAAATCAAACCATAATGACGAAAGTAAAAAGACTAGCCAGCTATGGACAGCAAACAAGCTAACTCTTTAGACCAGCAAAATGCCTAACACAGGTTCAGATCTAAGAGGCCAAAGCAAGACTAGTTTACTCTTCGTTATGGGAAATTGTAAATGAAGTAAGAAATACAAAAGAACAAGTACAATTTCGTTATATAACAGAGGCGGAATGATGGCAAGTAAGGTTGGTTTCAGAATAGGTACAAGACTGACAACTAGCAGCAAAATCTATAGTGAAAACAGGCAAGAAAAAGGGAGGAAACCCCAACTGCACAAGGCAAAATTGGGCCAACGCAGGTGCTGCACAGCCAGTCTGGCTCTCAGCGCAGGTAGCCCCTTCGGGACCTGCGTTGCAAAGCAGGTAGCCTGTGTACTACCTGCTTTGGAAAACGAAAGTTGCGTTTTCTCAGTTTCCGGGTCACAATTTTCTCAAAAATGCACAGTTTTTGCTCAAATCAGAAGCAATCAGTCAAGCACACACTAAGGGATGACAAGGAAGGTGAAAAGCTATCACTAAGAGCTTACAAGGATCCTTGTAGATCAGCTCTTCAAATCATGAACATGCTCAGAAATGAGCTAGAGTAGCTGCCCTCTACTTCGCTTTTAATATAGTCAAAAGCTTTTCGATTTGGTACTCTTTTGTTCAGGAAATGAATAGCAACATACTACAAACAATCAAACAGATACGATCCCCAGTGGAGTCGCCAGTTTGTTGTAGGGAAAAGTATCCGATTCGGATGACCCTATCCCACTCTAAGGGTGATAGTACCTCAGTAACAACTGTAAAGGAAACTACTTAAGGTTTACTTCTTTATGAAAGCAAGAGAGAATGAGGAAATGCACTAATCGTTGCCTTGCGCTTAATGTCGAATCCAAACTCTTCTCTTCGCTGCTTGCTCCCAGCTCCTTGCTCTTTTGCCGACCCAGCTACAATGAGATCCTGCAAAATGACAAAGAAGGAAACTACAAGAAGCATGCAATCATAACTGATTCACGGATTAGCATAAATCAAATATACAATTATCACAAAACATCATTGAAACAAATGCATATAGAAGAAACTCAATATCTTTTATTAATGAAGAAGTAAAGTTCTGAGAAGGTTACAACCATTGAAGGCCCCAATCCAGCAACACCTCCCAGCAGAAAGAATTTCTCCTCTTCACCTCCTTCAAGCAATCACCCAATAGTTCTATAGTGAAACCAACAGCATATCATTACTTTGCACAAAATTCCAGCCTCCTGAGCTCATAGGAGAGAGCTCAATATATAGATGAATTGAGAAAGGATGAGTCAGCTTGCAACTGATGTGTAGCTGCCTTGTGTCCTCTCTCTCTTCAGTTGATCTTCAGTTCTTGAGTCCACTTGGAGAACCTTGCTTCCACTTGGAGAAACAGAGCCTCTGACTCATCACAAGGCGAAATCCCTGATCCAAGTGTCATTTTTGGAAGATTCCAGAGCAATGACTCAGTGTGCCACTTGTCCCATCTCGCTCAGCGCAGGTGGCCTTTGTTCCACTTGCTTTGCAACGCAGGTACACCATGGAGGAGTTGAGTTTCAGTGCAGAAGCCTAGTGGAGCACCTGCTTTGATTTCAGGATTGCTTGTTTTTGAGTGTTTTCAGGTGGAGAACTGATCTGAGAGCTGTTGGTTTGCTGACCTTGTTCCTCTAGGGGTAGGAACATCATGTTTAGGGACTTTGGATCCCTTGGATTATTGACAATTCATGCCCGATGCTGCCAGGCACAAAATTGTCTATAACATATATAATCTACAAATCTCATTATTTTATTGAAAATTTTACATATCCACTTATATGCTATGATTTTACTTTTGACTGCCAAAGCAACAAATGTCCTGGGAGGTTGAAAGTTTGGGCGAAGTGCTTTAACATCCAAACACTAACATAAGAAAACTATAATCATCTTTGCAATGTACATTCTCATTTATGCGCCGGCAGCATAAGGAAAAAAACCCCTACCATGTGCAAAAACACTTTTGACACGCATATTTATAAAACCTCAGACACCGTCCTCGTATTGGATGGATTGAGTCAGCTAAAGGGAGAAAAAGGGATTTGAGTGTTGTAGTGTAGAAGTTATACCTCAGACACCGTCCTCGTATTGGATGGATTGAGTCAGCTAAAGGGAGAAAAAGGGATTTGAGTGTTGTAGTGTAGAAGTTATGTTTTTTTATTGTGAAAGTTATGGAAATTTTAGTTATATTTTGAAAAAATTTAATAAGAATTTTTGTAATTTTAAGTAAAAATTATTAAATTTTAAATATTTTTGATAATTTATTTCCATCATAAAAATATATATCTACCTGATTTCAAAAAAATATCAAAACAATTCCCCACCTCAATCAACACATCCGTAAACACAATCTTCCACCTCCATAAACAACTCTGATTTGAATGTCTAATTTCTTTAGATTAACGACAATTTTAGCGTTAGTGAAGTCAACTGTAATAGATATTTGCATGTGTGCAACATCGCTGAACTGTCAATCCAATACTTTCAGCCACTCCCCTACCCTATTCTCGTGCGGTTTCGTTTCCTAGCATAAGAAGCGATGCTTGGCACTGCCACGTACTCTATTGGGCTCCTCGGTGTGACGCTTGAGTCGGCAGTTTCGGAGGAAATTTAGTAGTGTAAAGTTTGCGTGTTAAATTTACATTATTATATTTCATTTCCTTCCGGCCAACATCGTTTCCTTCCTGATTTATGTTTTGGTGCGGGTATCCCAGGTCTTATAATTGGACATAAAGGTATTGCAGCCTGATGTCTGTGTACTGACTGTAAAGGAGTTCCATTGTGTTTTTAATTATTGAGAGGATGACGTGAGGCGTCAGGGAAAATTGTGATCGACACAATGACAGCAGATAAGTTCTACGTAGTATGTAATCAATCAATCTATGTATATGCAGATACTTGGTCACTTTGGGTGTACCATTATCCAAATTGACAATACATAGTTGAAGTGATAAAGATTGAAGAGAACATAAACTACAAAAGAGGATTGTTTTTTAAGGATTGTAATCCGTTAAAAAGATTATATTTGAAAATATCATTAATAAATGACTGTATTGAAACTCAATTTAAAGTGGATTAAGTGAAATTGAACTAGAGTATTTGGAGGCGCAATTTTGACACCTAACAGTGGTTGGAATTAGATTCTCTAACACTCCCCCTTAATTACAACCACATAAAAATTCAATTAAGATGTTTATTGATCTATGTCTCAGCTACACTTACAATTTAAAAAAAATAGTTTTCTTCTTCTCTTCTTCCAGATCCTTAGCTTCAAAATTGTTTCAGCTTTTTCTCTCTGTTGTATCCTTCAAACCTTAGTTTCTTCATTTGCACCTCCCATTCTTCTAGGTTGTCTAAGCATATCCTGGACTTCTTCAAAAAACGTCTTGTATTTTGGCTACTGCCACATATTATCTTTTGTAGTGCATTTTTCATCATCAATTCACTGCAACGTAAGACCATAATACAATTTCATCTCTTCAGGACTCCAAAACCTGAAAATTTCATTGATGTTCTCATCATCCAAGATGTCTTCAACATGCATTTTTGCAGCATCTATGCAGACTTTATCAAGGCATGGTGTTGCAAGCCATGCTTGAAGGAAATTAATTTTTCTTCAAAATCGTTTTGTGTACCTGCATAATGGAAATCAATGTTAGAATTAAAAATATTTACAGAACTACATTAGTTATGTTCCTTATGCTTTGCATTGAGAGCTTTCTCTTATTGCACTTTCAACTCTACTTCTGCCTTTGTCTATGTTTCCTCTTTGTGAGCTTCCTTCTTTGCCTCTGCATCTCTCTATGTCTTTATCTCTGTTTCTTTGTTTGTCTTTTCCACTTATGTACTAACGGGTGCCATTACAAGCAGGTTGTCTTCCACTTTGTTTTCAAATTTAAGTGGGATTATCTTACCAAATAACATCATCTCAATATCATGATTTTGTTGCATCATCCGCAACCACCAATCCTTAGTTAAAAAATCTTCATCAAGCTTTACATCAGCAATATTAATTACTAGACTCACCATAGCATTGACTGCTCCAATAGAAATTTCGCTGTCATCAACAAACTCTGTTGTTGGATTCACCAAAATTTCATCAGCAAGCTCTATTGCTGGATTCACCAAATTTTCATCACCAAGCTTTGTTGTTGGATATACCAAATCTTCATCCACTTGCAACTATGCATAGTGGGATTCAACAAATTTTTCATCTTGATGTAGATCTGTTGCTATAGATCCACCCTCATATTCAACGTCAGTGCTCCCCCTTACACCAAAACTCATCTCAAGGGTATCCCAACCCTCCTTGGTAGTCTTAGCATCTAAAATTAGGGGAAGAATGCTCTTATCCACAAATTATTTTATGCATGTCAATGCGAAGGCGTACTTTTGCCTCTTCACTTCCAAATTTAGAAAGATCTCAAACATCTCGGGTTGTCGCTTTAACCTTCTTAGCCTCTTGGCTTTTCCCATTTGTTGAGTTCTCACAAAATGTGGCTCAACAAACAAATTGACCTACAGAAATAGTGGTTGCTTGCAATAAAAATTCTTCTATGGTGGCTTCTATGTTACTCAGCTTCAAAGACGGGTATTCAAATTCTCTACAAAGGCAATACTTTTGAACAAAAAAACTTTCACAAATATCACAATGCCTTAAAATTTCAATCAAATTGTTGTCCTAATCCGCTTTGTGCATTGACCTTTGTTCCCTTGTTCCTCGTGGACACTCCTTCTTTTTTAATATTAGGGTAATGCTCTATGGGATGAGGAGAACCCACGTTTGAGTGAGATGTGTGTAAGTTTCTGAAGCTAACGCAGCTCTTAAACATTCTCTATTGCGTTAGTAATGTTTAATGCTTATTCTGAACTTCTCGGTTGCATTAATAACGTAGGTGGATTAACTTCTCCTATGCGTTACCATGGATGTAGTTCAATTTGTTTTTAAACCTCGGCCGTTTTATTTAGAAATGGCTCTGTCTCTCTCTTGCTTATTCGCAGTAGGCTTCTTCAAACCTTTGTTTCTCTCTCAAAGAGTCTTATGCAAGCTCGCCTCTTCTCTCTATTGCTTTCACTTCGCTTTCATTGTTTCTCTCACAAGGAGTCTTATGCAAACCAGCTCTGATACCATGACAAAAATTGGAGAGAACAAAACAATGGGGCAGAGGATTACTCTTCCCTCCACTGCTCTCACTTCTCTCATGTTGTTTCTCTCTTAGGGAGTCTTATGCAAACTAGCTCTAATACCATGACAAAAATTGGAGTAGAGGATTGCTCTTCTCAGTATTACGAATCACTTAAATAATATTACATTGAAAACATCACTAATAAATGACTTGAGTGAAACTCAACTTAAACTAGACTCAATGAAATTGAACTGGGACACTTGTGTTAGTTTGACAACGAATTAGTAACTTTGGGTAAATGTAACTAGACAATTTTATACCGAAATATTAGTTATGTAACGACGGTCTATGATATAAAACTATCAAATGCCCATGAAATGTAATGCGCGGAGAATCATTGTTGAATAACAAATTCCAATCAAATTCAGTTTCTTGTCTTGGTTATTCTGTTGGCTTTCCATGTTTTTCTTCTATTATTTCAGTTATTGGTACAACAAGTGGTATCAGAGCTCCGAGGGCGGTGAGCCTGGGCGTGAAAGAAAGGTGGCTGTGTGAGGACCTGAAAAAAATCCAGCCTGCGTGAATCCAGAATCGGTGGCTGTGTGTGAAAGGTGGTTGTGTGAGGACCAAAGAAAACCCTGCCTACGTATTGCCAGAAATTCGCTGCTGGGAAGAAGAAAACCCTGCCTGTGTTGCCAGAAATTCGTTGCTGGGAAGAAGAAAACCCTGCCTGCGTATTGTCGGAAATTCGTTGCTAGGAAGGTGTGACTGCTCTGCGTGCAACCGAAATTTGTTGACTGCTCTGCGTGCAACGAAAACCCCTGCCTGTGTATTTGCCAGACATTCGCTGGCTGTTGTGCCCGTGGCTGAGCATGGAAGTGTGGAAAAGCGTTGAACAAATTCGCTGGGTGGTTTGGAGCGTGAAGCTGTTCTCTGCGTGGTTTAGGAAGCTGTCTTGCAGAACCGCAAAACTGTTTTCTGCGTGATGTCAGCGCTGGTTGCTTGAAGAAAACCAGAAAAGAGGATTTCGATCAGCAAAAGAAATCTGGGTATTGATCAAAGTTTCCAGAATTGTTTATTTTCAGCGGAAATTTTTTTAAAAAACAAAGAATGAAGATTGAAATCAAGTCAAGTTCTGGTTTTTTTTTGGAGAAAAAAAGGAAGAAATTTGTAAAATTTGTTTCTTTGAAAAAGACGGCTCATTTTTTTTAAGAAAGGGAAACAAAGTTTTTTTTTTTTTAAAAGGATAGCTGGAAGACTGAAACCCTAGGAGAAGAATAAAATGGCCAAGATGTCGAATGCAAAATTCGAGGTGGAGAAATTCACCAGAAAGAGCAATTTTGCTCTTTGGAAACTGAAGGTTAGGGATCTGCTTGTGCAACAAGGGTTGCACAAGGCATTAGATGGGGAAACTAAGAAACCTGCAACCATGACTACTTCAGACTAGGAGGACTTGGATGCCCGAGCTCTCAGTGCCATCCGGTTATGCCTAGCAGATGAAGTTCTCTTCAATATTGTTGAAGAGACTACGGCATCAGGATTGTCGGAAAAACTTGAAAATCTCTATATGACAGAATCATTAACCAACAGAATTTATCTAAAACGACAGTTATACAGTCTTCGAATGAAAGAAGGTTCAAACGTTGCAGAACATTTGAATGTTTTTAATACACTAATATTTCAATTAACAGATATGGAAGTCAAAATACAGGAAGAAGATAAAGCCATAACCTTGCTATGTTCTCTGCCTGAATCATGGGATCACTTCGTAACTTCAATCAGCTTCAGCTCTGCTGATTCTTTGAAGTTTGAATCAGTCGTGGGAGCTCTCCTGTCTGAAGAAGTACGAAGGAAATCCAGCACTGAAACAGCTGCATCAGAAGCCATGGTCGCTAGAGGACGCTCAAAGGAAAGAGGAGAAAAACCAAGGGGGTCTTCCAGATCGAAATCGAAGGGAAAGAAGTGTAAGGAAAAATGTTGGAACTGCGGTAAAGTTGGACACTTGAAGAAGGACTGTTGGAAACGAAAGGAATCTGAAAACCCGAAGAATGAATCAAATCAGGTCGATTCAGGTATGATAAACGAAGTTTTATCTGTTGAAGAATTATGTATGATAGATGAAACTTCACCTGAATGTAATGTCTCTCAAGGTTTTGATAGCTGGCTGTTAGACTCTGGTGCTTCGCATCACATGTGCCCACATAGAAATTGGTTTACTTCATATAAAATTGTAAACGGTAGTTCTGTGTTTATGGGTAACAATGTGTCATGTCATACTGTTGGGATGGGAGATATCAGGATTAAGATGTATGATAACACAGTTAGGACATTAACTAGTGTTAGACATGTACCTGATTTGAATAAAAATTTGATTTCTTTGGGAGTGTTGGATTCAGATGGTTATAAGTTTATAGGTCAGGATGGCGTCTTGAAAGTCTTTAAAGGAGCCCTTGTGGTTATGAAGGCAGAAAAGGTCGGAAATATTTACAGGTTAAAAGGAAGTACTCAGGTCCGTGAAGCAGCGATTGCGTCAGAAAAGGAAGAAGCAGGTACTCGTCTGTGGCATCAGCATTTGGGTCATATGAGCGAGAAAGGTCTTCATACACTGATGAAGCGTAAATCTCTTCCCGGTCTGAAATCCTTGAATTTAGATTTCTGTAAACATTGTGTGTATGGAAAACAGTGTAAACAGAGATTTAAAGCTGGAAATCATAATAGTAAAGATGTTTTAGACTACATTCATTATGATTTGTGGGGGCCTTCCCCTGTTGTGTCATATGGAGGTGCATTGTATTTTTAACGTTCATTAATGATTACTCCCGTAAAGTTTGGGTCTATATGCTAAAAAGGAAAGCTGATGTATTAAATGTCTTTAAACAATTTAAAGTAATGGTAGAGAAAAGAACAAGAAAATCTATTAAATTTCTAAGAACTGACAATGGTGGTGAGTTCACTTCTGTTGAATTTGAACAATACTGTAATGATGAGGGCATTGTTAGACGCAAAACTGTTGTTTATACTCCTCAACAAAATGGTGTTGCTGAGTGTATGAATCAGACTCTTATGGAAAGAGCCAGAAGCATGATCAGCAATGCTAACTTGCAAAAGGAGTTGTGGGCAGAAGCAGTATCTACTGCTTGTTATTTAGTTAACAGATCACCTTCAGTAGCAATTGATTATAAAATTCCTGAAGAAGTTTGGACAGGTCAGTCTTGTGACTATTCACATTTGAGGATATTTGACTGTGATGCTTATTCTCTTATTCCAAAAAATCAGCGTTCAAAATTAGATCCAAAGTCGAAATGTTATGTCTTTGTTGGGTATGACTATCCAGTGAAAGGATACAGGTTGTGGGATCCTACATTGCGGAAGATAGTCATTAGTAGAGATGTAACATTTGATGAATCCTCTTTGTTAAAATCAAATGTTGAAATAATTGAACAGGAATAGGTATCGCCGAGTCGACGAGTTCAGTTGGAGGCTAGACCTTTCGGTGACATTCGAAAGGAAGGAGAGACTTCTGGAGAAAAAGGTGTTGAAGACACAAAGGAAGCCATTGAAGCTTCTGAACCAGTGCAAGTTTCTGAACCAGTTCAGCAACCAGTCGCTCTAAGAAGGTCTACAAGGGAAAGGAAAACTCCCAAAAGGTATGAAGATTTTGCTTCATCTTTTGTTTTGATTACTGAAGATGGGGAACCTTCTTGTTATCAGGAAGCAGTAGATGATACAGATAGCAAGAAATGGAAAATTGCTACGGAAGAAGAAATGGACTCCTTAGCCAAGAACAATACCTGGGATCTTGTATAGCTTCCTGAAGGGAGAAGTTTTGTTGGATGTAAATGGGTCTTCAAGCTGAAACGAAAAGTTGATGGAAGTATCGAAAGGTATAAGGCGCGACTGGTAGCAAAAGGGTATTCTCAAGTTGAAGGTATAGACTTTCATGAGATTTTTTCTCCAGTTGTAAAACTTGTTTCTATACGTACTGTGTTGGAACTAACTGCGTTGCTTAATCTTGAGTTAGAACAGTTAGATGTTAAAACAGCTTTTCTACATGGTGATTTGAATGAAGAGATATATATGGAACAACTAGAAGGTTTTGTACGAGGTCGCAGCAGAAGATTAGTTTGCAAGCTCAGGAAATCATTGTATGGTTTAAGGCAGTCTCCTAGACAATGGTACAAGAAGTTTGATTCCTTCATGGTGAGCTATAACTTTATAAGAAGTGAGTATGATCATTGTGTGTACTTCAAAAGTTTTAATGGCATATTCATTATCTTAGCTTTGTATGTTGACGATATGCTTATTGCAAGCAAAATCATGGAAGAGAACAACAGGTTAAAGGCTCAACTCTCTAGGACATTCGATGTGAAGGATCTTGGAGCAGCAAAACATATCTTGGGCATGGAGATACACAGAGACAGGAAAAATGGTAAGCTTTGGTTGTCGCAGCAGAAGTATGTGGAGAAGGTACTTGAAAAATTCTCTATGAATAATGTGAAACCTGTTAATGTTCCTTTAGCTTCCCATTTTAAGCTTTCTTCGGTTTTGAGTCCTAGAGCTGATGAAGAAAAGCAGTATATGTCTCATGTACCATATGCAAATGTTGTAGGCAACTTAATGTATGCGGTGGTATCTACAAGACCTGACATTTCACATGAAGTTGGAGTTGTCAGCAGGTTCATGGAAAATCCAGGTAAAGAACATTGGCAAGCAGTGAAATGGGTGCTTCGATATCTAAGAGGCACAAATGACCATTGCATCGTCTTTAACGGTAGTGAAGGATCAGTCTGCAGATATGTAGATGCTGACTATGCAGGTGATTTTGACAAAAGAAGATCTACTACAGGTTATGTCTTTACTCTTGCAGGTGGAGCAGTTAGTTGGATGTCAAAGCTTCAAGAAACAGTTGCGTTGTCCACTACCGAAGCTGAATATATAGCTGCTTCAGATGCCAGTAAAGAAGCAATCTGGTTAAAGGGTCTACTCGATGAAATTGGAAGGACACAAGAGAAAGTGAATGTACTTTGTGACAGTCAAAGCTCTATTCACTTGGCTACAAATCCTGCTTATCACAGCAGAACCAAGCACATTGATGTAAGGTATCATTTTCTGAGACATGTGATCGATGGCGGAAAAGTAGCTCTTCAAAAGGTCCATACGCAAGAGAATTGTGCAGACATGTTCACAAAGCCAGTTACAATAGAGAAGTTGCGGTGGTGTTTAGCTTCTCTTGGCTTGCAAAAAAGATGATGAATGGGCATGGGCAAGAGATTAGGAAAATTGTTGTCAAGGTGGAGTTTGTTAGTTTGACAACGAATTAGTAACTTTGGGTAAGTGTAACTAGACTGTTTTATACCGAAATATTAGTTATGTAACGACGGTCTATGATATAAAACTATCAAATGCCCATGAAATGTAATGCGCGGAGAACCATTGTTGAATAACAAATTCCAATCAAATTCAGTTTCTTGTCTTGGTTATTCTGTTGGCTTTCCTTGTTTTTCTTCTATTATTTCAGTTATTGGTACAACAACTTGGACGGATGATTTTGACACCTAACAAGTGGTTGGAATTAGATTCTCCAACATGAAGTCATTGAGACAAATGGAGATTTTGAGTATGAGAACGGTTCATCTTACGAGAAATTAGTGGACATACACATTTGTATTATATTATGTGTCGTATAAATAGGATTCTAACCCATTTTAAGTTTTTTAACCTTGCAATAAGAGCATTTACTAATGTATAAGTAAAAGCTCAAGTAGCCATGGCATCAACTGATTCATAATGTAATATGATTGTGCAAAATTTAATTAATTTGGAATCTAACATATTTATAGTGGGATAAACTCTCTATGTATGTAGTAGTTTTATTGAAAAAAATGGAATATAACATATTATATAAAGTGGAGTGAAAGTTGTTCCTTTAATTTGAAATTTTCATTGAGGAGAACTACAAAGGTACTCACTGTATGAGATTTTGACAATATCAAAATGAATCATGAATCATGGTCAACCATATCCAACCATGGTTCAGCGTAGCATTGTGACAAAGATTGTCTCTATGAAAATCAACCATGGTTAACCATGTTTATTTTACCGTTTATAATATTTATCATTGGGTTTATCTGCCTTGGTTTATAATATTTATCTAAGGGTTTTTCATAAGATTTTCTCAATATGAAAATCAACTATGGTTAATCGTGGTCAATCATGATTAATATTCGTCAAACATGGTCGGCCATGGTTAAGCAGGGTCAACAATAGTCCAACGCCACATTGTGACAAAGGTCATCTCAATATGAAAATTAATCATGGTCAACCATCGTCCAACGTCGCATTGTGACAAAATTGTCTCAATATGAAAATCAACCATGATCATTGATGGTCAATCATGGTCAACCATGCTCAATAATCATGGTAACATTGTGACAAAGATTATCTTTTGGTTCAATGTCACATTGTGACAACCATAGTCATCAATGGTCAACCATGGTTCAACATTGAATAGTGACAAAGATTTTTCAAAATGAAAATCATTTATGGTCAACCATGTTCCAACGTTGCATTGTGATAAAGATTGTATCAATATCAAAATCAATTGTGTTCAACCTTGTTCCAACGTCACATTGTGACAAAGACTATCTCAATATGAAAATCAATCATGGTTGAACATGGCCCAATGTCGCATTGTGACAAAGATTGTGTCAATATGAAAATCAATTACGGTCAACCATGGTCAACCTTGTTTATTTTAGAGTCTATAATATTTATCTTAGGGTTTATGTACCTTTGGTTAATAATATTAATCCTTTGGGTTTAGAATATTAATTCCTTGGGTTTAATATTATTCCTTTGGGTTTTTAGTATTAATCATTCCATTAGGCTTTTAGTATTAATCCCTTTGGTTTATTAGTGACTTAGGTTTATAATATCTGTTATCACCCCAAGAAACTCACCTAGGTTGTATATCAGTGATGCTCGAGAACATTACAAACTTAACAATTTTTCGTTGGATAAAATTATGGATGAATGAAAGAAATGTTGTACATTCAAGCAAGATAACCACTCCTACTATGATTTACCCCAGACATGGGTGAACACCCCCAAATTACAAGGCTTTTAACCACCAATTACTCACAGCTTAAGAATAAGGTGATAATGGAGAACACTGACCACACCGGCAGATGCACAGGACCCTGTGATGGCCGGCTGCAACAAGTTAAGAGGTCTGTAAATCTATTATCTAATACGCAGGCAGGATGACAGCTCTCTGGTATTAAAACAACAGACACCTGCAAGCAATTTCAATGATACAACTAAATTCTAACACAGAGGCGGGATGACAGCCCCTCTGATGCTAAACATTTACAGACCATGAAATACATGCAAAGCAGGCACAACCTAGAACATAGAAGAAGTGAAAAGTGAGCAAGTAACAACAAAAGAAGCTTGTATTGGTTGGGAATGAAGACCAGATGTTGCAGGTCACATAGCAGTTACAGTCTCCAGAAGTTGGATCTCACAGCAAACTCGCACTCAGCTAACACTCATCAAACTGATTACATCGTTTTTCTCAGTATATATAGAGTTTGTCTACAAAAAATCTCTGCTAGAGTATGCGTGGAGGTGTCTTAATGGATCACCAACCACATTTATAATTTGATATGGGTTTTCTGATTCATTCTGATTGTTTTAATGGATGAAGATGGCCTTCTGTTGTTCTGTTGTACTTCTCGAGCAGGTGGAGTGGAATTCCATAACTGATAAATGTGTTGATCTGCTCGAGGCTGGTCCTTTTTGTCCTTCGGCCATTCTGTCTTTAAATGCAGTTGGTGAGGAGTAATGGTGCAGATAGATAACCATCGTTGGATCACAGAGAACAACGGCGGAGATCGACTTGGAGGAAAATTTCAGGAGGAAATGGGAGCGAACAAACGAGAGCCGTCAGATCACTGGCGGACAGATCTGACAGCGGGGAAGCGATCGCAGTATCGCATCGACAGAAGTCAGGGACATAGCCTTAACACAAATGGTTGCGATATGCGATAACGATCACATTGCATCGCAACATAACATCACATCGCAAAATCGCAACATGGAGGGAGACAAAGGGCGGAGCCAAAAACACACACATAGATGCGATATGCGATAGCGATCAGATCGCATCGCAATATCGCATCGGAGAAGACACGGAGCGTAACGGAGAAAGCAGGGCACAGATGCGATTTGCGATAGCGATCAGATCGCATCGCAATATCGCATCGGCGGAAGACAAAGGGTGAAAGGAGGTGGTGGGGCTATATAATTTATGAAGGCAGGTAGTTATAAAGAGTTAATACTTTAGCGCCGGGGATTAAACGGGTTATTGGGGCTTATGAGGTTTATAAACATGAATGCCCGGGAGCTAGGAAAATGAGGGCTTTAGGTACTTTAAATGAAAATGACAGAATTTTATAGAGAAACAGAAATAACAGGGATTAGGGGAGTGTAAAAGAAACAAAGGGGGAAGGAAGAAAATACCACTGCCAGCACCCTTTTTAGCACAAATCAACCACCAGCCCTGGACTCAACCCTTTAATCAGTGAAGTCTATAGCAGAGCTAACACTGGCTCCTTCTGGGGATGAGATCCTCCCTGTGAGGTCTCAAGAACCTGTAGAC
The DNA here is from genome assembly GCA_031772625.1 of Pinus tabuliformis. NCBI lineage: Eukaryota > Viridiplantae > Streptophyta > Pinopsida > Pinales > Pinaceae > Pinus > Pinus tabuliformis. The sequence goes on along the minus strand of CM062804.1, from coordinate 1,205,981,295 downwards.
CACTGCCTTCCTAGCTGAAAATACATTAGGCAAAATTACTAGTGTTCCATTGGGCATGGAGTCAACTTCGCCTGCAAAAACTGATAACAATAAAATATTTACAACTTTTAAGGCCATAGACCTTAAACAATATAGATTTTCAAAAAATGCCCATTGACTGGGCCATCAAAAACTGCTTCACCTCCCATACTTTTCAGTATGAAGGTATTGTTCCCTTGAATCTGTGAAATGATGAAAGGACCTGTCCAGAAAGCATCAAATTTCCCATGATTGCCTTTCTTTTCCTTCAGTGCATCCCATTTTAAGACCAAGTCACCAATTTGAAAACTATTTGTTTTTTCCTTCTTGTCAAAGGCTTCCTTGGTCTTTCTTTGATGTGCTGCAGCTTTCTCAACCAACTATTCTCTAATCTGATGCAATTCTGTCAAATCAGTGATTCTGTTTGCTGTATCATCTTCATCATCTTGCTCTTCTTGAAGGAATTTTGCCACAGGGAGGGTAAGTTGAATTGGAAATACAGCCTCAGTGCCATATACCAGCTTGAATGGAGAAATCCCTGTAGATCTCTTAATGGTCACTCTGTCAGCCCACAGTGCATACTTGAGCTTTGAATCCCAATTCCTTTTATTGTCTTCTAACAATTTTTTAATTATCCTGATCAGGCTTTTATTAGAGGATTCCGCTAGACCATTTCCTTGTGGATAATAAGAGGTGGAGTGAACAAGTTTAATGCCCATTGCATCACACATTTCCACCAACTCCTTTGCTCTGAAGGTTGTTGCATTATCTGTGACTAATTTGTGTGGACAACCAAATCTGCTGAAGATATTATCTGTTAAAAACTTCATGACCACATTATGATCAGCCTTCCTTGTAGGGACTGCTTCAATCCATTTGGTAAAATAATCCATGGCAACTAATATCCACTTGTGCTGGCCACTGGAATGCGGATTGATTTCACCAATGAAATCCAAGCCCCACTGCTGAAAAGGTCCTTTTTCAATTATTGGCTTCAGGGGCAGGGATTTCAGCTGTTGCTTTCCTTCAAATCTTTGGCACCTGTCGCAAGCTTTAACAAAAACCAATACATCAGAAAATAACGTGGGCCAATAGTACCCAGCTCTAAGAATTTTGTGAGCTGTAGTTTTCCAATAATGATGCCCTCCACACTCGCTGGAATGAAACTGTTGCATGACTTCTCTTGACTGCTTTTTGTCCAGACACCTTAGAAATATCCCGGATGGATCCCTCCAATAGAGCAGGGTATTATTGATGCAATATTTTGCTGCCCTGAGTTTTAACGTTCTAGCTTGACTTGTGCTTAAGCCCGAAGGGATTTCTAGCTTTAACAAAAAACTAATTATTGCAGCATACCAATTACATGAAGCTAGATTCTCGGCCACCGACTGTTTTTTCCTTGTTTCAGCTGCGCTTTCCTCTTCTTGTACTCGACCATCTTCTGCAATCGTGCCCAGGAGATCAACGTCTAAATGTCTACAATTTTCTTTAGCCAACAACTTGGCAATCCCCTGACCTATTACCACCTTGGTGGGCCTCAAGACTATGTTAAACTCAAGCATTTTTGCAATCCACTTAGCCCTTCTTCCATCAGCATCAGGTTGTGTTAGGACGTCTTTAATTGCAGCCAAAGGCACATATGCAATTATCTTTGAATGCAGGATATAAACTCTGAAAGATTTTAAGGATTTAATAAGAGCATATGCCTGTTTCTCTATAATTTCATACCTTAGTTCAGCATCCCTCAAATTCTTGCTGAAAAATGCCACTGGATGCTCTGAACCTTCTTCATCTTGCTGCAACAAAACAGCTGCAATGGTATCCTCAGAGGCAAATGAAAACAGGTGAAACTCCTTACTATAATCAGGACTTATTAATGTGGGAGCTTCCATAATAGCCTTCTTGATGGATTCAAAAGATTTTCTTGCTGTTTCAGTCCATTTTACCTCTGCTCCTTTTCTCAGCATGGAGGTAACATGCTTTACCAGCTCAGCAAAATTAGGAATGAACCTTCTTACAAAGTTAATTTTGCCCAAAAAAGATTGAATATCTTTCTTTGATCTCGGTACAGTCAAAGCTTGAATTGCCTTGACTCTTTCTGGGTCAATTTGAACACCTGCAGCAGACACAATATGTCCTAACAGCTTGCCTTCATGCAAGGAAAATTGTGATTTCTTCGGATTGACTGAAATCCCAAACTCCCTGCACTTCAAGAACACCTTTTGTAAATGTTGCAAATGACTTTGATGGCTGCTGGAATAAACGGTTATATCATCAAGGTAGATGACAACAAATTTTTCCTTCTCTCCCACAAACGTTATATCCATAGCCCTCTGAAAAGTGGCTCCAGCATTCATCAATCTGAATGGCATTTTGGCATACATGAAAGTACCCCAAGGAGTGGTAAATGCAGTCTTTTCTTGATCATATGGGTGCACGACAATCTGATTAAAGCCTGAAAATCCATCTACGAAAGACATTACTTTGGCTCCTGAGACCTTTTGTAGCAAATGCTCCATATTTGGCATAGGATAATTATCTTTCCTGGAGCATTTATTTAAATTTTTGAAATCCACACATAGTCTGATTTCTCCACTCTTCTTCCTCACCACCACTAAGTTGGCTACCCATTTAGAATACCTGAGGGGCACTATGATCTTGGCAGCCAGTAATTTTTTAATTTCTTTTTCAATTAATGGAAGAAGCATTGGGTTTATTGGCCTCAGCTTCTGTTTAAAAGGAACTGAATCTTTCTCAAGAGGGATTTTGTGCTGAATTATGTTCTCGTCATATGTTTTCAGATCACTATATTCCCAAGCAAACACATCAGCAAATTGCCTCATTAATTTGCAGTATTTAGAACTTTGGTCAGCTGACAAACGAGTGGACAAATTCACATACCTGGGCTGACCTGGGCTTCCTATATCATGCTTACAAACTGCAGATTGATCTTCTTTTTGAGCAGCTTTGTAAGGCACATCATTTTGGTCAAACAGTCTCTCAAGAGGAATTAAACCTTTAGGAATATGGTTACTAGGAAGTTGGACAATGTTGCTTTTTCCAATCTTACTTCTAAGCTGGGACTGGGGATTTTCTAACAAGGCATCATTTTCTTGGTCAATTTGCATCTCAGAAAACTCATCAATGACTTGAAGAAATCTATTAATCTCACCATCATCATCAAAAACTTTCCAATGCAGGACATTGTCAGGCAAGGATGGTCTATACTTCATTTGTACTTCATACACTAGTTTGGGAGGCATTGGGGGATTAAATAAACTAGCAGAAACAGCAAGGGAATCAGCGAGCTGATTTTGGTTTCTAGGAATATATGAGATACAGAAAAAATTGAAAGAATCTCTCATACTCCATACCTCATCTCTGTATGCTCTTAGCCTTGGGTGCTTTGCTTGAAATGTTCTATTTACTTGCTGGATTATCAAATCAGCATCTCCAAACACCTTCAGGTTCTTGATTCCTCTGTCTTTTGCTGCATTGAGGCCCAATAGCAGTGCTTCATATTCTGCTATATTGTTCGTCACTTGAAAAACTAGCTTAAAAGACAGTTGGATGCTTTCTTGTTGTGGAGATACTAGCACTACCCCTGCTCCTGCAGTCTCCTTGGTACATGCTCCATCAAAGAACATCTCCCAAATTTGACTTCCTTGCTCTTGCTCAGCCTGAACAATTGGTTTCCTGATTTGCATCAAGGCCTTTTGAGATTCATCTATTTGGAGAATACATGCTCCAAAATCAGTGTCCACTGCATATATAGGATGATTTGTAGGATTCTTCTCATCACTGATGATGTATGCCAACTGAGCTTCTCTATATAACCTCCTGCTTTCTCCTCCAAATACTGGGACAGTTGCATAAGATAGGTCATTCTGTAATGTCCCACCTAGTCTCTTAATCCATCCTCTAGACAACAGCATGCCAAACTTAGGGGGACATCTGCCACCACAATATCCATCATCATACTCTTCATAGGCAGTTGGGTAAGGGTAATGGCCAGATCCTTAATTAATCCAAGACATTTCACCTTCCTTGAATCAAAAGAAAATAAATCATGATAGGGTCTAGTGATATCAAGGCCTAACTCTTCCATGACAGTTTTAGGCATTAAATTGTGGCTGGCCCCTGTGTCTAGCAGACAATTGTGGAGGATTTTATCATGGATAGTTAATGAAACATAGAAAGATGGAGAATTATTATCAGCAGGTTGAATCATGGGGCTAAGCACAACAGCAGGCTTGTCATCTTGCAAATTGACTGAGTCAATGGAGGTTTGTTTGGTCTCTAGCTCAAGGGCTTCGAGGATAGGCTTTCTAAATAATTTACTCTTCACCAACTCAACCAAAGGCACAGATATCTTCAATTTTTGGACCTCTGACTCAAAGCTGAAAGAAGAAAATGATTTATCAGCAATTTTTACCTCTTGAACTGGAGCTTTGAGGGTGACAGGATCAGCTGCTGGTCTTCTTTGCTTGATCCTCTGCGGTTCTGCTTGGACGGCAGCACTTTGTGCAGGATCCTCCTTGGCATTTTTTACATTAGATCTTAGGTTATATCTCTGCTGTTGTTCACCAGATTGCAGAACAGCACCCCTGTCCCACATCTGACTGTTTTGCTCTTGCAGCAATGACTCTTCATATTCAGCCAATGTTAAAAATGCAGCGCTGCCTTTATCTTCCATGCAGTGAATTTCATCTTCATCCTCTTCAAATTGTTGCTCCTCCATGACTACATTCTGGAAAGGAGCCTTAACATTCTGATCTTCTTTTGACTCTTCACCCCTTTGCATTATTTGTAACTGATCATTTACTCTTCTGAATGGATTTGGATTTCTTGGAACAAATGTGTTCTGCTGCCTTGTTTTGCCTGAATTCTGCTCAACCTTAAGCTTAGAAATTTCAGCGGCCAACGACTCTATCACTTTAGTCATTTTATCTAATTTAGGTTCTGAAGTTGAGGCAGAGGAAGAAGAAGTCTCACTGGCCCTCTTTCTTCTGTCAGCATGACCTTTAAGTTTTTCTGCTGCCATGATATTAGATTCCACCTCTAGGGCTGCATCCTGCATATCAGCCAAGGTAGCACAACGCCTTTCTCTCAACAACAAGCAGAAATCAGCATCAAAAGCATTAGCATATGTGAGTTTGGCAGCTGTGGGAGTAGGCTTTACCTCAGCTGGTATTTTACTATACATCCTATTAAATCTTTTATTAAAGTCAGGCAAAGACTCACCCTTCTCTCTTTTCAAGTTTCCGAACTCAGTATGATAATACAACAAGTCCTTCTTATCTCCCCAGTGCTTCAAAAATGCATCATCTAATGCTTCTATATCAGTTATTGATCTCTGGGGTAATTCTCTAAACCACTTCCTAGCCTCCCCATCAAGGCTCTGGACAAAAACTCTCATCCACACATCATTCTCACTTATATCCAAATTATCAGCATAACTGTAAAAAGCTTCTAAATGTTCTTCTGCTGTTACTCCCTCTGTTCCAGTGAATTTGGGCATATACTTCTGATATTCTCCCACAGGCATAGGATTTAAAGGCACAGGCAACACCAACGGTCCGTATCTAGCAGCTACAATTCTTTCTATTCTCGTAGGTGCTTGTTGTCCTGCCATGATTGGAGTATTTGGAAGGATGCTAACAGATGGAGGAGAAGGAAGCAATGTGATGGATGGTAATGAATACGGGATGTTTTGGATTGAATGGGAAGCTTTCTTTGGACTGAGATTCAAAGGGGAACTAACTGAACAAGGGGCTGAACTAATCTCTGAAAGTTTCTGCTTATTAACAGTGCTGACTTGCAAGTCTTCAAGCTGTAATTCTTCAGCTACAATTCTATCTTTCAGAGATGAATTAGATTTCTTAGGCTTACCTGATCCTGATGCCCCTTTGTGTGAAGCTTTCTTCGATTTAGCAGTCCTTTCAGGTTCAGGTACTGGTTCAGCCAGAGATTTCTGAGGATTTCTTCGAGTGTGTCTCATAAACTAAGCCAGAACTTCAATATGGAGTCGCCAGACAGATGATTACAACCGAAATACTGTGTCCAAACCTTGTCTGTCATCAAAGCTTGAAACTATGTCGTTCTCCCAGGGAAGCTGAGCTTCGATTCTCCTCTCCCCGGCAACGGTGCCAATTAATGTTATCACCCCAAGAAACTCACCTAGGTTGTATATCAGTGATGCTCGGGAACATTACAAACTCAACAATTTTTTGTTGGATAAAATGATGGATGAATGAAAGAAATGTTGTACATTCAAGCCAGATAACCACTCCTACTATGATTTACCCCAGACATGGGTGAACACCCCCAAATTACAAGGCTTTTAACCACAAATTACTCATAGCTTAAGAATAAGGTGATAATGGAGAACACTGACCACATCGGCAGATGCACAGGACCCTGTGATGGCCGGCTGCAACCAGTTAAGAGGCCTGTAAATCTATTATCTAATACGCAGGCAGGATGACAGCTCTCTGGTATTAAAACAACAGACACCTGCAAGCAATTTCAATGATACAACTAAATTCTAACACAGAGGCGGGATGACAGCCCCTCTGATGCTAAACATTTACAGACCATGAAATACATGCAAAGCAGGCACAATCTAGAAGATAGAAGAAGTGAAAAGTGAGAAAGTAACAACAAAAGAAGCTTGTATTGGTTGGGAATGAAGACCAGATGTTGCAGGTCACATAGCAGTTATAGTCTCCAGAAGTTGGATCTCACAGCAAACTCGCACTCACCTAACACTCATCAAACTGATTACATCATTTTTCTCAGTATATATAGAGTTTGTTTACAAAAAATCTCTGCTAGAGCATGCATGGAGGAGTCTTAATGGATCACCAAACACATTTATACTTTGATATGGTTCTTCTGATTCATTTTGATTGTTTTAATGGATGAAGATGGCCTTATGTTGTTCTGTTTTACTTCTCGAGGAGGTGGAGTGGAATTCCATAACTGATAAATGTGTTGATCTGCTCGAGGCTGGTCCTTTTTTTCCTTCGGCCATTCTGTCTTTAAATGCAGTTGGTGAGGAGTAATGGCGCAGATAGATAACCATCGTTGGATCACAGAGAACAACGGTGGAGATCGACTTGGAGGAAAATTTCAGGAGGAAATGGGAGCGAACAAACGAGAGTCGTCAGATCACTGGCGGACAGATCTGACAGCGGGGAAGCGATCGCAGTATCGCATCGACAGAAGTCAGGGACATAGCCTTAACACAAATGGTTGCGATATGCGATAGCGATCACATCGCATCGCAACATAACATCACATCGCAAAATCGTAACGCGGAGGGAGACAAAGGGCGGAGCCAAAAACACACACATAGATGCGATATGCGATAGCGATCAAATCGCATCGCAATATCGCATCGGAGAAGACACGGAGCGTAACGGAGAAAGTAGGGCACGGATGTGATTTGCGATAGTGATCAGATCGCATCGCAATATCGCATCGGCGGAAGACAAAGGGTGAAAGGAGGCCATGGGGCTCTATAATTTATGAAGGCAGGTAGTTATAAAGAGTTAATACTTTAGCGCTGGGATTAAACGAGTTATTGGGGCTTATGAGGTTTATAAACATGAATGCCCAAGAGCTAGGAAAATGAGGGCTTTAGGTACTTTAAATGAAAATGACATAATTTTATAGAGAAATAGAAATAACAGGGATTAGGGGAGTGTAAAAGAAACGAAGGGGGAAGGAAGAAAATACCACTGCCAGCACCCTTTTTAGCACAAATCAACCACCAGTCCTGGACTCAACCTTTTAATTAGTGAAGTCTATAGCAGAGCTAACAATATCAATCCCTTGGGTTTATTAATCTAATGTTTCATATTCCTAGGGTATAATATTATTGATAGGGTTTATAATATAAGTCTTAGGGTTTAATATAAATCTCGTGGGTTTATAATATAAATTTCTTGAGTTTATAATATTAATAATCGCTTACGTTTATAATATTATCCAAATGGCTTATTTTATTAATCTCTTAGATTTAGTATCTTGGTGAACCTCATGGAGCCAAAATATTAGTGAACCTCGTGTACGAATTTTAGATCTTATCTCACTATATTTTCGAAGATATGATCCAAATACGTTAAGGGTTTTTGCAAGCTCTTGAATTCCATATCAAACAGTTGACGTTGGGAAAATCGTCATAACTTTCCCTCAGAGCATCAGATTTAAATTTCATAAAAAGTGACAAAAAGAGGTTGGACTATAGTTTCTTGGGTATCATTTTTAGGGCTAAATGTTGAAACAATGACATGTGGTGCTCTGTACAAGTTTTCTCTACTGAATTAGTTTATAATCAAGTCATCGTGGAAGATTGGGCATAACTCTTTCTTAAAGAAACCAATATTGATCGTACTTGTTGGGTTGGAAAGATGACTCAAAGGGATACCACATAACGAAATTTCAGAACTTGGATATCCAAAATTGCAGAGTTACAATCATTTCAATATCGAGCTCCTAAAAGCAAGAAAAATGTGTGTATTTAAAGAAAAAAAATGCATAATTTTTGTTTGAATAATCAGCTTGAATTTATTCAAAGGGCATAGTGAAACATAGATATCATTGTTTGATTTCGAAATGACTCGAAGAAAAAAAATGGAAACACGTAGTAAGCAACCAGAAATATCTCCTATGAAGCATTAAGTAGAAGAAGAAATGCAACATGATATATCAAAGTTACGAGACCAAGTGCAACAAATTTCGCTCTCACAAAGAGTAACCAAAGATGAAATGGAAGCTAAGATGGATTGTTTGAAAACTAGCTTAAAATCAGGCATGGAAGGTTTGAATAAGGGCATGAAAGCTAATATCGATGACATAAAAGTTAATATGGATGGTATAGAAGCAAAAATGAAAGGAAACATGGAATATTTGAAGAATGGTTTAAAAGCAGACATGGAAGGTTTGAAGGAAGGTTTGACAAAGTTGTTACAAGAAATGTTTCCTAATAGTGAAAAGGTATTATATGAAACCCATGATTAAAACAAAATAAATGTTAATCATGATTTCATAGACTCTAACATTGGATTGAAGAGCCACCATATTCCAAAGATCAATATGAAAAATTTTGATGGAAAGGATCTAGTAACATGGATACTACAAATGGAGCAATATTTTTATCTTCATAATGTGCAACACGCATAAAAGGTACGCATTGCAACTTTATATTTAGAACCCAATCTGTTTTTATGGTATCGATGGCTTTGTTCTCGTAAACCACTTGTCACTTGGTCAAATTTTATGGAGGAAATGATAGCACATTATGAGGATACAAAGAGAAACACCTTCTTTATCCAATTGATAAATCTCAAATAAAAGGGTTCAATGGTGGAGCACATTGAGGACTTCCAAAAATTGAATATAAGGGTAAATGACATTCCATAGGAACAAAGTATTGATGTCATTATAGGGACTTTAAAGGATAACATCCAACATGAGGTTCGCCTTTGGGAACTTGATTCATTGGAGAAGGCATTTAGGTTGGCAAGAAAAATTGAAAGTAAAATTATTGCAAAAAATAAGCCTACCACTCAAAACTATAAATATGGAAGTTTTGTTGCTCCTAGCTTTCCACAACCTACAAGGTTGACACCACAAAAATTAGAAGGAAAAATAGAAAAAGGGCTTTGTTACAGTTATGATAGCAAATAACTAAAGGTTATAAGTGTGATGAAAAGAAAATAATTTACATAGATTGCGAAGAGGAGGAAGAAAAGGAACAAAAAACATAAAAAGAAGATGATATACACTAGGAACCAACCCTAGAGATAGAAGAAATGAATCTGACCATATCTTGTAATGCATTGGCAAGAATTACCACTCCTCATACTCTCAAGATAGAAGGACATATCAAGAAGAAAAATGTAATAGTGTTGATTGATTCAGACAGTACCCATAATTTTATTCATTGTAAGATAGCCAAGGAATTGAATTGCTTCCTATATCCAACACGAGAGTGTCAAGTGATGGTTGCAAATGGAGGAACCAAAAAATTCTCTAGAAAGTGCCATAATATCAAGCTATCCATGGGAGAATATGTAGTGAATAGTCCAATGCTTTCCATTCCAATGGGTGGTGCTAATGTTGTACTAGGATTCTAATGGTTACAATATCTGGGTACGATAGCTTTTAATTTTCAAGAACTTTTCTTGAATTTTTTTGGGATGGAAAGGATGTTAAATTAAGGGGTATCGCAGGGAAATCAAGAAACATAATCAGCTCTAATGGCATGACAAAGCTTTTAAAGAAAGAATAACGGGGTGTAATTGCACAATTATGTTCACTAGAGGTACAAACATTGAAATCATCTATTTCTCCAGATCTCCAAAAAGTCTTGGACAATAATTATAAGGTTCAAGCAGTGGAAGATCACATTGAACATCAACATCAATTTCTTAAACTCTTAAAGGATAACCTTACTTTGGCGCATAATAGAATGTAAAACCAGGCAGATCAACATCGCAACGAAAGAAGTTTGATGTGGGGGAATGGGTATTGTAACAGCTACAATCATATAAACAAATGTCCCTCAAGCGAGCTAAGAAGGATAATAAATTATCACCAAAGTATTATGGTCCTTACAAGGTGTTGCAAAATATTGGTACTATGGCATACAAATTGGATCTTCCTGCATCTTCCCAAGTGCACCCAAATTTCCATGTTTCATGCATAAAGAAGGTTATAGGTGACAAGCTCCCAGTTCAAATAATATTTCCAGAACTTGACATTGAAGGAAAAATCATATTGGAACCTAAAAAAGTCACAGAAACAAGAACTCGGTAGCTACGAAATAAATCAATTTCAGAGTATCTCATCAAGTGGAAGAACTTACCCATGGAAGATTCAACATGGCAGGATGAGAATTTTATACAGAAGCATCCAAAACTATCCAAGCGTTGAGGACAACACTTTTTTGAAGGACAGGGGCATGTTAGGTCCCTAGGATACTAGTGTGTTTCCTCATTGTTATTGTTAATGTAGCCCCCTTTATTTTTATTCTTGTGCACGTGTAGTCCCCATGTTGTTATTATTATGCTCCATAGAAGCCCACTATTGTTATTTTTGTGCCCTTACATTATTATTGTTATGTCAGCTTTGATTATATTGTGACCCCTTAGACTCCTATATATAAAAAGGAGGTTTTTTCATTTGAATCATCAAAGAATTGTTCATTTGTGTAATGTAAAGGAGGTTTCCCCCTCAAAGAGGCTAATTTTGAAGTCGTTGATCTATCTCTTCTTCTATTTTGTGAGATAGTTGCATAACAAACTCCCATCAGCTTCCAGAAACTAATCAAGTCATTGAAAGGGCATATTTTCATGCAGATTAAAAAATTCGGCCTGCACTTCCCAAGCCAATCATCAGACCTCGTGAAGAGGTTTTCGATAACAAGCACATCTTGGATTTGAAAAGAATGTGTCCTTTCATATTCCAAACTATTCCAAGCCCATACGATTTCAGAGTGTTAGTTTTCTTTAAGACAAATCATCTTCACCTCTTATAGATCCTGCTCATCTACCATATCCATAGTTACGAATTATATTGTAATCAAGTTGGCGATGTGAAAGATCATTTTTTTATCTTCATCCTTGTGAGCATTGTTGTCAGCACACTCATCATTCAAACACATGCTTCTGAAACAAGCCTCTAAAAAGAAAAAATATTCACCTTGGATGGATCACTTCTTGGAAATGGGCTTCAACAACCAAGAAGATATTTCGCTCATACCATAATATTTGTTCTCCAATATTGAGAAGTCATGCAGTTGACATTACTTCATATTCTCACCTTGTATATTACAAAGGGGGAATTAATGGCCATCTACAAGCTTCAAAGCCACATCAAGCTATCCTGGGCCACAACCTGAACCTACTACCTTAGCCGACAACCAAAGATAACCATACCCAGATTTGGAGTTGTATCCAGAGACATAGAAGCCCATGAGCATGCCTTTTGGTTGGTGGCCTTCCTTAAACCACTATAGGTTGAGGTTCTCTATTTTTTTTTAGGTTGAGACCTCCCTTTTCCAAGTTGATGGTATCCCTCTTCATAGCATTAGGGACACTTCCTCTAGCAAAATACTAACATCTTCTTGCAAGATTTAGAAGAGATTTTGGAATTGCACTAAGTGTTCCAGTTTGAGACCTAAAGGTCTCTCTTTTCTAAACAATAGGAGCACTTCCTCTATTATAATACTTTAGCTTCTAGCCAGATTTGGAAGAGTTCTAAAAACTTCATTATGCATTCTAGTGTTTGTGGTCATCCTTAAACCACCATTGGTTGAGACCTCGAGTACTCCCACCTTATACCTTCATTTGAGAGAGCACATTCAACCTATTGTTGGTATGCATTATTGTATTTTTGTATTAGAACTCTCTTCCCGGACTCGTATATACCCCTTCAGATTAGGGGGGGGTGTTAGACACCTAATATACTAAGGCTTGGTGTGGTGGAAGTTGAACAAACACTAGAGTCTAAGAAACCTTGGAATATGAAACCAATGGTCATAAGGATTGTATAAATTTATATCTTTGTGCATGTTATGAAACCGGCTCACAAATCGATAGATCAATAACTTAGAAATTATCATCTTTGATGGGGAAACCTATTTTACATTAAATAAATGAATAATTCTTGGATGGTACAAATGACAAGACTTCTTTGAATATATAGGGGTCGAAGGGGGAACAATATAATCAGAGCCTATATAATAATAATAATGTAAGGGCACAACAATAACAATAGTGGGATTTTATGGGGTACAACAATAACAATATGGCGGCTACATGGGCACAACAATAACAATAAGGAGGATACATTAGTATTATAGGGACCTAACATACTCCTCTCCTTCAAAAAAGTGTTGTCCTCAATACTTGAGTAGTTCTGGATTCTTCTATATAAAATTCTCATCCTCCCATGTCAAATCTTCAGTGAGTAAGTTCTTCACCTTAATGAGATACTCTGAAATTGATTGATTATGTAGTTGTCAGGTTCTTGTTACCATGACTCCTTTAGGCTCAAATATGATTTTCCTTCTTCGTCAAGTTCTGGCAACACTATTTGAACTGGAAGCTTTTCACCAATAACCTTCTTTAAGCATGAAACATGGAAAATTGGGTGTACTCAAGAAGATGCAAGCAGCTCCAATTTGTATTCCATAGTACCAATCTTTTGAAACACCTTGTAAGGATCGTAGTACTTGAGTGATAATTTGTTATCCTCCTTAGCTTGCTTGAGAGACATTTATTTGTATGGTTGTGGCCGTAAAAATACCTTGTCACCTACATCAAAACTTCTTTCACTGTGATGTTAATCTTCCTGTTGTTTCATTCTATTATGCGCCAAAGTGAGGTTATCCTTTAATAGTTGGAGAACTTGTTGTTGATTCTTGATATGATCTTCCACTGCTTGAACCTTAGAATTTTATCTTAAAGATGATGTGATTGATGGTGGATGATATCCATAAAGTCCCATAAATGGGGTCATTTTTGCTGCATATGGAAGGAAGTGTTATGCCACCATTTAGCTAGAGGTAACCACTTGACTCATTGTTTTTGTTTATCAAAAACAAAGCAATGATGATATCCTTCCAAATATTTGTTCACTATCTCAGTTTTCCCATCATATTGAGGATGATAAGATGAGATATGAGCTAATTGAGTACCAAAACAATAAAATAATTATGTCCAAAAATTTCAAGTGAAAATGGGATCTCTATCACTTACTATAATCTTTGGATTTCCATGAAGCTTTCGAATTATTTCCATAAATGTAGTAGAAAATGTGATGGCTTTAAAAGGATGAGATAATGCACAAAAGTGTGCATACTTGGTAAGTCTATCAACTACCACCATGATGACACTTTTTCCTTTAGACTTGGGTAAACCTGTGATAAAATCCATTAATACCTCTTCCCAATGCTAACTTGGAATGGCTAAAGGTTGTAGAAGACCCGAGGTCTTAATTGTCTCAACTTTATTTTGTTAGCAAACCAAACATTATGCCACAAACTTTTGAATATCAGATTTAAGGCCATCCCAAAAAAAATCCTTCTTGACCCTATGGTAAGTTTTTTAAAATCTTGAGTGCCCTCCTAAGGGAGAGGTGTGCAATTCCAAAATAATCTTTTTTTGAGTTGGAAATTATTACAAAGATATAAGCAATATTTGTACCATAATGAATCGTTTTTCCAGCTAAATGTATCAGCTGTACTTGGATCTTGCTACAACTTTAGAATGCATGACCACACCTCTTCATTATTCTTCCATTCATACCTTGCTTTGGTTATCCACTCAGGTCAATAATAAAAATGGGACAAACAGGGAAAAGTTTAAGAACCCCCCCTAAATTTATAAATATAATAAATGGGCGAATCTCCATGGTATATAGGGAAAATGGAAGGCGATTTTATCAATAATATAATATGTATATATAATTTTTTGGCGAATCTCTCACCAGGCATGGCGAATGTTTTACTCAATTATAAAATCTTGTAAGATCTTGGCGAGTCTTTCACTAAATAATAAAACTTTGTAAAGTCCTAGTGAATCTTAGCATAGGCTACATGCTGGTTTAATTCCCCCATTTAAATAGGCTACAATCCAGGTGAATACCATGGGTCAATACCATGTGCCATTTTGGTGAATACCATGGGTCAATACCATGTGCCAATTTTATTTTTATTAATTCTAATATTAGGGTTAATAATGGTTTTTTGCATGGTATTAATAACAATCTAGTCCATGGTATTTGTCCCATAGTATTTTGGCCATAGGTTTCACCTAAATATAACCCATTTTTTTAGTGTTCGTAAATATAAGGTGACTTATGGAGTAAATATAAAAAAATGTTTTATTTGTTTACCACACCTCTCGTTTATTTATATTTTTATTAATTTACCATACCTCTTTTACAAATATGGTATTTGGCCCATAGGATTCACTTAAATAAAACCTCTTTCTTGAGCCTTCATAAATAGAACGAGGGTTATGGACTAAATATGCAAAGAGGTTTTATTTATTTATGATACGTCTAGTTTATTTATATTTATATTTATTTACCATACCTTTTGAGTAAGTATAAAAAGACGTTTTATTTATTTACCATGCCTCCACTTTACTTATATTTTTATTTGTTTACACCCTTACATGTATATAAGGTGACTTATGGAGTAAATATAAAAAATGTTTTATTTATTTATCATACCTCTCATTTATTTATATTTTTATTAATTTACCATACCTCTTTTATAAATATGGTATTTGACCCATAGGATTCACTTAAATAAAACCTATTATTGAAAATGGGCGAATGGATTCACTTAAATAAAACATATTCTTGAAAATGGGCGAATGGAAGGTTGTAAGTCCTAATTTCAAGGGCTAAATTTACCTTTTTTACCCTCTTCCTTAAAATAAGGTGGGCTATTTGAGGTGATTTGTAAAAATGTACTATGATACAAAATATTCGCCCACTAAAAATTTAAAACCCCTTAATTTCGCCAAAGGGCGAACATTTGCCCCTAAAATTATCCTTGGGGACAAAGCAATGCTTCCACATCCTCATCCTTTCTTGAGAGTGCATTTGCAACAACATTTTGCTTCCCTTTTTTGTCGATGATTTCAAGGTCATAGCCCAACATCTTTGTCACCCATTTTTTTTGTTATTCTAAAGATAATATTTGTTCCAAAAATTATTTAAGACTATCATGATTTGTGTTTACCTTGAATTGTCTTCCTATTAAGTAAGGTCATCATTGCCTTAGTGCATGTAGTATTGCCAACATTTCCTTCTCATAAATAGGTTTGTGTAAATACTTTCCTTTGATTGGACGACTTTCAAAAGCAATGGGTCATCCATCTTGCATTAAAACAACACCAATTCCATTTCCTAAAGCATCACGTTCCACAATAAAAATTTTGCGAAGTCTGGTGTAGCTAAGACTGGTGCTTGGAACATTGCCTCTTTAAGATGTTCAAAGGCCTTCGTTGCTTTTGGAGTCCAAGAAAATTCATATTTCTTCATTAATGATCTTAGAGGTGTCATTATTCTCCCATCATTCTTAACAAACTTGCAATAATATCCTATCAACCTGAGAAATCCTCGAAGATTCTTTATGGTTATGGGGATTTTCCATTCCTTAATGGTTGTAATTTTGTTAGGGTATACCTTAACACCCTCATGAGATACAATATGACCCAAATATTCCACCTCTTTTACTCCAAAGAAACATGTGGAGGTTTTTTCATATAATTGTTTCATCACTAATAGTTTGAGCACCGTGTCAACATGATGAACATGATCCTTCCAATACTTGTTGTAGATTAGTATATCATCAAAAAGTACTAACACAAATTTTCTAAGGAAGGGTTTGAAAATGGAATTCATAAACCCTTGAAATGTGAAAGGTGCATTAGTAAGGCCAAAAGGCATGACCAAAAAATCATAATGACCCTCATGAGTTCTGAATTATATTTTCAAAATGTCTTCAGTCTTCATTCTAATTTGATGATATCCTAAACGAAGGTCTAGCTTGGTGAAGTAAATTTCTCCATGTAATTCATCCAACAATTCATCAATGATAGGAATGGGAAATTTATCTTTAATAGTGAGCTTATTGATCTCCCTATAATCTGGACACATACACCATGATCCATCCTTCTTGTGCATCAATACTACTGGAGCAGAGAAAGAACTTTGACTAAGTTGAATTATACCAGCCTCTAGCATTTCCGCAATTATACGTTCAATTTCACTCTTTTGGGCATAAGGATATATGTAAGGTCTGATGTTTGGAGGAACACTTCTTGGAATCAAATGAATCACATGATCTTGATCATGAATATATGGGAGGCCTTTGGGAGTCTCAAACACATTGGAATGGTTGTCCAAGGCTTTTTGGAGATCTATCAAAATAGATGATTTCGATGTTTGAACCCCTAGTGAGCATAATTGTGCAATTAGGCCTTGTTGTTCTTTCTTCAGAAGCTTTGTCATGCCATTAGAGTTGATTATCTTTCCTAGTTTCCAATCGATGCCCCTTAATTGACTTCCTTTCCTTCCCAAAAAAAAAATCAAGAAAAATTCTTCAAAATTGAAAGCTATTGTCCCCAAAGATTGTAACCATTGGACTTCTAGTACAACATCATCACCACCCATTAGAATGGAAAGCATTGGATTATTCAAGACATATTTCCCCATGGTTAGCTTGATATTATGGCACTTTCCATAGAAATTTATAGTTCCTCGATTTGCAACCATCACTTGACACTCTGGTGCTAGATATAGGAAACAATTCAATTCCTTGGCTATATTACAATGAATCAAATTATGGGTACTACTTGAATCAATCAACACTATTACCTTTTTCTTCTTGATATATATTTCTATCTTGAGAGTTTGAGTAGTTGTATTTCCTACCAATGCATTACAAGATATGGTCGGATTCATTTCTTATTCTTTGGGGTTGGTTCTTGGTGTATATCTTCCTCTTTTGATGCTTCTTGTTCCTTTTCTTCCTCCTCTTCACAATCTATGTAGAATAATTTCTTCTCAGCACACTTATGACCTTTAGTGTATTTTCTATCACAACTGTAACAAAGCCCTTTTGCTATTTTTTCCTCCAATTGTTGTGGTGTAAACCTTGTAGGTTATGGAATACTAGGAACAACAAAAATTCCATCTTTATAGTTGTGAGTGGTAGACTTCCTTATTGCCATAATTTTTCTTTCAACTTTTCTTGCCACCCTGGATGCCTTCTCCAATGAATCGGGTTCCCAAAGGCGAACCTCATGTTGGATGTTATCTTTTAAAGTCCCTATGAATACATCAATCCTATTCTCCTCTGGAATATCGGTTACCCTAATATTCAATTTTTGGAAGTCTTCAATGTGCTCTGCCATTGACCCCTTTTGTTTGAGATTTACCAATTGGATAAAGAACGTGTTTCTCTTTGTATCTTCATAATGTGTTATCATTTTCTCTGTAAAAATTGAACAAGTGACAAGTGTTTTACGAGAACAAAGCCATATATCTCATACAAAATTATTGGGTTCTAAATATAAATATGCAATACAGACCTTTTGTGAGGGTTGCACATCATGTAGATCAAAATATTGCTCCATCTATAGTATCCAAGTTACCGGACCCTTCCCATAAAACTTACTCATATCTATCTTTGGAATGTGGTGGTTCTTAAACCCCACATTGGAGTCTCCAAAATTGTAATTGATATTCCTTTTGTCTTCATCGTGACTTTCATGGATTGCCTTGTCACCATCGGGACGCCTTTCTTCTAGCAACTTTGCCAAACCTTCCTTTAACCCCTCTATCTTGACATTCATCATTGCTTCCATGCCTACTTTTAAACCATCATACAAAACTCCCACGTCCCTTTTTATACCATCTATCTTAGCTTTTGCTACTTTTTGTGAGAGTGAAATTTGTTGCACTTGGTCGCGTAATTTTGATATATTATGTTTTATTTCTTCCTCTTCTTCAAGTGTCATAGTAGATATTTTGAGTTGCTTACTAGGTGTTTCTATCTTCTTTATTTGGGGCATCAATTAATGATATTTATTCTTCACTATTCCCTTTGAATCACTTCAAACTAATTTTTCAAACAAAACTTCTACAATTTTTAAAAAATACACACATTTTCTTGCTTTGTAGGAGCTTGATATTGAATCTATTGTATCTCTATAATTTTGGATCTCCAAGTTATGAAATTTCGTCTTGTGGTAGCCATATGAGTCTTATTTCTAACCCCAAAATTCTAATCTAGATTGGATTCTTCAAGAAAAAGTTATGCCCAACATCCCACTGTGACCTGATTATAGACTAGTTCAGTAGATCGAACTTGTACGAAGTGACAAGGGTCACTATTTTAACCTTCGGCCCTGAAAATGATACCCAAAAAACTACAGTTCGTCATCTTTCTGTCATGTTTTACCAGATTTAAATTGATGCTCAGAGAGAAAGTTATGACTATTTTACAAAGGTCACCTGTTTAAGATGGATTCTGGAGCTTGCAAAAACCCTAAATTCCTCGAATGATATCTCCAAAAATATAGCGATACAAGATCTAAAATTCATACACGAGGTTTACCAAGATTCTGCTCCACATTGTTTCAATTTCATCTTTTGAAGCTTCGTAGAAACAAAATTGTAGCGAAAAATCCACGATGACCTGTCTGAAGCAGTGAAATCCTAGAATCCAAAGATCTGATACCAAATGATATGCAACCAGCTCACAAATAGATAGATCAACGACTTAAAAATTATCCTCTTCAAGGGGGAAACCTCCTTTACATTACATAAATGAGATTATTCTTGGATGATACAAATGAAAAGACCTCCTTTGTATATATAGGGGTCTAAAGGGTCACAATATAATCAGACCCTACATAACAATAATAATGCAAGGGCACGACAATAACAATAGTGGGTTTCTGTGGGGTACGACAATAATAGAATGGGGGATACATAGGAACAAAAATAACAATAAGGCGGATACATTAGTATTATAGGGACCTAACAGTGCATAGAAATGTATGTCATGATTATCTTTCATATCTAGTCCATTATTTGTGTGTGAGTTTAAAATCAATTATGCTTCTACATGGGCCTCTTAAAAAGGAAGTTTCAATTCAAAAATTACAATTAGGGAAATCAATTACACTATACTCCACAAGAAAAAGCTAATATTTCTCAATCATTTAGGATATTTATCTACAAATTATTGTTCTACCATCTTAGACTAGAATTTCTATATCGAATTTTAAGTGATTAAAAATAAAATAGATAAGAAAATATTGAAAAGGAAATATGTGATATGTTGGTTAAAGGTTATCATTTTGTTTTTTACTTTATTTTATTTTAAGATGGAATTTTTAGTTGTTCAATATTGAAATCACATAAATTGTTAACCTAAAAAACTTGGAAATCCCTATATATTTTAGGCCTAAAAAAGTGAAATCAGTGAATAAGTAATCTTTAATGGTTTTCGAAAAGAAAAAAATTAACGAAATTGTCACGAGAGATTCACTCAATGAACCTCTGACATATCACACACTTTCATGGCATATTAAACAATACCCTTAATTTGACTAAATATTAGAAAATACCTCTAAAAACCACATTATTTAACCACCGGCCAATATGAACCCAATATGCATTCCCGATTTAAAAATCCCCTACTATCATTACATATTGTACGTATCAATTTTTCATTAACAATTTTTATACCCCTTTATATTGTTTCATTGACTTTGAGCTCCATTTTTTATACCTTCCAATATAAAAAGCCTTTAGCCCCTATATATCCCCTAATATGAATGCACGTTGTATGGTATTGTTGCCCTAGTAAATCCCTCATGGAAATTGTATAACATACTAATATTCCATAAGATATTTACAAAATAGATTAGGCACGTAGCTCATACATATGTTCCCTCTAAGATATTCTTTAAACCTAAGATAACTAGTGATTTTTAGTATGAACAACCTATTCAAATAAATAGATCTAGATTTAGTAAATAAATATATAATAATAAAAGTAAGATTTCTATGTTATTTCTTTGTAATGCAATACAAGAGTTTTGTTGAAAAATTAGAACTACAATGCACATGAATTTTCCAAATCAAACTTGTTATTACAATTCAGCATGGAGGAAGGATTCTTATTGCTTTTTGCATTTGATATTGTCATTTTCCTTCATATTTGTATATCTTTTGAATGTACATGATATTTACCATGAAGGCTTTCTAATGCGAATGGAATTATGTTTCTTTCTTCTTTGTTTCATGTTCACTAGCCAACTTCGGTCCTTTTCTGTGTCTCTCAGTACCAGTGTTCATAATTTTTTCTTAGATCATTCTCCTCATCTTCAAATTCTTTTGGTAAAGATGATGAACATATATTGAATTTTGAAAATTTGACTTAA
This sequence comes from Pinus tabuliformis, assembly GCA_031772625.1. Lineage (NCBI taxonomy): Eukaryota > Viridiplantae > Streptophyta > Pinopsida > Pinales > Pinaceae > Pinus > Pinus tabuliformis. The sequence continues at coordinate 1,205,960,287 of CM062804.1, read as the reverse complement.
GAATTCTGACATGGCTCTCTCTGAAATGGAATGGATAAATATGTTGATATTTGGAAAATATTTTTTGATTGTTTGTAACCATGATAGGATGTGTTTCACATTGAATTCTTTATAAATATTGAATAATTATCACAATGCCTATTTCCATTACAATATTGTTGAAGCTAAGTTGATGTTCCAACTATAGGCCCTTAATTAAATCAAAAGTATTCATTATATTATTTGTGCTTCTTTCCAAATGGAATGAAAAGATTACTAGAATAATATCATAATCAATTTTCAAGACCCCTTCCACCCCTATCAATCAAAAATTTCCTTTGGAGGCTCAATTAAATTTTAATTTGATGAACTTCACTAGTAGTTTTGACCATATTGATAGAGAAACCTACATGTTACTAAGCTTGGGTGTGAGTAAGGAGACAAATTTTCTTGAAATGCCAACAAGAGAATATGGTTTGCTCGCTACCTTGTGGTTGACTAGCTCCCTTTGTCTAATGAAAGGAGGTGATTGATTCCTAATTTATTTATTGAATACTAATCCTCATATCTTCCTTTCTCCAATGAAATTGTTTGAAAATACTTCAATTTGTTCCTTCCACACCATCCATTGTAGAAACCCAAATATATTTCAAGATTAATTAAGCATTAGATTCGCGCAGTGTGAGGTTCTCCCATTTTTTAATGTTTGAATAATAATATTCCATGAGTGCTCAAATTGTTCAAATAGACAATCTCTTGTACCCAATAGGATATTAATTTATAGAGATCAATTGAATAAGTATTTAGTCATTTCCTCATTGGCTTTCCACATGTAGTATACTCTTTGAATCCTCTCCTAAGAAGTGTTTCTGAAGTAAGTATTATTTTTCTTACTATTCTGAAGGATAAATGAAATGTTTTGCTAGTGTTCCACATTCAAATCCCTTTTCTAAATGGTTTTTTTATGCATTAAATTGTGTTTAGACTCAATGTTGTAGGCTTTCTTAATACAAAAGTTCTTATCTTCTTGAAATCCCAGTCTTAGGATATCATTTATTCTATCATGGAATAATATTTTTCTTTTAGGTGGTTGTCCAAAATTCTCCTTACTTCACTAGTCACTCCCTTAAGAAATCGTGTTCCTAATATGTATTTATGGTGAGTTCCCTGGTGATTCTCACATGTGCTTAACCAATACTAGTTTACATGCATCCATATTTGGTTGAGGGAGATTTAACATCCTCAAATTTTTATTGCATCCCTATCTTGGCATCCTATAACCATGCATAATCATAAAATATAAGAAAGGTTATGGCCTCGATTTCCCCAAAAAAAAATATTTTGTACCAAAGGTTTGTTGTTCCAAATACAGCTCCATATGAGTTATCCTAGATGGTAACCATCCACTTGAATGAGGGTGGTCTTATCAATATGACTTTCATATCTATCTCTCCATATTGCACACCATAATTCTTCCTTTCCCTTTACCCACCTCCATCAGATCTTAGCTATAAGAGGTTTACCCATTGTTAGAAGGTCTTTGATTCCTAGGGCTCCTACCTATTTTTGGAGTTAGATTGTGTCCTAGGATATGAGAGACCATTTTCATTCCCTTGAAGGACCCCTAGAGAGGAAGGATATTGGGAATTATTGTATAACTTTAAGGATCCTAGAAAGAGTAGCCAAAATAGAAAAAAAAAAGGAGCCATTAACTAGAGAACATATTTAATTAGAGTAATATTAATAGGGAGAGTTAGATATATAATGGTATAAAAAATAATCCTAGATTATAATTTAGAATTAAATTCCTCCCAAGGGACATTCATCAACTTAATTTTGAGATCTAGAGCCCCTAAATATTTAGAGAGAATGGAGCCATTTTCGAAACCTACGGTCCTTACTATGTTGAATTAAACACTCAAGGGAGTACTCAAGAATAAGATCATATATTTTTTATGATATATCATTGTGTTGGAGTCTATCCTAAAGGTTTCCAAGATGAGTTAGAAAGTTCGAGCTTCCCTAGCTAAAGGATCTCCTAGAAGGAAAATGTCATCAACAAATTGAAAATGAGAAAGGGGGTCAGCTTTATAATTTAGTTTGATTCCTTTGATAATCCCCCAAAAAAATATTTCTTTTAGACAAACATAAATGGGGAACCAGGATTACCTTATTGAATAGGCCATTGGGGGTTTGAGTTATCTGAGGAAGAACCATTAACCATAAAATAAAATAAAAAATAAAAAATAAAAGAGACCATATTTTTAACCCAAAGGATCCAATATTGAAAAAAATCAAAGGATGTCAATACCTATTGAAAAACATTCCAGCTTAACCAATCATAAGCTTTAGACATGCCTAGCTTGATCTTCACACTTAGCACTTTACTAACTTTTATTGAATGGATGGTTTCATGCGCTACAATTGTGTCATTGAGGATATATCTTCTTTCAACATAACCACCATATTCATGTGAGATTATTTTTGTCATGATGGGCTTCAAATGGTTAGCTATGATTTTGGTTATAATCTTGTCAATAAAATTACGCAACAAGATAGGTCAAAAAATTTTAATGGTGTTCATATTTTAATCCTTAGGAATGATAGTAAGGAAAGTAGTATCGAAAGATTTGAGGATATTTTGTGATACTATGAAACTTTCCAAAGCCTCCAAAACATCCTTTCCTACCACTTACTAACATGATTGAAATTTTTTTGTTGTGGATTTGTCTATGCCAAGGGATTTTTTTGATGTCATTTTCATCAATAATTGAATAACCTCCTCAAATAAAATAGGACAAAATAAACTTAAATTTTATTTATAGGAAACTAGGCGGTTGAGTTAATGATATTTTGAGCAGAGGCCTAATTTTCCACCATGAGCTTAGAAATGGTATGGTTGAAATGATTCTAAGTCCCAATTCAATATCCTAATTCTTTACTATCTTTTTCCCTATCATGTACTTGAGTGGAAATTTGATTGTGGTCTCTTTAATAAATCAAGTTGTGAAAAAAAATTGATGTGTTATCACCTTATTTGAGCCATTTAATTCCTAGTTTTCCTACGTAGCCCATATGATTAGCTCTTTGGTGAGGTAGATTTTCTAGTTTATGTTTTCGTGCATTATGCCTTCATGAATTATAAAGGCTTGTAGCTCATCCATCTCCTTTCCCAATTGTTTCTAAGCCTATAAAATATTCTTTAACACTTATTTATTCCATATCTTCATATTTTTCTTAATTTGCTTCAATTTTTACTAAAATTGGTACATTTTGTACTATCTCGAGGAATAATTTGATGTCACCAAGATGTTATATTTGGAAAGAAGTCTATGTGATCAATCGAAAACTTCTAATACTTGAATGGTTGTAGTCTACGTATGGAAGCGTTGTCTCGATAAATGCTAATTAGCAAATGGTATGAGCTAAATAAAGATAATATTCTATATGTAAGAGACACTTGCTTATTTATCATAGTTTCATAGAATATAAAAGCATATAAACACATTATCTAATATACACCTCCTATTTTATTATTCCAAGTGTGGAAACCATTGGTAGTTTTAATATCAACCAATCTTAGTTTATTGATGGTATCACGGAAAATTAAGCTTTCATTATAAACTTTTCTATGACCTCCTTTATTATCTAGTAAATGTATCATGTTTAACTCGCCTCATATTATCCCAGGTTAACCTAGCAAGAGCCCATTTGTAGCCAACACATTATTTAAGAAGGATTTTTTGAGGGTGGGATTTGGGGATGTGTATGCATATTAGTGATATAATCTCAATAATATGACTCAATCATTCTATAGAGAGCCTCAATATGATTATTTGATTCAAACATTTTTTCCATATCTATTTTATTTAGATTCCATAGTATGGCTAGACCTCCTACAAATCTAACTACACTTAGTGGGAAGAACTCGCTACTTCTGTAGCATTTTTTAGCTATGGAAGTCATCTAATTTTGGTCACAACTTATCTCCCATATTGTGACAATTATGGGAATTTCCTATGTTATTATTTTTTTAAATTAGTATTTCTTGCTTGATGTTTCGAGGCCTCTTATATTCCACAAGGTTATATTTAGATTGAGCCTTGAGTTGATGTGAAAGTATTTCTGTAAAATCCTAATGGATTGTCTAGAATTTACTAACAATGCTCTAATTTCCTCCAATTTCTATGTTTAGGTTTTATAGCCTCTTTCTTTCTCATCCACCAAAAAATTTCTCTATGATTTGAGTGAGGTGGTTTTGATTCCAAGTCCTCCTTGTCAATTGTAGCTTTGTGATACAATGTCTAATTTCATCTTCTCTTGATCAACTATTATTGAAGCTATTGGATTTGAGCTATTGAGATATTAAGTAAATGCTTCTCTCCATATTGATCTATGAGTGTTGGAAGATCAATTTCCACTTTTAAATTTCCATGCCTTACATTGAATATTTTTCCTTGAAGTCAAGTTGTATTTCCTCTTCGATCACAATATCTTGGTCCTTTCCCACGTTTTCCTCCATAGTTTAGTTGGGATAAGCATCCTTACTTTCTAGCTTTTCTTCTCCTCTATGTAAAAAGATCTCTCTCTAATCTCATGCTAGCCATTCTTTGAGGATTCCCTTACCTATGTTGGACCTTCTTCTACATTTTTTAGGACTTGAAAATAAATATTATTGGTAGTTTTTAGTGGTGGAGTGAGGGGATTATTGGATTTCCTTGAGGTGTAAACAAATTTTTAAGTTTTGCACTCTAAAAGAGATTTGCACTTGAATAAATTTGATCATTCTTTACACTTGCTAGATTTGTGATTAAGATGGATATGTAAGATATTCATCTTAACCACAAATCTATTATGTGCAAAGAGGGAGCAAATATCCTTGAAGTATAAACTTTTTTTTTTTAAGTTTTGCACTCTATATGAGCTTTGCACTTCAAGAAATTTGACCACTCTTTACATTTATTAGATTTATGATCGAGACAAATTTGTAATATTTTTTTAAAATTTAAAAATAAGTAATAACCTTCTATTGTAAATAATAATAATAATAATTATTATTATTATTTTTGAATAAAAAATAATATAACTTAATAGTCAACGGTAAAAAATATATAAATAAAAAATAAAAAAAAGTTCTTATATATTAATGCTAAATGTTAAATATAACAAACTGCTCATTGTCATAAATTTCATTGCGCTAGTAAATGTGTAAGTGGAGGGAAATGTCAAACTCACAATAAATGATTATTTCAATGCCATGTTGCATATACTGGTTAAAGATGCTTTGACACAAACAACTAATCTCCCACTTCAAACGAAATATTCATATCATAACTAATTGATGATGATGATGATGGTGGTGGTGGTTAACGTCCACTGAGACCAAATTGGTCTATCGGACCTACAATTTTCTTAATTTTTACTTGTCTGGCTCCTTGTCTTTCTTGGCGAGATTGGTGTTGTAGCTTTCTTTCTTTTCTCTACGGTCTTCCAACTTCCTTTGTCTTGCATCTCCTTCATCTCTTCTGGTTCTTGGGATATTGGTGTCATAGCTTCGCGATCTATAATCGGAGAAGTTTGGTTTAGGAGATCTGCTTTGGTATTCAAATCCTCATCATTGTTGATTTGTTGGGGCGGGCTTTCTCCTTGCTTGCTTTGAGAGTTGTTTCCTTCTTCCTTGATTTCTTGTGACTCAGAGTTTTCTCTAGAATATTCTTCTTTGATGACAGTGTAGTGTTATTTTTGTGCTCCTTCCCACCATGTAGATCTGTGGTGGATTTTTCTAGCAAAATTTTTCTCAGAGGCTTTTGGGCAATTTTTGGCTAGATGCCCCGTCTCAAAGCACGATCGACATCTGAAGAGGACACTTTCATAATCAAGCTTCTGGTTCCACACATAGTCTTTACTTGTTAGGTTTATTTCAGCTGGGAATCCGGCGCTGAAATCCATTTCCACACAGATGCGTGCATAGGTGGTTCTGGCATATTCCTCTGTTTCTGGGCACCTGCAGTAAAATTTCCCAATTGCATTTCCGATGGCTTTTAGCGAGGAGAGATTCCAGAGATGCAAGGGTAGGCTTGGCAATCTCACCCAAACTGGTGCTGAGGTTATCACTGTTGTAGAGGGATCGAATGATGGGTTCCATGGCTTCATGAATAGGCCTGATTTTTCCCAAAACCAAGGGCCGGAATCTAGAATACATTGTCTGCTTTCAGGATTTTCAAAATCTACTATAAAGAAACCTCTAGCACAGGGGTAGATATTAATTTCATCAGAAATGATAGGCTTCCATACCTCCGAGATCCAATTGTGGAGTGCTGCCAGTCGCGGCCAAAAACCATTGAACCGGCAAATGAGGGCACTTTCGGAGAACTTCAAAGCTTCATCGAGTGAGTCCTGGACCACTTGGATAGTGGGAGCTGGGGCTTCACTCACGATATGGGCAGGAGATTGCCCTCCAGAGGCGGATGAGCCACCAGTTATTTTTGCGAAGCTCGGAGCCATATTTTACGCAGATCTGCACCAGATCGAAAGCCAAACCGCAGATCTGAAGAGATGAATACTAGACCTGCGAGACCTGCGAGATCTGCGAGAGCTGCGAGATTATAACTGATTATTTAGATCTGCGAGACCTGCGAGACCTGAAGTGAAAGGAGAGAGCCACCCACCACGCTGTTCACTTGCGCGCTGTTAATGGTGCCGCCCGGAGTAGGCCTGCGAGATCTGAACCAGAAGAGATCTGCAAACGTATTCCAAGGGAATTTTCAATACTAGACCTGCGATACCTCGATTGCTTAAAAGCGCCCTATTGATCCATAGTTGCCAAAGGGCCTGCAGGGCATAATCCCTCTAGACCTGCTAGGTAGACAACCCTCCGCAGACGAGAATGATCGGTAGAACCACAGACGAGATCTACCGGGAGATAGATCGGGAGATAGATCCGCAGACGAGATCTACCGGGAGATAGATCTACCGGGAGATATGCTAGGTAGACAACCCTCCGCATATTGAAAAGGTCAATTTGGAGCATCCTTTCGTGAATTATTTTTATTAACTATCCTTATGAATTATTGCATAATTAAGTTATTAAATTAAAACACATATAATTAACAATTATCACAAGTACTTCATTGTGTGGAGGTCCTTGTGTGTGGAGGTTTGCTTGTGCAGAGCTTTCCGCACATTGAAAACTTTGCACAAGCAAAGCTCCACACACATATAACAAATAGATCATTCTCATAAATTTCATTGTGCTGGTAAATGTGTAAGTGGAGGGAAATGTCAAACTCACAATAAATGTTTATTTCAATGCCTCAGTTGCGTATATTGGTTAAAGATGCTTTGACACAAACAATTGATCTCCCATTTCAAATGAAATATTCATATCATAATTAATTACCTTTAAATTCAATGAAGTTATGGTGTTCCAGATTATAAGTTTGAAAAGGTTAATTTGGAGCATTCCTTCGTGGATTATTTTTATTAACTATCCCTGTGACCTATTTCATAAGGTATTAAATTGAAACACAAATATAATTAACAATCACTGCACATCCTTCATTGTACGGAGGTCCTTGTGTGCAGAGCTTTACTTGTGTGGAGTTTTCCGCACATTGAAAGCTCCACACATGTATAACAAATAGCTTCTTGTCATAAATTTCATTGTGTTGGTAAATGTGTAAGTGGAGCGAAATATAAAACTTGCAATAAATGTTTATTTCAATGCCTCGAGTTGCATATATTGGTTAAAGATGATTTATAAATTTATCCATGTTTATCTAAAGAACATTTTACAATACAATAGTAATTACTCTTACAATAATTACTCTAAACCATGATATCACTAATATCAACAAGTTTATTTGTACACTTTGTTTTACATGTAGGATTAATAGAAGTTGAAACAAGCAAAAGCTATTTTTCTATTACAAAAAGCATGGACTTAATTTTTTTGCAAACGTCAGCACCAAAATATTATTGTGGGGAAGCAAGTTCAATGTGCACAGGAAACTTTCAAGCTTTTATTGTGTGAACCTTCACACTCCGCACAATATATTAATAATAAAATAACACTTAGTCATATGTGAGACTGTGGAGAAAGCTTTCAAGCACAAAGGTGAGAACCTTGTGCATATCTGAATGAAGTTGTGGTGCCCAAGTGCCTATAGTCTTGGTTACACACATGATTCGATGACATGTGGGCGATTTGGTGAACCATGTGACACAACCTCATGACAGGCGACAAAGGCGATTTGGGAAAATGGAACTGACGATACACTTATGACTGGAGTGGGTTGGGTGAGAATGTGTCATGAGAAAGGAATGGGCCACATGAGTGGAAATTAGGCATGACATATGGAGCAAGAAAAAGGAATAGGTGAGGTGAGACATGTGATGGTAGTTTCCTGGGAAAGACATGCTATGGGAAGAACGAGCATGGGCGAGTTTGGTGAAGCAAGAAATGGGTTTACGTGTGATACATGGTGACATGGGCATCCATTTCTTAGGCACACCCACACAATGGGTAGGTTCCTAGGTGCCTAATGGGGCATTGCATGTCGGGCATGTCAAGGCACCTGAACGAAGGGGTGTTCCTACATGACGCACGATTGGTTAGCTCGACTTACGAAGGGCACCCACCTAAACGAATGAATTGAAAACAATGCCTATAGGCAGGGTTGCGTACACAAGTTGATGACATGTGGGTGAGTTAAAGCACTAAGTGACACAACCCCACAATGGGCACCAAGGGAAAGTTGGGCAGAGGGCGCTGATGATACACGCACGATGGGTGCGGGCTAGGCAAGATGTGCAATGAGCATGAATTAGGCAGAGGGTGCTAATGATACAAGTACAAAGCAAGAAAAAGGCACACACGAGGTGAGACGTATGATGGCAGTCACTTGGGTAAGAGGTGTGATGGGCGAAATGAGCGTGGGTGAGTTCAGTGAAGCGAGCAGCAGGGTAGCGCGCGATACATGGCGACTTGGGCAGCCATTCCCTAGGCGTGCCCACACAATGGCAGATTTCCCAAGTGCATAATGGGGTGTTGTGTGTTGGGCATGTCAGCGCACTCGAATCAAGGGGTTTTCCTACACGATACATGGTGGGTCAGCCTGACTTATGAAGGGGTGTCCACCTAATCAAATGAATAAAAAATGACAGTAAAGGATTCTCAGGACCTCGAGTTGGCACCATGGCCAAATGGGTGCCCATGACAATTCTTGGTGGCTTATAGACCGTGCACGCCCAAGTCGTCTAATACAACGAGTGTGGAATGCGGACACGACACGTTGGACACATGGGTCAGGTATTTGGCGGATTGGTTGGATGAATTGGACCTGTGGGCGTTGCGTAGAGTGCATAGTAGAAAGGCGAGTGCCTTGGGTGTGCCCACACAAAGGCAAGGTTCCCAGGCTCCCATAGGCAGATTACGTCTACAAGTCAAAGATAAACAAGCAAGTTGAAGCATCAGGCGACACGACCTAGATAGCTCCTTTGTATCAAAGAATTGTAGGCCATAATACTTAGGCATGTAATGATTAGTAAGACCAACCCACATGTGCACTACCTACTTGCACGAAAATCGAAATGAAATTTTGCATGAGAGAACATGACTAGGCATCAACTCCACAAATATAATTGTGCAAAAAGAAGTTCAATGTGTGGAGGTCTGCACAATGAGCTAAAATTACGCACATTGAACATCCTTCCACACAATAAGCTTCCTTCCACTTTACCTGCTTGTAGGAAACTCGAAATGGAATTTTGCACGAGAGAGCATTACTTTATTTAAATGTCATATTCATATGAACCAAATGAAACAAAACATTAAAATTAACTAAAGTAAAAGTATCTAATGAACCTTTATAACTTTATGTGTGTTTATTCAAAGAACATTTTACAATAAAATAATAATTATTTTTACAATAATTACTCTAAACCATGATACAATAATATCAACATGTTTATTTGTAAACTTAGTTTTACATGTAGGATTAATAAAAGTTGCAACAAGTAAAAGTTATTTTTCTATTATAAAAATCTTAGACTTACCGTACATTGAACTTCGTTCTGCACAATAATTTTCCTTCTGCACTACCTGCTTGCACGAAACTCAAAATGAAATTTTGCATGAGAGAGTTTTACTTTATTTAAATTCCATATTCATATGAACCAAATCAAATAAAACATTAAACTTAACAAAAGTAAAAATATCAAATGGACCTTTATAACTTTATGCACGTTTATCTAAAGAACATTTTACAATACAATAATAATTAATTTTACAATAATTACTCTAAACCATGATAGCACTAATATCAACAGGTTTATTTGTACACTTTGTTTTACATGTAGGATTAATAAAAGTAAAATTTATTTTTTTATTATAAAAATTGTGGACTTATTTTTTTGCAAACATCAACTCTGAAAATATTATTGTGGGGAAGGAATTTCAATGTGCATAGGTCTGCATAATGAGCTGAACTTTTGCACATTGAACTTCCTTTGCACAATAATCTTCCTTCCTCACTACCTTCTTGCACTAAATTGGAAATAGAATTTTGCAAGACAGAGCATTACTTTATTTAATGTCATATCAATATGAACCAAATGAAACAATAAATTAAAATTAACTAAAGTAAAAGTATCTAATGAACCTTTATAACTTTATGCAGGTTTATCTAAAGAACATTTTACAATACAATAATTACTCTATACCATGATAGCACTAATATCATCAAGTTTATTTGTACACTTTGTTTTACATGTATGAGTAATAAAAGTTGCAACAAGTAAAAATTATTTTTCTATTATTAAAATCATGGACTTATATTTCTTTTCAAGTGTGTTTTTAATGTGCAACTAAAATTCCACACATTGACTTCCTTTTGTACTACCTTCTTTCATGAAACTAAAAATGGAATTTTGCACCGAAGAACATTACTTTATTTAAATGTCATATTCATATGAACCAAATAAAATAAAACATTAAAATTAACTAAAGTAAAAGTATCTAATGAATCTTTATAACTTTATGCATCATGTAGAAGAAATTTCAATGCGTGGAAGTTCTATAAAACATTAAAATTAACAAAAGGAAAAGTATTTAATAAACTTTTATAATTTTAAAGCATTACTTTATTTAAATGTCATGTTCATATGAACCAAACAAAATAAAACATTAAAATTAACTAAAGTAAAAATATCTAATGAACCTTTATAACTTTATGCATTATGTAAAAAAAATTTCAATACATGAAAGTTCTACCTACTTGCATGAACTCGAAATAGAATTTTGCGTGAGAGAGAAGTACTTTACTTAATATTAACTAAATGAAACAAAACCATAATCTTGAACCTGTATCATATGCACAATAATATTTCTTCAACACTACCTGCTCGACTCTCAAGTAACCAAAAAAAACTTTAATAAGTATATGAAGGCTTGGTCAGAAACACAAGGATAAACACTCGTCACAAATTTGTATTTTGCACTATATTTTATAGCAAGATACTATATTTTATAGCAAGGTCAAGCTCATTCTCATCTTCGAATGTTAATGACTAACCAACAAATGTTATTGACTATATAGATAGTTGTGCAGAGGAAGTTATGTCGTGGTGGTCGTACAGAGGAAGCCTATGTAGTGCATAAAACTTTATGTGAAGAGAAACATAAAGAATCAATTAATTATGAGTGGAAGCAAGGACTATGTTGCATCACATTATTAATCTTATTACTTTTAAATTGAATTTTTTTTTATTAAATTTTAAATACAAAATCAATATAAATTTCATAAAAAATATATACATATAAATTTCAAACAAAAATATTTTGTGTACTGAATTTTTTTTTATTATATTTACAATGAATTATAATAACCATCAATGAAAATATTAAAAGAATGAATATTCTTTTCTTTCGATTCATTACCTATTTAATATTAACGTCAACGTCATAATGTTTTATATATTTTAATATTTGTGTTAAACAAAAACTTTGAATGAATGATTTTAAAATGTTTACACTAAAATTCTCTAGTCAAATTAAATATTTAGTTAATAAATATGGAATTTTAGTTAATAAATATGGAATTTCAAAAATCTATAAATTATTTAAACTTTTTAAGATATTAAAATAATAATAAATTTAAATATTTAATCAATAAATATGAATAGTAATGTTGGAAAAATAATTATATTTTATTGTTTTCCATTGATTACATTTCTTCGTTTAAAAAATAATAACACCACACTAACATTTTTTCACCATAATATAGATATTTAAATAGACAAATATATAAATATATGATGATGATGATGATGATGATGATGGTGGTGGTGGTGGTGGTGGTGGTGGTGGTGGTGGTTAACGTCTGCTGAGACCAAACAATCATCTATCGAACCTAAAGAAACAAATTATTTATTTTGATTTAAGATTTTATTCTTATGCTCAAAAAGCTTGGAGAGAAGCCTCCCGAGCTCACTATAATTTTGACATTGTAAAAGGCTAGGAAGGTCAGTATGGTAACAAAGATTGTGAAACTGAGATCTAATGTGATTGTACGCGGGGCACTCTAAGAGGAAGTGGTTTTCATCCTCGATGTTCCTATTTTCACATATATGGCAGATCCTTTCCATCCATGGCATTTTAGGAACTGCCCAACGACCTGTTTCACTATGGAGCTCATGAGAATTCGTTCTAATCTTTACTATATTAATTTTCTTCTTTGAACTAGTTAAAATAGAAAGATACTTTTGATCTTCTAGGGTAGGGTTGATGACCTTCTTATAATAACTTAATTACTAATTGAAATGGTGATGATTTGTTTCCATTATTTTCCATATTGTAATACATAACTATGGCTCACATTCTAATATCGAAATAGACAAATATATAAATATATACCATAAATATTAACAAATATATAAATATATACCATAAATATTAACTAATTACTAATTGAAGTGGTGATGATTTATTTCCATTATTTTCCATATTGTAATACATAACTATGGTTCAGATTCTAATTGGATGACTTATATATAGCTAATGATTATAAGGAGATGGACTAATTAAAAAAAATTACAATAATTCTAATATATGCACTATGACTTATATTTAAATACCATTTTAATTTCATGATAATGATATTTGTAGGTTAAGCATTAATTAAATTTTTATATATCCTTATAAATGTTAATTCTAGTCTCTTAATATTATCAATATTAAGATATTAATTTCTTTTTAATGCCTATCTCTATTGTTTACGTATAGTGAGAGATCAAGCCACATACAATGAGTTCTGTTTATGACATCTTCCATCGAAATGTGTTATTGGTATGATTCTTGGATTCCAATATCATCACAAATTGAAATAGTGATGTACATTGGGAGTTTGGGTGGTTTTAATTTATGATAGTATAAATTGTTTTAAATAGTTAAAGTTCATGAAATTTTGATGTCCACTCAAATTATAGATTTATTTATAAAGAAATGGATTTTTTTTAGAGGAAAAGAAGTATACCGTGTAAGAGTTTTCAAATTTGAAGGTATTGGGATACTTCACTTATACCATATTGCAGAAAGTGAAATTTGAAGAGGAAATTTGAAAGGCAGTGACTTTACATAAGCGATTACACAATAGCATGTAAGAGGAAATAAAAGTAATAATATATATAAGAAAATTTAAAAAAAAAAATATATATATATATATATAAAAGGTTATTTAATTTGGGGAATATATATATATTGGATATTTGTATTTATTTTATTTATAATATATATATATATAATTTAGTTATTTAAAAAAATATATATTTTATTGAAAATTTTATCTATTGGCTTATTATTACAGGACATTTAAAAAATAAATTTCTTTGTCATGTTTCATTTCATTTTCGTTGTGCAATGTTTATGTTATTTGTGATGATATGAATAGTGTAGTCTAAAAATTTTACAGATTAGCTTAGAAAATAATAGAAATTTTGGTAATATTATGATTAAATATGGCAGAAATTTTTAAAATTTTCAATTATCGTTGTTAAACTTCAAAATTTTGGTTGCCTTAGGGGTTCTTGATGGTGCTGAATTTATTTCCACCACAAAAAAAAAAATGATTTAAACACTCCAACATTCTGATTTTTTGAAAACTTTTTTACCAGATAAAATTTGTCATCTAACAAAATTTGTAGCATAGGTAGACAACATCGATATGATTTTACTTTTGAATACCGAAGTAAAAAAGAAGGCCTCAAAGGTTGAAAATTTGGGCGAAGTGCTTTAACTTCCCACCATAACATAAAATCTACAATCATATTTACAATCTACATTCTCATTTATGCACCGACTGCAAAGGGAAAAAACCTTACAATTTACGAAAGCACGTCCTACGCACATATTTATAATACCTCAAACATCGTCCTTGCATTGGATGGATTCAGCCAGATTGAGGAATTTGAATGACTAGTTTCTTTATATTAACAACAATATTGGCGTAAGTAGGTCAATTGTAATAGATATTTCCATGTTGGCGCATGTGTGCAAGCTAGCTGAACTGTCAATACAATGATTTCAGCCAATCTCGTTGTGGTTTCGTTCATAACATAAGAAGTGATTCTTGCCACTGTCAAGGCCACGTACTTTGTTGGGCTCCTTGGTGTGACGCTTGAGGCAATAGTTTTGAAGGAAATTTAGTTGTGTAAAGTTTGTGGGTTAAAGTTTCCAACTTGGCAATCCCAATCATTTACATTATTACATTTCATTTTTCATAGTTGGTCGTTTTCATTGTATTCCTCTCTAATAATAAAGCCGAGAGGCTTTTTATTATGAGGTTCTTTCTCACGACATTGTAGAAGATTTGTCAGCCTAGTAAGAATATACCAATTTGATAGTGGTTATTGACTCACAGTTTAAACAAACACCCAAATGAACATGCTTTCAGCCTTAAGGTGCTAGGGTGTTTAGACAGCCCAAGGATGAAGGTGATATTTCTTCCCCTTAACCACTTGAATTCCCTACTTTCTACAATCGGGAGCAATCAACTATGGTGGCCTTCGTCGTGTTCTAGAATTACAGTTTTCAACTCATCCATCTCGTCGATAGGCTTTTTATTATGAGGTTCTTCCTCATGACACTGTAGAAGATTCATTGGCTAAGAAAGAATATACCAATTTGGTGATGGTTATTGACTCACAATTTATCGACAGCGGTTATTGACTCACAGTTTATCGACGATGGTTATTGAGTCATAGTTTAAGCAGAGACCCAAATGCACATGCTCTTAGCCTTAAGGTGCTAGGGCATTTAGATAGCCTAGGGATGAAGTCGATATTTCTTCCCCTTAACCGCTTGAATTCCCCGCTTTCTACAGCTCGGAGTGGTCAACTATGGTGGCCTTAGTGGTATTCCAGAATTATAGTTTTCGACTCATCCATATCTTAACTCTTCTACTTTACACTATCGGAACCCAATATGTCTTGTAACATTACCATAGTGCCATATCAGATCTTTAACTGATCGAAACTTCATTTGCAAAGACATTACAAAAACAACGAGTTCTGATATCCTTGGCCCTCTTGCGCTTAGCTCCTCCCTGCATTTCTCATCATAAAACCATTGGATGTGACCTGCCACTTAGCCTTAAGGTGTTAGGGTTTTTTTTCCTATCAGGCATTATTTCTCCTTTGTTATGTGCTTTACGCCTAGGGTCCTTTAAACGCTTGTTGACCATGTGTCAACCTAATATTAGAGCCCCCTTGTCAAAAGTTTCCAATCGCCAATTGTTATAAAGTGCTGACATCTTCAACCTCCAATATGACGTCATCATATTCCACATGGCACCTCATGAGTGGTTCTGCGTGTCACAACTACCTACCACATGTCTTGTCATACTACCACATCATGCTAACGACAGATACCATTGTACCTTTATTGGAACCAATCATATGTTGCCATGTGTCTTTATCGGAGCCAATCATATGTTGCCATTTGCAGCTTATCGGAACCAATAATATGTTGCCACGTGTCCCACTATCGGAGAGAGAAAACGGTCTGTCAACCTTTGGTTTTGCGATGAAATCCTTTGTTAATATTTATTAGTGCTCCCTGACAGTTTTTAATGCTATCAACACTTTATGCATATCACAACTTCTTAAAGGTTGTGACATTAAGAAGTTTTGATTCGCCGACCTTCCGATGCTCCAATATTGCGATGCGTCGATGTACCTGATGCTCTGATGTTGCAATCTTTGATATGCTGGACCTCGGATATGTGATGCGCCGATATGCAGGACCTCCGACATCATGACCTCCTATATGCCGACATTTTGATCTTCAACCTTTGATATGCTGACCTCTGATATGACATCATCATATTCCACGTGGAACCTCATGAGTGGTGCCATGTGTCACCCAAATTTGTCCCCTTAGGCCCCTCAAAATGCTAAAAATTCCTACCACGTGTCCTGTTGTGCCGCCACGTCATGCTGATGTCATATGCCACTATAGATTTATCGGAACCAATCATATACTACCATGTGTATTTATCTGAGCCATTCATATGCTTCCATGTGTAGCTTATCGAAACTAATCATATGTTGTCACGTGTCCTGCTAGACGAGAGAGAAAATGACCCGTCAACCTTTGGTTTTGTGATGAAATCTTTTGTTCATCTTTATCATTGCTCCCCAGTGGTTTATAATGCTATCGACACTTTATGCATATCACAACTTTTCAAAGGTTGTCAACTTACACGGTACGACGGAGGCAGTTTTTAATTTGGAATTGGAGATTTTTGTTTGATACAACATGGCAAAAACTCAAAGTGCTCGTTTTGAGATCGAGAAGTTCAATGGAAAAAATAACTTCGAAATCTGGAAAGTGAAGATGCATGATCTACTTGTGCAACAAGGCGTGGCGAAGGCGCTGTTGGGAAGATCCAAATAGCCTTACCCCATGACAGACGATGAATGGAATGAATTGGATGGAAGAGTGTTATAGACATTTTTGTGCCTCACAGCATGGAGCATGAAATGTCAATAATTACAGGGATCCTCAGTCCCTAAACATGTTGTTCTTACCCCTAGAAGAACAAGGTCAGCAAACCACAGCACTTCCTATCAGTTCTCCACCTGAAAACACTCAAAAACAGGCTATTTTTGGATCATGTCAGCTGCTCCACTGAGCATCTGCGCTGAATGTCAACTGCTCCTCCTTGTACCTGCGCTGAAAGTCAAAACCAGTGAAGGCTACCTGCGCTGGGCGAGATTGGACAAGTGGCACAGTGAGTCATTGCTTTGGAATCTTCCAAAAATGACACTTGGATCAGGTATTTCGCCTTGTGATGAGTCAGAGGCTTTGTTTCTCCAAGTGGAAGCAAGGTTCACCAAGTGGACTCAAGAACTGAAGATCAACTAAAGATTAACTGAAGAGAGAGAGGACACAAGGCAGCTACACATCAGTTGCAAGCTGACTCATCCTTTCTCAATTCATCTATATATTGAGCTCTCTCCTATGAGCTCAGGAGGCAGGAATTTTGTGCAAAGCAAGGAAGTGTTGTTGGTTTACAGTTAGAGCTATTGGGTGATTGCTTTTATAGAGGGGAAGAGGAGATTTCTTGCTGCTGGGGAGGTGCTGCTGGATTGGAGCCATTTATGGTTGTAACCTTCTCAGAACCTTTTTCTTCTATCAATAAAGCTTTGTTGTTCTCCTATATACTTGTATTGCAATGATGTATTGTTTTTATCTGTATATTTGATTCATCCTAATCCATGCATCAGTTATGAGTACATGTTTCTTGTAGTTTCCCTCTCTTGTTTTTGCAGGATCTTTGTGTAGCTGGGTCGGCAAAAGGAGCAAGGAGCTGGGAACAAGAGGCAAAGAGAGGAGACAGGATCGACAAAAGCGAAAGACATCGGTTGGTCAATCTTTTCTTCCTTCTCTGTACTTTCATAAAGGAAAAACATCAAAGCTTTACTTTCAGTTGTTGCTAAGGAACTATCACCCTTAGAGTAGGGATAGGGTCATTCCGAGTCGGATACTTTTCCCCACAACAAACTGGCGACTCCGCTGGGGATCGTATCCGTTTGATTGTGTTTGTAGTATCTTTGCTATTCATTTCCTGAAGAAAAGAGTACCAAATCGAAAAGCTTTTGACTATATCAAAAGCGAAGTAGAGGGGCTGCTACTCTTGCTCATTTTCTGAGCAGATTCATGATTTGAAGAGCTGATCTACAAAAGACTCTTGTGCTCTTTGTGATAGCTTTTCATCCTCTTGATCATCCCTTAGCTTGTACTTGACCTATAGCTTTTTATTTCAGCAAAAACAGTGAATTTTTGAGCTTTTTATGGCCCGGAAATCCTTGTAAACGCAACTCTCGTGTCTCAGTGCAGGCTGCCCAAAGGCAATCTGCATTTCAGCGCAGGTACTCCCTTCGGGAACTGCGCTGAAAGTCAGTTTGACAGACCAGAGCCTGCGCTGAACCAGTTAGGCTATGTCTTGCTGAGGTTTCCTACTGAGTCTTGGCCCTGTTTTCACTGTTATTTTGCTGCTGATTGCTTGTCATTTGTACTTGCTGTAAACCAACTTTCCTTGACATTATTCCGCCTCAGTTGTGTGATGAAACTGTGATTGTTCTTTCAGTATTTCTTGTTTTAGTTACAGTTTCCCATTGTGAAAAGCAAACCAGTATAGTTGTGGCCTCTTAGATCCTGAACTGTAAAAGTGTCTTTGTGATCTTAAGAGCTAGTTTTATTACTATTCATGGCTGTTTGAGTTTGTTTGTTTTTCATTTTGTGGTTTGAATCTATACATTTCCAGTGTCTAAACAAGTCGATCTTAAGGTGTCTTTTGATTTTGGACAAGCTTGTTTACTTTCGCTTGAAATTAGATTCAAAGTTATACAACAGTTTCCTTTTTGTCTTACATCAACATTAAGGATAAAGAAAAGAAATACATGCATCTTGCATTTGCATTTTTTGATAAGTTTGCGTGATTGATCTAGGGGAAAGTGCATTAGTTTGTGCTTTGTGCTCTGTGTGGAAAGATAATGTTTTTCTCTCCCCTCAGTAGTTAGGATTTTCAAAGCTAAAAAGATTGTAAAGCTTGCTTATCATTTTAGCTGCATTTAGGAATTTGTACCAATACATCTCGTGGTGATCCTGAAAGACAAACTGCTAAACAAGATCAACTTAAAATATATTGAATGAATCTAAAAA
Organism: Pinus tabuliformis; assembly: GCA_031772625.1. Lineage (NCBI taxonomy): Eukaryota > Viridiplantae > Streptophyta > Pinopsida > Pinales > Pinaceae > Pinus > Pinus tabuliformis. The sequence goes on along the minus strand of CM062804.1, from coordinate 1,205,941,086 downwards.
CGCTTTGTAACATAACGCTCACAATAGAGGTCTAGGTAGAGATGTGTTCCGGCGTCGTTAAACGTAGTGACTGTCGATCTCTACGAAGGTGGGTGATTCCTCCTGAGGGACGATAACACTAATACGGACTTGTGCTCCCGCGTACCGTCGCGTATATTGGGAGACCCCTATAGGCATTTATCCTTTATCCTTAGGAAGCCGTGTCGGCCGCCCTACTGATCGCGATGCAGTGAACACAGCATTCACGAAGATCGACCACCCGTACCGTAAAACGTATTCTGTGGTTTCGCGAAAGGTTTGGCACACCCTCTGCCTAGATCTCCAGAGCAGTTTCTTTTGGCCTTTTTCAAACTCTATAACTGAAAAAGTCCAACCGAGCATTTGTCACTTCGGGCTCGTTAATACATCGAAGGAGACTAGAGTCATCTTTAGCTTTTTCTCGACTCTTTAAAACTGAAAAAGCAAGTTGTGTCTAAAGCGTCGTTATAAAAAATTATTTTAAGCGGAATAATCATCACCTTTCCCTCGTTGATCTTCGAAGTTAGTCCACCACAAGTGGAAGTTCCTGTAGAATCGCTAAGAAATCTTTTGGATAGACTAGATATGTCTGAACAACCGTCGACATCTAGGACTGTGTCGTCCGACACAGCTGCAGCAGAGCCTCCTGCTGCTACTCCAACGATGTTCGCTGGTATACCATCTGTCCCGGGAAATTGTCAACAACAAGCCAGAGTCCAATCAGGGACAACGACATGGTTAGTTCCTATTTCTTCATCCGGATTATCATCTGGTATTTCTTATGTTGAAACTCGCCAAATTGATCCATTTGGAGGTCAATCTGGGCAATCGATCCCCTTGAGTTCCGGATTGATACCATATGGGGGGCAGTATGCCCTTTCATTACCTCCTCCGGGAGGATGCCCATCCGTGAGTTCAAAACAAAGTTCAGGTCAAACTGGAATTACATCCAGCGGTTGGGTACCAATACTGCCTCAACAACTAGGAGTTGTATATTCTATGCAACCAATCCACCCTGTGTCGAATGTTGCCACTATACCTGGTATGGTGATTGCGTCGCAAGTACAAGCGCTGCCTACTGTATGTCAACCCCAAGTTTCTTAGGTTGCCATACAACAGCCTCTTGTCTCGACATCTCAATCGCAACCTCAGGTCAGTGCCTCCTTATCTGGAGCGACTCAGGATCAAACAAGTACTGTGACTCCTCATCTTGGTCAATCATCTAGTATTGGGCATCAGCAAATGGTCCAACAACCAGAGCTGGTTCGAACTCAACAACCGCAATTCCAGCAATCATATCAAGGACCTGAGCAACAAGTCTTTGTAAGTAATGGGCAACCATACTATAATGGTTATACCCATCAACCTTGTCAAAGTTGCCAACATTATGCTGGTATGCAAAGACCCACTGCTCAGGCGATTCCATCTTATCCTGGATATGCTTCGCCTAACCTGAATCAACAGTTGCCCTTTGTAGCAACTCTAGAATTACCAGATCTAAACCGACTGACGAATGATCCAATTGCTTATGCCCCTTGGTGGCCAGCGATTCCACACAAACTTCCATCAGACATTCCTAAATTTAATGGAAATCCAGGTGAAGACCCGTCGAATCACGTGATGACATTCCATCTATGGTGTTCATCAAACACCCTGAATGATGATTCGATAAGACTTCGCCTTTTTCAGAGGACGTTAACGGGTCCAGCGGCAAAATGGTATATTGAATTGCCTAGAGCTTCGTTCGACAACTTCAGTGCCTTAGCTACAACCTTTTTAACCCATTTTCAATTACCGATAAGGTATGAAACGAGAACAGAACTCCTTACCAACTTCAAACAGACAACGGCCACTCATATATCTGATCATATACATGAATGGCGACGTCGTCGTAGGATGGTAAAAACATATGTTCCCGATCAGCTATTAGCTGAATGGTTTATAAAGTCATTACTTCCGGCCATAACGGAAGATGTGGCCAAGGGGAGAGTCGTAACAGAAGAGCAAGTTATAGCTCGTGCGCAATATCTAGACTTGGTTTATACTCAGTCTGGCACGCTCTACGACAAAATACCTGATGCCCCTAGACCGGAATTCTCAATTCCTCCTCCTCCTAAATCAAACAATGACTCTCACGCCGGCGATGACGTGATTGGCAAGCACAAAATTTACAGTCAAAATGCAAATGAAAAACTTCTTGCCTCAGAAGTAAATGCCATGTCGACCGACAAGGGCAAACAACTGAAGCAACCAGGGGGCAAGAAGAAAAAGACAGGAAGAAAAAGGAAACCCCCGGCAGGGTGTCATATATGCGATGAGGATCATTGGACGAAATATTGTCCACATATAGCTGAAGTTAAGAAACTCTTCAAGAGTTCAAAAACCCCAGCAGTATTGACTGATCTGTTTCCTAATCCAGGTCAAAATATGGTTGCTAATCAAAATGCTTCCGGATCCCAAGTGCTTATGTTGTCTACCTCAAAGCAACAGAATAATGCTTTGACAAGGAATAAAGATTACGGGAATCCAAAGCTGTCGAATAACAAGGTTAACGAACGACCTAGTAGTTCAACAACAACTTTGACCGAAGTTGTGCCAACCGTCGTTCCTGAGCCAATGATAAAGTCGCCAAAGGGAGTAGTACACAAATCGACATTTAATCCTCGTGCCAAAGAAGCACAGAATTATAATATAGTAAAAGACCTGGCCCAATCGCCGTCCACTATGTCGACACTTGAGGTACCACAAAATTACCCCTCCCAAGAGCAAGCTTTATTATCAGCAATAGGTGGGATTGGCCCAATGGATTCCAATCTTGTGGCCTTTGATCATAAAGGATATGACCCGCAATTACCAGCTCAACTAGCTTTCCTTATTCAAGTGAAAGCCCTCAACAAAATTGTTCATCGAACAATTATTGATGAGGGGGCATCTACATGTCTTATGTCGATGAGTTGCTGGAAAGATTTAGGCTCACCACCCTTGTCGAAATCGTCAACGACGTTAAAAGCATTTGATGGACGATCATACACTCCATACGGGATTTTAAGTAACTTGCAAGTTGAACTGGGGGGCAAAACAGTAGGAATTGATGTTGAAGTAATTGATGGAAACCTCGATTACAACATCCTACTAGGAAGGCCTTGGATCTATGCCATGGCCGCGGTTGTGTCGACCTACTTCAGGAAGATTGCATTTCCCTTCCAAGAAGGAATTACAATCGTCGACCAACAAACTTTTCTCCCCAACAGTTCACAAGTTACAGGAAGCATTCCAATGATCCATGGAAGGAATCATTTGCTTCAAAATATCGGAGTAGGTCTCCTAAAAGACCCTGCCTTAATGGGTACTTTCGCCCTACCGCCTCCAAGTAATCTGGCGGGAGTGGCCACGGTGGAAACCTACAAAATGAAATCTAATCCAATCTTCTGGTTGGATTCGGAAGATTCCTAGATATTTTGTCGGCTCCGAGGATAGTTCCTATCTTGTGTCAACCTCATTAAAAAATGAAACAAATCCCCGAGGTAAACCTTCATTCCAACCAACAAGGTTGAATGCAATGAAGCTTGGGGGGCATGCATCTCGATTTGCGTTATTATGCTGGGGACATGCAAACATATCACCGAGCAGTTTTAGCACATAGTTCATGCTCGTTAAAAAATAAACATAAGTTGTGAGCAATCTTCCCCTAGAGTTCAAGCTCACCCAGAAAAAATGAACCGGTAAATAACCTTTGACAGCCATATTAAAGCCCTTGGTCGTGTTCTTGCAGTCTCACCTCCATCCGTTCATTTGGCCAATCGTTCATCTCCATATGTTTGTTTACCCATTTTGAGGAACAGCTGCGAAGAGTGATTTCACTTAGCCATCCTTGTGACACTGCCGTGATTGGAAAATTCCAACCTGTACCTGGAATCTGCTGCTATCCCTGTTTATCACTCGTTCCTCAAAAGACGAGTCTTCTTTGAGCTCTTTTCACTGACTCGTAAAATATGAAAAGTTTGCCGAGTTTTGGCCTTCCAGCTCGTTAAAGCGACCGGAAAGCTATCCCTCCTCTAGATTTTAATCTTTTTGGACCTGAGGGATCATTGCACAAAAAGATCGAGCGCTTGTTTTGTTCGGCTCGTTAAAGCAATCGAAAATTCATCCCTTCTGTATTGTTTTATACTTTTTCGGACTTAAGGGATTAGAAGACGAAAAAGGAATTTTGGAGTTAACTTTTCGTACCTTTTCAGACTCTCTAAAAATGAAAAGAACCGAGTTTTCCTTGTCGTTAGACTCGTTAAAATGATTTAATAGCGACAAACTTGTCTTTAGACGAGAACGAGTTTCCCTATCTCTAAGCTCGTTAAATCATAGCGATGGGCTTGCCCGAAGGGCAGGTTATAGAACAAGCATATGTTATCCTCCTCAAGCTTGACAAAAATAAAGAGGTACTAGTCAGAAATGACTGGGGAAAAATTGGGAGAACATCAAAGCTTAATGGTAGCAAGTCGCTCTTGAACATGACACTTTTCTTCCGTACCACATCGGGTTGGGTTGTTTCATTCACCGGTCTCATCACCATGGTCTTCGCCAAACCATCCACATTTTGGGGTAATGCTACCGATCCATCGCATCAGTGTCGTTATATGTTCAAGAGAGGTCATTCTGAAAGTGTCAACCGTGTCCCATCCACTACCATACATTATCCTTCATCCATTCATGATCGCCACCCTGAATCATATGTCACAGTTTGTTTTCACCTCCACTAAAATCATTAGCTCCGTTCCGTGTCATTGATGTGGGATTCATTAAGGCCCTCCTTTGACGGATCGCTTCTTGTCGACTTCAGCTCATTATCCAAGAAGTTGATCTAGGAACAACCCCATCAGTACTTTGAAGCTTGCATGCCTCAATGGCAAGTTTCTCACTTCCGGCGACAGGTATACATCAAAGACCTTCGACCAGAAGATTTTGCGTGGCGTTCGACGCCAAGTCCTTTATTCATGCCACGTGAATTGTACTGCAGTACCTTGAGGGTCATTATCATTATCGGTGATTCCTCTCGCGCTTGTTAACGGTTTTTCATCATTGACCGGTAATCAAGCGATGTCTTTCCATGTTCGACTTCAGCGAAATTCTCACATGGATCGACTTGTACTTAGAGTGAAGATCGAACGAGTTTGAAGACCCCGGATCTAGTTTCATCCATCCGGGCTGCGATACATATTCAGGAAATATAAAAGCATTTGTCATGTACATCATTGCAGCAGATGATCATCCTATTCAAAGGATGATAATTTCAGCAGAAAATTATCAGTCTACCATCAGACGATCGTCTGTTCTATGTACCAAAATGTATTTATAAAGTTGAGCATGGGAATGCCCGCCTCAGCTAGATCATGAAAACAGAATGAAAAATAATGTATTGTATTGTATTGTATTACAGGGCGCCTCCTCAGCACTTGAATGAACTTCAGATCCTCTAGATAAAGCATTTCACCCGATAAACGGCCTCATACTTTAGGGGGCAACTGTTATAGACATTTTTGTGCCTCACAGCATGGAGCATGAAATGTCAATAATTACAGGGATCCTCAGTCCCTAAACATGTTGTTCTTACCCCTAGAAGAACAAGGTCAGCAAACCACAGCACTTCCTATCAGTTCTCCACCTGAAAACACTCAAAAACAGGCTATTTTGGATCATGTCAGCTGCTCCACTGAGCATCTGCGCTGAATGTCAACTACTCCTCCTTGTACCTGCGCTGAAAGTCAAAACCAATGAAGGCTACCTGCGCTAGGCGAGATTGGACAAGTGGCACAGTGAGTCATTGCTTTGGAATCTTCCAAAAATGACACTTGGATCAGGTATTTCGCCTTGTGATGAGTCAGAGGCTTTGTTTCTCCAAGTGGAAGCAAGGTTCACCAAGTGGACTCAAGAACTGAAGATCAACTAAAGATTAACTGAAGAGAGAGAGGACACAAGGCAGCTACACATCAGTTGCAAGCTGACTCATCCTTTCTCAATTCATCTATATATTGAGCTCTCTCCTATGAGCTCAGGAGGCGGGAATTTTGTGCAAAGCAAGGAAGTGCTGTTGGTTTACAGTTAGAGCTATTGGGTGATTGCTTTTATAGAGGGGAAGAGGAGATTTCTTGCTGCTGGGGAGGTGCTGCTGGATTGGAGCCATTTATGGTTGTAACCTTCTCAGAACCTTTTTCTTCTATCAATAAAGCTTTGTTGTTCTCCTATATACTTGTATTGCAATGATGTATTGTTTTTATCTGTATATTTGATTCATCCTAATCCATGCATCAGTTATGAGTACATGTTTCTTGTAGTTTCCCTCTCTTGTTTTTGCAGGATCTTTGTGTAGCTGGGCTGGCAAAAGGAGCAAGGAGCTAGGAACAAGAGGCAAAGAGAGGAGACAGGATCGACAAAAGCGAAAGACATCGGTTGGTCAATCTTTTCTTCCTTCTCTGTACTTTCATAAAGGAAAAACATCAAAGCTTTACTTTCAGTTGTTGCTAAGGAACTATCACCCTTAGAGTAGGGATAGGGTCATTCCGAGTCGGATACTTTTCCCCACAACAAAGAGCTCTGAGTGGTATTCGACTGTGTTTAGCAGATGATGTTTTGTTTAACATCGTGTCAGAGAAAACTGCTGCTGGTTTGTGGAAAAAGCTTGAGAAGTTGTACATGACAAAATCCTTGACCAATATGATTCTTCTGAAGCGACAATTGTACAGTGTGCGCATGAAGGAAGGTACAGCTATTACTGATCATTTTAATGTCTTTAATACTCTCATTGTGCAATTAGAAAGTATAGAAATAAAATTTGAATCAAAAGATAAAGCTATAACTTTATTGTGCTCGTTTCCCGAGTCATGGGATCATTTTGTTACTTCTATAAGTCTAAGTATATCAGAAACCCTTGAATTTGATGATGTTGTTGGAGCTTTGTTGTCCGAAGAGACAAGGAAGAGGTCAAATTCAGAAACCTCTACATCAGAAGCAATGATGGCTAGAGGTCGTTCTAGAGAAAGATGCTCTGGTAAGCACAGCAACTCGCGTTCAAAATCGAAAGGGAAGAAGAGTAAGGTAAAGTGTTGGTTTTGTGGCAAATCGGGACATTTGAAGAAGGACTGTTGGAAAAGACAACAAGCATCCAAAGAAGACTCTTCAACAGCGAAGCAATAAGCAAACACGACAAATACAAGTTCGGCATCCAAGATAGGTATGAGTGATGAAGTGTTATCAGTTAATTTGTCTAGTCATGATCAACATTGGCTGTTAGATTCGGGTGCATCAAATCACATGTGTATTCATAGGGAATGGTTTAAAAATTATAAACCAATCAATGATGGAGTAGTGTACATGGGAAATGATGTCACATGCAACATTGTGGGAATTGGAACTGTTCAGCTTAAAATGTTTGATGGGACAAATAAAATTTTAACTGATGTACGACATGTACCTGAACTAAGGAAAAATCTCATTTAATTAGGAGTACTGGACACAAATGGATATAAAACCTTTATTCAAGGTGGAGTAATGAAAATTTATAAAGGAATTTTACTAGTAATGAAAGCAAAGAAGGTTGGAAATCTTTTTCAGTTAGAAGGAAGAACAGAGTCAGATTATGTTTCTATAGTGTCTGAAAACGACAGTAATTCTATTTTTTTATGGCATCAAAGGTTGGGCCATATGAGCGAAAGAGGATTAAAGATTTTATCTGATCGTAAGTTACTTCCTAGTCTAAAGTCCGTTAAGTTAGATTTCTGCAAACATTGTATGTTTGGGAAACAAAGCAAGCAGAAGTTTCAAACAGGAAAACATACTAGTAAGGGAATCCTTGATTATATCCATTCTGATGTTTGGGGTTCGTCTCCTACAACCTCATATGGAGGTTCGTCATATTTTGTATCTTTTATTGATGATTTCTCTAGGAAAGTGTGGGTCTACATGTTAAAGAAGAAGTCTGATGTGTTTACAGTTTTCAAACAGTTTAGAGCATTAGTTGAAAACATCACTGGAAGAACTATTAAATTTTTAAGAACTGAAAATGGTGGAGAGTTTACTTCAAAGGAATTTGATAATTATTGCAAGGAAGCTCGAATCGAAAGACATAAAACCACTATATATACTCCTCAGCAAAATGGAGTTGCTAAACGCATGAACAGGACTCTGTTAGAGAGAGCAAGAAGTATGCTGAGTAACGCCAATTTGCAGAAGGAATTGTGGACAGAAGCGGTTGCTACAGCTTGCTATTTGATAAATCAATCACCATCAACTGCAATAGGATGCAAAATTCCTCAAGAGGTATGGAAAGGTCATCCTTGTGATTATTCTAAACTGAAAGTTTTTGGTTGTGATGCATATGCTCTAGTTCCAAAACATCAGCGTTCTAAATTAGATCCTAAATAAAAATGATATATCTTTGTTGGATATGGTGATGGGACTAAGGGATACAGATTGTGGGATCCTACTACTCACAAGATCATCATTAACAGAGATGTTAACTTTAATGAATCCTCACTTGAAAATTCAGATGTAGATGATAAAGTGAAACAGGATAATGTATCTAAGCTTCAACACATTCAATTTGAAACCAGTCCAAATATTGATGATGATCAAGATGAACATGGTTCAGATGTAAGTCATGAACAAGTTTTAGATGCAGGTCATGAACAAGTTTCAGATGTAGATCAATAACATGATTCAGATGCTGATCATGAAGAAGTTCCTACAGATAATAATCAGAAAATTGTGGAAGTACCAGAAACATCTTTAAGGAGGTCCACAAGAATTAAACGTCCTCCTAGAAGGTTTGATTATTATGTTACTTCAGTTGCTTTAACCGCTAATGATGATGAACCTTTGTGCTATCGGGAAGCTTTATAAGGTTCTAAAAGTGAGAAGTGGAAAGAAGCTATGAAGGACGAGATGATGGCATTACACAAGAATGACACATGGGATCTGGTAGAACTTCCTAAAGACAGAAAAACTGTGGGATGTAAATGGGTGTACAAATTGAAAAGGGGTGTTGATGGTTCAAAGGACAGGTACAAGGCAAGGCTGGTCGCGAAAGGTTTTTCTGAGAAAGCAGGCATTGATTTTCATGAGATATTTTCACCAGTTGTAAAAATTGTTTCAATTAGAATTGTATTAGCATTAGTTGCCTTACTTGATTTAGAATTACAGCAACTAGATGTTAAAACTACATTTTTACATGGAGATTTAGATGAGGAAATTTACATGGAACAACCGGAAGGGTTTGTTCAAGATCGCAACAAGAAATTTGTCTGCAGGCTCAAGAAATCATTGTATGGTCTGAAGCAGTCACCTCGACAATGATACAAGAAGTTCGATTCTTTCATGTTGAGTCAAAGTTATATAAGAATTGAATATGATCATTGTGTTTACTTTAAGAAATTGAGTAATGGCATGTTCATTATCTTAGTGTTGTATGTTGACGATATGCATTTAGCAAGCAAAAGCATAACAGAGATCAACACGTTAAAGGCTCGGATGGTTAGGACATTTGATATGAAAGGTCTAGGAGCAGCAAGACAAATTTTGGGCATGGAGATTTTCAGAGACAGGAGCAATGGTAATCTGTGGCTATCACAATAGAAGTATATTGAGAAAATACTCTTGAGGTTTGGTATGAACAATGTGAAGCTTGTTTCAGTCCCTTTAGCTTCCCATTTTAATCTTTCTTCAAGTTTATGTCCTAGTACAAATGAAGAAAAGGAATATATGTCTCGAATTCCATAAGCCAATGTAGTAGGTTGTTTAATATATGTGATGGTTTGTACTCGACTAGATATTTCACATGCAGTTGGGGTTGTTAGCAGGTATATGGCAAATTCAGGAAAAGAACATTGGTCAGCAGTGAAATGGGTGCTTCGGTATTTGAGAGGCACAAGTGATTATTGTATCACTTATAACAAAAGTAGTGAATTTGTTTGTGGATATGTTGATTCCGATTTTGTAGGTGATTTGGATAAGAGAAGGTCAACTTCAGGATATGTCTTTACTCTTGCAGGTGGAGCTATTAGCTGGATGTAAAAGCTACAGAATATGGTTGCTTTATCCACTACTGAAGCAGAATACATAGCTGCTTCACATGCTTGCAAAGAAGCGGCTTGGTTGAAAGGTTTGATTGGTGAGTTTGGTAGGTTACAGTACAACATCAAGTTATTTTGTGACAGTCAAAGTGCAATTCATTTGGCTAAGAATCCAGCCTATCATAGTAAATCAAAGCATATACCTATCAAGTACCATTTTGTAAAACAGGTTATCACTGAAAGGGGTGTTTCTCTTGAAAAGGTGCATACGAAGGAAAACTGTGCAGACATGTTCACGAAACCAGTTTTGTTAGAGAAGCTACGTTGGTGTCTGGCTTCTCTTTGCTTGCAGAAAAGATAAAAATAATAAATGAACAAGGCATCAAGCTAATTGTTGTCAAGGTGGAGATTGTTGAGATTTTCGGTTTTGGGAAAAATCTCATGTATGTGACAACAATAGGATTAGTTGCTATATTAGCTCCAGTATTTTTTGAGGAGGAGTTAATGCATCCTATATTTGTTGTGAGGGAATTTATGATTCAGTTTAATGCTCCAGCTATATAGAAATGTAATCCCGTAGAAGATTGTAAGAGTGTGTGTAGAGTGTGTAGAGAAAATAGGGAGAGCTAAGAGTATGTGTGAAGAATTAGAATTTGTTGTAATCTCCTTTGAATAATAAGATTTCCGATGCCTCTATTCTGGTGGACGTAGCCAAATTGGTTGGGTGAACCATGTTAAATCCGTGTGTTATGGTTTTGTGGTTTTTAATATGCTGTGTATGTTTTTGTTTAATTTAATTTCTGTGGCGCATTGTTAAGTCTAACAATATTTTCATAATTGTAATATAAATTCAATAAACCGAAGTCACGGTTGTGTCAGATTTAGGAAATTTTTCTTTTTCTTTCTCCTCTATATTTTTTATATCAATTTGCTAAAATGATGTTGGTATTAATTTTTTTAATTATTTTTTCTATCATTTTTTCAAAATTTTTGATATTTTTTTTATAATTTAATTTATTTTTATAATTTTAATTTTAATTAATATATTAAATAATAAATTTTTGGTCTATTTTTAGTTAATTATTTTTAAGGAGCTTTGTTGATTTTTTTTTAATCCACTTAGATTAATTCTCAAAATGATATACTAAGCATATGTTTATTCTTAATATTTATCAATATTAAATGTAGTGTATCGTTGCATTGATTTTTAATAAATTTAAAAAGTGGCTGATGCAGCAAAGCTGCAACTTTGAAACGATCCTCGGGCCTGTGGTTTAATCCATTAAGCAGAAAATCTAAGGGGCCTCTAAATTAAAAATCAACACATAACATTGAAGCCTACACAATATGTATCTACATTAAACTCAGAAATAATTCATTAATAAAATATTTATAGAATTATTCTCATTCCTCACTCTCACACTTCTACTTCCCATGCCTCATGGGCTCCTCTTAATTTATACAAATGGATTAGAACCCAATTAGGTTCTAGATCCCTCAACAAACTCCAACAATATCTCTCTTGATCCCTAGAATCTCTCATCCAAATCTTAAAAATCCTCTAATTCCACTTTTAACTCAACTGATCCTCTATTCTAGGATACCCTAATCCCTAAGATCTATATTAGATCTTTACAAGTCTATCATCACTCATATTCTCTCATAATTGAGAATATTTACAATTAAAACCTCACATACATTTTTTCTCTCAATTTATTAAAAATATACAAATAAATTGAAACATCGAACCCCCTAAGTCAACCAACTATACAATGATTTTCTGACATAGGATGCTCCTGTATCAAACTCCCGATGTAGAAAAGAAAAATTCATGGACTCCTGTTTATGAGGTCTGTCACTTTTCTGTAGTAATGTGACAGCTACAAGTCTCAATGACTTGCTACCTCCAAAATTCCAAACTTTGTTTTGTCGTTGGTCCTTCAATCTTTCTTCTTGACGTTGTTTACAAGATTGGAATGACAGTTCACCATGATTACATTCAGGTTCCAAATTTGAACATTTTTCTTCCATATCTGCAATATGTTCATGTTCCAACAACATTTTCATTTCTTCAATTTCAACTTTGTTATCATTCTCTATGCTTCCGTTGCACCAAATTTGTAGATTTGATGGCATATTGTCACATTATAACTTTGGATTATCCAACCATTCTTCTAGAAATTTTATTCTGCTACAATATTACTCATGTTGACATCTAAAATTATTTGATGATATCAACAACTTCAATTATTTGTTCACCTTCAGCATCTTTAACATGTCCTGCATCCACAAACAAGCTATCAGTTTTTAAAATACAAGACCCTTCGGCCTCATTTGATGCTTCAAGCCCCAATCTTTCACAATGGACTTTCTGGGTTTCAGCGAATCCTCTTTGGTGTGACTCAATTCCTTTGATTCTCTCCTTTTCCAACAAAGCAATATGTATTTTTTCAATTTCTATGAACTCGTGTATCTGCTCGGCATTCCATTTCTTCTGCAATAGGTTCCATTTGACAGGTTTCCTCATTCTCCATCCATGTCTTTGGTCTTCATTCTCTTTTCTTTGTAGCCATTCCATTAGTATGTTAAGTCGCGTTTTTAATTCCTCAATCTCTTTTTTCATCTTCTTTGGTGAATTTTATCATGTTCAATGTCCCCTGCAACAACCAACACTTTGATGAGACTTTGGGTGTCGGGCTCCGCCGATCATGCACCCATTACAATCAAAGACTCAAACTTTTTGACTTGACTTTATGACTCTTAATTTCCTTTTGACTCCAAACTTTTAATTTCACGTCCACTCTTCATTAGTAAATCTTTCCTTAAAAAAAATTCACCAATCACTCCAAAATTATATTAATTTCTTATTACTCCATCACTACAAAGAATAAAACATTGCTAAATCCTTATGTCTTCCTTGAAGGCACGTACAATTAAAAATTGTAAAAAAATGATTCTCCACTTACATGAATCCACTTTTCCTTTACATTCTTAAAGCTTTTCACATAACTTTGATTTTAATAATAAGTGGAATTTTAGGTGATCCTTATTTAAAAACAAGGAGCTGCATGCAGCCGGAAGTCCCTGCCCCGGTAATATTGTTTCTTTGAAACAACGCGCTTACTGCAGTAGGTAAAGTGGGGCCAGGACAATTATATTAACTCATGATAATTTGTTAATGAAGAAGAACCAGCTTAGTTGTGTGAAAATAGCCACTTTACTTGGTGACCATTATTGCTATCAAAAACCAGAATATTGATCTTGATTAATTGGATCTGGAAGCTCTTGATCTGGTACCTGCAAGTTATTTAGAATGTGGGTCTCAATTTGATCTTTATACTGCCCCGGTAATATTGTTTCTTTGAAACAACGCCCTTACTGCAACAGGTAAAGTGGGGCCAAGACAATTATATTAACTCGTGATAATTTATTAATGAAGAAGAACCAGCTAACTTGTGTGAAAATAACCACTTTACTTGTGTGACCATTATTGCTATCGAAAACCAGAATATTGATCTTGATTAATTGGATCGGGAAGCTCTTGATTTGGTACCTGCAAGTTATTTAGAATGTGGGTCTCAATTTGATCTTTATATTGGTCACCTGCCTATACCCTATTGCAATTTTTTACTTGAATATCATTAAAGAAGGTTAGTTTCACTGACTCTGGCTCTCAACATCTGGCTCTCACCAGAGAACTAGATTATAAAAACACAATATGACAAACTTATTCTATTTTTTTTTTTCAATAATGAAAATTTGTGTACAACAAAATGACTTTTGATTTTTTATAATAATGAAATTTAGCACAGAATAAATTAGTTGGTTTATCAATATTTAATGAAAATACGTGACCAGTTTTGAAATCGTACCAATTAGTGCGTGACTAGTTTTGAAACCAGACTAGTTGGTCCGATTTGTTGGCTCCCACATACTCCAACTAGAGACCTTCCACCATACCTTGTAACTAGAGACCTTCCACCAACGTTCACTAGCAGCTCAAACAAAATAGCTCCAAAAGCATTTCATACATTCACGCTCAAAACTGTACACCCCAGGGTAAAATCACTTCTACCCGTGTTATTTTTTTTTGCCATAAATCAAGAACTAAACCTATAAAGTTACAAGATAATAATACGTTTAGCCTCTATGAAATCTAGTGGGCTAAGTGTACTACATGCATAAATTTTCATAAGCATCTATGAAGTAATTAAAAAAGTGTGACATATTAGTTAATTTAATTAAATATCGTATCATTTGAATTTACATAAGTCTCTATAAAGTAATTAGCAAATTACAATTAATTTAATTAAATAATATTTTATTAATTTAATTAAATATAAATGACACAGGTATTTGATAACTAAATATGGGGTACTTATTTGAGTCATTACTTTTCTCTGCAACAACTACCAACAATCTTGGATCGTTTTCACTAACTGCCCTCTTTCTTTTATTCAATACAGAGTCAACAAACCATTCAATACAGAGCCAACAAACCCCGAAGATAATTTGAAGGGATTGAGTGGGCACGCACTTAGAATTTGTGATTATTATTGATATGGAACTGGAACCACATAGATACATACATATAAAGGAACGCTGGGGCTAGTTCAATCTCTGGCTGAATGGGGTTTGCTGCTAGCTATGGCTATGCCTATTGATGTGTAAGGTATGCCATTATTTGCTAGGCTATCAATGTTGGTGGTATGGATGCTTAATGTCGTACAAAAAGTAAAAATCTTCTACGATTTGGTGAATTTGTTGGAATTGCGAATTTCATTTGAAAATATTCAGTATGTAATAATTTGGTGAAACCAAATTTGTTGGAATTGTTAGTTTCATTTGAAAATTCTGCTGAGTATGTAAGAAATTGGTGAATTTGTTGGAATTGTAATTTTCATTTATAAATTTTGCTAAATTTGTAAATTCTGATGAGTGTTTGAAAATTCTGCTGAGTATATAAGAAATCGGTGAATTTGTTGGAATTGTCATTTTCATTTATAAATTTTGCTAAATATGTAAATTCTGATGACTGTTTGAAATTTTCAGGGTGCTGACTTATACGTTCAAAACATAATTTAAACATAAAAAAATGTGATTCAACAAAAAAAATTTCAAGGAGTTGGAGTCGAAAACTCAAAAGCTCTATCACCACATGTACCTGAACATGGGAAACGACAATGGAATTCAGTTGTTATTGATAATTTGAAATCTCTTTTTTCTTTCTCGGATCCTTCCTCGTTACCACGGTCCACGACCTCTGGCTTTCGAAGGTAAAGGTACATTTGAGACAAGACATGCCCTCACTTTATCAATTGTCATGTATGGTAAGGTATGTCTGCTTATGCTATTGCCTTTATTCTTACTGCCCTTGCTTTTATCCCAACCTTGACCTCTTTTACCCTAGCCTCTGCTTTTACCTTTCTCTCTGGCTCTCTGCTTCTTATTCTTGAATGCCTAAAATGTATGATGGTTGAGTTGTTTGCATTCCAATTCTGAATTAATGATCGACTCAACAACATACTTGTTAGTTCAGCTATCTAGTTGACTCGAAACCAAAATAAACACTGTTGTGAGCTTGGGGAGTTGCATCGGTTGTCCCCCGAGAACCGGATCCTGGGAATAAATGAATACTTATTATAGTAAATCTAATTTATGAAAGTATGTAAATGTATTTATGAAATCATGAAAGTTTTCTTCTTAAAAAACTAAAAAGTTTATGTTAAGAAAGAGAATAAATCTATCTTGGTAAAGAATGAAATTTATTCTTAAAACAAAATTAAAAATTTATTTTATGAAAAGAATAACTCTTAATCTAGAAAGCAGTAGAAAGCATGTAACTGTAGGCTTATGAAAACATGGAATTTTAATCTAAAAAGCTTATAAAATTAATCTATTAAATCATAGAAAATTGATCTATGAAAGCATGCAAATTTATTCTAATAAAGCAGGTAAACATAGTCGACAAAAGCATTGAAATATGTTTACTTTAAGAGAATATAAACTTAATCTAGGAAAGCTTTTTAAATCCTAGTCTAAAAGAGCATGAACATGAACTAAAATCTAGGTTAACAAAATATTTTAATGCAGGAAGGAAAATGCTCCAAATGTATTTTTTTTGGTTTTCAAGTGGATAATAATAGACACCAATTAAATTTGGAACATAGTTTCAAACTAAAAATAATTTTGTAACAAAACAGAGTATCTAATTCAGACAGAAATAAAAGAATTAGAAAACAGTGAGAGATTTATACTATAGACAACGTCACACATTCACAAGCGGGCCCTCTGAGTAATCACCTGAAGCCTAAAATAACCAAAAAAAACCTACTATAAATGATATCAATATTACCCAGGAACGTGCGATGGAAGAAAAGGATCAACTTTATGATATTATATAAATAATTCAAACACAATCCCTGTCTATTATCCTCTTGATCTACCCAGTCAGATCAATTTATATTTCTTTTGAAATAACAAAATCATAATTAAAATGCTACATATCAGAATAAGGACGACGACTAAGTGTTATATTTTGTGATTTTCAAATTGAATCCGTAACTCAGTGAATGCATATGATTGCGTACGTTGTCAATTGTGTTAATATTCATCCTGAGTGATCTATGAACATATGACACAGTGAATGTTGGTTATCTTGCCACGTAACAGTCCAGGTATACTCTGTCTTTGTGCCTATGCCACACGATGAGTTAAAAACTACTTTGACGTCACCATAGTGATGACCCAATGGTTTCATTCATGTGCCACATTGGCAGATTATCGTGTTGTAATCTTTTTCCATACATCCATGTGCTGAATTTGACTTCATTTCTCTATGAGTCGTGATAAAAAATAATGACCATAAGATCTAGCATTCTAGTGATTTGCATTAATTGACCCCAAAAAAACCAACATGGGAGGTGCCAAAAACATGACCGAACCTCGAGGCTCTGCTCTGTGTCACATATTCGTCAGGCAAACCAAAATAAACACTGTTTGTGAGCTTGGGGACTTGCATCGAACCTCGAGGCTCTGCTCTGTGTCACATATTCGTCAGGCAAACCAAAATAAACACTGTTTGTGAGCTTGGGGACTTGCATCGGTTGCCCCTGAACAATCATCTTAACAGTAGTAACATATCTTAATTTTGCCATTTTCTTCGGAGTCTATAAGTGAAAAAAAATAATTTATAGTTACCACCGCTGCTCCTGCAGAGTCAAAAATAATATTGGAATTGCAAAATTGCATAGTCAAAAGTCATATTGGAAGTAGTAGAGATACAAAATTAGATAATTGATATACAATGTGAAAAAAAAAAAAATTATAGTTACCTGCACTGCATGAAGATGCTATAACTTACTGGCCTAGGCCTTAAGACTGTACGAAACCCATAGTTTATGTATTTGCTCTAGAGTTTATGCATTTTCTCTAGTAACAGACATATGGATAAAATGCAATATGGATAAAATGTCCAGAGTTTATGCATTTTCTCTAGTAACAGACATATGGATAAAATGCAATATGGATAAAATGCAATGTGAGAATTTGTTGCCATCAATGGAGGTCTACCTGCGAAAATTAAATCATTCCTAAAATGCAATGTGGGAATTTGTTGCCATCTATAGAGGTCTAACTGCGAAAATTAAATCATTCCTAAAATGCAATGTGGGAATTTGTGGCCATCAATGGAGGTCTACTGCGAACATTAAATCATGCCTACCAAGAAAGTCTTTCAAAGTTCCAGAACTCCTTCTCCATAGCTAGATAGGATATGACTATGATGGCCGAGCCGAAGCCCAGGAAGAAGAGAGCTTTGTAAAATAGACAGAGAGAGGTCTCTAAAATACATAGAGTCCCTGCAATGCAAGCTGTAATAAGCATGCACGATGTGTTCATGCAACTTGCCACGAAGCCCTCGACTGCCAACTAACTAAACCAACAGAAACCTAAAAAAAGACTTTGGATAAAACCACCCAGACCAAAAATAAATCTTAGATAACAACCACTTTGGATAAAAAAACAAAGACCAAAACAAGCCGACAATAAAACTTTGGGTAAATATCACTTGCCACAATATTTTAACATTGGGATAAGCGAGGCCTGCAATAAGAGGTAGTTTTTTTTCCAGCAAGAAACTTTGGTTAAAATTTGGATGGATAACAATTGCGACCGTAAAACTTTGGTTAAAATATAATAAAGCTCAAAAAATAGTTGGTCAACAAATGAATTAATTGTAATTTAACGATCAAACTTTGGATATTAGAAAAGTTTGCCGCAAGGACATGCAGAAGAGGTACCAAAAACTTAGGATATCTTACTTTTACCCGTCTTGAAACCTGCGAAGCCCGCAATAAGACCCTCAACTTTGTTGGCCAATCAGCTATTACATAATAAATTTTATATTATTTTTTAATATGAAAACTTTGGTTACAATTGTGATGTATAACAATATTTTTTGGTCAAACAAGAGATTAATAGGCAGTCAACGCAGGATCGATTGCTAAGAGTCCCAGGCAGGGACTAATAAGTGGAAAATTGTATCCACGTGAAAGTAATAAGTGGAAAATTATATCCACGTAAAAGTAATAAGTGGAGCATTAACGTGATAAACTAAATATGGAATTGCATGCAAATGAGCTCTAAACAGGTCGCATCCTCCTCTAAACAGATGCTGACTATGTAAATCTTCTCGAAGCAAAGACGGTGCATGTAGATTTTCTCCAAGTCAAATACTCCATTTCTTATTTGGCTTCTTAAATAACGCTCCTCATGTTACGATGATCCTTACCACTAATACGTTAACGTTGCAGCAGGGTCCATTAAACCTTAAATCACGCACATTAAATCAATATGCAGAACTGAATATACCTGTGCGCAATGCTCCATACAATGCTAGAACTGTCATATATCCAAGACAGATGCAACGTCAAACAAATGCAGCATTTGTAATTACCTGCCAGCGAGCAGATGCAGCATTGAACAATGTTCTTACACGCATTAAACCAACACGGATGCGCAGAGCTGTATTACGAAACAGCAAGGAAGGCAGCAACCTTTATAGGCCTAGACCGGTTGAAACTTTCACCATAGCAGAGCACAAAAGCCTATCTTCCAGGATGAAGCCTTGCCTAACAATTCCCTTCCGACGATGGCTCTCATCCTCCTTATGTATCCAATCTCCCATGAATCTTCACGGAATCGATCAGCAAATGTGAATGTTTCAGGCTCTAATACCACTTTGATGCAGCAAAGCTACAACTTTGAAACGATCCTCGGCCCTATGGTTTAATCCATTAAGCAGCAAATCTAAGGGCTCTCAAAATTAAAAATTAACACATAACATTGAAGCCTACACAATATGTATCTACATTAAAACTCAGAAATAATTCATTAATAAAATATTTACAAAATTATTCTCATTTCTCACTCTCACACTTCTACTTTCCATGCCTGATGGGCTCCTCTTAATTTATACAAATGGATTAGAACCCAAGTAGGTTCTAAATCCCTTAACAAACTCCAACAATATTTCTCTTGACCCCTAAAATCTCTCATCCAAATCATAAAAATCCTCTAATTCCACTTTTAACTCAACTAATCCTCTATTCTAGGATCCCCTAATCCCTAAGATCTTAATCAGATCTTTAAAAATCTATCATCACTCATATTCTCTCATAATTGAGAATATTTACAATTAAAACCTCTCACACATATTTTTCTCTCAATTTATTAAAAATATGCAAATAAATCGAAACATCGCACCACATAAGTCAACCAAATATACAATGAAGTCAACCAAATATACATTGATTTTCTGAAGCAGGATGCTCCTGCATCAGTGGCTACCCACCCCCCAATTTCTTAGGGATTTGAGATTATTCCAATTCTAATAAGTTTCTCCATATTGAGATTATTCCAATTCTAATAAGTTCTTCATTATTATTTATAACATTTATTTATATATAAGCAAATTTTATTTAGCAAAATGGTCCATTACTATTGATAAATTTAAAATATAAGAGTAGTGTCAAGTGGCTCCCCACCCACCAATTTCTAGGGATTTGAAATTATTTGAATTCTAATAAGTTCCTCCATGTTGAGATTATTCCAAATTTAATAAATTCCTCATTATTATTTATAACATTCATTTAAATTTATTTAGAAAAATGGTTCATTACTTTTAATAAATTTAAAAAACTAGATGTGCGCGAGATGGTTCCCCACCTACCAATTTCCTAGCGATTTGAGATTATTCCAATTCTAATAAGTTCTTCCATGTTGAGATTATTCCAATTCTAATAAGTTCCTCAATATTATTTATAACATTCATTTATATATAAGCAAATTTTATTTAGCAAAATGGTCTATTATTTGAATAAATTTAAAAATGTATAAAAGTAGCTCAGATATGAATTTGGTATGTCCTAGGTTTTCAGTGTGAGATTAGCCTAGAATTAGGTAAAGTAGTATGAATGAATTTGTATTTTAAAATTAATTAGCAATCATTCAATAACAAATTTTCAAGTTGCAAGTTGATTTTAATAGTTTTTTCTTTAAAAAACAGTATTGATCTATTTTAATCACAAATCTAAGAAGTGTTTAAAGTGATATAATTTCTTTTTGTGTAATTTTTTTTTAAATGCAAAATTGGAAAAAAAAAAAAAAAAATGTTTGCATCTCAAAGATAAAATTGACAAATAAATATAGCCCAAATATAAAATAATAACATCACTTGAAATGCTTAAAAATGTTTTAACTAAGAAAATGGATTTCTCTTCATTGGACATATTAGTTGACATTGAAATAATTTACTTAATATGGCATTGAAATATTTTACTTATGAAGTACATTGGTTATATTAATAAGTAGCATGAAATGTTCCTCCATGATTAATAAATTATGAAATTTTAAAATGATGGTTGATGTTTTGAAATGTATTTTTATTTTTAAAATTTGAAATGCATTATACTATAAATTGTTTACGAGTAAAATAGATGAAGTAAAAAGATAAAATTGGTTTTTCGTTTTTTTATAAATCAATTTTTGAAATATATCATACATTAAAAATTGTAAATTTATAGATTTAAAATTCCATCAATAATGTTTCACATGATATATTTTTTAAAAATTTAATATATTCAAATGAAATTATAATAAATGAATTTATGAATTTACAAATGCTTATTTCGTTTCATTTTATTTTATATGAATTTATTTTTGAAAAAATTGTTATCTTTTATTCATTTGTTTTTAAGATTTTGCATTATATTTTGAATTTTTTTCCATTAAAAAAGCTTATAAAATAATAATTTATAGGGTTTATTAATCTAAGGCTTCATATTCCTAGGGTATAATATTATTCATAGGGTTTATAATATTAATCTTTAGGTTTAATATAAATTCATTGGGTTTATAATCATGGTCAACCATGGTCCAACGTCACATTGCGATAAAGATTTTCTCAATATGAAAATCAACCAATGTCGCATTGTGACAAGCATTGTCTCAATATGAAAATCAACCATGGTCAACCATGTTCCAACGTCACATTGTGACAAAGGTTGTCTCAACCATGCTCAAACATGGTCAACCATGCTCCAACTTCACATTGTTACAAAGGTTGTCTCAATCATGCTCAAACATCGTCAACCATGGTCACATTGTGACAAACATTGTCTCTTAGTCCAATGTCACATTGTCACAATCATGGTCATCCATGGTCCAAAATCGCATTATGACACAGATTATCTCAATATGAGGATCAACCATGGTAAAAAATGTTCAGCCATTTTCCAACATCACATTACGACAAACATTGTCTCAATATGAAAATCAATCATGGTCAACCATATTCCAATGCACATTGTGACAAATATTTATCTTAGGGTTTATACTCCTTGGGTTTATAATATTACCCTTTGGGTTTAATATTATTCCCTTGGGTTTATAGTATTTATCTTAGGGTTTATATACCTTGGGTTTATAATATTAATCCATTGGGTTTAATATTATTCCCATGGGTTTATATTATCAATTCGTTGGGTTTTAATATTAATCCCTTAGGTTTATAATATCAATCGCTTTAGGGTTTATATACCTTGCATTTATAATATTAATCCCTTGGGTTTAATATTATTCTCTTGGGTTTATAATACCTTTGGGTTCAACCCAGGTCAACCATGGTCACATTGTGATAAAGACTATATCTTGGTCCAACGTTACATTGTCACAACCATGGTCATCCATGATCAACCATGGTCCAACGTCGCATTGTGACAAAGATTGTCTCAATATGGAGATCAACCATGGTCAATGATGGTTAGCCATTTTCCAACGTCGCATTGTGATAAATGTTGTCTCAATATGAAAATGAATCATTGTCAACCATATTCCAACGTCACATTCTGAAAAATATTTATCTTATGGTTTATAATATTGATCTTAAGCTTTATATTCCATGGTAATATTTATCCCTTGGGTTTAATATTATTCCATTGTGTTTATATTATCAATCCATTGGATTTTTAATCTCTTAGGTTTTTAATATTAATATGTTGGGTTTATAATATCAGTCCCTTTAAGGTTCATATACCTTGCATTTATAATATTAATCCTTTGGATTTAAGATTATGCCCTCGGGTTTATAGTACCTTTGGGTTTTAGAATTAAATCCCTTGGGTTTATTATTCCCTTCGGTTTATAATATCAATCCCTTGGATTTATTTAGTTCATATTCCTAGGGTATAATAATATTCATGGGGTTTATAATCTTCATCCTATGGCTTAATATAAATCCCTTGGGTTTACAATCATGGTCATCCATGGTCAAAGATGGTCCAATGTCACAATGTGCCAAAGATTATCTCAATATGAAAATCAACCATGATAAACCATGTTCAACGATGGTCCAACGTCAGATTGTAACAAACATCGTCTCAGTATGAAAAAAGGTGATGGTAAATCATGGTCAACCATGTTTATTTTAGGGTTTATTTGTCTCAATATGAAAATCAATCATGGCCAACCATATTCCAACGTCGCATTCTGACAAATATTTATGTTAGGGTTTACAATATTTATCTCAGGGTTTATATTCCTTGTGTTTATAATATTTATCCCTTGGGTTTATAATACTTTAGGTTTATTATTCCCCTGGGTTTATAATATTTATCTTAGGGTTTATAAACCTTGTGTTTATAATATTAATCCCTGGGGTTTAATATTATTCTCTCGTGTTATATTATCAATCTGTTGGGTTTTTAGTATTAATTCATTGGGTTTATTATTCCCTTGGGTTTATAATATCAATCCCTTTAGGGTTTATATACCTTGCATTTATAATATTAATCCCTTGGGTTTAATATTATTCCCTTAGGTTTATAATACCTTTGGGTTCAATCATGGTCAACTGTGGTCACATTGTGACAAGGAATATCTCTTGGTCCAATGTCATATTGTCACAACAATGGTCAACCATGTTCCAACATCACATTGTGACAAAGATTGTCTTAATATGGAGATCAACCATGGTCAACCATTGTCCAATGTCGCATTGTGACAAGTGTTGTCTCAATATGAAAATCAATCATGGTCAACCATATTCCAACGTCACATTTTGACAAATATTTATCATAGGTTTATATTCCTTGGGTTTATAATATTTATCCCTTAGGTTTAATATTATTCTCTTAGGTTTATAATCCCTTAGGTTTATTATTCCCTTGGGTTTATAATATTTATTTTAGGGTTTATATACCTTGGGTTTATATTATCAATTCGTTGAGATTTTAGTATTAATCCCTTCGGTTTATAATATCAATCCCATTAGGGTTTATATACATTACATTTATAATATTATTCCCTCGGGTTTATAATACCTTTGGGTTTTATAATTAATCCCTTGGGTTTATTATTCCCTTTGGTTTATAATATCAATCCTTTCGTTTTATTTGGTTTATATTCCTAGGGTATAATATTATTCATAAGGTTTAAAATATTAATCTTAGGGTTTAACATTAATCGTTTGGGTTTACAATCATGGTCATCCATGGTCAACGATGGTCCAATGTCACTATGTGCCAAAGATCATCTCAATTTAAAAATCAACCATGGTCCAACATCACATTGTGAATCAGTGCAAGTTTTGTCATCGATCTCAAGGTGTTTTGGAAAAGACTAGTATTTAATAATTGGATTCTAGTGAAATATTTAAAATTAAATTTATTATCAACCACATTTAAATTGTAATCTGATATTTATTAAATGTTTATTTAATAATTACATCATTATTATATATTAAACACTTATAAAAAAAAATTATAACCGAGACTTTGCATCCGACAGTGTCGCTAGATTCGTCGGCCGCCACCTAATGTAGCTACAGTGTCGTCGTGAGACAAAACGTATAAATATAATATGCGCAATCGAAGAACGTCAGAACTTATTCCATACGCGTGAACAATAAAAACTGTCATAAAAGTCGTGATTCCTAGATGGAAGGACTTTTCGATGTGCGGCGCAAACTGCGGTACTCAGTGCGAGGTCTTGTCCTCACACAGCTCGCATGCATTCTTTTCGGGACGGGCAGTGTATTTACAAAACAAATTAACTATAAATTTATTTAAATTTAAAATTAAATCATAACACATATATTAAAATATTTATTTCGTTTAGAAAAAACCCTCCCCAATCAATAAAAGTAGTCACCACTACCCGCCAATAATACTTTTATTTCGGTAGTACGAATCTTAAAGATTACTCTGGGTGCACGCAGTGTACGATTGCGACTGGCTACTCACGTCAATTAAAGGCATAGGCATCAAAGGAAAATAACCCGCGGTAATCGGCACGCTGGGCGGGTAAGAAAGCCCAACACACGAGCAAAATGCTGACTTGTCCTTTACATTACGGCGAGTCTTATTTCACATTTTATTCAAACATAAATGCACTCTGACATGCTAGGAGTATACTAGTTTCTTTGTATTTATATTTTTTTCAAAATTGATTTTGACGCTTTAGGAACAAGAAAACTATTATTTCCCTTTCATGTTAGAAGCATTTATGTTTCAATGCGGTCTGAAATAAGAACTGCCTTACATTACGCGCGTTTGATATGGAATCAGTGCCACCAAGTCAAATACACATCCTGCGATATCACTGCACTTTGATTTGACCAATAAAAAATAAATAATAAACATATATTTAATGGAAAATATTTTATTTTTAAGATTTAAAATTTTTAATTTAAATTATCATTAATTCATGAATATTTACAAACTAATTATTACTTATACCATTTAAAATTTTATATATATTTATCAATAATTTTTGTGAAAGGAAGAAACATATTTATTTGGAAGTGGAGTTAGTTTATCGAATTCATTTTGTGATAAATAAAATGCGAAAATTTCACCCTTTTAATATATGTTTTTATATATTATACCATTGTCATTAAACGAACACTTCCTAATAAGTTGTTATTTTTGATGAGATTTTTAATTTACACAAATAAGTTGTTTTTTAGATGAGATTTTTTTATTTTGGTTAGATTTTTAATTTATAAAATAAAATGAGTATTGTAATAATGTTATTATGTATTATTTAACCTATATTATAGGAGGGGTGAAATGGGAAAAAATCATTATAGGTGGGGTGAATTGGGAAAAAATCATTAGATTACCTATTTTTCAAGTGTATTTTTAGTTTTTCATTTACAAGTGCATATGATTGTGTAGGTTTAGTTTTCCATTTATAAGTGTATATAATTTTGTATTTTTAGTTTTTTTTTATGATGTAGATTGGGAGATATATTAGTATATATTTAAGGAAGATGTTAATTATAGAATTAAATATATGATGATTAATAGAATTAAAGAAGTTTTGGTTATAGGGTGAAGTTCAGGAAGTGATGATTTACATTATGTAATTCATTTCACTAGTTTTAATTGTACTTTTTCACCCCTATGAGTATCACCTGATTCAATGAGTGCTAAGTAAACTATTCAAAAATCATGAGAAATTAGTTAGTTACAACTATCTCTCATAGAAATGGTCATAGATACAAAGACAAATAAAATTATTAAAAATTAAAATAAAATAAAAAATAAAAACTATAAATAAAGTTATTAAATTAAAAAAACATATATAATTAAAATAAAAAAAAAAAAAAAAATCACATTGGAATTTGTATTCACATTTATTTAATATAAAAATATGATTTAGTTTTCTAAAAGAGTTATTTCAATTCTTTTTCTCGAAAACATATCATTCAATAGTAATATTACAATAAAAAATTTCCTCTAATAATTAATAAATAAAATACATAGTTTACAAATCTCATTATTTTATTGAAAATTTTACGTATTCACTCATCACGAAACGACATTTAAAAAATAAATTCCTTTCTCTGGTTTCATCTCACTTTTCACATTGCAATGGTTATTTACTCTTGATGCTAGGGTTTTACTTTTGAATGCGAAAGCAGCACAAATGGCCTGCAAGGTGGTTTAACATCCAAACACTGACATAAAAATACTATATCATCTTTGCAATCTACATTCTCATTTATGCACCGGCTGCAATAGGAAAAAACCTTCCATTTGCAAAAACACGTCTGACGCTCATATTTAGAAAACCTCAGACACCGTCCTTGTATGGGATGGATTTAGTCAGCTAGAGGGATTTGAATGTCTAGGTTTTTTTACATTAACAACAATTTTGGCGTTAGTCAATATAAGAATTTGATTAACGCGTTAGATTATGGTTTTGGAACTTGTATTTGTCGGTAATATAATTTTGATATAATAGAAATATTTTGGATTTGTGCTTGAGAGGTTCCATGATGTTAATGGCAAAGTTGATGTTGATTGATTGCAAATCAAACTCTGATTTACATATAAATATAAACAAGTTAAGAGCTCAAATACAAGTTTAACAACATAAAATGAGATATACAAAGCATGCATGGATAATAGTTACAAATAGAGCTACATCAATTGTATCAATAAGTTGTTGATGTAATTACAAACATCAAAAACTCAAATCATGAACTTGATGATAATAACTTGAGTGTAAAGTAACAACATTAACAAGTATTTATACATAGCAGTCAATTAATGGTTGTTGTCAATAGCAAGTATGTGTGTGTCAATGGAAGATGAAACATATACAAGGTTGATCATCATTAACACAAAAGTAGCAACAATATTCTACATGATATGCAATGACTTTGCTTGAAATTATACAGAATGACTTAGTAGTTCAATGGAACATGACTTATATACATAAAGATGTAATAGACAGTGAATAATTAAACATATGTACAATAAAAATATGTGATGTCATATAAATCTAATTGGCAATGAGTAATTAATCATATATACATGATGAAGCATGACATTGGCAACATCAATTGATGTTTATTGTGGTGTCAAGATGTGAATGTCGTTCTTTCCATTTGGCCCATATTTTCTATTGTGCGTCCCTTTCATGGATGTGGATTTTTTTCGATAGTTTCCTTATATTTCGTAGCAATATAATAGTTTGACGCAAACGATAAAGAGGCAGTAATTGTGGGAGCATGAGCCTCATTTGTATATCATGCAAGGTAAGTTCCTGCTACTGAATTTCTCGGCAATATTCATAGAGCATGTTTAAGTAGTTTGTATCCATATCTGTTGGTCATGCAAAAAGAGAAATAGTACTTGTTAATGGACGTGTACGTTGAAAGCATTATATATAAAACAAAAAATAAAATAAAAACAAAGTAAATATGAACATTTTTTCTAAATAAGAATAAAACAATATGAGGTTAAATGTAATAGCAAGCAAGCGTATGTGAAATTTGGTTAAGTAGAAAGTGATGTTTACCATGGGTAAATTTGGAAGATAGAGTGTATGGTTGGCTAGAATGTATTCTCTTGCACAGATTTTGATGTGAGCAATGATTCCTCTTGTTGTCTACATTTTAAATATGGATTCTATTTCATGCGTGAGATGTGTGAGAATGGAAATGTTGGATTGATTTGAAGGTTTGACAATGACCTTACTCTTGAAATGACAGTGAATGTTAAACCTTGGCATTCTTTGGTGCCAATGTCTACCATTGCTTTGTCTAATGTCATTCCTTGTGACTTGTGTTTCGTTAAATCCCATGCCATTTGAAGTGGTATCGGTCGGCATGCACCCCTTATGATGGGGGAAATGGGTACATATGTTGGGTGTGAAATGTCTCATGGTGTTCCTTTATATTGGTTGAAGTCGACTACCATGAATGATGGCAATTATGGGGGCTTCGAGTTAAGTGCATAAGAGATTGAAACGACTTTTCCAAGTGTGCCATTAACAAGGCCTGCATGTACCCACAAGTTGTTGGTGGGTATAACTTTTTCTTCAATGCATAAGAGTACCTTTGCATCTAGATGTTCATATTCTATTGTAGTAGAAGTTTTCTACCTTTGTTGCTTTGTAGAGCAAAGTGCTACTGGCATGTTCAATTTTTTAAGCATTGTTTTATTATGCAAAGCAACTTAGTTGTTCGTTGCATATAGGTGCATGGAGTCTTGAAAAATTTGTTGCTCTTCATGCGTAGGAGAGGAATCTATCCTTGACATTAGCATTATTTAATCTTCAAGAGTAGGTGTTCCATTTCTGAGGTTCGTGAGGATTTGGCATAAAGCAACCTGGGAAGGGTTAGCACCTTGCTGATGGAAAATACTTGAAGGTGTCATGATTGTGTCGAAGCTTCACCAAAGTGCAGTGCCACGTGATGTGCCAACATATAGAGGATTGTCCTTCACAAGTGGCAGCTGACCTAAATCTTTGACAAGGATAATGGAGTGATTGTCGAATGGTGCATTTCAATGAAAGGGGAATGCCTCTCTTAGGCGATCATCAATGCAGGAAAGCATTTTTGGATCAATGAAGCTCATCTCATCAATGAGGGTGTACTCTACATGGAAGAATTGTTCTTGCAAGTGTAGGAGCGACTGTCCTTCAAGATGATGCATTGAATTGATAGGGATGTGAAGGGTAGAGTGGATTGTAAGGGAATTTATGTTGAAAGGTGCAACACCTGTTGGTGCAAGTAACAAAAAAGGGTTTGTGCTTGTTGGGGATTTTTCCATAAATACACATTGTAGACATTTAATTAAATGAGATTTTCCTATCCCAGGTACCCCTTGTATGATGATTATAAGTGGGGATTTTGGTGAAAGGTTTTTTAAGAGAGAAAGAACAATGGTAAAAAAAAATTGGGTGGGAGAGAAGGTGTGATCTTGTGAAAGGTTTGAAAAAGGATGTTGTTGGTTTTAGATATTCGACTAGTTGAATTCAATAAAATTTATGGCAGTTTCTTGCAAGTGGAGAGGGATAGAAGTATGTGACCAATTGTGGTTAGCATCGAAGTCAAGATTGCCAATCATCTCTTGGTCATCAATTTCAATGTCGTAGCATGTGTGGAGGCGAGAAAGGATTTGTTATTCATTCATTTGCATGGGATCAAGAAGGAGGTCAGATGGGGTAGCCACAGGAGTAGATTGATCTTCGGGTTGTGGGGTTCGAGGATTTTCAATTTCTTGATGAACATTCCACGGTCTATATGTCCCTTTATTTTGTTCCCAGTGTGAAATTATGTCCTCATCGGTGGAACCAATGTCATTAGGGTGTGTGTGAAAAGTGAAATACAGTAGTAGTTCACTCCAACAAAAAGTGGCGTAACAAGGATCATTAGGGGAAGGGATGGCAATGTATCGTGGCAAGACATGTACAATCATTGGAGGGAATATGTGTTTCCATTCGTTTTATTTTTGGTGAGCATAAAATGACCAAGAGTGTGCAACTTCAAGGAGGGCCAACGATTCCAATGAAGCAGGTTTATTCATGTATGCAAGAATGAAGGTTCGTGTTGAAAGGGGATTTTCAAAATCAGGAGAAACACATCTAAAAATAGTTTTATTAACATTTAAAGAAATAAATGCGCAACTCCAGAGTGGGGTGGTTTTTGTAACATATGGCATATTTATTGTGCACCAATGTCTCTATCTGCAATGGTTTTTGTAAGGAATTTCTAGATGACAGTGATAATAGGTGCTTCTGGAGAAATGTTGTGCGAGAGACGTGGTAACATTTGGTGATAGATTTTTAATTTTGTTTCTACTTTTGCTACATATTTTGAAATATAGCTTAACACAGCATGGCGTGATAGAATAGGTTGGAAATCAACATTTGCTCTCCAGATGGAAATTACATCGGCATTGTGGATGTTCAATCTATCATCATTGCAAATGGGAATGTAAGTTTTCTGACCTTTGTCGTCAATGAACATTGAAGAGGTGGAGTTTAACTCTCGTGGCACTCCATATCTACGACTAAGAACATTTCTTTTTTTGCGAAGGCAAGAAGATTCATGACACTTTATGTGACATTGAACACAGCTGAAAAAATCTTCATAGTCTTTAGACTGGGTTGACGTGAAGATTGATGTTGTGTTTAGAAGACATGGGTTGTGAATTGTTGATTGGTGAAGTGCAGGATTGTGATGCTGGGGGTGTCACAGATTCCAAGCAGTTACGTAGTGATCAAAATATTTATGAGCATCGACAACTTATGTTTCATTGTTCCAATCGAGAGTGTCCATATTTGGTGCATCTTGTAACCAAAGGAAGCCATGTATGTGTGTGGATCCTCTATGTTTCCATTCGTACCTTAATATAATATGAAATTCAATATTGGTTAAGATATATTTGCAATGTCCAAATAGATGTAGGGAGAAATGGTAATAAAAAATACATGCACCGATAATCAACTATGTGGAGGCCTTTTTTATAGGACTTCTTCGAGGAAAATTGTAAATATGCAATGCATATATTGGGATGTTAAATGTGGGTTTTTAATTATGTTTTGAATTATCCATTGGTAGTGATTTTCGGCCTGAGGGGGCCTGACCCAGGTTCAACGTTAATTAGCCAAACAAATCCCTA
Source organism: Pinus tabuliformis (assembly GCA_031772625.1). NCBI lineage: Eukaryota > Viridiplantae > Streptophyta > Pinopsida > Pinales > Pinaceae > Pinus > Pinus tabuliformis. The sequence continues at coordinate 1,205,910,029 of CM062804.1, read as the reverse complement.
CATTACTGGCCCTTTCGGCATCAAACCGTGAGGCACGGACCAAAGTCTCACTCGAAGCAGTATGGGGGGATGTTGGAACCAAGTTTCCACACCCTGATATGGTCGTGATGTCATTTTATTCCCTTTATTCCTACCTTCACGCAAGTTACTTCGCTCTAAAGCTTGCCAGATGAGCCCTTTGTTCCGTCCTTCAATACCTCCACGAAAGGATTCCTCTATCCTTCGCATAGCCCTAACCCTTGATCTAGACCCTTTCGCGCTGCCAAGGCAACGTACCGTGCAGATTCCTAAATTGGTCCAAGTGTCTTTCTTATCTTATTAGTTACTCACAGTTAGCACCGCGTAAATAGATATTCTTATATGCGTCCAGTTATCCAGCATAATTATACACATTCGCACACCATATAAGTTGTAGGCATTATGATATAGGTGTTGCCCTTGATGGCAACTCACTCAGAGGTATGATATAGGTGTTGTCCTTGATGGCAACTCACTCAGAGGTATGATACAAGTGTTGTCCTTGATGGCAACTCACTGAGATGACAGATCATAGTGTAGCAGGTCAAGAGAAAAGAATTAATGATCAGAGAGAGGTATACGTAGGTTAACCTTGATGAAAGTGCGTATACACGCAGGTTAGCAGAACAAAAGGCGCGTATTCGTATACATGCACTTTCACGCAAGGAACGACACGTAGATGTTGAAGAACTAAGCTTTGGTCCATGGTCTTTCGGTATTTGGTCCATGGTATTTGGTTCGAGGTATTGACCCCAGGTATTGGGTCCAAGGTATTGATTCTACATGGTTTTGGACCATGGTATTGAGAGAGGCCTAAACCTATATAAGGAGAATATCATTAGGCCAAGATGGAAGTGAGCAAGGATTGAATATCTGATGAAGTGTGAGATCTAGTATGCTAGTTATGGGTTTGTGATGCTTTGCTTGATCTGAACCAAGGAAGCACCTATGCGGTTGATGATGGATGATGGATCAGGATCATAAGGCCTGGAATGTATTATCATTATGTGGTTTGATCATGGATAGACTAGATCTGAATTACTGACGCATGTCTTATTGTATGAATGTTATGATCTGGGTATGACTGATGTCTGGAACAACTGCAAAGTTATGAGGAAATATTTGCAAATCTGTACGCAGGTTGGCTTTGGTAAAAGCACGTATGTACGCCGGTTTGGTTCATCATAGTAGTGTATGCATTATGATATATGATATTTAAAGTTGTAGTTGGATCTAGTTATTGTTGCAGAGTTTTTTGTTCTGCTCTGTGTTCTGGTGACTATGTTTTGTTGACAGGGTTTCAGTGATTTAGTGTTGGGTGATTCAGAAATTAATGATGCGAGTGTAGTTGATGGTTGTATTGCAGTGGTGATTTATTTTGTGCTTCATTGTTGTTGATGGGTCCAATATGAAAATTGGATGAAATGTGGCCTTCATATTATGGTGTTGTGCTTCAGGAGTATCCAGTATGAAAATTTATGAAACGTGGTGGTCCCTGGAGGAAGAGAGAAGATGGTAGCCTTCTGTAGGTCGGCGCCTATGTACTGGTAAACATATCGGCCATTTCAAGAGCCAGGGGGTTGGATCTCCCTTCTAGTAGCAGCTGGAAAACGATTGAAGGTTGGAGCCTTCAGTAGGTCGACGCCTACGTACTAGTAAACGGATTAGCTAGTATAAGAGCTAAGGGGGTTGTAGCTCCCTTCCAGGAGAAATTGGAGAATGAGAGAAGGTTGTAGCCTTCTGTAGGTAGAAGCCTGCGTACTGGTATAAGACTGCACCAATACATAAATATTGTAAAAAGAAGTTTCTTATTAAAAGAAGATAGAGACGAATTGCAGCATGTGGTTTTCACCCACATTGGGTTTCCACCTTATATCATGGTGTTCATGTGTGCTTCTTATGTGTGATGATCTGTTCTGTTTTACTGCACATGTTTACTGTTCATATGGTTAATAATGTTTTGATGCACTCATTGAAGATCAACTAACTGAATCATAAGTTTACTGGATATATGCTAGCTGCATTAAACACAGTTGCGTATATACACAGGTATCATTAACAGAAGTAGTGTATATCAATTTGTTTATAAAAATGAAAATATTATTGATTTGCTAACACTGATTCACCCCCCCCCCCCCCCCCCCCCTCTCAGTATTATTTCCAACATAAGCATTATAAAGGAAATTCATACATAAAATGGCAAGATGCATTAATCAGAACAAAGACACAGAAATTGCAGAATACTTCTCTTTATTGATATCTTCCAAGCGATTACAGACTCTATTCACCCTGCGCACACAGTTGCAGGGGTCCGCGCACTCAGCTGCGGACTTCTACTCTAGGCCTCTGCACACTCAGCTGCAGAGCCTCTACCTATGCTATGACCCAAAACTTAGACTTCCTACTTCAAAACTATTACTCTCTTCTCTTATGTCTCTCTTTTTTTTAAACTGCTTAGAGCTTAGCTCTTTTTATATAATCCCATGGTCCGCAGACCATGGATAGATCTCTTACATCCAACTTTACTTTACAAAACTATGGACGGACAACCCTTTATGACTTATAACACCTACGCGTTGCGCGGCCACAAAATGTGGAGTCTTTACAAGTTTCTTAGAAAATTTTACTAAAATATGGGCTTTTGGTCCCAAAACTGTCCTTTGGGGGATCCCGTTCCCAACAGGCCCCCAACAAAAACATCGTGACTCACCCTCGAGTCACTCAGTAGGCGTGGAGATCTTTGTGCGAAGTCCTTCCAGCTTGACCCGTATGACCGCAACCTCGGCCGTGCACTGAGCTGCCGCCTGCTTTGCGTCTTCCACTATCTTCTTGGTTACTGCTCCTCCACTGTTAGCCTGAAGCTTTTGTTGTGTTTCCTATAGAGTCGCAAGCTTTCCTTCAATATTCCTTGTTACTACGTAAGCCTCATCCAGCCAGGGCTTTAGTCTCGCCTTGAGCACTACTTCCTTGTGCAGCGCTGCATCCACATGTTCTTTCAGCTGCTTGGCCTCCTACAGCTTGGCTAGTCTCTGTGTCAGCACGACGGTTCATGCTGTGCCCTTAACCTCATCATAGCGTTGTTGTAGCTCGTGCGCTTCTGTCTCTAGCCTCTGTACATTGGGGTCCTCCTACAAGCTTGTCAGGACCTCAAATGACTATTCGAACAATTGTGTGTAGTCTGCTACTACACTATCCACCGCTGTTATTGCTTCTGTGACAATGATCATCGGATGTTTCTTGACTTCTGGCGGGGGTGAAGGTTGGTCCTTCAACTGCAACTCCGTAATTTACAGGTTCAACTCCAACTGAACCCGAGCCATTTCAGTCTGAGTGTTGCCTGTGGCCAACTTGCGATGCGTACCTCGATTGGCTCCTCCTCTGGAATGGCCAACTCTGGGACCATTCGGCAGGCCTCCTCAACGACCTGCATAATCCGCTTTCTCTGATTGGTCGCCTCGGTCTCAGTGGCAATGGCAGCATTTCTCTGTAGGGCCATCTGCTCGTTGTTAATCCATTGTTCACTGATCACCTGGAGGTCGTGGTGCTCTCGGGTCCTCAGCTCTGCAATTACTCCATCCTACAAGAGGTGGAGTGCTTCGCACAGTAGTGCTGCCAGGTTCAATCTGACTCCCTTTAAGGCGCTGACAGTGGGCCTGTCAGCCTCATTTTCTGTGGTCAATGCTCCATCCGGCAACACTATCGCACTAGAAGTCTTCATGCGTAACATATCGGAAACCTCTGAAGTGCTGATAGCCAGGCTGGTAGACATTGTACCTGCCTGCGACACGCAGGTCTACAACTCCTACAACCCTGTCTGGATGGCCCCTAAGACGATCTGATGTTGTTGTTCAAACTATTGCAGGGCCTCCGCGGTGACATCCCTCACTGTGTCGTCGATATCATGTAAATCACCCTCTGTTAACGTGATGAGGTCTAGCGAGGTCTTGGTCGCCTTTGATTTCTTCTTGGGCCCTCTTTTTTCCAGCTCCCTTGGGCGCTTGATGGGGGTGGACTTCTCCTGAGGGTCTGCACCTTGCTATTTCATCCGTTTCCTCCTCAGTCTCAAGTGAAGGCAACCTCGCGCTCCACCTGAGCCTTATCAGCAGCCTCCTTCCTCTTTTCGGCCAGCTATGTCATCTTAAGCTTGGCCTCCTCCTTTTTCTTCTACGTGGCAGACTTGCTTCCACCCACCGCCAAATCTATTGTAGAGCACCACTCTGCCAGCCATTGATCAAGCACTGCATCAATGGCATCATCCGTTGCCAAATACAGCAAGTCGTACCATTTCTACGCAGGGTCCTTCCGCACCCTAATGGATATTCGATGGAAGTTGGCTTTGAATTCAGCGTAGCCCTGCAGGTTGGCATACACCGTAGGCAACAATCGCAGCTTGTGATTGATGGCCATCTAAATTTTCATTTCCATCAAGATCCAAAAGATCTTGCTGTCCCTGACTTGCTGCGCATCCTTGGTCACCCACAGTGAAGCGTACTTCACTGCTTCAGGGAGGTTTGGCGCAACCAAAGGGAATTGGTTGTCCTCTGGCAGCTCCCACGCTACCAACACAATTGACAGCAAGAGCCACGCATAGTGGAACATCTTACTAAGCTCTTGTGCTTCGCGATAGTTCGCTAAGAACTCTTCGTGAAGGTAGTCCGACCAGTTGAACTGGACTCCTTCAGCGCACTGTGCTATGAGTGTGACGATAGGTGCCGACATCTCATCGGCGCAACACTTCCTCATTACCTTCCTCGCTAATATCTATGTGGCTACCTTCAAAGTGGGGCCTCAGATATTGGATATAGTGTATCCGCGCGGCTTCTTTACCAGCTTAAATTTGTCTTTCATTGATTCCGTGAGAGCCTGTTCACCACATTTTCCACCAAAGATCATGGCCAGATTCTCTCCTGTATATGGCAATCGCATTATCCGATGAAACAGCCTATCTGTGATGGGTATCGTCTCCTCTAGCCACACACACCCATCATGCACCAAGCACAACAACTGCTTAATGACCAAAACTGTTATTGAGGTGCAGTTGTAGTGCGGCACCTAGAGCATGTTAAGCAACCTTGCCTTTTCTACTCCCTTGAACCACCTTCACGGCTCCACTGCAATCATTCCCGAATTCGTGTCAATGATGCGTCGCATCAGCGGCTCGGTCGCCAAGTGTGGGAACTTCTCATGGTCCGCCAAGTCCCAGTCTTCAAGTTTCAGCAGCGGCACTTGTGCCAAGCACGAACTGTCGAAAACAATTTTGTCCAGCAGCAGAGGGGTTTGCAGGGGAGTCTTACTTTCGTCAATGTCCTTTGGCACCTTGGACTTAGGCTTGCATGGAGGGACATACTCCGGCAACCGAGTAATAGGGTCTGCGCCCTGGGCTTCAACCTCCTCGACTTCAACTCCCACATCCTCATCGTCCATCAGGATGTCTTCAATGTCTTCTTCCTCTGGTTCTAAGTTTATGGCTTTTCCCTTCTCCTATGCAGTAGGCTTCGATGGGTTTCTTCTTGGCGATGCGCGCACCAGTATGGTAGGCTGCTTTCCCTTCTTGTCCTTCACAATTTCCTTGGTTGGGGTCGGCTTTGGTCTCGGCGTCCTCGGCAATTTAGGGACCTCTGCTAGTACTTTGGCCACTTCCAGAGCAGCTACTTCTGCCTCTATTTCCATTTCTTGTGCCGCCTCCTCTACTACTTGTTCAGTATTTATAATTTCTGCGGGTGCCGACATAACGCTTTCTAACAGTGCTCGCGTCATCTCTGGCAAGTTTGAAAATTCGGGAGTCTCCTTGAAAGTCTCGAAGAATTCTCGGTTCATGGGTGCCTGAGAGCTCAACAACTCAATTCTGAAAATGCCAAGTGTTTTTCGCTAGATAGCCACTTGTAATTTATAAGGCATTTTGAATTCAAATCCGACCGTTCCCCCCAAATTCAATTCATTAATGCCGGATTGGAAACAGATTTTCAAGGATCTAAGCCATAAATTTTGTCTTGAATGTTGGACGCATGCTCCATTTGGTCGCATTTCAACCGTCAAATCATGAACAGTGCGCTTACAGTCACTTTCCGTCTGACCTTCGCGATTTCTCCCTGGGTAGTGCAGCTCCCTCTGCGCTGTCGCGGACCCTATGACACTTCCTTGCTTTGCACCATCCTTCAATCGTGCAACTCCCCAACTCGGGCAGTGTACTTTATAGTCCCGCGCCTCCTTTTAGACCTAGAGCACTAAGACTTTGCTGCCTTCATCTAGTCAGGTGACCAGACCACCAGTGTATGGCTTCAAGCGACTGCCATTCACCTTTCTTGGGAAGGGATCTCCATTCAATTTGACCAGTTGTACCGCTCCTCCGTTAGTAATCTCCTTAATGACATAAGGCCATAACTAGTGCATCCTGAACTTCCCTGGAAATTTTTAAAACTTACTATCATATAACAAAACCAGGTCATTTACCTTAAAGGTGCGTAGCTTAATATGTTGATCATGCCATGTCTTTTCACACTGCTTTTGGACTTGTTGGTGAAATCCAGTTAGAAATATCTCTTCCTCAAGCTCATCCAGCTATGTGAGCCTTTCCTCCAGAGCTTCGCGATCCGTCATACTTGTGAGCACTGCTATGCACAGACTAGGCACAATATATTCCATAGGCATTACTGCTTCAACGACATAGACAAGCCTAAAAGGGGTCTGTCTAGTAAACATTTTGCATGGCATTCGATAAGCCCATAGTATTGCAGGTATGCGTAGGTCCCAACCACTTCGCTAAGCATTACAAACCTTGGTCAGCGCTTTCTCGAGCACTTTATTGAACGCTTCCACCGTCCTGTTAGCCTGCAGGTGATAAGGCGTGCTCTTCTAGTGATATACCTAAAATTCCTCAGTTAGTGCGCTAATCGTCTCATTCAGAAAGTGCATACCGCAATCACTCATCAAGATTTTTGGGGCTGAATGGGTCCCACAAAATATATCGCCCATTTCTCAGAGGGTTGCAACATCATCTGTGGATTCAAAGGCATCTCATCCCTCCGCGATGACCTTCTAGTCCTTTGACATAGATGACAGGCCTTGCAATATACTTTCGAGTCTTGATGGAGGTATAGCCACCACAACCTTGTGCGTAGAATCTTCTACACGGTCGCTCTTCCTGCATAGTGTCCTCCCGCGGCGCCCCCATGAGCATCCACAAGGATGCTGCTTCTTTCAAACTCTGGTACATATCGTCGCAATATCTCATCATACTCCATTTTGTATAGATGCCCAGCTATGACAGAGAAATATGCCATGTGCAACACTTATTCCTTCTTCCGTTGGATAGTGTATCCTTCCAGTGTAGTCCCTATCATTAAGAATTGTATTATACCCTCAAAATGACCATCTGCGACGCGCACTGCAAATAGTTGTGTGTCAGGCAATCCTTCCTCCAAATTAGTGGGCTCTTCCCCTGTTTCGATGCGCGACAAATGGTTTGGTCCCGCATTTAGTCGTCCAGGCTTCACAATAACTTCAAAATCATATTCTTGGAACAATAACGGTCATCTACATATTCTCCCCCCAACATAGGCTTATTGACCAGGTACTTCAACGTGGAATGATTTGTGTACATCTTAAAATGGCCTCCCAGCAAGTAGTGCCTAAACTTCTGGAGCGCATATACCATCGCTAACCCTTCGCGCTCGGTAGTGGAATAGTTCTTCTATGCTTTAGATAACCTTCTACTTGCAAACATGATAGGGTGGTCCAAGTATTCTCCACCAGCCTATGTCAGTACTGCTCCCAATGCTATACATGATGCATCGACACGTACGTGAAACTCCTCCTTCCAATCCAGGAAGACTAGGATCGCCATAGTGACCATATTTTCTTTCAACACATACAGGCTCTTCTTACAGTGTTCGTTCCAGCAAAATGTGACATCCTTTTTCAACAATTTCTCCATAGGCATGGTGATCTGGGCATAGCCTTTGATAAAATTCTGTAATATCTTGTATGTCCCAGGGTAGCGTGCAGCTATTTCACACTCCTCGATGCTTCCAAGTTCAGTATCACCACGATCTTCGCGGGGTCTACCATCAGTCCCTGTCTGCAAACCACATGACCCAACAGGGTCCCAAAGGGAACACAAAACAAACACTTCTTCAGATTGAGCACAATCTGGTATCTTTGACAAGTATCTAGCATCAGGCACAGGCTTGCTACATGGCATTTCACCAGCCCAAACACAGTCCAATCATCAAAGTATACCTCCAGGAACTTATGAATAAATTTCTTAAACGTGGCAACAACTACATGCGAGAAGATCGCAGGCGCTTTCTTCAATCCAAATGGCATTACAGCGTACTGAAAACAACCCCACTCAATCGTGAAGGTTGTCTTTCTCCTATCCTTCAGCACGATTTTGATCTGGTGGTACCCTAAGAACCTGTCAGTAAAGGAATATGCTTCCTAGCCACCTACATTGTCCAACACTTCATCAGTGAATGGAGTCGGGAAAGGATCATGTACGCAAGCATCATTAAGCTTTCTGAGATCCATGCATATCCTTATTTCATCCTTCTGCTTCTTCTCCTGTACCACCATAGGGCTTACCCAGTCAGATTCTTCCACAGGCTCAATGATGCCTGCCGCGAGCATCTTGTCTAGCTCTAAGCGGACCTTTTCCTTATATTTTGGATTGAGACGGTAAGGCCTTTTCTTAACCGGCTTCACGTCGGGCTTCAACGTGATTTTCATCATACCTAGGTCCCCAATTATCCCCTTCAAATCCGTAAACTTGGTAGGGAATAAATCCTGGTATTCGCAGAGCAATTCAGCGACCTTATCCACCGTCGCGTCATCCTAGTAATCTCCAATCTTCGTGAATTTGGGCTCTGCCTACGTACCAATGTTTACTTGTTTCGTTTCCAACATCGTGGTTATAACAGGGTTCTCAACCTGCGTTCCTTCAACCTCACGGTGACCTTCTGTTTTAGGGATGTTAATCTTTCGTGGATCCTCATCTTCTTCTTCAGTGGTTACATTATAGCATTCTAGCGCGTGACTCAGCTGAGTAGCCCATTCAGGCTGAATCAGGTCTAAAGGATCCTGTGGTATCCTAAAGATTGTTTCTTTCACTTCTTGTAGCGCTTCATCAATACTGTCAAACCCGTCTTCAAAACTAAACGTCATCATGAATCCTTCGCGTTGGATATCCCATTCACTAGTCCCATGGCGGAGCTCTATTTCTACATACCAATTCATTGGGACAATATCCAGGGTATAACAGAATGAGTGCACCCATTCAGGTTGGGGCTTCTCTCCATAAGCCTGGGCCCATTTGGCCAAGTGTGTGCGCCGATCATCCTACCCATCATACTTGTTTTTCATTTGCATCTTCGGCTTCCCAAAGAGAGTTCTCATCATTCTCCTACATTCGCGCCAATCATCAAAGCTTCCCCTATGCGTGCCCCACCACCTTGCGGGCGTAGCACGCAGTGCCCAATCCAACGCCTGGAAGTGCTGATTTTTTGATACCTCCCTCTCAAATGCATCCAGAAAAATATCTACATCATTTAGGCCATCATAAGTAGGCAGATTTCTTACCTCTGACAACACACAGCGTAGTGACTGGGTCATCATGTTACAGCTCAGCGTAGTTACTTCGTGTAACTAATTGTGCGAGCATTCTAGTTCTTCATCAGAGTCTGAGGTGCATGAACTCTTGCAATCCCATGTAATCCGTCCATCCGTTGTTGGATTCACCCAGTCTTGGTCTCGTGTTGTTATCTTATAGATACAGTCCAGATCATCATCGCTCTCATAATCGTGGACTAGTTCAGTATAGCACGATCCTTCAGCAGGATCTAGGGGTACTATTACGCGCAACAATTTCTTCTCAAAGATCATCTTTCACTTCTTTAGATTGATTACCCCATTCATATCAATAGCCCAGTGAATTCCCAGGAGCGCAGGATAGGGATTGTTGTCATCACTATCTCTATTACTTCAAAATAATCCAGCGAGCTCGCACCTTCAATATCTAGTCACCCGTTGTAGCCGCCCCATCAGGATAATCTTTTGCTGATTCGCCATCCTTAGCTGAATCAGAGACCATTGCAGCGCGGGTCTCCCATCCGTTCCCAAGTCTTCTTTGGTAGGACGTTTGCATCTGACCCCAGGTCCAAAATAACCTGATCCATTTCATACTCTCCTATCTACGCAATTAGTCTCATCTCCTTTCCCGTCCTTGTTTTATGCTTGCTAATGTTTCGTACTACATGTGGCTCAGTAGGAGTGTTTTCAACGCATCTATTTATGAGCTCCTATAGCCCCTTCATAGCCTTGCTATCGCGCTGTAGATTCATGCAAGTCTCCAGGAAAGTTGTAAACATAGAAGGGTCCATCTCCTGATCAGGCTTATCCTTGCTTCCTGAGGTGGAGGCCTCAGTGAAGCTCTTCTTTGCTTCCATGAAGGTTTCTCGTGCGCGCTCCAAATCGAACTCAGCCTCCTTCGCCAGAGCTTTGCGCACCCATGTACTATCATCAGGTAGTTTTCCCTTGTCATCTCCTATTGCAACTCCACTTCGGAGCACTATATTCACGTGTGGATCCTCTTTGCGTGGCTCAAATCTCATCATCTACAGGTTCTGAGTCATCGGAGGTGGTAGTGCCCCTTTGTCACGTATCCTAGCTATCAACATAGGACAATCTTTCATTTCATGATCAAATAGAGTGCAATACTTGCACGACGATCACGTCGGATTAGTGAAATCGCGGGCATAGTGTCCTGGCCCTTCACAATTGTAGCAGATTAGCTATCCTCGACCTCTGTTAGGTCATCCTCCACCTCGGCTTTGTCCGCACCCCTGAAATCTTGTTTGCGCCATCCCTGTGCTCTGGTCAAGGGGCACGTTTCGTCCTGAACCTTGTAGGCGGGTGTTTTATCCATCATCAACTCATAGCTTCTATAGTTGCGCTCATCATGCCCTACCGGCCTGCAAAAGTTGCAGAACAGTTGTTGTGGTGCCTGTACAAACTTCTACAGCAAATGACAGTTATCAGTGGCATGTTTTGATGCTACCTGACATATAGCACACCACAATGTAGACCCCACGCTCGGTCTTGCTTGAGCTTCCGGCCTCAAAGGCATTGGTCCTCCTCCTGTAAGGTAGTTCACAAAGACCGGACAATGGTCTTTGTCATGCCCCTGACTCTTGCATTTCAGACACCATACCTCTTCGTGCACCTCTGGTCGAATTGTCTTGTCCTGCTTCAAGCTTTGCATCTCAAGGCAAAGATTTTTCAACTGCACATGGATATGTTGAACCCCAAGATTTGGATCCTGCATCGGTGTTTCATGCAGCTTCATTGTGATCTTCAACTCCTCTACCTGAGTTGTTATCTTTTGCTGCGACAATGCAACCCTTAAGTGTGGCAGGAGCGAAGCCACAAACCACTCACAATGTTGTTCGTCTGTTAGGTTCATGTTAGCTTCGCGGATTGTACACTTCAAACTCTAATCGAGTTCCCAAGGTGTCTCGCCTGGTTGCATCGCGATTTATTTGAACCCTACAATTCACTGTGCTTCAGATTTAGGCCTAATGAATTCTTTATTCAGTGCTATCTGGATGTCTTCCACACCAGCATTTAGGTTATCATTAGCGTACTTGATATACCGGGTTAGTGCGCAATCTTGCAGAGCACTAAACAATGTCGCCTTCTTCATATTATCATTTGTAATGCCCTAATCTTCCCATACAACGTTTACAATGAACCAGAATTGGTTCGGGTCATCATTTCCCAAGCCTTTGAACAAAGGAAGCTTCACTGAATTTGCCATACTAAACTGCGGTCGAGGTGGAGGTGGTACGGGTGAAGTCGTAGGCGATGGTGGTGAAGTTGGAGGTGGTGCGGTTGGAGGTGGTATTCATGGGAATCCTTGCCTTATTAACTAAATAGCACTTTGCAGAGAAATCTGCGTTATTCCCTCTTCGTCACCTCGCGGAGGTGAAATCAGCGGACTATATTCAAGACCCATTTTTCCTTCGTTCTTGTAAGTTTTTCCGCTTCGCGTAGCCCCAAACATCAAGGTAGTTTCATAACCTATTTTTCACATAATAAAATTTTAATCCAGGTATTCAATATTTCACGTACTTACCTCACAGTGTTTTGAAAAAGCGTCACTCCGCCTCGCTGTAGCTGACTGAGGTGTCGACCGCAAATTCAGTTACAATCCCTCCTTTAACGTGATCAAGCCAATGATCGACAATGCAAGTGATCTCATCCTCCAATGCTTCCAACCTTCGTACTAGCTCCAGGGTCCACACAATAGGACCGTCAAGTTTCCACCTTCCTTGGCTATCTGCTAGCTTCGCGATCCACTCGTATAGCTCAATCAAAAAGGAGCTGAAAAAGATCTTGTGGATCTCTATATACAGGTGCCTATCCAACCACTGTTCCTTTGTCAGTTGCAGGTTTTTGTTCTCCTACACCGTGAATTCGTGGATCTTCCTATCCAACCAGTCTCTAATCTCTTTCTTAGTTGGATTCCAATGATATGATATCACACGTCTCTTATGTAGATTCCAGTCTCGGCAACAGAACCATTTGTTGGCTTGAGGGGGCCTAACCCAGGTTCAGTGTTAATTAACCAAACAAATCCCTACACTACTGGCCCTTTCGCCATCAGCCCGTGGGGCGCGGACCGAAGTCTCACCCGAAGCAGTATGAGGGGATGATGGAACCAATTTCCGCACCCTGAGATGGTCGTGATGTTGTTTTATTCCTTTTATTCATGCCTTTGCGCAGGTTACTTCGCTTTAGAGCTTGCCAGACGAGCCCTTTGTTCCGTCCTTCAATACCTCTGCGAAAGGGTTCTGTTGTCGTTTACGCGGCCCTAACCCTTGATCTAGACCCTTTCGCGTTGCCAAGGCAGGGTAACATACAGATTCCTAAATTGTTCCAAGTGTCTTGCTTATCTTATTAGTTACTCACAGTTAGCACCGCGTAAACAAATATTCTTATATGTGTCCAGTTATCCAGCATAATTATACACATTCACGCACCATATAAGCATTATAAAGGAAATTCATACATAAAATGACAAGATGCATTAATCGAAACAAAGACACAGAAATTGCAAAATACTTCTCTTTATTGATATCTTCCAAGCAATTATAGACTCTATTCACCCTACACACACAACTGCAGGGGATGCGCACTCAGTTGTGGACTTCTACTCTAGGCCTCTGCGCACTCAGCTACAGAGCCTCTACCTATGCTATGACCCAAAACTTAGACTTCCTACTTCAAAACTATTACTCTCTTCTTTTGTGTCTCTCTTTTTTCTTAACTACTTAGAGCTTAGCTCTTTTTATACAATCCAATGGTCTGCAGACCATGGGTAGATCTCTTACAGCCGACTTTACTTTACAAAACTAAGGGCGGACAACCCTTTATGACTTATAACACCTACGTGTTCCACGACCACAAAATGTGGAGTCTTTACAAGTTTCTTACAAAATTTGACCAAAATATGGGCTTTTAGCCCCAAAACTGTCCTTTGGGGGATCCCATTCCTAACAGTGATTGTTCGAACTAGAGGGAAAATTTGTAGGCATGATCATGTGCAAGTCATGCCATTTGGTATCAGTTGCACTGAGAGGGAAGTAGAATGTTGGGTTTACAATTTGAGTGATCATGTCAGTTAGCTCACACCGTCGTTTTTTTTAGAAAGAGATTGTTCCTCGTAGGGCTGAGCCAAAGCACATGACTTGTTTGGGAAATTTTGAATTTGGGAAGTCACGAAGACATTGTCGTAGATATGAAATAGTTTTTGGCAAGTTATTCTAAATGTATTTCTTTAAAAAATAGTAGTAGTTGCTTGGCTAATGTGGAGCATTAGATTGTTATAGAGGTAGTAGCAAAATCTTAGATGTTGGCCAAATTAGTAATCATGGTATTATAGCAAGTGCAAAGCATATGCATGCATCTCAACTTTTGTAATTCTTGGTTGTGTGATCATGGAAATTCTTGTAGGAAAGAGGGTGGGGAATTCCATAGCAAAGAGGCCCTCGATGGTGTATTCGTTCATAGGTGATAGAGATATTGCAGGCCAGTCAACCGAGCTTGTTGAATTTGGATGGGTGGAGTGAAAATAAGCACAAATGTGCTCAAGTTCAGTACATGAGTTTGGGAGAATTGGAATGAAAGAAGAGGTTGGATATCTAATGGAGTTAGCATGACATCAGGATCGTAAGTAGAATCAACTATGGTTTGATGGGGTTCAAAAGAGGAGGTGGTTACATTATGAAGAAGAGAATAAATATATGTAGGTTGATCTGGCAGAGCATAAATTGCAGATGGGTTGAGTTGGACATCCTTGTAATAGGGATCATTAGTTAGTTTGTATTCAAGTGTCGCAAGTACACGTGACTTGAAAACGAAGAATTCATAAGCCTTTTCAGAAGGATTGTGCATTTTCACAATGAGAATGTCCAATTCATAAACCATTTGAGGTAAGTATTTGGCAATAGTAGTGATGTCTTGAGAGAAGTTGATTGTATGACCGCTATATTTATATTAGCCACCACTGGCATGAGTGACTTATAGAATGGATTTCACACACCCAATGAGTATTTCCTCAACTTGTGTTAAATTTTGAAGGACATATGGTTGTTCACTAGGGTTCATGTTGTTCAGATGAGAAAAACAATTGGTAGATTTAGATGATGCACAACGAAAACAAGAAAGGCTACCATGTAAAAGCCTTGTTTTCATACTTGGGTATGATTCTTTGCATATTGTGCAAACATGCATGGTAGAAATTTTATCTATCCTTTTTGGAAAGCGATGGTGTTCATTATTAAGGGGGCATTATATTGGTTTTGATGGAGGTGAGGTGAATTGGTTTGCATAGTTGGGAAAGCACTTGAGGTGGGAAGGGATGTAGTGGAAGCAGTAGGTTTTTTGTGGTTTTTATAAAGAAGTCGTTGTTTATTGTATCTTTGTTTTGTACATAAAGAAGACACCTTTGTGCTTTTTTATCCGCATTTCGACTGTTGCATGGAATATCTAAGAAAATGGAAAATTATTTATCGTTAGTTTGGAGACATAAGCAACTTAGAGTGAATCAAAATTAAGTTATGTATGCATATAAAATGTGTTACAAGTTTTATAATTCCAACTTTTTATTTGAACATCATTGAACAATAACAGGAATAGGAAAAATAATAAACATTCAATTTATAGCAATATAAACGATGTTGACATTGACACAGATGTTGATATATAGGTTTTGTAAATTTTGAAGGGGTAAAAATATATATGTTGGAATTATTGAAAAAGAATATTTTCAAAATATATGTTATTGTAGCATCAAAAATTGATAGAAATAGAGCAAGATAAGAAATTTCTAGTTTTTCTTATTTGAACATCATTGAACGATAGCATAAATAGATAAACAAGAAAACATTCAATTTATATACATATAAACGACGAAGGGAAAAAAATGAACTGAAGTTCCTACAATGTTGATATGTATATTATGTAAATTGTGAAGAGGTAAACATACATTTTTTGAATTATTGAAAAAGATTGTTGTCAAAGAAAGTGTGTAGCACAACAACATGGGCGTATTTTACAATATTATGGAACAATGATCTATACAGATATGATAATGTACAAAAAAATAGCATTCCTTGCAACAATGAAGAATAGCAAGTAGTTGTGCAATGGATATTGCTTGAATGTCCTTGAGGACCTCCTTGCATGTAGCGTCATTGAATTTCTTATTAATTAAGCAGTATTGTTTGCAAGTGATCAACACCATTGAAGAAGTCTGTTTTGATGGAAAGCATCAGTAGGAAGTGGTAGCCTAGAATCTGTCCACAAATTTCTTGGAGATCAACTAGTTTGATAGAAAGAAGGAACAGATCTTTTGTTGTGACATCCATGAGCTCATTTCATGTGTCATTGAAAGTCATGACATTTTCTAGGTACTTGGTGTGGTCATGTAACTCAATTTTAAGTTTGTAACGGTAGTCACATTCTGGGAAGTTGTCGTTACACTTTGTACAATGCCAAAGATTGTTATAATGGTGTATCATGTATTGTTTTACGTTGAAATCTAATGGACATGTAAGAAAATAGAAGTCATCCATGTGAAGAGCATTCACAGTTGCACAAACCAAAACCCATATTGCTTTCTTGGAGGCTTGCATGCAAGTAATTTCATGAATCGTCTTTTGTGCTAGGGCTCGTTTGGAAGCAACATTGTAGTTTCTACTCAAAGATGGAGAGGAATAGTTATAGCTTGTTTCATGAAACCATGTATGGAGTTGTTGAGTTTCTTCAATGTTTGGATTTATGACGAGAGTGCTAGTGGAGATTTTCCCTATGGTGATTCCAATGAATTCAAATACATGAACTCCTTTGATTGCAAGGATTAATGGGTTGTTAGAAGAGAACAATTCAACAAGGTTTTTTCCTATAGAGTCACAATGATCTCCCCATAGTGTTACATCAATGATAAAACCTAACTTGTCCTTTAATGTGAGTGTTTTCCTTAGTGTTTCAGTTCCATCTCTTTGTCGAATTGTCGAGGCAGGTGAGGTGGAGCTAACAACACCAATGACATCTACATTGGTATTTGAGCTTGCAGACTTGATTTCAGCGATAGTTTTGAAATGAAAAAATTGATAAGGAAAGGTTGGATCATCTACCAAACATGTCTTGACAGTGGATGCAATAAACAAGTAAATCTCTCATTTGTTCTTTAGGTGGTTGTAGTTTGGGTTTTCTTCTTTAATTGTTCCATTTGAAACAATGTATAGTTTCCCAACTTGAATTAGATTATAAAGAGATTCAAACAATTCAGCAAATGCAGAAAGGTAGATCTCATCTTTATCATGATCAATAAGGTCAAATCCAAATACTTTTCCAGAGCCACATGCATTTTTGTAAGTCTTCAATGTTGCCTTTGCAGATGTTCTACCTTGGGTTGACCAATACTTTCGGTAGGGATTGAGTGCCTTGAATGACACAGTTGTACTGGTGGATGTATTCGTTGGAGTTACTATAGAGGGAAAGCTCTCTTCTGCCGATGAAGAGATAGAATGGAATGTGCATGCCTTTGCATTTAGTAGTGTTGTTGAATCCTTAGTCAACGTTGCTTTACTCCTCACAACCTTAAGTTCAACCATTCGGATGGATCTTGTGTAAACGAACGAAAAAGAAATTAATGTAGAATCCATTTTTTTGTAATGCAGGAAGAGTGTAAAAGACAAAAAAACGAAAGAGGGTGCATTCAAATTTCGGGCCTTCCAAAGATTTTTGAAGTAGCAGGCAAGCTACTTTTTTAGGAAGAAAGATTAAGCTGACTTGGATGTCTTCAAATGAAACTTGTGTGTTATATGCAGACAGTAGCAAAGTCTTGTGTTGATGTGTTCCATCGGAGAGAGTATTGTGGAAGTGTGATGATGTAGTTATTGATGAGGTAACAAAGCCGATGTCGATTATTTGGAGTAGTGGTTGAATCTCAGTGGAGCCATTTAGTAACAGAGGAATTCCATTCTCGGTTAAGGCTAGCTCCATAATATTAGCATGGTACAATCTGCGATCACAAAAAATCCCTGTAATTGATTTTAATGCGCTGGAAGAGATATTTAAACATAGAATGATAACATATGTAAGGGAAGCATGAATTAGATTTGCAAATTTAATTTTCCATAATTGCAAATTAGAATATGTTCAGCAAGGTCATGATTCTTGTTTTTATGCTTAATTGGATATATTTGTGGCTATTGTTTTCCATCAGACACTATTGTGTCACGGAACACAACATATTGGATGTTGGAAGATATTTTAACCAAGTGGCCAAAAAACCAAATAGGAGTGGCTCTCAAGAATACTCTAGCACGTAAAGACATACAGAGTTCAACATATAGGACTTGTTATTACGTGATCCAAAAAGGAACTTTTGTGATTTTCCACTAATCAGTAAATATGATTAATTCCAATCTGCAATCTTAGAACTATGAATTTGTATCATGTTTCCATTAGTCTATTCGGGATTTGACAAAGCTCAAATACTTATCATTCTCTGGACTTGACCACAGGTTTCTCCTTTAAAGGAGTTAACCAGGTTGCAATAGCATTGTTGTTCATTATGTATCGTAGGAAGAGGAGGAAACCTCCTTTTAGGAGCTCTAATTCAAAGGTGGAAAAATTCCTAAAGGAGAAAACAAACAACTTTGTTGAAAGTTGGAAGGAGGAGGCTTTGGTGTGGTGTATAAATGAATGCTTCTGAATGATGCTCTAGTGGTTGTAAAGCTTGTTGATAGGGATAGGCAGGTCGAGACCCAATTCATAAATGAAGTTCCTACATTCTTTAATGTTCCATGAATACATGTACTTTGTCACAAGTTCATTCAATAAAAATTCTATAAATAAAAATCATATTAAATAATATATTAAAATAAACATGGAAAATAAGAGGGATTTTATGTTCATATTATGGATTTGGAAACTCTATATGATAGACCTAGGGAATAATAGAGGCGTGAGTTGAGATGAACTTAATTTACTTTAAATAATTTTCTACAAAAGTCTCAATCATGTTTGTTAGGGTCCACCTAGAATAAGAAATATCTAAAAAAAAATCAAATATAAAAAATTAAATAGCATCATAATTCTTCAGCATGTACGCTAAATATCTAAAAAAATCAAATATAAAAAATTAAAGAGCACCATAATTCTTTAGCATGTGAATGCTGCTCAACAGGGAAAAATCAAACCTCTCCCCATATGCAGGGGTATATATTTGTCACATTCACTCTTCGTTGATGACATTCTTTTGACAGCCCTCCTGTGCAGAGAAACATGGATATGCATCTTTAACATATTGGAGTGTTTTCAAAAGGCCACCGGCCTGATCATCAACGACATCAAGTCCTCGTTTTATGTCGCCGATGTCAGTGGTGATATTGTTGCTTATATTTCTGAAATTTTTCGCATCAAAGCTCTTCCTATCAAAGAGGGCCTCAAATATCTTGGCTTTCATTTGAAACCTGTGAGCTATAAAGTGGCGGACTGGGCATGGATACTGGATCGGATTTACCACAAAATATCCTCATGGGAATTCAGAAGCTTATCGATGGGTGGGCGTGCCATCCTCACCCAAGCCGTTTTGGTTCAATCTATGGTTTACTGGGCTCTCCTGTTCTATATCCCTGCATCTATCATTAACAAATTAAACAGAATGATAGCATGTTTCATTTGGGGCGGTCAGAAGGAGAAACACAAAATCCATCTCTGCAAACTCCCGAAGCTGACTCGGCCAAAATATATGGGAGGCTGGGGCATATTGGATCTTCACACATTTCGAAGGGCGCTCCTTTGCAAATCAATGTGCAAGGCGATTTTGGGGTCTTCCTTCTGGAGTTATGCTATCTGTGCCAAGTATATGAAAGGCCGTGATATTACTTACTGGATCAGACAGCAAACCATTGGCTCTACTAACGGCTCGTTCATATGGAGGGGTTTTAAAAAATTGGAATCTTTTTTTAAGGAAAATTTGATTTGGAAATTTCAAACAGGGGCCTCGATCATTATAGGCATTGATGTCTTTGTTGGAACGGGAGAACAGATCCATATCCCCCCACGACTACTAAATATTTTACACAGGACTGGTCATTTTTTCTGGGACAGTGTTATCAAAAAGTGGGAAGGTGTCGTCCCTGTCTGGAAATCCGCCGTGGAAATTGGATTGCCTGATGTGCTGGCAACACAATGGAAGGATATCATATTGGCCTTACAAACTCGCGGCATTTTCCGTTCAACAGACAGCGACTATATCATATGGAATGGACTTGGGGGCTGTGCGGAAATACTTGCAAAACATATCTATCAACAGATACTTCACTCTGAATTCGATCCTCCAGACCACATCTTTCCGCTCACTTTCTGGAAAACTGGATGTCCGATCAAAATCGTTATTTTTGCCTGGCTGGTATATTATAACAAGAATCTCACCTGGGAGAATCTCCAGAAGCGCCAATGGAGTGGCCCTGCAATTTTCCCCCTCTATAGATCGGATTCTGAAAACAATTTGCACATTTTCTTTGAATGTCCACAGTCCCTTATAATCTGGCAGCGCTTAACTTCTAAATTGGGTTTCAACAAAGTCTTCGCTCCCACCACCCAGGAGACTTTCTATGAATGGAGCACCATGAGCTGCTCGCGGAGGCTGATATTTTTAATTACCATTTGGTACATCTGGAAATGGCGTAATCAAATAATCTTTGAATCAAAAAGGGAACCACATTCATATGTCATTGAATCTATTCATTGTTTATATGGTGCCCTCGACCGATCCCTTGATCGCCAACAGAGACCCAAGGTCGTCAAAGGAAGGTATCATCAGACAAACGCTGTCTATGGATTTCCCCGCGCATATTTCGACGGCGCTGCCCAGAACAACATATGCGCCTGCGGTGTATACATTAATACTCAAGAAGATCAAGCTATTGAATTATATTGGAACGGAGGTCCCGGAACCAATAGCAAAGCTGAAATTATGGCTCTCGCCGGTCTCATCTATTTCTTCGACTTCCTGGGTATCCAAAACCTCCATATCTACGGAGACTCCAAGGTCACCATTGACCATGTTTTGTCCAAAAACAGCATAAAAATATCCACCTATCTGGTTGGTTGAGCTGGATCGAGGAGCTGTGGCATAAACGGAAGGACTTCACAATCTCTCACATTGGCCGGGAAAAGAACAGTAAAGTTGATGCTCTGTCAAAACTGGGGCTTTCCGCGCCTCAAGGAGTATGGAGGATGCAGGTTATTTTGGACAACATCTCCTTCCAGATTCATGATTTTCAGTTGCCCGGTACATAATCATATTTTTTGGGCCGCATAGTCTGGTACCAATTTTGCTTCACATCCTATTACGTCTTATTATGTTTTTGCTGTTTATTTCCCACATACATTATATTCGGTTGATGGTGCTGTTATTTTGGATCTGATAGGTAGATATACCTAACATACAATAGTTGTATCATGTATGTATATTGGACCACATAACATAAATATTCTGCTTTTTTTCATGCTGAAAAAAAAAAAAACGATAGGTATGTTATGAAGTCAAAATAATTAAACATCAAAATCTAATTGATTTTGTTCTAAATCTCATGGAAATTTTCTTGAAATAATAAGTCTGAGTTCTACAAGTGCCCAAAGAGTTTTTCAAGGACAAAATTCATTATTCTATAATCTACACAATCTAAGTACCCACAAATTTCCGGAGACAAAATTCATTTTAATC
The DNA here is from genome assembly GCA_031772625.1 of Pinus tabuliformis. Lineage (NCBI taxonomy): Eukaryota > Viridiplantae > Streptophyta > Pinopsida > Pinales > Pinaceae > Pinus > Pinus tabuliformis. The sequence continues at coordinate 1,205,888,710 of CM062804.1, read as the reverse complement.
TTGAGACAATTTGTCTCTAAATTCTTATCAGAAAATAAAAATGTCTAATACTTAAGTTGTTCTTTATCCTATGTTATTATATAAAAATAATAATTTAACACATCATGTTATTGTATTATATGAAAATAATAATATAACAGATGGGTTTGTCAACCAAACCACATCTCTAAACAAAGGGGACATTATCATCAATTATAGGTTATGTTAACATTTTTGAGTTCTACAAGTGCCCAAAGAGTCTCTCTGAAAAATAGGTTATGTTAACATTTCATTCCATGATTGAGCCGAGAAGCTCATTCTGCAGCCCAGTACCACATCTCTAAACAAAAGGGACATTATCATCAACTATAGGTTATTTTAACATTTCATTCCATGATTGAGCCGAGAGGCTCATTCTCCAGCCCAATACCGCTAAAATAAAAATTATAAAAAAACTATACAAAACATTTAAATATTGTTAACTCATAAAAAGATTAAACATGAAAAAATTCAATCCCTTTCATACTAATTAATAATAGAAAACTCCAATTAAAAAATAAATAAATAAATAAATATCAATGAATGTTTTTTCCATTGCTCCATTCCAGCCATTACCTTTGTGTATATTTAGCCATTTTATTTTTAAAAATGGAATATCACGTATAATATATAATATAAAGTGGAGTGAAAGTTGCTATGGAATATCACGTATAATATATAATATAAAGTGGAGTGAAAGTTGCTAGTTTAATTTGAAATTTTCATTCAGAGAACCACAAAGCTACTCACCCTCAATTGAAGCCATAGGCATCCAAGTATAATAATCCACCGTCACGGTTTGGTTGAGGTATCCTAAAGTCTATTGTAAATTTTATAATATTTTAGGATCAGATGGATATGGCAATTTCAAAAATATTTTGGGATTTGAGAGATCGTTCATGTTTGTCAGATTTCAAAATATTATCCATATACATATTAGTGCAGTTTGATTTTTACATCTATGTGATTAATTATGACAAGTTTGGCATATTTGGAGTCCTCTAAACAATTAATTTTCTGTCAAAAATTTGTTTTTTTTTGAATTACATGGTGTTTAAATCTCTTTTAATGGTGGAAATTAATTTTTTTGTTTAAAACCTGGAACATTTATAATTCTGGGTCTTGATGGTGACTTAAATTTCCCAAAAAAAAATCTCAAAAATAATGTCAGGAAAACATTCTTGTCCCAGTAAATTCTGAAATTAGACCATGATAACTTAACTCTCCAAAAATTCCCTCTGAAATTCATGACAGAAAAGACATTCATTTCCGGGTAAGATGATGACCGAGTTTACTACTCTAATCTTAATCAGCATGCACGTTTCACCGTGGGACGGACGTGCCCACTGCCAGTAAGTCAAATACGCATCATGGGATATTATTGCACTTTGATTCGAAAATGAAAAATGTAATAAAAATATATAAAAATAAATCGTCAATAGAGAATATTTTATTTTTAAAATTTATTATTAATTTAAATTATTATTATTTAATATATATTTAGTTATTAATTATAGTATTCAAAAAAAATTATATATAAATTATGCTCATGAAAGGAAGAAGCATATTTATGTTGAAAATAAAAAGCTAAAATTTCAGCTTTTTAACCTATGTTTTTATATCATCATTACTATTAAATGAACACTTACAAATAAGTTGTTATTTTGATTAGATTTTTAATTTCTAAAAATCATTACTATTAAATGAACATTTATTAATAAAATAAGTGGTTATTTTGATTAGATTTTTAATTTCTAAAATAAATACGATTAGCAATTGTTCCAAAAGGTACAAAGAAAGGCCGATAGGATTATTAAATTGGAATTGTTGAATTTTTCTAGAAGAGTTAATTGGTTTGTGGAAAACCTTGTTTTATTGCACTGGATCATTGTGCAATTACTTTTCTTTAGATGTTTTGTTTATATTTATATTACAAGTACAATTACTTTTCTTTAGATGTTTTGTTTATATTTATATTACAAGGAACACATTGAATGTTTTATTTCATTTTTGCTATCCTTACTAATATCCTTTCGGTGCTTTTTCTTGATCAATTTGATGAAATATTCCATTATCCTTTGGTCAAAGTCCTCCCCTGCATGTTAGTGTACATCATGGTAAGTTCAAAGCTGGAAAGCTAACCAAAAAAGTCAATGATAACCACCAATGCACATATTCAAATTCGTAATGTAAAACTGCCAGACACAGTTCAGACAAATTACCTCCAAGAAGGGTATCACTGTTTGTAGCCAAAACCTCAAAAACTCCGTTGTCAATAGTCAAAACACTGACATCAAACGTGCCACCGCCAAGATCAAAAACAACAATATTTTTCTCTCCACCCTTCTTGTCCAATCCATAAGCTATTGCTGCCACTGTGGGTTCGTTGATAATACGAGCTACATTCAAGGGAGCAATAACACCAGCGTCCTTGGTTGCTTGGGGCTGAGTATACGAGCTACATTCAAACCAGCAATAACACCAACATCCTTCATTGCTTGGGGCTGTGCATCAGTAAAATAAGTTGCGCAAGCCCACAAGTTAATAGTCCCGATGCAGTCAACAATTGGTTACCCACAAATACATTCAAGCCAGCGATAACACCAACATCCTTCGTTGCTTGGGGCTGTGCATCAGTAAAATCAGTTGCGCAAGCCACAAGTTAACAGTCCCAATGCAGTCAACAATTGGTTACCCACAAATTTGACTTAGTATGTCCGGGTGAGTCAACGTGGCAGACCCAGCTGGGTCTGACTGGGACAGGCCATGCCCTCAGACCCAACAGTTACAAGATCACTGGAAAAACAAGCACAAGTTTGACTCACTGACTCTGAACAAGTCGACTTGGCAAACCCAGCGCCTCATACCCTGCTTTTCTCCAGTGTTTTAACAAACTCAATACAATGCATTTTCAATAAGATAACTACAGAGACTCCATTAATGCTAATGCCTACACATTGAAACCTGATTTTACAAAAAGTGAAATAATTGTAGAATGACTAAAAACATCATGCACAAATCTAGCAGACTTGCTGAGATCTAAGAAAATGAATGTACCTCGAAGAACATTATAATTACACATCACTGATAGTAGCGGATTCTTATGTGTTCCGTAACTCATTGTTTAATTTATGACCAAAGCAATAACATGGAAACAAAATGTACAAACTTATCATATCAAACATCTTAAAATGAAAAAGGGTACAGAGGGAATTGACAGGAATTGTGAGAATCCATAAATTTGTCTCTTAAAATATGTGCCACAGCTGGATATTGAATCCTCAAAAGCAATGCCCATGAGAAGAACCTGAAAGGCAAAGTTCATGATGTAGCGTCCAGCGAGACAAAAGGCACCTCAATACAATAATACATTACCTTGCAGCATCAATGGAGCTATGCTAAACCTCTAAATAGCCTACCACAAGGAAGGTACATATACTTGCTCCTTCAGATTCTGTGTTGCGCTTTCAGTTGGGAATCCCCGGACAGCACCAATTGTCCATTGTGCGATAATCCCAGCACAAATAGCAAATCTTAATTGCTTCTCCAACAGCACTTGATCATCATATAGCTCCGGTTGTGAAGTCAACTTTCTGATAATGCCTGCAAGACATACACAGTTACTAACAATGTTGAACTCTGCATCGACATATCATCCTTCTATTAGAAGTATAAGAACTCTTCAGATAGATCCTTGAGCAATGTGACTGCATTCAATGACTACCTGCTACAATAGCATCACCCGAACCAGTCCTATCACACGTGAATGGCGTGACCAAAACATCTTCTGTTCCTATTACTGCACCCTCAAATGTAGGTGTGTAGTAGTGTATGCGGAAGGTGCCATCAGTGACAAACAGAATCTTTATGTTATCATGCCATAACGGCGCAATTTCCTCTCTTGTGTAATGATAACACCTCCGTCGTCGTTGCCTTTTTCTTTCTCCGACTGACTGTTCAGAGGAATGTGCATGGTATTGAGGCCTGTAATTCCTCTTTCGCTCAAAATAATCCTCTTCAATCAAAAATTCCAATTCTTGCATGGTTACCTCAATGACATTTGCCTCATTCCATGCACTCTGGATAAGTTTCCTTGTCTCATCTCGAGACCTCCAAAGTGGCAAAGGGAGGTTTACATCAAAAAAATATAACTCCCCCAAAATTCTTTTGACATTTTGATTGCAGCAAGAAGAGTGGCATGCATGGATTGTTCAAGAAGAACCATGGAATTGAAATGAAACATCCTGGTCTGCGTGAAAAGTTTAAATATTTAGTCACAGATAAAGACCATTTAACTCCACCTGTGGTTATCAGCACATAGTGATTACAAAGCAGTCTGCTTCTGTAAGATGATCGAAAAATTGGACCAAACCAAAAAAATATAAAAAATGGGAAAGGTCAAATATATAAAAGGGGAAACTAATCAAGCACATGAGATAAGGAAAATGTTGCCGAAAAAGAAGTTAGAAGCATACGTTTTGTGTGGATGACTATAAGAATACCTCTTTCAGTATGTCGCTGTTAATATCAGAAATGTGAAAACCATCTTCTGCACATGGTTTGACACATTCCATTCCTAATTTTCCTTCCCGACGGGTTACCTTCATGTAGGAAACTGCTGTGGATGCATAAGGATCAAATTTAACACCACGAGTTTGGACACCTACTTTACCCATAAATGCTACTCTACCTCCCAACCTTACAAGTGCAATAGCAACATTGGATGGTGGTCCTCCCAGTGCCCTGACAAATTCTGGAGGACTCCATTGCAAGCCCTTCCATGTAAAATACTTATCTTCATTCATTCGTCTGTCTGATGCCCTAACAGTAGGAATAAACTCATTCTGCGCCAAGCCAGAACAACATACCAAAGGAGGCCAATCATATTCAAAGTTATGATCATCCTCCTCACAATCTGCTTCCAACTCCATACTTTTTTCTTCTTTATTTTCAGCGGTTTTCTTTCTCCTACTCTTCTTAGGCACATCGCTCCCACTAACGTCTGCTGAAGTTGTTTTCTCTTCACTTTTTCTTCTCCTCGCAATCCTCTTGATAACAGGGGATGTCTTCTTTGAGCTTGAAACAGCATTACCTACTATTCCGAAAGAATCAGGTCAAGGGTAACAAAGGCAGGTAGCGATTCATTGTAGCATCCCACAAGCCCTCGACAATCACTACAACAAAAGAAAAAGTAAAAAAAACCCACAATGCGCTCATGGAGAAAAACAGAATACTTGAAACGACTACCCGTACTCCTAATTTCCTCACAAGTAAAGGAAACATTTATGCAAGAAAACAGCTACCTTTCTTTCTACGCTTTTGAAGTGGCTTCTTCTTTTGGGGATGTTACTCTGACAATGCACAGTTTATGTAACTTTGCAGTCCTAGAGAGAACCAAATGAGGAACAAACAACATAGAACATTTTGGATTGGTCCTGCCCCTACAAAAATTGGGTGTCAGATAAGGGTTGAATGCAATGCCCTAGCTTATGAAATATTATTAGATGTCTATATTTTTGTATAAGCTATGTATCCATGTCAAACAGAAAACATTGGAAGTCCTGTTTTAGTTTGTGGAAACAGAGTAATAAAACACACACAGACATGGCAGCAGATGAGCAATGTTTTTGATGTCCACCGTAGAAAAGAGACGAACCTCAGAGGGTTAACAGCTCACCTGGGCATAACCGATGAATGAAGGGGAAGCGCAAGTAAGTTACGGTTGGTGAAGAAACACTCCATGGGAATTTGTTGCGGTGGACTAGGGTTTGAATCTGCAACTAGGGGAAACCTCCAAACCGATTATGTTTACCCTGACGTAGCAAGCTGGAGCGGGCCTGCATTTAGTCGATCTGACATCCCTTGTGAAGGAAAATCATAGATGACGAAGAAACGAGCGACTATAACACAGTCAGCACTGAAGGCAGCCCTATTTTTAACGGAGTAGTCTATAATGCGACAGTCAAAAAAGTTGTGCTTGGATTGAATTTTAACGGAGTAGTCTATAATGCGACAGTCAAAAAAGTTGTGCTTGGATTGAATTTTTTTGCAGTGATTCAGAATGTCAGGGATTTATGGATCATTTTAAATGATCTAGGAAAATAATGGTTAGAGTCTTCAGCAGCAGGGGAGTATCGTTTCTGTGCCCCGTACCTAATAGACTAAAATTTTTCTCAAAGATCCCGTCCTTCGTTGCAAATTGCACCGCCCAGGCTAGGGCAATCTGCTCGTTTTGCCGTCGGCCCACGAACTAATTGACGGCAAAGGCGATCAGGAAAGTGACGCAGAAGAACTCTATGTAGTAAGACTGAGGGCCCGCGGGGATCAGAGTTTTTGTATCAGGGTCAGGTTCAATGCACAGGGATCAGAGTTTTTGCATAACAGGGCCAGGTTCAATGCACAGTAGAATTCGAAGGTGAAATAATTCAATTAATATTTGGAAGAGGTGAAGCAACTCAATTAATATTTGGAAAACGCAGTCAAAGTGCCGTGCATGCTTCACAGATTACACTTCAAATCAACAGTTGAAAGTAAAGAGCAGGATAAAAATGTTGAAAATTGTTGATATATAAAAAGGCTAAAAGTGTTTGACAATTGTTGATGCATAAAAAAACGCATATTGTAATAATGTTATTGTGTTATTTAATTTATTCCATTCTAAAAAATAAAATTTTATGTTGTTTGTATAAATCAATTTAAGAAGAGTGAGACCATTAGATAAAGAAATGTTCAAGTATATGTTTAGTTTTTTATTTACAGGTTCATATGATGTTGATTTGAAGAAATATTAGAATTTATTTAACGAAAATGTTAATTATGGAGTTAAGATATGAATATAATATAGATGAAATTATATCATTTACTTAAAAAAATAATAAATTAGATAAAAAATGAGGATATGAATTTTTTTAATTTTAATTATATTTATGTAAATTTAAATTATAAAAATAATTATAAGAAATATTAAGATAAAGTGTAAATTTATGTAAGTTTTAATTTTGTAATATATTTTATAAAGATTTAATGAAAATTTAAATGTGGAACATTTTTAGCAAAAGTTGAATGTAAGTGCAATAAATTGAATAACATTTTCCAAAGAAGAGAAACAAATGAGAACACCATAAAATGGAAACAATGAACATGTAATTTTGATTCGTTTTCTGAAAATTATAATGATAAATGATGGGTTAATATGAACATTTTTAAAATATAAAGGAGAAAAAAAACTTCCAATGAATATTTAAAAGGAAAAATGGGAAAAAAAATATCATGCATCTTATTCAAATAATGAAAAGAAATAATAAAAAGGCTAAACCTTGTGCATGCAAACCTAAGACAAGGAAGAAAACATGCAAACAAAATATTCAATGTTCAACACCAAATTGCAAAAGCTTTCACTTTCAAATAAGTAACATTTCAACTTTTTTTCCAATATGATCCATATTTTGGGGAAGATTTTGTTTATTTGAAGGCTTACCGTTAGCACTTTCCAGAAAGAGAAACAAATGATAAGTATCACATTATAGAGTAAGACTTTTAAGGTAATTGGTCTTATAGAAGATTATAATGATAAATGATGTGTTCATATGAGCATTTTTAAAACATAAAAGGAGGAAAAAAAATGTCCAATGGATATGAAGAAAAAGTAGAAAAAAAGATCATGCAACTTATTCAAATAATGAAAAAAATAATGATTAAAGACAACCTTATGCATGCAAACATAGGACAAGGGAGCAAACTTACACACAAAATACTGAATGTACAACACCAAATTGCAAAAGCTTTCACTCTCAAATAAGTAACATTTTAACTTTTGTTGAGATATTATGGTTATAACTTGTAAGTAACACGATCCATGGTTTTTGGGCCCTCGTGAGGAGTATGTATTGTGGTATTAATGCTTCAGCTCTATTGATATTAGTGATGTAATTCGCTTTTTGATATTAATATAAATTGTTTCCAACTTACCAAAAAAAAACATGATCCATGATTTTGAGAAGACTTTGTTTATTTGAAGGCTTTCCATAGCCACTTTCGAAAAAGAGAAACAAATGGGAATGACATAAATTGAAAGCAATGACCACGCAATTTTTATGACTATAAGTATCACATTATAGTAAAACTTTCAAGGTGGTTGGTCATATGAAAGGTTATAATGATAAATGATGTGTTAATGTAAACATTTTTTTTTTGATGAATTGAAACAATTTGCATTCATAACCAAAACAAAGTTTTACATTGGGTACATCCCCATTATTACTACATACCCCCAAAAATACTAAAGAAACTAAAAGCATTGATCACCCACATTTCAACTACAAATTAGAAGATGCTCATCAGTACAACATTTGCCAAATCTACAACCCAAATAGAGATTGTTTCAAGATTACAGAGACTATATTCAAGCCCACTATAGTGTTAATACATACCATGGATCCAGAATAACCGATTCTGGGAAGGAGAAAACCAGCTAGTGAAAAATATAACATTTTGTCCAGGCCTAACTACAATCTTCCACAACAACCTCACCAAAAGATACGCAACAAACCTTCACTCGATAAAATCACCAAGATTTGTACATAGACATCCAAAAACCATGAAGTGTATGAGGGGAAATATCAAAACGAGGAAGAAGGTAACATAAAGTTCAACAATTGTAGCATTGTATAATGTCTGCAGCACAAAATGATCATTAACATCACCAGCAATAGGAAAATCCATCCATGATTCATAGCACAAGAGAGCCAGAGCCATGTTAAACTATTTTACAAAGTGCATATGGGACAACAACCCAGAAAAGAGTCATATGCATCAAATCATAAGATTGTCCACAAAACCCAGAGTAGACATAACACTCCACAGAGAAGTATTGAAACCTTATTAACATCAAAACAATGAGGATTGTCCACCACTGCACCAGAAATAGAGTACCCATAACAAAAGTCCATCTAGAGTTCACAAAAGGTGCAAGATACTGATTTCACCACTGAAGAATCCATAAGAAAAGTGGTAGGGGACTAAACACTTTCCAAAATGCATCAAATAGACAATGAGCATAATTTTAGCACATTTCACTTCAGAGCCAAGATGATAAGCAGACTATCATGGAAAAATTATAGCTGAAGGTTGCATGACCAAAAATTTAAAGTAAAACTTCATGAATCCCAATATCACTAGTCTTGAGCAAAGGAAATTGTAGTAGGAGTTTTCCCATTATCAACTAGAGGATCAGTGAGATCACCAAAGGAAGATCCACTCACCAGGAAGCCTTCTACATGAGCTAAGAGATAATCCACCTTATCCAAACAATACCTTTATTGTGAAGCATACATTTAATATCCTCCAATGAGAAGAATATATTATAGACCTCCACTTTTTTATATTTTAATATCAAGTGTAAAAGGGTGGTCATTCGCTAGTGTGAGGCTACTGAATTCGTAAAATGAAGTCTTCTTTTCCTAAATCTGCTAGGGTATGATACCCATTTCATATCCTACCCCACCAACTTAGAATCTGAGTGATAAGATGCTTGCCTCTTTACTTTCCAACAGTAAAATTTCCTTCCTAACTTCCAAAGGAACAACATCAAAGAAGGTATTAACAAATTCAGAGGCAAAAGGTTGGCTTCTTTTATTTTCGGCATTGCCTCCTCCACCTCTCCTACTACATATCCTCTGCCTAGGGGGCGTGAGTGGAACAACCAAGGAACATTGAGAACAAGAAGGAAAAGAACCTCTGCCTTCAAAGTAAGAAAAGGGACAAGATACAACACCCTAAACTCCCAACCTAAAGGCTATCAAATAATCACCCAAAAGCTATACAACGAGATCAAATTTGAGCAAATTTTCAAGCTCCTTACAACGCAAAAACATGGCATAGCCCCGCAAATAATAGTAGAATTATTTGAAGCATATACTTAGTCCAAAAGAACTATGACAATGGTTAGAACCCTTAACTCTACCAATTGACACGAGACTATGAATAATTTGAACAAATTGAAACAGAACAAATAACCTAGAACCTAGAACATAAGACCCAAATAGTAAACCCTTTTGAAAGCGAATGTCAATAGGACAATTCCAAGTTACCCAAAATTGGCATTAAGGACTCTAACAAATAGAGTAATGGAGAATCTAACCTCGAGAAACTAGGGAAGTAAAATGAAAAGATAGACTTGACAAAACCATAACACTAATCTAGAAAAGGAGAAATGACAATCTTTATTAATTTAACAATCTTACCAGAACAATGAGTCATGGCCCATCACACTCCATCTGATGGAGTAATTTATTGTGCCACCCCTAAAAGAAGAAGCTAATGTTGAATGAGTTTAAAAAAAATTGTGCAAAGGAAGGCATTCGATGGGAGTTGAGTTGACAACACCCCATAACCCACAACATAATGGGGTGGATGAGAGGAAGAACAGAAGTATTATGGGAGAAGCAAGGGTGTTGTTGCATGACCAAAGCCTACCTTTGAACTTGTGGGTTAAAGCATGCAACACAACGGTCTATTTGCAGAACAGGAGTCCTAGCGGGATTCTTGTCATGAGTACACCAAAGGAAGCTTTTTCAGTGAAGAAGCCAAATGTGTCACACTTCAGGATCTTTGGATCATCAATTTACTGTCATGTTTCCAAGGAAGCAAGGAAAAATCTAGAGCCGATATTAGAGTTGGGCATATTTATGTGGTACACAGACACACCTCATTACCATCGTGTGTACTTGTCATCTCTCAAGATGACAGTGGTCAAAAGAGATGTGAAATTTGATGAGGAGAAGGAAATGAGGTGTTCTCTTGAGAGGGAGCTTCAGTTGCAGCCTAATCAAGAGATTTTGGCTCGAAAGGAAGAACCTTAGGAAGTGGTGGAGCAGTCACAAGTAGAGGAGCAGAGAGTGGAGACATCCACTCAAGAAGAGACATTCAAGGGAGGAAGGAAGTGAACCTGGGAAGCTAACATATTATTGCAGGATGCTAAATAGAATGTGGGAGAACCCACATCATGGCGCAGGTAGAGGAGGTCATCAAATTGGTACACTGGCTACATGGCTCGATGAGTGAGCTTGTAGAGACTGAGCCATCCTCATTCGAGGAAGTTGTAGAGAAACTAATATATGTTGTTGCTATAATAGATTAATATGATTTAGTTGTTAGAAACAGTGCTTGGGAAGTGGTTCAAAGACCAGTAGACAAATCAGTGGTTGGTTCAAGATGGTTTTACAAGGTAAAGCATGCAACTAGCAGTAGCATAGAGAAATACAAGGCCAGATTTGTGGCCAAGGGGTTCTCTTAGGTTGAGGGAATTGACTATGAGGAGACCTTTTCACCAGTAACAAGGTACTCATCCATCAAGTCAATTCTAGCACTGTCAGCACAGATGGGGTGGAAGATCCACCAGATGGATGTGAAGACAACATTCTCAATGGATTTATTAAGGAGGAGGTGTATATTGAGTAGTTAGAGGGGTTTGAGACCTTTGATAGAGAGTCGCATGTGTGCAAACTCAAGCGAACATTGTATGGACTCAAGAAACAACTTCATGCTTGGTACACCGGGATCAATAGTTATCTCACTGTTTGGGATTCACCAAAATTGAAGGAGATGAAAACCTTTATCACATTGTGGTAGAAGGTAAATTATTGATTATTGTTTATATGTTCATAACTTGATCCTTACTAGTGATGATAAGTTGATCAGATCTTAAGAGGACCTTGCAAGAGAGTTCGAGATGAAGGACATGGGCCTCATGCTTTACTTCCTTGGTTTGGAAGTATGTGTAATGCCCTCTTCCCACATCTACCCATGTAACCAGCCAACCAGGGTAAAAATGTGACAAGAGGCTACTATGATGGGATTCAACCTCCTATGTGACCTTAAGGAAGTGGAATCGACTGAAGCACAACATACAGACCTTCCACGTCAGCAACAAGAATCCCAGGAACCATCCCAACCTCTTAGGTAACTAGCCCTAGGGTCCCACTGAGTTTTTAGACCAATTAACCCCCAGATGCTCCCATGATCTGGGCATGTATGCGTCTAGAAGGCTATGGAAGCTCCCAAAACATGGTATGTTAGCGTCCAAGGACTATTTTTCTTAGTGTTGTGCCAGCATCCCTGAGATTTGAGACACTTTTTCGGCAAGCCTTTGACTAGACCCCTACTAACCATGATAGGCATTTCGGCAAACATATCACAAATATGTAATCTTTTGGAGTAAACATCATATATGAGCATAGGGGTCTCATACTTATCTGAGAATCTTGAAGAAGCATTGTTCCCTTATATCATTAGTTGCATTATCATCTATTAGGCCATAGATACACTATCCATTCATTTACAAATCAAAACATGAGGAGAACCATACATCATCATTGTCATAATACATTCTTATAACCAAGCTAATAACAACAGAAATATCAAGGATATATCGGCCATAGAATCCACATATACACTAATATAATACTCATGAAATAACAAGGAGAAATAACCTCATATTAATTATGCAAAATCCAACCTGGTATGGAACTACCACATTCCAATCGACCATAGAATGGCTGAGCCAATATTCTCTTCAACCATTCACCCTCTTGCCATATTCCAAGCATGAATTTGGGATCTCATAAAACATATCAATCCAAAAGTATCTAGGGATTCCAGAGTGTAACATCCCTGGTGAAAATTCCATGTAAATATATATAAGGCCATGATGATGGGACACGTATTCCAAGTTGAATGGTGGGGGAAACATCCTAATGGGTGTTGATTCTGTTATTATGGCTAAAGAAAATTGAAAAGGATAATGGAAAAGGATTTGGAAAGAGGCATGAGGCATTTATTGGCATTTTATGTATGAAAATAATGGAAATTAGGAGAAAATTAAGGTGAAAGGTCACAGATTGCATGTGAGGAGGGAAATGAAGGAAAATAATGGAAAATGAAGAAAATAGAGGCCTAATTCATAAAAGTCTTCTGAGGATCAGTTGGTAACCTTTTTTTCAGTTCAGTGTTGGAGCTCTCTCTCACTATATTCTCTCTCATACTCTTGGAGACTTAGAGTTTTCTTGGAGCACTCTTGGAGGGTGTGGCATACTTGGATTCTTTGAGCAAGAAGGAAAAGGAAGAGTAGGAAAGAGAAATAGGGCATCGGATCAACAACTACATCAGATTTTCTTGCAGGTACCAAGTTGCATGTATGTTTCCTTCACTAGGTTTGGCATGCATGGCATTAGCATGTGGATTTTTGTTTGTGATCTGTCATTGGCATGGAGGATGGCCTGGATTGACGGGGGATTTCCTAGCCTTTCCATTTCCTGGATAGCCATGGTGATTGTGGTTTTATTTCCTTTTTGTGTTTTTGGTTGGTTCTCATGTTTCCTTAGCTTGGGTTGAGTTAATAGTCTCGTAGCCTTGGTTGGACAAACACTCTAGAGCCCTGGAACAACTTGGGTTGGACAAACGCTTTGGAGCCCTTGGTGGGTTAAGTTACTATTCTCATAGCCTTGGTTGGACAAATGCTCTAGAGCTCGGTAAAAGTTGTGGGTTGAGTTACTAGTCTCGTAGACGAGTTGGAAAAATGCTTTGGAGCCCCTGATGGCTGGGATGGAGACTGATCTGATGATGGTTTTGTGATGTCCGATAGTGAGTGGAATCATTGTTTGATGGGTTGAGGTGGATGGCCTCTGGAATCCCTGGATGAGTTTTGATTAATGTGTTCTATGAGATCCCACATTCAGGCTTGGAATATGGCAAGGGGGTGAATGGCTAAAGAGAGATTTGGCTCAGCCATTCTACGGTCGGGTGGAGCGTGGAAGTCCCATCCCGGTTTGGATTTTGCATCATTAATGAAAGGTTATTTTTTCTTGTATCTCTACGAGAATTATGATGGATTATATGAGGTTTATATGGTTGTGATTTCATTGGTATTTTTGTCCCTATTATGTTCATTATTCACATATTTTATGACAGCAGCCACGAGTGTCTCTCATCATGTTCTTAATTGTTATTGAATTATCAATGTATCTATGACCTAATAGATGAAATGGAAGTGAATGTGATAAGGAGACAATCATTCATAGCGAATCTCAGATAAGTATGAGACCCCTATGCTCAGATCTATTATTTACACCGATAGGTTGCATATTTACTAAGTGTTTGACAAAATGCCTGTCATGGCTAGTAGGGGTCCAATCAAGGTCTTGAACAAGTATTTGCTTTAGTACTGTCACTTCCATGTTATTTTACTAATTTGAAGAGATGGTTCAATTATGGGTAGTGACCTTGGCTTTAGCACTGAAAACGTAGCTCAAATCTCGGAGTTGCTAGCATAGCACTGATAAACTGGGTCTCTTGTCACTGGTTGGCAAGCCTGTGAGAGCGACTATAGGGTTACAATCGCATGCATGCCTTGTCATGGGAGTGACTTTGGGTTTAATTCATCTACATGCTAGGTTAACTCAAGTTTGGGCACCTAGAGTGGTGGGTTAGCTTCTGGGGGTCCTAAAGCACCTAAGGAAGGTCTGTGTGTTGTGTTTCCATTGATTCCATTTCCTTAAGGTTACCTAGGAGGTTGAATCATATCATAGTGGCCTCTCGTCGCATGTTTACCTCGGCTGGCCGATTTCTTGGGTAGATGTGGGAGGAAGGTGTTACAAAGAGGTATCAAAGCAAGGTTTATCCCTCAGACTGGATGGGTTGTGTGTTGGTCATGCATTCATGTCAATTGCATGTGTTCCTTATGTTTATAGTCCATGTGCTTGTTGTATTTTCATGGTGTTGATCATGGTTGTAGTGATGTTGCCATGTAAAAGCTGATGATGTTGATGTTAGGATGCATCGTCATGAGTGTATGGTTGTATATGAATTTGTTATGCACATCAATGTTCACATGTTATTAAATGCACATGAGGTGGTTGTTGTTGTCATGCATGAGTTCATGGTTTGTGTAGTTGATATGGTCATGCATTGATGACTAGAATCAAGCTAGAATGATGTGTATACGGTTTTGTACTAATGTGTTATATGCCTATATGCATTTGTTATGCATGTGTGGTCTTGGTGCTATGCATGAATAGTAGGTCAAAAATTCCTTGTGATGTCACAATATGCAATTTAGGTCATCATGGTGCTATTGGTTGTTATGATGTTAATGTGTTGGCTGAGATAGAGCAGGAGATGCAGATCATCATAATGAGGTTGCAGCATTAGAGTTTGGGGTAAGAGAAGATCGTTATACATGTATTGTATGTTTGGTATGCAGGTGTGTAAGTCAAGGATTGTTATATGCATTAGGTTTATATACATTAGATTTATGTACATGTTTTTGATGTTATGGTTACATACATGATAGATGATAGTTGATTAGTATAGTCACATGCACATGTGTCATGAATGATAGTAACATGTGGTTTTATGTATTGTTATTTTTGTTTTATGTTAGATAACTTGATGATCATGTTATGTGTTGTTGATGAGTATGCTACAGGTTAACTTGTTGTTGTTATATGATAGTCAGCTTTGATTATTAGGTCATATATTGTTGATGGGCATGTTATATGTTCGGTGATTGTTGTTATATGTTAGTTAACTTGATTATTAGGGCTATGTTGACGGGCCAAAAATGTACCGCCAATGAGTAAGGGGGTCTCCCCGGTGTGAAGTCCCAATTAGACCTCACACCGTTTGGGATAGGAGCCCCATCTGGTATGTGGGCCCGATTGCCACCATGAATGTTTTTTGCTCTTGGTTATCAAATGAGAAGGTGCCAGAGTGGGGTGGGAATGAAGTGCTCGGGCAATGAAACAAAATCAGACCAAGATTGACAAATTGCAGAAAGAGATTTAAACAAGTCACAACAATGATAAGAAGAGATGAACGATGAGGATGATTAGTTAGCTAAAACCCCATCGGACATAATAAACAAGAACATGCCAAAGGTCAATTGTGAAGTAGTTCACAATAGGTCACCGACATGGCAAGGAACAAGTAAACACAGATTCTAAAGCGAAACATACATGCAACCACTATGTATCAGTACATAACATCTCGCGTATATGAGAGCACTCATACGGATATGGTGAGGTACCAGACAACTAATACAACCACCATGAGTCAGCATGGGAATCAGAGCAATGGGAAAAATAAAAAATCTTATTAATGTTGTTGCAACTTCAAATACATATCATGCAACTAGTCAATACCCAACAATGGAACATGGACTGTTCATACCATCACCCAGTGTCAAAACCCTAGCGCTACTGCAAACCCACTCTCCTAGCTATCAAGAGCTGAGTGCCCTTAGCTCTCAAGCATCAATCCACTATCTCTATTAACCTCAACTCAAGTGCTAAAAGTCTTCCCCCCCCCGTCCGTTTTAGTGAGGGATGAGGACACATTTATAGATGTCAGGTGACCATCCACCTACCATGATCTTTGGCCTTCCCTCGTGCCCTTTCATCTACCTTCATGCCTCTTGAGCTTTCTCACTACTCTCTCATGTATACTTCCTACTAAAGGCTTGATTTCTCTCATATTAACTACTGGAATCATAGGAGAACATTTACATATTGAGAGAAGAGAAAATATGGGGAGAATAAAAGAGGGTTGCTAGGAACCCTCATGTTGTCGCGCAACTAAGATGAGCTACTAAACAGAGTTGTGATGCATTTGTTGTGTTGAATGTTGATTTGCCTACTCTTGTTCCTACCATCATAGGTGACACAATGCTTCGAGCATCTACATGGATCCATCTAGCTTGTTTGTCGACACCCTTAATCGCACAGTTTCTTACAAAAACCTTAGCTTTCTCCATGCAAACCTTCCACCTGCAAACAAATGACATGGGTCATAAATACTTTTCAACAAAGAATGATTTAAAGCATAGGTACTTGCTTGAAAGAAAACACTAATTGGGACCCCTGTATAGTCCCCTTCCATGTAATGGTTTTGTCGAAACAAGTGGCCTTTACGGGGTTTTTTCTAAGTTTCTTCAATCATGTCATCATCTATAGATCTGTTATTATCCTTAGAACCATGGGTGAATGCAGCCTCGTATTCTTTCAATGTCAAAAGGCATAGTGCTTTTAAAACTAGATGATGTTTAGAAATGTCTCTCGAAACCATAGTAACAAACTCTTTCACAACATCAACCCTACAGCACATACAAAAATTGATTAATCATCAATATAAGTTTACTTTAATAAAACAAGTAGCAAATATTATAAAAAATAATAGGAAAAAATGTATGGCTATGAGATACTATCATCAAGATGGCTTGGCCTTCCATAGCCTTTAAAAGGGCTCTCGACATTCTTTTTATCACCCCTTTAATATGCCTTTTGGGATGCATCCCAACGCATTGTTTGATACTGTATGTTTATCGATGTATAATCCAACCCTTTGGATTAGTCAATTAGGCTTTGAAAGTAGTGCATTCCTCCTGCTTTCGTTATCTTATATTACGAAGAAAACATATTTGATGGGCAAGGAGCTAGATATGTTTTCCTTAGGTCCCAAATTTGGTGAGGTCACACAATCACCATTTAATGGAGGTCGCATTTTCTGGAAGCAACGTTGGATCCTTGAAATGTGACCTTGCGACCTGCAATTTTGTCTCCATCGCATTTCGTAAAGGAAAGGTAGGTCGCAAATCTAGCAAGGTCGCACAGTCGCCATTTAATGGAGGTCGCATTTTCTTGAAGCAACGTTGGAGCCCTGAAACGCGACCTTGTGACCTGCAATGTTGTCTCCGTCGCATTTCGTAAAGGCAAGGTAGGTTGCAAATCTGGTGAGGTCGCACAGTCACCATTTAATGGAGGTCGCATTTTCTGGAAGCAACATTGGAGCCCTGAAACGCGACCTTGCGACCTGCAATGTTGTTTCGATCACATTTCATCAAGGCAAGGTAGGTTGCATAGTCACAGAGTAGTTCGGGTCGCATTCTCAGGGCATGGTGTTAGGGCCTCCGTCGAGATCTTGCGACCTAAAGGAAGGTCGCATAGTCGGACAAGAGGGAGGCTCACAAAGATCATGTGATTTTCAAGTGTGGCCTTGTGACCTTGGAGAGGAGTCGTAGAGTCGCGATACATACAGGTCGCAAATCCTCACTGCATGAATGAGGCTTATAACTGTGATTTTGTGACCGACCTAGTCACGAATTTGTTGAGAGACCACAGCTCTTGCATGCCCAATAGGTCACATTACCTTATTTGGTTAGCAAAGTGCGTCTTGCACTAATTTTCTAACGCATTGTGGGTTCCTCCACTGGTTAGTTTTCTTCGTGGAATGACTGTCAATGCACTCCATATTCCATTGTTCTCTCTGATGGGCATCATGATGCAGTATGCACCCAGTGTAATATGTTGACACCTAAATGTATGTAGTATCATCGCGCCTTTCATGAAGGCTCGCATTGTGCCCGCCATATGGCATATTATGTGCATACTCCCACAATGTGTCATTCGTGACTCACTAGGCTTGCATGGTTTATTGATAACCATAATATATGTGTGTGTTCCAACACTTGAGCACGTAGCACGATTCTAATTCAATAAAAGTGTCATTTGGTATGTATTCCAATGCCACTTCCTTTAAGTTCTTTGATTAAAAGTATGTTGAGGATGAATCACTAAGGAGCGTGATAATCTTAGTATACAACATTTTGACAGGCCTCTTACTGTTGAGCTCCAGTCATCATCTGAGTGACACATTCCATGTTGTATCATTGAAACATAGCTCACTCATTCCATGTAATTTTTTGTTGGCACTATCCATGCATTCTCTTAACATCGACCTTTTTTAACATGAGATATGTGCAGCAACAATTTTTTTTTAGATAAATCGGCCCATTATGAATCTCCCTAACATTTCTTTGATATCTACCCCAATATGTATTAAACAAACAATTTACTTCATGTGAATGTTGGTTAGTTGTCCCCATGCATTGTCTTATAATTGCAGCTTTCAAAGTATGTGCTTCATTAACCATGGCATTGTTTACCTTTCGTATTGCAAATATTTTTCCATCATATATTAGCATAACATTCAACAAGCCATTGATCTTTACTCTTGAGGACAATGTCATCAAAGTCACTTGCAACATGCCCTATTTATGAGCTGAATGAATTTTCTTATTTGATCCAGTCCTCCCATTTAGTCAGTCTTTAACAACAGTTTTCAACTGCTGAGTTACAAATTCGGCTTTTGGTTTTGCATCGTTTGCTCCTTGATAGTCTAATGGAGGCTTTCCAGGAGTAAATACCTTAATGGTTTGAAATCCATTGATTCTGTATTCCATGGTGCAAAAAACTCAACAATGCCACCACGGTCAGAGTTTAGAACCTATGGTGCCCATATGATATCTCTTATGCTCCATTTAAATCTCTGCAAAGGTAAGCCTGGATAAATAATTAAAACTAAGAAAATAATTTCATCTGGAGGTGATAGTAAAAAATTGCAACTAAATTATACGAGTAAAACAAGAGGTGCTCGAAATCGTAAATGAACACAACAATTTAGGCACCTTATTGGACTTATGAAATGCCAGTAATTTATGTGATGCAAAAGCAATGGTGCAGCTATAGATTCAAGGGCACATAGTAAGATGGAATTTTGAGGAATCTTAATTCACTAGAGGGGAGGAGGACCAAGATAAATCAGGGTTACTGTCATGATGCATTATCACAAACTCTTATGCATATGTGTGATCATGCTTCGGGGTGAGTGGTGGGGTACCCAAATTTTTAATATGCCCAAAATTTGGGTGGTGTTGTAGTGGCTACAACTATTGGCGAACCAATAGTAGAATCCAGTATCTCTGTCAACACCCCTATAGTAGTCTGAGTGCAAATAATGATGCAAGGGAATATTGAACAAATGTCATGGGTACCTCTTGCATGGCCACGACCAATTGCAAATATACCTTCCCTCATGCCTCAACTAGGTCTTTCCAGTCAGTAAACACCCCATTGACAGTTCACACATGCCAGTAGTTGATGATGATGCAAAGAACAGGGCAGGGGCTTATTGTATTCAAAATTTTAAAAGTAAGTTTCTGGTGTTGCTCCACTACCAGTGGGCCTGGACAATACCCCAATGGAGTCACTTCAAGAAATCACAAACGTTGCTCTGCTGCCAGCGAGCCTTGTCAGTACCCCAGTGGAGTCGTTGCATTACCTCTCTGCACAGGAAGCCTTTCTCAATCCTTTACCCTTTATTTGGTTTCATTTTCTTTTATGTGTGCATTTGCACTTATTTCTGGGCGTTCATTACATCAGGGCGGATGAGGGATCCCAACTTATTTTACGAGCAAGAGAGGTTGTTTCAAGTTTGATAGAAACTAATAGATATCCTGATTTAGGTTTGCCCTCATGTCATTCTTTTACATCTCATTTCTAGTCAACAAGTGAAAAGAAACACAAGTCATTGAAACAATCAAGACCACGTTGGGCACTAGGTTCAGGTTATGGGTATAGGTCATTTAAACAGATCATGGTTCCCCATGAAAAATTTGTTCATATTTTCCCTGTTAATAAATTTGACTCATAGGAGAGATATTCAAGATGCCAATTTGATGAAT
The DNA here is from genome assembly GCA_031772625.1 of Pinus tabuliformis. Lineage (NCBI taxonomy): Eukaryota > Viridiplantae > Streptophyta > Pinopsida > Pinales > Pinaceae > Pinus > Pinus tabuliformis. The sequence goes on along the minus strand of CM062804.1, from coordinate 1,205,868,120 downwards.
AGCTCTAAGAGAGGCTACCCATTGGCGTAACCATCACAACTTCACACAATCACAGGGCTAGGGTTTTAGTTCTAGGGCTAGGTGACCAGGAAACTTTCCTAAGGTTTACAAACCGGTGTGAAGAGATCGAAGTAATGCACTTGGAGTAAGAGCCAAAGGTGTGAGAAATCTATTCACGGACCCACAACTTTGGAGTCTTCAAGTTCATGTAGCGGCATGCAACATAGGTGAAAATTCCAAGTTAGGCCAAAGGTGAGTGTGTGCCAAGCGAGAAGGAAAGTGTATGATGCAATGCAATAGACACGGTTAATGACCCAATGTAATGCTGTGTACAGAAGAGATTGACCAATTGCCATTAAAGGACCAATGCAATGTGTATGCAGAGATTTCATGAATGCAATTCAAGAACAAACAAATGCAAGGACATGAGTGTAGAAAAAACAAGCAGGTAACTAACTACCTACAGTAAATAAAATGAAACATGGCATATTTAAATCATAATCAAATTCTAATCAGCTAACTGATAAGAAAAGCTAAAACCTAACTAGTATAAAGCCTAAATCCTAAATTAACCAAAGCATAGGCCGGGTTATGTGAAATCAAACTTCCAATGCAGCCACCGCAACATTTCCCAACCTACAAAAACAAATATGACAACAATTAGAATTTGTGGAAAGAGTTGTGCAAAACATAACATGTTTACCTGTGAAGCATGCACAACAACAAGAAAATCTCGTCCACCTACAGGTAAATGTGTCAGAGAAAGACCTTTCAAGGTGAACTTCAACCCAATCCTGATAAATCGAACCACAAGCATGAAATATATAATCATCCATCCATAACATACATCTGTTTATGCCTAACCCTAAATCCAATGCAAGTAAGGAAAGACATTGCCGACTAGTAAAGGAATCTGCGAGATTGATCCGATCAATGACCCTATCATGACGTGGAGGATGATCAACTTGATAACCTAGAAAAGAGGAGCCCATGTCGGGTGTAATTGAGATCCCCGAGGATTCAAACGCAGAAACTCTAATTTCAGAAACCCTAGTTTGAAATTTTTCATGGACTTCGTCAAGGACGTGAGGACCTGACATAACCATCAGCAGAAGCTGAAGTGCCTCATCGTCTTGGCAAACCTCTGAACCTTCAAATGACACGCCATCCAATATTGGTAGCTTCGCAAGATTAATATGTGAGTGCATATGGTTATCGTTGGTTGTGACCGAACAACTATCAGTGAAAATATTTTGGATTGGATCCATTGACTAAATATTGATAGAATGGTAGCTCGAAAAATGAGATTCTTTAGATTCTAGAGAATGAACTGAATCAACCGCAAGAGTATAAAGTGAAGGGGAGATCAGGCGCTGGGCACCCTCCCATCTAGGATATAGTAAGATATCATTTGATTGCGTATGTTGACAGACTGTATTGGTTGGGAGACAATAAAAAAGGTTCGAGACAATGGCCAGAGCACTCCCCTCAACAAACAAATTAGGATATAGAGGTTGATGCGCATCACTTGAAAGGTGATGGAAATATTTTCTCAAAGAGACATTTCTCAAATCAGAGGGCTTCCAAGATGAGCTCGCATTCGGCAAGAAACTGTTTTGAGGAGTGTGTTGTGCAGAAACGCTAATTCGACTAGGTTCAGGGGTCTCTTCAGGAATGTGAGAACCTAAGATAACCATCAGTGGGAGCTGAAGTAACTTCCTGATGAGTCCCTAAGCATTCAAAAGGTGGGTCATTAAATTCTGGGGGCTCTGTAGGATCAACAGCTGGATAAGTAGGAAAATCATCAGAGGCATGAGTGAATATATTTCCGAAAAAATTAGGCTTGCTAAAAAAGGGATCAATGAGAGACCCAAGTTGAGTTGGGCGAGATGCAGGGACCTCTTCCTCACTTGTTAATTACTGCAAGTGGCAAAGATCAGGCATAAGGGATTCAGACTATGCATCCTTTGACTGTGGAACCTCGCCCCCATGCACATGATTGCAATTAGTGCGAGCGAGATAAAGATATGAATGATCTGAAGGAACTGCCGGTGCAGTAGACCCATAGACTAAATCAGGGTAGGATGGGTGTACAGGTTCAGATGAGGGAGCACTGATCAGACTCGAACTCACATCTTTCCCATTTATGTTCGCCAAAGAGAAAGACGAATTTAAAGGCCCGATATACTCCGTGGATTTGATAAGACAATCAACATTACTTGAGACAAGACCAACGCCATTGTGCACAGTTGAATGAGATCCTGGGATATAGTGCGACGTATGTTGAATGGACTCGATCAGAACATATGTTATGTGATTTTCAAATTCAAAACCAAAAGAATGTATGAGGGATTTAGAGATGAGACCATCAAATCTGTTTCCTAGAAAGCATTGTTCATCATTTGAACCATTTATGGTCACAATATTATTATGTAACAAGTTAAGAGGAGGATGAGAAATCACACAAACAGTAATCTCTTCCAAGAGGGTTTGAGTTTGTTCCACATTCAAAGAGATAGGCCAAACCAAATTACAGGAAGAATCTAGACACTTTGTAATCTGCAAATTATGATGATACTCATGCAAAACAAGACCTGTTTCTAATTGAAAATGTTGTAAAGAAACAAGAGCCAATTGCTGAAAATTTATATTCAAATACACCCAGTCAATATCATTTTCAGGAAATTGAAAACAAATATGCACAAATCTGAAAGCAAAACCCTTTAAAGATTCCTTAGGTTTGATCCTAAGCTCATTTATCCTCTTCAACACATCTTGAAAGTTATAACAGTCAAATGTTTGTTGGAGCTTACCGACGAGTTGCTCGAACGAATGAATGGACGTCGTTGGCAATGTGTGGCACCATTTCTTGGCACAACCTTCAAGGGTGAGGGAGAGAAACACATAAGCAAACTCTTCATCGTCAATCTCAAAAGATTCACAAAACTCGAGGAAATCGGAAATGTGCTTGTTTAAGGTTATTCCATCCTCACCATCAAACTTTAACCGAGACAAGTGATGGAGCTGCTCCTGAGGGATGGAAAATCGGAAAATAGAAAAACCAGATAAACACCCCGGTAGCAAGATTTTGGTCAAAGCCATTAACGGATATGAGACTAAATTGAAGGCTCTAAGGGCTCATCTTGTCATCTGGCCCTCCTTCTAGCGCTAATTTGTTGACGGGCCAAAAATATACCGCCAACAACTATGGGGGTCTCCCCGGTGTGAAGTCCCAATTAGACCTCACACTGTTTGGGATAGGAGCCCCATTAGGTATGTGGGCCTAGTTGCCACCATGAATGTTTTCTGCTCTTGGTTATCAAATGAGAAGGTGCCAAAGTGGGGCAGGAATGAAGTGCTCGGGCAGCGAAACAAAACCAGACCAAGATTGACAAATTACATAAAGAGATTTAAACAAGTCACAATGACGATAAGAAGAGATGAACGATGAGGACGATTAGTTAGCTAAAACCCCATCGGACATAATAAACAAGAACATGTCGGAGGTCAATTGCGAAGTAGTTCACAATAGGTCACCGACATGGCAAGGAACAAGTAAACATAGAGTCTAAAACGAAACATACATGCAACCACTATGTATCAGTACATAAAATCTCACGTATATGAAAGCACTCATACAGATATGGTGAGGTACCAGACAACTAATACAACCACCATGAGTCAGCATGGGAATCAGTGCAAAGGAAAAAAGAAAACATCTTATTAATATTGCTGCAACTTCAAATACATATCATGCAACTGGTCAATACCCAGTAGTGGAACATGGACTGTTCATACCATCACCCGGTGTCAAAACCCTAGCCCTAGTGCAAACCCACTCTCCTAGCTACCAAGAGTTGAGTGCACTTAGCTCTCAAGCATCAATCCACTATCTCTATTGGCCTCAACTCAAGTGTTAAAAGTCCCCCCCCTGGTCTATTTTAGTGAGGAATGAGGGCACATTTATAGATGTTAGGTGACCATCCACCTACCATGACCTTTGGCCTTCCCTTGTGCCCTTTCGACTACCTTCATGCATCTTGAGCTTCCTCACTACTCTCTCATGTCTACTGCCTACTACAAACTTGATTTCTCTCAACTTAACTGTTGGCATCATAGGAGAACATTTACATATTGATAGAAGAGAAAATGTGGGGAGAATAAAGGAGGGTTGCTAGGAACCCTCATGTTGTTTTCTGTAGCCAAGATGAGCTACTAAACAGAGTTGTGATGCATTTGTTGTGTTGAATGTTGATTTGCCTACTCTTGTTCCTACCATCATAGGTGACACAATCCTTCGAGCATCTACATGGATCCATCTAGCTTGTTTGTCGGCACCCTTAATCGCACGGTTTCTTACAAAAACCTCAACTTTCTCCATGCAAACCTTCCACCTGCAAACAAATGACATGGGTCATACGTACTTTTCAACAAAGAATGATTTAAAGCATAAGTACTTTCTTGAAAGAAAACACTAATTGGGACCCCTGTATAGTCCCCTTCCATGTAATGGTTTTGTCGAAACAAGTGACCTTTGCAGGGTTTTTATAAGCTTCCTCGATCATGTCATCATCTATAGATCTGTTATTATCCTTAGAACCATGGGTGAATGCAGCCTCGTAGTCTTTCAATGTCAAAAGGCATAGTGCTTTTAAAACTAGATGATGTTTAGAAATGTCTCTGGAAACCATAGTAACAAACTCTTTCACAACATCAACCCTACAGCACATACAAAAATTGATTAATCATCAATATAAGTTTACTTTAATAAAACAAGTAGCAAATATTATAAAAAATAATAGGCAAAAATGTATGGCCCTGAGATACTATCATCAAGATGGCTCGGCCTTCCATAGCCTTTAAAAGGGCTCTCAGCATTCTTTTTATCACCCCTTTAATATACCTTTTGGGATGCATCCCAACGCATTGTTTGATACTGTATGTTTATCGATGTATAATCCAACCCTTTGGATTAGTCAATTAGGCTTTGAAAGTAGTGCATTCCTCCTGCTTTCGTTATCTTATATTACGAAGAAAACATATTTGATGGGCAAGGAGCTAGATATGTTTTCCTTAGGTCCCAAATTTGGTGAGGTCACACAATCACCATTTAATGGAGGTCGCATTTTCTGGAAGCAACGTTGGATCCTTGAAACGTGATCTTGCGACCTGCAATTTTGTCTCCATCGCATTTCGTAAAGGAAAGGTAGGTTGCAAATCTAGCAAGGTCGCACAGTCGTCATTTAATGGAGGTCACATTTTCTTGAAGCAACGTTGGAGCCCTGAAACGCGACCTTGTGACCTGCAATGTTGTCTCCGTCGCATTTCGTAAAGGCAAGGTAGGTTGCAAATATGGTGAGGTCACATAGTCGCCATTTAATGGAGGTCGCATTTTCTGGAAGCTACGTTGGAGCCCTGAAACACGACCTTGCAACCTGCAATGTTGTTTTGGTCGCATTTCGTCAAGGCAAGGTAGGTTGCATAGTCACAACGTAGTTCGGGTCACATTCTCAAGTCATGGTGTTGGGGCCTCCATTGAGATCTTGCGACCTAAAGGAAGGTCACATAGTCGCACAAGAGGGAGGCTCACAGATATCATGAGATTTTCAAGTGTGGTCTTGCGACCTTGGAGAGGGGTTGCAAAGCTGCGATACATACAGGTCGCAAATCCTCGTTGCATGAATGAGGCTTATAATTGCGATTTTGTGATCAGCCTAGTCGCAAATCTATTGAGAGACTGCAGCTCTTGCATGCCCAACAGGTCACATTACCTTATTTGGTTAGCAGAGTGCGACTTGCCCTAATTTTCTAACGCATTGTGGGTTCCTCCACTGCTTAGTTTTCTTCGTGGAATGACTGTCAATGCACTCCATATTCCATTATTTGGTTAGCAGAGTGCAACTTTCCCTAATTTTCTAACGCATCATGGGTTCCTCCACTGCTTATTTTTCTTCGTGGAATGACTGTCAACGCACTCCATATTCCATTATTTTCTATGATGGGCATCATGATGCGCTCTGCACCCAATGCGCTCTGTTGACACCTAAATGTATGGAGTATCATCGTGCCTTTCATGAAGGCTCGCATTGTGCCCACCATATGGCATATTATGTGCATACTCCCACAACGTGTCATCCGTGACTCGCTAGGCTTGCATGGTTTATCAATAACCATAAATATATGTGTGTGTTCCAGAACTCAAGCACGTAGCACGATTCTAATTTAATAAAAGTGTCATTTGGTATGTATTCCAATGCCACTTCCTTTAAGTTCTTTGATTAAAAGTGTGTTGATGATGAATCACTAAGGAGCGTGATAATCTTAGTATACAACATTTTGATAGGCCTCTTGCTATTGAGCTCTAGTCACCATCTGAGCTACACATTCAATGTTGTATCATTGAAACATAGCTCACTCGTTCCATGTAATGTTTCGTTGGCACTATCCATGAATTCTCTTAACATCGACCTTTTTTAACATGAAATATATGCAGCAACAATTTTTTTTAGATCAGTCGGCCCATTATGAATCTCCCTAACATTTCTTTGATATCTACCCCAATATGTATTAAACAAACAATTTACTTCACGTGAACGTTGGTTAGTTGTCCCCATGCATTGTCTTATAATTGCAACTTTCAAAGTATGCGCTTCATTAACCATGGCATTGTTTACCTTTCATATTGCAAATATTTTTCCATCATATATGAGCATAACATTCAACAAGACATTGATCTTTACTCTTGAGGACAATGTCATCAAAGTCTCTTGTAGTGCGCCCTATTTATGAGTAGGATGAATTTTCTTATTTGATCCAGTCCTCCCATTTAGCCGATCTTTAACAATAGTTTTCAACTGCTGAGTTTCAAATTTGGCTATTGGTTTTGCATTGTTTGCTCCTTGATAATCTAATGGAGGCTTTCCATGAGTAAATACCATAATGGTTTGAAATCCCTTGATTCTGTATTTCATGGTGCAAAAAACTCAACAAGGCCACTCCTGTCAGAGTTTAGAACCTGTGGTGCCCATATGATATCTCTTATGCTCCATTTAAATCTCTGCAAAGACAAGGGATAAATAATTAAAACTAAGAAAATAATTTCATCTGGAGGTGATAGTAAAAAATTGCAACTAAATTATACGAGTAAAACAATAGGTGCTCGAAATCGAAAATCAACACAACAATTTAGGCACCTTACTGGACTTATGAATTTCCAATAATTTATGTGATGCAAAAGCAATGGTGCAACTAAGGTCGCAAATATGGTGAGGTCGCAGAGTCACCATTTAATGGAGGTCGCATTTTCTCGAAGCAACGTTGGAGCCTTGAAACACAACCTTGCGACCTGCAATGTTGTTTCGATCATATTTCATCAAGGCAAGGTAGGTTGCATAGTTACAATGTAGTTCAGGTCACATTCTCAGGTCATGGTGTTGGGGCCTCCATCGAGATCTTGCGACCTAAAGGAAGGTTGCATAGTCACACAAGAGGGAGGCTCACAGATATCCTGAGATTTTCAAGTGTGGTCTTACGACCTTGGAGAGGGGTTGCATAGTTGCACAAGAGGGAGGCTCACAGATATCATGAGATTTTCAAGTGTGGTCTTGTGACCATGGATAGGGGTCGCAAATCCGCTATACATACAAGTCGCAAATCCTCATTGCATGAATGAGGCTTATAACTACGATTTTGTGACCGGCCTAGTCACAAATCTGTTGAGAGACCGCATCTCTTACATGCCTAACAGGTCGCATTACCTTATTTGGTTAGCAGAGTGTGACTTGCCCTAATTTTCTAATGCAATTTGGGTTCCTCCACTGCTTAGTTTTCTTCATTGAATGTGTTGAGATTGCAACAAGATGATGGAGCTTAGTGAAAAGAGTTGCCTTCACTAAGTGGGCCCACAGGCAAATTATGGCGCAAGTTCTATTTTTGGATCACAGCAGGGATGATCACAGCAGGAGTGACCACAGCAGGGATGATCACAGCAGGAGTGATCACAGCAGGAGTGATCAAAGTCTATTTTTAGACTGGCTGTCAAAAATAGAAAAGTCAAATATTATTGTCTCATAATAATATTTGGACTATAAACTTGATCTTATTCTCTTGGAGCACTTCAGTTTGAGCTACAGATGTGGCACATGCAGCTGTCAGAAGAAAGTACGCTTTCTTTCTGGGTCAGTTGAGTTTTTGCATGCATGACTTCAGTTAGAACTCAATCAGTTGAGTTTGGTGGAGTTGATGGAGTTGTGTTCAGTTTGACTTGGTTAAACTAGTTGTAATTAGTCTAACTGTAAATAGACTAATGATGAGTTGTTAAACTAATTATTTACTCATAATGCAACTATAGAATATATCAGTTAACTCAGTTGCATGTCAGTGCATGTTCAGTTCAGCAGGGACAGGTGTTAGAGGATCAGATTGCTATCAATTGTGATTATAGTTGTGCATGAGGATTTGCACAATCAAGGGATTGAGTATGCCAATGAGTATTGCCCAGTATTTGCCCAGTATTATAGCCTCTGCTCACGTCTTTCCCAGTTTGAGTGATTCTTTGGAGGTAAATATGAGTTTGGTTAATCCATTCTCATTCATTCTTGAGCAGGTATTGAGCAGTGGAGGCAGGCAAGCAGTGGAATAGATTTGGAGATCGGATCTGAGTTGTATTATGAGTAACAGGTGGAGATAGTGCTGGATACTTATGAGAAGTATTGACTATTGTAATGTTACATGTTCACAATCATTAATATACAGATAGTGTGGGGTTTTCAGCTGGAAGCTTTCCCCGGGTTACATACTGTGTTAATGTGTGCATGCTCTTGATGTTTTATTGTTATTGATGCTGCTAAATTGATGATCAACGTAGAGGAGCTTATGTATTGTGTATGTATTTTGCAACAGTACATGATCAGGATAATCTCCATTGAATATGTGTTAAATTATTCAAAATTTCTACATGGTATTAGAGCTATTGATCATCAGATCTACTATTCAGGAAGTGTTTACATTCTATTTCTTCAGGCAGAGTCTGTAATCGGGCTACGTATCCTCTGGATTCATCCTTCCTTTGGAAGATGAGATATCCGGTGAATGCCCATACAGTCAATCTCTGTATGAGAAATATTGTGTTCTCACGAATCTTAGATCCGGGAGGTTGAGTTGGGAGCTGGTGGAATTCGAATTTGCAGTAGTGTTTTCTTGGTGGCAACGCAGCAATGTCTTTCAACGGATTGCGATTGGAGTATGCTCTTGAGGGCAGCTCAAACTATATTGCATGGAAGGATAGGATGGAGGTAGTATTGGATGATAACAAGCTGAAGGAGTTCATAGAGACGAATGTCCCAAAGCCTACTGATGCTACTCAAGCTGATGCTTGGCAAAAGAAGACCGAAAAATGTCGAAGGATTCTATTGGAGGGCGTGAAGGATCACATTGCGTCCAGCCTGCATGGAAATACTTCTCCATATCTGACGTGGAAGGCTTTAACAGATCTATTCCAAAGAAAGAGCGATCAGAGGAAGCTGGTGCTCAAAGATAAACTCAGAAACATCAAATGCGAGAAGGGTGACAGTATGCCCAAGTATCTCACGAAGTTCACTCAGTGTCGAGATGAGCTGGGAAGTGTGGGGGTTACTATCGATGATGAGGACTTGGTGAGCTTGGCTCTCCTTGGTCTTTTGAAGAGTTGGCATTCCTATCAGGACTCTGTCAATGGTCGGGAGAAATTGCTAGGATGGGAAAGACTGTGGTCAGATCTTGTGCAGGAGGAGATCAGGCGGAGTACCAGGGACGGATCTTCGTCAAAGGGAGCTGATGAAGAAAATTGCGCTTTGGCTGCCAAAGCAAAGAAAGGGAAGAGAAAGAAAGCTTCTCAGTCTGGTGCAAAAGGCAAGAAGCAAGACATGTCCAAGGTGTAGTGTTTTCACTGTCACCAGCATGGACACTATGTCACTAATTGTCCGCAGAAGAAGAAGAACAAGCAGGCTGCTGGATCTGCAGCAGGAGAGGCTCTAGCCTCATAGTTTGAGCTTGATTTTTCATTGATCGCATGATTGGTTTCAAGAGTGATGGGATAGGTGTGGTTCTTGGACAGTGGTGCGCCTTTTCACATGACAGGAGATAGAGATTTGTTTTTTGATCTAGAGGACAAAGATCTTGGAGTGCACATCGAGATGGGTGATGATGGTAGATACAGTGCGATCAGTATCGATACCATTTCCTTTGAGAGGGAGTCTGGTAAACCCTTCGTATTGAAGGAAGTCATGCATGTTCCAAGATTGAAGAAGAATCTTATCTCTGTGGCGATGTTAGATGACAAGGAGTATGATGTTGTTTTCAGCAAGGGAAAAGCTTTCTTGCGCAACAAGACAACTGGTGAGACCCGGAAGATAGGGGTTCGAGTAAGAAACCTTTATCAGTTGCATGTAGATGGATGGGCAGCAATGGCAGGCAAGGCAGAAGGATTGGTGAGCCGGGATGATGGCGAGTTGTGGCACAGGAGATTGGGTCACCTTCACCATGGAGCCTAGAAGATACTGCAGCAGATCACTACAGGGCTTCCTAAAGGCACTCTTGCATAGTCAGATCAGTGCAAGGGGTGTACTTTGGGGAAGTTTGTGAAAGCCACCTTTCATGAGAAGGATAGTCGAGCCATGACGATCCTTGAGAGAATTCACATAGATGTGTGTGGACCTTTCTCAGTTGCTTCGACAGCAAAACACAGGTATTATGTGATATTTGTTGATGATTTCTCTCGTAAGTGCTAGATCTTCTTCATGCAGAAGAAGAGCGAGACATATTCTAAGTTCTGTGAATTCAAAGCACTGGTCGAGAAGGAGTCGGGGAAGAAGGTGAAGGCTCTTAGGAGTGATAATGGTGGTGAATACATCTCGGACGAGTTCAAGGATTTTTGCAAGGCAGAAGGGATTCGAAGAGAGCTCATAGCTCCCCATAACCCACAGCAGAACGGGGTAGCTGAGCGGAAGAACAGAACGATCGTGGGTGCTACACGGGAAATGTTGCATGATCAGGGCCTACCCCTTCACTTGTGAGTGGAAGCATGCAATACAACAGTTTATGTGCAGAACCGTTGTCCTCATAGGATACTTGGCATGAGTACACCCGAGGAGGCTTATTCTGGTAAGAAGCCTGATCTTTCTCATTTGAGGATTTTTGGTGCTAACATTTACATGCATGTGATGAAGGATGCCAGGAAAAAGTTGGAGCCGGCCGTAGAGGTTGGGATATTTGTGGGGTACACTGATATGCCCCACAACTATCGTGTGTATTTGCCAGACAGTGGTAAAATTGTTGTGCGATGGGATATAAAATTTCAGGAGGAGAAAGCCATGAAGTGTTCACTTGAGAGGGAGCTACACTTGCATGCAGATGAGGAGTTATTGGTTCCTAAGGATGAGCTTCAGGATGTGGATCAGCCACAGGACAAGGTTCATGGAGTGGAAGAGACCACTCATGCAACGCCAACCATCAGAGGGCGAAAGCGATTGACAGAAGCTGAGTCACTGGGTCAAGATGCAGAGAAAGTTGTAGGACCACCTACAGCCCAACGCAGGCAGAGACAGTCACCTAATCGGTACACTGGATACATGGCTCTTATGAGCAATTGTGTTGTGACTGAGCCATCCTCTTTCGAGGAAGTTGTGGAGGATCCCGCATGGGTAGACGCTATGGTGGAAGAGTATGATTCTATTGTTAGAAATAGTGCATGGGAGATTGTTCCTGGACCCGGAGGGAAATCAGTGGTGGGTTCAAGATGGATCTACAAAGTTAAGCAGGCAGCTGACGAGTGTGGAGAAGTACAAGGCAAGATTTGTTGCCCGAGGCTTTTCACAGATAGAGGGGATCGATTATGAGGAGACCTTTGCACCTGTCACAAGGTATTCTTCCATACGGACAATTCTTGCTCTCTCAGCGCAGATGGGATGGCACATTCATCAGAAGGATGTGAAGACTGCATTCCTCAACGGAGTCATTGAGGAGGAGGTGTACATTGAGCAGCCCGAAGGCTTTGAGGTCTTCAGCAGCGAGTCGCATGTGTGCAGGCTCAAGAGAGTGTTGTATGGGTTGAAGCAAGCACCACCTGCTTGGTACACACTGATAGACAGCTATTTCACGGGACTTGGATTTCCAAGAGCGAAGTGGATCCTAACCTATACCAGATTGTGGTGGAGGGTAAGTTTCTTATCATTGTACTGTATGTTGATGATTTGATTCTAACGGGTGATGAGTTGTTGATACTTTCATGCAAGGATGATCTTGCTAAGGAGTTTGAGATGAAGGACTTGGGCCTCCTTCACTATTTCCTAGGATTGGAAATATGACAGCGTAGTGGTGGACTGTTTGTTTCTCAGGGCAAGTATGCTCGAGAGATACTGGAGAAGTTCAACATGCATGGCTGCAAGCCTGTTGATACTCCTCTTCCTTGAGGTTGGAGGAAGGAGGATGCCACTTCGAGAGAAGAAGTGGATGCCACTGTTTATCGACAGTTGGTGGGGTCGCTGATGTATTTGGTCAATACACGACCCAATATATGCTATGCAGTTAACCAGCTTTCACAAGCTATGGTTAAGCCTACCAAGCTCTTCTGGAAGGCGGGCAAGCATGTATTGTGTTATTTGAGAGGCACATAGAGATATGGATTGTGGTACAGACAGGAGGATAAGGTGAAGCTATGTGGCTTCACGGATGCAGATTGGGCAGGGAGCCCAATGGAGAGAAAGAGCACATCTGGAGGGGTCTTCAGTATTGGATCGACAACAGTTTCTTGGTACAACAGGAAGCAGAGATCCGTGGCACTCAGTTCAGCAGAGGCCAAGTATATGGCAGCAAGTTTGGCTGCATGCGAGGCTATATGGATGAGGAAGATCCTGGTTGGTTTGTTCGGTTCTCATTTGGATCCTACTGTGATTTACTGTGATAACCAGAGTTGCATTAAACTCTCGGCTAATCCTGTATTTCATGAGAGATCTAAGCGTATTGACATCAGGTACCATCATATCATAGATTGTGTGCAGTGGAGGATCATGTTGCTTTCATACATTCCAACGGAGGATAAGGATGCTGATATTCTGACGAAAGTTATCACCAGGAGAAAATTCGAATACCACCGAGGCAGGATAGGGGTTGTTGATAATCCATATCTTGTCGAGAGGGAGTGTTGAGATTGCAACAAGATGATGGAGCTTAGTGAAAAGAGTCGCCTTCACTAAGTGGGCCCGCAGGCAAATTATGGCGCAAGTTCTATTTTTGGATCACAGCAGGGATGATCACAGCAGGAGTGACCACAACAGGGATGATCACAGCAGGAGTGATCATAGTAGGAGTGATCAAAGTCTATTTTTAGACTGGCTGTCAAAAATAGAAAATTCAAATATTATTGTCTCATAATAATATTTGGACTATAAACTTGATCTTATTATCTTGGAGCACTTCAGTTTGAGCTACAGATGTGGCACATGCAGCTGTCAGAAGGAAGTACGCTTTCTTTGTGGGTCAGTTGAGTTGTTGCATGCATGACTTTAGTTAGAACTCAATCAGTTGAGTTTGGTGGAGTTGATTGTGGAGTTGATGGAGTTGTGTTCAGTTTGACTTGGTTAAACTAGCTGTAATTAGTCTAACTGCAAAGAGACTAATGATGAGTTGTAAAAATAGTTATTAACTCATAATGCAACTATAGAATACATCAGTTAACTCAGTTTCATGTCAGTGCATGTTCAGTTCAGCAGGGACAGATGTCAGAGGATCAGATTGCTATCAGTTGTGACTATAGTTGTGCATGAGGATTTTCACAATCAAGGGATTGAGTATGCCAATGAGTATTGCCCAATATTTGCCCAATGTTATAGCCTCTGCTCATGTCTTTCCCAGTGTGAGTGATTCTTTGGAGGTAAACGAGTTTGGTTAATCCATTCTCATTCATTCTCGAGCAGGTATTGAGCAGTGGAGGCAGACAAGCAGTGGAATAGATTTGGAGATTAGGTCTGAGCTGTATTGTGTGTAACAGGTGGAGATAATGCTGGATACTTGTGAGAAGTATTGACTATTATAATGTTACATGTTCTCAATCATTAATATACAGATAGTCTGGGGTTTTCAGCTGGAAGCTTTCCCCGGGTTACATATTGTGTTAATGTGTGCAGGCTCTTGATGTTTTATTGTTATTGATGCTGCTAAATTGATGATCAACGTAGAGGAGCTTATGTATTGTGTATGTATTCCGCAATAGTACATGATCAGGATAATCTCCATTGAATATGTGTTAAATTATTCAAAATTTCTACAGAATGACTGTCAATGCAATCCATATTCCATTATTTGGTTAGCAGAGTGCGACTTTCCCTAATTTTATAACGCATCATGGGTTCCTCCATTGCTTAGTTTTCTTTGTGGAATGACTGTCAATGCACTCCATATGTCATTATTTTCTATGATGGGCATCATGATGCGCTCTGCACCCAATGCACTCTATTGACACCTAAATGTATGCAGTATCATCGTGCCTTTCATGAAGGCTTGCATTGTGCCCACCATATGGCATATTATGTGCATACTCCCACAACATGTCATCCGTGACTCGCTAAGCTTGCATGTTTTATCAATAACCATAAAATATATGTGTCTGTTCCAGAACTCGAGCACGTAGCACGATTCTAATTTAATAAAAGTGTTGTTTGGTATGTATTCCAATGCCACTTCCTTTAAGTTATTTGATTAAAAGTGTGTTGATGATGAATCGCTAAGGAGCGTGATAATCTTAGTATACAACATTTTGATAGGCCTCTTGTTATTGAGTTGTAGTCGCCATCTGAACTATACATTCAATGTTCTATCATTGAAACATACCTCACTCATTCCATGTAATGTTTTGTTGGCACTATCCATGAATTCTCTTAACATCGACCTTTTTTAACATGAGATATATGCAGCAACAATTTTTTTTAGATCAGTCGGCCCATTATGAATCTCCCTAACATTTCTTTGATATCTACCCCAATATGTATTAAACGAACAATTTACTACATGTGAATGTTGGTTAGTTGTCCCCATGCATTGTCTTATAATTGCAGCTTTCAAAGTATGCGCTTTATTAACCATGGCATTATTTACCTTTCATATTGCAAATATTTTTCCATCATATACAAGCATAAAATTCAACAAGCCATTGATCTTTACTCTTCAATACAATGTCATCAAAGTCGCTTGCAGCACGCCCTATTTATGAGCAAGATGAATTTTCTTATTTGATCTAGTCCTCCCATTTCGCGGGTCTTTAACAACAGTTTTCAACTGCTGAGTTTCAAATTGGGCTGTTGGTTTTGCATCCTTTGCTCCTTGATAATCTAATGGAGGATTTCCATGAGTAAATACCATAATGGTTTGAAATCCCTTGATTCTGTATTTCATGGTGCAAAAAACTCAACAAGGTCACTCCTGTCAGAGTTTAGAACCTATGGTGCCCATATGATATCTCTTATGCTCCATTTAAATCTCTGCAAAGATAAGGGATAAATAATTAAAACTAAGAAAACAATTTCATTTGGAGATGATAGTAAAAAATTGCAACTAAATTATATGAGTAAAACAAGAGGTGCTTGAAACTGAAAATCAACACAACAATTTAGGCACCTTATCGGACTTATGAATTGTTAGTAATTTATGTGATGCAAAAGCAATGGTGCAGCTATAGATTCAAGGGTGCAGAGTAAGATGGAATTTTGAGGAATCTTAATTCGCTAGAGGGGAGGAGGACCAAGACAAATCAGGGTTACTGTCATGATGCATTATCACAAACCCTTATGCATATGTGTGATCATGCTTCGGGGTGAGTGATGGGGTACCCAAATTTTTTAATATGCCCAAAATTTGCGTGGTGTTGTAGTGGCTACAACAAGTTCTAACATTAATATCTTGATGTTATATGTATCATGCTAAATTCTATTGGACTATGCAGATGGTTATGGTTATGATATCCAGGTATGAGCCGACATATTTGTGTTGACTTTGCACACGTGGTTGTTATTAATGAACAATAAATTCTTATGAGTTTATGATGTGAACATGTTAGTTAGTTAGTGTTATGGATATCATGATCTTATTTGTGTTTGAGTTGACATGTTGTAAAGTTATATCTTGCTAACCAGATTGATTGTTCAGACAAGATAGCCTCCCTTGAGGTACACTAAGGTGTGAGTTTTCTTATGTAGTATACTTGGTGTTGGATTGTTTGATTATGTCGTCTAGTTGATTTATCTAAAATGGTATGTTTTCAAGTTGTTTGAATGTTTGACTAATTGCATGATATAAGTATGCATTCCAATGATCTTGTTTAAGATGATTGTACTAATACATATGTGTTGAGGCAATTGATATGTACTTGAGAGTAAGTAGGTGACAATTGTATCATTATATCTAATGACTATGAGTTGATTATGGATTATGACATGATTGTTAGTCTTGGTAAAGGTTGATCTAGAATCAATAGATATGATCATCGGAACATGTGGTTGACATGTGTGATCAGTTGGAGGGTAACATGTTAGGCATTAGTGTGATAACGTAACACTTGGTGTGTTTACATAACTATCCCTTGGGTGATGTGACAACGCATAGTAAGCCTCGATTTCAACAAGGTGATTTGAAATGTTGGGAAAGCTTTTTAATTCTATGCAAGTTCCCTCATAAGTGTTGAAAATATGTGTTTAGGATTGTCTCATATTAACCGAAATGTGAAGGATTATGTGTCAAGTATTGATTGCCTTTTATGAGAAATTCATGAGATTAAATAGCTATTTAAAACACATGTACATCAAGTAAAATGCAAAGAAGTAAAACACGGCAAAATCATAACACAAAGTTGATAAAGGAGTTCACCCTTCTGGGGCTACATCTCCTTGAACCTGCTTCAATGGCTAGACCCTCTTTGGATTAATGGTTAATTCTCTGATTACATGCACATGTAGTGCTCCAATGGCTTTGCAACCTACTCCATTGGATTTAGAAGACCCAAAAACCCCAAAATTGACTCTCCAAACTCTGCAATTGGACTTCAGCTGATCTAGGCTTGACCTCCTCTCCTAGTGGCCCTAGACTTCCTTAAACTTCAACATAGAAAAATCACGTATAGAAGTGCATTTCAGCCTCTGAAACCAGTTCCATTGTCTTCAGAGCATCCAAATCATCTAGGAATGACTCTTTTTGAACCAAAATTGGTTGAAATTAGCCAAAGTTATGGCCTCTTCAATTTTCCCTAGGAAATCTCCACCAAAACTGGAGGAACTCCAATTAACTCCACCAAATGTGGAGGAATTATGGACTTGTCAGATCTGCCAAAATAATCGCCAACTAAGTCTAAATTTAATTAACTGTTAAGCATGATTTAATTAATGCTAATCTCTGGTTAGCGTATAATCTACGCGGTTAGTGCTAACCCCTGACTCCGGGTTATGGTTTGGTCACATGCTGAAGTTTGATGTTAGCGTTTAGTACCCCAAACTACCATGGTTTAAACTTTTAATACGCATTGTTCCCAGCATATGTTAAGACAATGGTTGTGGTGTAGTGGTAGCGTGTATGGCTTGTGCAGGCAAGGTCACAGGTTTGACTACCCGGCTTGCCAAACAAACTTTTGATTCACCTTTAAGAGGGCACGTGGCGGCCTCCGGGCTTGCCATGTGTCAGCCTCTCATTGGTCCACCCAATGTGTTATTGACCAATCTAATGCCAACAAGTGTCAAAATCCGATTAAGCCACCTATGGGAATATTCCCTAGAATATTCTTTTTGCTGACTAGACTATATGGATGCCTATTCAATATCCCAGTCACAAATTTTTGACTATTTGACAAAACGGACAATAGGCTCTAACTTTCTCATGCGAACTCTATTTTGAGTGAAACAAGTTGCGTATTCAGATTTTGATCACTCCTTCCCACTAATAGGATTTTGGACCCACAAAAGTTGGTTATCTTATGAGAGCTTACTACTCTTCTCCTTCGCAAGTTTTATCAATTGATTCTACCTAGAAGAATATCCATGACAACTACTTGGGTTCACTGACATACCTTGACTTGCAAATGGCTTGGCCTTTCAACCAATGTTCTCCTTTTGCTGCTGACCCAATCCAACACTTGTTGGATGCTTGCTGATTAAACACCCTGTTGCACCAAAGCGATCCCTCAATGCTTGGAAAGTTGATTAATGGCCTTCCCACTGAGATTTATGTTCCTCCTTTGCAACACATGCATTCAATGCAAGCTTCTCCTTGGAAACCACTTTTCCAAGTTAAGCCCATCTGAGTGAATTACAACAATGAGTTCCAATATCATTAATAACAAAAAAAGAAATGACCATTCTTTTACCTCCACGGTTCCAAATTACACACATGGAAGAATGCATTCACCATCTCTTTCACTTCTTGGCCTCAACACATCAAATCGCATTGTAGACCATTTGATATTTTACAAGGGCTGCAATTTTTTTTTGCATTTTTTCCACTTTCGTTTCTTGATTCCATCATTCTCTAGTATAAATATGTTGCTCGTGTCATGATTTGAGAATGAAGTCTAATCATGAGCCTTTTTCTCAAGCATAGACCTTCCAAAATCTTGCAACATCTTGTCACAAGAAACACTATTAACCTTGAAAAACACTCATGCAAGAATATCACTTGACGACCTCTTCCATTTGCTTTCTCAAAGCAACAAATGTCACATCATGTGAACATCACCATGCACTCTTACATCTTGGTGTATAAACCATCGACTAAACACAAGTTGACAAAAAATGCTTCATCAAACAACTGAATTTCAAGTCAAGCAAAATCATATACAACAACTTGATGATTTATAACAAGAATTCCACATTCTCATGAAACAATTCGTCACATCTCCCTTTCATCTTTGGAGACAAAATCAACTCTTCCAAGTCGATATAACATACATATAACAATCAATCGACCATACAAGTTGACACTCATGCATGTGCAAATGATAAACATTCTCAAGTTGACAACATACATGTTAACAAAGCAATCAACCAACACAAGTCAATCACTCATGCATGTTCAAACACAATGAAACTATTAAAAAATCCACTGTTCACACACACAAAATCTCATGCATGTATAACAATTCTCAACTCTCTCACAAGTACAATCATAAGGACAAGAATTCCATTGGTATGTTTGAGTACTTAAAGAGATGAATTGACCAAATTTGCTGCAATAAAGTGAGTCAACATACTCCACTTTCGAACACCTTCCTAGCATAAACATGCAAGTTCAAGAATGCAACATGCATGCAAATTTGTAGTTGCATATTTCCATCTTTGATGCATCTAAGTGAATCAACATAACTCTACTTTTCCAACATCTTACTTCATGCAATATGCATCATACTTTCAGGAGAAAAGAAATGCATCCAAATAACAAGGAAACGCATCAATAAGGCAAGATTTGCATCAATTATATAAAATAAAAAAATGCAAGGCCTTAATTGGTTAAGAAATATAACCATCTCTTTCCAAACCATTTCAATGGTGCTTCTTTCAGTTGCACTTCATCATGTGTACCATCCTGACCCACATCAATTGTGGAATCCTATTTTCCATTCTTTCCAAAATATCTCTCCACCTTCTTCAAATGTCGTGGATGACTTGTTGGATGCAAAGTCCAACACTTGTCTACAAGATGACACTACTTATGGCAATGAGTGCAAAATAATTGCATCTTATTTTCAACATGGTTTCCATTATCCAATGGACCTTTGCCTTTCTGTCTCTTTTGTTTTGAAAGTTTCCTATGTATGGCTATCCTCTTCCAACACCTTGAAACAATATGTTTATTCAAACCACAAAAGGAACATCTAAATTTTCTCCAAATCTTATGTGAAGATTTAACATGTTTATCATAATCAAAAGAAACTTGATTAAAGGCATATTTATACCTTGCACATTCACCTTTTTCGCCTTCTTGAAGAGGTGAATTTGATGAGGTAATGGTTCTCTTCGGAATACCAACAATGGTTTCAATGACCTTAGAGCTTTCAACATCCTCTTGTTTTCCATTTACACTATATGCATGATTATGAGCATCTTCTTGCAAAGTGGGTATTAAACTTTTGCATTCCTCATGAACACAAACTTCACAAGCTTGAGGTAATGAACATGTAATGAAAGTCCTTCTTGGAACAACTTCATTTTCCTCCTTGGATTTGGAGCATTCTCCATCATGTTGTCCATTACAAAGACCCAAATACCTAGGCCTTTCCTCAACAACAATTGGCTCAACTATGCCTTGTGCATGTTTGCCTAACCCTTTACCTTCATAACCCATCTTCATCAATAATTTGGACCCTATTCCTCTAGTGTGTCTTTCAAAAGCACCAAAACATTCATTTTGAGAGGAAATTGAAGATAAACTTGAATTTCATACCTCATTTTCATGCACATACTTGGCTAGGGTTTCCTTGGCATCATGGAGTTGAATTTCCATCTCATGCATCTTTTCAAGAAGCTCTTGCTTCTCCTCCTTCATGGCCATCAACTCCTCTTGAAGTATAGTGTTCTCCTTCCTATCTTCATACATCTCTTGCACCCTATCTCTCAGGATGATAAGATCTTGCAACATCTCTTCATCAAAGAGTCTTGCTAAGGAACATGGATTAGAAACATAACTTGTTGAAGTTGCCATCACATCAACTTGCACACAGTTAAATTCTCCTTGCACAAATACAAAACCAATAACTAATTTTCTAGCTAAGCTTGGCAAACCATCTCAGGGTTAAAATGAGCTAATAGTGCTTTGATACCAACATGATCTGAAATTTTGGGAAAATTTGTTAATTCTATGCTAGCTCCCTCATCAGTATTAAAAATGTCTTTAGGATCGTCTCATATTAACCAAAATGTGAAGGATCATGTGTCAAGTATTGATTGTCTTTTATCAGAAATTCATGATATTAAATAGTTGTTTAAAACACATATACAACAAGTAAAATGCATAGAAGTAAAACACAAGAAACTCATAACACAAAGACGATAAAGGAGTTCACCCCTCCTAGGCTACATCTCCTTGGACTTGCTTCAATGGCTAGGCCCTCTTTGCATTAATGGTCAATTCTTTGATTACATGCACCTGCAGTGCTCCAATGGCTTTGAAGCCTACTCCATTGGGTTCAGAAGACTCAAGAACCCCAAAAATGACTCTCCAAGCTCGGTAATTGGACTTCAGCTAATCTAGGCTTGACCTCCTCTCCTGGTGGCCCTAGGCTTCCTTAAAATTAAATGTAGTAAAATCATGTACAGAAGTGCCTTTCTACCTTTGTGACCTATTCCATTGTCTTCAGAGCATCCAAATCATCTAGGAATGACTCTTTCTAAGCTAAAATTGGTCGAAATTAGCCAAAGTTATGGCCTCTTCAATTTTCCCTAAGAAAACTCCAACAAAACTAGAGGAACTCCAGTTAACTCCACCAAATGTGGAGGAATTCTGGATTTGTCGGATCCGCCAAAATAACCGCCAACTAAATTTGAATTTAATTAACCGTTAAGAATGATTTAATTAATGCTAATCTCTGGTTAGCGCATAATCCATGCGGTTAGTGCTAACTGTTGGCTCCGAGTTATGGTTTGGTCAAATGTTAAAGTTTGATGTTAGCAGTTAGTCCCCCAAACTGTCGTGGTTTAAACTTCAAATACACATTGCACCCACCATATGTTAAGACACATGGTTGTGGTGTAGTGGTAGCACATATGGCTTGTGCGGGCGAGGTCACGGGTTCGACTCCCTGGCCTGCCAAACAATCTTTTGATTGACCTTTGAGAGGGCACGTGGTGGCCTCTGGGCTTGCTATGTGTCAGCCTCTCATTGGTCCACCCAATGTTTTGTTGACCAATCCGATGCCGAAAAGTGTCAAAATCCGATTAAGCCACATGTGGGAATATTTCAGGAATATTCCAATGAATATTCCCTAGAATATACTATTTGTTGACTGGGTTGTACCGATGCCTAGTCAACATCCCAGTCACAAAATTTTGCCTGTTTGACAAAATGGATAGCAGGCTCTAACTTTCTCATATGAAATCCGTTTTGAGTGAAATAAGTTGCATTGGGATCATATCACCGAGACGGATTCAATTGTTCAGGTTTTGACTTATCCTGAGCACGTTTATTTTTTTAGCAAATTTTTGCCCCTAATTGAGATTTTGATCATAAGGTACATGTAGAAGAGAAGGCATTGAGCAAGAATTCCTTTGGTTATGTTTGGAAACCCTAATTCCAAATGAATGAGCACTTTGTGTACAAGAATTCTTCTTAACCTTAATCTCGTCTGACATTATGTGGATATGTGTTATATTCATGGACATGTATTTGACAGGTATATCAGTTAGTTTCTAGTTACATGTATATCTATCAAGGGAATTGGAGTCCCTTGAGACATGGTATAGATGTGTTCAGCTACAAGGAAACATGCTTGGTATAACAGGATAAGGTAATTGGTGTATTCTTATGTTATATATACACTAACAAATATGTTTTTATGGAAGTATGATGTAGGGGATTGCATGGTAAAAGAATTTTCCATGAAAATTTGAAGAAGGCTCAGGTTGAGATTTCCTTGGGAACCATGGGCATTGATTCATGGTGTCCGTTACTAGTCTTGTGTTTTTGGGATTTTATGAATTGTTGAGCTTGATTATGGTTTTGTTTACGTCTGGTGCAAGGCCTTGCCACTTTGTTGTAATGTCATACTGTTATTGACTTTCATGGTTTTCTTCTTAGTTGTTTCGGGTCTTGCCTTTTTTGTTTTGAGTCTTGAGAATTGTTTGGGAAAGAGGAAATTTGATGGATCTTAGGAGAGCTTTGTGGTACCCGAAAGGTAATGTAAGATTCAGATATAGCTATGTGCATGAGTAAGCGTGGTGAAGGATAAGACTATGACAACCAATTGGATTGGTTGGGTCCAATGGTGTAAATGGACGATGGTAGGATAGGTAAGAGAAAATTAACCAAAAAAGGTAAAGTAAATGGACCTGAGATGTTAGATGGCTTGAATAATTTTGGAACAGTGGTTCTCAATTTTATGCATGAATAAAGGAAGTTCTCTTAACCTTGACCGTGATATCTAGTATTTATGTTGTGATCATGATTTCTTTATGCTAATGATTATATGCATATATGTATGTATGTACATTGTTATCTAACAAGGTCATCATGGATCATGATTGTTTTATGCTAATGTTTATGTATATGTATGTATGTGTCTATGTATCTATGTCACTCTCTAACAGGGTCATCAAGAATCATTCTTGTGGAGGAATGATTGCTTACACATGCAAATGACATGAATAGGTTCCTGGTCTTACGAGGAATCAATTGGGAAGAGTAGTCATGAAAAATATATGAGGCCAATATCATGTGGTTCTATGTTGATATTATGTGATTATATTATGTCTATGTTATGGACAGGTTATACCAAGGGATACATCAGTGAAATGAAAGCAGTGTGGTCTACGGCATGCTAGGACAAGCATGGATAAGACGCTGGAAGCAAGGTTGCTTGGTAGAGGTAGTGTGGTTTCGGATGTGTGGTATTTGTTGTGCATATGTCATACATGTTGTACATGTTGCATCTGTGATGATTGTGCACATGCAGTATTGTGCATATGTAGTGTGTGTACATGTTGTTTATGCAATATTATGTACAGGGTGTTAGTACAAATAGTGTTGTATGAATGTTGCATATTCAATGTTGGGTATAGATGGTGATATGTACATGTTGGATATATGGTGTTGTGTACATATTGTATTGTGTGCATGATGGATATGCGGTGTTGTATTCATATGGTGCTCTACGCATGTTGGATATGCGGTGTTGTTTAGAGATGATGATATGTACATGTTGGATATGCAATGCTATGTACATGTGGTCTTGCATGCATGTTGTACATGTGTTGCTATGTATATATGGTGTGATGTGCATGATTGTACAAGTGGTGTTGTGTGCATGTGGTGTTGTGTACATGTTGTGCAAGTGGTGTTGCATGCAAGTGGTATTGTGTACATGTCATGCATGCGGCGCTGTGTACATGAGGCGTCACGTACATGTCATGCATGTGGTGCTATGTACATGTGGTATTGTGTACATGTTGTACAACTGGTGTAGTGTACATGTATCGATGTGTACACATTGTGTAGGTGGCGACGTGTACATGTGATGTTGTGTAGGTGGTGCGGTGTACAGGTGGTACTGTGTACATATGGTACTGGTGCACGTCTGGTATTGTGTGCATGCCATACATGTTGTGTTGAGGGCATGTGGTACTAGGTATGTGCATTGTGTAGGTGCATGTATTGTGTGGTGTTGTGCATCGGGTATAGATGTATTGTGTTGTGTTGTACACCAGGTGTAGGTGTATGTAGTATGTTATGCATTGGATGTAGGCATATGTATTGTATTGTATACAATGGGTGTAGGTGTATGTGTTGTATGTCAGGTGCAGGTGCATGTATTTCATGGAGTTGTATGTCGTGTGTAGTCGTATGTGTGTGATGCACACTATGTATATGTGCACCTAGTTGAAGAGAAGGAAGTGGGTGTTTGTCGGGTGTGGAAACCGATCCAGTGTGCATACAAAATAAGAACAAAGGCAGAAGTAAGGATTGATTAAATGATAAGTATATGTATACTATTTCTGTTTTAATATGCATATGATTTATGGTTCTGGTATATGATGATTACATGTGACTTATGATTCTGGTTTATGATCGTTACATGTGATTTATGATTTTGATCTATGATGGTTATGTTTTACGCTAACATGATATGATATTTTTATACATGATGATTTGGTCAAAGATGATAGTTTGACTTCTTGTGACAAGAAGCGATCAGGTTTGCAAATGTACCTTTTTTATGCGCACCAATGAGGTATGTTGTGAATTTATTTCAGTTTATTGTAAATCTAATGGAAGTTATGTGCTTGGTATAGGAATACATGAAATGCCCGGTTGGGCGATTGAAATCGACTGCAAGAATTTGCAACAACAAAAGGAATTGGAAAATGTAGCAGTATGCTAGTAAGGCATTCAGGAACAGGGCCATTATGGGACACCAATACCTAATAGTGTCCATTGATTGCCATGAACATGATGTGACTAGTATGATAGTTTTGAGGCAAGGAAATGCCTTGGTTTTTGTATCTTCCGATGTGAGGAAGCCTTGCCAAGGGATGGACTACCCGAGATGGGGGTGCCAGTGGAACTTGGAAGGTGAGTGACTGCACGGAAGGGGTTGACCAGATCGCCCAAGGGACCATGTAAAAGAGATAGGGAAGACCGAGGATGGATTTTTTTTGGTCATTAGCATTGTCAGATGGAATCATATGCACATTGAGAATGCGCTCTGGAACAATGGGTCGATAATTGTTCACTGAAGAGGACAAGTGGTGCAGGATTATAGCGCTAGACATTAGATGTAGTTTTACCATGGCAGTGGATTTTGAACTTCCTGGGAAGGAGGTAAATCTTGATATTACTTCAGGGTGGAGGTGTGAGCCTTTGGATTCCCTTGTTGCAGATGCAAGCATCATATCCTTTTTATTTACTGGTTGAGAAAATGTGCATATGTGTGTATTATTGTAAATATTGTATTGAGTTGGATTTATAAAGCTACATAAACAATATGTTTATTTAGTGGTTGAAGCAAATATGTATGTGTATATGTAGTTGTTGTAAATGTCGTAATGAGCTGTGTTATAAAGCTCTAATAAACGATATGTATGTTATATTTCAGCAATGGTCATTTTAAATATTGCAATGTTATGTAATCAGCTCACAAAATAGAAGAAAAGATAGATCAACGACTTCAAAATCAGCCTCTTCAAGGGGGAAACCTCCTTTACATTACACAAATGAACAATTATTGGATGATACAAATGACAATACCTCCTTTATATATATATAGGAGTTTAAGGGGTCACAATATAATTAGAGCCGACCTAATAATAATAATGTAAGGGAACAACAATAACAATAAGGGGCTGCAATGACAATACTAATAAGGGAATACACTAGTATTATAGGGACCTAACATGCCCCTCTCCTTTAGAAAAGTGTTGTCCTCAATGCTTGAGTAGTTTTGGATGCTTCTGTATAAAATTCTTATCCTCCCATGTGGAATCTTCATCGGGTAAGTTCTTCCACTTTATGAGATACTTTGAAAATGATCGATTTCATAGCTGTCAAGTTCTTGTTTCTATGACTCCTTCAGGTTCTAATATGATTTTTCCTTCCTCATCAATTTCTGGCAGTATTGATTGAACTGGGAGCTTGTCATCGATAACCTTCTTTAAGCATTTAACATGGAAAACTAGGTGCACTCGGGAAGCTGCAGAAAGCTCCAATTTGTATGCCATAGTACCAATATTTTGCAACTCCTTGTATGGACCATAATACTTTGGTTATAATTTATTATCCTTCTTAGCTTACTTGAGGGACATTTTTTTGTATGGTTGTAGTCGTAGAAATACCCAGTCACCTACATCAAAACTTCTTTCACTGCGATGTTGATCTGCCTGTTGTTTCATTCTATTGTACACCAAGGTGAGGTTATCATTTAAGAGTTGGAGAACTTGTTGTTGATGCTCGATGTGATCTTCCACTGCTTGAACCTTAGAATTTTCTCTTACATATGATGTGATGGACGGTGGATGATATCCATAAAGTTCCATAAATAGGGTCATGTTTGATGCAGTATCGAAGGAAGTGTAATACCACCATTCAACCAAAGGTAACCATTTGACCCATTGTATATGTTTATCAGATACAAAGCAACAAAGATATCCTTCTGAACATTTGTTTACTAACTCAGTTTGCCCATCAGATTGAGGATGATAAGATGAGCTATAAGCTAACTGAGTACCCAAACAAGAAAATAATTATGTCCAAAAATCCAATGAAAATGGGATCTATGTCGCTTACACTAATCTTTGGGTTTCCATGTAGATTTTGAATTGTTTCCATAAATGCAGTAACAACTATATTGGCTTTAAACGGAAGAGATAATGCACAAAAGTGTGCATACTTGGTAAGTCTATCAAATACCACCATGATGACACTCTTTCCTTCGAACTTGGGTAAACCTATGATAAAATCCATTGAAACCTCCTCCCAGCATTGACTTGAAATGGATAAAGATTGTAATAGACCTGGGGTCTTAATTGTTTCAACTTTATTTTGTTGGCAAACTAAACATTTCGCCACAAAATTTTGAATATCATATTTATGTCCATCCCAAAAAAATTCCTTTTTAACCCTGTGGTAAGTTTTTAAAACTCCTGAGTTCCCTCCTAAGGGAGAGGTGTGCAATTCCATAAGAATATTTTGTTTGAGTTGGGAATTATTACAAAGGTATAAGCGATCTTTATACTATAACAAATCATTTGTCCAGCTAAATGTATCAGGTGTACTGGGATCTTGTTGTAAATTTTGAATGAGTGCACTCACTTCTTCGACATTCTTCCATTCATCCCTTGCTTCGTTTATCCAATTTGGTTGGATAATAGAAATGGCGCAAAGTAATGCTTCCATGTCCTCATCCTTTCTTGAGAGTGCATCTGCAACAACATTTTGCTTCCCTTTTTTGTAGATGATTTCAAATTCATAACCCTACATCTTTGTGACCCATTTTTTCTGCTCTTCTGAAGATAATCTTTGTTCTAAAAACTATTTAAGACTATCATGATCCGATTTTACCTTGAAGTGTCTTCCCATTAGCTAAGGTCACGATTTCTTAAGTGCATGTAGTATTGCCAACATTTCCTTCTCGTAAATAGCTTTATGTAAATACTTTCCTTTGATTGGACAACTTTCGAAAGCAATGGGTATTTCTTCTTGCATTAAAACAACACCAATTCCATTTCCTGAGGCATCACATTCCACAATAACAGTTTTTGTGAATTTTGGTGTAGCTAAGACCAGTGCTTGGCACATTCCCTCTTTAAGATGTTCAAAGGCCTTCGTAGATGCTTTATGGATGTGGGGATTTTCCATTCCTTAATGGATTTTATTTTGCTAGGGTCTACCTTAACACCTTTAGGAGATACAATATGACCCATATATTCCACCTCTTGTACTCCAAAGAAACATTTGGATGCTTTTGCATATAATTGTTTCTCCTCCAATAGTTTGAGCACCCTGTGAACATGTTGAACATGATCCTTCCAAGACTTGTTGTAGATTAGTATATCATCAAAAAATACTAACACAAATTTTCTAAGGAAGGGTTTGAAAATGAAATTCATCAAACCTTTAAATGTAGACGGTGCATTAGTAAGGCCAAAAGGCATGACCAAAAATTCATAATGACTCTCATGAGTTCTAAATGTTGTTTTCGTAATTTTTTCAGTCATCATCATGATTTGATGATATCTTGAACGAAGATCCAACTTGGTGAAGTAAATTGATCATATCTATTATTTACACCTGTAGGTTGCATATTTACTAAGTGTTTAACAAAATTCCTGCCATGGCAAGTAGGGGTCTAGTCAAGGTCTTGAACACGTATTTTCTTTAGTACTATCACTGAAATTTTATTTTATTGATTTGAAGAGATGGTTCAATTTTGGGCAGTGACCTGGGCTCTAGGCCTAAAAAATTGGCTAAAATCCCAGATTCATTGGCATGGCACTACCAAATTGGGTCTCTGGTAGCTGGCAGGCAAGCTAGTGAGAGCGCCTATAGGGTTACAGTCGCATGCATACCTTGTCATGGGAGATACTTTGGGTTTAATTCATCTGAATGTTAGGTTAACTCAGGGGTTGGGCACTTGGAGTGGTGGATTAGCTCTTGAGGGTCCTAAAGCACCTGAGGGAGGTCTATGTGTTGTGTTTCCATCAATTTCATTTCCTTAATGTTACCTAGGAGGTTGAATCATGTTATAGTGGCCTCTCGTCGCACGTTTACCCTGGCTGGCTGGTTGCTTGGGTAGATGTGGGAGGAAGGTGTTACATAGAGGCCAACCACCTCAACCCATCACACAATGATTCCACCTCATTGTTGGACATCACAAAACCATTATCAAATTAGTCTCTAACCAAGGCTTCCATGGCTCTAGAACGTTTGTTCCAACCAAGGCTTCCGGGACTAGTAACTAAACCCACAGTTGTTGCCGACCTTCCAGAGCGTTTTTCCAACCAAGGCTTCCAGGATTAGTTACTCAACCCACCAAGGGATTGCATGGTGTTTTTCCATCCAAGGCTTTCGGGACTAGTAACTCAACCCAAGTTGTTACAGGATTTCCATAGCATTTGTCCAACCAAGGCTTCCAAGAACTAGTAACTCCACCCAAGCTAAAGGAAACATGAGAACCAACCAGAAAAACAAAGAAATGAACCCATAACACCATGGCTATCCATGAAATGGCAAGGTTGAGAAAATCCAATGTCAATCCAGAAAACCCTCCATGCCAGTGACAGATCATAACCAATAAACCACGTGCATATGTCATGCATGTCAAAACTAGTGAGGAAAACATACATGGAACTCGGTACCTGCAAGAAAAATTTATTGTAGCTGGTGACCCTAATGTTCTCTTGTGCTTTCTTGCTCTTCCTTTGCCTCCTTGCTCTAAAACTCCAAGTATGCCACACTCTCCAAGAGTGCTCCAAGAGAACTCTAAGTGTCCAAGAGTATGAGAGAGAGAGAGAGAATTTAAGAGAGCTCCACCAAAACCTGACAAAATCTTACACTGACCAAGCCTGCCCACTGATCCTCAGAGGCCTTTTTATCAATGAGGTCTCTATTTTATTCACTTTCCATTATTTTCCTTCATTTTCATCCTCACATGCAACTTGTGACCTTTCACCTTCCTTTTCTCCTAATTTCCATTATTTTCATAAATAAATGTGTCAAAATACCATTTTTCCTTTCTAAAGCCTCTGCCCTTGCCTTTGCAGATTTCCTTTAGCCATAATAACTGAAATGAACACCCACTAGCATGCTTTTCACACCATTTAGCTTAGAATATGTGTCCCATGGTTGTGGTCTTATATATATTTTACATGAATTGTTAACTAGGGTTGTTACAGAACCCCCACCCCTCCCCCCTTGGGGGAACATTGTCCTCGGTGTTCAATGACACTATAGCCATAAAGAACGTTGAAAACAAAACATACTTCCCATGGAGCTTTATAACATAGCTCGTTTCAGTATTTGCAATGACCATCTGCTAAAACATGACAAACATATAACTTATTGGAGCTTTATAACACATCTCATCACGATATTTACAATAATAACCACATATACACACATACACCTTTGCTTCACCCAACAAATAATCATATTGTCTATGGAGATTTAGAAATCCATCTTGATACAATATTTACAGTAATACACACATATACACATATGCACATTTTCTCAACCAGCAAATAAAAGGATACGATGTCTGCATCCGCAACAAGGGAATCCAGAGGCTCACATCTCCACCCTCAAAGTAATACCAGGATTCACCTCCTTCCCAGGAAGTCCAGAACCCATTGTAAGGTCAAATCTACGTCCGATGTTTAGTGCTGCAATCCAGTGCCACTTGTCCTCTCAGTGAACTACTACCTACTCATTATTCCAGAGCACACCCCCAATGTGCATCTGATTCCATCTGACAATGTTAATGACCAAAAAAAATCCATGCCCAATCTTCCTTTCTCTACGACACAATCCCTCAGTCAATATGGCCATTTCCTTCCATGCAGTGACACACCTTCCAAGTTCTATTGGCACCACCATCTCAAATAGTCCATCCCTTGGCAAGGCTTCCTTGCATCTAAAGATACAAAACCAAAGCATATACTTGCCTCAAATCATCATATTGGTCATAACATGCTCATGGAAATCAATGGACATTATTGGGTACCAATGTCCCACAATGGCTCTGCTCCTGAAGTTATTTACCAACATACTGCTACTTGTTCTAATTTCTTTTGTTGTTGTTGCTAATTCTTGTAGTCAATTTCAACCACCCAACCAAGAATTTCATGCTTTCCTATACCAAGCACATAATTTCCATTATATTCAAAATAAATTGAAATAACTTCAAATCATACCTCATTGGTGGCTTGTCAATAAGGTATACTTGCAATTATGTTCGCTTCCTGTCACAATAAGTCAATCTAACATCTTTGACCAAATCATTATGTATAAACATATCACATCAGGTTAGCTCAAAACACAACCATCATAAATCAAAATCATGAATCACATGCAAGCATCATAAACCAAAATCATAAATCACATGCATAATAAAAATGAAATAAAATATTGATAGTTATCCTTTAATCACTCCTTAGCTTCTACCTTTGTTCTTATTATGTAAGCACTTTGGATCGGTTACCACACCCGAAAAACATCTAGTGCCATCTCCTCAACCGTGTGCACATATACATAGTGTGCATCACACACATACAACACCATGCAATACATGCACCTACACCTAACATACCACACATACACCTACAGCCAGTGTACAAACGACACAATACATACTCCTACATCTGGTGTATACCACAACACAATACATACACCTACACCTGGTGTACAACACGACACATACACCTACATTCGGTGTACAACACAACACGATACATATATACCCAATGTACAACACCACACAATACATGTAACACAATACATTTACTACACAATACAACACAATGACTACACATGTCACAATACCACATCTACACAATGCACATACATGGTACCGCATGCCCGCAACACATGTACGACATGCACACAATATTGCATGTACACCAGTACCATATGTACAACATGTACAGAGTGCCACTTGTACAAAGCACCACATGCACAACATACACAACATCACATGTACATGAGACCACCTGCACAAGATGTACACAATGCCACATGTACATTGTACCACTTGTACAACATGTAGACAACGCCAAACGTACACAACACCACATGCACAAGTACATGAAACCAAATGCACACAACACCATATGCATGACATGTACACAACACCACATATACGACATGTACACGACACCACATGCTCACAACACCATATGTACATAGCACCACATGTACAACATGCACACAACACCATATGTACATAGCACTGCATATACAACATGCACATAGCACCATGTGTACACAACACTTCATATCCAACATGTGTACAACATCATTTCACACAACAATGCATATCCATCATGTGCACAGTACAATATGTACACAACATCACATATCTGACATGTACATAGCACCTTCTATATCTAGCACTGCATATGCAATATTCACAAAACAATATTTGTACCACCCTGTACATAACATTGCATAAACAACATGTACACACACTATATATACATAACACCGCATGCACACAACATCACATATGTAACATGTACAACATATGCACAACAATAGTACCACACATCCAAAATCACATTGTCTCTACCAAGCAACCTTGTTTCCAGTGTATTATCCATGCTTGTCCTACCATGCCACAAATCATGCTACTTTCATTCCGCTGGTGTATCCTTCAATGTTATATGTCATAACATAAACATAGGCATAGTATAAGCACATAATATAAACTCATATCCACATGATAATGGCCTCATAAATTTGTCAGGTCTACTCTTCCCACTTGATTCCTCATAAGACTGGGAACCTGTTCATGCCATTCACTTGAATAAGCAATCATTCTTCTACAAGAATGATCCCTGACAACCTTGTCGGACAGTGACATAGATACATAGATACATACATATACATAAACATTAGCATAAAACAATCATGATCCATGATGAACCTGTCAGACATGACATACATACATGTATACACATATAGACATCAACATAAACTAAATATCATAAAGTCAAGGTTAAGAGAACTCCCTTTATGCATGCAACACATGCACAACATTGAGAATAATAGTTCCCAACATAGCCAAGGCATATGACACATCAAGTCCATTTACTTTACCTTTCCTATTTACCTTTCTCATGATTGTATTGCTGTCATCCATTTACACCAATGGACCCAACCAATCCAACTGGTTGTCATACTCTTACCTTCAACTTCCCTTATACATGCATCAAGCTTCATCTAGGTCTTACCTTACCTGTCGGGTACCACATAGCTCTCCTCGAGCTCCATTAACTTCCTCCTTCCCAAACCAATTCCCAATACTCTCAAAACAATAAAGGAAAGACTGAGAAGCAACAAAAAGAAAACCATGGAAAACAAACAACAATACGACACCACAAACAAAGTGGCATGGCCATGCACAAGACACAAATAAAACTGCAATCAAGCACAACAAATCACCAGAAGACCAAAATCAAAAGATTGAAAATAGACACCATTAATCAATCCCCATGGTTCCCAGTGCTTCCAAGGGAAAGCTCAACCTGAGCCTTCTTCACGATTTCATGGTAGCCTCTTTTCCATGTAATCCCTTGCATCATACTGCCATCAACACATAACTGTAAGTGCATAAATAAACATAACAATACACTAGTTACCTTACCTTATTGTGCCAAACATGTTGTCTTGCAACTAAACACATCAACATCATCTCTCAAGGGATTCCAAATCATTTGAAAAATCTAGCTATAGCTAGACACCATTTGATATACCTGTCAAATACATGTCCATGAATATAACACAAACCCACATAATGCCAAATGAAATAAAGGTTAAGGAGACTTTTGATATGCAAAGCATTCATTCGTTTTGAATTAGGGTTTCTAAACATAGCCAAAGAAATTCTTGCCCAATTCCTCTCTTTTACGCTTTTACCTTGTTGCAATCAATGCTTACTATATATTGTCACATCACCCAACTGTTAGTTATATAAACACATCAATTGTTACCTTGTCACACTAATACCAAGTATGTTTCCTGCAACTGTTTACACATGTCAACCACATGTTCTAAATATCAAGACAATCATATTTATCAATTTGAAATCAACCTTTACCAAGACTAACAATCATGTCATAATCCATAGTCAACTCATAGTCATTATACATAATGCTAAAACTATCACCTACTTACACTCAAGTACATATCAGTTGTCTCAACACATATGTGTTAGTACAATCATCTTAAAACAATATCATTTCTTCATGCAATCTTACAAACACATACTCATATCATGCAATTAATCAAACATTCAAACAAACTATAAACATACCATGTTAGATAAATAAACTAGACGACGTAATAGACACCAAACACTCAAACACCAAATAGACGACATAATCAAATAGTCAAGCACCAAATATACGACATAAGCAAACTCATACCTTAATGTATCTCAGGGGAGGCTATCTTGTCTGCACAATCAAGCTAGATTAGTATGATATAACTTCACAACATATCAACTCAAACATAAATAAGGTCATGATGTCCATAATAGTAACTAGCTAACATGTTCACATCATAAACTCACAAACAATTGTCATTTATGTCTAACTATCACATATGCATAGTCAATCTAGATCAGTACAACACACTATCACAAATAAGTCGACTCATACCTGAATACCATAACCATAATAATCTGCATAGACCAATCTAGGTTAGCATGATACATGTAACATCAAGATATTAATATTATAACCCTAATTATCAAGTTAACTAACATATAATAACAACAAGTTATATATCATGCTCATCAACAACGTATAACCTAATCATTGAGCTAACTACAAGTTAACATATAACATATTCATCAACGACATATAACATAATCATAAAGTTAACTAACATAAAACAACAACAACAATGCATACAACCACATGTTACTATCATTCATGACTACCTGACACATGTGCATATGACTATACTAATCAACTAGCATCTATCATGCATGTAACCATAACAACAATAAATGACAAACATGTATATAACCTAATGCATATAACAAACATTAACCAGCATACCTGCATGCCCAACATACAAACTTGTATGAATACATGCTCTTGCCTCGAGGCCTAATGCTACAACTTCACTTTGATGGTCTGCATCTCCTACTCTATCTTAACCAACACATCAGCATTATAATAACCAACAACATCATGATGACCTAAAATGCATACAATGACCTCACAATGCATGTTTGACCTACTATACATGCATAACTATAACCATGACAATGCTTGCATAATATCATATGGACACTGACATGCATAGAAAACGCATATATAACCATACCCTCATGACAACACATCCCAAAACAACACCATCAACCTTCACATTGCGACATCACTACAACCACGATCAACACCATGCGAATGCAACAAGCACATGGACTATAAGCATAAGGACCACATATGCAACTGACATGAATGCATGACGAACAAACTGCGCATTCAGTCCAAGGGGTGAACCATGCTCTGATACCACTTTGTAATGTTAGGATATTCCGACACATAGGAAATAGTTAAGTACAACTTGGTCTAGTATAGAGTTAGGTAAAGTGTGTTTCTTTACTATGTACATTTTGTAACTTACAATCTGACGGTCACGATATGTAGTGATCCGACGGTTCATTCTCTCCTCGGTATTACCGACACTTGATCCGTGGCTTAACACTCGATTGGTCCATGATCTCTATTTAAAGAGCATGGAGGGTCATTTGTAGGGTAATCCGTCTATGAGAGAAGCATATGTAAATTTTCATTCTTTTATTAATAAATTGCCTGAAGTGGCCGCGTTGGCTCAGGCCATGGACTGTTTCCCTCTTTGAGGGTTTTAACCACGTCAAAATACTGGTGTATTGATCTGTGATCTGTTTGTGAGTGGTGTCCTTTGGTGTTCTGTCTGAGGAACTTACCCTGTAAATTCCTACATGGTATCAAAGCCAGGTTATGTGTTCACTCTTGGTTCAGGACCTATTACATGGGCTTGCAAGAAACAAGGTGCCATTTCTCTTTCTTTAGCAGAAGCAGAATATCGTGGTGTCGTAGAAGCTAGTAAGGAAGCCTTGTGGCTTCGTCAGGTCCTGTCAGAGTTTGGCTTTCAGCAGCAGCATCCGACTAAACTTTGGTGTGATAATCAAAGTGCCATTCAGCTATGGAAAGATCCAATCCAACATCAGCGCAGCAAACACATTGAACTGCACATGCACTTCATCAGAAAGCTCATTCACGACCATGTTCTTGAAGTGCAATATTGTTCAACAGATGATCAAGTTGCAGACATCTTTACAAAGGCTCTCACAGAGGCGAAGTTCACTAAACTTCGATTTATGGTTGGAGTTCAGGAAGTTGTCACTAAGGGGGGATAGGCTCTAGTGCCTCCTTCCTTCTCCTATTGTGTCATATTTGTAAATCCTTCAATCCTATCCCAAGTTGTTCTTAAGGGGGGATGTTAGGATATTCCGACACATAGGAAATAGTTAAGTACAACTTGGTCTAGTATAGAGTTAGGTAAAGTGTGTTTCTTTACTATGTACATTTTGTAACTTACAATCCAACGACCATGATATGTGGTGATCCGACGGTTCATTCTCTCCTCCCTCCTCCCTCATCTACCTAAGTAACGATCCAAATGGGGTAAAAATATGTCAAGATGCTACTATGATGGGATTCAACCTCCTATGTGACCTTAAGGAAGTGGAATCGATAGAAACACAACCTACATACCTTCTACATCAGCAACAAGACTCCCAGGAACCATCCCAACCTCTCAGGTAACTAGCCCCTGGGTCCCACTGAGTTTTTAGATCAATTAACCCATGGAAATTTCCATGAAATGGGCATGCATGCATTCAGAAGGATCTGGATGCTCCCACAACATGGTATGCCAATGTCCAAGGACTATTTTTCTCAATGTTGTGCTAGTGTCCTCGGGATTTGAGTCACTTTTTCAGGCCCAAAGTCACTGCCAATAACTAAATGACATCTTCAGAATAGAAATATAACAAAGGAATGATGCTACAAATGCAATTACTTGAACAAGCCTTTGAATGGACCCCTACTAACCATGACAGGAATTTCGTTAAACATATCACAAATATGTAATCTACAGGAGTAAACAACAGATCTAAGCATAGGGTCTCATATTTGTCTAAGAATCGCCAAGAAGCATCATTTCCTCATATCATTAGCTGCATTATCATCTATTAGGTCATAGATGCATTATGCATTCATTTACAAATCAAAACACGAGGAGAACCATACATCATCACTATCATAACACATGCTTATAACCAACATAATAACAACAAAACTATCAAGGATACAACGACCATAGAATCCACATATACACCAGTATAATACTCATTAAATAACAAGGAGAAATAACCTCATATTAATTATGAAAAATCCAACCCAGTATGGGACTACCACATTCCACTCGACCATAGAATAGCTGATTCAATACTCTCTTTAGCTATTCACCCCCGTGCCATATTCCAAGCATGAATGTGGGATATCATAAAACCCAACAATCCAAAACCATCCAGGGCTTCTGGAGGCAAACCACCTCAACCCATGAAACAATGATTCCACCTCAAGGTCAGATGTCACAAAACCATCATCAAAAAGGTCTCTACCTAAACCTTCTAGGGCTCCAGAGCATTTGTTCCAATCAAGGCTTCCAGGATTAATAACTCAACCCACAAGTGGCGTCAAGCTTCCAAAGTGTTTGTCCAACCAGAGTTTCCAGGAATAGTAACTCAACCCACCAAGGGCTTCAAGAGTGTTTTTCCAACCAAGGGTTCAGGACTAGTAAATCAACCCAAGCTGTTACAGGGCTTTTAGAGTGTTTGTCCAACTAGGGCTTCCAGGAACTAGTAACTCTACCCAAGTTAAAACAAACATGAGAACCAACTAGAAAAACAAAGAAATGAACCTACAACATCATGGCTATCTAGGAAATGGCAAGGCTAGGCAAATCCATTGTCAATCCAGGCAATCCTCTATTCCAGTGACATATCATAACCAATAAACCACATGCATATTCCATGCATGCCAAAAATAGTGAGGAAATCATACATGCAACTCACTACCTGCAGGCAAAACCCATTATAGATATTAATCCTAATGTCTTCTTGTGCTTTCCTACTCTTCCTTTGCCTTCTTGCTCCAAAATTCCAAGTATGCCACACTCTCCAAGAGTGCTCTAATAAACTCTAAGTATCTAAGAGTATGTGAGAGAGAGAGAGAATAGAAGAGAGCTCCACCAAAACCTGTTAAAATCTTACACTGACCAAGTCTACCCACTAATCCTGAGAAGCTTTTTTATCAATGAGGCTTCTATTTTCTTCATTTTCCATTATTTTCCTTCATTTTCATTTTCACATGCAACATGTGGCCTTTCACCTTATTTTTCTCCTAATTTCCATTATTTTCATAAATAAATGTGCCAAAATGCCATTTTTCCTTTCCAAAGCCTCTGCCATTGCTTTTGCCAATTTCCTCTAGCCATAATAACCGGAATGAACACCCACTAGGATGTTTTTCCCACCATTCAACTTGGAATACATGTCCCATAACCGTGGTCTTCTATAAATTTTACATGAATTTTTAACCAAGGATATTACAATATGGTAAGGTGATGGGGAACTATTTGTCTCTCAAGGAAAGTATGCCAACAAGATATTTCAGAGGTTTCACATGGACAGGTGCAAACTCATGGAGACTCCTCTAGTAGGAATTGGGGGAAAGAGGATGCTACTTCAAGTGAAGTAGTGGAGGCTATCATTTACAAGAAGCTTGTGGGTTCACTTATGTATTTGGTGAACACACAACTAGACATGTGTTATGCAGGTAACTAGCACAGTCAAGCAATAGTTAAGCCAACCAAACAATATTAGGAGACAACAAAGCATGTGTTGAGATACCTCATAGGCACTACTCAGTTTGTTTTTTGGTACAAACAGACAGAGGGAGCGAAGCCACAAGGCTCACAGATGCAAATTGGGCGAGGAGTCCATAAGACATGAAGAGAACACCAGGAGGACTTTTTAGTGTTGGGTTGCTGGGTCAACAACGATTTCTTGGTACAGTAGGAAGCGAATATCTGTCACACTCAACTCAACAGAAGTAGAGTACATGGCTACAAGTCAAGCAATATGTGAGGCTATTTGGATGAGAAAAAATCTTGTTGGGTTATTTGGTCAGATGATGGATCCTACTGTGATTTGTTGCGATAATCAGAGTTGTATCAAACTCTCTGAGAATCATGTATTTCATGATCGATCCAAGCATATTGACATCTGGTATCACCATCTATGAGATTGTGTGCAGAGACAGATTATGTTGTTATAGTACATTCCGACAAAGGAACAAGATGTAGATATTTTGACAAAGGTCTTATCAAGAGACAAATTCGAGTTCCATAGAAGCAAGATTGGGGTATCTGATAATCCCTTTCTTGCTGAGAGGGAGTGTTGAAAATGCAACAAGAAAATCTAGTTTTGACTTTGCCTTGGTCAAACTAGATTAAAATTAAAATTTCTATTTCAACAGAATACTTGGAGGTAGTTAATTGAGGTGACATGGCTCTTGTCACTCAGTTAACTCAATAAATTCAAGTTGGAGACACTTGAGTTCAGTTCTACATGATTGATTACTAATTTATAGCAACCTATTTCAGTTGTTGTTGTTGTTGTTGTTGTTTTTTTTTTAAACTAGTTCTAAGTGTCAAAAGAACTGGAGGTCAAGTTGTGGAAGTGTAACTTCAACCACACTCAATGATCAACCAATTAACTGATCAGTCAACCCAAAAAAATATCTCGAGGTGTAAACCTTTTCTCAAGTTTTTCACTCAAAAAATAGGTTTGCACCTCAAGAGATTTGATCCCTCTCAGTGCCAGTGTTAAGATGGATCTAGGGTGGTGTGACAACATCTCCTTCATATTTTTTTAATATTTTTTTTAATGTAATGTTATGTTAAGTGACAACATTTCCCTCATATTTTTTTAATATAAAGTTAAGTTATGTGACAACATCTCCCTCATATTTTTTAATATAACATTAAGTAACAACATCTCTTTAATAACTTATAACTTAAATCCTACATTAATAAAATATTATTTAAATATTAACTTCTTATTTAAATATTAAATTCTTTTTATTTAAAGAAGATATTTTTTATATAAACATTCAAAGTAACATTATAAATTATATTACCATTAAACATTTATCATACTCTAAATCGGCATCTAATTGAATATTTTTAAAATGGTTAAAAGAGTTGTTGACCTCACTTTCCTTAAAAAGCGTAGAGATATATCAATCTTACTAATCTTTACTCGATTTTCGATTTCCTCCTGGACCAAGTAGTCCTCACTTCAATCGGATTTTATCCATACTAGTTTTGTTATTTTTAGCGTTGAAATTCATCACATCAAATTCGTTTTATCTTTTTTCCTTTTGACTCTTAATAGACTAGGAGTTAAGATGGATCTACGTTGGTTTTGAACACACTAATAAAATGTTATTAACAATATTTCACAACATCTTGTCACTCACAGGGAAGTGATAACAACCATTTTGCCCAACCGCCCAACGGCTAGAGTGAGATTGTTGGTACTAGGTTAGCCCACAAATATACCCACTTAAGAGTTCACAAGGTAGGAAGCCAATACAACAATATTCATAGGCATGAAGCCATACAAGAATGCTCATCATGTCACGAGAGAAAATTTTGAACTTAGGTGGGGAAGATAACACACATTCTGCCCAACCACGAGAGATAACCACAATTGAAATTTTGTTAGAGAGAGAGAAAGAGATTTGTTATTAATATTTTTTAAGATGTTACCTGAACTCCATATTAAATAATGAATTAATTGCAAATCTACCTCATATGTTAAATTAGAAAGAACCTTTTAATGAAATAAGATATCTCTTTTTATATATATATAGATTATCATGACTTAGTGATCAAACCAACAATGAAGATAACCATAGGCTAGTATATGTGAATGCAGGTTCACTGATTACCTGTTTCAAGGGAAACCATGTCACTTGGAATTACCTATTGGTGGTATATAGACTTTCACTTTGCTAGATGCCTTAAGGTCTTGGGATGTTAGCCTCTTCCTTACCTCCCAAAAAAAGAACTCTTAGCCAAACATGAGCAATTTTAGGGCATACTTCAAGGACACTATCTCTATATAAACTCATACTAAACTCTATTTTTTGTTATTAATTTTTTTTAATATTTTTTAAATTTAAAAAATAAAATTAATATAAAATGATGTTATTTAATATGAACATTGAAATATTTTATTTATGACTAGCAATAATTTTTTTTTAATTAATTAATTTATTATTATTTTTTTGTTTTAAATATTACATATCAATTGAATACAAAATGAATTAAACATCATGTAATATCAATAATATTAGTTTTACAAGTTACGTGTCAACTCCATATTAAATATCAATTGAATACAAAATGAATTAAACATTGTGTAATATCAATAATATTATTTTTACAAGTTACGTGTCAACTCCATATTAAATTACGAAGATATTACATATTTATCTAATACTAAAAATTAAATTACTTATTTCCCCCTTCTCATTATTTTATTTTTAAATAAAAGCAATATAAAAATTAAGATAAAAATCTATATATTTTATTTATAATTAATATTAAACTTTTTATTATCATTATATTTTAATTTTTTAATATAATATCATTTTATTATTTTTAAATATAAAATAACTATCAACATAACCCTTAAATTGAATTATAATTGCCCCTTCAACACAATTGAACCATACAATTGAATTTGTATATTTAACTAAATAAAAACATTTAAATACTTGGAAATGTCAAAATTGAAATGAAGTTTAGTAATTTTCGGCAAAATCACATAATCAATCTTTTCTCGACGCGTTTCGAACCAACCAGTGTGGTTCATCGTCATGACAAGTTGAAATGAAGTGTTTTATTTTATAGTTTTTTTACAAATTTTTTAATTGTGAAGTGTTTTATTTTATAGTTTTTTTACAAATTTTTTAATTGCTATTCTTTATGGAATTGTGTTTATAACGATTTTTTGAAGTTTTTTCGATAGATTTTTTTTATCTAATTTCTATAAAATACTACATAAATTTATTGAAATCACAAATTTATTTTTTAAGGTGTTACATCCATATATACGCACAAAAAAAACTAGTTTCAATAACACATCTGCATTGCTCATTTCACCATCATCTTATAACTGAATATTTCAAATATGCTTTTGAGGAATCGGAATCGCCCCAATTTATCAACAAAAAGTCACTTACGCGCCGAATTTCCGAAGAAAGCGGTGGGAATTGAGACATTTTAGTTGAAGGCATGGATCTCACTTAAAAATATTCAAGAATAAAGAGGCGGACTGATCTATGCTTTCTGCGTGATCAACCCATTAAAATGCTCCATCTGAAATGTGCTTCATTTGTCGGAAGATAATAGAGAGCGTCCACTTTAGTAGGGACCATTGAAGGTTTTAGTGTGCAGAGTTGCAGGATAAGCAGGGGCACAGTTATCGGAAAAACAGAAACAGTAAATGCAGCGGAAGAGCGCAGTGTTGCAGTAAAAGCAGGGGCACAGTTATCGAAAAAACAGAAACAGTAAAGGCCGCGGAAAAGCTACTGCTAAAAAGTTGTGAGTAGCCATTTGAATGCTGTATATGTGAAGCCAAGTCCATTGCTTGCAGTCTTAACTGAGCATCAAATTTGATCCTTCTTTGTTCATTAGAGGATGAAGTCGTTATGCTGGTTGGTGAATATAGTTATGATGATGGTATTAGGAGCGATAGCAGGGGAGCCTCCATTTGCGTGCGATAGCAGTAATCCAGCGACACGATCTTACGCGTTCTGTGATTCTTCAAAACCCATAACAGTGCGCGTGGAAGATCTAATATCGCGGCTGAGCCTGGTGGAGAAAGTTGAACAGCTAACGAATAACGCATCGGCCGTACAACGCCTGGGAATACCCAAATACGAATGGTGGTCGGAAGCTCTGCACGGAGTTTCCCAGTGGGGTCGCGGCATTCACTTTAATGGTCCCATTCATACAGCAACCAGTTTTCCTCAAGTCATACTAACGGCTGCGTCCTTTGATGTCAAACTCTGGTATCACATTGCCCAGGTTTGAATCTTGCCATTTTATTTCTATAATGTAATGAATGCCTAGATCTCATCTCAATTACCAGTAAAGGAAGGAACCCTTGCCATTGCTACTGTATTCTATAATGTTATGAATATCTATAACTCATCTCGGTTAAAGAAGTGAATATGCCTTGTGGTTGTGCAGGCAATTGGCATTGAAGCGAGAGCGATATACAATGCAGGGCAGGCGTCAGGGCTTACATTCTGGACGCCCAATATCAATATATTCAGAGATCCTCGATGGGGCCGGGGTCAAGAAACTCCGGGAGAAGATCCCCTGCTATCTAGCAGGTACTCTGTTGCCTACGTTAGGGGATTACAGGGCGATCCCCTTTCTTCCTCTTCTAAGACAAATGTCCGCTCTTCTACTCATTTGAGAGCTTCTGCTTGCTGCAAGCATTTCACAGCTTACGACATGGATAACTGGGAGGGCCATACTCGCTTCTCTTTCGATGCTATGGTAAAACTCTATTACCAACTCTGCATTTCCATATTTGCTCTGTTTTTCATTTAAGGAGGTAGTAGCCTTCAGGGCGAGGATAAATATAGTCTCCGATGGCCTCCAAGCTGCAGGGTTTTATGTCGATCAGTACACCTGGTGTGCACCATTACCCACTTAGGCCAGTCGTACTGTGATCAGGCATTACAGTCCTCCACACGCAGGCATACATCTCTCTCACTGTGGACTGCACCTCCATTGTTTACACCTCCGCATGTTCAGTGGTATGGAGGACTATATTTATCCTCCTTAACCTTTTACGGACATAATGGTTTATTTGTTATAGTTTTCAAATTAAGTGCATTCACTGGGAAACACCAGCACCGCCCCCTCTAAATTTAGCATATATTAAGGAGCTAACGACCTTGTTTGCTGGCCTTGGACCTACAACAATCAAACCCTTGACAGTATCTTTACCAGATGCTTTTAAACAGTCCACTGGAATTATTTTTACCACTGTAAAATCCTCCTATTAAGTGACGGTGGGGATAAAAATACAGATTGCAAACTACAATGTTTAGCTTTGCCCAGTGTTGAAAATCTCCCCAGATACTTGCTTCTCTATATGCAACCAGGTTTAATGGTAAAGTTCCACTATGCATATCTGGGTTCACAGAAATTGCTAATGTTAGCAACTGGAAGTTGGATTTGAATGGGTTTGTGCTAATTCAAGAGAGTTTTTTAATTTAATGTTTTTGAGCAGGTGAGCAAACAAGACTTGTTGGATACATATCAACCGCCGTTCAAGAGCTGTGTGGAGCAAGGGCGTGCCAGTGGTATCATGTGCTCTTACAACAGTGTTAATGGAGTCCCGACGTGTGGTGATTTCAACCTTCTCACCAGCACTGCGAGACGTGACTGGGGATTTCAAGGGTAATGTTTCCTCAGATGTGTTAGATGCAGAGTATAATTGTTTGGGGTGAATAACTCCTCTTTGATATGAATTTTGTCTTTCAGTTACATCACAGCAGACTGTGACGCTGTTGCCACTATTTACACTTCTCATCGGTATACACCGACTGCAGAAGATGCTGTAGCGGACGTTCTGAAAGCAGGTAACTACCCATATAAACGTTGAAGCATACAAATGCATATAAACTAACAGACTCGTTTTTATTCTGAAAGCAGGCAAATACATACAAGTTAGTTTAATAGACGTCAATCTTATATTCTGAAAGCATCAGGGCAGATATATCTTAACTCAGATTTGATATACAT
The DNA here is from genome assembly GCA_031772625.1 of Pinus tabuliformis. Lineage (NCBI taxonomy): Eukaryota > Viridiplantae > Streptophyta > Pinopsida > Pinales > Pinaceae > Pinus > Pinus tabuliformis. Next base: position 1,205,823,234 of record CM062804.1, on the reverse strand, counting down.
TTTGAGATTCTGAAGTTAGAGGTTGCATATTGTCAATCCCGATAGATGACCACTCTGTTTTAAAGAGCGTTTGTGTAACTCAAGGTATGCACCCTTGAGCTTCACAGCCTCCAGCAATATACATGAAATTACAGAAAACAGGGAAGTGCATATGCATCAGGACGGACCCATTTTAACTCAGGTTTGATATGCACTTCGAGTTTGTGAAGCTAAAACTTGCATATATACAACCCCATGGGCCACACTGATTTAATAAGCTTTTTCTGTCAACTCAAGATACGCATCTTTGAGCTTCCAAACCTCATGCTGCATATCGCACTTGGGTTTATGTGGTGGCCATATTTCAATACACCCAATAAGCATTTAAAACAATGCACCTCTATAAGCCCAAAAAACAGTGGTAAAGAACCTATCTCTAGTTGCAATCATCCATCAATTTTATTTTAAAAAGCCTTGTCTTCAGTAGATTTGTTTTCTCTATATTAGGAGTACCATGCGGTTATTGATAAGATGACTGCTTCTGCTTCTGATAGTAGTATTACCACATGTCTTTTGTCAGGAATGGATGTCGACTGTGGAAATTATTTGCGAAAATACACAATGTCAGCAATAGCGAAAGGAAAAGTGAATGAATCAGATATCGACAGAGCCCTTCGCAATTTGTTCTCTGTGCGCATGCGTCTTGGGCTTTTTGATGGTGATCTCAACCATCAACTGGAGGGAAAACTTAAAATGCAGGTTGTGTGCTCTGCTGAACATCAAAGATTGGCATTGCAAGCTGCAAGGCAGGGTATTGTGCTTCTCAAGAACAGCAGAAAACATCTGCCCTTGTCGAAAACACGGACCAAGTCATTGGCTGTCATTGGGCCTAATGCCAACAATGCAACTACTCTCCTAGGAAACTACTATGGTCAGTCTCCCTAGACAAAAAATCGTTCATAAATACCTGTTTCATTCTGCAATCTACACACGTGAATCATTCATAAATAGCTATTTCATTCTGCAATCTACACACGTGTGACCGTATGTGTAGGTAGTGAAAAGTACTTATCCTCTCTCCTACTGCTTGTGAATGTCCAGGTCTTCCATGTCACACCATAACACCGCTTCAAGGCCTGCAGAGATATGTTAGGGACACTCTGTATTACTCCGGGTGTGAGGACCTGGCATGCATTTCTAACAATTTGTTCGGTGAAGCTGTAGAGATTGCAAAGAAAGTGGATGAAGTGGTTGTAGTCGTTGGCTTAGACCAAACCCAAGAAAAGGAGGAACGAGACCGAATAAAATTGACTCTACCAGGCCAACAAGAGAAATTAGTGTATCAAGTTTCCCATGCTGCCAAAAGACCTGTGGTGCTTGTCATCCTCTCTGGCGGGCCAGTGGATGTGTCGTTTGCAGTAAATGATCCTCAAATCTCTAGCATTATTTGGGCAGGCTACCCTGGTCAGGCTGGTGGTCAGGCACTTGCAGAGATTATTTTTGGTGACTACAATCCAGGTATTTTATCATCCCATCCATTTATTGTTGTTTCAAAGCATACTATTGGGATTTTATACTTCAACGCTATTCCTTTTCCCATCATTCACATGGTTCAGCTATTATTTTCTGTTATATCTTTGGTTTGATAAGTGAAATTTGTTATGAGAGACATCATCATACATAAACAGAGAAGGCCATGGCAGCAATGAAAGCGTTTAGTTTTCATTTCTATCAGAAAGTAGCTCTCCAAAGGGTCTCTAAGTTCTTAAATTTAGTCCTCCCCATTTTTTGCGGTTTTAATTAGAGTGGTTTGCTGATCTGTGTGCTAAGGGATGCTATTTTTACAAAACAATGCTACACGTACTCACAGGTTCCTGCTAGTGGAAATTAGGGTTCTCTTATATTTTTGGAAACCCATCTAAATAGTAGCCATTTCATTTACCACGTGCAATCCAGGTTTTCCATAAAATTTGATGAGACTATAACCTTCTGTTAAATTGTCTAAATTTCTTGGCAAGAAGAGTCGATAAACTTTAAAAACATAGATTTAGGCCCTCATGGGCTTTGTTACAGTAGCCATTATACTATTTTTTCCTATGGTCTTACTGGCCAAACCTTGTTCTTTTTCTGAAATTTAAACAAAAAGATAACTAAAATGCTAGTGACATCCTGCCATGGTTAACAATTGCAACAAAAAATTCTGATCCAATATCCTACAATTGGCATCAGAGAAGAGTAAAGTAACAAAAAATTCTGACCCAATATCCTACAATTGGTATTTCGATTTGCTTCATCATGGACTGCTTCTTCTTGTGCTTGGTGCTCTTCTTCAATAGGACCAAGGCCTGACCGTATCTTCCAACAGAAAGACTAAGCTATCGGTTCCATTTGCCCTCCACATTGGCGATGGCTGCACTGTTTCTGAAGATGCCATTCGAAGTGATTATGAGCTGTTCCTTAATTTTGGAAAACATCATTCCAGAATCCATCAGATCTTCTGGGAGTTAACCAACGATTCTGTCTTGGCCTTTTGGCCATCCAGAGATTGATGCTAGAATTGGAAGGCTCTCGAAGGCTAGAATTCCATCCCTTCTCTCCTTGCCCTTGACCAGTTTCTGGTACCACCTTTCTCCTTGTGGAGTTGCCCCTTTGAATTTCTCAAGTTATAGCCCGGCTTGGAAATTTTGAATGTCTCTAAGGTAAGCCGTTTCATGTAGGATTTTCGTTCTTGACATGCTGTTTTCTGCTATTTAGTAGTGCTTATCCAATTTTGTTTTAAAATTCGAGTGTGATTTATTTTACTTAGTTTATAGGCAATGACAACGATTATACTTAGTTTAAACTTTACAGGCAATTGTAGTATTTTTTTGCTTAGTTTATAGGCAATGTTAGTGATTTTTTTTAACGATTTTAAGAACTGTTTAGTTCATTTAAGTAGCAATTGTCGGCTATATTAGAATTTGTTTGGTTTCCTTGTGAATACAATATATGGAGAATGTGGGCTACTCAAACATTTAAAGCGATTAATTCGATATTAATTTTAAATGCAGAGTCAAATGCATCTTTTACAACAAAATTATGAGCTGTTACAGCAATTGAAGGAAGTTTATATTAGGATCTTTTAGTGTTAATTGCAAGTTTGTAAGAAAATATGTAGAAAAATTGTTTGAATAATAACTATTTTCTATATCTCTAATGTTCTTGAAATCCAGGGTCTCCTCATAACCGCACATCTCCTTGTTAGCATGCTGATCTTTTTTTTTTTATCAGTTTATTTTGTTGATTATATTTTAGTTCCGAAGCCAAGTAAAGAAAAAACTGGTGTAAAATGAATTATACTACCAATGGTAATATGGAACAAAGCATCAGAATTCTCTTGTCCCTTTGGCACTGGCCTGTATTTTTGTTGTTATCTTTTTTGTGAATTTGGGATTTGTATACTATCAGTTTCTTTTGATGAAAGGCAAAACATACTGCAGAAAAATTGAAGTACTTGGATGAGATGTGTATGTTTGTACTGTTTAGGTGGGAGATTTCCTATGACATGGTACCCTCAAGACTTCGTGAAGATACCAATGACGGACATGAACATGCGTCCAAATCATCATACAGGCTATCCGGGCCGTACATACAGATTTTACACAGGGAAGAAAGTGTTTGACTTTGGTCAGGGACTGAGTTACTCAGCATACTCATATGAGTTCTCTTCCACAACCATCAAGAAGATTGATCTGAATGTGACAATGGAGCATGTTGAAGCCCTTGGTGACACAGGAAAAGCTCATGTCAGAGTGGAGAACACCCCTTGCAGGAAGTTAAAATTCAGATCCTCCATACTTGTGTGGAACCATGATAACATGGATGGGAGGCATGCAGTGTTGTTGTATTCCAAGTCCCCTGCAACCCACAAAGGAGCCCCACAAAAGCAGCTAATTGGATTTCGCAGTGTTCATGTCCCGGGTAAACAGACAGCCAAAATTACGTTTGTGGTTAAGCCTTGTGATCACTTCAGTACTGTTGAAGAGAATGGGCAAAGACTTTTGGCTATTGGTTCCCATTCTCTAATAGTTGGTGATACCCAGTATTCAGTTTCACTTGTTACCAAACACTTGAACAGAAATCCATAGTACTTAGTACCAGCTATAGTGATAATCCGGTTGGCTTCAGGACAATAATCGCATTGTCTTTGATCTCTGGAAGTAAAATGGCTTCATGACAATATTCGCATTGTCATCTGGGAAGTAAAATAACAGTGGTGTTTATGGTTTTAACGACTCCATCTGCTGCCATTGTTGTGATTCCTAAATTGTTATTTGATTACATGCTTTGTATTTCCATTTCTGTCATTGTGAACCCAAGTTATTATTCGATTAAGCTTTTTATGGTTTTAACGACTCCATCTGCTGCCATTGTTGTGATTCCTAAATTGTTATTTGATTAGATGCTTTGTATTTCCATTTCTGTCATTGTGAACCCAAGTTATTATTCGATTAAGCTTTCTATTTCTATTTCTATTCCTCCTTTGTATCGAGGAACATGTGACATGGAAGGAGGAAAAATGTGACAAGAAAATCAAGTACATGTCATTATATAGGTGAGGTTATATTTAATCATCAATGTTTAAATTAGTTATTATTATTACTATAAAAGTTTACAATGGATTCCTTGGTTATAACGGCATACAAATAAAATCTCTGACTAAAAATTAAAATTAAAATCATTTTAGGTATTCTAATTATTTTAACTCGTTTATAGTTTAAAATTAATATGAATTATATATATATCTATATCTATATATATAATTACTATATAATTACTTTTTTATTAATACATGTTTATAATGAAAGCTTTTAGGTTTAATTAAGTTATTTTAATTTATTTTTATGAAGTAAATTATAAATATAAATATTAATTATGTCTATATTTTGGTTGGTTTGATTTGTGGGGATTTAAACTAATTTATGATTAATATAATACTTTATAATATGGTGATCACTAATTGAGTTTTCTTTTGAGACTAATTATAAATATCAATATAAACATATGTAATATCATTACATAAAAAAATATAATTTAATTTTTAAAAATTATTTTAATGGTAAATTCATTTTATAACACAATTAAACATTTACTTTATAATAAGATATATAAAATAATTTTTTTAGTGTGCTAATTTCATTTTGAAAATGGAAACAATCCATTTCAATGTTTTAGTAATATAAATTAAAAATATTTTAATCATGAAAAATAAAAATAATACTTTTCAAAGTTTTATAGGTGATGCAAATCAAAGAGGGCAAGTTTGGATGGATGGTCTTTGTGAAAAATATGAAGTTTTTAGAGGGAAGGCTATTGATATTAGTGAATGCTAACTTTTTAAAGAGATGATTATTTGTGAATGGTGTTTTGGATCATATTAAATGATTCACATTCTTTAAAATTGATGAGAAATTGGCTAATATGGACATTAGGAGATTTTGTATTTATAATAACAAAGTTTATATTGAGATGAATGCATTTCAATGTTTTAGTAATATAAATTAAAAATATTTTAATCATGAAAAAAAAAGTTTAATGAGAAATTGGATAATATAGAAATTAGGAGATTTTGTATTATAATAACAAAGTTTACATTGAGATGAATGCAACAATAGTACATAGAGAATGAATATCGTTTTGTTTTTCAACTAAAGAAATCATGCTTGGAGTAGCTCTGAGGCATATATAGCCTTGCCTAGGATTGGACCACTAGACTAGTGGGGACTAAATCTCCTACCTAACCATTGGACCACATCTTAGTAAGTGATACTCATTCTCTATCATTTCATAGAAAATGAGTATCGCTTACTAGGAACCATTTCAAAACAATGGGATTTGAGTGACACTGGGAAGATTCAAAGAAGAAGACTAACTATTCAAAAAATATGTTTACAAAGTAAGCTCATAGAAAGATTCCTAGTATAAAGATTAAAAACCATTGCGTCAAATAAATTTGTAGTAGGAGATCCTCTGGGTTCATTGTTATTTTGAGTTGTATTCAGGGTTGGTATGTTGAGATTTGGGAGAGTGAATTCTATTGTTGGAGAAGACATTGTGATTGAGTGAAGTGAGGAGGAAGACTATAATATAGGTGGGCGGCCACATTGGAAATCCATAAACGGAGTCCAGAGTGCATCAATTTCATCCTACACCTAATGGATTCAATCCCTATGCTAGATTTAGCAACTCCATTGATGTCTCAAATTGAACTTCCAAATTGGCCAATTGGATTTGAAGAGAATGGAGGGAAGAGTCAAGATAATCTATTGCACTGTCGTGCTAACCCAAAGCTACTATGATAGTGACAAGGCCCTAGTGGTCCATGGCAATAAAACAAGGGAATATAGAATGCAAGGAATCAAAGGCAACAATATGAACACATAGAGCTTCAAAAGTCATCATACCATTCCAAAGGGCTAAAAAAGCGATTGTTTATGATGACCTTTTCGATCTAGGAAAGAACCCATGTTGAGATATAATGAAACCTTTAGACCCTCAAAATCTCCAATTGTTGGGAATTTCCATCTTGGTCTAGTTGAGTGCATGGAAACGTTATAAGGGAGGGGTTGTTGAATGATGGAGAGACGAAAGTTGACGAAATATAAATCACTCACATGAGGCTATGACATCAAGGGCTTGACACAGGTTGTGGGTGAACGGATCGAATTTAAGAAGGGGATAATCATGGACTTGGAAGGGGGTGACGTTGATCATTGATCACAATTACACCATGTTTTCAAGGAGAGCCTTGTGGGCTTGTAGGTTTGCATATGAATTGTTGAGAGTGTAGGATATGATACAAGTCAACCTTAGGTTTGGTGGGGAGGATGGAACAATGTTGGAGAAGAATAGAACTTGTTGTGCCATTTGAAGGATTGGTGCCAAGGTGGAGATGGTAAATGGTATTTTTGGAATCACCAATAATGATGAGGTTTAGTGGATTGAAGGAGGAAGCAAGTTTGACACCTTGAAGCAGAGCATAAGCTTTAACTCAATTATTAATGGTGATGCCTAAATTCTAAGAATAAGTTAATTCAATACCCTCAAGTACCTATTGCCATTCATCACTAACTTGAAAATATATAAAAATAAGTTCCTTGTGAATAACTTGTAATGGCAATATTAAAAGTAATGAAAATATTTGCATTAATTGAAAATTTTGTGCTTATATCATAGTTGTAGTTAGGAGTTACATTATGATTTTCTTTCATCTTCAATATCATATACAAACTCTTGAACCAAAATTATCCTCTAAAGATGAATCATAACTGACACTAAGCATATATGGGTCTTTGGAGGTGAATACCTTCCAATAGAGCCCCAAAATTTAAGAAAAATTATAGTACATATAGCCTACTTCAAAATATAATTTTTATTACAACATATTTCCGTAGATCCATTGGATCATTAAGCTCTAAACACTTAACATTAGAGTTGTTGGAATTGACTAATATTTCATATTTAAGACTAAACTATTGACCAAAGATCTCAATTTAGTCTCCCAAAGCAGGAGAGTATGGGGTTTTCCTTTTTGAACTAATGATTTAACCTCTGAAATTCTTAATCCGACCCCAACCCCTTGCAATTCCAGGAGATTAGTTTCATCATTTGCTATTAGATTTTGCGACCTCTTGTTTGGGGCATGAACTGCTTCTTTTCCTTGTATTTTGTCTCCTTGTTATGTGTTTGTCTAGAATACATTGTCTTCCCAATTTTGTGTCCTTTTCAACTTTTTTGATTCAAAAATCTACGTTCTTTTTCTTTCCACCTTATGATGAATGCAATCTTGTTCCTTCTCTTTCTCTATCTTTTCTTTTTCATTAGCTAAACTGGCAATGAAGGCGTCAGTTTGAGTGCCCTAGGAGAGTGGAACTCGCCCTCATTTGACGAAGAGTCGATTATGTTTGTCACATCGATAGGGGCATCCTTAAGGGGTGGAATTCTATCCTCAGGAAGACTAGGATAGGTTTTGGAGACCTTCCCAGGAGAGGAAGAGACGATGCTTGAGGGAAACTTGCCTTCCTCTTCAACTAGGTTGAGCACTTTGAAACTATTTCTATTAGCCTTCGTTGCATCTTGATTGCTAGTACCTTCTCTTAGAATTGATTTCGCTTGGTTTGGAAAGGTTAGGCCCTTGCCTTTGTTCCCTATTGGACCTCTCTACCATAGTCGGTTGTTAGTTTGTTTGGATGTTCCTTTAATGTCCCTGATTGCTTAAGAGAAATAAGGTGGGTTCCGCTATCCTAATAAGTTTCCTAGGCTATGGCGGGGATTTTTTTTAATAAGGGGATATGTTTTGCCTATGAAAACTTTATAATTTCCTAAGGGGTGAAAATGGGAGCATATCCTAGACTAGTGAAAAGTCATTTTAATTTTATAAAGTGAAAGTCTCTTAAAGTGACTTAATAAAAAATTAAAAGGGTAAGATGATGGCAAAAGTGACCTTTCAATTATAAAATAGAAAAGTGAGTAGTCTCTCGTCATTCTAACACTTGCATTTTGAGAAAAGGAGCTCTCAGAGAGTTTTTTAGAGAGAATCCTGAGGTTTGAGAAACCCTAGCCACCATAGCTAGTTTCGATGTTGAAACTAAACACCCTAGTTGGTCCTGAGAGTGAAATCACTCAGATTCACCATTGCACTATCATGGAGTAAAAATTTGTAGAAAATGTTGAGGTAAATAAGTCTTATCAGTTGATTTTATCTTTTGAAATTGTGTTTTCTATATATCTTCTTTCAGGTGGAGGCCCAAATCAAATCTGAAGACAATATTTCCTTTAAAGAGGGGCCTCATTCTACCATAGAGTTAGTGGGTTGAAGCTACTATAACTGAACTCACACTGGGTGAGTTTCTTTGCTAAAGGGAACAAGATTTATTCTCCTTGTGAGCTAGTTGAATCCTTTATTTATTGGGTTGAAGATTTGAAGAAAGGAGGACAACATATATTGGTTGGAGGAATGAGTGGTTGCTTGACAAAGTTTTTCATCTTAGAAAGTCAAGTTCTGTGCATACTTGGGCCTAGTTTCTCCTTATTTCCACGGTTGGGTTATTTACATTGTGGGTAGTGCTCGCTCACTGATTGAGAGGACGTATCATCCTCATTTTGGGTAAAGATATCTTCCATATATTGGTTGCGTTGATCATTCTCAATGGCTGATACATATATATGGGTGATGTGCATTCAAATTAGTCAAATAAGGGACTCCTGTAGTGTGCCCTTGACTGTAGCAGGGGTTAAAAGACAACAAATTTAAGAGTTTTAATTTCCGTGATCATCCTTGTTGATTTTTCCTTAATGGGCTAAACATTAAATTGGGAGATTATTTTTATACGTGGGTTACTAGGTCCCTCTACCATATCTATTGTTATGAATCTCTTTCACTGAGTTTATATAACATCTCTATTATTGCCAACTTGTTAAAGAACTCACTTGCTATTAGTGAATGACATTATTTCTAAGTGTTGCATGATTTATTGGTAGCTGATAGAAGCATGGTTACATACTTGTACTATGGTACATTTTTTTTAAACAAACAAATAAAAATTCGCATCTATAGTAGTCTATAATCAAAATGTTTGATAAAACTCTTCAGTGAGAAATTCCATTATATTCAAAGAAACACAATGCTATTTTTGGGTCCTATCCACGAGAGAATTTTACAGGTCCTCTTTGCCTTTTGGGCTATTTCCATTGATCTATTCGTCCACTTGATTCTATTTCTTCTCAATCTTTTTTTGTGTGGCTTCTGGCAAAGTGTTTGTCCTCATGATAAACCTTGCACTAAAAGGAAACTGGTCATAATCCACCTCTTGGATATGTGACCAATTATCTAGGTTGAGATTTATTGCGACCATAAGCCCTTTGTCTAGATCTATTTCCACGCAGATCATGGCACAGGAAGACAAACCCTCTTGTGACTTGACAAAATCAATATACTTACCCAAGGCATTTCCAATACTTTTAAAAGGGGCATTGTTGGAGAGGTAAATCCCCTCTACGGATAGAGGCGATCCCTACTAGCCCAGCAAGGGTCTAGCAACAATCACACAATGCTGCTATGCATGTTCCTAGTTACAATTAAACAAGAGGTAAAGAGCACCTACTTGGATTCCTGCGCTTGTCGTTTGGCGAAGAGATGTTGCCTTCGCTCCTCCGCTTCGGCTGGTCACAATCCTCCGCAATCTCCGCGAATGGATACCTGCACACACGAAAGGGAAGCAAACACAAGCGTAAAATCTAGTAAAAGCAACCATACATCAGTCAGAAAAGATGTAATTCACATTTAACCATTGCATAGACAAATGAGAATGGAACAATAATAGCAGTCATCTATTATTAATCAGAATAGAGAAGAGTACAACCAAATGTTCTGACGTCGGTAACCTTCTCAGGAGGGGCCAGTCAGCATGTATCTCAAGCATTCACCTTTGAGGATGATTCTCCCAAGTCAAACAACTCTCTCTATCACACAAATAACATGAAACAACCTTCCCTAAGCAATCAATCACTTCCACACCTAGCACACCACACCTATAGCAGCAATCTGAGCACTACAAGCTCTGCACAATCCAAGCTATTCCAAGCTAAGTCTAACTAGCTGCTCATGGTAATGGTGGAAGTTTATATAGGAGAAGGAGTCTCCTAAAAGGGTGGAAGGATGAGCTTATCTTTGAGGGAAATGGTTGCAAAAGGTCGAACAGTCATGCCATAGAAGGGAGTCGATATTCACAAAGCTAACAACCAAGCCTGGAGTTATCTGGAAGGCTGGTTGTTTGAACGAATTCGCCCAAACTGGATCAGCGCGGATAATGAGGAAACTGTCGCGCTGTCGGCGCATCTCAATAACTGGGACAGTCTTGTCAGCGCGGAAGCACACGGGAAAGCTGCGATGTTCACCAGCGCGGGAAAGGGATGTTCTTCCGCGCTGGCAGCGCGCGGAATACACTATGGAGCGCCAGTCATCGCGGGTATTTTTATAACAGACGCGCTGATGCATAAAACTTTGGAAAAAGGGGGTTTAAGGCTAGTTCAGAAGGCATGAAGCTTAGTGATTGACACAGCAGGGTGACTGACAGGAAGGCAGTGACAAATTACTGTGTAACAGATGCCCCCTAAAGCATGAAGTCCGAGAGAGTGGGAGGGGTGAAATGCTTTATAACACACGCCGAACTGGAACACCACCAGGAAGTACCGACAATCTCTGACAATCAAATACATGCAGTCTAGGCATGGGCGCAGCCATCCAAAAGACATGCGAGAATGGTCTATGGTATGGACGCAGCCACCCAGCTAAAGAGACCAGAATGATGATAAGGTATGGTCGCAGCCATCCATAAAGACTCAGGTATGGGCGCAGCCATCCATCAATGAGTCATGTAATGATTATCCACAAAATCGCAACCTGGACCATAACAGACAGGGATCCAGGGTCTTGTGCTCCGTCCCGATCCGAACAAAGTACAAGTTCAAGCATGTGAATACATGGGTTGAAGTCGAACATGCATGAACATCGTCTGATTACCAGTCAATGATGAAAACTATTAACAGACGCGAGAGGTACCACCAATAATGACAATGGCCCTCAAGGTACTATAGGTACAATCCGCGGTATGTGAATCAATGAGCTGGTGTCGAACATCCACGGAATCATCCGATCGGAGGCCAATGATGAAAACCTCTCGTCGAACACGAAGAACCTGCCATTGAGGCATGCAGGCTCTAAGGCACCTGAAGGGAGTCTCTAAGTCGCCTTCCCGGATAATGAGCTGAAGTCGACAGGAAGTGACCTTGATCGAAGGTGGGCCATAATGTTTCCCACATCATCGACGCGAGACAGAGGAAAAAATGATTTGTGTGAGATAGCAGATGAGGTTGTATTATTACAGAAGTCAACTTCTCTTGAACATATCGGCGGCACTGTGGCGGGCTTGGCAGTATTTGACATCAAATGAGTAAGGGTCATGGTGACAGGGCAATAAGCAGATGAGAGGTCAAATAGGATAACCCAAACCCACGGAGGCCAGTGAAAGATAAGATGAGATGGTCCCACCCAGACACGAAGCAAAAGAGTGCCATGTTCAAGAGCGACATACTGCCGACACGACTACGGTTACAGTTCCATTTTCCCCACCATTTCTGGCAGGTACCCCGATTATTTTTGGATGACAAGCTTGACGGGGATAGCATATGCTTGAGGAGTGTCATTTCGACAATACCCGATGTCATCAAACGTTTAACGAGCCTGACAAAGGAAAAAACTCGGCGTCTTTTCTTGTTTAGGGAGCCTGAAAAGACAGCAAAAAGAAGACTCCAGGGGGGTCCTTTTTCGTACAGTTGTGTCTCTCGAGCCCGAAAAAGTATAAAACTATGCCCGAAAGAACCGCCCGGTCATTAAGACCGAGGAGTACTTTTCGTGAATAGTGTCTCCGACCTGAAAAAGTAAAAAAGCGGTCGAAAACACGTCGTTTTAGAGCCGATATCGAGCGCGAAACGACAAACGCCCGGCAATCTTTTTTGGTTCAACGGCCGGAAAAAGAGCTTAAAAACGACCGCCTTTCATTCCTTTTAACGAGCCGAAGGGAAGCTCGGCTATCTTCTCTTGTTTAACGTCGGGAAAGAGCTTAGAGACGACACTTTTTAGGGATCACATAAATGGTGGACCGGCATGACCAAGCTGCTACACCTGTACCATTTCACTATTCTGGAACGTGGAGGAGCCAAAAAGTTGACGGAGTGATTTCCAGCCCGTACGGAGACCATTTTCAGATCTGCTCCTTCCAGGTAGGTTCTCGTTCCCTTGCCCTGCATTCTGGTTCATTTTAGTAGGTTTTTAACGGTCGAATTGGCCCAATTGGGCATTTTTTATTTGCATGGATGCGCCCTCGGTCAGCGCGGATATCGCCCACGGGGTCGCGCTGACCGAAAAATAACAAACGTAGCCAACTTCGGGTCAGCGCGGAAAAGCCGTGTTCTTCCGCGCTGACCTCGAATTTTTTACAAAGAGCTGCCATTGTCAGCGCGGCTGTTTCTAAAACAGCCGCGCTGGCGCGGAAAAATTTTTGTTTTTGAAAATGAACGTGAATTTTTACATGGAAGCACTTCTAATTTGTTCTTATGGTTTGTGCAGGGCATCATGGCCTTTCAATGGCAAGAGAGAGTTCACGATGTAGAAGATGTAGCTGCTTGGGGAGATGTGAATTGCTGCAACGCCATGCGGGCTTGCGGATTCATGAAATTCTTCCTTACGCCGCGTTTGAGGGCCCAACATGATCTTCTGGAGCTGCTGATCAGAGCATGGAACCCTGTAGACCAGAAATTCACCATCCGTGGTCACGACATTGAGTTTGACCACATGGACATCTTTTTCTTGACTGGGTTGTCGCGCCGAGGTGCGAGGCCCATCTTGGAGGGGCAGCGACCTAGCGGCGGTACTCTGGATGACCTGATGGCTGAGGTTTGCCCGGGGGCGGTGAAAACGCGGAGTGGGAAGTGCTCGATCCCCACAGTGAGAGACATAGTGCTGCGCACCATCCTGTTCATGGTGACCCGGGCGGCAGGTAGCATGGCGAATCACGAGGCGTCCAAGACCCATCTCCTACTAGCTCTCGAGTGCCTTGAGCCTACCGTGTTTGATTGGTGCACGGCAGTGGCCAACAACATGAAGAGGCAATTGAGCAACTGCCGTCGTGGGGAGACGAAGCAGTTCGGCTATGGATCGATCCTGGTCCCGCTCATTCTGGAGCGAGTACCAGCCATGCGGCTGCAGTCTATGGCTGTGGATGCCCCCAGGGATCCTCGAGAGACGAGGGCCTCACGATGGGCTCGTATCATGCCACGTGGGGGTGGCGGCCGGCCACATAGCTGGGGGGCATTTTTCAGAGACTGGCTGGATCAGCAGGAGATCTTCGTGCAGGATTGGCCATATGCGGGGATGGATTTCCGCAATGATCCTGATTTGGTACTGCCTCCGGGTGAACAGTGGGACGATGCAGGTATGACATTTTTTGTCTTTTTGAGTTTTGTATTGTTTTTTAATTTTCATGTACATGTCTTAATAAATGTCTTGTCATGCAGATGTGGGGCCTACTAGACCGATTGGCCTGGCTGCCACGGCACGGAGAGAGGGCCCGGGAGCCGGAGCTTTGGCCTTAGCCCCTCCAGGGGCCAACACATCGGAGACTGTGGCTCGCAACCTTGAGGGGTTGCTGGAGGGGGTGCCAGACTACCAGGGGGTCGAGGAGGTCCCCGTGGAGCATCAGATTCACACAGTGGGGGTGGAACCTAGAGTGCACCGCCTTCTGAGGCGGGTGGCACGAGCAGCTGTGTACTACAGAGAGCACCATCCAGCTGACTAGTCGCCTAGGCTTTATTTCCACTGTCATTTTGAGACTCATGACTCAGACATACTGATTTTTGGACATATACACTTATTTTTGAGCGCCTTAGTGCGCCACACGATATATATATATATACATACCGGTTTTGGATGGATCATTGTTACATGTGATAGTGTTTTGTTTATGTTATGCAATTGTTCAGTACAATTGTGATCTTATGTATGAATTTGCATGACACATGACCCATGATTTTTATGTTTTTTAATGCAAGCTTGAAAGCACCCATATGCCAACTATGCTTGAAATGATTTATTTACATATGCTTTACTTTATTATGCTTCCTATGTCTTCTTGTATGATGTTATCTGTTCCGCAAATGTCTATCTAACACATGATTTGCCAATGCATCAGTCAACGTGTTTAGTCGTCTCGGAATATGCTGATATGTAATATAATCGAAATTCCGTTCCAACAATCTTGCACGTAGGTACAACCTTAGTATGCGTTGGTCTCTGACGGAATATCGCCCGTTAAGTTGATGGACGACCAACTGGGAGTCCAGGTTCACTACCAATTCTCGGATGCCGAGGTCAACTGCTTCGGCAAGTAATTCAATTACAGCGCTGTATTCGGCAACGTTGTTAGTGGTACGACCTAGGCAGACACCCTGAAGGTCTACCAATTCTCCGTGAGGATCGTAGATCACCCACGCCGCAGATGACAAATTGCAAGTACTACGGCAGGCGCCATCAGCGAAACCGACATAAGGTGCACTAGACATCTGCACAAGAAGAAGAAAACACAATAAGAGGCAAACACGCTTTCACACCAAGGCAAAAACGAAAACATGCACAACACACAAAACACACGTATATACAAAGTGAATGCGCGAAGTTATGCATAATATTTCTTCAGATACAGCCCGTTGCGGGGCTTGTCCAGAGGGTTTCCTTCATAATCAATCAACTCATATGCGCCCTTTTGTAAAACTCTTTTCACGATGTAGGGACCTAACCACATGGATTCGAGTTTTCCTGCCCCCAGCTTATCCTTAGCTTGATCGTAGAGCAGTACTAAATCTCCTTCAACAAAGGAACGAGGATGAATATTCTGATCGAAGTGAGCTTTGACTCTCTTCTTCTGTGCTTCGATAGCCAGAGAAGCCAAACGACGAGTCTCGTCTAACCGTTCTAAGTAAAGAAGCCGTTCCTCCACCGGAGTGGTGTTGGGGAGCAACTCGACAGCTAATTTTAATGAAGGAATTTCGCATTCGACGGGAAGGGTAGCCTCCAGTCCGTAAACTAACTGAAATGGGGTAAAACCGGTGGCATCCTTCACCGAAGTCCGGTAGGCCCACAAGGCTGGGAAAAGCATAAGGTGCCAATTAGACTTGTGTGTATTGACGGTGCGTTGAAGCATGGTGATCAAAACTTTGTTCACGGCCTCGACTTGACCGTTGGATTGCGGATAGTACGGTGTCGAACTATCTTGGCGCAAGCCTAGTTGGGTTGTCAGCTCCGTCATCATATGATTTCGGAAATGCTTTCCATGATCTGTAACAATAGCCTGAGGGACTCCGAAACGAGTGATAATATGATTGAATAAAAACTGCGCCGCGGTGTAACCGTCTTCGTTTAATGTAGGCATTGCTTCGGCCCACTTGGTGAAATAGTCCACAGCAACGATAATGTACCCATGCCCCCCGGCCGAATGAGGGTTACAGGACGTATAATCGATGCCCCATTTTGCAAATGGACCTACGGTTACGACTGGGTGCAGTGGTGCAGCAGGTGCACGCATCTTCCGGTGGTAAACCTGGCATTCGTGACATGCACGTACAGCAAGGATGTAATCCTTGAAGATAGAAGGCCAGAAATAACCAGCGCGGAGGATCTTCTGAGCGGTAGCATATCCGGACATATGGCCGCCACAAGCGCCGGAGTGGCAGTCATTCAAAACTCGCTTAGCCTCCTCGAGGGTTAAGCATCGGCGAAGAACAGAATCGACGCCGAGGCGGTACAGGGTATCGCCCAAAATGCGGTATGGTTGAGCTTGGTGACGAATCCGTCGTCGAGCCTCTTTCGATGTATTGGGACGAAATGAGGACGTTTGTAAATATACGATAATGTCCCCGTACCATGGGTCGAGAGTGCTGATGAGAAATAGCGTTTCATCCGGAATATGTTCCTCTGAACGAGATGGTGTAGACTGAGATGGTAAGGAGCAGAGTAGTTCGGCGAAGACCAGTGATTTCTTGGACTTGGCTGCAGTGAACTCCAAGTCGAACTCTTGGAGGATTACGATCCACTTTGAGTATTTGCCCCCCAGCAACTGACGTGACAGAATATAGGTCATGGGGTTGCAATCAGAGATCACGGTCGTCGTGCGCAACAGGATGTAATGACGGAAATGTTGGACGGCACAGACAGCTGCCAATGCCAACTTCTCGACGTATGCATAGCGAGTTTCCGTATCCATAAGGTTGCGGCTAAGATAATATACAACATGCTCGGTGCCATCATCGTCGTCTTGCACTAAAACCATGCCGATGGTGGTATCGGCGGCGGCCAAGTAAAGGGTGTAGTCACGGTGGTAATTTGGAGGTCTTAGGAGCGGAGCTGAGACCAGAAGGTCTTTAAGACGCTCAAAAGATTGCTGAGCGATAGCGTCCCAGTCAAAGGGCGTGTCTCGCTTCAATAATCGCGTGAAACCCTTAGCCACCTCGGCATAATTTGGGATGAATCGTCTGAGAAAATTGGCTTTCCCCTACAAGCTCTGTAA
Source organism: Pinus tabuliformis (assembly GCA_031772625.1). Lineage (NCBI taxonomy): Eukaryota > Viridiplantae > Streptophyta > Pinopsida > Pinales > Pinaceae > Pinus > Pinus tabuliformis. Next base: position 1,205,806,099 of record CM062804.1, on the reverse strand, counting down.
CTGCTGTAGGGAGGCAGGGGGAGGAAGATTCAAAATGGCCTCGACTTTAAGGGGATCCAAGCGGATGCCTTCCCGGGAGACGATAAACCCGAGCAGTCGGCCAGATTCTACGCAGAAGACACACTTATGCGGATTAAGTCGAATACGGTAGTGTCGACAGCGGAGAAAGATTTCGCGTAAATGAGATGGATGGTCTTGACGTTTAGCTGAATGAGCTGGTAGGTCATCCAGGTAAGGCTGTACGATGTGTCGGATATCATGAAAAGCATACGACATCGCACGCTGGAAAGTGGCACCGGCATTTTTGAGACCGAAAGGTAGCTTCTTGTAAGCGAAGGTGCCCCAAGGACAAATGAAAGCAGTCTTGTGCTGGTCTGCGGGGGCTATGTTGATCTGGTTGTAACCAGAGAAGCCGTCCATAAATGAATAAATTTCGCTTCCTGCGCAATCGTCGATAAGCTGATCAATAAAAGGCGTAGGAAAGTTATCTTTTGGACAAGCGCGATTGATGTCGCGATAATCAACACAAACCCGAATAGTACCCTGTTTTTTATTCACAGGGACTATGTTCGAGACCCATTCCGTGAGAGGAATGGCATAGATGAAACCAGCTCGAAGAAGCTTTTCAACTTCGGCCTTGATGGCTGCAGCCTTTCGAGGGTGCACTGGGCGTAAACGCTGACGAACAGGCTTAGCGCCGGGATAAGTAGGGATTTCGTGCTCCACGATACTGGGGTCAATGCCGGGCATTTCCTCGTAAGACCATGCGAAAACGTCACGAAATTCACGAAATAAATCAGTGTAAAGTTGAATTTCCTCAGGAGTGCATGTGACTCCAATATGAATATTTTCGACCACCCCCGTTTTGACAGAGATGTCGATAGCCAGAGTTTGCGTAATGTTACCCATGTTTCCCTCCGAAGACACTTGATACAACTGAACAGGTGTTTGGAGAGGGATAGATGGGACATGTGAGGCAAACTGCTCGAGACATGCGGCCATTTCTGAATGAGGAGGGAGAAACGAAGAGCGATGGTGGTAATCTGACCAAGGGAGCTCCTCGGGAGACATTGTCTCAATGATAGCCTCGTCGGAGGGAAATGATTCCTTCAGGGGATCCGAAGTGGCCTCTCCTCCCATCCAAGGGAAGTGGTCATATGAATCGGGAACGCTGCTTGAAGAAGCAGGTTCAGGAGGTGGAGCCGATGCAGCGACTATCTCGATGTAGTTGAGCTCGGCGGGACTCAACGGCATCATCTCGCCCCAAGAGTCTTCCTGATTCAAGGGAGGGAGAACCCATGGATCGGAACGTACCGTGATCATGTTAACGGAGGCGAGATTCGGAGGTGGGAGGGGAAAGACTCCCATTAGAGAGGGATATTTAAATAATCCAGCACCCACACTCACTAGCGATTTAGAGGTATGCTCTACGAATGGTACATTCCCTTCAGAAGAGGAAGCGAAAAAGGACAGCTGGTCCACAGTGACGATTTTTCCTTGGTGAGGAAAGCGAACGACACGGAACAAAGAGGAAGCCACGGCCTGCATGGCATACGTCCAACTTCGTCCAAGGAGGAGGTTGTAAGTGAGATTAGCGTCAACGACTTCAACCTCGACCTCTACCGTTTTCCCTTCTAAAGAGATAGGCAATCGCGGGAGGATACCATATGGACGAGATTCTCTTCCGTCGAAAGCCTCTAGGGTGGTTGGAGACTGGCTCAGAGCAGGAGAACCAATAGCTTTCCAACAAGCAACCGACATAATGCAGGTTGAGGCACCTTCATCAATGACCGTACGATGAATCGTTTTGCCGTTGATGAGAACCTGTATAAGGAAGGCCACCTGGTGAGGCAATCTCGGCGTGAAACCTTCGAGATCAAAAGAGATTAAATCCGAATCTGCCGGGTCTATGCCACCAATTGCTGATAGCAGGGACTTCCTCTGAGAGGGGCAGCTCTGGAGGACTTCTAATGCGGACATAGCAGACGGAGCCTGCGCTAAGTCCTCGACAATGCTATAATGCTGTGCAGCACGAGCATTGGGATTATAAGATGACTTCCTGAGTACACCTTTGGGAGGGGGTCGGGGGATCGTCTCAGTGCTGGGCCTTTCGATGTGAAGGGGACCAGAACTAGACGGAGGAGCGCTGGAGGGGACTTCCGGCTCCTTCCCGGCTGAAGATGGATAATCTTTCGCTCGAGTTGTAACATGGATGGGGATGGTTCCAGCCATGAACACCTGAGAACCGAACGAGGAAGAGGATTGAGAAGGATCTGCCACCTGATGCGTCTGCTGGGACGGGAAAGGCTCTTTAAGCACAGCAGGGGACCCTGGAGCACCTTTCAAAAGCCGACTAACCTCGGACCGCCTGGGGCAATCTTTGGTGTAGTGATCCTCTTCGCAAATGAGACAAGGATACTTAGGCTTTCGTTTGGCTCCTTCCTCGGAGGGAGGTTTAGGAGGGTTCTGCTTAGGCTGTCCAGATTTATCTTTGGCCTTCCCTTTCTTTTTTCCTTTCGAGGATTTGTCTGCCGCGGTGGACTGAACGGCATTTACCTCGGAGGTATTCCCAGGAATGGATTGGCTCTGAGAAGCATTCTCGCTAGATGCATTTGGTTTCTGCTTCCCAGAATTCGCGGCCGATTTCTTAGATGGTGAATTTACGGAACCGATAACTCCATCAACAGAAGGCTTTGGTGGAGCTTTGGGTTGTCCGTGTCTCGGGGCATCCGGCAAATACTCATACAAGGTACCTGACTGAGAATACACTAAATCCAGGTACTGAGCTCGCGCGATTGCTTGCTCCTCAGTTACACACGCCCCCATTGCGATATCTTTGGCAATTTTAGGGACAAAGAACGTGGTAAACCAGTCGGTCAGGAGTTGATCAGGGATCCAAAATTTAATCAAACGACGACGCCTTCTCCATTCATGTATATGATCGGAGATGTGTGTTGCCGTGTCCTGTTTTAGAGACGTGAGAAGATGGGTCCCAGTCTCGTACCGAATGGGTAACTGAAAATGAGTTAAAAAGGCCATAGCCAACGAGTTAAAATCGGAAAACATGCCGCGATTGAGTTCGATGTACCATTTAGCAGCTGAACCAGTGAGGGTCCTTTGGAAGAGGCGAAGTCGGATAGAATCATCAAGCCATGAGTTAGATGAGCACCAAAGGTGATAAGTCATTACATGGGCCTGAGGATCCTCTCCGGCTTTGCCGTCGAACTTTGGACAGTCACCTGGTATCTTGGTTGGAACCGGTGGCCAATATGGATTATGCAAAATAGGATCGTTTGTTAACTTGGACACATCAGGTAGTTCCAACGTTGCCAGAAATGGTAGCTGCGGGTTAAAAGACATCTGTGGCTGCGGATTCGAGGCGACATTAGGGTTCCACCCAGATTGGGGTTGCCCCCACGAACTTTGTCCAGACGGGCCCGGCCCAAAAGGACCTGACGCGTAGGAATTTTGTCCCGACGGACCTGGTCCAAAAGGGCCTGGCACATAGGGAGTTTGTCCGTAGGAGTTTTGTCCGTATGGATTTTGGCCATATGCGGACGGCTGTCCCTGTGTCTGCCCCCCAGCTCCCCAAGTGTTAGCAGCTTGCCCGACAGGTTGACCGTATTGATAATTTTGATAAGGAGTAGCCTGTGGTTGCTGATAATTTTGATAAGGAGCATACTGATTTTGCCCCTGGGGTAGCTGGTAGCCAGATGACTGCTGGGTCCCATACGGAGCCTGGTAGGCAGGCTGCGTTTGGTATGGAGGTTGATAACCTGTTTGAGTTTGAGGCCCAGAGTAATGTCCTTGAACCGGCTGGGGTTGAACCATATGTCCCGAAGGTTGACTTGGTCGGATTCGAGATGGACCTGGTTGGCCAGCAGGGTAGCCTTGCTGGGCGCCAGGTTGTCCATGTGCCGCCAAGGGTTGTCTTTGCGGAACGGATGGTCGAATTGGCTGGATAGCTGGTTGACGCCGAGGTTGGCCAGCTTGTCCAGTTTGACGATAAGGGTGGACACCGGGTTGATTTGGCTGTATAGACGGTTGGCCCGTTTGTCCCCCAGTATGACCAAATTGAGAAGAGGGCTGGGCTTGCTGCATGGCAGGCTGCCCTCCTTGGTGTAAGGGCTGAGCAGAGGGTTGGCCTTGCTGTATAGCAGGTTGCCCCCCTTGCCCAGAAAGATTTGGGATTTGAGGGGTGGGTTGGCCCTGTTGAACATAGGGTTGTCCACCCTGCCCAGGGAATTGACCAGACTGGGCGGTAGGTTGGCCCTGTTGTACATAGGGTTGTCCACCCTGCCCAAGAGGATACCCTTGCTGGACCGCTGGTTGATTTGGAGGATTGTAAACTGAGCCAGTTTGTCCAGAGGGGTACCCTTGCTGGAAACCGAGTTGGCCTTGTTGAAAAGGTTGCTCTGGTTGTCCAGTGGGTTGATTTTGATATGCATACGGCGGACCTCCAATGCCCATGGGTTGTTCCTGGTAAGGTTGACCTTGTGGGCCCCCAGATTGTCCTGGGTCAGGCAGGCCGTAAAGTGGTTGCCCCTGGGGGGTTTGCCCGTAGAACGGCTGGCCTTGATTGGGTGGTCCTATGGGCTGCCTGGGAGGATCCCGGTTCCCTTTGAACATATGAGTAGCGTAATCGTACGTGATATTCAAGGGTTCCTCGTTTTCTTCGAAAGGGCGATGAGGGAGGCCCGAGATGCTTTCAAGGAACTCACCATTTTCATCATAGAAAAAGAAGGGACCTTCGTAATCCGGGTCCGTTATGGGTTCTCCATAAGCATCATATGGCCCTGATCCTGGAATTCCGCCAACAAAGGAACCAACTTGAGGGATTCCAGACGAGGAAACCGGTACAGCACTGACGACCGGAGTCGAACGTGCTACACAGACAGTAGGTTGAGTGGGAACTGAGGTGACGGGCGTGTTAAGCCCTGATGTAAGGGGTGTACTAAGGGGCTGCGAAACAAAAGGCCCAGTGGAAGCAGCGAGACTAGGATCCCATATAGTCGTAGAAGTCGTTCTAGCGGCGTACCTATCCCTCACTGATTGGTATCGCGGAGGGAGGGGAGAGGAAGCCGGGATCGGGGTCTCGATGTCTGTGACCACGGGCGTCTCACCGGTGCTAGAAGCTGCCTCATCCATGTGGGAAGAAGACATTGGAGACGACATACCGAGAGGGGTACGAGGGGTACGGGGGGTATAATCGGGTTCCCAAATAGGATTCCAATCCTCTATGTAATCTTCGTCGCCTGGGGCACGTACGTTGATAGGCCGGATACTCGGAACAATGGGAAGAGTACCGCTTACAACTGGTACCTCTGGAGCAACAGAGGACGGAGAACCTTGATCGCTTGGACTGGGAGTTGATGGGTCAGCCAGGATGACCAGACCCCTTAGAAAACCTAAAGGAAACTAACGATAAAACTCTACTCAAAAACTATCGCACACAAGACCTAAAATGGGTGATGTTATCGTGGCCAAATTAATTTTAAGACACAAGAACCAAACTTGACCTTTTCATATTTCAGGAGTCGAGAAAAGGACGAAAAGATGACTCCAGTCTCCTTCGAATGTTTTATGAGCACGAAGTGACAAGACGCTCACAGGCACCTTTTCGTTCAGGGAGTCCGAAAAGGATCAAAAGTGACTGCTCTGGAATTCTAGGTAGAGGGTGTGCCAAACTTTTCGCAAAACCACAGAATACTTTTTAGGGTACGGGTGGTCAATCTTCGTGAATGCTGTGTTCACTGCATTGCGAATCGTAGGGCGGCTGACTCGGCTTCCTATGGATAAAGGATAAAAGCCTAGTGGGGTCTCCCTATATACGCGACGGTACGTGGGAGCGCAGTCCGTGTTAGACCACTATCGAGTCACAGAAGGAGGAATCACCCAACCTAATGTGAAACAACAGTGACTATGTTTAAAGACGCCGGAACACGTCTCTAACCTAGACCTCTAGATATATGCGTTTAGTTCCAATGCGTTTTTAGATTCATTTGGTTCATTTTATAGTTGATCTTGAGATTAAGTTTCGATTTCAAGCTCTATCGTATGTTCGCTCACAATTACCTAGATGCAATCTATATGCCAAAGAATTCCGTTTTATTCGATGAATTCTAGCTACGAGAGGGCAAGAAATTTTCTATCAAACAAAACAAGTACAAGCAAACAAGCAACTTAATGCAGCTAAAGGGAGGAAAGGAAACTTTTCTTTTGAAGATGCAAATCAATGAAATGTTCTTTTCCTTTTCAATTTTCAAAAGCAAAGCTACCAGTTTGATTTTCTTTCAGTGACACAAAGCATCTAAAATAATTTGGAGGAACCGGAACACCAAGTAAACTACTTAATGAAAGCACACAAAGTTCCCAAAACATTCAACCAAGGCTTCCAAATCAAAGGAAAACAAAGGTCTGCACGAGCTATGTAATCTAAGCTCTGTAAGACAAGCAAGGATTGCAAGCGAGGAGGAAGCGAAAAGAAAACACTTGGAAACACGATCCAAAGCACTCCAACAATCACTGAACAAGTGCTTGAACAGATCTGAACTTGGCTGGTCGAACAAACAAACAAACTCCCTACGGTAGGCTTGACACACACGCAACCTCTAGATGTCCTAGAGTTAGAGCGCGAAATCAATAGAAAAAGGCAAACACCCGAAGGACGAAAGTCACAACCAGTCAACTAAAGACACAACACAATCCAGCAATCGCAAAAGTGATGGTGGGAACACGAACCAAGCAGCGAAAGCAAAAAGGGAAGGTATTTGCAAACTCAAAACCGAGCAAAACGAAACCCTATGAGGCTAAGCTTCGTAATCAAACAGTTCAAAGTTCAGACAGTGAAAAACAAGTCATTAGACAGGTGGAGAGAAGAAGGGAAAGTCACAGCAAGAGGTTCAGGAGGCCGATTTGGTCAAAAATGAGTTTTTCAGGCTCAGCGCGGGTAGCCTTCAGCAACTCGGCGCTGACAGGGGGAGACCTTCAGCAACTTTGCGACGTCAGCGCGGAAAGACAGGGAAAAAGCGCGCTGTCTCAAAAAAACGAGGTCAGCGCGGATATAAAGCACACAGACGCGATGACCGAAATCACAAAGAAGAGGGGGCGCGATGCCAGCGCGGAAGGACACGAATAAAGCGCGCTGTCTCTGAAAACGAGGTTAGCGCGACTGTTAGACGTACAGGCGCGATGGAAAGAAAACCAAAGGACAGGAACGCGATGTCAGCGCGACTGTTTGGAATTAAAACGCGCTGAGTGCAAAAAACAAGCAAGGCCAAACTAAAAACTTCCCAAACCAAATCAAGAGCTTCTTAACAATAAAGATGCTTCCCAGAAACGCCCAGAAAGTTCATAAGCAAAAAGACAATCCCAAAAACTCGAAAAGAGATCAATCAAAGCCAAACACAAAAGTGGACTCAAGAGACAAAAAGGCTGGTCCCCAGCGGAGTCGCCAAATTGTTGGAGAGGTAAATCCCCTCTACGGATAGAGGCGATCCCTACTAGCCCAGCAAGGGTCTAGCAACAATCACACAATGCTGCTACGCATGTTCCTAGTTACAATTAAACAAGAGGTAAAGAGCACCTACTTGGATTCCTGCGCTTGTCGTTTGGCGAAGAGATGTTGCCTTCGCTCCTCCGCTTCGGCTGGTCACAATCCTCCGCAATCTCCGCGAATGGATACCTGCACACACGAAAGGGAAGCAAACACAAGCGTAAAATCTAGTAAAAGCAACCATACATCAGTCAGAAAAGATGTAATTCACATTTAACCATTGCATAGACAAATGAGAATGGAACAATAATAGCAGTCATCTATTATTAATCAGAATAGAGAAGAGTACAACCAAATGTTCTGACGTCGGTAACCTTCTCAGGAGGGGCCAGTCAGCATGTATCTCAAGCATTCACCTTTGAGGATGATTCTCCCAAGTCAAACAACTCTCTCTATCACACAAATAACATGAAACAACCTTCCCTAAGCAATCAATCACTTCCACACTTAGCACACCACACCTATAGCAGCAATCTGAGCACTACAAGCTCTGCACAATCCAAGCTATTCCAAGCTAAGTCTAACTAGCTGCTCATGGTAATGGTGGAAGTTTATATAGGAGAAGGAGTCTCCTAAAAGGGTGGAAGGATGAGCTTATCTTTGAGGGAAATGGTTGCAAAAGGTCGAACAATCATGCCATAGAAGGGAGTCGATATTCACAAAGCTAACAACCAAGCCTGGAGTTATCTAGAAGGCTGGTTGTTTGAACGAATTCGCCCAAACTGGATCAGCGCGGATAATGAGGAAACTGTCGCGCTGTCGGCGCATCTCAATAACTGGGACAGTCTTGTCAGCGCGGAAGCACACGGGAAAGCTGCGATGTTCACCAGCGCGGGAAAGGGATGTTCTTCCGCGCTGGCAGCGCGCGGAATACACTATGGAGCGCCAGTCATCGCGGGTATTTTTATAACAGACGCGCTGATGCATAAAACTTTGGAAAAAGGGGGTTTAAGGCTAGTTCAGAAGGCATGAAGCTTAGTGATTGACACAGCAGGGTGACTGACAGGAAGGCAGTGACAAATTACTGTGTAACAGGCATTGTTCCAACAATGCAAAGGAAGGAAGAGGAGTTTAACCCATAATATAATTGTTGAATGAACATCACATTCTAGTTTAAAAGTTGGGTTCCACTGATCTAAATAGAGGTCTCGGGCACCCATGAAATAAGGGTGTAACAACCCTGGTGAAAATTCCATGTAATAAAAGTTAATAAAGTTAAAATAATAACCACAATTGATGGGGCACTTATTCCAAGCTCAATGGTGGGAAAAAAACATCTTGGTGGGTGTTCATTGGTTTATTAATCCTTAAGGAAATTGACAAAGGCAATGACTAAGGCTTTGGAAAGACAAATGACATTTTTGGCATATTTATTTATGAAAATAATGGAAATTAGGAGAAAAGGGAGGTGAAAGGTCACAGATTGCATGTGAGGAGGAAATTGAAGGAAAATAATGGAAAATGAAGAAAATAGAGGTCTAATTGATAAAAAAGCTTATAAGGATCAGTTGGTAACCTTTTGTTAGTGCAATTTTGGATATCTCTCATTATTCTCTCTCTCTCTCACTTAAAAATTTATTGGAGTACTCTTGGAGGGTGTGGCATACTTGGAAATTTGGAGCAAGAAGGTAAAGGAAGAGCAAGAAAGCGCAAGAGGACACTGGGATCAACAACTATAACGAGTTTTTCTTGTATGTACTGAGTTGCATGTACGTTTTCTTCACTAGTTTTGGCATGCATGGCATATGCAAGTGGTTTATTGGTCATGATCTATCATTAGTATGGAGGATTGCCTGGATTGATAGTGGATTTGCCCAGCCTTTCGATTTTCTAGATAGCCATGGAGATTGTGGGTTTATTTCCTTGTTTTGTTTTGATTGGTTCTCATGTTTCTTCAGCTTGGGTTGAGTTACTAGTTCCTGGAGCCTTGGTTGGACAAACGCTCTAGAGCCCTGTAACAACTTGGGTTGAGTTACTAGCCCTATAGCCTTGGTTGGAAAAATGCTTTGAAGGCCCTATAGGGGTAGGAGTTACTAGTCATGGAGCCTTGGTTGGACAAACGCTCTGGATCCCAATATAAGCTGTGGGTTGAGTTACTAGTTGTGGAGCCTTGGTTAGAGAAAATTGATGAGCCCCAATTTTTGGTAACAATTTGGGCTCATTTGGCCTACTTACCTTGCTCAACCCGTCATCTTTTATCACTAATGCATTCATTTCTTAGTATATTCGTGTTATTTGTAAGAAGAAGGGCAGACATTATATCTATGTGGCTAATACATGATGATTTCAGTTTTTTTTGGCATTAAAGGGAACAAAGACCACGCAGAAGGAGACAACAAAGGTGGCATTGCAGGTTTATAGGGAGGTTGTCTACAGCCTTGAATGACCTCCCTCGTGATCTCCACCCTAACTCCGAGCTTCAACAGCTATCCCCACCGAGCTTAAAGGCAGCCAACGAATTCTACAGGAACAACAGTTTACTTTTAGTTGGACAGCCGAGCTCCACTAATTGAGGAAGCCAGCTTGATCCTCATCATGTATAAATATTGAGGCCATAGCCTTTGACAGAAGCTTTTTGAACCTTTGAACTACTGTTGCAATTTCTAAGCACGAGCTACAGCTCGGTTTTTGCTTTTTGTAAGCCAGTTTTGGCATGTTGTTAGACTCATGATTATTTAATAAAGGCAGGCAGATTTGGATCTAATCCTGAGTTCTTAAGAGGAGCTATAGCTCTCAGGTTAGGGCCCAACCTGAGAGCAATAGACCTCCTTTTCCTTGTATTGTTATTTGTCTTTCCTTTCAGCACTTCGTTTCTCTGTTTTGTCATGCATTTGGAAAACACAGTCTGCTGATTTAATTTCTTTTATGTGATTGAGTAGGATTAGTTTATGGTTCAAGTGCTTTCAGTTGCTTAGATTAGAGTAGGAGGATTAGCATTCATTAGAGCTCCAAGAAAAGGTTGACAGTGCACTCACTGCCATCTCTGTTTAGAGATTGGGGGTGTAGACCGTACCAACCACCAAAAAAAACGCAGTCTTATACTTTCATGCAAGCTGCAACACAGTCATTTCAATTGTAGATCCATCCATGCATTCTGATCTTAAGCAATACTTTTTCGTTCCAACACCATGCACGTTTTCTCTCCAAGATTCACATTGTTGTTCGTTGGTTTAATAACACAGTTAGGATAGGTTGATGAATTCTCGGTTTTGTGCAGATTTGTTTCCTTTACACTGCGTTGCATCACTCTGTTATCTTCTTCTTCTTCTCAACCGCGCCCAAGTCACCTACCCAACCTCTGTTCAGCTCGTTTGCCTTCCAACACTTCTACTGTTCACGTAGCTCCATCTTTTTGACTTTCCATTGCTTCCAACCTTCCATCCACCAACCAACTGCATGCACTCTCTCTCCATCTCATCTCTCTGTCCCTGAACCATCACAACCTTCCTTTCCATCCTACCTATCCACCCATACAACTCTTCCACTCCTCCATCACCCAAAACTCCACTTGCAGAACATCCTGTAGAAGTTAGCAGACTTCCTGTAGAAATCCCGAGCTTCTTGTAGGATCCCCTGCAGACATCTTGTAGAAGCCTGCAAACTCGGTTGCTGAGCACCTGAAAGTTGTGGACTTCTGTGGAATGATGTTAGGGACCCCCTGGAACCTCTCCTAGCCCTCCTGACCTTTCCCAAGCTTTCCTTCCCTTCGCACTACCCCTGCACAATCAAAACCTAATAAGAAACAAAATCATAATAACTCCAACCACTTAAGCAAAAATATAAAAACAATGTTCTCTTCAATGGAAGTAGTTTAAATTCATGCATCTCATATCACTAGAAGTAATGGCATCATTTTTAGGAGTTACATTCCCATCGTTGCATTGTAAGGATTAAGCTAGTCAGATTAGGGTTTACTAGGGTTTCCATGTTTGGTTGGCTTTCAGTTCATTCTTGCAAAGTAGGTTAATTTCCTTTGAGATAGTCTTCGTTCATCATTTAGAAAGCTTCTTCTGAGAACATATAGAAGTTGGCTTGAGCCCTAGCGGACTTGTGCCAGCTGACCAAGTGACAGCTGCGACAAGAGCTAGTACTTGTGCATACAGCACCGTCGCTTCCAAGTTTGTTACGAACAACCGGGTTGATAAAATTAGAGAAGGAAGCTCCAGGAGTTGTAGCATTATTGCTATAATACTGGAGCCTGCCATCTTTTTGGCGCCGTTGCTGGGGAAGCGTCAGAGTATTAGTAATTGTTTCTTTTCTTCTACTTTCCTCCTCTTTCTTTCTGCTAAGTAGTTTATTTCATTTTCATTCTGCAAAAGTAGCATAGACATTTCCTGCTTTCATAGATTAGCCTTTCAATTCCGCAATTTCAATTTTGCAAGCGTAGATTAGTATTTCAATTTTGCAAGCGTAGAATAGTATTTTCAATTCTGCAAGCGTAGACTAGCATTTCCATTCCTGCAATTTCATTTGAGCAAAGTAGATTAGTTCTTTCCTGCTTTCAATTCAGCTCTGCATCTTTATTTCAGTAAGATAGTTAGTTGTAGATCAATCTGTTTCAGTTTTGCAAGTACCAAAGAAAAAAACAAAAGCAATCAAAAAAGTCTTTCCATTTCATGCCTCGTAGGAATCGAGATAAAACAGGCAAATTCTTACCCAACACCCCCACCACATCGCTGAGTCACCCTTCTCTCTTCTTCGGTGACAGTGATCCCGAAGAACCTATAGGTGAACCTCTTGAGATATACGAAGATCCTATAGCAGAAGAAGAATTAGAGACCATCCCATCTGAAGCTATGGCTGACAATAGAGGAGAAGATGAGAGAATAGAAGGTGCCTTCCCCATCCGAGAGACCAATGGGGACATGAAAATGAAAAACATTAGTCCCTCCGCCCTACCTCACTTCCATGGACTGACTACTGAAGATCCTGATACCTTCATGTTTGAGTTTGCTGTCCTTTGTAGAACCTATGACTATACTGAAGATGAGCAGAAGCTGAAACTCTTCCCTTCCACTCTTAAGGATGCAGCATTACGCTGGTTCATGGGCTTACCTGGGAATACTATCACTACTTGGGCTCAGATGCAGCAAGCTTTCAATACCAAGTACCGGGATTACTGTAGGTCCAAGGAAACCAAGGGAGAAATCTTTCGGATGACCATGGGAAATGATGAGTCCTTAGAGGATTATGAGGAGAGGTTCCAACTTAGCTATAAGCGGGCCAGGTGCACACTTGACCCTGAATCCCTCAAGTTGGTCCTGCTCCGAGGAGTCCCTGAAGACCTCTTAGATACCCTTCACATGTTAGCTGGGGGGGATATTTACCAACTGCCTTATGAGGACATCAAGACTGTGTTTAGAAACCACTCTAGGGCAGCTCGGAAACGAGGTAGAGGAAACCTCCTCTCAGCTGGTGTCCCTTTCTCCAAACATGAGTTTGCAAATCAATTAGAAGATCTTAAGAGTGAGGTGAGACAGACCATTGCCATGCAGCTGGACACATTCAGGATCCAGCAGAAGAAGGAAGAAGCTGAGAGAGCCTTGGCTATCTTCTGCCCTAGATGTACAAGGAGACACCCTAAGAACGAATGTCCATTGCATTCGGTTGAAGTGTGTTTCGTTTGTGAGGAGGACCATCCCACAAGCCAATGTCCAACCTTACCTGGATTTAAAGCCATGTACCAAGGGACAGAAGCTCCCACTGAACCTCTCTATTTCCTCAACCAAAGAAGGCCACAAGGACCTAGACCTTACCAGCAGGGGATGCAAGGGGCACCCCAAGCTTATTACAACCCCAACCAATCGACTCCTATGCCTTCCTGGGGTCCCCCTGCTCATCCTTCTTGGTCCATGCCTCCTCCATGGTCTTACCCACCTCAGTACCCTACTCAACCCACTACTCATTCATATCACTCACATGCCCAGTCACAGCCTCAGTGGAATGCACCTCAGTCGGGGTGGAGGCCCCAGTACAACACTCCTCCCGCCATTTTTCCTCCACCACCAGTTCAACCTCAACCATTACCTCCTGCTCCTCCAAGGCAACCTCAAATACCTGCTCAACCGAACCCAAACCCCAATAATAGACAGGCCCAGCAGGTATACACTGGGGAAACATCATGCCCTACTTATGGTGTGGAGATCCAGGAGATCAATCTTCGATCTGGAAAGACTCTTCCGGATCGCCAACCTCCTCCCCTAGAGGATGAGGAAGATAAACAGGAAAGTGAACCAAAGGCTATTCCACCCTTTCCTGAGAGACTAACAGCAACCACACAACCCAACCCAGAGGAGGATGAGCTTCTGGGTGAGCTCAACCAGTTGTGTGTGAAAATACCACTTCTCCAAGCCATCAAGGATGTGCCAATATACAACAAACTGGTTAAGGAAAAGTGTTTCAAACACCCAGGCAGGCGAAAGAGAGATGCTTCAACCATCAATGTCTTAGGACAACTGTCTGACCTTATGTTAGGACAAGTCATCTACCCAAAATATCTAGATCCTGGGAGTCCTGTAGTAGATGTCCACATCAATGGCACCATCATACCTCACACCTTGATTGATTTGGGGGCTGCCATTAATGTGATGACCAGGGATACCATGCTCAAACTCAATCTTCAGGGTTCCTTGAGGAAGACCTCGACAGTTCTGCAACTTGCAGATCGCTCCACTATGACTCCCAAAGGGATTGTGGAGGATGTCTTGGTCTCTGTCGACTCTTGGGAATACCCTACAGACTTCTTGGTTCTGCAACCCAAGGCAAAGCTTACTGGATATCCTCTTATTTTGGGAAGGCCTTGGTTAGCCACTGCCGATGCTTACATAAGTTGTCGTGCAAGAAATATGACCATAAAAAATGGTCCTATGTCCAAACAGCTAGTCCTATACCCTCCTGCCCAACCTTCCTTAGAGCATGACTTACCACTTTGGTTGGAGGAATGAGAAGAGGATGAGGTGTACTCAGCACCTTTGTGCACCCTAGATACCACTAGAAGAGACCCCCCAACCAAGGATGAATTGATTGAGACCTTGATCCAGAATCCACCTTCCAGTGCACTATCCCTAGAGAAATTGGTGGAGGATGCCCAAGCCAGCACCTTAGTGGGTCTTTGTACCACCGACCCTGTCACTCCCAGAGTCAAGAATGTGGAGTTCGGCCCTGAAAGAACGTTAAAGATCAGCTCCTCCCTATCTCCTTCCCAGGAAAAGGAGCTGTGTAGCCTGTTGGCCAACCATCTAGATGCTTTTTCTTGGAGCTATAAGGAGATGAAAGGAGTCCATCCTTCGGTTTGTACTCATCACATATACATCAAAGAGGATTGCAAACCGGTTAGACAACCTCAGAGGAGAATGAATCTAGCCCTTAAGGACATTGTCAAGGAAGAGTTGCAAAAACTGTTGGATGCCGGATTCATTTACCCCATCTCAGATAGTGAATGAGTGTCCCCTCTGGTGTTGGTTCCCAAGAAAAATGGGAAGTGGAGAATCTGTGTGGAGAACTGAACAAAGCTACCAAGAAAGACCATTTCCCTCTACCTTTCATAGATCAAGTGTTGGATGGATTGGCAGGAAAGAAGTTCTTCTCTTTCCTGGATGGGTTTAGCGGGTACAACCAGATCCAAATCAGCCCGGAAGACCAAGATAAGACCACCTTCACTTGTCCTTGGGGTACCTTTACCTACCGAGTTCTTCCCTTTGGGCTATGCAATGCTCCTGCTACCTTCTAGAGAGCTGTCTTGAGCATCTTCTCGGAGCTGGTCCATGATGCAGTGGAAATCTATATGGATGACTTCACTCCTTATGGGGCCAACTTCCAGGAAGCATTGTCCAATCTGGGAAAAGTCCTAACCAAATGCATTGAAATGAACCTGTCCCTCAGTCCCGAAAAATGTGAATTCCTGATGACTGAAGGGACCGTACTAGGCCATACTATTTCTTGCCAAGGGTTACAGGTGGATCCTAACAAAATTGCTCTCATCAAGAAGGTTCCACCTCCTCAAAAGGTAAGGGATGTTAGGAGTTTCTTAGGATTAGCAGGGTATTACAGGAGATTCATTAAAGACTTCACCAAGCTAGCCTCACCATTGTTTGGCCTCTTGGAAAAAGATGTGGAGTTTAAATGGACTGACGATTGTCAGAGGGCTTTGAATGAATTAAAGGACAAGTTGGTGTCAGCCCCAATCTTGAGAGGTCCAAACTGGGCCCTACCTTTCCACATCCACACGGATGCCTCGAACAAAGCCATAGGTGCAGCTTTAGGACAAGTTGAACAAAAACTTCCATATGCCATTTACTTTGTTAGTAAAAACTTGTCCAAAGCTGAACTAAACTACACTGTAACTGAGAAAGAGTTTTTGGCTGTGGTCAATGCACTAAACAAGTTCCGACATTATATCACTGGCTATCAAACATTTGTACATACAAACCATGCTGCAATTAGATATTTAATGAATAAACCAGATGTGAATGCTCGTATTATTAGATGGTTACTTTTGTTGCAGCAGTTTGATTTGACCATTGTTGACAAACCAGGTAAAGAAAATGTTGTTGCTGACTTTTTATCTAGATTGGATTTGTCTGCAGATGAGGATGGAACAGTGGATGATCAGATGCCCGATGAACATCTGTTTGCTATCTCAGCACTCTCTCCATGGTTTGCTGATATAGCAAACTACCTTGTTTCAGCACAGTTCCCTCCGCACCTATCTTCAAGAGAGAAGAGCAGAATCATCAGAAAAAGTGCTTCATTTACTTGGATCGGGGGCAATCTGTTCAAGCTTGGCCCCGATCAGATCTTAAGGCGTTGTGTAAGGGAGGAGGAAGTCTTTGATATCCTCCTCACCTGTCATGATGGGCCTTGTGGAGGACATTTTGCAGCAAAGAGAACTCCCTTCAAAATCCTGCAGGCAGGCTACTATTGGCCCACACTTCATCAAGATGTCAGAAGATATATCAGCCAATGTGACCAATGCCAAAGAATGGGGAAACCGACTCAAAGGGATGAAATGCCTCTCCAACCTCAAGTGAATCTCGAGCCATTTGAGAAGTGGGGTATGGACTTTGTGGGTCCAATCAACCCTCCTTCGAGGCAGAGGTCTTACATCATTGTGTGTACTGACTACCTGACAAAGTGGGCAGAGACTAAAGCAATCAAAGCAGCAACAGAAGAAAAGGTGGCCGAGTTCTTAAGAGAAAACATCTTCTACAAGTTTGGCTACCCAAGAGAGCTAGTCACCGATCAAGGAAGCCAGTTCACATCCAACCTAGTTGAAGACTTACTAGTTCATCACAAGATCAAGCATAGGACTTCCACCCCCTATCACCCTCAAGCAAATGGGCAGGTGGAAGTCACCAATAGAGCATTAGAAGGGATCTTGACTAAGGTGGTGAGCAACAGCAGAAAGGACTGGGCAGATCGTCTGGTTGAGGCCACATGGGCTTACAACACCACCTGGAAGACCACCACCAGCTTCACACCTTATGAGCTGGTCTATGGGAAGAAAGCTTTGCTGTCCATTGAATTTGAATACAACACTTTGAGGATGGCAGCTCAGCTGGACCTAGATCTCAGCCGTGCACAACAAGAAAGGCTATTGCAGCTGAATGGACTGGACGAGCACCGAATGCAGGCCCTCCTTCACTCGGAAGTGGTTCAACTTCAGAGAAAGGAGTGGTATGACCAACACCTCAATGACAAGCAATTCCAGCCAGGAGATTGGGCACTGTTGTATGACTCCAGATACAAAGATTTCAAGGGAAAGCTGAGAACCAGATGGCTGGGACCATATGCAGTGGAAAAATGTCATGACAATGGATTTGTCCTTATTCGGACCATTGATGAGGAAGCCATCCCCATGCTTGTCAATGGGCATCGATTGAAGATCTACAGGAAACCTCTCTCAAGACAAGAGTTCATCAAAACTATGGAGAAATCAGTGTTGGTCATAGAGAAGGGTTCTGCCTCTCCTTTGGGCATACCCTGAAAGATCTAAAAAATAAAAAAAAAATAAAAAAAATAAATAAATAATAAAGATCCTTGGGTGAAAACCTTTCTGAGGCGCCCAAGGCAGGTGGTAGGGGTGAAAACCTCATTGAGGCGCCCCTATTGTCTTTCAAAAAAAAAAAAAAAAAAAAGAGATTTGAAAAAGATCCTTGAGTGAAAACCTCTCTGAGGCGCTTAAGGCAGATGACAAGGGTGAAAACCTCATTGAGGCGCCCCTGTTATCTTTAAAAAAAAAAGAGAAAAAAAAGAAAAAAGAAAAAAAACAATAAGCAAAAAAAAAAAAGACAAGGACAACAAGTTCATCATGTGAAAGTGCATGCAGGTTGCAGGTGTTCTATAGAGGAGAGGAAGCCTCTCAACTCAAAGCTAAGGATCCTTATCATGTTGTCAGGAGACCTCACCAGCACCTCCTCCAAGAATACTCCTTTTCTCCAAGGTATGTGCACCATTTTATCACGGCTTGAGTTTTCTACAGGAAGATGCAGATTTTCTACAGGAAGGTGCAGACTTTCTACAGGAAACGCAAACTTTCTACAGGAAGCTCTGTATTTCTACAGGAAACTTCCTGTAGAAGTTCAGGACGGCCCAGAATCCATTTTATGAAGAGATCTAACGACTAAGGATCGGTTTGGACGCATGCAAGCTGTTGTTGTCACTCTTGCACACTGTTGTCACCTCGTCCTACCATCCTTGCCGACATGCAATGAAGTTACCTGCACCAGCAAAGCAGATCGTTGAGTTATCAAGAAAAAGCAATTTTTTAAATGGAAAAAAAATGTTGAGATCTCATACCATATCCATCCCAGTCATCCAGAAGCTCTGGGAGCGTGATCGTGAGGCCAGATCCTTCGTCGTGCAGCATGCACCCAAGGAGGAAGAACTGTTACAAGACATCCCGCGGGAGTCCTGTAACAGTTAAGCCCGCTAGAGTGTACACTATTCACAGCGCTGGCCATATGCAATGAAAACGCGGACGCATGCAGCCAAAGCATCCAATCCATCGTCGGCAGCCTGTAAACATGAACCTCCGGGCCTGTGCAAATTCATCAGCGGCAGATAGATCCACTCATCATCGTCCAAAAACCGAAAAATCGTGTTGCAGCCGCGCAGGTAAGTGTCTCGACCCTTTCTTCCGTCAGATTGCATGAATTTTACTTTGAATTGTTTGCAAAGTGTGAAGTGAATGGGTTGAGCGGCTGTATGGCCAGTTGACTGGCCACGTCGACTGGTTAATGGTCCAGTTGGATGTTTGGGTGGCGGCCGTGACAAAAGGAATGGGCAGCACACACGTGAGAGCAATCCCCGTCGGGAAAAACGTATTCAGCAGAAGAGACGGCAGCGGATCTGCGGAGGGATGATGGGGCAGTAAGTGAACTCGCTGACAAATGATGGAACGACGTCATCCAACGGTCCGGTGGGGACAACTCACCCCCGCGCCACAGATTCCTCCGATTCAAATCTAATCGGCTAGATTGCCCGCATGCATTTATCATTCACCGTTTGAAACTCGAGTGAACATCCGGATCCCTCTGCAGTTCGAAACTCCGAGCCTTTTGCCATCAGAACGCCTGTGAAGCAACACCGAGAGCGCAGACCAACTACAGTCTTTCCCAGAAATCACGCGCTGCTCCTACAGGAAAGATGTTTCTACAGGAAGGCGGGTTCCTCACGTCAAAAGGTGGCAGATTAAAAAGGTAACCCTGAACTCTCCATGCAATTGGTTTTTAAAGGTGGCAGAATCGTCGTCTACAGTCTGGTCGTAGAAAGTTGTTGCAAGTGTTGTCTGCTGTGCATAGACTGTCGTTCTACAGGATGTCAGTGTAATTAAACTGTGTTAAGGTCCTCAGGGATAAGTTTCGTGGATTATGTGCATGACAGAAGCGTAATTCTACGCTCTGTCTCAGTAGACCAAATTTCTTCTGCATTTGCCACCTCTAATTAAAGCAACAATTTTTATCATGCTGGGTGGGTTTATTAGACGGGAACCCACTGATTCATCAAAGTTAAGGGAAAACCAGGAGGTGGTGGAGCTCTTCACACGGGTGCAATGGATATCCTTTTGTGACAAGTTGCAGGGTTATGACGACGAAGTGGCAGAAGAATTTTTACAAGCTTTGAGGCCGAAATCCAAAACATTGGCCACCGTGAACTTCAGGGGCCTAAGCCTCAAGCTCACCCCGCAATATATCAGTCGAATTACTGAACTTCCAATGGGTTTGCCATGGGATAAGGAAGAAAGGAAGTTGAGCCAGCAGGCCAAGAAAGAATTCTTTCCACCTGAGGAGGAATTCTCGGAGGACAAAAATGGGGTGCGTAGAACCAGTTTGCTGCCACCATGGAATGAAGTTAGCCTGCAGATCATGAAGTATATAACCTGTGAAGGTCGTTTTAGCATTGTGTACGGGTATCACTTTCGGTTGCTCACTGAACTAAGGCACCAGATTGATCTTCCTGTAGAAAATAAACTGAGCATCCCTTATTTCCTGCTACAGTCTCTAATTGAGTGTGCCACAAAGTTAAAAGAAGGCATACCAGATCAGGTAGCCCACCATGGATTGATCAAACTTCTTGTGGAGGATGCACTTCATTCATACAAGGTTCCCCTCTCATGGGAAGCATTCAGAAATTTGACAAGAGATGGAGACATCAGGATGTTGACTGAAGAAAGTGGTTCCTCTAGTAGTGAGGAAAAAGAATCAGTGGCCACAGGAAAGAAAGAAGCAGGCCAGAAGACCCCGAACACGGAGCAGAAGAAAAAGCAAGAGAAGAAACAAAAGAAAAAGGATGCTGAGGAGAAAGATGACACACCCATCTTGTCAGCAAGAGAGAAAAGGTTGCAGAGCAGAACGGACAAAGCTGAGAAGGTCCACATCAGCAAAAGTACCGCATTAGCACCCGCAGCCAAGCCAAAAAGCAAAACCCAGTCAGCAAAGCAAGCCAAGGTGGTGACACCTGTGTCTACAGGAAAGCAGAAACAGGCTTCTACAGGAAGCCCGAAAACAGAAAAAGGGTCTTCTACAGGAAGCCCGAAATTGACTAAAACAGGGTCTTCTACAGGAAGCCCTGAAAAAGTGAAACCCAAGGAGAAGAAGGCGGACATTCTAGCAAGGGAGGCAGCAGCTGTGCTGGCCGCCCTCAGCACGCCACCTAAGCCAAAAGAGAAGAGAAAGAGGGAGACCCCTCTATACTTTAAAGCTCGAAGAAGTGACAGAATAAAGACGGGCAAGCCACAGCCTCCATCCAGCAGCCAAATCACTACAGGGGATGCCCCTACTTCACCCAGTGAGAAGTCCCCCTCGAAGATATCGGTCACCTACGAGAGGGGGAGCCCAAAAACAACTACTTGGAAAGGAAGGTTAGACCAATCGGCTTCAAAAGCCCAGCCCAAGGTCAAGAAAACAGAGAAAAGGGAAGGAACGACACCCTCATCACCACCAAGGGCAGAACAGGCAGAGCCACCAAAGGTAGGAAAGAAAGAGCGTATTCCGGAGCCTAGTTCTCGGCCAAGGACAAGGAGCTGGAGCAAAATTGCTCAAGGATGAGCAAATATTTTAGCTGGGGGGTGATGATGAGCCCTAATTTTTGGTAATAATTTGGGCTCATTTGGCCTACTTACCTTGCTCAACCCGTCATCTTTTATCACTAATGCATTCATTTCTTAGTATATTCGTGTTATTTGTAGGAAGAAGGGCATGCATTATATCTATGTGGCTAATACATGATGATTTTAGGTTTTTTTGGCATTAAAGGGAACAAAGACCATGCAGAAGGAGACAAGGAGACAACAAAGGTGGCATTGCAGGTTTATAGGGAGGTTGTCTACAGCCTTGAATGACCTCCCTCATGATCTCCACCCTAACTCCGAGCTTCAACAGCTATCCCCACCGAGCTTAAAGGCAACCAACGGATTCTACAGGAACAACAGTTTACAGCAGTTTACTTTTAGTTGGACAACCGAGCTCCACTAATTGAGGAAGCCACCTGCACAACGTGTATACAACGCCACATGTACATTGCACCACATGTAGAATGTGTACACAATACCACATGTACATAGTACCACATACACGACACCACCTGTACACAATGCCACATGCACGTCATGTACACAACACCACCTTCACACAGTGCCGCTTGTACAATATGTACACAACACCACATTGATACAACATGAATTGTACAATCATGCACACAACACAATATGTACAGAGCACCACATGTACAAATTGCATGCAACACAACATGTACATAGCATTGCATATCTAACATGCACATAGCATCATCTGTACACAACATCGCATATCCAACATGCTCAGAGCACCATATGTACACATCACCACATATCCCTCATGCACACAATACAATATGTACACAACACCGTATATCCAACATGCGCAGAGCAATACCCAGCACTAAATATGCAACATTCATATAACACTATCTGTACTAACACCCTGTACATAATATTGCATAAACAACATGTACACACACTACATATGCACAATACTGCATGTGCACAATCATCATAGATGAAACATGTACAACATGTACGACATATGCGCAACAATAATACCACACATTCGAAACCACACTACCTCTACCAAGAAACCTTGCTTCCAGTGTCTTATTCATGCTTGTCCCAACATGCCACAGACCACACTGCTTTCATTTCACTAATGTATCCCTCGATATAGCCTATCCATAACATAGACATAATATAATTACATAATATCAACTCAGAACCACATGATACCGACCTCATATGTTTTGCATGACTACTCTTCCACTTGATTCCTCATAAACTGAGAACCTCTCCATGCCATTCTCCTACATAAGCAATCATTCCTCTGCAAGAATTGATCCAGGTGGATATTGGTGGCCACCTGCCTATTCCACCTAGACCCCCTGTCAGTTTCATCGATTTCCTTTCTCTTTTTATCATTTACTAGTTTTAGTAGTTTTTGGGTCATGAACTTTCGAATCAGTTTTGACCCCCTAAATGGTGATGTTTTGGGGTCCGCGGTAGGCCCGTAGCCATTGGCAAGGGCATGCGGTGAAACCTATAGTACTCAAAGGGACATTTCAGAAAAGGTATCGTACGCGTCAAACGAAGATAATATGACCAAGTTACAACCCCAGCAAGTTGGCTACCCACCTAACCCCATTGAGGCCTACAAACTCTTGGTGTTACATCTCCTGGGGTTAGGGTTTTGGTTGTTTAGGGTTTTATCATCTTTTCCAATAATAAATAGGCCCTTGAGCCTCATTGTAACATAGTCCAAAGGCATGTATATGCCACATCTCTTCTCAGAGCTAAGCTACAATCGCCCAAGCTATCTTATTTCCATTTTATTTGTAAGCATAGTGATGTAGGAGCATCCGGACTTAGCCAGCAATGTGATTATATGTTCAAATGTTGTAGCTACAATGAGATGAATTCCAATGAACTGAGTGGTCAAAGTCAATTTTAGTAGAGAGGGTTGGACCTCTCGAAAATGATCTTTACTTCATTATTGTAATAATTGGAATATTGTATTATTTTTAGACTAAGAGATAAGTTGTTAGTATAGGTGTGTAACAGAGCTTGAGAATAGAGATTTAATTGTTAGATTGGTTAAAATAGGGAACGAGTTGTTAATGCAGTCAGGATAGGATTCGATTCATAAAAGAGAAAAAGAATGTAATGACAAGGATTAGATGACTGAGAACAGAATGTGTAAGCAAGAGTTTTGAGTGACAAAGATAGGGTTTGAGATAGAACAGAGGCCAGGAAACCGTTGTAATTGGGTCGAGAGGGCCAAGACTTTGTAATTTACATTTTATTGAATAAAGGATTAAGTGTGGTGTTGTGTGTTCACCTTCCTTTTCTACTAATTTCCATTATTTTCATAAATAAAATGCCAAAATATTCCTCATGCCTTTCCAAGGCCTTTGTCATTTCCTTTGCTAATTTCCTTAGCCATAATAAACTAAAAAACACCCACTAGGATGTTTCTCCCACCATTCAGCTTGTAATACATGTCCCATCAATGTGGCCTTATATATATTTTTACATGGAATTTTGACCAGGGTTGTTACAATAATTTTTTGCATAGCATAATGTGTAAGAAAATATTTTGTTTAAATCTCTTTCTAGTTCAAAAATTATTAACACAACAAATCATTTACAAGGCATACAGAGGGTCGAAAATCAAATATTGGTAATGGATGCTGAAAAAAATGTTCAAGAAACCAACATTAACAGGGAAGAAAAACAAAAGCAAAGAGGCATCAATACTACACAACAATCTCCATCTATGATAACAATGTCATCCTCTAATCTAGGAAAGAGAAAAGCTTATGGCACTGGAAATCTCGACTATGGTGATGTATCAGCTCATTGAGATAACGAATAATCTCTTTAGAAATTCTTTTTGGTCACACTTCACATGGTTCAAACATCGAAATCGAAAATTTCTGCAAATAGAGAAAACATTCAAGAAGTTATAGACATGGAAAGTGACAACCATGTACCACCATACTAGGTTATTTCTTATTTAGCAGATGATGAGAAAATAATGGAGAAATTTATAGAAGACACCATTATTTTTTATGAATGTCCTGCTACACTGTAAAATGAAAATATGACAAGGGCAACCAAACATTGAGAATTGAGAAGGTAAAACTTGAAAATAGAAATATTATTGCTGAAGAACAAATAAATATTGATCTATCTGACATTGGAGCGGAGAGGCTTATGGTATTACATCAATCTATTAGTAATGCAGTTACACAGTCTATTCATGAACTGACTACATAAAATTTGAGAGTGAAGAAAATATTTAAAGAACTCGAAGAGAGTCTAAATATGGGTCCTCTATTAATGACCCAGTTGGAAACACAAACACCATCATTGTCAGTCACTTCCACTACAACACCACAAGCATCTAATAAAGTTGTCAGTTTTCTTAATGCAGTCAAAACACATATCATTAATGCCATGTGCCAAAGATTAGAAACTATTGATCATGCATGGCAAGTTGTTTTCTATTTAACATGTTTGCAAGAGGAAATTAACACATTTGTGAGTATGGTTCATAGTAATCTTAATGTAGATAGAAAATTCATTAACAATGAGTTACTTACTCTTAGTAGAGGCTTGCATTACTGAATGATATAGAGAAAAAAAACAAAGGACTTCCAGATGCTAATTGAATAAAGCAACTGGAAGCTGGGTGGATGGAGAGAATTAGTACACTAGAGAAAATCATTTCTTAATGTGAGAATCCAAGTAAGAAAAGAGGTGATGCTTAACTGGCAATGGTAGAAATTGTAGTGCGCCTAAACCGTCCATGCATTCTACACAAATCTGGATTAATTTTAAGGGACACACTAAAAGTTGAATTGGACAAGCTAAAATAGAAAAGGGAAATGGAGTTTGATGGCATAACGAATTTTACTACGTACGAAGTTACTAGATGGCTAGTTACTTTTGTTAAAGTCAATAAGGAGAACTTTGTCTTGGTTGTGCAGTTGCAAGGAGAAGCTAGAAAAATTGAAAAGGAGATATTCAAGAAGAATGTCAAAATGGAAATTATAGTTGCTCTTGACAGAGATTTCATTAAATCTATGATGAACAAATTTATTCAAGAAGTCATGAACCTGAGAACAGAAATACAGTGACGGTGAACGCTTTTGCATACTATAGGTGTTCTCAAATTCTTGGACATTTGATTTTCTATTAACTAATATTAAATAATTTTTCTTTCTTGATTATGATATGATGACCTTAGCTAATTATTTTGTACAAATCCTTGTTTTTTGTTGCAGATGAAATTTTCACGTTATGGTTTATGGGAACCAAATCCCAATTCCTAATCTAACATGCGCACTTAGTTTTACATTTTTGTTTCAATATTTTCAATCCTTGATGATACAGATTTGATTCTGCTTAGCAATGTTGTTTTTTTATGACTAATTTTTGAATATGACCTTGTATAAATATGAATTATCGCTATGGAGATTATCATTTGAATTCTGATATAGTTATTACTGAATTTTAATCTGTATTAATTTTATGATAATGTTTTTTATAAGTTTATGAACATATGATTTGAGCCTTTGAATTATATGTAATATTGTATTGTTGGTTAAATAAATTTCATTATACAGAATACATAAGTCCAGAAATATATTTCATTGTAGTTTGTTTGCACTAGTGTATTCCACACAATCAAAGCCCAGTTTAATTATGCATATTACTATTAGTTGAATTATGTTTTCCACACATCCTTTCTACATATAATGAAATAATCTTGGTATTACAGTTTTGATTATGTACAAGAAGTTTGTTTTTTATGCTTATGTTTTGAATATGATCTGATATATATCTACGTTATATCTATATGTTGATTTTCATTTGAATCCAGATACAATTATCGTTACTCAATCTGAATCTATATCGAATTTATGATAATGTCTTCTAGAGATTTTAAAATTCGGTTTAATTATGCATATGCATGTTAGTTAATTAATTATGTTTTTTTCGCACACCCTTTATGTGTACAACGAAATAATTCTCAGCATTACAATTTTGATTTTGTTCAAAAACTTTGTTGTTAATTCCTATGTTTTGAAAACGATTTTGTATATATTATTTTTTTTCCAAAGAAAAAAGCGAACTTTTTATTAAGCAGAATAAAGAGTTACAAGTATATGCCTGGGCATTCCTTTTGCTGTATGATGATCTCATAAAGCTACTGCCAAAAAAAGACAGTCTTTTCTGCACAAAAAGCTGACTAATGTATCCTCTAATGACGTAAACTTCAAACACAGTTTATGTTTTCAGCATACAGACATTGTAACCAGTCCAAAAATCATTATCCATCAAGAGATGTCAGTTCTCTGTCTATTTCCTGGGTCTCCTCATAGGAGGAAAACAACCCAAAACGAAAATAGAAACTAGTCAAAACTATGGAAACTTAGTTTCCAATATATATCAATAATACCAGTATGATAGCAAGCATTGAGAATTTCAGAAACGTTTTTAATACTACATTGATAAAGAAAAAACACTAGGTGTGAGGAGGCTGATCCGACACACTGATCTGTCCATGAGTCTCTTCTGCTACTTTCCAGCTGCCCATAACCTGTTGCAAACCTTCCTTAGAAAGTTTGCCTGCTTCAACATTTCACTCCCTGTATATATGGCATATTGAAAACACATTAAAAGAGAGTTTTAAAAACTTATTTCTTCTAATAAAAGTCTCAGGATATAATTTTGACAACTACTTTGACCATTGACCCATTTTGTGACAATTAAAGAAGCTCCGAAGTTCTGAACCGTGAGGATGTTCCTGTGAATGAGCCAGCATAGAAGAAGTTTTAGAGCTGATAGTTTTGCAAAGTTATTTGTCCCCATGCCTAGACCCACTGAAGCTTTTAAGGTCTGATTTTCATTTAGGTGGATGATCATCCCCGCTCTTGCTTTGTTGTTTTGAGAAGCCCCGTCAAAGTAGGCCCATGGGACTCCTTCTTTGATTTGTTCCTCCCTTATCTGCCTGGGAGTTCTTTCCTCCTCTGATTCAGGAATATTTGAAAGGATAGAAGAGCATTGAATCGCTATTGATTCAGCTGAGGTTTCCTTATCCAAAAATATACTCTTATTCCTTGCGATCCAAACCCCCCAACAGATGATGGGAGGTAGATTCCGCATCTTCCCCTCAGGATATTGACACCACCATTTGTCCCATACCTCATGAAAGTTTTCCCCCTCCCAAACAACCTGTTTATTAATGAGTTTCCCGGCCTCCGCCCATACTTTTTTAACAGATGGACAAACTAGAAACAAATGTCTAATGGTTTCAAATTCTGATTTGCATAATGGACATCTCCCCGGACCTTGTTTATACCTAGCTTGAAGAATATCCCATGTAGGAATTTTCCTTTTTAGAATACACCAAAAGAATAGTTTAGCTTTTGCTGGGCATTTGAGTTTCCATATCAGTTTGGCCCACCATTCCGGATCTCCCCAGCCTTTTTTTGACATTAGGAATTTGTACCCATATTTTGGGGAGTAAGATCCATTTTCCGTATGTGCCCAAACCAGCTGATCCTGTCTGTCTTTTATCCTTACATTTGATCTAGTTAGCTCTTCGGTATATACTTTCCACTCATTCCACCAGACATGCCGTAGACCTAGTTCTTCTCCGAATTTCCAAGCTTGCCCCCATATAGAAGAGAAGCCAATTTTCTCGACCTGGATTAGGGAAAATATGCCTTTAGATTCTAGATGTCTGATTAGTCCAGGGGAAAGGGCGAATTTTTCATTGCATCCAACCCAGGGGTCTTTTCCTATCCTCAGTTTTTCCCCATTACCAATCTGCCAGGCCAGACCTTGTTCAATCACCTTGAAAGCCTCCACTGTGGCTTTCCAAACCACCGAAGCATTTTTCCCCTACTTGATTGGGTTCTTGATCCATTCTTCTAAAGGTACAGGGTCTATGTATTTCCTCTTCACCACTCTTGTCCATAAATTTTCCATTTTGATGATTCTCCATCCTGATTTTGCTGCCAAAGAGATACTGAAATTAATGAGATTTTTTATCCCCCATCCTCCCCATTCTTTAGGTCTTGCCACTTTTTCCCAGGCTACCCATGGAAGTACTGAGTCCTCCTTTGAGCCCGCCCAGAGAAATCTGCTGCAAATTCTTCTTATCTTATCCAGAATCCCTTTTGGGACCCATGTTAATGCTACCCAATAGACTGGCATGGCTAGTAACACAGATTTGATTAAAGTCAATCTTCCTGCTCTGGAGAGCCATTTGTAGCTCCAGTGCGAGATTTTGGCTTCAATTTCTTCAACCAGCCAATTCCAGTCTTGTTTCCTGTATGCGTTAGGCTTCAGCCAAAAACCTAAATATTTGAAAGGATTCTCCATGCTGAGCACATCAAAGGGAAGAATTGAGGTGATTTGGTTTTTCTCAAGCTTGTCTAATCCTTCCGTAATTAGCTGGGATTTCATGGAATTTATTTGCATTCTTGTCACTTTCATGAAGAGGTCAAGAATATTTTTTAATTCCTTGATTTCATTCAGATTTCCATTGGAGAATAGTAAGATATCGTCTATAAACAGGAGATGGGATATGAACATGTTGACTGCTACTTCCAGACCTTTTGCAGTTCCCTCCCTTTTGGCCAAGTGGATCAACTGACTCAGTCCTTCTGCCACTAGAAGGAAGAGCAGGGGTGACAGGGGGCAGCCTTGTCTTAATCCCCTATATCCTTTGAAGAAAGGTGAGGCTGCACCGTCTATGAGAATTGCGAAGCTGACACTAGTGATGCATCCCATTATCCACCTGATGAAATCATATTTAAATCCTAAATGGGCGAGGAGCATCCTTAGATAAGTCCAGTTGATTCTATCATAAGCTTTTGACAACTAAATTTTAATTGCTGTTCCCTTCCTCTTCATCTGCTTGACACTATGAATAGTTTCCTATGCCACTCCTATAGCTTCGTGGATCTGAAGGCCATCCAAAAAACCGAACTGCTCATTTGTGATACATCTTGACAAGATCGGTTTTATTCGGACTAAAATCACTTTAGCGATGATTTTGTATATACTATTACACAGGGAAATTGGCCTAAAGTCTTCAAAAAATACTGGGTCTTCCTTCTTTGGTATAAGTGCTATGAATGTTGCATTGAATGGACTGTATACCTCTCCTTTTTTCCTAGACTCTTCCACTACCTCTGTTAATTCTACCCCAATCTGGTCAAAGAAGTGTTGAAAGAGTTCTATGGTCCACCCATCCGGGCCTGGACTCTTGTCTTTTGCCATTGATTTAATAACACTTTCGTCTTCCTCCTTTGAAACTTCGTTCGTTAAGCTCTTCGCTTCTTCCTCCTCTACATACCGAGGGAAACATTGGGCAGTCCTGATTACTTCTGCTATTGTGATCTCTCCTTGATCAACAAACAGATTCTGAAAGTGATTTCTCCCCAGATTCGAGAGATCCTAAAAAGTGTTAACCTCTCTGCCCTCCTCATTCTTTAATTTCCAAATTGTATTCGAGTTTTTCCTCCCTTTTGCATAGTTATGGAAAAATCTCGTGTTCTCATCCCCGACTTTCAGCCATATTGCTCTACTCTTCAACCTCCATTCCTCCTCTCTTGCCAATAAAATTTGATCCCTGTGTTTTTCAAGTAATAAGATTTTCTCCTTTGACTCCTGCGATGCGTAGCCATCTGACTCCGTACTTTCCATCCCCCGGAGCTCTTCAGAGATTTGGGTTAATTCCTCGTTCTGTCTTTTCATCCTGGTCTTTTCCCATTCAATGGTTGCTTTCTTTAGCCTTTTTAAGTTTTCCATGAACAGGAATCCTTTCCCTTCCTGAGAGCTTCCATCTGGATGATTCCAGGTCTCACTAAACAGTTTATTGAAGGATTCCTCTTGCAACCATGATGCATTAAATTTGACTGGAGCTGCTGGTTTCCTAGGAGGTTTGGAAAGCTCTAGAAAGATTGGGAAATGATCCGAATTCCCTTCCTCTCCTACCCATTGCTGAAACATTGGAATTTTGGTAGTCAGGTCTTCACTTAAGAGAAATCGATCCAATCTTTTAGCAATTCTAGCTTCTCCAACTCTTTGATTCCTCCAGGTTGGTTTTAGCTTGATAAGGTTTACGTCTATCATATTATGGGAATTAATAGCGTTTAGAAAAAAAACTGATAGAGGGTCCTCTCTTGCTGTAGATCCCCAGGCCTCGACGGTTCCTATTGAGAAATTTAAATCTCCACCCAAGACCATATTGTGGCTTCCCATAATTGATTTTGACAGAAGGTCATTCCAGAAGTTCATCCTCCCCTGACAAGGCCCATATATGTTTAAGATCATTAAAGGGAAGCCAAAATCTGGGGTTTGAATCTCCATTCCTATAGCATGATCCATACCCCATTGGTTTATGATTCTCACTCTTCCTTCTCTGTATCAAATTGCCAATCCTCCCGAGTGGCCAACTGAATCCACTGCTATAAAATGCCAGCTCAGGAGCAACGATTTTAATGTTGTTTCTACTTCTATACTTTTACCTAGGGTCTCTTGTAATAGAATAATATCAGGTTTCGAACTCATGACCATCTCCTTTAAGGCCAGTTTCTTGGGTTTACTGGCTAAACCCTTGCAGTTCCAGGATGACACAATCATTTGATTACATTCTCTTGGGGATGCACTGCTCTAAGCGCCCCATGGATTGACATCTGTTTCCCGTCTGCCACATCAAACTTCGCTCTTACCTATGCTTTAGATAAGTTGCATTTTCTACCCCTCACTTTTCTTTTTAAGCTTTGAGGGGAGGTCAGACCTATTCCGCCAATCGATCCTAAAATCACAGGTTTTTTATCTAAAGACCAAAGATTATAGTGACATACAGGAGTGGCGGAATTTGGTTTAACTTCCTCATTCAGGTCATCTTCACAGTTCAGATCTAGGGAAGGGATAGCAGCCGTAAGGTTTTCAACATGAGTTTGATCATCAAGCATGCAATTTTTGCGATGTGAACCAGTAATCAAGAAATCATTTTTAATTTTGGAAGGAGATAAAGATGGGTTACTTGAGTCTAGTCTCATACCCATTAAGTCTTCAATGGGGTTTGCATTTGTGGAAGCTGATGGTCCTTTGATTGGCTCCTGGATCAAACTTTCATTGCCGGGTGTTGTTCCGATCGTTCCTTTCCTGTCTGAAGAGATGTTGGAGGCCTGATCTATTTTCTTCCCCCCGTGATTTTATCCACATCCATAGCCTCCACCTCCTGATTCTCCTCTGTCTCCACATTCTGAAAAGGCTGATTCTAATCTGCTTCCATGCCCTCCTCTTTAATCGTCTTCTGATGCCTTCTTCGACGCTTCCCCAGGGGGCAATCTCTGGCTAGATGGTCATAGACATGGCATCTATGACATCTGAAGGGAAGATGTTCATAGTCCAAAGGCTGCTCAAAGACATAATCTTTGTACTGAATTTTAATTGTCTCCGCAAGACCGCCTCTAGGGTTTAAATTAACCAAGATCCGAGCCATCGCTTTTTTTTAGTTTGAATAAAGGACATGTCTGCCTCCAGGTAAGTGCCTAGAAGATTCTTGATAGACTTAAACATTGATTCCACCCAAAGGAAGGAAGGCAATCCCGGTGCTCGAACCCAAACTGGAAACAAATCTGTCCTTTCATGCAACGCATTAAATATCGGGCTCCATCGCTTGAATAAAACTGGGTAATTCCCAAAGGCCCAATTCCTCTCTACTACCCAATCCACCGCTTCTTTGTTTTCAAATCTCACCATGAACCATTAGGGCCGAGACCTTGAAGTTTTTTACTAGGTCCGTCTGCCATTTCTGCTCTCCCCAGTTTTTAATGAAATGGGTTGTGTATTTCTTGCCCCTCGCTCTTCCGACCAGGGTACATTTGGCCACTTCTAAGTCTTATTCCACCTGCACATCCATTCCTAGCACTAAGTTAGCTTCGAAATCCTTCTTCTTAATGGGTTTCAATTTTTTCCTTTTTTTTCCCTGTCTTCTTTATCTCAAGACCCTCCTCCCTGGTTTGAGTGCTCGCGACATTCTTGTTTATCCCCTCTTGCTGCTAATGCACTTCTTTTTGCGATGTAGGGTTCCTCTGAGCGCTGGTATCTGGAGTTGATTTGTTGCTTGATCCTTTGTCTAACCCTTCTGTGGTATCAATAACCACATCCTGCCTCCAAGAACCTGATCCACTGTGGTTTATTCTCGGTTCCAATATCCCTCCTACTCTAGTATCAACCGGTCCTACATTCCGACTAGGGCTTACCAGAATTTTGGCAGAGACGGTTCTGATGACTGCCAGCACCCTTTCTGTCTCAGCACTGTTCCGAAACCCTCGAATCGAGCCAAAGTTTACGATATCTTCAAGGCCTCTTGATAAGAGGGAACCCAATGTAGAGGTCTTCCCTTTACTTCCTTGTAGCGAGAGAGGAGTTCCTATTTGTTGAAATCTCTTCTTCTGAAAGCACGCCTCCTGAAAACCCTTTGCGTCGAGATTGTGCAGTCCGACTAGATCTAGAGGCCCTTCCAGTGAGCCCTTAGAAAACCTGTTAACCCCTATCTCTCCTGGAGGGAGTTTCTCATACCCTTAACTTCCTGCGGACCCAAAATACCATTCAATATTATGCGTGGTTAGATCTTTTCCCCACACCGATAATATGTCCTCCGGTGCTGGATCCAGGTCAACAACCTCCCTTGGATTAACCATGGTTAATATCCCTGCAGACAAAACCTAAAAAACCGCAAACGGCTTGCTCCTTCCAACACAAAACAGTGGAGCAGCTCGGGTCTTCCGGATATGGTGCCAACACACTAGCTCTCATCTCTTTCACAGGGATAAACCCTTATTTCAAAAAAAATCCTTTGCAAATCCCCCCAGCTGTCTCCGTCACAACTTTTTGTCTGCCACATGCCTCGCTAGCAACCACGCTGTCCTATCTCGTACAACAGAGTCTTCGTCATCATTCTCTGTAGCCATGCCTGCAAGGGTCTAGGCCCTCGGCCTAGTCGGCCGCGGCTCAGATGATCCTTCCTGCGACCAAACCCTCATCCTCCTAAACTTAATAATTATCATGTATATACTTGAGTTTTAGCTATGTTGATTATCATTTGAATCCCGATACAATTATCATTACTCAATCTTAGTATGTATTGATTTTGTGATAAAGTATTCTATAGGTTTTTGAAAATGTGCTTAGAGAATTTGTTTTATATCTAGTGCTATGTTATAAATTGAAACAA
The DNA here is from genome assembly GCA_031772625.1 of Pinus tabuliformis. Lineage (NCBI taxonomy): Eukaryota > Viridiplantae > Streptophyta > Pinopsida > Pinales > Pinaceae > Pinus > Pinus tabuliformis. The sequence goes on along the minus strand of CM062804.1, from coordinate 1,205,772,748 downwards.
AAATGAACATAAATTTCATTTTGCGGAATACGAATAAAGCTTTCATTGTGTTTCTTTCACACTCCCACATTTCACACAATCAAATCTTGCTACCTTCCTACAAAAAAATGATAATGGAATAGCTACATAATTTGTAGTTTTATCACTCTGATTTTTTGCAAAATTTTGACTTGACTTGTTAACTGAAATAGAAATTTCTACAATACAATTCTGCTCCTTCGAATATGTTATATCTAGTTCCTTTACGGATATGAAGTGAAACAAAAAAGTGTACTAAAGATCCAAATAATCTTTAAGCACATCACACAATGTATCAACATTATTTGTTCCACCCCTCAAGTCATAATATAATTTATCTTACAATGTAAAATCAATCTTATTCAAAATGCGGAGAAAAAAATATTCATTCAGTAAGCGAAATTGCAATCTCTTTAGTTCTAGCATGTTTGGACTTTTTGAGTACTTAAGGCGATGTATCAATGTTACTTGTTCCACACTTCTACACAACAATATAGCCAAAAAAAATATAGATCACGACAATATCTAAACACTTCCTCTAGCTAGGTAAATTTCTCCGTACAACACCATAGCACCTAGCTTCTACCCCACTTGCCTTATGCGGAATGCAGGCGAGGAGAACAAAAAAAAACTCTTGTACTCAGTGCATACACTTTATCTCGTAGTTTCCATACACTTTTTCTCCAGCACTTGAATTCAAAACTTGAATGGATGAACTATGCAAACTACAAAACTATAGGGAATTAGCTTTTTTCCGCTTTCGCATTGTCATTTCATTGTGCGTAGATATTTTATTATGTGAATAATTTTTACTGTGCAAAGAGATTTTATTGTGCATAGTAATTGTACAAAGTTTTCTCCACACTCCGCACAACCTTTGATCAATCAATTGTCATAAATATTATATAGTAACAATTATCCAGGATAGCTAGGTGGATAGAGAATGCAAAATTTATGCGGGATGTGGAAGCTATGCAGACTTAGATTTACTCTACATCCGTAGAATGTTTAATCAATTAAGAGATTTCATACAAAGAGCTTTCACTGGGCCGAAAAAATTATGCTCATATTTCATCGTGCGAACAATTTTGCACGGAGAGATTTCACTATGCTATGTCGAATTAGCTTTCTTCTGCATCCGCATTTCCATTTCATTATACCAGATTTGACATGGGTGCACTATGCATAAATCTTTATGTGCAACTTTCATTGTGTGGAAGAAGTGTATGTGGAGGCATTTGCGTGGAGGTGGCCATGCAAAGGAAGAGCGTGTGGAGGATTTATAAAATTTAGGTGCAATGTGCAGAATGCTTTATGTTCAACTTTCATTGTGTGGAAGGAGCGCTTACAGAGGAAGTTGCATGGAGTTGGTCGTGAGAAGAAAGCATGTGTGGAGATGGAAATGCTAATGAAATGAAGATGTGTAGCCAAGTGGATGAAACGTGTGCAAAAGAAGCATGTGTGGAGACGCAAATGTGGACTCCCTTGAACTTAATCAATGAATTAGTTGTAGAAACATGGACTATGTTGCATTTCATCTATTCATCTTGTCTTCATAGCCGAGATGTTGTAATGTGATGTTCTATTTAATATTTTGACTTGATCAAATTACATAAAAGTAAACATAAAAATATAATAAAATAATATTTATTATTATCAATAAAACATTTTAACTTAGTCAAATTACACAAAAATAAAAATAGAAATAAAATTAATAATTAATAGTTAATAATTATATTGATAATTATAATTAATAATTGTCCCAAGGGGAAGCTCAATTGGTGGTCGAAGTAATGCGAAATTGATCCAAAGTTCAAATCTCCTAGTTGTGACCTTAAGATGAAAACTTCTTGTAGAGTGAAAAGAGATTTAATCCCATATTTCAATCACATATAATGTTTGTATCAAGCCTAAGAGGGATCAAATCTCTTAAGATGCAAACTTCTTTTAGAGTGAAAAGAGATTTGATCCTATATTCCAATCACAGATAATGATTTCAAACTTAGTTTTCAATTAATATTAAAAATAAATATATACTATTTTTAAGCATTTAAAAAATATTATTATATAAAAAATTTGGGAGATTATTATTATTATTTTTAATTTTTTTTATTTGTTTATATATATATATATATATATATATATATATATATAATGTTATGCAAGAGTGACGCTACATCATGTTCATGTCAAAGAATAACACCAAAATAGGGCGGGAGATTGAATCACTTACTTAACATATAGAAGTTCCTTGACAATACACCTGATCACCATCTATCCAAGACCCAATAATCAATCTAAAAATAAAATTAATATTATTAACTTTAATTATTTAAATTAGACTACTCTTACTAATTATAAATACTCTTTTTTTTCAATACATATTCCACCTATGTTGTTTAAAAATGAACATTTTATTTATATAAGTGGAAGTACTTTTCATTTTTAATACATATCTAACCTATATTCTTTGAAAATGAGCTGCTCCTCCTTTTTTCCTTTTCAATAAAAGTAAAAACTTGCATAGACTCGTATTTATATATCTTATTAAGTAACCATTTTTTATTATATATTAGTTATGTGCCTTTTCATAAACATTAAAACCGTATTATGTGTGACTGCAATGTAAATATGCTTCTTATGAGTATATAACTGTTTTCTTATGGGTATATAACTGTTTTACATGATTAATATAGTTCAAAGTATGAATATGAAATTAATTCGATTTTAAAGTTTGTTTAAATAAAGAAATCTAGATTTGATAAAAGACCTATTTAAATCTAAAATTTGACTTTTTTTTAAAATTAAATTTTCAATTTAAAATATTCAATTTTTTATAAATTTGAATTAAAATAAATTTAAATTTTACTAGCATATATATATATTTTCTTCTAACATATTATATTAATTTAAAAAAATAAATAAATTAAATTTTCAATTTAAAATATCCAATTTTTTATAAATTTGAATTAAAATAAATTTAAATTCTATTAGCACATATATATATATATTTTCTTCTAACATATTATATTAATTATTATTAATTTTTTTAAAGACATTCCATTTGAAAAAGACTTGCTTATTTTTTTATATAATTAATTAAATTATTCACTTAGTATCTTTTCTTCTAACATATTATATTAATTATTTTTTTCTTTTTTATTACGTCTTAAATTCCTCATGAGAAAAACTATCCTAATTGCCACTTTGCAACACTCTGCACCTTTAGATTTAATATTAGATTAATATTCAGTTAATAGTTAATAATAGTTTAAGGTTAATAGTTAAAAATAACTACTCCCTCTTAAAACCCATATGACCAAGAAGATACTGACATCTTGGGAGAAGGTTTCTCTGAAATTTTTAATGTTAGTTTTCAGTGATAATAATAAGTGCAACAGATTGGATTTTGTGGCATGGAGTCACGAGTTGGCAATAATAAGCACAAATTGTTAGTTTTCAGTGATAATAATAAGTGCAACAGATTGGATTTTGTGGCATGGAGTCACGAGTTGGCAATAATAAGCACAAATTGAGGTACGAAATTGGCAACGATTATCTGCTTTTTGGGGTGAATTAGAGGCACCAATAACCAAACCAATGAGGAAGTCGTCATTACACTGGTAAATTAGTAAGTTCTTTGCGTCATCCACTATTTCAATTCCATTAGCAGTACATAATGGAAAAAATAAGTTTGGCTTTACAATTTGATTATTTGATTTACGACTTTGTCAATAGCAAATAAATAAATAATTGGTAGGAATGCTCACAAAGAGATGTAACAATTAGTTACATCTTCCTGCGCAAAACAATGAGGGATGATACAAGGAAGGATAATACGTAAGGTGTAGAAAAAGAATGAGCACTTCACTCTATTAGGAGGGATGCACTCTATTTATCAGACATAGAAGACCATGGTTATTATGGAAGACCATTGTTGATTTAATTGGAGTTAGAAGTCCTCATTAATTTAAATTTCTTTCATTTCTGCTCGAATCAATAAGAAAAAAACCAGACCAGAATCAAATAAATTATTTACCATTTGAAATAAAATTTAATGATTTTAGATTATAAAAATAAAAGTTAAAATCATTATTTAATTTTAATAATTTAATTTTCATAATTTAATTTTCATAATTAATCATTTGAAATTTATGTGATTTTAATTCTTTATCTATATGTGAGGGAGATGCTATCAAACATTGTTATATTTAAAAATACTAAAATAATATTTATATCAACAAATTAAAATATAATATTAACAAAAATATGAATGTCCCCCATAAATAAAATAAATCAATTTTCATGTTAAGTTTACATCAAACTCTATATGAAGTAAAATAATTAAAATTTAAAAAAATATTAATTTACTTTTGTTAGCATGAGGGAGATATCTAATTTATAAATAAAATAAATCAATTTTCCTGTTAAGTTTATATTAAAATCTATATGGAGAAATAAAATAATTAAAATTTAAAAAATATTAATTTACTTTTGTTAGCATGAGGGTGATATCTATTTTGTTAACTATTGGAGTTGACAATTGGCATGAAAAATTATAATATTATCAATAATGTGTAATCTATTCCATGTTTGGTTAACATGCATTATTTAAAGCAAAAATATATTAATCACAAAAGAACAAATTTTATGTCAACTTGATATAAATAGAAATGAAATAATTTAAATTAAAAATGTCCTATATTTCACTTTCTAATGTGAGGGAGATGTGTAATTAATTTCATTTAACATGGAGTTAATATAAAATTTAATGTGAATTATAAATCAAATATTTCAATATGAATCTTCAGTAAAAGATTTGGATATCATATATTCTTTCTAATTCAAAGTATTAAAGATATTTGTATTTCTTTTATGTTAAATATAAAATTTACTTGTAAAATTTTAAAAAAGTAGAGAGATAATTAATAACAAGAATAATTCTTTATATTATATAAAACAAGTGAAAATACTTTTGTTTTATTATTATTGTGATGTTCAAAACTAACATAGATTCATCTTAGCTTTCAATTTGCCAAGAGCCAAGAGGAATCAAATCTCTCAGTTACAAACCTTTCTTCATTATACCCCTCATTGTAGCTAACCTTTCCTCAAGTTTTGTAGTCAAAAATAGGTTTGCAAACCTTTCCTCAAGTTTTGTACTCAAAAAGGGGTTTGCATACACATTAGGTTCCTTTTAAACTTGGTAGATCTAGAGGTAAGATGAGGTAAGATGGATATATACGAGTTAAAAACAAGGTCAATCACGTTATTATTAACCAATAACATTATCCCTATAATTCAAAATAATGAATGTTACTTAATCATTAATTTTATTAATAAAATTAACTAAGAAAATAATTAATAAATAATAATGTTAATAGTAATTATAATTAAGAATATTAACTATTACTAATTTATAATAATTAAGTATTAATTATGCCGTAAGGCGTTCTTCTAGGAAGAAATACCTTGGGCCACCACTCTGCATCGCCAGGTACCATTTGACCAATTGTTAGACAATTAAAATCTTTTCTGTCATTGGATCACACCAGTTGTCAACCATCTTCAACAACTTGAACTACGAGTGAATTCCTTTATTACCACTTCTTGCCTTCCTCCCCTTGAGCTTCTTGCTTTCAGCGGAAGAGGTTTTTCGGTTCTATGGTTTTTAGTTCAAGGTATGTGGTTTTGTTTCTCCATCACTAGAGGTGAGGGCATTCTCGAGAATCAAGCTAGTGGGTCTGGCAGTGATGGGACATAAACTATCCCTCAACGACGTAGAGGAAGGCTTCTCGATCTTTGTATACAACCACACAACAAGTCATATAGATGAACCCCTTGAGTAGCGAGCAAGGTGGGTTGCTGAGTAGGGTTTGCTATTTTTGGGAATGGTCTCTTTGGTAGTGAGTAGGGGCTCACCAAGGCCCGTCACTCATGCCCAACGACACCATCAAGGATTCCAAGTGAGTGAAAACATCTCTCCACAACTCATTCTGTAACTTAGTTTCTATTCGCATGCACATGAATCCGTCATCCTCCTCCTCTTAGTGGAGGTGGAAGCCTTAATGTACTACTGTAATTTTCTTTCATTAAGATCCCTTTGGCGATTTCTTAGGCCATGCTTCTTATAGGAGCAACACAATCAACTTATTGTTGCAAATGGTGAAATACATGGAAATGCTGGATGCGGTTATAAGGATTGTTACCTGGAGCTCTAGGTGCCATTTTTTTAGGGTTGAAATGATGTCATTAGTATTATTTCACAAAATGATGCATGTAGTGCAACATTTAACTTGAATTACCTTATAAATATTTGGAAAAGGAAGGTCATGAAGAAAATCGACAATATTGGTAATTTTTGTTGTTGTATGCTCTATTATTATGTTTCTCATTCAATAAATTGCATATTGTAAATAGTTTTTGTAGAGTGACGTTGTTGTCTATGGATGTTATTGTAATTTGAGGAAGCAAAAAAATTATGTCCAGGCGATACGAAGTGTAAGTTTCTCAAATCATGTGCATAGGAGCATAATATCAAAGAAAAAATTCATAGTTCTAAATTGTTCCTTAAATACCCCTTTAGTATTATGTAGGTTAGGTTTCCTAAATCACTGAAATTATATTTTTCGACCAATCATTGCAATGTAATGTTTTTGTCTTCAGAGAAAATACCGTAGTGTGGTCTTCATATTCATTCAATGCCTAGGCTTATTAGTGGATTGTCATTGATGTTATTTTTCTATAATTTGTCTTCTGAGATATGGGGGTGAGATTTCTTATTGATGCATTGTACATGAGATTAGAGGTGTGGGGTCGAAAGGTTAGAAATGCATGTTCAATAAGTGTGAATAAATCAAAGGACATTATTTAGGAAATGAAAATGGTGGAGAAAAAGTGTTTTGGGAAGAGGAACCCTCGCAACCGTTGCATGGTAGCTCACTTTGTCTTTATTCCTTTTTCATTGTGAAGAGTACCCATTGCAACAAGAGGAGCTCTCAGAACCATTGCATGGAAGCTCACTTTGTCTTACTGCCTTTTCCTTCAAACTATCTCATTGTTGAATCTGTCTAATTGTTTGTTTTCTTAACTATTCTAAACATATGTAAATATTTGTTATAATGTACAATAAAAATGATCCTAGTTAGCTTTTAAAATTGCAGGGCTACAAAACATAATATTTGTATGAGTTTTTCTTGTGCATTGGGATTGTCGCTTGAGTTGTGCTACATTTTTTGCATATCTGTAATTGATATTTTCCATTTTTCTAAGCAAGGTATCTTATGGTTTGTTCTGATTGCATAATCATATATGTTCATCTATGGTGTTTTTGGATATTCCCATTTGTTTTTCTAGCAACATAGGCCAACGTCCACGCAATTGGAATTTAAATTGTATATTATAGTATATGTGTCATCAGTTGGAGGGAGGTTGGTGTTGGTGGATATGGTTGGATCATAAAACATCAAACAAGCTAGGATAGGGGTAGAGGAAAATATGCAGGTTCTTAGTGCTCACTCTTAATCTCTCACTTCTAAACACACATACACACATTCATGCATATCATGTAATAGTTATATGGCAAGAAAAATTAATGTGTAGCTCCATCTTGTTGATCACACAGGTAAAATAAGTCAAGAGAATGGGGCATTGAAAAGGGTTGTTGAGTATACAAAAAATGGGAAGCTTACATTCCCTACAGGGACAGTAACCTCACCATGATTCTCTAGGTGTTGTTGTCTTCTAGACCTATGCATTTATTCATTTCCAATAGGAGGATTTTTGTAAAATTGTCTTCGTTTTTCAAGATTATGTTGAAGTGGTTCAGTCAATTCAACATGGGTGAAAAACCATAGAAAAAAATTCTCTTTATGAGGATTGGATAAGAGGGATGTGATCGAAAGGGTGCTTTCCTGTCATACCCGAAACTTCTTTTGAAGGTGAAGAGGATTGTGAAACTTGCATTGATGGATCTAAAGTAGATGAAGAAGGCAATGGGAAAAGTGAAAATGTTGAGAAAGGGGATCATGTGATGGAAAATAGGTATGAAAGTTTGAAAAGTGAAGCCAATGATTTGATGTATATAGTGGACAAATTTTATAAATATCCTAGCAATACATGTTTTCGTCTACCAAGTGAGGGGGATTCTTTTGCCTTCATCCTATACTCAGAAATAGACAATGCCTCCAACTCAGATTTATCTTATATAAGAGATCTAAGAAAAGAAGATAAAGATCATCAATCTCAATATCTACATTTTCACAGAAGATTGCATTAGCATAATAGATGCCTTTAATGCGTTTTTACATTATCATGGAAATGGTGTTTTCATATATATATATATATATATAGATATAGATATAGATATAGATATATGTTTTCATATATATATATGTGTGTGTGTGTGATTATATATATATATATATATATATATATATATATATATATATATATATATATGTGATTGTCACCTTGAAACTGCATAGAAAATTGCATTCATACAAGAGTTGCCTCTAATATATGTTTGAATTATCATGGAATTGGTGTTTTCATATAAATGTGATTGTCACCTTGAAAGGCTTTGGTTAATGATACCATCTTAAGGAGTGAGGCCAACAGGTTTTAAACCAATGTCATTATCATTGAAACATTCTAGGTTGCCTCGAGATCACAACCTGCCAAACAAGTTGTGTGCATAGATCATGTCTTAATGATAATATGGTTAAAATCCACAACGTAGAAATCATTTTACTTCGGTGTGTGTTTTATGCACAAGTTGGATGTGGTCTACCCTAATCTGCATTTTTTTGGGTAGATTTGGCTTATTATTGCAGGGGTGAAATATGTTTCTTGTCAAGAATTTGGACATCATATATTGTTTCTAATTCAAAGTATTATAGAGATTTGTATTTCCTTCAATGTTCAATATAAAGTTTACATGTAAAATTTTAAAAAGTAGAGAGAGAGAGAATTAATAACAAAAATAATTATATATATTATATAAAACAAGCGAAAATAAAAAAAATATTATTATTATTTTGTTGTTCAAAACTAACATAGATTTATATTAACTTTAAATCTTCCAAGAGCCAAGAGGAATCAAATTTCTCAGGTTCAAACCTTTCTTCATTAGATCCTTCTCTGTAGCTAACCTTTCCTCTAGTTTTGTACTCAAAAGAGGTTTGCATCTTGACACACTAGATTCCTCTCAACACTTGGTAGATCTAGAGGTAAGATGGATATATACTAGTTAGAAAAAAGGTCAATCACATTATTATTAACCAATAACATTATCCCTATAATTTAAAATAATTAAGGCTAACTAATAGTTACTTTTATTAATAAAAATAATTAAGAACATAATTAATAAATTAAGTAATAATTATTAATGTTAGTAATAATAATAATTAAGACAATTCACTATTACTAATTTATAATAATTATGTATTAATTACACCATAGGGCATTCCTCTGGGAAGAACTCCCTTGAGTTTCCACTCTGCATCATCGGGTACCGTTTGAGTGCCATTTGATTGAATGTTAGACAATTAAAATCTTTTCTGTCAATTGATCCCACCACTTGTCAATAGTCTTTAACAACTTGAAGTGTGAGAAAATTCCTTTATTTCCACTACATGCCTTCCTTCCATTGCACCAAAATGCTAGAGTGTGGAGCTTCTTGCTTTCAGTGGAAGAGATTTTTTGGTTCTATGGTTTTGTTTCTCTATCAATGGAGGTGAGGGCACCATTGAAAATCAGGCTAGTGGGTCTGGCAGTAATGTGTTGGAACCTATCCCTCAATGTCACAGGGAAGGCTTCTCGATCTTTGTCTAGAATCACACAACAAGTCACATAGATGAAGCCCTGGAGCGACAGACAAGGTATGTCGTTGATTAGGTTTTTTTTTTTTTGGGAATGGGTCTTTGACGGTGAGGAGGGGCTCACCATGGCCTGTCGCTCATGCTCGATGAAACCATCAAGGCTTACAAGTGAGTGAAAACATATCTCCACAACTCATTTTGTAACTCAGTTTCTATTCGCATGCCCACGAAGCCGTCATCCTCCTCCTCCTCTTGGTGGACGTGGAAGCCTTAATCTGCTATTGCACTTTTCTTTTGTTGAGCTCCCTCTGGTGATTTCTGAGGCCCTTCTTGTTATATGAGTAACACACTCAACTTATTTTCCCATATGTTGAAATACATGGAAATGGTGGATGCGGCTATAAGGATTGTTACCAAGAGCTCTAGGTGCCATTTTTTTTAGGGTTGAAATGATGCCGTTTGGATTATTTCACAAAATGGTGCATGTAGTGCAATATTTAACTTGATTTACCTCAGAAATATTTGTATTAGGAAGGTCATGAAGAAAATCAACATCCTTGGTAAATTTTGTTGGTGTATGCTCTATTCTTAAGTTTCTGATTCAATAAATTGCATATTGTAAATAGTTTTTGTAGTGGGAGGTTGTTGTCTGTGGATGTTATTGTGATTTGAGAAAGCAAAAAAATTATTTCCAGGGGCTATGAAGTGTAACTTTCTCAAAATATGTGCAGAGGAGACTAATATCAAAGAAAATATGAATAGTTCTAAATTGTTCCTTAAATACCCCTTTAGTCGTTATGTAGGTTAGGCTTCCTAAATCAATGAAATTATATGTTTCCAACAATCACTACAATGTAATGTTTTTGTCTTCAAATAAACTACCATAGTGTGGTCTTCATATTCATTCAATCCCCAGGATTATTAGTTGATTCTCATTGATGTTATTTTTGTATAATTTATCTTTTGATATTTGAGGGTGATATTTCTTATTTCTGCATTGCAGATGATATGAGAGGTGCGGGGTTGAAAGGTTAAAAATGTATGTTCAGTAAGTGGGAAGAAAGCAAAGGACATTAGTTGGGAAATGCAAATGGTGGAGAAAAAGCGTGTTGTGAAGAGGATCTCTCGCAGCCGTTTCATGGTAGCTCACTTTGTCTTACTCTCCTGCCGTTTCATGGTAGCTCACTTTGTCTCACTGCCTTTTCCTTGAAACTATCTGATTGTTGAAATGATCTAATTGTTTGATTATTTAAATATTCTAAACATATGTAAATATTTATTATACTATACTATAAAAAAGATCCTAGATAGCTTTAAGAATGGTAGGTCTACAAAACATAATATTTGAAATGAGTTTTGCTTGTGCATTGGGATCCTCGCTTGAGTTGTGCTACAATTTTTGCATATTTATAATTGACACTTTACATTTTTGTAAGAAAGGTATCTTAAGGTCTGTAATGATTACATAATCATATATGTTCATCCATGGTGTTTTTGGATATTCCCATTTGGTTTTCTAGTGACAGAGGGAAACATCCATGCTAATGGAATTTAAATTGCAGATTATAGTAGATGTGCCATCAGTTGGAGGGAGGTTGGTGTTTGTGGACATGGCTGGCTCAGAAAAACATTGGGATAGGGGTAGAGGAAAATATGCAGGTTCTTAGTGATCCCTCTTGTTCTCTCACTTCTAAACACACATGCACACATTCATGCATATCACATAATAGCTATATGGCTAGAAAAATTAATGTGTAGTTCCATCTTGTTGATCAGACAAGTAAAATAAATCAAGGGAATGGGGCATTGAAAAGGGTTGTCAAGGCTACAACAAATGGGGATGGTTACATTCCCTACAGGGATAGTAACCTCACCATGCTTCTCCAGGTATTTTTGTCTTCTAGACCTATGCATTTATTCATTTCCAATAGGAGGATTTTTGTAAATTTCTCTTCTTTTTCAGGATTCTTTCGAAGTGGTTCAGTCAATTCAACATGGGTGCAAAACCATAGAACAAATAAATCTCTTGATGAGGATTGGACAGATGGGATGTCATTGAAAGGGTGTTTTCCTATCATACCTGAAACTTCTTTTGAAGGTGAAGAGGATTGTGAAACCTGCAATGAGGGATCTAAACTAGATGAAGAAGGCAATGGGAAAAAAGGAAATGTTGAGAAAGAGGATCTTGTGATGGAAAATATGTCTGAAAATTTGAAAAGTGAAGCCAATGATTTGAAGTCTATAGTGGAAAAATTTGATAAAGATCCTAGTAATATAGGTTGTTGCCTACCAAATGAGGGGGATTCTTTTACCTTCATCCTATACTCAGAAATAGACAATGCCTCCAACTCAGATTTCTCTTATATAAGAGATCCAAGAAAAGAAGATAAATATCATCAATCTCAATATCTACAAATGGAAGATGGTGATAATTATATCTTCATCTGCACAGAAGACTGCATTAGTACAAGGGATGCTTTAATGTGTTTTTGCATTATCATCGAACTAGTGTTTTCATATATACGTGATTGTCACCTTGAAACTGCATAGAAAGCTATATTAGTACAGGGGTTGCCTTTAATATATCTTTGCATTATCATGGAATTTGTGTTTTCATATAAATGTGATTGTCACCTTGAAAGACTTTGGTTAATGATATCATCTTAAGGAGCAAGGCCACCAGGTTTTGAACCAATGTCATTATCATTGAACATTTTGGTTGCCTCGACATCACAACCTGCCAAACAACTCATGTGCATAAATCATGTCTTAATGCTAAGGTGGTTAAAATCCACAAATCAGAACTTAGTTTACTTCGGCGTGTGTTTTATGAGCAAGTTGGATGTGGTCTACCTTGGTCTGCATTTTTTTGGGTAGATTTGGCTTATCATTGCACAGGTGAAATATGGTGCTTGTCAAGAATTTGTTTCAAGTTCAATTTGCATAGCGTAGCTATGTAAATTCTCTATTTTGAATCTTATAGCTATTCAATGTTATGCTTATCCAACTCCCTTGATTTTTTTTTCTTTTTGAAAGTTAGATTTAAGATTTATATTTTATGCATACATTAATAGTTACATAGGGAAATTTTATTTTGATATGATGATGAAATGACATGTACTCTTTGAAGGGACAACCAATACCACTAGAGGCTTCATAGGCCAAGTCAACTCTTAAGTTTGAATCTACGTTTTGTGGAAATAAAGTCAAAGAAGCTCCTGAGAGTTTGATTTAGACTCAAACCATACCTGTAGTTTTAACTTACAAGTCAAAATTCATTCAATGAATATGTTACTATTATTTCCATTTATTCATGAATTTGATTTTTGGTGGGTTTTTTCTCATGTCCATACTTGCAGAAGTTTTTAGGATCAAAACTCTCTAAACCCAATCTTAAGGAGTGATAGTTGAAACAAAGCAAAAGTTCCAAGCATTTTTATGGCTTTAAGAGTGGTTGCAACATGGAGTGTCTGGGAGTAGGGTTGATGGTTTAAATACAAGAACTTGCCAAAATTTAACTCTCTCCCATGAAGGGTTTATGTAGACATAAAAAAAGGAACAAGCCTGCCTATATTATAGGGATTAAGTAGTTTGTCACTATGCCTCCCTTGTACCCATGAATTTCAGGTCTCACAAGGGTCTTAGCATCATGGAATTCAACATCACAATGGAAACTAAGTTATATTTTCTCTAGTAACTCAGGGCCCAATAAAATTGAAAAATAAATTTCACAGGTACTATCTGTTTGCACTACATCCTTGCTATGCCAATGACATAGTTCAGAAACCATATTGTTGGTAACATGGAATAAACAAACTTATTTGGAAACAAAGAATATATTGTTTTAAGAAGATAATACAAGGCAATGCAGCTTACATTACCATGACTCTACAAATTGAATGATCTCAAAATAAGGGCTAATTCTCAATATATGCAAATGGAAGATGGTGATAATTATAGACAAAATCAAACTAAAGAATCTAGACAAGATCCAAAGAGGCTTAAATATGGGAGCAATGCACATAATTAAACAAAAACTATTTATTTAGAGTCGAGCAATAATCTAAACCTATTCTCCAGGTATTGTTGTCTTATAGACCTATTCATTTATTCATTTCCAATAGGATGCTTTTCGTAAATTTCCCCTATTTTTAAATATTCTTTCGAAGTGGTTCAGTCAATTCAACATGGGTGTAAAACCCTAGAAAAAATAAAACTCTTAATGTTTATTGGACAGGTGGGGTGTCATTGAAAGGGTGGTTTTGTTTCATACTTGAAACTTCTTTAGAAGGTGAAGAGGATTGTGAAACCTACATTGAGGGATCTAAAGTATATGAAGAAGGTAATGGGAAAAAGGGAAATGTTGAGAAAGTGGATGATGTGATTGAAAATATGTCTGAAAATTTGAAAATGTGAAGCCAATGATTTGAAGTGTAAAGTGAAAAAATTTCATAAACATCCCAAAAATACAGGTTGTCACTTACCAAATGAGGGGGATTCTTGTACCTTCATCCTATACTCAGAAAGAGACAATGCCTCCAAATCAGACTGCTCTTATATAAGAGGTCCAAGAAAAGAAGATAAATATTATCAATCTCAATATTTGTAAATGGAATATTGTGATAATTATAACTTCATCTGAACAGAAAACTACATTGGTACAAGGTACACTTTTAATGTGTCTTTGCATTATCATGGAACTAGTGTTTTCATATAAATGTGATTGTCACCTTCAAACTGCATAGAAAACTACATTACTACAAGTGTTGCCTTTAATATATCTTTGCACTATTATGGAATTTATGTTTTCATATAAATGTGATTATCACCTTCAAAGACTTTTTTTAATGATAACATCTTAAGGAGTGAGTCCACCAGGTTTTGAACCAATGTCATTATCATTGAAACATTCTAGGTTGCTTCGAGATCACAACTTGCCAGACAACTTGTGTGCATAATGCTAAGGTGAATAAAACCCACAAAACAAAACTCAATTTACTCTGGCATGTGTTTTATGCACAAGTTGGATGTGGTTTACTGTGGTATTCATTTTGGTTGCGAATATTTGACTAATTATTATAGGGGTGAAATATGGTGCTTGTCAAGAATTTTTTTCAAGTTAAATTTTGGCAGAGTAGCTTTGTAAATTCTCTATTTTGAATTTTATGGCTATTCAATGTTAAGATCATCAAACTCCCTTAAAAAAATAAATTGAAATTTAGATTTAAGATTTAGATTTTATGCATACATAAATAGCATACATGTGTATATTGCCACAAATAATATGGACACTAGGTTCTTCGAACCCCTCTCAAGTACCTATAAGTTTCACTTATGGATGAATTCAGTGACCTCTGAGCTGAGAACAATGAATGGTATAATAAGACATTGACTCTAAGAAATGGATTTACAAAGCCTTTTTGCAAGGTTTTGTCCATTCATTTTGCATTAAATTCCTTTTACAAGGGAAGAATTTAAGGCAAACAAGCAAGTGCATTTTCTGTTATGAGTAGGGTATGTAGAATTGTTCCTAATTCACTTTTATTTTTTTTATTGACCTCTGAGAAGTGTTTCATTCAACATATATTACTTCCAAGTAGATTCACAAATGATGTTAGTCTTGAAAAAATATTTGGTAGAATAAATCTAGAAGTTTGAATAAGTTTTAGTTCAGAGTAATAATACAAATAAATGGTAAAGATAAATTTATTTATTATTTTTTGTTAGAGGAAGTAATTTATGTTGCAAAGTAAACAATTCCTAAGTAGGAAACATCTAGATCACATAACATATCACATCTTCTTCATTTATACTCTTCTTCCATATGCTACACCTTATGAAGTTTCCTTTGCAACATGTGGTGTAATTGCTAGTTAAAATTATTATAACAAGAAACAAAAACTATTGGCATTTCCACTACATGGATATTTTCCTATAAGTATTAGTTTACTCCCAATAAGGAACTTTATTTGGAGTAGCTATAACTATTAATTGCACCACATGTTGCAAAGGAAACGCCGTAAGGTGGTAGTATAGGAAACAATAGCATAGAAAATCCAATGACTACATGAGATATTGTGATGAATAAATAAGAAAAATGTGAATTGAATGTTTTAGAAAAATATGAAGCATAACGTTTTTGAACTAAATTCTCAATTTTCTTTTAAAGTTTCCAGCAACAGAGTAAGACTTGCTACGTACTTAGTGGTTAGTCTTTGACTTGTAAGATATCACAAGTTCAATTTATAGGTAGATGAAAAATTATGTGTCAAAAAAATAAAAGGAAGACTCTCAAATCAAACTATTACATTCATACCTCTTACAAGTCATTTGCCCTGATGAATTTTTCAACATTAATTTGATGCAACATTGAAATATGGAGAAAACATAGAGAGAAAACCTAACTTGGTCACTTCCATATGTAGTTGAAATGATCAATCCGTAATCATGAATGTGATTCCTAAAAATCCATTAATAGAAAAAACAGGATTGAAAGATATGGAATGCATGGGGATGGAATGGAAGCTCTCACACTTTTCTACGAAATTGAATGAGAAACCAGGAAGCCAGACCATGCCACCTTCAGTGGTGTCCTTTGGACGTGTAGCCATGCAGGCCTGGTGGACGAGGGCTAGTTGCATTTTAATTGAATGAGAAGGCATTATTGCGTAGCACCCATGGTGGGTCATTATGCATGCATTATTGATTTTCTTGGGCATGTTGGGAAGCTTAATGAGGCATTCAATCTGATTGAAACAATTCCATTAAATCCAAATACTGGTGTATTTAGGGCTTTGCTTGGTGCATGCATAATTCACTATAATGTAGAGATAGGAGAATGGGCCACAAATCAACTTTTTGATTTAGAACCTGAAAATGTAGGATATTATGTACTACTATCAAATTTATATGTAGATGTTGGCAGATGGGATGGAGTAACAAAGATTAGAAATAAAAGATATGGGACAAAAAAAGTGGGCAAGACGCAGTTGGATAGAGGTGAAAAACAGATTCCATGCATTCTGCGCATGAGACAAATCACATTCGCACTTAACAAAAATCTATGCAATGCTAGAAAGGTTGGCTAAGGAGATGAAGAAATTTGGTTATTTCTCCAATACACAAGTTTTGTGCTTCATTATGTTGACAGAAGTAGATGATGTATACATATTTGTGGCCACAAGGTAAAAATGTATACATATTTGTGCCCAACACTTCACCAAGTTTCTTTTGTTGCTAAAAAACTAAATTAATTATGCTAGGTGACTGGATGAAAGATATTAAAGCAAGGCACTCTCAACATATATAAAATACACTCTTGTTCAAGCTTATTATGATTTTGTGAAACAAATCATGCTAACCTTACATTCAAAATATTTTTTCTATTTAGGTTGCTTGTTCATTTCAATAATTTGTGATTTCAAAAGAAAAGTGTTTGATGTCATCATTACATTCTTTAACTCATCAAATCTTGTAGGAGCTTCATCAAGATGCCTAGAGACCTCAATTGATTATTTTGGAAGGGATAGAAAGGACATATTAGCAAGAGTCACTTTTTTGCAAATCATTAATCAGAAGAAATAGAGACATAAAATTCTACAAACCCTTACCCATATGATGCCCTAATTAAGTGGATTATATCAAATTACCGATAACCCTTTGGTTGCATATTCATTTACATAATTTTAAATTTTAGATGAAAAGTGATTAAAGAGTTGTATTTTCAACCCATGACAGGGCTTCCTTAAGACATTTGAAGACTCAACATCATGGTATTTTGAGAATGGGAATCACCATGAAACTTTGAATTCCTTTTACCAAATGAAACTTGCAGGTCTAAAACTAGACTCTACACCCTTGTGAGCATTACTCATGTGTGTCTTAGCTCAGAGGATCTTCAACATAGCGAGAGAATTCATGATTCTATAGTTCACAATGGATTGGAGTATTGCGTAATGCACTTGTATACTTTCATATAAATAAGTGTAGAGACAACACTTGTGATTCTACATTCACATTCAGATACATGGCAAAGTCTATGAGGTTCAAATAGTCACGATATTTTTACCTTGTTGGTATACAAATCAAATCTCTCTTGCAACCCCACCCTAGATGAACACTAACCCAAGATTAATAATTAACCTAGTGGCTTCCCTTTGTCTTTCCTCCTTCCCCCAATTTGGTCCCAGTTGCCTTCGTAAACCAAGTGGTTATTTCACTCCCATCCTCCTCCCTCCTCATGATGAGTGCAGGGCCATTTGTGTGGTGGTGCGTTACTTTACTCTAACTACTACTTCATGACAAAAAATCATATTTCACTATAAAAAATTTAGAACAAAAACAAAATATGTTTTCAAAGAAAACATAGCTTGCATCATAAGTGGAAGTACAAAATGATTAAATGAAGTGAAACAAAACAATATGTGATGACTTAAGTTTTACAACATAGATAAAAAACATTGATGGCTTGCATGGGTTTGAAGCTATGGAAATTGTTTTGCATGTTCATAAAATAAATTGGTAAGCCACGAGAAAATGTGTTTCTTGTCTATTATTTGTAACTATTGACAAGTTATTTGAACTAAGATTTGCTTGAAGAAATTCTTAAACCAATATACAAAGAACTTGGAGCCTGAGTGAAACATGCACAAGACGACAATTGAATTTCCACTCATACTATGAAGGCTACATAACCAAAAATCATGTTTATCACTTGAAAAGATTTATTTGAGTAGATTTATCCCATGAAATATGAAATAAGAAATATACGAGGAAAAATTAATAAATAGTAAAATACATTCACAGACTCAATGAGACAATGAAAGATCCTAATAACATACCCAAAAATAATGAGATAAATCCACGATTGACCTTTTTGTAGAACCTATACATGAGATATTAGGCATTCTTTGAACGTGTCTACCAAGGAAATGAAGGTCCTTTACTAGTGATGCTTCTGTAGTAAGCTGAAGAGCGAGATTAAGCTGCAAATTGTAACTCTCTTCAGTTTGTCGTGCCCATTTCTTCTCAGCCTCAACACTCTGCCTGGTATCATCATATTTCCATTCTTCTTCATAAAATACGTTGAATAAGCCAGAATCAGTGACATTCAAAGAAAAGTTGGGAGAGTTGTTAGTAAGGGGAAAATCCCAAGAATAGAGACTGTCTACAAAGTTTCTTCCACTGGACCCCCTCTGCAGTCTCGTGGATGATGGACCCATAATTGTTACTCCCACTTGAGCTCTTATCACCAGGCCAGACATTAACCCTGTGAAGGTTGTACTCACCAAGGATATTCACATGGTCCATGGGCGAAACACTTTACATATTTCACTGCATTAATCAAAAGCAATAGACATGCAACCTTCCACAAACCCTTACCCATATGATGCCCTAATTAAGTGGATTTTATCAAATTACCGGTAACTCTTTGGTTGCATATTCATTTACATAATTTTCAATTTTAGCTTAAAAGTGATTAAAGAGTTTTATTTTCAACCCATGACAGGGCTTCCTTAAGACATTTGAAGACTCAACATCAAGATGTTCTCAGAATGGGAATCACCATGAAACTTTGAATTCCTTTCATCATATGGAACTTGCAAGTGTGAAACTTGACTCTGCACCCTTGTGAGCATTCTTCCTATATGTCCTAGCTCAGAGGATCTTCAACACGACAAGATAATTCATGACTTTGTAGTTCACAATGGATTGGAGTATTGGGTAATGTACTTGTAGACATGCATTTCATATCTAGGAGAAATATTGGAGACCAAATATTTTCTACATTGTCTTACAAAGACATGGCCTCCTTGAATGATGCCATTGTAGGATATTATTATAATTAGTATTCTGACAAAGCTTAGAACCACTATTGTTAAATGGATAGTTTAGATGCTTTACCTAATTTAGTCATTGTGATAAATATTCTTCGAAATCGTAGTCATTTAAGATATCTACTATAATACAAGGGGATCCACAATTACATCATCAGAAATGGATTTTGAGTTAGGTTTGTGTAGGTGATGCCCTCATATGCATCTATCAATTGTCAAGTGTAGTAGTTTAGAGGTTGCACACCATTTCTTTGATAGATTTTCTATACATGATTTGTTATTATGGAGTGCCATTATTGCATGATATTGAATGCATGGAGGTGGAATGGAATCTCTCACACTTTTCTATAGAATGGAACAGGCAAGTGCGAATCCTAATTAAATCACTATCACTGCTATCATGTTTGCTTGTAGTCATGTAGGTCTTTTGAATGAGGGTTGGCTGCATTTAATATACATTAGAAGATAAATGCAGAAAGCCCATGGTGGGTCATTATACACGCATGGTTGATCTGCTTGGGCATGCTGGATAGTTAGATTATCCAAGTGCTATTAAACTTTCCATGCTAAAACAATGTACTTATCAAATGATACAATCATTATTATGAGTCGAATAGTAATTTCAATCAAGCAGTGGAGCAACGGGTAAGAATAGTGTTCACACAATCAAAACTTTAACCAAGCCAGTTGAAGCCATTAAAGTATATAGAGACATAATTTTCACTGATAACAACTATAGAGTAAATGACAAGAACATCTACATGCAAATATACTTGTGGTGTTCATGTTGGTTATGGTAGCTAAAATGATGGAATGAAGGATACAAAATGATAATATAACATAAATATGCATCCATCGATCACTTGGGAGATATGTCATAACAGTGATAAGAGAAACACACATAATTTTTGCAGCATGGTCCTTGCATTTTGTTGATAATTTTTTGTCTTTCAATATGTGTCAGAGAAGCATTAATTAGTGCTATATGTTAGTGCATGGGAGGGGAGTTCTTCCCAAAGGGAAACACCTTACGATACAATAAGAACCTTTACTACATTATTCACCACATCTTAAAAATAATTTTTAATACAATGAAATTGCTAAATAATTTTTCCAATGCTCAAGTTTATATTTTAAAATAAATTTTTAACTGTAAAATTTATATGTAGCAATTACATCTATTTATGAAGCACATGTTTGTTTTTCTCATATGATAACTTTAATTAATGTATATGTTTTCTTCAAACATGTTTCACAATATAATTCAAAAGTAACTTTTCAATATAATATTGAATTATAGCTAAACTGAAACTTTTTCCATTTTATCCATATCAATATGTGATTTATTATTAGTCAAATATCTTATACTTTAGTAATATTTCAATTGAGTTGTGATATGTGTACTGATGCTTTAGACTCATATTCGTAGAGTTTAATATTATTAACTATAGTTTATAACATTAATCTTAAAGTTTAATCCTTTGGGTTTTAATATTAGTCCCTTTGGTTTTTAATATTAATTCCTTGGTTTTTTATTAATAATCTCTTGGGTTTAATATTAATCGTCAGGTTTAATGTTATCCCCTAGGTTTAAAATCCCTTAGATTTATAATATTAATCCCAAGGTTTATAAAATTAATCTTAGAGTTTGATGTGTTTTTTATGGTTTATTTCTAGTGCTATAACAATCCCCTTGGTTTATTTCTCCTTGAAAATAAAAATTAGTTATGTTTTTTTAATTTTAAATTATAACATTAATGAAATAATGGAATAAAAAAGAGATACATGATTTTTCCATTTAAGGCATTATATTTAATAAAATTAAGATACATATTTTTTTTCCCTTTAAAGCATTATATTTCATAAAATTAAGATACATGTTTTTTCCCTTTAAAGCATTATGTTGAATAAGGTTAATTAAATTAATTAAAGTGGTATTTTTTAAAATTCAATTTATTATTTAGATTCTTTCTTGATTTTGCCTGGCACATTGCAGCGGATGAAAAGAATACCATGGATTGCTGATTGAGGATAGAAAGCATTTTGAAACTAAGTTGCAAAGTGGTCACGCCTAGGGTTCCAACCTGTTAGGCATGGTACGCCAACAATCAAAAACCTTCTGCCAAAATCTCGTTGAAAAAATATTTTAAACATAGGTCAGTTAAAATGGGCCGAAAAAGCTAAAATAAGAATTTCCACGATCCTAAAGGATCAGTACACATATCGAGATCCTTGATGCGTCTAGTTATGAGAAAGTCGTCCAATATATCTACAAAAGCAAGCCTACTAGATGAACGAGTTTGTCCACTGGAATAAAGGAGACTACATTTAGGCTGAATTTAGTGTAGGAATAAAATGTGAGGCTTGTAGGTGGTTGCACCTAGTCTAAGTTTATAGTGGCAGTCAATAAGATTTGATTTTAAATTATAAAAAAAAAAATGTGACAGCTGCTCCACTATGAGACAAAATCCCCGCAAATCATCCCAAGACTGTAAATGTGAATTGTATGAATAAAATGTGACGTTTCTCCAACTATGAGATACAAAATCTAAGCAAACCATCCCAACGCTGCAAATGCAAATGGAAGACATAGCTGAAGGAGGGGTTTTGAAGTTTTTTTTTAACTCAATTTTTATTAACTGACGACAAATTATTGTTCAGGTCAACATTATTATAGAGTGGTAATCAGGAGAGTTTTTCCAGAAGAAAATGCCTTAAAGCATAAATATTAACTAATCTACTTTAATAACTTTTTTCCCTACAAACTTCTTTATTTTTTCCACTTTAAAACTTTTACTTTCATTATTTTTAAAAATTTACTTTTTATTTATTAATACTAAAACACACAGTAAAGTTAAAGTAAAAATACATATACAACTATCATATTATTATAAAAAATTTATTATCCCATATTATAAATTACTTTTAACTTAAAATACCTTCTCACACATCAAGCAATTTGTGTTTCTAAGAGTTCCTTGTAGTCTCAATAGTTTCCTAACACTAACACTAAATAATGTAGATATATTTTAAGTAGAAATACTAGTTTCAATAGAAGTAGAAGTTAGAGTTATGGTTTAAGCAATAAGCTAAGTGGTATGAAAGGGTGTGAAGGAGGAGCAATGCAAACCTTCTAATAATATCATCCACATATTACATTTTAGGGCGATAAATGTTTTTTTATGATTAAACGTTAATTTTGAAAAATAGTTTTAATTTTGCGTTAGATTTATTAATAAACAAACCCTACATTTTCAAGATCAAGATTCTATCCCTAAGCACAAAATCACTAAAAATAAAAAAAAAACCCACAAATTAAAATAAAAAAGCAAACACAAAATTACTCGAATAAAAACCCACAAACTAAAACCAAAAAGTTAGTAATCATGTGATAAATCATTAAATATGCTCTTGGAGCCCAGAGATGAAGACAAAAATATTAGGATTTTCCCCTCTAAGGTGGTAGGTTTTTCCCTTTAAAAGTGGTAGTTGAAAATGGCACCTTTGTAAGAAAAATGAAGAGCGTTCATGAATCTGACCACCTTGATTTTCTTAGGGAAGCTACGTTTAATAATAAATTTAAATATCTAATTTTAATTTTTAATGAATTTTTTATTTTTTTCTAAAATTAAAATTAAGCAGAAAAATATTAAAATTGATAAATATTTTTAAATCTAACCGCTTTGACTTTCATAAGGAAACGTAATAATAATTTTAAATATCTCATTTTAATTTTAAATAAATTTTTAAAATTTCTCCAAAATTAAAATTAAGAAGAAAAAATACTAAAATTATAAGTATTTTAGAATAAAATAAACAAGGAATTGGTCAAATATTACTATCTCTCATGGAAATGGTCATAAATGAATGAATTTCTTAACGTAGTTGAATCCCAAAAAATGATATCTAATATAATTCACTGTGAAAAACCCTCAATACTTAAATACATAAGAGTAAAGGGAGCTCTACTTGAATGGTTCATGAGACACAATACTTGCTAAGGTTTCAAAAATAGGGTAGCAAGCTAAGTGGGCTTGATTGTGGGGAAAACTCCATAGTTAAGCGCGGTTGAGCCAGTGACAATTTGGGATGGGTAACCTCCCGGGAAGTCCTGGTTACCAAGTGCAAGCCCCGGAAGTGAGAAATTGGTCAAATACAACTACCTCTCATGGAAATGGTCATAGATGAATGACTTTCTTAACACAGTTGAATCCCAAAAAATGATATCTAATATAATGCATTGCAAAAAACCCTCAATACTTAAATACATAAGAGTGAAGGGAGCTCTACCTAAATGGTTCATGAGGCACAATACTTGCTAAGGTTTTGCAAATGGGGTGGCAAACTAAGTGAGCTTGATTGTGGGGAAAACTCCACAGTTAAGGCACAATACTTGCTAAGGTTTTGCAAATGGGGTGGCAAACTAAGTGAGCTTGATTGTGGGGAAAACTCCACAGTTAAGCGCGCTTGAGCCAGAGGTAATCTGGGATGGGTGACCTGCCGGGAAGTCCTGGTTATCGGGGGCAAGCCTCGAAAGTGATGATTGATGCTATGTGATTCATTTCACTAGTTTCAATCCCACTTCTTAATGAAACCATGGCAAAACTTAATAAAAAATTAGTTATTACAATCAAGTCTCACTACTTGACTCATTTTATATTTTCAATATCTAAAGGGGTTCTTACAATGTCTTTTTAAAACACTATACCATCATATTCAAGGTCATTCCCCGTATTTTACATTCATGCATTGAATCATTAAAATTAGATCATTGTAACTTCAATCATGTTCATTAAATGCATCATTATTATTGCCATATTTGCAAAGCAAAAGTTGGTAGTTGATTGTCACTTTCCTTAATGAGTGTTCAATATTGTTCATAAGTGTGACAAAAGTTTTATTGTCCTTTATCCTCATCAAGAATCGAATGTCATGAACATAGTTTTGCAGCAAACTTTATTACTTACTACACAATGGAGTTATAAACATGAATCACACATATCATGTCAAAAATAGTGTACTACATAAATCAATATGTAGATTGTTAAACTCATACCCTAATTAATGCCCATTGGTGGCATACCTCAATCTCTTTTCCACTTACCAATTCCCAAAGGCGTCAATGCTGCAACCTTTAGCTCTGATACCACTTGTAACGTACCCCGGTAACCTCACATGTAAAGGCAGGGAGTTAGAATTTTTTACACAAATTACCCACAAGTAATTAGCACAACTCCACATTTCTCATTAACCATTAGACATAATGTTTAATAGTACATAAAGTAAATTTCAATAGAGGACAGTGAGTTGCATAACCATTGTCAACCATTGTTGTAGTACATTAACATAAATTGTCTCATGAACCTTGCAACCATTTCATGATTCCCTTAACCATATTAATTAATCACATACTTGACATTATGATTATCACATCAAATAAGGAACCAACATAATCAAGGATTCAACATCATCAAACTGACACAATAAGCAATCACATCATTGAACACCGATATACCCTGGAAACCCATTAGGGTGAAAACCAACAAACGTTTAATTTTATTATTAAACGCTCATGAGGGTTTTCACCCCACTCAATGGCTTATAAAGGATTCCATCCCTTATCCATTGTTATAAAATATTACAATGAAAATATCATTAAAACGTCACCTATCTAGCTAAAAGCTATTACATTTTCCATGAAACCCTTTACCTACATATCGCCACTTGCTACATATTTGTGGCATGATTGTTCTATCAATGTATGATCCCACAACTTGTACTCATGAGCATGGACCTTTAGTTCTTTACCTACCACAATGTTAAACATCATTTTTCTTTGGCACAAACCACCATAATTTCCTATCATTGTTGACGTCAACAAGCTTTGGCAACAAGATTAGATTCAATATTAATCAATCAATAATCAGTCTTTAAAAGTGATCTTTTAACATCTACTCATGTGCATGAATTGTAAATATAACATCACAACATGCTTCTTCTAACAACGTTGTGCACCAATAATTATCAAGCATGTCATAATAAATAACTAGTACATTTATTCAAGTAAATACTTGTTTTACCTCCACAATTCTTATTCACACTAAAGCATATTTCTCTTTAAAGATTTAACCCAATAGTTCTGCAAATCCATGTTCCTCTGTAAAATATATAACACCATAGTTATATCTTCATACATGTAATAAACTATTGTTTCTATGCTTTAGCACATGTGTTCGTTTCACATAGTTATTTTTCAAGAACCCAACATAGTTCCTCTATCATTTATGTACAAAGTTATTATGCATTTGTTTCCATGAAAGTATCGTAACAAAGTCCTCATGCATTTGTTTTCAACAAAGTCTCATAATCAACCTTTCTTTTGCGCATAAGAACTAGGATAATAATAACGGTAACTGTTTATGCATTAAACCATGCAAATAAATCAAACTACCCAATATGCAACAACCAAATCCTTTACCTTTTTACTCACCAAAACATGTAACTTTTGCAAACTCTTGCAAAGGGATTAACACCATTAACTTATCTTTCCTGCATAAAAAGATATATTCTTTCCAAAGAAGGTTCCTATGACTTATCTTTGTGCATTTCATCTATGCATAGGTTATTATATTTTCTCATAACTAAGTATTGTTTTTCAAGAGAACTCTCTACCCATGAGAATATTTCACAAATTACCCTCTTTAATCTATATTCTCTTTCAGGTACAAGCCCCAGAAGTGAGAAATTGGTCAGATACGACTACCTCTCATGGAAATGGTCATAGATGAATGACTTTCTTAATGCAGTTGAATCGCAAAAAATGATATCTAACATAATGCATTGCAAAAAACCCTCAATACTTAAATACATAAGAGTGAAGGGAGCTGTACCTGAATGGTTCATGAGGCACAATACTTGCTAAGGTTTTGCAAATGGGGTGGCAAGCTAAGTGGGCTTGATTGTGGGGAAAACTCCACAGTTAAGCGCGCTTGAGCCAGAGGCAATCTGGGATGGGGTGACCTCGCGGGAAGTCTTGGTTAACGGGTGCAAACCCCGGAAGTGATGACTGATGCTATGTGATTCATTTCACCAGTTTCAATCCCACTTCTTCACCCGTGAGCATCACCTTGGAAGTGATGATTGATGCTATGTGATTCATTTCACTAGTTTCAATCCCACTTCTTCACCCCTGAGCATCACCCTATACAATGAGTGCTTGTGCTAAGTGGACTATTCAAAAATCATGAGAAATATGAGAGATTGGTCAGATATGACTACCTCTCATGGAAATAGTAACGCAATTGAATCCCAAAAAATGATATCTAATATAATGCATTGCGAAAAATCCTCGATACTTAAAGAATATATTAATTATAATACATGTTCAACACATTATTAATAAATTAATATAATTACTCTCCAATCTCATTGTACATATATGGAAAACTAACTTTAATATAAAATAAAATAAATATTTTACAACTTTACTTGTAAATTTAACATGGCAAATTATTTATTTGAAAACTACAATACATTAACATAGCTAATGCTATTAACATCATAAAAAATCGAAGGATTAAACTTCTTCTCAAACACTTCTTTTATTATGTACAAACAACATATGAGAAGAGAATGATCCATAGATTTGAAAACATTCTTAAATCTCAGAATTTATACAATATATATATATTACATTTTTAAATATTGATTGTTGCCCAACCTCCTTTCCACTAAATACAATGACTGTAATGCTGAACATTACGCCCCCTTTAGGTTGGAGTCCTGTCTACACAACGCTAGATAGAAACGAACATGCGGACTCATCTCCGTTCAAATGGACAGCCCTCGTACCCAAGATCTTCGCTTGGTTCAAAGCCTCAAACGCTGAGGAGTATCCTCATATAATGTATACATTTGACATTATCTGTTTGCCACTGATAATCTAACCCTTCTTCAGATAATTAACATTAAATGGCAAACCGTCTTCATCAGTCTACTGTGCAGTTCCCGGCTAGCGGGGCATTCCTTTGTGTGTGAGTATTCTAAGACCTGCGATACTCGCAGCAAAGAGCAAGTCTCTCGTTTCTTGAATCCTGTCGCGTGGCGGTGGAGGTTTTGTCTATTCCACAGAAGACGAATGGACGAAGGGTTCTCTCTATTTGGAATCCTCCTCCCATAGCCACCTCTCTCTCCAGGTGGCTGCAATAACTCTCGAACACCTTCACACTCACCTGCAACTTGAAGCCCATCAGAAACAGGAACTCCATCTCCATTCTATTTATTTCTTCGCTGCTAACGCCTCCCACTTTTGCGTAATATGAATTCCTATAGTTCCTGCTCAACAAATAGAAATTGAAATTAAAATCACGACAATGAGAATGGAGGTCGAAACTAAAACAAGAAACAGAGGATCGTGGATGGTATTAAATTAGAGAAATAGCTTACAGGTCTTCAAGGAACTTGGAGGCGACCATAACTGTGGTGATAAGCAGCCTGTGGACGTTGACAGCCGTTATGCGGAATTGCGGATGGAATTGAATGAGGCGGTCAATGTAAGCATATGCTACTACCAACACAGAAGAGCTGCAATTAACATACTTTAAAATCCTCTCAAGATACTGCTCTATGCACATGTCCGGCACCTGCAAACCGTCGAACACTCGGTACTTGGAAGGCGAATTGCGCCTGTAAGTGGCCGCAAGTCTCTGGTTTCTGGCGAGAGTCCGCTCCACCAGAGATGACAACACTGATATGACCGTGACGGTTTGTGAGCATGATCGCTCTGCGTGTTCACTTTGGAGGGAATAGAGATGTGACTTCATTCTTCCTCCAGAAATAACGCCCTCTGCCATTGTTCTCGACACGTAATATTGGATCTGTTCTCAGGAGGGAGCTTCTTAATAATTTCAATAGTTTTGTGGATTGCGGCGATAGCTTCTTTTGGAGGAAGTGAGTTTAGAGAAAGATAATATAGGCTGCAGAGGGGTTTGTGTTGTGGTGGGAGGAAGAGGTGGGGAAGGAAGTCGGGTTGCTCGGCTCTTTCTCGTACAGACAGACAGCGTGGCTGCTAGAGGGAATCGTACAACGTAGGGAATCTGCATGGCTGGAATTCGGTGTGTGGATTTCATTAATTGAATGGAAATTTGAGTGGATTGGATTTAGCGGCAATGCAGGGAGACAGAAGGGTCAGACTGCCTCCACACATTCACCACCGCTCGCTCAAACGAGCTTACTTAGCAGACAAGTCTAAAATAAACTTGTCTCGTTTGATTTGATTCCACTGAAATTGTGGGCCAGTTGAAGCGAAACATTGGACATTAATGGCGTCTTTAAATGATTCAGGAGTACAAGATTCCTTTGGCTAAGCTTTAGGGTGATATGCTCAAAATGATTTGTGTCGGTTCAGAGAATGTGCTGACCCGCATTACACAGCTTTATGACGATGATTTTTATGCACAACCATATAATAGATCCTAAGTTTAAATAATGGTGTATTATAATGGAATAAATTAACAAGAGATTATCTAGTATTTTTAGTGTATGTAATATATATAATATTTTTAAACTCTAGATGTTTATAAATATTAAATTTATTATTTTATAATTAAATTAAAGTCATTCAATTACCACACAAAACAGGTTCTCTATTACAATGTGCGCACCACTATCACATTGTCGTTATTAGGCCTTCCCAACGATTTTCTAACTATTAATATCGAAAGAAAGAGAGCAGATTTTAAATATTATAAAGGAATCTATTGAAAGGTGGCTGGCTAACTTTAGATTTTATATTATGAAAATTAAGACCATTCATGCGCATGTCTAGATTCGTTGGGGGCTTTGGATACCACTACGGAGGAGAGAACTTTCTAAATTTGGTATTCACTATGTTAGTGATGAGTGTATATAACTTTCTAAAATTTTGTTATTACCACGTTAATGATGGTATATATAAACTATATAATATTTGGTTTGGAATTTTTATTATCTTATGTGATTGAGAAGGCAAATTGTGTATAAGATTCATTTTAATCGCAAATTGTGTATAAGATTCATTTTAATCACGGATTTACCAAAGTTTAACAAAACAATATATGCGAATTTTTTATTAAAATATAAAATTTGAAAAAAAATATAATTTTAAGATTTATTTTTTTTAAGTTGTTTATAATTTTTTTTATTAAGATGGACTTATAGAGGTTTTTTGTATTTTTATAGAACATGTAATTTTTCATTTTTAAATACTTTATCATTATTATTATTTTATATTCAAAATTGAATGAGTTACACATTATGTTATTTAACGTAAATATTGAAATGTTTTATTTATAACTATAAGAGTGAAAGTGAAATATTTTTATGAGATCTTTTTCAAGTACAATGAGAATGAGATTATTAATGTTTAATAATCATTTGAACTAAAACTAATATAATATGTATAATTGGGGAAAAATTCTTATTTCTAGTTAAGGTGGATGAGGATCTGTTGATTTTTTTAAAATGGAGGGCGTAGATTGATTCTCAAGGGAAAATTCTCAACACATGATTAGTCTTAATGCTTATCAACAACTCTAGTGTGTTAACGAGTTTTTTTAGGTTGCATTGGCTTTTAATAAATTAAAAAAATTAGATTTGTGCCAAGTGGTTCTCTACCCGCCAACTTCCTAGGGATTTGAGATTATTTCGATTCTAATAAGCTCATATTCTAATTAGATGGGGAAATTAATAAATAAGAAAATTTTATTTAGCAAAATGGTCCATTTTACAATAAGATGTGTTCCTTTATTTTCTCAAATTAAATTAGATTTCTGCCACATGGCTCTCTACCCACCAATTTCCTAGGGATTTGAGATTATTTCAATTCTGATAAAATCATAGTCTAATTAGATGGGGAAATTAATAAATAAGCAAAATTTTGTTTAGCAAAATGGACCATTTTACAATAACATGTGTTCCCCTTTTTTCTTGATTTAAATTAGATGCGTGCCACATGGCTCCCGCCCACCAATTTCCTAGAGATTTGAGATCATTCCGATTCTAGTAAGTTCATATTCTAATTATATGGGGAAATTAATTTATAAGCAAATTTTATTTAACAAAATGATCCATTTTACAATAAAATGTGTAATTTTTTTTTCTCAAATTAAAGTTGACCCATAACTTTTCTACTCAGATAAAAAACATTCTTCATATTGCAATAAATTTTTTCATTATATTTATAAAACCTTAGGCTATATCAACCATATTAATTTCTTTAATATAATTATACTAGTCATTTATATTTTTATTATAAATACATTTTATTAAAATAATTTTTTTTAAAAACATATGTCGACTCTAACATTAATAAAATTACATATAACACTCATACTATATTGTAAAATTCCCTTAAAATTTTTATTAAAAATTATAGTTAAACTATAAGTACGTTAGTATTTACTGTTGTTTGTCTCTGCAGTGTGAACACTGTCGGATCATTTCTTGGCAACCGCATCTGAGCACGTGAACATATTGACTGCTGCGGCAATACCATCTGAGCACTCTATGTTATTATTTCTGTGCCCACGGATGTATGGTTGCAAGTGAACATTTGAATGGCCGTGATGTTTCTTCTACGGATCGGTTCGATTAAGGCTTTTCACATATGAATTTCTACCGTATATTGGTATGTCTGATATTTCTGCTATGATTATTTAAGTGATAATATTATAGGGAATTTAATTGATGAATTTTTGTTATATTATTTAAGTTTATGGTATATTAATAATATTTTTTATTTAATTATATATTAGAAAATATCTTAAAAAATATCACATTATTTAATTTTTTATCAATATGATGCCAATAAGTTTTCTTAATTTTAAGAAACCTCTAAATTCAGTAAATATGGTAGATATTTATTTTTTCATTAATATTTTTTATAATCTTTTATATTTTTCATTAACTTTGAACTCCATTTTTTATATCTATTAATTTAAAAACCCTTTACCTCTTATATATCCAAATATATTATATCATTTTTTACTCAAAACACAACTCCCAATATAAACCCATAGATATGATATTGATATGATAATAAAATCAATATCATAATAAAATCTCAATGAATAACATATGAACTTCTGCTTCTGAACTTCAGCATTTGAGCATTTGTAATGACCATCCGTTATGAGAAACACCAGTAAAAAGATAAATAAGTACCATCTCAAGTACATACATGGATCAGGAAGGGGTTTTCTCGCTAACGCTAACCTTCCTTTCCAGAATGGCAACCCAGAGGAGAGGGAAAGTACCAAATTTCATCTGCAGATCGTGGCTGATTTCTTTAGCTTACAGATGTACGGTTGTGGAGAACATTTGAATATCAGCGGGATTTTTTCTGTGGACAAGTTCGATTAGGGCTTCTCACATATGAACTTCTGCGGTGAACCAATACTTGTGCAGTTCACTATATTTGAAATTATACAGTGAACTTCGTTGTCCGTTCAGTAGATCTATTCGATTTCAAACATATGCCCTGGTTGAACCTAAAAATAGATGTTAGGTACTTATTTGCTAATTAATCATTTCACACATTTTTTTTGTTTTTCTCTTGTTTATATCAAAATCAATATAAATCATAAATCATGTAGTGATAAATCTATAGGATTTTTACAATGAAAAAATCATGTATTCATATATAAAATTACATTTTTGACCTGAGAGATAAATTGATGTTTAATATACTTCAATTTCAGTTACAACATTATGTAAATTAAAAGGAAGTTTTATGTGCTTGTGTAAAATGTTGATTACATATTTTTACGGATCATATGAGAAACAAATGGGCTTACATGGATACATGATAGGTTTTATTCATGGATAATAGAAGAGTTTTGAATTTTTTTCAATGGTAAGTATAAATAAAAATTGAATTAATAAATATTTTATGGTTAAGAATTAAAAGATAAATAGTGTGATGGTGATTAAAAGACATTTGTTTGACTTTCTAAGAGACTTGGTGATGCATTTTTCTTTCTTCTTTCTTGTGAAAAGTACGTGGAAAAAATAAAATTTCTTGAGTTCTTGATTAAAAAATAATCAATTATATTATATGTCAAAAAGTTGAATCTAATATATTATGATTTTTGTATTATTTAATTCATATTTATTATTTAAAAAAAAATCAATCCACAATAGCAAATAAAGAACCAAATTAGCACAAAAATGTTATATCTTTATTACTAGAAAAATGTTCAATTTTCTCTTTAAGAGAGAACTTCCAATATAACAAATCCCAACTACAAGTAACTTCACAAACCTTATTTTATATTTCTTCCTCCTCTTTATAGAGAGAAAATTCTAATATAAATCGGTAAGAGTTATTATATATATTAAATTTAAATTCCTTGAACCCTCATAACTTTAGTGATAAATTAAATTTCGTTGAAATATAAATTTTGAAGTTATATTAAATCTAAATAGTTATAAAAAATTGGGACTTAAGTTTTTTTAATTTAACACTAAAATATTAAATTTTATAAACTATTATAGATCCCTTTTAACAAAAGATCTTGGAGGAGCCGAGAGATCGAATATCATTATATGAAAATATTTTTTTAGAATGCAAAACTTGAAAAATATATGTACATATTAAAATATTTACTCTTTTAATACCGCTTCATAAATCTGTGATTAAGATGGATTTATAGTGATTTTCTATCTCTATAAATAGACCATGTGTAATATTTCAATGTTTAAATTGTATTTTTGAATAATTTATCATTATTATTATTATATTAAAAATTCAATGAGCTACACATTTTCATCTTATTAAGAACTAGCTAAATTATTTTACCTTTAATTATTTTTGCCTTATGGGTACTGAAATATTTATTAATTAGGTTAGAATTAATATGTATGAACTAGCTAAGCAATAGAGAATTATTTATGGTAATTTTACAATTATAGTTTCAACCATATTAAACTTTGTAATTTATAAAAATATATTCATATATATTTTTTAAAGTAAGCCATTTTGCATGCAATTTCATATATAAAATTTTCATATAAGTTCACCAATATATAATCTATAATAAATATCGATTCATAAAAATAAACATCATGATGATAACCCTATACAAAACATAAACATCACCTAAAATACACATTTAAATCCACTAACATCATCTAATTATATATATCTCTAGCATATATAAATATCATTAGCTAGTACACAAATATAACAATCTAATAGGGCATCATTGTCGTGACCACTTCTAAAAAACACAAATATTTTAATCTAACATCATCACCACACACATCCTCAAATATACATCTCATGTCAAATAACTGATATTACATACATATCTATCTATAAGCACATTAAATGAACATATCTAACATGACCTAACAATATACACATCAACACCAACATATAAATTAAGTACATCAACATGAACAAAATAAATGAAATATATATGTATGTGTGTGTGTATGTCAAATAACTACATCAAGTGAAATATTTAATACAATAGTACTAGTGGCAACTTGGTTTGTAACAAAATATGATGCAATAGTAGTAAGAGAAATATGGTCTATAGCATAAGATGATGGATGGTCAACTGCCTTAATGGTCGAACTATGAGGTGGAGGATAAGGTGGCTAGTTTGCTCTATGATCCAGAGAAACATGAGGCAATGGTTGATCATGAGGTGAATGATGAGGAAGTGGAGTACTACTAGAAGGATCACCGACACCCAACTGATCATGATTTGATGGGGCTGTAATAAGTCTAGGTGAAGAATGTGTATCTGAAGGATCACCAGTAGGATCACTACCCTCATCACTAGAAGGATCATCACCATGATCATCATGATATAATGGGGTAGTACTGGGTGAAGACTCTTGTGCATCTGCTACATTCCCATGATTCGTCCTTGCTGCTAGTAGCCTAGTAGCTCTGGCGATTTGATGCATCCAACTCATCATATCACGTAGACAGTCCCTCAAGTACTCCATGAGCCTTGGATATACCCTGATGTCTCAAGATATCACAAGGAAAACTCCATACTTGACCAAAATTCTAAAGAGTTGGTTGCAGTACTCCATCTTAAATATGACACCATCCTTACGCGCCCACATGCCCACACCCATCTACATTTGAGGATGTGCCTCATCCTCTATGACCTCGACCATCTCCACATCTCCCTCTGATGGGTGATGAGTCATGTCCCTAACGAAACCACCAACGTCTACAAAATATATAGTACACAAAAATAATTAGATAATTTCATTAAAGAATTAAAAAAAAAAAGTTAAAGAATGTGCTAGGATAAATTGTATTCTAAATAAATAAGACAATAAAATGAAACTAGATAAATTTGAAGAAAGCACTTGTATTACCTCTATCTTCTGCAAACTCATTCAATGTGAAGAGGATGTTGCGAGAATGTCACCAATCCATCCCCACATAAGGACACAACACTAAGGCAAACATGTGGTAATCCTCACTGCCCAGTATCTCAAGTGACTCAATAGAAATCCTGGTCGGATACTCCTTCAGGCCCCTCTTTGGCATCAGCTCGCCCCACATGCACATTCACACCTCAGTCATCGACATAGGAGGATGACGATCAAAGATAGGCCTCGTCTCCAAAAACCTTAAAAAAAATAAACAAAAAAAATCTGATGCAACGGGGAAGTTCTCCCACCCATGTATCATAGCATGAAATCTATCTAAAGCCATACAACACTGTCACAAAAACATGGTAGACCATCTGATACATCATGGCCTTTGCACTAAATAATCGACATAAAACAAAAGAGGGTAGCTAATGCACTACTCATCGCTAATATATTTTTTAATGGTACTGATTAACACTGAGAGGAACCTAACCTCTGCACCAAAAGAAGTGATCCATAGTTATCCACCAAAAACCTAAACAATTGTTGCACACAGTACATGATCCCCAACATATCTCTAAGAGTAGACAATATGACTCTCTGTTGTGACACCCTAGGGGACATTAGAGAACTGGGGAAAATCCTCCCCTACCTTGGATAGGCCAGTGATGAAATATATTTCCTCCTCAATGGGCCCATACCGCATGTTATGACAAACACAAAAAGATTGTTGATGGGAATCCCATTGATGGATCAGTTGCGCCAACAACCCAGGGTGACCTTTCAAGGATGTAGCCTCCTCATACTACTTAAGGAGGCCTACATTCCTCAAGAGGACTTGGGTTGTTGTGGTAATAGGGAGAGGATATAAATCTTACTCCCTCTCTCGTGCCTCCCATGGTGGGACCACATTGTATTGGTCCACCATTTTCTCTTGTTGTTGTTACTCCCTTTGTTGACATATTTGTTGCATGATTGACATATAAAATACATCAACCTCATACATAAAACATATATTTTTTTTGGTAGGTAAGCACCCACGGGGGATTTGAACCAGTGACCTATCGCAAGGAGTGCCTTAACAGTGCAACCATTCACCGTCAATCCAAAACCTCGTGGGCTATAAAACATATTTTTTTTATTAAATGAAAAATGTGTTTATAAATATGGAAATATAACTTTCAATAAAAAAATAAGATCCTTAGTGCACAAAAAAAAACAGTGAATCACCGAAAACAGTGCACCACAAAACCCACTAAAGCACCAACAACAGATCATACAACTACTTGATACACCACTTAAAACTTGGTTTTTTTTTCCTTGTTGCGGTGCATCAACATAAAATATGCACTAGAGCTTATTAATAACATTTTCGCACCGAAACATGCACCATGGTAAAAATTATGATTTTCCCGGTGTGTATCAATTTATCAAACACCCTACTTAAACATTGTTTTTTTTCTTTATTGACACGGTGCATCGACATACAATTTGCACCTGTGCGTATGAATAATTGTTTTTCACTGAAACATAATGTTCAATTTAACAAATGCACCAAGCTATATGTTTTAAATATTTATGCATGTAGTGCATTTAGTAAAAACAAATGCACCCAGAAGTAACTTTTACCAAACACACTATGGCAAAAATTATAAATTTCATGGTGTGTATCAATTTACCAAACACACTACAAAACTACAATGCATTAATAGAACACATCGATTTGTGGTGCACCCTGTAAATTTATAGGGTGCACTGCCATCAGTGCGTGCAAGCCAAACCAGTCGAACACACCGCCCTTACGGTCTCATTGCCCATTTTAATGTAGAAAAACCTACATTAAAGCTAGTTGCAAGGTCAAACAACCACGAATTTATCTGAAATGCTCTCATTGGTAGTTGCTTTTCGATCTGGCTCAGTATAAGGATTCCTACGTTTCCATTGGCACTTAAGTTACTAATTCCCACTTGAGTTGAGTATTCATTTATGCCTCATTAGGCCATATTTAGATTGCACTTAACCTAGCACTTTGCAAGGAAAATTTTAAGAACCACCCTAAATTTATATGTATAATAAATGGGTGAATCCCCATGATACATAGGAAAAATGGGAGGCAATTTTATCAATAATATAATATGTATATATAATTTTTTGGCAAATCTCTCACCAAATTATATTATCTTGTAAAGTCATGGTGAATCTTTCATTGAATTATAAAATCTTGTAAGATCTTGGCCAATCTTCACTAAATAATAAAACATAACCACCCTAAATTTATATGTATAAATAAATGGATGAATCCCCATGATACATAGGCATATATAATTTTTTTGGCAAATCTCTCACCAGATTATATTATCTTCTAAAGTCATGGCAAATCTTTCATTGAATTATAAAATCTTGTAAGATCTTGGCAAATCTTTCACTGAATCATAAAACATTGTGAAGTCTTGGCAAATGTTTTGTTAAGTATGAAACCATATATGATAATAGGAAAACATATTCATTAAACTGTAATATGCTAACATACATGTTTGAAAAAAGAAACATAATTTTCTCTTCCTACAAACAATGTCACAAGTTTCAGTGACCATGTTTGTCAAGGTTCTTACTGTACACTCTTTCATATCCTTCTATTAGGTTTGATAATATTCCACAACAAAGTTGTTGTAGGCGTTGATCTCCACCACCAGTTCTGTCAAGGTAGGAGAGATTAATATTTTCTCTACCACTTCTGTCAAGCTACTACGTTTGTCAAGCTATCAAATTTCTTTCTTATTCCATAGACTCCAATTGCAAGATAAAAAAAACACATCAAGTTTGTTTACCCCAACACACCAACAAGTAGCAAGCCCCAACTATATAATATAAGAAAGTAGTAGGTATCCCAAAGGCCTGAAGGGGATCTAATGGAAAGAAGTGACCGTTGTCAAAAGCCTTCCAATCAATATACAAATATATAGATGTAGACTTATTATTATTTTAATTGGAAATCTTCAACGAAATAATAAAATTTAATTACGTCTCTCCCAATCTAAATTGCTTATTAGAATAATTCACTACCTTCATATGTCTTGCATAATTTAATTACATCTCTCCCAATCTAAATTTATTATTAGAATAATTCACTACCTTCATACGTCTCGCATTTTTTAACAACGTTGTAACATGTGGATTAATTTTCTTTTTGCTGCACAATCTTTGCCTTTTAGGTCAATATGATGCAGTGGCCCAACCCCTATAGATTATTATGACAAACTAAGAATAACAGAGAAGATGAAAGGCTGTACAAACTAGCATATTTTTCAAACAACTAATCCAACATCAGTATCTTAACTTTTTCATGAAGATGTCATATTGATAACGTTTGAAAAATGGTGGGAAATCTGGGCAGCGACTATCTCTCTTCTATGAGGGTGATGTGGAAAGAGTGACAAGATTTCACTGTTTTGAATTTTTTTTGTTAAATTAGAAAAACCAATATTAATGGAGATATTGGTATTTTTTACTAAATTTTGTGAAGTGACTAAATGTAGACTTAATCATTCACCTTAAGATGTTTTTTACAATATAATTTCCTAAGTCTATTTAATATCTTCATTATCATAGAAACCAACCTATATCCATCTTAACTCCACATCTACCACTCTTAGAGGGATGAAATCTATTTATCCCTCTTAGCACTTGGTAGACCCAGAATTAAAATGGATCTAAGCTGATAGAATTTACCCTTTAAATAGTTTATGCTCACATGAATACCGTGGTATTACCATGAGTCAATACCATGGGTTATCATAAACCTGGAGCTTAAAAACTACTATTAGTAATTTATAAAAATTTATAAAAATTAATAAAACTAATAATTGAATTTTATTTTATTTTTTTATTTTAACCAAGTTAAAATCAGTTTAAGTGATATTAAATTACAAGATCCAGTTTTACTCTTGATCTACCAAGCCCCAAGAGGGATCAAATATTTTTTCACTCTATACTAGTTTGCATATCATAATAATTGATCCCTCTCGACACTTCGTAGATCCAGAGTAAAGATGGATCTATGCTGGTTTAATTCCCCCCTTTAAATAGGTTACATTCCATGTGAATACCATGGGTCAATACCATGTGCCATCTTTATTTTTATTAATACTAATATTAGGGTCAATAATGTTTTTTCATGGTATTAATAATAATTTGGCCCATGGTATTCGGCCCATAGGCTTCACCTAAATATAACACATTTTTTGAGTGTTATGTTTAAGTGACATTAAATTACAAGATCCATTTTTACTCTTGATCTAACAAGCCCCCAGAGGGATCAAATATTTTTTCACTCTATGCTACTTTGCATATCACGATATTTGATCCCTCTCGGCACTTAGTAGATCCAGAGTAAAGATGGATCTATGTTGGTTTAATTCCCCCTTTAAATAGGCTACATTCCACGTGAATACCATGCGTCAATACCATGTGCCATCTTTATTTTTATTAATACTAATATTAGGGTTAATAATGTTTTTTTTCATGGTATTAATAAGGTGACTTATGGAGTAAATATAAAAAAATGTTTTATTTATTTACCATACCTCTAGTTTATTTATATTTTTATTAATTTACCATACCTCTTTTATACATATGGTGTTTGGTCCATAGGATTCATTTAAATAAAACCTCTTTTTTGAGTCTTCTTAAACATAAAGAGGGTTATGGACTAAATATAAAAAGAGGTTTTATTTATTTACCATCCCTCTAGTTTAGTTATATTTTTATTTATTTATCATATCTTTGGAGTAAGTATAAAAAGAGGTTTTATTTATTTACCATACCCCCACTTTATTTATAATTTTATTTATTTACACCCTTGGGTGTTCGTAAAGATAAGGTGATTTATGGAGTAAATATAAAAAAATGTTTTATTTATTTACCATACCTCTAATTTATTTATATTTTTATTAATTTACTATACCTTTTTTATAAATATGGTATTTGGCCCATAGGATTCTGTTATGAAACCAGCTCACAAAAATATAGAAAAGATATATCAATGCCTTAGAAATAAGCCTCTTCAAGGAGGAAAGCTCCTTTACATTACACAAATGAACAATTCTTCGATGATACAAATGAAAATACATCCTTTCTATATATCTGAGTCTAAGGGGTCATAATGTAATCAGAGCCGACATAACAATAATAATGTCAGGGCACAACAATAACAATATTGGGCTTCTATGGGGCATAATAATAACAATATGGGGACTACATGGGCACAACAATATAATAAGGGGGTTTCACTAATAACAATAGGGGGTTACACAAGTAGTATAGGGACCTAACATGCCCCTCTCCTTCAAAAAGTGTTGTCCTCAATGTTTGAGTAGTTCTGGATGCTTTTGTATAGAATTCTTGTCCTCCCATGTGGAATCTTCAGCGGGTAAGTTTTTCCACTTGATGAGATACTCTGAAATTGATCGATTTCATAGCTGTCAAGTTCTTGTTTCTGCAACTGCTCCAGGTTCCAATATGATTTTTCCTTCCTTGTCAAGTTCTAGCAATATTGTTTGAACTGGCACCTTCTGCAACTTTTGAATGAGTGGCCACAATTCTTCGTCCTTCTTCCATTCATCCCTTGCTTCATTTATCCAATCTGGTTGGATAATAGAAATAACACAAAACAATGCTTCAACATCCTCATCCTTTCTTGAGAGTGCATCTGCAACAACATTTTTCTTCCCTTTTTGTAGATGATTTCAAAGTCATAACACAACATATTTGTGATCCATTTTTTCTGTTCTTCTAAAGATAATCTTTGTTTTAAAAAGTATTTAAGACTATCATGATCCATTTTTACCTTGAAGTGTCTTCCCATTAGGTAAGGTCACCATTTCTTAAGTGCATGTAGTATTGCCAACATTTCCTCATAAATAGCTTGCTTGAGACGTAGCCGTAAAAATACCCAATCGCCTACATCACAACTTCTCTCACTGTGATGTTGATCTGCCTGTTGTTTCATTCGATTTTGCACCAAAGTGGCATTATCCTTTAAAAGTTGGAGAACTTTTTGTTGATGCTTGATGCGATATTTCACTGCTTGAACCTTTTTCTTCTTGATATGTCCTTTATCTTGAGAGTTTGAGGAGTGGTAATTTCTTCCAATGCATTACAAGATATGGTCGGATTCATTTCTTGATGCTTGATGTGATCTTTCAATTCTTTAACATTTTTCTTCTTGATATGTCCTTCTATCTTGATAGTTCGAGGAGTGTTAATTCCGGATAATGCATTACAATATATGGTCGAATTCATTTCTTCATTATTGGTGTGATCTTTCATTTCTTGAACCTTTTTCTTCTTGATATGTCCTTCTATCTTGAGAGTTTGAGGAGTGGTAATTCTTTCTAATGCTTTACAAGAAATGGTCGTATTCATTTCTTCTTTCTCTGGGGTTGGTTCGTGGTGTATATCCTCTTCTTTTGATGTTTCTTGATCCTTTTCTTCCTCCTCTTCATAATCAATGTAAAATAATTTATTCTCAGCACACTTATGACCTTTAATGTATTTGGTATCACAATTGTAACAAAGCCCTTTTTCTCTTTTTTCTTCCAATTGTTGTCATGTAAACCTTGTAGGTTGTGAAAGGATAGGAGAAAAAACACTTCGATAATTATAGTTGTGAGT
Source organism: Pinus tabuliformis (assembly GCA_031772625.1). Classification (NCBI taxonomy): domain Eukaryota; kingdom Viridiplantae; phylum Streptophyta; class Pinopsida; order Pinales; family Pinaceae; genus Pinus; species Pinus tabuliformis. The sequence continues at coordinate 1,205,731,017 of CM062804.1, read as the reverse complement.
GGTGGGATTCCTTGTTTCCATAATTTCGCTTTCAATTTCTCTTGCCAACTTGAATGCCTTCTCTAATGAATTAGGTCTCCAGAGACAAACCTCATGTTGAATATTATCTTTTAAAGTCCCTATGAAGAAATCAATCCTTTGCTTCTCTAGAATATCATTTACCCTTATATTCAATTTTTGAAAGTCCTCAATGTGCTTTGCCATTGAACCCTTTTGTTCGAGATTTATCAATTGGCTAATGAAGGTGTTACTCTTTGTATCCTGGGAATGTGCTATCATTTCTTTCGTGAAAATTGACCAAGTGACAAGTGATTTACAAGAACACAACCATTTATACCATAAAATTGAACCGGTTCTAAATATGAAGATGCAATATGTACCTTTTGTAATAGTTGCACCTCATGTAGATCAAAATATTGCTCCATCTGTAGTATCCAATTTACTGGATCCTTTCCATCAAACTTCCTCATATTGCCTTTTCTTGATTTTAGGAGCTCGATATTGAAACGATTGTAACTATGTCATTTCGAATTTTCTAGTTCTAAAATTGCGATCTGCAGTAGCCCTCTGTGTCCTCTTTCCAATGCCACCAGTTTGATCGAAATTGGATTCTCTAAGAAGAGTTATGCACAATATCCCAAGATGACCTGGTTATATACCTTTTCAGAACAACGAATTTGCATGAAGTGCCATGTGTCATTATTTTGACCTTCGAATCTGAAAAGTATAAATAGGAAACTACAATCTCTCCTCTTTCTGTAACTTCTTACAAAAATTCAATCTAATGCTCAGAGCGAAAGTTATGACGCATTTCCCAAGGTGATCTGTTTGGAATGTAATTCGGGGGTCTGCAAAAATCCTAACTTCCTCAGATCATATATCCTAAACTATAGTGAAACAAGATCTGAAATTCAGACCCTAGGTTCAGATCGCTTTCGTCTTAAAGGGGTTTTTTTTTAACTTCTGAAAATTCGTAGCGAACAAGTTATTGTGAAACTTCCACGATGACCTGTTTTAGATGAAATTTTGGAGCTTGAAAAGAACCCTAACTTCCTCAGATCATATCGCCGAAAATATAGTTCAAGACAAGATCCGAAATTCGGACCCGGGGTTCAGTGTGAGTTCCTGTCAAATGAGTTTTTTTTTAGCTTCTGAAACGTCGCAAAAAAAAGTCATAGCGAAAATGCCACGATGACCTGTTTGGAGAAACGAAACCCTAGAATCCAAAGCTCTGATTCCAAATGTTATGAAGCCAGCTCACAAAAATATAGAAAAGATAGATCAACGCCTTAGAAATAAGCCTCTTCAAGGGGGCAAGCTCCTTTACATTACAAAAATGAATAATTCTTCGATGATACAAATGACAGTACCTTCTTTCTAAATATAGGAGTCTAAGGGGTCATAATGTAATCAGAGCTAACATAACAATAATAATGTAAGGGCACAACAATAACAATAGTGGGCTTCTATGGGGCATAATAATAACAATATGGGGACTACATGAGCACAACAATATAATAAGTGGGTTTCACTAATAACAATAAGGGGTTACACTAGTAGTATAGGGACCTAACAGATTTACTTAAATAAAACCTCTTTTTTGAGCCTTCTTAAATAGAAAGAGGGTTATGGACTAAATATAAAAAGAGGTTTTATTTATTTACCATACCTCTAGTTTATTTATATTTTTATTTATTTACCATACCTTAGGAGTAATTATAAAAAGAGGTTTTATTTATTTACCATACCTCCACTTTACTTATATTTTTATTCATTGGGACCAAATACAACCTCCCAAACCAGAAAATGGGCGATTGCAAATGAATTTAACATTGCAAAGTAAAAAATAAGGTGATTATAATGGAATATAACCTCCCAAACCAAGAGAATCGGGTCAAATGAGTATTTTCATAGTTTATCCACCCCTTTTTTGGGCTAAAATGAAAAAAATAATCATTTTTTAAATAAAAGTTGGGCTAACTATATGGAATGGGTGTTTTATAAAAATTTCACCCCTCTAAAATGAGAAACCCCTTAAATTTCGCCCTTGGGCTAAAATTCGTCCCTAAAATTTACCATGAGTACTTGATCAAATACTTACTCATGAGGAGGGTCCATTGCAACTCTATATTTTTTTTTTCAACTCACCAAAGATCTATATGGCACTGCACATACTTTCACTTTAAGGATGTAGGAAGTAACAATAACTACGCTCTCCTCCGCACTAACCAGGTAAGATACTAATATTACATGATAGTACACTACCAGGGATACCATCATTCAAGCTACCACCTACTAGCGGACTACTTTAATAAACATTTACACATTATCAATAATTACCTTTGTACACCTACCATAAGGCCCCACCCATAGACTATTTCCATTTCCAGAGATCTGAGACACGAAGGGGCCATCCAAAAAATTCCAACTATAGGGTGCTAGGCTCAAATGCTTTTATCCACCCTCCTCCACCAAAGAAAGTCCCCATGACTGGACCACAATATCTTCAGGATTTAGCACATTAGGACTTTTCACATAAGGGTTTGGCACTCGATCTTAAGACCCCAGATCCTCATGATATGGTGGATTATTGATGACCTAATTTCCATACTGTCCATTTTCTAATTCATACACAAATTTTGGATGAATCCAAGTTATTTCCTATAGAATCCTCTTTCCTCTTTCATAACCTTCGCTAGAAGAGAGAATAGAGCTAGGGATATTTCATTTATAGGGCTATTTATGGGGCTATTTCATTGATGCATTCGGGAAAGAAAGATGTGGGGGGAATGCTCACCTAATATATGTTATTTATGGGCAGATGGTAGGACTGAAGCTTCATTACCTGAAGTTGGGTTACCATTAGCTGGGAGCTTGGTTACTTCCTTCGTTACTCCTGTAGAAAGCTTAGTTACTCCCTTTATGTTCTTTTTTTCTGGCTCTTGCTTGATGGTCCTTCCTTCCATTCGGCGAGAGAAAGGGATAGACTTCTTTATGAACTGATGGCAGGAAAGTGTAGCCATACCTACATATATAATTTTCTATTTATTTATTGATCATGGGTCGCCACATTACCTTGAAAGAAGAAGATAAGGAAAATACTTGCGGAAGACCCAAGGCCAAGTTCAAGTCTCCATATTTCTCATTCATAAAGATGGAAAAGGACGAAAGAGAACCTTTATGGAACAAAGTCACTTTGAAGGGTGAAAATGAAAATACAACGTATTTTCATGCCAATTTTCACATTTTTTCACTAATCGATCTTGCCACTTTGTGCCGCGAACAGAAAATAAGGAAGCTTTCTTTTTTATTTCTTCCTAGTCCTAATTCAGCTGGAGGAAAGACAATGAGTTTCTAGGTTATACAACGGGTTATAAAAAGAACCATAAGTACAAAAAGAAGTGTGGGGTAAGTGCGGGGTCTTACTCCTTGAAAGGAAGTTTCGAGTAAGTTCCCTATTCCTTAACTCACTAGAATGGTGTTTCTCTCCTTGCGTCGCATGAGAGAATGCGATTTTCTCTCTACAACCACAAAATTCATAGGCTTTAGGAAGGTCTGGGCCAAGAAAATACTACTTGGAACCCTCATCTTCTACTGGGATGGAAGATCGGGAAAAATACATGTTTCCCCATTATCATAGGATTTCATCTTCAAGGAACTTCCTTTAGACAATCTAGACCTAGCGAAGAGTGCCACACAACAAATAAGATAAGAGTAGAGCTCATGGTCCTGAGGGAACGTGACAACAGTATAACCAGATACTATCCTTAGTAAGGAAGGTTATTTTAGGAATGAGAGGTATTTTAGGAGGGAAAGGTCTTTACCAAAGAAAGTCTCATAAGGAAAGGTTACTTCACCATTAAGAAATACTCTTACCATTAATCAATGACGAGCACCGGTAGACGGTCATAAGAAAAGACGTTAGTAAAGAGGGGTTGTTCATGATGCAATGTGAGAAAATACCTTCATTATTTACCTTGCCAGCTAGCTAGTGAAAGACCTTCATTGTTGCCCAGCCCTTTTGCCTAGCCTCTCCCTCCTAAATCTAGCCCTCCCCCCAACAATACATTTCCTTCCTTATCCTCTAGATTTTAGACCTTATCCCATCCATGATTTTCCTATTTTATAGAGGGAAACTAGAGTATCAAAGATTGAAATCTTTGATTTTCATATTTGAAATTGAGATAATCCATTTTATAGAAGAAAACTGCCTTGGCCTTTTTCCTTAACCCTTTTCCTTGACCTTTTTCCTCTTCCAAAAAAAAATATCAAGGTTGACCCTTGGCCTTATTGATAAAAAACAATGGATTTTTTAACCTAATTTTCAATTCTACTTCGCTAAAAAGTTAAATTAAAGAGAAACATGGACATTACCTAGAAATTTTCTCATATGGGAGGCATGATTACCATGTAAACGAAAAAAACAAATTGGAGCACTGTTTGAGAAAATTCTAAAGCAACGCACTCAGCAACAGATGAAAGGATGACAAGCAAGGGAAGCACCAATGGAAGGGTTATTTACAAAGGAAAGAGTAGCATCAGTGCTTGAGAGCTCTACAACACTGCAAATGGTAAAATTGAATTTTTATGGGTAGAAGATTTTTTTATTTAACCCTGTTTTGGTGCACTAGGGTAACTACACTGGTGTGTGCACATTCCTAAGTGCACCTCTATTTTTTAATTAAAACCCTATTGTGGTGCACCTTGTTGTTTATGAAAAAGTGCTTATAAATGTATTAAGATCATCGGTGCATCGTTTGATTATAGTACTGAAATGGTGAAAATGAATTTTATGACCGGCATTTTTAAAATTTAATCTTTGTCTAGTGCTATCGAGTAGTATATGCGCTAATGCACTTTATGTAGGTAGTGCACCATTATTTTTTATTTGTATAAAAATAACCTTGCAACAGTGCACCGTTTGCTATTAAGCACCAATGCTCTATATTTGTTATGCACCGGGGCATTTGGGTACTTGTTTAGCATAGAGGTGTCATGAGAGTATAGAAACAGACAGGGAAAAATGAATTTTATGACCAACATTTTTTGAAACTCAACCCTTTATGGTGTTATTGAGTATTATATACACAGTGCATTATGTACTTAGCGCACCATTACATTTTTTATTTTTTTGTAAAAAAATTTGTCACTGTGCACCATATGCTATTAAGCATCGATATGTATTATTATATAATGCACTTGTGTGTTTTGGGTATTATAGATGCACTGTTAAAAAACATTTTCTAAATAATACGCCCGCCCATCTCCGCTAGTGACCTCCACTACAAACGGATTTTTGGGTTATTTTTATAGGGGTTGCACAAAACCTTTGCTAGACGATCTTTTCCTTGTAGTGAAAAAGAAAATATTTTGTGTGATGTACTACTTCATTAGTAAACCAACTTTGAGTGTGAAATGGCATAAGGAAGGAACCCTTATAAGGATGAAATGAAGGAAAGTTGGCCTTAAAGATAAACATTTCAATTAGAAAAATTTCTTTGTCCATGATTTAGGAAAGTTTTTATTGGTGTGATATGTTGTGGCAAAAGAAACTCTACAATGATGTGATGTATCAAATGGAGATACAATTTTGCGATATGAACAATATCAAGAAAAGGAAAAGCTTCTTGTGATGTGGCATTTCATAAGTAAGATCATTTTTGATGTGATACATCGAAAGGAAAGAAATTTCTAAAAGATGTGGAAGGTAAAATTTGAGAAATTTTTGGAATAACTACCCCTTTTTCATGTATGAAACATTTTTATTTCAATGCAATATATTGTGACTAAAGAATTTTTGGGTGTCATATGTGCTATGTTGCTATTAAGGTTGTCTTATTTGCACATGAAAAACAAAGTTTGATGTGATGTGAAAAATTAAGCTTGCACAAGTTTAGAAAAATTTATAAGTGCCAAAATAACTTACTTAGAGGCTAATGAAAATATCAAAAAACATATTTGAAGAGCCTAGTGAGTTACAAAGAAAGAATTAGGATAAGATCAACAGGAAAAAAAACTTCATAATAAAGGAACAAAATGTTTAATCTATCCTTGGGCTACCTCCCCCTCACAACTTACAGAAGTTGTAGAGTCTTTAGGGGAAAGCCAATTTCTTGCATCGTTTTTCTCTATACTATTGCACCATTGATCATGAGTGTCTTTGTTTCATACATTTGGATATTCCTTTTCTTGGGATGATTAGGCTAAAAAAATCCTTTCATGCTCTTAAACACCCACTTACCTCTGCTCCTTTGATCAATCCACCTAAATTTGGTAACAAATTTATCCTTTACCTATCCACTTCCATTTATTCCATTGCTATTTTCCACTTGCAACACTTTCATGTATACACATATTCATACATATGAAGTATATCTACCATTCTTACATATTTTGGTGAAGTTATAAAGAATGTTCCCTATACCCATTGCATGCCCCTCCTTTTAGAATTCCTAAGGTGGTGAATACATCCGATCCTAACTAGTTCTTCTCTAAATTATTCTTTTTCTAGTGTGAATCTCTTAGTCCAAAATCTAAGATATAGATATGTCGACTTGAAAAAATAGGGCCCTTATTCAAAGACTTTGTCTTCATTTTCAATACTTGCAGAAAAGGTTGTGAAGAAGCCCTTGGAGACCAATTTCAATTCCCTTTGACCCTTGGGATTCCATCTTGTTTTCACCCCTTCTTGAAGTCCAAATACCCAATAAAGTTACCAACAAATGCATGCTTTTTCATATATTGAATATAGCTGCCAATTTTATAGGATTAAGTGACTTCATACCTTGGGTTAATATTTATTTTTCCAAGCATCTATTCATGAATTTTATATCCTTTTCCCTGTTTCATGAACTATTATTAGTCTGTATAAGATTATCCTTTTCCTGCCTTTCCTACCCCAACCATTTAATTATTTTTTTGTATTTCCTTCCAGTTACCTTATACCATGTCCTTGAATGGTTGGGTGTTATGCGTTCCTAGGCTAGAAGGATACTCTTGATAGGTTAGGATGCCACCCCATATCACTACCCAAATTTGTTGTTTATGATGTCACAAGCTTTATAAACACCTAATCAATGTGAATCCTTCTCTACTTCATCTTCATTTCATAGTTAATTCTTCTTCCACCATTGTTATTCAAGGTAGGCCTATGTTAATATTAATAGAGTATCTCATTTTTTTATAAGTGAAGAATAAAATTAATATATAACAAAAAAACCTTATTGAGTAGCTACAAGTATTAGTTAACACTCTAACAACATTTTTTATGAATTTTTTTAATTTTTCCAATTGTAAACTTTTACTTTCATTATTTTTACTTTCATTATTTTTAAAAGCATACTTTCATTCATCAATATAAAGACATAATAAAGTTCAAGTGGAAACATACATAGAACTATTATATTAGTATATAAATTTCACTATCACATATTATAGATTACTCTTAACTTAAAAAGTGCTTTCTCTCACACATCAAGCAATTTGTGTTTATAAAAGTTCTTTATAATCTCAATATTGTTTTACACTTAACAATGTAAGCAACCAATTTTGAGTAGAAATACTCGTGTGAATAAAAGTTAGATTTGTGATTCAAGCAATAAGTTATGATGCATAAAAGAAAAGTAATGCAAACCCTCTTAAGAATATCATCCACATTTTACATTTCATGGTAGTAAGTTTCTCTTTATAATCTAGCGTTAATTTTAGAAAACAGTTTTCTCTAAACTACAATATAGCTAGCTTTTATGTTGAATCTAATAACAAACAAACACTACATTAGTTAGCTTTTGTGTTGGATCTAACATACAAATCATATATGATCTTGAAGTGTAGAGAAGAAAACAAGAATATTAGGATTTTTGTTTTTCCTTTTAAAAGTGATAGTTATATATAACGCCTCCTTAACGAGAATGGAGAGAGTTAATGAATGTTACCATTTTGACTTTTATAAGGAGATGGAACTCCATAGTAATTTTAAAGATTTTAGTTTTAGTCGAAAATGAATTTTTTAATATACTCGAATAATATATTAAAACTAATTATAAAAAAATACTTAATACAATAGACATAAATAATATATTATTTATAACGCATTATTAATATAACTCTTATGCAACCTGTATGTACATATATGAAAAACTAACTTAAATTAAATAAAACCGATACTTTACAATTTTACATGCAAATTTAATATGACAAATTATTTATTTGAAACTACAATACAGTTAATCCTGGGTAAGCTAATTAACGCTGGTTAATAGTTATTAACATCATAAAAAACTAGTATTTTAAGTTATTACTTTGTTATATATGGGAACTGTTTTTTAGAGGTGGGAAACCCGTTTTATTAGTTCCTAAGTTCGTGGAAGTTTTAGAATTGTATGGGAACGTTCTCTTTTCAGTGGGAGATGTTACAATGGGAGCTTTGAAGACTGTTTTTTTTGGAGTTCCGATGGGTTGGGGAATATAAACCCTGACAAATATGTTGAACTGCCCACAAAACATGAGCCTTTGTTGAAACCTCCCTAGGTAGAAAGACCAAAGACATCCTTAACAATGATATCCTTAATTGAGAAACTGGAGCAATCTCTTGATGAGTTAAGGAAGCGTGTGGCACCTCAATGTAAGGGCGATATCTGGGATGTCACGCTGAAGATTATTTATTTTGTTGTTTATATATATATATATATATATCACATAAGATTGTGTGCATATTGTATGTGGCAGTCAATGCATATATCACATAAGATTGTGTACACTTTGTCTCTTAAGAATAACTACAGAAACATAGGTAAAATTGTTCTTTTGTATTTTTAAGATAGATTGTTTCAAACACTGGTCATGCCTCAAAAAACTTATAATGAACTTGACATTTTGATATTTTATATATATAAAAGGGAGAAACCAAAGAATATATTTATATATAAGAGAGATTATATATTTAATTTGATTTTAATATTTGAATATTTTGATTATTATATAAATTATATAATTAAAAATATATTTTTATTATATATATAGATATATAAAATGTCATTTCTCTTAACTAAGTTCCCAATATTTCCACTTTCCAAAAACTCATGCAACATAGACTTATTCCCATTATTAGCAAGCTGAAGGAATAAACTCCTTCTCAAACACGCTCTTGTTATTATATACAAAGTTCAAACACCATATGTGAGAAGAGATCATTGATCCATAGAGCTGAAAACATTCTTAAATCTCAGAATTTTATACACACTCTATATATTATATTTTAAAAATGTATGGTTGCCCGAGCCTCCGATTATATACAGTAAATACAATGACTGTAATGCTGATCATTACGCCTCCTTGAGGTTGCAGTCCTGTCTACACAGCACTAGATAGAAACGAACATGGGTACTGAGCTCTGTTAAAATGAACAGCTCTCGTACCCAAGATCTTAGCTTGGTTCAATGGGCCAAACGCTGAGGAGGATCCTCATAATGTATACACTTGACATTATCTGTTATTCACCCGACATTTGCCACTGACAATCTAACCCTTCTTCAGATAATTAACATTACAGGGCGAACCGTCTTCGTCTGTCTACTCTGCAGTTCCCGGCTAGGGGAGCATTCCTGTTCTTCGTGCGTGTATTCTAAGCTCTGCGGCACTCTCAGCAAAGAGGTGGGTCAGGAAGTCAGTTTGCTCGGTTCATTCTCGTACAGACAGGACAGCGTAGCAACTAGCGGGAATCGTACAACGTGAGGAATCTACATGGCTGGAATGGGGTGTGTGGATTTCATTAATTGAATGGAAATTTGAGTGGATTGGATTTAGTAGCAAATCAGGGAGGCAGAAGGGTCCGACTGCTTCCACACATGCACCACCGCTCGCTCAAAAGATTACCTAGCAAGCAAGCCTGAAATAAACTTGGTCTTCTTTGATATGATTCCACTGAAATTGTCGGCCAGTTGAAGCGAAACATTGGACATTAAGGGTGACTTCAAATCTAATCAAAGGGGAAATATTCGTTCCGCTAAGCCTGCGGTTGATACGTTCAAAATGATTATGTTGGTGACCAGCATTATACAGGTTGTCGGATGATTTTTATGCTAAACAATATAATCCATGATTAAGGTTAAGTATCGTGTATTATAAAGAAGTAAGTTCAACTATAAATTAAAATGTAATATTTTTAAACTATACATCTTTATTAAATTTTATTTTTTATTTTATAATTAAGTTAAAGCCATTCAATTATGATTAACAACATGATGATGTAGCGAACTTTATAGCACAAATAAAGTTTCATTTACAAAGTGCGCACCACTATCACAATGTGAATATCAAGCATTCCCAAAGATTTTCAAAGTTTTTAATGTCGGAGTAAAGGAGTACAAATTCTAAAATTAACCAGGGCTGCAGCAGCGGTAGTCCCTGCCAGCTCTCGGTCTAAGAAAAACCAAGAATAATGGACATTACTTAGAATATTTCGATATATGGAAAACGATCGTTGGGCATATTCGAATAGTGGAATGTTTCATAAGCTTAAAGGTGAATAGAAATGACTAGCAGTTTCACGAGCTAAATTGTATTTAAGATTGCAATGTTTCTAAGTTTAAAGGTGAATAGAAAGGACTAGCAGTTTTTGGAGCTAAATTGTATCCTTATTGCAAATCAAAGAACTAGAACCGCTCACTAGCTGCAAAAAAAAAAGATTGAATTGGATTTTGTGAAATTAGTAAAGGAGGGTGCTATAGTGGATGAAGCTAGTACATTCAATTCAGGGTAGAAATGCTGTATTTCAGACCTAGAACCATGTTTTTATCATTCCACTGGAAAACAAAGAAAAATGTGCATGAACCATTTATAATGGGTTTGACAATAGACTGATTTTACTTCTCTCTCATAAACCAAATGCCTATTGCTATAGCTTCAAGTGGCATCAGTTACTATGACAATATGTCATAATAAGGCCTATTGCTATAGCTTCAGGTGGCATCAGTTAATATGGAAATATGTCATAATTGTTCAACTAATGGATGTCATAAGAGATGACCAGACTCAAGATTTTATTTGAATACTTTTTTTGAGAAATTTCAAAAGAGATGGATAATGAAAAACTAACAGGTGTTAGAGTGTCATCAACATTAATGAGGTTTGTAAATCATCTTTCCGTTGGACTATATTGGCACTGCAATTGTCTAGCATATTTTATATTTTAGAGGTTTTTGGTTTGGAATCTTTCCTTTGGAGTATTCAGATTTTCTTGGACTTTAGATTTCTGCAAATGCAACCTCTTTTCTTTAAAATAAATAAATAAAAGTCAAGTTGTTTTTTCTCTTTTCTCTTTGGGAAAAAAAGGACATAAAGAAATGAAAATAAGACATGCAAGAAAACATATAAAATCAATCCCATCTTTGCACTTTATTCCAATCACAAACCAAGTGTAACTATAAAAAAAATTCCTCACTTTCCTAGTGAAGTCTCTCTATTTAGCTAATTAAACTACATGCCTTCCTTATCTAGTTATATGATACGCTTTACCCACTTCTCCGAACCCTGTGATCCATTCATCCTAAGCATCGCAGTTCATGTTGGCGACAAGACCATCTAGCCAACCTGTCCCCAACTCATTACTTCAGGCTCGTTACCTATCTCAATGGGGACGGGAGAAAATTGACGATTTGAAATGCTCCCCTTTTACCCCTTCCCATAGATGGCTCTTCCTGAATAAATATATATTGTGATCGATCTAGCTAAATTAAAATGTGAAATTCCTTGCAGTTTGACAATTAGAGGCCCTTTCAATAATTAGGTTGAAACCACCTCAGCTATAGTTGATACCTTCGATCCGGTGGCTGAAATTGGAATAATTTTTCTTTAAGAACAATACCACAAATACATCAATGAATGTTGACTTCATTTCCGCTAATATAGACTCTAGCAAAGTTAAAAGTCTTATATACCTTCAGATAGACTGGAAAGACATAGGGATGTACATGGAGGAAGTGATTCCATATGGAAATGCATATATTATTATGGTCAGATGGTGGTCTTGTGAAAGAGGGTTGTTGTCTGGAAAGTTGAGTTTCGTTGTTTCAACCATCTTTAGATGTTGTCTGGAAAGATGAGTTTCATTGCTCCAATACCCAATAACATGGTAGCTTTTACACATGTTGTCTGGAAAGATGAGTTTCGTTGCTCCAATACCCAATAACATATTAGCTTTTACCCACCAGAATCGCTATCTCATAAGTGGAACCCATATTTTTCTATCCTGCAAGTGAACTACCCCAATTAAACCCCAAAAATTTCTCCATAAGCCTCCGCAATAACTGTGGTGCTTCCTGAAACACCATAATCTTTGGGAATGAAGAGTGGATGAACCATTTGTCTTCAATGTAATGGAGAATGGCAAGAGGGGCAGGAGGGTGGTGGAATGAAGATATGGAATGGAGAGAGATGGCGACGGCTGTAAACTCCACGTGACGAGTGTAAGTTGGATAAGTTTGAAAAGCTTTGCATAAAATAACTTTCCCGATGCATAAAATCACTTGCTCCACCTTTGTTTTGAACCTTTGGATAAAATAACTTACCCTCACTGAAATCATCACATTGGGGCAAGAGCGCTTGAAAAACTTTGCATAAAATAACTTGCCTAATGCATAAAATCACTTGCTTCACCTTTCTTTTGAAAACCTTAGGATAAAATAACTTACCCTCACTAAAATCACATTGGGGCAAGAGACGCTTGTAATAAGAGGGTAAATTCTAAAGTTTGGTTAAAGTTTCTTGCATCCAAATTGGGGACAATAAACTTTGGTTAAACACTGAAAATTTACAGTCAACGAAAGAATTAATAGCAAGTCAACACTCTAGCAAATTCTATAGTCCTTGCAGTGCCATATGCTTATTTTATAATTAAGTTAAAGCCATTCAATTATGATTAACAACATGATGATGTAGCGAAATTTATAGCACAAATAAAGTTTCATTTACATAGTGCGCACCACTATCACAATGTGAATATCAAGCATTCCCAAAGATTTTCGAAGCTTTTAATGTCGAAGTAAAGGAATACATATTCTAAAATTAACAAGGGCTGTAACAATGGTAGTCCCTGCCGGCTCTGGGTCTAAGAAAAACCAAGAATAATAGTCATTACTTAGAATATTTCAATATATGGAAAATGATCGTTTGGCATATTCGAATAGTGGAATGTTTCATAAGGTTAAAGGTGAATAGAAATGACTAACAGTTTTAGGAGCTAAATTGTATTCAAGATTGCAATGTTTCAAAGTTTAAAGGTGAATAGAAAGGACTCGCAGTTTCTGGAGCTAAATTGTATCCTTATTGCAAGTCAAAGAACCAGAACCACTCAATAGCTGCAAAAAAGAAGATTGAATTGAATTCTGTGAAATTAGCAACACAGTGAAGGAGGATGCTATAGTTGATCAAGCTAGTACATTCAATTCAGGCTAAAAATGATGTATTTCAGACCTAGAACAATGTTTTTATCATTCCACTAGAAAACAAAGAAAAATGTGCATGAACCATTTATAATGGGTTTGATCTGGGTCTAGGTAGAACAATAGACTGATTTTACTTCTCTCCCATAAACCAAATGCCTATTGTTGTAGCTTTAGGTGGCATTAGTTACTATGGCAATATGTCATAATAAGGCCTATTGCTATAGCTTCAGGTGGCATCAGTTAATATGGAAATATGTCATAATTGTACAACTAATGGATGTCATAAGAGATGACCAGTCTCAAGATTTTATTTGAATACTTTTTTCCAAAAATTTCAAAAGAGATGGATAATGAAAGACTAACATGTGTTAGAGTGTCATCAACATTAATGAGGTTTGTAAATCGTCTTTTCATTGGACTGTATTGGCACTACAATTGTCTAGCATATTTTAGATTTCAGAGGTTTTTGGTTTGGAATCTTCCTCTGGAGTATTTAGATTTTCTTGGACTTTAGATTTCTACAAATGTAACCTCTTTTCTTTAAAAAAACAAATAAAAGCCAAGTTGTTTTTTCTCTTTTCTCTTTGGAAAAAAAGGACATAAAGAAATGAAAATAAGACATGCAAGAAAACATATAAAAGCAATCCCATCTTTGCACTTTATTCCAATCACAAACCGAGTGTAATTATAAAAAAAATTCCACACTTCCCAGCGAAGTCTCTCTATTTAGATAATTAAACTACATGCCTTCCTTATCTATGTTATATGATATGCTCTACCAGCTTCTCCAAACCCCCTGATCCATTCATCCCAAGCATCACAATTCACGCTAGTGACAAGACCAGCTAGCCAACCCATCCCCAACTCATCACTTCAGGTTCGCTACCTATCTCAGTGGGAACGGGAGAAAATTGACAATTTGAAACGCTCCCCTTTTACCCCTTCCCATGGATGGGTCTTCCCGAATAAATATATAGTGTGATCGATCTAGCTAAATTAAAATGTGAAATTCCTTGCAGTTTGATAACTCGAGGCCCTTTCAATATGTATGTTGAAACCAACTCAGCTATAGTTGATACCTTTGATCTGGTGGCTGAAATTGGAATAATTTTTCTTTAATAAAAATACCAAAAATACATCAATGAATGTTGACTTCATATCTGGTAATATAGACTCTAGGAAAGTTAAAAATATTATATACCTTTAGATAGACTTGAAAGACATAGGGATGTACATAGAGGGAGTGATTTCATATGGCAATGCATATATTATTGTGGTCAGATGGTGATCTTGCAAAAGAGGGTTGTTGTCTGGAAAGCTGAGTTTCGTTGTTCCAACCATCTTTGGATGTTGTCTGGAAAGATGAGTTTCGTTGCTCCAATACCCAATAACATGGTAGCTTGTACACATGTTGTCTTGAAAGATGAGTTTCCTTGCTCCAATACCCAATAACATATTAGCTTTTACCCACCAGAATCACTATCTCATAAGTGGAACCCATAATTTCTCTATCCTGCAAGTGAACTACCCCACTTAAACCGCAAAAATTTCTCCATAAGCCTCTGCAATAACTGTGGTCCTTCCTGAAACACCTTAATCTTTGGGAATGAAGAGTGGATGAACAATTTCTCTTCAATGTAATGGATAATGCATTGGAATGGAGAATGGCATGAGGGGTAGGAGGGTGGTGGAATGAAGAGAGATGGTGACAACTGTAAACTCAACGACGACGAGTGTAAGTTGGATAAGTTTGAAAAGCTTTGCATAAAATAACTTTCCTGATGCATAAAATCACTTGCTCAACCTTTGTTTTGAACCTTTGGATAAAATAACTTACCCTCACTAAAATCATCACATTGGCGCAAGAGCACTTGAAAAAATTTGCATAAAATAACTTTCCCGATGCATAAAATCACTTGCTTCACCTTTATTTTGAAAACCTTAGCATAAAATAACTTACCCTCACTAAAATCACATCGGGGCAAGAGAAACTTGTAATAAGAGGGTAAATTCTAAAGTTTGGTTAAAGTTTCTTGCATCCAAACTGGGGACAGTAAAATTTGGTTAAACACTGAAAATTTACAGTCAACGGAAGAATTAATAGCAAGTCAACACTCTAGCGAATGCTATAGTCCCTGCGATGCCATAGGCAGGGACTAATAAGATCTTGAAAACGTGGGTGGCTAATTTAGACTTAATATTATGAAAATTAAGACCATTCATGCATAGGTCTAGATTCTTTGCGGGGTTTGGATATAACGATGGAGAGAACTTTCTAAAATTTGTTATCACCATGCCAATGATGAGTATATATAAACTACATAGTATTGTCTTTTATTTTTATTACCATATATTTCTAAGAAGGAAAATGTTTAGCGTAATTGTATACAAGCATTTTTTTAAAACTATAGTTATCAGTATCTATTCAAGTTTGAATGTGCAATATGAACTTTCAGGTATGATTTCTGTGGTAAAACCATCTGAGCATGTTGACTTCTATGGTAATACCATCTGAGCATATCAAATATATGTTATTACTTCCGTGCCCTAGGATGTATGGCTGCAGTGAACATTTGAATACCTGTGATGAGTTACTAATCGGTTCCATTAGGTTTCTCATTTATGAAATTTTATGGTGCATCAAACTGAGGTGATAAATATTAGGATAACAAAATATTGAGAAAGATGTTGTCTACTTATGCCACAAATTCATATGGATGGAAGATTATTTGTCTGGACGGAACAACAAATTTATTACATGAATCCTGTGATTTTTTTTCAAAAAATCAGAATGTTGGAGTGTTTGAATCATTTTTTTGATGGTGGAACTTGTCGATGGGATCCATTTTTTTAGATGGTGAAACTTGGAGAATAATAAGGAGAAATCTTGGGTAATATTTGGTTCAAATTTTAGATAGTTGTTCACTATATTTTTAGAGATATGCTCCAAGGAAGTTAGGGTTCTTGAATGCTCTTAAAATTAGTATCAAACAAGTATGTTTGAAATTTGTGCTGAGGAGGATTTAGATTGTGAAACATGGATCATATTGAGGAAAAATATTCATAAACATTTTGTTCAAATTTCATATCTTGGTTCTCTATGATTTCATATATATGCTTTACAAAATTTTGAGTTACTAAATGCTCCTATAATCAATTTTGAACAAGCCAGTTTGTTATTTTCACAATAATTTTTTTTCTAGAAGGTTTAAGATATTGAAAGTTGGATTATATGAAGTATAAATCTCAGGGAACATCTAGTTAAAATTTCAAAATATGTTTCCCTATACTTTCAGAGTTAGACCCTATAGAAGTTAGGGTTTTTGAACAATACTAAAATAAATTTTAAATAGGGCAACTTGGTATTTTTTATATATATTCTTTTCTGGGATTTTTGAAACTATTAAATATTCAAGGACTTTAGGGGACAAAAAAGTACTTCATATACAAATTTCATAATTATATTTGAAGAATTCGATATATGGCAAGCTATACAAGTTTTCTTGTGGGAATAGACAAAAAATAAGCAAGTTTTGGAAAAGTTTCCATTGCTTTCACTTGGCACATCAAATTCTATTCACACATGTGGAATTGCATAAAATACATATCAAAGTATTATAGATCGAAGTTTCAAATCTAGAAGGTGTCAAATTTTGGAGATATACTAAGAAAACTTTAGCCATTATGATATTTGCCAAATTAAGGTACATAACTTACAAGTGACTTAAGTGTTGATTGGAAGAGCCCAATTTTTATTATTATTGAAAATTGTGATAAATAGGAGTAATATTATTATTTTCTAACATGCATCTAAGAAAACTAATACACCAATGAAATATACAAAAGAATCATCCATAAATCATGAAGAAAGTGAAGACTTAGAATTTTGGTTATGTCAATTAAAGAATAAAGTTAATAAAATGGATGGTGGTATGTTGAAATAGGTGGATTTATAAAGTTATAAAGAGAAATGGAAAGGAATATGAGTGAAAATACGGACGAAATGTGAAAATTCATCATGGAAGAAATAAACTAATTACAAAAAATTCTATGAAAAAATCTCCATAAAAGGGATGTGGAGATACAAGGAAATCATGAACATAAGGAGAAGCATCGTGTTGAGAATCAATCTCATATGGATGGTATGATTTCACAATTGGAGAGCACAAATATTAAATTACAGAACCATAATCATGAATTTTTAGTCCAAGATCCACATAATCAAGGCTTTAAGTCAACACTAAGGAGCTACTATATTCCCAAGATTTATGTCAGGAAGTTTGATGGCAATGATCTTGTAACATGGATATTTTGGATGAAGCAATACTTTGATCTACAACAAGTGGCATCCTTCCAAAAAATAAATATTGTATCCATGTTTTTAAAACAATATCAACATGTATGGTATCAATGGGTTTGAGAAAGGAAAATGGATTATCTTATATATATCATGTTACATTTTTATAGAGGAATTGATAACATGTTATGTGAACATTAAGAGAAATATGTTCTTCAGACAATTAGTAAATCTTCAAAAAGGGCCAGTTAAAGAGGACATTTAACAATTCCAAAAGTTGAGTCTTAGAGTAAAGAATATTTCAAAGGATAATTTGTTAGACCTATATATGGGAACCTTAAAGGAAATCGTCCAACATGAGGGCTATTTATTTGAACCTAAATGTCTAGAGCATGCTTTCAGTATAGCAAGAGAAATTGGAAGTAAAAATATGGGCACTAGAAAATTGGTTACTAATAACTATAGAGAAAATAATGCCCCCCCTCCCAAACCAACATGGTTAACTCCTCAGAAAATGGATTAAAGAAGAGAAAAGAGACTATGCTTCAATTGTGACGACAAGTATAGTAAGGGGCACAAATGCAACGAGGAAATTATTGTACATTAATTGTGAATATGAAGAAGATCAAGAAGTAGAAACTTCACAAGATATAGAGTTAGAAGAGACTACTCCAACAATATTTTTTCATGCATTGGCCGACATTAGTACTCCACAAACCCTTAAGATAGAAGGGCATATCAAAAATAAAAAAGGTAACCATAGTTATTGATTTACGTAGTATCCATAACTTCATCAATTACAAACTGGAAAATCTTCTTAATTAATTTGTGTATCGAACACCAGAATTCAAAGTAATCATTGCAAAGGAGCTATTATAAATCATTCAGGGAAGTTCCATAACATTAAGTTTCATATGGGGGAGTAGTTTTTAGTTATTCCCATGATTGCAATTGATGGAAACTGCATCCATTATACTGACATTTACTGGCGGCCCAAGTAAATTCTTCCAATCAATCAAGACTATGGATCAATCTTGTTCAGTAGTACATCATTGTTAGCACCATTAGAGAAATATTGAGGTAAAAAATGGGCCTCAAAACAAAAGTTTACAGCAAAAATAAACTTTATAAGAACCAATAGGATTCAATATGACAATGTCAACCATGGGGGATGATTCACCATTTTTGGAGTAAAAAAATAAAAAGATTAAAAAAAAACAACTTTTTCAACTCGTATTTTCAACTTATCTCCCTACGGTGTTACTCAAATTTCGAGCGGGAGAACTTGTTGGATGTGGAATTTAATTCATAATCCAATGATTACCCATGTTGCATACTTTCGATGGACCCTACTACACGAAAAATGAAAAATACATGAAAACTGTGATTGCAATCACATTTTTTCATGTATTTCTCATTTTTCGTGTAGTAGGGCCCGTCGAAATTATGAAACATGGGTACTCCTTGAATGAGGAATTAAATTTCACATCCAAAAAGTGATCCAGCTCAAAATTTGAGTAAAACCATAAGAAGATAATTTAAAAATATGAGTCGGAAAGGTAGTTTTTGCTTTTCCCCCTCTAAAATTAGATGATGTAATCTAATCTTATTTTATTATTTCCACTATTATTTTATAATATTCCTTAGGAGTCCCATTTTAGACCTTAAAATTTCTCTATTTTCTTTATACAAGAGTTGCAGACCAAAAAACCCCATGTTTTACTTGGCACTAGCTCTAGGTGTTACTCCAACAACATGCATAAAACCCTCTCTAGGAACTAAAGTCAAACCATAGGGCATAAAAAAAACACTTCTTGAATCTCATCCCATATCCACATTATCTCAAACTTTGAGAAATCAAACTACCACCTCAATATCTCGATCCTGATACAAAATATCATCCTCAAAATTCACTACAAGTGCTGTGAAAATTTTCCATCTCTAGGGCCATTAACTCACGACACTAGTACTAGTTCTCTGCTATAGGATAAAATGCACAATGTATGGAGAATGGAGATACCTTCAAAGGTCTTTCCGAGACCTTTGGCAGGCTGTAAGATTATCTGTAGCTGTCACAAAGTTACATGCATGTCCATAAACAATAACTAACTATCAAAGAAAAATAGATTGATTACCTCAAGCCTCTATGTAGATTTGCTGGAAAGCGCAATGCAGCTAGGTGGAAGTCCCCTGAGCTGGCTCCAGATCAAGCCCTACACATAGAAGAGACAAGCATAATCACAACATACAACCTTGATAACTAATACATGAATATATAAAGGACATCTAGTTACACATAAGTAAGCTACTCATGCTAAAAGGTATTGGACAAACAACTAAATGAATGATAGTACCAACACCATGGAGTAGACAATACAACTGCAGTTCTATATTAATCCTCATACACAATATCATCCTCAAACTTCACTACAAGTGTTGTGAAAATTTTCCATCTCTAGGGCCATTAACTCGCGACACTAGTACTAGTTCTCAGATCGAAGGATACCCTCTCACATTGATTTTTTTAGTTTAAGAAACTTCCGAGAGCTTTCACAATTCCCAAAATTTGAAGAATGGATGACACTTTTTGAGAAAAATTCAATCTGTCAGGTCTGTTAATGGAAGATATTACCCACTAATCGCAACCTATAACTCATTAGTGATTATGACCCAATATTCTTACCAATGCGGTGAAGGAAGTGACTATAAATAATTATAACATTCTCATATTTTGGAGCTATTAGGTAATTGTAATCGCCCACCACTACCAGATCTACCCTTTGCTATTAGGTGATTTACTTAAGATGACAGGATCATGATGTGGCTAGATCTACGACCCAAATTCACTTTAGGACCCCCAGGTCTACCATGACGTAACAAAAAGGGTTGGTAGTATGCCATCAAAACTCCCATCGTGGGCCCCCACTTAATGAGAAAACGACTACCGATTATAAAATAGTTGGAAGGCTCGATATACAACCCAACTTTATCCGGTGGCCCCCTAGTTTTCTATAGTTTAACAAGGAGGGGATCTACAACTGGAAACCACTCATAGAAAAATGACTCCTCGTTTTTGTTTGTTATAAATCGATTGGATGCACCATGGTTCAGGTAACCCTTAGTTTTCCATATGTTTTCCTATTTTCTCGAATATCATTCCTTGGCCCAGATGTTGGTTTAAGTGTCCGATGATTCACCCATATGGGGGTCACACCTTGCCTCGTTCTCATTCATAGTCAGATAAATTATCCACCCATATAACTATTTCATGTCCTAGTGCAGTACCTATGTCGAATGTATTCACCTCACGACTTTAAATCTGGAGGTATGGGAATTCGACATTTCACGCTGCTTCACAATATTTTCCACTACTAGATACTCCATGAGATGGATGTGGTTTCTTTAAACCAGATGTGAGCCATCACTCCTCGATACTCATGCACTTTCCAAATTCAAGATCCAATTATTTTCTTATGGTTGCATTTCGTGTTTGGCCTAAATATAAAAATTCCTTAATGTAAAGGATTTTGTAGCAATCACGACCTCTACGACTATTCGACCTCTCAGCAGGGGTCCTTATGTGATGTAGGAGCATGAGGCTTAAAGGCAAAAACCTTCATATTATTCCAAAAATCCAAAAAAAGTTACAAGTAAAGGAGTGGGGTCCTTTAGCTGTCAATTTTCAAAGCTTTCTAGATAGGATTTAGACTAGAATCTAGGATATAGATTATCATGTAATAAATTTAAGTAGTTAGATGTAGTGGAGATTCTCGAGGAGAATATCATGCAGATTAGATAGGATTAATTGGTTTGGTCCTTTGATTTAGGACCTGGTTGTTAATTGAAACACTACTTATGTAAGTTCCGGATCATAATAAGGGGATTTTGACTGATTCGGCTTGTTTGCCAGATATAAGATTTAGTTGCAGAAAATATCTCTTTGTATCTTTTTGTGTAGATTTGGTCAATCCCGGAGGTGTTGCATCCCTCTGTAAATTTCATTGTGTTTTGTTGAATTTCCTATTTAATTCTAAAAAGTTCGAGTATTGTGTAATCGAGTTTAATTCTCTTTTCACGTGTATTATGAACTGTGGAGTTTGAAGGTATACAGGTTCCTCGATCGGGCTTGAAAGACTGCATTCATCCTAAGCCATTGATATTAACTTCAACGTCTTATGAACAGTCCACAGCTGGGTTAGCCTGGTGTTAACTCGTTGGTTTATTAGAAGTCCGGAAGCTGGAGGACCCAGTGGCCATCATTATCCGACGGATATCGGCTATAGAACTGGGCAAATGTTAACTCCTGAACCGGACCTGACATTGACTATATTATAGTCTATAAACCCAATCGGGTCCGTCCTAAGGAATTAAGCACGTGGGAAAAGCTAGACCCGAACTTCTATAGGCCGAGTGTTTATAAACCTCATCGGGTCTGTATGGTCGGTTAAAGGCCACGCAGATTGTTTGAGCGATGAGACGGTGACCATTGGATCACTTTGGTGAGATCAAGCTCACATCGCTTAGTCAAAAGTAAGTAAACCTTGCCAAATAGTATTGCGATTGTGATTTTACGGAGGTTTAGCAGATTTATAAAGATCATCCTGTTGGGGGGATTTTTTTGGCGGTTCTGCTAGGTTAGTGGAATAGATAACTTAGAGATAGATGAGCGATACTCCACGGATAAGTGAAGAAGGGGTCCAACCTGAATTAGAAGAGATTGTGTCTAATTTTGAATGTTTGTCAATAACGCCTGCACCTGTGCCACCATTTTTGGTATCAGAGCCACTTAAAGACACTGAACAGGATCTCAGGGGTCAGAGAAGAAAATCCACAATGGCTTTCAGAGTTGGAAGAGGACGTGGTAGAAGAGGAAGGCCTTTTGCAAATGCTGAAATGATGGAAGCTATGCAACAGATGTAGGCTAGATTAGAAGCAATGGAAACAGGGAGAGATGCAGATGTCGGAGACATCAGTGATCCTGAAGTGGAGGCCACAGAAGAGGAGCAACCTGTAGAAGTTACTCCTGAGATGAGATTCTTTCTGTCAGTGTTGAGATCCACATCTAGACCCAAAACTGAAGTTTCAATTTATGCAGGAGGATTAAATCTTGAGGAGCTGATAGAATGGATTAATGACATGGAGAAATTCTTCGATTATGAAGAAACAGAGGATGAAAAGAAGGTAAAGTTTGTTGTCACAAAGTTGAAAGGATATATAGCACTTTGGTGGGATGGAGTGCAGGCAGAAAGAAGAAGACTTGGAAAGCAACCAATTAAGAATTGGAACATAATGGTGGAAAAACTGAAAAGTAAGTTTCTGCCAAGTAACTATTAGCAAACATTATTCAGACAGATGCAAAATCTTAGACAGAGGTCTATGACAATAAAGGAATACACAGAGGAATTCTACAAAGTGAGTATAAGAGCAGGACAAGTCCAAGATACAGATGAGAAAGTTGCTAGATATGTGAATGGCCTTAGAATGGACATTCAAGATGAGATAAGTGTATTATCTCCTAAAATAGTGGAAGAGGCTTATCAGATGGTACTGAAAGCCAAAGAAAAGCTCTTGAGGAAACAATCTACCAGAAATAGAGGTACTTTCCGAGGAAGGGGAAGACAAGGAGGTAGAGGAAGAACTACAACACCTGGAGATGGAGCTAGCATCAAATCAAGTCACCATACACCCACAGGAGGTGATGCAAGTGGCAGAGGGAGTTTTTGCAGAGGAATAGGAGGTAGAGGTAGAGGAAGAGAAATTAGATGTTACAAATGTAACAAGCTGGGACACTAAGCTTATGAGTGCCCATAAAATACAGGATACCTCATAGAAATGCAATTGTTTCACAGACTAAAGAGGAAGTAGAAACGGTGGCAGAAGAAGAAAATGTACTAGAGAGAGGAGAATATTTGGTAGTTAACAAAATATTGCTAAAGCCAGAAAAAGAAATTGTTGAACCAACACAAAGGAAGACCTTGTTTAGGACTATGTGCAAGGTTCAAGGGAAATGCTGCCAGATGATAATTGATAGTGGAGGCACTGATAATTTGGTCTCTATAGAAGTGGTGGAGAAATTGAAATTGAAAACAAAGAAACATCCAACACCTTACAAGATATCATGGTTACAAAAGGGACATCAATTGTTAGTAAATGAACAATGTGAAGTGGACTTGCAGTTGGGCAAGTATAAAGATAAAATTTTGTGTGATGTGATGCCTATGGATGTGTGTCATATATTGTTGGGTAGACCATGGTAGTATGATAGAGGATCTATGCATGATGGAAAGAAGAACACCTACAAATTCAGCAAAGATGGTGTCAATCATACACTGTTGCCAATAGAAGAAGAAGATACATCGAAGAAATATGAAGCAAAGACCCTTTTGCTGAGTGGAAAGGAATACTTACAACAGATGGAGGAAGATGTGGTAAGTTTTGCATTGGTTTGTAAACCTAAGGTAATAATTACTTCCACAAAATTTTCTGATTTACCAATTGAGATTCAAGAGATGCTGGACAATTATTGTGATATCATTGTAGATGACTTGCCTAATGAGTTACCACCCACTAGAAAAATTAGTCATCATATAGATTTGATTCCAGGAACAAATCTACCAAATAAAGCAGCTTATAGGATGACTCCCATAGAGAATGAAGAAGTCAGAAAATAGTTGCAAGAAGTATTAGATAAAGGACTGATTAAAGAGAGCTTGAGTCCTTGTGCAGTGCCAACAGTGTTGAGCCCAAAGAAAGATGGACGCTGGAGAATGTGCACTGATTCAAGAGCAATCAATAAAATAACCATCAGGTACAGATTTCTTTTACCTATAATTGAAGATTTGATGGATTGTCTGAGTGGAGCAAGATATTTTACAAAGCTAGATTTAAAGAGTGGGTATCATCAAATAAGGATTAGAGAAGGGGATGAATGGAAAATTGCGTTTAAAACAAATCAAGGGTTGTATGAATGGATGGTAATGCCTTTTGGGTTGTCAAATTCACCTAGTACATTCATGAGGCTTATGAATGAAGTTTTGAAGGAATTTATTGGTAAATTTGTAATAGTATATCTGGACAATATATTAGTTTACAGTGGGTCTAAGGTGGAACACATGAGACATTTGAATTATGGCTTACAAAGATTGCAGCAAGAGAAGCTACTGCTAAATTTAAATAAGTGTTCATTCATGAAGGAAGAATTGGTGTATTTTGGTTTTGTTGTTTCTGCTTATGGATTAAAGATGGATATAGAGAAGATCAAGGCGATCACAGAGTGGCCTTCGCCAAAAAGTGTTTTTGAGGTAAGAAGTTTTCATGGTCTTGCTAGTTTTTATAGAAAATTCATAAGAAATTTTAGTAAGATCAATGCTTCTATTATCGACACTATAAAGAAATATAGACAGCCATTTAAGTGGACTGTTGAAGCAGAAAGGAGCTTCCAGCTATTGAAAAGAAAGATCACTGAAAAACCTATTTTGATTTTGCCTGATTTTAATAAACCTTTCCAAGTGAAATGTGATGCCAGTGGAGAAGCCATTGGAGGTGTTTTAAGTCAGGAGGACAGACCTGTAGCTTATTTCAGTGAGAAACTGAATGAGTCAAAGAAGAAGTATTCTTCTTATGATAAAGAGTTTTATGTAGTTGTGCAGTCATTGAAGAAGTGGAGACATTACCTGATGTCTAAAGAGTTTATACTTTATTCAGACAACCATGCATTGCAGTACATTATGCAACAACCAAAGCTTAACCAGAAACATGCCAAATGGGTAGAGTATCTTCAAGGTTTTAATTTTGTCTTGAAGCATATAAATGGCCAATCAAATAAAGTAGCAGATGCCTTAAGTAGAAGAAACATACTACTTCAAGAAAGTCAAATTCAAGTGTTGGGTTTTGATTTTCTTAAGGAATTGTATGAAAAAGACTTAGATTTTAAAGAGGCATTTGAAGCTTGTAAAAATCCTGTTTTATTAGACAGAAGTAAGTGGCTTGATTATTCCTTGCAAGATGGCTTGTTGTTTAAAAGAAATCAGTTGTGCATACCAAATTGTTCTATGAGAGAAAATTTAATCAAGGAGAAACACAGTGGTGGACTTGCAGGACATTTTGGTGTAGATAAGACTTATGATCAGTTGAACAGGTTTTATTTATGGCCAAAGATGAGGATTGAAGTGGAAAACTATGTGAAAATTTGTAAATTCTGTCAATATGCAAAAGGAAGAAGCCAAAACAAAGGGTTGTTTGTTCCATTGCTTATTCCAGATAGACCTTGGGATATGGTAAGCATGGATTTTGTTTTAGGCTTGACAAAGACTCAAAGAGGAAATGATTCAATTTATGTTGTAGTTGACAGATTTTCAAAAATGGCACATTTTATTCCATGTTATAAAACTAGTGATGCTACTCACATTCCAAATCTGTTTTTTAAAGAGATAGTAAGATTCCATGGATTACCTAAGAGTATTGTTTCAGATAGAGACTCCAAATTTGGTGGGCATTTTTGGAGGACATTGTGGAAGAAGCTTGGAACTAAACTGAGTTTCAGTTCTACTTATCATCCTTAGATGGATGGACAGACTGAAGTTGTGAACATAAGCTTGAGTAATCTTCTAATAAGTCTTACAGGTGAACATCCAAAACAATGGGATCAAGTATTGGCACAAGCTGAATATGCATATAATGACTCTCCTAACAGAAGTACATGGCAAAGTCCATTCCACATAATTTATGGAATGCATCCAAGGGGAGTGTCTGAATTAAGAAATCTGGGAAAAGCTGAGATGAGAAGTGCTGGAGGGGAAGAATTTGCTTCAGAAATGCAAGCAATACATGAACAGGTAAAACAACAGTTACAGGACAACAACATAAAGTACAAAAGCAGAGCAGACTTGAGAAGGAGAGAAGTTAACTTTGAAGTTGGAGATTTGGTTCTAGCACACTTGAGAAAGGAAAGATTTCCAAAAGGGGAATATAACAGATTAAAGCTCAAGAAAATTGGACCATGCTAAGTATTGAGGAAATTTTCTGCAAATGGATATGAAATTGAATTACCCTTTGATATTGGAATATCTCCAATTTTCAATGTTGTTGATTTGTACAGGTATGAAGGTGAAAATGTAGATGACACAGCAGAAGGCCAAGAAAAAGAAGAAATTGATTGGGAAAAACAGCTACCTACAACAAAGGAATTGCATCTAGAGAGGATTTTGGACAAGAAATTATTGAAGAAGACAAGGGGATAGGAGTATTTTCAGTATTTGGTCAAGTGGAAAGATCAACCAATTGTTGAAGCCACCTGGGTAACAGATGCTACACTACAGAAATTGGGCAGTTCTGTAGAAGAGCTCATGGACAGGAGCCCATGAAGAATTTTGTCCTCAGGAGTTTGATGCAAGAGCATGAGGCTTAAAGGAAAAAACCTTCGTATTATTCCAAAAATCCAAAAAAAGTTACAAGCAAAGGAGTGGGGGCCTTTAACTGTCAATTTTCAAAGCCTACTAGATAGGATTTAGACTAGAATCTAAGATATAGATTATCATGTAATAAATTCAAGTTGTTAGATGTAGTGGAGATTCTCGAGGAGAATATCATGCAGATTAGATAGGATTAGTTGGTTTGGTCCTTTGATTTAGGACCTGGTTGTTAATTGAAACACAACTTATGTAAGTTTTGGATCATAATAAGGGGATTTTTGACTGATTCGACTTGTTTGCCAGATATAAGATTTAGTTGCAGAAAATATCTCTCTGTATATTTCTGTGTAGATTTGGTAAATCTCGGA
The DNA here is from genome assembly GCA_031772625.1 of Pinus tabuliformis. Taxonomy (NCBI): domain Eukaryota; kingdom Viridiplantae; phylum Streptophyta; class Pinopsida; order Pinales; family Pinaceae; genus Pinus; species Pinus tabuliformis. The sequence goes on along the minus strand of CM062804.1, from coordinate 1,205,703,500 downwards.
GGTGTTGCATCTCTCTGTAAATTTTACTGTGTTTTGTTGAATTTCCTGTTTAATTCTAAAATGTTCTAGTATTGTGTAATCGAGTTTAATTCTCTTATCATGTGTATTATGAACTGTGGAGTTTGAAGGTATATGGGTTCCTCGATTGAGCTTGAAACACTGCATTCATCCTAAGCCGTTGATCTTAACTTCAACATCTTACAAAGAGTCCACAGCAGGGTTAGCCTAGTGTTAACTAGTTGGTTAATTAGAAGTTCGAAAGTCGGAGGACCCAGTGGCCATCGTTATCTGACGGATATCGGCTATAGAACTGGGCAAATGTTAACTCCTGAACCGGACCCGCAATTGACTATATTACAGTCTATAAACCCCATTGGGTCTGTCCTAAGGAATTAAGCACATGTGAAAAGCCAGACTCGAACTTCTATAGGCTGAGTGTTTATAAACCTCATTGGGTTCGTATGGTCAGTTAAAGGCCGCGCAGATTGTTTGAGCAACGAGACTGTGACCGTTGGATCACTTTGGTGAGATCAAGCTCACATCGCTTAGTCAAAAGTAAGTAAACCTTGCCAAATAGTATTGCAATTGTGATTTTGCGGAGGTTTAGTGGATTTATAAAGATCATCTTGTTGGGGGAATTTTTTTAGCAGTTCTGCTAGGTTAGTGGAATAGATAAATTAGAGATAGATGAGCGATACTCCATGGATAAGTGAAGAAGGGGTCCAGCTTGAATTAGAAGAGATTGTGTCTGGTTTTGAATGTTTGTCAATAACGGCTGCACTCGTGCCACCATTATGACTCTAGTAACTTCTAGACAAAGTGATCAATGCATTTTTATTAATCTATGCATAGGTTGCTCCATGAAAAGCACAACTAGCTCATTCGTTCACAACATATTACAACCGGGACAGTCGACCTTGTCATACCCTACTGCATAATTAATTCATAGACACATTAGGCATAGGGGACTCATACACACATACACAGATATCAAATGTACAACATTATGGAGGATAATATCACCTAATTTCTATTAACATAGGGTCTATACATCTCTAGCCTGATTACACAATAATTGGTCCATTTACTCTCTCTTAGTCCTTGCCTCTTTCAACTATCTTTACTATATGCTCTACTATATTAGACCCCTTCTGACTTTAGCTCATCATACCTACCTTTATCTAAGAAAAATATCTATATTGTATCATGGAGGTTGTAACTAACATTCCTCTTGAAAATATACATTTGTCCCTATTCTAGAAGTCATAAAATATTATCAATCTAACTACTTGTCTCTTGTACAATGTGCCACATGGCCAATAATGGTAACTCATCAAAAATCCGTCAACAACCTAGATTCCCTTCTATAAATAGGACACCTATGTTTACATACAAAAAATATAATTTATATATATTTTAATGGAGGGGGTCCACCCTTTTCGAAATTCCAAGGCCCCTTAGGTCTAGATGACAAATGATGGAATTAGGTTTATGATCCTACATCAAAATCCCAAGTGGGAAAATATTCATGACCTTCTAGTCATGTGCCTCTATAGAAGTCCTCCTGAATCTCAAACACGGCTTTGTTATTACCCACATGCTTGGTCGCTTTATATTCCTACCATTGTTGCTTATTGACACCTTGTCGGATCCCAAACTATGTTTTGTTGTTCTCCACTTGCCTCACTAGAATGCAAATATTTAGCAATTTTTTTTCCAATACTGAATTTCCTCATTAACATTGTCCCCTTCACTTCTCGTAGTTGTCGATTTGTTGTTGTTGTCCTCAAATTCCTTATTTTCCATACTCCACATGTGTTGCTGATGTATTCTCTTGTGGGAAACTAATTTGTGATGTTATGTGTCTTCTTTATTTCATCATTCCTCTTCTTAGGCAATTTCTCCATCAACATACATAAATAATCAACTTCAATGTTTAGCTTACTTCTTGGCTAATTCATGCTAGTAGCACTGCTCAATTGCAACTTTTATTCAAAATTTACAAATTTTGTTGTCCCACTTTCCATTCCACTGTTAAGCTTCCATTTTTCATCACCATATATATTTTTAAATATGTTTAAGGTAATTGACAACCTTCTCCAAGATTGATTTATGAAGTATTTCCTTTCATCTTCCAGACTCTCATTTTCAACTACATATGCATATGAAACAAATTTACCATGAACCATAAGAATGATTGATTTCTTTTCTTCATTGTTGTCTACAAAAATGTAGTGTGATGTCCTTCCATGAGCATTGGTATCTTTTTTAACCTCTAGTTCTTCTGTTGTAGCCTACTAGTGACATTTACTATTATCTTCCTCGTCATTCTTCTTATCCACAATCTTTTTGCAGTCCTCCACAATCCTTGGATGGACTAACCTTTCTCTCATCATCCTCAACTCTTCATTAAAGTCTGCATTTATATAGTTGACATGAAGTGCATATTCTCTAATAAACTGTCTGAAGTGAACTCATTCATCGTTGACATGAAGTAAAATTCCATCTCTTGATTTTTTCTAAAATTGTTGTCTGTCACTAAGGGCCTGGGATGAGCATTCCTCCTTCATCTTGTCATCCGTTACCTCCTCCCACCAGCAGCACAAGTTGATATGCTTGTTTCAAACCCCCTCATTGGCAAGCACCAACCTAAGAGTTCTTAGCACTCTTAGGTGTGATTGGATTCTTTGGTAGACTTGCAGAAGCCGCCAGTGTCATGAGATTTTCTCAGGTGCAATGCCAACATTAACCCTGTTCACTCAATTAATGGCTAATTCCGAGTCAGCCTCAATGATGACATTGTGAATGTTGTACTTGAGTAGTATTTCCAAGCATAGTTACATGGCCATGAGCTCAACCATATTGTTGGTTGCTTTTCCTAGATAACTGTGGAAGATGACCAGAATGTTTCCTTCCTCATCCCTCATGATCCCTCCATAACCTGCTTCACCTGGATTTCCTTTAGACGTCCCATCAATGTTAAATTTTAAAAAACCATGAGAAGGGGGTTTCCAGGAAGCTTTTTAGCTGTGGTATTCTTGTTGATCTGCGTAGAACACTGAGGGAGATGAACCTTGAGCTCTAACTTTTCCAGGATTTTGGCCTCTCTTTGTCTTATGAGTTTTCCGGTATCGACACCTCCCAGGATATGAACAGACTCTTTGAGTTGCTTAAGGATTAGCTTTAGAATGCTGCTCACTAGGCTCACCTTATCCTTGAAAATCCTGTTGTTGCGCTCCTTCCAAACATTCCAGATTAAGAACCCTGGGGTCAGTGCCCAGGCGGAGGTTATTATCTCATTATCTGAAAAAATTTCTGCCAGTTTATCAATGTAGCAATGATGTCATTTACATTTCTGTCTGTCTACTCAAAGACATCACCAACCCAGTTCCAAAGTATTGTGGTGAATGAGCATCTATTTAGGAGATGATTAGTGGTTTCTTCCTGTTGTCCACATAGGTGACATCTTGAGGGGCCAACGAAGCCTCTTTTCCTTAGGTTATCCCATGTCAAAATCTTTCCCTGTTGAAACAGCCACTTGAACAGTGTGACTTTCATCCAATGAGGATTATCCCAGAGTTCTTTCCACGTCTTATCAGTGTTTGGATAGCTAAGCCCTATGTCTATCCTTTTGGCCTCCTTAAGGGTGAAGAGACTTGTCTTATTATTTCCCCATATTAATTGATCTCCCAAGGTTGAGGTTAAGATTTGCCTCTTTTCCAAAACACCTTTAAGGGCTATAGCTTGAGTATGCATCAGGCCCATTTCACTATAATCTGGAAGTTTCCCTATTCTCCATTTCCCATTGTTCCTTGAGTGATCCCAATAGTCCCTTACCCTCCTTAATCCTTTGTTGATGGTATCTATGTGAATGTCTGCTAATTCTTCACTGCGGAGATTGTCCTCCTGCTACCAATTATCCTCCCAGAACCAAGCCAGATTTCCATTTCTGATCTCCCAGAAACTATGATTTTGGACTAGGGCCCTATTCTCCCATGCCCTATTCCAAATTGAAGAACCTTTTACTTGTCCTATCATTCTTATGAGGTTCTTCTCCTACCAATCTCTTGCATACTTTTGCTTCCATAGTTTTGCCTAGGGGGCTTGAATTTCCTTTAGCCATCTCCACCAGATTTTGGCTCCTAGAACTCTATTAAGAATTCCTAGGTCATGAAGACCCAAGCCACCATGGGATTTTGGTTTGCATACCCTGTCCCATGCCACTAGGACCCATTTCTTCTTTTCTTCACCTTTCCCCCAGAGAAAGACTCTTTGAATGTTTCTTATATTAGTAATTACACAAGTTGGTGCCAAAATGGCTGATAGCATATAGATAGGGATACTTTGGAGGATAGCCTTAGTTAGAATCAACTTCCCTGCTAGATTTAGGGCTCTGTTTGTCCATTTTCTAATATTATCTTTTAGCTTATTTAGAATAAGCTCCCAGATTTCCTTGTGTAACAGTTTGTTAGTGAGGGGGACTCCCAGGTACTTCGCGGGCAATGGCTCTCTTTGAAAGACCAAAATTCTAGAAATATTTCTTTGAATTGAAATATCTGTATTGAAAAAGAAAATCTTTCATCTAGTGATACTTACCTCTGTGCTTGCTGCCATGGAAAACTCACTCAGAATCTGCTTAAATGCTTTGGCTTCCTTGACTGTGGGTGTGCCTTGAAGCATAGTATCATCTACAAATTGCTGATGTGTCACCGTGTCCCCACCTTGAGTGAGTCTTAGACCTTGAATTCTCCCTTCCTCCTTAGCAGCTCTGATTGCTCTCCCTAACCCTTCCATCATTAGAATGAAAAGGAAAGGAGAAAGAGGATCACCTTGCCTGAGACCTCTAGTAGGCTTGAAGGTTTTGGAGGGAGAGCCATTGAGAAGAATTGAATAGCTGGCAGTGGTAACTAGTGCCATGACCCACTTAATCCAATTGTGATCAAAGCCATAGGCTTTTAGTACTGCTCTTATGTACGACCAACTAAGTTTGTCATAGGCCTTTGCTATGTCCAGCTGAATTATCATCCCAGCCTGTTTACTGGTACTGAGTCAATGAACCACCTCATGTGCTTGAATTATGTTATTAAGAATTTGTCTTCCTTCCGCATAGCCTGTTTGCTCCTCTGACACTAGGGTAGGGAGGAGTGGTTTGAGATGATTGGAAATTACTTTGGATATTATTTTGTACACCACATTACATAATGCTATAGGTCTAAATCTGTCTGGAGAGGTGGCCTTTTCTTGTTTGGGGATTAAGGCTATGAAAGATTCATTGAGCACCTTCAAGACTGTCTTAAATCTTTGAGAGTCTTCCACTACCTCTAGAATATCCTGTTTTACTATCCTCCAACATGTTTTGAAAAAGTCCACATTGAAGCCATCTGGGCCTGGTGCTTTCCCATTGTGCATCTCTGTAATGACTTCCTCAATCTCTTCCTTTGTTACTGGTCTGTTGAGATTGTAATTGTCTTCTCTAGAAACCAATTTAGGAATGTATTGAGTAAATATTTTCGTAAACTGATATCTATCTTCCGAGGTTTCCTCAGAAATTCTCTGAAAATGCTGGACTAGAACCTCTTCCATCTCTTCATGAGTGTTTCTTTCTATTCCATGCTGATTTGTAAGTTTCACAATTCTGTTGTTGTTTCTGTGAGCTATGGTGGATCTGTGAAAGAATTTGGTGTTTCTCTCCCCTTCCTTAATCCATTGTACTCTAGATTTCTATCTCTAGAATATTTCCTCTTGTAGACATCTGTTTTCCCAATCATGCTGGAGTGACTCTGCCATCTCTTTCCTTTCATTTGTATAGCCTTTTGTGATAAGAATTTGGTTTATTTCCTTTAGTTTCTTTTCCACATCTCCTTTAGCTTTGAAGATATTTCCAAATTCCTTTTTATTCCACTCTTTCAATCTACATTTAATGTGTTTGAGCTTGCTCTGTAGAAGAAACATCTTTGTACCTTGAAGGTGTAGCTGTTTCTTCCACCATTTTTTAATGTTTGTGAGGAAATTTGAATGTGTGAGCCAAGCGTTCTCAAACCTAAAGGGGGATTTCCTCAGTTTACCAAATACAGAAGCTTCCAATTGAATAAGCCAATGGTCTAAACCTCCAAATGGTAGTATGAGTGCATTCAGGCTACTTCCCATGAGAAGAAGTTCCTCTGAAATAATAAATCTGTATAATTTTGAGGTTACTTGGGTAGGGCCACCCCTTTTTTTATTCCAAGTGAAGATTCCATTGCTGGTTTCCATATCAATCAATTTCATATTGGTGATGAAGTTCTGGAAGGTAATTGAATCCCTACCAAGTGTTCTAGTACCTCCTTTCTTCTCCGTGAGTGATTTTGTCATGTTAAAATCACCTCCTAGAATCCAGGGTAGAGCTGGGTATCTTTTCTTCATATCCTCTAGTGTTGTGAGGAGTCAAAGTTTGTCCTCCATTGGCTGAGGACCATAGACATTGGTGATCATGTAACATTGCCTATCACCCACCGGTTGGAAAATCAAAGAAAGGTGTTGTCTGGAAGCCTTCGCATCAATCACACCAAATTTCTATGGATCCCATAGAGTGAGAATGCCCCCAGCAGATTTATTTGCCTTAACTTTAAGGTATTCATATCTATTTAACCATCTGCTATGTTTTTCTCTGATCTTCTCCACTGAGCATTTTGTTTCTTGTATGAATATTATGTCAGGTTTTTCCTCTTTGATCCTATTACCTAGATTCCTCTGTTTTTTCTACTCCCTAGTCCTCTAATGTTCCAGGTTGTGATTTTCATTGAGGTGGGGTTTTAAAGGAGTAAATGGAAAGGTATTTCATCCTTCTTGATTCAATCATGAGTTTGCCACACTCCAGCAATAGTTCTTTCTATCTTTTTCTTCCCCTCCTCTTGCCTGGGTTTTTTTATTAATTTTCCCGTTATTAATACTATTGTGGAAGTCCCTTTATTTTCCTAGTTATCATGTCCTCTTTTGACTCCTGCAGCTGTTTAATGTGACTTGTTAAGGAATATCTGTTGTACCTTGTCAACGTCCTCCTGATATATGGAGTTGATTCCCAGGCTTCCTCCTTGTTCATGAAACTTTTCCAGCTCTAGGTTCTCCCTTTCCAGGATCTCCTGTAAGTCTTGGTCCTCTGTGCCACTTTCACTTTGAGTCATTTCATGGTCTTTTTCTATTTCCATGCTACTAAAAGGGTCTGTTGTGTGTTTTTTCTGTTCCTGTGTGAACTCCATGCTGGTCTCTTTTCCTTTCCCACTTGCTGTCTGATTCTCTTTACTCTTTTGATCACCTCCATCTACATCTTCTTCCCCTAAGATATCGAAACTGTTGTACCTTCTTGTTTTTTAATCCTTCTTAGTAAGGTTCTTTTGTGTCTTCCTTCCCCCTCCTTTTCCTTTTCCTCCTACTTTGGTGAAACCTGTCTGATCTATCCCTTTGCTGGTGTTCAGGTATTCCTCCCTTTTATTAAGAGGACAATCTCTAGATGGGTGCCCATGTTCATGACATTTGTGACATCTGAACGGGATATGTTCATAGTTAATTGTTTGAACCCATTCCTCGTCATAGACTTCTAGAATGACCTCATCTGGAAGGGCTCCTGATAGGTCCATCTCCACACAGATACGAGCATAGGAGGTATATTTTCCTCGTAGAGTTGCCTCTGGAATCTTTAAGAAATGACCTAATTTATTGCCTATAGCTTTTAAATATTCTGGCATCCAGTAATTTAAAGGTAAGGAGTAGAGTCTAATCCATATCGATACCGAAGTGAAGGTTTCTCATTCTGGCACAAAGTTTATCATTCATGGCCGCATATAGAGTCTAGCAGCTGCAAAGAAGTATGGTCCTCCTTCAAAAATCCTATCTCTGTCCTCGATGTTTGTGAATACCACTGTAAAAAAACCCTTGGATCCAAGATGCATATTTAACTCCCCCTTTGGTTTCCAGCTGTATTTTATCCAAGTGTACAATGCTTTCTCTGATGACTAGATTCCCATAAATTTGCATATAATGGCATAGTTAGCCATGTGATCCCTGTGCTCTTGCAGAGTTGGATCATTTAAAATAACCCGCGGTCTAGTTATGGTCTTGGGTTTATAGGGCCCCATCTTGGTTCTGTTCTCTGTACCTTGACCTCTGTCTTCCGCTTTCTCCTCCTGTTGGTCTTCTTCGTGGGTCCCTTTTCCTACATGGGTTTCGCTGCCTTTCGCCTTCTGAGTTTTAGTGTTTTGTGTCTTGTCTTTCAAGGGTTGTGGAGGCTCGTTCTTATTCCCTGCTCTTCCCCTATTTGAAACCACATTACTATAGGAGGGAGTGGAGCTCCCTCCTCCCTGTGCCTCCATGGGTACCTATTACCCTCTGTCACTCTCTTCGTTGAACGCTAGAACCTTGATCGCCAGTTTTCCAGTCCGCAAAGAATCAACCTTATGTTATTTTAATAATTAATATTACACTATATATGTTACTTTTTAAATCTTGTTTGGAAGCTTTCTCATTATGTGGAACGTGGAGGTGTAGAGAAAAATCCACACAATTAAATCTCTTTGCACTCTACATACAACAATGAAAACAAAACCTTGTTCCATTCTACTTAGGTATATAAAAGAAAACAAAAAGGAGTGGGAAGTTTTACATGCGTAAATTTCAAATTAGAAATCTATGTTTGTTGTCAAAAGTGTTGCACAAATTTATATATAAAAAACATTTATATATAAATAACATCACTTGTCAATAAGGTTATTAAAATCTACATTTTTGGAGGTGTGTCCATCAAATTTCAAAACAAAATATGTATAGCTTTCCGAGTGAAAAAAATAGAAAAAATGATTTTTAATTTTCTGACATAGTTACCAGAGAATCCACAGTAAAAACCATTTTTCGTCAAAGTTTCGAATCCCAACTGGGATCCATCATCAGGACTTCATGAATGCTTGATAGTAGAAGAGCTTAATTGAGGGATTAAATAGTAATGAGGAGATTTGGTTTTGGGATGAGATGAATGTCGGCCTTGTTTCAATAATGTTAATTTTGATTAATTATTGATGAGTTAATTAATTGATTTTAATTTATTATAAGTTATTATTATGTTAATTATTAGTATTTTAATTTGTGAGCAATTTGTTTGGAAAAAAATTGAGAGCAATTACCTTCCTGGAAGAGGCTAAACTAACTATGATCCTTGAATATGTCCCACCACTCTTGTAATCTACCTCATGGCCCTCGTATATCATAGAGAAATAAAATTCCTATCGTAAAGATAATAGTTTTGAAATGCTAGTTTTCAGCTTAACAGTAATGGTAGAAACCGTATCAAATAAATATATGAAATTGGATTACAAATACAACTAATCATCTACATTCATTCCACATCGAATATACACACAAACCAATTTATTCCCATGAAAAAAAAAAAATCACACCAAAACTAATAATTAATTTATTTATGTGTAGTACTATGTAGAATGAAAATGTGTGGAAGAACTATGTAGAAGGATAATGTATGTGGAAATGTGAAACATTTCAAAACAAAGTTTATGTTTCTTGCTCCACATATTCGTTCTCCCGCACAAAATTTCTTCCTCACATGGATTGAAAATACACTTCATTTAATAGGTGTTCAATTTACAAGTGTGAAATCACTAATGCACTTAGTATTAAGGAAATGTCAATACCAAGATTCGTTCACTCTATTTTGATCGTAAAACATTACCTGGTAGAAAAATAAGATAACAAAGTAAATGTCATGAATATGCATTGATTCACTAAATAAATGCCAAAAAGACTTGTATTTATTGGTAAGGGATCTTTAGTTAATCATAGAGTTGCAATAAAATCAATGTTTAAGTGTCTCGTTACATAAATTAAAATAGAATGAGAATTAGGATATTAATAGAATAATATGTCAATATTGATTTCTGAAGTGTGCCAAACGCGATAATCATGAAGAACAATCTATGAGTTAGACTATCTCGAGTAGGAATATAAGAAAAATGGAAATGGTTTAAAGTAATCGATGATGGAGCAGTCTTTTTTTATTGGAGGTCAGGCAAATCAATACTCGCGAGATTGATGATGATTGGTGGTTAATGAATACCATTAAAATTGATAGTATTTAAATTTCCTTTCAAAACTTTGATGTTAATTCATGATTTAGATGAATCATGGCCTCTGATGCATTATATGTAGTCTTGTTTACTTTGAGCTAGTGTCTAAAATATTTTGGAAGGCAATTTTTCAACATTCATCTTGTTGTAGGCCCGTTGGCACTAAACTCATTTCTAAAATCTCTAGGAAAGAGACTTGCTTGGTTTCTTATGAAATTGATAAGTGTTATCAAGTTTCACTTTATCATTTATCTACTTCTTTGAATTTTCTAAGTCTTGTGGGTATCATCATTAACAAAATATTTTTCTAGTGAAGCACTTTATGAAATTAATTTTTATTTAAGCCAAAATTACTTTAAATGGAAACTCTACCATGAATTTCAAATGAGATATTGATATTCTTAGCGCTATTAATTTGGTGTTGCTGTAGACTCTATCAGCCTAGTTCTAGAGAACTGGTAAGATGAACGGACAAGGAGGAGAAGGGGACAGGAGGACAGAGGAGGAACGCTCTATCACTCAAAATACCATTATTTAGCTGTCACTATTTCAATACCAACAATGAGGCAAATGGTCGAAAGAAGCAACGATAGACACACACAGGAAGTGTTATATGCAGTGATCTAAGGTATCTTAATTCTCAAGCAATATATATTAATGCTTAACCAAGATATTTTAATGCTAATGAATAACATATTGGAACTTCAACAAATTCTTGGGCAACAAGAAGATGAAATGGATGCCACAAAAATGTTATTAGAATAGCTCTTGCAAAACATGAATGGATAAATTAGACCTCCTTTCTCGCAACGCAATCAATAGAAGCATCAACTTCTAGGAACTATGGTTGATTAATAAAGAAATCATTACCAAATGTTTCTACCTGTTCGACAAATTTTGAAATTCAATATATGCTAAAGGTTATATAGTGTAATTTTACCCACATAGTAAAATAAATACTTTTTAGAAACTTATAGTAGAATAGTCTAATAACATTGCATCACCTATACTCTGATCATGTTCGTGGAACATACATTTTGTAAATTATTCCAAACATGATCATCCAACTAATGTAAATGTTACATGTGAAATTGTTTTCTTTTTTTCTTTCTAATATAATCAAATTAAAAGAACACTCTTCAGAATTAGACTGCGCGCTCTGCTCCCGCCCGCGCTCCTGACCTGACCCCCTGAGCGCGCCTGAGCCTGGCAGCGCTGCTGCTGACCCTTCTTCTGCCCAGGGCCTCTTGCCCTCGCCTTCTCTGGGCCTTCTGCCCACTCCCCCCTTCTGACCTCTGGTGGAGCGCCCCCGCGCTGCTGATCCAGTAAACAATGGATCCACCCTCCCAGGATCAGGCTAAACTGGAAAAAGCCTTTGCATCCCTCATTCCAGACAACAACACGGAAAGAATCCGCCCATCAGCCTCAAAGTTTATCAAAAAACTTGATGAAATCCCGAAAGTTTCGCTACCTCCCTCCCTTCCAAGGAGAGCTGCTGTGGCCCTTGCTGAACGTGGCTTGGTTGGCCAGTTCACGGGTCTATGGCCTTCTCCCCGCACGGTCCAACGTTGGGTTGAAAGGAACTGGAACGCAATGGTCCAAGGCAAGATTGCAATAAGGTTTTGTGGAAGGGGGTTCTTCACCTTCCTCTTTGAATCAGTGGAAGATCGCAACCTCATTTTCAGAAATGGTCCTTACTTCATGGACACAAGAGGCCTTTACCTCAACCGATGGACCCCCGACTTTGACCCTGAAATGGATGTTCCCAACGCCGTCCCTGTCTGGGTCCGCCTTCCTCACCTGCCTCTCCACTGTTGGGGAGATGAATCAGTGAAAGCCATCGGGAACGCTGTAGGGAAATATATCGACAGATCGGAGCCAAAGGAGAATATGCATGCATGTGCTCGGATATGCGTTGAAGTGGACCTGGGAAAAGGATTACCGGAGGCAATCAAACTCAAAGTGGATCAGTGGACGCACATCCAGCAGGTGGACTACGAGCAGCTGCCTTTCAAGTGCAAGGTATGTCATGAATATGGGCATTTTGCTAATAGGTGTAGCAAATCCAAATCAATAGACAATAGCAATGTTGAAGCTCCGGAAGAAGCTTGGGAAATAGTTAAGAAGAAAAAAACAAACCCCCCTCCAGTTTCATCAAAGCCCTCCTCTGAAACCCCAATCCTCCCTTCTCAACCCTCAGGATCTGGCCCTTCCTTCCCTTCTTCCTCCAATCCTTTTGAATCATTGGCAGCAGAGGAACCCCCATCCCCTCCTCCTTCCCCAAAGGGCCCCGGGGCAACCCCCTCCTCTCCCCTCCAGGCCTCCCCCCCTCCAACAGTGGAAAGAATTCTAACAAGAAACAAAACAAAGGAAAACAACACCGCCACGGACCCCCCAAGAAAAGTGGGAAGGAAATCAAACAAAGAGATTAGAGATGAGAATGCCGCAAAAGAAATGGCCACAGGGACCCAACAGCCAATGGATACATATCTAGACAAGACCAAAGGAAGTGGAGAGAAGATGAAGGAGAAAAGCGGGACCCACAACAAATCAAGCAAATGATGATTTTGGTCTCTTGGAACTGTAGGGGGATGGGCTCCTCCCTAAAAACCAATGCAGTCCGAGATCTCATTAAAACTGAACATCCAGACTTCCTCCTACTCCAGGAGACCAAAATCACCGAACAGGAATTCCAAAACAGCTTGAAAAGAAGCAGAAATTATGAAGGAATTTCCATGAGTGCAAACGGAGCCTCAGGAGGCATAAGGACAATTTGGAATAAAAACAAATGGAAACTCAAAGATAACAGACAGAACAGATGGTGGATTAGGCTAGATATGCAAAACACAACCAAGATGGAAGAATACACAATCTATAATGTTTATGCTCCCCCCCACTTCAGAGATAAAGCCTCTTGCTGGGATTCTCTTTCAACAGATCTTATGACTGCCCATGGAAGAAACATTTTCCTAGGAGGAGATCTGAATTTAATAAGGAATGCGGATGAGAAAGTAGGAGGGAACTTCTTGGCTGACCCTTCAAGAGATACACTGGAAGAAATCATTCAAACACACAGTCTAGTTGATATTCCACCTCAGAATGGGCGCTTCACTTGGTCAAATAAAAGAACAGGCAAAAACAACATCAAAGAGAGACTGGATCGTATTCTGGTACAGGAGAGAATCGTGGCCAACTTCACAAGGATTCAGAGCACAATTATCCAGGGCTTTATATCAGACCACAAACCTGTGGCGTTGCATTTAGACAAAGGGGAAGATATGGGTCCGCTGCCCTTCAAATACAACAGAGCTTGGGACAGCAGCGAGGACTTCAGAAATTTGATAAGAGATACCTGGGCAAATGAAATAACAGGCTCCCCCCATTTCATTTGGGAATCAAAGCTCAAGCTCCTCCGGATAACTATCAAGCAATGGGCAAGGAAACACGCTTTAGAGGAAAGGAAGGAAAAAATCGATCTGCAAATGAGAATAGCGCAATGGAATCAGGAAAAGGAAGCTGGCCAAGACACAGAAGAAGACCAAAGGAAAGAAAGTGAGCTGTATAAGGCGCTATACAATCAGAATCGAAAGGAAGAGGATGAGCAAAGGCAAAAATCAAGATGCCTTTGGCTCAATTCAGGAGACAAGAATACCTCGTTTTTTCATAACAACCTTAAATTAAGGAGAGCTGTAAACAATATTGAGAGGATAACAGTTGAGGGCAGAGAGCTAACGGACCAAGGGGAAATCAAGGAGGCAGCCTCTCGACATTTTCAATCTCTTCTTACAGCTGACCCTCACTATCTGGAAAATCCGGAATTCCTCAATATAATAGAGAACAAGATCTCTGAAGCACAAAATGGGGAGCTGGACAAAGAGATCACAAGGGAGGAGATCGAATGGTCAATTTGCAGCATGCCCTTGGACAAAGCCCCAGGGCCAGATGGCTTCACAGCGAGCTTTTATAAAACCCATTGGGACACCATCAAGAAGGACTACATCAGAATGGCGAAAAACTTCTTCACAAAATGCAAAATGGGCAGCAGTATTAAATCCTCCCATTTAGCGCTAATCCCAAAAGAGCCCAATCCTCAAACTTTTGACAGATTCAGACCTATTTCCTTGTGTAATGTCTCCTACAAAATCATCACTAAGATTTTGGCCAATAGGTTAAAAAAAATCCTCCCTTCCCTCATCCCCGAGAACCAAGGAGGCTTTGTCCCCAAGAGGCATATAACAGATAATGTCATTCTCATACAGGAGGCAATTCACAGTAGCTTAGCCAGAAATGAAAGGGGCATGACCATCAAGCTGGACATGGCGAACGCCTTTGATCGGGTAAACCATTCCTTCCTTCAGGCAGTATTAAAAAACTTTGGTATCTCAGAGTTCTTCATCACCAGGGTCATGGAATGTATCTCCTTCAATTGGACAACCCCCCTAATTAATGGCAGGCCATGCAACGCCTTCAAAAATTCAAGAGGCCTGAGGCAAGGATGCCCATTATCACCCTTCCTCTATATCATCATGGCAGAAACGCTAAGCATGCACCTGGAAAATAAGTGTAAGTCAAAGGAAATAATAGGAGTTGACATTGTTCGAGGAGCCAAGGGGATCAACCACTCTCTATTTGCAGATGACACCCTTTTAATTGGAGGGGCCTCAAGCCTCATGGCTAGGAGATTCAAGAACACACTGGACCTCTTTCTCCAAGCTTCTGGGGGTAAATTAAACAACAAAAAGTGCATGATCTACACCTGGAATGTCCCAAGACACATAACCCAAAGAATCTCTATGATCATGGAAATCCCAGCCCAATCGAATTGGTCCCATTTTATGTACTTAGGGCTGCCCTTAGCTAAAGAATCAATCAAAGCCGAGGTTTGGGTAAAGTTAATAGAGAAATTGAGAGGGAAACTGCAGAGCTGGGGGGTGTACTGGCTCAACTTGGCGGGCAGAACAGTTCTTATAAAGGCCATTCTATCAGCTCTTCCTATCTATCAGTTTGCCACTACTCTCGCTCCAGCTAGCATCCACAAGCACATGGAGCTGATTATCAGAAGTTTCCTGTGGAAGGGGGGAAAGCAAGATACAAAAAAGTTCAGCCTGGTAAAATGGGAAAAGGTCATTCTTCCCCTTGAAAAAGGAGGGCTCGGAATTAGAATTCCAAGACTTGCAAATATGGCTATGGGCTTCAAGTTAACGTGGAGAATCCTCAATGAGAAAGGGTCCTGGTGGACAGAGGTCATCAAGAGGAAATATCTGAACGGAATCAACAGCAATATCCTCACAGAACCTATCACTGATAGGCAATGCACACCTGTTTGGAAGTTGATAAAAAAAACTCTTCCCTTTTACAAATCTAGTATATCTAAAGCTCCAGGCAACGGAAGACACATCAGCATATGGGAGGATAGAATAATGGGCACGGAAGCCAGGGGAATGTCCTCTAAATACAGGCCCCTTCAACAGTGGATGTCAGAGGCAAACCTTAAAACCCTCTTCGACATCTCCCTTTGGGATCAAAATTGCTGGATTGGCTGGAGACCACTGTCCCTCCCCAATGGCATCAAGAACCTCTGGGGTGACCTAAAGCTCTCACTCATAGGCTCAGCCCCAACAAACAGAATGTCAGATGACAAATTTGTTTGGGATCCCAATGGTGGCAGCTACACGGTGAAAGAAGGCTACAAAGCGCTCCAAAACTCTACAGCAACCAATAACTGGCATCTCTATAAAGCAGCATGGAAAAATGAAAGCCTGCCAAAGATAAAACTCTTCAACTGGACCTTGCTACATGGTAAAATCCTAACAGCAGAAAACCTCAGGAAGAAGGGTATTCAAGGCCCCTCAATTTGCTGCATGTGCAGAGAGGCAGAGGAAAGTAGTAACCACCTTTTCATTGATTGTCCTGTAGCTAGGTCTTGTTGGAAACTGATAACCAGCCCTTTAAATATTGGAGATCTCCCCAATCAGATCTCTCTCCTTCAGAAAGGTTGGGGGAAAAGTTTCCCTTACGCCAATAAAAACATGAATCTAGCAAAAAGGATGTGGAGCACCATCCCCTCTAACCTCTGCTGGCAGATATGGATAGCCAGGAACAAATGCATATTCAACAACAAGAAACCTAGTATCTCTAGCATTCTGGCCAAAACAACTGCTCTCATAACAGAAACCGTGGAAGCAAATGGAATCTCCCAGGCAGACCTGGAATTGACAGATGACAGGGTAAAGGAGTGGATGCGGAGATTCAATTATGAAACAAGAGCAAAAAATAATGCAATCACAGGATTAGGACACTCAGACTGGAAATTGAGAGGGACCAGGGATGAAGTCAACAATTGGATCCAAAAACAAAAGAGGCACACACTCCATTTTGATGGGGCTTCAAAAAATAATCCAGGCAGAGCTGGAGCTGGGGGAACTATCAGAGATCCTCAGGGGAAAACTATAGTCACATATGAGTGGGGATTAGGCACCATGTCAAATAACAAGGCTGAGGCATACAGCCTCCTTAAGGGGACCTCTATCGCCAAGAATCTCGGCATCCAAAATCTCCTTGTTATGGGCGACTCTGCCATCATTATAGCAGCCATGAACTCAGGGAAAGACTTTAAACAAATAGCCCTAAATAGAATCAAAGGCAGGATCATGGAACAAATCAGGTGCTTCAGCAAAGTGATATTCAAGCACATCTTAAGAGGCAACAATGTGGAAGCAGATGAGCAAGCAAATAATGCTGCAGGAAGACCCACGGGACAGGTAAGGGAAAATGATGAGATTTATGAACAGGATATTCCATAGACAGGCCCCCATCCCCTCTTCCCAGGTCATCGGTCACCTCAGGCAAAAGTACCAATGTATGTGGCACTTCAACAACTCCCCCTCATCATCTCTAATCCTCCTCGACTGCCCAACCAGGTATCACAGGACAGCAGATCGCCCTCAGGGCCCGATGAATTCAGGTAGGCTCCGGATTCTCTCCCTGACCACCGCAGCCATTTCCAGAAGGCGTGATCGAGCCCATACCGGCGGCAGGCACCTTGAGCGTCCTAAAATCACCTCAAAGGATCTCTCCTCTTCCAAGAACAGATCTTCTCCTACTCGAATCAAGAACCAGCAGGTCACCTCCGCTTCTATAAATGACAGTGTGAACCTCAGAATTTTTACAGCTCGAAGTTATTCAAGACAGTTGCGTTGTGAACTCACCAAGCGCAGGCATCAGTTAGTGGGCTCAAACTCTCACCAGGATCACGAGCTTCGCCCCTCGCTTCTGGTAAACGTTGGTTTCCTCTCGGTTTTTTTAATCAAAGCTGACTTATTGCTCTGTTTTCATTGCAGAGGCCAGTGTATTCTTCTTACCCACCAGTGCACTGCGCTCTTTCCTTCCCTAATCCTCTCTCTTTGGAATTCTGCCCCTCCTTTCGTTCCTCCCCTTCTCCCCGCTCTCCTCCACTACCATCATTCCTCAGTCCCTCTTATTAAATCCAGCTCCATGGAGAACCAGGACCAGATAATCACCCAGGATCCAGCCAACATGCCAATCGACAGACTCTTCAGTAGAGATTGCACCATGTGCAGAACCCATACCATAATGATCAATAGTTTTGTGAAGCAGTTTAATGATCTGAAGGATGACTTCGAAGCTGACCGTAGATCTAAGAGGAAGAAATTGGAGAAACAGAAGGAAGAGATTGAAAATCTCAAAGGAAGGTGCAGCCACTTGGAAGAAGCCATCGAACAGATCAAAGCACTCACTCAGAGCTATCAGGCTGAAGCTTCTACCAAGGCCAGTGCAAGGAGGGATCCCATGCCGGATGATTCGGTCACACAAAAACTACCTTAAAAATTTTCCATGGTTTGCAAATTCTGTTGGTTAGGAGGCACTTTTGTAAGGCAATATAGCCACTCTCTCTTTAATTACAGTCATCATAGAGGCAGAGTTGAGGAATATGGGTCTGCGCACCCAGTTTTGATCCTCTTCACTCTAGTCTCCGATACCTATGTACTAGAATTCTGATTATGGGTTTTATAATATGAAAGTAACCGATGTTGTTAAAAAAAAAAAAAATATAATCAAATTGTACAATTGCAAATAGGCGGATCTTATTGTATCCTTTAGAAAAAGTTACATGCTAACATAAACTATTTGTGAAGGAAATTTTTTTCTAATATTGTTTAAATAATTATAGGATTTGAAAATTTTATAAATCAATAAAACAATGTGAGAAATCACATTGCAAAAGAATACGGATGATATAGCACAATGAACTAGTTGCACGTTACAATCAAAATATAGTAAATAATGTTAGTAAATAGCATAGTGCAAAGTGTAGAACTTAAACGAAGAAATTCATCAAAATGCATTTTTTTACAATTTTAATAGCTATAGATCATGTAACCACAAGATGAAATTAGATCCCAACTATCCAAAAAACCAAAAAAATCTCTTCGGCAATGATCAAATAAGTGGGGTGGCATGCGGGTGAACAAATTTCCATAACGTTGATACATTGTGTGGAGTGTGGAGGAAGAAACAAGAGAGTTGGGGGGACCGGGGGTGGCTAAGAAAATATTCCTTCACACTCTACATAATGTATCAATGTTAATAGTTGTGCGAAGTATGCAATGCTCTCAAAATGAGAAAGAATCTTTGTTAACTTAACACACATGAAGCTTGGAAATTATTTTATTGCGCTTTGTTTAAACATTTTATTCATTATTTATTGTATCCTCAGGAGATTTTATACTTTATTTAAGCCTATTTCTTTTTAATTTTTAATACACTAAAAATAAAATAACAATGTGCATTCACCATGAGAAATGTTTACTTGATTATTATGAAGATATACTATATGAAACGCTAAATCCATGTAATAGTGTTGTTGTTACTAGCTTTGCATCATAGTCATCATTATCATAATTATTTTTTGTATTTGTCTCACATGCATATGAATTCTTGTTCTAATCAAAAACATAAGATATGCTCTGGGAAACCCTTTCAGGAGAAAACATAGATGGAAGGCGAGGCCACTTTGCTCTCTTTCTCTGTCTGGAAATAAGGATACAGGTACAAAGAAGTAATGCTTGTGGCCCATGGGATGCTACAGTGCATATATCCTCTTTGTTTTCTCTACCTTCTATCTCTCTTGGCTATATTTGCTCAACTATGAAACAAAATGCTCTTGAAAGAATGGAAAGTCTCTTCCTCCTATTAGCCCGGTTATAACACAACCCAATAGCCTACTAGTGGTTAAGTTTGACTACATCAACTCTTAGCTACAACTAAAATATAGACTCTTATAGAATATTTTATATCACAAACATGTGGCTAGCCCATTTTTCATGAATAATGGGGGTTGACATGGCATCCTCCCAAACTATAGTTATGAAAATAGGAAGTTTAACTTCTGAGTGGCATAATTTTTGCATACAAACTTTGATTGACACACTTCTTGCATTGTTGGAAGTATCTCTATGTGTAAAACAATGTGAAGAGGTACAACACTAAAGAGGAAAAGTTTTACCCCTAAAAAATGTCATTTGATGCCTCAAAATGCTCCCAGCAGGTTTCAGACACCGTTTCACCAAACTAGGTCTTGCCAGTAAAAACGGTCCCATGAGCTTCTTCCTCCACTTTTCCACTATTAATGCATCAAGATGGATTCCAAATAATATAATGATCTAATCTATATCACACCTCCCCATTTTGGGAGGCTTTGTTCCCCATGTGAGGAAATCTTTCCTTCACCTTCTCTCTAGTGTACCATTTAGCTTTGCGTGGAAGTTGTCCCTTCAACCCAATCTTCCAAAGATCATGCTACCCCTATCTTATAGTTTTGGACCTCTTCTGAAATTTTTTATCTTTTGTCAACTATGCTTGAGGATTTGTTGCCAAATCCTCCACAAAATGTAGGACCTATTCCTCTTCCTGATCCAAGATGGAAGGCTCATAGAGTTTCAAATTCTCTTCATTCACAATTGAGAAAATGCACTTATAGGGTGGTAAAATGATTCAATAAGTATTATCACCCACTTTTTTTTGTATCTCAAAGGGACTAGACCTCAGAGCCTTGATTTTCTTACCAAGCTCCTGCAGCCTCTCCTTGTTCAACTGTAACCATACTATCTCTCCCACCTTAAACGATTTCTCTTGTTCTGTGTTGATCATGCCTGGACTTATACTTCTCCTCCAAATTTTGCAGTGTTTCTTGTACATGTAGATGGATCTTCTTGATCTTCTCTAGAATATTTTCATCCCTCAAAGCATCTCCTGTAAGATCCTTTGTCACTACTCCTTGCTTCCCATATGCAATGTCCAATGGTAAAGGCAAAAAATATCCAAAACAAGTTTCAAATGAGGAGTTTCATGTAAAAGTGTGGATTTCTCTATTGTAAGAATGTTGTATATAAACCAGATTTTCATCCCAGGTCTTTGGATGCTTCTGGTTGTATCCCCTTAGAATATGCGCCAAAGTCATGTTGACTACTTTTGTTTTCCCATCTGTCTATGGATGGAATGTTGTAGATCTCTTCAAATTCGTGTCCATCTTCTCCCACAATGTAGTCTAGAATGCATAGAGAAATATTGTATCTTTATCTGAAACTATGCTCCTTGGTATCCAAAAGTGCACCCTGACCTGTCTAAAGAATAAGTTTGATGCTTCTTGCCTGTTTATGGTCTTTTTGCAGGGCATCAGAACACACATCTTACTGAACCTGTCAACTAGCACAAACATGTAGTCATGTCCCTTCCTGGTTGTCCTTAAACCTCCCACAAAGTCCGTGAAATGCTTTCCCAAGGATGAGTAGGTACAATTAAGGGATGATATAGAACTTGTTTCTTGTTGCTAGGATTGTTGGTAAAACAAATCATGCATCCTCTTATAAACCTAGCTATATGCTCTTTCACTTTGGTCAATACACATACCTCTACAAGTTAGCCACAATATTCCCTACACCAAATTTCCTTACAACCTTGGAGGTGTGAGCCTCTCTAATCAGCTGCAATCGCTCACTTTTAGGAACACATAGCATATCCAACCTATAGAGTAACCCATGTTGGATATGGTAGTGAACGGTTTTGTCACCATCATGCACATGACTCTTGACTCTGCAACGGCTGATACACCTCCTTGAAGTCCTTATCCTTTGAATATTATTCCATGTATGCATCATGGGTGAATGGCTCCATGTGCATAAGTGTCCCCAAAGATGTAATATTTGATGTGGATGAGGCCAACTTGTTTGTGCTACCCTTCTTATACTTGATCACCAAATGAAATTGTTGTAAAAAACCCATCCACTTGTAATTCCTAGTCTTCTATAGCTTAGTCTGGGTCTTCAAGTACTGTAATGGTTGGTGATCTATGTGGATTATTATCTCCTGTCCCATCAGATAATGCTTCCACTTCTTCACATCTTGCACCATGGAATAGAGCTCCTTGTCATAGGTAGGGTAGTTAAGGACTACCCCATGAAATACTTCAAAATGGTAGCATACAGGCATTCCTCCCTGCATTACGAAAATTCTATAGCATACCCACTCACATATGTCTCCACTTCAAAGGGTCATTGCAAGTTTGATAATGCCAAAACTGGTGCTTGACTGATATTATTATTTAAATCATCAAAATCCCTATGTTGACCTTTCCCCACTGGAAACTCTTGCCACTTCCTGTTATGGCATGGAGTAATTCTACTACTGCTGAAAATGAGGGTATGAATTTCCTCAGGTACTGTGCTACCCTAATGAAACTCTTGACCTTAGAAACATTGGTAGGCACCAACCATTTAATGATGGCCTCCATCTTGGAAGGATATATATTCATCTCTCCTATAGTGATCACATACCCAATATACACCAAAGACTGCTGCACAAACTCGCACTTATTGAGATTTGCTAATAGATGGCGCTTCTTCAATGTTTCTAGCACCTACATTAAATGTGAAATATGCTCCTCCCAGGTAGCACTATATGCCAATATATCATCCATATTGACAATAGAAAATGAATGTATAAAAGGGTGCATTACATCATTCATTAATCTCATAAATGTAGCAGGTGTATTACATAGGCCAAATGACATGATTAACCACTCATACAAACCTTAACTAGTTTTGAAGGTAGACTTACAGGTATTTTCTTCTTTGACTCGAACCTAGTGATATCCAGAATTCAAGTAAATCTTGATGAAGTATTTAGCTTGCTGAAATTGATCTAACAAATCATTTATCCTAGGCAGGGGGTATCTGTTCTTGAGTGTGATTTTTTTCAACGCCCTATAATATATACACATCTTCCATGTCCCATCCTTCTTTGGCATAATAATGACGGGTGACCCACATGGTGATGTACTCGATCCAATGATACCATATTCCAACATTGTTGCAACTGTTTCTTCACTTCACTTGCTTTTATAACATACTATCTATACAACCCAATATTTGGCAATGGGGAGTCTAGAAATAGCTATATCTCGTGGTGCACTTCTCTCTTAGGTGGTAACCCTTTAGATGCTCAGAACACATCCATGTATGCCTGTAACAAATCCTATATTTTTTGTTTATTTTTCTTAGTACACCCCTTAAAGTATCACTTACCTGTTACTGACTCCTCTTTAGAAAACATTTCTCCTAAAAGCAATAGAACATACTTCTTGTCAGAACTGATTGATTTCTTGGATTGGTTGGCACTCACCAGTGAAATTTTTGACTTTCCTTTGTGCACGTTGATGATGAACGCCCATCCTTGATGAGTCAACACTGATTGGATCTCCTCATGAATATTTCATCACGCATGTACATGTATGGAATCCCAAGCATGACTTCACATACATCAAGGGGAACCACATCTAGATCTACTTCATCAATAAAATCAAAACTGATAGAAAATCTAGTTTTACACTATTTTGTTACCTTCAACTCTGCATCCTTATTTACCCATCCTAGCGGATATGGGTTTGGATGATCACGAACTTCCAACCCCAAATTCTTGACTAGCTCTACTGCAATGAGATTTTCCTTCAATCCTCATTCAAACAGAGCATCGATCTTTGTCTTCTTAGTCGATATCTTTATATGGAAGAGTTTGGTCATTTATTTCTCTTCATGTTGTTGAAGGCTACTTAGATTAACCTCCTTCTGCACTGATGTATAGATGATATTCTAATCCACATCCAAGCTACTTTCAACTTGGTTTCTTGAATCCGTGGGCATGAGATTCATCTTGTTATATTTCTTCTTGTTCTTCAGGTTTAGCTCTGGATGCAACTTCCAACATTTTCTCTCTATATGGCCATCGATATTGCAGTGGTTGCAGTGGTTTCTAGGATTTTTTCACTGGTGTGTTGTGGTTGTCGTCTTTTTATTTTTTCCCCCTTTTTGCTTCTTCTTCCCCTCCTTATAAGCATCATCTTTCTCCTTCTTCTCCAATCCACTTCATTATGCTCTCTTATGGCCTACGTTCTCTAGGTAATGTGGTTGTACACAAGCCTCCTCCACTCATTTGGGCTTGAATAACATCAATTTCTCATGCATATGGTGGTGGAGACCCTCGAAATACTTAAAGAATATATCTTGGTTCTTTGGAGAGATACCCAACAGTATAGCCATCTTTCTGAATTTTGTGGTGTCCTCTTGTATGATTTGGCTCGGTTTTTCCTGAAGTAATGCCACCGGATCCTGATCCTCCATGTACCCAATGGGATAAAAAAGTGACTTGATGAGGGTTTTGAAATCCTCCCACATAGTCACTGGAGGTTCTTCTTCCAACCTCAGGGTTTTCATGTGGCTCTCCCACCAAGTTAGTCATGGCCCTCTAATTTCATCTGCACGAATGTTATGTTCTATCCTTTCTCAATCTAATGGATGATGAAATTAAATTCTAGTTATTGAAACCAATGATTTAGCTTCAGAGTGTTGATCTCACCATGGTACAACTTGATATCAACATTTGCTTCCATTTTAAATATGGATTGATTAATGACACTCGAACTAGGTTGATCTTTTTCAGGTTCTTTCTTCGAATGGTTCTTCATTTCTCCTTAATCTTCTGATCCCCATTTTGATTTGTCCTTTGCATTTGAACCCCCATCTTATCCAAATATCCCCAAATTTCTATTCAAAGCCACCATTAGGAGGTTTTCATTATGGTTGATACCTGTGACTTGTTCTAGCTGCATAAACCTCGTGTCTATAGGATCACGAGGTTTGTTTATAGAGTCGTGAATCAAAATTAGGGTTTTACGATTATCAGCCCTGTCAATCTAGATCCTTGCAATCTCCAAAAAATAATCAAAGAAACATGCTGTAATACTAAATGTTCTATAAACTGTCATGGATATTCCATTGGACAGTTCGTCATAAAATATAGGATAATATTATATTAAAAGTCTGAGATTCTACACTATTACAATTTTATTAAAACTTCTATATTTGTAAATTAAACTCTAATTAGTGCATGCATGCGAATGAAAATTATGCAAAAAAAAATATAGAACAACAAAATAATATTACACACACACATAAGACAAAAGATATGCTCTGGGAAACCATTTCGGGAGAAAACCCAACTAGAAGGTGAGGCCACTTCGCTCTGTTTCTCTGTCTAGAAAATAAGGCTGTAGGTACAAAGAAGTAATGCATGTGGCCCATGGACTGCTACATTGCATATATCTTCTTCATTTTCTCTACCTCATACCTCTCCTAGATATCATTTTTCAACTATGAAACAAAATTCTCTCGAAATAATAGAATGCCACTTCCTCCTAGTGGCTCGGTTATAATGCAACCTGATAACGCACTAGTGGTTAAGTTTGACCACATCAAATATTAACTAGAGTTACAATATAGAGTATTTTAGAGTATTTTATATCACAAACACATGGCTAGCCCATTTTTCATGAATAATAGGGCCTGATGTAGCATCCTGCCAAATTATAGGTGTAAAAATAGGAAGATCAACTTTTGAGTGGCATAACTTTTGCATATAGAATTTTCTTCACACATTTCTTGTGTTGTTGCAAATACCTATGTGAGTAGAACAATGTGAAAGGGTACAACACTAGAGTGGAAAATTTTTACCCCCAAAAATTTTTTTTTGATGCTTCAAAACACTCGTAGAAGGTTTCAGACCCCGTTTCACCAAAATGGGTCCCGCCAATAAAAATGGTCCCATGACCTGATTCCTCCACTTTTTCCACTCTGAACGCACCGAGATGGATTCCAAATAATATAATGATCCAATATGGATCCCTAATAATGTTCATGGAACATAAATTGTAAATTGAGAAAAATTGTATCATTAGAGTAATGTAAATGTTATGTGTAACAAAGTTTTCTTTCATTTTCTATTCTAGTCAAGTCGTAAAATTGGAAATGGACGTATCTTGTTGTATCCTTTAGAAAACATTATATGCTAACAATTACATGTTAACATGAACTATGTGCAAAGAAAATACATTTTCTAACATTGTTTGACTAATTATACAATTTGTAAATTTGATAAATCAACAAGACAATGTAAGAAATCACAATACCAAAAAGTAAACATGAGATAGCATGATGAAGTAGCTACATATTACAATCAAAACATAGTAATTATCATAGTACAAAATATTTAACTTAAACAAAGAAATTCATTGAAATATGTTTTTCTACAATGTTAATAGCTACAAATCACGTAAGCATAAGATGAAATCAAATCCCAACTATTTAACAAACCAAGAAAACTCTTCGGTAATGTTCAAATTATTGAATCAGAAAGTAAAAGATGATGTTAATAGTGGAAGTGTGGATATGAGAAGGTGCAAAAATGTAGATACCACCTCACCCCTTACCAAGAGTCAATGGAAATTCAGTCTTAGTAATTACCGATAACAAGGATATCCACACTTTTAGTAAAACGCTTCTCAATTTTGAAGACTTTACAATAATACTATCTCCAAAATACCAACAATTGATTTCTTGAAAATGAAAGGAAAAGGTATTGCATTCTCATTTGATTCCTCGACAATGTAAACAAAGACAACCATCGTTGTATACACATAACCACATTTTGATGGTTTATTGTAAATGTGCCATGTATCTCCAAACTGTACAACAAATCAATAACAACATATTTTTTTGCACATATTGTTCATAGGAATTTTTTCATAGATTACGTAATACTTTCTCTAGTTCCATGCCTCTTAGAAAAAAATATGTTGTATTCCTATCATTTGAATATATGGTACAACTTAACCGATGGAAATAAATAAAGCGACATTTTTTCTTTTAAATCATACAATAAACCATAGTTGATCTAGATTTGATCATTTTTCATCCATCTCAATTCTTTTAGAGTGGAAAAAATGGAGGAATTAGCTCAAGAGACTGTTTTTACCAATGGGACCCAATTTAGAAAAATAGGGTCTGAAACCTTCCTTGAGCATTTTGAGGCATCAAACGATATTTTTTTTGGGGGTAAAACTTTGCTTCTTTAGCATCACATCTTTTCATGCTACTCTACACATATATACTTTTCCAATTATGAAAGAATCACATCAATCAAATTCTGTATGCAAAAGTTATGTCACTCAGAAGTTGACCTTCCTGTTTTCACCACCATAATTTGGGAGGATACCATGTTAGCCTTTTCTACTCATTAAAAAGGTGCTAGCCACATGATTATGATTGTGAAGACTCTAGAAGAGTTTATATTGTAACTATGGTTAAGAGTTGAGGTAGTCAAATCTAAGCAGTATTAGGCTATCAAGTTATGTTATGACCAAGCCATTAAGAGGAAATTGGATTCCATTATTTCAAATGTAGTTATTCCATAGTTGAGACAAAATAGGCAAGAGGGACAGGAAATGGAACACAAAGAGATAATTTTTGTACCGTAGAAGCCCATTGGCCACAGGGCATACTTCTTTTTACTTGCAGCCATAGTTCCCTTCAGAGAAAGAGAGCAGAAAGACCTCACCTTCCAGCTGGGTTTTTCTCTTGAAAGGGTTTCCCAAAGCATATCTTGTGTCAAACTTGTGTGTGAGGTTTCATTTTTCGCTTCTCTATTTTTATGCATAATTTCATTCGCATGCATGCACTACTAACAGTGAATATACAAATCCATAAATCTAATAAAACTGTGATAGTGTAGAATTTCACATTTTAAATATGGCATTATCAGATCTATTGTGACCAACTGTCCAGTGGAATATCCCTGAAAGTTTATGGATCATATTGGTATAAAATCAAGGTTCTTTAGGTATTTTATGGGAAATTTGTAGGGTATCTAGATCAGTTGGGAGAAAAGTCGAAAAACCATAATCATGGCCAATAAATTTGTGAATAACATTCGTGATCCTACAGAGGATAGGTTTTCACGACTGGAACAACAAGTCATTGATATAAATCATAATGGAAATATTATCATAGAAGCCCTGAGCAATAAGATTGGGATATTTAGAGAAGATGGGGGTTGAAATGTAGACAATAAATTAGGATTAGGAGATCAGGAAGAAACAGAGAACCAACCAAAGAAAGAACCTAGAAAAGATCAACCCAAGTCGACTTCCATGAATCCTTCACAACCCCCTATTTAAAATGGAAAAAAAATGTTGATATCAAGTTGTACCACGATGAGATCGATGCTCCAAAGCTGAATCACTAGTTGCAACAACTAGAAGTGTATTTCAATGTCCATCAAATTGAGGAAGAACATAACATTTCATATTTAAAACTGAAATTAGAGGGCCATGCACTAACTTGGTGGGAGAGCCACATGAAGACCCTGAGTTTGGAGGGAAAGCCTCCAGTGACAAAGTTGGAGGACATGAAAACCCTCATTAAGTCACATGTTTATCATATTAGGTACATAGAGGACTAGTGGATCCAATGGCACTACTTCAGGCAAAAGTTGGGGCAAAGCATGCATGAGTACACCACAAAGTTTAGAAAGATGGCCATAATTCTTGGCATTTCCGCAAAGAACCTAGATGTACTCCTCAAGTATTTGGGGGGTCTAAATCACCATCTATAGGAGAAGATGATGTTTCTCAAGACCAAATCAATGGACAACGCTTGTGTAGAGGCACAATACCTAGAGACA
Organism: Pinus tabuliformis; assembly: GCA_031772625.1. Classification (NCBI taxonomy): domain Eukaryota; kingdom Viridiplantae; phylum Streptophyta; class Pinopsida; order Pinales; family Pinaceae; genus Pinus; species Pinus tabuliformis. Next base: position 1,205,675,304 of record CM062804.1, on the reverse strand, counting down.
TAGGCCTGGAGAGAGCATAATCAAGTGGGTCGAAGGAAAAGGAGAAAAAAGACACTTCTAAGGAGGGTAAGAAAAAGAAAAAAGAGGGAAAATATAAAAAGGCATCAACCACAACACACCAGTGCAAATATCCCAACAACCACTACAACCACTGCAACATTAATGACCATATAGAGGAGAAGTGATAGAAGTTGCATCTATAGCTAAATCAAAAGAACAAAATGAAAGATAATAAGAAGAAGAATCTCATGGCAATTGATTTGAGCAACCAAGTTGAAAGAAACTCATACATGGATAAGAAGATCGTTTATATGTCAGTGCAAACAGAGGGGAATCTGAGTAGCCTTTAGCAATAGGAAGAGAAATAAATGACCAAACTCTTCCATATAAATATATAGGTAAAGAAGACAAATATTGATGCAATCGCAGAAAAATATCATTGTGGCAATGCTGATCAAGAAGTTGAGGCTGAAATTTTGTGATCATCCAAACTCATATCAACTGGGATGGGTAAATAAGGATGCAAAACCAAAGGTAAAGAAATAATGAAAATTTGTATTTGCCATCAGTGTTGTTTTTATTTATGAAGTAGAACAATATATGATTGCCCTTTATGTATGTGGAGTCATGTTTTGTATAATTCCCTACATGTACATGTGAGATGAAATATTCACGTAGAGGGCCAACCAATACCGACTTGTTAAGGATGGAAAATCGTTCATCATCAACACGCACAAAGGCAAGTTGAAAATTTTGCTAGTAAGTTCCAGCCAAGCCATGAAATTGATCAGTTTCATCAAGAAGTATGGTTTATTGTTTTTAAGAGAAAATCAGTTTGTAGAAGAGTCAGTAAGAGATAAGGCATCCCTAGAGGGGTGTACTAAGAAACAGAAACAACAACTAGAAGAGTTGCTACCATCATACAAGGATGTATTCTGAGAGTCTAAAGGGTTACCGCCTAAGAGGGAAGTGGAGGACGAGATTCAAATATTGTCGAACTCCCCATTTCCAAACATTGGGTTGTACAAGAAGTCTATTATATAAGTGAGTGAGGTGAATAAACAATTAGTGTAGCTACTGGAACAGGGTGTCATTCGACTGAATACATCACCAGGTGGGTTACCCATCATCATTGTGCCAAAGAACGATGGGACTTGGAAAATGTGTATAGATTACATGGTAGATGATTTGCTTGATATATGATCTGTTGGATGGAGAATAGACACCCCCTTCCTAGGATAGATGATTTGTTGTATGAGTTATAGTAGTGGCATCGATTGTGTCAACTGGGAATGCATCTTGACTACGTGACATATTTGCAATCATGATATTTGGGAAAAATTGGTTCTCTCTAGAAACATGACAAATTTTTTCTACAGTGATAAAGCTATCTAGTGCAATAGTTATGTCATAGACACCACTATCATATTTGTGCTTTGGAATTATTTCAAAATTTCTATAGAAACACCACTGCATTTGGACTTAGTTTCGCCTCATGTTGTTAGATAAAATGTGTTGGCACAAGCAATTTTATTGTCATTTCGGATTTCATATCTCTCAAAACTACACGAAATATTGGTTTTGTCTTATTTTCTTTCTCCAAAAAAGCTCGATATGTATCTAACACAACACCATGGAAAATGATTCCTTTTATGTTGTTACTAATATCTTCGATCAATAATGGCATAGATTCAATCCTTTTTTGCCTAGTCATGAGCATTGAATTGAAATTAATTCAAGAAAAAAAAGGAGATATGTTTTACAGCTAGCTAAACCTTGACATAACTACCTTTTTGCCTCTATTTCTTATCAATTTTCTGCACCTCTCGTTGTGTCTCCTGCGATATCTACTTTTGTAATTATGCTCATGTCCATCTCTACTTCTTCGTCCATGTCTATTTTCGCATCATTGACCAGTTCAACATCTAATATCTTTTACCTATTCATAAATACTACATTCAAATCACCATTTAAAAGAACATTATAGTTGATACTATCTAAGAATTTGGCTATGAAGAAAGAACCAAATATGATCACATATAGGTAAAATACTAAATAGATTTTAGTTTTGAAGTTCCTTGTTGCATATATTAAACCAAAAAAGTAACAAATGTAAAAATGCATAAATATTTTATAGAAATATCCAAGGTACCTTTTTTCTTGTAGTTGTTGTCCTTGATTTAAATCTTTAGATGTTACTGCTTCCTAAAAATTGAAAAAGTGTCATTTTTAGTTATAATACATAAAAGATATAGGAAAAGAAACAGAGAGTTATATAATGTAATAATCAAATGACAATAAATAGAACATAAACACACCTCTTATAAAAGTTATCATTGTCTTTAATTGTATAGGTTCCACCTGTATTCATCTTCCCTATTATGAATATATGAATTAGATCAAATATATAGAATAAGAGAAAAAAGAGATTCTAATTTCATAGCATGAAAATAATTTTGCCCTAATAGCTACATGACATTAACATAAATTATATAAATGTTTCTAGCACTTTCATATTATCCACTATTTGTATTGCGCACCCAATTTCTATAGGGTTGTAACGTATATTATATAAATTCTCTAAGTAATCACATACAAAACGAATGATAGACAACTTACATGATAAAAATGCTACATGTTTTGCACCTATGTTTGAAATGAGTTTGTAGAGAAAATCCATCACATCATGCAACTACTAGAACAACCATCATATTACCCGAGGAACAAATAATTTTGTAATCATATCCCCTGAAAATTAATCAAACATGCATTGGCAACATATATGCTAAAAACTACATGATAAGCACTTTGCCAATGCTCCTACAAACAACATAACTAGAACTAGTAGTTATAATTGTCACATTATTTTTAAAAAATTTAACATACGTATTAGGTACTAACTAAATAATATGATATGTTATTCATGATATCTTATTTTGAACATCTTATCAATGCACTTGCATAGAGAATAAATGTATTTGTGATTTGACATTTGTCAATTAAATAGTTATCATCCAATATTAAATGAAATATCTTTGTAATGCATATTAGCAACAAGGGTTGTGCGGGAGAAAGGGTGTGTGGAGAAAGTAACATAAACTTCCTATCCTTTACACACTTCTAGAAATGGTCTTTCACACTTAGTATAATTTGAAATCTACAAAACATTTGATAATACATAAAAGTATTTTCATAATTGTTCAAAAAAGAGTGTTGTGCATGAGAATGGTTGTGTAGAGTAAGTGAAGAAATTTTTTTTCCCTCCTTACGCTTCTAGAAATGGTCCCTCACACTTAGTATAATTTTGAATCTACAAAACATTAGGTAATATACAAAATTGTTTTCGGAATTGATAAAGAGACTTATATTTCGAATACAAATTAATCAGAATTGAATATATATTCATGGTCCAAACAATAATCATTATTCTGTAAAGCACTGATCAAAATCCTAATACTTAAGTTGTAAAAGTAAATGCATTTTCCCTATGGGGACTCGAATTGAGCTCTTGTGAGTCGTAATGTCAAAAAGGCGCCTGCAATGAAAAGAAAGAAACTATATCCAAGAATTAGATTAGTTCATGATAACATATCCAACAAGCTAGTCTTTGAAATAAGAGTGGGTGATCTATGTCGACGTGGGCGTGTTTTATTTGATTTTGAAATGCAAACAAAGCCTATTGAAATTTATTTGCAGGTAGTCTGATGTCCGGTTCTCAAAACTATGTTCTATGAATCTGAGTGTAGAGGTGCAGTGATGTGAAGGTATGAAAATAGCACAATAAAAGATTCTTCCACACCTCCACATTAATTAGTTTAAAAACCATTGTTATTCGACTAAATTTGATTGTAGTTTACAAAAATTTTAAAATATACAATGTGCCAAGTGTGGAGGAAAAAAGCTTCACTTGATATAGTCCCTTCTCTTTGTCAAACTACCCTACACACAATTTCCCCACACAACCTTTCTCCTGCACTTCCCGACCACATATTTAGTTCCATCATTCAACATCACGTTCTCCATCCCGATGAGAGCAAATATTCTTCAAAAATTCACTTCTTCATCGATATCTAGAGAAAACAGTTATCCAAACACACAATTTCTCCGAACACCCTTTCTCTTGTACTTTTCACACACCCTTTCTCCTTCCTCCATATGAGAGTTCTCACGAAATTGCTTTGCGGAGTATAACCCTATATTGCTAATTTTTAATTAATTATCAACTTTACCATCACTTGCACTTCCACAGTATGCACAATCAGATAAAAACATTTGTAAATGAAACTAACTATAAATTATTATGAACATCTCTTTAACAAACTCCCTCACACACAAGTTCTTCACACACCCTTTCTCCTGCACTTACTGCGCACCCATTCCCCGCACAACAAAATACTAGCAATTTCATATTAAATTAATATATAATAGTTTCATCAGTAAATTTGTTCAAACACATCCCCCTCCCTACTTACCTAAGGGACCTATAACCTTGTCAGTTCTTGCATCGTTGGGCAGAGCACTAACTAATGAAATTATCCTTTTTTGTCCATGCCTCAACTTCACATATTAACTTAGCCTTGTGTGGGGGAAGAAAGCTAACTTTACTATCACTTTAACTTTCACACTCTGCACAATCAAACAAAATAATTTTTAAATGAAACTAACTATCATTTGTTATGAACAACTCTTTAACAAACTCACTCGCACACAATTTCTCTCCACACCCTTTCTCCCACACTTCTCACACGCCCTTTCTCAGCGCAACTAAATAGTATTAGTTCCATATTAAATTAATATATAAAATTTTCATCTGCATATTTGTTCAAAACACACCTCCCCTCCACTTATGTAAGAGACCTGCACCTCGTTACTTCTAGCATCATTGGGCATAGAACTAACCAACAAAATTAGCCTTTTTTTTCTATTGGCATAAACTATTAATTCATGGTTGGTGGCATTTGTCAGGGAATATTTTAGTGTATCGTGATAATTTTTTGTCGAGTATTTTGTATTATGATAAGAGCCAATCCTTGTCTATGATCAAATATTTGGGTTTATTGTTGTGCGGGAGGTAGGTCTGCGGAAGAAATGTTTGAGGGAATGTATGTGAAGGTATAAAATATTTCGAAAGATAATTTTTGTTCATTGCTCAGTGCAGCTAGTTTGAACATCTTATGAGAGTTAGCTTTTCACCGTAGTCTTCAAAATTGTGTGTCAGGTCATTCTAAAATCAAATTTGCTTCAATTATTTTGTATTATGATAAGAGCCAATCCTTGTCTATGATCAAATATTTGGGTTTAGTGTTGTGCGAGAGGTAGGTCTACGGAAGAAATGTTTGATGGAATGTATGTGAAGGTATAAAATATTTCGAAAGATAATTTTTGTTCATTGCTCAGTGCAGTTGGTTTGAACGTTTTATGAGAGTTAGCTTTTCACCGTAGTCTTCAAAATTGTGTGTCAGGTCATTCTAAAATCAAATTTGCTTCAATTTTTTTTGCATTCTGATATCTAATTAAATGAATCAACATAGTGGTGGGGACCTGCTCATTCATCAAGTCGATTTGTGGTAGAGGTAGCTAAACACATCTTTGCATAATATGCCTCGATTTCACATGTTATTTTAGCCTTGTGTTGAGAAAGAAAGCTTCACTCAATATAATCCCTGCTCTCTAACAAACTCCCCCGCATGCAATTTCTCTACACACCTTACCTCTCGCACTTCCTGCACACCCTTTCTCCTTCCTTTGCATATTCGTTCAACGTCCATCCCCCTTGCTTATGCAAGCAACTTGGAAGGTTGTTAGTTCTAGCATCGTTGAGCATAACAATAGCAGTGTTAGGTATAACAATGTCAGAGCACTCATCAACAAAATAGCCACTCTCAAAATTAACCTTTTTTTCTACTTTAAAATTATTTGTTAGGCACTGACAAATACCAAAAATAAATTTCCATCCATTAGGGGAATTATGTCCCATCATTGATCACTCATTCAATTGAAAATTAGAAATAAGATTTCTAGAAATTAGAAAAATATTTGAATTAAATTTATGGAAAAATAGAAATATTGGACATTTTCCTTAAACTTTGGTTAAAATTGCAAAAACACAATAAATAATTGAGAGTCAATACACTTTAATCATAAAACTAATGTTATCATCCCTGTTAAACTAGAAACTAAAAATTAGAAATTATACCATAAACCATTCTCAAATGATAAAATTAATTAAAATATAAAGGAAAAAAATTAGAAAGAAAAATATTAATACTATAGAATAGAAAAATGAGGATTTAAGAATCAAATATTCGTTCAAGGTATAGAGAAGAAGTCAAAGATATTAAATACGCGTCAGTAAGGAAAATGAAGAGACCATATAAATCTAACCACTTTAACTTTGATAAATAAAAGGTATTCCTAATTTTAATTTACGATGGAAATTTAAATTTTATTTGAAAATAAATTAAAAAAATATAAATATATATATATATATATATATATATATATATATATTTTAATAAATTTATAAAATTAAAAAAATATTAAATATTAAATAATAAAATATAATATATACAAATTTCATATAATTCTTATATGGTGTACAAATTTTTTATATATGTGGAAAATTTTTAAAAATTGATAACTATTTTTCATGGGTTAAAAGTTAAAAAATATATTAGCTATTTGTTTTAATAATCACATGATTAGATTGCATGCACATTCTTTTATATATAAAAGATGATTAAAATACTTACCTGGCTGAAATAAAATGGATATTTTTATAATTTTTAATATTTTAGTTGCAAATTTAACATGGCAAATTATTTATTTAAAATGTACAATACAATTAGCCCTGGTTAACATTAATAGCATTATGAAAAATGAGTACCCCACGCTATGAAGGACCAAACTGCTCCCCAATCATTCTTTTGTTTTTTATCTACAAACACCATATGTCATAAGAGATTCATCTTTAGAGTTGAAAACATTCTTAAATATCTTTTTTTTCCTAGTTAAAATTAACTTAAGTACTCATGGGGATTTGAACCGGTAACCTATCGTAAGGAGTGCCTTAACAACACACCCATTCACAGTGAATCCAAAATCCCCTGAGCAAAACATTCTTAAATATCAGAATATATATATATATATATATATAAAATTGATGGTCAAATTGTACAACGTGAGGAATCTGCATGGCTGGAATGGGGTGCATGGATTTCATTAACTGAATGGAAATTTCAGTGGATTGGATTTAGTAGCCATGCAGGGAGGCAGAAGGGTCCGAATGCCTCCACACATCCACCACTGCTCGCTCAAACAAGATTACATAGCAGGCAAACCTAAAATAAACTTTGTCTTGTTTGATTTGATTCCACTGAAATTGTCGGCCAGTTGAAGCGAAACATTGGACATTAAAGGTGTCTTCATTAAATTACTGAGAGGGAGTACAAGATTCCTTTGGCTAAGCCTTGGGGTGATATGCTCAAAATGGTTTATGTCGGTTCAGAGAATGTGCTGATCCGTATTACACATGTTTATGTCGATGATTTTTATGCACAACCATATAATAGATCCTAAGGTTAAATAATGGCGTATTATCTTTAAGCTGAAATAATGGTGTATTATAATGGAATAAGTTAACCAGAGATTATCTAATATTTTTAGAGTATGTAACATATATAATATTTTAAACTGTAGTTGTTTATTAAATATTAAATTTATTATTTTATAATTATATTAAAGTCATTCAATTAAGATTGACAACAACATGATGTGGCCAGCTTTACAACACACAATGTTCTCAATTACAAAGTGCGCACCACTATCACATTGTCGATATTAAGCCTTCCCAAAGATTTTCTAACTTTTAATATATAAAGAGAACAGATTTTAAATTTTAACAAAAGAAGCTCTTGAAAGGTGGATGGTGGACTTTAGATTTTATATTATGAAAATTAAGACCATTCATACGCATGTCTAGATTCGTTGGGGGCTTTGGATATAACGAGGAAGGAGAGAACTTTCTAAATTTTGTTATCACCATGTTAAGGGTGAGTGTATACCACGTTAATGATGGTATACACTCAACCTTAAAATTTAGTCATATACCACGTTAATGATTGTATATATAAACCATATAATATTTGGTTTTTATTTTTTATTACCTTATATGATTTAGACGGTGGTAAATGGTGTCTAAGATCTATCTCAATTATAGATTTACTAAAAGCCGAAAGAGATGCAATTTTATTATATTTTAAAAAAATAAGAATATATAATTTGAAAAAATATTTACATTTTAAGATATTTAATTTTTTTATAAATCAGTAATTAAGATAGATTTATAATGGTTTTCTTGTTTTTTCATATAAAACATGTGTAATTTTTCATTATTTGAATTATGTTTTTGAACACTTTATCATTATTATTATTTTATATTAAAACTTGAATAAATCATATATTTAACATAAATATCTAAATATTTTATTTGTAACTCTAAAAATAAAAATGAAATATTTCTACTACATTTTTTGACAATAAAATTGGAATATTAACAACAAACCAAATAAACACCATACAAATAAAATTATTGTTTTTATTATAATTGTGTTTTTATTTAAAATATTCTTTTAAAAAACATCTACCAACTCCATATTAAGTATAGATAAAATTACAAATCCTTCGAGCTGTATTGTAGACTGAGCCTTTCTACTCAACGAGAATTTTAGAATTTTATTAAAAATTATAGTGAAACTATAAGTAAGTTAAGCTAGTATTTACTGGCGTTTGTCTCTACAGTATGAACTCTGTCGGATGATTTCTTTGCAACCGCATCTGAGCATGTTGACTTGTGCGGCAATACCATGTGAGTATATGAACTCTATGTTATTACTTCTGTGCCCACGCATGTATGGTTGCAGTGAACATTTGAATAGCTGTGACATTTCTTGTACGGATCAGTTCGATTAAGGATTCTCACATATGAACTTCTACGGTGTAAGGGTATTTCTGTTGTGATCATTTAAGTGATAACATATGAACCTCCTGTTCTGAGCATACAATTTGAGCATCTGCACCGAAAATCTGAGTGTCTATGGTGAGGACCAACTGTAAAGGAATAACTATAACCTTCTTTCCTTCTATGGGCCAGGTATCTGAGTTCGATAATTTGGAACTAAATTGGATATCAAATTTACCAAAAATAAAATAAGGTCATAGAGTAAGACTCTGAGTGTAACAAAATGGAATTTTGGTATAAAACAATATAAAAATGAAGACCAGCAAATTGAAATAATGTATTTAAAAAAATAATTATAAAAATAAAAAAGATTTTACTCAAAATAATTAAATATAAAAAGGGATTGATTTGTGTTAAGGTAAGGTCAAATGATCATAAATATGACAGACCCAATAAAGCTGCTTAAAAGAGTCCAGAGCACTTATAAATGAAGTTCTCATTTTAGAAGAACAAGTTGAATTAAGGGATGAAGATTAAAAGGTAAAAGAAGTCATGGAGGAAGTAAAAGGAGCAATAATTTGATATATATGTTTGGAAATCACTCAGAGGGTGTAAATCGGTTATTCTAAAGTTTAATTTTTGCTAAAGTTAAATTTCTCGTGACTTATATATATGTTCAATTATTAATGGTTTCTTTTTGTAGTTACCAGAGAGAAATATTTGCACATATACTTATGTTGGGCATGGAATTCCCCCACAGCAGGTTTTGGGGCTCAAAGCCCAAGGTTTGGTCAAAGATGTTGTAAAACTCCACGAATTGAAGGCGCAAAGCGTGAAGTGTACAATTGAGTCATAGGGTTGTCCGCCTTAAACATTGTATTGTAAATTAGTGTAAAGTCAGCCTACCCATGGTCCGCGAACCATGGGATTGTATAAATAGAGCGAGGCTCTAAGTTGTAAAGATAGCGATTAAGAGAGAAGAGAAAAGGAATGGTTCGAGCTTAGAGTAGAGTTCTAAGTGTCTTGGGTTGTAGTGGTAGGAAGAGGCTCTGCAGCTGAGTGCACAGAGGCCTAGTAAAGTCCGCAACTAAGTGCGCGGACCCCTGAAGTTGAATGCGCATGGCAGAGTTAGGTCATGTAATTGGGACAGAAAGCTAATAAAGAGAAGTTTATCTTAATTCTGTGTAACTGTTGTGCATTATCTTCTTTATGTTTATATTCATTTATGTATTGCGCGCACTGATATATGCTGTAATAACCATAAATCTCACACACACTAGTTAAGTAATCGTTTAAATAGCAAGGAACTTGGGTATTATACGGGTCGCACCACGAGTAGGGCTACGCGGAAGCCACACCGCAAGTCGCGAAGGGATCGCAGGTGCGTGTAGTGACCGGTCAGACCGTGAACCTTCAGAAGTCCATCAGACATTCCAAGGGTGCGGAAACCTGATTCTAGTACCCTCCCATACTACTTTGGGTGATACCTTAGTCTGCGCACCGCAGACTATTGCCGAAAGGGCTAATAGTACTGGGATTTGCTTTGTTAAATCACCTCTGAACCTGGGTCAAGCCCCACTAAGCCAACAAATGGTTTTGTTACTGGGACCGAGATCTACATAAAGGATGTCTGATGTCATGCCACTGGAACCCTACAAAGAAAGAAATTGAAGAGTGGTTGGATAAGAAAACAAAAATCCACGAGTATCTAAGGAGAAGTGGTTGGATCGCTACTTGTACACTAAAATCCATGAAATTTTCTTTTCATTTTTTCCATGTGAGCTATATGAGTGGATCGCAAAGTTAGCAGACAGCCAGGGAAGGTGTAGGCTCGACAAACCAATAGTGCGGACTCCGGAATTAGTGCACAGACTAGAAGTCTTGGAAGAGAATATAGCGCGAGTTGTTGATCACTGGCTCAACCAAATAATAGGAGGATTTATCACTGAGTTCACGGTAGACATGACCATTAGTTACAGCAAGGCAGAGTGATGTTTTCTGAAGGGACCGCGAGGTAAGTACGTTAAATCTTTGAACACTTGGATTAAGATGGTATTTTGTGAAAAGCGGGTTATGCAAATAAATTAATGTTTGGGACTACGCAGAGCGGAAAGATCTACAGAAGCAAAAGTGGTGAAGAATTAGAAAACATTCCCTTAGTTTCATCCTCGCGGGAGAGCGACGATGAGCTCGCAATGGTTTCTCTGAGAAGCGCAGTCAGTTTGATAAGGCGGTGGATTCTGCGTTTACCACCTCCACCCACACTGCCACCCGCTTCACCCCCCTCACCTCCATCTCCACCCACTCCACCTCTGCTACCTCCACAATTTAGTATGGCGAGCGCGATCAAACTACCAGTATTCAGAGGAGTAGGGAATGAAGATCCAGACCAATTATGGTTCGTAGTAAGAGTAGTATGGGAAGCACAGGGTGTCATGGATGATAATATAAAAAAGGCTACGCTGGTGAGCGCACTACAGGATCACGCATTAACGTGGTATATCAAGCATTCTAATGACCACCCGAACGTAGGAATTGCAGAGATCCAAACTGCATTGAACAGGGAATTTAGCAGGCCAAAATCAGAGATGTAGTCAATTATCAGATTCAAAGAGATTGCAATGTTTCCGGGCAAGACCCCCTGGGATCTGGACCAAAGGCTGAAGAGTACGATCCGTGAAGCCAATATGACGTTAAGGGATGCACAACATCGCACATGGTTTGTGATCTCACTTATGCCACACTTAAGGATGATGCTGTCACAACAAAAACTTTCCACCCAGGCCGAAGCGTTGGAGATGGAAATGAGGTTGCATGAGACCCCTATACAAGACCCTGGATTGGGAGTCCAACAGATCCACGTGCAGCTACAAAATCTGTGTCTGGAAATGCAGAGTTTGAAACAGGATAGGGCACCTTGGCCAGAGGCGCGTGAAGAAGTATGGTGCATAAAATGCAAAGGCGAGGGCCACGACAAAGATCACTGTCTAGTATTTGCGAACTACTTGGCAAGAGGAGGGCCAATGCCATTAAGACCGGAGGCACAGGTGGGGCCGAGCGCGACATCTGCGTTATGGTGCACGATCTGCTAGATAGGAGGAAAACATACCATGGATAATTGTCATCTATTGCAGAAGTATACGCAGACATAATCTCTGCAGGTCGGTAGGCCATGACGAACACACCTGCTGAAGCTATGAACTAATGATGGATCGGACTCCTGCCTACAGGGTGCAGGCCAAAGCGTGATCCCTTGACCCAAATGCAGGGATGGTGTGCGCTGGGTTTCAAAGGCGCAATGGTGGAATGGGACCAGGGAGGGGTCATGGACAAATAATCTGTTACAATTGTGGAGGTCTAGGGCATTATGCCCGCGATTGTACGAACCCAACTAGGATATCATGTTGGTACTATACTCAGTTTGATCATGAGGCAGAAGATTTCCCTTCGTTGATGGCTAAGATGCATGAAAAAGAGGTACTCCAACCCCCACCAACCCAGAATTTACAAATGATGAGGTCTAAACCGCGTTAAGAAGACCCAAAAGTAAACATGATGCTCAGGGGCGGTATGACGATAGGAGAGGATAAAGGGAAGCAATCAGAAGAAAGTGCGAGTTCACAAGGCTCCTACAAAGGAACTCGAGTTTGATTTAGAATGCGTGAAGGAGACATTCATGGAAGCTAAGAAGAGTTTCACGGAGGCCTCCACTTCAGGTACTAAGGATCAACTAGAACTAGGAATGGATCCTTCCATGCTCACTACCTTTCTAGAGACATGCATGAAACTGCTGCGCGATAGCAAGGCAGTGAAAGGGCTACAGGAACTTATCACTAGGTGTGTGGGGTCAGGAGAGCTGCATGTGGTCCAGAAACTGGGGAAGCAAGCATTGCGCACAGGAAGGGAGATGAGGTTGACTGCACAAATAGGTGAGTACAAAATGGATCAGGTAATCCTGGATCTGAGTTCGGACGCGAATATACTAACAAAGAAAACATGGGAACGCATGGGCAGACCCACATTGCAATGGTCCCCTATTCAATTATGAATGGTGAACCAACAGAAGATTTTTCCCATGGGAAGATTGCAAGGGGTGACAGTTGATATTGAAGGTGTGAGTGCACAGGCGGATTTTGAAGTGATAGAGATTGTCGATGACAACAATTCCTACCCTACGCTACTAGGAATAGACTGGGCTACCGATATGAATGGAGTCATAAATATGAAGAAGCGCAAAATGAACTTTGAGAAAAAGTCACTACGCGTAGTAGTACCGCTGGACCCAGCCGAGGGAACACAATACACTGAACCGGCGCAACGACAATGGTGATGATGATCTTGATTGTATCTATAAGATAATTGCATAAGGAGAGGATTGGGTGAATATGACTGCAGATGGAAGGATTTCATGGGAGCGTGAAAGCTCTTGCACTTTGAATTCAGACAAAGAGATAAAGCAATGGCAGAATTAGCTGCACGAAGTAACAACGCTGAACTGCAACATGATGATCAGGTCATTACGTTGCGTAAAAATAGAGGCAAAGGAGTTGCCGACATATGATGGATTATCAACGGTGGATGAATTTCTGAGCAAATTTGAAAATGCAGTACCACTGCAGCAGCGGTTCGATGTGTTGAAGTGGGCACTGCGCGCAACACCTGCACGATGGTGGGGTATGCATTAAGGAAATTTTGAAGACTGGCACGGATGCAGAAGGATGATGCGCCATTTTGGAAAACCCCAACTTCGAACGAAAGCCAATTAGCTGGGGCATAACAACTTGTGTGCCCACCTTTCCCGATGGGTATAAGCATATGCTGTACAATCCGCACAAGCACATAGCCTAGAGAATTGAAACAAACCATAGAAGCAAGAAGGGTGATGCACGTTACGAATTTTTCACGAAAGGCATTTGATAAGGTGCGCAGAGTACTGAACAAGGTTTACGAGGCAAGACGAACTGATTAGGACCTGCACGTGCTAGCAGTTCGATGGGATTATAGGACTATGTGCACAAACCTAAGCATGAAGATGACTCCAAATGTGCGAAACAGAGTAGAACCTGAGATTTCTGAAGGGAATTCCAAAATGAATCCACACGTAATATCTCTCGCAATTATGACAGCACGAGAAGACCAGGACGAAGGAATCACACAATTATGCAAGGACGACCATATAAGGATTCGGGAATCCATTCAATGAAGGAACCTTAGACTTCGTGAACTCGAAGAAGATTAGTTACGATTAAGGAAGAAAAGCATGTTGATGGACACTGAGATCAAAAGACTGGAAAACAGGGTCATGCAAGCATGTCTCTTTGATAGACCAAGGATGACAGGGCAAGATATGGATGATCATACCACTACGTTAGACGATTTTCGACGAGGATTTATGACTCTGCTAACATGGCTGAGACCGCACCTTACCAAATGCAATAAAAAGGGGAGTGCATTGCATAAGGTAGAACACGCGGTGCCAGCTGTCGCGAGGGCAAGTAAGGAGTGTCCGCGGGATATGCTAGAAGGCAAGTTGCAGTCTCGCATAGGTGGGGCAACCACCTGACTAGCCATAGGGAGCACAATCTCAGTGTTCCGGAGAGTTGAAAGAGAGCGCGGGACTCTAAAAGATTCTGTTTGGGCACTGCATGATGAGGGAGGTGCATGTAGAATCAACATGGTACAAGGTTCACACCTGTGCATGGGGGGATGTGCTGCCACGTGGGTAGGATGGGAAGTAACCTTTGATGTCACTATTCATGACGAGATGTCCCATTTAAGGCAAAAGGGAGTGGGTGGCGGCAATTAAGACACGAATTAAGAGCTAGATTTGGGACAATCTGCCGCCAAGGATGCATTAATGACTCAGAAATGGGGGGAGAGGTCAAATTAAAATTCAAAAGACGCTATAAAAGTCCTAAGGCTAGCCACGAGACAACACTTGTTCTTTTGAGATTTGAGCTATTACGAAGAGCACAAAGTGTTGAGCGCCAAGTGGTATTTGAGCCCCCAAGTTCGCGAACAACCACAAATAGTTCGAACAAGATGACAACTACCAGGAGAGGTGTGGGATTTGTAGAGAGTATTGTCAAGGAAGCCACATAGAGCCCTATGGTGCAGGTGGAGGATGAACCGGAAATTCCGAAATCACCTCGGACGCCAAGGCCCAAGAAGGATTACAGGCTGCAGGACCAGTCCGCATGTCCCCGTGAAATCATGGTTTGGTAAACTTTCCATGGAAGACAAGGGCAAGGCTGTCGACCTTGAGACTGATGATGAGGAGGAGGACCTCTAGGCTTTCGTAGAGGAGATAGAGGCAAGATGAAGAAATGGAACAAGACATCCAGGTGGTGCGCGCTGTAGCAAAACTTCCCGAGCTGCGGAAAGGGAAAGCTAAAGTACCCAAGGATTTGGATGCCGCTAAGAGCGCACTCCAAACCTCGCTCCTCCCGGATGGAATTTTGTTTGAGGGATTGGATCTAGGCTGCTTGACCACCATGAAATTTGAATACTGGGACCTCGCAGACAGCAAAAAGTTCCCACATTTACAGATGGAGAACCTCATGAAACAGAGTAAGGAGGGGCCAGTTACAGCGTTAGAGCCGCAGAAATGGCTGCGCAGTGTGGAGAAGGTCGGGCTACTCCACCTACTATGGATTCCGCATTTTCACCGCGCACCAATCATGATCTTTGTCATTATACAATTGCTTTTCCTGGTGCATGATGGGTACTTATGGCTAGAAGAGCCTATTCCCATCACAGCGGAGCTTATTCACAGGATTTCTCGGGTTCCCTGTAAGGGAAAGGACCCCGCAGAGATAGCTGGCAAAAGTGGAGATTTGGCGCTCGCAGAGGCCATGAAGAAGAAGTATAAATTAGAAAAAAAGAAGAGAGGCTACGTAATCAGTAGCATTAAAGACAAAAGGGTGCGCGTAGCCACCCAACTGCTGGCCAGGAAGGTGATGAGAAAATGCTGCAGCGACGTGGTACCAGCGTCGATTGTCGTGTTGGCAGAATAATGCGCGGAGGGGGTCCAATTCAACTGGGCCGAATTCCTCTATGAAGAATTTCTAACCAACTGCAAGGAAGCTCAAGAGCAGGGCAAGACCTTCCACTACGCGTGGTTGCTCTTGTCTATCTTACTAGTGACAGGGGAACTGCCTAAGGACAGTCAGTTCCCTCCTATTGAACGAGACTTGCCAGAGGCTACAAAATATGCATCGCTCTGGGCTATGAAGCACGCCACGTAGATCCGCGAGACTAAGATCTTATGGGTGCTCATGGAGGTGAGCGTCGGGATGTGGATTAATAGAAGGCCGCGCCTATCCCCCAAAGTGTACAGCAATCTGCGGAGCTTTGCAAACTTCAAGGCAGATATGCACAATGTGTATATCAAGGTGCACAAGGACCCGACGCAGAACTGGACCAAGCTTCCTTTCATCACAATTGATGATACCATCTTCTCCGTGCTTGACTCATGGCCTCTCGAGTGTCGTGCGTTGGATCTGGTAGAAAGGGATAGATGAGTAGCACAGAAGCAGAAGGATGCAACCATGCTGCGTGTCAGCAAGTTGGCCCAACAGAGGCGCAACGAACAAGCGGCCGCGGAGGCAAGGGCCGCCCACGAAGCAGCAAAGGAAGTCGCAGAATAGGCAAAGGCCACTAGAAGTGCAGCAGCAACATAAGCAACAAGGCCACCGTGACCAGGGAAAATTTTAAGAACCACCCCTAAATTTATAAATATAATAAATGGGCGAATATCCATGGTATATAGGAAAAATGGAAGGCGATTTTATCAATAATATAATATGTATATATAATTTTTTGGCGAATCTCTCACTAGGCATGGCGAATATTTTACTCAATTATAAAATCTTGTAAGATCTTGGCGAGTCTTTCACTAAATAATAAAACTTTGTAAAGTCCTAGTGAATCTTAGCATAGGCTACACGCTGGTTTAATTCCCCCATTTAAATAGGCTACATTCTAGGTGAATACCATGGGTCAATACCATGTGCCATTTTGGTGAATACCATGGGTGAATACCATGTGCCATTTTTATTTTTATTAATTCTAATATTAGGGTTAATAATGGTTTTTTGCATGGTATTAATAACAATCTAGTCCATGGTATTTGTCTCATAGTATTTTGTCCATAGGTTTCACCTAAATATAACCCATTTTTGAGTGTTCCTAAATATAAGGTGACTTATGGAGTAAATATAAAAAAATGTTTTATTTGTTTACCATACCTCTCGTTTATTTATATTTTTATTTATTTACCATACCTCTTTTACAAATATGGTATTTGGCCCATAGGATTCACTTAAATAAAACCTCTTTCTTGAGCCTTCATAAATAGAACGAGGGTTATGGACTAAATATAAAAAGAGGTTTTATTTATTTACGATACATCTAGTTTATTTATATTTTTATTTATTTACCATACCTTTTGAGTAAGTATAAAAAGACGTTCTATTTATTTACCATACCTCCACTTTACCTATATTTTAATTTGTTTACACCCTTACATGTATATAAGGTGACTTATGGAGTAAATATAAAAAATGTTTTATTTATTTACCATACCTCTCATTTATTTATATTTTTATTAATTTACCATACCTCTTTTATAAATATGGTATTTGGCCCATAGGATTCACTTAAATAAAACCTATTCTTGAAAATGGGCAAATGGATTCACTTAAATAAAACCTATTCTTGAAAATGGGCGCATGGAAGGTTGTAAGTCCTAATTTCAAGGGCTAAATTTACCTTTTTTACCCTCTCCCTTAAAATAAGGTGGGCTATTTGAGGTGATTTGTAAAAATGTACTATGATACAAAATATTCGCCCACTAAAAATTTAAAACCCCTTAATTTCACCAAAGGGCGAACATTCGCCCCTAAAATTATCCTTGACCGTGACACAGGAGGAAGAAGGCCAGGGCATGTCTACAGGACAGGGACCAGATACGGCAGAAGGTGCGGACGTGAGCACAACATCCACTCAACTAAAACATTCACACGTCACGAGCGGTCAGTTCCATGAAAGAAGGCCAAAGCTTCCAAATTGGACATCGAGCCCATTACATTAACAGAGGGTGACCTCTGTGACATCGACGACGCTGTTCGCGAGGTCACTCGGGAAGCGCTCCAGGAAGCTATGACGAAGCAACAGAATGTGTTAGGGGCCCAAAGGGCACAGCTGCAGGGACTTTAGGCGCGGCCCCCCTAGGAAGGAACAGTGATTGCCTATGGTGCCTCAGGTACATCAGCAGTGGAGCAGTTGCTACATGCAAGAATGGCCAAAACCATAGTGCTGCTGAAAGAAGCACTAACAGTGGAAAGCAAGGAGGAATGAGCTGTGGTGGGCAGGATCAAGGGACTTGATCTAAACTTGGCTACCCTTCCGCGAGATACACTATATCAGCTTCAGGACGAAGCGACAACAGAACTCCGCATTAGGGAAGGACGCACAGTGTAGATTCTCAGTGAACAGAGAATCAACATTGAGCAGTTTAGTCTCCAGCGCGATGAAGTGCTTGCGCAGAAGCAACGACTAGAGCAAATGGTAGAGGAAGCATGTCGCCACATTCCAGAGCTAGAAATCGCGACAGGCCTACCAGTTGGAATGTGAATCCACAAATTAGCTAGTGGATTCCACTAGGCAAAGGAAGAAGCAATGAGGGTACAACTGGACCTCAACCTTCAGATTGCAGAACTATGATTAAAGGCGCAGTCTTCTATGCCCCCGAAAGTTAGAGAATAGCATGCTGGTGCTATTCAGAAAGGGTTGGAGGAAATAGGACATGCAGTACAAAACTGCACTGCTATGTTGGAAGCATCCTTTCCAGTCCTCACTTCCTTACAGGAGGACCCCAACATACGGTGCCTGGAAATGGAGGCATGGGAGCTTTAGGTGCAGTATGACAGGGTACACGAAAGGTTGTGCGAAGTATGGAGAAGATTCCACAAAATGAAAGCTCTCTGCACAAAGCACTCTGCATAATGAAAAATCTCCACACAGTGAAATCTCTCCGCACAAGATTTAATGATAGTTTAAAGACTCATGAATGAATAGTTCTGCAAGCTCTCCTCCATATTTCCATTTCATAAGCATTCTCCACATTATCCATTTCACAAGCCTTTATAGGAACTCTCCTCCACATTGCGCTCCAATAAGGGGACCTGCAATATAAAATATTAGTATATATTAGCCATACAAGAGGGGGAATAATAGCTAATAATAGTATACTATATAAGCATACTATAGTCCCCTAATTAATATATACACTATATGTTGATATCATTCTTATTTTTTAAAACAATTTGATTATGTAATTCCATATAATTTTGTGTCACATTCAATCTAGTTTTGTTATGGTAATAAGTTAAGTATGTTTTACTAAATAATAAATAAATCATAACTTAATTAATTTTGGAATAAGTTAAGTCATGGATCATGTAGCAACTACACTAGATAGAGGTGAACTTTCGAAGAAAATTGATAGTTTTCCACAAAATACGTAACTAAACAAAAATTGAACCATTGTGTGGAGCTCTACACTTCACACAGAGGCGTGGTTTCTATTGTGCACAGCTCCACTCCCTGTATCAAATTATTTTCTCCACAACTATCGTCTATAACATGGCCTTGACATATCGTACCAACACAGTGGGTAGGTTATAGAGAAAAGAGATTGGGGAATGCAAGAAACAAAATGACAACAATTATATAAGCAACTTACCTTAGACTAAAAAGTTGGAATTCAAACCTGATAAAATTACAAACCAGATTAACGACTCTTGCCTATCCATAATATTCACAACATATTGAAGTAGTTAGTAAGTATGGTGTATTCAGTGCAAAAATATAGTGGCCAACATTGAATGAATCATGACATCAACTAGTGGCCACCTCCTCGGTTATAATCCATGAAGCCAATGTTAGTATCTGAACATCCAGTTACCCGATAAATAAAATAGTTTAAGAAATTTATCTTATATACAACATTTATAAAACATTACAAAACCAAAGTCTCCTGCATTGATTTTCACGTGTACAATATGGATTAATTATTGGAGGGGATTTTTATATGTCACTGTCTCTTAATTTTATAGCGCAATGAGGAAGAAGAAAGTAATCCTCACAACTAGGGGGTGGATTATAACTTTTTCTAATTGCAGATGTGAGCATGCCAGAGAGTGCAAGGGTATTTATACCCAGTTTTTCTTTTCATTTGTGTGGGTAACCGCATAATAGTTTTTTTGTCTTCGTTTTACATGCACATTATTCTTTATTACTCCGTGTAACAGGACATGACTGCATAAGAAATCACAAAAAATGACTTATTTTCCCTGTATCAAATAAACAATAAAAAGGTTCAATGGATATGGATGAATTTAGTTGATTCTCTCCTTTGCAAATGCATTTCATCCCTAGCTTTGAAAGTTCCCTTTGTGACTATTTAATTTACCGCCAAATTTTGAAATGCAGTTGTCTAATCAAAACAATGAACCAAGTATCTGGCCCACGATATGATATTCACTCTCTCAAATTTTGTCATTGAAGATATCATCACCTGCAAAAGCCTCCGGCTGGAGATAATTACCAACGAAATAACCCTAGAACTATAAACATCACCATTCTTTGACAGAACAGCACCACTTCCATACTCGAGAGAAACATAGCAAATAGTGCCTTCCATGGTCATTGTGCTACTCACTCCATATATCAATGAGCAATGCTAATGTAAATAGGTTCACCCATTGAAAAACTACTCAATCGTAGGATATTTGTCTTTAGACAGGCGACACAAGAATGTAAAAACAAAAAGTGCACAATACCAAAGGCCAGGGTGATTCAAAAAATGTGGCACTAATATTGCAAATCTGGAGAAAATATTCTTTGTCGAGCGTGTCGTTGTCATAGCTCATTATGAAGAAGTATTTGGGACAAACACTTTAAATAAAATCCAATAATGTTCCCCACTCTATATTTTTCTGACTAGGAGGAATCATAAAAATCCCCATTCTAGATTTGTTCTTCAATGCAACAATATAAAAGGACATCTTCTAGACCAAATTAGTATCTATCACCTTCTCAGATTCCCTTTCATCTTTCTAAATCAAGGCATTTTCATCATCAGAGATACTCAACACAAAATTTCCTAAATTGTCATTATAGACCTAAATTAGCGAGTTGTCGAGATTTTGTTCTGATCTAATAGTGTAAGTCAGTTGCGATTATCTATAAAGGTGTCAGGTCCCACCACCAAAAACCAGGATGGTGGCATATGAAAGATCTAGTTGTAAATATCCACCCATGTTAGCTCCCCAACTCCTAGAAATCAACATACCATAATTGCGCAGAACATCAGCTACTACTACGTCCATGACTATGCTTTTTATTACAACCTACTCGAGGAAGACCACTAAATATTTAATCATTCCCCAGCTCTTTACTCTCTTAGAGTCAAAAGAATATAATTGTACTCTTGAGTGATATCCAACCCTATTTTATCCATAATCTCCTTTGGCATTAAGTTCTGAGATGCTCTATAGTCCAACATATAGTTGTGAAGTGTGAAATCATGGATTTTCACACTAATATAAAATGGGGAAAATCAAAGTGACTTCCTTTTTTATACGTGGTCCAATAGTAATTATAGGAGAATCATCTTGAATGTTAATAGTATCGGTATTCATTGAATTATTAATAAGATAATAGGGGTTTTGAAAGAAATTACTTACTTCTTGTTTGTAGGAAGGTCCTTTAATTATTCCTATCAATATCATGTTAATTTTTAATTTTTTTAGATTATTTTGTAAACTTAAATGAGGCACATTACAAGGGATTGTGTCGTCTTACTCAAACTTTTTAGGAATATTTTGAGCCTTGTTTTCTTGAACAAGTTGTTTATTCTTATTTTCTTTGGTGCTATTAGGTTTCTTTCTTATTCTTATTTTCTTTGGTGCTATTAGGATTCTTTCTTGGTCGTAAATTGTAGTTATGCTAAAATTGAGCTTCCAAATGTTCCACAAAACATTGGAGCTCTGGTGCCGAAAATTTTTGTTTGATATAATTTGTAGGTTGGGATTCATAATATTAATATTGATACCCATCTTGATCAAAGAAATAATATGCAGATAATATTCATCATTTGGAATCATTTTTTGACTAGCAATCTTGTCATCATAGTCTTCTAATAAATTAGCATTATTTCTCAACATTAAGGGTTGGATTGGGGCCCTTCATCTCCCCTTTGACCCCACTATAAGATCTGAGGATTTAAGGGTCTACGATAAGTACCCTGATTCGTAAAGGGAAGATTAAGGTTTTGATTAGGTAAATTATTATTATGTTGAAGATTTCATTGTGGAGGCTGATTTTTAGGAACTGGGGCTAGTGTCCTGTTCCCAATGTTAGATACCTATAGTAATAGGTTTCATATTTCATGATTGATTATTGAAAATCCAAATATGCTCTGCTTTGCTACTACAAAGATCCCATATTTCCAGAAAATCAGAGGTGTGTGAAGTATTTCAAATATTGAGGACCTTATTACAATTTTTTGGGTGATTCAACAGTTCAAACTGGATCATGCCATGTTTCAATTTTGAGTTGTAGAATAGAGAAAGAAGTCTGTCCAAACAGCTTAATCTTGGCAGACAAATAGTTCAGGTAGAGAAACAAAGGTTCCCAAAAGTCTAATCTGGGACCTTGGAAGAGATAAGGGTAGAAGTAGATAGGGAGAAAAGGAAAAAAAAAAAAAAAAGCCAAAGAAAAGAAAAGGCAATTGAGGGTTGCAAGTCCAAGTGCCCCTCCAAGAAGAAACAAAAAATGTTAGGTGAAATAGTTGGGTAGGCAGTTGTGGTTGCAGAAAGGACATGTTCACCATGACATAGTTGTCAAAGATGTTTTGCCAAGGCAATGGATATATTAGCAAAAAGGTGGTGAAATTCATGGTCTCACAGCAGAGCATCACTAACTTCTCTCTTCCCCCCTACTCCATTGCTAACACCCCCTTTCTAAATCCCCCCACCTTCACTTATACTAACTCCTAATTCTACTATTTAGCTCCCCTATTTTACCCCTACCCCTAATAATACTAACACTAAGGTGTATAAAGCCCCAAATTTTATGTATATTCCCTCCCCTAGGCATAATAGCCATGTATTTTCAAAAGGGACCAAATGGCACCTGGCCACTTTGGTGAACCTTTTCCACCCCTTTCCCCTCTGCTGCAAGTTATTTTACCCTCAAATTCACCTCTGCATGGGCAAAACCCCTCTCCAAGACCCTTTAGCCTACAAAAATCTTTGCAAAAGTCCCTAAGGTAAAAAACCCGCCTCTGGCACGTTTCCCAATCCCACCACATTACGGGTTAAGCGAGAAAAGATGAAAAACCATTCAAAACCCACTAACCTATAGTTTTGCACCCAAATATTAAATGGAATATTTTATTCCGCTGGCGGGACCCTTCCCCAACATGCTCGACCAGTCGGGAGGCCCGCCAGCCGTCAGATCTCCAGCGCCCAGATCTAAGGGTGGGCGGTCAATTTCAGATCTCGATGTGCCGACATTTAGCGTCCGGGGAAAGCGGTTTTACCTATCCCGTACAATGGACGCGTGGCGGGCGGTAAGGTTGTTCGGAGCCCTCCTCCCACTTACCGCCTTTGCCCAAAGGTGGTGCGGGGAACCCACTTGCCGCCACCCCGTATACCGCTACCCCACACGTCATGCCTACACGTCATGTCCACGCCGCTCTGACGTCACCCCGCCGGTGCCCGCCCCATCGTCCCTTGGTCCTCCACGCGGGCCCGCCTTTGCGCCCGCCCGCCACCGTGTCCTGCCGACCTGGCTAACACCTCAGCATCCACGTCACCCCTCACCTGGGCCCCGCCATGACATCATGCTGACGTCATCGGCGGAAAAGCGCCAAATTCATACTTTTGCCAAATTTACCGATTTAAACGGCTAAACGCATATTTTTCGCTTATTTTGCATGCGAAGCTGAACTAGCCGTTGTCAAGCCTGCTGCCGCGAAATCTTGCATTCAGCCATCAAATTCGACAAGTAAACCGTTCAAAGTTCGAGGCTTGACTGCATTAAGCCTTTGCAACCCAGCCCGCAAGCTTCCAGGTCGATTTGCCAGGTATTTTGCCGTCTTCTCCCATTCTGCCTGTGAATTCCAATTTTCTGCAAAATCACCATTAAAGTCTGCTAAAAACTCTAAATTTAGCTCTACCTAAGCACCCAAATCAGACATAAGCAACCTGTGCCATCCATTAGCCCCAATTTAGCTCTGTACAAACCAGCTCGCGGGTTAAAACTGCAGAAATCGCCCTGAAGTACCCGGCATTGTTCCTTTTGCCAAGTACTGGTTACCTACACTCTTCCTGTACAAATACTAATACCTCAGTAAGCATTCCCTTAGACAATCCACATTCCTGAAAATCATCAGTACTTTGCTAGCTTCAGAACAACTTCACACCAGAAGAAGACATCACACCAATTGCACCTACCTGCTGCTCAAAGTCTTCAAGAGATTCATCAAAGCTCTGCATCCTACTGCACACTTTCAGACTGTATCATGGCAGCATCTGCATCCTCCTCCCTCAGTGTCACTCCACTGAGTCAAACCAATAAGGAACTGGAAGCTATGCCATTAGTTGACAAAGACTGTCTCATAAATGATTTTGAGGGAAACAGAAACTTTTTGAAGACCTTCACCACATTAAGGGAAGACTATAAGGCAGGACTTGGTACAGATGGGATATGGGAGTCAAACCTGCCCTATTACTGCCTCCCAGCTGTGAATGTTTTCCCTGAAATCATTCACTTATGTGCTCAAAATTATGATCAGGAGCACAGAGCTGTCAACACTCAACTAGGGAGGATTTTGTTCTATATAAACGCTGACACCATCAACAAAATGCTGCACTTTGAACAGACAGAGTTATTAGTCCCTTTCTCCATGAGATCTTTAATGGAAGCAGGTGAGAAGATGACCAGTGAAGAGCTGCAGAAGGTCACCAGGAACTACATGTGGCCTGAGAACCAGCCTACAGGGCCACCTCCTTATCCACATGAGCACTTCAATGACTCAGGCAGGCTGCTCCTGGACATGATAGCCTATGTGCTAGGCTACCAGAACAACAAGCATGTGGATCTAGCCATGCTCGTAATGCTATCTGCCTACAGCCCACGACAACCCCCTGCCCGAAAGTACAACTTTGCCAAGTTCATAGCCAATAGGATCCATGATCAATTGTGCCAATTGGACAGACAAGGAGTCTTTAGATATTCAGCATACATCTACCACCTGTTCATGTATCATCACTCTGAAGCTTTCCCATGCTACATCAGAAGGCTGGACAACAAAGGGGAGAGAAGATCAGTCATATTCTGGACCTCAGTCTATCATGAAATCACAAATTCACCCTATAGCTATTGTGAATTTGTAGATCAGTTTGTATACCCAGTCTCCAGCATACTTATGAAATCCCCTCCACCTAGAATATCAAATGAGATCAAGAAAGCTTTACAGCTTTCTAAGAAGTACAAAATAGATGATTGGTACCTATATGAACACCACACTGTGTTCAGAGTGTATGGGTGTGAGCTCTGTCCATACAGACTACCCAAGTATGTTCCCATGAGATTATTTGCCTTGGAATATTACAGGCAATTAATCCAGTCAGACCTCACTCACTTCCACAGCTCAAAGAAAAAAGCACACCTTAACTTCAAAAATGAGCTGGGCCCTTTTATCATGAATAAGAAGGAAGGATGGGAGGCTGCAGATTTGATCCTAAAAGACAAATATAAGTTGTCTTACAGTTTCCGGTGGGTCCCATATGACCCTCAAGGTTTCATCACTGCCAGGAGAACAAAGTACAGACTCCTAGCCATCAAACACTGCCACTATCCACATCTAGAACAGTATGCAAACTTACAAGAGTGGCAGTTGGATACCCTTGTTGAGAGCTTGTCTGAAGAGGAAAAAATAGCTAAAAATATGAAAGAACTTGAAAAAACTATTGACCTGGACTATGTGATCCAGGTACCTTTCAGGCTGCCTCAAACATCAGGAGGAGGAACCTCAGTTACCAGGACAGCGCCGCCAACAACAGCACCAGGCTTGGATAAGGGAAAGGGAAAAATGGACGCCGAAGATGAAGCAAAAAAGCAGCAGTCAGAGCAGGGAAAGCAACAACCAGAGCAAGAAACAGGGCAGCAAGAAGAACAAACCGGTCTGCCACAAACTGGGCTGCCAGAAACCACCTTATTGCAGACACCACCCCCTCAAGTGGAGCCCCTAACCACTTCAATTTTACAGACCCCGGCACATGAAGAAAGGGGGACCAAAAGACAAAGAGAAGAGTCCACTCCCCTCAGTGGATCCTCCCAACAACCAGAAGCTAAAAGGCAGAGGGCAGACTCCCCAGAAGTAGAAGACATTACTGAAGATGTCTTCAATGATACAGCCAAGGATAGGGAGGGCAGCCAACACACAGGGACTAGCTCCTTTCAGCAGGAGCAGAATTTACAACTTGGCTTGGAGGTATCATCTTCTTCCAACAAAGCCAGAAGCTCAAAGGTGCTAAGGCCACCTTCAAAGAAATCAAGGCAGCAAATGAACTATTGAGGGCTGAGGTTTACAAACAATTTATAGATGCCACTCCAGCCCAACAAGAAAGATTGATGTCGGTCTACGACTTCAAAGAGGAGAAGATGATATTCAGCCATTTCAAACCTAAGGGGCCCAACCCAATGTCCACTGCTGATTTCATCAAAACAAGGGTGGAGGTCTTGGCCAAAGACATACATCCTATGGACCAAATTGAGCTCCATAAGCAGACTGGAGAAATGGTCTATGCCACCTTGGTAGATAAGGCCACACTAGCTCATGAGCTGAAAGAATCCTTGAAGCACACAAATACTCAACTGGACTTTGAGAGATTGTCTTCCAGGGCCAAGGATAACAGGATAAAATCTCTTGAAGAGATTATTGTTGATCTAGGGCATAACCCTAGTGACCCAACCGGGGTAAAAGCCCTCCTGAAGAAAAAAGAGGATGATCTCAATGCCATGAAGAGGAGATTGAAGCTGTCACCTACAGAACATCCTCAGACAGCTGAACTGCAAAAAGAAAAACAAGTTGATCAACAACTTGATCTACTATTGCAGCAGGATCAAAGGATCCAAGAGCTAGAGGAGGAGCTGGAGAAGTCATTACAGGACAAACAGGGAGAATCCACACTACCAACTCCCCCAACAGATTCTACAGCAGCAACAGGCTCTGGGGCAGCAGTGGCCCCTACAACAGCAAATACAGTTGACCAGCCCAGCATAGAAGAACTAACTAAGGCTGTTAAGCAAATGGAGCTACAAGCAGATGAGATAAGGAAGGCAAAAGAAAAACTGGCAGAGATAGATGCCAAGTATGACCAGTCTAAAATGACAGTGGCAGAACAGGGCAGACAGATCAAGACCCAAAAGGACAGAATCAAAGCCCTGGAGAAAGAGCTTGATCTCAAAAACACCATGGCTGAGATCAAGAGGATCTTATGGAATAAAATCACCCAAAGCATGATTAAACAGTGGAAATCACTCAAAACAATCCATGAACATATGGATTTAATTGTGCAAGCTCAGATAGATATCCAGAGGGCTAAGACAGCACTAGGAAATAGACCTGAACAAGCTAGCCAACTGATAGACTTTCTGAACAGGCAAGACAAAGATGAGCTGGCAGCATTTGGAATCACCAACAGAACGGAGGCCATCCTTATGACCAAAAAGGTGCTAACACTCAGAGGATATGTGCAGACAGCAGAAAGGAGGAGCTATGAGATACAGACTGAAGTCGAAGACTTCAAGCTCAGAATGGGGATGCTACAGGCAAGAGGAATGCCTAGCCTATTGAGCGGTACAGGGAAATTGATCAACAGAGATCAATTTACAAATAGGATGGCCGCGTACATAGAAAATCAAATCACTGCATCCAGCAGTGCTTTTGAAGAAACTGTTCCTCCTACAAGACAGAGTTTGTACACTCAGCTTGAAGGGTCATTTTTTATTGAAAATGAAGTTAATCATCTATTTGAAACTCCTCCCAGTTTTTTCAAATACACAGAGCTTGATGAGACATTGATTAAAATGCGAAGGCATCAAATGCCCAAGGAGGACTGGTGGCAAGCCATGCTCCAGATTCTGCCACGGTAGTTTCAAAACTCCAGGTCAAAAGCCAGCTCAGGTCACCGCAAGACAAGTAAAAAGTGGTCGGTGACTGGAAAATATCTAAAAAGTGATTCATCACTAACAGTGACAGCTAGCCACATTTTGAAACACACGCCTTCAGCCGACTACAACTGCTACAAATTCAACAGCATCTGACAGATTTTGACAGCTAAAGGACTAAGAGCTATTACTGCATTTACTTCTTCATTTACTTCTTTGGCTACTGCTCACTAGCAGTTGGCAGCATATTTATGAGGCATTTACTCTTCTTTCAGATATTTTTCCAAATGTAAATCTGTATATATACCCCCCTTAGTAACGCATAAGGGGTTGCTGGAATTTTCTCTTGGATAACTTCCATCTGCTGTAATATTTTCAGAGAATTAATACAAAGGAGGAATGGAACTTCCAGAAGTTTGGTGTATTTGATGTCTGGTGGTGAAGGATGCATGTTACAGGATTCCATGGGTGTTGCATAAAACTATAAGTATTTTCAAATCTTCTGTTATGTGTTTTTTTGAGTCTTTTGTTCTCTTTGGTTGTTTAAATGTCTTACACTTGATAGTAAGGTGAAAGAATAGTTTCAGGATTTAATCAAGCATTACCCTGAACTCAAACCTGAACTGTCATCTATGTTTTCTTCAGAAACAGTAATAGAAATTGCAATTCTTAACTGCTGCACTTCAATCTGTCTCTTTGCTGTAACAGACTATTCCCAGGGATTCAAATTATTGCCCCTGTGACCTCTGTTTTCTGCTCCAAATTCTGTCACGTGGAAATATGTAAACAATAAGTGGAAATTCTTAAATGCTTTCACTTCGTGCTGCCTGTTTCCTGTCACTTAGCCAAAATATGTTTTAACAAAGCACTCAAAAGGCCCTGTAAGTTCCATCTTTCATCTCACAGATTCAAACACATTAAGCCACAGACTCCATTGCCCAATGATATTCAACATATCTAAAAACTACATCACTGAAGTCTAAGGGAATTTCATCAACCGAAACACAAACATAACCTGTACTCAATACCTAGCCTAAAACACCATCACTGTAGATATAAATCATAAAGAGAGAGCCCTCTCTGATCACTGTTTGGCTAGAAACAGTGATTAAAAGATTGGTTAGTGGTTACCCCGGCCGTATTCCCTTGGGAGTCATAGGGAACAACCTGGGTGTTAACATAATTGGCGACTCCACTGGGGACCTAAGACTATTCAATTACTATCTATCTTCCAAAGCTTTCATCAAGCCTGAAACTAGCCAAGACATCTTAGGACTGTTTCTCTAATACAGGGGCAGTCTTAGGGAAGAGCTAACTAGGGAAACTTATCCTAGCCTTGAAACATATATAGTCATTCCAGAGTTCTTATTTTGCCCTTGTAAATACAAAACTTCTGTATAAAGTTCTGAAAGAACACTTAGAAGCTGGCTCCTAAAAGAAACCCAAGGCATACTAGGGCACACCCTGACCCTGATCAACCCATCATTGTTGATAACCCAAATATCATCCCAAAGAACATAAGGAAACAGCACAAGCAGGATAAACCTGCTGATTCAGATATAAAGTCAGACCAACCCATCCTCATTCCCACTCCTTGCAAAGTCCTTTTTCGTTCCACACCCAATTCCCCTAGTTCATCTTCAACCCCTCAAAGTCCTACCTTTCCATCTTCACCATCTGCACATACTCACTCAACCAGTTCTCCACTTGTTACCCATCCTATTAACCCCAGTACACCTGTAATCCCAGTTGTCCCATTTGTTCCTATCAACCCTATTAACCCTATAAACATGGCTAACAGATATGCACCATTGCAGATTCCAGCCAATGCTCCAGCCCTACCCCAAGATTATCAAACCAGACTCTCATTTTTTGATTCCCATGGCCCTTTGACGGCCATCCAGCATGCTAAAAAGATGCAAGACCACTTTGAGACCTATGAAATTGATGATGATAGTGTCAGGATGAGAATCTTTGTTCAAAGCTTAACTGGGGATGTCAGAACTTGGTTTAGGTCCTTAAATGCAAATTCAATTGCAACCCCTGAAGCTTTATACCAGGAATTTACTAACAGATGGGAGAAAAAGAGAGATCCCCACCACATACTTGGTGAATATAACACTATTAAAAGAGGTCCCCAAGAAACGGTGTTGGAGTATTGTGCCAGGTTTAACAACATATACAATGCTATCCCTCAGAACTTAAGACCCCCTCCTGATTTGGCTCTTTATAATTTCCCTGATGGTTTTGATTCTGATATGGCCTATCAGTTGAGAGAAAGAGACCCTCCAACCCTTGCAGAAGCTCAAAGGGTTGCAGTCACTGTAGAGGCCAACCTAATTGCCAAAAGAAACAGGGCAAAGCTGGAAAAGAAAACTGGCTTCAAAGAAGAAACCTCGGGTTTCGACCAAAAGCTAGATGCAATTCTAAATAGCATGAAGAGGTTGGGGGAGAGAGTGGAATCAGTGGAAAGAAAATCATCATGGGAGGCACCACAAAACAATCCTCCTAGAAACCCAAATTTCAGGAGAGCCCAAAACCCCAATATAGGAAAGACTAATGCTGACCAAGATATCAGACCCCCTTTTCAAGAAAATTATGCAGAAACTTCTACTGCAAATCAGCTAAATGAGGACCCTGAAATCAATTTAATAGGTCTGGATGGCAAAAATCATGTATTCTTAACCCAAGAAGACCATGAGGAGGATGAGAGCAATACATTTCAAACTAAGTCAGGGGAATCCTTTGATTTTAAACAAGGATATGACACTGCTGTCTATGAAGTCCACAAACAATACAAACTAAGGAGTAGGACTGTAAATGTAAATCAACCCGAAAAGATAAAAGAAAAACAGCAAACCAAAGAAAGCTCAGTCACTGAACCTGATCATGTGCCAAACTTGCCTACAAAGGAAGTAGTGGTTGAAGAGGTTACTGAACCACTGTCACCATCAAAACAACCCATGGCAACCTTATCCTCTGAGCCTAACCCAAATATTGCCCCTCAAGATATCAATATTAGGGGCAGGTTCCAAAATCAAGATGAAATCCCACCAGAAGATGTAATAAACAAAGAAAGAACTGCTACCCGTGATCCCAAATTGCAAATTGACAAACCCTTTGACCTAGGAGTAGAGATTGGCAAGTTAAAGGTAGCAATTCCCCTCTCAGAGCTAGCAAAGCATGACATGTACAAACAACAAATTAAAAAATCCCTTCAGCTCACCAATAGCAAAGATGATGTAAATGTATTAGATGACACTCCAGAGTTACTATTTGGTCCAGAGGTAGATGGAAAAACAGTAGTCACAGGGGTTTTACCGTTTTATATCAGCTTACATGTACATGACAAAATTCTGCACAATGCAATGTTTGACTCAGGAGCCTCTCATAATCTGATGCCAAAAGCAGTCATGGAAAGATTAAACTTAGATATCACAAGACCATACAAAGACTTGTTTTCTTTTGATTCTAGTCAAGTCAAGTGCCTGGGTCTAATTAAGGATTTGTGTGTGTCCCTGGTCCAATTCCCCAACAAGACCATTTTGATGGATGTTGTTGTTGCTGATATCCCACCCAAGTATGGGATGCTATTATCAAGATCATGGGGAGCAAAGCTTCAAGGCTCCCTGCAGTTAGACATGTCATATGCAACCATCTCTGTCTTTGGACAACCAAAAAGACTTTATAGGGAAACACTCATGAAGTATATGGTTAGCAGTGAAGAAAAACCCCAAAATTTCCCAATATATGCTGTTCATTCGGACATAGACTCTTACATCCTCTTTAATGACAGCATTGGCTTCTCCGACAGTCACATTAGCACAGAGACATTTAAACCAGAACAAAACATCATTCTAACAAGTAGCACCTGTCAAACATCAATCAGTACAACAAAACACTTTAGCTCTCCCCTAGGGGTCAAAGATGGTCAGGCAAATGATGAAGCTATCCTAGAAAACAAATGGGAGAAGAAACCCCAACTCATGCTCGCACTACCACCCCATGAACAGAACCTCAAACCTCCTGACCAGCAAGGCATCTTGTGGGTCTTAGAATTTGATGGCTCGGTTAACAAGTTAGGAGCAGGAGCGGGAGTATGGATACATAACAAAGAGAAAGGCTGTGCAACAGGCAAGGCCTACAGATTGAATTTCAGATGCACCAACAACATGGCAGAATATGAAGCTCTATTACTAGGCCTCAAGATTGCAAAATCATTACAAGCACCTAGCCTCTCTATCAGGGGAGACTCTGATCTGGTCATTCAACAAGTAAAAGGCAATTTTGTCACTAATGACAAGAGGCTGAGATCCTACAGGGCTGCTGTAATCGAAATATTAGAGACCTTTCATGAGTTTGCTATCACAAAAATTCCAAGGGGCCATAACCTCCATGCACATAGCTTGGCAACATTTGCCAGCACTTTCAAATTCCCACTGGAACCTAATAATTGTTTCACAGCTGAGGTCAGGTACAGACCCTCTATTCCAAACAATGTCAGAGAATGGCAAGTATTTGAGGATGACATGCAAATAAACAATTTTTTAACCCTGCAACAGGAGTTCACAGGATTAAATATTGATCTTGAGACAGCAAGTCAATCACAAATGCTTGAGACAGCAAGTCAATCACAAATATTTAATGAAGCACGTCAATCACAAATACAGTTTCAACAATCTGCTCACCCAATGTCACCTAGGACAGCAAAACAACTACTCAGCCCAACCATTTTCAACAATGAAAACATTCAACAAATTAAACAAATGGACTGTGAAGAGATGAGTAACATTGAAACTGAAATCATACAACTCAAAGACAACTTCCTCCCAGTGGGCCTTACCCCATTAGAGGATATTTTCGACTCAAATGACATCCCTAGGAAGCCAAAGATGCAGCCATTAGATGCAAGAATTGAAGAATGCAATATTGGCACTATGGAAAAGCCTAAGATAGTCAAGCTGTCCGCCTCTTTGCCCCCTGATCAAAAGCCCAAGTACATTGATCTCTTTAAAGAATTTCAAGATGTCTTTGCCTGGGGATATGAAGATCTCAAGTCCTATGACACATCTGTCATCCAGCATACCATCCCCCTCAAGCCTAATCAAAAACCATTCAAACAGAAATTGAGAAGGATCAATCCTGTGCTCCTTCCTTCCATTGAAAAAGAGTTGCATAAAATGTTCAAGGCTGGTATTATAGCACCAATCAGATTCTCTGAATGGATTTCAAATTTAGTCCCTACCAGAAAGAAAACTGGTGAAATCAGACTTTGTGTAGACTTAAGGAATCTGAATCAAGTTTCACTCAAAGATAACTACCCTTTACCAAAAATGGATCACATCCTCCAAAGAGTAGTAGGAGCCTCAAGGATATCACTGCTTGATGGATTCTCAGGCTT
Source organism: Pinus tabuliformis (assembly GCA_031772625.1). Classification (NCBI taxonomy): domain Eukaryota; kingdom Viridiplantae; phylum Streptophyta; class Pinopsida; order Pinales; family Pinaceae; genus Pinus; species Pinus tabuliformis. The sequence goes on along the minus strand of CM062804.1, from coordinate 1,205,641,696 downwards.
CAATCAAATTTTAGTGCACCCTGATGATCAAGACAAAACTGCATTTACTACCCCATGGGGAACTTTCAAGTATGTGAAAATGCCCTTTGGATTGAAGAATGCAGGGGCAACATTTCAAAGAGCAATGGACATTGCTTTTGCAAAAGAAATTCATGATTTCTTGGTCATTTACTTAGATGATCTTACACCCTTCTCAAAATCTGACCAAGAACATTTGAAACATTTAAGACAGATTTTCATAACATGCAGAAAATATGGCATTTCCTTAAACCCCAAGAAGTCTTTATTTGGTTTGGAAGAAGGGAAACTTTTAGGACACATCATTTCAAAAGATGGCATAAGAATTGATCCAGATAGGATACAAGCGATCCTACAAATGCCTCACCCTAGGAATGTCAAAGAGTTGCAAGGATTCTTAGGAAAACTCAATTTTTTAAGAAGGTTCATCCCAAATTTAGCAGAATTGATCAGACTACTAAACAATATGCTAAAGAAAGATTCAAAGGTTAAGTGGACTGTGGAAGCAAAGCAAGCCTTTGAAAGCATAAAACTGGCTTTAACCCAAACCCCGGTATTAACTAATCCTCAGTTTGACAGAGACTTTATTATTTTTTCTTTTGCCTCCCAGCATACTATTGCTGCTGTTTTATTGCAGAAAGATGATCAAGGGAATGAAAAGCCCATTGCCTTCTTCAGCAGAGCTCTTAGAGATGCTCCTTTGAAGTACCAAATAATGGAAAAACAAGCCTATGCATTAATCAAAGCTATCAAAGATTTTAGGATCTATATCCTTTACTCTCATGTTGTGGCTTATGTACCAAGTCCTATTGTCAAAGACATTCTCACCCAAGAAAACTTAGAGGGTAGAAGAGGAAAATGGATTGCAAACATACTTGAATTTGACATTGAAATAAAACCTACAAAGCTGATTAAAGGGCAAGGTTTGGCCAAGTTAATGACAGAAGCAAATTTCCAAGCCTTAGATATCAACCAACTGGACAGTGAAACAGAGATGGCGACTCCAAAGATCAATGTAGCCTTTGAACAATCTCCTTGGTACTCTGATGTCTGTTATGTGTTACAAAACCTGTGTGCTCCCCCAGGACTGTCCAGAACTAAGTCTAGGTTTCTGAAAATGAAAACATCTAAGTTTTGTGTGATGGATGAGAATCTACTCTGGAAAAACCATGAAGGTATTTTGCTGCACTGTCTTATTGAGAGTGAAACTGACAACATCATGCAAGAATTCCATGCTGGAGACTGTGGTGGACATCTATACTGGAAGTCCACTGTAGACAAAATATTAAGAGCTGGTTATTACTGGCCCACTATGTTCTCTGATGTGAAGAAATTCACAACATCATGCCACAAGTGCCAACTGTTTGAAGGCAGAAGACAGTTGCTGCCACTTCCTTTGAGGCCCATTTCAACAGAAAGACCTTTTCAACAATGGGGTTTGGATTTCATTGGGGAGATTCATCCCTCATCTTCAGGACAACACAGATGGATTTTGACTGCAACAGACTACTTCACCAAGTGGATTGAAGCTGCCCCATGCAGACAAGCAAATGATTCAGTGATCATTCAATTTTTGGAGAATAATATACTGGCTAGATTTGGCTGCCCAGACAAAATAATAACAGACAATGCTGCTGCCTTCAAATCCAAGAAAATGGTGAACTTCTGCCATAAATTTCACATTACTTTGGGCCATTCTACAGCTTACTATCCTCAGGGAAATGGTCTTGCTGAATCATCAAACAAAAGCTTGATAAACATCATAAAGAAAGTGCTGGAAGAGAACAAAAAGAACTGGCACAAGAAACTAGTAAATGCTTTATGGGCAGACAGATTAACCACCAAAAGATCAATTGGTACCAGCCCATATGAGTTGGTCTATGGATTAGAGGCCAGATTTCCTTCATCACTAGGGGTGCCAGTTATGAAACTTCTACAAGAAAGTCAAGCAGAGCCAAATGATATGCAAAGAAGGATCAACCAGATAATCTGTTTACAGCAGACCAGAGAACAAGTTTTCAGCAGAGTGCAAATATTACAAGAAAAACTGAAAAAGGCCTTTGACAGAAGAACCAAAGCAGAAGATTTCAATATGGGAGACAAAGTTCTAAAGTGGGATGCAAGAAGAGAAGAGAAAGGGAAACATGGGAAATTTGATTCTTTGTGGAAAGGACCATTTGCTGTCCAAGCAGTACAAGGTAATAACACTTATTTCCTTAAAAGTTTGACTGTAACTGAACTGGATGAAGGTCCTGTCAATGGCAGGATGTTGAAGCACTATTATGATGGTTCACTATGATAGGGATCCAAAGGTTCATTGTATATATGCAGGCCCACATATGTTTTTTGTTTGTAAAAAGATGTTTTCAAGTGCTGCACCTAGCAGCAATAGGCAGATAGAATCAAAGGTTCCCCAAGGAAAAGCACACAATTTTGACAGGTTGCATGCATCAGATTCCAAAGATTAAGATGGACAGTCAAGGAACAAGGCAATCTGACCTGCTGTTCTTGGTCTTTCAAAAGAAAAACCATCCCCATGTGGAGCCACTGTTAGATACCTATAGTAATAGGTTTCATATTTCATGATTGATTATTGAAAATCCAAATATGCTCTGCTTTGCTACTACAAAGATCCCATATTTCCAGAAAATCAGAGGTGTGTGAAGTATTTCAAATATTGAGGACCTTATTACAATTTTTTGGGTGATTCAACAGTTCAAACTGGATCATGCCATGTTTCAATTTTGAGTTGTAGAATAGAGAAAGAAGTCTGTCCAAACAGCTTAATCTTGGCAGACAAATAGTTCAGGTAGAGAAACAAAGGTTCCCAAAAGTCTAATCTGGGACCTTGGAAGAGATAAGGGTAGAAGTAGATAGGGAGAAAAAAAAAAAAAAAAAAGCCAAAGAAAAGAAAAGGCAATTGAGGGTTGCAAGTCCAAGTGCCCCTCCAAGAAGAAACAAAAAATGTTAGGTGAAATAGTTGGGTAGGCAGTTGTGGTTGCAGAAAGGACATGTTCACGATGACATAGTTGTCAAAGATGTTTTGCCAAGGCAATGGATATATTAGCAAAAAGGTGGTGAAATTCATGGTCTCACAGCAGAGCATCACTAACTTCTCTCTTCCCCCCTACTCCATTGCTAACACCCCCTTTCTAAATCCCCCCACCTTCACTTATACTAACTCCTAATTCTACTATTTAGCTCCCCTATTTTACCCCTACCCCTAATAATACTAACACTAAGGTGTATAAAGCCCCAAATTTTATGTATATTCCCTCCCCTAGGCATAATAGCCATGTATTTTCAAAAGGGACCAAATGGCACCTGGCCACTTTGGTGAACCTTTTCCACCCCTTTCCCCTCTGCTGCAAGTTATTTTACCCTCAAATTCACCTCTGCATGGGCAAAACCCCTCTCCAAGACCCTTTAGCCTACAAAAATCTTTGCAAAAGTCCCTAAGGTAAAAAACCCGCCTCTGGCACGTTTCCCAATCCCACCACATTACGGGTTAAGCGAGAAAAGATGAAAAACCATTCAAAACCCACTAACCTATAGTTTTGCGCCCAAATATTAAATGGAATATTTTATTCCGCTGGCGGGACCCTTCCCCAACATGCTCGACCAGTCGGGAGGCCCGCCAGCCGTCAGATCTCCAGCGCCCAGATCTAAGGGTGGGCGGTCAATTTCAGATCTCGATGTGCCGACATTTAGCGTCCGGGGAAAGCGGTTTTACCTATCCCGTACAATGGACGCGTGGCGGGCGGTAAGGTTGTTCGGAGCCCTCCTCCCACTTACCGCCTTTGCCCAAAGGTGGTGCGGGGAACCCACTTGCCGCCACCCCGTATACCGCTACCCCACACGTCATGCCTACACGTCATGTCCACGCCGCTCTGACGTCACCCCGCCGGTGCCCGCCCCATCGTCCCTTGGTCCTCCACGCGGGCCCGCCTTTGCGCCCGCCCGCCACCGTGTCCTGCCGACCTGGCTAACACCTCAGCATCCACGTCACCCCTCACCTGGGCCCCGCCATGACATCATGCTGACGTCATCGGCGGAAAAGCGCCAAATTCATACTTTTGCCAAATTTACTGATTTAAACGGCTAAACGCATATTTTTCGCTTATTTTGCATGCGAAGCTGAACTAGCCGTTGTCAAGCCTGCTGCCGCGAAATCTTGCATTCAGCCATCAAATTCGACAAGTAAACCGTTCAAAGTTCGAGGCTTGACTGCATTAAGCCTTTGCAACCCAGCCCGCAAGCTTCCAGGTCGATTTGCCAGGTATTTTGCCGTCTTCTCCCATTCTGCCCGTGAATTCCAATTTTCTGCAAAATCACCATTAAAGTCTGCTAAAAACTCTAAATTTAGCTCTACCTAAGCACCCAAATCAGACATAAGCAACCTGTGCCATCCATTAGCCCCAATTTAGCTCTGTACAAACCAGCTCGCGGGTTAAAACTGCAGAAATCGCCCTGAAGTACCCAGCATTGTTCCTTTTGCCAAGTACTGGTTACCTACACTCTTCCTGTACAAATACTAATACCTCAGTAAGCATTCCCTTAGACAATCCACATTCCTGAAAATCATCAGTACTTTGCTAGCTTCAGAACAACTTCACACCAGAAGAAGACATCACACCAATTGCACCTACCTGCTGCTCAAAGTCTTCAAGAGATTCATCAAAGCTCTGCATCCTACTGCACACTTTCAGACTGTATCATGGCAGCATCTGCATCCTCCTCCCTCAGTGTCACTCCACTGAGTCAAACCAATAAGGAACTGGAAGCTATGCCATTAGTTGACAAAGACTGTCTCATAAATGATTTTGAGGGAAACAGAAACTTTTTGAAGACCTTCACCACATTAAGGGAAGACTATAAGGCAGGACTTGGTACAGATGGGATATGGGAGTCAAACCTGCCCTATTACTGCCTCCCAGCTGTGAATGTTTTCCCTGAAATCATTCACTTATGTGCTCAAAATTATGATCAGGAGCACAGAGCTGTCAACACTCAACTAGGGAGGATTTTGTTCTATATAAACGCTGACACCATCAACAAAATGCTGCACTTTGAACAGACAGAGTTATTAGTCCCTTTCTCCATGAGATCTTTAATGGAAGCAGGTGAGAAGATGACCAGTGAAGAGCTGCAGAAGGTCACCAGGAACTACATGTGGCCTGAGAACCAGCCTACAGGGCCACCTCCTTATCCACATGAGCACTTCAATGACTCAGGCAGGCTGCTCCTGGACATGATAGCCTATGTGCTAGGCTACCAGAACAGCAAGCATGTGGATCTAGCCATGCTCGTAATGCTATCTGCCTACAGCCCACGACAACCCCCTGCCCGAAAGTACAACTTTGCCAAGTTCATAGCCAATAGGATCCATGATCAATTGTGCAAATTGGACAGACAAGGAGTCTTTAGATATTCAGCATACATCTACCACCTGTTCATGTATCATCACTCTGAAGCTTTCCCATGCTACATCAGAAGGCTGGACAACAAAGGGGAGAGAAGATCAGTCATATTCTGGACCTCAGTCTATCATGAAATCACAAATTCACCCTACAGCTATTGTGAATTTGTAGATCAGTTTGTATACCCAGTCTCCAGCATACTTATGAAATCCCCTCCACCTAGAATATCAAATGAGATCAAGAAAGCTTTACAGCTTTCTAAGAAGTACAAAATAGGTGATTGGTACCTATATGAACACCACACTGTGTTCAGAGTGTATGGGTGTGAGCTCTGTCCATACAGACTACCCAAGTATGTTCCCATGAGATTATTTGCCTTGGAATATTACAGGCAATTAATCCAGTCAGACCTCACTCACTTCCACAGCTCAAAGAAAAAAGCACACCTTAACTTCAAAAATGAGCTGGGCCCTTTTATCATGAATAAGAAGGAAGGATGGGAGGCTGCAGATTTGATCCTAAAAGACAAATATAAGTTGTCTTACAGTTTCCGGTGGGTCCCATATGACCCTCAAGGTTTCATCACTGCCAGGAGAACAAAGTACAGACTCCTAGCCATCAAACACTGCCACTATCCACATCTAGAACAGTATGCAAACTTACAAGAGTGGCAGTTGGATACCCTTGTTGAGAGCTTGTCTGAAGAGGAAAAAATAGCTAAAAATATGAAAGAACTTGAAAAAACTATTGACCTGGACTATGTGATCCAGGTACCTTTCAGGCTGCCTCAAACATCAGGAGGAGGAACCTCAGTTACCAGGACAGCGCCGCCAACAACAGCACCAGGCTTGGATAAGGGAAAGGGAAAAATGGACGCCGAAGATGAAGCAAAAAAGCAGCAGTCAGAGCAGGGAAAGCAACAACCAGAGCAAGAAACAGGGCAGCAAGAAGAACAAACCGGTCTGCCACAAACTGGGCTGCCAGAAACCACCTTATTGCAGACACCACCCCCTCAAGTGGAGCCCCTAACCACTTCAATTTTACAGACCCCGGCACATGAAGAAAGGGGGACCAAAAGACAAAGAGAAGAGTCCACTCCCCTCAGTGGATCCTCCCAACAACCAGAAGCTAAAAGGCAGAGGGCAGACTCCCCAGAAGTAGAAGACATTACTGAAGATGTCTTCAATGATACAGCCAAGGATAGGGAGGGCAGCCAACACACAGGGACTAGCTCCTTTCAGCAGGAGCAGAATTTACAACTTGGCTTGGAGGTATCATCTTCTTCCCAACAAAGCCAGAAGCTCAAAGGTGCTAAGGCCACCTTCAAAGAAATCAAGGCAGCAAATGAACTATTGAGGGCTGAGGTTTACAAACAATTTATAGATGCCACTCCAGCCCAACAAGAAAGATTGATGTCGGTCTACGACTTCAAAGAGGAGAAGATGATATTCAGCCATTTCAAACCTAAGGGGCCCAACCCAATGTCCACTGCTGATTTCATCAAAACAAGGGTGGAGGTCTTGGCCAAAGACATACATCCTATGGACCAAATTGAGCTCCATAAGCAGACTGGAGAAATGGTCTATGCCACCTTGGTAGATAAGGCCACACTAGCTCATGAGCTGAAAGAATCCTTGAAGCACACAAATACTCAACTGGACTTTGAGAGATTGTCTTCCAGGGCCAAGGATAACAGGATAAAATCTCTTGAAGAGATTATTGTTGATCTAGGGCATAACCCTAGTGACCCAACCGGGGTAAAAGCCCTCCTGAAGAAAAAAGAGGATGATCTCAATGCCATGAAGAGGAGATTGAAGCTGTCACCTACAGAACATCCTCAGACAGCTGAACTGCAAAAAGAAAAACAAGTTGATCAACAACTTGATCTACTATTGCAGCAGGATCAAAGGATCCAAGAGCTAGAGGAGGAGCTGGAGAAGTCATTACAGGACAAACAGGGAGAATCCACACTACCAACTCCCCCAACAGATTCTACAGCAGCAACAGGCTCTGGGGCAGCAGTGGCCCCTACAACAGCAAATACAGTTGACCAGCCCAGCATAGAAGAACTAACTAAGGCTGTTAAGCAAATGGAGCTACAAGCAGATGAGATAAGGAAGGCAAAAGAAAAACTGGCAGAGATAGATGCCAAGTATGACCAGTCTAAAATGACAGTGGCAGAACAGGGCAGACAGATCAAGACCCAAAAGGACAGAATCAAAGCCCTGGAGAAAGAGCTTGATCTCAAAAACACCATGGCTGAGATCAAGAGGATCTTATGGAATAAAATCACCCAAAGCATGATTAAACAGTGGAAATCACTCAAAACAATCCATGAACATATGGATTTAATTGTGCAAGCTCAGATAGATATCCAGAGGGCTAAGACAGCACTAGGAAATAGACCTGAACAAGCTAGCCAACTGATAGACTTTCTGAACAGGCAAGACAAAGATGAGCTGGCAGCAGTTGGAATCACCAACAGAACGGAGGCCATCCTTATGACCAAAAAGGTGCTAACACTCAGAGGATATGTGCAGACAGCAGAAAGGAGGAGCTATGAGATACAGACTGAAGTCGAAGACTTCAAGCTCAGAATGGGGATGCTACAGGCAAGAGGAATGCCTAGCCTATTGAGCGGTACAGGGAAATTGATCAACAGAGATCAATTTACAAATAGGATGGCCGCGTACATAGAAAATCAAATCACTGCATCCAGCAGTGCTTCTGAAGAAACTGTTCCTCCTACAGGACAGAGTTTGTACACTCAGCTTGAAGGGTCATTTTTTATTGAAAATGAAGTTAATCATCTATTTGAAACTCCTCCCAGTTTTTTCAAATACACAGAGCTTGATGAGACATTGATTAAAATGCGAAGGCATCAAATGCCCAAGGAGGACTGGTGGCAAGCCATGCTCCAGATTCTGCCACGGTAGTTTCAAAACTCCAGGTCAAAAGCCAGCTCAGGTCACCGCAAGACAAGTAAAAAGTGGTCGGTGACTGGAAAATATCTAAAAAGTGATTCATCACTAACAGTGACAGCTAGCCACATTTTGAAACACACGCCTTCAGCCGACTACAACTGCTACAAATTCAACAGCATCTGACAGATTTTGACAGCTAAAGGACTAAGAGCTATTACTGCATTTACTTCTTCATTTACTTCTTTGGCTACTGCTCACTAGCAGTTGGCAGCATATTTATGAGGCATTTACTCTTCTTTCAGATATTTTTCCAAATGTAAATCTGTATATATACCCCCCTTAGTAACGCATAAGGGGTTGCTGGAATTTTCTCTTGGATAACTTCCATCTGCTGTAATATTTTCAGAGAATTAATACAAAGGAGGAATGGAACTTCCAGAAGTTTGGTGTATTTGATGTCTGGTGGTGAAGGATGCATGTTACAGGATTCCATGGGTGTTGCATAAAACTATAAGTATTTTCAAATCTTCTGTTATGTGTTTTTTTGAGTCTTTTGTTCTCTTTGGTTGTTTAAATGTCTTACACTTGATAGTAAGGTGAAAGAATAGTTTCAGGATTTAATCAAGCATTACCCTGAACTCAAACCTGAACTGTCATCTATGTTTTCTTCAGAAACAGTAATAGAAATTGCAATTCTTAACTGCTGCACTTCAATCTGTCTCTTTGCTGTAACAGACTATTCCCAGGGATTCAAATTATTGCCCCTGTGACCTCTGTTTTCTGCTCCAAATTCTGTCACGTGGAAATATGTAAACAATAAGTGGAAATTCTTAAATGCTTTCACTTCGTGCTGCCTGTTTCCTGTCACTTAGCCAAAATATGTTTTAACAAAGCACTCAAAAGGCCCTGTAAGTTCCATCTTTCATCTCACAGATTCAAACACATTAAGCCACAGACTCCATTGCCCAATGATATTCAACATATCTAAAAACTACATCACTGAAGTCTAAGGGAATTTCATCAACCGAAACACAAACATAACCTGTACTCAATACCTAGCCTAAAACACCATCACTGTAGATATAAATCATAAAGAGAGAGCCCTCTCTGATCACTGTTTGGCTAGAAACAGTGATTAAAAGATTGGTTAGTGGTTACCCCGGCCGTATTCCCTTGGGAGTCATAGGGAACAACCTGGGTGTTAACACCCAACATCCGGTTGCTGAATTTTACTTGATAGTGATTGAATTAATTTCACCATTTCTTCAATTTTTTTCTCCTGATAGCTTGAATAACTAGGAGCTTAGGGGCCAGGTCAATGACCTTTTTCATATCTTTTATTTTAGTTTATTTAACACCAACTTTCCCAATGGATATCAAATTTCATTCACAGGCACAAGCCTTGCTGAAAGCACACGTGGTGGGATCTCTCTCTCAACGTTAAAAGATAGATCAAATTTTAGGGTTTTGAGTATGCCACTAAGGCTGCAATATATGATGGACATATGTCAATAGGTAATTAGTTGTAACATGTAATGAATATTTTATTAAAATCGCTAACTGATTCATTTGGCTTAAGTTTCATAGCTCCAAATTCATTTAGCCATAATTGGTTAATTTTTTTAACACCAAATTGTTTAAGGAAGAGCTCTACTAGTATGTCCATGGTGTCAATCGATTTTTGCACTAAGGAACTGAACCATTTTTGTGTGGCACCTTTGAGGTCTTGTACGAAAACTCTCATACAAATATTGTCATATTCACCCCCAAGTTTTTCACAATAGTCTTGAAATTTGACTACGTTTTACTCAGTTGACCTTTCACCCTAATTATCAATATGGCAAGGTTTTTATCATATTTTCAGTTATATCATGTAATAGGGTGGGCAGGTACAAATACCTATAACATACATTCATTGAAGAATTCATATAGGGTGGAGGGTGATGTAAAAAGGATGAAGGAGAAGATGAAGAACTAGCTTGAATTCTCAAGTAATGAGACATTGATCCTTTATGGGGTGTTATAAATTAAGGGATTTGTTTAGCATTTGAAAAAGAGGAACTAACAAGAGTTTATCTAATTTCTCACATTTTCTTCTCCTATTAACAGTAGCCACTAACATTTCGGGATCCTATAAAAATAGATAAGATAAATCATAATGTGAGCAATTATTTTGTTTTAGAGGATCCATTTTTCTTATGGAGTTGCCAAAATAAAAACGATTATAATTTCAAGGATGTATTTTCACAATAACCTTAAAATATGTGAACCTATTTAGAGGAATTGAATCTGCTTCTAATATTCATATTTATATATAATGTGTAAGCCAAATTCAGTGTCTTGGTCTTTCCTATCATTGACGGATGTTTGGGTTAGGTTGTGTATGTTCTTCTTCTTGGTCCAGGACTTCCTAATTCAGTTGAATCTCCTTGGGAGTATGGGATACCTAAAATTTCAAATTATAAAGATTGTTTAGTAGATAATCTATCATAACACTATGCATGAAAATGTAATATCAAGTACTAATGCTTTTCATTACTTAATCAAAAGATAGAGAACAACAAAATAATCATAAATCAATAGTATGGATATTGATAAATGTGAATTGCAAACAATGTTGTGACAAACAAATACTGATCAAGTCAATTATTGGTTTGCGAACAAGTATCAAGGTTTATAACACATTATTTTTCATATTAGAATCATAGAACACACAATCAAAGATACAACTGATAATGATTATTTTCATTAAAGATCACAATATAGTTTCATAATCAAGTACTTGAAACTCCAATAATAATATTTTAGGAAAATGTCTTAACTACCTTATTTTTATTATATCGATATCAGAAAGTAACAAAGTCAAGTATTAAGGAAAATATCTCTATAATAAATTAATTCTACTATAAGATCATATTGTGATTTAGCATGTATCCACAAAACATAAGAAATAAAAGAGAAGTTAAATATCCAATTGCATAACAAGTCACAAAAGCCAAATGATTGATCTATGTAGCAAGTACATGCAAATCATTATAATTCAAAATAAAATTTCTTCCGTAAAGTCGACCCCGTTAAAATAAGAAATGAGGTCCTTATATACAGAATTAACATTAATGTATTTTTCAACTACATTTTAATAATATGCAAGTTAATCAAAGAAAATAATTTAAAAATCTTGTTGGATAATATTTTTGTTCTTCCCGGGATTTTTCACATTCTTCAAAGCTCTTTTAGGAGCGACAATTGGAATCTAAATCTGCCAAATAGGCATGTTATTCTTTCAAGGATTAGCGAAAATTGTTGGGGTTTATGTATATAACATCTCGACATGTTCACTTGTTGATTGTAAAGGCAATATTGATGTAGTAGCCTACATAGTTGAAGCCAAGATATTTGATCTTCCAAGGCAGTTCTTCAACTTTACGAATTTTTCCCATTTGAAATTTTACAAACATGGAACTTTTTTCATATTTTCCCTAATTAATATCAGCTCTGATTTAATCCTACAATTGGTGCTTTGAATTGGTTGGATGATTTTGTCAAGAAGAGTTAGAATGCTAAATTCCATGAGGAAGGAGTCTAGTATGGCCTAACTGTAAATAGCCCCTTCTTCATTGTAAGAAAAAGTTTTGAGATCATCTCTTAATTTGTTTAGTGCTTCATAAAATCTTTGTTTTCCTATCATACAAACTTCATTATTTCATAAGGAAGGAAAGTCAAACCTCTGAATGTAATTCCATTCAGCCTCAAAACTTTCAATACTCTCCATAGCTTTAGTGTCATTTCATCATTTGTCTCTTGAAGCAATATTTTGCATTCTTTAATAGACATAAGTGCTATAGCACCTTTTATCTGTCAGAAAAATTAAGAAGTTGCATCTCTTCATCAGTTAAAGAGTCGAAGATATTAAAAATGGAGTTAAAACATTTAAATCTCTCCTCAATTAAGGGAGTCATTTTCTTTATTTCATTACTTAAATTATGAATTATGTTCTTTTCATAGTTAGCTAAAATGTCATAATAAGGCTTAAGTCAAAGAATTTTCTCATTAATCATTAACTAGATCTTGTCCTTGACCTCTAGTAAGGTATCCTTTCCCAAAGTGGGCTCTAATAAGAATTTTGTTAAGGATTTAATTTCTTCATCTCCCTGTATCAACATGGTTTTCAATCCTTCAATGCTCTTGTTTCTAGTTTCAATAACTTCTAAATTATTTTTAAGATTTTCTTGTTCTAACCTTTCATATTTTAGTTGTTGGTTTACCACAATCACCTTAGCTTTGATAATTTTCACTCCATCTGAATCCACATTCCCAAATGGATCTTTCCTTAAAGCTTCATCCAAATTATTTGTAAATCTCTCAATTTCAATAAAATGTACCTTCTGTTTGTTTTATATTTCCTCAATTACTTTATTGATCTTTTCTTATGGCTTCTTACACTTGGTTTCACTAATATCCAGAGACTTCTCTAATTCGTGCAATTGTGTATCTTGCATTTCCTTTTGCTGGAAAGTCTCCACCAATTTTGTCATGTAGCACTCTTGATTTTCCATGCTTTCCCTCATACTTTTAATTTCTTTATCTTTTAGTTGCAATAATTCTTTGGTCACTACACCATCTTTAGGCATCCCTGATTATTTAATTATTTTCTCCTCTTGATATTTAATTTGATTAAATCTTGTTCTCTTCGCTACTCATGCCTAATTCAACTATCCTTGCACTTTAGTAATGATTGTTTGGTACTTTTTATTGTTTACAGAGGAATCTAACAATATTCTTGCTGCCACTTGATATTAATAGAAGTAGCCCCGAAACCAAGTTGTTGTGTACTCACATTTGACCTTGGTTGCAACACTGTCAAGTTAAGCATATTCTTTTCAATGTCAGTTGTTAATAGAAATCTTGGGCCTGATTGATGAATATCATTTTAGCATTAGCTCCTTCCCTTTAGCTTTTATCAAATTTTCTATTGTAATAGAATTTCCTACCAATATAATGTTTGCACCGTGTTTTGGCAACTTACTGTATCTACGGATAAATGCTTAAACCCCTAGACTAGTAGCTAAGTCTAGAACAATAATGCAAAGCATTCTCTACTTTTTCTATAACCAATACATTAAATAATATAGTTTAGAAGCCTACCTAAAGCTTTTGCTTACTCCTTATCTCCATTGACCAATTCTGTCACTCCTTTCCGTACTTAATCCACTTGAAAAGTACCTACACACAAACAGAAGACAAAAACCGATCAAAGCATATGATAATGATCTATTGATTAAACATAAAATAGAATCAAGTGCATAATACACATATGAAAGCATCCATGAATAATACAAACATATGGAAAAAGCTTTGAACACTTTATTAGTAAAAGGAAGAGTTACAACCCAATTTGCTCAATTCAGTGTCACTCCTCCAGTTCAATCCCATCCTCTCCTCATAACAAGCAAGACATTTTGACATCATTACAATACTTGAAACCAACTCAAGTCTCATACTAACAGCATCTCCCTATAATTCAATGATTTCCAGCCCCTGATCACTTAGATGAGTGGTATTTTTATAGGTGAATGAAAGAAGTTATGCCATAAATGGTGATAATGAATGCCCTCCCAAACTTAGGATTTAGTTCCATGGAGGAAGGGATAAAGGGATTGATGTTCCTTAACTCCCTCCCTCATCCAATTTCGAGCCCAAAGGAGTGGATAGCCTTAGGAAACTTCTAGAGGCATCCTATGGATAAGAATATTCCAAACCCCAATGCAGATTTCGCTCAAATTCGCCCAGTGCAGGCCAAAGAGGGCTCAAGTGCACTACAATGGACCTTGGCAGTGTACTGGGCTACACTGCAGTGGACCATGATAAAGGCCTATCTGCACTGATATTCTTAGAGGCATTTTTTGGATGATTTCAGCCATGGAATCTCTTGGGAAGTAGGCATTCTTGATGATTGACTTCATTATGGCATGTAACAACTAAATTAGGGTTTAATAGGCCCTAATAGTATTGATTTGTAAGTTGGGGTTGATGTGCCAAAATGGATCTGTAACAGTTGTCCCCTAAAGCATGAAGTCATAAATATGTATGTCGAGTGAAATGCTTTACTATGTGGAGAGGAGGTCTCGAAGTGGAAGGTGACCTGCACCAATTACAATACATATATCATGATAATTTGATTTTTTCTCATGAACTTGCTGAGGGAAGGCATACCCATGCTCAGCTTATAAGATTTCATTACATGTACAAATATAGTCGTCTACAGATATAGACCCATCAATGGATGACCATGAATGTAAGGCCATTGTACATTTGATTTAGTACTCCTAAAAATATCGCAGCCCAGATGGATGAAACTAGATCCAGGGTCTTCAATCTCGTTCAATCTTTCACTCAAATACAATTCTAACTATGTGAATAGATGATCTGGAGTCGAACATGGGAAGACATTATCTGATTACCAACCAATGATGTAAGCCATTAACAGACACGAGAGGAATCACCGATAATGATAATGACCCTCAAGGTACTATAGTACATTTCGCATGGTGTGAATAAATGATTTGATGTCGAACACCATACAAAGTCTTTTGGTCGAAGGCCAGTGATGTCAACCTATCGCCGGAAGCGAGAAACCTGCCATTGATGTATGAAAGCCTCAAGGTATTGAAGGGGTGTTTCTAAGTCAACTTATTGGATAATGTGCTGATGTTGACAAGAAGCGACTCATCGCAGGAGGGCCTTGATGTATCCCACATCAATGACATGAAATGAGGTAAATGATTTTGGAGATGAAAATCGACTGATGACAGAAGGTTCAGGAATGGTGGTCATGAAAATGAAGGTTTACGGTATTGCAAAGGATGAAGTTTGAACTGAATGACTTCTCTTGAACATGTCGGTGACACTAAAATGAATTGGTAGTATTGACCCAAAACAAAGTAATGGATGGTATGATACACCAACGGTGTGATAACCATCAAGCTGAATGACCCAACCCACATAGTCACGGTGATGAGGTGAAAGTGTCATGTTCAAGAACGACTTGCTACCATAAAATGTTCTCCCCTTTTTCCCATTTTCCCCAGTCATTGCTGACCGATACCTCTTTATTTTTATCAAGCTTGAGGAGGATAACATATGCTTGTTGTATAATTTCACCCTTCGGGTGAATCCATCGCTATTTTATGCTTTAACGAGTCTAGTGAAGGTGAAACTCGGTCTTGTCTAGATGGACAAGTTTCTCGCTATATGATGTTTTTAAAGAGTTTAACAACAAAGATAACTCAATCCTTTTCATGTTTAGAGAGTTTGAAAAGAGCTTAAAGAGGACTCCAAGGGGGCTCCTTTTTCATTTTTAACAAAGCTCGAAAAAGAGATAAACTTTTGCTTTGTGGTCAAAATATAGTCAAAATAGATTAAAAATACCTGTTTCATGGATAAAATGAATAAAAACTAATGTTTACTTGATTAATGTGCAAGAAATAAACATAAAACAAGTTTTACCATTCATTTTTACCATTTCACATTTACCCTTTGAATTTGGTGCTTTGGAGTAGTTTTTACGTTGAAGTTCACCAGCTAATTACGGAAGATTCAGTGGACCATTCCTCGTGTCGTCTGGACCAGGTAGGAGCTATCTCTGTTCTCTTTCATTTCATATCATTCATTTTCAGTTTCAGGCAAAAATTTTGAGTTTTTGGGGCCCCTAGGGTTTCAATTTTCCAATCTGGGATCAACACACCCTTTCATCATCGAAAGGTGCACTGCAGTGCACTCACCTAGAAGGCTGCTTGTATTGCAGTGCACTGTCCCTAAGGTTGGGTTGCGCTAAGCGCAAAACCCAATTTCATTTAGCTATTTTCACCCAAAAATTCTTCTAGTTTTTGTAAGAAATTGATCCTAATTTTCCTTACAGTGGTATTTTTAGGTATTCATCAGATCAGAATGATGATTACATGGAGGGAATGAGAGCACAAAGAACAGGATATGATTTCCCTAAATAACCAGGGCGCGGTTGAGGCCCGAAGGAATTGTGGGTTACTCAAATATTTCTACTTATCTGGTATGAGGCAACAAATTGAACTTTTGCAGTTCCTTGTTCGTTCATGGGATCCTACTGATCAGGCATTTGACATTAGAGACAAATTGGTCTCAATTACCATCGATGACATATACTTTCTTACCACACTATCAAGGCAGGGTGCCCCCATC
Organism: Pinus tabuliformis; assembly: GCA_031772625.1. NCBI lineage: Eukaryota > Viridiplantae > Streptophyta > Pinopsida > Pinales > Pinaceae > Pinus > Pinus tabuliformis. The sequence goes on along the minus strand of CM062804.1, from coordinate 1,205,625,120 downwards.
TCACTTTCTGTATTTGCCAAAGGGGGTGAATAAGTGAGAGATTACATATGACAGTTCTGTTAGCCAGGTGCACAACCTAGAAGGGACGGAAATATTAACATCAGAGATGTTAGCAATTTACCATTGATGGTGATCCCCTTTACCATTGCCAAATTGGCTGGCAACGTGACACTACATTTGGCAAACAGATCATACATGTAGTATGCATTAGAGTGTTTAGAGCCAAAAGTGTTCAACTGGTGCGAGTTAGCACTTTCATCCTTGAAAGAACAACTAATCAAGGTGAAAAGCGAAAAGACAAAGAAATTTGGCTATGGGTCGATCTTGTTTTCTTTCTCATTGGAGAGAATTCCACTTATGTAGCCACAACTTGTTTCACTAGGTGTATCTGGACCTCGGAATCCACGAATGCAAAGATGGGTAGATCTTATGGCTAGGCATGCCAGTTAGTCATTGATTACATTGAGTGGCTTGATCGGTAGGATATGGCCATTGTAGAGTATCCATATTCAGGGATGGCTTTCTGCTGAAATCCAGACTTGATGTTACCAGTTGGAGCATAGTGGGGTGCTATAGGTAAATTGTTTGACCAAAGTTTTTTTTTATTTTAAAGTTTCTACATTTTTTGTGTTTTTTTATTATCTCCAAGACTAAACAAAATCATTTTTTATGTATGCAAACGTTGGACCTGTTCGACCTGTGGGGCACCAACAAGTGGCAAGTGGGCCAGCATAGAGACCTGTTGGGAGAGCAGTTCTCCGAGACTTAGATTTAGCCGAGACATTGGCTAAACTACAGGACCATATAGAGGGTTTGACCCTAGGCATTCCAAATGTCTAGATCGAGGAGTTGCCTATGCGACTGCAACACCGCACCATTGGCATTCCAAGTCATTGGATGAGACTTTTACGGATGATAGCACAAGCTATGACCTGTTATCATGAGCACCACTAGCCTACTTAGATGTTTTCTGCATACATTTTGAGTTTTTGGGTTAGATGACCAATTTTTGTCTGGGACACAAACTGTTTGTAAAAACTTTTAAAACAACTATCTATTTTACTTTCAAAGTTTTGTTATGGTTATGTGATGCAATCCTATTCAACTGATGATGTGGATTGAAAATATTTACTTTACATATGTCGTAAATGTCTATTTAACACATAATTTGCAAGAGAATCAGTTAATGTGTTCAGATTTATGGACATATGCTAATATTGAATGTGTTCAAAATACATTTCCAAAATATGAACTCTAAGGAACATGCGATGAATTGCTAGGTTTCGAATGGTATAAAAGCCAGCAAGTTGTAGTACAACGAGTTGCGAGTCCGATCTAATGATGATTCGGCGTATGCCAAGTGAAATGGCATCAAAGAGAAGTTCAATGAACGCGCTATACTCAACGATATTCTTTGTCGATCGACCAATACAAATCCCTCTAAAACTCACTAACTCACCGCTTGGAGCAAAAATGGCCCATGCTACAGAGGATAGGTTCTGTGTACTACGAATAGCCCCACCGGTGTAACCAACAAATGGTTCTGAAAAGTTCGACATCTGCAACAAATGCAAAGTGGATTACTTAACCAAATAAAAGCTCTAAAAGAAACACACACACACATGCAATCAAAGCATATATATGGTGAGTTTTACTATACTTAACTAAGCATAGTAACGTTTAAGGTACAACCCGTTTCGGGGCTATGACAATGGAATCCCATCATAGTCCACTAACACATAGGCAACTTTCATCAAAACACACTTAACAATATAAGGGCCCATCCATAGCTGTTCAAATTTTCCTGCTCCAAGTTTATCAAACTCCTAATCGTAAAGCAAGACTAGGTTACCTTCTAAGAAGACACGAGACTTGACATTTTTATCATATTGCGCCTTAATATGTTTCTTATGCACTTCGTTAGCCAATGCGGCATCACGGCAGGTTTCATGTAGATGGATTAATTCCAAGCAACGCGTTTCTTCTTCAGAAGTGTCAGGTAGCAGATCAATTACGAGTTTGAGAGACAAGATTTCACATTGAATTGGTAAGACTGCTTCCAAAAAATACACCAACTGAAAGGGTGTGAATCTGGTCGCATTTCTCACTGAGGTTCGATATGCCCATAGAGTCGAGTACATGATTAAATGCCAATTTCTTTTATGAACTCCAATCATTCTCTGCAACATGCGCTTAAGGACTTTGTTGATGGCCTCAACTTGTCCATTAGCTTGCGGGTAGTATGGAGTAGAACTATCATGTGACAATCCTAACTTGGTGGTCAACTTAACCATCATGTGATTGCGAAAATGTGATCCATGACCTGTAACTCTGGCTTGTGGTATACCAAACCTGGCAACCACATGGTTGAAGAAAAATAAAGCAGTCGTTTCGCCACTGTTGTTCAATGTTTGCATCGTCTCGGCCCATTTAGTAAAATAGTCAACGACAAGTATAATATACCCATGCCCCCCAGCCAAGGTGGGGTTACATGTCATAAAGTCAATGCCCCATTTGGTGAATGGGCCAACAACAATGACTGGATGCAATGGTGCAGGTGGTAATCTAGTTTTCTGGTCATATATCTAACATGCATGAAAACTTCTGACAGTAATAATGCAATCTTTGAATATGGTTGGCCAGAAGTAACCGGCGCGAAGAATTCTCTGTGTGGTAGCATACCCAAATAAGTGTCCACCACAAGCACCTGAATGAAACTCATTCAAAGCATTCTCAGCTTCCTCATGAGTGAGGAACCTATGTAAAATTGTATCGAAACCATGATGATAAAGCGTATCACCAATGATTAGATAATCTTCGGCTTTGTATTGGGTACATCGTTGTTCAGAGCAAGAGGTATTAGGCCAGAAATCTTGGGTCTGGAGATAGACTAGTATATATCCATACCACGGATCACTTGACGAGGTAAGAAAAAAAGACTCATCCAGGATTGATGCTTTTGATGTTGAATAATTGGAGGATAAGGGAAGGTTGCAAAGTAACTCGGCGAAAATAAGAGATTTCTTTATTTTAGATTTGATGAATTCCAAATCAAAATCCTACAAAATAACTATCCATTTTGAATATTTCCCTCCCAGCAATTGACGTGACAAAATGTATGTCATAGGGTTGCAATTGAAAACAATAGTAGTTTTATGGAGGAGGATGTAATGACGAAATCTCTGCATAACTTGAACGGTTGCCAAAGCTAACTTTTCGACATAGGAATACTTACTTTCTGTCTCATTGAGATTATGACTCAAGTAATAAATAGGATGTTCAATTCCACTTTCTTCTTAGACTAAAACCATGCCAATGGTTTTATCTGCAGTGATGAGATATAGGTAATAGTATTTTTGATAGTTTGGGGCATACATTAATGATGCTTTAATCAAGCATTCTTTAAGAGCATCAAAGGAAGCTTGCGCAACCTGATCCCAATGGAAGGGTACCCCTTTCTTCAATAGACGAGTAAAGCCTTTAGCCAATTCAGCATAGTTTGGAATGAACCTCCTTAGAAAGTTTGCCTTCCCTTGAAGTCTCTGTAACTGTAATAAGTTTAAAGGTGGAGGAAAGTCAAGGATTTCCTGAACCTTAATTGCATCGAGTCGAATTCCATCCTTTGAGACCACGAATCCAAGCAATCGACCAGAACCAACACAAAACACACATTTGTGCGGATTGAGTCGTATCTTGTAGTGTCGACACCGTAAAAATATTGCTCTCAAATGTTGCGGGTGATCAGTCCGCTTTCGTGAATGAGCAGGCAAATCATCAAGATAAGGTTGAACAATGTGCTTGATGTGGGATCAAATCTAAGATAAGGTTGAACTATGTGCCAAGTCATTGTGCAAGTGGAAAGGAATGGTTCTAAGTGGAATTCCCACAACCTTCAATAAACTATATCAATGGGTGAAATTTCCCCAAAAGGATCCTAAAATCAACTCAAAATAAATGTGTGGCCCGTGACCATCAATATAGAAGTGTGAGGCTTGCATGATGTGCCAATCCTGAAAGAACATAGTGCCTCACTAACCACTAACCAAGTAACCATGAACATCAACCTCAAGCCAAAGCTCTACTCCTCTAAGCCAAGTTCATAGAGAGTAGTCATTATAGTATGGGAATAATTCTTAATAATAGGGGGTCAGCTTATCCTATTCTCACTTGAATGTTTCAGACGATGGGGTCTAGTGCTTTAGCAACAATGCATCCCCTAAATTATCTTAAGGTAGTTGGAAGGATAGGGAAAAAGGGTCCATAAAACACTCAAAAAATGTCCCATCGATCATTTTAGTGGGTAAAAAATACTTCAAAAAAGTTTCCATCTTAACCAAAATGGCTAGATTGAAATCTCGAGGGATTCATGTTCAACAAATGCATCAAAATTAATTGTGGATATTAGTTAAAGATGATGTACAAAGACAACTTGCCATGGAGTCCTTCCTGATAAGGATCGGGACAAATGCTATATTCTTTATTAAACATAACTTAGAAGATGAAAAGTATTGCCACTTGTTTGTTGAAGCTATGAAGGTTGTGACCAACTTGATCTTATGACTCACCAGGCACTATGTAAGGCATCTCAAGTGGGATGAAAAATGTTTGATGATATGTATATAGTAAGTACACTCCTTTGCATTACTCCTTTGCATTAAGCCTTACTCCATATCTTGCCTATACCCTCATTGTATGTCAGATTTGGCTTCCTATGCTAAAAAAACTCTTGGGCCCTCGCTAAGAGGTTTGACCATTTTAATCCCCTACAATTGACCCTGCATAGAAATTTTGTAACTTGAATGTATTTTTTTCCATTTCAATTTAAATATAGCAGATCAGTTGCTAGGGAAAGTTACTATGCACCTAGTTTGTCATAAATTTATGTAATATTTCCATCTAAAGTGAGAAAAAATTACAATAAAAAATAGAATAATAACAAATTATCAAACTCATTCAAACCTTGATAGTAAGGTTGATACAACCCTATAACAATAGTAAATGACTTTATCCTACTAGCTAGGGAAAAATAAGGAGGTAAGACGCCTAGGTCAAGTAGGGCTAGATTTGAGTATTTTAGGGTTTGATAGTAGTTAAGGGTTTTTCTATGGCTTAGGGTCAAACCCAATATAAACCATTACCTATGATGAGACTTTGGGTTTTGCGAAAATGATAAAAATTATGCTAAGACTGGTACCTTACTCTAATCTAGGGTTAGGGAAAATGGAGTCAAAGAAACCCTAGAGCTAGGGCTTGAGGTTACTCAAGGAAGGAGAGTTAAGTCTAGCAATAAAAAATCCAAAAAAAATGGTTATCATAGATTAGGGTTTTATAAGGATGTGGTCTCAAACTAGGGCATCAATCAACTAAGTTTTCCAAACTATGATTTAGCCTTGATAGACTATGCGGGCACCTAACCAATACAAGAGAGAGGAACAAACATCAATAAACCCAACACATTCTAGTGTAGTGATTAATAAATGTCATCATATATTTATTTCCATTTGTAGAAGGAACATGCATAGGGCGACACAAATCAAAAAGAATGAGTTCAAGATTTCTATGCACTTTGGAATGAGAATCATGAAATTATTGTTTGTTGTGCTTTCCTAAGGTACAATCATCACATTGCTTCAGTTTCCTAGGAATAGTTGGCAAACTAGTAACACCATTTTTCTTCAACAAATGAAGGTTGTTATAGTTCAGATGTCCAAATCTAGAATCTAATAAAAGACTTGATGGAAGTGTACCTTCATCATAATGATAGTTTATGAAAAGTTTTGTGCACGAGCATAGGTTCCTTGCATCTTCAAAATTCTTTGTTCTTCTATTTGAGTCATGAAAAGTGAGTGATCTGATGCTTTTCTGAACTCAACCTTTCCATATAGAGCAGAGGGACATAATATGGCACGAAATAATGGTAGGGAATATGGTAGTGAATAGGAGTTATAGGAGCAAAGAGTTGAATTGGGACTCCCATGTTTGAGTGGGGGCATGCATAAGGAAAATACATTATACTAAAAATATTAAAAGTGAGATGCAACCAGACCACAAAAGCAATCTATCTTTGAAATAAAAATTTGATATGAAATTTAAAAAACATATTACAAACATACCTCCTTTCGACATCAATGGAGTCACTTGGTGAGTTTTTAAATTCCTTCAATCGTGTTGGATGTCTTGGCCTCTACATGCAACATGTCACTTCAAAATATTTTAGTACTATGCTTTTATTCCTCCTAGAGCCACTATATATTCAAAGAAATGCCCTCATCAAACCATTGTAACTAATTTACTCAATATTTGGAATTGGACACCATCAACAACAATGCCAATTTGTTACCTACCAAACCTAGACTTCAAATATTACAAAGCCCTTAATCAAGTGAAACCCTATGAGAACTTGTAAAGATTTCCCATTAGAACAACAATTCTTCCTCACTTTAGGCCAATTCGTTTCCAACACAAGGGAGAAAACCCTACCAAAATTTAGTTTTATGGTATTTATTTAAACTAAAAGGAATCGTGGAATTTAAAAAGACCAATGCCTGTCCAATTGGGTGATGGAGTTAAAATCAAAGAGAAAATGCTTTGAATATGACAAAGAAGACATAAACACTTAGAAAAGGCTTTGTTTTGGGATGTTTTAGTGTTTACAGATAAATGCTTAAACCCCTAGACTAGTAGCTAAGTCTAGAACAATAGTGCAACATATTCTCTAATTTTTCTATAACCAATAAATTAAATAAGACAATAAAGAACCCTACCCAAGCTTTCGCTTACTCCTTATCTCCCTTGAACAATTATGTCGCTCCTTTCCATACTTAATCCTCTTGAAAAGTACCTACACATAGACAAAAGACAAAAACTGATGAAATCATATGATAATGATCTATTGATTAAACATAAAATGGAATCAAGTGCATACTACACATATGAAAGCATCCATGAACAAAACAAATGTATGGAAAAAGCTTTGAACACTCTATCAGTAAAAGGAAGAGTTACAACCCAATTTCTCGATTCAGTGTCACTCCTCTAGTTCAATCCCATCCTCTCCTCATAACAAGCAAGACATTTTGACATCATTACAATACTTAAAACCAACTCAAGTCTCATACTAACAACATCTCCCTATAATTCAATGATTTCTAGCTCTTGATCACTTAGATGAGTGGTCTTTTTATAGGTGAATGAAGGAAGTTATGCCATAAATGGTGATAATGAATGCCCTCCGAAACTTAGGATTTAGTTGCATGGAGGAAAGGATAAAGGGATTGATGTTCCTTAACTCCCTCCCTCATCCAATTTCGTGCCCAAAGGAGTGGATAGCCTTAGGAAACTTCTAGAGGCATCCTATAGATAAGAATATTCCAAACCCCAATGCAGATTTTGCTCAAATTTTCCCAGCGCAGGCCAAAGAGGGCTCAAGTGCATTGTAATGCACCCTAGCAGTGTATTGGGCTGCACTACAGTGCACCCTGATAAAGGCTTGCCTGTGCTGATCGTCTTAGAGGCAGTTTGTGGATGATTTCAGTCATGGAATCTCTTGGGAAGGAGGCATTCTTGATGGTTGACTTCATTAGGGCATGTAACAACTGAATTAGGGTTCGATGGGCCCTAATGGTATTGATCTGTAAGTTGGGGTCGATGTGCCCAAACGGATCTGTAACACTCCAGAATCTTTTGCCTTAGACTCCTTTAGGGTATGTTCAATCTGCTTCAACATCTCAACATTTTCTTGTTGAAACAAAATACCCTCCTTGTCATTTTCCTCACTAATTTTTATAGCTTTTATATTTAGAGGCACCTCTTTTGCAATAATTTATGTGACTTTCCTCTTAAGAGGATTCTCTTGAAGTCTAGTAATTGTATTATTTGTGCTTATCTGAGAGATGGAGGTAAGTCTTGTTTATTTCTCCCTTGATCAACAGAGCTGGGTTGAACCAAAATTATTTCCAATACCTACATGGAAGCTATATTTTCATCATTCACAACAACACATTCAACATTAACTAACTCTTAAATTTAAGTCTTTCAAATATGAGTATATGCAGGTAGGCTAGTTTATTTTCTCGCATCTAAAATAATTTGAAAATGATCAAAATTCTAGGGTATATCCATTTTCAATCCAAAAGCTAACAATTCCTTTTCAATGATACCCAATTCATTTTTTTGTTTAATTATTAGGTGGTTGATAACAAAAGATGTTATAATTAATGTCTTTCTATTCTTATACACAAAATGGAAACCATTTAGTTGTATCCTTTCTATAGCTAATTCTAGAGAAAACAATTGATCAAGAATGAATTTGGATAGCCTATAAGGTTCACCCTCAAATCCCTAAGCATAGATGACAATAAACTCATGCATTAAAAACCATTGTCCAACACTAGTTTCTTATGTTAGGTAAAGAATCCTTCTCGGTTCTATGGATATCCTATCTAAAAACTTTTGTAGTAGTTTAATTTGTAAATCGAAAGAAAAACGATCTATAAATTTACATAAGCTCCAACGAATTTTCCTGGGTATAAAAGTGTGGACCAAAAGTCTATCTGATTTTATCCTCATGATTTGTCCTTATAATTCTTAATCAATTTGGTGAAAGAGAAAAAATCAGGCAATTGCACAAAATCAAGTGGACCCAGTAAGCATAGTGCCAAAATATGAAGAACTAAGATGTTGCATTTAAATCCAAAAAAATATCTCTAGCCAAACAAGCATGGAAAACTTATGGGAATTTTATTTGGATTTGCAAGCACTTCCTTCATGAACATAAACATTGACTCATCTAACCTGATGTCATCAACACACCCTTGAATAACAACTAAAAGTGAGGCCAAGGTCTAATAGAGGGGATTTAATGAGTGGGTCAGAGTAGGCAAAGAGAAGGTTTTAAATTCATGAGGTCTTTTAACAAAATCTATAAGAAACTAAGTTTTTCTTCATCAATCCAAATTTCAAATTGTTCAGTTAAGTCTTTGTGAGGAAAACATTTTCCCATAGCACGTAGATTAAGCATTCTAGCTAAAGAAATTTGGGATACCTCAAGAAAGGCTTCACAGCTCTTTGGATAGATAATTCTTCCCTTATTTGGTTGTAAATTTTTTATGAGAAACATGATAGATTCAGGTTCATAATTCATTGTAGGTAAGGCATCTTGCAAGACTCCAGTTTGAAGTACCAATTATTTTGCTTCTTATCCATTTCCTTTCGCTAATTCCCTTCGTAGGGTATAAATATCAACATTAATCACCCATTTATCTCTGACGTGAGACCACCTATCCTCAATTGAGGTTTCATCCATTTGGTATCAAATGTTTTAGTTTACTAACTATGGCTATGACAAACTCCCACAACTAGGACATGGGTACTTACCTGAAATCTTAATTTCTCAGCTGCTTGGACGGGAGGCTTTGAACATAGGATGAGACAAGGGTTGATACTGCTTCGAGGAAATATGTGGGGTAATTTAGTTATCATGAGGCTTTAATTTATTAATGGGGAATTATTTAATCCAAAGAGTACACCATTTAATTAGCTTTCAATGTGAAGCTATCAACTAAATTTGTGTGGATTGAGTGGCGATGATAGTACATTATTTAGCGGGTTAATTAAGACAATGTATGATCGCATGTGTGCAATCAACTTCAGGTTGCTTTCGCTTAATTAAATTGTGCTTGTCAACATTTTGGATTGGATTTTGGTTGGCAAAGGCCTCGCTATCATCGGCACAAGTATGAAAACCGAGAATAGTATATTGGTATTAAAATAACCATGTACAATCTTATGCTTAGATATTCAAACATACATTTCCAAAATAATAATAATGAAAATACAATAGCATCATATGAGACTACCATATTTTGCGAAGTACACTTTTATGCAACTCCATTGCTTAACAATAGTAACAAAATATTCCATAAGAAATGCACATAGAAGTCAAAGTTTTCCATAAAGTAGCAAGGAAAATTTTAAAGATCAAATTATATCTTAGAGTTTAGAAACCTTGGTTAATATCACTAGTTCCTAATTTTCAAACTGTAAAATGTTTATTGATATTCTTGTAAAATGTAGGTGAATTAGTTTGAGAAAAAATGGAAATTGGCTAATCCTTTTTTGGAAAAATCATGGAAAATAGCCTACGTGGGAATATTAGCCCCTAAATTTTTTCTTAAAAAGTAGTTGATACAAAAATAATTGTTCCTTATTAAATTTCATATAATAGTACACAAAAGATCGAAGAGCGAAAATCCATTTCTCTTTAGACTTTCAAATGTTATTAGTTGAGTATAAAATCATTACACCCCTTATTGGTGGACAAGAGGTAGTTCCAGTTTCAATAAACAAGCCAAGTAGCAATTTTATTTATTTTCTTAAAACACAAAAATCTTCGTTTAACTATTTTTGATGAATTGTACACCATATTTGCATAGCTATTGGAAATATTTATATAATTTCTTTCTTCCTTTGACACATTTAGATAACCTGTCAAAATTTGTGAGATATTCATAAACTTTGGAGCGATATGCCCCATGTTGGACCTCTTTATATTGTGCTATGATATACCTTGTGTTGCACCATTGTTTAAATTAGGTTCAAGAAACCTTGTTTTGTGACCCTTCAAACTTGATGTGCACATATCTTATGTTGTATCCTCTTTAACTTGTTAGCTAATAATACATGCATTAGGGGATTTTTGAGGTCTAAAATGGGCCTCCTAAGGAAATTATAAAATAATAGTGGAAATAATAAAATAAGATTAGATTACATCATCAAATTTTGGAGGGAAAAAAGATAAAAATATTTTTCAACTCATATTTTCAACTTATCTTCGTATGGGTTTACTCAAATTTTGAGAGGAAACACTCATTGGATGCATAATTTGATTCCTCATTGAAGGAGTACCCATGTTACATACTTTCGATGGACCCTGCTACACGAAAAATGAGAAATACATGAAAAATGTGATTACAATCATGTTTTTCCATGTATTTCTCATTTTTCGTGTAGCGGGGTCCATCGAAAGTATATAACAGAGGTACTCCTTGGATGAGAAATTAAATTTTGTATCCAACGAGTACTCTTTCTCGAAATTTTAGTAAAAACTTAGGGAGATAAGTTGATAATACGAGTTGAAAAACTAGTTTTATTATTTTATTATTTTTTAATCTTTGTACTTTTTTACTCCAAAAATGGTAAATCATCCCCCATGTTTGAGATCATCATCTTGAATCCTATTGGTTCTTATAGAGTTTATTTTAGTTGTACATTTTTCTTAGGAAGCCCATTTTTCAACCTAAAAAATCCCTAATGTGTCACACCCCATTTAACTTCTAGTGCAAAACACCTCTATCTCATGTGTATCACACAAATTTATTTTTCAAAATTATTCTCCTAGAGAGACTACTCCACACCTTTGGTGTGTTTAATAACCCCTTTTGTTATGATTAGGATGGATTTCTCCCTAAAACATTTTGTGATTTATTTTGGAGAGGAGGAGATAGGTTGTGCTCTTGATCCTTGACTAACTTCTTGATTTAGGAAGGTTTTGTTTTATGGATTTGAAGTTTGATCGTCACTCCCTTTGGCTCTCTCTTCAGGGAATAATGCCATGGTCGTTTTCATCTCTAGGATTTTATTGCAAAAAGTTTATTTTCAGCACACCTTTAAAACTTTGGGATTATGCATATTATAAAACCTTCCATGGAGTGTATTGCATGAAAAGAATCTTTGGTTATATGTGATCAAGCATTTATAACAAAGATAGAACTTAGGAGTGGTGCAACATATCATGAAAACAGGTTTTGAGTGAAACATAGAGTGAAAGAGAGAATTTGTGGCCAATATGATATGTTGTGCGCTACACATCACATAGAAAGGAGGAAGAAAAATTTTCTTCTTTTCAATTCATGCAAAACGCCATGAGGGAATGATTATACAAAAAAAAGTAATTTTTTGTGTGATGCACTATTTCATTAGTAAACAAACTTTGAGTGTGAAATGACACAAGGAAGGAAGCCTTTTAAGGATGCAATGATGGAATGTTGGCCTTCATTTAGAAAAAATTATTTGTCCATGAGTTAGGAAATTTTTTATTGGTGTGATATGTTGAGACAAAGGAAACTCTACAACAATGTGATGTATCACATGGACATAAAATTTTGAGATATGCAAAGTATCACGAAGAGAAAAAGCTTATTGTGATGTGCCTTTTCATAAGTAAGATCATTTTTGACGTGATACATCACAAGGAAAGAAAATTCTAAAAGATGTGAAAGGTAAAATTTGAGCAAGTTTTTGGAATAATTTCCCCTTTGTCATGTGTGAAACATTTTTATGTAAATGCAATATATTGTGACTAAATCATTTTTTTGTGTGATATGTGCTATGTTGCAATTAAAATTGTTTTAATACCATGCCACATGCAAAAAATAGTTTCATGTGATGTGAAAAATTAAGTTTACAAAATTTTAGAAAAACTTTCAAGTGCCACAATAACTTATTGAGAGGCTATGGAAAATATCAAGGAACATATTTGAAGAGACTAGTGAGTTACAAATAAAGAATTAGGATAATATCGGCAATTGAAAAATTCATAGTGGAGGAATACAATGTATAAGAAATTTAATGAAGGTACAGAACATCTAAAGTAAAAGCAAGGGCTTCACGCTATTTTCCCTCCATCATATGCTAAAATAAGAAATAGTATGGGGGAGTTGTTGCTAGTTAAACATCCATATGACCTTTGTAAGAAACTAAGAATCCTTAGTGAATTTTTCTCTATAAATGAAGGTTATGATAAATAAATCGAAAAAGATAATGCACAATACTTTTGTATATGAAAAAAATAGCTTGGAAGAAGTTTTTCCATAGAAATATCTTGGAATTGATATTAATTGCAAGCTCAATTGGAACTATATTATGAAGAAAAGGATAAATGGAGGTTGGAAATCATATTATAGGCTTGAAAGTTATTGTAAACCAATAGATCTTTGGCCATGGAATTGGAGAAGACTCCTCTGTGTATCTCATGACTCTCATTATCTTATATGGATATGACACTTGGGAATGAAATATCTCTAAAGAATCCTAGAGAAATATAGAGTATATTTAAAATAATTTTATAACTTATAATCTCAAAATTAAAGGAAATATACCCTATCCTATCCTCTTGAAAGAAATGATTCTTTCTCCCTTTCAATGCATGGATATAATTAGGTATTTAATGTATAAGAACAAGATAAACGACATGGATGACAAGAAGTTTCTCAAAATTTCTTCAAAATCTAGCCAAAACCATTAGTGTCTTAAGCAAGAATGGCATAAAAATACCAAGTCGGGGCTATATTACTCGGAAATAAAGGAAGAAATCATTCTATAGAATATTAATAATATTAAGAATATTATGACATCTAAATTTAAGGAGAATTTTTGATGTTATAAAGAATTAAGGATAATATAAAATTAATATAATATAATAAGGTAGTCAACCCTAAATTAGAATATCAACAATATCTCTCTATTTTGAAAACAATAAAATTAACCATGCTAAAATAAGAATGAACTATTATGGGATACATAGTGGAACTGAGCATTAGACAATTTCCAAAACACCTTGGGATGAAAGAATTTGTATTCTTTGTGACATTAAAATGGTTGAAGATGAGAAACATTTTCTCGTAGTGCTCTATATAAACCAAAATTGAATGAGAATTCGAGGCTCATCAAAATTCATACCATTTTGAAGAGAAATGACATGGTCAAGAGTCATGTTGATGATGATAGTTTTGTCCTTTAAATCCAAATAGTTTTATCCTTGACCTCCAAACATTGCTAGGTCTCTGTGGGACTCTTAAAGTAAAAAGATAGTAGATATATTGAACCTCTTAATGGATTGTTTGGTAGAAAAAGGAAATGTCTATAATGTATCGTGTTAGAATATATATATATATATATATATATATATATATATATATATATATATATATATATATATATACATATATACATATATACATATATCTACATACATACATATATACATATATCTACATACATACATAATACATATATCTACATACATACTTACATACATCTCACACACACTTTATTCTAGAGATTGGGATGAAACTATATTAAGCTATTGAAATACCAAATTCACCATGGCTTGTTTTTATTACTCAGTTTAGATGTTCAATCAACCTGAACTATTGCTTAAAAATGGGAAAAAATAATATTCCATAAATTATACTACTAATAAATAAATAATTCTATAATTATTACTTATATGTTGAACTTTTTACTTACACTCTTAACTAGAAATTCACAATAAAAACAAACCTTCGTTAACCTACACTTTCTCTTTATACATTACTTCAAATAACATTTCACTTTCTCTTTAGTAATACATTAATAATAAAAATGTTATATACATACACAACCATACCAAATTTATTTATTGTAAACCTTATAATACAAATAAATTCAATAAATAATAAAAATATTATTTAAAATATATCCAACAAATAAAATCAAAACATAATTTTGTGTATTTTCAACTACAATACATAAAAAAATTCAATAAATAATAAAAATATTATTTAAAATATATACAACAAATAAAATGAAAACATAATTTTATGTGTATTTTCGAATACAATACATTAAAAGCCTTGTCTTCGTTAGGAGATAACATAACATGGTGTTCTTACATTCCAACTCCTTTTTTTACCCCACATATATATATATATATATATATATATATATATAATCACTCAAAAAAATAGTATTAAAATATTAAATTTAATATTAATAAAATAATAATTCGCTAAAATTTATATTAATTTTAATTTTAGGTTTCTTAAAAATATATTAAAAAGTAATAATAAAAATAATAATATTTTTTAAAAATAATAAAAAATAACATTTTCAAAAGATTGGATCCTTCCTAATGATTTTAGATTTATGTTCGGATCGTGTGAGTAAGGGTTACCGTAAAAATATAAATATCTTAACTATCTTTTCGTTTCAATTTTAATATAAATATTGTTGTGGCCAAATATCACATATCCCTATATCCCTGTGTCTAGTATGATATCCCACACATCTAATGAGAAGGGTTAACCCAGATTTAAATCAAGGTGAAAAGCATTATCTTGTTAACATCAATAACTAACTCAAACGAGCCGATATATTAGCTAGTTAAAGATATATATATTAGGTAGTTAAAAAATATATTTATATGGTCATATTCACATGTCAATGTCAATGCTAATTTCTCCATATACATATATATATAAGTTACTATGTAACTTTAAATATGCTTCTTTTAAACATTAAGCATTTTGTTTCTCTAAATGTAAATGCATTATGAGTAGAGATAATAATATTATTAGAAATAGAATTTAGAGTTAGGTGTCATCCTTTTATTTCTCTAAATGTAAATGCATTATGAGTAGAGATAATAATATTATTAGAAATAGAATTTAGAGTTAGGTGTCATCCTTTTAAATTTTATAGTGATAAATGTAGCACGATGATTAAGTGTTATTTTTTGAAAAAACTAAAAGTAAAAATGTGTGTGAAACTATAATCAAATAATAATAATAATGTTAATAAAAAAATATTCAAATAAATAATGATTAAATAAAACTATATTAATAATTTAGATTATAAAAGGAAGAAAAATATATTAATATTTTGGGCAGGAGAAATATATCAGTATAGATTTATTTTAATTACGGATTGAATAAGCTTTGGAAGAGATTGAATTTTTGAAATTCAATTCTCTTTTGAGTGTAAAACTATATATATATATATATACATATTTGGAATTTTTTAATGCACAAATGGTTCCAATGCTTGAAAATGTTATTGAGCATTTAGATTGTGTAGACTACACAACCCAAAGTTACAACTCTATGTTTCTAGAAAATTTGACCAAAAAATGTACTTAATAAAGAATCAAAATGTAGAATAGAAAGACAACTGGAAGTATTTTAACCAATTTTTTTATTTTATTTTTTTCCATTTTTTAAACTATATATATATATAGAGAGAGAGAGATTTTACTTATGAAATATTTTATTTATGAACCTTATGTAAATTAATTCTTTTTTGTTATTAATATATTTTTAAGCAGATTTCGATATTACTTAATTTTGTATATTGAGATATTTTATTTATAATGATATTTGATTTTTATTATTAATAATAATATTTTAAAAATCTACTCCTCGGATCTAGGTGCCCCGGAGTCCTCTGGCACATTTCCCAAGACCTCCCATCAGTGCCCTCCACTTAGCTCACATCCCTGAACAAGTGGCAAGCTCATGCTTTACTCTTCCTCCATATCTCCATTTGTCTCTATACCAAGCCCCTTTGCTGTCGCCACAGGGGCTTCACTCAATGAACCTACGACATAGCACATGCGTTCATGGCATACTAAACAATGGCCCTAATTTGACTACATATTGGAAAATACCTCTAAAAATCACATTATTTAACCCCTTACCAATACGAACCCAATACACATTCCAAGTTCAAAAAACCCCTACTTTCACTAGATATTATAGATATCCATTTTTCATTAACATTTTTTCATACCCCTTTATTTTTTTTCATTAACTTTGAGCTCAAATTTTTTATACCTTCCAATATAAAAACTTTTTACCCCCTAATATATGGTCAATATATTATGTCATTTTTCCTCAATATATATCCCCCAATATGAACCCACGTGGTATGGTATTGCTCTCCCAATGAATCCCCCGTGGCTCTTGCGCCCTTGCAATAAATTGATTAAAACCGTGAACATTCATTTCTCCCATTTTCATTCTCCCTCTATCATTCCCACCAATGCTGCCTCTGGCTCAGGTGCTACAACTCTACTCTACTACATCAAAAAATACATTGTGATAGGGAGAGGGTTCGACACCCTGGCAAAGGCAGAGGTCGAGGTTGTCTCCCCACCACCTTCAATGGTGCCTCCATTGTTGCAATGTTCAATTATGGCATTCCTAAGTCTATTTGTACCGATGTCCTTTCCATGGAGGCAGAGACTTATAGAGGTCATCCATCGATCTAGGCTCTCAGGAACCTCCTTGCTTGATAGCTCAAGGAAAGAGCCCAAGAGGGATTGCAGGCCTCTGAATGGACCACCGAACTTTCTTCCCAATAAAACCACTCTTTTTCCTCACTCAGACGACTTTCCCAAGTCCTCTACATTGATTTTCCACCAGATATTCTTTCCTCCTCCTCTCTTGTTCCCTCCCCCTTGCATTCCCCCCATGTTGGCTCCTCCTCTTTGCCCATCCCATGCACACATGTGGCCCATCCCCTACCCCCCATTCTCTGACCCCTCGGCAGTCGATGCTCCCTCTTCCCCTCCTCGTCCAAGTCATTACGACTACTACATTTTGGAGGAGCTTCTGGTGAACACTGGAAACATGCAAGCTTAGGGTAGCGCCCAGGTGCAATGTGGCACCAACGTTGCAACCATGCATTTCCAATGTGGCATAATCTAGCTCCTTAGCCTTATGGTGACTTTCAGGTTGGTTATCTCAGTCTAGTTTGACCTTTTTGAAGACCTATTTAGTATTAATTTTGTGTGGATGGCAGACATGTGTCACGAAGCATGTGGCTCACTATGCACCAATTTTGGTTTCTCATAAAACAACTATGTAATGCTAGATCTTAGGATCATGCTTTTGGTTAATTATGAATTATTTCTTGAAAATTGTAAGACCTTTGGGCCTGGTTTCTACTTCCTAGGGTAGATCCCTTCACTTTCCATCTGAGGTTTCCTCACACAAAGGGAGAGAATGCACTAGGTTTTAACCCCGTACAGAAATTACCTGCACACGAATTCTAAAACATAGAAAATAAACAATGCGAGAGCATAACACATAGAACACATATACACAGATATTTTCCCCTAGATCCCAAAACCGGGACTACCAGCTTGATTTTTCATTATGTTCCTTTCAATGTTACAATACATATTTATACATGCTAAAGCATCCAGTACCATGGACTGAAAACCATCACATCCAAAACCATGGACCGAAAACCATCGCGTCCAAAACCATGTGCAAAAAACATGCACAAAACCATAGGTAGGTCTGCCCAACCTAATATAGGGTCCAAAACCAAAATTTTATGGGGCGTTGCCTTGGACCCCATAGAATGGGGTTACCTACACCCCTCAAACCCCCTGTAACCCCCCCGCTATGCAATCGGTGCAATGAAGGGGGGGCTCCACCCCCCTTCTAACTCCCCGGTTAACTACATGGGCTAGTCATGGAAAGAATATAACACAACCCAACATTCTCCCACTTGTTGTTTTCTGTCCACAGGGGGCCACAAGAGAGCTTGGTCATTTATCCAACCCTGCAACACCCATTTTTTCTCTACACCAAGAGAACTTCTTAGAGCTCACAGATTTTGTCAATGCATCTGCAGTATTCTTCAAAGTGTCCACCTTTACTAGCAACACTTTTTTTTCTTCTATCATATCCCTCAGAAAGTGATACTGAACATCAATGCACTTTGTCTTTGAATGATATGCAGGGTTCTTTGCCAAGAAAATTGCACTTTGGTTGTCACGGTCTATCCTTATAGCTCCCTGTACTAACCCCATACTTGAACACAATCTCTGCAACTAGACTGCTTCCTTGCTTACATGAGTGGCTACCATGTATTCTTCCTTTATAGTTGATAGTGCCACTACAGATTATTTCTTACTCATCCAACTGACTGCACCTCCAAATAGGTTAAACACATACCCACTTGTAGATCTTCTCTGATCCAAATCTCCAGCCCAGTCTGCATCAACAAAGCCACGAATATCCAACACTTTGTCCAATCCCTGTCTTCCTTGGTAGCACAAACCATAATCACTAGTGCCACGCAAATACCTGAAAACCCACTTCACTGTTGTCCAGTGCTCCTTCCCTAGTTTTGACATAAACCTGCTCAATAATCCCACTACATGTGCGATGTCTGGTCTAGTACAGACAATCACATACATCAGGCTATCAACTGCACTTGCATATGGACACGGGACATGTCCTCTTCCTCTTTTTGTGTCTTTGGACACTATTCAGTAGATAACTTTACACCTACAGGAATAGGAACCTTCACCCGTTTACTATCCTACATATTAAACCTCTGCAATATTGTCTCAACATACTTCCTTTGGTTTAACCATAGCTTCCTCTTTGTCCGATCTCTTTTAATTTCCATGCCCAAATTATAGTTTGCAGCACCAAGATCTTTCATGTCGAATTTGGAGGACAAATGGGTCTTCAAATCCTGGATAATTTCTTTGTCATTTCCAACCAGCAACATATCATCCACATACAAGACCAGATAAATAACACAGTCACCAATTAATTTAAAATACACACAGTGATCTGCTTTGCTTTTGGTCAAGCCAAGTCCCCGTATAAATGTATCAAATTTCTGATACCACATACTTGATGACTGTTTTAACCCATACAGAGACTTCTTTAACTTGCATACCAGTTCTTTCTTACCCTTCACCACAAAGCGTTCAGGTTGCTTCATGTAGATCTCCTCTTCCAGATCCCTGTGAAGAAATGTTGTCTTCACATCCATCTGTTCTACCTCAAAATCAAAAGCAGCAACAACAGATAAAGGTAATATAATAGAAGTTACCTTGGCAACAGGAGAAAAAATATCGCAAAAATCAATTCCCGGCACCTGGGAATAACCTTTTGCTACCAACCGAGTTTTGTATTTCTCCACCTTTCCTTTTGCATTTGTCTTCTTTTTGAACACCCATTTGCTGCCAATGGGTTTCCTTCCAGCTGGAAACTCCATCGATCCCAAGCCTCATTTTTGTGCAAAGATGCCATTTCATCAACCATGGCCTCTTTCCAGAGTTTTCCATCGTCTGAATCTATTGCTTCCTTCACAATTCTGGGATCATCATCAGTAATAGATAAAGCAAAATTTGAACAGAAAGCAGATGGACTATACGTTTCTAGCTGCCTTCTTTCTCGAACTGATCTTCTCACACCCAAAGTCTGTGGCTCTTCATCTTCTAATTCGTCCTTTGTTGTAGAGTCTAATTCTTCCTCCTTTAGCTCAAACTCTATCTTCTCAGGTTCCTTTGGTTGGACTTCATGGTTAATAACATCTTTTACCTCTCTGAACACCACTTCTCGGCTATACACAACCTTCCTTGTTACTGGGTTCCAAAGCTTATAACCCTTTAACCCATCCTTATACCCAGTAAAGATGCACTTTTCAGATTTACTATCCAACTTGGTTCGTTTATCCTTTGGAACATGTACATATGAATCACATCCAAATACCCTTAGATGTGAAAGAGAGGGTTTCTTACTAGTCCATGTCTCTTGTGGAGTCTTATCCTCCAATGCTAATGAAGGTGACATGTTGACCAGGTAACATGCTGGCTCCACTGCCTCTGCCTACCGGCACCACTGAGCATGCTTCTTGCCCTTTCCATCAATGTCTTGTTCATTCTTTCTGCAACTCCATTTTGCTTATGTGTATATGGAGTAGTCTTCTGTCGTGCTATACCACACTTCTTACAGAATTCTTCAAATTCCTTACTACAAAACTCTCCACCGTTATCTGCCCTCAGCACCTTTATCTTCTTCTCTATCTGGTTTTCCACCAAAGCCTTAAATTTTTTAAACCTTTCAAAGAGTTCAGATTTCTTCTTAAGGAAATATATCCATGTATTCCTTGAGAAGTCATCTATAAATGATACATGGTACACAGACTTACCCAGTGATGGAACCTTCACAGGTCCAAACACATCATTGTGCACAAGTTCTAATATCTGTTTCGCCCTCTTACCACCAGAGGGGAAACTCACCTGATTCTGCTTCCCATGTACACAATTTTCGCAGAAATCAAAATCCAAAGAGCTATTTCTTATACCTTCTACCATGCCTTTACCATGAAGTATTCGAAGGCCCTTCTCTCCAATATGTCCAAGCCTTTGATGCCACAACATGGTCTTCTCTCCAAAGACCACTAGATTTTCTGCTCCACTTTCAGGAACCACGGAACTGTTGCACCCATCAACAACAATGCTTCCTTGCAGCTTATACAGAGTTCCAGTTCAAACTCCCTACATTAATACTAGTGCCCCCCGAACCATCTTGCAGGTATCCTTCTCGATCACTGTTTTTACACCTGCATCATCCAACTTGCTTACATAAATAAGATTTCTAGCTAATTCAAGAATATGCAGAACACCCAGAAGTGTTCTAACCCTTCCACCTTGCAACTTCAACTTTCCTTTTCCACGACCAATGATTCTAGCCTTCCTGTCCCCAAGAATACATCATCACCATCATATTTATCATACTCGCAGAACCACTCTCTATGGGGAGTGAAGTGAAGGGATGCACCTGAGTCAACTAGCCATGCCTCATGATCTACATGTGTACTTGAAGAAGCCAAGTACACCTCCCCACCTTCATCTGAGGTGCTTTTTGCCTCTCCAAAAGGAGCATTATCAGATCCCTTTCCTTTATCAGGAGCTTTAGATTTACAGTCCCTTTTGTAGTGCCCTTCCTTTCCGCATTTCCAACAAACCACCTTTACAAGTTTTCTTGGAGATTTATATCTCCCTCTAGATTTAGATCTCCCACTCGACGACTTATTTTTGTTTTTGTTCTGGGACCGTCTTCATACAGAAAAGGCATCACCATTCTAGCTCTCCATATTTTTCCGTCTCATCTCCTCCGTCAGAAAGGATGAGACTATTTCATCAAACTGCAAGGCAGTTGCATTGCTACCTATTGCAATAACTAGATTATCCCACGAATATGGTAGAGAACACAACAAACTAATGCACTTATCTTCATCTGAAATTTTGATATCAACAAATGATAATTGACTTACCAATGTGTTAAATTCATTTAGATGCTTTGTCACCGAGTCTACATCTTTCATCCTCAGGTTATACAGTTTTTTCTGTAGGAACAGTTTATTCACCAAAGACTTAGATTGGTACAAAGTCCCTAACTTGTCCCACAAAGCCTTCGTCGTAGCTTCCCCTAATACATTCAGCAACACTGAATCTGAGACACACAATCATATTGTGCTCTTTGCCTTCTAATCCAACTTCTTCCATTTGGTTTAGTACCCGGATCAACCGCGATCCACTGATCTTTATCCACCAATAGATCCTCCATCTTGAGTTTCGACAACTCAAAAATCTGACCATTAAATTTCTCGATCTTTATCTTTCCACTGCTCGCCATCTTCTTTCACTACCAGAATCGATCCCACAGATCTCCCACTGAACAGGGTCTACCACAGGCCCGAGCGAAACCCCTCAACAACAAAGGTGTCCCCTTGAAGCCAAAACAACTCTGATACCAAATGTAGGTTTTAACCCCATACAGAAATTACCTGCATACGAATTCTAAAACACAAAAAATAAACGATGCAAGAGCATAACACATAAAACACAAATACACAGAGATTTTCCCCTGGATCCCAAAACTGGAACTACCATCTTGATTTTTCATTATGTTCCTTTCAATGTTACAATACATATTTATAGATGCCGAAGCATCCAATACCATGGACCGAAAACCATCGTGTCCAAAACCATGGACCAAAAACCATCACGTCCAAAACCATGTATGAAAAACATGCACAAAACCATAGGTAGGTCTGCTTGGACCCCATAGAGTGGGGTTACCTGCACCCCTCAAACCCCCTGTGACTCCCCCTGCTACACAATCAGTGCAACGAAGGGTGGGCTCTACCCCCCTTCTAACTGCCCGGTTAACTACATGGGCTAGTCGTGGAAAGAATAAAACACAACCCAACATTGAATGTAAAGTATATAAATTTTTCTTGCGTTAATATAATGTAAAACATTTGCTTACAAAAAAATAAAAAAATCCACATATTTTCCTAGGGCAGATCCCTTCACTTTCCATCTCGGGTTTCCTCACACAAAGGCAGAGAATGCACTCTTGGATGTAAAGCATGTAAATTTTTTGCATGTTAATATAATGTAAATACATTTGCTTACAAAAAAAAATAAAGAAAATCTACATATTAATTTTATATTAAGAATTGAATGTATTACACATTTCTATCTTATTACTCTTATTACAAAGTTTTTAAATTTTTATATCTTTAATCAACGATATATATATATATATATATATATATATATATATATATATATATATATATATATATATATATATATATATATAAGCATAAACATTCAAACAATTTATATAAAATTTACATTGAAATATTTTTAAGAAAATATAAGTTTTTAATTGTTTTTTCATTACTTTATGTTTTTCTAAAATTGATAGAATTATTAATGCTAAGAAGTGAGAGTGAACTATTTTTGCCACATTTTCTTCCTACACAATTGTAATATCAATAACAAATGGAGAGGTAAATATTTTTTCCACATCTTCTTTATATTAGGATATAGTACTTTTAATTAAAACTATCTAAACATTTCAAAGAAAAATCATACCCTATTTCAGTGTGAAGGTAGGAGTGAGGGTCACTACAATAATACTCATAGGCATGTAGCCATTACATCACATCAATATTTGTCATCATCATCACACTTGCAACCTCGAATTGAACTTGGGTGGGTGAGATAACAATCGTTCTTCCCAAACACTCAAGATAACCCAAATTCACAAAAGTATTTAAACGCATATATTTCTTTTTGTTTTTTATTATAGCTAACTTTATTTTTTTATTTGGTAACTATTTTTATTTTTATTTTAAAAGATACACGTGTCATCTCCACATTGAGCATAGAATCATGGTCCTCCAACTAAACTTTAAAATGCACCTCTCAAAACAATTAAAAAATCAATTATATATTTAAAAATATAATATAATATAAATTAATTAATTAATTAAAAGCCTGCTAAAATTTCTTTTCATTATAATAATTATAAATAATGCCAAAGAAAAGAAGATAAATAAAGTTCATAAAGCTAATAAAAAATCTTAAATCGATAAGGAAATGACACTCCCTACTATTTTTTAAAGAACGAAATCTTAATTCACTCTTATCTCGATAACAAAAGGACACTGCACACTAAGTTGAAGGATTGAAGGATATAAATTTTAATCTAGAATAGGTCCCTACTAAACCCTCTCCATCCTCAGAAACATTATTAGCATTTGCATTGAAGAATTTGGTAGTTAAACATTATTAAGATGATGAAAATCGATAAACTGCTGAGTAAACTTTATTTTTATATTACACACAAACATCATATTGAAGAAGAGATTGATCCATAGAGTTGAAAATATTCTCATGTACCCTCTATTCTAAATTCATCAAAATGATAGTTGCCCAACCTCCAATTATATACAGTAAATACAGTAACTGTAATGCTGAACAATACACCTCCTTTAGGTTCGAGTACTATTTACACATTGATGAATAGAAACGAACATGAGACTGCTCGAATGGACAACTCTCGTACCCAAAATCTTCACTTCTTTCAACGAGTCAAACACTGAGGAGTATCGCCATGTAATGTATGCACCTCATATTGTGTTGCATGACATCTGCCATTGACATCCTTAACCTTCTCCAAATATATAACTAATATTAGATGGGAAACCGTATTCAACTGCCTAATTTGCAGTTCCCTGTTAGAGTGCCATTCCTTTACCGTGTATATGTTCTAAGGCCTTCGACACTCACAGCAAAGAGAAAGTCTCTGGTTTTTGGAATCCTCTCGCGTCACATATGAGGTTTTGTCTATTCCACAGACAAGGAATGGAAGAAGGGTTCTCTCAATTTGGAATCCTCCTCCCAACACCACCTCTCCCTCCAAATGCCTGCAATAAATTTCGAACACATCCACATTCATCTGCGACTTGAAGCCCATCAGAAACAGGAACTCCATCTCCATTCTATTTATTTCTTAGTTGCTCACACCTCCCACTCTTGCGTAATATGAATTCCTATAGTTCCTTCTTAACAAATAGAAATTGAAATTAAAATGACGAAAATGAGAATGAAGGATGAAATTGAAGCTAGATATAAGGGGATCGTGGATGGTATTAAATTAGAGAATTAACTTACCGGTCTTTGAGGAACTTGGAGGCGACCATAACTGTGGTGATAAGAAACCTATGGATGTTGGCAGATATGTGAAATTGCGGATGAAATTGAATTAGGCAGTCAATGTAAGCGTAGGCTACCACCAACACAGAAGAGCTACAATTAACATACTTTAAAATCCTCTCCAGATACTGCTCTACGCACATCTCCGGAACCCTTTTTTCCCAACAAAAAAAAAAAGTTTTATTAATCAAGTTTTTGATACAGCAGCTGGAATATATCAATCCTCTACAGCATGCATACATAGCCATACAACTTGCCATAACAGTCAATAAAATTCTCAATACCATGCAGTCAAATATCTCAGATTCAAGCACAAAACCAAAAAAAAAAAAAATTTGGACATCTACAGGCAAATAAGAAAAAGGAAGACCAAAATATACCCCACATCAAAATTCAAAGGATCCTCCAGCATAGATAGATCCATCCATCAGCGTTTCAAATAACATATTGCCAAAACAAAGGAGCAGTCCACGTTTAGGCAAGGCATTAGCCATCCTATTTTTTTCCATATACACATGAACAAAGGTGATGTCATAAAAAGGAGGAATGGTTTTCTTGATGTGTGCCATCCAATGGTGAAGGCGGGGGCGGGGCCGGGCTCTCAAGGGAATTTTGTCCCAACACCCACTCGATGATAGATTTCCAATCCTCAACGATCTTAATAGATCCAATCTCCAGCCATTTCACACATTTAAGGAGCCCCCAAAGAGCCACAAGTTCAGCCCTGAAGTTTGTACCCTCCCCCCATGCCAGTAAAAACGATATTCCACTTCAGGACTAAGTTTGATGAGTGCCCCACACCCACAATTGCCACCTTTCTTTGCACTATCAAAAAAACCCAATGGGAAAGATACAACCAGATCTTTGTAGGAGGCAACTCACCGTGAGAGTCGAGGCATCCATGGACCAATCACCGAAAAATATTCAATAATATCAATACATGTGGCAACAATGACAGGGACTCTATCCTAAAAAATAATAGCATTTTGAGAGGTCCAAATGCCCCATATCATATATAGCGAGATTGTCCTGAAGGATTTGTGCTTTCTTGACCAGTCACAAAGGCATGTATAGATAGACTGTCGATTAGAATCCACTGTTAACCCCAATATCATAGCAATGCGCTTCCAAACTTCTTTAGCAAAAGAGAATCTAAGAAATAAGTGAAGGAAATGCTCAGTGGAATTTCCACATATTCAACATCTACCAGGACCAAATTAACCTATTTTTATCAAAGTATCTGATGTGAGAATTCGGTTGAATGGAGTCAACCAAGAGAAGCATTTGAGCTTCAAAGGGGTCTCCCACTTCCACATTGAAATAGTCAAATCCTCAAAGGGAGATGTCATGGGAGAACCAAATGTATATAGGTAAAATTATTTGACTATTATCTTTCCATTGACATTCCTACCAACCAAAGTAAGAGAGCCATCCCTGTTGGTGATTGAAATCCCTGCAGTAACTAAATTATATTTGTATGTTTCCCATTCCAGTTCCAAACCAACCAGTTGACCCAAGTCCCATGAGTGGGGCCATATATGATCAAGAGATCCTTGAAGATCAATGATCTGTAAATATGCTAGGAAACATATACCCCTTTAGTGCAAATATTGGATGATTTGTGGAGAAAGGCAGTGGTTCCCAGAAAACCCTTAATGGAATCCAATCCAATGTGGATTTTTCTCCCATCTCTAGCTTGCCATTGTAGGTTTCCACATAGTCAGGCTTTCGTCAATGTCATGCTCCTCTAAATGTATGATTGTTTACTGGTTTGTGGAGCCCCAACTTCAAACCAATCTTCTAGACTACGGAGTCTGATATATTTCCCTTGTACAACCTCTTGTCAAATGCCATGAGAGTTAAATCCCTGCATAGGTTTCTAGAAAGAAGTGCTAAGTTGAAGCTCTTGGTGTCTCTCATGCCCCAACCACCCATCTCATAGGGTTGAGAAAGTTCCTTTAGTTTGCTTAGGCGAAACTTTTTTTTGTTTCCAACACCAAACCAAAGGAAGCATGCAATAATGGCATAAATTTTCTTAATGAATGCTAGGGGGATGAGGAACAAACTCATCCAATATGTAGATATACCCTTAAGCACAAATTTGATCATAATGACTCTGCCGCTAATAGAAAGCCATATGTGGTCCCACATGGATAGCTTACTTTTAACTTTAAGGTTCAACTAGTCCCAATCCACTATTCGGTAGCTAACTGGTTTGAGAAAACAACCCAGATACTTAAAACCAGACGACATAGATGTTGATTTAACACCAAAGAGGCTCATTATTTGTGAAATGTGGGAAGAATTCTTCTCATCTAATATAATCTCTGATTTAAGTAGTATTGTTATTGTTGTGCCCATGTAGGCCCTATATTGTTATTATGGTGCCCCATAGAAGCCCACTATTGTTATGTAGGGCCTGATTATATTGTGACCCTTTAGACTCCTAGATATACAAAGGAGGTACTGTAATTTGTATCATCCAAGAATTTTTCATTTATATAATGTAAAGGAGGTTTCCCCCTCAAAGAGGATCCTTTTTTAAGTCATTGATCTATATTTTCATGAGCTAGTTGCATAACATTTGGTATCAAAACGTTGGATTCTAGGGTTTTAACAATGTAAACTTTGAAACGGGAACTATAAACTCAAAACGAGAACTCTCGCCAAAAAAACCACGTAAAAACATAAAAAATAGTGCTAAAAACGAGAAGTGTTGACGCTGGAATAACACCTTTTTTTTTCTAAGGTAAATTTTCAACATTTTTTAAAAATGGCGGTGAAAACCAATCTTTTGTGCAAAAATTGTCTAAAAAACACCCTCAAAACGAAGTGTTGATGTTCAAATAATTTTTTTTTTCAATGGTAAATTTTGTGCAAAAAACACCCTCAAAACGAAAAGTGTTGACGTTGGGATAATAATTTTTTTCAAGAGTAAAATTTCAACATTTCGAAATAATGGTGTAAAATAGATTATCATGACCCCGAAAAACATTAAAATTTCAAAAAAATAATGAAAACATAAAATAAACTAAAATAATGAAAAAACACAAAACAAAAAACAAAAAGTAAAAAAAAATAACAAAACATAAGTTAAAATATATACTTAAAAAAAAAAAAAAAATCATAAAAATGTAAAAAAAAACAAAAAAACAAAATTAACCTATAAAAGATAAGAATTAAAAAACTTAAAAATAAAATAAAAATTATAAACAAATAAATAGTAAAAAAAACATATTAAAAAAAAAAAAAACCTAATATGTAAACCATAAAATAGTTTGGGAAAAGAAAAAAAAAATATTAAAATAAACTATAAAATTAAGTAGGTAAAAATAGAAAAATTAAAAAAACATTAACAAAAAAACTAAAAAAAAACTAAAAATTAAAAACAAACTAGATTTTTTTTAAATATGGAAAATTAAGAAAAAAAAATTAAAAACTACTGAAATTAAGATTAAAATGTTGATTACTTAAAAACACAAACATAAAAATATATAAAAAAAGACAGAAAAAAAATAAATAAAAATAAAAAAAATAAAAAATAAAAATAAAAATAAAATGTTAAAAAATAAAAGTTATCTCAAATTATAAAAAAATATTTGTTTTCGATTTTAAAAATAATAAGAATAATAATAATTAAACTTTCATTGTTTATTTAAAGACAAACAAATTAATTTTTTTTAATTTTTTTAAACAAAATTTTGTTCTTTTATTTAAAAAAAATATATATTAAAAAAATTTATTTTTTTTAAAACAATTTTGTTTTTATTTAAAAAAAAGTTATTAGAAATAATTAATTTTTTTTAAATAACTTTAAATTTTTTTTCAAAAAAAAAAAATAAAAAAAAAAAAACGCCACCACCGAGCGGCGGGCGAGCTATGGGGTGATTCTTAGGTGGGCCCTCCGCCCATGGTCGCACCACCATTGGGTGGCGGGCGGGCTATGGGGTGATTCTGAGAATCGCCCCACAGCCCGCCCAGCGCCTGGTGGTGGCATTTTTTCTTTAATATGATTTTTTTAGTGGAATAAAAAAATTAAAGTTGTTTTAAAAAAAATTAATTTTTTTTAATATATATTTTTTTAAATAAAAAACAAAATTTTGTTTAAAAGAAAATAATTTTAAATTTTTTTATTTGTTTGTTTTTAAATAAACAATGAAAGTTTATTTATTTTTTTTAAATCGAAAACACATATTTTTAAAATTTTCATATATATATATATATATATCTTAATTAAAGTTTATTTTAGTTTATTTTAGTTTATTTTAATGTTTTTAATATTAATCTTACTATTTAAAAAAAATAGCTAATTTTCTATTTTCTTTTTTTTTTTAAATCTAGTTTCTTTTTAATTTTTTTCCTAGTTTTTATTAATGTTTTTTTTAATTTTTCTATTTTTACTTACTTAATTTTATATATCTATTTTTTTTAATTTTGTTTTTTTTTTTCCAAATTTTTTTATGGTTTATGAGATAATTTTTTTTTAACATTTTTTTTTTATTTTTTTTGTTTGTCCTTTTTTATATATATTTTTATATTTTTTTTAAGTAGTCAACATTTAAAAAAGGAAGCATAAAACAACTTGAAAATTAATCATAATTTAAAAATAAATTGGACATAATAAATTTTAAAGTGTGAAAAATAAGTCCTCTAAAAGAAAGATATGTTGCATCAACACGTTGCATCTTCACGTTCCAAAACTAGCATGAAAATCACTAATATTTAAAAACAAATATTTATATTTGATACATAAGAAAATTTAAAACGTCAAAAATATGCTCCCAACCAAAAGAAGTGTATTCTGCATAACCTGTTTTGAAAATTGATTCACGTTTTAACTACTCCTACGAAACAGGTAATCGTATTGGTTATTTAAAGTGCCAAAAACTATGCTCTAAAAAATATGTGTGTTTTGCATCGCCCCTTTTCAAAATCGGGTCAATTTTTTGCTATCTCTATTAAACGGGTAACAGTATCAGTTCCCGTTTCAAAGTTTACATTGTTTTTTTGTAGGATCCAGAATTTAGTCTCAAATAGGGGACCTAGGGAAAATTGTCATAACTTTCGTTTTAGGCATCGGATTTGAATTCTGCAAAACGTGGCTGAAATTGCACTGACCATAGTGTTTCGTATAGAAATTTCAGAGCTGAAGGTTGAAACAATGACACATGGCATCCTGAACAATGTTTCTCTACCAAACTAGTCCGTAATCAAGTCATCATGGTAGATTTGGCATAACTCTTTATTGAAGAATTCAATATTGGTCTTAATTATGCCATTGGAAAGAAGATTCATAGGGATAGCATTGGTCTACATTTCGGACCTTGAAAATCCGAAATTATAGAGATACCACAATTTTAATGTCGAGCTCCAAAAAAACAAGAAAAATACGTGTATTTTTTAAATTTTAACTTTTGTTTGAAAAATCAGCTTGAAGTGATTCAAAGCGCATATTGAAGAATATATATCAGTATTTGGTTCTAAAGTTCCTCTAAAACAAAATAATTCTACACCCATTAATCCCTAAGAAATCTCTACTATAATGCATGAAGAGAAGAAGAATTGTTGTACGATATATCAAAATTACGGGGCCAGGTGCAACAAATTTCTCTCTCACAAAGAAGAACCAGAGAGAACATGAATGGCTTAAATGGTGACATGGATGGTTTAAAAATATAAATAAAATGTGACATGAATGGTTTAAAAGCATACATGGAAGAAATGATGAATGTCAAGATAGAAGGATTGACAAACTTGTTGTAAGAAAAGCTTCCAGGTGGTGACAAGGTGATCCGTGAAAATCATGATGATGACAAAAGGAATATGAATTATGATTTTAGAGACTCTATTATGGGGTTTAAGAACCACCACATTCCAAATATAGATATAAGGAAATTTGATGGCAAGGATCTGGTAACATGGATACTACATATAGAGCAATATTTTGATCTACATGATGTGCAACCCTCACAAAAGGTATGTATTGCATCTCTATATTTAGAACCCAATTAGTTTGTATGGTATATATGCCTTGTTTCTCTTAAAAAACTTGTCATCTGGTCAATTTTTACGGAGGAAATGATAGCACATTATGAAGATACAAAGAGAAACACCTTCTTTATCCAATTGATAAATATCAAACAAAAATGTTCAATGGCAAAGCACATTGAAGAGTTCCAATGATTGAATATTTGGGTAACCAATATTCCAAAGTAGCCTAGGATTGATCTCTTCATAGGGACTTTAAAAGATAACATCCAACATGAGGTTCACCTTTGAGAACTTGATTCATTAGAGAAGGCATTCAGGGTGGTAAGAAAAATTGAAAGAAAAATTATGGCAACAAGGAAGTCTACCACTCACAACTATAAAGATGGAAGTGTTGTTGCTCCTAGCATTCCAGAACCTACAAGGTTGACACCATGGCAATTGGAGGAAAAAAAACAAGAAAAATGGTTTTGTTACATTTGTGATATAGAATACACTAAAGTTCATAAGTGTGATAAGAAGATATTATTCTACATATATTGTGAAGATAAGGAAGGAAAGGAATAAGAAACATCAAAAGAGGAGGATATACACCAGGAACCAACCCTAGAGAAAGAAGAAATCAATACGACCATATCTTGTAATGCATTGGCAAGGATTACCACTCCTCCAACTCTCAAGATATAAGGATATATCAAGAAGAAAAAGGAAATAGTGCTGATTGATTCGGGTAGTGCCCATAATTTTATTTATTGTAAGATAGCCAAGGAATTGAATTGCTTCCTATATCCAGCACAAGAGTGTCAAGTGATGGTTGCAAATGAAGGAACTATAAATTTCTTTGGAAAGTGGCATAATATCAAGCTAAAGATGGGGGAATATATATTGAATAGTCCAATTCTTTCCATTCTAATGGGTGGTGTTGATGTTGTACTAGGAGTCCAATGGTTACAATCTTTGGGGATGATAGCTTTCAATTTTCAAGAGCTTTTCTTGAATTTTTTTGGGGAAGGAAAAGAATTTGAATTAAGGGGTATCACTAGGAAACCATGAAAGATAATAAGCTATAATGGCATGAAAAAGCTTATGAATAAATAAGAACATGGTGTAATTGCACAATTATGCTCACTAGAGGTTCAAACATCGAAATCATCTATTTCTCCAGATCTCCAAAAAGTCTTGGACAATCATTCCAAGGTGTTTGATACTTCCAAAGGCCTCCCACCTATTCGTGATCATGATCATGTTAATCATTTAATTCCAAGAAGTTTCCATCCAAACATCAGGCCTTATATATATATCCTTAAGCCAAAAAGAGTGAAAGTGAACGTATGGTTGCAGAAATGTTAGAGCCTCGTATAATTCAACCTAATCAAAGTTCTTTCTCTACTCCAGTGGTATTAGTTCATAATAAGGATGGATCATGGCGTATGTGTTCGAATTATAGGGAGATAAACAAGCTCACTATTAGATATAAATTTCTCATTCCTGTCGTTGATGAATTGTTGGATGAATTGCTTAAAGAAATTTACCTCACTGAGCTGGATCTTCATTCAGGACATCATCAAATTAGAATGAAGAATGAAAAAATTCCAAAAACAACATTCAGAACTAATGAGGGTCATTATTAATTTTTGGTCATGCCTTTTGGCCTTACTAATGAACCTTCCACATTTCAAGGTTTCAGGAATTCAATTTTCAACCCTTCCTTAGAAAATTTTTGTTAGTATATTTTGACGATATACTAACCTACAACAAGTTTTTGAAGGATCGCGTTCAACATATTGACAGGGTGCTCAAACTATTAGAGGAGAAACAATTATATGAAAAAGCCTCCAGATATTTCTTTGAGTATAGGAGGTGGAATATTTGGGTCATATTGTATCTCATGAGGGTGTTAAGGTAGACCCAAAAAAAAATTAAATCCATTAATGAATGGAAACTCCCCACAACTATAAAGCATCTCCGAGGATTTCTTGGGTTAACAAGGTATTATCGCAAGTTTGTTAAGAATTATGGGAGAATTTTGACACCTCTACCATCATTACTGAAGAAAGGTGCATTTGTTTGGACTCTAGAAGCAAAGAAGGGCTTTGAACATCTTAAAGAGACAATGCGCCAAGCATTGGTCTTAGCTACGCCAGACTTCACAAAAACTTTTATTGTGTAATGTGATGCCTTAGGAAATGGAATTGGTGTTGTTTTAATGCAAGAAGGAAGACCCATTTCTTTTCAAAGTCGTCCAATCAAAGGAAAGTATTCACACAAATCTATTTATGAGAAGGAAATGTTGGCAATACTACATGCATTAAAGCAATGGTGACCTTACCTAATGGGAAGAAACTTCAAGGTAAAAAAGACTATGATAGTCTTAAATACATTTTGGAACAAACATTATCTTCACAAGGGCAACAAAAATGGGTGACAAAGATGTTGGGTTATGACTTTGAAATCATATACAAAGAAGGGAAGTAAAATTTTGTTGCATATGCACTCTGAAGAAATAATGAGGATGTGGAAGCATTGCTTTGCACCATTTCTATTATCCAACCTACGTGGATAACCAAAGCAAGGGATGAATGGAAGAATGATGAAAAGGTATGGTCACTTATTCAATAGTTGCAACAATATCCTAGTACATCTCATACATTTAGCTGGAAAAACGATTCATTATGGTACAAAGATCACTTATATCTTTGTAATAATTCCGAACTCAAATAAAATATTCTTTTGGAATTGCACATTCTCCCTTAGAAGGCACTCAGGGTTTTTAAAAACTTATGATATGGCCAAGAAGGATTTTTTTTGGGATGGCCTTAAATTTGATACTCAGAAGTTTGTGGAAAAATGTTTAGTTTGCCAACAAAATAAAGTTAAGTCAATTAAGACATAGGTCTGTTAAAACGTTTAGCAATTCCAAATCAGTGTTGGGAGGAGGTATCAATGGATTTTATCACAGGTTTACCTAGTTCTAAATAAAAGAGTGTTATCATGGTGGTATTTTGTAGACTTTCCAAGTATGCACACTTTTGTTCATTATCTCATCCTTTTAAAGAGATTACAATTGCTACTGCATTTATGGAAACAATTCAAAAGCTTCATGGAAACCCAAAGATTATAGTAAGTGACAGAGATCTCATTTTCACTGGAAATTTTTGGACAAAATTATTTTCTTGTCTTGGTACTCAATTAGCTCATAGGCCATCTTATCATCCTCAATCTAATGGGAAAACTAATATAATGAACAAATGTTTTGAAGGATATCTTCGATTCTTTGTATCTAATAAATAAACACAATGAGTCAAGTGGTTACCTCTAGCTGAATGGTGGTATAACACTTCCTTCCATAGTGGAGCGAAAATGACCCAATTAATGGCACTTTAAGGATATCATCCACCATCCATCACATCATCTTTAAGAGAAAATTCTAAGGTTCAAGTAATGGAAGATCACATCAAGCATGAACAACAAGTTCTCCAACTCTTAAAGGATAACCTCACTACGGCCTAGAATCAAATGAAACAACAAGAAGATAACATCGTAGTGAAAGAAGTTTTGATGTAGGTGACTAGATACTTTTATGGCTACAACCATATAAACAAATGTCTCTCAATCAAGCTAAGAAGGATAATAAATTATCACCTGAGTACTATAGTCCTTACAAGGTGTTGCAAAATATTGGTACTATGGCATACAAATTAGATTTGTGTGCATCTTCTAAAGTACAACTAGTTCTCCATGTTTCATGCTTAAAGAAGGTTAGCAACGACAAGCTTCCAGTTCAAATAGTGTTTCCAGAACATGACAAAGAAGGAAAAATCACATTTGATCCTAAAGTAGTCACGGGAAAAAGAACTCGATAGCTACGGAATCGGTCAATTTCAGAGTATCTCATTAAGTGGAAGAACTTACCTGTTGAATATTCCACATGGGAGGATGAGAATTTTATGCAGAAGCATCGAGAACTACTCAAGCGTTGAGGAACACACTTTTTTTAAGGAGAGGGGCATGTTAGGTCCCTATAATACTAGTGTAGCTCCCTTATTTTTATTGTTAGTGTAGCCCTCATATTGTTATTGTTGTTCCCATGTAGCCCCCATATTTTTATTGTGGTGCCCCATAGAAGCCCACTATTGTTATTGGTGTGCCCTTACATTATTATTGTTATGTAGGCTCTTATTATATTGTGAACCCTTAGACTCCTATATATATAAAGGAGGTCTTTCCATTTGTATCATCCAAGAATTGTTCATTTATGTAATGTAACGGAGGTTTCCCCCTCTAAGAAGATACTTTTTAAGTCGTTGATCTATATTTTTGTGAGTTGGTTGCATAAAACAAACTATTCAATAGTCAGCACTTGGGATGCGAATTGGGGTTGTAAGTGGATGCAATCTGCTTGTTTTTGGTGAGAGTCCTCTCCAACAAATATGATAACACTGATATCACTTTGGTGGATTGGGAGAATAATCCTTGTGCGTGTTCACTTTGAAAGGAAAAAAGATCTGACCTCACTCTTCCTCCTAGAGAAATAATGTCCTCTGTCATTGCTTTAAACGTGTTAGGTCCCTATAATACTAGTGATTTCCCCATTACTATTGTCATTGTATCCTTTATTGTTATTATTGTTCCCCTATTGTCCCCATATTGTTATTAGTATGCCCCATAGAAACCCACTATTGTTATTTTTGTGCCCTTATGTTATTATTGTTATGGCGCCTTGATTATATTGTGACCACTTAGACTCCTATATATAGAAGGGAGGTTTAGTATTTTGTATCATCAAAGAATTGTTCATTTGTGTAATGTAAAGGAGGTTGCCCTTTCGAAGAGGCTTATTTCTAAGGCGTTCATCTATCTTTTCTATCGTTTTTTGAGCTGGTTTCATAACATTTGGTATCAGAGCTTTGGATTCTAGGGTTTCGCTGCTCCAAATAGGCCATTGTGGCATTTTCACTATAGTTTTTTTCCTGCGACATTTCAGAAGCTAAAAAAAAACCCCATTTGAGACGAAATCTCATTGAACCTCGGGTCTGAATTTCAGATCTTGTATCACTATATTTTCAGAGATATGATCCAAAGAAGTTAAGGTTTTTGCAAGCTCTAGAAGTTCATCTAAAACAGGTAATCGTGGAAGTTTCGCTATAACTTTTTCACTACAAAGTTTCAGAACATAAAAGAAAAACCCATTTGAGCCAAAATTGTTCTGAACTTCACGTTCGAATTTCAGAGCTTGTCTCTCTATATTTGCAGAGATATGATCTAAGGAATTTAGGGTTTTTGCAGACTCCTGAATTACATTCCAAATAGGTGACCTGGGGAAAATCTTCATAACTTTTGTTTTGAGCATCATATTGAAATTTCGTAAGAATTTTCAAAAAGAGGACGGCCATTAGTTTTCCATGTATTAGTTTCAGGTACTAAGGTCGAAACAGTGACACATGGCACATCATACAAGTTCAATCTACTGAACTAGTCTATAATCAAGTCACCGTGGGAGATTGTGCATAACTCATTTTTGGAGAATCCAATTTCGATCAGACTGGTGGCATTAGAAAGAGGATGCAGAGGGCTACTACAGGTAGTGATTTCAGAACTTAAAGATCTGAAAGGATAAATTTATAGTCGTTTCAAGATCAAGCTCCTAAAATCAAGAAAAATCAAGATGAGGAAGTTTGATGGCAAGGATTCGGTAAATTGGATACTACAGATGGAGAAATATTTTGATCTACATGGTGTACCACTGTTACAAAAGCTATGTATTGCATCTTCATATTTAGAACCGGATCATTTTTTATGGTATAAAGGGCTTTGTTCTCGTAAACCACTTGTTACGTGGTCAATTTTCATGGAGGAAATGATAGCACATTATGAGGATACAAAGAGAAACACCTTCTTTAGCCAATCGATAAATGTCAAACAAAAGGGTTCAATGGCAGAACACATTGAGGACTTTCAAAAATTGAATATAAGGGTAAATGATATTCTAGAGAAGCAAAAGATAAATAGTTTTATCTATGCCATGAAAGCTGATATTGATTGTATAAAAGCATATTGGAAGAAAGGCATGGAAGATTTGTAGAAAGACATGAAAGGTTTGAAGGAATGTGGGACAAAGATGCAACAAGAAAGGCCTCCTAATGACGAAAAGGGTCAAGAAACATCAAAAGAAGAGGATATACACCGGGAACCAACCCTAGAGAAAGAACAAATGAATCTGATGATATCTTGTACTGCAATGACAGGAATTACCACTCCTCAAACTCTCAAGATAGAAGGACATATCAAGAAGAAAAAGGTTCAAGAAAGAAAAGATCACATCAAGAAAGAAGAAATGAATCTGACCATATCTTGTAATTCATTGGCCGAAATTACCACTTCTCAAACTATTAGGATAGAAGGACATATCAAGAAGACAAATGCTCAAGATGTGAAATATTACATCGAGCATCAAGAAATGAATCTGACCATGCCTTGTAATGCATTGGAAAAAATTACCACTCCTCAAACTCTCAAGATAGAAGGACATATCAAGAAGAAAAATATTCAAGCAATGAAAGATCACATCGAGCATCAACAACAAGTTCTCCAACTTTGAAAGGATAACGCCACTTTAGTGCAGAATCGAATGAAACAATAAGCAGATCAACATTGGAGTGAAATATTTAATATAGGCGATTGGGTATTTTTACGGCTACATCTCAAGCAAGCTATTTATGAGAAGGAAATTTTGGCAATACAACATGCACTTAAGAAATGGAGACCTTACCTAATGGGAAGACACTTCAAGGTAAAAATGGATCATGATAGTCTTAAATACTTTTTAGAACAAAGATTATGTTTAGAAGAATAGAAAAAGTGGGTCACAAATATGTTGGGTTATGACTTTGAAATCATCTACAGAAAAGGGAAGATAAATGTTGTTGCAGATGCAATATCAAGAAAGGATGAGGATGTGGAAGCATTGTTTTGTGCTATTTCTATTATCCAACCAGATTGGATAAACGAAGGAAGGGATGAATGGAAGAAGGATGAAGAAGTGTGGCCACTCATTCAAAAGTTGCAGAAGATCCCATTTCAAACAATATTGCTAGAACTTGATGAGGAAGGAAAACTAATATTGGAACCTGGAGCAGTTCAAGAAACAAGAACACAACAACTATGAAATCGATTAATTTCAGAGTATCTCATCAAGTGGAAGAACTTACCCGCTGAAGATTCCACATGGGAGGACAATAATGTTATACAGAAGCATCAAGAACTACTCAAGCGTTGAGGACAACACTTTTTGAAGGAGAGGGGCATGTTAGGTCCCTATAATACTAGTGATTCCCCCATTACTATTGTCATTGTATCCTTTATTGTTATTATTGTGCCCCTATTATCCCTATATTGTTATTAGTATGCCCCATAGTATTTTTCTAAGGTTCCTTGAAAATACCTTAAGATGCCTTTCGATGCAACCCAATGACTCTCAAGAGGCTTTGACATGAATTGGCTCAATACACTAACTGCATAAGCCAAATCTGGCCTAGTTGTAGTCAAGTAGATTAGACTCCCAACCAACTATCTATACAATGTTGCATCTGCCTCCTTAGAACCATCATCATTCTGAAGTTTGGTATTTTGTTGTAAAGGCACTACTGCAGCTTTGCACTGATCCATTCTAAACTTTTTTAGTAAGCTCCTGACATACTTACCCTGTGACAGAAAATTCTGGCCAGAATCCCTCCAGACTTCTAGACCCAAACAGTAGTGTAGCTCTCCAAGATCTTTCATCTCAAAAACCTGTGACATATGCTCTTTGATTTATTTAATGAGTTCATCTGCATTTCTTGTAATGATAAGATCATCTACATATAAATAAATCAAAACAATTCACCCCTCTTTGTCAAACACAGTGTACAGATTAGGGTCATTCTTGCTTCTTTTATAACTATGTTGTAGGAAAAATGAATCAATTTTGTCATACCATGACCTGGGTGCAGGTTTTAGTCCATGCAGTGCTTCCTTCAATCTACAGACTAAATGTTCTTCCCCCTATTTAACAAACCCCTCAGGTTGCACCAAATACACTTCTTCTTTTAATTCACCATTTAAAAATGAATATTTCACATCTAGCTAGTGTATCATCCAATGATGTTTGGTAGCTAAAGAAATTAACATTCTGATTGTGTTTAATTTAGCTACAGGGGCGAAGGTTTCCTCATAGTCTATACCTTCTTTCTACAAGTACCCCTTTGCAACTAGCCTAGCTTTATATTTGTCTATACTCCCATCTGCTTTAAATTTAGGCTTGTATAACCATTTACAACCTATGGGTTGTTTTCCTTCAGGTAATTCAACTAGATCCCAAGTTTTGTTTTTAAGTATTGATTCATATTCCTCTTCCATGGCTTCCCTCCATTCACTATATTGACTAGCTTCTTTATAACTAGAGGGTTCAACAACATTTAACATACTAGTTATAAAATCATTCTCCCTATATCTTGCTGGAAATTGAGTTTTCCTACCTGATCTCCTGAGTGGTGGTGTGGCCTCAAATCTATTTTGATCTCCCCTCTGCAAACTGGTTTCAAACCTAATTTGATCAGCCACTTCTTCTTTCTCCTATTGTTGTTGTTGCTCACCGATCCCTGTTTCATCACCTTGTTCTAACAATAAAGGCACATGCCATTCTTCATCATTCCGAATAGGGTTCTTATTGTCTACCTATTCATGGAATACCATATCTCTGCTTGCAAACACCTTAAGAGTAGAAGGATTAAACAACTTATAAGCCTTAACTCACTGTAGTATCCAATAAAAGTACACTTAATGGCTTTTGAACCTAACTTCTTCCTATCTTCTTTCGGGACATGAACAAATTCCTTACATCCAAAGACTCTAAGATGACTTACTACAGGCTTGAAGCCAAACAATGGTTTGAAATGATTTTTATATTTCAAACACTTAGTAAGACTCCTATTCTTCAGGTACATTGCAGTGTTTATAGCTTCTGCCCAAAAACCATTGGTCAGATTCTTACCTTTCAACATACTACGGGAACATTCCGTGAGGGTTATGTTTTTCCTTTCCGCAACCCTATTTTGTTGAGTGTAAGGTGTTGTGAATTGCTGTTGTATTCTATGTTCTTTGCAGTATTTGATGAAGTCACCCTTCTTGAATTCTCCACCTTGGTCTGAGTGAATAATTTTTATGAACTTTCCTGTTTTCTTCTCAATCATACTTCTGAATTGCTTGAAGTATTCAAAAGCCTGACTTTTTTGCCTAAGGAAATACACCCAAGTGAACCTTGTACACTCATCAACAAAAATAAGAAAATAGTAGGCCTCTCCTAACGACCTTGTATGAATTGGCCCACATAGATCAGTGTGTACAAGTTCAAGTATATCCCTCTACTTTCTATCAATAGTAGTAGGAAATTCATCTCTATGTAATTTACCAAAGGAACATGCTTCACAGTCAACATGCATACTCTTCGAAACAGGAAGACCTTTCACCATACTTTTTTTCTAAAGTAGTAGGTCACTGAAGTTTATATGCCAAAATCTATGATGCCATAGATTATCTGTAGACATGGCTGATGATGCCAACGATTGATGTGACGCACTTATGACATCTAGTTTATACAATCCTCCTACACACACACCTGTTGCAATGGACTTCATCTGATCCAAAAATTCTTTAATTACATAATAATATTTAAAGAAATCTACCTTAAGATCCCGATCTGTTAATCTAGATACAGAAATCAGGTTCTTTTTAATCCTAGGTACATACATAACATCATGAATATGCCTAATGTTTCCATTAGGTAGTATGACAGGGACATCATCATGTCCCTTGATTCCATACCCTCTTTCGTCTCCAAGCTAGACCTTCGTACCAGTGCTGGATTCTCTGACATTTTTGAACCTTCGCCTCTTACCTGTCATATTGGAGGAGGCTCCTAAGTCCATGAACCATATTTTTGCTTCATCCTCCTCAGTTGACAACGCGGAATCAAATATAAACAATCTGATATTCAAATTTTGATCTACATCAGCCAGATGACCTGCATGTTTCTTGTGTCTCTGTTGACCTTCATCAAATTTCTTCTTCCAGAAATGTTTTGCTATATGACCAACTCTACTGCAATAAAAACATTTTGGTCCTGAATCATTTCTATTTGAAGACATACCTTGAGATGGATGTGGCTTTCTTTGTGGGGTTCCTCCACTTTTGTGTGTTGAATTTGTCTTTCCTTTGAAGGGCTTCTTCTTTGCTACAAGGGCAAGATCTGAGCTCTGGGGTTTCAAGGTCATCTGACTTTCCTCCTCCTGCATTAGGATTCTTATCAATTCTTAAAACTTGGGGGCTTTTTCTCTCACATTCAACCCAGTGATGAACATCTGATAGTCGTCGGTCATACCATTCATGGTAATCGTGACCAAACCAATTTCTGATATTATTTACCAATGTCACCCAACTTATTATTAAGCTCCTTGATACAAGAGATGAACGATGCTACTGATACATTTTCCTCCATTTGAATGGAGATAATCTTGCTCTTTAGAAATAGTAGTCGATTTGTGTTCTTGATCTCGTACAAGTCTTGGCGAGTTGACCAGATGTCTGTTGCAGATTTACATTCTTGAATATGGGGAATAATGCAATCTTTCACAAACAATTTGAGCAACACCTTTGCCTTATTCTCCCTTTTTACCCAATCTTGGATTGTTGTTGTTGTTCCACCTATAGCTAGGGTCGGCTTCAACTTATCATTGGTTGTAATCGCCCATGCATTTTTCCCCTCAAACATAGTCTGCAAATTAAATTTCCAAGTGGACTAATTGGAACTGTCAAGCTTATTGCTCTTGTTTAGATAAGCCTCCGCCATCTGATTGTTCATATTGAAACCCCAATTTCTTTTTTTCTTAAATAATTTTCTCCATTATTTCATATATAAAGGACATGTAACCACGAAAATAATAATAAAAAATTTAGTAACCCAAATTTTTTTAAAATAACAATATGGCCTTAGCCTACTTTCAGACTCCCAACACCATCGACAATGTGAGGGTCTAACACATCACTTTAATCTGATATAGCCACAACCACAGGAACGCCCTCAAATTCTGCCCGATCTACCGAGCTGAGCGACAATCAAAGCCTCCCGGAACCAGCCGCTACAATGGCTTCAATAACGCGTTGAAAGTTTATATTGATGTTAACTCCTCGAGACCAAAAGATATAGCACACCATAGAGGTATATTGTTTCCATTAGTTTTCACAATGGAAAAATGGTGATCCACTAATAAAATTCACCAAAAAACGGGACGATGAGATGGATTTGGTAGATTTCAAAACTACTGAGGATTTGTGTACAAAGTTTCGTTGCCCCTCCACACAGCTTGAAGTGTTAAAAGCTTCCCGATCAGCTGAGTAGAGGGGCAATCCAACAACACAACCACTAATCATATGGGCTACTCCACACTTTCACTACGCCTATCTAGTAGCAACAATGCTTTGTCACCGACAAAAAAACATGCATGGAGGCACCACTGATTAGCAAAGGCTTCTATTGTTTATGAGAAAAAACCATGGAGGTAGCCTTTCTTGTAGCCCAATCATTGCTCTGCAATGCCTCTTACACTGACGGAATGAGACCACTTAGCGCCTACTCCATCAACTCCCTTTCTACCTCCACTATGTTGCCAATAGTAGAAAATGTAGAAAACAATGTTATTTTCCTAGCAATCCACCCACAGCGGGCTCCTTGGCGCGACCTCTGTAAGCCTATAGGTCACATCTTGCAGCTCCACCTCGTAGCTGAATTTACCAGCAGTCTTCACCTCGGCGCGACATCAAAACACGCAGTCACGTTCGCTCGATCTTGTTTTCAAAGACATGCATGATTTCTTCTCTCATATCCACGATTTTTGGAGGTGATGATGAAAATTATGCAAGGAAATGAGTAATCATCGTGTTATTGCCTCTGGAATCTACGATGATCAACGCTCTTTTTCCTTCAGGAAGAGCAATGATTACTGTGAATAAAATTAAAATAAAATGGCACTCAAACATGCAACCAAATCACTTGATATGCATGCACCAACAACCAGATCACTCGATCTACGGCCACCAACATTCGATATGAAC
Source organism: Pinus tabuliformis (assembly GCA_031772625.1). NCBI lineage: Eukaryota > Viridiplantae > Streptophyta > Pinopsida > Pinales > Pinaceae > Pinus > Pinus tabuliformis. The sequence continues at coordinate 1,205,581,838 of CM062804.1, read as the reverse complement.
TTGCTCACCTGATTCGATCATCCACCAGGTGCAATCTTCCACCAACTCCCCACTCAGGGATTCATAGACCCTCTCAAACTTGCAGCTCTGATACCATGTTAAAAGTTTAAGAATCAACTTTATTAATAAGCTGGGCAACTCACAGGTGAGGAGCTCCACCTGGAGACTGCCTTTGGCAAATCGCTCTACACCTTTCATCTTACAATAAGAAATATATATAGCTTTCACACAAGAAGGGAAGTTAGAACAACTGCCTAAGAAGTAGGAACTAATTCCTAATCTAAGGCTCTAGTGAACCGAATCTCTCCTAATTTAAATATTCTCCATTATCTACAACATTTTTTAGATACGAAAAGAAAATAATAAGGGTTTTATTGAAAGGGTTTCGAAAAGGCTTTTGTTAAAAAGGGAGTTTTTTTATTAATTGAAGAGAAGTTTTGAAGAAAGATGGATTTCTCAAATTTCCAGCCCTAATTCTCACCATTTACAGGGAAGGATTATGATGTGTGGGCCATTAAGATGGAGACCATGTTGAAGGTTCATGATGTTTGGAATCGTTTTCATTTTGGGTTTTCAGAACCTAAGGATGAAGTAGAAGAACTAGCTCTCACTAATGCAGAGAAGGGTCTATGGAAGAAAGACAAAATTAAGAATGCACAAGTGTTGCAACTTATCCAATAGGGAGTTGACCAAGAAGTGTTCTAGAAGATTATGATCACATCTTCAGAAATGACAACATAGGAGACTTTTGTGAGAAGTTATAAAGGAATGTCAAAATTCAATATTTTTAAGTTGCATAATACTAGGAGAGATTTTGAAAGTATGTAGAGGAAGGAGATAGAGGGCATCGATTCTTTCATGAATCATGTCATGACATTCATAAATCAGTCAAAAAATTATGGTGATGGAATTAAAGATCAAACAATGGTTGAGAGGGTCCTAAGATCTTTGTCTATCATATTTGATGTTGTGGTAGCGACCATAGAAGAAGCCAAGTACTTGACATCATTGACAGTTGATGAGTTGATGGGATCACTTCTATAAGATGAGGCAAGGATAGATAGAAATAAGGATTCCACTTTAGAAACCACTTTCAAAAGTTATGTTTCAATTTCGAGAGACAGAGGTCGATGCAGAAGTAAATCGAGAGGCATAGGATGAGGTAGAAGACATGGTGGTCAAAGAGATGGCCGATAATAGCATGAACATGAAAGTGGAAGTAACAACAAAATCTTCAACAATAATCAAAGAGTTGATAAATCCAAGGTGAGATGTTATTATTGCAATAAATTTGGTCACTATGTCTGTGATTGCAGGAAGAGGATAGTTGATCAAGGAAACCAAAGAGCTAATGTCACTACAAAGAGTACTAACTCCATGTTCCTAGCTTTCCATACCATGTATGAACCTTTTGATAATGTGTGGCTATTAGATAGTGGTTGCAGTAACCACATGAGAGGTAAGAAGAATTTGGTTCCAAATTTGGATCAATCTATGAAGACAGAGGTAAAGTTGTGAGCTGACAAGACTATAGATGTTAGATCTCATACTTTTGTGATCCATATCGATAATCAATATGTACTCCAGATTAATCACATGTTATTGATTGATCCACATTAGATTTTGCAGAAGCGACATTGAGACTATAGATGTAGATGGAAAAAGATTGGTCTAGGTTCTGACCAAGCAAGGGGAGCCAAAGATAATCTCAGAGGCATATTATGTCCCTGGTCTAAAACATAATTTGATAAGTGTTGGTCAATTGAAGTAGAAGGGATACAAAGTTATATTTCAAAAACAAGAGTGCGTTGTATATGATAAGCCCCCAAGCAAGCAATTGATAGAAAAGGTACAGATGACAAGGAACATACTCTTTCCTCTAGTTATGAATTACAATGATTATGTCAATTCTTTTACAGTTGCATGTTCTAATTATTATTGGTTATGACACTTTTGGTTTCGACACTTGCACTTTTCTGGTTTAAGATTGTTGTAGAAGAATCATATGGTTAGAGGATTACATCCCATCAAAGAACCTAATAGTACTTGTGAGTGATGCATCTTGGGAAAGAAATACCATGAAATTTTTCCTAACGGAGTTGCATACAAAGAAAAGAAACCTCTTGAGCTAGTGCATACAAACTTGTGTGGACCTATGAGGACACAATCAATTGGTGGAAGTTGTTACTTCCTCACTTTTGGTAATGACTATAGCAAAAAGACTTGGGTTTACTTCTTGAAGCAAAAGTATGAAACTTTTGTAAAGTTCAAGGAATTCAAATCCTTAGCAGAGAACCAAAGTGAACGACAGATCAAGGTATTGAGGTCATATCATGGTGGAGAATATGATTCGAAGGCATTCCATGATTACTACAAACAACATGGAATTAGAAGACAGTTTACAACCAGGTACACACCGCAGAAGAATGGTGTAATGGAGAGAAATAACAATACAATTATGAACATGGAAAGGAGCATGTTGAAAGGAAGAAACTTGTCTAATGAGTATTGGGCATAAGAAGTTTCATGTGTTGTTTATGTGATAAATAGATCTCCTACAAAGAGTGTGATAAACTGAGTACCATAAGAAGCATGGCCATGTATCTCTGGTATCGTATATTATCTCAGAGTATTTGGATGTGTAGCTTATGCACATGTGTAAAGAGCTAAGAGGAAAATTGGATGATAAAAGTGAAAAATGCATATTTACTGGTTATAACGAGCAATTAAAAGCTTACAAATCATATAACCCTATCACTAAGAAGACCATAATTAGAAGAGATATTATGTTCAAAGAACAAGAGTCATGGAATGAGACTGTAGAAAAAACAGTTGATGCACACGTGCCACTGATGGAAGAAGATGATGTATCAGAAAATGAGTAGAAAGAATCAGAGGTGAAGACACCAAATAGATACACCCCAACAAGGACTCCAAGATTTTTTGAGCAGCATGGATCTTCAATCATATCAACAGATCGAGATTCTCCCAACATTCAATCAGGTGATGAATCAGGAAATGGTAAGAGAAAAATGAGAAGTCTGAAAGATATTAATGATGATTTGGATGTTAGTTCAAATTTTTCATTGTTGTAATTCCTACCTTCTTCATTTGAAGAATCTATCAGAGATGAAAATTGGGTGTAAGCTATGGATGAAGAAATTGAAGCTATTGAAAATAATGATACATAGGATTTGGTTGATTTTCCAAAGGATAAAAATATCATTAGTGTGAAATGGATGTACAAGACAAAGTCGAATGAGAAAGGTGAAATTGACAAATTTAAAGCAAGACTTGTAGCAAAAGGATTCTCACAGCAACTGGGAATATATTTTGGAGAAATGTTTGCTATATTTGATAATGTAAGAGAAGTTCTAGAAGTGCAGCAGCCTCTAGGATATGAAATTGAAGGCAAAGAAGATAAAGTTTACAGGTTGAAGAAAACGGTCTATGGACTCAAGCAAGCGCCTAGAGCTTGGTATAGCAGAATTGAAAACCACATGATCAAGAATGGATTTTGTAGAAGCGACATTGAGCCTACCTTGTACACAAAGGTAAATGAGCATGGATAGATTTTGATTATTTTCTTATGTTGATGACATGATTTATACAGGCGACTTTGAATTGGATGAATTTAAAGTAGCCATGATGAAATAATTTGAGATGATAGATCTTAGTCTCATGAAATATTTTCTTGGCATAGAAGTTGAGAAATCTAAAAAAATAACTTTTATTTGTCAAAATAAATATGCTAGAGATTTGCTGAAAAGATTTAGGATGGATAATTGCAAACCTGTCCCTACACTAGTTGCAACAGGTACAAATTTAAGCAATAATGATGGAGGATCAGATGTCAATCCAATTCTATTCAAAAGATTGGTTGGAAGTCTCATGTTTCTCACAGCTACAAGACCATATATTATGCGAGTAAATTTGATTTCAAAATTTATGGAGACTCCAAAAGACACACACTGGAGAGCAGGAAAAAGAATTTTGATATACATAACATGAACTAAATATTGTGGCATAATGTATGCAAACACAAAGAAGAAGGATTTAATTGGATATACAGATAGTGATTTTGCAGGCAGTTTGGATGATATGAAGAGCACTTTCGGTTATGTGTTCCATCTTCGTTTAGGTGTGATTTCATGGGCATCTAAGAAACAACATATTGTGACACTTTCATTAGTAGAAGTAGAATATGTAGTAGCAACATCAGCAGCATATCAAGAAGTATGGTTAAGAAGAGTATTTGATGGACTCAAGCAGAAACAAAAAGTATCAACAACAATATATTGTGACAACACCTCAGTGATTGCACTATCCAAGAATAATGTGTTTCGTCAAAAGAGAAAGCATATTGATACTAGATATCATTTTATTAGAAATCTTGTGAGCAATGGAGAAGTTCACTAGAAACCTCGTAAATCGAGTGATCAATTGCTTGATATATTTAATAGGTCATTAGCAAAATATGTTTTTGAGTTTCATAGAAGAAACTTGGGTGTTGTAAGCCTAGCTGAGACATATAATAGCACGCATGTTTGAGTTGTCATGAGTCATGTCCTAGTTTAGCGGTCGTAATTAAGGGGGAGTGTTAAAATAGCTAATTACTCTCACATGAAGAGTTGGCTAAATTTAGAGTTAGTTATCTGAGTCAAGTTGGGTCAAGTTCATTCAAGTCGAGTTAAGTATTAATTTGGGTAAAGTCAAATTTAGTGTGTGGTTTCATGTCAAGTTATTTTAGGCGAGTCGTTGGTTAGAGAATCTTAAATACCCTTCATCAGGTTTATTGTAATCATCAAGTTTTGTGTGATCAATAGAATATTTTCAACTCGTGTTATTATGTGTGAATTAATTGTGGTATTTTGTGCCTTGCGAGCTCTGCATTTCCAACAATTTTGAATAGATGTGAAAATTTATTTAAAGATTTGTTTCTTGGAATATGGAAGTTATTGCAGAAAAGTTTCTCAAAATGAAAATTTCCAGATTTCTTTAATAACCTTGCAGAGATCCTACCAGGATGAATTTAACACACAAAGGAAGTTTACAAATTATGAAAAGAATATTGTGAAGAGAATATGTGTTTTATAAAAGAGGAGCGACATTTCACGTGCAAATTTGTTAGCCTTAATGTCATTCCACTTTCAAGAGCCTTGTTTATAATTTCTAGCTTGAGCTCATACTACACAGTATTTTAAAAAGAGATTTCTACAACACAGACTAAAACGTGATCACTAGTTCTTTGGCACGAATCCATGTGTTGTGTAACTTAGAACTTCACTTGTCATATTTCAGATGTATTTGCTGGAGAAATCAATGGCCTACAATGCTCATAATTAGATCTACACAAATCCAAAATTATATTCTTTGCAAGTGTCAAAGAAATCAACGGTCCACAGTCTCACACTCCTAGATCGAAAAAATGTAGAAGGACCACCTTCTAATGGTTTTATGTGCCACGTGATGGAAAATTGCGACCCGCGTTCCATTCAACAACTACGAAGGCCTACACACCATCCACCTCACATCCAACATGGCATGTGATGACAACGAAAGGCCCACATCACCTATTTTCATTTAAAAATTTTGTTTTACAATGTTATGACAATGCCAAAGCACTGAAATAATTGGCATGTGTTTTGTGACTTTATGCAAAGCATCCAAATCCATTTTTACAATGTGAAAATCCCCTTTTTAAATATATATATGAAATTTATCAATTGTAATGTTAGTATTTAAAACTTTAAAACAAAAAAGAGGGACAATTCCATAATTGAATAAGGTATGGAAGGATGTGGTCTTATTAGTCACTGCCTTCAGTAGGACTATAGGGATTTCTATATCATTGACGGCCCATTAATTGATTTGTTGAGTAAAATTTTTTTGGGCTTTATCACGGATTAACCAAAGTGTTATAGTGCAATTTTCAACCATCTCAATTTTAATGAAAGTTTTCGGATATAACAAAATGAACCTCTTATTGTAGGCTTTGCCAATCCAAATATAAGAATGTTGTGACAGTTTATTTTATCCAAAGTCCAGTTTGCATGTTGCAACAACTTATTTTATCAATATCGAAAGTTTGAGCAAATTTTTTTGGTATCCAAAGGTTTTTTATAACCAAAGTTTTGCAGTTGTTGGTGCCAAATGCCTTTAATGCCATAGGTTTTTTATAACCAAACTTTTGTAGTTGGTGGTATCAGATGCCTTCGATGGCATAGGTTTTTTATAACCAAAGTTTTGTAGTTGTTGGTGTCGGATGCCTATGATGTCATACGTTGCTGACTTCTCGATAGTCCTCCACGTTTGTACAGGTGGCATCTTTCCTATATAACTAAGATGGCATGGTAAGAGACATGATTGTGAGATGTGGGCATGCTAAGAGCCCTACTAGTGTTGGTAAAGGAAAGATGGGCATTCTAAAAGACCTGTTGGTAAAGGAGACATAAGGCTATTGCTATTCCTGAAGCTCACGGGCGACCAAGTAAAAGCAGCAAGGTCCACAGTTGATCTACCTTAAGCGCTAATAGTAGAGGATCTAGTGAAGGTTGGACAAGGCACTGGACCAAGAGTAGCTCCTCAACTAAACTATATTGAATTGATGCTTGGGGGAGAAAGGATTGATGCTCATCTCAGATTAAGGATGTTGGGTCTTGCCTCGCAGATGAAGAGTGGATGAATCGTATTGACAAGGCTATTTCAATACGTTTTCAAGAAACAGAGTCAATATGCTTTCTATTCTTAAATAAATGAAAGGGAAAGTATGCTTTCTTCTTCGAGATGAAGGTTGGTTTCTTTCTCACCGTAAGAAAAATAAACAAATTGGAACTTGCCAGCAAAATACAAGAGGAAATATTTGGTAAAGTGTTTGAAATAGGAACGAACTATATAGATGTCATAAGGTAAGTTTAGCCATAGAAATAAATGAGGCAATTAATTAAATATTTCATTTAGAATAAGCCTCCTTAGTCTTGTCTTCACACACACAAATTCTACATCAAAAATTGTATGAAAATTATTACTGATTTGTTATAGAACATAAAATTTTTATAGAGCGCACAGTCATCACAATACCATAATGATAACAACAAGCAAGTAGCTCACCAGATAAAAACGAGACACAATTTCACATAGTTTTGAAAGGAACAATAGTAAATAGTTTCCATTACCTTAATTCACAATGTTGGCTATATCAATTGGTTTGGTCCTTCAGCTTACCTTCTCTCGTTTCTCATTTTATGATAACACTGAGACAAATAATGGATCCATCATAAATCCGAACAACACTGAGACCAAAGGATGATAAATATACATGTTCATCCATCCATTTATCATATTAAACGATTGTCTTATTGTAAAATATTTTTATTATAAACGAAACATGATACGATTATAGATGTTATAAAGCTAATATTATATGAGTAAAAATGTTTTAGTGTCTGACACCCATTCATCTTTCCTTATTTTTTCAAGCTCACGAAAAGACTAGAAGCGTACACACATTTATCTTTCCAGTTTCTTCAAACTTAGTCATCGCATTTTTTCGAATGGCATCTCTGATCATTTCAGTCAAATTTGTTAAATATCAATCATCTAACCACATGCCATTGTCTTTTCCCACTTTATCATGGCATTTCTATCCACCGCCCCAAGACGCCTAACAATCAATAGGTCAAGTTCCTTTATCTTTACATCTCCCACTATATACGGCGATTTTCGCCTTTATCGCTGCTAGAACAATAGTAAATATGTTAGCAAACCAGCTCACAAAAAGATAGAAAAGATAGATCAACACCTTAAAATTCAACCTATTCGAGGGGGCAACCTCCTTTACATTACACAAATGAACAATTCTTGGATGATACAGATGACTAAACCTGCCTTCTATATATAAGAGTCTAAGGGGTCACAATATAATCAAGTCGACTTAACAGTAATAACACAAGGGCACAAAAATAACAATAGTGGGCTTCTATTAGGCACATTAATAACAATATGGGGACAATAGGGGCACAATAATAACAATAAGGGATACAATGACAATAGTAATGGGGGAATCACTAGTATTATAGGGACCTAACATGCCCCTCTCCTTTCAAAAAGCATTTTCCTCAATGCTTGAGTAGTTCTAGATGCTTCTATATAAAATTCCCATCCTCCCATCTGGAATCTTCAGCGGATAATTTATTCCACTTGATGAGATAGTCTAAAATTGATCGATTTCGTAGCTGTCGAGTTCTTGTTTCTATGACTGCTTCCTGTTCCAATACGATTTTTCCTTCCTCGTCAAGTTTTGGCAATATTATTTGAACTGGGAGCTTTTCACCTATAACCTTCTTTAAACATGAAACATAGAAAACTGGGTGCATTGGGGAAGCTGCAGGAAGATATAATTTGTATGCCATAGTACCAATCTTTTGCAACACCTTGTATGGACCATAATACTTTGGTGATAGTTTATTATCCTTCTTAGCTTGCTTGAGGGACATTTGTTTATATGGTTGTAGCCATAGGAATACCCAGTAACCTACATCAAAACTTCTTTCGCTGCAATGTTGATCTACCTGTTGTTTCATTCTATTCTGTGCCAATGTGAGGTTATCCTTTAAGAGTTGGAGAACTTGATGTTGATGCTCGATGTGATGTTTCACTGCTTAAACCTTAGACTTTTCTCTTAAATATGATGTGATGGATGGTGGATGATATCCATAAGTTGCCATAAATGGGGTCATTTTTGATGCAGTATGGAAGGACATGTTATACCACCATTCAGCTAGAGGAAACCATTTGACCCATTGTGTCTGTTTATCATATACAAATAAACAAAGATATCCTTCCAAAAATTTGTTTACTATCTCAGTTTGCCAATCAGATTGAGGATGATAAGATGAGCTATGAGCTAACTGATGACCGAGAAAAGAAAATAATTATGTCCAAAAATTTCCAGTGAAAATGGGATCTCTGTCACTTACAATAATCTTTGGGTTTCCATGTGGCTTTTGAATTGTTTCCATAAATGCAGTAGAAATCATAGTGGCTTTAAATGGATGCAATAATGCACAAAAGTGTGCATACTTGGTAATTCTATCAACTACCACCATGATGACACTCTTTCCTTCGGGCTTGGGTAAACCTGTGATAAAATACATTGAAACCTCCTCCCAATGTTGGCTTGGAATGGATAAAGGTTGTAATAGACCTGGGGTCTTAATTGTTTCAACTTTATTTTGTTGCAAACAAAACATTCCACCACAAATGTTTAAATATCCGATTTAAGGCCATCCCAAAAAAAAATATTTCTTAACCCTGTGGTAAGTTTTTAAAAATCCTGAGTGCCCTCCTAAGGGAGAAGTGTGCAATTCCATAGGAATTTTTTGTTGAGTTGGGAATTCTTACATAGGTATAAGCGATCTTTGTACCATAACGAATCATTTTTTCAGTTAAATGTATCAGATGTACTGGGATCTTGTTGTAACTTTTGAATGAGTGCCCACACTTCTTCATCATTCTTCCATTCTTTCATTCATCCCTTTCTTCGTTTATCCAATCTGGTTGGATAATAGAAATGGCACACAACAATGCTTCCACATCCTCATCCTTTCTTGAGAGTGCATCTGCCACAACATTTTTCTTTCCTTTTTTGTAGATTATTTCAAAGTCATAACCCAACATCTTTGTGACCCATTTTTGTTGCTCTTCAGAGGATAATCTTTGTTTTAAAATGTATTTAAGACTATCATGATCTGTTTTTATCCTTAAGTGTCTTCCCATTAGGTAGGGTTGCCATTTCTTAAGTGCATGTAGTATTGCCAACATTTCCTTCTCATTAATAGCTTTGTGCAAATACTTTCCTTTGATTGGATGACTTTTGAAAGCAATGGGTCTTTCATATTACATTAAAAAAACATCAATTCCATTTCCTAAAGCATCACATTCCACAATAAAGGTTTTTGTGAAGTCTGACGTAGCTAAGACCGGTGCTTGGCACATTGCCTCTTTAAGATGTTCGAAGGCCTTTGTTGCTTCTGGAGTCCATGAAAATGCATCTTTCTTCAATAATTTTGTTAGAGGTGCTGTTATTCTCCCATATTTCTTAACAAACATGCGATAATACCTTGTCAACCAGAGAAATCCTCGCAGATGCTTTATGGATGTGGGGATTTTCCATTCCTTAATGGCTTTAATTTTTCTAGGGTCTACCTTAACACCTTCATGAGATACAATATGACCGAGATATTCCACCTCTTGTACTCCAAAGAAACATTTGGACCTTTTTGCATATAATTGTTTCTCCTTCAATAGTTTGAGCACCCTGTCAACATGTTCAACATGATCCTTCTAAGACTTGTTGTAGATTAGTATATCATAAAAAAATACTAACACAAATTTTCTAAGGAAGGGTTTGAAAAAGGAATTCATCAAACCTTGAAATGTAGAAGGTGCATTGGTAAGGCCAAAAGGCATGACCAAAAATTCATAATGACCCTCATGAGTTCTAAATGTTGTTTTCGGAATGTCTTCAATCTTCATTATGATTTGATGATATCCTGAACGAAGCTCAAATTTTGTGAAGTAAATTGATCCATGCAATTCATCAATGATAGGAATGAGAAATTTATCTTTAATAGTGAGCTTGTTGAGCTCCCTATAATCTAGAAACATGCGCCATGATCCATCCTTCTTCTGCACCAATACTACTGGAGCAGAGAAATATCTTTGACTAGGTTGAATTATACCAACCTCTAGCATTTCTGCAACCATACATTCAATTTCACTCTTTTGGGCATAGGGATATTTGTACGGCATGATGTTTGGAGGAACACTTCCTGGAAGCAAATGAATAGCATGATCATGATCACGAATAGGTGGGAGGTCTTCGGGAGTCTCAAATACCTTGGAATGATTATCCAAGACCTTTTGGAGATCTGGAGAAATAGATGATTTTGATGTGGGAACCTCTAGCGAACATAATTGTGTAATTACGCCTCGTTGTTCTTCCTTTAGAAGCTTTGTCATACCGTTAGAGCTGATTATCTTTCCCGGTTTCCTTGCAATACCCTTTAATTCAACTTCCTTTCATTACACACAAAATTTCATGAAAAGTTCTTGAAAATTAAAAGCTATTGTACCCAAGGATTGTAGCCATTGGACTCCTAGTACAACATCAACACCACCCATTGGAATGGAAAGAATTGTGCTATTCAATACATATTCTCCCATGGATAGCTTGATATTATGGCACTTTCCAGAGCAATTTATGGTTCCTCCACTTAAAACCATCACTTGACACTCTAGTGCTGGATATAGGAAGCAATTCAATTCCTTGGCTATCTTACATTGAATAAAATTATGGATACCTCCCGAATCAATCAACACTATTACCTTTTTCTTCTTGATATGTCCTTCTATCTTGATAGTTTGAGGAATGGTAATTCTAGCCAATGCATTACAAGATATGGTTCGATTCATTTCTTCTTTATCTAAGGTTTGTTCCTGGAGTATATCCTCTTCTTTTGACATATCTTGTTCCTTTTCTTCCTCCTCTTCACAATCTATGTAGAATAATTTCTTCTCAGCACATTAATGACCTTTGGTGTGTTTGATATCACAACTGTAACAAAGCCCTTCTGCTCTTTTTCTTCCAATTGTTGTGGTAGCAACCTTGTAGGTTGTGGAAGGCCAGGGTCAAAAACACTTCCATATTTAAAGTTGTGAGTGGTAGGCTTCCTGGTTGCCATAATTTTCCTTTCCATTTTTCTTGCTAACTTGAATGCCTTCTCTAATGAATCAGATTCCCAAAGGCAAACCTCATATTGGATATTATCCTTTAAAGTCCCTATGAACACATCAATCCTATGCTCCTCTGGAATATATTTTACCCTTATGTTCAATTTTTGGAAGTCCCCAATGTGCTCCATCATTGAACCCTTTTGTTTGAGATTTATCAATTGGCTAAAAAAGGTGTTGCTTTTTGTATACTCATAATGTGCTATCATTTCTTCCATAAAAATTGGGCAAGTGACAATTTGTTTACAAGAGCAAAGCCATCGATACCATACAAACTGACTTTTTTCCAAATATAAAGTTGCAATACGTACCTTTTGTGTGTTTTGCACATTAAGGAGATCGAAAAATTGCTCCATCTATAGTATCCATGTTTCGGGATCCTTGCCATCAAAATTCCTCATATCAATTTTTGGAACATGGTGGGCCTTAAATCCAACATTAGATTATATGAAATCATTATTAACATTTCTTTTGTTCTCATCATGAGTTTCCTTTACTACCCTTTCACCATCAGTAACCATTTCTTGTAGCAACTTATTCAAATTTATCTTCAATTCTTCCATCTTAGCGTCCATGCCATTCATCTTAGTATCCATGCCATCCATCTTAACTTGCATGCCATTCATATTAGCTTGCACGTCATTCATCTTGGCTTCAGTTACCTTTTGTGAGAGTGAAATTTGTTATACTTGGTCTTGTAATTGTGATATATCATGTTGCATTTCTTCCTCTTCTTCATGAGTCATGCTATAGCTTTTAGGTTTCTTACTAGGTGTTTCCATTTTCTTTCTTCAGGGCATCAATTAATGCTAATAATTCTTCACTATTCCCTTTGAATTACTTCAAACTAATTTTTCAAACCAATCTTATGCAAAATTTTAAAAAAACTACACACCTTTTTTTCACTTTGTAAGAGCTTGATATTGAATCTGTTGTATCTCTGTAACTACAGATCTCGAATATCTGAAATTACGTCCTAAAGTAGCCCTTTGAGTCCTCTTTCTTTCCCCACAAGTCTGGTCAAGATTGGATTCTCCAAGGAAGATTTATGCCAAATCTCCCACAGTGACCTGATTATAGACTAGTTGAGTAGAGCAAACTTGTATGAAGTGCCATGTGTCATTGTTTCGACCTTAGTACCTAAAACTCATATACAGAAACCTAGATGTCGTCATCTTTCTGAAACTTCCTACGAAATTTCAATGTGATGCTTAAAACAAAAATTATGATAAGTTTCCCTAGGTCACTTGTTTGGAATGTAATTCGGGAGTCTGCAAAAACCCTAACTTCTCAGATCATATCTCCGAAACTATAGTGAGACAAGATCTGAAATTTGGACCCGAAGTTCAGAACATGTTCGGCTCAAATGTGTTTTTTTTATCTTCTGAAACGTCGTAGAAAAAAATTTATAGTGAAAATTCCACGATGACCTATTTGGAGCAACAAAACCCTAGAATCCAAAGCTCTAATACCAAACGCTAGGAAACCAGCTCAAAAAAAGATAGAAAAGATAGATCGATGCCTTATAATTCAGCCTCTTCAAGGGTGCAACCTCCTTTACATTACACAAATGAATTCTTGGATGATACAAATGACTAAACCTCCCTTCTATATATAAGAGTCTAAGGGGTCACAATATAATCAAGCTAACCTAATAGTAATAACATAAGGGCACAACAATAACAATAGTGGGTTTCTATGGGGCGCACCAATAACAGTATGGGGACAATAGGGGCACAATGATAACAATAAGGGATACAATGAAAATAGTAATGGGGGAATCACTAGTATTATAGGGACCTAACAAAATACCACAACCAGTAAAGAGAGCTAGAATCTCATCCATGAAGTGAGCATGATCAGGTGGTCAAGCCTTTATAAATATCCCACCTGCAACAATAAGACACCTTCAGCAACCTCACCTCACTTATACGCTTTCGACAACGAAGATTAAAAATCAGGTAATCATCTTACCGGATTAATTCGCCATAGGTAATCATCTTTTGTCTCACCTCCACACAAAAAGCAACATTGCAAGGTGAGGCAGAGAGTATCGTATCATGCCTGTGGTCATGAATAGATTGGCATTAACAATAGATAACACAGAATAAGATATTGGTATTGATAAGAGATAACACAGAAGGAGGATTTCGATTACACAAAACTATAATGCTAACACAGAAGAAGCGATTGGCATTAATAAGAGATAACGCGGAAGAATTATTTCAATTACACAAAACTATAATGCGTTGCACAATACCCGAACCCAAATCACATAAACAAGGGATTTTGTCACCAGGTGTTTCGAAGCATCCTCCCCAATGGACCGTATGCACAAAACTTGTCACTTAAAAGGAAACCAGTTGATGTATAAAAAACAGAATAAATTGCCAACATTTCTTAATATGGTTTTCATTGTTATTTTAAAAAAGGGAGGTAGTGCATAGTAGGCTATGTATAAAGATGGACAAGTTTTTACAATATTAAAACGTGCCAAGGATATTAATACCATTGAAAATTGTCAAATTATGTGAGCCTCATTAATGTAATTAATTTGCTAAAAAATAAATTTGTAGGCCCATCTCTTGGCCACTGGTCCACACCATTGATATCATGTCTTTCCCCATGTCGTCATGCTTGTTGCTGCCCTGGCAGAGCCAGGGACATAGCTATTAGATTCTAAGTCTTCTGGCTAATGTTATCATAGCCCAACTAGATGCTATAGTCAAACAAAGAACTAACCTTACACTACATCTCGATACCGCCCCGGTGTTTCATATTTGACCTTGTGAGTTGGGGAAAATGATTTATTTCATTTGTTTAGGCTTTCTCTGCTCCACTTTCTAATGATTCTTCTTTCTAGTGATTTCAGTTTCATATTTGACCTTCTGAGTTGGCATAACGATTTATTTCATTTGTTTAGGCTTTCTCTACTCTGCTTTCTAGTGATTTAGTGGTATGATTATGTTAAATTTTATGTAAATCAATGATAAAGTTTCAGTATTATGAGGATTTCAACTAAAAGTTCCTTTGATCTTGTTATAATTACTTCATCTTGTGATGTTAACCTCATTTATCTGTTAAATGTTTCTTTATGCTTCATTCTCGGGTGAAATTTCTTCAAATTTCTCTTTTATTTCCCAAAGTATTTTTCCTTTAATTATAAGAAGTGTTTTTAATGGCTCAAGCTTTTTTTAGTTTACTTCCCAATGCGTTCAATGCCCTGGTTCTCTTAAACTTTATGCAAATCAAGCACAAGCTCCAGTGATATGATAATTTCAAATTAAAGCTCCATTTTGGTAATATTTGACCTCATTTATGTATCAATTGTCTAGGTCACTTAAGTCTAGAATAGATTGTCCCAAAAATAACTGATACAACTTTATTTCTAACTGGATTTGGATTCCAGCAATTGATGCACCTGGAAGCTTTTTGTTTGAATGGTGCTCTATTTTTGGGGATATTTTCTTCTCACTAACAAATGAGAAGCACTATGATAAAGCCGCTTCTTCATATGTTTAGGTGATCTCCCATATTTAACTTAACCCTTAATTATGTGGACAACAAAAATATTTATTGTACATACATATTAAGTTCAATAGATATGTTTTGAACTGTAATAATTGTGTAATAATGGTCTTGTTTGTAAATACTTGTCCATGTTTTTCTGCTACAACAAAGGGGCAACAACAAAGGCAATTGCAACAACATCTTCTAGCCTCTTGCCTAGATAAGAAGGAATGGGAATCATCCTTCCTTTAATGGTGTTGCTAACTTCAACAATTTTGAAACTCTAATTGGAAATTCAATGGCCAATGCCATGGTATCAAAAATCCTTGAGGAACATTTGAAGTCTCCACACCAAAGAGACGGATTTGATGATCCCGCTAGGAAGGTTATATAACTCCTCTTTTTGTATCTCCATCTATATTTGACATTAATGTAAGTGGAGATATTTAATTCGCGTGGCCACTCAATTTTAAGATATAAATACGAAATTATCTGATCATATTCTGTGATTGTAAATTAATGCTTGCTAGTGGTTGGAAATATCAGATGATTTTTTTGGGTTTCTTTCATTTTACATTTGTATAACAATACCTTGGATTATTTTTTTATTTCTAGGTGGTTTTTCCATCTTCCGGAAATTTTTTTATATCTTTTGATTGTTATAGAATGACCATCCTATGCAACATTTATTTGTTGATTGTTATAAAATGACCATCCTATGCAACACAAAACAGTTCGGGGGAACACTTTCTTTAAAGTCTTTTATTTACAATTTATAGTATATATATTGAATTCTTTTATTTTGCAATTTATACACTTTGAATTCTTTTATTTGCAGTTAATACACTTCGAATTATTTAATTTACAAAAGATATATATATATATATATATATATATATATATATATATATATATATATATATATATATATATATAGATATACTTAATTACTTACTTACTAACTACAGTATACTCAATTGTTTAATTGTATGGTGGTACTATATAAAGGTGATATATGTTAGCACTAGTTGGTGGTATACAAGGGCTATCTAGTTTTTATTTTTAACTCGTGAATATTTTAACAGAAAGCATAACTGTCAAAAGCAACTCGGCACAAACATTTATGCAAACTATTGAGATTTTCTGTTTGTAATGAAATAGGAAAAAATCTCAGCTGGTGACAACAATAGGAATTCAGGTCCTAGATTAACTCCAGGTTGTTGGGAGGGAGTTAATGCCTCCTATATTTGATGTGAGGACATTAATGAGGCTGTTAGATTCTCTAGGCTATATAACAGGCAACCATTCGGATGGTTTGCTGTGAGTGTGAGAGTTTTGTGAGGCTTTCATGATGTAATCTCCTGATTTCATTAATAAATTCCTGATGCCTATGTTTGGTGGACGTAGCCCAGATTGGTTGGGTGAACCACGTTAAAAACTGTGTTTATGTGCTTGATATATTACTGTGTGTTTAATTGATTTGCTGTGCCTCTGAATTCCAACAATTGGTATCAGAGCATGTTGGAGGTGCTGAGACTTGCGTACTAGAGGTGGATTGGCGTGATCGTGGATGTTTGCTGCTGCGTATACGTTGCTGTGCGTTGTGATTGGAGGTGCGCTGTGTAAAGTGATTCGGTAGCACTTGATCAATGTTGGATTTGGTGGGCGCTCTTCAAACCGTTCCGATGCGGAGAACAGCGTGTATTGACAACGGTATGACGCAGTTTTCAAAAACGTATTCTTGATATGCATTAGAAACTGTGTATTGAAAACGGTATGACGCAGTTTGAGTTAATGCGTTTTTAAAACGATAGTTTTAAACACGGTGTTGATATGTTATAAACAGCGTGGGTATCTATTTTGAAACCAGCGTGGATATATGTTTGTTTTTTAAAGACAGCATGGGTATGGCTTTGTAAAATGCATTGATATATATTTTAAACAGCGTGGGTATGAGTATAGCATGGAAACAGTAATGATTTACAAACT
Organism: Pinus tabuliformis; assembly: GCA_031772625.1. Lineage (NCBI taxonomy): Eukaryota > Viridiplantae > Streptophyta > Pinopsida > Pinales > Pinaceae > Pinus > Pinus tabuliformis. Next base: position 1,205,564,546 of record CM062804.1, on the reverse strand, counting down.
GCGTGGATTTATTTAAACAAAACCTGCATATTAAAAATCGCATGGATATGATGTGTTGACAAACTGCGTGGATGTGGTTTTACATTGAAAAAATGCGTGGTTATGTTAATACACAATGTGGATATATAACCGGACAACGTAACCTGCGTGGGTATCTTTTGCAAACAGCGTAGATATATATATTTTTGCAACAGCATTGATATAAAACTGTGGTATGCGCTGTGTACATATGTGAATTTTGTCAATAACAGTCGGCCCAAAATCACATAATCCTGTTAGGTTGTGTCCAAGTTCAGTTCGGTGAAACTATTTGCCCAAAATTTTTTAGAGAGTAAATTATTTTGCCTAAAAGGGATGTATTCCTCTTGAGTTTGATACCCAGTTTATATACTGGAATTTTGCACAGCAATAAGGCAGTTGTTTTTTGTGGTGCAAACACAAAGGCATAGGCAGTTTTTCAAACACAAAGGCATATGCAGTTTTTCTTTGTTGTGTAAAAAAAAAGGCATAGGCAATTTTGTTTTTTAAATTGCTGGTATTTCAAATTGAAATTGGAGATTCTTTGACGAGATGGCCAAAACACAGAGTGCCCGTTTTGAAATTGAGAAATTTAATGGCAAGAATAATTTTGAGATCTGGAAGGTGAAGATGCACGATCTGCTGGTTCAACAAGGTGTGGCGAAATCACTGTTGGGGAAAAACAAAAGACCTGCTTCCATGACGAAGGATGAATGGGATGAGATGGATGATAGAGCTCTGAGCGCAATTTGGTTATGTCTGGCGGACGATGTTCTGTTCAACATTGTGTCAGAGAAAACCGCGGCAGGCCTGTGGACGAAGCTTGAGAAGCTCTATATGACGAAGTCTTTGACAAATCAGATTCTCCTGAAGCGGCAACTTTACGGTTTGCGGATGAAAGAAGGTACCTCAATTGCTGATCACCTGAATGTTTTTAATACCTTATTGGTGCAATTAGACAGTCTAGATGTGAAATTTGATTCAGAGGATAAGGCGATAACTTTATTATGTTCATTGCCCGAATCCTGGGATCACTTTGTTACTTCCATAAGCTTTAGTACATCAGATATCCTTGAGTTTGACGATGTTGTTGGAGCCTTGTTGGCTGAGGAGACGAGGAAGAGGTCGAATGCAGACACCTCTACATCAGAGGTAATGATGGCCAGAGGTCGCTCACGAGAGAGACACTCCGGGGGAAAGCATAGCGACTCTCGTTCAAAATCCAAAAGAAAGAAGCCCAAGGTGAAGTGTTGGCATTGTGGCAAGGCAGGACATCTGAAAAAGGATTGCTGGAAGCGAAAGCAGGCTGCAAAAGAAGGCTCTTCGATAGAAAAGAAGGAAGCCAACACCACAGATACAGGTTCAGTATTTGGTTCAGGTATGAGTGATGAAGTATTGTCAATTAATATTTCAAAACATGATCAACATTGGTTGTTAGATTCCGGGGCATCTAACCACATGTGTATACATAAAGATTGGTTTAAAACATATAGATCAGTTGATGATGGAGTCGTGTACATGGGTAATGATGTCACTTGCAGTATTGTTGGAATAGGAAGTGTACAACTACAAATGTTTGATGGCACAACCAAAATATTAACTGATGTGAGGCATGTACCAGATTTAAGGAAAAATCTAATTTCATTAGGAGCACTGGATACGAATGGATATAAAACTGTAATTCAAGGTGGAGTTATGGAAATTTACAAAGGCATCTTACTAGTTATGAAAGCTAAGAAAGTAGGAAATCTATTTCAGTTAGAAGGTAGAACCGGGTCAGATCATGTGTCTGTGTCTGAACGTGACAGTAGTTCCATTCACTTATGGCATCAAAGATTGGGGCATATGAGTGAAAGAGGATTGAAAATTTTGGCTGACCGAAAGTTACTTCCTAATCTAAGATCTGGAAAATTGGATTTCTGTAAACATTATCTGTTTGGTAAACAAAGTAAACAAAAGTTTAAAACAGGCAAACATACTAGTAAAGGGATACTTGATTATATTCATTCAGATGTTTGGGGTCCAGCCCCTACAGCGTCGTATGGTGGCTCGTCGTATTTTGTGTCGTTTATTGATGACTTTTCTCGGAAAGTGTGGGTCTACATGTTGAAACGGAAGTCTGATGTTTTTTCAGTTTTCAAGTAGTTTAGAGCATTGGTAGAAAACAAAACTGGTAGAACTATAAAATGTTTAAGAACTGACAATGGTGGTGAGTTTTCCTCCAAGGAGTTTGACAGCTATTGCAAGGATGCAGGGATCGAAAGACATAAGACCACGGTTTATACTCCTCAGCAGAATGGAGTTGCTGAACGCATGAACAGGACTCTTCTAGAGAGAGCAAGGTGTATGCTGAGTAACGCTGGGTTGCAAAAGGAGTTGTGGACGGAAGCAGTGGCAACAACTTGCTATGTGATAAACCGATCTCCATCAACGGCAATAGGCTGCAAGGTTCCGCAAGAGGTATGGACAGGACACCCTTGTGACTATTCTAAACTCAGAGTGTTTGGTTGTGATGCATATGCTCTAGTGCCTAAACATCAACGAACTAAATTAGATCCAAAGTCTAAAAGGTATATCTTTGTTGGGTATGGTGATGGAACAAAGGGATTTAGATTGTGGGATCCTACTACCCGCAAAATCATCATCAACAGAGATGTAAAGTTTAATGAATCCTCTCTTGTACAGTTAGATGTAGATAGAAGATTGAAACAGGATGATGTATCTGATTTCCAGCATATTCAGTTTGACAGCATTTCTAATGATAGTCATAACGACCATAGTTCAGATTCTAGTCATGAACAGGTTTCAGATTCAGAACAGGGTTCAGATGGAGGACATGAACAGGTCTCAGATGGCAATCATGAAGAAATTCCTACAGTTGATAGACAGCCAATTGTGGAAGCACCCGAAACATTCTTAAGGAGATCTACAAGAATCAAACGTCATCCAAGAAGGTATGATGATCATGTTACTTCAGTTGCTTTGATCGCTAATGATGATGAACCTTTGTGTTATCAGGAAGCTGTAGAAGGTTCAAATAGTGACAAATGGAAAGCAGCCATGAAGGAAGAAATGATGGCCTTAGGTAAGAATGGTACGTGGGATCTGGTTGAACTTCCCAAAGGCAGGAAAACTGTGGGATGCAAGTGGGTGTTCAAGCTGAAACAAGGTGTGAATGATACGGAAGACAGGTACAAAGTGAGACTGGTTGCAAAAGGGTTTTCTCAGAAAGCTGGCATAGACTTTCATGAGATATTTTCACCAATGGTTAAAATTGTTTCAATTAGAATTGTGTTAGCATTAGTGGCTTTGTTTGATTTGGAGTTGCAGCAATTAGATGTTAAGACTGCATTTCTACATGGTGATTTAGATGAGGAGATATATATGGAACAACCGAAAGGGTTTGTTCAGCATCGCAATGCGAAATTTGTCTGCAGGCTCAAGAAGTCATTATATGGCCTGAAGCAGTCGCCTCGGCAGTGGTATAAGAAGTTTGATTCTTTCATGTTGAGTCAGAAATATGTAAGAAGTGAATATGATCATTGTGTTTATTTTAAGCAGTTAAATAATGGCATGTTCATTATCTTAGTGTTATATGTTGATGATATGCTTTTAGCAAGCAAAAGCATTGAAGAAATCAACAGGTTGAAGACTCAGATGGCAAGGACGTTTGATATGAAAGATCTAGGAGCGGCAAGACAGATTTTGGGCATGGAGATTTTCAGAGACAGGAGCAATGGTAAGTTGTGGCTATCACAACAAAAGTATGTTGAGAAAATACTTTTGAGGTTTGGTATGAATAATGTGAAGCCTGTGTCAGTCCCTTTAGCTTCCCATTTTAAGCTTTCTTCGAGTTTATGTCCTAATACAGATGAAGAAAAGGATTATATGTTTAGATAATCTTCGGCAAAATCACATAATAAATCGTTTGTCGACACGTTTCGAACCAACCAGTGTGGTTCATCGTCAGGACAAGTTGAAGAACCAATCTGGATTAGCTTGATTAAATAGAGGTGCAGAGACTCCAACGGTTATAATGCCAACGGCTAATTTTGACCAATCACCCTAGTCAAATTTAAAATATATATATATATATATATATATATATATATATATATATATATATATATAGATATATATATATATATATATATATATTCCTAGAAAAGGTAAGTAAAGGCATTTCACTTGTTTATTTATAAATAAATAAATCTAATATTAAATATTAAGAAAATTCATATTTTAGTTATAAAGGTCATTATATCTCGTATAAAGTACATATTTATATTAGTAATCATCCCAATATTGTTTAAATACAACTAAAAGGTGATAAATCATTATTATTTAGGTAATGCGTAATAATTATTAAAGGTTCATTGGAATAAATAAATAAATAAATATATATATATATATATATATATATATATATATATATATTTTAAATTTGACTAAGGTGATTGGTCAAAATTAGCCGTTGGCATTATAACCGTTGGAGTCTCTGCACCTCTATTTAATCAAGCTAATCCAGATTGGTTCTTCAACTTGTCCTGACGATGAACCACACTGGTTGGTTCGAAACGCGTCGACAAACGATTTATTATGTGATTTTGCCGAAGATTATCTAAACAAGTTATGGATCACAGAAGTCTAAATTCCTTAAGGATTATATGTCTCGAATTCCTTATGCCAATGTAGTAGGATGTTTGATGTATGCGATGGTGTGTACGCGACCAAATATTTCTCATGCAGTTGGGGTTGTCAGCAGGTACATGGCAAACCCGGGTAAAGAGCACTGGTCAGCAGTAAAATGGGTGCTTCGGTACTTGAGAGGCACAAGTAGTTATTGTATTTCTTACAATAAGAGTAGTGGATCTGTTTGCGGATATGTTGATTCCGATTTTGCAGGTGATTTGGATAAGAGAAGATCAACTTCAGGGTACGTCTTTACTCTTGCAGGTGGAGCTATCAGCTGGATGTCAAAGCTACAGAACATTGTTGCTTTGTCCACAACTGAAGCAGAATACATTGCTGCTTCTCATGCTTGCAAAGAGGCAGTTTGGTTGAAAGGTTTGCTTGGTGAGTTTGGTAGGTTACAGGATAACATTAGGTTACTTTGTGACAGTCAAAGTGCAATACATTTGGCTAAGAATTCGGCCTATCATAGTAAGTCAAAGCATATTCCAATCAAATATCATTTTGTAGGACAGGTTATCACTGAAAGGGGAGTTTCTCTTGAAAAGGTGCATACAAAGGAGAACTGTGCAGACATGTTCACGAAACCAGTTTTGTTGGAGAAGCTACGCTGGTGTTTGGCTTCTCTTGGCTTGCAGAAAAGATAAAATAATAATATCAGGGCATCAGGCGAATTGTTGTCAAGGTGGAGATTGTTGAGATTTTCTGTTTGTAATGAAATAGGAAAAAATCTCAGCTGGTGACAACAATAGGAATTCAGGTCCTAGATTAACTCCAGGTTGTTGGGAGGGAGTTAATGCCTCCTATATTTGATGTGAGGGAATTAATGAGGCTGTTAGATTCTCTAGGCTATATAACAGGCAACCATTCGGATGGTTTGCTGTGAGTGTGAGAGTTTTGTGAGGCTTTCATGATGTAATCTCCTGATTTGATTAATAAATTCCTGATGCCTATGTTTGGTGGACGTAGCCCAGATTGGTTGGGTGAACCACGTTAAAAACTGTGTTTATGTGCTTGATATATTGCTGTGTGTTTAATTGATTTGCTGTGCCTCTGAATTCCAACACAAACTAACTTGCTCGACTCTCTTGCCTTACAATTCCTCAATAGGTAACTTCAAGGAAAAGGTCTAGGTTATGGCCTTCTACCTATCAAATTCACTCCTTTCCAAGTGATAGCTCCGATAAGGACTACCATTGCATCTGCATGTAGTCCTTCTTCCATTCGTATATTCTGAAATTTCTACGAAATAAGGCCCTTGCACATTTATTTGATGGGAAGAACTGCAGATTGCTTATGTCGGGTGTCAGATCCAAGGCTTGGGCATCGAGTGTTGTTGTAGCATTAAGCATAAAGAATCTACTAGGAACTCTATTGAGTTGAAAACAAATAAAATCAATCTTATTCGCCAAAACAATTGTCCCCAGGAAAATGGGAGTAATGCCTCCAACGGTTATTGTTTCAAGGACACCAATTTTATAATGGTAGGATTTTTCAGATTCAGTAGGATACATAGTTATTTTACATTTCGAGTGGGCAAGAAGTAGCTCTTAGTACAAACCACAAAAATAAAAACAAGAGCCACCTGGAAAAAAAACAGAGACATTGTCACTACGTAGATCTTGTTTGTATGATAAGATTGAGATTTTGTATTAATTTCATATTTTTTTTGGTTTGTATGATAAGATTGAGACTTTGTATTAATTTCATATTTTTTTTGGATTTTGTCAAACTAGAAACTCCTCAAATGTAATTGTATTATTCATTCAGGTTGTTCATTATTATATACAAGAGGGAGTCACTGTTCAGTTCATCTCCCGATGACTCCTCATTTTCTCTATTATTTATTTACACTAATTACAGTGATTCACCCAATCCCTATGATTAGGTGTCAACACATTTGTCTAAATAGAAGAAATTCTTGATATATGTAAACTTCAAACTTTTCTTTTTGAATGGAAACGTGAAGTTCATTTTTTTGTGTTTGAAAAAAATTTGTACTATAAGTTTATTAAATTTTCAGATAGAATGTGTGTGCACATTTATGTCAATGGTTTTATACTAAATCATGTATTAATACATGCTTAAGGCTACATGTAATATACTTTTATTAAATTTTAAGATTGATTATTTATAGCTCATTAAATTTTAAGATTTATTATTTATGATTATATTGCATTGAGAGTTTCTCCATCTTAGTATTATGTAATGTTTTAACCGAGTGAAATCTGAATTAACTTTGTAAATTATTAATTTTTTTTGAATTTATATGAATTTTTATTGATTATTGTTGGGTAGTTTAATTAAGTTTGATTCACTTATGTTATTAGTGGCTTTTGAGTTCTAGGTTTATGATAACTCGTGTTATTGACTAATGATAGGCATGTGGAATATAGCATGTTTAAAAGAAAAAAAGTTCTAGGTAGATGTGCGCTTTGGTGTCCATGGTGAAAAATCAAAATTCATAAATGTTAGATAATTTTCTAAAAATTATCATAATAATTTTTTCCATGTCATATATTTAAATATAAAAATTATATCATTTTAATTTTAAATTTTATTTTTAGAAATTAACTAAGTCTATGTCCATCTTAACTATCTATTAAGTGCCAAGAGGGATCAAAGCATCTATATCCATCTTAACTATTTATTAAGTGCCAAGAGAGATCAAAACTTTAGAAGTACAAATCTTTCCTCAAATTTTACACTCAAACATTTTGTCAAATATTACATTCAGAAAGAAAATTTACACATTGAAAAATTTGATCCCTCTAAACAATTAACATTTTCGAAATTAAAATAAATATAAACTAATTATATTAAAAACCTTATTATGATTCAAAGAAGATTCATTGTCAATATCAAGTTGTCACTGAGCTCTTTTTGCTTTTAATCTCCAAAGTAAAGGAGTACTTATTTTTAATTTTAATAAAGCAAGCTTGTCAATCTCAAGTCTTCAACAAGCTCATTTTTGCTTTTAATGCCGAAAGTAAAGGAGTACTTATTTTTAAGTGTAGTTTAAAGAACTCACAAATTAACATTATGATAAAATTTGGCAATTTTTTTTTAAATTTTGTATTACAGTTGTCAAACTTTAGGGCTTTGGATGCCTCAAGTGTTCTTAATGGTGTTAATCAATTTCCACCATCAAAAAATGATTCAAACACTTTTGAACTTTTTTTTACCAAATTTCAGTAAAAAAATCTGCCGTCGACACAAATTTATAATCTTGATAAACAACGCCATTTTTAATTTCAATAAAGCAATATATTGGTAACATCGGTGCCAAGAACGACATTCCATATTATGAAAATTTAGGTCATTCATATATATGTCTATATTTTATGGGGATTTGATACAATGCCGAAAGGACGAATTTTCTAAATTTTAATATGGCCATCTTAATGTTAATGTTAATGATAAGCATATGTAAACCAGTAAGTATGGAATTAAATTTCTTATTAGTAAATTTATTTTGTTTATATAAATCATTTATTTTGAATGTAAATGGTCAATTTATTTGAATGTAAATGGTTAGTATTTTTAAATAAAATTATTATCATATTGAGAAGTGCATTTTATAGTTTAGTATGAAAATGATGTGTTATTTCATCTATACTCAATCCAAGTTGATATATATCTATTTTAAAATAAAAATAAATATTTCTTAAATAGAAAAAAAATGTGATTCATAATAAATAAACAAAAATTAGTATGCATGTTTTGTTAATTTTAATTAAATCCATTATAAAACATTAATAAACCCAACTTCCCTATGATAACTCGATTTGTTTTTAGTATTACAACCCAATGCGGTGAAAATATTTCATTCACTCTCATCAATAAATAAAACATTTCAATGTCAGCATGAAGTAATATAATTTCATATAAGCTTAAAAAAGAGATAAAGTAATTAGAAGTAAAAAAATTGACTAAAATGTTTAAATCTTATTCTTTTCAAAAATACATCAGCGAAAATGGTTTTTTGGATTTTTTTCATAAAATATGGGTAAAATAATGAAAATAGCTTAGAAAAAGTGGTTCCTCGGACTATTTTCATGAGATAATGATGTAAAAGTGAATTTTAACATGAGAAGTTCATATTCAAATGTTGTATTTTGATAATTTGCGTGATTTGGGTTAGGTGAGCCAATTTTGTGTGATAATAGGTTGATCTTTAATATGTGAGGTTAGGCACACATCGTATGATTGAATTACATTGTAGTTGTATTTAACTAGCAAAATGATCTAGCCAAGAGATAGAATCACCATGAGGATTAGGACCACCTATAAGAAGGTTTTGGGAGGATACAACTTGTCAAAAAAAAAGAGTCTCAAGGTGCATACACATGATTTAAATGAGATGAGGTAGTCATACCCATTATCGAGATAATTTAGAACAAAGAAAACAATTGTATGCCCAATAAAATGGAGCCAAGAAAAGTGAGCTGAAATGGGATCACAACTATAATACATCAAATGGCTAGCCTCAATAGGCTAAAATATACTAAAATGAAGTAAATATCCCATATACATGTGCCTAGTTTGCAAGAGGTTAGGATTGATATTATAAATGCTACAGAATTGGATACATAAGATAAAATTTCCCCCCACTAATGCAAGGAGGGGGGAAGAAATCTAAGGAGCCCTACTAAATAGGAATGGGGTTTGAATACATGAATGAGAAAACTGAAGATAAACTCAAGTGATGAGTTTTAAGAATGGTGGAAACGAGCTATTCAAATCAAAGGAACAAAATATGAGGTTAGATCATGAACTATTGAATGCTAGGTATGCAAGGAAATGCTTGTAGGGAAACCCTCTCTCAAGGTTTAAAAAAAATCGTGCATATCCATATAAGGATACTTGCAAGATGGTTTGCCAGAGCAACGATATTGCTAAGGGGAGTTCATATTAGAACTCTTTAAACCTTGTTGTTGTAAAGCATTAGTGATGGGTGCAAAAGTTATGTTTTTCCTAATATTTGAGCTAAACAAGATTAAACTCCAACAATCTCTAGATAAAATTCCATGTTGTAGCATCAAATATTGGGGGATATCAGAGAGAAGGAATTCCTTGTACTACATATAAATGGTATGGTAGAAGGCATGTCTAACTACTCTTTGGATTTTGATCTATGAACATTCTTATATGTAAAGTAGAATTGCATAATATTTTCCTCTAGTGCTACAAGGGAAGATGGAATATTACATTTGGTGCATATTGATGTTCTTAGACTTGTGTCGGCTCCATCACTATATAAATATGTGCACTACGTCTAATTTATAAATGAATTCCTAAGGAACACATGGATTGATTTCCAAAGGAAGAAATATGAATTCTTTAAAAATTTAAAGAGTTAAGGCTCTTGAGGAAACTCAAACAGAAAAGAAAATTAATGTGTTGATGTCGAATAATGGAGAAGAATTATGTAAGAATCAATTCAAAGAATTTTATAATAAGTGTTGTATGCAAAGGAAGAAGACTACTCCATACACAACTCAACAGAATGGAATTGTAGAAAGGATGAATAAGACGTTAATGGAGAAAGCAAGGAGAAAGTTTAGTGGTTCCATATTTTAATAGGAATTTTGGGCAGAGGAAGTGGATATTGCATGTTACCTAGTAAATATATCACCCTCATCAATTTTTGATGATAAGAATCCAAATGAGGTATGGACTAGTAACAAACCTGTCATTAAACAACTTAGGGTATTTTTCTATGATTCTTATGTACACATTCTAAAAACAAATAGAGTTAATCGAGATAATAATTTTAAAAATTGTATATTTATTAGGTATAAAGATGGTATAAAAGGTTATAAGATTTGGAACTCGAACCTAATAAGGTCATGTATAGTTAATATATAGAATTAGAGAAAGAAAAGATGTCAAATAGGAAATCTTACAAAGAATGACAAAACTAGAGAAGATAAAGTTTAAATTGAAGGATGATAAATTAAACTTTGTAGAAGAACAATAATTAGAAGAAGAAGAACCACATACCCTGGTATTGAGGAGATCAACTTGGGAAAGAAAGTAGTCAAAACGTTATACTCCAACTAAGTTCTATATATAAATTTCTTTATTTGTTACTAATGATTATCCTGGAACTATTAGGGAGACTATGGATTCATATGATGAAAAACTTTGACAAAGGTCCATGGTTGCAGAACTAATAGCCTTAGACAAAAATGAAGCTTGGGATCAAGTGGAGTTTTGAATAGGAGTAAATCCCATTGGAAAAATTTGTGTGTTTAAGAAGAATTTGAATGCATAAGGAAAAGTGGAGATATACAATTATAGATTGGTTAGTCACAAAAGCATATTCCTAGGTAGAGGGAATTGAATATGATGAGGTATTTTCTCTTATTGCAATTTAAATTCTATTATATTTATTTTATCTATTACCATGATTTTTAATTTGAAGTCACATAAACAAGAAGACAACATTTCTACGCTAGGGATCCAAAAGAAGAAATATCCATGAACAAACCAAAAGGCCTTGTAGTGAAGGGAAGGAAAGAGCTAGTATGCAAGATAGGGAAGGCCCTATATGGGTTAATGTAATCACCAAGGAAGTGGTATTAAAAAAATGATATTTATATGTTAGGACTTAGGTTCACAAAGAGCAAATCAGATCATCGTGTGTATTTCAAATTAGTTGGTGATCATATTATTTATTTGGTCTTATACATGGATGAAATGTTGTTGATTGGAAATGATAGAGGAATCATCTAGGAATTGAAAACTCAGTTGTCCTGTAAATTTGACATGAAGGATCTTGATGCTACAAATTTCATTATGGACATGAAAATTTAAAGAGTTTGGGAAAACAAGAAACACTGGTGAAATAATGGGATGTATGTCAAGACGTTATTGCAAAGGTTTAATATGTAGGAATGTAAACAAGTAAATTACCTATTCCTTTAGTTGTAAAGTTATTTGCAGAACAATGTCCCAAGACATAGGAAGAGGAAGAGGACATGTTCTGCTAGTGCAACCAGAAGTTTGATGGATGCAATGTTTAACATTCGATGGTAGTACATAGAATTTTCAGGTATTTGTGTGGCATTGCTAGTTATGGATTGTGCTACTAAGGAAGACCAATATTGGGCAAAGTGTTGGACAAACATGGATTTGTTGATGCAAACTCGCCTAGAGATCTGGATCACAGAAAATTTACAAGTGGATATGTGTTTAAAAGTTAATTGGAGGAGAAATAATTTGAATGAGAAAGAGACAATATATAGTGGCACTCTCAACTATATAATCCAAATACATGGAAAACACTCATACAAGCAAGGAATCAATATGGTTACAAATATTTTTTTCATGTATTAGATTGGTACAATGAATTGTGACAATAGATTGTGATATTCAAAGTACAATATTCCCAGTGAAGAACCTAGTGTTTCATCCTAGAACAAATCATATTGATGTTCAATATGACTTTGTGAGAGATATGATTAAACAAAATAAGGTACTTGTTGGTGAAAGTGGAAACTTTAAATAATGTTGCAGATTCATTAACAAATTTTGTGAGTGTTGAGAAGTTCTCTCTGTGTAGAGAAACAATGGGCATTATTGTCTTGTATTGTTAATCATCTACTCTTGTAACCCCCTATGTGAAGAAAACAACAAGTAGGATAATGTTGTATTCTTTTCACAACTACCTCCATGAAATGTATGTTGCATCAGACATTTATATGGGGGTAGGGAGGAGTCATAGGAGGGTATTAGGAAACACCCATATAAAAAAATTCTTGCGTTTTTTCTTTCATTTTTGGTGGTTTTCGGCACATGGTTTTCACTTTTAACGATTTTTTGGTGCATGATGATTTATCCCATGGTTTTGTAGTTTTGATTAAGGAACAATGATTGTATTCTAATACAAGGTAAATGGATTGGTGGTTTATAGATGGTGAGAAACATATATATTGTATTTTAATACTACAAAGATGAATATAATAAAATATATTTCTAAGTTTCCTAGTTTAAGTTTCCAAGGTAAAATATTTGTGTTAATATATGTGTTCTCCATTTCATATTTTTTGTTTTATCAAGAATCTATTTGTAATAATTAATTCTACATGGTTAAACCCTATAGATATCACCAAGATTGATATCACCAAAATTTGAAAGAATAACAACATAAAATAGTTAGCATTTGTATATAAAAACTACTTTTCATAGAAACAAAAGTAGAGCATCACATTTAAATAAAAAGAGAAAATTATAAATATGATATTCACATACCAATTTGTTACCCTAGTCTAAATCAATTTTAAATTATCAAACAATTTACATTTCAAGAGATTGGATCCTTCTTGGTGCTTGGTAGATTGAGACTTAATATTAGGTTTGTGTTGGGATCATGTGGATAATGCTTACAAGGGAAATATAAATATCTTTAGTATATTTTTCTTTTCCTTATTTTTCTTACTTTTAATATAAGTATTGATACAACCGAGGATCACAAAGCACTGCTTCCAAGAAAATCCTAATGTACCTAGTATGATATCCCACAAACCATATTCAGGAAGGTTAGTGAAGATTTAAATCGAGGTGGGCAGCATTATCATGTAAATATCAACCACTCAAGCTACCCAAAACTAGGTAAATATCCTAAATCTCATTATATATATATATATATATCTATATATATATATATATATATATATATATCTATATATATATCTATATATATATATATATATATATATATATATATATATATATATATATATATATATATATATATATGTATATGTATATATGTATAAACTGAAAATTGTTTGTCCTCCCACATTACAATCACCCTTAGATCCATCCTAGATGATCAAACATATACACCTCAAGGAATTTGATCTCATTAGATTCTTAATTAATTCGAGGCTAAAATAAAAACATATAATTCAATGTTTCATTTAGGTATATATACACCATATAGTGCATAGTGAATCAACTCATTTTAACAGGATATAATGTTTCTTTGATTATTTTCACAAGTTATATTTTCTCCAATTTTAAACATTTATTTTCATGTTTTTTTAAATGCAAACCTCCCTCTATGATGCAAGAGAAATCCCATCAGAAGTCAATTACTTTGAATATACTCAAAGGGTCTTTGAAATTTACTAAAGGGAGTGGGTTCGCTTAATTTAATTAATTATTTTCCTGAGTTGTAATCAAGTTCTAAAAGGATAAGGTTATTTCCTTTAATTATGATGTAAATGGTTTATTTGAGTCGATAAGTGGGGAGTGAAGGATTTGATATTATCAATCCTCATATGTATGAATACTATAATGGTAATTCGTTACAGAATCTAACGCATTTTAGAATTTTTAGTGGAGAGATTTAAGGATCTAAACCAATTTTGGTATCAATATCCTTTGAGGTTAAATATTGTAAGCTTTAAGGTATTGAGGAGAGTGAGTAGAGAGCAAGAGTTTGTGAGATGGGAATTGGTCCAAAATAGAGAACATCCACCTTGGGATTAATTATGAATTCTTGTCCATAATACATAGGTGATCATTGCAGGATTAGTTTTGTTTGTTTCTTGGTTCCTTGGTGTGAACGAATAAGGATTATTCAAGTCTCAGTGTGAAACCAAAGGAGGTTGAATGATCCAAAATAGATCTAGAATAGACTTTTAAGTCTATGAATGTTCCTCACAAAGGAAAATGAAATTCAAAGGATGCTCTTGGAAATAGTCTCATTGCATAGATCTTTTCATTATGAACCTATTACAATTTGAATGGGCTAAAATGGACTTCGGATGAAGAAGTTATCGCAGAAAGAAGATTGCCATTGTCCCTTTGAAAAGGAGGCAAATTCTTAGAAAAATGGCATAAAAGGCTTATATGGTACCTTAAGGAAAAATCGCATCGGAGGGTTAAAGGGGCAGACTTAGACCAAAGGCCTTAAGGACCCCCGATCAGCGATCTCTGATATGTCGCATCAGAGGAAGGCATGCATGCGATATCGGGACCCAGGCGGAGCCGATAGAGCGATTGCGATGATCAGCATCGACGATCGGCGATCTGCGTAGTCAATGAAAAGAACCCCCAGGCCGTTACATATGCAATATGTCGATGCGATATGCCATGTGCGATCTCGACATTCGGATTGAGGAGCAAGATCAATGGTCCAGATTTGATCGGTGGATTGGTGATCCCCGATACAAGGGCCAATGTGATATGCAACTTGCGATGCTGATAAAGGTCAGACCCAATAAGTTAATAGGGTTGATTCTATAATATATGAAGTCTGGATTTTGCACCCGATAGTGTATTTCCATGTATTTGGGTTTTTGGCCATAAGGTGGAAAGAGAAGATGGCAGGAATGGAAAGGAAGTTTCCATGATTGATGTGTTTCAGGATGATTCACATGTTGATGCTGATGTGCAAACAAAGTTAGCACCTTTGAAATGAATTGGTAAGAAATGGTTAGAGTTCTTATCCAATTAAGGTTGCATGTATTTTTTCATCTATTTGCATTTCTTTGTTAATGAGATGCAAGCTGCAGGATTTTACCAAGAAGGTGAATGGAAAAGTTGAATAAGAGACTCACTTTATTCCTGCAACATTATATTTCATTTCAACTTCGAAAGTACAGTGTGCTTAAGTGAAAGTTGAAGGATGAAATGCATGCATAAGCTTGATATGCATGAACACAAGGATGCTGATGATTTCCTTGTATTTGAACATGTATGTGTAATTAACTTGCAGTGTTGATTGTTTTGGCATCCATGTGATGCTATATTGACTTAGGAAAAGTTGATTTGGTCTCCAAGATGGAGATAATGATGAAGTGTTTCATCTTTTGAAAAAGAGTCCTAAAGGTCTTTTCTACATGCTTGACTTGAAGGGTCAGTTGTTTTAAAGGCATTTTTTTTTGGCTTGTTATAGTGATAGTGATTCATCACTATAGTGAATATAGTGATTCATCACCATATTCAAAAGACTATAGTGATTCATCACCATAATGAATCCTCAAACGAAATTGAGGCCATATAGCATCAATTGTGTTCCTATGCAACCTTGAATCACGTGCATCTGGGGTTGAAGTTCATCCCTTCAAGATCATGATAGTGTTATTATTGCATTTCTTCCTGAAGCAAGAAGTTGTTGGGGCTATTGTAGCTCCTAGAGACAGCCCCTAGTTTGAGAAGAGACCAGTTCCTAGGACATCTTGATGAGTCTCTTAAATATTTACTGGAAATTCATATCACTCTCAATGTTTAACGTTTTCAGATAAAGTTGATTCAAAACCTTCCTTAAGAGGAGAAATGCAAAAGCCTAATGAAAACTATTACTCACAGAAGCATTAACATTAGATTCGTAGTGACCAACATCACATGAACTTGTATTTTATCAATCTTCATAGTATATTTGGTAGAATATCTAGAAAGGAGGGAAAATCAATACACAAGGATTAAATCTAAGAATTTGATGCATCAAAATTCAGAGTGAAATAAATCGAACAAATAATTGAATTTAATGCAAATATACATGGTGCGCATTTTAAGGATTAGCTTTCATATCAACATAGACATCTTTAATCAACGTTAGACTTAGATGAATCCATAAAAACACTTTTAGCAGTTACTATAACATGTAATCTAAGAAGAATAATAAAGAACGTATGGAACAAACACAAAAAGAGAAGATACCACAGATTCAGATGAGTTAGAATCACTGAAAAATTGTATTAATCTTCCATGGAGCATACATTTCATTGACAACAGACATGGCTTCACTCTTGGAAAACCAAAATTATGAACCCTTGGTTTAGTCTCATAAAACTGTTTTTATAGCGCCTCAGATAGAGAACCTGTTACAAAATATTCCTTCTTGATTTCGTTATAGAGGATAATAATAACCAAAAATTCAGTGTGCTCCGTGGCACAGTTGTACTAACCAAATTCTAACCAACTAATTGAAAATAAAATATTTATATAAAACAGGAAGTAAAAGTGTCATAGGCGACACAATCTACAATATTTGTAGTCACGATAAGAAGGTTGAGGAGGTTGCATTGATGGTCCAATTATTTGGAGCACAGGATGGTTGACGAAATGCTCGCATCTTTGCTAGAGTGCTGACACTAGCATAGGAGCATGGAAGAATCGTTGATATGAAATTCCCAGCAGACCTATGTTATTCATTCTAGGACGAAAGAGGGTCTTTACCATTCCCAGCAGTTGAAAATACCTCTTCAGATAGTTTATCATGGTCTTACCCTTCAGAGTGGCAGTCTTCTCATGGACAGAGTCTACTTTTCTTTTGGCCTCCATTAGTCTTTGACTATATTGTTCCAACTGGATCATTACTCCCCGAAAGTCCCAATAGTTAGGCAACCGTTCTCTGGCAATCCTCTTGAACTCAATGTTGAAGGCAACCACGTTCTTTGGTACCACCTCTAGGTACTCCTCAACTTTGAATCTAGCTTCCTCCTTCTGGACAACCTTAAAAATCTCCACGATAGCAGTTACTCTGTCCACCACATCTATGGGCCTTAGCTCACTCAGTGGCCTCTCATTCACAAACTAAATGAACCTTTTGGCAATCTGGGAGTTCTTTTCTCCCTCTTCTTTGGCTGACAGGATGAAGCCTTCATAATCTTTGATTACAATCCTTTGTTCATCCATCAAGGTTATATACTCCTAGTGGTTCCTTATCTCTTCAATGATCTCATCCTAGACTAGTTTCTTGGCTTGCAGTAGGGACATGTTTCCTTTTAGCTTTGCCTTTAACTCAAAGATCTTTTGGTTTACTAATTGTATATTCTTACTGATGATTTATGCATTTGTCTTAGTAGCCTCCTGTTGCTTCTCTTTCTATGTTATGCTTCTTTGAGCTACATCTAGATATTTTTGCACCCTTTTAAGCTCCCCTTCTGAAATTTGGAGCTCGGTGAGGCTCTTAGTGAGATGTTCAAATGGGTTTTGAGGATCTTCGGGCACTATCATTGCACATATATGTGAGTCTATTCTCATTTTCATCTCTCCTTCCTGCTGCCTAAGGGACACTATTTCATTATTCATTTCAATGAGCTCTTTGGAAAGGATCTCCTTCTCTTCTTCTACCTATCCAAGTTCTTTAGACTGCACATGATCACTACCTGGCATCTTTAGCTTATGCCTTAGCTCACGGATCTTTGTTTGTGAGATTTGAAGGAGGGCTTAGAAAGAATTTTTATCATTTGGGTTCACACCTAGCTTCACGATCAGATCCTTGAAGCTCTCATTTTACATGTGGAGAGCCCTGGAGTTGGCTCTTTCTTGCTTCAACATGGTTGTATCCTTTTCCAACAGCTTCTCGGCCTTGTTGATAGTCATTGCGTTCCTGTTGAGCTCACTATATCAAATATCTCCAACTTGCCTGTGGAAATTTATCTTGTTTGGTAGGGGAACACTTGTTAAATCCAGTGAAACATCCAAGGCTTTGAACTGCGAACTTGAAGGAAAATATTGTGCCCGTGGATTTTGTAGTGAAAACTTTGTCTGATTTCTTTCTAAATCCATAGCAGCCAACAGTTTGAGATGCCATTTGTTGCTACGTCTCCTCCCTCAGGCTTCACTGTGAGGGCAATACCATACCACGTGAGTTCATATTGGGGAATATATATTGAGGAAAAAATGACACAATATTTTGTAGAGTCATGATCCGGATTACCCACAGTTTCTAGTTCATTCTGCGGATGTTTCAAACCCCAAAGGGGGTCCATCTTTAGGACAAATCAGATAGAGAATGAATGAAAGATTATTGAGAGAAGGGAGCCTTGCGACCTGGATATAAATAAACCAAGAACCCTAATTTTGAAAGGGCCGACACATGATTTCTTATTTATTAATTAATTTCCTTAAATTTTTTATTTAAAAGTTTTATAAAAACTTTTTAATTAATTATTTAATTATTCATTATTAGTTCAGGATTAATTATTTTCATCATGAATCCTTAATTGATTCAATCTTATAAAATTATATAATTAAATCAATAATTTAATTTAATATAATTAATTATACAATTAAATCATTAATTTGATTTAATATAATTAATTATATAATTAAATCATTAATTTAATTTAAATTAAATTAATTAATTTAATTTAAATTAATTTAATTAATTAATTAATTAATTAATTTAATATAATTAATTATATGATTAAATCATTAATTTAATTTAATATAATTAATTAAATTAAATTAAATTAAGTAATTAATTAATTAACTTAATATAATTAAGTTAAATTAATATAATTAATTAACTTACTATAATTGCCCACGGGGCTTTGGATTGACGGTGAATGGGTGCGTTGTTAAGGCACTCCTTGCGATAGGTCACCGGTTCAAATCCCCCGTGGGTGTGTAGGTTAGTCTTAACAAGCAAAAAAAAAAAAATAACTTACTATATTTAATTAAATTAAATTAATTAATTATATTAAGATAATTAATTATATTAATTTAACTTAATTATATTAAGTTAATTAATTAATTACTTAATTTAATTTAATTTAATTAATTATATTAAATTAATTAAATCTTAATTAATTGACTTAAACAAATTAATTAATTAATTAATTAATTAAAATTAATTTAATTAATTATATTAAATTAAATTAATGATTTAATTATATAATTAATTATATTAATTAATTAATTATATTAAATCAAATTAATGATTTAATTGTATAATTAATTATATTAAATTAAATTATTGATTTAATTATATAATTTTATAAGATTGAATCAATTAAGGATTCATGATGAAAATAATTAATCCTGAACTAATAATGAATAATTAAATAATTAATTAAAAAGTTTTTATAAAACTTTTAAATAAAAAATTTAAGGAAATTAATTAATAAATAAGAAATCATGTGTCGGCCCTTTCAAAATTAGGGTTCTTCGTTTATTTATATCCAGGTTACAAGGCTCCCTTCTCTCAATAATATTTCATTCATTTTCTATCTGATTTGTCCTGATGATGGACCCCCTTTGGGGTTTGAAACGTCGGCAGAATGAACTAGAAACTGTGGGTAATCCGGATCATGACTCTACAAAAAACTTACACAGTAGCTTGAAATCTAACAAAATGACACAATATATTGAGCATATAATAGTGGCTAGATGGTTTTAATATTGGTTGGCATAAAAAACGAGCTCAAAGCTACTGAAAAAATATAAAGGGGTGTAAAAAATGCTAATGAAAAATCGAAACCTACAATATCTAGTTAAAGTAGATTTTTTAAATTGGAAAGATGTATTGGGTTCGTATTGGTAGGGGGTTAAATAATGTGATTTTTAGAGTTATTTTCCAATATGTAGTTAAATTAAGGGTATTGTTTAGTATGCCACGAATGCACATGCTATGTTAGAGGTTCATTGAGTGAATTTCCCCGTGCCTCACCTTCTTGTTTCTTTCTTCAATGACCTTTCCAGTAGGCCAGCTTGACCCTGTAACAGTTGCACTTCCTTTTGCACCTAAAATAGCTACCTATGAAGAGGATGAGGTAGTAGTCTATGATGGATCCTCCAAGGTCACTTGGAAACCCAGTTGATCTGGCCTTGTTTCCACTAGCACGGTTTCAAGTTCCTCTTCTTCTGTCTCTAGGGGTTTTTCATTTTTAGTTGCATGCACATCCTCCTTCTTTGTATCTCCAGTTCGGTCCATAGTCATCTTTTTTGCTTTGTACTTGGTTACCGAAGGCTCAGTCTCCATCTCTGTATCCATAGGCCATGAATCAAGGTTATCTTTCCATTCGATCTTAGGCCTATACTCATGTTCATAAGTTGAAGCTTTTATCTTCTCCCTCCTTTGGGCAATGACACCATGAGGGTCATAATGCCAAACATCCCCTAGGTCAAAATTCATATTTTTGAGCAATGCTTCAACTACCTTGAAGGCCTTCCTAGATTTGACAACAAAATGCCCCACGAACTTTCCAAATTTAAACATATGTCCCTTCTTTGCAGGGAAAAAGTGGAGCTGGTCCACATTGAGGCTTTGCCTGATGAATTCTAGAGCAAATATCCTCATGGTCATGAACACAGGTAGATGGTAAGGGAGAAGTTCACACCCATAAACCATAATATTTGTGTGATCCTAAAAAAGGTACCAATCCCCTACCCTGGTGTCTTTGGTAAGCTAGAGAATCTCTCTTTGTTGGGGGAGAACCCTAGGGGGAGAAAAACCATGGATAATATTATATGAAATAGACATATAAGTTGATATAAATTGAGAGTAACCATCATAATTTGACCTCTTTCTAACAGCAATGTCCCAGTCAAATACAAATTTTCTCTGTTTGTTTCCATCCACCAAGCTAAGGCCCAAGCACTCAAACTCATCCACATGGGTATATACAAACAAATATAACATCAAAGAATAGTACCTGAAATAGGATGTGGTGGAAAAATGATGCAACTGAAATATTATGGCCTCAGATAGGTAAGTTGGAATATCAAATAGGTGGCAAGACTGCATCATTTTCCTTCAAAAACCTAGGGCATATTTGTTTCTTATGTTGGCATCATCATCCCCAACAGATGGGAAATTATTGATAGGATGGGTTGGATGGGTTCGGAAAAGAGGGTGATAGGGAAGTTTTCAGCCATAGACAAAGATTGTAGGTCAGGGGTAGGGATCCTATGCAGGAAATATTGTTTCTCATTGGCTGGGATGGTAGAGTAATGAGAGGCTAGTGTGACATCAGTAAATTGTTGGTGTTCTGGAGAATTGGGGTAAATTATGGGCTTTTGAATCAATTTTTGGGTTACTTCGAGGATTTTGGACCCAGAGGAGAAAAAAAACCAATTCTTCTTGTTAATGTAGGTTGCGACCAACAAGGAGATGAATTCGGGAAAATGGTTCACAGAGGGTGTAATTTGATAATATAGGTCGGAGTCAACTACCCAAAATGGGTCTTCACCCATGACATGGTTGCCATATAGGTAAAAATGGAGGTTAGTGAGGTGGCAAGCATAGGCAGGGTTGACAATTTATGCCTCTGTCTCCATGAGGGGGTCGATGATGGAAGAGGATTTTGCCTCATGGGCCTTTGGGGCCTCGGGAGCTGCCTTCTTAATTTTTTATGAGTACCTAAGAAAATTATAGGTGGAAAGGAGTCAAAGGTTACCTGGTTGTCCTGGAATGGTACTAGTAGAAAATGATGAAATTAATGACTAGGTGACTAAGAAAGATAGTTTCTACAATTATTTCAAGTGAATTACTACTAAATTTGAACAATTTTAAGTGACCGAACAAAAAATGACTAAATTAAACGACTAATTTAGTCTAGGGGTAAAATATACGACTAGATAATAAGTGACTAAACTAAAAGCGACTAACGTAAATGAATAATTTAGTCTAGGATTAAAATATATAACTAGATAATAAGTGACAAAATTAATAATGCTTAACATAAATGACCATTATATTCCAAGAATAAAAATATGACCAAATAACAAGTACAACAAGTATATGAATTAGTCATTTTTAATTGTGTACCACTCTAGAAATGGAAAATTGCAATTTTGATACCGAAGTGTTACATTTCACTATAGGGGTCTTTGAATCCATCTACAGTGTTAAAATTTAGAGACAAATGGGTCTTTGAATCCGTTTACAGCGTTATAGTTCCAAGTACCCTATTGTCTCTAAAGTTTAACACTGTAGATGGATTCATCTACAATTAACATAATTGCATGTATCATCTATCTACTTTACACTAATGGAGATCTTTTACTTTTTGAGGTGGGGATATAGGAATTGTGCTAATCATTATTTTTCATTCTTCATGTAATAGTTTTGGGTGCATTAACGTTTCTGCAATAGTTCAATACATTCCATGGGATGCCATTGTTGTTCTAGAATGGTGCATTAATGGAGGGAGAAAACACAATATCCATGTTGGAAGTGCAAAGCCTTGATTTAGTTAGTGAATCTAACACCATAATAGCCTTATGGGGAGAGTGTTGAGCCAAATCCACATGATATCCCCTTGGGGTGAGTGTCGATATAGTGACCAAGATCCTTTATCTACCCACTAGTTAGTGAATATGATTACCAATATCAGACAAGACAATTCAATTTGAGAATGTACTCATGTTCTACACAAGCATTATGGATGACACTAGTTTACCTGATAGTAGGATCATGCGTTAATTTCATTGAACCAATTATATTGCCAACTTAAAAAAAAGGTGCAGTACAAGTTTCAATGTTGAAAATGCTAACCAATAATATGTCGGATGTTGCCTTTGTAAGAATCAAACATTGATTGGAGTTCAAGGTGATTCTGTTCTAGCCACCTATAGATCTCAGTCAAGTATTGTCTTGTGATTTCATTCTTTAGTCCCTCAGATCCACCTTATTTTGTATCATTTCAAACATTTGTACAAACTTTGTCACCTGATAGATACTCCAATAAGAAATTTGGCACAACAACAACACTTTCATATTCAACATGTATGATTAGGAAAGGTTAGCACGAGTCCTTCCTATATTTATCACTTTTACTTCTTTTGATGCATGTGAAAGAACGGTTTAGGTTGACCCTAAGTAACCAACAATAAAACTACTGAATTTACACCATATGCAAATATCAAACACTATTAATGGTAAAATAATTGACTCTTTTATTATTCAAGGCATCCATTGTATCTATATATTGTTCATAAAAATCAAAATTTTAATAATGGGAGTAAAAAAACATTTTGCAGAAAGCCATAATTAGATCATACTAGCAAGACAAGAAACTTCAAATTATTAATGACACCATTGTGCAGAGATGTAGATAATAGGCATTTAACACATGCCTCAATATTGACATAATATAAAAATTTGAATGGTTGGTTTCTTGTAAAGATACTCCATAACATCGCTATAATGTGATATGTGTATGCACATATTTTCTTGAACTCCACATAGAAGAAGGTTTGAGGACTAAAGAAGATCCACACAGATTGATGGTGAGCAGTTTCAATTTGAGTTGATCTGAAACTTCACACAAAAGATACATTTGTGTAACATGCTAATTTGGGTTTGTATATCTAAAATTACAGAGAGTACGAGGCTACAATGGATTGATAGGATCTAGACACCACTATAGACATTTTGGGACCAACTTGACTAGGCCCCCCTCCATGTGCATGAAGAGATCAGTATAACACCAATCTCTCTGCTTCTTCCCTTTGGTGTTTCTCAAATAATATGTGGACGCAATAAGGGAACTAATGACATATTTTCTACAAATGATAACGAGGTTTAGTTGCCACCCTTAAATCATGAATTCCATAAAATTAATCCAGTTAAAATTTGTTGGAAGAAGCTAACATATGTGGCCAATCTAAAGCTATTGAATTCATTTCAATTGTAGATTTGGGGAATATTCTAGAATCTTAATAACAACATCGAGATCAAACAATTACTTATCCAAATTGTAAATTCCTGGAACATCCTGAAGCCCTATCCCCTGACCTAAAATCCATGAACCCCCTAAGCCTTAACCCCTTATCCTCTTAACTTGTGATCATTAACCCCTAACCCCCACTAGTGCATATGGGTGAAAAATCCAATGTCGTACTCTGATAGGTCAGTCATACTATTGGATTTTACTTGCAAAAAATTTTTGTATTTAAAAAAAAAATTGGGATTTGTTAGATATCCAACAAACACAATTATCTTTGGATATCCTATGATAAGTTATTTAGATATTTGACGATAATTTTGTTGGTCAAATATGTAGTGACAATTGAATGTTTGTCAAATATTTGACATTTGACTAGGTCAATTATCTATCTATTGGAATATTGACGATTGAAAAAGTCAATATTTTTCTAGTTGGACAACATCTCTCTGGTCAACATCCATCGAAAGTTCAATAGAATGGCTTTTTTTTGTCATAATACAAAAATATTTTATTTTTCTAATTGCATTACAAATAGTTAAACATTATTGAGGTTTATTTTTGAAGATAATCTTATAGTTGATCCATACACAAAAGATAAGGTCACTCCGTGATTAAAAATAATGTTTATTTTGGTTAAGGTTTTATATAAATAAGAAAATTGGTCAAAACCGTAGAGGTGGTTGTCCACATTGGTGAAACAAATTTCCTTTCATCACTAATTTTCACCACCCTTATAATGCATATACACATCCTAATGGAGTACGTATGATTGCCAATAAACCATCAAAACCTAGATTAGAGCCCTTGAAATTAGTTTGGTCTAAGTCTTAAGAAAACCATAAGGCATCAATCCCAACTTCCAAGGATAGGATGATGATGATGATAAATATTATGGTGGTTACAATGACAATGATGATGATAACAATGATTATGATGATGATGATGATGATGCTAATGACCTTGGCCAATCTTCTCCCTTTTTAAATGTCATCATTGTCATAATCATAATCATTATCTTTAACATTGTCATCCAAGTCATCATCATATGATGATCGTTATCATCATTTTCATTGAATTTTCAGGATTTCCCATCATAGATTGCAAGTTGGATGTCATAGGACATGTTACCCCACTTTCTATATGATTTTTTAGAGGATATTTTTAATTTTTGATTGTCATCTCAACCCCTCTGATTCTTTTCACATCGATCATTTCCCAACTGAGATATATGGATCTATATGTAATTCATGGTTGTATCATTGGTTTTATGACAACTTGCCTTATCCGCCTAGGACACTAGGTGTAGGAAGAGGTTTCTTTAGCTACCACATTTAGCCTGATATGTATGATCCATGCGTATATGATATCTCTAATGTGTATTATTTTTACTGTGATCACTTAAGAATTATATTCTAACTCTTGATGCTTTGGCTATAAGCTCTAATCTTAGTTTTTCCATGTTGTTACTTGCCAGTGACTCTTCATTAATGACATAACATAGTACCATCCTTAATTCAAGGAGATCATAATGATATACTTTTTTCTTTTTGTGATTAGGCTGAGCCTAAGCCAGGGCTATCCCTTTTATTGGATAGAGGAAGACTGATCTACCCACAATAGGATGTTATTCACCATGATTGTGTGAGGCTTAGTCAAGCTTGGATGCCCCTTGGGATAGTTAATTCCCCCAAAGTGGCTTCCATCCTCAACCCCTCCCCATGAGGTTTGAAATTGTGACCTAGGGGGACAAAACCCCATGCAAACCAAGTAGTCTACACCTCATGGGTCATAATGATATACTTATTAAAAGAGAAGTAACCAAATACCCAACAATATTGACAATAACAAATTAAACAATTCCCTTAATTTATTTTAAAATTATTATTATATATAATCATTGAACAATATTTATTACATATTAACTACTTATATAATTTGTTTTTAGAAATTCATTAATCATTATGATTAGATTTATCTATTTTAAGTTTTTGTGTTATTAAATATATAAATAGATTCAAAACTTAAAAAAAAAAAAAAAAAAATCAAAATATTAAGTATATATAAATTTAACAACTCAACTTTAAAATATTAATAAAATAACATATTCTTTTTTTCATTATAGATGTATTCTACGTACACAACAAATTGAGAGTAAGTTAAGAAGAGAAGAAGTAGACATAAGATGTAGATTTTAATTAGGGTTTAGGGGCTAAGGGGTTTAAGGTTTAGGGGTATAGGGTGTAAGGGGTTAGCAGTTTAAAGTTTAGTGGCTTAAGGGTTAATAAGACTAGACTAGGGCTCAATGGTTAAGGTGTTAGGGGTTAATAGGTTAGGGATAAAGGTAGGTTTAGGGGGTTTAGGGCCTAGGGGATTTAGAGGCTTCTTAAGATGATGAAACCATAACATGGAAAGAGATAATATTTCAAGCATACTACCATTGTATGGATTTTCCATTTGAAATAATAGTTTTATTGAATTCTATGAGCTGCTAGGATTCACTCAAGATTTACATCCATTTGAGCTTCAACATAAGTAAGATGAGTCATCCTAATAAACAATTTATCCTCCTCGATATTTTCCATGTCATTGGTAATGTGTATGCTAGTGTATATACTTCCTTTTAACTTTTGCATTAAACGATGAAGTGGAAGGGAGTTATGCCTTTAGGAGATGAATCCCTTATCAATGACGATGAAGTTTTATATTGAACTCAAGCTTACTATAAGAATTTAATATTAAGCCAATGAGGAATATCTTATATTATGAACCAAGATATCTTTTCAGGTTTACTTCCATTTATGCCATTTTAGTTTGAAATTATAACTTACTGAATCTTAATGAAAATTTTCCACTGCATGGTATTTTCTCATTAAATACAATTAATAAATTAGATTTCCCATTTTTAAGTATTTCCAAGCTAACCCAATTATAGGTGGCACATATCAAACTTTCACCTAGTAAGTATGGCTTGTTATCTATGATAGCTCCCCTTGTCTAGATATTGGGTTATGATGATTCCAAGTAGATAAATTTCTTTATGTAGGCTTTATATATGTAACTTTATTATGGTAAGACTAGCATACCTAGGTAGACCTCCAATATTCCCTTGGTTTTGTATTGAAATTGCAAATGATAATAACTAGAATAACCATGAGAAAATACTATACATGAGGAGTAGTATACAAATTTAAGGCACTCATAACCCTCATCTTAGCCACAGTACTAGATACTCTTCACAAAATATGTTTGGTATCTCCTTCCAATAGTAATTCTTAACTAAAAGGATCCATCAAACGATATCTTAATTTCACATTTTTCTTCTCAATTAATCTAAATGTACAACTACCTTAAGAAGGGTGATGCTAGAAAAAGGGATCAAAATTATAGGAAATACTAGTGGCTAAATCCTTATCTTACTCTATCTTCATTGCCCATACCTAGCCAATGAGAGCACAAGAACACCTACTTCTCTAGAGGCACCTATAATACTTTTGTGGGTTTGACTAATCACCCTTTGGTTAGTGTGTACACATTAGCCTAGATTTTAAAGTGATGTCCTTACAAATTATAATCCACCAGGTGTATTTGCTCTTAAAAATATTCAAAGATAAATGTCCCTTTTATGGCTATGTTCCACCAAAATTATTCATCCTACCTACCTAGTACCTCCATTTATTTCATGACAAGACTACCCTACAAGCCACAAAATTTCTATCATATCCATGAGGTCAACAACAATTTTTGGTTCAAAATATAGCTAAGTTGGAACAAACTTAGCTATAGAGCCTATGTTATTTTTCAACCCCTAATGTTTATGGACAAAAATATATCAATATTCTAAAGCACGTGGAAGCCAAACTATCACCTTTTCCAAATTGACTCCCTACATCATGGAAAATCTCTAAAAATTATTTATCTTTACTAAACCAAACATTTCGTGGAAATTAATTATTACCATAACATTACTACATAAATACACTTTTTAGCTACGCAAAAGTTATTTTGGTTTCACCATTGATACACTTTTTAACTATAGAAATGTTATTTTGATTTCACCATAAATCACATTTTTTATATCAATCAATCAAAATCCCCTGAAATAATGTTTGGTGACATAAAGACCCAACCGGTTTTTTACAATTAATAAAACCCTATTAACCAAAAGAAAAGACTTACACATTTCATTTAAATTTCATTCCACTCGAAAAACACATGCATTTCATTTAATATATCATGGAAATTTTGTCTTTAAAAAAAAAATTGTTTTCTCCCTCATTTATTTCCCTCCAGTTGCGGGGTTTACCAAGTAAGGAGGAGAAGGGCAGGTGCAACCATGCGATCGCAGGTATGTTGAATTCATTCAAGATATTAGATTCTTGGTTTCTCCAATCGTGGTGATTCCCTTCTGCAAAGAGTCCTTTCAACATGAAACACGAGTCTTTTCAACCATTTAGGTCCTTCCATCAACCATCTGGGTTTTTCTGAAATAGCTCAGAGCCTTGTAAGATGGGTATTTTTTGTAGTCAAATGACTTAGAACTACCCAAGATTATCGAATTTGAGGCTCAGAAAGTTTGAGGAAGCATCGCGAATGGAATTCAGGTGATTTCCCATTGTGGAGAATTTGCTTGGGGTGAATTCTGGTGAGAAATTGGGAGAATACGAAAAGAATTAGGATTTGGAGCTCAGAATTCAGGCAAACTAGGTGCCTCTATACTTTAATCAGGTAAACAATTTGGCTAATTATTTGATTGGATTCATGATATTGGATTCTTGGTTTCTCCAAGCATGGTGATTCCCTTCTGTGGAGAGTCCTTTTAGCGTGAATTGCAAGTATTTTCAGCCATTTAGGTCCTTCCATCAGCCATCTGGTTTTTTCCGAAATAACTGAGAGCCTTGTAAGATGGGTATTTTCTACAGTCAAATTACTCATAATTGCCCAATATTATCGAAGTCGAGGCTCAAAAAGTTCAAGGAAGCATCACGAACGAAATTCGGGTGATTTTCCATTTTGGAGAATTTGCTTGGGGTGAATTCTAGTGAGAAATTGGGAGAATGCGAAAAGAATTAGGACCTGGAACTCGGAATTTAGGCAAACTAGGTGGCTCTATACATTAATCAGGTAAACGATTTGGTTTATGTTTTTATTTAAATGAATTTATTTAAGAGCAGATCCTTGGTGGGTGGCCTATTTCATATTGGATGAGTTGTGATATGTGGGCGCACGATATAAGATAGAATTTCTCTACCTACAGTTGGGCTTGAGAGTAATTTTTTAATGTTGAATGAGTTATGGTGATATGTGGGTACACGATATAAAATATAATTTCACCACCGACAGTCAATCTTGTGAACAATTTTATATTTGGAATTGGCAAATTTTAAGGCTCAAACATAACTACATTGAGTACCCCATGCTTGGTCTGCACAGGCTATTTAGGAACTCATAGTCGTCTGGTGATCTAGCGCAATTTCCAAATCACTTTCCCAAAAAGGCTCTAACAAACTTGTAAGAAAAAAGTCGATTCTGGTTTTTTATTGAGTTGTAAAAATTGTAAGATTCATACATGGGACATGGTATAGATATTGATATTTAGACCTTTGTGATCTCTGCAACCAGTTATGAATTGGGAGAATCCATGTGACCTACGTGTATTTTCCGTTCTAGGCATGTTCCCAGGTATACAGGCGTTTCAGAGACAATCATCACCTCTGAAATACTACATGCTCTGGTTGAACGACAAACAACAACGCTGAAGAGTTGGTCCGGGAAGGTTTTACTCAATGGTCCTGGCTGAAAGGTTAACTCTTGGTTAGCCCTTCAGCCACATATGATATATAAATGGTTACATAGTGGGGCATTGTTTTCTTCACTCTAAATTTAGACATCTTTCAGTGGCTAAACTGAAGAAATCACCATAAATTTGGATAAGATCTTGTATAATTTATCTATCTCTTCCTGTTTTGCCTTGGATTCATCCTTCATTCTATCAAACCCGCTCAGATAAAATTTACTGAGTCAAATGTGTCTGCTCACGTAGATTCCACCCCAGCCATGGGTAGATAAAATCGAAGGTTTGAGACAAAGAATGAGGATCGGTAGACCCGTTTCCAGGAGGCTAGCAGAGGTGATTAGGTATCATGTTGTCATTGAGAGGCATGATGACAACGTTTGCCTGAATGAGAGTGAGAGACTACAATGATGTTTCCAACGCATGCCCAATGATAGAATGGCTCACCAGCTTCGATTGGGATTACCAAGTTGAACAACAAGATTCTAGAAATTGACACGATTGTCATGAAAGTGGCTCTTAACAATGACATCTAAGAGAAATCTAATGGAAAACCCCAGTACGCACAACCCTACAGATCCAAAGGTTACAATCTAGAAGAGATATGACCATAAGAATACTCGACAAACAGAGTGAGTTCTGAGAGGGAAACAGAGCACCCACTCTTTAGAACTCATGGATTTCCTCCAAATCTAACTTGTCTCCTTAATTTCCACAAATGGTTGCCACCAAACACCCCACAAAAAAATGGCGACCCGAATCACCAGAAGTGTCATTCCGAAGATGAGATTGGATGCCAGATTCCATAACTCATTGATTTGTTCATTGCATGTGTCAGATAACCAATGATTTTCTTGCGATGACTAATATGTTGTACAAACTGGAAACAACCTTATTTTAATGGATTCGTGCATCAGGAGTAGCCAACCCTCCTCAACATTTTCAGAGAAAAAAATGGAGTGCTTACAAGAATGGCTTGAACATCGTGACACCCAATAAATAATCAGACAGGAGAAAAATTCTTCCACCCAGGTAGAAATCAATTAGACGAATCCATAATGGTCATCATTGCCAAGATTTAAAAAATAAGCTTATGTTCTATAATTGGATAATCCACAAAATAGAATCAGCACGAACAAAGCCCACTCAGTTCCAAAACTCTCAGAAGGAAGCAATTTTGGAGAACATGGGCATGGTTTAGGAGACTCCTTGGAGCTTGCTTGCAACAAATCGAATGGCCATCATTCAAGTGAATGAAATTTTGTAAAAGGGTTAGAAGGATGCATGTGGCTCTCTATTGATCAAATTTCTAGAAAGGAGACCTTCATCGCCCCAAAAGTTTCTTCCTATTTTGCCTTGGATGAACAATGGTGTCTTCTCTTGGAGTAATTAGTCAAGTCGCTTCTGATGGAGTAATTGGTAATGCAGCACTTGCGCCACTGTCTGAGTTGATAACCAAAGTTTTAGTGCTAGTTAGAGACACCATTCATGCTGCAAAAGATGTGATTTATGACCAAGAAAGCCTCAGGGAACTTTCCAAGTATCTGGAAAATATTAGGCCCATTTTAACAGAGCTTAATAATAAGAATGTAAGGGAAACTCAGACTATTAGACAATCTCTTGGGATTTTTGAAAGGGTACTCAAGGCCGCAAAGAATGTTATTGATACTTGTTCACAAAAGAGCAAGTTTTATCTTCTTCTCAATTGTAGGAATATTGTGAAACAATTGCAAGATATTACAAGGGAAATTGGACATGCTCTGAGTTTGCTTCCTCTCTCAGCATTGGATGTGTCACTGGCTATTAGAAAAAACTGATAAGCTTTGTAAGGATATGCAGAATGTTGAGTTCAAGGCAGTAGTGGCAGAAGAGGAAATTGTTGATAAAATTGAATCTCGGATCAGAGAAAGGCATACTGATAGTGTTTACGCAAATAAATTACTTTTGCATATTGCCAAAGTAGTGGGAGTTTCCACTGATACATCGACTTTGAAACAAGAATACGAAGAGTTTAAAAGGGATATGGAAGATACCATATTGAGAAAAAAATGAAGCAGAGGCTTTGCAAATGGAACAAATCATTGGATTACTTCGTTGTGCAGATGTGGCATATTCTGCCAAAGAGAGGGATAAGGTATATTACGAGAAAAGGTTCTCTTTGGGAAGTCATTCTTTGCCTCCCTTACAATCCTTTTACTGTCCAATTTCTTGAGAGGTAATGGGAGATCCTATTGAGATTTCTTCTTGTCAAACATTTAATAGAAGTTATAATGAAAGATGTTTTGCAGAGGGGCACACTACTTGTCCCATGACTAGTCAGGCGCTAATCAAATGAAGAGTTTAGACCAAATATGTTACTCTAAAGGTCTATAGAAGAGTCTGAGGATAGAAATACAATGGTCCCAATAGCTTCATTGAAACCTAATCTAGATTCTGATGAGGAGCAGACTGTGCTGTATGTCGTTAATAAATTACTAAGGTTAAGCAAGGAGAAAGAAAAGCACATACAATGGATAGGAAAAGAAGGTTACATTCATATTTTTGTTGGCCTTCTAGGACGAAATAAGCCATTGATTAGGAACAAAAGACTAGCATTACTTTGTAGCCTGATAATTCTTCCTTGATGCAAGGTCAGAAACTTATTGGTTGCATGGCTAGAAGTCCTTTATCTCACATTTTAGGTTCTTTGGATCAAGTGCGTGGACCCACCTGTACCATGAAAGACATGATATATCTCGTTTCCATTAGACTCCTCACAGGACTTTGGTTGGCTACTATGAAATTTTTCAGGGGTATCATCTCTTGGACCCTACCTCTTACTAAGTGACTAAGCATCATGATGCTATCTTTGATGAGTATTTTCATGATGACTGTTGAGATCTCATCTATAGCTCCTTTCTAGTGATGAGTCTCAGCATGTATCCATGGAACATGCCTCTTCTTCTCTTGTTGGGTTGCTTGTTGATGACTCCCAACTGGTTGTAGTGAAATTTTCCACATCTCCATCTTGTGTTGGTCCACCTATACAAACTCCTCCGAGTTCATTCTTTGTAGTTATTCAATAGTCTACGGGGAGTCAAGACCAAATGGATTACTTCATCATCTAGTCCATCCTCTCCTTTGGATGTTTCTTCTAGCCTTCCCTTGCTAGATGAGGTCATCATTTTTGGTACTTCATCTTGAGGTGTACAACCTAGCGATTCATCTCCTTCCGAAATGTAGTGATGCTCATATTTGAGATGATACTGTTCATGTAGATGTACAATAGTTTGTTGATGATGGTAACAAACTCTTTGCTACATCATTTCCATATTTTCTTTGATGGTTTGTTTCTTGGTGATCTCACAATTCTTGTTCTGGGTTGATCATGGTGATGCATGTAACTTTCATTTTGATGTAGATAGTTTGTCTTGATCCATACATTCTTTCCACTCATGGTTTTATGGATTATAGTAACACGATCCTGGACACATTAATCAATATGTGCGAAATTATGAGGATGATGTTCTTGCAAAATCTGTCTTAGTGTTTTGAAACATGTCCATAGTCCCAAAGGAAAAATGACTTATTACTTGCATACATGCTGAGATTATCGACAGCAGTAGAGAGACCATAAATGAACATAGTCTGGAAGTTCCGAACTCATCATTATGACTGAAAAAGATAGAAAAGGATAAAATATGACCAAACTGCTCATGTGTTGGCTTTTAAAATCAAACTCGAATTTATGATAATAAAGATGTCGTTAGGCTCAGTGCTGTGATGTTCTTTGTTAGAAATTTTCTATAGACTCGCTAATGCTATTCCATTTGATATATGGAAGACAACTTCATTTCCAGCAACAAAAGAATATACACTATGACAGTCAATTTGAAAGGACAATGGCAAGAATTTCACATGGATCTATTCACTTATCGGCATATATCCAAATAATTACACGAGCATTCATTCTCAGGTTTTATATTATTGCATGTCCAGCCAATTTGTCCAAGAACTAAACATATCCATAGCTTGTCATGGAGGTTTGACATCCAAGAATATTTACACTCCATTTGTAAAACATTATGCAATCGTAGTGTTCACCATACAATGTTACATTGTAGCTACACAGTATTGTATTGATTGGGTCATGATTGAACTCTGTCACAATTGTTTTGACAATTCAATCCCTGCTATTCTTGTAGCTCATTCTCTTGTATCCAAAATAAACACATATATGAACCAATATCTGTCTTAATATGCATTATCTATATCACAAAGTTTTAAATAGATCAACTATGGCTTCAATATGGAAAGAAACTACTCAATCTAACCCCAACAAGCCTAATTGAGAATGATAGTTCCGATGTGCACTTATTTTTTTGCAGTGTTAGGTGATCTCCATGTTTTCCACTTGGGACAAACTGCCATAAAAGACAAAGAAACCCCAAGTGTCAGAAGGAAAATCAAAACATGGTGTGATGAATATCTATTTTCTCCAATCTTAAGAAGTTGGAGCTTGGGAAATTGTCTACACATTGTTTATACATGTTGGTCCTTCATAATAAAAAATTATATTTCTTTTGCTTCATCAAAATATTTTTTCGTTTGTGCAACTTCAACAATAATAGATTTGAAATAAAGATTCAAACTATGAACTGCACATGGTTTCCAAAACATATTGTCATGCCTTCTCAATGATTGCATCAATTGCTTTTCATGATCTTGCATTGTCTGTGATAACTTGCATGACGTTTGAAGCATAGTCACCATACAACCTAGTTTGGGCTTGGGGTATTTATTTTTTTGCACATTTTCTGTATTGTACATATACAAATGGTCAACATATGATTGCTTGTATTGTATTTGTCTCTGTATTGAAAGGTACAACAAAAAATATGCCCTATACAAGTTCTGGGAAAATATCCCCTAAAATCGTTGTTAAAAAAATAAAAAGGGCCTCAAAAATATTGATTTAAAAGGTCTTTATGGCATAACCTCTATATAAGTTTACAACACATCCACATCTTTAATTTTGTCTACTTATTTTTTAAATTTTCTAGCATTTTGGAAAATTCACATGTTTTTCATTTTGTGAGTTGTAGACACCTACATCTTGGTTGTATGGGATTTGTTTAAGAACACATTTTTGTTGTATAGCATCAGTGTCCATATTAAAATATTATAGCCATGATTTGAAATCTTAATTAATTTTGTAAGTCTCAACCATGCATTCAATGTTGTTCTCTTCATTTGAAGCATTTATTGCTCTGAGGAAGTATGGGCTTGAAAGAGAGATACTATAAAATTTATTGATGGTTGGTTTTTTGTATTAGTCCACAACAACTTCTCCTTCTGTATAATGGTGGCACATACTTTTTCAAAATTTGTCTCTTGTAACCAATGGGTGCTTCATTCACCACTCTAAACATGACTTGCCAATATAGACACATAATAATCTATAAAGGGAATACCACAGGCATGTATGGCAGGGGAAAATCCCCTATCTATTTCTTCCCTCCTACAACCATTCAAACATTCATTCCAAGAGTTTGGTGTTCAATATCTTCCAAGCTTCCTCAATTGTTGAGGAATCTTGCTGCCCATTTTCTAACCTACCAGAACATGCTTGCTGCCCCTCGTTTCTTCCCTGGCTAACTGTGCATCATCATGCTCCTTTTGAAATTTTGCCTCAATATTTGGGGTGGTAGACTACAAAACTCAACCCCATTGTTAGGAATCCAAAGAAAAAGGGCTTTACCCGTTGAGTATGAATCCAAAATTTTCCCTGAAACTATGCAATTCCATAAGTAGTTTCAACTTTCCACCTTATTTTTCTCCTTTTTCTCTATATTTCTATTACACGGTTCCACAGAGGGGAATCAATGGGAAATTTATGTTATTTTTTTCACCATCTCCTCTCCCTTTGCCACTTCTTCCACCATGATTTATATGATCATACCCTCCCCAAGATGATGAATGAGATTCCATCAAAAGAATATATGAGAGTAAGAAACATAAGAACAAGTAAGAGTTTTGAGTGTTGTTCTATTGGAAAAAAATATTGTTCCTCCCTTCAAATCTGCTTGCCAAAGTTGTTTTTAGTGTTTTTCTACCAAACTTGTCCACACTAAGTTGTTCTCATTTATGCTGTCCAAATCTGC
The DNA here is from genome assembly GCA_031772625.1 of Pinus tabuliformis. Classification (NCBI taxonomy): domain Eukaryota; kingdom Viridiplantae; phylum Streptophyta; class Pinopsida; order Pinales; family Pinaceae; genus Pinus; species Pinus tabuliformis. The sequence continues at coordinate 1,205,528,481 of CM062804.1, read as the reverse complement.
TCTCCAAAGTATGAAACTGAAAAATGAGATGAATTGGGGTTTCAAGTACTTTTGTAGAGAGCCAAGGGGAAAAACTTTGATAAATAAGGGGCCCATCCCTCCTCAAATGCCAGTTGGTGTGGGGAGGCCATGTGGACCCACTCTACCTGTTCCCTCCAAAATCAACAAGGTATTTTACAACTTTATTTTTTATTTTATGCAGAAATGTTTCTCATGCTGATCAGTGTTGTCCTATAGATTCTGACGTGAATCAATAAATCTGCATTTCAAATACAAACTGGAAACCCATTTTCCAGTCTAGGATGGTGATTCCAAGGGTGGCAAACTATCTAGGATTCATTGTGTATTTTTAATATTTTATTGTCATTAAAATAAGTATTATATTTATGCTTAATATGCCTTGAAATTCTAATCTATCTAGTAGAAATGGTACTTCTATTATGTATGCTATGATAATCTAATTCACAGATGGAGACTGGAGCCTCGAAACCAATCTAATATTTTCTCTGAAATATTTCCAACAAAGTAAAGAGGTTCTCAAAATTGTGTTCTTGAAAGTATCTCATATTGTTGACTATCTCCAAATTAGGTGACATCTTGATCTTAAGTTATATGCTATTTTCTTGAAGTCAAAATTTATGGGACTCAATTTGCTCTTGTGTTTACAAGTTTTGCTTATGGGCGCAAGTCATGATCAGTTGAAGAAAGATAAACATGTTGTTCAATACGCAGTGTTGAAATATGGCAACAGGAATATTCCAATTTAACTTGTCCTTGAATTAAATTGTGAATTAAAATCGAATTTAGTCTTAACGGCTACTTGGAAATAATTATTTAATTTATTTTAAATTAATTAGTTGGAGAAATTAAAGTTAGAAGTCTTTCTGAAGTCATGCAAGAGTTATCCCTTAAATTAAGAAGATAAGATTGAGTTATATTTGAGTTGTAATTAGTTAACTCAGTTTACTCAGTTAAGTCCTGTTAAATTAGTTCCAAACTGTTTGAGGAACTAATAGTGAGTTAACTGTCAGTTGATGCATTAACGCACTCAACTAGTGCTACTCTAGTTAATTGAAGATTCCCTCATCATAAACTCATGCATGTCTATTCTGAGAAAGACCCAGTTGATATTAATGTTCAAGGATAGTGTATTATCAGTTGCATGTGTTTTCTCATGGAGAAAACCCATGCATGCAGTGAAGGATTCATCCTTGGGGATTGCGCAGTTTTGAAGGCTTTATTTTCCACTTGGTAATAGGCAAATCATCCACAAGGAACAACGCAAGGAAATAGGAGCTTGGAGGGCAGAGAGGAAGGTTGGAGAGAAGCCAATATTACCTATGAGCATTTGTGAGGATTGTACTGAGAGCTGGCTAGCTGTGAGAGCTAAGGCTTTGTATAATTCCTATGTATTTCCACCATGTATGATAATACAATAGTGTGGGGGTTTTAGCTTAGGCTTTCCCTAAAGTATTTTCATGTGTATTGTGCCATTGATTGTTCTTCTTCTAGTTATATTGTTCAGCTCGATCTTTAAGCTTCCGCAAATTGATAGTAGAAGTAGGTTATAGTATTCTGCTTTGATTTATATTGCATTATCAGGTTAACCTATCACAAATTTTCTACATGGTATTAGAGGTGTGAACAGTATACTGAGAAGAGAATTTGAAGTTTGAAGTTCGAGGTTGCAGGTGCAAATAGAATTCGTATAATACTTCAAGGTTGGCCAATGGCATTCTATGGCTTGAGACTCGAGTATGCCTTGGAAGGTAGCTCGAATTACATAGCATGGAAAGATAGAATGCAGGCTGTATTAGAAGACAATGGCTTGATAGAATTCATTGATCAAGAAATCCCAAAGCCAGCTTCAACTAATGCACAAGAGTTGGCTAAGTGGAAGAAGTGTGTGGCGAAGGTGAGACAGATCATCCTTGAGGGAGTTCGAGACCATATTGTCTCGAGTCTCCATGGGAAGGATACTCCATTTCCAATGTGGAAGACATTGAAGGACCTCTACCAGAACAGTAGTGACTAGAGGAAATTTGTGCTCAAGCATAAGCTTCGAAGAATCAAGATGGAGAAGGGCGATACTATTTCCACATATCTAAACAAGCTCACCACCTACAAAGATGAGCTTGGCAATGTGGGAATAACTACTATCGATGATAATATGGTGAGCCTTGCTCTCCTTGGCCTTCCAAAGAGTTGGAATAGCTACCAGGACTCTGTGAATGTAAGGGAGAAACTGCCGGATTGGGAATGACTATGGTCGGATTTTATGTAGGAGGAGATCAGGAGGAGCACACAAGATGGTTCTTCATCCAAGAATGATGATGAAGAAAATCTGGCATTAGAAAGTAAGGCAAGGAAAGGGAAGGGGAAGGATTCCCATTTCAAATCGAATTCTTCTCATGGAGGGAAGAAGGGTGACATGTCTAAAGTAAGATGCTTTAATTGTCACAAGATGGGACATTATGCGACTAATTGCCCATCGAAGAAGTCCAAGAAGGGATCCTCGGAAGGATCGGAAGGTGAGGCATTAGCCTCTCAGTTCGAAATTGACTTTACCTTCATCGCATGCATGGTGTCACCAATGATGGGTCGTGTGTGGTATCTTGATAGTGGAGCCTCATTCCACACGACCGGTGATAAAAATTTATTCAGTGTCTTGGAGGAGAAAGACCTCAAGATGCACATAGAGATGGGTGACAAGGGAAGGTATAGTGTTTCAGGAGTGGGCACGGTTGCTTTTCAAAGGGAGCAAGGAGCTCCTCTCACCTTGAAAGATGTGATGTATGTGCCTGGACTGAAGAAGAACTTGGTATCGGTCGTGATGTTTGAGAACAAAGGCTACGATGTTGTCTTCAGTAAAGGAAAGGTGTTCCTAAGACACATAGCCACGTCAAACCAAGGGGATAGGGATTCGGGTGAAGAATCTCTATAAACTAGAGGTAGATGATTGTGCAGCATTAAGTACAAAAGTAGAATTGTTGAAAATCCAAGACATTGGCAAGTTGTGGCACAGGCGTTTGGGCCATTTGCATCATGGGGCTTTGAAGGTAATGCAGCAGATATCTACAGGACTTCCCAAAGGTAAACTTGAGAAAGTTGACACATGCAAAGGTTGTACCTTGGGAAAGTACACCAAGTCTTCCTTTCATGATTGAGACAGTCGAGCAGAGGCGATCTTAGAGTGAGTTCATATTGGTTTGTGTGGACCATTCTCGACGACATCCACAATGAAGCAAAGGTATTATGTGATTTTCATTGATGACTATTCTCATAAATGTTGGATTTATTTCATGCAGAAGAAGGACCAAACTTTCACAAAGTTTTGTGAGTTCAAAGCTTTGGTCAAGAAAGAGTCAGGGAAGAAGATCAAGGCCTTGAGAAGTGACAAAGCTGGAGAATATGTCTCTCAAGAGTTTAAGGAGTTCTATGGAGCAGAAGGAATTAAACGAGAGTTGACAGCACCTCATAACCCATAGCAGAATGGGGTGGACAAGAGGAAGAATATAACTATTGTAGGGGTAGCACGGGAAATTATGCATGACCAAGGCCTACCACTTCACTTGTGGGCTGAGGCATGCAACACAATGCTCTATTTGCAGAATAGAAGCCCGCATCACACACTTGGGATGAAGACACCAGAGGGAGCTTTCTCTGGAAAGAGACCAGATGTGGGTCACTTAAGGATCTTTGCCTCATCAATATATTTCCATGTGACAAAGGATGCACTGAAGAAGCTTGAGCTGACAACAGAGTTGGGGATATTTGTGGGGTACACTGATACACCTCACAACTATCATATGTACTTGACTACTAGTTGGAGGATAGTGGTTCGCAGAGATCTCAAGTTTGATGAGCAGAAGGCCATGCGAGTTTCCCTTGAGAGGGAGCTCCAACTATAGGTTGTGGAGGAACTGTTGATTCCTAAGGAGGAGGATCCTCATACTGATGCGGAGTAGCCACATGCAGAGGTTCTAGGAGTGGAGACATCCATTCAATTAGAGTCTTCTAGAGATGGATGGAAGCGCACAAGAGAAGCTGACAGATTGTTGGAGGATGCGAGAGAGAATGTGGGAGCACGATATTCTCAGTGCAGACAGAGGAGGTCACCTGAGAGGTACACTGGATACATGGCCCTTGCTGGGGAATGTGTTGAGACTGAGCCATCTTCCTTTGAGGAAGTAGTGCAGCAGCCGATTTTGGTTGATGCTATGGTGGAGGAGTATGACTCCATAGTTCGTAACAATGTTTGGGGCGTGGTTCCGAGACTAGAGAACAAGTCAGTTGTGAGTTCCCGTTGGCTTTACAAGGTAAAGCAAGCTGCTGATGGTAGTGTGGAGAAGCATAAGGAAATATTTGTTGCCCATGGCTTTTCAAAGGTCGAGGGGATTGACTATGATGAGACTTTTGCTCATGTCTCAAGGTACTCATCTATCATATCTATGTTGGCACTATTAGCACAGATGGGTTGGAAGATCCATCAGATGGATGTGAATACTGCATTCCTTAATGGCCAGATTGAGGAAGAGGTGTACATAGAGCAGCCGGAAGGTTTTGAGACCTTCATCGTGAGTCGCATGTGTGCTGACTCAAGAGAGTGTTGTACGAGCTGAAGCAAGCACCTCGTGCTTCGCACACTAGGATAGACAACTACTTCACCGGGTTAGGCTTCACAAAGAGTGAAGCGGATGTGAACCTATACCACATCGTGGTGAAAGGTAAGCTGTTGATCATCGTAGTTTATGTTGATGATCTCATATTGACTACTGATGATCAGTTGATCGTGTCTTGCAAGGAGGACCTTGCAAGAGAATTTGAGATGAAAGACATGGTTCTCATGCATTACTTCATTGGCATGGAAGTGTGGCAGAAGGATGGGGAGTTGTTTGTGTCTTAGGGAAAGCATGCCAACAAGATACTCAGGAGATTCCCCATGGAGAAGTGTAAGCCCATGCAGACTCCTCTAGTAGGTAACTGGAGGAAGGAGGTTGCTACTTCAAGAGAAGTGATAGAGGATACTGTGTATAGGCATCTTGTGGGTTCATTGATGTACTTAATGAACACACAACCAGATTTGTGCTATGCGGTGAACTAGCTGAGTCAAGCGATGATTCAGCCTACCAAGATGTTTTGGAAGGCGACAAAGCATGTATTGAGATACCTCAAAGGCACATCTCAGTATGGATTATGGTACAAACAGACAGAGGGAGTGAAGATACAGGGCTTCACTGATGCAGATTGTTTAGGGAGCACATCAGATTGGAAGAGCACATCAAGAGGGATTTTCAACCTTGGGTCAGTGGCAGTTTCTTGGTACAACAGGAAACAGAGGTCGGTTGCACTCAGCTCGGTAGAGGCAGAATACATGGCTGCAATTCAGGCAACATGTGAGGCCATCTGGATGCGGAAAATACTAGTTGGTTTGTTTGATCAGAGGATGGATCCAACTGTGATCTATTGTGATAATCAGAGTTGTATCAAACTCTCTAAGAATCGTGTATTTCATGATAGGTCCAATCACATCGACATCTGGTATCATCATCTCAGAGATTGTGTAGCGAGGAGGATCATGTTGCTGTAGTATATTTCGACAGAGGAGCAAGATGCTCACATTTTGACAAAGGCATTGTCAAAGTGTAAATTCGAGTTCCATAGAGACAGGTTCAGGGTGGCAGATAATCCATTTCTTATTGAGAGGGAGTGTTGAAATATGGAAACAAGAATATTCCAATTTAATTTGTCCTTGAATTAAATTGTGAATTAAAATCAAATTTAGTCTTAACAACTACTTGGAAATAATTAATTAATTTATTTTAAATTAATTAGTTGGATAAATTCAAGTTAGAAGTATTTCTGAAGTCATGCAAGAGTTATCCATTAAATTAAGTAGATAAGATTGATTTATATTTGAGTTGTAATTAGTTGACTCAGTTTACTGAGTTAAGTCCTATTAAATTAGTTCCAAACTATTTGAGGAACTAATAGTGAGTTAACAGTCAGTTGATGCATTAATGCACTCAACTAGTGCTACTCCAGTTAACTGAAAATTCCCTCATCAAAAACTCCTGCATGTCTATCCTGAGAAATACCCAGTTGAGATTAATGTTCAAGGACATTGTACTATTAGTTGCATGTGTTTTCTCATGGAGAAAACTCATGCATGCAGTCAAGGATTCATTCTTGAGGATTGCGCATTTTTGAAGGCTTGATTTTCCACTTGGTAATAGGCAAATCATCCACAAGGAACAACACAAGGAAATAGGAGCTTGGAAGGCAGAGAGGAAGGCTAGAGAGAAGCCAAGATTTCATGTGAGCATCTGTGAGGATTGTACTGAGAGTTGGCTAGCTGTGAAAGTTAAGGCTTTGTATAATTCCTATGTATTTCCACCATGTATGATAATACAATAGTGTGGGGTTTTTAGCTGAGGCTTTCCCTAAAGTATTTTCATGTGTATTGTGCCATTGATTCTTCTTCTTCTAGTTATATTGTTCAGCTCAATCTTTAAGATTCTGCAAATTGATAGTACAAGTAGGTTATAGTATTTTTCTTTGATTTATATTGCATTATCGGGTTAACCTATCACAGATTTTCTACATGCTGGGTTTGCAGCTTACCATTTATCCCTTGAGACCTATTTCCTTGCAAATGAAGGTGCCACCTTGCCTGAACTTCCCTTGAAATCACCAATAATTGTTGCATTGTCAGAAAAACAATTAAGTTTAGATAGATCTATTTCTATGATACCCAGTTCTGTTGTTCCTATTCCAGAACAAAACTAGTCAGAAGAAATGCAAAACATGAAAATGTATAAGACAATGTCAACTATCTCTGCCTTAGCAGATGACCCTCTGATTGATAAGAATAAGGGAGAGTCCAAACCACCTCTTACTAGTGGAGGGATGGGGCCACCTATATCACATGTTACTAGTAAATCTAGTGTTGATGGAACCAATCTTGTTTAAACATAAATTGTTTTTAAGAAATCCTCCATAGGAGATACATATGCTCAAGTTACAGGGGTATAGTGGGATATATATCCATCTGGACAGAGACCTTCATTGCCAACTACTCCTTCAAGCGATTTATTTGGATGTCAGCTTCAATAAAGGCATATCCAAATGAAATTATATCTCTTGTGGGTCCAGGTTCATATGGGATAGTCACATCATATTTGGAACTTCAAGATAAGGAATGAAAAGATTCAGATCTGGAAAATGGTTTCATTATTTCTGTTTCATCCAAGGTTAATATTAATTATCAAATAATAATAGAGGAGCTATCTAAGAAGGTGGCATGGGAGAAGCAAGGAATAGAAAAAAAAAATGAAGTAGGACACCCTAGATCCAAACTAATGTGCATTTTGATGCAAACTAACAGGTCCTAGATAAAGTGGGAATGTTTTTGAGAGAGGTTTTTAATTTGCTCAAACATAAAATTGCCACATCTAGATCCTCTTATTTTGTTATTAAGGTTCTTGAATCAAGGAGGAAAATTTCAAAGCTTAAGGGAATGTTGTATAAAGGGAGAGTTGAATTTGAGGTGATATTATAGATGGATATAAATGTTGTTTAGTGTACTTTAGGTCATCTAATATTTCCATATTTTTTTATAGAAATTTCTTAGCTAGAAATCATTTCTTCATAGGGTTCATTCTTTTGATGCAATTTATCAAATTCAAACAGGGTTTGTTGCAAGAGGCCATCATTAGTTTTGGGCACGTTGGAACTTGGAAGACCTATTGTTGATATTTCAAAGCTAAACAATATAAGGTGTCTTCTTCTTTATGAAGCCTATGAATATGATCACCATCTTTTCCATTTACATTCATCTCTTAGAGTGAAAAAATCTCTTGCCAGATTGGAATCTAGTAACCTAGAGGATTTTAAGACTCCATATAAGGAATATGATTCTAGCATAAATGAAAAAGTTGGAGACCGTCAGGGTACAGTCAAAGATAGTAACAATGCTAGTGGTGGTTTTGGCATTCTGATGACAAAGGACACATGCTCCATGGTTGATGGAAATTGTTTGGACAAAGCTATCTGTTTTGAGAATATTCAGTTCAAAGATATCCAAGTTGGCGACAAGCATGTTTTAAATAATGGATCTGGGCAACTTTCCATGATTAGTAATGTGGGAAATTCCTACTTGTGTGACCATTTAGAGGGAATTGGTACTGTGAATGGAAAATTAAATTAAGGCATGGAATTTCTTAAATTGGTATAAGGTAAAACAACCTAGAATATCTGGATGATGTGGAAGGAGATCCAAACATTAGAGATTGATCCAATATAACTAATGGTACCATGTTTCATACTTTTTACATGGAGAATGGTGAATGCAATACCAACATCAATGTTTTTGAGACAATTCTTTTTGAAGCAATTGATAGTAGGGACAATACAAATGGTTTGGATGAAGATATGGCAACCTGTCAGAAACTGTCAAAGCATGATTCTCCTATCCTCGATGATTTTTCAAATACAGGAATGCAACATGGACAGGTGAATGCCAATTAGTAAAAGATTAGGTTGTATCTGTGACATCACAAGGGCGGGAAGTTGGTTCTGCCACTTTGGCTACTGGTGCCAGTGGCAGTGAATCTGCAGAAAGAAAATATTTTAATCTAGTTCAACAAATTACAATAGGAGATAGGATGATGTCCAAATCTACCTAAATCATGCATGATAAAAGTGGAATAGAGGTGCCTAAGAAAATCATCCCTCCCTGATCTGAAAATGGGGTGCTAGAGGCTTCTTGTCAGCTTACAAGAACCTCTCCCACTTCCAAAGCTTAAATATTCCCAAGACTTTATGATTAACCAATTACAGAATTAAAAAGTGCTTGAAAATAGGTGTATGCTTATGTTTGTTTTTAACTGTTCAAGTGCTTATGTATGTTTTCTTATGTTCATGTAAAACACATATGATAGTAAATAAAGTAGCGAATCAGCATCACACATGACAACAATATAATATGGAGTTCACCCAAACCGCTTGGGCTACGTCTCCTTGAGCTCTAGTCAACTCAACTAGGCTCTCTGGGATTATGGGTTAAATTATTTTACAAGCTCCATGCTCAACTCCATTGGTTTACACAGAACCTATGGGTTTAGAAATACCATCTTATCCCACTGGCTATCCTTACTCTGCTAACAGATCTAGGCTTCTCAGGACTAGACTCCTTCAATCAATGCTCTGAGCTATCTTGAGCTCTAGCTTGCACCAACTCCCTCGGAATTATTTCAACTATCTATGGGATGCCTTCTTCTATCTTCAGCACACTCTAAACACTAGCAATAGCTTGATCATTTTGATCCTTTGCTATTTTGAAGCTTCATTACTGCTCCATGACTCTTAGAAGTCTTCAGGATTTTTTGAACTGCATCTCAATGGATTTAGCGGTCCCCTATAGTCCTCAACTATTGGAACCTTGAGAATGAACACTGGCTCTATTCTCTATAACTACCTCCAACGTCTGTCAGCCTCTGCTTCTACTCTCGGCTCTGGCTCTGGCTCTGGCTTCTCTAAGCTCTTTTGTTTTCGCTCGACCTCCAAGCAAATCCAAAACTCTCTGCGCTCACCACCCTCTCCTGCAATTGTGCGCTCTACGAATTTGTAACACATCAATTACAGTCCTCCATCATGGAAACCCGACTGTTCACCACAAGAATCCATTTACAATGGAAAGGAATCGTTGGCATGGGGAAACCCGATCGTTTTTCCTTTCTCTGGCCATGACAGCCAAATAACGGAAATACACAGGAAAATGCCTCATGGAGCATTTAATCAGACTTCAAATATTATTGAATCACCCCTAAAAACCTATCGGGTCTGTCCAAATATCGCTTATCACAATCGCATAGCGAAATGGTCAAAAAACCCAATACACAGGAAATACAAAGAAATCCCGCATTCCCGGATTTCAAAACTTATGAAATCGAGTCTATAAACCCATCGGGTCCGGCCCTTATCAGCATATCGCTATCGCAAGTCACATGGTGCATGTAACAACCCTTTGTATCGGGGATCCACCAAACAACGATCACCCTGATCGAATCCTGACCGTTTATCTTGTGCACCCGATCCAACAGTTCACGTGGAATCACACATCGACCCATCGATTTATCGAATGTCGCAATATTGTTGTCGCAATAGCCCGGGGGTCTTCCCTTTGGTTATGATGATTGCCTATCTGCTGATTCACCGATCCACCAACAGCCAATATCACACCTCGTGTATCGCATCAGCGGGGTCTATGCCTCTGCTCCTTTAATCACTGATTCAATGGCATATTGCTCTACCTGGGGTCCCGATATCGGGTGCAACCTACCTCCGACCCGAAATATCGGAGATAACTAATCAAGGGTCCTTCCACCCTTGCGTTAAGTCCTTCCCTTGGCTTTTTTCTGATGTGATTTCTTCAATGAGCCTTTTAGGTCATTTTCATAAGAATTTGCCTCCTTTTCAAAGGACAAAGCCAACCTTCTTTCTGCGATAACTCCTTCATCCAGTGTCCATTTTAGCCCATTCAAATTGTAGTAGATTCAGAACGAAAATATCTATGCAATGGGAATATTTTCAAAAGCATCCTTCAACTTTCATTTTTGAGTAAAAATTCATCTAGGATCATTTTATGATCACTCCCTCACTAGTAAAATAATTAAATCTATCAGAAGAGTTTGGAAGTTGCATTGGGGCTCCTATGTCAAACTTACCAAAAAGTTGTAGCAAGAGTTTACAAGAAAATTTATCAGGGTCTATTAGAGTTGACTCTCAGAGAAGCTATAGTCCTATGTTTGTTTCATCTGTTAGTCATCTGGGTGGTAATGGAGTGGGTAAGTTGTGTTTACCAACTAGTGTCAACGATATGGTTATTGTTGTTTATAATGATGAGCCAACAAGCATAATAACTTATGCACTAAGCTCGCAAGAATATCAGGCTTGCCTATATGACAAGGTACCTGATAGTGAGAATCAAAAGGAAATAGACATGGATAAAACAAAGGAATGTGAAAATTTATTTGGTATGGGTGGAGTTGTTTCAAATCCACTTTAGTTGTCAGATGGTTCCTTAGACTCGAGTAAAGTTCTTTCCAAAGAGATAAGTTCAGGATATGAGGATATTTACACATATGGCTCCAAAGGGAATGGGGGTTTAGATTCATCACTATATAGAAAAGACACATGCAAAAATATCCTTTCGTGATGAGGGTCCTCCCATAAAAGTTAAGTACTTGATAACCCGTTATTATGCAAAATAGTTTGATGCCCTTACAAAAAGTGGTGTCCAATAGATATGGACTTTATATTGTCACTAAGTTGCTGCAAGAAATGTGAACGTCAAGGAAGAAAGAGAAATGTGTTTTTTGCAAAATCCTTGGATGAAATATTTATTATTAAGAGAGTCACTAGGACAAAATTGGAGTCTTTTATCAAGTTTTCCTCAAAATATTTCAAATATCTATGTGACTCATTATGTTCTGGAAGCTCCACATGTTTGGCAAAGATCCTTGGTATTTATTAGGTTGGATACTCATATTATTGTTTATTCTATATTTGACTATTACCTTTTGTATACTTGTAGAGAGTTTACAATGTTTTGTTTCCTTAATTTTGTGTGTGCATGTTACATAATGTGCTTATATTTCAAGTCACCATAAAGAATGCAAAAGGTGGCAAAGAGATCAGGATGAATTGATGGTAATGGAAAATCTACTTCTTGTAAGAAATGTAACACGAGTTTATGACCTCAAAGGTTCTGGTTGCTCCCATTACAATGCAGATTCATCAGGCAGCAACAAAGTTCTTCTAGACTAGAATCTCTTAGAGACCATGACAACTACTCCAATATTTCTTGCGAATAAAGCCAAGCGCATTTTGGAGAGAGTACTCTGGAATGATACTTCCTTTCTCATGGTAAATATAGTTATCTTTTTCCTTAATCAACTATAATTTTAATCTTAGTTTCATTTTTTTGTTAAGTTAGTCAGTTATCATGATTGTGTGAAATGAGTGTTTATAGTCAATTGATGTCATGGATTATTCATTACTTGTTGGAGTTGATTAAGAGCATTGTGAGATGGTTTAGGTAATAATGGACTCATACAATGCTCAATTTCGAAAAAATACACTCATACATTTTCTTTGAAATATATTTTCTCATATTTGATTTTCCATTTTAGGAAACATTATCAATAATTTCAGCTTCTTGGGTGAGAGCATGTATCTATCAACGTTTCAAAGATGAATACACTAACTTTTTTTCTTTTTATTTGTTTCAAATTTCAATACATGTATTTTAGTTTACATTGGTGATAAAACCAACATTTCTTTCTATGATGTTTTTTATGAAACGAAGTTCCCTAATGATGATAACCTAACGATTGCGACGATATTACAATTGACAAACTGGGCATTCTTTACCAGAGGTATATTCTCCCGATATTGAACTTTTATGATAGGACCAAGCAATGAGTATTGGTAGTCAAAAACTTCATTGTTTGTGACCATCATTTATGTGAATAGGTCATGGGTTCCCTTGATTTGAAGGGTTAGGAGAAGCTAATTATAAGTTCCTCATGTGGATCTAGCTCTCAGATGAAGTAAAACGTGCCCGTCTTATTTTTCTTTTCCTTTTTAATTCTTTTGATAATATCTTCTAGTTGAATATTGCCTTTCATTCGCTAGTCCAATTATCTTCAATTCTCTAATATTGAACTTGTTTTATGCCATGAATAAATAATTCTGCTTGATTTTAAAATGCCTCCTTGACTTATTTTTTCCAACCAACTAAAGTTAAGTGTATTAACACCATTTTCTGAACTCAAAAGGTTTCTAAATTCATCATTTAAGGTGATATGATTTTGTTTGTCGTTGATGAGAAGTATCAGGATGTTTTCTTTCACGTTTTTATCGTTCAATGGTTTGTAAATTGTAAGTTTTGATTTCTTATTTTTTCCATTAAGGTCGATTGGGCTTTTGGTATTTATGCTCACTTTGGGTCCATGTTTTGCAGTGATACGCTAGAATTATGAATGGTTGTTAGTTGGAGCCAATGGTTATCAAGAAACAATGTGAGCTTTAAACATGCAGCTCCATTAATGGGAACATCTCCTGTCACAGTTCATTAGATTGGTGGTACTATGATTTTGGTCTTTATGCTCACTTTTGTGTCCATGTTTTGCAGTGGCTAGAACTACGCATGGTTTTTAGTTAGAGATAGTGGTTATCAAGAAAGAGTGAGCTTTAAACATGCTTCTCCATTAATGGAAACATCTCTTGTCACAATTCATTAGATTGGTGGCACTACGAATAGTCAGAAATTGATGAATCCCAACATTAACCAATGTCACTTTAATGTACTATGGATGCCATCTCTGTTTAATTTACTTTAAACATGTTCAAATTAGTAGATTCCATTTTTGGTTATTATTTTTCTTATCATCTTTATTTCTCCCACTCCATTCCTATTCTTTATGGATTTTTTTGTTATTCCTCTAGATCTATTCTTTCAAGTCTAATTCTTTAAAGGGTGTTAGCTCAATGGAAGAGCATCTTATTTATAAATAAGAGGTTTGTGGTTCAACTCCATTGTGCCCTATTATTTATATGGAATGTCGATGATTAGTTTTTGGTGACGAAGGTTCTTTTGACTATCACCAATGAGCTTATGAGGACATTTTCTACCCTCATCAAAATATGAAATGGTGATGACCATGAACACTACCATATATATGCATCAATAGTGACGACCATGATATATCCATCACCATAAATCATTGATGTTCATATGAAATGGTGACAGTCAATGAACATCACCACATATATATGCATTAATAGTGATGGTCATGAAAGGTCCATCAAAATAAATCATTGTTGTTCATATGAAATGGTGATGGTCACTATCCGTCATTATAATCATTATTGGTGATGGACCTTGAATGTCACCACAACACCTATACTTTTGGTGACACCACCATTGGTGATGTTCAATTTTTTGGTGACAGAGGCTAAGGTTTGTCACCATTGCTCATATGAAATGGTGACAGTCATTCCTTCATTATAATCGTTATTGGTTCTGGACCTTGAATGTCACCACAACACCTATACTTTTGGTGTCGTTCAATGTTTTGTGACAAAGGCTCTTTTTACCGTCACCAATGAGCTTATGATGGCATTTTTCGACCCTCACCAATGACCTTTTTTGTTGTAGTGTAAGCAATAATACATGGGATGTTACCTTTGTAAGAATCAAACATTGATGGGAGTTCAAGGTGATTCTATTCCAGCCACCTATAGATCTCAGACAAGTATTTTCTTGTGCTTTCATTCTTCAATCCCTCAAGTCCACCTTATTTAGTATAATTTCAAATTCAAACATTTAGGACCTACACTAATACTAGTTAGATGAATGAGAATAACTCAATTTTTTATATTAGGAAGTTTATTTATGTGGATGTTAATAATGAGATCCATGTATACTAAATTACATTTGAATAATATATTCTTAGTACCCTAACTTATAGTAAGCAAGTGTCATTAGCAACCCAACCGATATCATTTTTATGCATATCAATATTCAAAAAAGGAAACAAATGCTCAAACATTGTTATCCAAACTTATGTATACCCCAGGTCACCATATAAGTGAGAACCTTGCATGGGTTTTACTTTGGAAAATTGACTTATTTAATTGAAATTTCATTTTAGGGATTTTATCCATGGGGTTAGTGATGTCAACTAGTGGATGGTTTACCATAGTAAGAGACCCTAGCTACCTAAAATTTTATTTATGGAAAACCCTTTTTATATATGGAGATATTTTACTTTTTGAGGTGGGGATATAGGAATTGTGCTCACAACTAATCATTATTTTGCATTATTCATGTAAGAGTTTTGGGTGCATTAACGTTTTTGCAATAGTTCAATACATGCCATGGGGTGCCATTGTTGTTCTATAATGGTGAATTAATGGAGGGATAAAACACAATATCGATGTTGGAAGAGTGAAAAGCCTTGCTTTAGTTAGTGAAGTTGAGACCATAATAGCCTTATGGGGAGAGTGTTGAGCCTATATTACACAATAACCTAGTGGGAAGAGTGTTGAGCCAAAATCACATGATATCCCCTTGGGGTGAGTGTTGATACAATGACCAAGATCCTTTATCTACCCACTAGTTAGTGAAGATGATTACCAATATCAATGAAGTTAGGTCGATTTGAGTATGTACTCATGTTCTACATAGGCATTGTGGATGACACTGATTTACCAAAAAGAAAGATCATGCATTAATTTCATTGAACTAATGCTATTGCCCAGTTGAAAAAAAGGTACAGCACAAGTTTCAATGTTGAAAATGCTAACCAATAATATGTGGGATGTTGCCTTTGTAAGAGTCAAACATTGATGGGTGTTTAAGTTGATTATGTTCTAGCCATATATAGATCTCAGTCAAGTATTGACTTGTGCTTTCTTTCTTCAATCCCCCAGGTCCAACTTATTTAGTATCAATTCAAAAATTTGTACAAACTTTGTCAGTTAATAGGACCTTACTCCAATAAGAAATTGAGCACAACAAAAACACTTGAAAATTCAACATGTACGATTAGAAAAGTTCGCACGGTCCTTCCTAGTATCACATTTTACTTCTTTTGATGCACGTGAAAGAACTGTTTACGTTGACCCTTAGTACCACCAGTAGAAATATTGAATTTAAACCATATGAAAATACTAAATACTCTTAATGGAAAAATAATTGCCTCTTTTATTAGTAGAAGCATCCATTGTATCTATATATTGTTCATAAACATCAAAATTTTAATAATGGTAGTGAAAAAACACCTTTCATAAAGAAATAATTAGATCATACTATCAAGAAAAGAACCTTCAAATTATTAATGATGCCATTGCTGAGAGATGCAGATAATGGGCATTTAACACATGCCTTAATCTTTCCAAAATATAAAATTTTGAGTGATTGGTTTCTTGTAAATGTACTCCACAACATGCTATAATGTGATATGTGTATGCACATATTTTCTCAAGCTCCACACAGGAGAAGGTTTGAGAACTAAGAAAGAATATTTATGATGTTACTTGTTTACAAATTTGAGAAAGGCTCAAGGTTTACAGTCAAAATATGGAAATTTTATTTCCTGGTGGAATGTGAGACATGCTTGGATTTGTATAATGCTTCAATGCTTGTTTAGGATCTAGGTAAGTGTGAATGAATAAAAGCTTTATGTCATTGTTCTACATTGAATTCCCATTCTCTCTAAGTTATAAAAGGCAAGTTAAAACTTGATTAGACTAAGGGACAACATGTTCCATTGCCAAACTTTAACCTTACAGGGAAGTGCACTACACTTGTTTGATACTTCCACATATTTTGAGGGCATGCCAATAGAAATGTCAATGTTGTTGGATACACTGGCATTGGTTAGTTTTAGAAAAGTTCTCTTTTTCAAATATGTTGTTTTCATGAAGTAATATTTCCAGCCAAGAGGATAAAGACTTGGCATGCCTAGGACATATAGTGGTGTTATTTCTTGCATGTATTTGTGATTTATTAGTATTCCACCACTAATTAACTTCATTATGGAGCTATCTGTTTAGTAGTATATTACAACAATGATTTATTAAATGAAAAGGATTCCAGTTTGTTTGAACGCCATAAATGGAAAGGAAATTTAACTTTGAATTAGAAAAATGGAATATATTATGAAAAATATGTTTTCTGATCAAATATAGGTCTATTTCCTGATCATTAAGAAAACAGTCATGACAATAATCAATGATTTTGGGCATGCTCAATTACAAAACTCACTAGCTCAAAACAAGTTAGCATATTCAGTTTTGTATGCATTAGAGAAAAATGAATGAGTAACATTAAGTTTGTTTTGAATATTTATAGAATCATGCCAGAGATTCTAAATGGAAATTGCATGTGCTAATCTTTCTCAATTAATTACAGGGAAAAGAAGGGGCATACATAATTTGTTGGTTTATGGGAATTGGATTCCTTTTCCCATGGAATAGTATGCTGACAATTGAAGATTACTATATTGAAGCTATATTCCCAGTTAGTATCACAATTTACAAAGTCTTTTCTTATTTTTTTTTAGTTTCTTGTAATCTTGTGTTAGCAATACTTTGCTCCACCCATTAGATTTCTACTGATCAGTTTTAGTGTTGAAGTGTTACTACTTCTTAGAGGTGACAATAGGAAACAATACAACTAGAAAAGTGGAGCATGAGACATTCTTAGTAGAAATTGCTAGTTATGTTGTGTTTATTTGCTTTGTTTATACATGTCATCTAGGCACAAAGTGGCCACTATTTCCCAACTGAAGAAAACTTGTTCAAGTTTCTTGCTTTTATGGGGAAAAATAACATTAACAATATTGTTGATGTTGAGGTATAGATCGTATAAATATTTTATAGTCTACTTTAGTTTATATTCCAACGTTAATCAAATTTCATGTCTTATACTCTGCATTGTATCTTCTTTTTTTCAAAAAAGGACTCAATATTGATGGTAAGAAGCAGGGATTGAAGAAAGAGGAGAACAATAACACTAGAGTGACAAAATGCAAATTAAAGAGAGAGAAGAGAACTGGTCTAGTGGTACCCATAGAGTCAATATCCCTCATAAGACACACACATAGAGACTGATGGTGAAGTCTTCAAAGTTGGTGAATTCACTTGCAATGCCTTGGCAACACAATGATTATGTTTTGAAGTGATGAAACAATATTCCATGTGTAAATTTTACTCCAACAAATATTAAGTTGGAAATTCGTATTGTAATACTTGACATTTTATATAATATAATTTGTGGTTGGAATTATTTATAGTTTAATTTGATATTACTTAACCTTGTAATTAACATATGTAACTTTGTGTTTTCATATTAGATGAACATGTACATTGTATGTCATTTTTTTTTAAATTTAGTTGAAAAATCATACTAATTAATTTATGTTTATTAATAATGAACACATAAAATCAGTCTAAAACTATTAAATTAGTATTTTATGTTTATTGATTATGAACACAAATAAAATGAATATACGATTAAATTATTTGTTTATAACGATCATTAATGAAAGTAAATGAAATGAATATAAACTACTAAATTAGTCATTTATATAATGAATATGAAACTACCAGAAAAAGATAAATGACTACTGCAAATTATAAATTTGTGATTACAAATGACGACTAATTTTTGCATATATACGACTATTAGTAGCTAATTTACAATATCTTATAACATGACAAAAATTTAGTCATATTTCTTTGGTCATTAATTAGTTTCAAACGATGACTAAAATTTGCATATATATGACTATTAGTAGCTAATTTACAGTATCTTATAACACGACCAACATTTTGGTAATATTTTTTTGGTCATTAATTGGTTTTCTTGGGTGATTATTTAATAATATATTTTGTTGTATATTTGGTCAATAATTGTGGAAATCAATGACCAAATCAATGACTAAATTAATGACCAAATCAATGAGTAAATTAATTACCAAATATACTACTAGACAACATAATTGAGACAACCAATTAATGACTAAGCTAAAAACGACTAAAAGTTGGTCGTGTTATAAGATACTGTAAATTAGCTACTATTGGTCACCGACTAAAAAATAATCATTTATATGTAAATTTTGGTCATTTTTTTAGTAACTAATTAGCCATTTTGTACTAGTGTGGGTCGAAAACGACGTCAAGAGGAGGTAGTTTCCCAGCTAAGAGCTCGAACAATGTTTTGGACAGGCCACTAGTGGGAGATCTTGCACCAAGAGCTGAGAAAGACATTGGGGTGGGAATGATTTTATAAATTGAGCGGGCCAATGGTTAGCTAACATGGGGGATGACATAAGGGGAGGGACACCTGGCTGTGTGAGATTGGTTTATGGAAGGCACAGGGTGCATAGGAGCGGGGGTGACTGAAGTTACCATTTTACCTTTGAAGCCGCGCTCGCTTTAAAAGGCACTTGTAGATTGGCCCACATGGCATTTGGTCCCCACTCCCTCCATCCTCTAGCGGTTTGGATAGTGGGAGTTTAGACACTGCACTCTCCCCCGAAATGGATATGGACCATCAAATGTAGATATGAATTTTCAACTCCGGGGGTGGGTGCTTGTTTATCGCCTGAGCAAGTTACGCCCCCCCCCCCCCCCCCCCCCCACAAAATGCTTCCGGGGGGTGGTCAATTGGAAATAGACAACGATCTCTTTGGAAATCATTCAACATTTAACCAACGACATGCGCCTATGTAAAAACACCCCTTTGCCTTTCTTTCTTTGCTGATAGGGGTCCCATGAGCAACTTTTTTACTCTTAGACCTTCAACTATAGCTCTAGGTCGTGATAGTGGCCCCCATGGTTGCTTAACTGTATTTTGACATAGGGGGCCTTACCAATGATTCAGAAGTTGATTTAAAAAGAATTTTTGGATTTGAGCCCTAGATTTGATCTATCAATTTCTTGAAAACGATGATGATGGGTAACAACAGGGGCATCAATAAGTAGGATAAGGTAGGTATTTAAAGGCTAGTAGGTTGGGTTGATAAAGTAGGTGAAACAAAAGTAAAAGTGAGTAGGCATGGAAAGGTAAATAGAAAAAAAGCATGGTCTGCATGTAACATTTGGTTGGATTTTGTGTTTTTGAAATGATAGGAAATAGTTTGCGCGATGGGAAGTGTTAAGGTCAAATCTTTGTATCCAAAGATCTCATTTCTACATCCAGACCATTCGCACGGTGGACACTGTTACGATAGGTCTTCTACGTGGAAGTGGTGGTGTTTTTTGTGTGGAATATGTATGTATTTCATTTGCTAGCCTCCTTTTGTCACAACATCTAGGAAAATATGATATAACTGAAAACAGTCGCATGAAAAACTCACTTTGTGACGTTGAGTGAATTGGATTACTCATTTATTGATGAATTTACTTTATCAGTAGATCAAGTATGAAACACAACTTCCTACACTATAAGAAAAATACACCATATGGTTGTTGGTATGGTCTTCAAGAAAATATGTGTGTTTTTCTTTTCCATAGTTATTCAATCCAATAATTATAAGATATCGTATTTGATAATTCCTTTATGGATGCTAATATTGTACATCAGGCATAAGATATATGATGTGGATATGCTTTTCCCTGTTTTTCTGCCTTTATTCTTCATATTTCTTTTTTTGACACTAATGGAACCTCTAGTGTCTCAGAAAATCCATTAACCTATAAGAACACATTGGATTTTGGTTTGAACACGTTTTTATGTTTGAGCCTCTGCAGTCATTATTTGTCTATAATAGTAGAATGAATAGTAGTGATATTTTTTATGCAACCATCTTCAAGGTTGAGACATAAACAAGTTATAAAATGAAATTCTCAAATATAGAATATGTTGATAAGAAAGAATAATAAAGCCATTAATTATAGGAAACCTTGAATTCACACAGAATCATATATAGTATGAATCTAATTCTTCATATGGCCCAAGAATAGAATATGAGCTCTAGATGTAAAATTTCCTATAAATTGGTTTTTGTTCTTCGATCACCTACAAATAGCATCGAGCGTTTAGAGTAGTGGAGGCTAATTCAATTACTCTTCTATGATTAGCTCGAGCTTGTGTGATTTCCTTAGGTATTGAGGGACAAATACAATACTACAAAGGTTATTGCGCAAAGAAAAAAATGTCGAGGAATAGATGTCGCAGGGTCATTTTCAATTAAAACCTATGCTGCGATAAAACTCTATATGGTTTCAATAGAATGAGTATGGGGACCCTGTAGGGAGGAGAAAAAGGAATTCTATAAGCACCTGGAATAACCATGAAGTTGTGTAAGTTAAAAACAAAAAATTGTGAATGTAACTATTATATCAACTGACCTGGAAAGCAAATGTGAAAAGAATAATTTGATTAAAAAAAACCTAAGTATTCTTAAAAGATTACAAAAATAAAATGTAGTAAAACATGGATACAACCATGACAAAGAGTTCACTTGTCAACCAACATGGAGCTAGAGTCGAAGACTCTATTTCAGAACATAGAAAAAATATATTAGTAATAGTTACACTACAAGCGTAAACCCTATTTCTAAAAGAAGAGTTAGGAACAAAGTAAACTATGAAATGGGAACTGTAAACTCAAAAAAATAACTCTACCAAAAAAACCCCAAAAGAACATGAAAAATAAACCCAAAAATGAAAACTGTTGATGCTGGACTAACATTATTTTCCCTTTTTGAGGGGGAATTTTCAATATTTTTTAAAAATGGCAGTAAAAGCCAAGAAAATCCAAATATTTTTGTGCAAAAAAGATCCTAAAAATGAAAAGTATTGATGTTGAAATAATGATTCTTTTTTACGTGGTAAATCTTAAACATTTTTTAGCAATGATGTTAAGGATAAAATATCATGACTCCGAAAAACCTTAAAATTCTAATGATTTTCAGGCATGGCATTAGAGATAAAATATCAAGTCTATGAAAAGCCTTAAAATTTCAACATTTTTTAGCCATGATGTTAAAGATAAAATACTTATAACATTTTTCAACCTGTTAGAGTCGGTCTTTTCATCCCTCCGTCAGAGATCAAAATCTCGTTTATTGCATTTCATCTTAGGTGTCTCATTCAGTCTTGTCAGCTACATTCCGCTAGGAGCATCAATCATCTGACAGAGGAGGCTTTTCACTCATGTTCCTCATGTCTTGTAGCTGCTGGTCTAATTTAGTTCATCAAAATCATTTTCAAGCCAGTTGCAGTCATGCTAGGTTTTTTGTTCACCAAAGAGTCATTTTAAGGTTTTAAGGTTCATTAGGTCTAGGGTTTCGCTTAATTCGGCTTGAAAAATGTCTAATAATGCCAGCAGGCACATGAGGGAGTTTCAAATAAGATTTCATTGTAAAAATTTCATCGTAATAATGCTCGATCATGACTTTTCTTCAAAACTCTGTTTTGAAGAAAAATCATCAATTTCGTCTTTTGTAATAAATGCCATGTAAATTCAAAAAAAAATCAGTTGTCAAATTCTTCAGGCGCAGCCCTGGTCGCCTTTGCCAAATTCCATGTCAGCTATCCCTGCAAAAAATAGACAAGAATCTCGTCATTCAGCTCAAAAAATCAAGTGGAAACAAAATCAGAGTTTGTATTAAAAGTGAAAGTGCCAAAGTTCTGAAAACATTACAAAGTAGGTTATTTGAAATTAAAAATCAAAGTCATTGGGCACATAAGATATTTTTGGTGTTTGAACAATCCATTGGTATGCCAAATACATCATTAAGCCGAGTCAAATTGTGGAGGAATGAAAACATGGTTTTGAATCACCGACTGTGGGTGAAATTCAGTCGCGGTGCACATGAAGAAGGTTGCGGCGCATTGGCAAGTCGCGGTGCATAGAGCCACACATCACTGTGTAAATTACAATGTGCACGACGCACATACTGGTCGCGGCAGACTGGGTTGTGCACGCACCGGACAAAGCCAACAAGCAGTTTTGTCATTGCCTTCAAAGAAATTTCAAATCTTTCGCTCCCATTTGCCCCACGTAAGTCCGACTGATCTTGCAATTGTTATGGAATAGTGTTTGGTGTGGTTTCGAAGTTTGATTTGGAGAATTTGAATGTTGAAATTTAAACCCTATCCTCTTATGAAAACTGCTCTTAGGGTTTGAATTTGAGTGTTAAAATTTGACTTTGGTGCCAAAATAATCCAACCCCTGTTTCCCTTTCCCATCACTGTAATCATATCATCATTTTCAATCCCCTATTCCCTTATAATCCCAAGTCACTCATTCCCATTTATCCCTATCCCTAAACCCTACAATTTTCACTTTTCCATATCGTTTGCAAAAAAATCCCCAAACCCCAGATTCCTAAATACAGTCAAGTGACTGTTATTACATTTGACTGTAACTACATTTTAAATCTCGCTTGACAAAGCTCCACTACACCTACTGTCCATATTTCCCATAGTCCTTTCCTATTTGGCACACATTTGGCAATTGGAAACAAAGCACCAAATTCTCACTTCCAACAAGTCAAACATTCACTTGGCATAGACTTGTAGCACCATGAAAGACACTGAGTCATCATATGAACAATACAATGATTCTACCACAAAGCTTCATGCACTGAGGAGGCCTCGTAAGGGTGGGAAACATGTCAGAGAAGAGCCCACCTCATTGACTCAATTGCAGGCCTGCCCACTTGCCATGGCATGTTTCCAACAACAGTCGTGCTTTCAGTATTGTGAAATGATTGCTCAGATTCAGCATCATCAGGAGTTGGCTCAGTTGTTTGTTTTACATTTGCATGATGGTCAAGTAACTCTTGTTGGTGTAAATTTCACCTTGGAACCAGAGACCATTTCTCAAGCAATAGGAATACTGAATGTAGGTGAGGAGTGGAACAAAAGGCAGCAAGTAGAAAGAGTAAATTATGAACCATACATCAAGCCCAAATATGTCAGGCAGCTCAGGAGGGTGTTCCCATTCCGGTTTTTGAAAGAATCCTATGCGCCGTTGATGAGACTCATTATCAGATACTTCAGTTGTGAGGGCCGCTTCTCATGCCTGTATGCATACCATATCAGATTATTGATGCATTTCACAAGAGTGAATATGATTAACATGCCATATTGCATGTGTCGAAACATCGAGAGGATGACTACTCTTGTACAGAAGAATACTCCTGAACAGCAGTACAACAACATTTACCATTATGCGCTCATCAAGATCATTGTTGTACATTAGCTTGGCTTGCAGGGTACCACATGGGAAGAATTCATTTCCCGTGAGTTCTTCACAGCTTCAACAACTCATCAGGAGGTTGTCCATGATGCGGGTGAACCTTCACATCAGTATGGAGGTCAGGAGGTAGAGACTACTAGTGTGCTGACATATGTCACCTATCAGAGAGGCATGAGAGGATTGTTTGCAGCAACCGGACGAGTACTATCTCCAACGAGGGCAAAAGGGGTCTCATTGTCGTCATTAGTAGCACAGGTACAGGTACAGGACAAAGGAAAGAAGCCTATGCAAGATGAGAGCCCTTCAGGAGGCCAAGACACTGATTTCATACTCATCGATGATGATGTGAGCTCTCCTAGCTCAAAGCTGAGGCAGATTATTTAGGAGCAGAAGGCCGAGATAGATGCATTGACAAACAAGTTGCAGAGAGCTCAATGGGTCATAAAATATTTGGAGCAGCGAAACAAACAATTGGACGATCAGCATACAGTCACGGAGTTGCAAAACATCCGTGAAGACCGGCAAGCTGCCCAAAGAAGCCTAAATGAGATGACACCCATTCAGTAGGAGATAGAGGCTGATCAAAGATTTGGCTTGAGAGGGTCAACATTCATCTTGAGAAGCTGTTGGCGAAGGAAAACAAGGACAAGGACATGCTCAGGCACATGAAAAACCATTATTGGGCACGAACTCATGTTTGCAAAACGAGGATCAAAATCCTGAAGGCAAGACTAAGGAGGGCACTAAAATGACGCAAAAGGCATGATAGGCTCCAAATCTTGGCCTAAGCTTCTTTGGCTGAGCATGATACTTGATAATGGACCTTCAGTCCAAATTTCAGCAAATTTGGAGAATATTTTGTCAATTTTGAATTTGTTTGCCTTCAAAATAGATTTTCCTGCCCAACACGTAGCGCCACTTTGCGCGGGCTTATAATTGGGAGATTCTCTAGAGGAAAACTTTGCATTTATGTTTTTTTTATGAAACGTTATGCATGCTCATGAATTACCTAATGATTTCATCAAGTTCTGGGTTGCCTAAAGGGTCAAAAACACACAAAAAATGACCTTTCTGCCACCTTTTGCACCCACAGGAAGCAATGTTGTGAGATTGTATTTTTGGAGGGGCAAATGGACACCAAATCCAGAAATTGCACTTGGGTTGGAACGTATACAGGCAGGGATTTCCAACGAGCTATCATGAGCTCAATTTGGACTTCGGGAAGGCCCTCAAAATTAGCCTCAAAGTTGTGTTATGCATACAGATTTCAGGCACGGCGCATAGGGAAATTTGGCCTATTTTTCACTCAGTAGCTCAGAATTTCACCTAGTTTTGACTAGTTTCACTTTTTCATGTAACTCTTGATTTATCTTGATGTAAATTCATGATTTTGATGTAATTTTGGCACATTGTTACTTATCCATGTAGATTCATTTACTAAAAAGTGAAAAGATAGTGAATGAATCAGTTTCCTTTTATATAGAGGCAAGTTGTTTCATTGCCTATTTTTCAGTTCCTTGTTTAGATATGGTTGAAACAACTCCTAGAATGATGAGCTCGACCCCTAGAGGCATGGGAAGGAGTTGGTCTTGTCTATATCATGTAATTTCTCAGTCATTTTCAGGGTTGGACACTTGGGATTGCTTGGCACTTCATTGTACATTTGATTTCTGCATTTTTGGCAAAGGAAAGACTAGGGTTTGCAGTACTTTTTGGGATCCCTGTGGCTCTGTGTTTTGATGGTGTTCTTCTATATGTAATTTTTAAGTTCACTGATATTTTTGTGTACCATTTCCTTTCTCTTTTGCTTCTGAAATTAAACAAATGAGTGACAAAGGTAGAATTCATTAGCTTGCTGTGCTCTGCGTTTCAGTTTTGTTTAATTTCAATGTTTTCATTAGTTTGAAGAGGATTCTTGATACCCTCTTGCCCTCTTCAATTTCACACCAGTCTAAACCCTCCATCTTTACAAATCAAAGCATCAAAACGATTTCCTTTCTTGCCCCAATCAGAACTCTGCAAAACTGGCCTTCATCCTCGGACCCAAATTTGCCTTTCCCTTGATTCCAACAAAACCCCCAAAAAAACAAATCAAATCCTTGCACTTCATACCTAGCCTAAAATCAGTATTTCTATCAGTCATATCAAGCCCTCATCGATCATAATTTGCTGAGATTGACCCGGAGAGAGCCCTCCCATGACCTGGTAGGGCTAGCTACCAGGCTAAGCGTGGTTTGATGTTGGCCCTGGATCGTACCTTTTTAGCCTGAGGTAAATCTAGGCACTAACACAACTGTAGTATTAAAGATAAAATATCATGACTCAGAAAAACCTTAAAATTTTGATTATTTTTCAACCATTGAATCAAAACTGAAGATCATGACTACAAAAAATCTTAAGTTTTCAACATATTTCAACCATGACATTATAGGAAACATTTATGATTAAAAAATATTTAAAAATGAACACCTAAATGAAAGAGTCATTATACCAATAGTACCTTTGTTTTAAATGCTAAAAGTATAGCTATTTTAAAATTTTAGTCTAAGACAACTTGACACATTGCAACAAAAATTTTAAAATAAACCATCAAATTGACATGGAGTGTAGGCAAACTCGACCCGTTACAATGAAAACCTAAAAATCAACCATAAAATTTACACATTGTGGGGGCGAACTTATCCATTATGACGAAAAAATTAAAATCGACTATCAAATTAACACATAATGGGGTCGGGTTACTAGTTGATGATGAACTTGGACCTTGGAGAAAAATAAATAAATAAATAAAAATAAATAAAAAATAAAAATAAAAATAAAAGAAAATTTAAAACATTCAAAAAAACTAAAACTAAAAAGAAAACAAAAAATTTAAATAAATATTAACAAGTAAATAAAAAATATAATAAAGCATAAAAAAAATTACTCCAGAAAAAAAAAAAATAATATATATATATATATATATATAAACACGAAAAAGGGATTATATATATATATATATATATATATATATATATATATATATATATATATATAATCCCTTTTTCGTGTTTATATATATATATATATATATATATATATTCAAAAAATAATAAATATAAAAAAATAAATGAAAAACAAGAAAATATTTTGAAAAACATAATTTAAGAAAACATTTAAAAACATATAACACAAAAAAACAATAAAAAACAAATTGGAAAATTAAAAAATAAAAATAAAAATAAAAAACATTGCATTTTTTTTAACATTCAAAAAAACAGAAAGAAAAAAAAACATAAAAAATGTAACAATAAAAAATAAAAATAAAAATAAATAATAATAATAATAATAAATTAAAATAATTAAGAAAATTAAAATAAAAAATAGTAAAATTTAATAATAATAATAATACAAACATTATGTCGAGTCCTAGTAGGACAACTTGTTGAGAAAGGATTTTGTTAGCGAGTCAACATGTGTTCAAACCACATTGGGCTGTTAAGCATGCACTCTTAGAGGAGACCTCTAACTTAAATAATAATAGTAATAATAATTTATTAAAAGTCAAGTCCCACTAGCACAACCGGTTGAGGATGGGCCTCGTTAACAAGGCAACCTAGGATCAAACCTCATGGGGGGTGGTTGAGCCCTGTTCTAGGGGGAGGAGACATGCTAAAAAATCCAACCAGCTAAGAGTTGGTGCGGCCCAAGCGGGGATGCCATCCTTGGGTGACTTTGACGGCATAGATGCCCGTGGGTCGCGACTCCTCAAGCCTGTGTATTTCCCGTTTGATAGTTTATATTAAGGGTTTGAGTCTTGTAAAAGAAGAGTATTGCAAGAAAACATAAGGATAATACCTCACAAGTGCCAAATGAAATGGTGCTCACCATCAAATCCTTGCACTAGAAGAGGCCATTGCAAGGAGACCACATCCAAGCTAGAGTTTCTACTCACAAAAAAATAAAACGAAAATGGTTCAACTGATAAAAAAAAACTAAATTCATTTATTAAATACAAGACTAGAAAACCCACATTCGAGTGAAAATAGATACGTACTAAGATGGGGGGTAACTCAATACGTTTAAATTTTCATTTGATATTCTGAATTTTGTACGCTATTGTTCTTCATGCAACCATCGTATGTACACGACTCTTGTGAATGCAAACAACATATATCTAGTTAACTTAATTTGACATATCTTTCATCAGAGAGTTAACTTAACCAATGCATTATTAATGTATTCACCATATATAATGTAGGGAAGAATAGATAAATCACAGAACATGAGCAACACACATAAACACCAGGATTTTAGTTGGAAACCCAAAGTGAGAGAAAACCACTGGTGTTGTTGTCTTTGTCTTCTTTTTTATTATATAAAGAAAATCTTCATTACATCTTGTACTGGTGTAGACTCTTACCATCATGGAGACACACACCTGTAGGAGGCTCCACCCTCCACTCGTTCTCCAACATCCACTGGAATGGAGCTACAACCCCCTGATCTTGTTTACGACTCCTACTGGAAGGGAGTACCTACCTCCTGAAAAAATTTACCAGCTACTACTAGAAGGAATCTCTAACTCCCTTACTGAAGGCTCCAACCCTCAACACCTCTGTGGACCACATTTCATAATATTTCAGATTGGATCCACCTATCTCAAAACATCAAAACTTGTAGGCCACCTTTCATCATATTTTCATACTAGACCCACACCCAACATTATGCTCAATACCAAACTGAAATACTAAATCTCAAAATCTGAATCACTAAAGCACTATAAACCAACTAAATACTGAAGCAAACCAATCTCAACCAACCATTGCAACCAAATCAAATAAATGCATAACCAATCCAATCAATACTTCCATATACAAAACGGACATCATTGAGAGACAATAGAAAATATAACAGAACTCATCAACAATCATCATCAAACAACACTGCAAACCCTGACCAGATTTATCTCAGAATATATACACGATTGTTATTCAGTAGACCTCTGTATACACACTTTTATAATGTGCAACACCTGCATACATATCTCAACATATTTAAAAACAATTCTCATAATATATACATGACTAGAAAAAAATAGATCTGCATATGTATGCAACTATCCAGAAGCAAACCAATGTACATACCTTGAATTACTTAAACATACCTTCACTGCAAACACAACTCACATTACAAAACCTTCATTGTTAAAACTGCAGACTTCTAAAAGTTCATTTATATCACAACATTATTATAATCATATATCCATCATTATTAGCTACATAGACATTTGTAACAAGTAAATCAATCAACCATATATTTCAACACCCCACTACTGGACCTCCCATTAATTCCTCCATTAGTTGGAACTAGTTTCACTGACTTTAACGCAGCTAGATTGAATTAAATAATTGCAACTCAAATTAACTGAGCCAACTAAGTCAAATTAACTTAGTTAAATATTACAAGTTGTCATGAGATGTGGAATTACAATTTATTCCCAATTTAATTTAAAGACAAATTAAATTAGGATCTTTCTTGATGCTATTTTTAACATTTCTTGTTGTTATTTTCAACACTCTCTCTCAACAAGAAAGGGATTCACATATATATCAATACAGTACCTTTGAAATGTTCTGCATGCAACTCTTGTCACTATTGTTGTTGCTAATGCAACATCTGAAACTGAAAAGCATCCAAAAAAATAAACGAAATCAACTATGTCTGCATCTGTCTCTTGGGAAAACTGTGTTGTTGCTGACTCTGATACTAAGCCTCCTCCTTTGTTGTCAACACTACTCTGCAATCCTCAGTATTTAACTAACACTGATCCTCTTGCTATTGAATATTGTGGGCCCCCATAGAAATCTATTGATCCATGAGACAAAAAGCACCTCAATGGATCCTGCCCAAATTTCTGCAAATCTTGGGACTATTGCTTCACATCGCCCCACCTCTCACTTGGAGGTATGGCTGCATGTTTTCCCTCTACCCAATTGGCTTGAAATTCCCCCCTACTGGAGCTCTCTACTAGAGTGGATGTCTCCACTCTATCTCCTCTCTTCTTCTCCAATTGTGGCTTCTCCACAACTTGCTGAGGTTGCTTCTCAGGATGCTTCTGAGGCTGCATGTTGAGAGGTAATTCATGCTCCCTCTCAACCACCAAATCTCTAACCTTTTCCTTGATCCTCAAGGCTTTGCATGCGTGAGATAAATATGATCTACTCAAACTGTTGTTTCTACTGCTTTGTTATTGCTTTCGTGCTACTACTTCTGCATTGTTGCTACAACCAATGTAATAATGAGTCTGATCTCCCAAGATCCTAAAATACTAACTTCCATAGGGTTTCTCCCTCTGAAACTAGACTCCCTCTGAGTCTTGATCTCCCTGTGGGAAATCTCGTTGCTGCTCAATATTCCAATATCAATGATCAAAACTCCTTTTTGTGTAACTAAATATTGGCTCACTCATTTTCCCACTAGCAACCTTCTATCACCATTAAGAAGTTTGTACATAGGGTCTTCTGGATCTACCGTGAACTAGAGCTCCATCAATCTGCAAGCACAACTTTGAATTATTCTCTTCTCTTATCATTCAGCTCCAATACGATGTAGAAATTTCTACAAATATAGCTCTGATACCATGTAGAAATTCCTTGTAGATTCAAACTACTAATTGTATTATGCTAAAACAATAGAATTGAATCTACTCTACTTATTAGGGAAAACAATAAAGGAACGATGAAATCCTGAAGCATATAAGAGAAAGAATTCAATCACACATAACACAATTATTTTATGGGGAAAGCCACAACTAAAAACTCCTGCTATCTGTATATTTCATTAGTAAAATAATCTGGATGAATACAATATGTTTTTCTCAACCTTGAACCCTTCTGCACAAGTATTTTATATCCTCTACCTGATTGACTTCCTTTAGCCAATACTTAGCCAAATTTCCAATCCTCCAAGCTCCTTATTCCTTGCATTGTTCCCTTGGGAATTAGCCCCTATTTAATGGGGAAATTCCTCAATTATGAGTTTCAAAATCCTCATAGGAATTTCTCTGACTGCATGCACCATCTGTTTAATTTAGATGATTTTACAACTGATAGAAAAATGTCCCTAAACTCCAATCTCAATTGGGTCTTTCTCTAATCTGACATGCATGAGTTAATTATGAGTGAATCTTCAGTTTACTTGTTAATCACTATAGGAAACACCACATTGCACTTTAGGCAACACCCCACTATTTGATAGGCAGCACCCCACTACTACGGGCTGCATCCCACTACTTCAGGCTACACCCCACTATTGTAGGTTACACCCAACTACTGCAGGAAACACCCCACTATTGCAAGAAGCACCCCACTACTGCAGGAAACACCCCACTATTGCAGGAAGCACCCCACTACTGCAGGAAACACCCCACTATTGCAGGAAGCACCCCACTACTAGACCTCCCACTAATTCCTCCATCAGTTGGAACTAGCTTAACTCACTTTAACTTAGTTAGACTAAATTAAATAATTACAACTCAAAATAAACACAACTAGTACTCCTAATTGTACGAGACTCTCTACATGACTCTAGCTAGACCCTCAACTTGAATTAACTGAGCCAACTAAGTCAAATTAACTTAGTTGACTATTAGACGTTGTCATGATATGTGGAATTATAATCTATTCCAAATTTAATTCAAGGAAAAGTTAAATTAGGATCTTTCTTGATGCTATTTTTAGCATTTCTTGTTGTTATTTTCAACAATTAGCCATAATGCCAACAATCTCCCCCTTTGGACTTGATGGCAACCACTTTGGTGTTTGGACACCATCTGAAAACACACCTGCAAACACTAAGTCTTCTCTCCAAACACCAAGCTTCTTTCCCCCTTTGACATTAAGGGAAAAGAATTGAAGTAGGTTGAATGAAGTACTACCCCTGTAGTGTTTATTATTGTAGGTCTAATCCGTTGAATATGAAATCTGCATATTTACCATTCCCCCCCCAAGCATATGTTGAACCTTTTCAAGGTATTCAATAAAGTACAAGACTTTATAACTCAACCAAATATGTAATTTCTTATCACCAATGACTCATAATTACATCAAACACCCAACATATTGGGTTTACATATTGGATCCAAGTTTTACATCAATGTCCCAAAATAATGGGATTACATACATAACATGACTTGATCCCAATAGCCCATACATGACATAATTTTACAATAATTACAACATGAGTATTTTCATGAACTTTACATCAAGATACATATATGAAACTTATAACCAAAAACTGGGACCTCAGCAGTAAGGTAGCAAGACCATGATAGTCATTAGCAACCATCATGCACCATATAGGAATCTGCAACATAATCATATGATAGTAGCAACATAGATGTCATAATGATAGTAGCATGAACATCTTCATCATCAAGAAGTAATGTAAGATATGACAATGTAGCATCAATCTCTCCAACATCATCATCATGTGATAAAATATGAAATATTTCCAAGCATCACCAATATGGTTGTGCAATCAATCTCTTCTAGCAACTCATCCCTTGACCTTATGTCATCAAGGTCAACACACTCTCTCCACATATAGGAAGAGCCACAATCCTCAAGCAACAATATCAAACACCATAGGTAGCATGTACATGCATCAATAACATATGTGCAAACAAAGAGAACCTTCAACATCACAAATCATAGAACTAATCGACAACATCATCAACATATTCAAACCAACTTAACCAAGTGCAAGACATCATCCATAACTTCATCTCATGCAATCCATGCATCATTGATAACTAATGACAACAACATATGTATCTTCAGTGGTAACAACAGTAACAACCATACATTCAGATTACCAATATGTACTCATCATAATGCAACATCATGCAAAAAGTAGTGTTCAATAAACCATAATGCCAAAAATGAACTATTAGAAGCATAGAATATGCTCCCCTTGAACCTGTGCCAACTTTTCACCATCAACTCTGATCACATTATATCCATCATATCAACTAGAAAATGCACCAAAGAACTATTTCAACAGCAACAATAACATTTTGCAACAACATCATGAACCAACATCATTCCTAAGCAGCATATGGGCATCATTAATAGTCTGCAACAATTCAATATCAAAACAAGAAATTCAATAATGACTTACAGAAGCATATGAGAAGTTCCCCTTGAATTTGTGTCAATTTTATTTACCTTAGAGAAACATAAGGGACTGTATAAATCAAATATCGCGTATACACGAAACTATTTTTCATAAGATCCACATACATAAAGTAAATTGTTGATTCTTCATAGGCACAACTCCTCTTGAACCTTTCTTGTTTGTTCATTGTTAATTCATCAGATGCGGTGTCAGAAATAAGGTCATCAAAACAACATAGGGAATCATCATTAAGATACATATGCATAACTCCCCCTTAGATCATACACTAGTGATCCTATGGATATGATAATCATGACATGTTCTCCATGAGGTTATGTGTCTCACTTTCACTTCTACAGTCACTATTAGAAGTATACCTTTTTAGAACAATGGACTGAAGTAGAGATAATATTCCTTACATATCTAACTGATGTTCCTTCTTCCTCCAAATCTACTTACAATTTCTAATCATATGCTCAAACTTGTGGAAATTGTCCCAAATTTTGTTTCCATTCCAAATGCATGACCTGCAATGAGTGACCTCATTGCCAAATGAGTTACAAGAAAAATATTATCCGCGAAATCAACATTTATGCCTAGGGACTGATCTTGACTTTGGTCTAGGAGATTTTCTATTAGATGTGTGGACTGATTCAACTTTTGAAAAGCCTTATGTTGGTTGTTCTTGTCATTACATTGTGAATCTGAAGCCATGTGGTTGTATCTAATGCTTTTCTTGATTAGAGGAGAATGTTGTTCATTAATAATCTTTTCTAATGATTAAGATGCCTTTACCCATTTGTTGATTTTCTCATAATCTTCCCTTAGAGTCACAACTTCATATTCATATTTTTCACAATGATTTTCTTTTCTTGATGTTTTTTTTCTAAGATCTCTATTCTTTTATTGGTTTCTTCCAATTGCATTCTTAACATGTTTATTTCCTTGATCATACTACTTTCTTTTGTTTCCATATCTTTGTTTGCATTCCTGAGTCTATCATTTTCTTTCAATGCGTTTATTAAATTATCTTTTTCACAACTATATGATTCACTAGTTGATTGATCTTCAAGAGCCATAAGTATTTGGTAGTAAGTGTTAGAATCTAAATCTGAATCTTCCTTGTCATCAGATGTGGTTTGACTATCTTCATTAGAATAAGAACTTTTCTTGGTAGAAAACTTCTTTTTGGTATTTTTCTTGTCAACATCCTTTCCATTTTTCATGATTTTCTTTATATGAACTTTTGGATGCATAGTGACCTACTCTTCCACTAGGAAACAATTGAAGGGAAGCTTACCTTTGAACTTGCCAATTCCTACTTGGAGCTTCTTCACAAAATTCGCTTCTTCTTCGTCTGAAATATAACTTGTTTCCTTAGGATCTTATTTTTCTTTCCCTTTGTTCATGGCTTTGAATTTTGTTTCTCTCATACCTGATATACCCTCTTTTCTAATCTCATAAGCTCTCAAGATCCCATGGAGCTGCTTAACATCGATATTCTTCAAATCCTGCATGTCTTCGTTAGAAAAGACTTTGGAATCAAACTTTGAGGTTAGAGATATTAAAATATTTTCAACAATAGTAGAACCCTTTATTTCGTCACCCATATTTTTCATAAAGTTAACAATCTCATCTACTCTACAGAAAAAATCTTACAATGCTTTCATCATCATACATTCTAAGAGTATCATACTGAATTCACAATGCTTGGAGTTTAGCACTTTTTACCTTAGTGTCAACTTCATAGCTTTGGATAAGCGTATACCATGTTGGTTTTGTTGTATTCAATTGCATCGATTTCACAGACTCAGATTCAGCCAAACTTCCCAAGATAGAATTGGCGACCTTTGCATTTATCTCATACTAATTCTTCCCTACATCATCTATAGGAATGGAGGTTGGGTATTGATATCCACCTTAAAAAATTGCCCATACATCAACTCCTATTACCTAAAAATATGCTCTCATTCTGAATTTCAAAATACAATGTTAGTTCCATTAAACAAATGTGGCCTGATAGAATATACTCTCTCTTCACTACTCATATTGATAAATATCCCTTTAAACGATCAAGCTTCTTTTGAGGGACTTTCTCTGATTCAAATTGTTAGGAAAAGTACTTGGGGGGGCGGTGAATCGGTATTTTTAACTTTTCGTTTCATATTATGAATTCTATATGTTGTTCTTCTTCATGAAATCAACATATGTATGTGACTCTTGTGAATGAAAACACCGTATATCTAGTTAACTTAATTTGACATATATTTCATGATAGTTAACATAACCAATGCATTATTAGGTTATTCACCATCCATAATGCAGTTAAGACTCTAGATAACTCACAACACGTAAACAACACACATAGAACACCAAGATTTTAGGTGGAAACCCAATGTGGAAGAAAACCATCGGTGTCATTGTCTTTGTCTTCTTCCTTATTATATAAAGAAAATATTCATTACATATTGTACTAGTGTAGACTCTTACCAGCACACAAACACCAACCTTTAGGAGGCTCCAACCTCCACTCATTCTGTAGCACCCACTGGAAGGTTGCTACAACCCCTTGATCATGTTTACCAGCTCCTACTGGAAGGGAAAACCTACCCCCTAAACAAATTTACCAACTACCACTAGAAGGAAGATCTGACTCCCTTACTGAAGGCTCCAACCCTCATCACCTCTATGGAACACATTTCATAATATTTCACACTAGATGCACATGTCTCAAAACATAAAATTTGTAGGCCACCTTTCATGATATTTTCATACAGGACCCACGCCCAACATTATGCTCAATACCAAACTAACATATTGAATCTCAAAATTTCAATCACTGAAGCACTGTAAACCAACTAGATACTGAAGCAAACCAAACTCAAAAAACCATTGCAACCAGATCAAAGCAATTCCAACCAATCCAATCAATACTGACAGATACAGAAAGATGCCACTCATAGACAACAACAAATATAATAGAACTCATCAACAATCATCATCAAACAACAAGAAAAACCCTGACCAGATCCATCTCATAACATATATATGATTTTTATTCAACAGACCTGCATATACACGCTCTTATAATGTGCATCACTTGCATACAAATCTCAACATACTAAAAAAAAAATCTTAGATTATATATGCAACTCAACATAAATAGATCCACATATGTACGCAACTATCTAGAAGCAAACCAGTGTATAAATATTGAGTTACTGAAACATGCCTTCACTACAAATGCAACTCACATTGCACAACCTTCACTATCAAAACTACAGACTTTTGAAAAATCATTTAGATCACAACATTACTATAATCAAATACCCATGATTATTAGCTACTTAGACATTTACAACAAGTAAATCACTCAACAAAATATGTTAACATGTCTTCATATATTTTAGATTTGGGTCTTCTACTTGCTCCATTACTTGCAGACACAACACCTTCATCTCCATCTCCTTATATAGTTTTTACAATATTAAATAAAATAAGCTATAAAATTTTAAAAAGGAAAGGAATTATTTATATTAAGAATTGAAAAAATAGTTAATGAGACTAGAGAAATTGATTATTTAAGTTCCAAATAGATCTAAAGAAAGGAATGTTGCCAATAGAGGAAAAGTTTGAAAGGGAACTAAAGAAACAAATGTTGGCAATGGGAAGAATGACAATAGGAAAAATCACGCAAGAATTTTCAATTTCTTTATCTGGTTATCCCCTATTCCCCATATCGTTTCATCGAATTCCCTTCAGTAATGATTTATTTGATTCGATATTCTAGTTTCATGCCTATCTTAGAAAGAAAATATATACTGCATTTGTTCAAGCCCGAATTGTTATATATTAGCACTCTTTTCATCAGTCGTGTCTTTTTGCTGAAATAGAGAAAGGTGGGTGGCCATTCAGGGCATCTGAAGAGGGTAGCTCCCCTTTCGAGAATGCAATCTCTTTAGGTGTAGATATTAAAACATGGCTGTAAAATCGAGAGCGCTAGAGTGCGTAACACTTGGATTTTAGAAGTTGATTAAAGGTTTTAAGAACAAAATAACTGTGAAGCATGCAAAGATATCTTTAAAAATGAGTACGAATCAATAATATGATTAAAGAATAGAAAAACATTCAATCATATCTTAGAAAGTGACTATTGTGATAAATGATATCTAGGACTAGAGGTTTTGCAAATAAAAATTTATTGTAAAATAAAAATTAGGGAGTAGAGTTATTATAGCATTGCAACGTATTTAGAAAAACATTGGTGTAAATTTTAATATTAGAAACATGGAAAAACTATTTATCAGTGAGTTATAGAAACTAAAATAATTTCAAATTCAATCAAACCTAACAAATCTATAAGATAATTTTCTTTCTCAAAACTAACTCCTACCTAATCTCGACCTCATAAAAAAAACATAATTGAAAAAAGAAAGTTATGTAATTCCGTAGACCCCTATGGGTGAGACTATCTATCGACGACCTCTGAAAAATTACTACATGTAGCCCAATCGTGGAACTAAGCCCAACCAATCTGGGGATCAAAGCCAAGTATCAAAGCTGTGTATCCCCACGCGTCGAATGAATCTCTGCCTAACATATAGAAACATGATGAAAAGGTAAAATGAAGTAATCAAAAATGCATTTGAGTATTCCTAATCATAATTCCTTAGACCCGTGAATAGGAGATGTTATTGGATGATAATATTGAATGAGAAAGTTTTCTAGAGTGGGGATCCAAGCCAAGTAACCCAGTCGAGTACCAAAGTCCAAGCAGTTGAGTCCAAAAGGTGCAGTGGCCAAGCCGAGTATTCAAGTCCAGGTATCCCAAATTTCTGAGGTTTTGTAGTATATGGCGTTGCACTGTAATATTGTATGGAAAATTCTCGTTATTTATTTTCACTGGAAAAATCGTGTTATTCATTCTAACAAACTAACATCAGTTTTCAATCTTATGGTAGACAATATTTCAATCATCTAACACCAAAATCAATGGTACAAAATGACACAAGTGGCATGGGAGGGGATTTCTTCTCAAAGGGAAAGCCTTACGATGTAATTAAAGGGCAGTAGTTTCATATACGAAGATTAGTTGAAAATACAAATGAATTACAATGTGAATGTACATGTTTAATGTCATAAATTATGAATCCTATTACACATTAAAATGATGTTGAATGTTACTAGTTATGTAACAAAATATGCATGAATAAGATAAGGAAGAACTTGTCGTGTGTCTAGTTGAGGGATGTGGTATATCTGCACAAGACAACAATGAGAACCAAGTACTCTGAAGGATGGTTGGCATCCAAACATGTATGATGAATCATGAAAATATTTCATAAGTGAAATGATATGCACGTGGAAAAAAATATTTGGTTGAAAGCATGTTGTTGATGGGCTTGTGTGATCCTAGAATTACTACCCCTCTATCCAATGGCCACCTCACTTGCATTAATATTCAAGACTATAATCTTCTTTCCTACAAGGGAGAGAACTGGAAGGAGAATAAAAATTCAAAGGGATTGTTGAGAAAAGAGAAAATATATTCCTTTGTTATGCTTGTATGAAGAGAAAGATATCCATATAGTCCATTAATTGGTGGGGAAGTGTCTAGAATATGTTCCTAAAATTATATTAATCATATAATTGTCATTGTAGATTATATAATCCAATGATAAAGAAATATTGAATGGATAAAAGTGATAATAAGAGAATTATGTGATTGCATGACTCTATGGTTTTGCATATATGAACATTTAAAATCTTGATGAGTAATGGTAGTAATAACTGTAAATATGATATTTTTTTTATGCGAAACTTGGTGTTGATATTGCAAACATGACAAATAAAATGTGCTTGTGAATAACATCAACAACAAATGGTTGATTCAATTGTATGTTCTCATAAGCCTATGATCATTTCATATGTTGTTGTGGATATGGGAATGAATTTTATTATATGCATACACATTATGTGCTTCCTGCAACAAATGTTAGCAAGAAATACAATCCTAGTGGTTGTAACTACAACATAGACAAGTAAAGATGGATTATCATAAAACCCTTGAATACGATGGATCTACCAATACACTTACACTATTCATATATTTTAACTAAAAAATGCAACAAAAAGGAAATAAGGATAGAACAACAAGTAAATAAATAGATCGATTCTCATTACCAAAGAATGAGCTTCTATTAGACATCACCTGAGAGAAAGTTTGAAGAAAAGTGGATCCTTCTCACCTTTTCCGTTGGAGGGTCCTTTAATAATATTTAGTATGTGGTGACTATTCTCCCTCGTATGGTTGAAAGTAATGGTGGTGATGACTAAATCACTTGCTTTCTCTCAAGTGAAATGATAAGAGCGAGAAGCTTTTGAAGAAAGGGTTCAAAGTGGAGAAAAACCTCTCATGTTTATAGCGTGGGGAATTCACCTTGTTGACCAATATCTTAATATGTTCATTCATAAAGGGATTTTTTAATTGTGAAAAATAGAGTTAATATATTGTATGTTTTGGGGGTGGGTTGGGGGGAGGGGCACACATAAGTATTAGGGGGTAAAAATGAATATTTGGTAAATACTCAGGATAAATATTAAAAATATATATTATTTTTATTAGAAAGATATATTGGGAGGGAGGATCAACAAAATGTTTTTCAAAAGTTTTTTTTCAATATCTAGTGGGATTAGATATATTCTTTAATATCCTATGAGCGTTATGACACAAATTGAGTAGGTGAAGACGTTGTGTTTTATAGAAAAACACTAGTTAGAGTTCATATGGTCAAAATAATACAATATGATTATTTGATCAAATCAATAGCTAACTACCTTGATTTTATTCAATTATTATTATTATTATTATTATTATTATTATTATTATTATTATTATTATTTTAGTCAAATATGAGAGGAAATTTTCACAAATTGGGGTTTATGGATTTAATTAATGGTAAAACTATTTAGAAAAATAGTTTCTTAAGTTATTCTAATGAAAATACCTTGGGAAAATTTGTTTATTTGGGTTGTTTTCATAAAACTATGGATAAAAATAGTGAAAATAACTTAGAAAAAGTGGTTCTCTATACTACTTTCTTGGGATAATAGCGTAAAATTGGGTTTTGAAATGGGAAACCCATACTCTAATGTTGTATTTTGGTAATCCTAGCGATTTAGGATAGGTTAGCAATTTTTGTGTCATGATAGATTGACCGCTAGTATATGAGTTTAGGAACACATCATATCATTGAAAACATTATAGCTTTCTTTCACTAGAAAAATGATATGGACTAAAAGAGAGAGAGAATCACAATGAGGATTAGGATCACCCATAAAGAACGTTTTGGAAGGATACCACTTGTGAATAAAAGAGTCTCAAGGTGTGTATACATTATCTAAATGAGTCACGACCATACCTATCGAGATAATTCAAAACAAAGAATACAATGGCATGTCTAAAAAAAGGTGGGAAAACAAAGTGAGATGAAATGAGTTCTCAATTATAATACATTAAATGTATGGTATCAATAGGCAAAAATATAGTACAATTAAGTAGATATTCTGATATACATGTTTCTTGAATGCAAGAGACTATGATTGATATCATAAATGCTATAGATCTAGATTACATAGGATAAAATTCCCCCTCACTAAGGGAAGGTAGGTGGAAACAACCTAAGGAGACCTAGTAAGTTGGAAGGGGCTCTAAAGATCTAAATGAGACAATTCGAGGAGTTATGTTCCTATACCAATAGGAGTCATAATTTTTGAATGGCTAAAATTAAACCTGTAATATGTACATACCTTTGCTTTCTGCAAATGTTTTCCATATTCAAAAACTCAAAAAATTTAAAAAATGTGAAGAGGGTATGTCCTAAAAGAAAAATCAAAGGACAAAAAGAGTAAAAAAGGTAAAAAAGATGAAAAAATGAACCCCAAGAAAGAAAAGAAGACCATGAAAGTGTGCAAGTCAAAATGCCACTACTATTTACTTTTGATGCAAAATAAAGATTGTGTGTTGCTTGTCACTTTTGCCACAATCCATGGATGGTCAACATGTTTAAACTTGGCTATTTCATGTTTTCAATTTTATGCTTAGAGATAGAGAATAAAATCTAACCAAACTATTTAATCCTGGTAGATAAGTAGATAGGTAGAGTAAATAAAATGAGCTCAACTGTTTAATCTGAGACCTTGGATGTAATAAGGTTAGACTTGGATAGATTACTTTTGTAAAAGAAAAGAAAAGTTTTGATAAAGGCTTTGCCAGCTTAAATGCACCCTAAAGAGAAGTAAAAATGGTAGGATGAGTAGATGGGTAAGTAGATGAATGGTTGCGGAATTGTGATGATTGATTAGACAAGATCATATTATTCACCTTTATCATCAAAGTTCTAAGTATGGATAAAAATTGAGCATTTATCAAAGTACACAAAGTCAATTGATTAACCTCCCTCATTCATTACATTTTCCACTTAACTAGTTTCCAAGAAAAGTCTTAAAGTACCCAAAATCTTAAGTTAAAGGGGCTCAGAGCATTTTTCTAACTTCTGGAGGGACCGGACCCTCGGCCCAATAATTTATAGTTCCTAAATACTAAAAGTCTCCTCATGGACATTCACCCCCTTCAAATTCACTCATATTCCCCAACAAATCCCTTTTCCTAAAAAAACATCATTTTCCCCTAATAAACCCCTTTCTCTAAGGATAAAACCTTGTTATCCAAGAAAAAGCCATTACCTCCATAAAAACCCCTTTTTCAAAAAACCCCAAAAAATATACACTTAGCCTAAGTTTTTGTGTTTTCTATGTGAAGAGAAAAAACAAATTGCAAAGAATTCATTTTACACTTAACGCTAAAACATTTTCCGCCTTCATTCATATTAACTTTTAACTTTACTTATATACTAACTCCCGAGAAAATAACCCTTTTTCCCCTATGTATTTATTAAAACCCATTAATATTAATATCCCGTCCCGAAGTTTGAAACATAAACTTTATTAATATCATGACATGATCAATAGGTTAATTAGTCAATTAGCGATTATTTAATAACCAATACCCTCCGCCAATGGGATCACCCCCGACACCCTTAAT
Organism: Pinus tabuliformis; assembly: GCA_031772625.1. Classification (NCBI taxonomy): domain Eukaryota; kingdom Viridiplantae; phylum Streptophyta; class Pinopsida; order Pinales; family Pinaceae; genus Pinus; species Pinus tabuliformis. Next base: position 1,205,486,431 of record CM062804.1, on the reverse strand, counting down.
CTGCCATAATCCATTGATTAACTTAATTCTGCCAATCTTAAACCTCTGCCAGGCCCCTCCATTAAACCTCATGTCAAAACTCCACCCCAATCACCGTACGATCAAGCCCCATTTGATCCGGCAGTTAACAATCATATCGGGTAGCCTCTGAAGGCCGACCTTTACCTGCCCGATATGGGTGGTTTCACTATTTGCCTCGCTACTACATGTCGCCCGATAAATGGCATCGGGCAACCTCCCCCCGAAACCACCTGAGGCCCAAAAGCAGTGCAACCCAAACCTGTATACTGCCTCCTGCTATACGACAAAACGTCTCATCCCCTACTTAATGCCAAATGTACCTTCCCCCGCGTACCCACCAAAACAGTTGACTTTACCAATAAAACTAAAAAACCCATTGTTTTTAGTTTTATTGTGAAAAAGACACTCAGACCTCCATGCAAGCGCCAGAGTACATGCAACAGTGAACCCATGTCCAACTGCCAACCTACTGAAGTTGTTGAACTTCCAAGACCACTCTTCAATCACGTATGCCTCGTGTAAACCATGGATAGTCGCCCATCAACTCGTTCAGAGCCAAAACCAGGTATTTACCGGAATTCACTGAGAAAGCCTATTTAATTCCCAAACCTGTTACTCAATTGAATAAAGTTATTAAGTAATTAAGTAAAACAATTGCCCACCAAACCCAAACCACTTTGAATTGGACCACTTTGCCCCCAGTTTAACTAAAAAACCATTTCCCCATTCTTGAATCCACAAGAACCAAGGATGGCTGCTCCAGTTTCACTGAATTTCCTACCAATTTCTACTTCCCACCGAGACTTAGACCATCTCCCTTTGGCAGACAAAGACTTTCAAATCAAATACACCTTTGTCCATGAATCCCCACTAAATTTATACTGCAAGTATAGAGACCAGTACTTAAACCATGTAGACAAAATAGGTCTTTGGGAATTAGGCTTGCCTAAGTACCAATTCCCTAGAGTTCAGACCTTCCCTGAAATTGTCCACTATTTCCATATGAACTACAGTCCCAGCCAAAGAATAGTGATAACTCCTGACCATACTGTATTATTCACCAACACTGTTGAATCCATCAATGAAATATTGTAGTTGCAACAAGGGCAAAACCTAACCCCCATTTCTGTTGGAGACCTGCTTGACAGATTCCCTAGAATCACCTCCATCAAATTGGCTCAACTATTCCAGACCTTCATTGTGCAAGAGAAATACATTCCAAAGGACCCTCCCCCATACATGTGGACCATATTCTTTGAACTTGACTGAGACATCATGGAAATGATATCTAGTGTTTTAGGTCAGACTACCAGTGAGTTTGTTGATGAAATTATTATAGCCTTTATGTCCATTTACACTCCTAGACAGCCTCGTGCCATCATGTTTGATTATGCCAAACTCATTGCAGATAAAACGCATGATCAATTCATGAGAATGGACAATGAAAGAATATTAAAGTACTCATCAGTTTTATATCAACTTTTCCTGTAGTATGAAGCTGATAAATTCCCATTTACTCTTCAAAAGCTTGATACCAGAGGCAACCCTAGATTAGTGGTCTTCTAGACCCCATTAATCCACCAATATGACTCTCCATATACTTATACAAATTTCATAGATCTTTTTGTGCACCCAGTGACAACTATGTTGTTAGGAAGTCCTTCCCATAGGATTAGTGCAGATACCAAGAGAGTCCTATAGCTGTCCAAATAATACAGAGTGGGAGATTGGTACTTGTACCAAAATCACACTGAAATCAGAATATATGGATGTGAGTTAGCAAGCTAAGTGGGCTTCATTGTGGGGAAAAACTTCACAGTTAAGCACGCTTGAGCCAAAGGAGATCTCGGATGGGTGACCTCCGAGGAAGTCCTGGTTACCGAGTGCAAGCCCCGGAAGTGATGATTGATGCTATGTGATTCATTTCACTAGTTTCAATCCCCCTTCTTCACCCCTGTGAGCATCACCCGATGCAATGAGTGCTAAGTGAACAATTCAAAAATCATGAGAAATTAGTCAGTTACGACTACCTATCATGGAAATGGTCATACGTTAATGACTTACTTAACGCAGTTGAATCCCAAAAATGATATCTAATATAATGCACTGCATAAAACCCCTAATACTTAAGGAATGATATTTCAGAATTAGCTTTAATGCTCTCTGTCTTGACTGTTTACTTTCTCACTGTTTTCTGCTAAACTATCTTAGTCTAGGAATTCTTAATTGCTCCCTTACTTCCATAGTATCCCTCCTTAGGTCCATAGTAAAGGATTCTTAGTTTCCCTTTGATACTGATCTCCTTCTATTCTTCATCTTGATCTTGGTTTAAGGATTCTTCATTGCCCTTTTACCCTGGTTAGGACCACCTCATCCATTTGAAACCCACAAATTTGATTTTTGTTGTGTTAGCCTACTCTATGAACTCCTCCTTTAGCAATTGATCTGATTCAGTTAATCCACCCTTTGCTTGACTCCATAGCCCGATGGCCTGAATTCTTGCTCTGCCCATATATTCCCATAATTCCACCACCAAATCAAAATCAAAACATCGTGAGCACTAAGAACTAGCCTGAAATCACACCCAAAACAAAGTTAAATTATAAAGAGAGAGCCTTCTCTGGACCTAGGTTGGTTAGAACCCGAGTCTAAAAGATTAGGTTTGTGGTTACCTCGGATTATTCCTTCTTCTTATAACTTCTAGGGAAGACTCTTGAGTGATAATGTAGTGGCGACCGCACTGGGGATCTCAAAACCTCAGCCTTAATAAACCTTTGAGAAATTTCAAATTTTTATTTTCAAGCCTCTTAAAGGGTTTATTAGAAGTTATTTCAAAAATTCATAAAAAAGAAAATAGTTAGAAAAAGCTTGAAATTTGGCTTCAAGAAGAACTCACTATACAAGGACCAACCTTGATCTGAATCCTCTCCCTGTATTTGACAATCCCAACCTTATTTCTAGAATAGCAAAAAAACAAGAAAGTTGAGTAAGCCCTAGACCTTTAGTTAAATCCAATTCCTACCCTAATGAGTGGTTGTTTGTAGAAGACCTCCCTTTTGACGAGTATTTTGACCTTTCCCTACTTAGGACTAAGTCTGAAAGTGCACTTGAGGAGATAGTTCTAGATCCAGAATTTACAGTAGAACTTGAAGTCAAAAGGGAAAAATTGTCAATCGATCAGTACCTTATGAATTCCCCTCAATCATCCCTTACTACTGATAGGATCCCTGAACTTTCTGAATCAGCTTCAACTTCCTTTAGTTCACCATCATTTCCTCACATTCCTGAAGTTCATTCCCCATCCCCATTCCTACCTTCGCTTTCCTATCATCCTATCACTACCCATCAAACACCCATTATCCCTGTTACCCCAACTCCTGTTCTCAATCCTGCCCAACTCAGAGCTATGGCAAATAGATATTCCCCTGTTGTGACGTCTGCTCCTCAAGGTGTCATGCCACCAGATTACCAGAGTAAAATTTTCCTATTTGATAGCATTGGATCTTATACTTCATAGCAGCACACAAGAAAAATGACATATTATTTTGAACTACATGAAATTGACATAGGAGATGTCCAAATGAGGATTTTTGCCCAAACTCTAGCTAGAGAAGTGAGAACATGGTTTAAATCTCTGCCAAATAATAGTATAGATAGTTTACAAGTTTTTTACCAGCAATTTTTAAATAGGTGGGAGAAGAAAAAGAACCCTCTTCAAATTCTTTATGAATATGAAAACCTTAAGAGGGGACCAAACGAAACCGTTTAGGACTACTATACTAGATTTAACAATGTATATAACACAATACCACTTGACCTTAGACCTCCACCTGGTTTGGCCCTGATAAAGTTTCCAAATGGATTTGACACTGATATGGCTTTCCAACTGAGAGAGAGGAATCCCCCAATCCTAGAAGATATGTAGAATGTAGCAATTAGTGTATAAGCTAATCTGCTATCCAAAAGAGTTGGGGTTAGAAACGAAAGAACACCCTTGAAAGATGAAACTACACCCTTTGATCAAAAAATGGATGCTTTAGCCAAAGGAATGGAAAAATTGATGGATATGATAGAGATCATTGAAAGGAAACCTCATTGGGATAACCAATAAGCACCTCTAGTGAGGAATCCAAAATTTAGGAAGAACCAGAACCAAAATATTGGTAAGAATGGACCTGACCATAACATTAGACCTCCTTTCCAAGAAAACTATGCTGAAACTTCCCATCAAGAAGACCCTAATCAAGACACCCAAATCAACTTAATGGGATTGGATGATGAGGAAACTATCTTTCTTACTCAAGATGACCAGGAACTATACATGCTTCAGTACTTACAAACCCAAAGTGGGGAATCATTTGACTACAAGAAAGGGTATGACTCTGTTATCTTCGAAGTGCATAAACAATACAATTTGAGGAGCAAAAAGAACACTAATGTTCGGAACCAAAACAAGAAAGCAGTACCTAATCAACCTAAGAAAGTTAAAGCAGCTCCAGTTACAAAAACTCTCCAAATCCTTTCTAGATCAAATCAAAACCCTCCCAGTCCCACCATTGAAGATGTAACCAATGACCAACCATCTAGAGAGCAACCTTCCACTTCAGTTCCCCTCAAGGAAACAATGGAACAGTCTCCAGAAATTGTATTAGAAAATCCAATAAAAAGGACTCCAAACACTGAAAAAGAAGAACAAACTACTCCAAACCCTGTTGTTAAGATTTCAAATGTTCAAACAGATAAATCCCCTTTGCCTTTCAATTTGGGAGCAGAGGTGGCCAAACTTAAAATCTCAGTTCCTTTAATAGAACTTATTAAACATGAAACTTACAAATCTCAAATAAGCAAATCTTTAAACTTCGTTGAGAATGAAGACTCTGCTAACTTATTTGATGATCGACCTGAGTTAATTTTCGGTCCTAATGTTAATGGAAAACTAGTGGAACGAGGGATACCACCCTTCTGCAATAGCCTTAACATCCACGATAAAATCCTACATAATTCCATGCTAGACTCTAGGGCTTCACATAATCTGATGCCTAAATCTGTTATGGAGAAGCTAAATTTGGATATCACTAGGCCTTCCAAGGACCTGTTTTCATTTGATTCAAGTCAAGTTAAGTGCCTAGGACTTATAAAAGACCTGTGGGTTTCCCTAGTGCAGTACCCAGCTAAGATCATTCTTATGGACATAGTTGTTGCTGATATACCACCTAAATATGGCATGTTGTTGTCTAGATCGTGGGGTGCCAAACTCCAGGGGTCTCTGCAACTTGACATGTCATATGCCACCATATCAGTCTTTGGACATCCTAAAAAACTGTATAGAGAGACTCTGATGAAGTATGTAGTGAGTACCCAGGAAAGACCTCAAAACTTTCCTATATATTCAATGCATTCTGATATTGATTCTTTCATTCTTTACAATGCTAAATCAAACCAAGAAGACACTTCAAATAGCATTATTTCATAACCAAAAGAAATTGCAGTACCAAAAGAAAATCAAAATATCCAAATTCAAAAGATTTCAGAAATAAAGATGACCTAGATACCTCAGTCAAAGGATATTTTGTTCCCCTAGACAGTAAGAATTATGAACATGAAATTCTATGGCATCTCGAGTTCGATGGGTCAGTAAACAAACTAGGAGCAGGAGTAGGAGTATGGATTTACAACCTATAAAATGATCATTCAGAGGGTCATGCGTACAGATTGAACTTTAGATGTACAAACAACATGGCCGAGTATGAAGCACTTCTTTTAGGTCTCAAATTGGTCAAAAGGTTAGGAGCCATAAGAGTCTCCGTTATGGGAGATTCTGAGTTCGTAATAAAAAAAATCAATGTTGTTTATATGACTAAGGATCCTAGGTTAGGATTTTACAGAGGGACAATTGTAGAAATCTTAAATACTTTTTTTAGAAACCAAGCTTGATGTTATTCCAAGAAAACACAATATGAAAGGTCATAGTTTAGCTATGTTTTCCAGTACTTGCAAGTTACCATTTCAACGTAACCATCAGTACACTGTTAAGGTTAGGCACAGACCTGCTATTCTTGACAACTTAAAGAATTGGAAAGTATTCAATAACGATCAACAAATTAACAATTTTCTAACTTTAGATGATGAATTTGTAAATAGTAACATAGATACAGACATAACATTAGATTTTGATTATACTGATGAAGTAGAAATTAACAAAGTCGAAGATGAAAGGATAGATAGATTCCATCCCACAAAGTTTACAAAATCAGATATTCAAAACCTAAAACAAATTGAAATTGAGGAAGCAATCGATGAAGAATCTGAAGTCATCAATCTTAAAGACAATTTTTTGCCTAAAGGATTAACTCATTTGGAGGACTTGTTTGATTCAAACGATGTCCCTAGAAAGCAGAAAATGGAACCCTTAAAATCAGACATAGAGGAGTGTAACATAGGCTCTAAAGAAGATCCCAAACTGATAAAACTTTCAAAGTCTTTACCTCCTAATGAAAAAGTGAAATACATAGAACTATTAAAGGAATTCCAAGATGTTTTTGCTTGGATTTATGAGGACCTTAAGTCCTATGGTACCAACATAATACAACACACCATTCCCTTAAAAGAAAACTAGAAGCCTTTTGGACAGAAGGTTAGAAGGATTAACCCCATTCTAGTGCTTTCTATTGAAAAGGAAATCAAAAGAATGTACGAAGACAAGATCATTGCACCAATTAGATTCTCAAACTGGGTTTCTAATTTGGTACCTACAAGAAATAAAACTGGTGAAATTAGACTATGTGTTGACCTTAAGAATCTAAATAAAGTTTCACTCAAGGATAACTACCCTCTTCCCAAAATGGATCAAATATTACAGAGGGTAGTAGGCTCAACTAGAATCTCACTGCTAGATGGGTTTTCTAGTTATAACCAAATTTTAGTCCACCCAGATGATCAGGAGGAAACTGCATTCACTACTCCTTGGGGCACTTTCATGTATGTGAAAATGCCTTTTGGGTTAAAAAATGCAGGGGCCACCTTTAAAAGAGCAATGGACATAGCCTTTGCTAAGGAAACCATGACTTCCTGGTAATATACCTAGATGATATCATGGTATTCTCTAAATCAAATCAGCAACACCTAGATCATCTCAGGCAAGTCTTCACCAAGTGTAGGAAGTATGGAATTTCTCTCAATCCTAAAAGTTCGTTATTTGAATTGAAAGAGGGAAAATTACTAGGCCACATAATCTCCAAAGATGGTATCCAGATTGACCCAGCAAGAATTGAAGCCATTTTATAGATACCACATCCTAGGAACATTAGAGAACTACAAACCTTTTTAGTTAAAATAAAATTTTTGAGAAGATTTATCTGCAACTTAGCTGAACTAGTTAGATTACTAAACAACATGTTAAAGAAAGATTCGACTATTAAATGGACACTTGAGGATAAAAGGTCTTTTGAAGATATAAATTTAGCCTCGACACAAACACCAGTTCTCATCAGTCCAATGTTTTATAGGGATTTCATCATATTTTTGTTCGCCTCAGAACATACCATTGTTGCAGTCTTACTGCAGAAAAATGATCAGGGTTTTGAACAACCAATAGCCTTCTTCAAAAAGCCCTAAGAGATGCACCTTTAAAGTATAATATAATGGAAAGGCAAGCTTTTTCTCTAGTCAAAGCCATCAAAGATTTCAGAGTTTACATCCTATATTCTCATGTAATAGCTTATGTTCCCAATGCTGTTGTCAAAGACATCCTAACACAAGATGGACTAGATGGAAAGAGAGGGAAGTGGATAGCTACCATATTAGAATATGACCTAGAAATTAAACCTACAAAATTGATCAAAGGCCAAGGTTTAGCCAAGCTTATGGCTGAATCGAACTATCAAGCCCTAGACATTAATTTTATTCAAGAATTGGATAACAAAGAGGAGATGGCGACTCCACAGATCAGCCAAGCCTTCATTGAATCACCATGGTATGCTGACATTATATACGTTCTACGCTTCAAGCTCCTCCAGAGTTATCCAGGACTAAAAGTAGGTTCTTAAAAATGAAATCTTTGAAGTTTTGCATAATTGACAATGCTTTATTTTGGAAAAATCATGAAGGAATCCTTCTTAATTGTTTGTTAAAGGAATAATTTGACAAAATATTACAGGAGTTTCATGCAGGTAACTATAGAGGACATCTTTATTAGAAAACCACAGCTAACAAGATCTTAAGAGTTGGTTTTTACTGGCCCACTCTATTTTCTGATGTAAAGAAATTTGTAACCTCATGTCACAAATGTCAGATTTTTCAAGGAAAATGAAAACTATTACCATTACCTTTGAAACCAATATCTACTAAAGCACCATTTCAACAGTGGGGTCTTGACTTCATTGGTGAAATCCATCCCCCTTCCTCTACCCAACATAGATGGATATTGGTTGCTACATATTATTTTAGAAAGTGGATAGAAGCCATACCCTCAAGACAAGCTACTGATACTGTCATAATAGGTTTCCTTGAGGCCAACATTCTATCCAGATTCGGTTGCCCAACCAAAATCATCACAGACAATGCAGCAGCTTTTAAATCAAAGAGGATGATTGATTTTTGCAACAAATATCATATAACCCTGGGTCACTCCACAGCCTATTATCCTCAAGGAAACAGACTAATAGAGTCTTCCAACAAGAGGTTAGTGAATATCATCAAAAAATTGTTGGAAGATAACAAGAAAACCTGGAACAAGAAGCTAGTAAATGCCTTGTGGGTAGATAGGCTAACCACAAAGAAATCCATTGGTACCAGTCCTTATCAGCTAGTCTATGGAATGGAGGTTGTTTTCCCATCTTCCTTGGGAACACCAGTGATGAAGTTGCTCCAAGAAGTACAAGCTAAGGCAAATGATATTCAAAGGAGGATTAACTAGAAAATTCACTTACAGTAGACCAAGGAAGAAGCGTATATCAGATCCCAAGTTGTGCAGGAGAGAATCAAGAAAGATTTTGACAAAAGGACTAAGGTAGAAGACTTCTACCTAGGAGATAAAGTTTTGAAATGGGACTCAAGAAGGGAGGATAAAGGTAAACATGGGAAGTTTTACTTCCTATGGAAAGGCCCTTGCATCATTTATGATTTCATGGGTATTAATGCTTTTTTCCTCAAAGAATTGGATGGTGCAGAAGTAGAAGGAGGACCAGTTAATGGTTGAATGCTTAAGCACTACATAGATCCTAGTCACTGATTTCAGTAATCACTTGTACATATTTTATTCTTCAAAATTTTAATGTTGATTGGATGGTAATTTTGGAGTTGAAGCCTGAAGAGAAGGTCCTGAGCTTCAAAAGTTCACTGTCATAAATACCAATAATGCAGTAAAGCAAAAGAGAAAAGTTGCAGAGTAAGATCACAACAATTCAGAAGGCCCTTGATCTACTATTTCTTGACATTTCACCAGGAAATGTCATCCCCAAGTGGAGCCACTCTTGTGTTCCTATACCAATAGGAGTCATAATTTTTGAATGGATGATATTAAACCTGTAATATGTACATACCTTTGCTTTCTATAACAATTTTCCATATTGAAAAACTCAAAAAAATTAAAAAATGTGAAGGGGGTATGTCCTAAAAGAAAAATCAAATGACAAAAAGAGTAAAAAAGGTCAAAAAGATGAAAAAATGAACCCCAAGAAAGAAAAAAAGACCATGAAAGTGTGCAAGTCAAAATGCCACTACTATTTACTTTTGATGTAGAATAAAGATTATGTGCAGCTTGTTGCTTTTGCCACAATCCATGGATGGTCAACATGTTTAAACTTGGCTATTTCATGTTTTCAATTTTATGCTTACAGATAGAGAATAAAATCTAACCAAACTGTTTTATCTTGGCAGATAAGTAGATATAGAGTAAATATAAGGAGATTAACTGTTTAATCTGAGCCCTTGGACATAACAAGGTTAGACTTAGATAGATTACTTTTGTAAAAGAAAAGAAAAGTTTTGATAAAGGGTTTGCCAGCTTAATTGCACCCTAATAAAGAGAAGTAAAATGGTAGGATGAGTAGATGGGTAAGTAGATGAATGGTTGTAGAATTATGATGATTGATTAGACAAGATCATATTGTTCACCTTTATCATCAAAGTTCTAAGTATGGATGAAAATTGAGCATTTATCAAAGTACACAAAGTCAATTGATTAACCTCCCTCATTCATTACATTTTCCACTTAACTAATTTCCAATAAAAGTCTTTAAGTACCCAAAATCTTAAGTTAAAGGGGCTCAGAGCATTTCTCTAACTTTTGGAGTGACCGGACCCTCAGCCCAATTACTTATAAGTCCTAAGTACTAAAATTCTCCTCATGGACATTCACCCCCTTCAAATTCACTCATATTCCCCAACAAATCCCTTTTCCTAAGAAAAACATCATTTTCCCCTAATAAACTCCTTTCTCTGAGGATAAAACCTTGTTATCCTAGAAAAAGCCATTACCTCCATAAAAACGTCTTTTTCACAAAAACCCACAAACTATACACTTAGCCTAAGTTTTTGTGTTTTCTATGTGAAGAGAAAAAACAAATTGCAAAGAATTCATTTTACACTTAACGCTAAAACATTTTTTGCCTTCATTCATATTCACTTTTAACTTTACTTATATATTAACTCCCGAGAAGATATTCCTTTTTCCCCTAAGTATTTATTAAAACCCCTTAATATTAATATCCCGTCTCGAAGTTTGAAACATAAACTTTATTAATACCATGACATGATTAATGGGTTAATTAGTTGATTAGCAATTAGTTAATAACCAAAACCCTCCGCCAATGGGATCACCCCCGACACCCTAAATCTACCATAATCCATTGATTAACTTAATTCTACCACTCTTAAACCTCTGTCGGGCCCCTCCATTAAACCTCATGTCAAAAATCCACCCCGATCAACGTACGATCAGGCCCCATTTGTTCCGACATTTAAGAATCATATCGGGCAGCCTCCAAAGGCCGACCTTTACCCACCCGATAAGGGTGGTTTCATTGTTTTCCCCGCTACTACGTGTCACCTGATAAATGGCATCGGGTGACCTCCCCCCAAAACCACCTGAGGCCCAAAAGTGATGCGACCCAAACCCGTATACCGCCTCCCGCTAGGCGACAAAACATCTCATCCCCCGCTTAATGCCAAACATACCTTTCCCCACATACCCGCCAAAACAGTTGACTTTACCAATAAAACTAAAAAACTCATTGTTTTTAGTTTTATCGTGAAAAAGACACTTAGACGTCCATGCAAGCGCCAGAGTATGTGCAACCGTCAATCCACGTCCAACTGCCAACCTGCTGAAGCTGCTGAACTTCCAGACCACTCTTCAGTCACGTACGCCTCCTGTAAACCGTGCATAGTCACCCATCAACCCGTTTAGAGCCAAAACCAGGTATTTACCTAAATTCACTGAGAAACCCTGTTTAATTCCCAAACCTGTTACTCAATTGCTTTAAGTTATTAAGTAATTAAGTAAAACAATTGCCCAGCAAACCCAAACCACTCTGAATTGGACCACTTTGCCCCTAGTTTAACTGAAAAAACCTTTCCCCATTCTTGAATCCACAAGAACCAAGGATGGCTGCTCCAGTTGCACTGAATGTCCTACCAATTTCTACTCCCCACCAGGACTTAGACCATCTCCCTTTGGCAGAAAAAGACTTTCAAATCAAAGACACCTCTGTCCATGAATCCCCATGGAAGTTATACTACAGGTACAAAGACCAGTACTTAAACCATGTAGACAAAATAGGTCTTTGGGAATCAGGCTTTCCCAAGTACTAATTCCCTAGAGTTCATATCTTCCCTAAAATTGTCCACTATTGCCATATGAACTACAGTCCCAACCAAAAAGCAGTGATGACTCCTGACCATACTGTATTATTCACCATCACTGCTGAATCCATCAATGAAATACTACAATTGCAACCAGGTAAAAACCTGACCCCCATTTTTGTTGGAAACTTGCTTGACAGATTCCCTAGAATCACCTCCATCAAACTGGCTCAATTATTCTAGAACTTCATCGTGGAAGAGAAACACATTCCAAAGGACCCTCCCCCATTCGTGTGGACCATATTCTCTAAACTTGGTTGAGACATCATAGCAATGATATCTAGTGTTTTAGGCCAGACTACCAATGAGTTTGTTGATGAAACTATTATAGCCTTCATGTCCATTTACACTCCTGGACAGCCCACTGCCATCATGTTTGAATATGCCAAATTCGTTGCAGATAAAATGTATGATAAATTCATGAGAATGGACAATGAAAGATTATTCAAGTACTCATCAGTTTTATATGATCTTTTCCTGTACTATCAAGCTGATAAATTCCCATTTACACTTCAAAAGCTTGATACCAGAGGCAACCCTAGATTAGTGGTCTTTTGGACCCCATTAATTGACCAATATGACTCTCCATATACTTATACAGATTTCATAGATCTTTTTGTGCACCCAGTGGCAACTATGTTGTTAGGAAGTCGCTCCCCCAGGATCAGTGCAGATATCAGGAGGGTCCTACAACTGTCCAAACAATACAGAGTGGGAGATTGGTACTTTTACCAAAATCACACTAAAATCAGAATATATGGATGTGAGTTAGCACCCTACAAACTACCAAGATACCTCCCCATGAGACTGTTTGCTCTAGGGTACTACAGGCAAATAATTAATTCAGATGAGGTACATTTTGTGAAGGTCAAGAAGAAAGCTCAACTAAGAATAAACGACCATCTTGGCCCCTTTATATGCAACACTAGGGAAGCTGGAAGAGAAGCAGAAGAAATCCTTCAAAGGCTCAAGATGAAACAAACTTTCATATGGAGATATCACCCTTTTGATTTCATCTGCAATAGAAGACAAAAGAAAAAATTGTCTGCCTATATCCATTACAGGATTCCTGAGATAGAACAATATGCCAATCAACTAGAATGGGTGGAGAACACTTTAGTATACAGAAATATCACTGAATTTGATGTTTATAATGTGTTGATTGATCTAGAAAGGAGACTTGATGAGATTCTTTTGTACAAGTGCCAAGAGAACCCCTTTCTCAAAGGCAAACACAGTAACACAGTGAGCAACAAGTAGAAGAAGGACCCCAAGAGTAAGAAGAATCAGAACAACCAGATATATTAGAAGAGTTGGCTCATCCATAACACATTGTGAGTACTCCTCCTATTGTATAGACTCCTCTAAATGAGGAGAAGAATCCAAAAAGAGATAGGGACAAAGACACTCCTTCTAGTAGACCTGTTGCACAGACTTATGTCAAAATGCAAAGGTTAAATCCCTTTTCAAAACAAGAGTTTACAGAGGAAAGAGCTCGAACCACGGGTATAGAAATGGCGGAGAGTAGGCAGGCCACTCCCTCTGGAGGAACACAAGAACATTCCACTACACAAGCTCAAATGCTGGAAAGACAACAGAGCATGGAAGTATCCTCATTCAGGGCTCCAACTGGCCAGGACGAGGACATTAAAGAAAAATATAAAGAGATAAAGGCCAGAAATGAAATGTTGAATGCCTAGAGCTATGCACAATACCTTAAAATGCCCCCCACTAATCAATCAAGGCTAATGTCAACCTTTGATGTAAAATAAGGTAAGATGAAAATGACTTTCATGAAGCCTACCATACCACAGCCCAAGTCTATAGCAGATTACTTGATGTCAGATTTTGAGTTGCTGGCAAAGGATATACATCCTATCGACCAAATAGAATTGCAAAAACAGACCGGAGAAATGGTCTATTCCACATTGACCAGCAAGGCCATTGCAGCACATCAAGTACAAAATTCACTGAATAATATATCAGCGCAATTCCAACTAGAAAAGGCCTCTTCACAGGCCAAGGATACCAAGATAAAGTCCTTAGACGACTTAATCATAGATTTGGGCCATGATCCCAAGGATGTAAAGGTTGCAGAAAGACTAATAAAAAAGAAAAATGATGACATAGCTGCCTTGAAAAATCAGCTCAAAATCCCTCATCTGCACATCCACAAACAGATGAAGTGCTAAGAACCCAGTAGGAACAGGAGCAGCCTATGGACTTAGTCCTCAAGTTAAATGGTCAATTAAAGGAAACAGAGAAAGAGTTAGGTAACTTGATTCATTCTAAACAGAGTAAGTTGGCCACCACTCCACAGACTGACATTCCTACAGTCTCTACAACAGTTCCCTCTATGTTGGCTGCCTCCTTAGCACCAACAGTTCCACCAGCTACAGCCATGCTAGTCACAAGTACATATACAAGTGCAGGTACATCTATAGAGAAAACAACTGAATTAGTAAAGCCATGAAAGAAATGAACATCCAGGCTACAGAGCTTAAGAGGCTTAGAGAAAAGGTGTCAATCTTGGAAACTGACTATAAGCTTGCACAGATACAACAGAAAGAAGAAGCCCATAAGAGTCAAAGAATGGGTGAAAGGTAAAAAATCCTTGAAAAGGACTTAACATTGCAATAGCCACTAGGAGATATAAAGGAGATGCTCTTGGCCAACATCATTGACTCTGTCAATGATGTTTTGCCATCAATTCTAGTAATTTTTGAATAGTCTGAACTGGTGAAAGTGGCCACCGAAGCAATTCAAAAGATAAGATAAGACCTGGGAGACAAGCCTGAAGAGGCCAACCAACTAATAACACTCTTGACCAGAAAAAACAAGTATCAGCTAGATGAACTGGGCATACAAGATAGGATAGGGACCATCATAGAAATCAATAAGATTCTTACTAAAAAGAACGTTATGCTCACTCTTGAGAAGAAATGCCAAAGCATCCAAGCTAATATTCATAGATTCATGACAAAGTTTGGTATTTTGAGGGAAAAAGGCATTCCCAGTGCTATGGTTATTCATGACAAGATTATGACTCAAGATGACTACATAGAAAGACTAAACAAGTTGGCCAACAACCAAGTTAGTACTTCAAGGGTAAAAGCTCTGCCCACAAGAAAGGTATTGTATGACAATCTGGAAAATCTATTCTTCCTAGAGCATGAAGTAAAGCACATGTTCTTCAAGAAGCCAAATTTTTCCAAGTACACCAAAGCTGATGAGATATATAGAAAAATGCTAAAGATGAAATTACACGGAGATGAATGGTGGGTAAAATTAACAGATTTACTATAAAGTTACCGTAGTAAATCCATATGGCAGCTAGGTAAAACAGGTGAAACAGGGTCAAAGTGTAGCAGGTAAAGAGTATCAGTAGGTTCAAGACATAAAGTGATTCCAGCGCACAGATCTCAAACAACTGAAAGAGCCAAATTCAAATTACAATAGCCAACACAATCACAATTTCCTAGGATAATTCCCAAACTGTTATTAGATATTATGTAATATTTTTTGTATAAATACTTCACATTTTGAAGTAAATAGGGTGGATTCAAAGACATTTCTATAGACATTTCATATCAAGCTAGAGAGATATTGTAATCAAGACTAGATTGGCTGCTGGATCATGAAATAAAGTTAAAGACATTTCACAGGATTCTTGTGCACAGTGGAACTCAAATAAGTATTATCTCTTCATGCTTATTACTATTTTCTCTTCATGTTTATAAATATTCACATGTTTCTCTATAAAATGTGAATGGTAAACAAGGAATGATATTTCAGAATTAGCTTTAATGCTCTATGTCTTGACTGTTTACTTTCTCATTGTTTTCTGCTAAACATCTTAGTCTGGGAATTCTTAATTTCTCCCTTACTTCCATAGTTTCCCCTCCTTAGGTCCATAGTAAAGGATTCTTAGTTCTCCTTTGCTACTAATCTCCTTCTATTCTCCATCTTGATCTCAGTTTAAGGATTCTTTATTTCCCTTTTACCCTGGTTAGGACTACCTCATCCATTTGAAACCTCCAGATTTTCTTTTTGTTGTGCTAGCCTACGCTGTGAACTCCTCCTTTAGCAATTGATAAGATTCAGTTAAGCCACCATTTGCTTGACTTCATATCCCAATGGCTTGAATGCTTGCTCTGCCCATCTGTTCCCAGAAGTCCACCCCCCAATCAAAATCAAAACATCATGAGCACTATGAACTAGCCTGAAATCACACCCAAAACAAGGTTAAATTATAAAGAGAGAGCCCTCTCTGGACTTAGGTTGGCTAGAACCCGAGTCTAAAAGATTAGGTTTGTGGTTACCTCGGATTATTCCTTCTTTTTATAACTTCTAGGGAAGACTTCTGACTGATAACAGGAGGGAAGCTCAAGGGGCTCTAGGAATGGCAAAATCGAGCTATTGAAATTAAAATAAATGCATATGAGGCTAGATCATGAACTGTTGGAGGTTAGGAATGCAAGGAATTTCTTGACTGGAAACCCACTCCTTAGGTATAAAAGAAATCACACATGCCTAGATAATCTAGTACAACTATATAATGCACTATACCATCAATTATGAAAGTATCAAATGTGCTATAAGGAGCTAGAGTTGAGTACATGAAAAACTACCAAGTTAGAGAGAATTAATATGTCTCTGTAGTTAATATAAGGCACTAAGCAATGAGGAAGATGAATCCAAAGTAAATTATCCTCTAGTCTAAACACCTAAACTGTAGACGTTGAAGTAAATAGGGGAAGGCTTATTGGACTTAAGGAAATGATGAATCCTTGAAACTACCAAAGGGAAGAAAGTATGTCGTGATTTATAGATATTACGACCATATGGTGGGGAGGTAGGAAGGCACTAAATGGTGGACTTAGGACTTCCTATATACGTAACCCAAATGCAAGGGTTGACATGGAAGCAACTATAAACCTTCTAGATATATAGTCAATTACTAGGATGCGTAAGATTTTCAAAAACATATCAATAAATGAAGGGGACTATTGGGGATGAAATATTAGTGAAATAAGGTTGATTTAACTCACAATGGTGTTTACAAATTGTAACATGATTGAATGTGGAATTTTATAGAATTTAGGGGACATCAAGGTGAGTCATCACACATGATTTGAATAAGAGAAACTAAATGACACTACCACAAACTAAACCAAGTACTTGTGAACCACACGACTCTCGTAGTAGCAATCAAACATGAAAAATGGTTGTGTCTGTAGGGTAAATAGGATATTGTTGAAGGAAATGTAACTAGTTTTGGTCTTAATAAATGCACTTTTGATATTTGTATTTATTCAAGAAAAGAAATATTATTTTTATTATATATGTCAATGAGTTTCTTGCTCATTGAAATAGGTTTAGCACATGTTAAAGTGTTATAGGTGATTCAAAGAGTCAAAATAATTATGTTGAAGACCTTAAGGGAATGTTACACTAGGTATACTTATGTATTAGAGTCAAATAAGACACCTCCAAGCAAAGTCAAGTCTCCTCCAAGCAATGGCACCATCAAAAGAAGCCATCCAAAGAAAATAAGTCAATTCAGCCTATAGTGAGCAAGTCAGCCTAAAGAACGGGCATTCCTCTATATATAGAGGTTTTCCACTCCCTCATAACGTCATGAACTCATCTATGAAATCAGAAAATTAAAGGAGATCGAGAAAAGGGTGAAAAAAGGATGAATAAGGAGCCTCTAGTGCATCAAATAATGAGAGACACAAATCGAGGTAAACAATGATTGTTTCTAGGGCAAGCTGTAGTCACACGTGCGAGAAAAGAAGGGTTATCTCTACGGTTATGAAAGAAGCAACTCACAATCAAACATATCTAATTTTTTGGGCTTAAAACTATGCCTACAAGGCCTCCTACTCAAGCGAAGAATAAGGAACCTCAAGAAAAGGAGAAAGAGCCTATAACATCAAGTAATCCTCCCACACATGCGATAAATTAGGGCTGCAGAACAGTCATACCAAGTTTGTACCTACACCTCAAGGAAGAAGCTCATATGGTCAAGAGGAAGGAAGGGATCATCATAAGGAAAGAGTATCATCATAGACCAAGAATAAGTGCCTCTTCTAGAGCAAGTTCAACAAGGTCTATCAATAGTTGAGAGGAGGATGAAGTGTCAGGGAATCAATGCCAGAAGGCGAAGGACAAAGTGCTGGGGAAAACAAAGTGTAGAAAGGGGGAAGGACTTGATTTGTGCTTGGATGATATTATTTTCAAGGGTCCAGGGTTTGGAATTTATCAATAAGAATCTTCAATAAGGGAAATTTACCGAAGGGTTTTCCTCTCAAGAGAAGAGATGTTTTGGCCCTAGCAGAGAGCCAACATCTTGAGTTCTTGTTCTTATGTTTTTGGAAGAAGTTTGATGAAGTACATACACATGTATTAATAATAATAAGAAGAATATTAAGATAACAATAAAAATTGTAAAAAGACTTCAAAAATTGTTATCAAGTTGAGAAGAATCGCACTACACCTAATTTCCATAGATTCTTCAACATTATAAACATGATGAGAAGTAATGCATGAGTCTTAAACTCTAGTATGGAGATGAACTGAACTCCCAATATAGAGGGGATCGAATGGCATGTGTACCAAGATGAAACAAAGGTCAAAATTATAAGGCATCCATGTACATAAGGCTTTAATAATCGATAGATGGAAAATGAAAAATATGCAGGGGTTGATCCATCTAGAAAATTGTGGTGTTCCCTATAGGAAATTTCCACAATATGCTAGGAAAAGCAATGCACTGAGTAAGTGCTATATGTAAAATCCCAAGTGAAATACACCTAATGGAGACCTATATACATGGATTAAAGTGATTATTCATGGATTTATTCTATGCATAAGTATATAGGTACAATGCTAATTGGTGTCCTAGTAAGAGGGACAAATGTGCATAAATTTATTGCAAATGGCAACATGCTTTAATTCTTCTTGGAAAAATCACTTCTAAAGAAGTATCAAAGCTAAAAAATATGACAATATCATTTTGAAGGGCTCAGATTCATGATTCCAATAGTGGTGAAAGCATATCAATCATTCTATATGAGTCCATAATGGTTAAAAGAAAAATATGGAGTTTTCTATAAAGGGGTGTTTTTGTCCAAAACCAATCCATTATTGCACTTGTGGAGGAAGAACTTGCAAGAGGCATAGAAGGACCTAAATATTATAAGGTTTATTATGAACAAGCTGAAAATCAAAATAAAGTTCTATTCAATTTGGTTTCCATACCCTACTTATGAACTTCATCAGTTAGTTTTTGTAGATTAACTACTAGATTTCCCCGAGGGAACTCTAGCCAAATTTTTGGGGCGAAGAGCAAGTGTTGGGAAACCACCTACATTGATACTATAGGTATAAAGGGGATACCTATGTTACTCCAATGATGAATTTGGGATAGGATCTATGTTGGGAAAGTAGGGCTATTAGAGCTAGTTTTGGTGGAGTGTTTAAAAGTGTCTCAATGGTTAGTGAACCATTTAATGGCTTATATGATGATGTAGGACTGAGAAAATGTATTTTTTTGTAGACATGGAGGATTTTAGAGTTCTATGGAGGAGACAATAGTTTTAGGAAATATGTACAAACTTGAGATGAGATTAGGGGATCATTAATAGGCGGAGGACCCTAATAGGCACCAAGAAAGGAAAATTATTTATAATCCTTGAGGTTGATGTCAAAAAGGAAAAGGAAGACTTGATTTTGAAACATTGAAGAAAGGATATTCTTACAAGTGATGTAAGTCTCGAGGTCATGTTATATAACTTGGTCAATTGTGGTTATCTTCCAAATGTGAGGGAAGCTCATGGTATGGTAAATGGAAGAGAAATTATCCTTTTTTACATACATAAAACTATGACTTAAGAGATGGTTGTAGTATAAAGGACCATTAGTAGCTTATATTTCAAGTAGGACTTGTTTTCTTATGACATGGTTGTGATAGTTGAGAGGATATACCATTTTATGCACATAGAGTGATCATAAATGGGACGAAATGAGGTGAGCCTAACTTCTTCCAAAATTGGGTGTACATCATGCAAGTGGTTGTGCATTTATCAACAATATAACATTTGATGATGAAATTATTTATTATTATTGGAATATGAAAATCTATCAATGAGGGTAAGCAAGGTTTCCCAACTTTATCAATGTCAAATATAATAATCTAATTGTTCAAAGGGTAAACCACTCCTATAGCAGATAGTAAATATTTTCATTTCGTGGGACATGTTTAGAGGAATTACAAAGCTAATATAGGTGTAGGGGACTAAGATAAGTGATTAATTGTTGTTATACTTATGGTTGACATGTGCATGGGAATTGGGTGCAATTATTTTGAATGAAATGTTTGGTATATTGGGTTGGGTGTTGACACAAGGCCAAGTTATATGTAAATATCTATCTTTGGAGGAAACATCCTTAGGAGACTTTATTGGTTGGGTCTCAAGTGGAGGACTACATTGATAGTATCAAGTTTCCAAATGAAAAATTTGAAAATCCATGTAGAGGATTTGGTAGTTCCTACTACCTAGTTGGTTTGGAATGGGAGGTGACATGGAAGGGTTAACTTCTAGTGTGGCCGCATAGTCCTATGTGGGGAATGGATTCCTTAACATAGTTGGTGGAAAAGATGAGAGCTTATTGGTAGGGGAGGGGGTTGATTACTATTATTGATAGCCCCCATTGCGTCCCACATATGGTGCACCTTAGCTAAGATAGGGCATTCATGCGTGTAAATTCCATAGATATTGTAACTAGCACAAAGTTTTTTGGTCTTAAGTTTCTTCCCTTTCTTAAGTAATGTCTGTTAGTAGAAAACACATGAGTATTTCAAATATGTAAATTTGACTTCATTAAATTTTCATTCATGTAAACAATTCAAGATGATGGGAGAATTTTTTGAATTAGGGTCGATAGAGAAAATCTTAGTGAAGCTCGAGCCTGAATTTCAAATCTTGTTTCAATATATTTTCAGATATATGGTCCAAGACATTTAGGGTTTTGGAGACTCCAAAATTACATCCCAAACACGTGACCTTGGGAAAATCGTCATAACTTTCTCTCTAGGAATCAGATTGAAATTTCGTAAGAAGTTATAGAAAGAGGACAGGCTGTAAATTTCTTTGCATTGTTTTCAAGTCTGAAGGTCGAAACGATGATTGGTGGTAGGTCATACAAGTTCGCTCTACTGAACCAATCTATAATGAGGTCATCGTAGGAGATTTGGCATAACTCTTTATTGAAGAATCCAATATTGATCAGATTGGCGGGGTTAGAAAGAGGACTTAGACAGCCGACAGGCCAAAATTTCAGAACTTGAATATTTGAAATTACAGAGTTACAGTCATTTAAATATCGAGCTCCTAAAAGCAAGAAAAATAATGACTCGAATCAAGAAAATAGAAACACCTAGTAAGAAAAATTGGATGGATGATTTGAAGAATGTGATTGAAGCTAAGATAAATAGTTTTATATGTGACATGGAAGCATATTTGAAGAAAGGCATTGAATATTTGAAGAAATACATGGAAAGTTTGAAGGAAGCTGGGACAAAGCTGGTAGAAGAAAGGCCTCCTAATGACAAAAAGGTAGTAGAGGAAACTCATGATGATAAAAAATTAAATGTTAATCATGATTTCTTAGAATCTAACATTGGATTGAAGACCCACCATATTCCAAAGATCGATATGAGGAATTTTGATGGTAAGGAACCCATAACATGGATACTACAAATGGATAAATATTTTGATCTACATGATGTGAAATTGTTACAAAAGGTACATATTGCATCTTTATATTTAGAACCGAATCAATTTTTATGGTATAAAGGGCTTTTTTCTCGTAAACCACTTGTCACTTGGTCAATTTTCATGGAGGAAATGATAGCACATTATGAGGATACACAGAGCAATGCCTTCTTTACCCAATTGATAAATCTCAAACAAAAGCGTTCAATGGCAGAGCTCATTGAGGACTTCCAAAAATTGAATATAAGGGTAAATGATATTCCAAAGAAGTAGAGGATTGATGTCTTCATAGGGACTTTAAAGGACAACATTCAACATGAGATTCGTCTTTTGGAACTTGATTCATTGGAGAAGGCATTTAGGCTGGAAAGAAAATTTGAAAGCAAAATTATGGCAACAAGAAATCCTACCACACACAATTATAAAGATGGAAGTGTTGTTGCTCCTAGCCTTCCACAACCTATAAGGTTGACACCATAAAAATTAGAAGAAAAAGGAGAAAACGATCGTTGTTATAGTTGTGATAGAAAATACACTAAAGGTCATAAGTGTGTTAAGAAGAAATTATTGATGATGATGATGATGATGGTTAACGTCCACTGAGACCAAATTGGTCTATCGGACCTACAATTTTCTTAATTTTTACTTGTCTGGCTCCTCGTCTTTCTTGGCGAGATTGGTGTTGTAGCTTTCTTTCTTTTCTCTACGGTCTTCCAACTTCCTTTGTCTTGCATCTCCTTCATCTCTTCTGGTTCTTGGGACATTGGTGTCTTAGCTTCGCGATCTATAGTCGGAGAAGTTTGGTTTAGGAGATCTGCTTTGATGTTAAATGAAGGTTTATTTTCTGCGATATTCAAATCCTCATAACTGTTGATTTGTTGGGGCGGGCTTTCTCCTTGCTTGCTTTGAGAGTTGTTTCCTTCTTCCTTGATTTCTTGCGACTCAGAGTTTTCTCTAGAAAATTCTTCTTTGATGACAGTGTAGTGTTCTTTTTGTGCTCCTTCCCACCATGTAGATCTGTGGTGGTTTTTTCTAGCAAAATTTTTCTCAGAGGCTTTTTGGCAATTTTTGGCTAGATGCCCCGTCTCAAAGCACGATCGACATCTGAAGAGGACACTTTCATAATCAAGCTTCTGGTTCCACACATAGTATTTACTTGTTAGGTTTATTTCAGCTGGGAATCCGGCGCTGAAATCCATTTCCACACAGATGCGTGCATAGGTGGTTCTGGCATATTCCTCTGTTTCTGGGCACCTGCAGTAAAATTTCCCAATTGCATTTCCGATGGCTTTTAGCGAGGAGAGATTCCAGAGATGCAAGGGTAGGCTTGGCAATCTCACCCAAACTGGTGCTGAGGTTATCACTGCTGTAGAGGGATCGAATGATGGGTTCCATGGCTTCATGAACAGGCTTGATTTTTTCCAAAACCAAGGGCCGAAATCTAGAATACATTGTCTGCTTTCAGGATTTTCAAAATCTACTATAAAGAAACCTCTAGCACAGGGGTAGATACTAATTTCATCAGAAATGATAGGCTTCCATACCTCCAAGATCCAATTGTGGAGTGCTATCAGCCGCGGCCAAAAACCATTGAACCGGCAAATTAGGGCACTTTCGGAGAACTTCAAAGCTTCATCGAGTGAGTCCTGGACCACTTGGATAGTGGGAGCTGGGGCTTCACTCACGATATGGGCAGGAGATTGCCCTCCAGAGGCGGATGAGCCACCAGTTATTTTTGCGAAGCTCGGGGCCATATTTTACGCAGATCTGCACCAGATCGAAAGCCAAACCGCAGATCTGCACCAGATCGAAAGCCAAACCGCAGATCTGAAGAGATACGATCCGCAGCTCAAACCGCAGATCTGAAGAGATAAATACCCAAGTTTAAATGGTGTGCTCTTTATAAGATAAATCAAAAAATACCGCAGATCTGAGGAGATCTAACACCGCCGCAGAGCTGAGATATCGCAAGGAGCTGCGCAGATCTGAAGAGATAAATAAAAAATACCCAAGCATTCGGAGCTGCAAATACCCAAGTTTAAATGGTGTGCTCTTTATAAGATAAATCAAAAATACTGCAGATCTGAAGAGATCTAACACCGCCGCAGAGCTGAGATATCGCAAGGAGCTGCGCAGATCTGAAGAGATAAATCAAAAATACCCAAGCATTCGGAGCTGCCGTGAGGAGGCCAAAGGAACGCGCACGTACAGGTGGCAGAGTAGGTTTGATAGCAGTATTTTGCCTAACCGGGCAGCTTAAAACTCGTGCATGGTACCACAAAAATTAGTAGAGAGTTCGACCTCAGTAGTCATGGACGCGGAGGCCTCCAAGAAGGAGCGGCTCAACAAGGAATTCCTGGAGCTGCAATCCGTTTCTTCAGATCTGGCAAACTTCATTGTACAATGGAGGGAGCTCGATTGCCACTTCAACGAATTGGAGAAGCTCATGCAGAAGCGCTTCGAAGAGCTCGAAAGAAAAGAGAAGGAAAATGAAAAGGAGAAAAAATCTGCCGCAGAAAAGAACACTGGCAACCCTAACGATACCCCGGAGAAAAATTCCGCCGCAGAAAAGTGCACTGGAAACTCTAATGAGACTTCGGAGGAGAAATACTGATGTGCCTATTCCTATATAGGAGCACATTATGAGGATACACAGAGCAATGCCTTCTTTACCCAATTGATCAAGGAGGAACAAAAGGATCAAGAAAACATCAAAAGAAGAGGATATACACCAGGAACCAACCCCAGTGAAAGAAGAAATGAATACGACCATATCTTATAATGCATTGGCAGCAATTACCACTCCTCAAACTCTCAAGATAAAAGGACATATCAAGAAGAAAAAAGATAACCTCACTTTCGCACAGAACCGAATGAAACAATAGGTAGATCAACATCGCTGTGAAAGAAGTTTTGATATAGGTGATTGGGTATTTTTACAAATAAAAACATACAAACAAATGTCCCTCAAGCAAGCTAAGAAGGATAATAAATTATCACCAAAGTACTATGGTCCTTACAAGGTGCTGCAAAAGATTGGTACTATGGCATACAAATTGGATCTTCTTGCATCTTCCTGAGTGCCCCCAATTTTCCATGTTTCATGCTTAAAGAAATTTATAAGTGACAAGCTCCCAGTTCAAACAATATTGCCAGAACTTGTCCAAATATTTTCTCTATCGCTCCTCTTTCATATTTTCTGTATTATTTTCCAATGAAAGATCACTTGTCCATATCAAGCTCAATTATAACTAAAATGTTGTAATTCCCAGATAATTCAGTGTTCGATCCAATCTCTCAATTAGCCCCTCACCAAGTGAACCCACACCATCTTTCTTGAGCATAATCTTTGAATCAAGTTCTCCCTACCTGTAATAGTGTGGAGCGGTAATGATTTTCTCTATCGACCCTAATTCAAAAAATTCTCCCATCATCTTGAATTGTTTACATGAATGAAAATTTAATGAAGTCAAATTTACATATTTGAAATACTCATGTGTTTTCTACTAACAAACATGTCTTCAAGGGGGCTACAAATGTAATAAATTTAAACCATTGTATTTCAAATTTGAGGGATGAAATTGAAGTACCAGTTGTAATTACACATACCACAAATTTTGGTTTGAGGGGTAATATCATAAAATAACAATTTATCTTTACTAAGTAATGTTCAAAGTAGCATGATGCTACATCCTAAATATTTTAGAGAATATGGCGTTGTAACTAGATCCCCAAATTTGAACTTTCATTGGAAGTTTATGTTCAAGACCAAAAGATGTATCCTAGTTTATTCGACACACGGTCCAAATAGAGATCAATGTTTTTTAAAACCTACAAATTTATCTATTTTGAATGATTTAAGGGGAATTTACTAGTTTTAAATTTATTTAAATTTTTAAGTTAGTTATGTATATTCTTTTATTGTTATTAACATTTTATACAAAATTCTATGTACTTTTTGAGAGAAATAGTAAAAAGAAAATAAATCCTCAAGAAAGACTAATTGTACATCAATTATAGATCATTATCATATTAGAATATCTTGAGCAGATAATACCAATTAATGAGGAAAATGTTGAAACCATGGAAAAGAAAGTGGAGTGCAAAGAAAAACATATAAATAAAAGAAAATACAAATGAAAGGAGATAATACCAATTAATGAGGAAAATGTTGAAACCATAGAAAAGAAAGTGAAAGGCCAAGGAAAACATATAAATAAATTAATGAGTTTAAAATTATATAAGAAATGTGTGCTTGGAGTAGCTCAATTGGCAATGGCCATCGAAATGAAGTCTCACTCAACCGGAAGCCTTAGGTTCAAATTTTTTGCTATCCCCCAATTGAGGTGAAAAATTAGACATGATGAAAATGTAAGCCTATCAAACTTACAAAAAAAATTATATAACAAATATGCAATTTCTCAATTTATTAAATATATTATAAAAACCCAAAAAACACAACACTTACACTCTGTAAGTTATAACAAAAATATTAAAAAAAAACTATATCCAAATAAAATATATAAACTAAAATATTAGCAAACTAACTTACAATTGTATATCCTCAAAGATTAGCAAATACCCATATTAAAAAAAACCTATATCCAAATAAAATATATAAACTAAAATATTAGCAAACTAACCTACAATTGTATATCCTAAAAGATTAGCAAATACCCTAAATAAAATGCGCCAATAAAAGAAGTCCAAAAAAACCTATATCCAAATAAAATATATAAACTAGAATATCAACAAACTAATATACAAATTAATGCACTAATAGATTAGCTAACGCACTAAATAAAATGCGCCAAAATCACCAACATTTCTACACAAATTCCAGAAATAATGAAGTTTGACGTCAAACAATGGAAACACAAATCTCAGGGGACTCTCGAAGGATTTCCTTGAGAGATTAAGAGCTCTACTGAAAATACGTCAGCACATAGAAAAGATAGAAAACGCTGTCACGTAGAAATTACTTTTCTACTCGGAATCTTATTTAATAAAATAAAACATTGTACCAGTTCATAGAGTGTACTGATACTGGTTAACATTACGGCGTGGGTAATCTGCAGTGCTAGAATGGGGTATGTGGGGTTTGATTAATTGAATGGAAATTTGAGTTGATTGGAAATAGTAGCAAATTAGGGATTTTCTTTTTCGTGCTGGAAAAAAAATAGTAGCAAATTAGGGAGGCAGCCTGCACGCATGTACCACCCCTCATTTTAACAAATTTTCATGGCAAGTCACTATAAAATGAAAGTTGATTTTTTTTTTTAATTTGATTTGATTCTATTGAGATTTTTGCTAAAATGAAATGATATTTTAAAGTTTACGATATTAAAAATAGTTTATGAGACCATTAGTTCTATATTGTTCGTTTTTTGTAATTTAATGTTTTTCCGATTCAAATTGATGATGCGTTGATCCAACCTTCCAACAATCCTCTCGCTAAAAAGACAATGCCAAGAAACTGATGCTAACATGTTCTCATAACTTTCTTTGATGCCTTTGAATGCATCACATTCCAAAATGAAATGTTTTTCCGATTCTACATCCGTAGAACTGCAAAATGTACACACCCGTTCTTCCCAAGCTTCTTTAGGCCTTTTCCACACGGAAGTTGATGTGAGTTGGTCCTTAATTGAGCAATAATAACATTTTCCCTCTAGGAAATGCTAGCTCCAATAAACTCTCTTTGTTGTAGATCACAGAGTAAACAAGACATGTTGAATATTAAAACAAGATTCGCTCTGCTAAACTTGCCGATATGTGCTCAAAATGATTTATGTTGGTTCATAAAATGCACTGATACACATTGTCCACACGTACATCCATGGTTTAATGTTGGGAATTTTCTGTTTAATTCCAAAACAAAAATATGAACAGAGAGTAATACTCTGTTTTTACCACACAGGATCTTAACACAACGGAACAAAAAAAATGTTTCTAGAACACAGAGTTTTACACACACACATAAAACTTGTATTCATTAAAGGATTACTGTTACAAAAGATTCTTCCTCTTACAGAGGGATTACAACCAGAGACTGCTTCAAATGCAGTTCCAAAAACTCACTCTGTCTCTCAAGAAAAATTTACAATGCTGTGTAAAGAAAATTTCTTACATTCGTTCTCTTATTACAGTTACACCTCTTTTTACTTTTTACAGTTATACTGCTGTGCATTACATTGAACTTGGTGAAAAATTCTTCTTACATTCGTTGCGGCGAGGTTTTCCCCTTTTTTAATATTGAACGAACAACAACACAAAAACAAAAAACATTACAATGCCTTTTTACTTTTTCCGTAAAAACCAAAAACTACACCTATGGATAAAAAACTAATAAAATTAAAATCTTACCAACGTTTACCAACCCACAGTAAATTACATTTACTGTTTTACTGACAAAAACGGCGGTCAACGAAACTTCCACTTCACGTAAATTGCTGCAAGCCTGTACATCATGCGATTTGCGATTTGCGATTTGATCGCATCGCGCAATCGCATTCGGCGGAAGAATAAAAGTGGAGCACAAACATATGGGTGCGATCTGCGATATGCGATCGGATCGCATCGCAACATCGCATCGGAAGAATTCAAGTGAACAGACGGAGGCAGCAAGCATGCATGCGATTTGCGATCTGCGATCTGATCGCATCGCAAGGGTAAAATAATGTTGCAGTTGAAATTATCATTTCAACACTCCCCTTTAATTTCAACTGCTGGGTTATCGGTCATACCCAGACATTTCCTCAAAAACTCAAAATTTTTTTGCCCCAATGGTTTGGTTAGAATGTCTGCAACCTGCTCCTGAGTTCTGCAATGTTGGAAGACAATTTCTCCATTGTTTACCAATTCCCTGATGTAGTGAAACTTTGTGTCAATGTGTTTCGTTCTCTTATGAAACACATAATTCTTGGATAATGCAATAGCAGAGCTATTGTCACAAAATATCACAGTTCCTTTTACTTGCTCTTGGCATAAGCTCCTTAACATCCTTCTCATCCAAACTGCTTGACATGTTGCTACTGTAGCTGCCACATATTCTGCCTCTGCTGTATACAACGCTACAATAGGCTGTTTTTTAGAAACCCATGAGATGGCTCCTGAACCATGTGAAAAACATAATCAGATGTGCTTTTCTGATCATCTACACTTTCAGCCCAATCACTATCAGTGTATCCTATTAAATCTGAACATTCTGAGACAGTATATAAAATGCCAAACCTTTTAGTACCTTTAACATACCTCGGAATTCTTTTTGCTGCCCGCCAATGTGCTTCTTTTGGCCTCTCCATGAATCTGGAAATTAAACTAACATCAAACATTATATCTGGCCTAGTTGCAGTCAAATACATAAGGCTGCCGACTATGCTATTGTACAAACTAGGGTCAAAATCCTTGCTGTTGTCCTCATTTCTGAGTTTTAATCCCATCACTGTGGGAGTGATTGCTGCCTTACTGTCATGCATATTAAATCTTTCCAATACTTCATTTACA
Source organism: Pinus tabuliformis (assembly GCA_031772625.1). Classification (NCBI taxonomy): domain Eukaryota; kingdom Viridiplantae; phylum Streptophyta; class Pinopsida; order Pinales; family Pinaceae; genus Pinus; species Pinus tabuliformis. The sequence continues at coordinate 1,205,457,260 of CM062804.1, read as the reverse complement.
TATTTTTCTTGTGAGATAAAAATTCCATTTTCATTTTGATCTACTTCTATTCCTAAGAAGTATCTCAGCAAGCCCATGTCAGTCATTTCAAATTCTTCTTTCATGCTTGTTTTGGAGTTTTCAATGAGATGATCATCATTACCTGTGAAAATAACATCATCAACATATAACACAACAATTAGCATTTTACCATCATTTTCTTTGATGTAGAGGGTGGGTTCTCCCTCACACTTTGCAAATTCATTTTCCAGTAGATAGGAATCTATCCTACTGTACCATGCTCTTGGTGCTTGCTTCAGCCCATAAAGAGCTTTCTTCAATCTGCACACTTTGTGCTCTTGGCCTTTCTTTTCATAGCCTAGAGGTTGTTCAATGTAGACCTCTTCCTTTAACACTCCATTTAGGAATGCCGACTTCACATCCATTTGGTAAACTTTCCACTTGTTTTGTGCTGCTATGGACAACACTACTCTCAATATTTCCATTCTAGCAACCGATGTGAAAGTTTCCTCATAATCTCTCCCATACTGCTGCTTATATCCTTTGACAACAAGTCTTGCCTTGCGTCTTTCTATTTTGCCTTCAACATTACTCTTGGTCTTGTAAACCCATTTAACTCCAATGACTTCATTTCCTTTTGGTAGTTCAACCAAATCCCATGTCTTGTTTCTCTCTATGGCATTGATTTCCTCATCCATAGCTTCTATCTATTTCCTATCCTTAATTGCATCTTCGAAATGAATAGGGTCATCAACATGACAATATAAAGCAAACAAAGAATTCATACCTTCATCATAAATATCACTTAAATTTCTGAACTTCTTACCTCTTTCATTTGGTGTACAAGTGCTTGAAGAAGCACTTGAATTTCCTCCTTGTGGTGTGCTTGGAGAAGCACTTTCATTTCTCCTCAAGGGTGTTTTTTGTTGCCCTTGTGCTGGCGCCGCTGTTTGGGGATATATTTCAGCTATCTCCTCATCATCTTCATCATGAGACAAACAGTTTTAAACATTCACTGTTTTCTCTATGCTTCCATCCCAAGCTTCCTCCTCAATGAACTGAACATCTCTGCTCACAAAACACTTCTTGGTAGATGGGATATACAATCTGTAAGCTTTGGATTCCTCACTGTATCCAATGAAAATACATTTCTCCCCTTTGCTATCCAACTTCCTCCTTAGCTGATCTGGAATGTGTGAATAAGCCACACAACCAAAAAATTTCATTTGGGTGACTCCTTGCTTTCTCCCACTCCATGCTTCTTCCGGCACTTTGTTCATGACTGCTTTTGTAGGACACCTATTCAAAATATATACTACACAGTGTACAGCTTCAGCCCAATAATCATTTGGAAAATGCTTTGCCCTTAACATACTCCTCGCCATGTCCATGATTGTCTTGTTCTTCCTTTCGGCAACTCCATTTTGCTGCAGGGTGTACCTAGCTGTAAACTGCTTATGAATTCCATTTTCTCTACAAAAACGTAGAAATTCTTTGGAGATATACTCACCTATATCAGTTCTCAGAACTTTAATATGCAGCCCGCTTTGATTTTCTACAAGTGCTTTGAAATTTCGAAATTTTTCAAACACTTCACTTTTGTTCTTCAGGAAATAAACCCAAGTCTTTCTGGTGAAATCAGCAATGAATGTTAGAAAATATTGGCTGCCTGCTAGTTATGGAGTTTGCATCGGTCCACATAAGTCTGAGTGGACAATTTCTAAGGGTGCTTTTGCCCTTATGCTTTTCCTTGATGGAAAACTTTATCTGTGTTGCTTTCCCAATATACAACCTTCACAAAGGTTGTCCGGTTTCTCTATCAATGGTAATCCTCTTACCATTCCTTTTCTACTCAACAAGTTAAGACCTCCAAAGTTGAGATGTCCAAATCTCAAGTTCCAGAACCAATTTTCATCCTTTGGTACGCTTTGGAAAGCCTCTTGTGTCACTGCTGCTATTACTTCTTTATTTTTTAAATTTTCCCTTATTCTAAGAGAGAACAACCTGTTCCTCGTCATCTTCACTTCAGCAATACAACGTTTGCTGGGTGCTCTATCCATGATGGTGCATACATCATTCACAAAGAAAGCATTGTAACCCTTTTGAACAAGTTGTCCAATACTTAAGAGGTTACACTTCATTCTAGGAACATAATAAACATCTGCTATGGTTTTCTTTTCACCTTTCTTTGTAAATATTTTTACTTCTCCTTTTCCCATAACAGAAATTTTACTATCAGTCCCAAGTGTGACTTGTGACTTCACACTCTGATCTAAAGCAGAAAACAGGGCTATGTTTCCTGTCATATGGTTGCTACAACCGGAGTCTAGAAACCATATATCATCACTGTTTGTTTCAGCCATATTACAAGCTAAAAGCACATTATCTTGGCTGATATTTTCTCTAGTGATATTTTCACTAGATCTATTATTCATATCATGCTGCTTCTTCCTACATTCATTTGCATAATGCCCATATTTTTTACAGTAATAACATTGGACATTGGATTTTTCATACCTTTGTCCTTGAGCATGATGTTGTCCACTTTGTTGGCTGCTGCCTTGGCCTTGGTTCTGATTTGGATTGCTACCTCTTCCTTGAGCATTTGATGGACTGTTCCTTCCACCTCTGTTTTGGCTTCTGCCTCTTCCTCTCTTGTTTCCTTTGCCTTAACCTTTTCCTCTTCCAAAGGACATCTGGGTCTTGAAGACTTGCTCTAGAGATGAGTTTTCATTTCTACTCAACCTCTGTTCATGTGTTATCAGTGATGCATGAAGTTCATCAACTGAAAAGTTTGTGAGATCCTTTGTCTCTTCTATGGTGGTGACAATCACATTGAACTTTAAGGGTAGGACCCTCAATAGTTTCTCCACAATCCTCCTTTCTTCAAGAGTTTCTCCATGAGACCTTATCTGTGTGACCAGACCAATCACATGTGTGAAGAATGAGTCAATATTATCTGACTCCATGCACAGGTTCTCAAAACTCTCCTCAGGAACTGTAGTTTTGTTGTCTTTACTTTCTCCATGCCTTGATAGGTTGTCTTGAGAGTTTGCCATGCTTCTTTGGATGTTTTGGCTGCTGCTATGCTTGGAAACACGCTCCCATGCACTGCTTGATATAAAAATATGAGGGCTTTTGAATCCTTCTTCTTATAACTCTTCAACAGATCTTTCTCTGCCTGTGTCAAGTTATTAAACTCTTCTTCATCTGCTGATTCTTCAAATCCATCTTCAACTAATTCCCATAAATCTTGTGAGGCAAACAGGGCTCGCATGGTTATTGCCCAATAGTCATAGTTTTTCCCATTAAACTGTGGGAGCTGAGTATTAAAAATACCCATGCTAGTGATGGTGCTAGTGCCAACCATTCCTTGCACTCTAAAATATGCTTCAAATATTTGACTGTGTATTTAAAAATAACTGAGAAATACCTTGGATTCTTTTGCCTGAGTCTTCACTCTGTTGGAGAAATTGCTGCAGTAAGAATCCTTACTTCAACTTATTTGACACCTTCAAAGAGCTTGGACAAGCTCTGATACCACTGTTGAGAATTTTCTGTTTAATTACAAAACAAAAATATGAACAGAGAATAATACTCTGTTTTTACCACACAGGATCTTAACACAGCGGAACAAAAAAAATGTTTCGAGAACACAGAGTTTTACACACACATAAAACTTTTATTCATTAAAGGATTGTTATTACGAAAGATTCTTCCTCTTACAGAGGGATTACAACCAGACACTGCTTCAAATGCAGTTCCAAAAACTCACTCTGTCTCTCAAGAAAAATTTACAATGCTGAGTAAAGAAAATTTCTTACATTCGTTCTCTTATTACAGTTACACCTCTTTTTACTTTTTACAGTTACACTGTTGTGCATTACATTCAACCTTGTGAAAAATTCTTCTTACATTCCCTGCGGCGAGGTTTTACCCTTTTTTATATTGAACGAACAGCAACACAAAAACAAAAAAAATTACAATGCCTTTTTACTTTTTCCGTAAAAACCAAAAACTACACCCGTGGATAAAAAACTAATAAAATTAAAATCTTACCAACGTTCACCAAATCACAGTAAATTACATTTACTGTTTTACTGACAAAAACGGCGATCAACGAAACTTCCACTTCACGTAAATCGCTGCAAGCCTGTACATCATGCGATTTGTGATTTGTGATTTGATCGCATAGCACAATCACATTCGGCGGAAGAACAAAAGTGGAGCACAAACATATGGGTGCAATCTGCGATATGGGATCGGATCGCATCAGAAGAATTCAAGTGAACAAACGGAAGCAACAAGCATGCATGCGATTTGCGATCTGATCGCATCACAAGGGTAAAATAATGCTGCAGTTAAAATTATCATTTCAACATTTAAGATGCTTAAATTTAAATAATGTTATAATAGATACTTAATGTTATTGTAGAAGTTTTTAAAATATTAAAATTTATTATTAAATTATAGTAAAAACATTGCTAACATTCAATTAATATTGATGACATGATGATGTGAAATATTAAAATATATTATTTTATTTTTAAATTATAGTGAAAACATTGTTAACATTCAATAAATATTGAGTACATGATGACATGACGCGTTTCCGCAGCACAAAATTTTTTCATTTACAAGTTGGCCTCGCCTTTTCTAACTTCTAATACCAGAATAAAAGATTATAGAATTCAACTTTGCGTGACCAACTTTGGATTTTATATTATGAAATTTTAGGCCATTGCGTTGTCTTGATTCTTTGCTGGCTTGATTCTTTGCGTTGTTTTTTATTATAATTATTATTTATATAATATAAAATTGTTTATATACATTATTATCCAATTTTAAAGTTGGTATTGGTGTATAAGACTTCTTTGTTTATGGGTATTGATTTAACTGCTAAGTCTAGCAAAGCATACATACTTTATCTCCTTTGGTTTTGAACCTGTGACCTCTTAGGAAGAAACACATGCTCTTAACCATTAACCCCACTCAAGCTATATATATTTATATATATATTCTTCTAAATAAATAATTTATATTGCTTCAAAGTTAAATATTAATTAGAATAAATAATTAGAATTTTCAAAGTCTTTACGAAATAATAGTTTCAGGTCAACATATAAGTGGTAAGATTTACATAAATACCTAAAAACAATATGTCTAATATTATATATTACATAGGGCAACTAAAAATAGATACTTTTTTCACCTTTTAGGCCTTCGTCTACATAGCCTACAAACAACAAAAAAAAACTACACCAATAAAAGAAAAGGAAAAATTATGCAAAATTATGAAAAAATATAGTACAAGAGATATATTCTCCTCTTGCGAGATCAATACATATCCACATGCTCCTTTTGTGAGACAATATACATGTGCATGCTCCCTTTTTGAAGAGAACTATATTGTTCATAATCCTTTGTGAAGGTAAGGCACATGTATGTCCAAAATTATGTAGAAATGTGCACACAAAAAAAAGCCTAGAAATTGCTTGAAAACTAGTACACTCACTCTGGTTTGGAGGAAACTTGCATGCACACAATCTTTGAGAAGGAAATTTGCATGCATATACAATTTTTAACTGATATAAGAAATATGTACATGTTTTATTGTTGAATACAACATGTGTACAAATTATTTTTTGTGAGATATTTCTCAAAAACATGAAAGAATCACCTAAAAATTGATCTAGAGACATAAAAGCAAGGTGTACATAGTAGGAGCTATCTAAGAACCTTAAGAAAAGCCAAAAGTAAAAAAAGACACCCCAATGAGAAGAACTCACATGGATTTCTCCTGAGTGGAGTCACCAATTCTATTATGAATTAAAACTATCCTATGGCTAGGGTGGACCATAACATAGTGGAAATTTGAAGAACAATACTAATATTTCCCTAAATTATCCTACAACAATTTTAGCATAACAACTAATTAGTTATGAGGGACTCACCTAGTTTCAATAGTCGAATGTAGTCAATCCTCACAAGTTGTCCATATTTTAGTCATGTCTACTCCAATTCAAACTTGTAAACCTTTAGACAATGAAGCAAACAACCTTCCTCAAACAATTGGTAGAAACAAAAAGAATGTGAAATAACTACTCTAAATAACTCTTGTTAGGTGAATTGGAAATACAAATAAATATACAAAAACATAGCTTTATGCAAATAAATCATTATTTAGGGAAGATAAATCTTCATTTTATTGAAATTAACAACAATTTAAACCATGTGTATCTAACTTTGCTACTAACAATGTCCATAAATACCATCCAAATTCCTTTTTCCTCAAATCACTTAAGATTATTTCACCTCAGTTCTCTTCTCCATGCAAGTGCTAGGAAGACAAAGGGGTTGTGTGCCTCAAGACAAGATTATGGGGATGTGAACTTAAGGGAAGAAGGGTTTTCTATGAGATGAGGGTCATAAAAAATAAAAGGATATGATGGCTCTAACTACTTTGGATGAGAGCAAAACCTTTTACATAGTAATAGCTCTTGTATTTTCTCCTTCCCTTAAGATCCATTCATGCCATTTCAATAAGGTTGAGACCATTTTCCCTTGGATTCAGGAAGTTACAAAAGTGATTTTCCCATAAACTCTACTTAGAAGTGCATAATTTTCTATTTTTTTTATATTTCACATTTTTTAATATTTTTTGGGTGCGTTTTGAAGTACATGCACCTTTGTTGAAGGGAACTAACATATACACATGCCTTTAATGGGCATGAATAACATGTGGGTTCATGAGAAGGCTTTTGGGGCTAGGAGAAAAGTGGTCCCAAGATGTAAATGAGTTGGGTGTATGGGAGAAAGGCCATATAAGAGCATCCAATGATGTTAGATTGTCAAAACATGTTATAACAATAATGAATCGTGAAATTTAAGAAAATTTTGTCCTTGCAACCAAATATTTATTGGTCCCTAACAAGATACATTGTAATGGGATTCTTCATGCAAAAATATATAGATATATTAGACCTTTTGATAGATCATTTAGCAAACAAAGGAAGAATATATGGTGTCCTATATTGGAAGGAAGATGTGTATATATCATTAGAAATTTGGTTGGTATTTCTTCATAACATACCTAAGATATAACAAAGGTAATTTATTTTGGAGATTAGATTTGGATTGAAAAAAGGTCTCAAGCTACCTGATTCACCATTGTTTTTCATTGAATAGCTTAAGGGTGACACCTACATGAGCTATTACTTATCATGGGAAGAAAAAAAACCCTCTAGAGTTATTTCTACAAGCGAAACCATTGAAAGTAATTCTACACTGATTATTTATATTGGATTTAATTCCGGTGGTTGTTTTTTTGTTATAGATTGAGAATTAAATATTATCATCACAATCCTCTATTAACCTATGCTTTCCCTTCATGCATCAAATGGAATAATATTTCACTTTCTCTTTATCGTTTATTAGTACATTGATAATATTAATATGTATGTACCAATTAAAATATGTATTTAACACTTAAAATATATACCACAAAAATAAACTCATTGAATAATACAAATAAAATCAATAATTTTTTTTTATAATTTTGAAATACATTACACATTAAAATATTGTCTTCTCTAGCAAGGTCTAGCAAGATCAAGAACTATATCATCAGCTTGAATGGACACCAGGGTGTTCTTCCATTCCAACTCCTCCCAGGTTAAAATGAAATGTGTACCTTCTGAGTCATCTTTGTAAGTTTCCAAGATTTATAATGATGGCTATTTATATTCTCCATATTTTATACAAATTAGATAAATTCACAATTGTTTCCTTCTATCAAATAAAAACACGTTTTCAAAGTACCTAGTCCTAATAATAAAATACCACTGGTAACTAATGTAGTAAGGAAACGGTTCTCCTACAATATCAAAGTTAGTGCAATGACACAAGTGTAAAAATAAACATATCATAAAATAAACTACTCAAAAATTTTGTAATTTTTATGGCAATAAACGAGGCAATTGTAGGTAATATATCGCTTCACTAAGAGATAAAAGACATGTATCATTGAGCCGAGATCATGATAAAATTGAGCCCAACTCATGCAAAAATGTCCTCACTGTTTTTACAACCCACTTAGTTGATATGGTATAGATGTTTGTACATGCTCTGCAACCTACTCATGCAAAAATGTGCTCACTGTTTTTACAACCCACTTAGTTGATATGGTATAGATGTTTGTACATGCTCTGCAACCTAATTTGATGGAGATGTTTCAAAATGTATATAATATTTAGTTAAATTTAAATATAAATAAAAATGAAAATATATATAATAAAAATATATATAAGTATGTGAGAGATGTGTATACATAAGTATATCAGAACTCACTCATATCCTTCAACTTTAAATGGAGAGAAAAACAAACAAAAAAATCCTAAATTCCCTATCATGCCCCCAATTGAATTTTAACATTTTTTGGGGTTATTTTGACAAAGCAAATCAAGGGGATCCACGTGTTTGTGTTTGGGTTGGGATAGTTTTATACATGAATTAAAAGCATTATTTCCATGTCCATTATTCTCAAGTAGAGGATCAAATGGCAAGGCAGAATTTTTAGTTCTTCGGAATCTTCTTTGTTTTGAAAACAACAAAGGCATAAACAAGATACATGACATGGGAGACTCTGAAAAAACAATTCACAATTCATTCGGTAGTTAAAAAATTTGGGATGGAATATTTTTTTAACAACCCTCTTTTATAGGATATCCAAAATGTTTTTCAATACTTACATTGGTATCTATCAAGCATGTGTGCAAAGAATTGAACAAAAAGGCTAACCTACTTTCAAATAAAGCATTGAATTTGCATTAATGCACTTTTTTTTTCTACGAGTTTCTGAATTGATTAACCATTGAGATCAAGGAGTTTTGTTTCTAGACACATTTTTAGTCAAAGATTCCATTTGTGTTTCATTTTTCCTGGGTATGAATAATGTTAGTGTCATTATTTGAGGGTTATGAAGAAGCTTGAGAAGTTTTACTGTAAATATTTTTCTGGATGTAAAAGGGAGGGGAGGGGTAGTTTTTTTAATTACATATTTCTGTTTTAATTTGATTAGTCCCTTTTTGGATTTGGATAACAACATGTAGGTTCATAACTCATAAATATATATATTTTTTTCTTTATATGAGGGAGAGGGGTTTTATAAGTACATCTAACATAAAAACTACTATATAGAAAGACAAAAAGAGATATCTATATTTACGAAATAGGAATTTTATAATATGATTTACATACACATATTCTTATCATTCCTTTAAAATGAGAGATTTAGATTTATACAAAAATAGAAATATTATAAATATGATATTACATACAAATATACTTACAAGTCTTTTTTCTTGCCCTAAATCCTATCTAAATGATCAAATAATTCATATCTCAAGAGATTTGATTCCTCTCAATGATTGATAGATGTAGACTTAAGAAAAATCTATGCTAATATCATGGAGCTTACTTCATGTGTATCAAGACTTAAAAAAAAAATTTAATGCTTATAATAAATATCTATATTTATATTGTGTTAATTAAATATAACTACAAACAAAAAAAATTATATGTGTGTGTGTGTGAAGAGGGAGATTTATTTTGCTTGTATCATATAAAACTATAACTTAGAGAGACACATAAAAAAAATTAGCACAATCATATAAATTAAATGGCTAGTAAATTTTATTAGGCATCAATCCATAATAAGCATCAAAACACTTATTTCATGATACATCTCGTATTGCTAAAAAAAAAATTAGCTAAATTATAACTTTATTTTAAATTATTATTATTATTATTATTGATAAAAAAAAACATATAAGTTAAACATATATATATTTTAAAAAAAAACTTGTAACAAGATTTTTAACTATGGACATTCACCCTTATTTTATCAGTAAGAATCTTAATTTGTAAAGATCCTTTGTTACAATACTATAAGCTAATACCATGAAATACCAATAATACATGTCCAAAAAACCATGACTCATTTCCTATGGCACTTTCTCATATAAAAAAAATTAATTAATCAATTTAATTAAAGGGCATAACTACTGTGGAGATGTTGACGGTGCTGGAAATCCGTCAACCAAGGGGATCTCCCCAGTATGAAGTCCCAATCAGACCTCACACTATTTGGTGTAGGAGTCCCATCTAGTATGAAAGCCCGGTTTCCAAATCCTTAAAGATTTTCCTTGGCTCTAGTTGTCAGCATAGGAGAGTGATGCAATGGTGTCTTCGAAAATCAAGGAAAGCGTGCCTAGTGTTGGCTTGTTGGGGCCTGACCCAGGTTCGAAGGTGATTTAGCCAAACAAATCCCAGTACTATTGGCCCTTTCGGCAACAATCCGCGGAGCACGGACTGAGGTCTCACCTGAAGTAGTATGGGAGGGTGTTAGAACCAGGTTTCCGCACCCTGGAGATGTCTGATGGTTCAGGGGTTTGCGGCGTACACATCGCTATGCTCACTTACGCGTTCCCCACAGCCTGTGATGTTGCCTTCGCGCAGCCCTACTCGGGGGCCGAACAGTGCTATTACCCAAATCCTTACTAGTAACTCGATATTAGTTGATTCACTTAGCTTACTTGCATGTGTAAAGTATACTTAGCAATATAAATCATTCATACAAGTGTGCGCAGTAAACAAACAATACATTAGCAATTGATATCAAACATGTAATAACTCAAGAATAGATACGCGGAATTCAGATAAAAATTCTCTTTATTATTCTCTTACTTTGGTTACATACTATATTCCACCCTGTGCTCAGCTGCATGGGTCCGTGCACTCAGCTGTGGACTCTACTGGGCCTCTGCGCACTCAGTTGTGGACTCTACTGGGCCTCTGCGCACTCAGCTGTGGACTCTACTAGGCCTCTGCGCACTTAGCTGTAGAGCCTATTCCTACTCTACGACCCAAGAGACACATAGATACTTGTTGTGTGCTTATATCTCCTACTTCGCTCTTTCTTCTCTATCTTTTAAACTTAGAGCTTCACTTTATTTATACAATCGCATGGTCTGCAGACCATGGGTAGGCCGACATTACATTCAAAACAAGGGCGGACAACCCTATGACTCTAACATACATTTCGCGCCCGCAATTCGCGGAGCTTTACAACAATATCAACTCAAAACTTGGGCTTTTAGCCCCAAAACATGCCGTGGAGGGATTCCATGCCCAACAGACCCCCAACACAAACATCGTGACTCGCCCTCGATTCACTCTGTTCGCGTGGCGATCTTGGCATGGAGTCCCTCCAACTGCTCTCGAACGGTACTTATGTCTGCAACGCACTGAGTTGTTGCTTGTCAAACCTATTGCATTTGTTCTTTTGAGACCTCTGTGGTCGGCCCACTTTCTTACATCTGTGCGTGCATCCCCTATATGTGCGCAAGCTTCCCTTCGACATTTGTCATGATCGTGACGGCCTCGACAATCCATGGCTGAACATGTGATTTGAGAACTGCTTCCTTATGGCACACCGCATCCAACTACTCCTTTAATGCTTGTTGCATCCTCGCAAGCCGCTGAGTGAGGACTACTGTCTGCGCAGTTCCTCTGACACTGTCGTACTGCTGCTGGAGTTCACGTGCCTCTGTCTCCATGCACTGGATGTTGGGGTCCTCTTGCAAAGTCATGAGGACTTCAAGTGCCTATTCCAAAATGTCAGTACAGTCACACACTGCACCTCCAATTTCTTCCAACCCCACTACGATAGCGCTAGCATGATGTTCTCTGATATTTGGGGGAGTGGAAGGTTGTGCCTTCAACCACAACTCGACGATCTAGAGATTCAACTCTAGCTGCACCTTTGTCATATCTTCCCTGGCCTCGCAGACTTCGGTAGCCAAACTATGGATCCACACTTCTACCGAGTAGATCTGCTGCGATGGCTAGCTCCGGGACGCGTTAGCAAGCGTCATCTACAGTCTGCACTAAATGTTAATTTTGTGACACCAATTTGTGCGTTGCAAGATGAGATGTTCTATGTTTATCTTCTGCTCGCTAAGAACTTGGATCGGTGGCTCTCATTGGCCCGCAGCTCTGTCGTTATCCCATCCTATAGCTGATATAGTGTCTCTTGAGGAAGGGCAGCCAAATTAAGGCCAAGTCCTTTCAACATGCTAACCGACAATCGATCCATTGCATTTGACGACACTAAAGCTCCCTCCGACAACATTATTGTCTTTGCCATCCTTGCATGCAACATCTGCTCTGCTGCTGAAGATCCTGCTGCGACGTGGGTTGACAAGGTACCTTCCTGATGGGGTTGCACCTGTAATTCCTACAGCTGCGCCCTTAGGGCCCCTAACATAGCCTGATGCTCCTACATAAAATGCTGAAGCACTTCATTTGTGATGTCACAAACCATCTCGCCGATGTCATGGAGATCACCTTTAGTTAAGGTGATTGGGTCAATGGCCAACTTTGAGGCCTTAACCTTTTTCCTTGGTCCTGCTCTTTCTGTGATGCATTGGTGCTTTAATTGTGTCGACGCAACCCCTGGGTCTGTGCTCCCTTCTATTGTTTATGTTTCCTCCGCCTCCTGCCCTTGCGAGGACGTTTCTTGGCCCTTGTCTTACTGTGTTGTTGTTGCCTCTACTGCTGCTGCTGCTTCTGCGGCCTTCTTCTTCTCCACAGATTTCTGCGTCGCTTCTCGCGCTACCCCTACCTCAGCTACTACTTTTTCTTTTCACCTTTTCTCTACAAATTGAGTGATGCTCAGCTTGGAATCTTCCTTTCTCTTCTGGGTTGCTGCCTTCTCTAGTTCTGCCAGATCTGGGGCATTCCATTCAGGAGGCCATGTCTCCAAGATAGTAAAAATCGCGTCGTTAATGGCTACAAACAATAGCTTCATCCACCGCTTCACCGAATCCTTTCACGCCCTGATATAAATGTTGTGCATATCAGCTTTGAAGTCTGTAAAACTATGCATACTATTGTACAGTGTAGGTGACAGGCGCGGCCTCCAATTAATCCACATCTGGATGCTCGCCTCCATGAGCACCAAGAAAATTTTGGTGTCGTGAATCTGCTTTGTGTCCTTCATGGCCCAGAGCGAAGCATACTTCGTGGCCTCCGATAAGTCTCTGTCAATGTGGAGGAATTGACTGTCTTCTGGTAGTTCCCTGCTACGAGCATGATGGATAACAACAACCACATGTAGTGGAAGGTTTTACCCTGCTCCTGGGCTTTGCAATAGTTTGTCAAAAATTCTTCACAGAGGAATTTGGACCAGTTGAACTGGACCCCCTCTGCACACTACTCAGCCAGTGCGACCACCAGTGTCGGTACCTCATCGGCGTGACACTTCCTCATAACTTTGCCGGCCAGGAGTTGGGTTGCTACGCGCACCCCTTTTTCCTTGATGTTGAAGATGGTGTAGCCCCTCTTCTTCTTCTCCAGCTTGTATTTCACCTTCATGGCTTCTGCAAGAACCAAATCGCCGCCATTTTTGGCTATAGTCATCGGGTACTTTCTTTTACAGGGGAGACAAGAAATACAGTGAATGAGGTCTGCCGTGATGGGAATAGGCTCCTCCATCCATAGATACCCATCATGCATCAGGCAAAGCAGCTTCCTGATGATGTTAATGGTGATGGGTGCACGGTGGAAATGTGGTATCCATAATAAGTGCAGCAACCTAGCCTTTTCCACACCATGGAGCCATTTCCTCGGCTCTAACGTTATCACTGCCCCCTCAATATTCTGCTTCATCAGAGTTGTGGTCTCCAGATGAGGGAAATTCTCATTGTCATCGAGGTCCCAATCTTCGAACTTTATGGTTGGCACACGACCCAGGTGCGTGCCTTCAAACACAATGTCGTCTGGGAGGAGTGGGGTCTGGAGCGGACTCTTGGTTTCATCCATATTCTTCAGCACTTTAGTCTTCCCTTTCTGTAATGGTTGGATATCCTCCTCCATGTCTTCTTCTTCTTCTTCTTCTGTGGCGATCAAGGCCTGCAAGTCTTCTTCTTCCTCATTTGTGTTGATCGTGATAGCTTTCCCTTTTTCTTCCATTGATAGCTTGTTGCGCAGCGAGTTTCTTGGGGACAAGCATATTGGAGGTTTTTCCTGTTTATCTTTCTTGGGCCTCAGTGTTCGCGGTGATTTGGGGATTTCTGCCACAACCCCGACACCTTCTAGAACATCCTCCACCATTTGGGTCTGCGCGGCCTCACCGGCGGTTACCTCTTCAATTCCCAACCCATCCTTAGTGGTCATCATCATATATAGGCTGTATTCTATCACGCGCGAACATAGGGTCTCAATTATCGCTCGGCTCTCAATGCTCAGTGCTCTGCTCAAACGCTCAACTCTCAAATTACCAAGGGTTGTTCGCTGGCCAGCCCTTTGTGTTTTATAGCACCTTTTGAATTCGAATTCGATCGTTCCCCCTAATTTCGGGCCATTAATGCTTTCTTGGCAGCAGATTTTCCCAAATCTTGCCCATAAATTGCGTCTTAAATGCCCGTTGCCCACTCCATTTGGCCTCAAATTGAACATCCCATCGTGAATAGTGACACCAACAGTCACTTTCCGGCCAATCCGCGCGGCAGCGTAGCCCTCCGTGCGCAGTCACAGACCCTATGACGCTATGCTTCTGCACATATCCCCTATATCGTGCAGCTCCCATGTAGAATATTTTATAGTCCCGCGCTCCCTTTCAGCTGCCTGGAGTGCTAAGATTGTTCTTCCTACGGCTAGTCAGGTGGTCGCACCACCCGTGTGGGGCTCCATCCCGTCTTCCATCATGGTTCGTGGAGAATCCCCATCTTCCATTGTGGTGATTGGCATCACGCACTCTACTATTTGCAATGCGCTACCCTGGTCACTACATTTGGTGATATGTGGTCCAAGCCAAGGTAGCAGACTAACCAGTTCACAACGATAGTTTTCCAATTTGTCAATATGATCATACGCACCTTGCCTTACCATCCTCGGTTTTTCAATGACAAATGCATCCTTTATTGCGTTTTCCAGCTTCTTGAACTCTGCATCCATCAAATCGCTTTTCTCCCTTAGCCGTACGTGGTCTTCTTCAAGTTCGTGAATTCGAAGGTTTCCCCGTCAGATTTCTTCCTCAATTCTTATGTGTTCAGTTTCTCGCGGTTGTGTGATTCCTTCATTTCGTGCTTCGCAGACTGTCATATCTATGGGTGTCGCTATTCGCGGACTAGGCTTCGCATGCTTCCTAGGGATTATAGCCCCTGCTTCATATTTCAGCTTCAGAATTTCATACATGGTCAGGGTCTTTCACATGGTCCCATAAGCCCATAGAACCGCTGGTATGCATAGGTCTCAGTCAATACGTCTCACCTGGTGGACCGTGTTCAGCACTTCACACACCTTGCCAAAGGCTTCCCTGTGTATGATCTTCAGCGCGCCTAGTCTTATCCTACTTCATCGTTCTCTCCCTTGTCTTTCCCGTTCTTGCTTGTTGTTCCTATTTCCTATCGTGAGGACAGTTTGCATTCGTGTAGGTTGCGTACCATACGTTTGTACCCATTTGGAGAGGTGGGTGCATAGGCTGTTTCATCCATTATACCCGGCTTCCATTCGCATATGAGGCTTCCCAAATCGTAAGTGCATCGTCCTTCTGCATCCGCATCAGTCCTCAAAACTTCTTTGATGCGTACCCCACCACCTTGCAGGCGTAGTGTGGAGTGCCCATTTCAGAGCATCAAAACGCTGCTTTTCTGGCACTTCTCTTTCAAATTTGTTGAAGAATTCATCCACCGCTGTCAACCCGTTATACATAGGAAGATCCCTTACCTCTGTTGTCACACACCGCAGTGATCTTACCATCATGTAGCAATTGAGTGTGGTTACCTCGTGTAACTGATTTTTCCATCGTTCTGTTTCCTCATCCAAATCTGATGTGCAGGAGATTTCATGCTCACACGAAATCCTGCCATTCGCTGTAGGATTAACCCAATCCTGCTCCCATTCGTGCTCTGTGTAGCCCGATCCTTCCGCAGGGTCTAAAGGTACGACTACACACAGCGCCTTTTTCTCAAAGAATATTTTGTGCTTCTTCAGGTTTATCAATCCGTTCATATTAGTGGCCCAATCTATTCCTAGTAGCGCAGGATAGGGATTGTTGTCATCAACAATCTCTATCACTTCGAAATCTGCAAACGTGCTTGCACCTTCGATGTCTACCATTATTCCCTGCAATCTTCCCATTGGCAGGGTCTTCTGCTGGTTCGCCATTCACAATTGGATAGGGGACCATTGCAACACGGACCTACCCATGCGCTCCCATGTCTATTTTACCAGTACATTCATGTCCGATCCTAAATCCATAATTACTTGATCCATTTCATATTCTTCGATTTGTGCAGTCAATCTCATTTCCCTTCCTGTTTGCGATGTGTGCTTCCCGAGCTTCCGTACTACGCGCGGTTATCCTAACCCACCGCACCTAGTGATAAGTTCTTGCAGTCCCCTCACCACCTTGTTGTCGCGCAGCAGCTTCATGCATGTCTCTAGAAAGGTAGTGAGCATTGAAGGATCTATCTCTGGCTCTAGTTGATCCTTACTGCCTAAAGTGGAGGCCTCCATGAAGCTCTTCTTAGCTTCCATGAATGTCTCCTTTGCGCACACCAAATCAAATTCAGGTTCCTTTGTAGGAGCCTTGCGAACCCATGCACTTTCTTCGGGCTGCTTACCTTTGTAATCTCTTGTCCTGATACTGCTTCGAAGCATGATGATTACATTCGGGTCCTCTTCGCGCAGCTTAGACCTCATCATTTGCAAATTCTGAGTTGGGGGAGGCTGGAGTATTCCTTTATCGTGCAGCCTCGCTATCAGTGTAGGGTAGTCCTCTGTCTCATGATCAAACTGAGTACAATATAAACATGACGCTCTCATCAGATTTGTACAATCGTGAGCATAATGCCTTGGCCCTCTACAATTGTAACAAATCAGCTATCCGCGACCCCTTCCTGGTCCCATTCCACCTCGACCTCATCTGTGCCCCTAAAATCCAGCGCACGCCATCCCTGCATTTGGATCGAGGGCTCGCGTTTCAGTCTGCACTCTGTAGGCAGGAGTTTGATCCATCATCAGTTCATAACTTCTACAGGTGTGTTCATCATGGCCTACTGACCTGCAGAAATTATAGAACAACTGCTAGGACGTCTGCATATACTTCTGTAATAGATGACAATTATCCGTAGCATGTTTTCCTCCTATCTGACAAATCGCGCATCATAATGCAAGCACTGCGCTCAGCCCTACTTGTGCTTTTGGTCTCAATTGAATTGGCCCTCCTACCACTAGGTAGTTTGCAAAGACTGGGCAATGGTCCTTGTCATGCCCCCGGCCTGTGCATTTTATGCACCATACTTCCTCGCGCACTTCTGGGCGAGTTGTCCTATCCTGTTTCAGACTCTACATTTCTAGACACAAATTTTGTAGTTCCACATGGATTTGTTGGACTCCGAGACTAGGATCTTGTATGGGGGTCTCGTGCAGTCTCATTGCAATCTCCAAATATTTGGCCTGTGTGGATAACTTCTGCTGTAATAGTGCCATTCTTAAATGTGGCGTTAATGACGCTACAAACCATGCATAGTGTTGTCCATCCATCAAGGTCATGTTGGCTTCGCAAATCATACTCTTCAGTCTCTGATCCAGATCCCATGGGGTCTCTCCTGGAAGCATCGCAATTTCCTTAAACCTGATAATCGATTGTGTCTTCGATTTTGGCCTGCTAAATTCCCTGTTTAGCGCAGCATGGATATCTGCGATCCCCGCGTTTGGATGGTCATTAGAATGCTTAATGTACCATTTTAGTGCACGATTCTACAACATGCTTACCAGAGTTTCCTTCTTTATATTATCATTTACGACTCCTTGTGCTTCCCATACAGCTTTTACCATGAACCAAAATTGGTCTGGATCTTCGTTCCCTACTACTATGAATACCGGCAATTTTATCGTGCTCGCCATATTGAACTGTGGTGGTGGCAGAGGTGGTGTGGGTGGAGATGGAGGTGAAGAAGGTGAGACTAGTGGTGGTGTAGGTGGAGGTGGAATGCATGGAATTTGTTGCCTTATCAAACTGATCACACTTCCTAGTGAAACTTTCATGAGCTCTTCCTCACTTTCTCACCGAGGCGAAATCAAGGGGCTAGTTTCTATTTTGGTGCTACCTTCGTTTCTATAGATCCTCCCACTTCGCGTAGATACAAACATCAATTTATTCGAAATACCCACTTTTAACACAATAGAATTTTAATCCAAATGTTCAACGATTTAATGTACTTACCTCATGGTCATTTGAGGAAGCGTCGTGTTGCCTTGTTGTAGCTAACTGTCATGTCTACTGCGAACTCTATGATAAACCCTCCTATAATCCGATCAAGCCAATGGTCCACAACACACGCGATCTTATCTTCCGATGCTTGTAGTCTGTGCACCAATTCTAGAGTCCACATAATCGGTTTGTCGAGCCTACACCTTCCCTGACGGTCTGCTAGCTCCGCGATCCACTCATACAACTCAGAGGGGAAGGATGCAAAAAATAATTCATGGATTTCCGTATATAAGTAGTGCTCTAACCATTGTTCCTTTGATACTCATGGATTCCTATTTTCCTGCGCCGCGAACTTGTGAATTTTTCTGTCCAACCACCCTTCAATTTCTTTCTTCGTCGGATTTCAGTGACACGACATTAGACATCCCTTATGCAGATCCTAGTCCCAGCAATGGAACCATTTGTTGGCTTGTTGGGGCCTAACCCAGGTTCGGAGGTGATTTAGCCAAACAAATCCCGATACTATTGGCCCTTTCGGCAACAGTCCGCGGAGCGCGGACTAAGGTCTCACCGAAGTAGTATGGGAAGGTGCTAAAACTAGGTTTCCGCACCCTGGAGATGTCTGATGGTTTCAAGTGGTCCGCGGCGGGCACGTCGCTACGCGCACTTACCCGTTCCCTGTAGCTTGTGATGCTACCTTCATGCAACCCTACTAGGGGGCCGAATAGCGTTATTACCCAAATCCTTATTGGTAACCCGATATTAGTTTAGCTTACTTGCATGTGTAAAGTATACTTAGCATTATAAATCATTCATACAAGTGTGCACAGTAAACAAATAATACATTAGCAATTATTTTTTTTAGGCTTCTGTGATCAGTGCTTTGTGTGTAGTTTTCTTCTGGAGTTCTCGCATCCATAATTGTTTGCATTGATGTTTTAAGCCATCCACCGTGGCTCATCATCAAACATGTAATAAATCAAGAATGGATACACAAAATTTAGATAAAACTTCTCTTTATTATTCTCTTCCTTCGGTTACAGACTCTATTCCGCCCTGCGCACTCAGCTGAAAGGGTCCACGCACTCAGCTGCGGACTCTACTAGGCCTTTGTGCACTCAACTGCAGAGCTTATTCCTAGTCTACGACCCAAGACACACTTAGATACTTGCTTTGTGCTTCTATCTCCTACTTCGCTCTTTCTTCTTTATCTTTTACACTTAGAGCTTTGCTCTATTTATACAATCCCATGGTCCGTGGACCATGGGTAGGCTGACATTACATTCAAAACTAGGGCAGAAAGCCCTTTGACTCTAACATACATTTCGCGCCCACAATTCACAAAGCTTTACAACAATATCAACTCAAAACTTGGGCTTTGAGCCCCAAAACATGTTGTGGGGGGACTCCATGCCCAACACCTGGTGAATGTGTAATGCAACTATGTTGAGATTCTTCTACTGTGAAGAGGGAGAGAAAAGTGAACCTCTAAGTGAGAGGTAATAATACCACCTAGGAAGGTCACATGAACTAGAATGACCCATCTGACATCTAGGGGAATAGTCCATAGTGGATGTGACAGTCTTTACAACTGAAAAAAAAGAAAGATATGTCTAACATCCATCGAAATAGTCCATAGTGGATGTGACAGTTGTTGAAACTAATAAGAAAGGAATTATCCATCTAATATCCCGCAGAATAGTCCACAAGGATTGGTTAGCGTTAACAACCATTACAACGCATTCTCAATAAGATAAGCATTAAAATAACCAAATAGTTCAAATATCTTAGTACATGTGAATGCAACCATGAAATACAAACATCGACAGAATAGTCTTACAAACATTCATAGTCCATGCATGAAGAATGTGTTGGCCTTAAAATTCTTATGTTATTAAGCAAAAGTTCCATGACACATGTTTGGATTGTACATCACTAGCCCTAGTAGTGGAACATTGGATCCACTCCTTGATCCTAAAAGAACTAATTGATCTCTCTAATGCCTTGCGAGAGGATCCAAGGTGAAAATCCCTTTCTCATATAATGAGGGGGTATATATAACCAAGGGGTGATGCTTCCCCTTTGTGAATCTTTGACTACCCTCATGATTGTTCAAATTCCCATGACTTTTCAACTTACATGACTCTCCATATTCATGTGTGTCCTTCAGACTTCCACTTTACAATACTTCTGAATATAATATACATTGTACACAAGGATGATGTGGAATATGACAACTCATGACATGGCACTGCTGATGTAAACTACGTAGATGTTGTGGCAATGTCAAGACATTGTTGATGTTATGAAACCAACTCACAAAATAGAAGAAGAGATATATCAACAACTTCAAAATAAGCCTCTTCGTGGGGAAACCTTATTTACATCACACATATGAACAACTAATGGATGATACAAATGACAAGACCTCCTTTCTATATATAGGAGCCTAAGGGGTCATAATATAATCAGAGATTACATAAAAATAATATTGTAGGGGCACAAAAATAACAATAGTGGGCTTCTATGGGGCACAATAATAACAATATGGGGACTACATCGGCAGAACAATACAATAAGGGGGGTGTACTAATAACAATAAGGGGCTTCACTAGTGGTATAGGGACCTAACATGGCCCTCTCCTTCAAAAAGTGTTGTCCTCAATGCTTGAGTAGTTATGGATGCTTCTATATAAAATTCTCATCCTCCCATGTCAAATCTTCAATGGGTAAGTTCTTCCACTTAATGAAATACTCTGAAATTGATCGATTTCGTAGATGTCGAGTTCTTGACTAGGTGACTACTTCATGTTCCAATATGATTTTTCCTTTCTTGTCAATTTCGGGCAATATTGTTTGAAATAGGATCTTGTCACTTATAACCTTCTTTAAGCATGAAACATGGAAGGTTGGGTTCAATTGGGAAAATGCAGGAAGCTCTAATTTGTATGCCACTGTACCAATATTTTGCAACACCTTGTAAGGACCATAGTACTTTGGTGATAATTTATTAGCCTTCTTAGATTGCTTGAGGTACCTTTGTCTGTGGGGTTGCACTAACAACAATAAGGGGCTACACTAGTAGTATAGGGACCTAACAGCTGATGTAAATTTCTTAGATGTTGTGGCAGTGTCAGGCCACTATTGTTGCTATGAGTGATGTCTTCTTGAACATAATCTTGTCTTCCACCTCGTCATGGCTTAGTGACATGTATCTTCAATGATCTCAAGTCTTGGGTTGTGGTCACGAGTTGGTGTCCCTTTGCTTTGCCTTGATGGATTAGCTTGCATGCTCAGCTACAAGAATTTCCTTTGCATGTCTTCCACCTTCATATCGTTCTTCATCATCCCGCCAGGTTTGTGTATCTACAATTCACTCATGACGAGATGACATCAACACGAAAATATCGTAGCCTAAGATGGTGCACTAAGCTTCATAGACTGAGCCATAATTGAGTTTTAGGTCAAAGAGGGAAGTTCAGTGACTATGCATTGCATAATCCCAGCACCCAAGGCTGAGGCTTGAGCCTGGAATTACACAATGTGTAGTAGAGGTTGGGACGAGGGACAATTTCTGTGCAGTTTTGAGAGATAGAGAGTCTAGATAAAAGAGGGGCCACTATGGAAGATTTATGTGTAGTTCTGGAGAGGAAGGTTGACTAACTTCTGCGCAGCTCTGTGAGACAGTGGTTCAGGATGAGGGGAGGACTAATGAAGGTAGCTTCTGCGCAGTTCTGGAAAGGAAGGCTGACTGAAAATATTGCACAATTCTGGAAGGGAAATTTGGGTATTGGGCTCAGGAATTGCGCAATACAGTAGTCCTAGGGAATAGGAACTGCGCATTGCGCAGATCCAAGGGTCAAGATCATAGCTTGTAGAATGGAACTGCCCAATGCACAGTCCAGGCAAGTTGGGTGAAGCCAAGTTGAAGGGTTGGGGAGCTTCTTCGGAAAAGTCTAAGTGTTGAACAAGTGAAATTGAGAGGTGAAGTGATGGAGCTTAGAATGTGTCCTAACACTTATAATACTTGACGAATCAACAACATTGATCACCCATGACACATGAACAACACTTTTTCTTTTGCATGGCCACTTCATGACCAGTTATGAAAAGTGCGACACCTAAGATGGACTTTATGACAACCATGATGACACTTGTGCCACAATGCTCAAAACTTTGCGAATGAGTGTGACAGATGTTCAAATGGTTAGGAAAACTCGTAAACACAAAGATGAGCCCTTGAAACTACCATAATGATCTTATGCAACAAGTGCGACAAGCAGCATGCGAAAAGACGACATTTTTCCTATCTTGTGAAAGGGAGCGCAACACTTAGCAAAAACACATGGAATGACTTTCGGTGTTGGGACCATACATGTCATTGAAGGCATAACGATACGGCAATGATAAGTTGTCCTTCATGCTACATTAAGAGGTGCATTTCAACTTCATGAAAGATGTGCTTTGTTTTTCGTACCTACCCTCCAAAGGGTTGTGAATCAAATGGAGTCTTCATGTGGTCTTGATCTCTGACCTTCTATCATACCCTAGGGTTCCTTGGTATTTTTATATGATGATTATCGTTTCTCGTCAACTCCTTAACTGTCATCTAGCGTGTCCTCCTTCTTGATCATCTTGCTATAGTGTAAGAGAGTACCTATATCTGCAACTCACTCATGGTGAGACAACATCAGTTTGAAAACCCCTAGCCTAAGATAGAGAACTTTGATTCATGAACTGGGCGAGGACTGAGTGATAGGTCAGGGGAGGAGGCACAGTAATTGTGAAATTGCATAGTTCAAGTAGCCAAGGGTCAAGCTCGATCACTGAGACTGCGCAGTGTGCAGCTCAAGCCATATTTGTTGGAAATAATACTGAGAGGGGGGGTGAATCAGTATTATCACATCAATAAAACTTTTTCATTTCCATATTCAGATTCATATATGCTACTTCCACAACTTCTTATGATTCAATTAATTGATCCTTAATGAGTGCATTTGAACATTATCAACCATATTAACAGTAAACAGGTGCTGTAAAATAGAACAAATCATCACACATAAGCCACACACATGAACACCATGATATAAGGTGGAAACCCAATGTGGGAGAAAACCACCTGCTGCAAGTCATCTCAATCTTCTTCTTAATAAGAAAATTCTTTTACAATATTTCTGTACTGGTGCAGTCTTATACCAGTACGCAGGCTTCTACCTGCAAAGAGCTACAACCCCCATAGTTCTTGTACTAGCCGATCCATTTAATAGTACGCACGCTGCTACCGGCTACAATGCTGCAAAGTTTTCAACTGCTACTGGAAGGGAGCTACCACCCCTGTAGCTCTTGTACTAGCTAAGATACTAGTGCGTAGGTGCCGGCCTACAATATTCTCTCCACTGGATACACCTGAAGAACAACACATAATCTGAAAGGCCACGTTTCATCCAATTTTCATACTGGACCCATAAATATCATTGAAGCACATAATCAATCAATCTTTTGAATCACCCAATCACTAGATCAATACATATACAAGGATAATATGAGTGTTAACAACCCGATCTAGTCCATTAGATCCATTACTAGATCTCATCCATCAACACAATCAATCAAACTGAATATGTAGAATATTGACACCATTAAACAGTCACCAGAACACATCAACAACCTGAACCACCTATAACATTAAACATCATAGCTCAAATGGTATATGCTACTACAATGAACCAAACCTGCGTACATACGTGCTTTCACCAAAGCCAACCCGCGTACAGATCTATAAATATTCAATCATGACTTTCAGCGATTTCAAACTTAAGTTATACCCAGTTCAGATCATTACAAGCGTCAGTATACAGATCTAGAATAAGCATAATCAACTATATATAGATAGTTCATTTCAAACCATTTGATCCCGATCTATCCTTAGATCTTGTTCTCCATCAACCGGTGAGATCCCTCTTTAGCTCAAATCCAGATCTCCACCATAACCCAATCACAGTATTCCAGATCTAGATATTCAATAATTCAGATGATACTTTGCCAAATGATCTCCTTCCTCTTTTATAGCCTTAGTCCTTTCTCAATACCACGGTCCAAAACCATAGGATCAAAAAACTGTTGGACTAATACCATGAACCAACCATGAAAGTGCGTGAGATCAACACTTTTGGATGCAATACCACGGACCAAAACCATAGGATCAAAAACAGTCGGACTACTACCATGAACCAGCCATGAAAGTGCATGAGATCAACACTTTTGGATGCAGTACCACGGGCCAAAACCATAGGATCAAAAACTATCGGACGAATACCATGAACCAACCATGAAAGTGCGTGAACTTTTCTCTTGCATGAAGGGAACTTTTCTCTGCATGAAAGTGCATAAACTTTTCTCTACATGAAATAAACTTTTTTCTGCATAAAAGTGCGTGAACATTTCTCTACATGAAATAAACTCTTCTCTGCATAAAAGTGCGTGAACTTTTCTCTACATGAAATAAACTTTTCTCTGCATAAAAGTGTGTGAACGTTTCTCTACATGGAATAAATTTTTCTCTGCATAAAAGTGCATGAACTTTTCTCTACATGGAATAAAATTTTCTCTGCATAAAAGTGCGTGAACTTTTCTCTACATGGAATAAACTTTTCTCTGCATAAAAGTGCGTGAACTTTTCTCTACATGAAGGAAAATTTGTTGCACTATAATTTATCAAATAAATTTTCTGCACTATAATTTATCATTTGTGTGATTTGCCATCAAGGACAACACTTGTCTCATAATGCCAACAATCTCCCCCTTTGGACTTGTCATACTGAGAATTTTCATCTGATATCTCTTCCGTAGATTCATCTAGATATATATAAGTGAGTTGATCTTCTATGAGTTGTTTGCCATCAAGTACAACACATGCATCATAATGCCAACAATATTG
This sequence comes from Pinus tabuliformis, assembly GCA_031772625.1. Lineage (NCBI taxonomy): Eukaryota > Viridiplantae > Streptophyta > Pinopsida > Pinales > Pinaceae > Pinus > Pinus tabuliformis. Next base: position 1,205,432,043 of record CM062804.1, on the reverse strand, counting down.
AGGGAAATTTTTGCATAGCGCCCACTGAGGGAAAAAATTGCACAGTTTATAAGGAAAGGGGAGTTGGGCAGCTGAGAGGCTTGCGGGTGAGAAGTGCGTATTTTATAGAGGTAGTGAGTTCTGGTTGAGGGAAGGACACTAGAGGAAGCATCTGCGCAGTTTTGGAGGCCAAGGGAGGCTGAGTTTTCTGCGCATTGCATAATTCCAGCAGGCAAGGAAAAATCTTGAGTGTTGGAGATGCGAAGTGCGTAGTTTAGGAAGGCTATATGAGGCTAGGTTGCTAGGAATCCTTCGAAATTTGGCTAAGTGTGGGATCAGTGGAACCGATGTGAATAGTGATAGAACTTGACTGTGACTTAACACTTGGACACTTAGTAATGTGACATAGATCATCCAAAACATATGAAACATACTTCGCTTAATGCAACAACCTTTGTGGCAACTTATGATAAGTGCAACCTTGTTAATAGAATTTGTAAGGATAATGACGACACTTGTGTAATGGTGCGTGAAACTTTGGAAATGAGTGCGAAACATGTCTATATGATGAGAACAACTCATTTTCACAAAGATTTCCCCTTGATGGAAACCAAAACTTCCCTTTGCATAACAAGTGATAACTTCGACGCCAGAAGATGACACTTGCTATATAAAGTTAAAAGCGTTTATGGCACTTGATATCTGAGAAGGGGGTTTGAAATCATCAACTGACCAATAAGTGATTATGGAACAATCATTCACATGATCCATAGTACGCTCCAAAATTTAAATGTAGACCAAAATTTTGGAGGGTGTTGCAGCCACTACAACAGGAGATAAATCCCACCTTTTGATTTTCCAAATATACTACAAATATTCTAAAATACCCATAAAATCTAAGTCCCTACGGTCCACCTAATTATTATTGATAATTAAATTAAAATTTTAGAAACTCTATTCGAAATAAACATACTTATCAACATAAATATATATATATATATATATATATATATATATATATATAAAATACAAATACTACAAATATAATATATTTACATAAAATGTTATTATAATTGAAATATAAATATTTTAGCTATTATAAAAAATGTATTTTATATATTATAAGTTGAAATCTTCCAATTCTAAGGAGTTGGGTTAATACGACTAATCTAAATTCATCTTAAATGATAAAAAAGTTATCCCTCAAACATTTTTATGTTTTATATCTTTAAAATTAAAATAAATCTATCTTATAGAATGTTTCATACTTAATTATATAAAGAAACAACATGAATTAAAAATCAACTCATTTAATTATATATAGAAACAACATGAATTAAAAATCAACTCATTTGAATCTATAAGTATTAATTAACACTCTAACAACTCTTTTAAGCACAATCTTTTCCGTTTTTCGCATTTCTAAAATTTCAGTTTCATGTTTTCAAATCCAAAATTCTATTTATGGGTATTAATATATACGCTAAAATAAGTGTAACCTATACAATGTTATTGTATTATTGTAGCATTTTTACTATCACATTTACTAAGTTACTTTTTAATTGAAATATGCATTTTCGTATACCTAAAATATTCTGCATCGTTAAAGGTAGATGCTGTTAGGATATTCCGACACATAGGAAATAGTTAAGTACAACTTGGTCTAGTATAGAGTTAGGTATAGAGTTAAGTAAAGTGTGTTTCTTTACCTTGTACATTTTGTAACTTACAATCCGATGGTCACCATATGTAGTGATCCGACGGTTCATTCTCTCCTCGGTATTACCGACACTTGATCTGTGGCTTAACACCCGAGGAGAGAATGAACCGTCGGATCACTACATATCGTGACCGTCGGATTGTAAGTTACAAAATGTACAAGGTAAAGAAACACACTTTACCTAACTCTATACCTAACTCTGTACTAGACCAAGTTGTACTTAACTATTTCCTATGTGTCGGAATATCCTAACATCCCCCCTTAAGAACAACTTGGGATAGGATTGAAGGATTTACAAATATGACACAATAGGAGAAGGAAGGAGGCACTAGAGCCTATCCCCCCTTAGTGACAACTTCCTGAACTCCAACCATAAACCGAAGTTTAGTGAACTTCGCCTCTGTGAGAGCCTTTGTGAAGATGTCTGCAACTTGATCATCTATTGAACAATATTGCACTTCAAGAACATGGTCGTGAATGAGCTTTCTGATGAAGTGCATGTGCAGTTCAATGTGTTTGTTGCGCTGATGTTGGACTGGATCTTTGCATAGTTGAATGGAACTTTGACTATCACACCAAAGTGTAGCCGGTTTCTACTGTTGAAAGCCAAACTCTGATAGGATCTGACGAAGCCACAAGGCTTCCTTACTAGCTTCTACGGCACCACGATACACTGCTTCTGCTGATGAAAGAGAAATGGCACCTTGTTTCTTGCAAGCCCATGTAATAGGTCCTGAACCAAGAGTGAACACATAACCGGTAGTAGACTTCTGATCATCAGGGTCACCAGCCCAATCAGAATCAGTGAAACCAACCAATAGAGGAGTTGCTTCGGCACTGTAATGAATTCCAAACTGAACTGTACCTCGAACATAATGAAGTATTCTTTTTGCTGCTTTCCAAGGCTTCCATCTTCTTAAAGAATTTGGATTCTAAGTAGCCATCTCGATTACAAAAGTTGCAATGTCTATCAGTCTTCTTCCCTTTGTTTTTATTTGTCTTATCATTTTGTTGAAATGATTTTTCATTTTGAGGCTGAAATTGCTTAGGACCCTTGTTTGGTTTAGGACCATTCTTTTTAGGATATGACTTCTTAGGATTCTTTGAACTTGATTGCTGCTGGGCGGCTAATGCTTTCTTGGAAGAGTTTCCAAGATTAAGAAGACCAAGGTGTAAGAGTTTTTCTTGTTCTCTTATTAAAGAATCACAAAAAGAGTCAAAGGAAGGGGACTTGTAGTCTGTTCCTTGAGAAATGAAGGCTTCTCTTGTAGAATGGAAGGTGGAAACAAACACAGAGTAGGCTGGTCCCAACTTAGTAAGAATGGAATAGATAAGGTTACTATCTTCTTTCTTAACCTTAACACCTTCCAAGAGATATGTAAGGGTCTTGAAGTTGGACAAGAAATCTTCAATGCAAGAAAAATTATTAGGGTCCAATGTAAGCAACTCATTTTCAAGTTGATGGGCTCTAAGTTCATTTTTAATCCCAAAAACTTTATTGATTTGTTTCATTGCTTCATCAAGAGTATCAAGTTCTGCAATATGGAATCTAAGATCTGGAGAAATAGACATCCCTATCAATCCATGTGCTTGATCTTTCCTATTTTCCCATTTATCAGCCTTATCTTCATCTTTCGGTTTCTTTTCTTGGCCTGAGGCTATTCTGTAGAGACCTTTACTTCTAAGTAAATCCTCAATGTAGTACAACCATTGGAAGTAGTTGGTGCTGTCAAGGGTAACTTGGTATTGACTTTCCATTTCAATGGAAACTGAAGCTAAAGATGTTGAAACTAAGTGTTCCAATGGATAGATCTCGAAAAATTAGGCTGGTTTAAGAAAAACGGCTCTGAAAATGGCTTCCGGATGAAGAAGATATGGCTTTTTGAAAAAAAATTGTTGAAGATGCCGACGAAGTGCGGGAATGTGCGGAAATGAAAAATCCACCCTCACAAAAAGGATATTTGAACCCAAGACCTCTACTCTCTTAAAATAGCTTTGAACCAATTGAGCTATACAAAAAATTTGAGAGAGAGAGAGCGGGTGGGGGGTGATGCTTTGGGTTGCGTGCTTGCTTTGAGAAAGCTATTTTTCCCTACAAAACAAAAAACACAAAACCCAACACAGACATGCAAAAAAACGAACCTTGCGGCTCGAAGTTAGCTTTAGCCGAAAAACTAAATATTTTCAAAAATGAGCCTTGCGGCTCAAAGTTAGCTTTAGCCGAAAACTAAATATTTTCAGAGCATCAAAACGCTGCTTTTCTGGCACTTCTCTTTCAAATTTGTTCAAGAATTCATCCACCGCTGTCAACCCGTTATAAATAGGAAGATCCCTTACCTCTGTTGTCACACACCGCAGTGATCTTACCATCATGTAGCAATTGAGTGTGGTTACCTCGTGTAACTGATTTTGCCATCGTTCTGTTTCCTCATCCAAATCTGATGTGTAGGAGATTTCATGCTCACACGAAATCCTGCCATTCGCTGTAGGATTAACCCAATCCTGCTCTCATTCGTGCTCTGTGTAGCGCGATCCTTCCGCAGGGTCTAAAGGTACGACTACACACAGCGCCTTTTTCTCAAAGAATATTTTGTGCTTCTTCAGGTTTATCAATCCGTTCATATTAGTGGCCCAATTTATTCCTAGTAGCGCAGGATAGGGATTGTTGTCATCAACAATCTCTATCACTTCGAAATCTGCAAACGTGCTTGCACCTTCGATGTCTACCATTATTCCCTACAATCTTCCCATTGGCAAGGTCTTCTGCTGGTTCGCCATTCACAATTGGATAGGGGACCATTGCAACACGGACCTACCCATGCGCTCCCATGTCTATTTTACCAGTACATTCATGTCCGATCCTAAATCCATAATTACTTGATCCATTTCATATTCTTCGATTTGTGCAGTCAATCTCATTTCCCTTCCTGTTTGCGATGTGTGCTTCCCGAGCTTCCGTACTACACGCGGTTATCCTAATCCACCGCACCTAGTGATAAGTTCTTGCAGTCCCCTCACCACCTTGTTGTCGCGCAACAGCTTCATGCATGTCTCTAGAAAGGTAGTGAGCATTGAAGGATCTATCTCTGGCTCTAGTTGATCCTTACTGCCTAAAGTGGAGGCCTCCATGAAGCTCTTCTTAGCTTCCATGAATGTCTCCTTTGCGCACACCAAATCAAATTCAGGTTCCTTTGTAGGAGCCTTGCGAACCCATGCACTTTCTTCGGGTTGCTTACCTTTGTAATCTATTGTCCTGATACTGCTTCGGAGCACGATGATTACATTCAGGTCCTCTTCGCGCAGCTTAGACCTCATCATTTGCAAATTCTGAGTTGGGGGAGGCTGGAGTATTCCTTTATCGTGTAGCCTCGCTATCAGTGTAGGGTAGTCCTCTGTTTCATGATCAAACTGAGTACAATATAAACATGACGCTCTCATTAGATTTGTACAATCGTGAGCATAATGCCCTGGCCCTCTACAATTGTAACAAATCAGCTATCCGCAACCCCTTCCTGGTCCCATTCCACCTCGACCTCATCTGTGGCCCTAAAATCCAGCGCACGCCATCCCTGCATTTGGATCGAGGGCTCGCGTTTCAGTCTGCACTCTGTAGGAAGTAGTTTGATCCATCATCAGTTCATAAATTCTACAGGTGTGTTAATCATGGCCTACTGACCTGCAAAAATTATAGAACAAATGCTAGGACGTCTGCATATACTTCTGTAATAGATGACAATTATCCGTAGCATGTTTTCCTCCTATCTGACAAATCGCGCACCATAATGCAAGCACTGCGCTCAGCCCTACTTGTGCTTTTGGTCTCAATTGAATTGGCCCTCCTACCACTAGGTAGTTTGCAAAGACTGGGCAATGGTCCTTGTCATGCCCCCGGCCTGTGCATTTTATGCACCATACTTCCTCGCGCACTTCTGGGCGAGTTGTCCTATCCTGTTTCAGACTCTACATTTCTAGACACAAATTTTGTAGTTCCACATGGATTTGTTGGACTCCGAGACTAGGATCTTGTATGGGGGTCTCGTGCAGTCTCATTGCAATCTCCAAATATTTGGCTTGTGTGGATAACTTCTGCTGTAATAGTGCCATTCTTAAATGTGGCGTTAATGACGCTACAAACCATGCATAGTGTTGTCCATCCATCAAGGTCATGTTGGCTTCGCAAATCATACTCTTCAGTCTCTGATCCAGATCCCATGGGGTCTCGCCTGGAAGCATCGCAATTTCCTTAAACCCGATAATCGATTGTGTCTTCGATTTTGGCCTGCTAAATTCCCTGTTTAGCGCAGCCTGGATATCTGCGATCCCCGCGTTTGGATGGTCATTAGAATGCTTAATGTACCATGTTAGTGCGCGATTCTACAACATGCTTACCAGAGTTTCCTTCTTTATATTATCATTTACGACTCCTTGTGCTTCCCATACATCTTTTACCATGAACCAAAATTGGTCTGGATCTTCGTTCCCTACTCCTCTGAATACCGGCAATTTTATCGTGCTCGCCATATTGAACTGTGGTGGTGGCAGAGGTGGTGTGGGTGGAGATGGAGGTGAAGATGGTGAGACTAGTGGTGGTGTAGGTGGAGGTGGAATGCATGGAATTTGTTGCCTTATCAAACTGATCACACTTCCTAGTGAAACTTTCATGAGCTCTTCCTCACTTTCTCATCGAGGCGAAATCAAGGGGCTAGTTTCTATTTTGGTGCTACCTTCGTTTCTATAGATCCTCCCACTTTGCGTAGATCCAAACATCAATTTATTTGAAATACCCGCTTTTAACACAATAGAATTTTAATCCAAATGTTCAACGATTTAATGTACTTACCTCATGGTCATTTGAGGAAGCGTCGTGTTGCCTTGTTGTAGCTAACTGTCATGTCTACTGCGAACTCTATGATAAACCCTCCTATAATCCGATCAAGCCAATGGTCCACAACACACGCGATCTTATCTTCCGATGCTTGTAGTCTGTGCACCAATTCTAGAGTCCACATAATCGGTTTGTCGAGCCTACACCTTCCCTGACGGTCTGCTAGCTCCGCAATCCACTCATACAACTCAGAGGGGAAGGATGCAAAAAATAATTCATGGATTTCCGTATATAAGTAGTGCTCTAACCATTGTTCCTTTGATACTCATGGATTCCTATTTTCCTGCGCCGCGAACTTGTGAATTTTTCTGTCCAACCACCCTTCAATTTCTTTCTTCGTCGGATTTCAGTGACACGACATTAGACATCCCTTATGCAGATCCTAGTCCCAGCAATGGAACCATTTGTTGGCTTGTTGGGGCCTAACCCAGGTTCAGAGGTGATTTAGCCAAACAAATCCCGATACTATTGGCCCTTTCGGCAACAGTCCGCGGAGCGCGGACTAAGGTCTCACCGAAGTAGTATGGGAGGGTGCTAAAACTAGGTTTCCGCACCCTGGAGATGTCTGATGGTTTCAAGTGGTCCGCGGCGGGCACGTCGCTACGCGCACTTACCCGTTCCCTGTAGCTTGTGATGCTACCTTCACGCAACCCTACTAGGGGGCCGAATAGCGTTATTACCCAAATCCTTACTGGTAACCCGATATTAGTTGATTCACTTAGCTTACTTGCATGTGTAAAGTATACTTAGCATTATAAATCATTCATACAAGTGTGCACAGTAAACAAACAATACATTAGCAATTATTTTTTTTAGGCTTCTGCGATCAGTGCTTTGTGTGTAGTTTTCTTCTGGAGTTCTCGCATCCATAATTGTTTGCATTGATGTTTTAAGCCATCCACCGTGGCTCATCATCAAACATGTAATAAATCAAGAATGGATACACAAAATTTAGATAAAACTTCTCTTTATTATTCTCTTCCTTCGGTTACAGACTCTATTCCGCCCTACGCACTCAGCTGAAAGGGTCCACGCACTCAGCTGTGGACTCTACTAGGCCTCTGTGCACTCAACTGCAGAGCTTATTCCTAGTCTACGACCCAAGACACACTTAGATACTTGCTTTGTGCTTCTATCTCCTACTTCGCTCTTTCTTCTTTATCTTTTACACTTAGAGCTTTGCTCTATTTATACAATCCCATGGTCCGCGGACCATGGGTAGGCTGACATTACATTCAAAACTAGGGCAGAAAGCCCTTTGACTCTAACATACATTTCGCGCCCACAATTCACAAAGCTTTACAACAATATCAACTCAAAACTTGGGCTTTGAGACCCAAAATATGTTGTGGGGGGACTCCATGCCCAACACCTGGTGAATGTGTAATGTAACTATGTCGAGGTTCTTCTACTGTGAAGAGGGAGAGAAAAGTGAGCCTCTAAGTGAGAGGTAATAATACCACCTAGGAAGGTCACATGAACTAGAATGACCCATCTGACATCTAGGGGAATAGTCCATAGTGGATGTGACAGTCTTTACAACTGAAAAAAAAGAAAGATATGTCTAACATCCATCGGAATAGTCCACAGTGGATGTGACAGTTGTTGAAACTAATAAGAAAGGAATTATCCGTCTAATATCCCGCAGAATAGTCCACAAGGATTGGATAGCGTTAACAACCATTACAACGCATTCTCAATAAGATAAGCATTAAAATAACCAAATAGTTCAAATATCTTAGTACATGTGAATGCAACCATGAAATACAAACATCGACAGAATAGTCTTACAAACATTCATAGTCCATGCATGAAGAATGTGTTGGCCTTAAAATTCTTATGTTATTAAGCAAAAGTTCCATGACACATGTTTGGATTGTACATCACTAGCCCTAGTAGTGGAACATTGGAGCCACTCCTTGATCCTAAAATAACTAATTGATCTCTCTAATGCCTTGTGAGAGGATCCAAGGTGAAAATCCCTTTCTCATATAATGAGGGGGTATATATAACCAAGGGGTGATGCTTCCACTTTGTGAATCTTTGACTACCCTCATGATTGTTCAAATTCCCATGACTTTTCAACTTACATGACTCTCCATATTCATGTGTGTCCTTCAGACTTCCACTTTACAATACTTCTGAATATAATATACATTGTACACAAGGATGATGTGGAATATGACAACTCATGACATGGCACTGCTGATGTAAACTACGTAGATGTTGTGGCAATGTCAAGACATTGCTGATGTTATGAAACCAACTCACAAAATAGAAGAAGAGATATATCAACAACTTCAAAATAAGCCTCTTCGTGGGGAAACCTTATTTACATCACACATATGAACAATTAATGGATGATACAAATGACAAGACCTCCTTTCTATATATAGGAGCCTAAGGGGTCATAATATAATCAGAGACTACATAAAAATAATATTGTAGGGGCACAAAAATAACAATAGTGGGCTTCTATGGGGCACAATAATAACAATATGGGGACTACATCCGCAGAACAATACAATAAGGGGGGTGTACTAATAACAATAAGGGGCTTCACTAGTGGTATAGGGACCTAACATGCCCCTATCCTTCAAAAAGTGTTGTCCTCAATGCTTGAGTAGTTATGGATGCTTCTATATAAAATTCTCATCCTCCCATGTCAAATCTTCAATGGGTAAGTTCTTCCACTTAATGAAATACTCTGAAATTGATCGATTTCGTAGATGTCGAGTTCTTGACTAGGTGACTACTTCATGTTCCAATATGATTTTTCCTTTCTTGTCAATTTCGGGCAATATTGTTTGAAATAGGATCTTGTCACTTATAACCTTCTTTAAGCATGAAACATGGAAGGTTGGGTTCAATTGGGAAAATGCAGGAAGCTCTAATTTGTATGCCATAGTACCAATATTTTGCAACACCTTGTAAGGACCATAGTACTTTGGTGATAATTTATTAGCCTTCTTAGATTGCTTGAGGTACCTTTGTCTGTGGGGTTGCACTAACAACAATAAGGGGCTACACTAGTAGTATAGGGACCTAACAGCTGATGTAAATTTCTTAGATGTTGTGGCAGTGTCAGGCCACTATTGTTGCTATGAGTGATGTCTTCTTGAACATAATCTTGTCTTCCACCTCGTCATGGCTTAGTGACATGTATCTTCAATGATCTCAAGTCTTGGGTTGTGGTCACGAGTTGGTGTCCCTTTGCTTTTCCTTGATGGATCAGCTTGCATGCACAGCTACAAGAATTTCCTTTGCATGTCTTCCACCTTCATATCGTTCTTCATCATCCCGCCAGGTTTGTGTATCTACAATTCACTCATGACGAGATGACATCAACACGAAAATCTCGTAGCCTAAGATGGTGCACTCAGCTTCATAGACTGAGCCATAATTGAGTTTTAGGTCAAAGAGGGAAGTTCAGTGACTATGCATTGCATAATCCCAGCACCCAAGGCTGAGGCTTGAGCCTGGAATTACACAATGTGTAGTACAGGTTGGGACGAGGGACAATTTCTGTGCAGTTTTGAGAGATAGAGAGTCTAGATAAAAGAGGGGCCACTATGGAAGATTTATGTGTAGTTCTGGAGAGGAAGGTTGACTAACTTCTGCGCAGCTCTGTGAGACAGTGGTTCAGGATGAGGGAGGACTAATGAAGGTAGCTTCTGCGCAGTTCTGGAAAGGAAGGCTGACTGAAAATATTGCACAATTCTGGAAGGGAAATTTGGGTATTGGGCTCAGGAATTGCACAATACAGTAGTCCTAGGGAATAGGAACTGCGCATTGTGCAGATCCAAGGGTCAAGATCATAGCTTGTAGAATGGAACTGCCCAATGCACAGTCCAGGCAAGTTGGGTGAAGCCAAGTTGAAGGGTTGGGGAGCTTCTTCGGAAAAGTCTAAGTGTTGAACAAGTGAAATTGAGAGGTAAAGTGATGGAGCTTAGAATGTGTCCTAACACTTATAATACTTGACGAATCAACAACATTGATCACCCATGACACATGAACAACACTTTTTCTTTTGCATGGCCACTTCATGACCAGTTATGAAAAGTGCGACACCTAAGATGGACTTTATGACGACCATGATGACACTTGTGCCACAATGCTCAAAACTTTGCGAATGAGTGTGACAGATGTTCATATGGTTAGGAAAACTCGTAAACACAAAGATGAGCCCTTGAATCTACCATAATGATCTTATGCAACAAGTGCGACAACCAGCATGCGAAAAGACGACATTTTTCCTATCTTGTGAAAGGGAGCGCAACACTTAGCAAAAACACATTGAATGACTTTCGGTGTTGGGACCATACATGTCATTGAAGGCATAACGATATGGGAATGATAAGTTGTCCTTCATGCTACATTAAGAGGTGCATTTCAACTTCATGAAAGATGTGCTTTGTTTTTCGTACCTACCCTCCAAAGGGTTGTGAATCAAATGGAGTCTTCATGTGGTCCTGATCTCTGACCTTCTATCATACCCTAGGGTTCCTTGGTATTTTTATATGATGATTATCGTTTCTCATCAACTCCTTAACTGTCATCTAGCGTGTCCTCCTTCTTCATCATCTTGCTATAGTGTAAGAGAGTACCTATATCTGCAACTCACTCATGGTGAGACAACATCAGTTTGAAAACCCCTAGCCTAAGATAGAGAACTTTGATTCATGAACTGGGCGAGGACTGAGTGACAGGTCAGGGGAGGAGGCACAGTAATTGTGAAATTGCATAGTTCAAGTAGCCAAGGGTCAAGCTCGATCACTGAGACTGCGCAGTGTGCAGCTCAAGCCATATTTGTTGGAAATAATACTGAGAGGGGGGGGTGAATCAGTATTATCACATCAATAAAACTTTTTCATTTCCATATTCAGATTCATATATGCTACTTCCACAACTTCTTATGATTCAATTAATTGATCCTTAATGAGTGCATTTGAACATTATCAACCATATTAACAGTAAACAGGTGCAGTAAAATAGAACAAATCATCACACATAAGCCACACACATGAACACCATGATATAAGGTGGAAACCCAATGTGGGAGAAAACCACCTGCTGCAAGTCATCTCAATCTTCTTCTTAATAAGAAAATCCTTTTACAATATTTCTGTACTGGTGCAGTCTTATACCAGTACGCAGGCTTCTACCTGCAAAGAGCTACAACCCCCATAGTTCTTGTACTAGCCGATCCATTTACTAGTACGCAGGCTGCTACCTGCTACAATGCTCCAAAGTTTTCAACTGCTACTGGAAGGGAACTACCACCCCGTAGCTCTTGTACTAGCTAAGGTACTAGTACGTAGGTGCCGGCCTTACAATATTCTCTCCACTGGATACACTTGAAGCACAACACATAATCTGAAAGGCCACGTTTCATCCAATTTTCATACTGGACCCATAAATATCATTGAAGCACATAATCAATCAATCTTTTGAATCACCCAATCACTAGATCAATACATATACAAGGATAATATGAGTGTTAACAACCCGATCTAGTCCATTAGATCCATTACTAGATCTCATCCATCAACACAATCAATCAAACTGAATATGTAGAATATTGACACCATTAAACAGTCATCAGAACACATCAACAACCTGAACCACCTGTAAAATTAAACATTATATCTCAAATGGTATATGCTACTACAATGAACCAAACCTGCGTACATACGTGCTTTCACCAAAGCCAACCCGCGTACAGATCTATAAATATTCAATCATGACTTTCAGCGATTTCAAACTTAAGTTATACCCAGTTCAGTTCATTACAAGTGTCAGTATACAGATCTAGAATAAGCATAATCAACTATATATAGATAGTTCATTTCAAACCATTTGATCCCGATCTATCCTTAGATCTTGTTCTCCATCAACCGGTGAGATCCCTCTTTAGCTCAAATCCAGATCTGCACCATAACCCAATCACAGTATTCCAGATCTAGATATTCAATAATTCAGATGATACTTTGCCAAATGATCTCCTTCCTCTTTTATAGCCTTAGTCCTTTCTCAATACCACGGTCCAAAACCATAGGATCAAAAAACTGTTGGACTAATACCATGAACCAACCATGAAAGTGCGTGAGATCAACACTTTTGGATGCAATACCATGGACCAAAACCATAGGATCAAAAACTGTCGGACTAATACCATGAACCAGCCATGAAAGTGCGTGAGATCAACACTTTTGGATGCAGTACCACGGGCCAAAACCATAGGATCAAAAACTGTCGGACTAATACCATGAACCAACCATGAAAGTGCGTAAACTTTTCTCTTGCATGAAGGGAAGTTTTCTCTGCATGAAAGTGCATAAACTTTTCTCTACATGAAATAAACTTTTTTCTGCATAAAAGTGTGTGAACATTTCTCTACATGAAATAAACTCTTCTCTGCATAAAAGTGCGTGAACTTTTCTCTACATGAAATAAACTTTTCTCTGCATAAAAGTGCGTGAACGTTTCTCTACATGGAATAAACTTTTCTCTGCATAAAAGTGCATGAACTTTTCTCTACATGGAATAAACTTTTCTCTGCATAAAAGTGCGTGAACTTTTCTCTACATGGAATAAACTTTTCCCTGCATAAAAGTGCGTGAACTTTTCTCTACATGAAGGAAAATTTGTTGCACTATAATTTATCAAATAAATTTGCTGCACTATAATCTATCATTTGTGTGATTTGCCATCAAGGACAACACTTGTCTCATAATGCCAACCATCTCCCCCTTTGGACTTGTCATACTGAGAATTGTCATCTGATATCTCTTCCGTAGATTCATCTAGATATATATAAGTGAGTTGATCTTCTATGAGTTGTTTGCCATCAAGTACAACACATGCATCATAATGCCAACAATATTGAGGGAAATTTTTGCATAGCGCCCACTGAGGGAAAAAATTGCACAGTTTAGAAGGAAAGGGGAGTTGGGCAGCTGAGAGGCTTGCGGGTGAGAAGTGCGTATTTTATAGAGGTAGTGAGTTCTGGTTGAGGGAAGGACACTAGAGGAAGCATTTGCGCAGTTTTGGAGGCCAAGGGAGGCTGAGTTTTCTGCGCATTGCATAATTCCAGCAGGCAAGGAAAAATCTTGAGTGTTGGAGATGCGAAGTGCGTAGTTTAGGAAGGCTAGATGAGGCTAGGTTGCTAGGAATCCTTTGAAATTTGGCTAAGTGTGGGATCAGTGGAACCGATGTGAATAGTGATATAACTTGACTGTGACTTAACACTTGGACACTTAGTAATGTGACATAGATCATCCAAAACATATGAAACATACTTCGCTTAATGCAACAACCTTTGTGGCAACTTATGATAAGTGCAACCTTGTCGATAGAATTTGTAAGGATAATGACGACACTTGTGTAATGGTGCGTGAAACTTTGGAAATGAGTGCGAAACATGTCTATATGATGAGAACAACTCATTTTCACAAAGATTTCCCCTTGATGGAAACCAAAACTTCCCTTTGCATAACAAGTGATAACTTCGACGCCAGAAGATGACACTTGCTATATAAAGTTAAAAGCGTTTATGGCACTTGATATCTGAGAAGGGGGTTTGAAATCATCAACTGACCAATAAGTGATTATGGAACAATCATTCACATGATCCACAGTAGGCTCCAAAATTTAAATGTAGACCAAAATTTTTGAGGGTGTTGCAGCCACTACAACAGGAGATAAATCCCACCTTTTGATTTTCCAAATATACTACAAATATTCTAAAATACCCATAAAATCTAAGTCCCTACGGTCCACCTAATTATTATTGATAATTAAATTAAAATTTTAGAAACTCTATTCGAAATAAACATACTTATCAACATAAATATATATATATATATATATATATATATATATATATATATATATATATATATATATATATATATCTATATATATATATATATAGATAAAATACAAATACTACAAATATAATATATTTACATAAAATGTTATTATAATTGAAATATAAATATTTTAGCTATTATAAAAAATGTATTTTATATATTATAAGTTGAAATCTTCCAATTCTAAGGAGTTGGGTTAATACGACTAATCTAAATTCATCTTAAATGATAAAAAAGTTATCCCTCAAACATTTTTATGTTTTATATCTTTAAAATTAAAATAAATCTATCTTATAGAATGTTTCATACTTAATTATATAAAGAAACAACATGAATTAAAAATCAACTCATTTAATTATATATAGAAACAACATGAATTAAAAATCAACTCATTTGAATCTATAAGTATTAATTAAGACTCTAACAACTCTTTTAAGCACAATCTTTTCCATTTTTCGCATTTCTAAAATTTCAGTTTCATGTTTTCAAATCCAAAATTTTATTTATGGGTATTAATATATACGCTAAAATAAGTGTAACCTATACAATGTTATTGTATTATTGTAGCATTTTTACTATCACATTTACTAAGTTACTTTTTAATTGAAATATGCATTTTCGTATACCTAAAATATTCTATATCGTTAAAGGTAGATGCTGTTAGGATATTCCGACACATAGGAAATAGTTAAGTACAACTTGGTCTAGTATAGAGTTAGGTATAGAGTTAAGTAAAGTGTGTTTCTTTACCTTGTACATTTTGTAACTTACAATCCGACGGTCACCATATGTAGTGATCCAACGGTTCATTCTCTCCTCGGTATTACCGACACTTGATCTGTGGCTTATCACCCGAGGAGAGAATGAACCGTCGGATCACTACATATCATGACCGTCGGATTGTAAGTTACAAAATGTACAAGGTAAAGAAACACACTTTACCTAACTCTATACCTAACTCTGTACTAGACCAAGTTGTACTTAACTATTTCCTATGTGTCGGAATATCCTAACATCCCCCCTTAAGAACAACTTGGGATAGGATTGAAGGATTTACAAATATGACACAATAGGAGAAGGAAGGAGGCACTAGAGCCTATCCCCCCTTAGTGACAACTTCCTGAACTCCAACCATAAATCGAAGTTTAGTGAACTTCGCCTTTGTGAGAGCCTTTGTGAAGATGTCTGCAACTTGATCATCTATTGAACAATATTGCACTTCAAGAACATGGTCGTGAATGAGCTTTCTGATGAAGTGCATGTGCAGTTCAATGTGTTTGTTGCGCTGATGTTGGACTGGATCTTTGCATAGTTGAATGGCACTTTGATTATCACACCAAAGTGTAGCCGGATGCTACTGTTGAAAGCCAAACTCTGACAGGATCTGACGAAGCCACAAGGCTTCCTTACTAGCTTCTACGGCACCACGATACGCTGCTTCTGCTGATGAAAGAGAAATGGCACCTTGTTTCTTGCAAGCCCATGTAATAGGTCCTGAACCAAGAGTGAACACATAACCGGCAGTAGACTTCTGATCATCAGGGTCACCAGCCCAATCAGAATCAGTGAAACCAACCAATAGAGGAGTTGCTTCGGCACTGTAATGAATTCCAAACTGAACTGTACCTCGAACATAATGAAGTATTCTTTTCGCTGCTTTCCAAGGCTTCCATCTTCTTAAAGAATTTGGATTCTAAGTAGCCATCTCGATTAAAAAAGTTGCAATGTCTATCAGTCTTCTTCCCTTTGTTTTTATTTGTCTTATCATTTTGTCGAAATGATTTTTCATTTTGAGGCTGAAATTGCTTAGGACCCTTGTTTGGTTTAGGACCATTCTTTTTAGGATATGACTTCTTAGGATTCTTTGAACTTGATTGCTGCTGGACGGCTAATGCTTTCTTGGAAGAGTTTCCAAGATTAAGAAAACCAAGGTGTAAGAGTTTTTCTTGTTCTCTTATTAAAGAATCACAAAAAGAGTCAAAGGAAGGGGACTTGTAGTCTGTTCCTTGAGAAATGAAGGCTTCTCTTGTAGAATGGAAGGTGGAAACAAACACAGAGTAGGCTGGTCCCAACTTAGTAAGAATGGAATAGATAAGGTTACTATCTTCTTTCTTAACCTTAACACCTTCCAAGAGATATGTAAGGGTCTTGAACTTGGACAAGAAATCTTCAATGTAAGAAAAATTATTAGGGTCCAATGTAAGCAACTCATTTTCAAGTTGATGGGCTCTAAGTTCATTTTCAATCCCAAAAACTTTATTGATTTGTTTCATTGCTTCATCAGGAGTATCAAGTTCTGCAATATGGAATCTAAGATCTGGAGAAATAGACATCCCTATCAATCCATGTGCTTGATCTTTCCTATTTTCCCATTTATCAGTCTTATCTTCATCCTTCTGTTTCTTTTCTTGGCCTGAGGCTATTCTGTAGAGACCTTTACTTCTAAGTAAATCCTCAATGTAGTACAACCATTGGAAGTAGTTGGTGCTGTCAAGGGTAACTTGGTATTGACTTTCCATTTCAACGAAAACTGAAGCTAAAGATGTTGAAACTAAGTGTTCCAATGGATAGATCTCGAAAAATTAGGCTGGTTTAAGAAAAACGGCTCTGAAAATGGCTTCCGGATGAAGAAGATATGGCTTTTTGAAAAAAATTTGTTGAAGATGCCGACGAAGTGCGGGAATGTGCGGAAACGAAAAATCCGCCCTCACAAAAAGGATATTTGAACCCAAGACCTCTACTCTCTTAAAATAGCTTTGAACCAATTGAGCTATACAAAAAATTTGAGAGAGAGAGAGCGGGTGGGGGGTGATGCTTTGGGTTGCGTGCTTGCTTTGAGAAAGCTATTTTTCCCTACAAAACAAAAAACACAAAACCCAACAGAGACATGCAAAAAAACGAACCTTGCGTCTCGAAGTTAGCTTTAGCCAAAAAACTAAATATTTTCAAAAATGAACCTTGCGGCTCAAAGTTAGCTTTAGCCGGAAACTAAATATTTTCCTCAATGTTTCTGATTTTTTGAGATCACAGTAAGGCGCAGCAGAAAAGAGCATACGCATGAGAAAAATCCTTCCTTTCTGTTTCTGATTTGCCCAGATCGCACAAAGTCACAGGGCAAAGAACATACGCAGAAATGAAAGGTATAGATCCGGTAATAAAAAAAAGCTAAATAAACCGAAACCGAAATAAACAGAGAGAAAATAACTGTAAACTGCAAATAAACATTGTATACCTCCAGATCTTAAAAATGACGCAGCTAGGGCTACCGGAAACCTTTTCACGTGAAATGAAAGGGGTTCCTCACTGGAACAGATGCTCCCAACACAACAAAGCAGTCCTCTCGGCCCGAAAGCAGTTAGAAACAATAGATCTAGGAAACGGCAGTCGGATGCAGTTCTACCGGCTTCAGATTTGGATCACCAACGGACGCGGCCCTCAAATAGCTCTGATACCATGTAGGAATTTACAGGGTAAGTTCCTCAGACAGAACACCAAAGGACACCGCTCACAAATAGATCGCAGATCAATACACCAGTATTTTTGACGTGGTTAAAACCCTCAAGGAGGGAAACAGTCCACGACCTAAGCCAACACGGCCACTTCAGGCAATTTATTAATAAAAGAATGAAAATTTACATAAGCTTCTCTCATAGACGGATTACCCTACAAATGACCCTCCATGCGCTTTAAATAGAAATCATGGACCAATCGGGTGTTAAGCCACGGATCAAGTGTCAGTAATACCGAGGAGAGAATGAACCGTCAGATCACTACATATCGTGACCGTCGGATTGTAAGTTACAAAATGTACAAGGTAAAGAAACACACTTTACCTAACTCTATACCTAACTCTATACTAGACCAAGTTGTACTTAACTATTTCCTATGTGTCGGAATATCCTAACATCCCCCCTTAAGAACAACTTGGGATAGGATTGAAGGATTTACAAATATGACACAATAGGAGAAGGAAGGAGGCACTAGAGCCTATAGATGCATGTTGAGTAGAATTACTAATGTCAATAGAAATAGAAGTACAGATTTGTGGTTTAAGAATAACTTAAGAGATATGAAGGATGATCATCAAAAGTTCATGATGATAAAAGTCTTTTTAGGATTAAGTGTTATATTTGGAAATTAAATTATATATAATTTCTAGTGTCAACAAAAATTACAAAAGAGGATTGAGGTTAAGGAAAGCAAAGGGGGTAAATGCAACTTTGATGATTATTTTTCAATCGGATAGAAATGAAAAATTCATCAATTATTAAAGTGAAATTTACACATAATGAATGTAATATTTAGTCTATTTCTTTGTACAAATTGTCATTCAATCAAACCCTACCATTGTGATATGCATGGTATAAGTTATAGAAACTAGTATCTTGTTTTGTTTGTTTTTTTCATTGTCCTCTTTCAAACTTTGCTCAATATTTTCTTTTGAAATATCACTTGTTCAAATAAAGTCAAAACAATAATTTGGGTTCAATTTTCACTAAATTTTTATAACTCTGGATTAATTCAATTATCAATTCTAATTTGTCAAACCCCTCATAAAGTGAACTCACATCTTTATTTCTTAATTACGCCCATTTTTTGAATCAAGGCTAACCTTACCTATAATAATGTTAAGGGGTCCCAATAATCTCTATTAACCACATTTCACAAATTGTTTTCCCATCATTTTGAACGGCTAGCATGAGTAAACATTTAATGAAGACAAATTTGTATATCTAAAGTATGCAAGTGGTTTGTAACTATATATACCTTCAAATATTGTGTATCAATGTCATATGCTTAAACCATCACATTTCAAACTTGAGTGACAAAATATATGTTATAATCGCACATGCCACATGTTTTGGTTTGATAGGTAATTATTATGTTCTAATATTTATCCTCTTAAGTATTGCTCAAATCAATAATTCTCTAATTACTTCAATTTGAACATTTTTGGGAATATGACCTTGTATGTAAGCCTTGATCTCCAAGTTAAAACCTACGTTGGAAGCCTACATTCAAGACCAAAGAATGCATCCTAGTTGGTTCAAGACGTAGCTCGAATTAATTCACATATTCTATAAAACCCACAAAGTTATCTAACTCTAATTATTTAAGGGAAATTTACTAGTTTAAATCGATTTAGTATTCTAAGATAGCCATGTATGATCCTTTGGATTTTTAAAGTTCTGTAAGAAATTTTACCTAACCCTGAAGATACATGAGAAAAGGAATATCACAAAACCTTAAGAAAAACTAGTTGCATGTCAACCATAAGTGATTGTCATACTAGAAGATATTGAGGAGATAATACTAGTTAGTGAAGAAAATATTGAAATAAAAGACAAAGTAAAGTACAAAACAAAATACATAGCTAGAGGAGAAGAAATACTAGTGGAAAAATATAGAACAAGATATGGGAATCCTGAATTCACTAAATGTTCCTTCAAAGTCTAGAATGAATTGAACCTAGTGTAAAGTGAAGTCTACAACAAAATACAACATTTAAAACCTTTAGCATAGACATGGATGGAGTAAGTCAAGAAATATGTCCAAATATGAGAGCCATAGTATCAATAGTTTGACTTGTAGTTTGACAATGTCAAACATTAGCAAGTTGTATTAAATAAAACCCTCCTTGAAGTCTCCACTATTCCTAAATGGGTTCTGGAAATAATGGAATGTAACAACAAATAATGAAAGCACATATCTTATAGGACTCTCCAAATTAGGGAAAATTTTAAGGATCCCTACTTATTTTAAAGTGTAGAAACCTTACCAAACCTTATTGAGTTTTAAAATTCCAACTATAAAATGTTTGGATTTTATAAAAGTATTCTAGTTTCTAAGGATTTTGAATAGTTTCTAGAATTGAGAATTTATATAGCAAAATTATTTTACTAAGAAAAATTCCCCGATGTCGATGGGTGTGACAAATGTGGCAACTAACAAACCCCAATAGGCTTTAAATCCCCTTGCATGCATTTTATGAATGAAGCATAGCGAGGACGTTAGTTTGGGTGCTATGTATAGGAAGGTTCTAGAACTCGCATAGCTAATAATGTTCATTTGGGTATCAATTGGAGGTAACGACTGATCTTTGGGTATGGAAGGAGCATTGTTGATGAAAATTCATGTTCTTGGAGTGCATGGTGGTCACTAATTTAAGTCGCGCCCTATCTTCCCTCCTACAACATCATTGGAGTATTGTATTACACTAAGCAATTGGTTACAGTGAATTAGAGATGAGATTTAACATTTGGGACCTCAGCCCATCTAAAGAGGTCTGAAATGTGGATGAATTCCTGAACTTTTGGAGTGGGAATTACTTGGTTTGAAGTGGTGCCTTTGTGAGGGCTATAGTGGGGCACTCTTCTTCCATGACCCATGTATCGCCACTATATCGCTCTCTTTCACTCTATGTTTTTTTGTATCACGATCTTTTAGTTTTGTTTTGGGTGTAATTTTTCATCGCTGGTTGGGGTTGGAGGTGGAGAATTTTGTAGTAAATAGTCTGCATTTGGTGGTTTGGGAACTTATTTCCTCGTACTCCTTGTCTTGGGGTCCTAGGTGAGTGGGTGTGTCTGTGGTGTGTGTCGGTCTTGAGGCAACAACCGTAGGGGTCCACCCTAGGAAGCAAGCAATGAAGACAAGAGTGTTTAGTACTTGGGGCTTGTGTTTTAGTGGTTGTTACACATCATTTTTTCACTCTGACACATGATCGATATAAAATGATTTCTCGCCATCCGTGAACATGTTTCATTGAACTTCCTTAGAGGTCAAAAAACCAAAACTACCTTGAAGAAGATGAGAATTTTGGGAAAAATAACTTGTATACTTTGTTAAGTAGGTCCTTTGTGATTTTCCCTAGATGTTTTTGCACATTTGGTGAACTTATCCCTGAGCACAACACACAACTGCGCTCTTTCTACCACTGCGACTGCGCAGGTGAATCAAAGAAAGTAAAAATAAAAAAGTACATTCTAGAAACAATATAGTTGGTCGAATACATCCTAACTGAAATCTTCCAGCTCATGCCTATTCGAGCTATAACCCTCAGATGATGGATCTTAATCCCTTTCCTCAAGGAACCCTAATCCCTCAATTAGAGGGTCTCACCCTCCTTTTTTGGATCTAAAACTTCTTTCTCTTGGCCTATAAAATGACTAGAGACTAGAGGGATTGAAGAGGTCAGAACTCAGAGAAGATAAACTCATGCTGCTATTTTGAGATTGGAAAGCTTATCATCTAAGGAGGAGATTGGATGCATTTGGGAGGAACCTTACTACATCAAGGCAAAGGTTTCTAAGTCTCTTCTTTATCTTTTATTAATACAAATGAATTCTTTTAACCATTGAATTGTATTATCATAATGATGAATCACTACAAAAAAACAGGCAATTTGCGCAAGATTTAGCACTAGATTTTAGTGTATTTTTTTCTCAATTGGGATGAGCAACGTGGCACTAAATTTGGCTCTATTGTACAATTTGAAAGCGTCCTTTTTGCACCAAATTTTGCATCTTTTTTTACGCCAAATTTTGCATCATATTTTGCACCAATATTTTCATTTAGTTTTACAACAGGTTTTGCTTCTAGTTTTGTGCCATTTTTTGCATCATTTTTTGCTTCCTATTTTGTGCCATTTTTTTCTTCTAGTTTTGTGTTGTAATTTGCATTGATTTTTACATCATCTTTTGCATTTGATTTAGTGCCTTTTTTGCATCTAGTTTGTGTTAGTTTTTGCATCTAGTCTTATGCTATTTTTTGCTTCTAATTTTGTGCTTATTTTTACATCTATTTTTATGCCAGTTTTTTTGCCTTTTTTACACCAATTTTTGCATCCAATTTGGCACCATATGTTGAATCTGATTTAGTGCCAAATTTTGCATCCATTTTTGCACCATTTTTTGTATCCACTTTTGCGTTTTATTTGTCTCCCTTTTCTGCATCCTATTTTGCACCATATTTTGCATCTAATTTTGCATCATTTTTTGCATCCAATTTAGCATCATTTTTAACAGCATTTCTTGCATCCGATTTTTCATCCTTTTGAGCATCTAAATTTGCATCTTATGTTGAACCATGCGTTGCATCCACATTTTCATCCCATTTTGTGTCTAATATTACGTTCAATTTTGAGCCATTTTTCCATCTACTTTTGCATTTGTTTTCGAACCAAGTTTTGAATCATTTGTTGCACCTAATTTTGCATCCAATGTTGCATCTAAATTTGCATCCAAATTTCAGCCATTTTCATGCCCATGTGTTCACCCTTTTTCCTACTTTTGTGTCCAAGTTTGCACCATTTTTTATGTCCAATTTTGCATCCTTTTTGGTATCTAATTTTGCATCCTTTTTGGCATCCATATTTGCATCCTTTTTTTTACCACATTTTGTGTCCACATTTTCATCTCATTTTGCACCTAGATTTTAGTTTGAATTTTCATCTAGTTATGCATCATCATTTTTGGCATCCTTGGTTTCACCCTTTTTTAATCCCATTTTTCAACTTGTTTTGTGCCTTTTCTTACACCCTTTTCGCACTAAATTTTGCATCCTAATTTTACACCATTCTTTGCATCCTCGTTTTAGTGTCCATTTTTGCATCTTTTTTTGTGCCCAATTTGGTATCCTTTTGTATGCCCTATTTTGTTCCCTTATTTGTGTCTAGTGTTGCACCATTTTTTAGTTTTACTTTAAAACCCTTTTTGTGCAATTGTTTGCATCTTGTTTTGATGGCAAGTTTAACATCCAATTATACTCCCAATTTTTCATCCATGGTCACATCCACTTTTTCCTTCTTGTTTCGAGTTTTACTTTTATTTCCATTTATGACCCCCTTTATGGGTCCAGTTTACTAATTTCAGTTACATAGTGAAATACATTATTGTTTCTAAATATCATTTTGCTGTAGGATTTAATGCACGGTTAGATGAACATAAAACCCTCTTAGTTTATCCCAGAAACCTAAGACAAACCGATTAAGAGAAAGGTTGTTATAAGGCTCAGGATTCTTAGTAGATCAAGATGTAGAGTATATATTAAGAAAAAGAGAAGGAATTCCTATGAGTCCTTGCATGCAAGTCTTGTTGGAGTTTTTAGTGTAGCTGGGAAGTGCTCCTAGCTAGATCCAAAGCTTGGTCCTACACATAAGAGAGAGAACAAAAAAACCTTCACAACATAATATCTTGATAATCGAAACTATCATAAACATATAAATATTATTGAATAAATAAATATAAACCAAAATAGCATACATTCATTAGTTAAATAGAATAAATAAAGAATGAATAGAAGCATATGGAAGGAATAACAACCGATCTATATTAATAAAGGAGTTGGACGAAAGTTACAACCATCAGATGTAGTTGCAGAAGCACCTTCCCCAACTCCTAGCTCCAAAACACTCCCTCTCAAGATAGATCTCAACACTGTGACAATATAATAATTCCCATCCTTTTCTCAATGGTCAAGCCTCCAATATATAGGAATGTGAAGGCTATGAAGATTTCCCAAATTCCTCATTAGTTAAATTTGGGCAAAATCTTTCGGGTGAATAATGTTTCCTCATATAAAAATGGCCTTTTCCACTTTTTAGATGCTTTTGTGCTTAGGAAAAATCTTCCCCGTGATTTATGGCTCTTTCCCACTTTTGTATACTTTTATTTTTTAGGAAAAAGCTAAAGATGAGGATAAAGAGATCACATTCCACCATATGAGTTTCTGAAAGTTAACAAGAGTATCAAATTCTAGTTAAATCGAGATTTTTTCCTTGTGACTAAGTAAGAATTTTGGCAACAAAATTTAGATGAAGGGGACAACTTGTTATAGACTAGGATAACGTGGTCCTCATGGTACCTAACTTGTATTATAGTCTAGGAGAAAGAGGTATTTCAGCCAACAACATAGTATTCTCCTCCAAGTTGATGAGGACGTATTTTCATGTATAACACATTTAAGAAGATATCACAATTCAAATTGCTAACTTAATATTTGTAAACAATTTTAAGGGTAATTGACAACATTCATAAAAAAGATGGCAGTATCCTCATATATAACAATTCTCCATCAAAAAATCATTGACAATTTTCAATATACCTATATGACTACTAAATCAACACTTATCACAGATATCATTATTGCAAGATAAATTCACACCATTACATCCAAAAATATTAATATCATCATACATAATGATTCTCCATCAAAAAGAATTGACAATTGTCAACACATATATAAAATAACAATATAATACTAATAATATCCTCATCATCTTTAATGAAATCAACTAAGATTCAAATGTGTGATTATCAAATCAAAATCTTTCGTGAACATTATTATTCTAAGGTAAATTCACAACATCCATCAAAAGATAGTAATATCATCATACATAATATTTCTCCATCAAAATAATGTTGATAATTTTTAATTAATGCATAAAATAACAAGATAAAAATGATAATATCATCATCATATTTAATCAAATCAGCTAAAATTCAATGTATGATTACCAAATAAAAATGTTTCATAGATATCATTATTCTAAGGTAAATTCACAACATCCATAAAAAAATATAGGAATCTCATCATACACAATAATTCTTCATAAAAAAATGTAAACAATTTTCAACATATTCATAAGGTAACAAGATAGTATCAATAGTATCATCATCATTATTTGAATCAACTAAAATTCAAATGTATGATTACCATATTAAGACATCCCAACTAAATATAAAAAATAACGCATGGCTAGCTAGCACCACGAAAATCATAGTCAAGATCATCCTCATGATCATTTCCATGATCATCATCCTGACCATCCTGATAATATCATCCACATAATCATCACCAATTCCATTTCCATCCTCATCATCATCATCTCTGATATATGATGTAATATAAACATAGTTTGTATCATCATCTTTGTGGTCATTACCTATAGCGTTCTGGGAAAAAAATCAATATTACATGTTAGTACTAATTCTATAGCACAATGCATATTTTTATTACAATGCTATCCATAAAATGAGGCAGGACGTAATAAAATTCAATAGTACTAAAAAATAAAATGAAAATATGGTTTAAGATATATTGGAGATCCAACTAAGATTACACTTGTAATTCACATTAAGTAGTAGAAGCATTTTTTAATGCATATGAAGTAGGTACCCATTTGTTCTTCATATTATATTGTGAATGTTTCTTATGATGTCTGTGCATGATTGGTAAATTAAGAGCTACTAAAAGCTTTATTTCAAATTCAATTGTAATTCAGATTAGAAATAGAAATTTTAACCAAAAAAGAATGTCACATGAAAAAGTTAATTATTTTTAATGAAAAGTAAGTCGCATACAATATGAATGTCATATGAAATATTGAGCTATTTTTAATGCATGTACTTTTATCTATCATAAAATGGATCCTAATGGCCATTCCAGAACAAATTCTCACAAATAATTACTTCATTTTATCCATTATCACACTTAATCCATTATACCTAGTGATGACAATGGTTCCATTCAAATTTCTTTGAACTCCCTAAATATAATGTAAAATAGAAAACTCCACGACCATGACTGCAACCCCCTCCCTTGCCTCGTCCACCATCAGAGACAATGAACTTGGAGATATGACCACAATAGTAACCCCTCCCTTGCCTTGTGTCCACCATTAGAGGCATTGGACTTGGAATTAAGAGTACTCATGTTTTCTTTTCTCTAATTAATCTCCAAGGAATCAAAACTTGATCAATATATCAAGGACTCCATCAAGAAATAGATATATTAGTACAGGTGAAGCTTAATAGGATTTTCTAAAAGAGTGTGAAATAACACTTTTATCTGTTTTATGAAATAACTCGAGTGAGTTGAATGAATGGTGGGAAAAACTTACGAAGGAAAGGAAGATTTTTGGTCCCTCCTTATTTCTATTATTATTTTTCCTTCTTAGAATGGAGGGAAGTGTTTAAAATAAGTTCTAAAAATTATTTTAAATTAATTAATATATATATATATATATATATATATATATATATATATATATATATATATATATATATATATATGCTTATGTTTTAGTTTTTTTTTTTAATATATATTTAGTTTCTTTTTCTCTAAAAAAATATATTTAGTTTTTAGATTTTTTTTTTTTATAAAAAAAATTATATTTTGTTTTTATAAAAATGGATTTTAAACATTCCATTAATGCTCAATTTGTGGTTTTAAGATATAAGTTTAAATTATATATAAAAAAGTAACTTAATGCCATGTGTTGTGTCACTGAGATGGGTATTATACATCTCCTCCTTTCTAAGCTATAGAATGTTCTTGGGTTTTCTTAATGCAATAAAATTAATTATGCTCTTCATTATATCTTGAGATGTTAAACTTGCGCCTAATAAAACAATAAATTTAAAATAGGTTTGTCTTTGTCCTTTGTAGATCTTTGTCCCCATTAATCTTGGTCTTAATAGCTTAATTGTCTTATGGTGGCCTTGAGTGGTCACTCCCATTAGTTGCATGCTTTTTAGTTTTCTGTTAGTGACATTTCTTAGGCTTGATAACATGTTATTATTGCCCATATTATCATTAAATATTAATATTAAATATGTTGGTTTTAAGCATGGTTTAACAAAAAGTTCCCAAAAATTTTATAGATTGTATTTTATAATGTAATGATTCATTGCTTGATGAAAATTGTTTTGGATTATTTGTTTTAATGATTCATTGATTGATGAAATTGTTATGGATATATTTTTTAGTATATTAACTTGTATGTGATAAAGTTAAAAGTCACCTCTTTTTTAGTTTTTCATTGGTCAATTTTCCTTAAGGCCATCAAGCTCACCATTTGGTCCCAAGGTAAGGAAATATAGGAGTCATGAAGTGGCATTGTCCAAGCACTAAAATCTTGAAACATGTTTTTTTTTGTCACATTATACCTCCGTTCTGTGTAAATTCTCCATGAAAATAGTCTCATGGAACATGAGGGGCCTCAATAGTAAAGGAAAAAAAAGACCCCTACAAGAAAAATGGTATGCAAAGCACCCATCAATAATGTTGATATAAGAAACAAAAATATTAAGTGAGGTTCTACCTCATATAATTAGAAAATGGGGAAGGAATTGCTAAGTGGTAGTGATTGATGCTTAGAGACACTTGGGTGGAATGGCTATTATTTGGAATGATCAGGACATCAAGGTTACCAATATGTTTACCACTTTACGCATTATGACAATACAATTTTAGTTAATTGACATCGAGGACTACTACCATGTATCCAATGTCTATGACTCCAATATCGCAAATGGAAAACCTCTATTTATCAATTCTATTTCCAACACAAGTATTTTATACTCCCAATCTCCATGGATTATTTGGAGTGACTTCAATATTATCAAGTGTCTAGAGGAAAAGAAAGGATGAATTACAATGTTTACCAAGAGATTTTGTAAGTTATACCATCAAATCCCTAAAGTAGTATCCATTAATGTTCTCAACCAATGAGTCTCCAACCCACACATGTGGATCAATGAGATGAAATACATGTGTGCGTGGTGACTAACTTAATACACTATTCTAATAACTCCACAAACTTAAGTATTTCACTCTGTCACATAAATTGACCATAGTGTGACATAAGTAAACCAAGAGTAGACATGAAATCCTTAGGCAACAAACATTCCCTAGATCCTCAATTAGGTGCTTACATTAAGAAGTGAAAATACAAGGGGAAAAGAGGACTTCATGATTTAACCATCACAAACATGTGATCAAGTGTGACTAGGAGTGTATATATTCATATTTTTTCCAAAGAGGGAGTGAATACATGAGTTACCATTCATTGGGCCTGATTTTTCTTTCTTTTGTTTTTTCTTATATATAGGACTTAGGGAATAAGGTTTTCATAAGTTTGGCACAACTCATAGATATAAAATTTACATGAATTTTCACTTCAACCTTAGAGTTTAGACTTAGATAAATCATTATAGTGTATCTTTAATGATTTTGGCTTTCACTTTTTGATTTTATTTCATCAAAAATATCAAAAGGGGAAATATTTTGCCACAAATTTATGAATTCTTAATCATAAAGGCGTCATGTGATGAAAACAAATTAATGATGTTATTCTCTATGAAAATGATGGGTATTCTTGAGAAAATATTATGCTTGTGGATGTCTCCTCCCTGGTTGAGAGCGAGTGAGGGTGGACACCATATTATCCATGTGTCATGTACTATGGCCAGAACTAACAGTCATAAGCTTGGTAAAGACACCAGTAGGGAAAATGGTGGATTGGAAAAACATCTTGGACCAATATTCTTTGAGAATTTGTACTTTGACTAGGATTAACTACCGTAAGTCAAGCACATTAATCTAGGGTAAGGATATTCATGAGGATCGACATTTCCTGGTGTCAAATATTATGACAGTGGATTAGGAAATGATCATGTGAGGACATACCTGGTGAACATCTTGGTGGGGTAGATGCCTAGAGAGGTAGTGGTGTCCAAATTTATGCCTCCTAACATTGTGCTCTAATCTAATGGAGAGATAGAACTTGTTATTCAAGGCCTTGCTATTTTGAAAAAGTTGGCTATGATGATGTAAATCATCGTTGATTCTTATCAATCTAGATCCCTTCTTATATGAATATTTCAACTTGAGAGTACTTTTTTGTCTCATTATGAGTACCTCCCTAGTTTAGAGTGAGTGTCATCATCTTCATTATCGTCATCATTATTTTCATCATTGCATTATCGTCATAATCGCCATTCATGTCGTTGTCTTCATCATCATCATGATTATGGACATTGTCGTCAATTGTTCATAATTATAGGTGTCGTAAGAAATATCAACAACCCAAAAAATGTTACGAGTGCTCGAAAAGGGTTCTTAGGACACATGATATATGCAAGATAAATAACAACTTTATTTTTTAGAGATGATTGATCATCATCATCATCACTACCATTATCATCGTCATTATAATTTTCATCATCCCCATAATCATAATTAATGTAATTTCTATAATAATTGTTGTCAACTTCATCATGAACATCATAATCATCATTTATGCCATTATTGTTGTTGATGATGACCAAGATGAAAATAATGATAATGATGATCAGATGATGATGACTTGGAAGACAAAACAAAGGATAATGATTATGATTATGACCATGAAAACATTTAAAAATTGGGAAGATTGGAAAAGGTAATTACCATCGTCATCATCATTGTCATTATAACCCCCATCATCTTTATCATCATTGTCATTAGCATAATAATCACAATTCATGTCATCGTCATCATCTTCATTATCATCATCGTCATAATTATTGACATTGTCATCAGCTGTTCATAATTGTCAATGTCATAAGAAATATCATCAATGCAAAAAATATGATGAGTGTTGGAAAATGGATGCAAAAGTGAGAAAAAAAATGGGGGCAACAATAGATGCAAAATTGGATGAAGAGCGGACACAACATAAGTAGATGCAAAATAAGACAGAAAAATTGTTACAAAACTGGATGAAAAAGTAGATGCAATAGTTGATGCAAATGTGGATGAAACAGTGGAAGAAAACATGGGTGCAATAGTAGGCATAAAACTTAGCATGAATTGTCGTGAAACTAATGTGGATACAGCAACGAACACAAAAAAAGACACAAACTTGAATGCAAAAAGAAAGTAAAATTATGCAAAAAGTATGTAAACATGGACCAAACATGGGTGCAATAATGGACACAAAATTAGATGCAAAATTGGACACATTAGAAGTGGATGTAAAAGTAGATGCAAAATGGG
This sequence comes from Pinus tabuliformis, assembly GCA_031772625.1. Taxonomy (NCBI): domain Eukaryota; kingdom Viridiplantae; phylum Streptophyta; class Pinopsida; order Pinales; family Pinaceae; genus Pinus; species Pinus tabuliformis. The sequence continues at coordinate 1,205,401,766 of CM062804.1, read as the reverse complement.
ATGCAAAAAACATAAACAATATTTGATGCAAACTTGGACACAAAAGAGGATGAAAATGTGGATGCAAAAGTGGAAGAAAATGTGGGTTGCAATGATAGGCACAAGATATGGCACAAATTGTGGCACAAAAAAAGTGGATGTAATAACAAACACAAAAAAAAAGATGCAAACTTAGATGCAAGACAAGATGCAATAAGGGATGTAAAAGTGGATGCAAACATGGGTGCAACAAGAGAAACAAAATTGGATGCAATGGAAGTAGATGCAAAAGAAGATACAAAATGAGATGCAAAACCCAATACAAAAGTAGATGCAAAATTTTATGCAAAAGAGAATCCGAAGATGGATGAAAAATTGCAAGCAAATGTGGGTACAAAAGCAAGTACAAAACATGGCACAAATTGTGTCACAACAAAATTGGATGTAACGATAGATGCAAAAAAAGAAACAAATGAAGATGAACAAAGAGATGCAAACGTGGGCATAAACATGGGTGCAACAATGGATGCAAAATAGGATGAAAAAGTTGATGCAACAAAATTCGATGCAAACATAGATGCAATATGAGACACAAAACCTGATGCAAATATTGACGCAAAAGTGGATACAGAAAGGGATGCAAAAATAGATGTAAAAGTCTATGAAAATCTAGATGTGTATGAGGATGCAATCATGGATGCAAATTTAGAAGCAAAAAAGGGTGCAAAGGGAGGTTCCAAACTAGGTGCAAAGTATGGCACAAGAAAAATGGATGCAATAGTGGACACAATAATAGATGAAGAAGAGGATGTAAAACAAGATGTAAAAGTGGATGCAAAAAAAGTAGATAAAAAATTAGATGCAAAACTAGACACAAACCTCGATGTAAAACTTGGTGCAAAGGGGATGCAAAAAATGATGCAAAAGAGGATACAAGAGATGATGTAAAATTTGATGCAAGTGTAGGTGAAAAAAGTGGATGAAATAGAGGATGAAAATTTTGGTGAAACAAAATTAGGTGCCAAACTTGATGCAAAACATGGTGCAAAGGATGGCACAAAACTTGGCATAAAACTTGGTGTAAAACCTAGTGTAAAATATGGTGCAAAACCTATTACAATACCTAGTGTTAAACTTGATGTAAGAATTGGTGCAAAACTTGGTCCAAACTTTGCATCAAGTTTTGCACCATATTTGATAAATGGACACAAATAGCACCAAAAATGGGCTCTACACACAAAAAAGGAAGAAAAAAGGGATGTTAATCACAGAGTTTTGTTGTAGTGAATGGTCTATAATTCTATATATGTTCCAAATCAATTTCAATTCCTAATCTCCTTGATCATTAGGTTAAGTTTGTTTGAATTATTATGTCGCATATGCTTTTGATCCTTCTTATGTTTATGGTGGCAGGTTTTATCAAGCATTGAGAGGTTGCATTGAGAAACAACCGGGGGATCTTCAGCAAGCATTTCGCGAATGAGTAAGAGGCTCATTTACCATCTTTTGTATCTATAATTCAAATGAGATAAACTTAGGGAAACAGTCATTTCAAGTGTTTGTTTGTTTCTAGTTTCCATCTAGGATCTAGGGAGATCGCTCTTATCAGCAAGAGGGATTTATCCGCCTAACAAATTGGCAACTTTGTTGGGGAAGAGTGTTTTTTACACTTAGCACGTTTACATGAAACTCTTCGTGAGGCCACATTGGCTTGAGAGGCTCATAAAAAAGAAGTTAAAGCTCAATTTGATCAAAATGTGAATCCTCATTCATACGTAGAAGGTGACCTAGTCTTAGTTTATGATCAAGCTCATGACAAGTTAGGTGCAGGAAAATTCGAGCTCATGTGGCATGGACCTTAAATTATAAAACACATATTAGCTAAAGGAGCCTATGAGCTGGTGGATTATGATGGTATTTGTTTTGGAAAGCCCATAAATGGTCTTTACCTAAAGAAATATTATGCATAAAATGTTTCGTGGAGATTTGTACATTATTTGTAGTTTTTATATGTTGATGTTCCCTCAAACTTACATTGGCTTTGCTGATGGTGCTATTTGTAGTACTCGAAATTTTTCTTCCGTGGCCTGGGCTATTTATTCATCCAGTGATGGGTTAGTCTCTAATCGTGGAATATGCCTTGGTCAAATAATGAATAATATAGCAAAATATAGTGCAATTATTGTACTATTATCTAATTCCATCTCATTTGGTATTCGACGTTTGATTGTTAGGTTAGATTTGCAACTCGTAGTATTACATTTAAGCATTTCCTATGTAGTAAGAAGTTCATTAATGTTAAGAATGTTTTTACGGGTCTGTGTTTTGGAAAGGCAGTTTGATTACCTTGAATATCAACACATTCCAAGAAATTTAAACACATTAACTGATGCAGAAGCTAATCATCTATTAAATAGACATTTGCAACATTTGTAAGTAAAAATAGTATTCATCCACATATTGATCAAAGATAAAATGGAATCAAAAAGTAGTAGTCTTCATTAGCATAAAGTTTGTGTAAAACTCTGTCATACAAAAATATGTCAATTGAGGACATAAGGCCTCGTGTCCTTTATTATTCGAATATGCTGATACAAAAATCAAAATGTGACCCTAAAAAACTAAACAGCTAAGCATGATGATGCTCATGATAGAAAACTATGGCATAGGCAACCCGGTGCAGCAATCACCTAAGTGGTTGGAACTCCAACCATGTGTCGTTGGTACCGAAGAGGTATGTCATCTATCCAAGTCTCTGGGATGTCTAAATTCAACCTCTCCAGGTTGTGCTCTAGCTTTGTTAGTTCCTCCTCTACATCTGGGTTAGCTGCTGCAACTGCTATAGCATTCTCACCTTGCATGTCAAAGCGTCTCTGTTGTAGGGAAAAGTATCCGACTCGGATGACCCTATCCCACTCTAAGGGTGATAGTACCTCAGCAACAACTGTAAAGAAAACTACTTAAGGTTTACTTCTTTATGAAAGCAAGAGAGAATGAAGAAATGCACTAACCGTTGTCTTGCGCTTAATGTCGAATCCAAACTCTTCTCTTTGCTCACTTGCCCCCAGCTCCTTGCCCTTTTGCTGGCCCAGCTACAATGAGATCCTGCAAAATAACCAAGAAGGGAACTACAAGAAGCATGCAATCATAACTGATTCAAGGATTAGCATAAATCAAATATACAATTATCACAACATAACATTGAAACAAATGCATATAGAAGAACCTCAATAGCTTTTATTAATAGAAGAAGTAAAGTTCTGAGAATGTTACAACCATTGAAGGCCCTAATCCAGCAACACCTCCCAGCAGAAAGAATTTCTCCTCTTCACCTCCTTCAAGCAATCACCCAATAGCTCTATAGTGAAACCAACAGTATATCATTACTTTGCACAAAATTCCAGCCTCCTGAGCTCATAGGAGAGAGCTCAATATATAGATGAATTGAGAAAGGATGAGTCAGCTTGCAACTGATGTGTAGCTGCCTTGTGTCCTCTCTCTCTTCAGTTAATCTTTAGTTGATCTTCAGTTCTTGAGTCCACTTGGTGAACCTTGCTTCCACTTGGAGAAACAAAGCCTCTGACTCATCACAAGGCGAAATACCTGACCCAAGTGTCATTTTTGGAAGATTCCAAAGCAATGACTCACTGTGCCACATGTCCAAACTCGCCCAACGCAGGTGGGCTTTGTTCTACCTGCTTTGCAACGCAGGTACACCATGGAGCAGTTGTGTTTCAGCGCAGAAGCCTAGTGGAGCACCTGCTTTGATTTCAGGATTGCTTGTTTTTGAGTGTTTTCAGGTGGAGAACTGATCTGAGAGCTGTTGGCTTGCTGACCTTGTTCCTCTAGGGGTAGGAACATCATGTTTAGGGACTTTGGATCCCTTGGATTATTGACAATTCATGCAAGGCACAAAATTGTCTATAACAGATGCCCCCTAAAGTGTGAGGTCGTTTATCGGGTGAAATGCTTTATTAGGAGGATCCGAAGTTCATTCAATCTGCTGAGAAGTGTCCTGTAATAAGATACAATACAATACATTATTTTTCATACTTTTTCATGATCTAGCTGAGGCGGGCATTCCCATGCTCAGCTTTATAAATTCATTTTGGTACATAGAACAGACGATCGTCTAATGGTAGACTGATAATTCTCTGCTGAAATTATCATCCTTTGAGAAGGATGATCATCTGCTGCAATGATGTACATATCAAATGTCTTTATATCCTGAATATATATCGTAGCCCGGATGGATGAAACTAGATCCGGGGTCTTCAATCTCTTCCGATCTTCACTCGATGTACAAGTCGATCCATGTGAGAATTTCTTGAAGTCGAACATGGAAAGACGTCGCTTGATTACCGGTCAATGATGTAAACCGTTAACAAGCGCGAGAGGAATCACCGATAAGGATGATGACCCTCAAGGTACAGCAGTACAATTCACATGGTGGGAATAAAGGACTTGGTGTCGACCACCATGCAAAATCCTCTGGTCGAAGGTCATTGATGTATACCTGTCGCCGGAAGTGAGAAACTTACCATTGAGGCATGCAAGCTTCAAAGTACTGAAGGGGTTGTTCCTAGATCAACTCCTTGGATAATGAGCTGATGTCGACAAGGAGCGATCCGTCAAAGGAGGGCCTTAATGAATCCCACATCATTGACACGGAACGAAGCTAGTGATTGTGACGAGGTGAAAACAAACTGTGATGTATGATTCAGGGTGGCGGTCATGAAATGGATGAAGGACAATGTATGGCAGTGGATGGGGCACGGTTGACTCTTTGCAGAACAACATCTCTTGAACATATAACGACACTGATGTGATGGATCGGTAGCATTACCCCAACTATGGATGGTGTGGCGAGGACCATGGTGGTGAGACCGGTGAATGAAACAACCCAACCCGATGTGATACGGAGGACAAAGTGTCATGTTCAAGAGCGACTTGCTACCATTAAAGCTGTGAGGTTCTCCCAATTTTTCCCCAGTCATTGCTGACCAGTACCTCTTTATTTTTGTCAAGCTTGAGGAGGATAACATATGCTTGTTCTATAACCTGCCCTTCGGGCAAGCCCATCGCTATGTTTTAACGAGCCTAGCGATAGGGAAACTCGTTCTCGTCTAAAGACAAGTTTGTCGCTATTTAATAAATTTAACGAGTCTAACGACAAGGATAACTCGGTCCTTTTCATTTTTAGAGAGTCTGAAAAGGTACATAAAGTCAACTCCAGAATTCCTTTTTCGTCAGCTAATCCCTTAGGTCCGAAAAAGTATAAAACAATACAGAAGGGATGAGTTTTCGGTACTTTTAACGAGCCGAACAAACAAGCGCTCGGTCTTTTTGTGCAATAATCCCTCAGGTCCAAAAAGATTAAAATCTAGAAGAGGGATAGCTTTCCGGTCGCTTTAACGAGCTGGAAGGCCAAAACTCGGCAAACTTTTCATATTTTACGAGTCAGTGAAAAGAGCTCAAAGAAGACTCGCCTTTTGAGGAACGAGTGATAAACAGGGTAGCAGCAGATTCCAGGTACAGGTTGGAATATTCCAATCACGGCAGTGTCACAAGGATGGCTTAGTGAAATCACTCTTCGCAGCTGTTCCTCAAAAGAAGGTAAACAATCATATGGAGATGAACGATTGGCCAAATGAACGGATGGAGGTGATGGCATATAAACACGACCAAGGGCTTTTAATATGGCAGTCAAAGGTTACATTTTACCAAGGTTATTTACCGGTTCATTTTTTCTGGGTGAGCTTGAACTCTAGGGAAAGATTGCTCACAACTTATGTTTATTTTTTAACGAGCATGAACTATGTCAAAACTGCTCGAATCTTGCGTTTATTTTTTAACGAGCATGAACATTGCTAAAACTGCTCGATTTTATGGTTTACTTTTAATTTTTTACCATAACTAGCTTCTCTTTTTCACTGATAGCACTGCATTTTCAAATTGCTGCAACAAACTAGTTAGAAATGAGTAATATTTACTTGAAAATGAGATTAACACATTAATATTTACCTTGAACTACGTAAAAAGCAAATAAAAAGGGTTTTTACCTCTCACTTTACCATTTCATTTTGCATTTTGCTTGTTGGAGCTTTGGAGGAGCCTCTTTCCCCTTGATTTTCACCAGCTGATTCCGGGAGATTCTGTGGACGATTTTCGGCGCCGTTTGGACCAGGTAGGAGCTAAACCTTAGCTCTTCATTTTCATGGTTTCATTTTCCTGTTTTATGCTTGTTTTGTTGTTCTATTGAGCCTCTGGGGTTTTGCCAGGGCGCCCTCTGATCAACGTAGGTCCCCCATTCGAAAACTGCGTTGGGATTCAAGCTGCTTGAAGGCAGCTTGTCTCCCAACGCAGGTAGTACACTGGGCACCTGCTTTGGGGCATAAAAACAACAATTTTTCACAGTTTTTGATGAAATTTTCGCCAGTTTTTCATCAATTTCAGGAGCTGACTCATTCTCTTGTTTGTTTTGCAGGGATTCTTGATCAAGATGGCCCTCACATGGCGAGAACGAGAACATGAAGAAGAAGATATGATTGCCCTTCATGATCCTGTTACGGTGGGCGCGCTACGAGACTATGGTATGCTGAAGTTTTTCCGTATCTCAAGCATGAGAGCACAGATTTCATTACTGCAGTATATGCTTGATGCTTGGGATCCTGTTAACCAAGTATTCCAGATCAGGAACAAACCTATTCCATTGACCGTGACAGATATTTACTTCTTGACTGGCCTGTCAAGGCGGGGTGCTCCCATTTCTTTATCAGGTACAGTTCGGGGGAATGATTCCATGAGAGATTATGTTCACCAGTATTGCAGGGAGGGGTCCCAACCGAGTAGAGACGGCAAGGTGGTTATCCGTGATGTTACTAGCAGGCCTCTCAGGTCCATTCTGTATACTCTTGGTAGGATGGCCGGTAGCGCATCTTTACATGTTGCCAACAGGTCTCATATGCAGCACGCCTTGGAATGTCTCCAACCGAAAATCTTCAACTGGAGTGATGCAGTGCTTAGTCAGATGAAAAATCAATTGAACAAGGTGAAGGACGGGAAGCTGAAGAACTTTGGTTTTGGTTCGATTTTGACTGCCTTCGCCTTGGAGAAGATCCTTCTGATGCAACCTCAGTACATCGATCTCGGAGTGCCTTCTCCTACCGAGCCACGTATGCAGCGATGGGTCGATCACATGTCCAGACATGCAGGTCAATCCCAGATTTCTTTCAATGCTGCTTTCTTTAGGTGGTTCGATCGCCAGGAGATGTCTTTTTCCGAGTACCCATATGTTGGTATGGATTTCCGGGGTGATCCGGATATGGTACTGCCAGACGGTGCTCAGTGGGATGCTACTGGTAAGAATTTCAACCATATTACTGTCTATTGTTTTCATTTATAATGTTCTTGTGCTTTATTCTATCAAGACTTTAATTGAACTCATGTGTGCTTGCAGATGTCGGTCCTGTTCGTCCGGCAGTTCGTCTGAGACCATCTGTTGTTGCTCCGGCAGAGGAACCTGCTCGGAGAGTTATTATCCGTGATCTTAGCGATACTGAGACTCTTACAGCTGTGCAGGGGCAGGTTGAGAGCCTTACCCGTGGTCTTCCGGATGTACAGATTGACGATTTACCTTTACCGATGCAGCAGCATACTATCGGTGTACCTAGACGATGGACCCGTCTTCTGCGCATGATAGCACAGACTGTGGCTTACTATCAGGAGCATCACTAGGCTAGGGTGCCCCCTAGCACTTTTTGAGTTTTTAGGTCACATGACCAATTTTGTCTTGGTTACAGAACATTATGTATGAACTTTATAAACAACTTATATGTATTTTGATTTTTCGAGTTTCATTTTGGTTGATTTGGATGATTCATATGTATACTCTTTTATGAGGTGTCCTTTTATAAATGTTGCAAATGTCTATCTAACACATAGTTTGCTAATGAGTCAGTTAATGTGTTTAAATTTCTTGAAATATGTTGATATTGAATTGAATCAAATCGTCTTTCCAAGATTTTTACTCTTAGGAACATGCGATAAATAGCTGGATTGCGAACAGAATATATACCATTGAGTTGTCGTATTACGAGTTGTGAGTCTAGCCTGACAATTAGTCGGCATATGCCACGTGTGATGGCATCAGAGAGTAGTTCTATCAACGCGCTATACTCAGCGATGTTATTCGTTGATTGCCCAATACATACACCTCTGAAACTTACTAACTCGCCACTTGGATCAAAAATGGCCCATGCCGCGGAAGATAGGTTCCGCGAACTACGACTTGCTCCGTCGGCATATCCAACACATGTCTCCATAAGGTTTGACATCTGCAACGAATGAAAAAAGGGGAATCACTCAACCAGAACAATAACTTTGGCGAAAACAAAATATAACAAAAGCATGCAGGTTACTATTTAAGCATAGTAACGCTTGAGGTACAGCCCGTTCCGGGGCTGCGCCAGTGGAATTCCGTCGTAATCTATTAACTCATAGGCTCCTTTTGTTAACACTCTTTTAACAATATAAGGGCCCATCCATAAGGAATTGAATTTACCTGCTCCTAATTTATCGGATTCTTGATCATATAGCAAGACCAAATCACCTTCTGAGAAGACACGGGGTTTGACATTTTTGTCGAACTGAGCCTTGACTCGTTTCTTATGAGCTTCGTTAGCCAAAGCGGCATCACGACGGGTTTCATCCAAGTGGATTAATTCCAAGAAACGAGCCTCTTCTTCCGAGGTTCCGGGGAGGAGATCAATTGCGAGTTTAAGCGACGAAATTTCGCACTGGATTGGTAAGACTGCTTCCAGGCCATATACCAATTGAAAAGGTGTGAACCCGGTTGCGTTCTTTACCGATGTTCGGTAAGCCCACAAGGCTGAATACAGGATTAGGTGCCATCTTCTTTTATGAACCCCGATCATCCTTTGCAACATACACTTCAGGACCTTGTTGATTGCCTCAACTTGTCCGTTAGCTTGTGGATAATATGGGATAGAGCTGTCGTGAGATAGCCCTAGTTTGGCAGCCAATTCGACCATCATGTGATTGCGAAAATGCGATCCATGATCCGTAACTATAGCCTGTGGTACGTCGAACCTGGCGACTACATGATTGAAAAAGAAAAGGGCAGCTGTTTCGCCAGTGTTATCCAATGTAGGCATCGCCTCGGCCCATTTGGTAAAATAGTCAACAGCGACTATAATATACCCATGCCCCCCGGTCGAGGTGGGGTTACATTGCATGAAATCGATGCCCCATTTAGCGAAAGGCCCAACTGCAACAATTGGTTGCAGTGGTGCGGGTGGCCTTCTTGTTTTGCTATCAAAGATTTGGCAGGAGTGGCAACTTCGGACTGCGATTATGCAATCTTTGAATATTGTTGGCCAAAAATATCCTGCTCTTAATATCTTTTGGGCTGTAGCGAAACCTGATTGATGCCCCCCACACGCGCCTGAATGACACTCATTCAGGGCTTTTTCGGCCTCTTCATGGGTGAGACACCTCCTCAGAACTGTATCAATACCACGACGGTAAAGAGTATCACCGACGATCATGTAATCTTTTGCTTGGTATCGTATACGTTTCTGTTCGGAGTGTGAGGTGTCTGGCTGAAACTTTTGGGTCTGGAGATAGATTATTATATCTCCATACCACTCATCGCTTGTAGATATCAGAAACAAAGTCTCGTCCACGATTGATTCCTTGGAGGTTTCATCATTGGACGGCGATGGGAGATCGCATAATAATTCTGCGAATACCAGAGCTTTCTTTGATTTGGATTTTACAAATTCCAAATCAAACTCTTGAAGGATCGCTATCCATTTGGAATACTTGCCTCCCAGCAACTGTCGTGACAGTATATAAGTCCTGGGGTTGCAATCTGACAGAATGGTAGTTTTCCTAAAGAGGATATAATGTCGAAATCTCTGTATCGCTTGAACAGCAGCAAGCGCTAGCTTTTCAATGTAAGAATATTTACTTTCTGTATCATTTAAGTTTTTACTTAAATAATATACAGGATGTTCAACTCCATCGACTTCTTGAACTAAAACCATCGCAATGGTCGTATCCGCTGCAGCTAGATACAGGTTAAAATCCCTAAGATAATCCGGGGCGTACATTAATGATGCTTTTACTAGAGACTCTTTCAAACAAGGAAAATTTTAAGGATGGGAAATTTTCTTGAAGTTTAAAACATTAGCGAATCTCACTAATCCCTAATATGCAAATTATAAATGTTTATTGATATATTTGTAAAATTAATCAAATTTATAATTATTTTATATATAGTCTCTATATAATGTTGGCGATTTTTAAGGTAAAATAATTTTATATTCTAAAATTTGGGCGAATCGTCTTTTATAAAATTGGAAATTGGCGAATTTTTTTTGTGGAAAAATCATGGAAAATTAGCCCACTGGGCGAACATTAGCCCCTAAAATTTTCCATGCTTTCAAAGCGTCAAAGGAAGCTTGCGCAACCTGGTCCCAGTCGAAGGGTACATCTTTTTTCAAAAGACGTGTATAACCTTTAGCAAGTTCTGCGTAATTTGGAATGAACCTCCTCAGAAAGTTTGCTTTCCCTTGGAGTTTCTGAATCTGAAGCAAATTTGAAGGTGGAGGCAAATTGATGATTGCCTGAACCTTACAGGGGTCGAGACGAATCCCATCTTTAGAGACTACAAAGCCAAGTAAATGACCAGAACCGACGCAAAACACACATTTGTGTGGATTGAGTCTTATCTTGTAGTGTCGGCAACGTAGAAATATTGCTCTTAGATGCTGCGGATGATCAGTCCGCTTACGCGAATGAGCCGGGAGATCGTCGAGATATGGTTGAACAATGCTTTTGATGTCGTGGAAGGCATAATTCATAGCCCTCTGAAAAGTCGCCCCTGCATTCTTTAAACCAAAGGGTAATTTTCGATAAGCGAATGTGCCCCATGGACATATAAATGCAGTCTTAGACTGGTCCTGTAGGCGGATATTTATTTGATTATATCCAGAGAATCCGTCCATAAATGAAAAAATTTCACATCCGGCGCATTCATCAATTATCTGGTCGATGAAGGGTGTAGGGTAGTTGTCCTTTGGACAAGCTTGGTTTACATCCCTATAATCGACGCACACCCGTATTGTTCCTTGTTTTTTCATAACAGGAACAATATTCGATACCCAATCGGTTAGAGGAACCGGGTAGATGAATCCAGCATGGAGAAGTTTCTCAACTTCTGTTTTAATGGCAGCGGCTTTCTTAGGATGCACCTGCCGAAGCCGTTGTCTTACTGGTTTGACATCAGGATACATTTTAATTTCATGTTCAACGATACTCGAGTCAATGCCTGGCATTTCGTCATATGACCATGCAAAGACATCTCTAAATTCGCGGAAAAGAGCACCATATATTTCCAGTTCTGAAGGGGAACAACTTTTGCCGACATGAATATTCTCTACAACATCAGGTTTTGTCGAGATATTTATGGCTATGGTCTCTTCAATATTGGATAGGTTTCGCTCAGAATCCACCGTATTTACAGTATTTGTTAGGAATTCAAAAACTGAAGGGTGGTATAGGTCGTGTCGAGTATCTTCTTCATATTCCGGAAGAAGGGAACGATGGTGGTGATCATTCCATGGTGCTCCCTCAATCAACATTGATTGTAAGATTCCTTCGTCAGTCCCATGTACTTTCGACCAAGGATCTAATGGGGTACCATATTCTCTAGATCTATCTACCCAAACGCTCGAAGAGCGCTGACTGGGATTTGCCTCCCAGGCATGAAACATTGATTGCTACAATATTTCAATGGGACTTGGGGGCAAAACCATTGCATGATCCATAGCGACTCTGCCTTCTGTGGCTTTCAAGGTGGATACCATATTGCATGTTGCTACAAATGGTACATTTCCTATGCAAAAAGGAGGTGGTAGCGTGAAAGTTCCCATCATGGTGGGATCCTTCAACAGACCTACTCCAATATCTTGAATCGATCGGTCACTGTTATGGATCATGGGAACGCTTCCTGTAACTTGTGAACCATTAGGGAGGAAATTTTGTTGGTCGACGACCGTAATCCCTCCTTCAAAGGGGAATGCGATCTTCCTAAAATAAGTCGACACAATAGCTTGCATGGCATAAATCCATGGTCTCCCCAGTAGGATGTTATAGTCAAGATTGCCATCAATGACCTCAACATCTATTTCTACTGTTTTGCCCCCTAGTTCAACTTTCAAGTTACTAAGGATACCGTAAGGGGTATATATCCTTCCGTCGAATGCTTTTAATGTTGTCGATGATCGCGACAAGGTTGGAGATCCTAGAGTTTTCCAGCAACTCATCGACATAATACATGTCGATGCCCCCTCATCAATAATCGTTCGATGAACAGTTTTGTTGAGGGCTTTCACTTGGACGAGGAAAGCTAGTTGAGCTGGTAACTGAGGATCATACCCTTTGTGATCAAAGGATACAAGATTGGAATCTTTAGGATCCACCCCACCTATTGCTGATAACAATGCTTGCCTTTGGGATGGGCAATGCTGTAGTACTTCAAGAGTCGACATAGCGGATGGCGATTGCGCCAAATCTTCCACTATGTTGTAATGCTGTGCTGCTCTGGCACGAGGATTAAACGTCGACTTGTGTACTACTCCCTTTGGTGGTTTTATCGTTAATTCATGCGTGATGGGGGGTACAACTTCTGCCGAAGTTGTTGTCGAACTGCCAGGTTGATCATTACCTCTATCGTTCGACACCTGTGGATTTCCGTAATCTTTGTTCCTTGTCGAAATCAAAGCATCATTTTGCTGTTTTGAAATCGACAACATAAGCACTTGAGATGGGGAAGCGTTTCTGCTATCAACCAGATTTTGACCTGGGTTAGGAAATGGATCATTTGACACAGCTGAGGTATGTGGACTCTTAAAGAACCTCTTTAGCTCAGCTTTGAATGCGCAATTCTTAGTGTTATGATCTTTGTCATCGCATATTTGACATGGACTCTGTTTCCTATTCCCAGGAGGGTTTGAAGAATTTTTCTTAGGAGATGACTCACCTTGTTTATTCTTCTTCCCTTTGTTTTGTTTCTTCTTGCTTCCTGGTTGATTGGTTTCTTTGCCCTTATCTGTCGATACGGCATTTACTTCCGAAGCAAGAACTTCTTCATGCGCATTTTGATTCGAATCTTTACGGGCCTTCTTTTGATTGGCCTTTTTCGGATTCGAGTTTGCTGTGCCAATCACGCCATCGCCGGCATGAGAGTCACTGTTCGATTTAGGAGGAGGAGGGATTGAAAACTCTGGTCTAGGGGCGTCTGGTATTTTGTCATAGAGCGTGCCGGACTGAGTATATACTAAGTCCAAATATTGCGCACGAGCAATAACTTGCTCTTCTATTACGACTCCTCCCTTCGCCACATCTTCCGTTATGGCCGGAAGTAACGACTTTATAAACCACTCAGCTAAAAGCTGATCAGGAACATATGTTTTAACCATTCTTCGTCGACGTCGCCACTCATGTATATGATCTGATATATGAGTTGCGGTTGTCTGTTTGAAGTTGGTCAATATCTCTGTTCTCGTTTCATACCTTATCGGTAATTGAAAGTGGGTTAAGAATGTCGTGGCAAGGGAGCTAAAATTGTCGAACGAAGCTCTTGGCAATTCTATATACCATTTTGCCACTGGACCTGTCAATGTCCTCTGAAAGAGGCGAAGTCTTATCGAATCGTCATTTAAGGTGTTCGATGAACACCATAGATGAAATGTCATCACATGATTCGACGGGTCTTCACCTGGATTTCCATTGAATTTAGGAATGTCGGATGGAAGCTTGTGTGGAATCATTGGCCACCAAGGGGCGTAGGCGATCGGATCGTTGGTTAACCGATGTAGATCAGGCAATTCTAAAGTCGCCACGAATGGTAACTGTTGATTCAAGTTAGGTGAAGCGTAACCAGGATACAATGGAATCGCTTGAACAGTTGGTCTTTGCATGCCAGCATAATGGAGTTGATGCTGGTATGACTGATACGGTTGGTGGACACTACCACTATAAAGTGGTTGATTTTGACCATTTTGGGTATATGGTTGTCCACTATTCGCAAAGATTTGCTGTTCAGAACCTTGGTATACTTGTTGGAATTATGGTTGTTGGTACTGCACTAGCCACGGTTGTGAGACCATGGGTTGTTGTGCTACACTAACCATTGGACCAAGATGTGGGGTTATTGTACCCGATTGTACTTGTGGCGCCCCACCAGTAGGCGATTGTGGTTGGGTCGCAGGGTCAAGGGGCTGTGGCATGAGAACCTGAGAAATCTGAGGTTGACATACAATAGGCATCGTTTGAACTTGCGACACGGTTACAATGGCCGGTGTAGTTGGGATGTTCGTCACAGGTACACACTGTTGCATAGAATATACAACTCTTGGTTGCTGGGGTAGCATGGGTACCCAACTACTTGTTGCAATTCCACCATAACTTGAATAAGGTTGAGAACTCCCGTATGGGTACCCTCCCGGAGGGGGTAATGAAAGGGCATACTGCCCCCCATACGGTGGTAATCCAGAACTCAAGGCAATTGATTGTCCTGGAGGACTGGATGGCCTAATTTGATTCCCAAAAGGGTCAATTTGATGAGTCTCACCGTAAGAGTTACCAGACATTACTCCGGAACAAACAGGAATAGACCATACCGTCGCGATAGTCCCTGGGTGGACTCCTTCTAGCGGTTGAGAGCTAGTTGGGACAGATGGTATGCCGGCGAACATTGTTGGATTTGCAGCAGTTAATTCTACTGTCGTCGTCTCATTTGACACAGTCCTAGATGTCGACGGTTGTTCAGACATTTTGAGTCTATCCAATTGATCGCCTAGTGATTCTACAGGAACTTCCACTGGTGATGGACAAACTTCTGTTGTAGCAGGAAATAGAGTGACCCCTACTCCAAAATGAGTTGGAGTGGATACTTGCGGTTCCTCTATAATTTCCTCTATCGCAATCAGACCAGGTGGAAGAGGAAGACCGTTAGGTCCGTAAAAGATTTCTGGTGCCGAAGAAGGGGTTGTATCGACCGCGACAGATGTTTGAGGAACAAAACTCTCTGGACCGGTTACAGATGGAACTGGTTCAGTTATACAAGTATTTGCCCCCAGACTAGGATCAGTATTACTGTCCTTCTGCTGCGGTTGAACTTCTTCTATAGAGGCAGGGTTTCCGGAAATGTTTGGAGTCACCAGAATCTCAGATGTTGTTGGAACACTTGTTCTAACTTTTAAAGGAGATTTTGAACTGGTTTGACGAGCTCGCTTTGCCCGGATTGTTTTCGATTCTGGAGACAAAGACGGTTGGCTCGCAAGCCTCCGCGAACGACGGATATTCAATTGACTTTCTTCCACGATTGCGGATTACTCGATCAACTAAAATATATAAGGGGAAAATTTGTGTTTCCGATTTGAATGAATTTTATTAGACGCTTTTAGACATAACTTTGCTTTTTCATGTTTTAAGAGTCGAGAAAAAGCTAAAGATGGCTCTAGTCTCCTTCGATGTATTAACGAGCCCGAAGTGACAAATGCTCGGTTGGACTTTTTCAGTTATAGAGTTTGAAAAAGGCCAAAAGAAACTGCTCTGGAGTTCTAGGCAGAGGGTGTGCCAAACTTTTCGCAAAACCACGGAATACGTTTTACGGTACGTGTGGTCAATCTTCGTGAATGCTGTGTTCACTACATTGCGATCAGTAGGGCGGCCGACACGGCTTCCTATGGATAAAGGCTTTATTCCTATAGGGGTCTCCCAATATATACGCGACAGTACGTGGGAGCACAAGTCCGTATTAGTGCCACCGACTCTCAGGAGGAATCACCCACCTTCGTAGAAATCGATAGTCACTAAGTTTAACGACGCCGGAACACGTCTCTACCTAGACCTCTATATGTTTGCGTTATGTTACAAAGCGTTGTTATGTAAATTGAATTTATTTTAATGTTGATCTTGCTTAGCAGTTTGCCTTTAAGGATCACCACGAGATGTATGTAACAAATTCCTGAATGCAGTCTAAGATGAGAAGCAAACTTTTCAATCTTTCAACTTTGAAAATCTTAACTACTGAGGGAGAAGAAAGACAAATCTTTTCTCACAGATCATAGAGCACACACTAATGCAAAATTTCCTAAATCGTCATGCAAGCAGTCAAATGCAAAATGCACAATGCATGTATTTTCTTTTCCCTTTCTTAATGTGGATGGGTTACAAAAAGAAAGTTGTTATATAACTTTGATTTCGATTTAAAGCGAAAGTAAACAAGCTAGTCCAAAATCAAAAGACACCTTATGATTCACTTGCTTAATCACTGGAAATGCATGAAATCAAACCATAATGACGAAAGTAAATGACTAATCAGCTATGGACAGCAAACAAGCTAACTCTTTAGACCAGCAAAATGCCTAACACAGGTTCAGATCTAAGAGGCCAAAAGCAAGACTAGTTTACTCTTCGTTATGGGAAATTGTAAATGACGTAAGAAATACAAAAGAACAAGTACAATTTCGATATATAACAGAGGCAGAATGATGGCAAGTAATATTGGTTTCAAAACAGGCACAAGACTGACACCTAGCAGCAAAACTAAGTGAAAACAGGCAAGAGAAAGGAGGAAACCCCAAATGCACTAGGCAAATTTGGGCCAACGCAGGCTCTGCACAGCCAAACTGGCTCTCAGCGCAGGTAGCCCCTTCGAGACCTGCGTTGCAAAGTAGGTAGCCTGTGTACTACCTGCTTTGGAAAACGAGAGTTTCGTTTTCACAGTTTCCGGGTCATAATTTTCTAAAAAATGCACAGTTTTTGCTCAAATCAGAAACATTCAGTCAAGCACACTCAAAGGGATGATTAGGAAGGTGAAAAGCTATCACTAAGAGCTTACAAGGATCCTTGTAGATCAGCTCTTCAAATCATGAACTTGCTCAGAAATGAGCTGGAGTAGCTGCCCTCTACTTCGCTTTTGATATAGTCAAAAGATTTTCGATTTGGTACTCTTTTGTTCAGGAAATGAATAGCAAAATACTACAAACAATCAAACAGATACGATCCCCAGTGGAGTTTGTTGTAGGGAAAAGTATCCGACTCGGATGACCCTATCCCACTCTAAGGGTGATAGTACCTCAGCAACAACTGTAAAGAAAACTACTTAAGGTTTACTTCTTTATGAAAGCAAGAGAGAATGAAGAAATGCACTAACCGTTGTCTTGCGCTTAATGTCGAATCCAAACTCTTCTCTTTGCTCACTTGCCCCCAGCTCCTTGCCCTTTTGCTGGCCCAGCTACAATGAGATCCTGCAAAATAACCAAGAAGGGAACTACAAGAAGCATGCAATCATAACTGATTCAAGGATTAGCATAAATCAAATATACAATTATCACAACATAACATTGAAACAAATGCATATAGAAGAACCTCAATAGCTTTTATTAATAGAAGAAGTAAAGTTCTGAGAATGTTACAACCATTGAAGGCCCTAATCCAGCAACACCTCCCAGCAGAAAGAATTTCTCCTCTTCACCTCCTTCAAGCAATCACCCAATAGCTCTATAGTGAAACCAACAGCATATCATTACTTTGCACAAAATTCCAGCCTCCTGAGCTCATAGGAGAGAGCTCAATATATAGATGAATTGAGAAAGGATGAGTAAGCTTGCAACTGATGTGTAGCTGCCTTGTGTCCTCTCTCTCTTCAGTTAATCTTTAGTTGATCTTCAGTTCTTGAGTCCACTTGGTGAACCTTGCTTCCACTTGGAGAAACAAAGCCTCTGACTCATCACAAGGCGAAATACCTGACCCAAGTGTCATTTTTGGAAGATTCCAAAGCAATGACTCACTGTGCCACATGTCCAAACTCGCCCAACGCAGGTGGGCTTTGTTCTACCTGCTTTGCAACGCAGGTACACCATGGAGCAGTTGTGTTTCAGCGCAGAAGCCTAGTGGAGCACCTGCTTTGATTTCAGGATTGCTTGTTTTTGAGTGTTTTCAGGTGGAGAACTGATCTGAGAGCTGTTGGCTTGCTGACCTTGTTCCTCTAGGGGTAGGAACATCATGTTTAGGGACTTTGGATCCCTTGGATTATTGACAATTCATGCAAGGCACAAAATTGTCTATAACAGTCTCAGCCCTACCAGTCAGTTTAGGCCCACATCTGCATATGCATTTCAGATAATTAGCCTTTGAAGACAAAAAACACATAAAAAATAAAAAACATATCAAAATGAGAAATTATTACCCAGGTCACCTGACTACATCCCTGCTGGAAGTGGGATATTAGGGTCACCTCTTTAATACATCACTGCATATGGGAAGTTCTCATTCAAAATCATTTGCTGGCCCAACCAGTTGAAAAAATGAGGGGTATATCTTAACACTGGTCCATCACCTCCATGATGTGTCGTAAGCGAGACCCATGTCATCATACGTGGATCCCAGGTACCTCCCTTATCCACTAAAATCTTTTGTGGTGGAAGGAGTGGAATCCTCTCTAAGGAAAACGAAACCAGAATGGCAACATAACATAAGTCCTTCAGTTTTTCATTTCTACATCTGGTTAGTTGTCCTTTCATGTTCATAACCACTACCTCACACCAATTAAATAACATGGATTCCAAACATTCCACAGCAGTTTGGATTTGTGCCAGTGTGGCCAGATGGATAGTTGCACTACCACACAGCTTGCTAACAATAAACGCTATTGTCCTCAAGGGCAAGATCCTAATGGTTTGAATGTTAATCCTACCATCCTTGAGTTGTGCATTCCCACAAAAATGTCGTAGGTACCCATCAGCAGTGACTCGTCCTGTTCCCTGCCCAAATAAAGCGATATCAGCTCGTCTATGAGAAAGCCCAGTCAAGAAGTAGATATCATCAACATTGATGATAAGACTATGATCTTTGATAAAAAATCATTGTTCCTGGACATTCTAGGTTCTTACCAACCATGTCATCAAATCTACCTGAGATTTCATCCCAGGAATGAGCCAATATTTCAAGAGGCCATAAGTTCTCAAAGCCTGCAAGGTAGCTGGGTCTTCTAAAGTTGCTAAAATATTGGCTTCATGTTCTCTCTCCCTCCATTCCATTTTGGAACAATATATACCTGAAATAACATTTAAAAGGATTTAGAATCAGTATTGAAGCCAATCGCACATTTTTTCGGGTTCATTTTATTTATTTTTAAAACTCTTAGTGACTACGCTACTGGTCTTTTACAAACAGGGCACATCTACCTGGATTTCTAGTAATATTTCTACACAGGCCACATTTTTCTGTGTGTAAAAATTACTGTCCTACGCAAACCCGATGGAGACGGTCTGTGTAGGGCAAAGGGCACATTTTTTGACAAAATCTCTCCCCAAAAAATAAATTTCAAGCCTAAAATGAAAATCTGAATGGATGAAAAGATAGATTCTGACAAGATCTCTTACTTGAAGGAAACGATTCACAATTTCATCCACTGGTTGGCTCGGAATCAATCCCGAAAGTTCGGTGGTAAAAAAACCATTTTCTGTGCTCTTAAATGGTAAAAAATGAATTACTTTTCAACTTTTATAACTTTTTGAGTGATTAAATATTATATTTAATGCTTGAGACATTTAAATGTTAGGATATTCCGACACATAGGATATAGTTAAGTTCAACTTGGTCTAGTATAGAGTTAGGTTAGAGTTAGGTAAAGTGTGTTTCTTTACCGTTGTACATTTTGTAACTTACAATCCGACGGTCACGATATGTAGTGATCCGACGGTTCACTCTCACCTCGGTATTACCGACACTTGATCCGTGGCTTGACACCCGATTGGTCCATGAGTTCTATTTAAAGCGCATGGAGGGTCATTGTTCGGGTAATCCGTGCATGAGAGAAGCTTATGTAAATTTTCATTCTTTGATTAATAAATTGCCTGTAGTACCCACGTTGGGACAGGCCGTGGACTGTTTCCCTCCTTGCACTCTGAGGGTTTTAACCACGTCAAAAATACTGGTGTATTGATTTGAGATCTGGTTGTGAGCGGTGTCCTTTTGGTATTCTTTCTGTGGAACTTACCCTGTAAATTCTTTGAGTTCAAATGTGATGAATAGGTTACAACGTAAAAACAAATCATTTCGACTATCATCAGACTTTTGTCACTTTTCATGCTTTTAAAAATTATGAAAAGTGAAACCCTAGAGTCCTCTTTTAAGCACTTTTTAGAGTCTTGAAATATGAAAATATCGTCTAGTACTTGATTGTTTGAACTCGTAAAAGTAAATGAACAACCATCCACTCAGTATAAGTTTACCCCTTTTAAGGACTGAGCTAGGATTATTTACGAAAAAGGTATACGTTGATCAAACATGGTCAATAGAGTTCTCTCTTGTATTATTTTATCCTTTTTCAAACCTGAGAGACTAAACATATGAAAAAGAACATGATGGAGCTTACTTATGTTTTTCTTTTGATTCCCTAAAAGTGAAAAACGTCGAGATTTACTTTCTCTGGGCTCATTAAAAATTTACGGTAAAAGAACTAAATGAGTTTCATTTTTGTGTCAATTTCAAACTCCTAAAATAAAACGACATTGAGTTACCTCTTTACTGGACTCGTAAAAATTAAACAGTATAGGACTCGTTAAGCATAACGGGACCGAACCATTCCTTTATGCGGTAATACTCCCTCTTACATCAAAGATTCTGCTTCCTTCATAGAATGGATTAAAAACCTAGAATTTAATGACAATGACCTAATGGTTAGCTTTGACGTGGTGTCTCTCTACACTATGATTCCTGTGGATGAAGCCCTAGAAGTTTTGAAGAAAATCACAGACCTTGAAACAGTGGAACTTATAAGTATTTGTCTTAAATCCTCATACTTCAGTTTTAAGGGAAAAATTTATGAGCAAACTCATGGTGTTGCAATGGGTTCCCCATTATCACCATTGATTGCCAATCTTTACATGGAACACTTTGAGCAAATGGCCCTTAAGTCTTTCCCCTTTACCCCTGAAGAATGGAAGCGATATGTAGATGACATTTTTGCTAAATGGAGCCATGGTTTGGATAAGCTGAAGGAATTTTTATCTCATATAAATAGCCTCTCTAAACACATAAAATTCACCATTGAAATTGAAAAAGACAACCAGCTCCCCTTCTTAGATGTCCTCCTTACCAAGAAAAATGGTAAACTTAGCCACCAGGTCTTCAGAAAGCAGACACACACTGACAGGTATCTTCATGCAAACTCCCACCACCATCCTAAACAAAAAGTTGGTGTCATCAAAACCCTAACCACCAGAGCCTCTAGAATCTCTGACCCGGAACATTTAGAAGAAGAACTTGTCCATCTCCATGAAGTCTTTTTAAACAATGGCTATCAAAACCACACTATCCATAAAATAATTAAAGACTCCATTACCAATAAACAAATAAGAAAAACTCGTGATAACCCTAGAATCTCCTTACCCTATATTAAAGGTATCACTGATAAAATTGCCAGAGTTCTCGCTAAACATAACATTATGGTTGCCTTCACGCCCCCCAACACCATAAAAAACATGCTTGAGTCTGCTAAAGACGCTATAGACCCAAAAAATCACAAAGGTGTGTATTCAATTCCCTGTTCTTGCGGTAAAGTTTATATAGGGGAAACAGGGAGATCCTTTGGAATAAGATTAAAAGAACACATTAATGATATTTCTAGAAATAGGTCAGATAAATCAAGTCTTGCAGAGCATGCTTGTTCCTCTTCTCACTATATATGTATGGAACAAGCTAAATTAATCCATAAAGAAGACCACTATTTAAAAAGAAGAATTAAAGAGGCAATCGAAATTGAGAAATCCTCTAATAACATGAATAGGGATGATGGTCTTAAACTAAGTAGTACCTGGAAACCCTTATTAAATAAAATGAAAAAATAAATCTTAAACTAATCCAATTCAACCTTATGACTACATTTGACAATTCATAATTTATTTAATTAATTATATAAATTAATGCATACAATAATCTCTTCTTCTTAAATCATTTCTAAGTAAAGATCTCACTTATACAGCATATCACATAATTTTAAATAACATATAATATAATATATTTATGAAATTAATTAATTTATTAATTTAATCCAATTTTTATTAATTTAATTTTCTCCAATTAAAATTAGTTCAAAACAAACAACTCATTTATATTATATCTCACATAATTTGAAAAAACAAAATAAATAATAAAAAACATAAAATAAAATTAGTTATATATAAGTCTTTTAAATAAAAAATTATTTATTAACTGCAATTTAATAAAATAAATAATAATATTAATAATAATAATAAATAAATAAATAAATGGAATATAATAAATAAAAGAAAAATAAATAAATTAATAAATAAATAAACAAAATAAATAAAAATTAAATTAAATTAATTTATTAACTTAATCCATATTTTATGTTAGTTTAAATTTCTTCATTTGCAATTATTTCAAAACAAATAACATTATTAGGAATAACATAAAAAATATTTACATATAAGTCTTTTAAATAAAACTTATTTATTAACTTATTTCAATTTTGAAATTTAAAATAAAATAAATATATAAATATATATAAACAAATAAAAATAAATATATAAATATATATAAACAAATAAAAATAAATTAATAAATAAATAATTAATTAAATTAAAAAAAAAAAAAAAAATTATTGAAATTAAATTGAATTAATTAATTTATAAATGTAAATCTTCCAGCCGACATTACAAGCTAAGAGATATCTTTCGATTCTTCTATTAATAGCTTATTTTCTCGACTCTCTCTTCTCATAATTCAGATCTCATTGCCCTGATGATGGACTCACCTAGCTAGTCCGAAACGTCGGTTTCTTAAATTGCTCACAGGTTTTTCCATTAACAATAAAAAATTCATTAAAAATACTTCGATGGACTCATCTGAAGGATGAGCTTACAGGAAAAGCATATGTTATCCTCCTCAAGCTTGTAAGAAAATAAAGAGGTACTTGTCAGCAATGGTGGGGGGGGGAATTAGAAAAAGGTGTTCATTTTATATTTATCATAAAGGCAATATGTCTCTCTTGAACATGACACTTTGTCACATCGGTGTCTGGGTTGGGAAATTCATTTGTCTTATAGTTAACCGAACCTCATTGTAAGTCTTCAGTTGGTTGTGAGCATTATCATTGAGTCAAATGTTGTCAAGTCAATTGTCATGTCATTATGTGTTCAAGAGAATTTTAAACTTAGTTCATGTTCCTTTGCAAATTTTAGACTTCAATCGTGTCGGCCATCCTTCATTCAGTCCTTGTAAACTATTTTTTCAAAACTTGACACTATGTTTCGTGTCGTAGGCTTTCCTGCGACATGTTGCTTCCTATCGCCTTCAGCTCATTATCTTGGAAGTTGATCTAGAAATGTTCAATACCTTGAAGCCTACATGCCTTAATGGAAGGTTTCTCACCTTTGACGACATGTTCTCATCATTGGCCTTCGATCGACTAATTCTGTGAGTGTTCGACTTCAGATCACCTATTCGCACTTTACAGATTGTATTGGAAGTACCTTGAGAGCCATTGTCATTATTGTTAGTTTTTCTTGTGCTTGTTAACGGTTCATATCATTGACCAATAATCAAGTGGTTTCTACCATGTTCAACTTTGAGACATTCACTTGCATGACTAGATTCGTACTGTGGATTGATAAGATGAAGATCAAGACCCTGGATCTACTTTCATCAATCCAGGTTGCGAGGAGTTTTATAATAAGGATTATGTAGACAAATCATAAACAAATGGTTGCCTCCATACTATGTCTATTGTCGATATGATTCTAAATTTTTTTTCGTACTTATTCATTGAGTTAGCTTTACTCTGAGTATGGGAATTCCTACCTCAGTGATGATTATATATATATATATATATATATATATATATATATATATATATATATATATATACATATATACATTTGCATTGTAAATCCTTGAATGTTTCTTGTAGATTTCTGAACATTGTCTCCAATCCAATCTTTAGCATGATAAAGCGCTTCAATATTTTAAAAATTATTATACATACTTCACGCTTTAGGGGGGAATCTGTTACACATCATTTTTTCACCATGACACTTGATTGATATAAACAGATTTCTCGCATTCCATGAACATGTTTCATTGAACTCCCTTAGAGTCCAAACAACCAAAAGTAACTTGAAGAAGATGAGAACTTTGAGAAAAATAGCTTGTATACTATGGTAAGTAGATCTTGCATACTTTTCCCTAGAAGTTTATGCGCATTCATTGAACTTATCCCTGAGAAAAATGCAAAACTATTCTTTGTCTACCACTGTGGATCACACACATGAATCAAAGAAAGTAAAAATAAAAAAGTACATTCTAGAAACATAGTTGGTCGAATATATCCCAACTAAAAGCTTCTAGGTGATGCCTATTCGAGCTATAACCCTCAAATGATGGATCTTAATCCCTTTCCTCAAGGAACCCTAATCCCTCAATTAGAGGATCTCACCCTCCTCTTTTGGATCTAAAACTTCTTCCTCTTGGCCTATAAAATGACTAGAGGGCAAAGGGATTGAGGAGGTCAGAACTTAGAGAAGATAAACTTATGCTGCTAGTTTGAGATTGGAAAGCTTATCATCTAAGGAGGAGATTGGATGCATTTTGGAGGAACCTCACTACATCAAGGCAAAGGTTGTAAGGCTCTTCTTTATCTTTGATTAATACAAATGAATGTTTTCCCCATTGAATTGTCTTATCAGAATGATGAATGGTCTATAATTCTTTAGATGTTCATTAAAGCAATTTCAATTCCTAATCTCCTTGATCATTAGGTTAAGTTTGTTTGAATTATTATGTCGCATATGCTTTTGATCCTTCTTATGTTTATGGTTGCAGGTTTTATCAAGCATTGAGAGGTTGCATCGAGACACAACAAGGGATCTTCATCAAGCATTTCGCGAATAGGTAAGAGGCTCATTTACCATCTTTTATATCTATAATTCAAATGAGATAAACTTAGGGAAAGAGTCATTTCAATTGTCTATTTGTTTCTAGTTTCTGTCAAAGATCTAGGGAAATCCTTCTTGTGAGACAAAGGGATTTATTTGCCTAATAGTGCGTGGTTGGTAGCATATGTAGATAGGTGGCACAAGTTTGGTCAAGCTGGACAGTGGGTCAGCGACCAGCCGTTTGATGGTGATAATTACAAAATTTAGCCTTCCAATGGTACAGTGTTATTGGTTTTGGATGTGGAGAATTAGGTTTGGTCTTGTGTTGGTGGTGAGCCAATAACGAGGTTGTGGAGTGTGTTGTGTGGAGGTTCTGGTCACAACAAAATGCAGCGACAGTTGGGTTGAGTAAGGAAGGGAGTTGGGCCATGAGGCCAAGGCATGGGACATTAAGGGCAACAACCCGATTTTTGTGAGGCAATTGAAGAATCGCGTGGTCTCTCACCTAGGCATGTGGTTTTACTTCTGCCTTTTGATTCTTTGGACGCACAAATCAATCATGTTACTGTATTAGTGGAGTAGTTGGCTCGAGAGCAACATCACAATAGGAATGAGATAATAGCTTTCATGAATGAGCTCTAGCATAATCAGTGGCAAATGTTGCATTGAATGGCCTCCTTTTTTTGTTGATAGAAGTGACTTCAAGAGAGGTTGGATCACCTTGAAGGGAGAGTGAAGCACATGGAAGCTTATGTTGATGAGGCTTTCCATTAGCAACATGGCAATAGTCCTAAGGACCAAGCTTCAAGGAACATTGTGAGTTGAATATGATAGTGGGATGCGTATTGATACTTCTTTACTTTTGGTCAAGATGGGCAATTTGTACGTAGGTTTGTAATCTTTTGCTATTTGTAGCAACAATATTTTGTCTTTACCACTTGGGCAACTCTGATAGAAATAAAGCCAATGCTTATAATAAGCACCAAACTATATATCTTTTTTAAAAAATAATAGAAATATTTAATAAAAAAAATTATTACCAAACAAAATATTTTAAGAAAAAAAATGAATATTAGTGAATTTTACTTTGAGAAAAACACAAAAAAAAATATTAACACATATATGAATTTTTTTTTTTTAAATTTTCGATCATAAATCAAATCTACAATATATAAATTACCGTATTATTAAAAATAATATATTTTAATAAATAAATCAATTATTTTTACATAAAATTTAACACATACAAATTACTTATTTGAAGTACTACCATACAATTAACTAATATATATGTATACAATTAACTAATATATATGTATAGATTACTTATTTGAAACTAGTAAGATACAAATAATCCTTGTGAACACTATAGCACGTAGAAATTACTTATTTGAAACTAATCGTACTTGACATTATAGCATTACTAACATCATGGAATACGAGTAGAAGGACTCAACTGCTTTGGAAACTCTGTTTTGTGATCATATACAAACACCATAGGGAAAACATTAATTGTCCCTAACTTTGTACACCCTGTATTACATTTCTAAACTGATGCTCGGATTATATACAGTAAATACATGACTGCAATGCTTAGCGGTACGCCTCCTTCAGGGTCGAGTCCTGTTTGCACAGCGCTGAATAGAAACGAACATGGGACTCGCTTCTGTTAAATGCATATAGCCAAAATCCTCGCTCGTTTCAACGCTTCAAACGCACAGGACATCTGCTAGTGACATCTTTACCCTTGTCCAGATAATTAGGTAACATTAAACGGTCTTCATCTGCCTCGGTGGGCATTCCTTGTGTGTGAGTATTCTAAGACCTGAGGCCCTCGCAGCAAAGAGCAAGCCTCTCGTTTCTGGAATCCTGTCGCGTGGCAGAGGAAGTTTTGGCTATTCCACAGAACAAGAATTGACGAAGGGTTCTCTCTATTTGGAATCCTCCTCCCAGCATCACCTCCCTCTCCAGATGGCTGCAATAACTTTCGAACACATTCACACTCACCTGCAACTTGAAGCCCATCAGAAACAGAAATTTCATCTCCATTCTATTTATTTCTTCGCTGTTCACGCCTCCCACTTTAGCGTAATATGAATTCCTATAGTTCCTGCTCACATATCAAAATTGAAATTAAAATCAGGACAATGAGACTGAAGGTTGAAATTAAAACAAGAAAAAGAGGGTCGTTGATGGTATTAAAATAGAGAATTAGCTTACAGGTCTTCGAGAAACTTGGAGGCGACCATAATTGTGGTGATGAGCAGACTGTGGACGTCGTTATGCGGAATTGAGGATGAAATTGAATGAGGCGGTCAATGTAAATATAAGCTACTACCAACACAGAAGAGCTGCAGTTAACATACTTCAAAATCCTTAAATATTATCATTGTTACATTAGTATGGGATATAATTATTATTAGTTATTATTTAGTTGATTTATTATAGTTATTTAAAGAAAATCACCTTATTTAGAATTACTAATTAATACTTTTTAAGGTGACAAGTTTTAACTTGTTTCTTTACATCTCTGTAAGATTATCGTTTAGTCAAGAAACAGTTTTAGGTTATACTCTAACCCCAATCTTTATGTTAAATCTATTAAGTCCTTAAAAATATTAAATTTTTCAAATTGTAAATTCTTTTAACCCAAAATTTGAGAAACTCTTTAGACTTTAAATTTGATTCCTTTTCCCACTTGATAAATCTGGAATTAAGATATATCTATACTACTTCTTAATAATATAATTTATGTATATATAAATTTCACATCTATATATAAAATAGTCTTATTATTTTTAAATTTTATTAAAACTTTCATAATAAATTTAGTTGCATGTATATTTGTTATTTTTATTAAAAATATTTTATAAAAAAAAATCATGTATATAGATAAATAGGTATATAAATTAAGAAAATATTATAAATATTCAATTTATTTATACATATTAAATATGAAATTTTTAAATATAATAATTGCATATATATATATGAGAGAGATAAGATATTATAGTTACAAATATTAATTATTGTTATTTAAATTTATATAGAATTTATTAAATGTGTATATGTTTATTAATTATAAGTCATAAAATAAAATATTATAGTTATAAATATGGATCATTATTATTTAAATTTATTTTAATATAATATACATATTATTTTATTTTATTTCAAAATAAATTGTTTGTAATTTTATTAATAAAAACAAAATTACACTCCAAACAAATTAAATTGAATTGATTTATTATTTTTAAGTTTTTTAATTAATCTTATATTATATTTTAATATTATTATTATTTGATTTAATGCATTTTAATTTTATGAACATTGTAATATTTTTTCTCTATTGAGCTAATATTTAAATTTTTACCTTCATTTATGGATACCATAATATCTCCTCCATATTTGGCTATAAAGCCCCCTTCCACGCTATAATTAGTCTTTTATTAAATTTATAAGATTTATAATTAGTCAGTTTCAAGTGGACACTCCACCCATTATCAAAGACAAGAAAGACATCCTATACACATTTTCTCTAAAAATATTCTAGACAAAACTATTATTTATAAAAAAATATATAATATTTCATATTTCTATATCCATTAACAATATATAATTTTAAAAAATAAAAATAAAAATATATTATTTTTAAAATTTTAATAAATTTATTTCAAAATAAAACCTAATTTATTTTCATATATAATATTTTCCTTCATTTATTATATAAATCTATTTACACATTATAAATTATTTATATGTGTCATATAAAATTAATTAAATAGATATAATTATTTGAAAATATGTTTTTCTATTTTTTCCCACTTTTATATATGAATTTTCTATCCAATGTAAAAAGGTGTGTGTTGAAGCTAGCATATCTATACATCAATCTAAATCAATCTAAGTCATTAGAGTATGTTAAGCCTATCCTCTAGAATTTTACTATAATAGTATTAATATAATGGAGGAAGTTAATCATAGATTGTAAAGTAATAGTGTAATATAATGAATAAGTTAACCAGAGAAAGTAAAATAATATCTTTAAATTTTATATATTTATTAAAATGTATTTTTTATAATTAAATTATAATAAAAAATTAGATATTATTTTTGGGATTTAATTGCTTTAAGTAAGTCATTTACTTATGATTATTTCCATGAGAGGTAATTTTAACTCACTAACTTCTCATGATTTTTGAATAGTCTATTTAGCACTCTTGCATGGGGGTGATGCTCACAGAGGTGAAAAAGTGAGATTGAAACTAATGAAATGAATCACATAGCGTCAATCATCACTTTAGGGGCTTGCACGCTAATACTTAATTCAAAAGAGTGAGGGGAACTCTACTTGAATGGTTCAGGAGGCACAACACTTGGTAAGGTTTTGCAAATGGGGTAGCAAGCTAAGTGGGCTTGATTGTGGGGAAAACTCTACAGTTAAGTGCCTTTGAACCAGAGGCAATCCGATGGGTGAAGTTAGCGGATGCAAGTCCCAGAAGTGATGATTGACCCTATGTTATTCATTTCACTAGTTTCAATCCCACTTCTTCATCCTTGTAAGCATCACTCAATTACTAAGTGGACTATTCAAAAATCATGAGAAATTATTGAGTTATGACTACCTCTCATGGAAATGGTCATAGATAAATAACATGAATCACATAGCGTCAATCTCACTTCTTCACTTAACCTAATTGAATCCCAAAAATAATATCTAATATAATATAGTAGAAACCCCAAAAACTTCAGATAAAAAAATTACTATTCAATTGATTAACCATTGAGATTAACGAGATGATAATGTGGCGAGATTAATGGGTTTCATTTGCATGGTTCGCCACACCTTGTGTGGCTTTTAATATCAGAATAAAAGGGTACAAAATTTAAATTTTTAGTCAATAGGTGATATTATTTCGACGCACGGGTGGATGAACCCTATTTGGCTTCTTTTTTGTTATTAAATTGACGGATTGGATTCATTATTCATAGAATACACGTCGTGTGAATGTATCATCTACGGTTGCACCTTCTCCTTTTGTGCGTTACGATAGATAGTAATAAAAATATTTATTTATTTACTTATAAGCCCATCAGAAATTGGATTGGGAAGAGTCACCGGGCGTTACGATGCCCAGTAAATAATTTGTATTTAATTAATCCATCGTGTGCTAGGTTCTGTTTCCTTTAAGTGGATGGCGATGGCGATTCCGTTACCAATGGATGCACGATGTGCGGCGATTCAATTCGACTATGTATGGACTTCCTCGCATTTGCAGGCTGTACCAGTTTCTACGTAACGCTTAATCTTATGTCCATTTGATTTCGCCACTTTCTTGGACGAGGAACTCACCATGGCCAACATTTAAATCTGTTCATTGGATTTTGTTCTGATTTGAATTCACGAAGTTTCCAACTTTCTAGCCATTTGAGTGGATTTTTGTTGCTGGGATGGCAAGGCTAAGATCAAATTGGTTCACATTTGACCTCGGGTCGCCTTCTAACGGTAATTTACCAACCCTGATGGATTACGAGACCTGAATCCCTGCTTAGGCACAACAGTGATTTCTTATTACACGAGATTACAATTACTTAAAATGATTACAATTACAGTGATTAATCAAACAATTACTTATTACTCGAGATTTAGGGTTTCGGCAGGGAAGCCCTGAGCCAAATCAATGGTAAGACGCGCTATTTTGTACTTTTTGGCTCCCACTATGACCACCACATGCTTGTGCATTTGCAGGATCGAGTAGAATCAAAAGGAGAATCAATCAGTTACAAGAAGTTTAGGAGCTGAGGGTTCAAGACCATGGCAGATTTTAATAATACCATCAAACTATGAAGCTTGAAGTACGACCCCAAGATTTTCAATCCAAGTGATTTGGTTCTCGGTTGGGATTAAGAAGCATGAACAACCTGGCAAGCACAAAATGTTGTAGTGTCTTTGGCTTTGTCCTCTCATCATTGATATCAAAGAAAATGAAATTCTGGAAGAGCTTACCTATTTTATTTATCAAATATCATTTATACATGGATAGAGGTTTTACCGACTCTCATTTACTTCCTATCTAATTCCTCCGAGTATGGCCGATTATTAAATTACTCTCATACTAATACCAACTACTCGTCATCATACAAATGGGAATTACGGCTGGTGATTATTATTTTAAGATTCTATTCACTTACATGTAAGGCTTTAACATTGGAATCTTCACCAGATTGGCGCTTTTGACTATCCATGCATGCATGGGACTACATGCAAGATACTTTTTACATTCACTCACATGCAAGGCTTCAACATTGGAATCTTCACCAGATTGGTGCTTTTGACTATCAATGCATGCATGGGACTACATGCAAGATACTTTCTACATGATTTACTACCTGATTTGCTCCTCTTTTCACTTGGCAACTCGCTAGTTCTCTTCGGAACTTGTTATAGGTGTGGAGTCCTCTCATTGATCACCATTATTGCGCATTACCTTGGAATCTTCACCCAATGATGCTATATCATGAGCATTGTAACCTATTTTCTGAATATCAATAATTCTTTTAGTTATTTGGATTTCTTTTAGTGTTTTTGCTAAAGTTGTGTGTTCAACCTTTACTAGCTAGATTCATCTGTGCAGGTTTTCTAACACATTTACATGTGTTGATCCATGCTTGTTGAGTTGTTGATGCATTTTCATCTTCACCTTTATTGCTTTCCATATGAACTGCTTTGTTCTTTGCTTGAGTACTTAACATAAGTGCTTAACACCAGCAACCTCTTCCCGATTGGGATGTAAGGCAACATCCTGAACAATGAAAACAAGGTAATCCAATCCATGCTCTCCCCACTTTTCATGAGGATCCACCAAAATGCAATCATCTTCAGGTGCCTCTGAACAACATCCATGGTCATATGGTCCACTGGGGCACCCATCTTAGAAGTGATCCAATCTAGTTAGTGAAGTGGGTCCAAATTAAAATATATGTGTGTGTGAAGTGAGAGTTTTATTTTGTGTGTATCATATAAAACTATAATTTAGATAGACACAAAAAAATTAACCCAATCATATAAATTAAATGGCTAGTAAATTTTATTAGGCATCAATCCATAATTAGCATCAATACACTTATTTTATGATACATCTAGTATTGGTAAAAATTAAATTAAAAACACAAATAAATAAATTAACTAAATTATAACTTTATTTTAAATTATTATTATTGATAAAAAGAATTAATATATAAATTAAACATATGTATATTTAAAAAAAACATGTAACAAGATTTTTAACTATGGACATTCAACCCTTTTTTATTATGAAGAATATTAATCTATAAAGAGTTTTTGTTACAATATTGTAGGCTAATACTATGGCTTATCAATACTGCATGTCCAAAAAGCCATAACTCATTTCTTATGACGCTTGCTCATGTAAAAATATTTAATTAACCAATTTATTTAAAGAGCATAACTACTTTAGAGATAAATCTCACCCTTTGATTTGCAAAAGATACTAAGAATATTCTAGAATATTACATAAAAGTTAAGTCCCTACGATCCATCTAATTATTATTGATAATTAAATTAAAATTTTAGAAACTCTATCTAACTAAACATGTTTATCAACATATATATACCCACTAAAAGTATAAATAATATGTTTACATAAAATTTATTCTAATTAAAATATAAATATTTTATCTATCATAAAAAAAGATATTTTATATATTTATAAGTTGAAATCTTCCAATTCTAAAGAGTTGTGTTAATACGACTGATCTATATTAATAAAAAAAAATTATCTTTCAAACATTTAATTAAGATAAATCTATCTTATAAAATGTTTCATATTTAATTATATATAGAAAGACCATGAATTAAAAATCAACTCATGTGAATCTATAATTATTAATTAACACTCTAACAACTGTTTTAAGCACAATCTTTTCCGTTTTTCCCACTTCTAAAATTTCACTTTCATGTTTTGAAATCCATAATTTTATTTATGGATATTAATATATACGCTAAAATAAGTGTAACCTATACAATATTATTGTAGCAATTTTACTATCACATGTAATAAGTTATTTTTTATTTAAATATGCATCGTATACCTAAAATATTTTATATCTTTAAATGCAGATGCATTTTGAGTAGAATTACTAATGTCAATAGAAATAGCAGTTTAGGTTTGTGGTTTAAGAAATAAGTTAAGATATATGAAGGAAGATCATAAAAAATGTAGAATGATAAATGTGAAATTAAATTATATATAATTTTAGTGTTAATTTTCTAAATAAATAGACTTTGATATCTTCAAAATTCATGTATTTAAGGGGTGACATAAAAAAACCTATATATCTAAAGGGCGACATAAAAAAAACTATAACAAACAATGGTTACGGATATAGATATAAATGTTATTCTAAAATTGTAGATTGAAAAATAAAAAATTCCCTTCAAATATAGAGAATGACATTACAATACTAAGATTTCCCCTAGAAAGTGGTAATTGTGAACAATGGCTTATAAGAATAAATGAAAAGCATACACAAATATGATAGCTCTCGCTTTGATAAGGATATTGCACTACATACTAATTTTAAAGATGTGAATTCTATTCTACGAGAGTCCTTGTCAACTTTTTTTACAAGAGAGGATTGAGGTTAAGGAAATTTAAAGATGTGAATTCTATTCTACGAGAGTCCTTGTCAATTTTTTTACAAGAGAGGATTGAGGTTGAGGAAAGCAGGTTACGGAAAGCAAAGGGGAAAATGTAATTTTGTTGATTATTTTTTAATTTGATAGAAATGAAAAACAATTATTAAAGCGAAATTTATATATCAATTTTTTTTTAAATGGTTATTTAATCAAATTTTACCATTATACTATTACAATATTTATGGTATAAGTTATACAAAATGTTATCTTGTTTTGTTTGTTTCTTTTCACTGTTTTTTTCAAAATTTGCTCAATAATTTTTTTTAAAGATTATTTGCTCAAATAAAATCAAAACTATAAATTGGGCTGAATTTTCACTAATTTTATAACTCTTGTTTAATTTAATGATCAACTTTATTTTGTCAAAACCTCTCATAAAGTGAATTCCCATCTTGATTCCTTAATTAGGTAGATTTTTTGAATAAGGCTAATCTTAACTATAAAATGTTAAGGGGTCTTGATAATCTCCATCAAACCCAATTCGCAAATTGTTTTCTCGTCATTTTGAATGGTTGCATGAGTAAAACTTTAATGAAGTCAAATTTTCATATCTAAAGTATGAAGGTAGTTTGTAACTATATATACCTTCAAATATTGTGTACCAATGTCATATGCTTAAATCGTCACATTTTAGATGTTTTATAATCGCAAATGCCACAAATTTTGTTTTGATAGGTAATCATGATGATCTAAGAGTTATCATCTTAAGTAAATTTCAAATCAATAATTCTCTAATTACTAGAATTTGAACATTTTTGGGAATATGACCTTGTATGTAAGCCTTGATCTCCAAGTTAAAACCTATGTTGGAAGCCTACATTCAAGACCAAATAATGCATCCTAGTTGGTTCAACACGTAATTCAAATTAATTCAAGTATTCTATAAAACCCATAAGTTGTCTAACTCAAATGATTTAAGGAAGATTTACTAGTTTTAAATCGATTTAGTATTCTAAAATAGCAATTTATGATCTTTTGGCTTTTTTAATGTTTTGTAAGAAATTTTATCTAACCCCAAAGAGATATGGGAAAAGGAATATCACAAACCCTTAAGAAAGACTAATTGCATGTCAACCATATATGATTGTCATACTAGAAGATATTGAAGAGATAATACTACTTAGTGAAGAAAATCTTGAAATAAATGACAAAGTAAAGTACAAAACAAAATACATAACTAGAGGAGAAGAAAGGCCAGGGGACAAATATATAACAAGATATGGGATTCCTCAATGCACTAAATGTGTCTTTAGAGTCTAGAATGAATTGAATCTAGTGTAAACTGAAGCATACAATAAAATAAAACATTTAAAATTTATGGGATAGACATGGAATAAGTAAAGAAATATGTCCAAATATGAGAGCCATAGTATCAATAGTTTGACTTGGGTTTTGACAATGTCAAACATTAGCAAGTTGTATTAGATAAAACCTTCCTTAATGTCTCCACTATTCCTAAATAGGTTCTGAAAATAATGGAATGTAACATCAAAGAATAGAAACAC
The DNA here is from genome assembly GCA_031772625.1 of Pinus tabuliformis. Taxonomy (NCBI): domain Eukaryota; kingdom Viridiplantae; phylum Streptophyta; class Pinopsida; order Pinales; family Pinaceae; genus Pinus; species Pinus tabuliformis. Next base: position 1,205,366,565 of record CM062804.1, on the reverse strand, counting down.
ATATCTTATAGGACTCTTAAAAGTAAGGGAATTTTAAAAATCCCTACTTATTTTAAAGTGTGGAAACCTTACCAAATCTTATTGAATTTTAAAATTTCAACTATAAAATATTTGACTTTTGACTTTTATAAAAGTATTCTATTTTTAAGTATTTTTCGGGGTTTCTATAATCTTTTGAGAATTTATATATCGCAAAATAATTTTACTGAGAAAAAATCATTAATGTCTATGGGGTGACGAAGCTTATGTTCATGGGGCTTTCCGTTAGCAACATGACAACGGTCCTAAGACCAAGTTTTGGGGAATATTTGCAAGTTGAACATGATAGAGGGATATATATTGATACTTAGTTATTTTTTTTTTTTTTTGTCAAAATAGGCAATTTGTATGCAGGTTTGTAGTTTTTTTTTTTTTTTTTAACAACTATATTTTATATTTTATATTTTGTTTTTACCACTCGGCCAATAAATCTCATAAAAATGAGGCCAATGGTCCCAACGATATATCTTTTTCAAGAAATAAGAAATAATAAAAAAATTGATAAAAAAAAACATAAGCCAATGGCTGGCCTATAATAAATAGGCAACGATATATCTTTTTTAAGAAATAATTTTATTAAAAAAACTAATAAGCACCGAACGATATATCTTTTTAAAAAAATAATAGAATTTTTTGATAAAAATAATAAAAAAAATTGAATATTAGTGAATTTAATTTCGAGAAAAACACAAAATAAAATTAACACAGGTATGAAATTTACTTTTAAAATTTCCATTCACAATTTTTTAATATCAAAAATCAAATTTATCATATATAAATTACCTTATTATTAGAAAGAAATGAATTTTAATAAATAAATCAATTATTTTTAAATAAAATTTAACACATACAAATTACTCATTTGAAGTATATATGTATCGATTACTTATTTGAAACAACTACAATACAATACAATTCATCGTAGTAAACATTATAGCATTTGTAATTTGAGAAGACCGTAGTTAACATTATTAACATCATGGAAAACGAGTATTTCCATTATTTGCATGTTCACTGAAGGACTCAACTGCTTTGGAAACTCACTTTTGTGATCATATACAAACATCATATGGAAAACATTAATTGTCCCAATTTTGTACAACCTGTATTATATTTCTAAACTGATGGTCCTCTTATATACAGTAAATACAACGACTCCAATGCTTAACGGTACGACTCCTTCAGGGTCGAGTACTGTTTGCACAGCGCTGAATAGAAACCAACATGGGACTCGCTTCTGTTGAATGCATAGCCAAAATCCTCGCTCGTTTCAACGCTTCAAACGCACAGGACATTTGCCAGTGACATCTTTACCCTTGTCCAGATAATTAAGTAACATTAAACAGTCTTCACCTGCCTCTGTGGTCATTCCTTGTGTGTGAGTATTCTAAGACCTGCGACCCTCGCAGCAAAGGGCAAGCCTCTCGTTTCTGGAATCCTGTCGTGTGGCAGAGGAGGTTTTGGCTATTCCACAGAACACGAATGGACGAAGGGTTCTCTCTATTTGGAATCCTCCTCCCAGCATCACCTCCCTCTCCAGATGGCTGCAATAACTTTCGAACACATTCACACTCACCTGCAACTTGAAGCCCATCAGAAACAGAAACTCCATCTCCATTCTATTTATTTCTTCGCTGTTCACGCCTCCCACTTTCGCGTAATATGAATTCCTATAGTTCCTGCTCACATATCAAAATTGAAATTAAAATCACGACAATGAGACTGAAGGTTGAAATTAAAATAAGAAATAGAGGGTCGTGGAATTAGAGAAATAGCTTACAGGTCTTCGAGAAACTTGGAGGCGACCATAACTGTGGTGATAAGCAGCCTGTGGACGTTCACAGACGTTATGCGGAATTGAGGATGAAATTGAATGAGGCGGTCAATGTAAACATAAGCTACTACCAACACAGAAGAGCTGCAGTTAACATACTTTAAAATTCTCTCCAGATACCGCTCTATGCACATGTCCGGCACCTGCAAACCGTCGAACACTCTGTACTTGGGAGGCGAAGTGCGGGTGTAAGTGGCCGGAAGCCGGTCGTTTCTGGCGAGAATCCGCTCCACCAGAGATGACAAGACTGATATGACCGTTGGGGCTGGGGAAAATGATCGCTCTGCATGTTCACTTTGGAGGGAATCGAGATCCGACCACATACTTCCTCGAGAAATAATGCCCTCCGCCATTGCTCGTAACGCTTAGTACTGAATCTATTCTGAGTAAGGAGAATTTTAATGATTTCAATGGCTGTGAAGGACTGCAACAAGAGGTTCTTTGAGTGGGAGTGAGTTTAAATGTTGGAAAAGAGAAAGTTAATATAGGCTGCAGAGGATGTAGGGTTATGCAGGGAGGTGGGAAGGAAGTCGGGTGTCTCGGCTCTATGTGATACAGGCAGCCAGCGTGGCTGCTCGAGGGAATCTGCGTTGCTGGAATGGGGTATAGGCGTTTCAATAATTGAATGGAAATTTGAGTTGAATGGATTTAATAGCAAATCAGGGAAGCAGAGATTCGGAACCCCCGCCCCAACACATGCACCAACCCAAACATAAAGAAGCTTATTTGGCAGACAACCCTAACAGTAACTTTGTTTTGTTTGATTTGATTCGACTGAGATTGTCGCTGAATCCAGAGGAAGCTGAGACGTCTGCGGATATTAAAGCAAGATTCGTTCGGCTAAGCCTTCGGGTGATATGCTGGAAATGATTTGTGTCGGTTCATAGAATGTAATCGTACACGTTTATGTCGATGAAATTTTTTGGTCAATCATATAATGCATGCTTAAGATTAATCTTAATAGTGTACCACAGATGGTAAAGTAATAGTGATAGTGTCCGATAATGGAATTAGTTAACCCTAGAATGTAAAGTAATATTTCTAGACTGTAGAAGTTTATTAGAATATTAAAATATATATTTTTTATTATTAAATTATAGCGAAAAAATTGGTATTGAAATTAAGATTGACGAGATGATGATGTGGCGAGCTTTATGGGTTTCATTTACATGGTTCGCCGCACCTTGTCTAACTTTTAATATCGGAATAAAAGAGTACAGAATTTGAATTTTTATAAAGCTCTATGTCGGTAAGATGGTTGACAAGCTTTGGAGTTTATGTTATGAAACTTCCAGCCCATTCATGCCCATGTCTAGATTCTTTGGCGTTTAGAAACGACGCCGAAAGACCAAGTTTGTTGTCACCGGGTTAATGATAAGTATATGTAGACTTATGTAATATGGGTTTGCTTTTTTTTGGTTACTTATTAATTGAAGTTTCTAAATTTTGTTATCAGCATGTTAATGATACAGGTTTGATTGGTTCTAACCTTTAGAATCTCAAGTAGTATAAATTTATGTTGATTCTAATTATTTTTTTAATAATCTTAAATATTATTATAACTTAGTTGTTACACTAGCCGTGCATACAATTATTATAGTTGTTACACTAGCCGTGCATACCATTATTATTAGTTATTATTTAGTTGATTTATAATTTTGACTAGTTACTGTACACTTGATTTATTAGAGTTATTTAAGGAAAATCAGATTACTAGGAATTACAAATTAGTGATCCATAAGGGGACAGAGTTCACTCTCACCAAATGCCTCTAGGTATTGCACAATTAATAGTGTTAGAGTATACTCCAAGCCTAATCTTGATGGGAAATCTATTAAATCCCCAAAAAAAATTAAATCTTTCAAAATGCAAATTCTTTTTAATGTAAAATTCGAGAAAATAATTGCACTTTAAATTTGATTCCTCTTGCCACTTTATAAATTTGGAGTTAAGATATCTCTATATTACTTCTTAATAATATTATTTATGTATATAAAAATTTCACATCTCTATATATAGAGTCTTTAGAGAAACGTAGAGAAGAAAGAGAAGTCAAGCTACAAACAGAGTTGAAAGCCATGCTGGAAAATAAATTCACATCTCTTGAAAACAAGATCCAAAAACAAATAGAAAATAAAATAGAACTATTGGAGAATAAAATGGAGGAAATGGAGACTAGGTTGCAGGTTACAAAAAAACAAAACTAAGATACGAACCAAACATCCCAGTAAGGAGATGCTGATACTTTAGAGAGTCTTAAAATGAAGGACATAATTAAAGAACTAGAAGAAGTTAATAGTTGCCTCACCTAAATAGTGTGGTAGGTAAATTAGATATCAAACCAATTGAAGATGAAATGAAAAAATTGATTGAATTAGACCATGAGCGTAACAAAAGGGCCTTGAACCTTATAATCTTTGGTTTGAAAGAGGAGGTAGACGAGGATTCTTTAGCCATAGCCCAAACAGAATTACATAATAGATTACAAATTGAAACAACGTGTATCACAAAAGCAACAAGGTTGGGGAAATTAACTGAGAATAAAGGAAGGTTGATCCAAATAAAGGTTAGTTCTATTGACCATGAGTATGACATACTTAGTAAAACCTCAAGCCTAAAAGGAACGAGAATATTTATAAATGAATATTTCATTCCAGAAGATCAAGCAGAATTAAGAAAGGAGGTTCAAAAGGTAAAAGAAGCTAAAAAGGAAGGAAAATGGACAATAATCAGAAATAGAAAAGTTGTTATTCGAGATAGAAACCAAAAATATAGTAATAAATAGCAATTCAACATGCTCCGGATTCTTTCTTGGGACTGTCGGGGCTTTCCATGGAACAAAGGCCCCAAGCTAAGTTGGATCTCGAATGATGTTGATATTATATTACTTGTTGAAACTTGGGAGCATGAAGAATCTAAGGTCCCTAACATAGATGGCTTTGCACTATGGTCTACCTAGAACAAGTGATCCTCTTGTAGAGGCATTGGGGGTATAGCTTATTACATTAAGAAGAACATCTCTCCCCATGCTAGGATTTATAAAAATGACCCTTACAACCAATATAGTTAGATAGATATTACTGACATTAATGATAAAAAGACCTACATAGAAATCTATTATTTTTGCCCAATTAATTCTAACTTCTATAAGAAAAAGAATATACATAAAAATAGTCCTTACAATGGTTTAGAGAATGATATTCCTAGCATAAGGAATGAAGGTAATATCCTTTTAATGGGTGCCTTTAATGCTCGAAATTTAATCAACCAAGCTATTGTTCTAAGCAATCATTCCAACCCTAATCCTCTTTGGTTAAACGAAGACCTTACCCTGGCTAGCCGGTACAAAAGGAGCTCTGAAGATCTCAGGGATAATTTGTTTGGGTCGAAGCTAGTCAAGCTCTGTAGTGCTCAGGATCTCATAATTTGCAACGGTCTAAAGAAGTGGCCCATGTCTAGCCAGATGACCTACATCCATGGACTTGGTAACAGCGTGATAGACTATGTTATTTTTTATCTCCCTTTATACAATAAAATAATAAATTTTAACATCTTAACTGACCACAAGCCTGACTTTGATCATAGGCTTTTACTTATAACTCTCAATTTTGTCATGCATAGAGATCCCATAGAAGATAATCCTTATAGCCAAAAGAAATTAATCTTTGATAGAAATAAAAATGATCTCTTTCTAAATGAATTAAAAACTAATTTCCTTCATTTATCTAGTATAGACAACATAGAAGACCTCTATCACAATTTTACTACAACCCTCTCATATTTTATTAACAAGTTCTCAATTGAAGCTTTAAGTAATAAAAGAAATAGAAAAACCAAGCCATGGTATGGCAAAGATTGTAAAGAGTCTGAGGAGAGAAATTAAGGAAGCTATTGATGAATATCTTAAAATTGGCAAGATAAAAATAAACAAAGCCCTAACTAAAAGGAAAAAAATGGAGTATATTCGTAAAAGATAAGAGAATCTCTTACACCTCTCTAAGGTAGCTCCTAAGAAATTCTGGAGGCAAATTCTGACTAGGAAAGCTAAAGATAATAATAAAATTGCTTTACACTATTGGAATTCCTATCTTAAAAAGCTTTATGAATCTCCAAATGTCATGGATAACTTTGAAACCCTGCTCACAATGAAATAAGTTTTCTCATTAGAAGACATTGATTTTGGGGTTAAACGCCTGGAAAATGGGAAAGCTAAGGACATTGAAGGTTACCAAGCAGAAATCTTAAAAATTGGAGGTCATGTCCTCATCCCCCACATCCACGAGCGGTTAAGCAAGGGTTCCCTAAACCATGGACTAAGAGCCTCATTATCCCTATTTTTAAAAGTGGGGATACAAATAACCCCTCTAATTATCGAACTATTATGATCATCCCTCTCTTAGCCAAGTTATATGGTATTATTTTGGAAAAGAAGTTGAGCATATGGCTTGAAAGTGAAGGTAAGCGGGCTATAGGCCAAGCGGGTTTTAGAAGGCAACACTCAACAATGAACCACCTCGTTACTAGGATCATTGTGGAGGAATGCCGCAATGATAAATCCAATATCTTTTTTTTCTTTGTGGACTTTAGAAAGGCTTTTGATACGGTTCCTAGAAACAATCTATGGAATAGATTAGAAGAGCTAAAGGTTCCTTTTGAGTTGAGAGCTGCCACTATAAGGTTATATGAGAATGTAATTGCCAAGTTAAAGAGCAATGAGGGGTGGTCGAAAGATATTAAGTGTAGTATCAGAGTTAAACAAGGTTGCCCCCTCTCCCCTACCCTATTTGGCATTTATATCGACAAGCTAGAAGGTTGTTTAGAGGAAGCAGGTTGTACTAGCATGATCCTAGCTAGGATAGTCATCATCCTTCTTCTCTATGCTGACGATATTGTTCTTCTCGCAAGGTGCCCATCTGATCTTGATAAACAACTTAGACTTCTTAAGGCTTTCTTCTCTACCATGGGTATGACTGTTAGCACTGATAAAACAAAAGTTATGATTATCAAATCCAAGAAGAACGCTTATGCTAATTTTATGTATGACAATAGTAACTTGGAAGAAGTGTCTTCTATAAAATATGCTTATTATTTTTAGTTTTAGTAAAACCTTGATAATAAATATAGTTACACATATATGTGGCATTTTTATTAAATATGTTTTCTATTTTTTTTCGATACACTTTTCTATGTATTATCTAAGAAGCATGTTCTCCGTTATACTTCTTGCTCCATAGATTTATGTAAACTCCTCTGGTAAAAAAGATAGACAGGTATATATATATATATATATATATATATATATATATATATATATATATGAAATTTTGAATTATAATAAATAGAAATATGAATCATTAATTTTTTTTTTTGTAAGGTTGGGGTGGGACTCTTCGATTTACATGTCCATTATGTACCCCTCTACGGGGGCAGGATAGCCCAATATTTGAACCCAAGACTTCCGGTTCAGTGAGACTTCATTTCCACGGCCCTTGCCGCTTGAGCTACCCCATGTGGACAAAAATATGAATCATTATTTTAACATATATTGTCGAATATATATAATTTTAAATTATTATGATTGTATATATTTATTAATTGTCTATTTTAAAATAACATAGTTACGAATATGAACCATTATTATTTTAATTTATTTTAATATAATATGCATATTAAGTTTTTTTCTTCAAAATAAATTGTTTGAAAATCACACTCCAACAAATTAAATTGAATTGAATTATTTTTTTTATTACTTATTAATTAGTATTTTTTTAATTGTGGTTCACGAACACTAGGTGGCCGCTTCATCCACGGGAAAATCCAGGTAGAAGGGGGTGGTTCACGAACACTAGGTGGTCGCTACTTCCATGGGAAAATCCAGGCAGAAGGGATCGATCTTGGCAACTACCTCCCAATTGGCTAGGTACTTAGTAACGAAAACTTGACCAACTAAGCTAACCATTGGGGTTGGTATACTTATTAATTAATCTTATATTATGCTTTATTATTATTATTATTCTTGATTTAATGTATTTTAATTTTATGAACATTGTAATATTTTTCTTATATTAAGCCAGTATTTAAATACTTACCTTCATTAATAGGCACCACAATAACTCCTCTATATTATGCTATAGAGCACTTCTCCACACAATAATTAGCCTATAATTAAATGTAAATGATTAGCGTTATTTATTAAAACTATTATTGAGAGAGTGAATATTTATACAATTGTTTATTGTGTAGAAGGTTTAGGGAGAAACACTCCACCTATCATCACGGATCATATACACACGTTTTATAAGTTTCTTCTACACAAAACTATTGTTTATAAAAAAATCATAATGTTCCATATTTTTGTATAAATTAACAATATATAATTTTAGGAAAGAGTGAAAATATATATTATTTTTAAAATTTGAATAAGCTTATTTCCAAATAAAATATAATTTATTGTCATATATATAATATAAAATTCTTTAAACATATTATAAGTTATTTATTTATGCTATATAAAATTGACATGTATATGTGTGTGTGTGTGTGTGAAAAAGTGTATGTTGAAGCTAGCAGCTCTATACATTCATCAAAATCATTAGATTATTTTAAGACTATAATCAAGGTTTTTTTTTAAATTGATAAAATAGTATAATAGTATATTTAGGTTGGCATATAGGTGTTTAGCTTTACATAAATATTTATAAAACAATAGACTTAATATACATACTACCATAACCTCGAAGGGATGATAAAAACGTAGCTAAATCAATTTAGCACAATTCTCTAGCTAAATGAAGAGCCAACAAGAGAAGGTACTCTAGCTGAGATGCCAATAGGGATTCGGTTAGTAATGTTTAACATTTAAGCATTTCTAGGAGAAATGCGGTGGAGTGCATGGCTCCGATATTAAATTTCTACACATACTCTTTGCCTTCAAGCCGACACTTTCTCTAAGGCATTTCCTCTATGCAATCAATTCTGAAGATGGTCATTCACTACAGTAAGACTTTTTTCAGAGGATTGGTGATGTTTGTGATCTATATAGAAATGTGGTTATTCACAAGCACACTTTCCTCTTCTCTCTCCAGTAGATTTGGCATTTCAGAAGGCAACAACACTGTGAAAGATAGTCTAGTCACGCATTAAGTTGAAGGACCACGCCCTCCTAGCCCAGTTCATTGGTCATTGAGGACTCTGTTCACCTCCTTTAGTTAGCTTCCTCCTACTCAACTTATCAAATGGCCTTGCCACGAGGGGAACCTCGTAAAACTATTTTCCTCTTTGAACTTTCAATTGAACAATTCTCATTTTTATTGCCCTAGTTCTATTTGGTCTCTCCTTTTCATAAGTCTCTAGTTATCTCTAGTGCTTTCTGGACTTATGCTTGGTGGCCTAGTTCTGGTCCTTTCTCTTGGTGTTTCTCTTTCAGTTATTTATTTCCATTTCTACAGCTCTCTTTACTCTCTTCTCGCTCTCTACTGCAGGCCTCTATTCTCCCTGGCTTTGGTTTCTTTGCATGCAGTGACTCTTATCTTTGCATCATTTTCTTCACTCGTCAATGATTCACATGGAATGAGCTCACTCGATGAGAGGTGGGGAGATTTTGTGTAGGGATACCACTCCAATTCCCATACCTAGGTTGAAGCATCAATAGAAATATTTTGAGAACATGTTCCCTTGGAAATATAAGGGAATTTATCAGACATAGAGCACAAATTGGTTAACAAGCAACAAGAGATATCATACTTTGAAGTCCTGACAGAGGTTGGAGATTGGGTGACAGATTTGGGCACTCCTAACGTAAGAAGAACCCAATGGTCTTATTCAATCACAGTGAAACCAAATATGAGCTCCTCCTTAGGATGGAGGAGCTCTATTTGTTATATCTAATTGTCAATGAGGGGCTACAACATTTAGAAGAGGCTCTTCTCCCAAACAAAGCACACCCTCCAACTATTAATCCAGAGCCTCCAACTCCCGTTGTGATTCGAATTTAAACATGAACGCAAAAAATTATAGATATAACCATAGATAAAATATGCAGCACAAATAAGACTTCATTTCATTAATATCGAATACTGAAATATCCTTACAAACATAATGGAAATAAGACTAGCTCGGGTGATGGTATCTTATCTCTAAGAAGAGAAGTGGCGGCTAAATGCCTCTGAACTGTGTTACAATGAGGCTCCAAGGCTATTTATTATTGAGAAATAATGGAAAACCCTAAACATAGAGAAACCTAACCCTAGGAGATGAAGTGCCAAAACTTTGGGCCTCGTTTGGGTAAACTAGTACATCAATTTCTCGGGGTTGTAGCTTTGGCATATGATCTCTGTTTAGCTATCATATTACCTTGTTTCGAAGATCTCAAGGAGTAGGCAAATAAAAAATATAATTCCATTTTAGGGACTTTTCGGGTCTCTCCGTTTCGCCTAAAAATGTCGTTTAGGGCCTCAAAACGACTTTGGAAGTTCACGACCCAAAAAATTGCCAAAAGTAATAAATTGTGCTACAATTAAGGAAACTGAAAAATTGAAAGAGACAGTGTTGTAGGTCCAAGTGGAATAAGAGGGTGGCCACTAATATACACATGGATCAGTCCTCCCCCCTTAGGAAGAAATTGTCCCCATTGCATTGAGTGCCTTCATGAGATGAGGAAACTTCTACTGAACTTGGTCCCTGATGAGCCATTTGCCTTGGTGTTGGATTTGCCCAGCTTTGACAACCAGATATAGTTGGATATTTTGCTAGCTAGAGTTATTGACATGTGTGTCCATAATTTGATTAGTTGTTTCATGTTCCATGTAGTCTGCGTTTAACTCTGTTGGTGTGAAATGTTTTGAAATGTCTGATGTGTCCAACAATGGTGGGAAGTATGGTCGAAGATGGTCCACATTGAACACTGGGTGCATGCCAAGGAATGGGGAATTATGAGCTCAAAATCATTATCTCCCATAACATACCAATAATGGTGTAAGGAACATATTGAGGTGGTCTGAGCTTCTGATGTGCTCCAGTAAGGCGTTCTTTCTGAAAATGCAACCAAAATTTTGTCGCCCACCTAAAACTTGTGTGGCACCCAATGTTGATCATGTCGTTGCTTGTACTTTGCATTTGACTTCTCCAGGAGGTCGTGAACCTGCTAGTGGATGTGTTGGATACATTCAATAAATTTGGTTTCTTTATCAACCTCAGACAATACATGTGTGGATTCTGTTTATGTAGTCGCATGAGGCATGACAACATCAATGAGACACAATGGTTGAAGTCCTAGACCCACTTGAAAGGGACTACGACTAGTCAAGCTATGGAGAGATCTATTATAAATGTGTTACACATATGGAAGACTCTCATCCCAGGTTTGAGGATGCTTGGACTTGTACATGCGGAGTATGTGCACTATCATCCTATTGACGACCTTCATCTAGCCATTAGTCTAGGGATGAAAGGCAATCGATTTGGTGAGCTTGGTGTCCAATACTGTATAGAGGCTTGACCAGAATGTACTCAAAAATCTACTATCCCGATCTAATATAATTGTATATGGGATCCCAAAATGTACCCATACTCGTTCAAAGAAGAGTTTGGCAGCATCCTCTGTTGTGATACTCTTCTTGCAGGATGCCATATAGCCATCTTAGAAAAAATTTCCATGACCACAAATACATTGTCATTATCATGCTTGGTAGAAGGGAGGCTAGACATATATTCCATGGATATGGATTCCCACAGCTGGCCGGGAGTAGGCATAGAAGTGCAGATGCCTTGTTTCTTGATGGTTGGCTTGGCAATGGTGCAGGCGGTGTAGGATCTGATATATTTTCCAACATCAAATCATAGTTTAGGCCAATAAAAGTAATTGTGTAGTACAACCACAGTTTTTCCCACACCAAAATTTCCTACGACTCGACTGTAGTGTGCCTCCTAAATCATCTTGGCACACTCGCTTGAAGGAACACAAAGGTGGCCTGCGTAGCATAATAATGCATCATGGAGGTGGAAATCAGTAACTTTCTTGCGAGCTACTACCATCTGCTATGTCGAGGCGAACTCTGAATCATTTTTGTATAGTTACAACCATTCATAGGTCTTGTGACCAAAAGTGTTGAGAACAATAGTCAATGTTGCAACCAGGGGCCAGTTGAGGAAGTTTGCAACATGATTGGTGGTACCCTTTTTGTATTTAGTGTTCAAGTGGAATTGTTGCAGATATGTATACCACTTCTGATGGCGATCATTCTACAACTTCCCTTATGTATGTATAAACTTAATAGGTTGGTGATCGATGTGGATGATTGTCTTCTTCCCCAAAATGTAGTGCTTCCATTCTCGGCAAGCTTGCATGATGGAATAAATTTCTTTATCATAGGTGGGACACTTCTGAATTGTATCAGAAAGTTTCTCACTATGATAGGCCACTTGATGGCCATGCTAGGTGAGGAATACACCAATAGCATAGTCTGAGGCATCTATCTTGACTTCAAATGGTTGTTGCAGGTCTAGTAATGTGAGTACCAGTGCAGATCAGAGTCCAAGCGTACACTCAACAAATACCTTTTATTGGGACTCACACTAGGAAAACTTTTCCTTCTCCCCACCCTCAGTAATCTGACTCAAAGGCCAAGTGATATGGGAGAATCCAAACACGAACCTCCGATAGAAATTTGCAAAGCCCAAAAAGCTATGAAGCTCCATTAGAGTGGCTGGGTTGGCCGATCCTGAATGAATTTGATCTTAGTTGAGTCCACATGCACGCCACACTCTTCTATGGTGTAACCCAAGTATTGGACCTGGCTCATGCCAAAGGTGCATTTCTCCAAGTTGGCACACATTTTGTGCTGTCGAAGGGTTTGAAGGACCTCGCAAATGTGTTGCAAGTGTTCTTCCCAACTCTTTTTGAGGATGAGGATGTCCTTCAGACAAACCACCATGAACGAGTTGGTGAAGGGCTGCAAGATGTCATCCACTATCCACATAAAAATAGAAGGGAAATTTTTCAACCCAAAGGGCATAACCAATGATTCAAAAAGGCCTTGCTTGGATTTAAAGGTGGTCTTCCATACATATGTGGGCTCGATTGGAATGTGGTGATAACGAGACTTCAGATCGATCTTGCTGAAATACTTGGCTCCCTTGAGATGGTCCAACAGGTCATCAATCCGTGGGATTGCATACCTATTCCTAACAATGATTTTGTTTAGTGCCTGATAATCAATGTAGGGCCTTCAGGTCCCATCCTTCTTCTGTAAAAGTATAATGGGGCTCCCACAAGGCAAGGAACTTGGTCAGATGTGCCCTTTCTATAGCAACTCCTAGATTTTCCTCTTAATCTCTTCAATTTCCATAATGGAGTGGCGATATACCAGTCCGTTGGTTAGAGGTGCTCCGAGAGTCAGATCGATTGAATTCTTGACCTGACAATGCAAGGTACCCCTGTGGGTGAGGAGAAGATGTCCCTATATTCTTCCATTACTGTATACACCTGCTTTTGTTGCTTGGAGGAACCCTTCCCAGGGGCCATGGATGTGGCTATGACCTTCCCCTTACTTTGAGAGTGAATCAGAAAGAAAAAAAATTCCCAGTCTGGGAGATGACCTTACTGCATTGCTTAGAAGAGATAAAAGAGATGGCGGTAGGTGGGGCTACCTCTGATATCTTGTATAACTTAGTACCCAAAGAAATAATAACAGAGCGAGGTATAAACTCATATACATCATGTCACGTCCATAAGTATGGTTGTCCTAATAATACATCACAAATTTTAAGAGGAGCAAAATCACATAGTACCTCATCCATGAAAGGATTGAAGTTGTAGGGAAGGCAACATTGTTGGCTAACGCAGAGATCGTGTGCTTGGTGAAGCCACCTGATGGTATACAGATGTAGATGTGTTGTAGTTAGTAGGCCCACCTACTGTTGGAAATAATACTGAGAGGGGGAGTGAATCAGTATTATCAAATCAATAAAACTTTTTCATTTCCATACTTAGATACATATATGCTATGTCAGTTAATAGAACCCGCATGTATACCCAATTGTGCCTAATGCAACTAGAGTATATCCAAAATTCAGTTAATCCATTAAATTTTGATCTTTAGTTAGTGAATCAGAACTTAATTAACCATATGAACAGTAAGCAGGTTCGGTAAAATAGAACAGATCATCACACACAAGAATCACACCTGAACACCATGATATAAGGGGGAAACCCAATGTGGGTGAAAACCACCTGCTGCAAGTCATCTCTATCTTCTTTTAATAAGAAACTTCATTTTACAATATTTTGTACTGGTGCAGCCTTATACCAGTACACAGGCTTCTACTTGCAGAAGGCTACAACCTTCTCTCGTTCTTCAGACTCTCCTGGAAGGGAGCCCAAACCCCCTTAACTCTTGTACTAGTCGATCCATTTTCTAGTACGTAGGTGCCAGCCTACTGAAGTGCTCCAATCTTTACTCGTTTTCCAGCTGCTACTGGAAGGGAGCTACTACCCCCTTAGCTCTTGTACTAGCTGATGTACTAGTACGTAGGTTCCGACCTACAAAAGGCTACAACCTTCTCTTTCTTCCTCCAGGTAACACGTTTCATACATCTTCAGACTGGATACTCCTGAAGCACAACACATTAATCTGAAGGCCACGTTTCATCCAATTTTCATACTGGACCCATCAATATCATTGAAGCACAAAATCAATCACTACTAGCATCATAAATCTCTGAATTACTGAAACACTGAAACCCTGTCAACAACACAGTCACCAGAACACAGAGCATACAACAGAACTCTGCAATAACAATCAGACCCAACTGCAACTTGAAATATCATACTTCATAATGTATATGCTACTACGATGAACCAACCCCGCGTACATATGCGCTTTCACCAAAGCCAACCCGCGTACAGATATATAAATATTCAATCATGACTTGCAGCTATTTCAAACTTAATTTATACCTAGTTCAGAACCTTACTTGCATCAGTATACAGATCTAGAATAAGCATAATCAACCATATAGAGATAGTTCATTTCAAACCATTTGATCCCGATCTATCCTTAGATCTTGTTCTCCATCAACCGATGAGATTCCTCCTTAGCTCAAATAAAGTAATAGCATCATCAACCCATAACCTTCATACTGGATCTCATACTTCATCAGATATTCAAGACTTTCTCAATGCATTGCCTAATGATCTTCTTCTCCTTTTATAGTCTTAAGCCTTACTCAATACCATGGTCCAAAACCATAACAAATCAATACCATGGACCCAATACTTGGGATCAACACTTCTGATGAGATACTATGGCCCAAAACCATAGGTCCACATACCAAGGACTTAATACCATGGACCAAAACCCAATGTACGTGCCTTCCCTTGCATGAAAGTGCGTGTATACACATACACGCCTTTTGATCGATGATCCCGCGTGTATATGTGACTTTGATAACAGGAACCTGCGTGTACCTTATTTTACTCATTCATTGTAGTCTGATCATCAATTCTTTGCTACTGACCTGGTGCACTATGATCTATTATCTGTGTGATTTGCCATCAAGGGCAACACTTGTCTCATAATGCCAACAATCTCCCCCTTTGGACTTGATGGCAAAGCTAACTTGTCATTACTTGAGAACTGTCATGTGATTCCTTTGAGCTGTCCTGCATCCCATGCATTCAGTCATATCTGATATCTCTTCTGTAGATTCATTTAGTTATAAATAAGTGAGATGTTCTTCTGTGAGTGGGTTGCCATCAAGTACAACACATGCATCATAATGCCAACAATCTCCCCCTTTGGACTTGATGGCAACAACACCAAATCACTAAGTGAGATGTTCTTCTACGAGTGGGTTTCCATCAAGTACAACACATGCATCATAATGCTAATAATCTCCCCCTTTGGACTTGATGGCAACAACACCAAATCACTCTCCCCCTTTGACATCAAGGGCAAAGGGAGGACCAAGATATTCTCTTTCCTTGATAAACATTCTGTTGTCCATACTCCCCCTGAGTACCTGTTGAAATCTCTGAATGTGCTCCCCCTTTGTATATGCCAAGGTGTACCAATCTGTCCATGCTCCCTTTGAGTACATGCTGAAAGCTTTGCTCTTGCTGAAGTGTGCTGTTCATGCTCCCCTTGACTGTAAGCAAGGTCTGAAAAGAGATTTTCTACAAGAAAGAACATGACTCTATACCAAAGACTCATACATACATCCATCTCCCAACCAAGTGGGGATATACCAGAATTGACTCATCTACCAACCCAAGTGGGGATACACTAGAGGTTTACATATGACTGTACATTACATTATTCATCCCAGGCATAGTGGGGAAACCAACATAGGTTGTTACATGACCTTGAAAAGAAAATATATACATGACATAGAGACGAAATATTTAAAACAATTCTATGAGAGTCATCAACAGCATCTGTCAATCATCATTCAGATCAGCTACCATGGTCTCCTTCTGCACCTGTTCCACCTGAAATCAAACCAACATATACGCGACTGTATCCACAGAAACAAGCGTATATACGTGGATGTTCTTCATAAAACTCACGTACAACCACTTCCAAATCAGCAACCTGTAAATGTCCTGTAATAAGGTATGTCTGCATATAGATATCATAAAATCATTCACATTATATCATATGTGAAAAACACCATAGTCATCTCATCATCATCAAGATCTGCATGATCTTATATACCATCCATGTAACATTATACGAGAATATCCCTTATCTGAAAATCATCAATCAACATATGCGAGTATCAACCTATCACCATATAGGTAAGAACTCATCATCATCATATCTCCAACAATGCAACTCCATGTATCCAGCACTATGTATCTATAGTTCAAGACTTCTTGATATCATCAACAGCCACAATCCTCATCCATGTGAGTGCCAGGAACTATAGTAATCCTGCATCATAACTGTATTGCATGATCTTTAAGCATATGACAACAGCAGCATATGAGTGGCTCATTACCAAGTAAAGAATATGTGTATTCAAGCTTTGTACTTCTCCTTATCCTTATGAAGATCACCATGTAAACACCATATATGAATCACCAGAAAATCAACCACAAATCTGATCTGAACATCAACTATGTAACCCCAAGAATCATATGATATGTTGTCATGGAAAACTCATAATCAAATCATAGCAAGATATATCATAAGCATCATTACCAAGGACTACTAACCATAATGCCAACAATGCATTATTAAAAGCATATGCTCCCCCTGAACCTGTGCCATCTGTTTACTGTCAGATTTGTTCATGCATATATCAGCAAGAAGTATCACGACATCATCATCATCAAGTTAGGATCAAAAACACTTCTAAACATCTTATGAGTATCAAGACATTTCCACACATCATTAGCAGATTGTAACCATTATTAAACAGAGCAAATAATGGACTGAATCATATCATACCCTCTTTCTGAGCCTATCCCTTCTGCTTTTCCTCAGACTGACATATACGCGACTGTGCATTGTCTAACTCGTGTATATACGCGACTTCCCTTTATGAAACTTTCGTATGAGATTTAGGACACTGAATTTTACACTTTCAGCTCCCCTTGAGTCTGTTATGTCTATATATGGTGCTGCGCCACATCTTTCTGACTGTACTTCCTTCTTCTTCCATATCTTCAAGTGTGATGATGTTTTCTCCTTTTGGTGTGGTGCCCATACCTTGTTGTTGTATTTCTTTGCTATATGTCCAAGCTTGTTACATGAATAACATCTCATATGTTTCATATTCCTCCTGTAGCAATCAACAGCTTTGTGACAAAACATATTGCAAGAAAAACAATATCCATTAATGTACTTGGAATGTGATGATCTTTCTGTATGACGGTCTTGAACCACTCTTCTTTTGCATCTGGCTGCAACATGTCCAATATTATGAAATACATAACATTGAACATTATTCATCGGAGGAGTAAAAGATTTTCTTTGAAGAATTTCTTTCCTTGGGTGTTGATGGGGTTGACCTCTCATCTCCTTGTTGATTATTTTAGATTTTACATTAGAATTCCTTGCCTCTCCTTGTGAGCTTGATTCATCTTCAACAGATTCATAAAAACCAAGGCCAGTTTTGATAGCAGGAGACCTTTGACTACTAAGAATATCATCCAAGATCTTAGTACTATCTTGAAATCGTAAGAGCTTATCCTTTTCTTCTAAGTTATCTTTAATAATATTTACCTCAACCTGATGTTGCTCCTCCTTTTCGTGATACTACTTCTTCATGTTTTTTTCAGCTTTTCTTCCTTCTTCCAACTGATGTCTTAGTTCAAGAACTTCGTTTTCTTGTTTTTCAAGAGCTTGGAGAAGTTCTTTATTCTGTGTCTTTCATTCTTCAAGATCTTCCTTTAGCGAGAGGATCATAGGTTCAAGCCTTTCATAGTAACTAGATCTATCTCTGAGTTTCTTGATCGTTGTGCTTCTTTCATTGACTTCATTTCTTAATGATGTCACTTCATCCTGCAACTTTTGACATTGAACTACCTTGTCCTTGAATACCTTCCTTACCTTGTTTTCTTCCTCTAGTTGAACTTTTAGTTTGGTAGCTTCTTCTTTGAAAGCACATTCCCTTTTGTTCAATAGATCTTGTTGATATCTAATTTTGTCTGTAAGCCTTTTAAATTCTGCCTCTATTTGATATCTTTCTTGCTCACCCATAAGAACAAATTCAGTTGTTTCGCTATCATTCTCATCATCTTCACATGGATGGATAAATGTATCACCAGAGGATAACAAATTCATACATGATAGATCTTGTTCATCTTCATTCTGAAGTGATTCTGAATTTGAGGTGCTTCTTCCACATAATCCCAAATCGATGCTCCCACTGTCATAGTTCTTTTGAGATGTCTTCTTCTTCTTAGGCACTTTCTTCTTAAGCTTCTTTCCCATTGATCTACGGATCTCCTTCAAGCGATCAAGCTTCTACCAAAGGACCTGCTCGGATACCAATTGTTGGAAATAATACTGAGAGGGGTGGTGAATCAGTATTATCAAATCAATAAAACTTTTTCATTTCCATATTTAGATACATATACGCTACTTCAATTAATAGAACCTGCGTGTATACGCAGCTGTGTCTAATGCAACTAGCATATCTATAATTCAGTTAAGCCATTAAATGTTGATCTTTAGTTAGTGCATCAGAACTTAATTAACCATATGAATAGTAAGCAGGTGCAGTAAAATAGAACAGATCATCACACACATGAACACCATGATATAAGGTGGAAACCCAATGTGCGTGAAAACCACCTGCTGCAAGTCGTCTTTATCTTCTTTTAATAAGAAACTTCATTTTACAATATTTTGTATTGGTGCAGCCTTATACCAGTACATAGGCTTCCACCTGCAAAAGGCTACAACCTTCTCTCGTTCTCTAAACTCTCCTGGAAGGGAGCTACAACCCACTTAGCTCTTGTACTAGCTGATCCATTTACTAGTACATAGGTGCCGGTCTACTGAAGCGCTCCAATCTTTACTCGTTTTCCAGCTGCTACTGGAAGGGAGCTACCACCCCCTTAGCTCTTGTACTAGCTGATGTACTAGTACGTAGGTGCCAACCTACAGAAGGCTACAACCTTCTCTTTCTTCCTCCAGGTACGTTTCATACATTTTTAGACTAGATACTCCTGAAGCACAACACATTAATTTGAAGGCCACGTTTCATACAATTTTCATACTGGACCCATCAATATCATTGAAGCACAAAATAAATCCTACTAGCATCATCAATCTTTGAATTACTGAAACACTGAAACCCTGTCAACAACACAGTCACTAGAACATAGAGCAGACAATAGAACTCTGCAATAACAATCAGACCCAACTGCAACTTGAAATATCATACTTCATAATGTATACGCCACTACGATGAACCAAACCTGTGTACATACGCGCTTTCACCAAAGCCAACCCACGTACAGATCTATAAATATTCAATCATGACTTGCAGCTATTTCAAACTTAAGTTATACCCAGTTCAGAACATTACGTGTGTCAGTATACAGATCTATAATAAGCATAATCAACCATACAGAGATAGTTCATTTCAAACCATTTGATCCCGATCTCTCCTTAGATCTTGTTCTCCATCAACCGATGAGATTCCTCCTTAGCTTAGATCAAGCAATTGCATCATCAACCCATAACCTGCATACTGGATCTCATACTTCATCAGATATTCAAGACTTCCTCAATGCATTGCCTAATGATCTTCTTCACCTTTTATAGTCTTAGGCCTTACTCAATACCATGGTCCAAAACCATAACAAATCAATACCATGGACCCAATACTTGGGATCAACACTTCTGACGAGATACCATGGCCCAAAACCATAGGTCCACATACCAAGGACTTAATACCATGGACCAAAACCCAATGTACGCGCCTTCCCTTGCATTAAAGTGCGTGTACGCTACTACGATGAACCAAACCCGCGTACATACGCGCTTTCACCAAAGCCAACCCACGTACAGATCTATAAATATTCAATCATGACTTGCAGCTATTTCAAACTTAAGTTATACCAAGTTCAGAACATTACGTGTGTCAGTATACAGATCTATAATAAGCATAATCAACCATATAGAGATAGTTCATTTCAAACCATTTGATCCCGATCTCTCCTTAGATCTTGTTCTCCATCAACCGATGAGATTCCTCCTTAGCTCAGATCAAGCAATTGCATCATCAACCCATAACCTGCATACTGGATCTCATACTTCATCAGATATTCAAGACTTTCTCAATGCATTGCCTAATCATCTTCTTCTCCTTTTATAGTCTTAGGCCTTACTCAATACCATGGTCCAAAACCATAACAAATCAATACCATGGACCCAATACTTGGGATCAACACTTCTGACGAGATACCATGGCCCAAAACCATAGGTCCACATACCAAGGACTTAATACCATGGACCAAACCCAATGTACGCGCCTTCCCTTGCATGAAAGTGCGTGTATACGCATACGTGCCTTTTGATCGATGATCCCGCGTGTATACGCGACTTTGATAAGAGGAACCTGTGTATACCTTATTTTATTCATTCTTTGTAGTCTGATCATCAATTCTTTGCTACTGACCTGCTACACTATGATCTGTTATCTGTGTGATTTTCCATCAAGTACAACACTTGTCTCATAATGCCAACACCTGCTTCATGACTGTTGCTTAAATAAGTTTTTTTTGGCTCTCGCTGTCAACAATGAACTACAACGGAGAACCCTTCACCCACATCTATGAGTGGAATAGGCATTCCCCCTATTCTGGATCTCCAGGCTCAATCTTCTGGATCTTAGCGGTGGCCACAATGGCACTAGGCTCCAGGTCAATGATTTGATTCCCTTTTTCATTTACCTTGTCAGGTTTTGACTCAGACTTGGAACATGCGTCAGACTCAAAAGCCTTTAGCTTGGCCACCAATGATTATTTGGCCCGCCACTCACTTGTGTTGTGAGTAGAGCTCTTATGGAACTCACACCACTTTCCCATGTCCTTCTTTGTCTTCGTGGTGTTGTTCTTTTCTTATGGCTTCAACAAGTTCTTCTGGGTTGCCTTACCTTTGCCTTGCCCTTTGCTCTACGGTTTGGGGGTGCCTTTCCTCATCCAAGAGGATCTTCATAAAAGTACCAGTGGCATGAGAAAAGGCTTAAAACTCAAAGTGGCAGAATCTGGATAAGCTTAGCATCAGATTTAAGTTCTTATCATCCTAATTCCAATGGTGTGAACGACACTCAAATCCGAGTCCATATGACAAAGTTAGAGAAATTTAAAGTTTTAGTTGGACTTGTCAAGGTAGCATGGAGAAGATGACATGGCATAGTTTTAGTGAATAAGGGAGCGCCATGTGGTAAGATGCCACTGGACACCGCATATCACATATCGTTGAAAAGGAGGAGCACTTAAGGAAGAATCAACCCCTGGCGTTCCCGGTTGCGATTATGATATCACATATCGCAGGTCAGAGGAGTTACAAGTCAGCCCTGATAAGACTTAGTTGGGATGCGATATACATCACATATCGAAATCAAGGCCTAGTGCTTGCGATATGGTTCAGGGGAAAACTTTTGAATTCGATTTCACGGTGGGCGCTGATACTACGATAAGGAGCCTAGACTCGAAATGTTATACAGTGTGATTAATAAATCGACGGATCCATAGGTGTTACAGAGTGTTAACCATTGCGCTAAGGGTTTCATGCTGATTGCAATAATGTGACGGGAGAGCCAGATGCGAATACATTATGTTATATGGTGAATTTTCATGTCGGGTCCATATTTATCGCAGGATGTTGTGTCTAGGCATTTGACTATTCGCCGATAAGCTGGAACCGCTGATGAACCTGCCGTCGAGAGTCATGCGCTATTGAAATTGGTTGATGGATAATGGCTTACTATTGCAGAAGGGTAGTTGTCATGAATCCTTTAGGCTCACTCCTTCTTGCTAACCTTGGGTATTATGTTGAAACTGCCCCAATTTTGAGGGATGCTGTCATGATCTTATAGATATAACTATTGTGTCGGAGAAAGGCAGGAGATGACTAGATGAATACATGGATTTTACTGAATACAACAGACCCTAACGCCGATAGCAGGCTGAAACTTTGACTTGAGCCACAGGGAGGTTTCAGGAAGGTTGCAAAAGGCCCGATTATCCAAATTGAGAGTTTGGATAGGTGTTTTTGCACTTTTTTTCCAACAATTCAGTGGTTTTGTCTGTTTCAAAGCTAGGCACTCCATTCTCTTCCCATCTATCAGCTTGGAGGTATAAGGGTTGAAATTTCTTGTTGATGTACTTTTATCTCTTTTATGCCACTAATAAAAAAGAGGGCCTCCCCACTATTGAGCAGGGCCTGGAGACGTAGTCCAAATTGGATGAACTTCATAATCAAATCATTGTGTCATGGTTTTTGTGTTCTTTTGATTATTTCCACATTGTTTTTGTGCTTTTAAGTTCCATGGTTAATTAAATCTGTTATATTTAATTCTGATGCATCTATAAGTAAAATATCTTGGATCAAATTTGGTATCAGAGCAGGTCTTTGTAGATGCGAATTGCATGAGTTTATGCTAACGCGGAACAAGATACGAAAAGGAGAAGGAATGCTTAACTCATTTGATCCTGAAGCAAGATGTGCACATCAAATAAGAAACATGGCTAATGAAGAAGCTAGTTGGGAAGAGGAACAAAATTTTCGTAAGGTATTCTACAATATGGCAGGAAAAGTAGACAAGTTGTTTGTAGAGTATGAGAAGGCACTTGGGCATGAGAAGAAGGATGTCGATGATCATGAATCATCAAATCAAGAAGGTGGTGGAGAAGATCCTCCTCCCTCTCCTTCTTCTAGTGATAGTTCTCATCACTCTCATAGAAATTCCAAACAGACCTCTAAGAAATCGTTCATCAAGTTAGACGTGAAGTTTGATCTGCCCATGTACAATGGAGAATGTAGTGCAAAAAAACTCAATAACTGGATTAGACAGATAGAGGTTTATTGTAGAATCCATAAGATTGAAGAAGATGAGGCGAAATTCCAGTTAGCATCTCTTTGGCTGAGCAACACTTCCCTCCTTTGGTGGGAGAGAAAGTTACAAAAGGGAAATACAAAGTCAGGTAACCTTCTGTCATCTTGGTCTAGTATTATTTATGCATTAAAAGACCAATTCTACCCTCTGGGTTATAAGAAAAAGGAACTTATGGGTTGGCAATATTCAAGGCAAGGTAAGGGCCAAAATGTACAAAGCTTCACAGAAGAATTTCTAAAACAAACACTAAATCTGGGCATCTCATTAGATGCACCTGAAATTGTAACTAAGTACATAGGTGCACTGCATAGTTACATCAGACACTCGTTATTACTGTTCGAGCCTACTTCAATTGATATGGCCAACGTTAAAGTTTTACATCTTGAAATTCGAGGCATGAACGATCGAGTTGACCAAACCAAGAAGATGTGATTCAAACCTCAACATGGAAAATTCCAAAAGAAAGGAAAAGGGAAGGAAAAGAAGACCGTCGCAACCAAGAAGCAGGACGGAGCAACACCGTCGTGCACTCACTGCACGAAGGATGGGCATGACGAGGACCTCTATTGGAAGCTGCATCCAGAACTGAGGCCAAAGAGATTCAGTGGAAAGGGGAAGTAGAAGACAATGGAAACAATGTAGGATCTTGGATTGGACTCCAGCGATGAGACATTGATCACAACCATGGGTGCAAGAAGTACTCTTTCTATTAATGATAGTTCTGATTTGGTTGCAAGAACTAGTTATTTGAATGAGCATGTGAGTCATGAGTGAAGGTGAATTGAGTTGCATATGAAGGTGGAAACTCTATTTGATTCAGGTTCCCAAGAAAACTTAATCTCAGAGTCCTTAGTGAAAATTTTAGGCCTTGAAACTAAACCTCATTCGAGTCCATACTCGCTTGGTTGGGTAAGCGATCAAGCCAAATTGTAGGTCACCAAGCAATGTAGGGCTAGATTTGTAATTTGTTCTAAATTAATCAATGAGGTAGAGTTAGATGTAGTACCTTTGGAAATATGTGGAATTATCTTGGGAAGCCCATATTTATATGATAGAAAGCTCATTTTCTTTCGACATGAAAACAAGTACGACCTCACAAAAGATGGGGTAGAGTATATAGTCAGAGCTCATCATGCAAAAGTTAGTGCTAGCATTGTCAATATGGGATAGATTAAAAGACTGCTTAATTCTAATAAAGGGTGCATGCTCATGGTAGTGAGGGTGAAAGAACCTGAGACAACTGACGCTTTCAGAGGTTGTGATCTTGATCATAAGAAGGGATTATTTGAAATTGTTTTTGACTATAATGAATTGTTTTAGGAACCGAGAGGATTTCCCCCTAAATGGGAAATCCAACATGAGAGCCATTTGCAACAGGATGCCCCTTTACCAAATGTTGGCATGTACGGGATGGATTTTATTGAGAGGGAGGAGATTAAGAAACAAGTGCAGGAACTGTTAAATCAGAGAGTCATTAGACCAAGTTCTTCTCCTTGTGGCTCACCAATCATGTTGGTGCCCAAGAAAGGTGGCACATGGAGGATGTGTGTGGATTAGAGGGCGTTGAACAAGATCACAGTGAAGAATCGATACCCTCTCCCTCGCATTAATGAATTATTAGATCAATTAAAAAATGTTGTTTGTTTTTCCAAGCTGGATTTGCGTAGTGGTTAGCACCAGGTGAGAACTACAAATCCGGACGTCTGGAAAACTGCGTTCAAAACCAAGCAGGGGTTGTTCGAATGGATGGTGATTCCATTCGGCCTGTGCAATGCTCCAACCACATTCAAGCTCAAGGTAATGAATGATTTATTTTTGCCATTTCTTGATCATTTTGTTCTTGTGTATCTAGAAAAGATTCTTGTGTACAGTAGGACATGGGAGGAACATATGTGTCACATAAAGAAAGTGCTTGATGTTCTGAGGAAAGATAAATTATATTTGAAATTGTCAAAGTGTGAGTTTTGAAATACTTCTCTGATTTATCTAGGCCATTTTGTTGGTAATGGGCAATTAAGGATAGATCCCTCTAAAGTGGACGCGATAATGAAATGGCCTGAACCCATGACTCTCACAGAAGTTTGAAGTTTTTTGGGCACAGCACAATATTGGAGAAGGTTCATAGAAAACTTCTCCATTATCGTAACCCCCTGGCATGCCTTGACTAGTGTGAAGCAGGCCTTTCAGTGGGGGAGGAAAACAACAGAAATTCTTCAACACACTGAAAGAGAAGATCAACATGACACCATTTCTTGCTTTACTAGACCTTCAAAAACCTTTCGAAATCGAAATAGATGCCAATAGATATGCCATGGGTGTTGTATTGATGAAGCAAAGAAAGTTTTTCTGTTACCATTCAGAGACTTTCTCCCAAGTTGTTGTGAATTATCCTACGTATGACTCGGAGTTGTATGCCTCGGTATAGAGTGTAAAAAAGTGGAAACACTATTTGATCGGAAAAAGGACCATCATCCACACGGATCATCAACCCTTGTAGTATCTTCATTCACAGACCAAGCTTTAGCAAGCCCGTCACTTCAGATGGATGGGATTCATCCAACAATTTCATTTGGAAATAAAATATAAGAAGGGAACTAGCAAAAAAGTAGCAGATATTCTTTCGCACCCTCCTATTTTTGCATCTATAGTTTTGAAAACAAAAATCTTTGTCGTTAGAAAGTTATGCTGAACAATATGCTAACGATAATGATTTTAAAGAAATATATGCGAAAATGACTCATGGATCGCAAGTGGACATTACTTACAGGGAAATCTATCATACCACCTTGGAAAATTGTGTATACCTAGTGATGAGATGGTTCATGTAATCTGAGAGGCTCATACCTCTCTGGTGTCTTGTCATTTTGGCATTGAGAAACATTTATGTCATTTATACTAGTATCATGAAGCTTCTTCTGTATCAAGATTTCAAAAAAAATATAAAACTCCAATTCTAAGAAACTATATTAATACGACTAATCTAAATTCATCTTAAATGATAAAAAAACTTATCCCTCTACCATTTTTATCTTTTATAGATTTAAAATTAAAATAAATTTATTTTATAAAATTATTTATATTTAATTATATAGAAAAACACCATGAATTAAAAATCAACTCATTTGAATCTATAATTATTAATTAACACCGTAACAACTCTTTTAACCATAATCTCTTCCGTTTTTCCCACTTCTAAAATTTCAGTTTCATGTTTTCAAATCCATAATTTTATTTATGGATATTAATATATACGCTAAAATAAGTGTAACCTATACAACATTATTACGCCGTAAGGCATTCCTCTTTGAAAGCCACTCCCCCAAGCTGCTATTGTGTCAATTTGTAGACCATAGATCCTATAGGTTAGACGATTAGAAGATTTTCCACCGTAGGATAATTATAGGCGGTTATAGATTACTAGGCCGATAATTGATCCGTGGTCTTCAACCCATTTCCATCTTCCTCTTCGCGCAAGGACAAAGTGTTCTTAAGCGCTAACCCAAACAAGCCTGCCAGAGAAAAGGCCAGGGTCACTGGTAAGGCTCAAACCGAAACATGCCAGTGAGGGGTCACGCGCAGTGGTAAGTTACTTTGTTTTCCAACCTTCAGGTTGGCTTGCTTTCTAGAAGTATTAGTCACAGGTTTGACCTCGACTAATTGCTTATGCTTCGATTCCCGATGAATTGATTCTTCTGAGTAGTTTGGGTCGTTTGATTTGGTTTCTTGTTAGCTCTGGTCTAAGTTTGATCCGATTGTCGGTTTGACCAGGTTTTAGATGTGCCCAGATTGAATTCGATGGCTTTGATCCAGTGGTTTTTATACGTTCCCAGGCTTTGTCGAGATAGTCCCAGGTTTGATCTAGGCTTGATGGAGATAGTCTCATGTTCGATATGACATATCACTTATGCTTATGGTTAGCTATGCTCCCAGGTTTGATCCAGCGGGACTGGGTTGAGATGGAAATGGTTAGCTCCGGTGGCTGTTTCAATATGGAAATGGGTCGATCCCCGATTGATTTCTTTTGAAAATGGTTAGCTTGAAATAGGCCAGTCAGAGATCACTCCTATTGGTAAGTTACTTTGTTTTCATTCTAGTTGTCTTCTTCACTCTTGCTGTGCTACATAGGGCTTTTCCCCAAACAAAACAAAAAACTGAGAAAGAGAAGCTCTACTCATGTAATACTAGAACTCTAGTCAGTACATGAAGCTCTTGTAAGTTCCCAGTAGTTAGAGCATCTAGTCGTCATAGACAATCATAGTCGCTTGAACCAGTCAAACTATCGATACTGTACATTCTAAGAACAATCCCTATTACGGTGGCCCAGAATATCCTCATGGAGTGGATAGGCATAATTGTGACTCTAGAAGGGGGCTACCTAAAGAAGTACATAGAAGAACTCTGAGACTTCGCTTCTTATGAGAAGCACATGCTAGGATACATGTTATAGCATTTACATATTTTGCAGAAGTGCAATATTTTTTCTTTGCCTCATTCATGCTTATGGATATAAATACTTGGGTACTTCATTTCCACTATCAATGAATAATTTTTTTCAAATTGACAATATAGTTGATTTACTTTGACAATATTTCATAAAATTTAACTGGTGTCTCCCTCCAGGGCTTTTGTGTCAATAATAAGTAGAGGCGTGAGTTTATGTTTCGTGATTTCTCTTCCTTTCCAAGTATTCCTATTCTTTGCAACCATTTCATTTTCTAATTGGAGCAACCCAGAAATGTTGCAATTCATCATTAAGTCCAGAGGTATAGTAAATATACAAATTTACTACAAGAAAAATATATGTAACACAATTCAGCACAAACTTTATTTATTTTTGAAATCTGTTCATCTGAAACAGCCTTCAGAAAGTCTTGACTTAATTTCTTTCGTAGTGGGATTTGACACCCCAAGATTGCAATGGTAATAGATGATTGATTGAAGGTTTGGGAGGACAGAGATCAATCTCATGTTCATGTTCTTCCAGCTTTTGCACCATACTATGCTCGATTCGAAGAGGTATTTTTTATTTCTCTTATTTTGATCCATTATTATTATGAGAGATAAACATATCTTGGAGGATTCCAACTTTACACCTCTATTAATTTTTTAGTTATGTGCTTTGTAGAATGGTCAACCTGTACCAATATTATGTATTGCAAGAAATGTATCTTTTAATGTCAGAGGTGGTTTTTGTATTAAGTTTGGATGCATAAAGGTTTTAGTATTGATTATGTGTTTAAGAAAACCCCTTTCAATAGCAAGAAAGAAATTAATTTAAAGTTCTATTTGATTATACTATAAATGTCCTTTCTGTTGTAAAAAGCTACATGCATTTTAATATTGGTGGATGTCTGCGTTATTACAGAGATTTTGGTGAGGGCCTTTCTTAAATAATGGCTAGAATCTTATGTGAAACTGATGTGGCAAATCTTCCATACATTTTAATATTGCTGGATGTCTGCGTTATTATAGAGATTTTGATGAGGGACTTTCTCAAACAATGGCTAGAATCTTATGTGAAATTGATGTGGCAAATCTTCCATCTGCACCTGATGTCAGCAACTACTTGGTGAGAGAGATCTGAACTCTAGATTCTCTTTGTCATTATGTTTTTCATATTCTACTCATGGATTATATCTGCCTTTTTCTTTTCAACATAAGCCCAGTCCAAATTGATCTGCTGAATCTCCAATGAACTCTGAAGCTGGTTATGGTAAGTCAAATTTCATCGGTTACAAGACACAAATTACCATACCGAGGGGGTAAAAGACTTCCACGACTAAAGTATGATGCCCTTGTAAACATGTCCCCTTACTCAGGACAATGACAACGAGGACTCTGGGACCACTGGTATGGCTCTGGGGCCAGTCAATGAGTAAGGTTGGCTAGGCATGTTTCAATCTTGACCCAAAGATGGTTTCGACATAGGTGATTACTCCTTTCGCTAAGTGAGTGTGAGTGCTAATCCAAACCCATCATATGTGAGGAGCTACTTTCCGTAGCTAATTCAATTTCCCATAATTTCTAGATGCGAAGCCAAACAAGGTTGTTTAGAATGAAAATTAATGTGACTAAATAGACATGACATGCCATACAGGGGCAGGGGCATCCAGCTCCTTCAATAAATTGTCGAATCCACAACAGTTTCTTCAGCCTGAGCATCATGGACCAGTAAGAGAACGAAAGGATCTTGATGAATAATGGATTCACCTATAAGGCTCAGTTTTCAGATTCTGCAGAATGAAGGAAATAGCCTAGACCCTTTTAATTCATCTAGAACTTACCAAAACTACCTTTTCTATGGAGATGACTTCACTAACTACCTTCTCTAAAGAAGCGGTTAGGCATCCTTAGATGAAAGAGTGTTATTCCAGGATTGATAGTTCTACCTCCCACCTCTGCCTCGTGTGCTTCTGTTGGATCAACAAGTGGAACTGTCTGTTTATTTCTCCTGTTTTGATCCATTATTATTATGAGAGATAAAAATATCTTGGAGAAGTCCAACTTTACACCTCTACTAATTTCATAGTTATGTGCCTTGCAAAAAGGTAAACCCGTACCAATAATATGTATTGCAAGAAATATAGCTTTTAATGTCAGAGGTGGTTTTTTTAAGTGAGTAGTATGTTTTTGTATTAAGTTTGGATGCAGAAAGGTTTCAGTATTGATTAAGCATTTAAAAACTTCCCTTTCACCAGCATGAAATAAATTCATTTAAATTTCTATTTGATTATACTATAAATGTCCTTTCTGTTGTCAAAAAGTACATGTGTTTTAATATTGTTGGATGTCTGTGTTATTACAGAGATTTTGATGAGGGCCTTTCTCAAACAATCACAAGAATCTTATACGAAACTAATGTGGCAGATCTTCCATCTGCGCTTGATGTTAGCAACTACTTGGTGAGAAAGGTTTGAACTCTGGATTCTCTTTGTCATTATGTTTTTCATATTCTGCTCTTGCATTATATCCTTGTGTGTAGCATGACTGATTCAACATCAAGTTAGCCTGACACATGTTTTTTTTTCTTTGTATTCTATGCGGGTATGGGGTACAGGATGAAGCAGCTATAACAAATGGAAATACTGACTTGCCTGTGCTAGGGCCCAGAATACATGATTTACGGTGAATCTAAAAGGGGATTGAAACATGTAAATTGCAGTCCTTTTTAGTGTTCAATGTTGGGTTGGCTATATCATGAGTAAATGGCTAACTAATAGAGAAAAATATTTACTTATTATCCTCAAATGAGATTTTGTAACTGGTCATTAGCTTCAAGCAGTCAAAGAAAACTTTTAGTTATAACAGATTGCCCATCATTTTGTTGGTTTACCATTTTAAGCATATTGGAGCCCACTATGCAAATGATATTATTATTTACAGTTTTCATTGTTACTTCAGGATGAAAACGTAGTTCCAAAATCTAGCGATGCCTTGTGTTGTGATGGACACTCAAGATCCAAAATCATTAATGGTCCCTTTTTAGCAAGAACAACCAATTTTCATTCCTCCATTTTATAGCTAATACCTACCACATGACAAGGTTCTTGAACATTCTCATGCATTTCCACCAATTAATTCTTCTCATTCTATTATTGTTGGTGCTTCAGAAGCAAGTGTCGATAGTTCACCAGGTAGGGAAGAAGGAGAAATCCCTGAATTCAGTTAGATCTAGATAGAAGGATTTTAGAGCATGGACGAGACAATGCAGTGCACAATTCCAACTCTGCAGATCCTCCATCATCCTTGAGGTTTATGCCACAAAGGAATCCCCAACTTAATCAACATCCCTTTGTATGGGTAGGAGTAGAAGAGAAAATATGCCTCCAACTTATAAAATCATCTCAAGGGCTAGCTTTTAGACCAGAAGCTCAAACTATCGATACGATACATTCTAAGAACAATCCCTCTTACAGTGGCCCAGAATATCCTCATGGTGTGGATAGGCATAATTGTGACTCTAGAAGGGGGCTACCTAAAGAGGTACATAGAAGAACTCGAGACTTCGTTTCTTATTAGAAGCACATGCTAGGATGCAGGTTTCCTTCTACCTAAAGAGGTACATAAAATAACTCTAGGTCTTCCATTATTCTTAGAAGCACATGCTAGGATAAAGGTTATAACATTTACGTATTTTATAGAAGTGCAATAATTTTTTTTGCCTCATTCATGCTTATGGATATCACTACTTGGGTATTGCATTTCCATTGTCAGTGAATATTTTTTTTCAAATTGATAATATAGCTGGTTTATTTTGAAAAGATTTTATAAAATCTATCTAGTGTCTCCCCCTAGGGATTCCTTGTCAATAATAAGCAGAGGTATGAGTTCATGTTTCATGATTACTCTTCCTTTCCAGGTAAAAGTGTTTGTATAAATTGTAATATTTGTTTCGTTGACTGATTCATTCATTTTGGTTGCAGGAAACATGCTTCAGTTTACCATAGGCTTCCTTCCAACAACAATTGGAACATGATTTCTCCAAAATAAAGCATAGCAGTTCATTGTTATAGACGACAGTGAAGGTTTAAAATGCGGATGATATAGGTGATAATCCATCTGATGTTCCATTTCGTGTGTATGAATCAGTAGTCTACAGTAATTATAGCTTAACAACAAAGCCTGCAAAATATTTTAGTTCCTTCAACTAGTAATGGGAATCACCCGATATCAACATCCTCATCTGCATATAAGAAATCTTTTAGTGTCTCTAGAAAAATCCAATCGTCAAAATAATAACGAGGAATATCTTTAGCAGTGGGAGATTGCAAAATTACCAGCTAAGTAGACATGTAAGCTGACCAGAACATAGTGACCATAGAAATTTTAAAATAAGCTGACCATCAAGAATGGTTAATTTTTTTCTTCTAATAAACAAATGGCCAGATGAATGTGTCATGATACGTGGGAGAACACCCGGGGCCTTGAATACTGGGCCAAAATATGTGTTGTTACATAGTGAATATGTTTGAATGTGGTCTTTTGTGGTTAGCCTAGATAGATATTTGTGGTTGATCATTAGTTGATTATACATGATTATGTTAATGTATTCGAATATGATCAATTTAAATTTAGTATGATGAATTATAGTTGAATATGTTTTATAAGATTGATTATGGTTAATTATAAATTTAATCATGATTTGTTAATAGTCGATAAGAGGTTTGTCTATAGTTAAATTTAGTTGACAAATATGGAGAAAGGAATCAAATGAGTTTTTTAAACTGGTCATTAGCTTCAAGCAGTCAGAGAAAATTTTTAGTTGTAACATATTTCCCATCGTTTTCTTGGTTTACTGTTTTAACTATATTAGAGCCCAATATGCACATGATATTATTGTTAACAGTTTTGATTGTTGCTTCAGGATGAAAATGTAATTCCAAAATCTAGCGTTGCCTTGTACTGTGATGGACACTCAAGATCCAAAATCATTAATGGCCCCTTTTTAGCAAGAACAACCAATTGTCAGTCCTCCATCTGATAGCCAAAGCCAACCACACTACAAGGTTCTTGAACATTCTCATACAGTTCCACCTATAGAGTCTTCTCATTCTATTACCGTTGGTGCTTCAGAAGCAAGTGTTGATGGTTCACCAAGTAGGGAAGAAGGAGAAATCCCTGAGTGTGAGTTGGATCTAGATAGAAGGAGGAGACTTCTGATTTTAGATCATGGACGAGACAATGGAGTGCACAACTCCAACGCTGCAGATCCACCATCATCCTTGAGGTTCATGCCACAAATGAATCCCCAACTTAATCAACATCCCTTTGGAGGTTTATGCCATAAAGGAATCCCCAACTTAATGAACATCCCCTTTGTATGGGTAGGAGCAGAAGATAAAATATGCCTCTAGCTTATAAAATCGTCACAAGGGCTAGCTTTTAGGTCAGAAGCTCAAACTATCGATATTGTACATTCTAATAACAATCCCTATTACAATGGCCCAAAATATCCTCATGGCATGGATAAGCATAATTATGACTCTAGAAGGGGGCTACCTAAAGAGGTACATAGAAGAACTCTGAGAATTCCATTCTTCTTAGAAGCACATGCTAGATACAAGTTATAACATTTATGTATTTTATAGAAGTGAAATAATATTTTTTGCCTCATTCATGCTTTTATGGATATCATTACTTGGGTATTGCATTTCCACTGCCAATGAATATTTTTTTTCAAATGGATAATATAGCTGGTTTACTTTGACAAGATTCCACAAAATTTATCTGGTGTCTCCCCCTAGGGATTCCTTATCAATAATAAGCAGACCTGTATGAGTTCATTTTTCGTGATTACTCTTCCTTTCCAGGTAAAAGTGTTTGTATAAATTGTAATATTTGTTTCGTTGTTTGATTCATTCATTCTGGTTGCAGGCCACACGCTTCAATTTACCATAGGCTTCCTTCCAACAACAATTGGAACATGATTTCTCCAAAATAAAGCATAGCAGTTCATTGTTATAGATGGCAGTGAAGGTTTAGAAGGCGGATGATGTAGGTGATAACCAATCTGATGTTCTATTTCATGCGTATGAATCAGTAGTCTACGGTAATTATGACTCAACATCAAAACCTGCAAAATATTTTAGTTCCTTCAACTAGCAATGGGAATCACCTGATATCAACATTCTCATCTTCATATAAGAAATCTTTTAGCGTCTCTAGCAAAAATCCAATGGTCAAAAGAATAACGAGGAATATCTTTAGCAGTAGGAGATTGCAAAATTAGCAGCTAAGAATACATGTAAGTTGGCCATAAAACAATGACCATAGAAATTTTAAAATAAGCTGACCATCAAGAATGGTTAAATTTTTTCTTCTAATAAATAGATGGCCAGCCAATGTGTCAGCATATGTGGGAGAACACCCAATGCCTTGAAGACTAGGCCAAAATATGTGTTGTTGCATAGTGAATATGTTTGAATGTGGTCCTTTGTGGTTAACCTGGATAGATATTATCATATTTGTGGTAGATCATTAGTTGATTATGCATGATTATGTTATAGGTGATTATGTTAATGTATTGGAATATGATCGATTTAAATTGAGTATGATGAATTATAGTTGAATATGTTTCATAAGATTGATTATGGTTAATTATAAATTTAAACTGATTTGTTAATAGTGGATAAAGGGTAATTATGTTTGTCTATAGTTAAGTTTAGTTGACCATGATGAAGAAAGGAATTGATCAAGAACATATATTATTGAACTTTTGTTATGTTGTTCTATTTCTTAATGGACAATACCATGCATATGAAGGATTAATATGTTTTTGAATTAAAGTATTTATGGTATTAAGAAATTAAGAAATTAAAGCACTTGCCAAGTTGGGTAAATGTAAATCCAAGTTGGTTGGGTTTATTGAATAGGTGCGCAACAAATAGGTTTAAGAAAGTCAATAGTCAAGGTCTAAATGCATAGTCTATCAACTAAGTGTCTTAATTCAGCGAGTGGTTGTTGGTTGGAAAGCTCATGAATTAGTAAGTTAAGGTGAGTGAGCTTAAGATAGTTCAAGTGATGGGGTAGAAAATTTGACTCGAATAGCTATTGTTGAAATTCTTCTCATCAAATTCTTAATCCACTAGCATAAATATTATAATTATATACCATACTTAAGCTTCATAGTAGTCTCTTACCAAATACACTCTATGCTATGCCATTAGTACAGTGCACTAATCATCAGAATAATTAGCACTATGTTTAGGATAACTATTACATAGTGTTTTTTAACATAAAACAATATGATTGGAGGCTCATACGGCACATCAACTAACATGTCTCTAATATGTTTATAAACTTGCCACAATTTAAATTTAGAAATACCGCTTCAACTATGTTGAACTGTGGAAATCTACACACTCGGATGTTGTTTTTAACATTAATCTTGACATTTCACTTTGTTGATAAGGTGTTTTTAAACTAAAATCTCTGTCAGAAGGATTCTGATTGCACGATGCTACAACCATCCTTCCTAATTGTTCTAGCTCATTTATGCAAAGTTTAAATTTCAAAGTTTCTCTAAGACAAATGTCAGTAAGGAAACAAAGTTACATAAAAAATTTATGTCTTTCTTCTATGCTAATCTTTCATATGCTAGGCCTTACGGCGTTTCCTTTGCAACATGTGGTGCAATTGCTAGTTGTAGCATTGTAGCATTTTTACTATCACATTTAATAAGTTACTTTTTAATTTAAATATGCATTTTCGTATACCTAAACTATTTTGTATCTTTAAATGTAGATGCATTTTGAGTAGAATTACTAATGTCAACAGAAATAGAAGTTTAGATTTGTGGTTTAAGAAATAAGTTAAGAGATATAAAGGAAGATCCTAAAAAATTCATGGTGATAAATGTATTTTTATGACTAAGTGTTATATTTGGAAAATAAATTATATATAATTTCAAATGTTTAGTGTTATATATATATATTTTCCAGTGTCAATTTTGTAAATAATAGAATATGATATCTTCAAAATTCTTGTATCGAAAGGCGCAAGATTATTTATAAAAAAAAATTATAGCAAATAATGGTTATAGATAAGGATATAAATGTTATTGTAAAACTGTAGATTTAAAAGTAAAAAATTATATTGAGGTATAGAGAATGGCATTAGAATATTAGGATTTTACCTCGAAGGTGGTAGTTGTAAACAATGTCTCACGAGGGTAAAGGAAAATTATTTATAAATATGATAGCTTTCAGTTTGATAAGGAGATGGTATTATGTATTAATTTTAAAGATGTGAATTTTATTTTATTAGTATAAATTTATTTGAAGTACTGATTTAATATGAGTAAAGGGGATTCAAATTTTTTTAAGTGTAAATGTTTTTAGATTGTAAAATACAATGTGTTATTTTTCGTTGTTTAAATTATATTTTTGTATACTAAATAGCGTATATATAGGATCAAATAAAAAAATTAATCATAAAAACTTGATTTTTTTCTATATATAGATATATATGAAGTTGATATGGACATAAATTAGTTAACATAGATATTCAAATAGTTTATTTAAATCTCTTGTTGAAATATTTTTGAAAAGTATAAGATTTAAACATCTGATTTACATATTTTTTTACTTCTAATTACTCTTTTTTCTTAATTATAGCTGACATTATTTTTCTATTTAGATCATTATTTTTATTTTTTATTTTAAAGTGGCATGGATGGCTCAACAAGAGTCATTGTCAATTTTATTTTTTTTACAAAAGACGATTGAGGTTAAGAAAAGCAAATGGGAAAATGCAACCTTGATGATTATTTTTCAAACTGATAGAAATGAAAAATCCATCAATTATTAAATAAAATTTACACATCACAAATGTAATATTTAGTCTATCTCTTTGTACACATTGTTATTCAATCAAACCCTACCATTATGATATGTATTGTATAAGTTATACAAACTATTATGTTGTTTTGTTTGATTTTTTTCATTATCCTCTTTCCAACCTTACTCAATATTTTCCTTTGAAAGATCACTTTTTCAAATAAAGTCAAAACTATAAATTGGGCTCACTTTTCACTAATTTTTTATAAGTCTTGCTTAATTCAATGATCAACTCTAATTTGTAAAAACCCCTCATAAAGTGAAATCACATCTTAATTTCTTAATTAGGCCAATTTTTTGAATCAAGGCTAACCTTACCTATAATAAAGTTAAGGGGTCCTCATAATCTCCATCTACTCGGATTCACAAATTGTTTTCCCATCATTTTGAATGATTTGCATGAGTAAAAATTAATGAAGTCAAATTTGCATATCTAAATTATGTAGGTGGTTTATAACTATATATACCTTCAAATATTGTGTACCAATGTCATATGCTTAAACCATCCCATTCAGACTTGAGTGACAAAATACATGTTATAATCACACATGCCACAAGTTTTGGTTTGATAGGTAATTATGGTGATCTAAGAGTTATCCTCTTAAGTAATGCTCAAATCAATAATTCTCTAATTACTACAATTTGAACATTTTTGGGAATATGACCTTGTGTGTAAGCCTCGATCCCCAAGTTAAAACCTATATTGGAAGCCTACATTCAAAACCAAAGAATGCATCCTGGTTTGTTCAACATGTAGCTCGAATTAATTCAAGTATTCTATAAAACCCACAAAGTTGTCTAACTCAAATTATTTAAGGGAAATTTACTAGTTTTAAATCGATTTAGTATTATAAGATAGCCATGTACGATCTTTTGGCTTTTTTAATGTTTTGTAAGAAATTTCATCTAATCTTGAAGAGACATGGGAAAAGGGTTATCACAAACTCTTAAGAAAGACTATTTGCATGTCAACCATAGGTGATTGTCATACTAGAAGATATTGAGGAGACAATACTAGTTAGTGAAGAAAATATTGAAATAAAAGACAAAGTAAAGTACAAAGCAAAATACATAGTCAAAGGAGAAGAAAGACAAGTGGAAAAATATAGAACAAGCTATGAGATTCCTCAAATCCCTAAATGTGCCTTCAAAGTCTATAATGAATTGAACCTAGTGTAAAGTGAAACCTACGACAAAATACGACATTTAAAACCTTTGGGATAGACATGGAAGAAGTCAAGAAATATGTCCAAATATGAGAGTCATAGTATCAATAGTTTGACAGTTTCAAACATTAGCAAGTTGTATTAGATAAAACCCTCCTTGAAGTCTCCATTATTCCTAAATAGATCCCAGAAATAATGGAATGTACCATCAAAGAATGAAAGCTCATATCTCATAGGACTCTTCAAAGTAGGGGAAATTTTAAGGATCCCTAATTATTTAAAGTGTAGAAACCTTACCAAACCTTATTGAGTTTTAAAATTCCAACTATAAAATGTTTGTCTTTTATAAAAGTATTCTATTTTCTAAGGATTTTGCATAGTTTCTAGAATTTTTTGAGAATTTATATCAAAAAATAATTTTATTGAGAAAAATTCCATGATTTCTGTAGAGGTGACATATGTGGCAAAAAACGAACCCCGAGGAGCTTTAAAACCCCTCGCACACATTGTATGAATGAGGCATAACGAGGACACTAGTTTGGGTGCTATCTATACAAAGGTTCTAGAACTCGCAGGGTTAATAATCTTCATTTGCGTATCAATTGGAGGTAACGACTGGTCTTTGGGTATGGGAGGAGCATGGTTGATGGAAATTCGTGTTCTTAGAGTGCAGGGTGGTCACTGATTTTAGTCACGTCATGTCTTCCCTTCTACAACATCATTGGAGTATTGTATTACACTAAGTAGTTGGTTACAGTGAATTAGAGCTTAGATTTAACAATTGAGATGCTGACCCATCTAAAGAGGTTTGAAATGTGGATGAATTATTGAACTTGAGGAGTGGGAAGTACTTGGTTCGAAGTGGTGACTTTGCAAGGGATATATAGGGGCACTCTTCTTCCATGACCCATGTACTTCTCCCTTGCAATCCATGATTTTTTGTGTCGCGGTTCTTTAGTTTTGTTTTGGGTGCAGTTTTTCATCACTAGTTGGGGTTTGAGGTTGAGAATTCTAAAGTAAATAGTCTTTATTTGGTGGTTTGGAACCTTATGTCCTCGTACTCCTTGTCTTAGGGTCCCAAGTAAGCGAGTGTGTCTGTGGTGTGTGTAGATTTTGAGTCAATGAACCTAGGGGTCCACCCTAGGAAGAAGGTGTTGAAGGGAAGCATGTTTAGTACTTGGGGCTTGTGGTTCAGTGGGTGCTTGGTAGCATATGTATATAGGTGGCACAGGTTTGGTCAAGTTGGATGAGGGATAGGTGAATATGATGACGTAGACCCAGTTCTATTATCATCGAATAGGATTCTTTCAAGAAAGGTCAAAGATACAATGACCTTTGATATTGGGCAAAGAAAAATAGGAGTAGTTCAAAACCGTTATTCTGCCGAGGCAGATTATCGTCGGAACTTAATCCAAGGATCCGTAAATGGCCAATCGTTTTATGGTGACAATTACAAAATTTGGTCGTCCATCAGTACATTGTTCTTGGTGTTGGATGTGGAGAATTGGGTTTTGTCCTGCATTGGTGGTTATCCCATAACGAGGTTGTGGAGTGTGTCATGCAAAGGTTCTTGTCACAAAAAGATGCAGTTGCAATAGGGTTGAGTAAGGAAGGTAGTTGGGCCATGAAGCCAAGGTGTGGGACATGAAGTGGAGCAACCTAATTTTGGTAACGCAGTTGAACAATCATGTGGTCTCTCACCTGGGCATGTGGTTTTACTTCTGCCTTTTGATTCTTTAGATGCACAAATCAATCAAGTGATATTATTAGTGGAGTAGTTGGCTTGAGAGCAACATAAAAATAGGAATGAGATAATAGATTTTGTGAATGAGCTCTGGCATAATCAATGGCAAATGTTGGATTGAATGGCCTCCCTTTTTGTGGATAGAAGCGACTTCAAGAGAGGTTGGATCCCCTTGAAGGGAGAGTGGAGCACATGGAAGCTTATATTCATGAGGCTTTCTGTTAGCAACATGACAACAGTCCTAAGGACTAAGCTTCGGGGAACATTGTGAATTGAAAATGATAGTGGGATGTATATTGATACTTGGTTACTTTTGGTCAAGATGGATAATCTGTAAGCAAGTTTCTAGGTATTTAGTATTTCTGGCAATAGTTTTTTGTCTTTACCACTTCGTCAACAAGTGTGATAGAAATGAGGCCAATGGTTTTCCTATGATAAGCACCCAACAATATATATTTTTTAAGAATTAATAGAATTTTGTTATAATAATAAAAAATTACTAAGAAGAATTATTTTTAAGAAAAAAATGGATATTAGTGAATTTTACTTTGAGAAAAACACAAAAATAATAATTGCACATGTATGAAATTTAAGTTTAAAATTTTCGTTCACAAGTTTTCTTGAAGATAAAAAATCAAATTTATCATATATAAAATACCTTATTATTAAAACAAATATATTTTAATAAATAAATCAGTTATTTTTACGTAAAATTTAAAACATAGAAATTACTTATTTGAAGTATGTATCCTCAACATATATAGTTTGAGTGGGCCTTATGGTTAAAAGCATTTAATTTTTCCTAAGATAATAATAATAATATAGATAAATTACTTATTTGAAAATACTCTAATTTTGGTTAACGAAATACTCTGATTTTAGTTAACGTTATAGCATGTACAAATTAGTTATTTGAAACAACTACAATTCAATTAATCATAGTTAACATTACAAGCATTTGTAATTTGAGGAGACAGTAGTTAACATTATTAACATCATGGAAAACGACTATTTCCATTATTGGCATGTTCAATGAAGGCATCAACTACTTTGGAAACTCCATTTTGTGATCATATACAAACATCATATGGAAAACATTAATTGTCCCAGTTTTGTACACCCTGTATTATATTTCTAAACTGATGGTCCTATTATATACAGTAAATACAATGATCGCAATGCTTAACGGTACGACTCCTTAAGGGTCGAGTCCTGTTTCCACAGCGCTGAAGAGAAACGAACATGGGACTCGCTTCTGTTAAATGCATAGCCAAAATCCTTGCTCATTTCAACGCTTCAAACGCAGACGACATCTGCCAGTGACATCTTTACTCTTGTCCAGATAATTAAGTAACATTAAACAGTCTTCATCTGCCTCGGTGGGCATTCCTTGTGTGTGAGTATTCTAAGACCTGCGACCCTCGCAGAAAAGAGCAAGCCTCTCGTTTCTGGAATCCTGTCGTGTGGCAGAGGAGGTTTTGGCTATTCCACAGAACACGAATGGACGAAGGGTTCTCTCTATTTGAAATCCTCCTCCCAGCATCACCTCCCTCTCTAGATGGCTGCAATAACTTTCGAACACATTCACACTCACCTGCAACTTGAAGCCCATCAGAAACTGTTGAAATCTAATTTCAACGCAGCTGCTAGAAACCGGTCAGCAAACCCGCCGGAGAGCTCTCGGGTCACATTCCGGCAAAAGGGATTTTCCGATGATCGAACCCGAGAAATTTTGGAGCCGACAAGTGGTTCAGCCCTGACGTAACGCAACGTAAGAATCTCAGGTGTTAATGTTCAGCATAAGTTGGTCTTCTGATATCGTTATCCACCGTCGGATCTGATCCACCTTCTTCAACCGTTGATCGTCCGAAGCTGCTCCAAACCTGCATACGGAAAACATTAAAGCTCATGCGTGGAGTAAAATTCAAGATTTGCTGTTGACCGCCGAAAAGGGAATTAAATGTCTTTAATGATGTTCGTAGTTTTTTGGTGGAGGGCTTTAATTTTGGTTATGGGCATATGTCCCATATGGTATACGTTTCATGTTTTTTTTACGGCACGTAAAGTTTTTTTTATGTGTGTTAGTTGTATGTTTTTAATAGGCATGTTTTGTATTAAAGTTTCATATGTATATGAGCCACGGGAAATGTGCTCCATGTTTTTTAAGAGTTGACTTTTATTATTATGCATTGCACATGGGAGAAATATACATCTGGTGTTCGCAGCAGCAGTGTGGAGAACCAGAGGATGTATGCACAGCAGTGCATAAAGAAAATCGTGGAACGAATTTTTGTAAGCTTGTGTAATTTTTATTCACAGCAGTAAAATTATGTAAACTTTTATTACAGCAGTAAGTTGTTTTTCACAGCAGTGAATATAAAAGGGATTTTACAGTGGTAAATCTTTGTATCAGTTTTTAATGAATAGAAAGTTTTATGGTGGTGAAATACTCTGTCTCTCAGTGAAATTTTTTTAAGTCTTGTCTGTGCACAAAAGGATCCTGTGGAGGTAAAACAGAGCATTGCCTCTGTGTGTTTGAATATTTGGTTTTTGGTATTTTCCCCATTTAAAAAAAATACCCAACAGTGGTATCAGAGCAGTCTTAGGCTCTTTAAAGGAGTTAAAGAAGCTGAAGGGAGAAGGTTGTTGCTGCAGCAAAACTTCTCAGGCAGACAGAAGACTCAGATAGCAAAGGATTCAAGTATTCCAAATTTATTTTTTGTGTTGCTGAAGAAGCAGTCAGTTTTTTTTAAATACACAGTCAAGGAATGGCTAGCACAAGCACTGGTATGGGTATGTTTAATGCCCAGCTCCCACAGTTTAATGGGAAGAACTATGACTACTGGTCAATAACTATGAGAGCCCTGTTTGCCTCTCAAGATTTATGGGAAATAGTTGAACATTGTTTTGAAGAAGTAGCAGATGAAAATGAGTTCAATGCACTAACTCAGGGAGAGAGAGATCAATTGAAGAGCAATAGGAAGAAGGATGCAAAGGCCATTTTATTGTTGCATCTAGCAGTAGACCAGAGTATATTTCCAAGGATAGCAGCAGCTAAAACATCAAATGAAGCATGGCAAACCCTCAAGACAGCCTATCAAGGCATGGAAAGAGTGAAGACAGCAAAACTACAATTGCTGAGGAAGGATTTTGAGAACTTGAACATGAAGGAGTCAGATAACATTGACTCATTCTTCACTCATGTGATTGCTGTAATCACACAAATGAGAACTCATGGAGAAACCATTGAAGACATAAGGATTGTGGAGAAAATATTGAGGGTCTTACCCTCAAGGTTTG
Organism: Pinus tabuliformis; assembly: GCA_031772625.1. Classification (NCBI taxonomy): domain Eukaryota; kingdom Viridiplantae; phylum Streptophyta; class Pinopsida; order Pinales; family Pinaceae; genus Pinus; species Pinus tabuliformis. The sequence continues at coordinate 1,205,323,566 of CM062804.1, read as the reverse complement.
ATGCCATAGTCACCACCATTGAAGAGACAAAGGATCTCTCAAACTATTCAGTTGATGAACTACATGCATCACTGATAACACAAGAGCAGAGGTTGAGTAGGAATGAAAACTCATCTCTTGAGCAAGCCTTCAAGACCCAGATGTCCTTTGGAAGAGGAAGAGGTCAAGGCAGAGGAAACAAGAGAGGAAGAGGCAGAAGCCAGAACAGAGGTGGAAGGAACATCCCATCAAATGCACAAGGAAGAGGCAGCAATCCAAATCAGAACCAAGGCCAAGGCAGCAGCCAACAAAGAGAACAGTTTCATGCTCAAGGACAAAGGTATGATAAATCTAATGTTCAATGCTATTATTGCAAAAAGTATGGACATTATGCAAGTGATTGTAGAAAGAAACAACATGATATGAACAGTAGACAAAATGAAAATGTTACAAGAGAAAACAGCAGTCAAAATAATGTCATGTTAGCTTGTAACATGGCTGAAACACATAGTGAGGACATATGGTTTTTAGACTCAGGTTGCAGCAACCATATGACAGGGAATATAGCCCTCTTTTCAGCCTTAAATCAGAATTTGAAATCAGAGGTCACACTAGGAACTGATAGTAAAGTCTCTGTTATGGGAAAAGGGGAAGTAAAAATATTTACAAAACAAGGAGAAAGGAAAACCATAGTAGATGTCTACTATGTTCCCGGAATGAGATGTAACCTCTTGAGTGTTGGACAGCTTATCCAAAAGGGTTACAATGTTTACTTTGTAAATGATGTGTGCACCATCATGGATATACCACCCAAAAAAAGATGCATTGCTGAAGTGAAGATTACAAGGAACAGGATGTTCCCTCTCCGGATCAGGGCAGACATGAAAAACAAAGGTGAAATTGCAGCAGTCACCCAAGAGGCCTTCCAAAGCGTGCTAAAGGATGAGAACTGGTTATGGCACTTGAGATTCGGGCATCTAAATTTTGGAGGTCTAAACTTATTGAGTAGAAAAGGAATGGTAAAGGGATTACCATTGATAGAGAAGCCGGACAGCCTTTGTGAAGGTTGTATATTGGGAAAACAACATAGAGAGAGTTTTCCATCAGGGAAAAGTATAAGGGCAAAGGCACCCTTAGAGATTGTCCACTCAGATTTGTGTGGACCAATGCAAGCTCCATCATTAGCTGGCAGCCTATATTTCTTGACATTCATTGATGATTTTACAAGAAAGACTTGGATATATTTCCTCAAGAACAAAAGTGAAGTCTTTGAGAAATTCCAAAATTTCAAAGCACTTGTGGAGAACCAAAGCGGGCTGCACATAAAAGTATTGAGAACTGATAGAGGAGGTGAGTATATCTCAAATGAATTCCTAAAGTTTTGTAGAGAAAATGGAATACATAAACAGTTCACAACTCGGTACACCCCACAGCAAAATGGAGTTGCTGAAAGGAAAAACAGAACCATCATGGAGATGGCGAGGAGCATGTTGAAGGCAAAGCATCTGCCAAATGAGTATTGGGCTGAAGCTGTACATTCTGCAGTTTATATATTGAACAGGTGTCCTACAAAAGCAGTCTTGAACAAAGTGCCAGAAGAGGCATGGAGTGGGAGAAAGCAAGGAGTCACCCACATGAGAGTTTTTGGGTGTGTGGCCTATGCACACATTCCGGATCAGCTAAGGAGGAAGTTGGACAACAAAGGGGAGAAATGCATCTTCATTGGATACAGTGATGAATCCAAAGCCTACAGGCTGTACATCCCATCTACCAAGAAGTTCTTTGTAAGCAGGGATGTTCAATACATTGAGGAAGAAGCTTGGGATGGAAGCATAGAGAAAACAGTGAATGTCAAGAACTGTTTGTCTCATGATGAAGATGAAGAGGAGGTGGCTGAAATGCATCCCCAAACAGCAGCGCCAACACAAGGACAGCAAGGGACACCATTGAGGATAAATGAAAGTGCTTCTCCAAGCACACCACAAGGAGGAAATTCAAGTGCATCTTCAAGCACTTGCACACCAAGTGAAAGAGGTAAGAAATTTAGAAATCTAAGTGACATTTATGATGAAGGAATGAATTCTTTGTTTTCCTTGTATTGTCATGTTGATGATCCTATTCATTTCGAGGATGCAATTAAAGATAGGAAATGGATAGAAGCTATGGATGAGGAGATAAATGCCATAGAGAGAAACAAAACATGGGATTTGGTTGAGTTACCAAAAGGCAAAGAAGTCATTGGTGTGAAATGGGTCTATAAGACCAAGAGCAATGCTGAAGGAAAGATAGAAAGCCACAAGGCAAGGATGGTTGTCAAAGGGTACAAGCAGCAATATGGGAGAGATTATGAGGAGACTTTCGCACCGGTTGCAAGGATGGAAACCGTGAGAGCAGTGTTGTCTATAGCAGCTCAAAACAAATGGAAAGTCTACCAAATGGATGTGAAATCAGCATTCCTAAATGGAGTGTTAAAGGAAGAGGTTTATGTGGAACAGCCTCTCGAATATGAGAAGAAAGGTGAAGAGCACAAAGTGTGCAAATTGAAGAAAGCTCTTTATGGGCTGAAGCAAGCGCCAAGAGCATGGTACAACAGGATAGATTCTTATCTATTGGATAATGAATTCGACAAGTGTGAAGGAGAACCCACCGTCTACATCAAAGAAAAGGATGGTAAAATTTTAATTGTTGTCTTATATGTTGATGATGTTATTTTCACAGGTAATGATGATCAACTCATTGAGAATTTTAAATCAGTCATGAAAGATGAATTTGAAATGACTGACATGGGTTTGTTGAGATATTTCTTAGGCATAGAAGTAGATCAAAATGAAAAAGGAATTTTTATATCTCAAGCAAGATATGTAAATCAAGTTTTGGGCAGATTTAAGATGGAAGAATGCAAGGCAGCCATCACTCCCACAGTAATGGGATTAAAACTCAGCAGAGAGGACAGCAGCAAGGATTTTGATCCTAGTTTATTCAAGAGTATTGTAGGCAGTCTTATGTATTTAATAGCAACTAGGCCTGATTTAATGTATGCTGTTAGTTTAATTTCCAGATTCATGGAGAGGCCAAAGGAGGCACATTGGCAGGCAGCAAAGAGAATTTTGAGGTATGTCAAAGGCACTAAAATGTTTGGAATTCTATATCATGCCTCAGAACATTCAGATTTGGTTGGATACACTGATAGCGATTGGGCTAGAAGTGTAGATGATCAGAAGAGCACTTCCGGTTATGTATTTCATATGGGTTCAGGAGCCATTTCATGGGCTTCTAAGAAGCAGTCCATTGTAGCATTGTCTACAGCAGAGGCTGAATATGTGGCAGCTAGAGCAGCAGCATGTCAAGCAGTTTGGATGAGAAGAATGTTGAGAAGCTTAGGCCAAGAGCAGGCAAAAGTGACAATGATCTTTTGTGACAATAGCTCAGCTATTGCATTGTCAAAGAATTCAGTGTTTCATAAGAGAACGAAACACATTGATACCAGGTTTCACTACATCAGAGAATTGGTGAACAATGGAGAAATTGTCCTAGAACATTGCAGGACTCAAGAACAGGTAGCAGACATCTTGACAAAGCCACTGGATCAGAAGAGCTTTGAATTTTTGAGGAAGTGTCTGGGTATGACCGAATGCCCAGCTGTTGAAATTAAAGGGGAGTGTTGAAATCTAATTTCAACGCAGCTGCCAGAAACCGGTCAACAAACCCGACGGAGAGCTCTCGGGTCACATTCCGGCAAAAGGGATTTTCCGATGATCGAACCCGAGAAATTTTGGAGCCGACACGTGGTTCAGCCCTGACGTAACGCAACGTAAGAATCTCGGGTGTTAATGTTCAGCATATGTTGGCCTTCCGATATCGTTATCCACCGTCGGATCTGCTCCACCTTCTTCAACCGTTGATCGTCCGAAGCTGCTCCAAACCTGCATACGGAAAGCATTAAAGCTCATGCGTGGAGTAAAATTCAATATTTGTTGTTGACCGCCGAAAAGGGAATTAAATGTCTTCAGTGATGTTCGTAGTTTTTTGGTGGAGGGCTTTAATTTTGGTTATGGGCATATGTCCCATATGGTATACGTTTCATGTTTTTTTTACGGCACGTAAAGTTTTTTTTATGTGTGTTAGTTGTATGTTTTTAATAGGCATGTTTTGTATTAAAGTTTCATATGTATATGAGCCACGGGAAATGTGCTCCATGTTTTTTAAGAGTTGACTTTTATTATTATGCATGGCACATGGGAGAAAAATACATCTGGTGTTCGCAGCAGCAGCGTGGAGAACCAGAGGATGTATGCACAGCAGTGCACAAATATATTTTGTAATGTTTTGTGAGGCATTGAAAAACAGAGGAGTAAGAAAAACCATGTGTGGTTTTGCACAGCAGTGCATAAAGAAAATGGTGGAACGAATTTTTGTAAGCTTGTGTAATTTTTATTCACAGCAGTAAAATTATGTAAACTTTTATTACAGCAGTAAGTTGTTTTTCACAGCAGTGAATATAAAAGGGATTTTACAGTGGTAAATCTTTGTATCAGTTTTTAATGAATAGAAAGTTTTATGGTGGTGAAATACTCTGTCTCTCAGTGAAATTTTTTTAAGTCTTGTCTGTGCACAAAAGGATCCTGTGGAGGTAAAACAGAGCATTGCCTCTGTGTGTTTGAATATTTGGTTTTTGGTATTTTCCCCATTTAAAAAAAATACCCAACAGAAACAGAAACTCCATCTCCATCCTATTTATTTCTTTGTTGTTCACGCCTCCCACTTTTGCGTAATATGAATTCCTATAGTTCCTGCTCACATATCAAAATTGAAATTAAAATCACTACAATGAGACTGAAGGTTGAAATTAAAATAAGAAATAGAGGGTCGTGGAATTAGAGAAATAGCTTACAGGTCTTCAAGAAACTTGGAGGCGACCATAACTGTGGTGATAAGCAGCCTGTGGACGTTCACAGAGGTAATGCGGAATTGCGGATGAAATTGAATAAGGCGGTCAATGTAAACATAAGCAACTACCAACACAGAAGAGCTGTAGTTAACATACTTTAAAATTCTCTCCAGATACCGCTCTATGCACATGTCCGGCACCTGCAAACCGTCGAACACTCTGTACTTGGGAGGCGAAGTGGGGGTGTAAGTGGCCGCAAGCCGTTCGTTTCTGGCGAGAATCCGTTCCACCAGAGATGAGAAGACTGATATGACCGTTGGGGCTGGGGAGAATGATCGCTCTACATGTTCACTTTGGAGGGAATAGAGATCCGACCACATACTTCCTCGAGAAATAATGCCCTCCGCCATTGCTCTTAACGCCTACTATTGAATCTCTTCTCAGGAGTGACAAGCTTTGGAGTTTATGTTATGAAACTCTGGGCCCATTAATGCGCATGTCATAGATTCTTTGGGATGTTAGATACGACGCCGAAAGACCGAAGTTTCTAAATTTTGTAATCACCGGGTTAATGAAAAGTATATGCAAGTTTGATTTTTTATTTTATTTGGGTTACTTTTATAATAATTAATTGAAACTTCTAAATTTTGTTCTACGACGTTAATGATAAGTATATGTAAAATTATGCAGGGTTTGATTTTTTTAGGTTTACTTTTATGTAAATTTGGAAAAAATAATTGCATTTTAGCTCTGATTTTGTTTACTATATTTATGTTAATTTATAATAATATTATTAAATATATATAAATTTAGTATTTTTATATATAATTTTTTTATTATTTTTAATTTTATAATTTGGTAAAGTATACGAATAGATAAATATATAAATTAGAAAAAAAATATTATTGTATATACCTTTTCTTTCTGCAAATGTTTCCCATATTCAAAAACTAAAAAAAATTAAAAAATGTGAAGAGGGTATGTCTTAAAAGAAAAATCAAAAGACAAAAAGAGTAAAAAAGGTCAAAAAGATGAAAAAAGGAACCTCAAGAAAGAAAAAAAGACCATGAAAGTGTGCAATTCAAAATGCCACTACTATTTAGTTTTAATGCAGAATAAAGATTGTGTGTTGCTTGTCACTTTTGCCACAATTCATGGATGATCAACATGTTTAAACTTGGCTATTTCATGTTTTCAATTTTATGCTTACAGATAGAGAATAAAATCTAACCAAACTATTTAATCCTGTCAGATAAGTAGATAGGTAGAGTAAATAAAATGAGCTCAACCGTTTAATCTGAGCCCTTGGATGTAATAAGGTTAGACTTGGATAGATTACTTTTGTAAAAGAAAAGAAAAGTTTTGATAAACGGTTTGTCAGGTTAAGTGCACCCTAAAGAGAAGTAAAAATGGTAGGATGAGTAGATGGGTAAGTAGATGAATGGTTGCAGAATTGTGATGATTGATTAGACAAGATCATATTATTCACCTTTATCATCAAAGTTCTAAGTATGGATAAAAATTGAGCATTTATCAAAGTACACAAAGTCAATTGATTAACCTCCCTCATTCATTACATTTTCCACTTAACTATTTTCCAAGAAAAGTCTTAAAGTACACAAAATCTTAAGTTAAAGGGGCTTAGAGCATTTCTCTAACTTCTGGAGGGACCGGACCCTCAGCCCAATAACTTATAGGTCCTAAGTACTAAAAGTCTCCTCATGGACATTCACCCCGTTCAAATTCGCTAATATTCCCCAACAAATCCATTTTCCTAAAAAAAACATCATTTTCCCCTAATAAACCCCTTTCTCTAAGGATAAAACCTTGTTATCCTAGAAAAAGCCATTACCTCCATAAAACCCCTTTTTCACAAAAACCCACAAAATATACACTTAGCCTAAGTTTTTGTGTTTTCTATGTGAAGAGAAAAACAATTTCCACCTTCGTTCATATTAACTTTTAATTTTATTTATATATCAACTCCCGAGAAAATAACCCTTTTTACCTTATGTATTTATTGAAACCCATTAATATTAATATCCTGTCTCGAAGTTTGAAACATAAACTTTATTAATATCATGACATGATCAATGGCTTAATTAGTCAATCAGCGATTAGTTAATAACCAAAACTCTCCGCGAATGGGATCGCCCTTGACACCCTTAATCTGCCATAATCCATTGATTAACTTAATTCCGCCACTCTTAAACTTCTGTCGGGCCCTTCCATTAAACCTCATGTCAAAACTCCACCCCAATCACCATACGATCAGGCACCATTTGATCTGACGGTTAACAATCATATCAGGCAGCCTCGGAAGGCCGATCTTTACCCACCCAATATGGGTGGTTTCACTGTTTGCCCCGCTACTACATGTCGCCCGATAAATGGCATCGGGCGACCTGCCCCCGAATCCACCTCAGGCCCACAGGTGGTGCGACCCAAACCCGTATACCGCCTCTTGCTATACGAAAAAACGTCTCATCCCCCGCTTAATGCAAAATGTACCTTTCCCCGCATACCCGCCAAAACAGTTGACTTTACCAATAAAACTAAAAAACCCATTGTTTTTAGTTTTATTGTGAAAAAGACACTCAGACCTCCATGCAAGCGCCATAGTACATGCAATAGTGAACCCATGTCCAACTGCCAACCTACTAAAGCTGTTGAACTTCCAAGACCACTCTTCAGTCACGTATGCCTCCTGTAAACCATGCATAATCGCCCATCAACCCGTTCAAAGCCAAAACTAGGTATTTACCTGAATTCACTGAGAAAGCTTGTTTAATTCCCAAACCTGTTACTCAATTTATTTAAGTTATTAACTAATTAAGTAAAAAAATTGCCCACCAAACCCAAACCACTCTGAATTGGACCACTTTGCCCCCAGTTTAACTCAAAAACCCTTTTTCCATTCTTGAATCCACAAGAACCAAGGATGGTTGCTCCAGTTTCACTGAATGTCCTACCAATTTCTACTCCCCACCAGGACTTAGACCATCTCCCTTTGGCAGACAAAGACTTTCGAATCAAAGACACCTCTATCCATGAATCCCCACTGAAGTTATACTACAGGTACAGAGACCGGTACTTAAACCATGCAGACAAAATAGGTCTTTGGGAATTAGGCTTGCCCAAGTACCAATTCCCTAGAGTTCATATCTTCCCTAAAATTGTCCACTATTGCCATATGAACTACAGTCCTAGCCAAAGAGAAGTGATAACTCCTGACCATACTATATTATTCACCAACACTATTGAATCCATCAATGAAATATTGTAGTTGCAACCAGGGCAAAACCTAACCCCCATTTGTGTTGGAGACCTGCTTGACAGATTCGCTAGAATCACCTCCATCAAATTGGCTCAATTTTTCCAAGCCTTCATTGTGGAAGAGAAATACATTCCAAAGGATCCTCCCCCATACATGTGGACCATATTCTCTGAACTTGACTAAGACATCATAGCAATGATATTTAGTATTTTAGGTCAGACTACCAGTGAGTTTGTTGATGAAATTATTATAGCCTTCATGTCCATTTACACTCCTATATAGCCCCCTGCCATCATGTTTGATTATGCCAAATTCATTGCAGATAAAATGCATGATCAATTCATGAGAATGGACAATGAAAGAGTATTAAAGTACTCATTAGTTTTATATCAACTTTTCCTATACTATGAAGCTGATAAATTCCCATTTACTCTTCAAAAGCTTGATACCAGAGGCAACCCTAGATTAGCGGTCTTCTTGGCCCCATTAATCCACCAATATGACTCTCCATATACTTATACAAATTTCATAGATCTTTTTGTACACCCAGTGACAACTATGTTGTTAAGAAGTCCTTCCCCCAGGACCAGTGCAGATACCAGGAGAGTCCAATAGCTATCCAAATAATACAGAGTGGGAGATTGGTACTTGTACCAAAATCACACTGAAATCAGAATATATGGATGTGATTTAGCACCCTACAAACTACCAAGATACCTCCCCACGAGACTGTTTGCTCTAGAGTACTACAGGAAAATAATTAATGCAGATGAGGTACATTTTGTGAAGGCCAAGAAGAAAGCTCAACTTAGAATAAAAGACCAACTTGGCCCCTTTATATGCAATAGTAGGGAAGATGGAAGAGAAGCAGAATAAATCCTTCAAAGGCTCAAGCTGAAACAAACTCTCATATGGAGATATGACCCTTTCGATTTCATTTGTAATAGAAGAAAAAAGAACAAATTGTCTCCCTATATCCATCACAGGATTCATGAGATAGAACAATATGCAAATCAACTAGAATGGGTGGAGAACACTTTAGTAGACAGAGATAGCACATAAGTTTTTGTTGATAATGTGTTGATTTATCTAGAAAGGAGACTTGATGAGGATTCTTTGTACAGGTTCCAAGAGAACCCCTTTCTCAAAGGGAAACATACGAACATAATGAGCAACAAGCAGAAGAAGGACCCCAACAGCAAGAAGAATCAAAACAACCAAATATATCAAAAGAGCTGGCTCAGCCAGAACACATCATGAGTACTCCTCCTGTTGTACAGAATCATGTAAATGAGGAGAAGAATCCCAAAAGAGATAGGGAGGAAGCCACTCCTAGTAGACCCGTTGCACAGACTTATGTCAAAAAATAAAGGTTAAATCCATTTTTAGAAAAAGCGTTTACAGAGGAAACAACTGGAATCATAGGTACAGAAAGGGTAGAGAGCAGATAGGCCACTCCCTTTGGAGGAACACAAGAACCTTCCACTATAGAGGCTCAAATGCTGGAAATACAACAGAGCGTGGAAGTATCGTCATTCAGGGCTCCAACTAGCTAGGACCAGGACATTAAAGAGAAATATAAAGAGATAAAGGCTAGAAATGAAAGGTTGAAGCCTAGAGCTATGCAAAATACCTTAAAATGGCTCCCACTAATCAAACAAGGCTAATGTCAACCTTTCATGTAAAAGAAGGTAAGATGCAAACGACTTTCATGAAGCCTACCATATAGCAACCCAGTTCTATAACAGATTACTTGAAGTCAGATTTTGAGGTGTTGGCTAAGGATAAACATCCTATCGACCAAATAGAATTGCACAAATGGACCGGAGAAATGGTCTATTCCATATTGACTAGCAAGGCCATTGCAGCACATCAACTACAAAATTTGCTGAATTATATATCAACGCAATTCCAACTAGAGAAGGCCTCTTCACAGGCCAAGGATACCAGGATAAAGTCCTTAGAGGACTTAATCATGGAGTTGGGCCATGATCCCAAGGATGTAAAGGCTGCAGAAAGGCTAATCAAAAAGAAAAATGATGACATAGCTACCTTGAAAAATTAGCTCAAAATCCCTCATCTGCATCATCCACAAATAGCTGAAGTGCTAGAAACCCAGAAGGAACAGGAGCAACTTATAGACTTAGTCCTCAAGTTAAACGATCAATTAAAGGAAACAGAGAAAGAGTTAGGTAACTTGATTTAGTCTAAACAGAGTGAGTTGGCCACCCCTCCACAAACTGTCATTCCTACAGTCTCTACAATAGTGCCCTCTACGTTGGCTGCCTCCTTAGCACCAACAGTTCCACCAGCTACAACCATGCCAGTGACAGGTACATTTAGAAGTGCAAGTACATCTACAGAGAAAATAGATGAATTAGTAAAATCCATGGAATAAATGACCATCCAGGCTATAGAGCTTAAGAGGCTTAGAGAAAAGGTGTCAAGCTTGGAAACTGACTACAAGCTTGCACAGATACATCAAAACGAAGAAACCCAAAAGAGTTAAATAATGTGTGAAAGGATAAAAATCCTTGAAAAGGACTTAACATTGCAACAACCACTAGGAGATATAAAGGAGATTCTCTGGGCCATCATCATTGACTCTATCAATGATGTTTTGCCATCAATTCAAGTAATTTTTGAACAGACTGAACTGGTGAAAGTGGCCACCGAAGCAATTCAAAAGATAAGAGAAGAGTTGGGCGACAAGCCTAAAGAGGCCAACCAATTAATAACACTCTTGAACATCAAAAATAGGTATCATCTGGATGAAATGGGCATAGAATATAGGACAGGGACCATCATAGAAATCAAGAAGATTCTTACTAAAAGGAACCTTATGCTCACTCTTGAGAAGAAACGCCAAAGCATCCAAGGTGATATTGGTAGATTCATGACAAGGTTTGGTATTTTGAGGGAAAACAGCCTTCCCAATCCTATGGTTATTCATGAAAAGCTTATGACTCAAGATGACTACATAGAAAGGCTAAACAATTTGGCCAGCAACCAAGCTAGTACTTCAGGGGTAAAAGCTCTGCCCACAGGAAAGGTATTGTATGACAATCTGGAAAATATGTTCTTCTTAGAGCATGAAGTAAAGCACCTGTTCGTCAACAAGCCAAATTTTTTCAAGTACACCGAAGCTGATGAGATATATAGAAAAATGCTAAAGATGAAATTACCTGAAGATGAATGGTGGGTAAAATTAACAGATTTAATATAAAGTTACCATAGTAAATCCATATGGTAGCCAAGTAAAACAAGTGAAAAAGTGTAGCAGGTAAAGAGTATCAGTAGGTTGAAGACATAAAGTGATTCCAGGACACAGATATCAAACAACTGAAAGAGCCAAATTTGAATTACAACAGCCAGCACAATCACAATAAAAGGGGCAACAAGAAGCAGTTTTCCATTGGTCACTCTCTTCATGCTTGAAGATATTTATGATTTCCTAGAATAATTTCCAAACTGTTATTAGATATTTTGTAATATTTTTTGTATAAATACTTCACATTTCGAAGTAAATAGGGTGGATTCAAAGACATTTCTATAGACATTTCATATCAAGCTAGAGAGCTATTGTAATCAAGACTGGATTGGCTGCTGGATCATGAAATAAAGTTAAAGACATTTCACAGGATTCTTGTGCACAGTGGAACTCAAATAAGTATTATCTCTTCACGTTTATTATTGTTTTCTCTTCATGTTTCTAAATATTCACATGTTTCTCTATAAAATCTGAATGGTAAACAAGGAATGCTATTTCAGAATTAGCTTTAATGCTCTCTGTCTTGACTGTTTACTTTCTCATTGTTTTCTGCTAAACTATCTTAGTCTGGGAATTCTTAATTGCTCCATTGCTTCCATAGTTTCCCCCTTAGGTCCATAGTAAAGGATTCTTAGTTTCCCTTTGCTACTGATCTCCTTCTATTCTTCATCTTGATCTGGGTTTAAGGATTCTTCATTGCCCTTTTACCCTGGTTAGGACCACCTCATCCATTTGAAAACTGCAAATTTGATTTTTACTGTGTTAGCCTGCCCTTTGAACTCCTCCTTTAGCAATTGACCTAATTTAGTTAAGCCACCTTTTGCTTGACTCCATAGCCCAATGGCCTAAATGCTTGCTCTACCCATCTATTCCCAGAAGTCCACCACCCAATCAAAATCAAAACATCGTGAGCACTAAGAAATAGCCTGAAATCACACCCAAAACAAACTTAAATTATAAAGAGATAGCCTTCTCTGGACCTAGGTTGGTTAGAACCCGAGTCTAAATGATTAGGTTTGTGGTTACCTCAGATTAGTCCCTCTTTTTATAACTTCTAGGGAAGACTTCTAAGTGATAATGTAGTGGCGACCACACTGGGGATCTCAAACCCTCAGCCTTAATAAACCTTTGAGAAATTTCAAATTTTTATTTTCAAGCCTCTTAAAGGGTTTATTAGAAGTTATTTCAAAAATTCATAAAAAAGAAAATAATTAGAAAAAACTTGAAATCTAGCTTCAAGAGAACTCACTATACAAGGGCCAACCCTGATCCTAATCCTCCCCCTGTATTTGAAAATCCCAACCTTATTTCGAGAATAGCCAAAAAACAAGAAAGTAAGCCCTAGACCTTTAATTAAATCCAATTCCTGCCCTAATGAGTGGTTGTTTGTAGAAAACCTCCCTTTTGACGAGTATTTTGACCTTTCCCTACTTAGGACTAAGTCTGAAAGTGCACTTGAGGAGATAGTTCTAGATCCAGAATTTACAGTAGAACTTGAAGTCCAAAGGGCAAACTTGTCAATCGATCAGTACCTTATGAATTCCCCTCAATCGTCCCCTACTACTAATAGGATCCCTGAACTTCCTGAATCAGCTTCAACTTCCTTTAGTTCACCATCATTCCCTCACATTCCTAAAGTTCATTCCTCATCCCCATTCATATCTTCACTTCCCTATCAGCCTATCACTACCCATCAAACACCCATTATCCTTGTTACCCCAACTCCTATTCTCAATCCCGCCCAACTCAGAGCTATGGCAAACAAATATGCCCCTATTGTGATGCCTGCTCCTCAAGGTGTCATGCCACCAGATTACCAGAGTAAAATTGTCCTATTTGATAGCATTGGATCTTACACTGCACAGCAGCACACAAGAAAAATGACAGATTATTTTGAACTGCATGAAATTGACATAGGAGATGTCCAAATGAGGATTTTTACCCAAACTCTAGCTGGAGAAGTGAGAACATTGTCTAGATCTCTGCCAAATAATAGTATAGATAGTTTACAAGTTTTTTACCAGCAATTTTTAAATAGGTGGGAGATGAAAAAGAACCCTCTTCAAATTATTTATGGATATGAAAACCTTAAGAGGGTACCAAATGAAACCGTTCAGGACTACTGTACTAGATTTAACAATGTATATAACGCAATACCACTTGACCTTAGACCTACACCTAGTTTGGCCCTGATAAAGTTTCCAAACAGATTTGACACTGATATGGATTTCCAATTGAGAGAGAGGAATCCCCCAACCCTAGAAGATATGCAGAGTGTAGTAGTTAGTGTAGAAGCTAATCTGCTATCCAAAAGAGCTAGGGTTAGAAACGAAAGAAGAACACCCTTGAAAGATGAAACTACACCCTTTGATCAAAAAACGGATGCTTTAGCCAAAGGAATGGAAAAATTGATGGATATGATAGAAATCATTGAAAGGAAACCTCACTGGGATGATCAATAGGCACCTCTAGTGAGGAATCCAAAATTTAGGAAGAACCAAAACCAAAATATTGGTAAGAATGGACCTAATCATAACATTAGACCTCCTTTCCAAGAAAACTATGCTGAAACTTCCCATCAAGAAGACCCTAAGCAAGACACCCAAATCAACTTAATGAGATTGGATGATGAGGAAACTATCTTTCTTACTCAATATGACCAAGAATTATACATGCTTCAGTAGTTACAAACCCAAATTGGGGAATCATTCGACTATAAGAAAGGGTATGACTCTGTTATCTTCGAAGTGCATAAACAATACAATTTGAGAAGAAAAAAGAACACTAATGTTCCGGACCAAAACAAGAAAGAAGTACCTAATTAGCCTAAGAAAGTTAAAGCAGTTCTAGTTACAAAAACTCTCCAAATCCTTTCTAGATCAAACCAGAACCCTCCCAGTCCCACCATTGAGGATGTAACCAATGACCAACCATCTATTGAGAAACCTTCCACTTCAGTTCCCCTCAAGGAAACAGTGGAACAGTCTCGAGAAATTGTATTAGAAAATCCAATAAAATGGACTCCAAACACTGAAAAAAGAAGAACAAACTACTCCAAACCCTGTTGTTAAGATTTCAAATGTTCAAAAAGGTAAATCCCCTTTGCCTTTCAATTTGGGAGTAGAGGTGGCCAAAATTAAAATCTCAGTTCCTTTAATAGAAATGACTAAACATGAAACTTACAAATCTCAAATAAGCAATCTTTAAACTTCATTGAGAATGAAGACTCTGTTAACTTATTTGATGATCAACCTGAGTTAATTTTCGGTCCTAATTTTAATGTAAAACTAGTGGAAGGAGGGATACCACCCTTCTACATTAGCCTTAACATCCAAGATAAAATCCTACATAATTCCATGCTAGACTCTAGGGCTTCACACAATCTGATGCCTAAATCTGTTATGGAGAAGCTAAATTTGGATATCACTAGGCCTTCCAAGGACCTATTTTCATTTGACTCAAGTCAAGTTAAGTGCCTAGGACTTATAAAAGACCTGTGTGTTTCCCTAGTGCAGTACCCAGCGAAGACCATTCTTATGGACATATTTGTTGTTGATATACCACCTAAATATGGCATGCTGTTGTCTAGATCGTGGGGTGCCAAACTCCAGGGATCTCTGCAACTTGACATGTCATATGCTACCATATCAGTCTTTCGAAATCCTAAAAAAAATGTATAGAGAGACTCTAATGAAGTATGTAGTGAGTACCCATGAAAGACCTCAAAACTTTCCTATATATTCAATGCATTCTGATATTGATTCTTTCATTCTTTACAATGCCGAATCAAACCAAGAAGACACTTCAAATAGCATTATTTCAGAACCAAAAGAAATTGCAGTACCAAAAGAAAATCAAAACGTCCAAATTCAAGATATTTCAGATAATAAAGATAACCTAGATACCTCAGTCAAAGGATATTTTGTTCCCCCAGACAATAAGAATTATGAACGTGAAATTCTATGGCATCTTGAGTTCGACGGGTCAATAAACAAACTAGGTGCAGGAGCAGGAGTATGGATTTACAACCTAGAAAATGATCATTCAGAGGGTCATGCCTACAAATTGAACTTTAAATGTACAAACAACATGGCCGAGTACGAAGCACTTCTTTTAGGTCTCAAATTGGTCAAAAGGTTAGGAGCCATAAGAGTCTCTATTATGGGAGATTCTGAGTTGGTAATAAAACAAATCAATGTTGTTTATATGACTAAGGATCCTAGGTTAGGATTTTACAGAGGAACAATTGTAGAAATATTAAATACTTTTTTAGAAACCAAGCTTGCTGTTATTCCAAGAAAACACAATATGCAAGCTCATAGTCTAGCTATGTTTTCCAGTACTTGCAAGTTAACATTTCAACCTAACCATCAGTACACTGTTGAGGTTAGGCATAAACCTTTTATTCCTAAAAATTTAAAGAATTGGCAAGTATTCAATAACGATCAACAAATTAACAATTTTCTAACTTTAGATGATGAATTTTAAATAGTAACATAGATACAGACATAACATTAGATTTTGATTATACTAATGAAGTAGAAATTAACAAAGTCAAAGATGAAAGGATAGATAGATTCCATCCCACAAAGTTTACAAAATCAGATATTCAAAACCTAAAACAAATTGAAATTGAGGAAGCAATCGATAAAGAATCTAAAGTCATCAATCTTAAAGACAATTTTTTTCCCAAAGGATTAACTCCTTCGAAGGACTTGTTTGATTCAAAAGATGTCCCCAGAAAGCTGAAAATGGAACCTTTAAAACAAACATAGAGGAGTGTAACATAAGCTCTAAAGAAGATCCCAAACTGATAAAACTTTCAAAGTCTTTACCTCCTAATGAAAAAGTGAAATACATAGAAATGTTAAAGGAATTCCAAGATGTTTTTGCTTGGATTTATGAGGACCTTAAGTCCTATGATACCAGCATAATACAACACACCATTCCCTTAAAAGAAAACCAAAATCCTTTTGGACAGAAGGTTAGAGGATTAACCCCGTTCTAGTGCTTTCTATTGAAAAGGAAATCAAAAGAATGTACGAATACAAGATCATTGCACCAATTAGATTCTCAAACTGGGTTTCTAATTTGGTACCTACAAGAAAGAAAACTAGCGAAATTAGACTGTGTGTTGACCTTATGAATCTGAATAAATTTTCACTCAAGGATAACTACCCTCTTCCCAAAATGGATCAAATATTACAAAGGGTAGTAGGCTCAACCAGAATCTCACTGCTAGATGGGTTTTCTAGTTATAACCAAATTTTAGTCCACCCAGACGGTCAGGAAAAAATTGCATTCACTACTCCTTGGGGCACTTTCATGTATGTGAAAATGCCTTTTGGGTTAAAAAATATAGGGGCCACCTTTCAAAGAGCAATGGACATAGCCTTTGCTAAAGAAACGATGACTTCCTCGTAATATACCTAGATGATATCATGGTATTCTCTAAATTAGATCAGCAACACCTGGATCATCTCATGCAAGTTTTCACCAAGTGTAGGAAGTATGGAATTTCTCTCAATCCTAAAAAATCGTTATTTGGATTGGAAGTGGGAAAATTACTAGGCCACATAATCTCCAAAGTTGGTATCTGGATTGACCCAGCAAGAATTGAAGCCATTTTATAGATACCACATCCTAGGAACATCAGAGAACTAGAAGCCTTTTTAGTTAAAATAAACTTTTTGAGAAGATTTATCTCCAACTTAGTTGAACTAGTTAGATTACTAAACAATATGTTAAAGAAAGATGTGACTATTAAATGGACACTTGAGGCTAAAAGGTATTTCGAAGATATAAAGTTAGCCTTGACACAAACACCAGTTCTCATCAGTCCAATGTTTGATAGGGATTTCATCATATTTTCTTTTGCCTCAAAACATACCATTGCTGCAGTCCTATTGCAGAAAAATGATCAAGGTTTTGAACAACCAATAGCCTTGTCGAGCAAAGACCTGAGAGGTGCACCTTTAAAGTATAATATAATGGAAAATCAAGCTTTTTCTCTAGTCAAAGCCATCGAAGATTTTAGAGTTTACATCCTATATTCTCATGTAATAGCTTATGTTCCCAATGTTGTTGTCAAAGACATCCTAACACAGGATGGACTAGATGGAAGGAGAGGGAAGTGGATAGCTGCGATATTAGAATATGACATAGAAATTAAACCTAAAAAATTGATCAAAGGCCAAGGTTTCGCGAAGCTTATGGCTGAATCGAACTGATGGGCCCTAGACATTAATTTTATTGCAGAATTGGATAATGAAGAGGAGATGGCGACTCCATAGATCAGCCAAGCCTTCATAGAATCACCATGGTATGCTGAAATTATATACGTTCTACGCTTCAAGCTCCTCCGGACTATCCAGGGCTAAAAGTAGGTTCTTAAAAATGAAATCTTTGAAGTTTAAATGCCTGCTGCCCACTCCAAATCTTGCCCATAAATTGCGTCTTAAATGCCCGCCGCCCGCTCCAAATCTTGCCCATAAATTGTGTCTTAAATGCCCACCGCCTACTACGTTTGGCCTCAAATCGAACATCCCATCCTGAATAGTGACATCAACGGTTACTTTCCGGCCAATCCCCGCGACAGCGTAGCCCTCCGTGCGTAGTCGCAGATCCTATGACGCTCTGCTTCTGCGCATATCCCCAATATCGCGCAGCTCCCAAGTAGAATATTTTATAGTCCCGCACTCCCTTTCAGTTGCCTGGAGTGCTAAGATTGTTCTTCCTATGGCTAGTCAGGTGGTCGCACCACCCGTGTGGGGCTCCATCTCGTCTTCCATCATGGTTCACGGAGAATCCCCATCTTCCATTGTGGTGATTAGCATCGCGCACTCTACTATTTTCAATGCGCTACCCTGGTCACTACATTTGGTGATATGTGGTCCAAGCCAAGGTAGCAGACTAACCAGTTCACGACGATAGTTTTCCAATTTGTCAATATGATCGTATGCACCTTGCCTTAACATCCTCGGTTTTTCGACGAGAAATGCTTCCTTTATTGCGTTTTCCACCTTCTTGACCTCTACATCCATCAAATCGTTTTTCTCCCTTAGCGGCACTCGGTCTTCTTCAAGTCCGCGAATTCTAAGGTTTCCCCGTCGGATTTCTTCCTCAATTCTTATGTGTTCTGTTCCTTGCGGTTGTGTGATTCCTTCATTCCGTGCTTCGCAGACTGTCATATATATGGGTGTTGCTATTCGCGGACTAGGCTTCACATGCTTCCCCGGGATTACAGCTTCTGCTTCATATTTTAGCTTCAGAATTTCACGCACGGTCAGGGTCTTTCACATGGTCCTATAAGCCCATAGAATCGCTGGTATGCATAGGTCCCAATCAATACGTCTCACCTAGTGGACCGTGTTCAGAACTTCACACACATTGTCAAAGGCTTCCCTACGTGTGATCTTCGGCGTGCTTGGTCTTATCCTACTTCGTCGTTTTCTCCCTTGTCTTGCCCGTTCCTGCTTGTTGTTCCTATTTCCTATCATGAGGACAGTGTGCATTCGTGTAGGTTGCGTACCATACGTCTGTACCCATTTGGAGAGGTGGGTGCATAGGCTATTTCGTCCATCACACCCAGCTTCCATTCACATATGGGGCTTCCCAAATCATAAGTGCATCGTCCTTCTGCATCTGCATCAGTCCTCAAAACTTCTTTGATGCGTACCCCACCACCTTGCAGGCGTAGCGTGCATTGCCCCTTTTAGAGCATCAAAACGCTATTGTTCTGGCACTTCTCTTTCAAATTTGTTCAGGAATTCATCCACCACTTTCAACCCATGATACATAGGAAGATCCCTTACCTCTGTTGTCACACAGCGCAGTGATCTTACCATCATGTAGCAATTGATCGTGGTCACCTCGTGTAACTGATTTTGCCATCGTTTTGTTTCCTCATCCAAATCTGATGTGCAGGAGCTTTCGTGCTCACACAAAATCCTTCCATTCGCTGTAGCATTAACCCAATCCTATTCCCATTCGTGCTCTGTGTAGCGCGATCCTTCCGTAGGGTCTAAAGGTACCACTACACGCAGCGCCTTTTTCTCAAAGATCATTTTGCGCTTCTTCAGGTTTATCACTCCATTCATATCAGTGGCCCAATCTATTCCTAGTAGCGCGGGATAGGGATTGTTATCATCAACAATCTCTATCACTTTGAAATCTACAAGCATGCTTGCACCTTCGATGTCTACCATTATTCCCTGCAATCTTCCCATCGGCAGGGTCTTCTGTTCGTTCGCCATTTGCAATTGGATAGGGGACCTTTGCAACACGGACCTGCCCATGCGCTCCCATGTCAGTTTTGCAGTACATTCGTGTCCAATCCTAAATCCATAATTACTTGATCCATTTCATATTCTCCGATTTGTGCAGTCAATCTCATTTCCCTTCCTATTTGCGATGTGTGCTTCCCGAGCTTCCGCACTACGCGCGGTTATCCTAACCCACCGCACCTAGTGATAAGTTCTTGCAGTCCCCTCACCACCTTGTTGTCAACACAACAGCTTCATGCATGTCTCCAGAAAGTTAGTGAGCATTGAAGGATCTATATCTGGCTCTAGTTGATCCTTACTACCTGAAGTGTATGCCTCCATGAAGCTCTTATTATCTTCCATGAATGTCTCCTTAGTGCACTCCAAATCAAATTCAGGCTCCTTTGTAGGAGCCTTGCGAACCCACGCTCTTTCTTCAGGCTGCTTACCTTTGTAATCTCTTGTTGTGATACTGCCTCGGAGCATGATTTTTACATTCGGGTCCTCTTTTCACGGCTTAGACCTCATCATTTGTACATTCTGAGTTGGGGGAGGCTCGAGTATTCCTTTATCGTGCAACCTTGCTATCAGTGTAGGGCAGTCCTCCATCTCATGATCAAACTGAGTACAATATAAACATGATGCTCTCGTTGGATTTGTACAATCGCAAGCATAATGCCCTGGCCCTTTACAATTGTATCAAATCAGCTATCTGCGACCCCTTCCTGGTCCCATTCCACCTCGACCTCATCTGTGCCCCTGAAATCTAGCATGCACCATCCCTGCATTTGGATCAAAGGCTCACGTTTCAATCTGCACTCTGTAGGAAGTAGTCTGATCCATCATGATTTCATAACTTCTATAGGTGTGTTCATCGTGGCCTAATGACCTAGAGAAATTATAGAACAAATGTTGGGACGTCTACATATACTTCTGTAATAGATGACAATTATCCGTAGCATGTTTCCTCCTATTTGACAAATCGCGCACCATAATGCAGGCACTGTGCTTAGCCCTGCTTGTGCTTCTGGTCTCAATTGAATTGGCCCTCCTACCACTGGGTAGTTTGCAAATACTGGGCAATGGTCCTTGTCATGCCCCTGGCCTATGCATTTTATGCACCATACTTCCTCGCGCGCTTCTGGGTGAGTTGTCCTATCCTGTTTAAAACTCTACATTTCTAGACACAAATTTTGTATTTCCACGTGGATTTGTTGGACTCCCAGACCAGGATCTTGTATGGGGGTCTCGTGCAGTCTCATTGTAATCTCCAAAGCTTCGGCCTGTGTGGATAACTTGTTCTGTGATAGAGCCATTGTTAAATGCAGCGTTAGTGACACTACAAACCATGCGCGGTGTTGTCCATCCATCAAGGTCATGTTGGCTTTGCAAATCATACTCTTCAGTCTCTAATCTAGATCCCATGGGGTCTCTCCTGGAAGCATCGCAATTTCATTAAACCCAATAATCAATTGTGTCTCCGATTTTGGCCTGCTAAATTCCCTGTTCAGCGCAGCCTGGATATCTACGATCCCCGTGTTTGGATGGTCATTAGAATGCTTAATGTACCATGTTAGTGCACAATCCTACAACACGCTTACCAGCATTGCCTTCTTTATATTGTCATCCACGACTCCTTGTGCTTCCCATACAACTTTTACCACGAACCAAAATTGGTCTGGATCTTCGTTCCCTACTCCTCTGAATATCGGCAATTTTATCATGCTCGCCATATTGAACTGTGGTGGTGGCAGAGGTGGTGTGGGTGGAGATGGAGGTGAAGATGGTGAGACTAGTGGTGGTGTAGGTGGAGGTGGTATGCATGGAATTTGCTGCCTTATCAGACTGATCACACTTCCTAGTGAAACTTTCATGAGCTCTTCCTCGCTTTCTCGCCGAGGCAAAATCAAGGGGCTAGTTTCTATTTTGGTGCTACCTTCGTTTCTATAGATCCTCTCACTTCGCGTAGCTCCAAACATCAAGTTATTCGCATAACCCGCTTTTAACACAATAGAATTTTAATCCAAGTGTTCAACGATTTAATGTACTTAACTCACGGTCATTTGAGGAAGCGTCGTTTTGCCTTGCTGTAGCTGACTGTCATGTCTACTGTGAACTCCGTGATAAACCCTCTTATAATTCTATCAAGCCAATGGTCCACAGTGCACACGATCTTTTCTTCCGATGCTTGTATCTGTGCACCAATTCTAGAGTCCACATAATCGGTTTGTCGAGCCTACACCTTCCCTGATTGTCTGCTAGCTTCGCGATCCACTCATACAACTCAGAGGGGAAGGATGCAAAAAAAATTTCATGGATTTCCATATATAAGTAGCACTGTAACCATTGTTCCTTTGATACTCACAGATTCCTATTTTCCTGCGCCGCGAACTTGTGAATTTTTCTGTCAAACCACTCTTAAATTTCTTTCTTCGTCAGATTCTAGTGACACGACATTAGACATCCCTTATGTAGATCCCGGTCCCGACAATGGAACCATTTGTTGGCTTGTTGGCACCTAACCCAGGTTCAGAGGTGATTTAACCAAACAAATCCCAGTACTACTAGCCCTTTCGGCAATAGTCCATGATGTGTGGACTAAGGTCTCACCCGAAGTAGTATGGGAGAGTGCTAAAACCAGGTTTCCGCACCCTGGAGATGTCCGATGGTTTCAAGTGGTCCACCGCAGGCACGTCGCTATGTCGTTCCCTGTAGCCTGTGATGCTACCTTCGCGCAACCCTACTCGGGGGGCCGAATAGTGTTATTACCCAAATCCTTACTGGTAACCCGATATTAGTTGATTCACTTAGCTTACTTGCATGTGTAAAGTATACTTAGAAATATAAATCATTCATACAAGTGCGCGCAGTAAACAAACAATACATTAGCAATTATCTTTTCTAGGCTTCTGCGATCAGTGCTTTGTGTGTAGCTTTCTTCCGAAGTTCTCGTATCCATAATTGTTTGCATCGATGTTTTGAGCCATCCACCGTGGCCCATCATCAAACATGTAATAACTCAAGAACAAATAAACAAAATTCAAATAAAACTTCTCTTTATTATTCTCTTCCTTCAGTTACAGACTCTATTCTACCCTATGCACTCAGCTGAAAGGGTCCACGCACTCAGCTGCGGACTCTACTAGGCCTCTATGCACTCAGCTTCCAAGCTTATTCCTACTCTACGACCCAAGAAACATTTAGATACTTGCTTTGTGCTTCTATCTCCCACTTCACTCTTTCTTCTCTATCTTTTACACTTAGAGCTTTGCTCTATTTATACAATCCCATGGTCCACGGACCATGGGTAGGCTGACATTACATTCAAAACTAGGGTGGACAACCCTTTGACTCTAACATACATTTCGCGCCCACAATTCATGGAGCTTTACAACAATATCAACTCAAAACTTGGGATTTGAGCCCCAAAGCATGTTGTGGGGGGACTCCATGTGCAACACCTGGTGAATGTGCAATGTAACTGTGTCGAGGCTCTTCTACTGCAAAGGGAGAGAGAAAAGTGAGCCTCTAAGTGAGAGGTAATAATACCACCTAGGAAGGTCACATGAACCAGAATGACCCATCTGACATATAGGGGAATAGTCCATAGTGGATGTGACAGTCTTTACAACTGAAAAAAAAAAAAAAAAAGATATGTCTAACATCCATCAAAATAGTCCAGAGTGGATCTGACAGTTGTTGAAACCGATAAGCAAGGAATGATCCATCTAATATCCCGCAGAATAGTCCACAAGGATTGGATAGCGTTAACAACCATTACAACACATTCTCAATAAGATAAGCATTAAAATAACCAAATAGTTCAACTATCTTAGTACATGTGAATGCAAACATGAAATACAAACGTCCACAGAATAGTCTTACAAACATTCATAGACCATGCATGAAAAATGTGTTGGCCTTAAAGTTATTATGTTATTAAGAAAAAGTTCCATGACACATGTTTGCATTGCACATCACTAGCCCTAGTAGTGGAACATTGGAGCCACTCCTTGATCCTAAAAGAACTAATTGATCTCTCTAATGCCTTGCGAGAGGAGCCAAGGTGAAAATCCCTTTCTCATATAATGAGGGGGTATATATAACCAAGGGGTGATGCTTCCCCTTTGTGAATCTTTGACTACCCTCATGATTGTTCAAATTCCTATGACTTTTCAACTTACATGATTCTCCATATTCATGTTTGTCCTTCAGAATTTCACTTTACAATACTTCTGAATGTAATATACATTGTACACAAGGATGATGTGGAACATGACAACTCATGACATGGCACTGTTGATGTAAACTATGTAAATGTTGTCGCAATGTCAAGACATTGCTGATGTTATGAAATCAACTCAATAAATAGAAGAAGAGATATATCAACGACTTCAAAATAAGCCTCTTCATGGTGGAAACCTCATTTACATCACACAAATGAACAATTAATGGATGATACAAATGAAAAGACCTCCTTTCTATATATAGGAGCCTAAGGGGTCATAATATAATCAGAGACTACATAAAAATAATATTGTAGGGGCACAACAATAATAATGGTGGGCTTCTATGGGGCACAATAATAACAATATGGGGACTACATGGGCACAACAATACAATAAGGGGGGTGTACTAATAACAATAAGGGGCTTCAATAGTGGTATAGGGACCTAACATGCCCCTCTCCTTCAAAAAGTGTTGTCCTCAATGCTTGAGTAGTTATGGATGATTCTATATAAAATTCTCATCCTCCCATGTCAAATCTTCAATGGGTAAGTTCTTCCACTTAATGAAATGCTCTGAAATTGAACGATTTCGTAGATGTCGAGTTCTTGATTATGTTACTGCTTCATGTTCCAATATGATTTTTCTTTTCTTGTCAATTTCGGGCAATATTGTTTGAAATAGGATCTTGTCACTTATAACCTTCTTTAAGCATGAAACATGGAAGGTTGGGTTCAATTGGGCAAATGCAGGATGCTCTAATTTGTATGCCACAATACCAATATTTTGCAACACCTTGTAAGGACCATAGTACTTTGGTGATAATTTATTAGCCTTCTTAGATTGCTTGAGATACCTTTGTCTGTGGGGTTGCACTAACAACAATAAGGGGCTACACTAGTAGTATAGGGACCTAACAACTGATGTAAATTTCTTAGATGTTGTGGCAGTGTCAGGCCACGATTGTTTCTATGAGTGATTTCTTCTTGAACATAATCTTGTCTTCCACCTCCTCATGGCTTAGTGACATGTATCTTCAATGATCTCAAGTCTTGGGTTATGGTCACGAGTTGGTGTCCCTTTGCTTTGCCTTGATGGATTAGCTTGCATGCTCAACTACAAGAATTTCCTTTGCATGTTTTCCACCTTCATCGCGTTCTTCATCATCCCGCCAGGTTTGTGTATCTGCAATTCACTCATGACGAGATGACATCAACTCGAAAATCTCGTAGCCTAAGATGTTACACTCAGCTTCATAGACTAATCCATAATTGAGTTTTAGGTTAAAGAGGGAAGTTCAGTGACTACGCATTGCACAATCCCAACACCCGAGGCTAAGGCTTGAGCCTGGAATTACATAATGTGTAGTACAGGTTGGGACGAGGGACAATTTCTGTGCAGTTTTGAGAGATAGAGAGTCTCGATGAAAGAGGGACCACTATGGAAGATTTATGTGCAGTTCTGGAGAGGAAGGTTGACTAACTTCTGCGCAGCTCTGGGAGACAGTGGTTCAGGATGAGGGGAGGACTAATGAAGGCAGCTTCTGCGTAGTTCTGGAAGGGAAGGCTAACTGAAAATATTGCACAATTTTGGAAGGGAAATTTGGGTTTTGGGCTCAGGAATTGCGCAATACAGTAGTCCTAGGGAAAAGGAACTGTGCATTGCGCAGATCCAAGGGTCAAGATCACAGCTTGCAGACTGGAACTGTGTAATGCATAGTCCAGGCAGGTTGGGTGAAGCCAAGTTGAAGGGTTGGGAGCTTCTTCGGAAAAGGCTAAGTGTTGAACAAGTGAAATTGACGGGTGAAGTGATGGAACTTAGAATGTGTCCTAACACTTATAATACTTGACGAATCAACAAAATTGATCACCCATGACACATGAACAAAACTTTTTCTTATGCATGGCCACTTCATGACCAGTTATGACAAGTGCGACACCTAAGATGGACTTTATGACGACCATGATGACACTTGTGCCACAATGCTCAAAACTTTGTGAATGAGTGTGAGAGATGTTCATATGGTTAGGAAAACTCATAAACACAAAGATGAGCCCTTGAAACTACCATAATGATCTTATGTAGAAAGTGCGACAAACAACATGTTAAAAGACGACATTTTTCCTATCTTGTGAAAGGGAGCGCAACACTTAGCAAAAACACATGGAATGACTTTCGGTGTTGCGACCATACATGTCATTGAAGGCATAACGATATGACAATGATAAGTTGTCCTTCATGCTACATTAAGAGGTGCATTTCAACTTCATGAAAGATGTGCTTTGTTTTTCATACCTACCCTCCAAAGGGTTGTGAATCAAATGGAGTCTTCATGTGGTCCTGATCTCTGACCTTCTATCATACCCTAGGGTTCCTTGGTATTTTTATCTGATGATTATCATTTCTCGTCAACTCCTTAACTGTCATCTAGTGTGTCCTCCTTCTTCATATCCTTCTTCATCATCTTGCTATAGTGTAAGAGAGTACCTATATCTGCAACTCACTCATGGCGAGACAACATCAGTTTGAAAACCCCTAGCCTAAGATAGAGAACTTTGATTCATGAACTGGGCGAGGACTGTGTGATAGGTCAGGGGAGGAGGCACAGTAATTGTGTAATTGCACAGTTCAAGTAGCCAAGGGTCAAGCTTGATCACTCAGACTGCGCAGTGTGCAACTCAAGCCATATTGAGGGAAATTTTTGCACAGTGCCCACTGAGGGAAAAAATTGCACAGTTTAGAAGGAAAGGGGAGTTGGGCAGCTGAGAGGCTTGAGGGTAAGAAGTACGTATTTTATAGAGGTAGTGAGTTCCGGTTGAGGGAGGGACACTGGAGGAAGCTAGATGAGGCTAGGTTGCTAGGAATCCTTCGAAATTTGGCTAAGTGTGGGTTTAGTGGAACCGATGTGAACAGGGATAGAACTTGACTGTGACTTCACACTTGGACACTTAGTAATGCAACATAGATCATCCAAAACATATGAAACATACTTCGATTAATGCAACAACCTTTGTGGCAACTTATGATAAGTGAAACCTTGTCGATAGAATTTGTAAGGATAACGACAACACTTATGTAATGGTGCGTGAAACTTTGGAAATGAGTGAGAAACATGTCTATATGATGAGAAAAACTCATTTTCACAAATATTTCCCCTTGATGGAAACCAAAACTCCCCTTTGCATAACAAGTGATAACTTCGACGCCGGAAGATGACACTTGCTATATAAATTTAAAAGCGTTAATGGCACTTGATATCTGAGAAGGAGGTTTGAAATCATCAACTAACCAATAAGTGATTAAGCAACAATCATTCACATGATCCACAGTAGGCTCCAAAATTTAAATGTAGACCAAAATACTGGAGGGTGTTGCAGCGACTACAACAGGAAATAAATCCCACCTTTTGATTTTCTAAATATACTACGAATATTCTAAAATACCCATAAAATTTAAGTCCCTACGGTCCATCTAATTATTATTGATAATTAAATTAAAATTTTAGAAACTCTATTCCAAATAAACATACTTATCTATATATATATATATATATATATAAAATGTCATTATAATTGAAATATAAATATTTTAGCTATTATAAAAAATGTATTTTATATATTTATAAGTTAAAATCTTCCCATTCTGAGGAGTTAGGTTAATACGACTAATCTAAATTCATCTTAAATGATAAAAAAGTTATCCCTCAAACATTTTTATGTTTTATATCTTTAAAATTAAAATAAATCTATCTTATAGAATGTTTCATATTTAATTATATATAGAAACAACATGAATTAAAAATCAACGCATTTAATTATATATAGAAACAACATGAATCAAAAATCAACTCATTTGAATCTATAAGTATTAATTAACACTCTAACAACTCTTTTAACCACAATCTTTTCCGTTTTTCGCATTTCTAAAATTTCAGTTTCATGTTTTCAAATCCAAAATTTTATTTATGGATATTAATATATACGCTAAAATAAGTGTAACCTATACAATGTTATTGTATTATTGTAGCATTTTTACTATCACATTTACTAAGTTACTTTTTAATTTAAATATGCATTTTCGTATACCTAAAGTATTCTCTATCCTTAAAGGTAGATGCATGTTGAGTAGAATTACTAATGTCAATAGAAATAGAAGTACAGATTTGTGGTTTAAGAATAATTTAAGAGTTATGAAGGACTATCATCAAAAGTTCATGATGATAAAAGTCTTTTTAGGATTAAGTGTTATATTTGGAAATTAAATTATATATAATTTCTAGTGTCAACAAAAATTACAAAAGAGGATTGAGGTTAAGGAAAGCAAAGGGGCTCAATGCAACTTTGATGATTATTTTTCAATCCGATAGAAATGAAAAATTCATCAAAGTGAACTTTACACATAATGAAGGTAATATTTAGTCTATTTCTTTGTAAAAATTGTTATTCAATCAAATCCTACCATTGTGATATGCATGGTATAAGTTATAGAAACTATTATCTTGTTTTGTTTGTTTTTTTCATTGTCCTTTTTCAAACTTTGCTCAATATTTTCCTTTGAAATATCACTTGTTCAAATAAAGTCAAAACAATAATTTGGGCTCAATTTTCACTAAATTTTTATAACTCTGGCTTAATTCAATTATCAATTCTAATTTGTCAAACCCCTCATAAAGTGAACTCACATCTTGATTTCTTAATTATGCCCACTTTTTGAATCATGGCTAACCTTACCTATAATAATGTTAAGGGGTCCCGATAATCTCTATCAACCACATTTCACAAATTATTTTTCCATCATTTTGAACGGCTAGCATGAGTAAAAATTTAATGAAGACAAATTTGTATATCTAAAGTATGAAAGTGGTTTGTAACTATATATACCTTCAAATATTGCGTATCAATGTCATATGCTTAAACCATCACATGTCAAACTTGAGCGACAAAATATATGTTATAATCGCACGTGCCACATGTTTTGGTTTGATAGGTAATTGTGATGATCTAAGATTTATCCTCTTAAGCATTGCTCAAATCAATAATTATCTAATTACTTCAATTTGAACATTTTTGGGAATATGACATTGTATGTAAGCCGTGATCTCCAAGTTAAAACCTATGTTGGAAGCCTACATTCAAGACAAAAGAATGCATCCTAGTTGGTTCAACACGTAGCTCGAATTAATTCACGTATTCTATAAAACCCACAAAGTTATCTAACTCTAATTATTTAAGGGAAATTTACTAGTTTTAAATCGATTTAGTATTCTGAGATAGCCACGTATGATCCTTTGGATTTTTAAAGTTCTGTAAGAAATTTTACCTAACCCCGAAGAGACATGGGATCAGGAATATCACAAAACCTTAAGAAAAACTAGTTGCATGTCAACCATAAGTGATTGTCATACTAGAAAATATTGAGGAGATAATACTAGTTAGTGAAGAAAATATTGAAATAAAAGATAAAGTATAAAACAAAATACATAGCTAGAGGAGAAGAAATACTAGTGGAAAAATATAGAACAAGATATGAGATTCCTCAATTCACTAAATGTTCCTTCAAAGTCTAGAATGAATTGAACCTAGTGTAAAGTGAAGTCTACAACAAAATACAACATTTAAAACCTTTAGGATAGACATGGAGTAAGTCAAGAAATATGTCCAAATATGAGAGCCATAGCATCAATAGTTTGACTTGCAGTTTGACAATGTCAAACATTAGCGAGTTGTATTAAATAAAACCCTCCTTGAGGTCTCCACTATTCCTAAATGGATTCTGGAAATAATGGAATGTAACAACAAATAATGAAAGTGGCAACTAACAAACCCCAATAGGCTTTAAATCCCCTTGCATGCATTTTATGAATGAAGCATAGCGAGGACGTTAGTTTGGGTGCTATGTATAGGAAGGTTCTAGAATTTACAGGGCTAAAAATGTTCATTTGGGTATCAATTGGAGGTAACGACTAATCTTTGGGTATGGAAGGAGTGTTGTTGACGAAAATTCGTGTTCTTGGAGTGCACGGTGGTCACTGATTTAAGTCGTGCCCTATCTTCCATCCTAGAACATCATTGGAGTATTGTATTACACTAAGCAGTTGGTTACAGTGAATTAGAGATGAGATTTAACATTTAGGACCTCAACTCATCTAAAGAGGTCTCCTGAACTTTTGGAGTGGGAATTACTTGGTTCGAAGTGGTGCCTTTGCGAGGGATATAGTGGGGCACTCTTCTTCCATGACCCATGTATCGCCACTGTATCGCTCTCTTTCACTCTATGTTTTTTTGTATCACAATCTTTTAGTTTTGTTTTGGGTGTAATTTTTCATCGCTGGTTAGGGTTGGAGGTGGAGAATTCTACAGTAAATAGTCTGCATTTGGTGGTTTGGGAACTTATTTCCTCGTACTCCTTTCCTTGGGGTCCTAGGTGAGTGGGTGCGTCTGTGGTGTGTGTCGGTCTTGAGTCGACGACCATAGGGGTCCACCCTAGGAAGAAAGCGTTGAAGACAAGAGTGTTTAGTACTTGGGGCTTGTGGTTTAGTGGGTGTTACACATCATTTTTTCACTATGACACATGATCGATATAAATTGATTTCTCGCCATCCATGAACATGTTTCATTGAACTCCCTTAGAGGTCAAACAACCAAAACTACCTTGAAGAAGATGAGAATTTTGGGAAAAATAACTTGTATACTTTGTTAAGTAGGTCCTCTGTGATTTTCCCTAGATTTTTTTGCACATTTGTTGAACATATCCCTGAGGACAACACACAACTGCGCTCTTTCTACCACTGTGACCGCACAGGTGAATCAAAGAAAGTAAAAATAAAAAAGTACATTCTAGAAACAATATAGTTGGTCGAATATATCCTAACTGAAATCTTCCAGGTCATGCCTATTCGAGCTATAACCCTCAGATGATGGATCTTAATCCCTTTCCTCAAGGAACCCTAATCCCTCAATTAGAGGGTCTCACCCTCCTCTTTTGGATCTGAAACTTCTTGTTCTTGGCCTATAAAATGACTAGAGAGCAGAGGGATTGAAGAGGTCAGAACTCAGAGAAGATAAACTCATTCTTCTATTTTGAGATTGGAAAGCTTATCATCTAAGGAGGAGATTGGATGCATTTGGGAGGAACCTTACTACATCAAGGCAAAGGTTGTAAGTGTCTTCTTTATCTTTGATTAATACAAATGAATGCTTTTAACCATTGAATTGTCTTATCATAATGGTGAATCACTAAGAAAAATTCCTCGATGTCGATGGGGGTGAAAAACGTGGCAACTAATGAACCCCAATAGGCTTTAAATCCCCTTGCATGCATTTTATGAATGAAGCATAGTGAGGACGTTAGTTTGGGTGCTATGTATAGGAAGGTTCTAGAACTCGTAGGGTTAATAATGTTCATTTGGGTATCAATTGGAGGTAACGACTGATCTTTGGATATGGAAGGAGCATTGTTGATGAAACTTCGTGTTCTTGGAGTGCATGGTGGTCACTGATTTTAGACATGCCCTATCCTCCCTCCTACAACATCATTGGAGTATTGTATTACACTAAGCAGTTGGTTACAATGAATTAGAGATGAGATTTAACATTTGGGACCTTAGCCTGTCTAAAGAGGTCTGAAATGTGGATGAATTCCTGAACTTTTGGAGTGGGGATTACTTGGTTCAAAGTGGTGCCTTTGCGAGGGCTATAGTGGGGCACTCTTCTTCCATGAACCATGTATCGCCACTATATTGCTCTCTTTCACTCTATGTTTTTTTGTATCATGATCTTTTAGTTTTGTTTTGGGTGTAATTTTTCATCACTGGTTGGGGTTGGAGGTGGAGAATTCTGTAGTAAATAGTCTGCATTTAGTGGTTTAGGAACTTATTTCCTCGTATTCCTTGTCTTGGGGTCCTAGGTGAGTGGGTGTGTGTCAGTCTTGAGTCGACAACCATAAGGGTCCACCCTAGGAAGCAAGCGTTGAAGAGAAGAGTGTTTAGTACTTGGGGCTTGTGGTTTAGTGGGTGTTACACACCGTTTTTTCACTGTGACACATGATCAATATAAATTGATTTCTCGCCATCCGTGAAAATGTTTCATTGAACTCCCTTAGATGTCAAACAACCAAAACTACCTTGAAGAAGATGAGAATTTTGGGAAAAATAACTTGTATACTTTTTTAAGTAGGTCCTCCGTGATTTTCCCTAGATGTTTTTGCACATTTCTTGAACTTATCCCTGAGAACACATAACTGCGCTCTTTCTACCATTGTGACTGCATAGGGGAATCAAAGAAAGTAAAAATTAAAAAAAGTACATTCAAGAAACAATATAGTTGGTCGAATATATCCTAACTAAAATCTTCCAGGTCATGCCTATTCGAGCTATAACCCTCAGATGATGGATCTTAATCCCTTTCCTTAAGGAACCCTAATCCCTCAATTAGAGGGTCTCACCCTCCTCTTTTGGATGTGAAACTTCTTGCTTTTGGCCTATAAAATGACGAGGGAGTAGAGGGATTGAAGAGGTCAGAACTTAGAGAATATAAATGCATGCTGCTAGTTTGATATTGGAAAGATTATCATCTAAGGAGGAGATTGGATGCATTTGGGAGGAACCTTACTAAATCAAGGCAAAGGTTGTAAGTCTCTTCTTTATCCTTGATTAATACAAATGAATGATTTTAACCATTGAATTGTCTTATCATAATGGTGAATCACTACAAAAAAGCAGACAATTTGCACAAGATTTAGCACCAGATTTTAGTGTATTTTTTTCTCAATTGGGATGAGTAGCCTGGCACTAAATTTGGCTCTATTGTACAATTTTAAAGCGTCCTTTTTGCACCAAATTTTTCATCTTTTTTTACGCCAATTTTTGCATCATATTTTGCACCAATATTTTCATTTAGTTTTACAACAGGTTTTGCTTCTAGTTTTGTGTTGTAATTTGCATTGAGTTTTACATCATCTTTTGCATTTGATTTAGTGCCTTTTTTGCATCTAGTTTGTGTCAGTTTTTGCATCTAGTCTTATGCTTTTTTTTGTTTCTAATTTTGTGCTTACTTTTTACATCTATTTTTACACCAATTTTTCTGCCTTTTTTTAACACCAATTTTTTCATCCAATTTGGCACCATATGTTGAATCTGATTTAGTGCCAAATTTTGCATCCATTTTTGCACCATTTTTTATATCCACTTTTGCGTTTTATTTGTCTCCCTTTTCTGCATCCTATTTTGCACCATATTTTGCATCATTTTTAAAAACATTTCTTGCATCCAATTTTTCATCCTTTTGAGCATCTAAATTTGCATCTTATGTTGAACCATGTGTTGTATCCCATTTTGTGTCTAATGTTACGTTCAATTTTGAGCCATTTTTCCATCTACTTTTGCATTTGTTGTTGAACCAAGTTTTGAATCATTTGTTGCACCTAATTTTGCATCTCAATTTGCATCCAAATTCGAGCCATTTTCATGCCCATGTTTTCACCCTTTTTTCTACTTTTGTGTCCAATTTTGCACCATTTTTTATGTCTAATTTTGCATCCTTTTTGGTATCTAATTTTGCATCCTTTTTGGCATCCAAATTTGCATCCTTTTTTCTGCCACATTTTGTGTCCACATTTGCATCTCATTTTGCACCTAGATTTTAGTTTGAATTTTCATCTAGTTATGCATCATTTTTGGCATCCTTGGTTTCACCCCTTTTTAGTCCCATTTTTCAACTTGTTTTATGTCTTTTCTTACATCCTTTTTGCACCAAATTTTGCATCCTAATTTTACACCATTCTTTGCATCCTCATTTTAGTGTCCATTTTTGCATCTTTGTTTGTGCCCAATTTGGTATCCTTTTGTATGCCTTATTTTGTTCCCTTATTTGTGTCTAGTGTTGCACCATTTTTTAGTTCTACTTTAAACCCTTTTTGTGTGAGTGTTTGCATCTTGTTTTGATGGCAAGTTTAACATCCAATTATACTCCCAATTTTTCATTCATGGTTACATCCACTTTTGCCTTCTTGTTTAGATTTTTACTTTTATTTCCATTTATGACCACCTTTATGGGTCCATTTTACTAATTTCAATTACATAGTGAAACATATTACTGTTTCTAAATATCATTTTGTTGTAGGATTTAATGCATGGTTAGATGAACATAAAACCCTCTTAGTTATTCCTAGAAACCTATGATAAACCAATTAAAGGAAAGGTTGATATAAGGCTCAGGATTCTTAGTAGATCAAGATGTAGAGTATATATTGAGAAAAAGAGAAGGAATTCCTATGAGTCCTTACATGTAGGTCCTGTTGGAGTTTTTAGTGTAGCTAGGAAGTGCTCCTAGCTAGATCCAAAGCTTGGTCCTACACATAAGAGAGAGAACAAAAAAACCTTCACAACATAATATTTTGATAATCAAAACTATCATAAACATATAAATATTATTGAATTAATAAATATAAACCAAAATAGCATATATTCATTAGTTAAATAGAAATTATAAGTAAAGAATGAATAGAAGCATATGGAAGGAATAACAACCGATCTATATTAATAAAGGAGTTGGATGAAAGTTACAACCATCAGATGCAGTTGTAGAAGCACCTCCCCCAACTCCTAGCTCCAAAACAATCCCTCTCAAGATAGATCTCAACGCCATGACAATACAAGAAGTCCCATCCTTTTCTCAATGGCCAAGCCTCCAATATATAGGAATGTGAAGGCTATGAAGATTTCCCAAATTCCTCATTAGTTCAATTTGGGCAAAATCTTTTGGGTGAATAATGTTTCCTCATATAAAAATGACCTTTTCCACTTTTTAGATTCTTTTGTGCTTAGGAAAAATCTTCCCCGTGATTTATGGCTCTTTCCCACTTTTGTATGCTTTTCTTTTTTAGGAAAAAATTAAAGATGAGGATAAAGAGATCACATTTCACCATATGAGTTTCTGAAAGTTAACAAGAGTATCAAATTCTAGTTAAATCAAGATTTTTTCCTCATGACTAAGTGAGAATTTTGGCAACAAAAATTAGATGAAGGGGACAACTTGTTATAGACTAGGATAACGTGGTCCTCATGGTACATAACTTGTATTATAGTCTAGGAGAAAGGGGTATTTCAGCCAACAACATAGTATTCTCCTCCAAGATGGTGAGGAGGTATTTTCATGTATAACACATTTAATAAGATATCACAATTCAAATTGCTAACTTAATATGTGTAAACGATTTTAAGGGTAATTGACAACATTCATAAAAAAGATGGCAGTATCCTCATATATAACAATTCTCCATCAAAAAATCATTGACAATTTTCAATATACCTATGTGACTACTAAATCAAGACTTATCACAGATATCATTATTCCAAGATACATTCACAAAATTACATCCAAAAATATTAATATCATCATACATAATCATTCTCCATCAAAAGCATTAACAATTGTCAACACATATATAAACTAACAATATAATACTAATAATATCCTCATCATCTTTAATTAAATCAACTAAGATTCAAATGTGTGATTATCAGATCAAAATATTTCATGAACACGATTATTCTAAGGTAAATTCACAACATCCATCAAAATATAGTAATATCATCATACATAATAGTTCTCCATCAAAATAATGTCCATAATTTTTAATATATACATAAAATAACAAGATAAAAATGATAATATCATCATCATATTTAATCAAATCAACTAAAACTCAATGTATGATTACCAAATAAAAATGTTTCATAGATATCATTATTCTAAGGTAAATTCACAACATCCATAAAAAAATATGAATCTCATCATACACAATAATTCTTCATAAAAAAATGTAAACAATTTTCAACATATTCATAAGGTAAAAAGATAGTATCTATAGTATCATCATCATTATTTGAATCAACTAAAATTCAAATATATGATGACCATATTAAGACATCCCAACTGAATAAAAAAAATAATACATGGCTAGCTAGCACCATGAATAGCATAGTCAAGATCATCCTCATGATCATTTCAATGATCATCATCCTGACCATCTTGATAATATCACCCACATAATCATCACCAATTCCATTGCCATCCTCATCATCCTCATCTCCGATATATAATGTAATATAAACATAGTTTGTATCATCATCTTTGTGGTCATTATCTATAGTGTTCTGGAAAAAAATTCAATATTACATGTTAGTACTAATTCTATAGCACAATGAATTTTTTTATTACAATGCTAACCATAAAATGAGGTAGGACGTAATAAAATTAAATAGTACTAAAAAATAAAATGAAAATATGGTTTAAGATATATTGGAGATCCAACTAAGATTACACTTGTAATTCACATTAAGTAGTGGAAGCATTTTTTTATGCATCTGAAGTAGGTACCCATTTGTTCTTCATATTATATTGTGAATGTTTCTTATGATGTCTATGCACGATTGGTAAATTAAGAGCTAATAAAAGCTTTATTTCAAATTCAATTGTAATTTAGATTAGAAATAGAAGAAATTTTAACCAAAAGAATGTGACATGAAAAGGTAAATTATTTTTAATGAAAAATAAGTCGCATACAATATGAATGTCATAAGAAATATTGAGCTATTTTTAATGCATGTACTTTTATCTATGATAAAATGGATCCCAATGTTCATTCCAGAACAAATTCTCACAAATAATTACTTCATTTTATCCATTATCACACTTAATCCATTATACCTAGTGATGACAATGGTTCCATTCAAATTTCTTTGAACTCCCTAAATATAATGTAAAATAGAAAACTCCACGACCACGACCGCAACCCCCTCCCTTGCCTTGTCCACCATCAGAGACAATGAACTTGGAGTTATGACCACAATAGTAACCCCTCCCTTGCCTTGTGTCCACCATCAGAGGCATTGGACTTGGAATTAAGAGTAATCATGTTTTATTTTCTCTAATTAATCTCCACGGAATGAAAACTTGATCAATATATCAAGGACTCCATCAAGAAATAGATATATCAGTACAGGTGAAGCTCAATGGGCTTTTCTAAAAGAGTGTGAAATAACACTTTTCTTTGTTTTATGAAATAACTCGAGTGAGTTGAATGAATGGTGGGAAACACTTACCAGGGAAAGGAAGATTTTTGGTCCCTCCTTATTTCTATTATTATTTTTCCTTCTTAGAATGGAGGGAAGTGTTTAAAAGAAGTTCTAAAAATTATTTTAAATTATATATATATATATATATATATATATATATATATATATATATATATATATATATATATATATGCTTATGTTTTAGTTTTTTTTTAATATATATTTAGTTTTAGTATTTTTCTATTTTCTAAAAAAATATATTTAGTTTTTAGATTTTTTTTTTTTATAAAAAAAAAAAATATATTTTGTTTTTATAAAAATGGATTTTAAACATTCCATTAATTCTCAATTTGTGATTTTAAGATATAAGTTTAAATTATATATAAAAAAAAGTACCTTAATTCCATGTGTTTTGTCGCTGAGATGGGTATTATACATCTCTTCCTTGCTAAGCTATAGAATGTTCTTGGGTTTTCTTAATGCGATAAAATTAATTCTGCTCTTCATTATATCTTGAGATGTTAAACTTGCACCTAATAAAACAATAAAGTTAAAATAGGTTTGTCTTTGTCCTTTGTAGATCTTTGTCCCCATTAATCTTGGTCTTAATAGATTAATTGTCTTATGGTGGCCTTGAGTGATCACTCCCATTAGTTGCATGCTTTTTAGTTTTCTGTTAGTGACATTTCTTAGGCTTGATAACATGTTATTTAATTGATCAAAATGTGTTATTTTCCATATTATCATTAAATATTAATATTAAATATGTTGGTTTTAAGCATGGTTTAACAAAAAGTTCCCAAAAAGTTTATAGATTGTACTTTATAATGTAATGATTCATTGATTGATGAAATTTTTATGGATGTTTTTTTTAGTATATTAACTTGTATGTGATAAAGTTAAAAGTTACCTATTTTTTAGTTTTTCATTGGTCAAATTTCCTTAAGGCCATCAAGTTCACCTTTTGGTCCCAAGTTAAGGAAATATAGGAGTCATGAAGTGGCACTGTCCAACCACTTAAATCTTGAAACATGTCTTTTTTAGTCACATTATACCTCCGTTCAGTGTAAATTCTCCATGAAAATAGTCTCATGGAACATGAGGGGCCTCAATAGTAAAGGGAAAAAAAGACTCCTAAAAGAAAAATGGTATGCAAATCACCCATCAATAATGTTGATATAAGAAACAAAAATATTAAGTGATGTTCTACCTCATATAATTAGAAAATTGGGAAGGAATTGCTAAGTGGTAGTGATTGATGCTTAGAGACACTTGGGTGGAATGGCTATTATTTGGAATGATCAGGACATCAAGGTTACCAATATTTTTACCTCTTTTCGCATTATGACAATACAATTTTAGTTAATTGACATCAAGGACTACTACCATGTATCCAATGTCTATGACTCCAATATCGCAAATGGAAAACCTCTATTTATCAATTCTATTTCCAGCACAAGTATTTTATACTCCCCATCTCCATGGATTATTTGGAGTGACTTCAATATTATCAAGTGTCTCAAGGAAAAGAAAGGATGAGTTACAATGTTTACCAAGAGATTTTGTAAGTTACGCCATCAATTCCCTAAAGTACTCCCATTAATGTTCTCAACCAATGAGTCTCCAACCCACACATGTGGATCAATTAGATGAAATACATGTGTGAGTGGTGACTAACTTAATACACTGTTCTAATAACTCCACAAACTTAAGTATTTCACTTTGTCACATAAATTGACCGTAGTGTGACATAAGTAAACCAAGAGTAGACATGAAATCCTTAGGCAACAAACATTCCCTAGATCCTTAATTAGGTGCTTACATGATGCAGTGAAAATACAAGGGGAAAATAGGACTTCATGATTTAACCATCACAAACATGTGATCAAGTGTGACTAGGAGTGTATATATTCATATGTTTTCCAAAGAGGGAGTGAATACATGAGTTACCATTCATTAGGCCTGATTTTTCTTTCTTTTGTTTTTTCTTATATATAGGACTTACGGAATAAGGTTTTCATAAATTTGGCACAACTCATAGATATAAAATTTACATGAATTTTCACTTCAACCTTAGAGTTTAGACTTAGATAAATCATT
Source organism: Pinus tabuliformis (assembly GCA_031772625.1). Lineage (NCBI taxonomy): Eukaryota > Viridiplantae > Streptophyta > Pinopsida > Pinales > Pinaceae > Pinus > Pinus tabuliformis. Next base: position 1,205,284,485 of record CM062804.1, on the reverse strand, counting down.
GTAGTGTATCTTTAATGATTTTGGCTTTCACGTTTTTATTTTATTTCATCAAAAATATCAAAATGGGAAATATTTTTCCGCAAATCTATTAATTATTAACCATAAAGGCGTCATGCGATGAAAACAAATTAAGATGTTATTCTCTATGAAAATGATGGGTATTCTTGAGAAAATCTTATGCTTGTGGATGTCTCCTCCCTGGTTGAGAGGGAGTGAGGGTGGACACCATATTATCCATGCGTCATGCACTATGGCCAGGACTAACAGTCATAATCTTGGTAAAGACACCAGTAGGGAGAATGGTGGATTGGATAAACATCTCGGACCAATATTCTTTGAGAATTTGTACTTTGAATAGGATTAACTGCCATAAGTCAAGCACATTAATCCAAGGTAAGGATATTCATGAGGATCGACATTTCTTGGTGTTAAATATTATGACAGTGGATTAGGAAATGATCATGTGAGGACATACCTGGTGAACATATTTGTGGGGTAGATGCCTAGAGAGGTAGTGGTGTCCAAATTTATGCCTCCTAACATTGTGCTTTGGTCTAATGGAGAGATAGAACTTTTTAGTCAAGGCCTTTCTATTTTGAAAATGTTGGCTATGATGATGTAAATTATTGTTGATTCTTATCAATCCAGATCCCTTATTATATGAATATTTCAACTTGAGAGTACTTTTTTGTCTCATTATGAGTACCTCTCTAGTTTAGAGCGAGTGTCATCATGTTCATTATCGTAATCATTATTTTCATCATTGCATTATCATCATAATCACCATTCATGTCGTCATCATCATCATCATCATGATTATGGACATTGTCGTCAAGTGTTCATAATTATAGGTGTCGTAAGAAATATCAACAACCCAGAAAATGTTACGAGTGCTCGAAAAGGGTTCTTAGGACACATGATATATGCAAGATAAATAACAACTTTATTTTTTAGAGATGATCAATGATCATCATCATCATCACTACCATTATCATCGTCATTATAGTTTTCATCATCCCCATAATCATAATTAATGTAATTTCTATCATAATTGTTGTCATCTTCATCATGAACATCATAATCATCATTTATGCCATTATTGTTGTTGATGATGACCAAGATGAAAATAATGATAATGATGATCAGATGATGATGACTTGGAAGACAAAACAAAGGATAATGATTATGATTATGACCATGAAAACATTTAAAAATTGGGAAAACTGGACAAGGTCATTAGCATCGTCGTCATCATTTTCATTATAACCTCCATCATCTTTTTCATCATTGTCATTATCATAATAATCACAATTCATCTCATAGTCGTCGTCTTCATTATCACCATCGCCATACTTATTGACATTGTCATCAGCTGTTCATAATTGTCAATGTCATAAGAAATATCATCAATGCAAAAAATATGATGAGTGTTGGAAAATGGATGCAAAAGTGAGCAAAAAAATGGGGGCAACAACAGATGTAAAATTGGATGAAGAGTGGACACAACATAAGTAGATGCAAAATAAGACAGAAAAAATTGTTACAAAAGTAGATGCAATAGTTGATGCAAACTTGGACACAAAATATGATGCAAACGTGGATGAAATAGTGGAAGAAAACATGGGTGCAATAGTAGGCATTAAACTTAGCATGAATTGTCATAAAACTAATGTGGATACAACAATGAACACAAAAAAAGACACAAACTTGAATGCAAAAAGAAAGTAAAATTATGCAAAAAGTATGTAAACATGGACCAAACATGGGTGCAATAATGGACACAAAATTAGATGCAAAATTGGACACGTTAGAAGTGGATGTAAAAGTAGATGCAAAATGGGATGCAAAAAACATAAAAAATATTTGATGCAAACTTGGACACAAAAGAGCATGAAAATGTGGATGAAAAAGTGGAAGAAAATGTGGGTTGCAACAATAGGTACAAGATATGGCACAAATTGTGGCACAAAAAATGTGGATGTAATAATAGACACAAAAAAAAAAATGCAAACTTAGAGGCAAGACAAGATGCAATAAGGGATGTAAAAGTGGATGCAAAAATGGGTGCAACAATAGAAACACAATTGGATGCAATAGAAGTAGATGCAAAATAAGATACAAAATGAGATGCAAAACCCAATACAAAAGTAGATGCAAAATTTATGCAAAAGAGAATGTGAAGATGGATGAAAAATTGTACAAAAGTAAGTACAAAACATGGCACAAATTGTGTCACAACAAAATTGGATGTAATGATAGATGCAAAAAAAGAAACAAATGAAGATGGAAAAAGAGATGCAAAAGTGGGCATAAACATGGGTGCAATAATGGATGCAAAATAGGATGCAAAAGTTGATGCAACAAAATTCGAAGCAAACATAGATGCAATATGAGACACAAAACCTGATGCAAACATTGACACAAAAGTGGATACAAAAAAGGATGCAAAAATAGATGTAAAAGTCTATGAAAATCTAGATGTATATGAGGATGTAATCATGGATGTAAATTTCGAAGCAAAAAAGGGTGCAAAGGGAGGTTCCAAACTAGGTGCAAAGTATGGCACAAGAAAAATGGATGCAATAGTGGACACAATAACAGATGAAAAAGAGGATGTAAATATGGATGTAAAACAAGATGTAAAAGTGGATACAAAAAAGTATATGAAAAATTAGATGCAAAACTAGACACAAACCTCGATGTAAAACTTGGTGCAAAAGGGATGCAAAAATGATTTTAAAAATGATGCAAAAGAGGATACAAGAGATGATGTAAAAGTTGATGCAAGTGTAGGTGAAAAAAGTGGATGCAATAGAGATGAAAAATTTGGTGAAACAAAATTAGGTGTCAAACTTGATGCAAAACATGGTGCAAAGGATGGCACAAAACTTGGCATAAAACCTGGTGTAAAACCTAGTGTAAAATATGGTGCAAAACCTATTATAATACTTGGTGTTAAATTTGATGTAAGAATTGGTGCAAAACCCGGTCCAAACTTTGCATCAAGTTTTTGCACCATATTTGATAAATGGACACAAACAGCACCAAAAATGGGCTCTACACACAAAAAAGGAAGAAAAAAGGAATGTTAATCACAGAGTTTTGTTGTAGTGAATGGTCTACAATTTTTTATATGTTCATTAAATCAATTTCAATTCCTAATCTCCTTGATCATTAGGTTAATTTTGTTTGAATTTTTATGTCGCATATGCTTCTGATCCTTTGTATGTTTATGGTGGTAGGTTTTATCAAGCATTGAGAGGTTGCATCGAGAAACAATGAGGGATCTTCAGCAAGCATTTCACGAATGAGTAAGAGGCTCGTTTACCATATTTTGTATATTTAATTCAAATGAGATAAACTTAGGGAAACAATCATTTCAAGTGTTTTTTTGTTTCTAGTTTCCATCTAGGATCTAGGGAGATCGCTCTTATCAGCAAGAGGGATTTATCTGCCTAACAAATTGGCAAATATGTTGGGGAAGAGCGTTTTTTACGCTTAACATGTTTACAAGGAACTCTTCGTGAGGCCACATTGTCTTGCGAGGCTCATAAAAAAGGATTTAAAGCTCAATTTGATCAAAATGTGAATCCTCGTTCATACACAGAAGGTGACCTAGTCTTAGTTTATGATCAAGCTCATGACAAGTTAGGTGCAGGTAAATTCGAGCTCATGTGGCATGGACCTTACATTATAAAACACATATTAGCTAAAGGAGCCTATGAGCTGGTGGATTATGATGGTATTCATTTTTGAAAGCCCATAAATGGTCTTTACCTTAAGAAATATTATGCATAAAATATTTCATGGAGATTTGTACATTATTTGTAGTTTTTAGGTGTGTGTGATAGTTAAATATTTAACTATTTCCTACTATTTCTCATGCTTACCTTATTTTGCGCTTAATTTTCATATGTCGATGTTCCCTCAAACTTACATTGGCTTTGCTGATGGTGCTAGTTGTAGTACTCGAAATTTGTCTTCCCCAGCCTGGGCTATTTATTCACCTAGTGACGGGTTAGTCTCTAATCATGGAATATGCCTTGGTCAAATAACGAATAATATAGCAAAATATAGTGCAATTATTGAACTATTATCTAATTCCATCTCATTTGTTATTCGACGTTTGATTGTTAGGTTAGATTCGCAACTTGTAGTATTACATTTAAGCAATGTCTATGCAGTAAGAAGTTCATTAATATTAAGAATATTTTTACGGGTCCGTGTTATGGAAAGGCAGTTTGATTACCTTGAATATCAACACATTCCAAGAAATTTAAACACATTAACTGATGCAGAAGCTAATCATCTATTAAATAGACATTTGCGACATTTGTAAGTAAAAACAATATTCATCCAAATATTGATCAAAGATAAAATGGAATCAAAAGTAGTAGTCTTCATTAACATAAAGTTTGTGTAAAACTCTGTCATATAAAAATATGTTAATCGAGGACATAAGGCCCCGTGTCCTTTATTATTCGAATATGCCGATACAAAAATCAAAATGTGACCCTAAAAAAATAAACAGCTAAGCATGATGATGCTCATGATAGAAAACTCTGGCACGGGCAACCCAGTGCAGCAATCACCTAAGTGATTGAAACTCCAACCATGTGTCACTGGTACTAAAGAGGTATGTCATCTATCCTAGTCTCTGGGATGTCTAAATTAAACCTCTCCAGATTGTGCTCCACCTTTGTTAGTGCCTCCTTTGCATTTGGATTAGCTGCTACAACAGCTATAGGATTCTCACCTTGCATGTCAAAGCGTCTCAGCCCTACTAGCCAATTTAGGCCCACATCTGCATATGCATTTCAGATAATTAGCCTTTGAAGACAAAAAACACATAAAAAATAAAAAAATATATCAAAATGAGAAATTATTACCTAGGTCACCTGACTACATCCCTGCTGGAAGTGGGATATTAGGGTCACCTCTGTAATACATCCCTGCATATGGGAAGTTCTCATTCGAAATGATTTGTTGGTCCAACAGTCAAAAAAATTAGGGGTATATCTTACCACCGATACATCACCTCCATGATGTGCCATAAGCGAGACCCATTTCATCATACGTGGATCCCAGGTACCTCCCTTATCCACTAAAATCTGTTGTGGTCGAAGGAGTGGAATCCTCCCTAGGGAAAAAGAAACTAGAATGGCAACATAACATAAGTTCTTCATTTTTTCATTTTTACATATGGTTAGTTGTCCTTTCATGTTCATAATCACTGCCTCACACCAATTAAATAACATGGATTCCCAACATTCCACAGCAGTTTGGATCTGTGCCCATGTGACTAGATGAATAGTTGCACTACCACACAGCTTGTCGACAATAAACGCTATGCTCCTCAAGGGAAAGATCCTAATGGTTTGAATGTCAATCCTGCCATCCTTGAGTTGTGAATTCCCACAAAAATGTCGTAGGTACCCATCAGTAGTGACTCGTCTTGTTCTCTGCCCAAATAAAGAAATATCAGCTCGTCTATGAGAAAGCCTAGTCAAGAAGCAGATATCATTAGAATTGATGATAAGACTATGATCTTTGATCAAAAATCATTGTTCTTGGACATTCTAGGTTCTTACCAACCATGTGATCAAATATACTTGAGATTTCATCCTAGGAATGAGCCAATATTTCGAGAGGCCACAAGTTTTCAAAGCCTGCAAGGAAGCTGGATCTTCTAAAATTGCTAAATCATTGGCTTCATGTTCTCTCTCCCTCCATTCCATTTTGGAACAATCAATATACCTGAAATAACATTTAAAATGATTTAGAATCAATATTGAAGCCAATCACACATTTTTTTGGGTTCATTTGATTTATTTTTAAAACTCTTAGTGACTACACTACCGGTGTTTCACAAACAAGGCACGTCTACACGGATTTCTAGTAATATTTCTACGCAGGCCAAGTTCTTTTGCGTGTAAAAATTACCGTCCTATGCAAACCCGATGGAGACGGTCTTTGTAGGGCAAAGGGCACATTTTTTGACAAAATCTCTCCCCAAAAAAATAAATTTCATTCCCAAAATGAAAATCTGAATGGATGAAAAGATAGATTGTGACAAGATTTCTTACCTGAAGGAAACGGTTCGCAATTTCGTCCACTAGTTGGCTCAGAATCAATCCCGGAAGTTTGGTGGTAAAAAAACCATTTTCTCTGCTCTTAAATGGTAAATAATGAATAACTTTTCAACTTTTATAACTTTTTGAGTGATTAAATATTGTATTTTATGATTGAGACATTTAAAAGTGAAAATTATATGTTTTTACCCTAATACTGAGCAGTTTGATGATTTGTTGAGTTCAAATGTGAAGAACAGGTTACAACATAAAAACAAATCATTTTGACTATGATCAGACTTTTGTCACTTTTTATGCTCTTAAAAATTACGAAAAGTGAAACCCTAGAGTCCTCTTTTAAGCCCTTTTTAGAGTCTTGAAATATGAAAATATCGTCAAGTACATGATTTTTTGAACTCGTAAAAGTAAATGAACAACCATCCACTCAGTATAAGTTTACCCCTTTTACGGACTGATCTAGGATTATTTACAAAAAAGGTATATGTTGATCAAACATGGTCAATAGAGTTCTCTCTTGTATTATTGTATCCTTTTTGGAACCTGAGAGACTAAACGTACGAAAAAGAACATGATGGAGCTTACTTATTTTTTTCTTTTGAATCCCTAAAAGTCAAAAACGTCGAGATTTACTTTCTCTGGGCTCATTATAAATTTACGGTAAAAGAACTGAATGAGTTTCATTTTTGTGTCAATTTCAAACTCCTAAAATAAAACGACATCAAGTTACCCCTTTACTGGACTCGTAAAAATTAAACAGTATAGGACTCGTTAAGCATAACGGGACCGAACCATTCCTTCTTAGGGTTCCTTAAAAATACTTTGATGGACTCATCTGAAGGATGAGCTTTTAGGAAAAGCATATGTTATCCTCCTCAAGATTGTAAAAAAATAAAGAGGTACTTGTCAGCAATGGTGGGGGGGAATTGGGAAAAGGTGTTCATTTTATATTTATCATAAAGGAAATATGTCTCTCTTGAACACGACATTTTGTCACACCGGTGTCTGGGTTGGGAAATTCATTTGTCTTATAGTTAACCAAACCTCGTTGAAAGTCTTTAATTGGTTGTGAGTATTACCATTGAGTCAAATGCTGCCAAGTCAATTGTCATGTCATTATGTGTTCAAGAGAAGTTTAAACTTAGTTCATGTTCCTTTGCAAATTTTAGACTTCAATTGTGTCAGTCATCCCTCAGTCAGTCCTTGCAAACTATTTTTGAAAAACTTGACACTATGTTTCATGTCGTAGGCTTTCCTGCGACAGGTCGCTTCCTATCGCCTTCAGCTCATTATCTTGGAAGTTGATCTAGAAATGTTCAGTACCTTGAAACCTACATGCCTTAATGGAAGGTTTCTCACCTTCGACGACATGTTCTCATCATTGGCCTTCGATCGACTAATTCGGTGAGTGTTCGACTTCAGATCACCTATTCGCACTTTATAGATTGTACTAGAAGTACCTTGAGAGCCATTGTCATTATTGGTGGTTTCTCTCGTGCTTGTTAACAGTTCATATCATTGACCAGTAATCAAGTGGTTTCTACCATGTTCAACTTTGAGACATTCACTTGCATGACTAGATTCATACTGTGGATTGATAAGATGAAGATCAAGACCCTGGATCTACTTTCATCAATCCAGGTTACGAGGAGTTTTAAAATAATGATTATGTAAACAAAATCATAAACAGATGGTTGTGTCCATACTATGTCTATTGTTGATATGATTCTAAATTTTTTCCGTACTTATTCATTGAGTTAGTTTTACTCTGAGTATGGGAATTCCTACCTCAGTGATGATTATATATATATATATATATATATATATATATATATATATATATATATATATATACATTTGCATTGTAAATCCTTGAACGTTTCTTGCAGATTTCTGACCATTGTCGCCAATTTGATCTTTAGCATGATAAGGCGCTTCAATATTTTAAAACTTATTATACATACTTCACATTTTAGGGGGGAATCTGTTACACATCATTTTTTCACCATGACACTTGGTCGATATAAAAAAATTTCTCGCTATCCATGAACATGTTTCATTGAACTCCCTTAGTGTCCAAACAACCAAAAGTAACTTGAAGAAGATGAGAACTTTGAGAAAAATAGCTTGTATACTTTAGTAAGTAGATCCTACGTACTTTTCCCTAGAAGTTTCTCCGCATTCATTGAACTTATGCCTGAGAAAAACACAAAACTATTCTTTGTCTACCACCGTGGATCACACGCATGAATCAAAGAAAGTAAAAATAAAAAAGTACATTCTAGAAACATAGTTGGTCGAATATATCCCAACTGAAAGCTTCCAGGTGATTCCTATTCGAGCTATAACCCTCAAATGATGGATATTAATCCCTTTCCTCAAGGAACCCTAATCCCTCAATTAGAGGATCTCACCCTCCTCTTTTGGATCTAAAACTTCTTCCTCTTGGCCTATAAAATGACTAGAGGGCAAAGGGATTGAAGAGGTCAGAACTTGGAGAAGATAAATGTATGCTGCTAGTTTGAGATTGGAAAGTTTATCATCTAAGGAGGAGATTGGATGCATTTGGGAGGAACCTCACTACATTAAGGCAAAGGTTGTGAGGCTCTTCTTTATCTTTGATTAATACAAATGAATGTTTTCCCCATTGAATTGTCTTATCAGGATGACGAATGGTCTATAATTCTTTAGATATTCATTAAAGCAATTTCAATTCCTAATCTCCTTGATCTTTAGGTTAAGTTTGTTTGAATTATTATGTCGCATATGCTTTTGATCCTTCTTATGTTTATGGTTTCAGGTTTTATCAAACATTGAGAGGTTGCATCGAGAGACAACAAGGGATCTTCATCAAGCATTTCGCGAATTGGTAAGAGGCTCGTTTACCATCTTTTATATCTAAAATTCAAATGAGATAAACTGAAGGAAAGATTCATTTCAATTGTTTGTTTGTTTCTAGTTATCTATGGAGATCGCTCTTGTGAGACAGAGGGATTTATCTGCCTAATAGTGGGTGGTTGGTAGCATATGTAGATAGGTGGCACAAGTTTGGTCAATCTGGACAGTGGGTCAGCGACCAGCCACTTGATGGTGATAATTACAGAATTTAGCCTTCCAATGGTATATTGTTATTGGTTTTGGATGTGGAGAATTAGATTTGGTCTTGTGTTGGTGGTGAGCCGATAACGAGATTGTGGAGTGTGTCGTGCGGAGGTTGAGGTCACAACAAAATGCAGCGACAGTGGGGTTGAGTAAGGAAGGGAGTTGGGCCATGAGGCCAAGGCATGGGACATCAAGGGCAGCAACCCGATTTTGGTGAGGCGATTGAACAATCGCGTGGTCTCTCACCCAGGCATGTGGTTTTATTTCTGCCTTTTGATTCTTTGGACGCAAAAATCAATCATGTTACTATATTTGTGGAGTAGTTGGCTCGAGAGCAACATCACAATAGGAATGAGATAATAGCTTTCATGAATGAGCTCTAGCATAATCAATGGCAAATTTTGCATTGAATGGCCTCCCTTTTTTGTTGATAGAAGTGACTTCAAGAGAGGTTGGATCACCTTGAAGGGAGAGTGGAGCACATGGAAGCTTATGTTGATGAGGCTTTCCATTAGAAACATGGAAATGGTCCTAAGGACCAAGCTTCAAGGAACATTGTGAGTTGAATATGATAGTGGATGTGCATTGATACTTCTTTACTTTTGGTCAAGATGGGCAATTTGTACATAGGTTTGTAATCTTTTGCTATTTGTAGCAACAATATTTTGTCTTTACCACTTGGGAAACTCTCATAGAAATAAGGCCAATGCTTATAATAAGCACCAAACTATATTTTTTTAAATAAATAATAGAAATATTTAATAAAGGAAATTATTGCCAAAAAAAGTATTTTAAGAAAAAAAATGAATATTAGTGAATTTTACTTTGAGAAAAACACATAAAAAATTTAACACATATATGAAATTTCTTTTATAATTTTCGATCATAAATCAAATTTACCATATATAAATTACCGTATTATTAAAAATAATATATTTTAATAAATAAATCAATTATTTTTACATAAAATTTAACACATACAAATTACTTATTTGAAGTACTACCATATAATTAACTAACATATATATGTATAGATTACTTATTTGAAACTAGTAAGATACAAATAATCCTTGTGAACACTATAGCACGTAGAAATTACTTATTTGAAACTAATCGTACTTAACATTATAGCATTACTAACTTCATGGAATATGAGTAGGAGGACTCAACTGCTTTGGAAACTCTCTTTTGTGATCATATACAAACACCATATGGAAAACATTAACTGTCCCAACTTTGTACACCCTGTATTATATTTCTAAACTGATGCTCAGATTATATACAGTAAATACAATGACTGCAATGCTTAACCGGTACGCCTCCTTCAGGGTTGAGTCCTGTTTGCACAGCGCTCAATAGAAACGAACATGGGACTTGCTTCTGTTAAATGCATAGCCAAAATCCTCGCTCGTTTCAACGCTTCAAACGCACAGGACATCTGCTAGTGACATCTTTACCCTTGTCCAGATAATTAGGTAAATTAAACGGTCTTCATCTGCCTCGGTGGGCATTCCTTGTGTGTGAGTATTCTAAGACCTGAGACCCTCGCAGCAAAGAGCAAGCCTCTCGTTTCTGGAATCCTGTCGCCTGGCAGAGGAGGTTTTGGCTATTCCATAGAACAAGAATTAACAAAGGCTTCTTGTATTTGGAATCCTCCTCCCACCATCACCTCCCTCTCCAGATGGCTGCAATAACTTTCGAACACATTCACACTCACCCGCAACTTGAAGCCCATCAGAAACAGAAATTTCATCTCGATTCTATTTATTTCTTCGTTGTTCACGCCCCCCACTTTAGCGTAATATGAATTCCTATAGTTCTTGCTCACATATCAAAAATGAAATTAAAATCAGGACAATGAGACTGAAGGTTGAAATTAAAACCAGAAAAAGAGGATCGTTGATGGTATTAAAATAGATAATTAGTTTACAGGTCTTCGAGAAACTTGGAAGCGATCATAACTGTGGTGATGAGCAGCCTGTGGACGTCGTTATGCGGAATTGAGGATGAAATTGATGTTAAGCTCCATTAAATTTTTTCCAACGGTGGCCTACAATTATGGAAGTAAACTGCAGTCATTTCCTTAATTTTTGGAAACCAACTGCAGTAGTTTCCTTAAATTACAGAAATCAACTGCAGTTAATTAATTTCTTGCTAGGAGCTTTTGAAGTGGTCCATTACTCCATTTGGAGTTCTCTACCATGATCTGTGGAACACGTGACACATAGCCAACAGAATCGTGATGGAAGCTTGGCTATATATTTATCTCTGTTTGGTCCCCAAGCTTGCATCTCAATCCCCTTCAGTTTTTACACCATCAAGTGAGAGAGCAGAACTTGGAAGTGCCTTCCAGATTTTCTGTATCTTTCTTATTTCAGCATGCGTGAGGTTCTTCTGTCCCCACAGTGCCCAGATTTTAGAATTTCTTTCTCTTGTTTTCATGCTGCCTATAAATTACAAGTTATTCAAGGATCCCATTGGTGCCGCAAATTGATCCAGCTCGTGCTACAAATTGGTATTTTGCTATTTGGAGTCCCGTGACAGGAAAGCTCGACTTTGCTGTGATTTTCAGTTTATTTTGACGTAATGGTGAGCGCCTCAATGTAGTGGAGTCGCCCCTTATACCTCTAGATCTACTCTATTACCGTGAACTAGTCACCGTGAATTCTCCCTTTTTTAACCACAAGAAGGGTTTTAATATCTGAGATTATTTTGATGCTGAGAGAGAGCAAGTTTGATGAGTTCAAAAGCGTAGCAGTAAGCTGGTGTTGTGTGTGAGCAAGCATACTTGTTGACATCTGAAGCGGGTTATTAATCAGTCAAGAGGGTTGCATTCTTTGTTAAAATTTAAAGAAACAGTGATAGAGTGCATCAATGGTCGTGATGGAAATTTCTGGTAATTTCAAACAAAAATCTGAACAGAGAAAATGCTATGTTTTTGGACAGGGAAGCAAAATGGAATTGTTTGCTGCAGAACAGAGTTTTACCACACACATAAATGATTTCTATTCATTAATCAAAAGACTGCTGATACAATATTTTTCCTCTCACAGAGGGATTTCACAAACACTGCTTCAGATGCAGTAAAAAAGATTACTCTGTCTCTTAAAAAAAATACTCTGTCTCTGCTACAAATATTTTTCACACTGCTGTGTAAAAATTTTCATTCACTTGCATTCACAAAACAAAACATTCACTGCTGCGTATATTTCCCTCACGCTGCTGCGTTTTCATTGCATTTCCCTTTTAACAAAAATTACATTTGCCCTCTGCGCCTTTTTTTTGTTTCCCACTACTATGCTTTTTTTTTTTCATTTCAAAAGTCAACAACAAAAAACAAAACATAACCTATATGTTTTTTTACGTGTGCCGTAAAAACATTCATGAATTAAAAACAAAATTAAATTCTTTACCTAAATCTATGAATCACATTAAATTTCATTTAATTGATTTATTAACAGGAACCGACAGTCAACCAAAAAAAAACTTTTACTTCATGTCAACTCATTCGCTGCATGCCTGTACGCAACTTTGGCTTCAATCGACGGTGGACAGCATTGAATTCAATCGGATGGATATCGCTCGTTCAATCCACACGAACTTTATGTTCCAGGGAAGAGTGGTTTTGGAAAGGACGGCTCAGCCACATGTCGACTGATAATTGTAATCGCTGCGGTTGGAGGAAAAACAACTTTTGGCAAAAGGCGGTGCGGGGGATATACCGGTGGTTTTGTGGAAAGTACGCGGTCATTGTTCAAGTGTAGTAGCAGTTGAAATTACAATTTCAACACTCCCCTTTAATTTCAACTACTCGGTTATCAGTCATACCCAGACATTTTCTCAAAAACTCAAAACTTTTCTGTCCCAATGGCTTGGTTAGAATGTCTGCAACCTGCTCCTGAGTCCTGCAATGTTTTAAAACAATTTCTCCACTGTTTACCAATTTCGTGATGTTATGAAACCAGCTCAAGAAAAGATAGAAAAGATAGATCAACGCCTTAGAATTCAGCCTCTTCGAGGGGGCAACCTCCTTTACATTACATAAATGAACAATTCTTTGATGATACAAATGAAAAGACCTCCTTTCTATATATAGGAGTCTAAGGGGTCATAACATAATCAGAGCGGACATAACAATAATAATGTAAGGGCACATTAATAACAATAGTGGGCTTCTATGGGGCACAATAGTAACAATATGGGCACTACATGGGTACATCAATATAATAAATGAGTTGTACTAATAACAATAAGGGGTTACACTAGTAGTATAGGGGCCTAACATGCCCCTCTCCTTCAAAAATAGTTGTCCTCAACGCTTGAGTAGTTCTTGATGCTTCTGTATAAAATTCTTGTCCTCGCATGTAGAATCTTCAGCGGGTAAATTCTTCCACTTGCAGAGATACTCTGAAATTGATTGATTTCGTAGCTGTTGGATTCTTGTTTCTGTGACTGCTCCATGTTCCAATATGATTTTTCCTTCCTCTTCAATTTCTGGCAATATTGTTTGAATTGGGATCTTTTGCAACTTTTGAATCAGTGGCCATACTTCTTTGTCCTTCTTCCATTCATCCCTTGCTTCGTTTATCCAATCTGGTTGGATAATAGAAATAGCACAAAGCAATGCTTCCACATCCTTATCCTTGAATATTCTTCCCATTCGGTAAGGTCGCCATTTTTTAAGTGCTTGTTGTTTCATTTGATTTTGCACCGAAGTGGCCTTATCCTTTAAAAGTTGGAGAACTTGTTGTTGATGTTCGATGTGATCTTTCACTGCTTGAACCTTTTTCTTCTTGATATGTCCATCTATCTCTAGAGTTTGAGGAGTGGTAATTTCTTCCAATCCTTTACAAGATATGGTCGGATTCATTTCTTGATGCTCAATGTGATCTTTCACTTCTTGAACATTTTTCTTCTTGATATGCCCTTCTATCTTGATAATTTGAGGAGTGGTAATTCCGACCAATGAATTACAAGATATGGTTAGATTCATTTCTTCTTTCTCAATGTGATCTTTCACTTCTTGCACCTTTTTCTTCTTGATATGTTCTTCTATCTTGAGAGTTTGAAGAGTGGTAATTCTTGCCAATGCTTTAAAAGATATGGTCTGATTCATTTCTTCTTTCTCTCGGGTGGGGTCCTGGCGTATATCTTCTTCTTTTGATGTTTCTTGATCCTTTTCTTCCTCCTCTTCATATTCTATGTAAAATAATTTCTTCTCAGCACACTTATGACCTTTAGTGCATTTGCTATCACAATTGTAACAAAGCCCTTTTTCTCTTTTTTCTTCCAATTGTTGTGGTGTAACCCTTGTAGGTTGTGGAAGGCTAGGAGAAACAACACATCCATATTTATAGTTGTGAGGGGTATGCTTCTTGGTTTCCATAATTTTGCTTTCCACTATGTCACAAAGCCCTTTTACTCTTTCCAATTGTTGTGGTGTTGCTCTAAAGAAGGTGTTGCTTTTTGTATCCTCATAATGTGCTATCATTTCCTCCGTGAAAATTGACCACGTAACAAGTTGTTTACGAGAACAAAGCCCTTCATACCATAAAAGTTGATCTGGTTCTAAATATGAAGATGCAATACATACCTTTTGTAACAGTTGTACACCATGTAGATCAAAATATTGCTCCATCTGAAGTATCCAATTTACCAGATCCTTGCCATCAAACTTCCTCATCTTGCTTTTTCTTGATTTTAGGAGCTCGATCTTGAAACGACTGTAACTCTGTATTTTCAGATCTTTAAGCTCTGAAATTGTGACCTATAGTAGCCCTCTATGTCCTCTTTCCAATGCCACCATTCTGATCCAAATTGGATTCTCTAAGAAAGAGTTATGCACAATCTCCTAAGATGACCTGATTATTAACCTTTCCAGAAGAGCGAACTTGTATGAAGTGCCACGTGTCACTGTTTCGACCTTTGGCTCTAAAAAATGCATACAAGAAACTACAGTCAAAGTCCTTTTTCTATACCTTCTTATAAAATTTCAATCCGATCCCCAGAGAGAATGTTATGACAATTTTACCCAGGTCACCTGTTTTGAATGTAATTCAGGAGTCTGTAAAAAGACCAACTTCCTCAGATCATATCTCCGCAAATGTCGCGTGAAAAGCTCTGAAATTTAGACCCAAGGTTCAACGCAATTTCTTCTCAAATGGGTTTTTTTTTGCGACTTCTGAAACGTCACAGAAAAAAATTTATAGCGTAAATGCCACGATGACCTGTTTGGAGCAGCGAAACCCTAGAATCCAAAGCTCTGATACCAAATGTTATGAAACCAACTCAAGAAAAGATAGAAAAGATAGATCAACGCCTTAGAATTCAGCCTCTTCGAGGGGGCAACCTCCTTTACATTACATAAATGAACAATTCTTTGATGATACAAATGAAAAGACCTCCTTTCTATATATAGGAGTCTAAGGGGTCATAACATAATCAGAGCCGACATAACAATAATAATGTAAGGGCACAATAATAACAATAGTGGGCTTCTATGGGGCACAATAGTAACAATATGGGCACTACATGGGTACATCAATATAATAAATGGGCTGTACTAATAACAATAAGGGGTTACACTAGTAGTATAGGGGCCTAACACGTGATGTAATGAAACTTTGTGTCAATGTGTTTCGTTCTCTTATGAAACACAAAATTCTTGAATAATGCAATAGCTGAGCTATTGTCACAAAAAATCACAGTTCCTTTTATTTACTCTTGGCATAAGCTCCTTAACATCCTTCTCATCCAAACTGCTTGACATGCTGCTACTGTAGCTGCCACATATTCTGCTTCTGCTGTAGACAATGCTACAATAGGCTGTTTTTTAGAAACCCATGAAATAGCTCCTGAACCCATGTGAAAAACATAACCGGATGTGCTTTTCCGATCATCTACACTTCCAGCCCAATCACTATCAGTGTATCCAATTAAATCTGAACATTCTGAAGTAGTATATAAAATGCCATACCTTTTTGTACCTATAACATACCTCAGAATCCTTTTCGCTGCCTGCCAATGTGCTTGTTTTGGCCTCTCCATGAATCTGGAAATTAAACTAAAATCAAACATTATGTCCGACCTAGTTGAAGTCAAATACATGAGGCTGCCAACTATGCTCTTGTACAAACTAGGATCAAAATCCTTGCTGTTGTCCTCTTTGCTGAGTTTTAATCCCATCACTCTGGGAGTGATTGCTGCCTTGCTCTCCTGCATATTAACTCTTTCCAACACTTAATTAACATATTTTGCTTGTGAGATAAAAATCCCATTTTCACTTTGTTCTACTTCTATTCCTAAGAAGTATCTCAGCAAACCCATATCAGTCATTTCAATTTCTTCTTTCATGACTGTTTTGAAATTTTCAATAAAATAAACATCATTGCCTGTGAAAATAACATCATCAACATTTAACACAAAAATTATTATTTTACCATCCTTTTCTTTGATGTAGAGAGTGTGTTCTCCCTCACACTTTTCAAATCCATTTTCCAGTAGATAGGAATCTATCCTACTGTACCATGCTCTTGGTGCTTGCTTTAGCCCATAAACAGTTTTCTTCAATCTGCACACTTTGTGCTCTTGGCCTTTCTTTTCATAGCCTAGAGGTTGTTCAAATAAACCTCTTCCATTAACACTCCATTTAGGAATGCTGACTTCACGTCCATTTGGTAAACTTTCCACTTGTTTTGTGCTGCTATGAACAACACTGCTCTCACGGTTTCCATTCTAGCAACCAGTGCAAAAGTTTCCTCATATTCTCTCCCATACTTCTGCTTATATCCTTTGACAACAAGTCTTGCCTTGTGTCTTTCTATTTTGCCTTCAACATTACTCTTAGTTTTGTAGACCCATTTAACTCCAATGACTTCTTTTCCTTTTGGTAGTTCAACTAGATCACATGTCTTGTTTCTTTCTATGGCATTGATCTCCTCATACATAGCTTCTATCCATTTTCTATCCTTAATTGCTTCTTCAAAATGAATAGGGTCATCAACATGACAATATAATGCAAACAAAGAATTCATACCTTCATTTGCTGCCTCTTGTTCATAAATGTCATTTAAATTTCTAAACTTCTTACCTCTTTTATTTGGTGTACAAGTGCTTGAAGAAGCACTTGAATTTCCTCTTTGTGGTGTGCTTGGAGAAGCACTTTCATTTCTCCTCAAGGGTGTCCCTTGCTGTCCTTGTGTTGGTGCTACTGTTTGGGGATTTATTTCAGCCATCTCCTCATCATTTTCATCATGTGACAAAGAGGTTTTAACATTCACTATCTTTTCTATGCTTCCATCCCAAGCTTCCTCCTCAATAAACTGAACATCTCTACTCACAATGAGCTTCTTGGTGGATGGGTTATACAACCCGTAAGCTTTAGATTCCTCACTGTATCCAATGATTATACATTTCTCCCCTTTTCTATCCAACTTCTTCCTTAGCTGATCTGGAATGTGTGCATAAGCCACACATCTAAAAACTTTCATGTGGGTGACTCCTTGCTTTGTACCACTCCATGCTTCTTCCGGCACTCTGTTCATGACTGCTTTTGTAGGGCATCTATTCAACATATATGATGCACAATGTACAGCTTCACCACAATAATCATTTGGCAAATTCTTTTCCTTTAACATACTCCTCGCCGTGTCCATGACTGTCCTATTCTTCCTTTCAGCAACTCCATTTTGCTGTGAGGTGTACCTAGCTGTAAATTGCTTATGAATTCCATTTTCTCTACAAAAACGTAGAAATTCCTTGGAGATATACTCACCTCCTCTATCAGTTCTTAGAACTTTGATATGCAGCCCTCTTTTGGTTTTCCACAAGTGCCTTGTAATTGCAAAATATTTCAAACACTTCACTTTTGTTCTTCAAGAAATAAACCCAAGTTTTTCTTGTAAAATCAGCAATGAATGTTAATATGTAGTGGTTGCCTGCAAGTGATGGAGTTTGCATCAGTCTACATAAATCTGAGTGGACAATTTCTAAGGGTGCTTTTGCCCTTATTCTTTTCCCAGATGGAAAAATTTCTCTGTGTTGTTTTCCCAAGATGCAACCTTCACAAAGGTTGTCTGGTTTCTCTATCAATGGTAATCATCTTACCATTCCTTTTCTACTCAACAAATTAAGACCTCCAAAGTTGAGATGTCCAAATCTCAAGTGCCACAACCAATTTTCATCCTTTGGTTCGCTTTGGAAAGCCTCTTGAGTCACTGCTGCGATTACTTCTTTATTTTTAAAATCTGTCTTCATTCTAAGAGAGAACATCCTGTTCCTCGTCATCTTCACTTTAGCAATACATTGTTTGCTGGGTGCTCTATCTATGATGGTGCATACATCATTCACAAAGAAAACATTGTAACCCTTTTGAACAAGCTGTCCAATACTTAAGAGGTTACATTTCATTCCAAAAACATAATAAACATCTGCTATGGTTTTCTTTTCGCTTTTCTTTGTTAAGACTTTTACTTCTCCTTTTCTCATAACAGAAACTTTATTATCAGTCCCTAGTGTGACTTGTGACTTCACATTCTAATCTAACATGGAAAACAGGGCTATGTTTCCTGTCATATGGTTGCTGCAACCAGAGTCTAGAAACAATACATCTTCACTCTTTTCTTTAGCAATATTACAGGGTAAAAACAAATTGTTTTGGTTGATATTTTCTCTAGTGAAATTTGCACTAGTTCTATTACTCATATCATGTTGCTTCTTCCTACATTCATTTGCATAATGCCCATACTTTTTACAGTAGTAACATTGGACATTGGATTTTTCATACCTTTGTCCTTGAGCATGATGTTGTCCACTTTGTTGGCTGCTGCCTTGGCCTTGGTTCTGATTTGGATTGTTGCCTCTTCCTTGAGCATTTGCCGGACTGTTTCCTCCACCTCTGTTTTGGCTTTTTCCTCTTCCTCTCTTGTTTCCTCTGCCTTGGCCTCTTCCTCTTCCAAAGGACATCTGGGTCTTGAAGGCATGCTCTAGAGATGAGTTTTCATTTCTACTCAACCTCTGCTCATGTGTTGTCAGTGATGCATGTAGTTCATCAATTGAGAAGTTTGTGAGATCCTTTGTCTCCTCTATGGTGGTGACAGTCACATCAAACTTTGAGGGTAGGACCCTCAACAGTTTCTCCACAATCCTCCTTTCTTCAAGAATCTCTCCATGAGACCTTATCTATGTGACCAGACCAATTACATGCATGAAGAATGAGTCAATATTGTCTAACTCCTTCATGCAAAGATTCTCAAAATCTCTCCTTAGTAACTGTAGTTTTACTGTCTTCACTTTCTCCATGCCTTGATAGGCTGTCTTGAGAGTTTTCCATGCGTCTTTGGATGTTTTGGCTGCTGCTATAATTGGAAACATACTCTCATGCACTGCTTGATACAAAAGTACGAGGGCTTTTGAATCCTTCTTCTTATAGCTCTTCAACAGAGCTTTCTCTGCCTGAGTTAACCTATTAAACTCATTTTCATCTGTTGGATCTTCAAATCCATCCTCAACAAATTCCCATAAGTCTTGTGAGGCAAGCAAAGCTCTCATGGTTATTGCCCAATAGTCATAGTTTTTCTCATTAAACTGTGGGAGATGAGTATTAAAGATACCCATGCTAGTGCTGGTGCTGGAGCCATCCATTCTTTCACTCTTAAAAATACTTGACTGTGTATTAAAAATCACTGACTGTCTTCAACAGCGCAAAAAAAAAAAAAAAAAACTAGCTTGTGAAATACCTTGGATTTTTGACTGAGTCTTCACTCTGCTGGAGAAGTTGCTGCAGCAAGAAACCCTTCCTTCAGCTTCTTTGACACTTTCAAAGAGCTTGAACCTGGCTCTGATACCATGATGGAAATTTCTGGTAATTTCAAACAAAAATCTGAACAGAGAAAATTCTTTGTTTTTGCACAGGGAAGCAAAATGAAATTGTTTGCTGGAGAATGGAGTTTTACATTCTTTGTTTTTGCACAGGGAAGCAAAATGAAATTGTTTGCTGGAGAATGGAGTTTTACCACACACATAAATGATTTCTATTCATTAATAAAAAGACTGCTGATACAATATTCTTCCTCTCACAGAGGGATTTCACAAACACTGCTTCAGATGCAGTAAAAAAGATTACTGTCTTTTCAAAAAAATAGTCTGTCTCTGCCACAAATATTTTTCACACTGCTGCGTAAAAAATTTCATTCACTTGCATTCACAAAACAAAACATTCACTGCTGCGTATATTTCCCTCATGCTGCTGCGTTTTCATTGCATTTCCCTTTTAACAAAAATTACATTCGCCCTCTGCGCCTTTTTTTTGTTTCGCACTGCTGTGCGTTTGTTTTTTTCATTTCAGAAGTCAACAACAAAAAACAAAACATAACCTATATGTTTTTTTACTTGTGCCGTAAAAACATTCATGAATTAAAAACAAAATTAAATTCTTTACCTAAAATCTACGAATCACATTAAATTTCATTTAATTGCTTTACTGACAGGAACCGGCGGTCAACCAAAAATTTTTTTTACTTCATGTTAACTCATTCGCTGCAAGCCTGTACACAACTTTGGCTTCAATCGATGGTGGACAACGTTGAATTCAATCGGAGGGATATCACTCGCTCAATCCACACGAACTTTATGTTTCGAGGAAGAGTGGTTTTGCAAAGGACGGCTCAGCCACATGTCGATTGATAATTGTAATCGCTGTGGTTGGAGGAAAAACAACTTTTGGCAAAAGGCGGTGCGGGGGATATACCGACAGTTTTGTGGAAAGTACGCGGTCGCTGTTCAACTATAGCAGCAATTGAAATTACAATTTCAATAGGCCGGAGGTATTTATCTTGAGTATTAAACTTTCTTTTTAGATTATTTAAAGTTTATTCCGCATTAAGTTCAGATTTAGCATTGTTGAAATTTGATTGTTAATTAGAATAATCGTTATTTTTGCTAGAAATTGAATGAGGCGGTAAGTAAACATAAGCTACTACCAACACAGAAGTGTTGCAGTTAACATACTTCAAAATCCTTAAATATTATCATGATTTAGTTGTTACATTAGCATGGAATATAATTATTATTAGTTATTATTTATTTGATTTATATAGTTATTTAAAGAAAATTACCTTATTTAGAATTACTAATTAATAGTTTTCAAGTGACAAATTTCATATGGGTAGTTGACTTGTTTCTTTACATCTCTGTAAGACCATTTTTTAGTCAAGAAAGAGTTTTAGGTTATAGTCTAACCTCAATCTTTATGTTAAATCTATTAAGTTCCTAAAAGATTAAATTTTTCAAATTGTAAATTCTTTTAACCCAAAATTTGAGAAAATCTTCGCACTTTAAATTTGATTCTTTTTCCCACTTGATAAATCTGGAGTTAAGATATATCTATACTACTTAATAATATAATTTATGTATATATAAATTTCATATCTATATATAAAATAGTCTTATTATTTTTAAATTTTATTAAAACTTTGGTAATAAATTTAGTTGCATGTATATTTGTTATTTTTATTAAGAATATTTTATAAAAAAATTCATGTATATATATATATATATATATATATATATATATATATATATATATATATATATATATATTAAAAAAAATTATAAATATTCAATTTTTATATACATATTAAATATGAAATTTTTAAATATATATATATATATATATAAAAGAGAGATAAAATATCATAGTTACAGATATTACATTGTTATTTAAATTTATATATAATTTATTAAGTTTGTATATGTTTATTAATTATAAGTCATAAAATAAAATATTATAGTTACAAATATGAATTATTATTATTTAAATTTATTTTAATATAATATACATATTATTATTTTTTTGAAAATAAATTGCTTGTAATTTTATTAATAAAAAAAATTACACTTCAAACAAATTAAATTGAATTGATTTATTATTTTTAAGTTTTTTAATTAATCTTATATTATATTTTAATATTATTATTATTTGGTTTAATGCATTTTAATTTTATGAACATTATAATATTTTTTCTCTATTGAGCTAATATTTAAATGTTTACCTTCATTTATGGACACCATAATATCTCCTCCATATTTGGCTATAAAGCCCCCTTCCACACTATAATTAATCTTTTATTAGTCAGTTTCAAGTGGACACTCCACCCATTATCAAGGACGAGAAAGACATCCTATACACATTTTCTCTAAAAATATTCTAAACAAAACTATTATTTATAAAAAAAATATAATATTTCATATTTCTATAAAATATATATATATATATATATATATATATATATATATATATATATATTATATTATTTTTAAAATTTTAATAATTTATTTCAAAATAAAACATAATTTATTCTCATATATAGTATTTTCCTTTATTTATTATATAAATCTATTTACACATTATAAATTATTTATATGTGTGATATAAAATTATTTAAATAAATATAATTATTTGAAAATATTTTTTTTTTATTTTTTCCCACTTTTATATATGAATTTTCTATCTAATGTAAAATGGTGTGTGTTGAAGCTAGCATCTCTATACATCAATCTAAATCATTAGAGTATGTTAAGCCAATCCTCTAGATTTTTACTATAATAGTATTAATATAATGGAGGAAGTTAATCATAGATTGTAAAGTAATAGTGTACTATAATGGAATAAGTTAACCAAAGAAAGTAAAATAATATTTTTAAATTTTATATATTATTAAAATGTATTTTTTATAATTAAATTTTATTAAAAAATTAGATATTATTTTTGGGATATTAAATTTTATATATTTATTAAAAAATATTTTTTATAATTAAATTATATTAAAAAATTAGATATTATTTTTGAGATTTAAGTGTTTTAAGTTAGTCATTTATTTATGATTATTTTCATGAGAGGTAATTTTAACTCACTAACTTCTCATGATTTTTGAATAGTCTATTTAGCACTCATTGTATGGGGGTGATGCTCATAGAGGTGAAGTGGGATTGAAACTAATGAAATGAATCACATAGCGTCAATTATCACTTTTGGGGCTTGCACTCTAATACTTAATTCAAAAGAGTGAGGGGAACTCTAATTGAATGGTTCACTAGGCACAATACTTGGTAAGGTTTTGCAAATGGGGTAGCAATCTAAGTGGCCTTGATTGTGGGGAAAACTCCACAATTAAGCACATTTGAACCAGAGGCAATCTGGATGGGTGACCTCCCTCGAAGTCCTGGTTAGCGAGTGCAAGTCTCAGAAGTGATGATTGACCCTATGTGATTCATTTCACTAGTTTCAATCCCACTTCTTCACCCCTGTAAGCATCACTCAATTACTAAGTGGACTATTCAAAAATCATGAGAAATTATTGAGTTATGACTACCTCTCATGGAAATGGTCATAGATGAATAACATGAATCACCAATCCCACTGCAAAAAAATAAAATAAAAAAATTACTATTCAATTGATTAACCATTGAGATTAACGAGATGATAATGTGGCGAGATTTATGGGTTTCATTTGCATGGTTCGCCACACCTTGTCTAACTTTTAATATCAGAATAAAAGGGTACAAAATTTAAATTTTTAGTCAATAGGTGATATTATTTCGACGCACGGGTGGATGAACCCTAGTTGGCTTCTTTTTTATTATTATATTGACGGATTGGATTCATTATTCATAGAATACACGTCGTGTGAATGTATCATCTACGGTTGGCACCTTCTCCTTTTGTGCGTTACGATAGACAGTAATAAAAATATTTATTTATTTACTTATAAGCCCGTCAGAAATTGGATTGGGAAGAGTCACCGGGCGTTACGATGCCCAGTAAATAATTTTTATTTAATTAATCCATCGTGTGCTAGGTTCTGTTTCCTTTAAGTGGATGGCGATGGCGATTCCGTTACCAATGGATGCTCGATGTGCGGCGATTCAATTCGATTATGTATGGACTTCCTCGCATTTGCAGGCTGTACCAGTTTCTACGTAACGCTTAATCTTATGTCCATTTGATTTCGCCACTTTCTTGGACGAAGAACTCACCATGGCCAACATTTAAATTTGTTCATTGCATTTTGTTCTTATTTGAATTCACGAAGTTTCCAACTTTCTAGCCATTTGAGTGGATTTTTGTTGCTGGGATGGCAAGGCTAAGATCAAATTGGTTCACATTTGACCTCGGGTCGCCTTCTAATGGTAATTTACCAACCTTGATGGATTATGAGAGCTGAATCCCTGCTTAGGCACAACAGTGATTTCTTATTACACGAGATTACAATTACTTAAAATGATTACAATTACAGTGATTAATCAAACAATTACTCATTACTCGAGATTTAGGATTTCGGCAGGAAGCCCTGAGCCAAATCAATGGTAAGACGCGCTTTTTTGTACTTTGTGGCTCCCACTATGACCACCACATGCTTGTGCATTTGCAGGATCGAGTAGAATCGAAAAGAGAATCAGTCAATTACAAGAAGTTTAGGAGCTGAGGGTTCAATACCATGGCAGATTTTAATAATACCATCAAACTATGAAGCTTGAAGTACGACCGAAGTTTGAAGTACGACCCCAAGATTTTCAATCCAGTGATTTGGTTCTCGGTTAGGATTAAGAAGCATGAACAACCTGGCAAGCACAAAATGTTGTAGAGTCTTTGGCTTTGTGCTCTCATCATTGATATGACAGAAAATGAAACTCTATCGAAGAGCTTACATATTTTATTTATCAAATATCATCATTTATACATGGATAGAGGTTTTACCGACTCTCATTTACTTCCTATCTAATTCCTCCGAGTATGGCTGATTATTAAATTACTCTCATACTAATACCAACTACTCGTCATCATATGAATACCAACTACTCGTCATCATATGAATAGGAAGTACGGTTCGTGATTATTATTTTAAGATTTTATTCATTCACATGCAAGGTTTTAAAACCTTGGAATGTTAACTAGATGGACGCTTTTGATTATCCATGTATGCATGATTTATTCCTTGATTTTCTTCTCTTCTTTTCTTCTTTGTCGAGTTTTCTCATTGATCACCACTATTGTGCATTACCTTGGGATCTTCACCCACCCATTGATGCTATATCATGAGCATTGTAACCTATTTTCTGAATATCAATAATTCTTTTTGTTCTTTGGATTTCTGCAAAGTTGTGTGTTCAACCTTTAATAGCTAGATTCATCTGTGCAGGTTTTCAACAAATTTACATGTGTTGATCCATGCATGTTGAGTTGTTGATGCAGTTTCATCTTCACCTTTATTGCTTTCCGTATGAGCTCCTTCTATTCTTTGGTTAAGTACTTAACACCTCCCGATTGGGATGTAAGGCATCCCGAACAATGAAAACAAGGTAATCCAATCCATGCTCTCCCCACTTTTCATGAAGAGCCACCAAAATGCAAACATCTTCAGGTGCCTCTGAACAACATCCATGGTCATATGGTCCACTGTGGCACCCATCTTAGAAGCGATCCAATCTAGTTAGTGAAGTGGATCTAAATTAAAAAATATATGTGTGTGTGAAGTGAGAGATCTATTTTGTGTGTATCATATAAAACTATAATTTAGATAGACACATAAAAAATTAACCCAGTCATATAAATTAAATGGCTAGTAAATGTTATTAGGCATCAATACACTTATTTTATGATACATCTAGTATTGCTAAAAATTAAATTAAAAACACCAATAAATAAAAATAACTAAATTATAACTTTATTTTAAATTATTATTATTGATCAAAAGAATTAATATGTAAATTAAACATATGTACATTTAAAAAAAAACATGTATCAAGATTCTTAACTATGGACATTCATGCCTATTTTATTATGAAGAATATTAATTTGTAAAGAGGTTTTGTTACTTTATTGTAGGCTAATACCATGGCTTATCAATTCTGCATGTCCAAAAAACCATAACTCATTTTTTATTACACTTGCTGATGTAAAAATATTTAATTAATCAATTTAATTAAAAAACATAACTACTTTGGAGATAAATCTCACCCTTTGATTTGGCAAAAATACTAAGAATATTCTAAAATATTACATAATAGTTAAGTCCCCACAATCCATCTAATTATTATTTATAATTAAATTAAAATTTTAGAAACTCTATCTAAATAAACATGATTATCAACATATAAAAATATGTATAAAATACAAATACTAAAAATATGATATATTTACATAATATTTATTATAATTAAAATATAAATATTTTATCTATTATCAAAAACATATTTTATATATTTATAAGTTGAAATCTTCCAATTCTAAAGAGTTGTGTTAATACGACTGATCTTAAAAAAAACACGACTGATCTAAATTCATAATTTTTTTTTATCTTTCGAACATTAATTAACATAAATCTATCTTATAGAATGTTTCATATTTAATTATATATAGAATGACCATGAATTAAAAATCAGCTCGTTTGAATCTATAATTATTAATTAACACTCTAACAACTGTTTTAAGCACAATCATTTCCGTTTTTCCCACTTCTAAAATTTCACTTTCATGTTTTCAAATCCATAATTTTATTTATATATATTAATATATACGCTAAATAAGTGTAGCCTATACAATATTATTGTAGCATTTTTACTATCACATGTAATAAGTTATTTCTGATTTAAATATGCATTTTCGTATACCTAAAATATTTTGTATCTTTAAATGCAGATGCATTTTGAGTAGAATTACTAATGTCAATAGAAGTAGCAGTTTAGTTTGTGGTTTAAGAAATAAGTTAAGAGATATGAAGGAAGATCATAAAAAATGTAGAATGATAAATGTGAAATTAAATTATATATAATTTTAGTGTTAATTTTCTAAATAAATAGACTATGATATCTTCAAAATTCATGTATTTAAAGGGCGACATAAAAAAAACTATAACAAACAATGGTTACGGATATAGACATAAATGTTATTCTAAAATTGTAGATTGAAAAATAAAAAACTCCCTCGAGGTATAGAGAATGACATTACATTACTAAGATTTCCCCTAGAAAGTGGTACCTTATAAGAATAAATGAAAAGCATACATAAATATGATAGCTTTCGCTTTGATAAGGATCTCCCCTAGAAAAGTGGTAATTGTGAACAATGCCTCATAAGAATAAATGAAAAGCATACATAAATATGATAGGTCTCGCTTTAATAAGGAGATTGCACTACATACTAATTTTACAGATGTGAATTATATTCTACTAGAGTCTTTGTCAATTTTTTTTTACAAGAGAGGATTGAGGTTAAGGAAAGCAAAGGGGAAATGTAATTTTGTTGATTATTTTTTAATTTGATAGAAATGAAAAATATATTAATTATTAAAGTGAAATTTACATATGTTATTTAATCAAATTCTACCATTATACTATTATGATATTTATGGTATAAGCTATACAAAATATTATCTTGTTTTGTTGGTTTCTTTTCATTATTTTTTTTGAAAACTTGCTCAATATTTTTCTTTGAAAGATTACTTGCTCAAATAAAGTCAAACTATAAATTGGACTCAATTTTCACTAAATTTTTATAACTCTCGTTTAATTTAATGATCAACTCTAATTTGTCAAAACCCCTCAAAAAGTGAACTCCTATCTTGATTCCTTAATTAGGTCGATTTTTTGAATAAGGCTAATCTTAGCTATAAAAATGTTAAGGGGTCCTAATAATCTCCATCAACCCCAAATCGCAAATTGTTTTCCCATCATTTTGAATGGTTGCACGAGTAAAAATTTAATGAAGTCAAATTTGCATATCTAAAGTATGAAGGTGGTTTGTAACTATATATACCTTCAAATATTGTGTACCAATGTCATATGCTTAAACTGTCACATTATAGACTTGAGTGAAAAAATATATGTTATAATCGCCAATGCCACAAATTTTGTTTTGATAGGTAATTATGATGATCTAAGAGTTATCATCTTAAGTAAATTTCAAATCAATAATTGTCTAATTACTAGAATTTGAACATTTTTGGGAATATGGCCTTTTATGTAAGCCTTGATCTCCAAGTTAAAACCTATGTTGGAAGCCTACATTCAAGACCAAATAATGCATCCTAGTTGGTTCAACACGTAATTCAAATTAATTCAAGTATTCTATAAAACCTATAAGTTGTCTAACTCAAATGATTTAAGGAAGATTTACTAGTTTTAAATCGATTTAGTATTCTAAAATAGCAATTTATGATCTTTTGGCTTTTTTAATGTTTTATAAGAAATTTTATCTAACCCCGAAGAGATATGGGAAAAAGAATATCACAAACCCTTAAGAAATACTAGTTGCATGTCGACCATATGTGATTGTCGTACTAGAAGATATTGAAGAGATAATACTACTTAGTGAAGAAAATCTTGAAATAAATGACAAAGTAAAGTACAAAAAAAAAAACATAGCTAGAGGAGAAGAAAGGCCACTGGAAAAATATAGACCAAGATATGAGATTCCTCAATGCACTAAATGTGCCTTCAGAGTCTAGAATATTGAACCTAGTGTAAAGTGAAGCCTACAATAAAATAAAACATTTAAAACTTATGGGATAGACATGGAATAAGTCAAGAAATATGTCCAAATATGAGAGCCATAGTATTAATAGTTTGACCTGGGGTTTGACAGTGTCAAACATTAGCAAGTTGTATTAGATAAAACCTTCCTTGAAGTCTCCATTATTTCTAAATAGATTATGAAAATAATGGAATGTAACATCAAAGAATAAAAACACATATCTTATAGGACTCTTCAAAATAAGAGAAATTTTAAGAATCCCTACTTATTTTAAAGTATAGAAACCTTACTGAATCTTATTGAGTTTTAAAATTTCAAACTATAAAATATTTGACTTTTATAAGAGTATTCTATTTTTAAGTATTTTTCAAAGTTTCTATAATCTTTTGAGAATTTATATATAGCAAAACAATTTTACTGAGAAAAAATCCTTGATATCGATGGGGTGACGAAGCTTATGTTCATGAGGCTTTCCGTGAGCAACATGACAACGGTCCTGAGACCAAGCTTTGGGGAATATTTGCAAGTTGAACATGATAGAGGAATATATATTGATACTTAGTTATTTTTGGTCAAAATAGGCAATTTGTAGGCAGGTTTGTAGGTTTTTTTTTTTTAACAACAATATTTTGTCTTTACCACTTGGCCAAAAGATCTAATAAAAATGAGGCCAATGGTCCGAACGATATATCTTTTTAAAGAAATAAGAAATAATAAAAAAAAAAATTGGCTTATAATAAATACCCAACGATATATCTTTTTTAAGAAATAATAGAAAATTTTTATTTAAAAAAATTAATAAGCACTCAACGATATATTTTTTTTAAAAACAATAGAAATTTTTGATAAAAATAACAAGAAAAAAAGAATATTATTGAATTTAACTTCGAGGAAAACCCAAAATAAAATTAACACAGGTATGAAATTTACTTTTAAATTTTTCATTCACAATTTTTTAATATCAAAAATCAAATTTATCATATATAAAACCTTATTATTAGAAAGAAATGTATTTTAATAAATAAATAAATTATTTTTAAATAAAATTTCACACATACAAATTACTCATTTGAAGTATATATGTATCGATTACTTATTTGAAACTACTGCAATACAAATAATTCGTGTTAACATTTTAGCAGGTACAAATTACTTATTTGAAACAACTAAAATTCAATACAATTAATCGCAGTAAACATTATAGCATTTCTAATTTGAGAAGACCGTAGTTAACATTATTAATACCATGGAAAACGAGTATTTCCATTATTTTCATGTTCACTAGCATTTGTAATTTGAGAAGACCGTAGTTAACATTATTAACACCATGGAAGACGAGTATTTCCATTATTTGCATGTTCACTGAAGGACTCAACTGCTTTGGAAACTCACTTTTGTGATCATATACAAACATCATATGGAAAACATTAATTGTCCCAATTTTGTACAACCTGTATTATATTTCTAAACTGATGGTCTTCTTATATACAGTAAATACAATGACTCCAATGCTTAACGGTACGCCTCCTTCAGGGTCGAGTCCTGTTTGCACAGCGCTGAATAGAAACGAACATGGGACTCGCTTCTGTTGAATGCATAGCCAAAATCCTCGCTCGTTTCAACGCTTCAAACGCACAGGACATCTGCCAGTGACATCTTTACCCTTGTCCAGATAATTAACATTAAACAGTCTTCACCTGCATCTGTGGGCATTCCTTGTGTGTGAGTATTCTAAGACCTGCGACCCTCGCAGCAAAGGGCAAGCCTCTCGTTTTTGGAATCCTGTCGTGTGGCAGAGGAGGTTTTGGCTATTCCACAGAACACGAATGGACGAAGGGTTCTCTCTATTTGGAATCCTCCTCCCAGCATCACCTCCCTCTCCAGATGGCTGCAATAACTTTCGAACACATTCACACTCACCTGCAACTTGAAGCCCATCAGAAACAGAAACTCCATCTCCATTCTATTTATTTCTTCGCTGTTCACGCCTCCCACTTTCGCGTAATATGAATTCCTATAGTTCCTGCTCGCATATCAAAATTGAAATTAAAATCACGACAATAAGACTGAAGGTTGAAATTAAAATAAGAAATAGAGGGTCGTGGAATTAGAGAAATAGCTTACAGGTCTTCGAGAAACTTGGAGGCGACCATAACTGTCGTGATAAGCAGCCTGTGGACGTTCACAGACGTTATGCGGAATTGAGGATGAAATTGAATGAGGCGGTCAATGTAGACATAAGCTACTACCAACACAGAAGAGCTGCAGTTAACATACTTTAAAATTCTCTTCAGATACCGCTCTATGCACATGTCCAGCACCTGCAAACCGTCGAACACTCTGTACTTGGGAGGCGAAGTGGGGGTGTAAGTGGCCGCAAGCCGGTCGTTTCTGGCGAGTATCCGCTCCACCAGAGATGACAAGACTGATATGACCGTTGAGGCTGGGGAGAATGATGGCTCTACATGTTCACTTTGGAGAGAATAGAGATCCGACCACATACTTCCTCGAGAAATAACGCCCTCCGCCATTGCTCGTAACGCCTAGTGCTGAATCTGTTCTGAGTAAGGAGACTTTTAATGATTTCAATGGCTGTGAACGACTGCAACAAGAGGTTCTTTGCGTGGGAGTGAGTTTAAATGTTGGAAAAGAGAAAGTTAATATAGGCTGCAGAGGATGTAGGGTTATGCAGGGAGGAAGAGGTGGGAAGGAAGTAGGGTGTCTCGGCTCTATGTGATACAGGCAGCCAGCGTGGCTGCGCGAGGGAATCTGCATTGCTGGAATGGGGTATATGCGTTTCAATAATTGAATGGAAATTTGAGTTGAATGGATTTAATAGCAAATCAGGGACCCAGAGATTCGGAACCCCCGCCCCAACACATGCACCAACCCAAAAATAAAGAAGCTTATTTGGCAGACAGCCCTAAAAGTAACTTTGTTTTGTTTGATTTGATTCCACTGAGATTGTCGCTGAATCCAGAGGAAGCTGAGACGTCTGCGGATATTAAAGCAAGATTCGTTCGGCTAAGCCTTCGGGTGATATGCTGGAAATGATTTGTTTCGGTTCATAGAATGTAATCGTACACGTTTATGTCAGATGAAATTTTTTGGTCAATCATATAATACATGCTTAAGCTTAATCTTAATGTGTACCACACTGGTAAAGTAATAGTGATAGTGTCCTATAATGGAATTAGTTAACCCTAGAATGTAAAGTAATATTTCTAGACTGTAGAAGTTTATTAAAATATTAAAATATATATATTTTATAATTAAATTATACCGAAAAAAATTGGTATTCAAATTGAGATTGACGAGATGATGATGTGGCGAGCTTTATGGGTTTCATTTACATGGTTAGCCGCACCTTGTCTAACTTTTAATATCGGAAAAAAAGAGTACAGAATTTGAATTTTAATAAAGCTCTATGTTGGTGAGATGGTTGACAGGCTTTGGAGTTTAGGTTATGAAACTTCCAGCCCATTCATGCGCATGTCTAGATTCTTTGGCGTTTAGAAACGACGCCGAAAGACCAAGTTTGTTATCACCGGGTTAAGGATAAGTATATCTAAACTTATGCAATATGGGTTTGCCTTTTTTTGGGTTACTTTTATATTAATTAATTGAAGTTTCTAAATTTTGTTATCAGCATGTTAATGATACCGTTTTGATTGGTTTTAACCTTTAGAATCTCAAGTAGTATAAATTTATCTTGATTCTAATTATTTTTTTAATAATGTTAAATATTATTATAACTTAGTTGTTACACCAGCCGTGAATACAATTATTATTAGTTATTATTTAGCTGATTTATAATTTTGACTAGTTACTATCTACTTGATTTAGTAGAGTTATTTAAGTAAAATCAGGTCACTAGGCATTATAAATTAGTGATCCATAAGGGGACAAAGTTCACTCTCACCAAATGCCTTTAAGTATTGCACAATTAACAGTGTTAGAGTATACTCCAAACCTAATCTTGACGGGAAATCTATTAAATCCCCCAAAAAAAATTAAATTTTTCAAAATACAAATTCTTTTTAATGTAAAATTCGAGAAAATATTTTCACTTTAAATTTGATTCCTCTTGCCACTTTATAAATCTGGAGTTAAGATATCTCTATATTACTTCTTAATAATATTATTTATGTATATAAAAATTTCACATCTCTATATACAGAGCCTTTAGAGAAACGTAGAGAAGAAAGAGAAGTCAAGCTACAAACAGAGTTAGAAGCCATGCTGGAAAATAAATTCACATCACTTGAAGACAAGATCCAAAAACAAATAGAAAATAAAATAGAAATATTGGAGAATAAAATGGAGGAAATGGACACTAGGTTGTAGGTTATAGAAAAACAAAACTAAGATACGAACCAAACATCCCAGTAAGGAGATGCTGATACTTTAGAAAGTCTTAAAATGAAGGACATAATTAAAGAAATAGAAGAAGTTAATAGTTGCCTCACCCTAAATAGTGTGGCAGGTAAATTAGATATCAAACCAATTAAAGATGAAATGAAAAAAATGATAGAATTAGACCATGAATGTAACAAAAGGGCCTTGAACCTTATAATCTTTGGTTTGAAAGAGGAGGTAGATGAGGATTCTTTAGCCATAACCCAGACAAAATTACATAATAGATTACAAATTGAAACAATGTGTATCACAGAAGCAACAAGGTTGGGGAAATTAACTGAGAATAAAGGAAGGACGATCCGAATAAACGTTAGCTCTATTGACCATAAGTATGACATACTTAGTAACACCTCAAGCCTAAAAGGAACGAGAATATTTATAAATGAAGATCCCATTCCAGAAGATCAAGCAGAATTAAGAAAGGAGCTTCAAAAGGTAAAAGCTAAAAAAGAAGGAAAATAGGCAATAATCAGAAATAGAAAAGTTGTTATTAGAGATAGAAACCAAAAATATAGTAATAAATAGCAATTCAACATGCTTTGGATTCTTTCTTGGAACTATCGGGACTTTCCATGGAACAACGGCCCCAAGCTAAGTTGGATCTCGAATGATGTTGATATTATATTGCTTGTTGAAACTTGGGAGCATGAAGAATCTAAGGTCCCTAACATAGATGGCTTTACACTATGGTCTACCTGGAACAAGTGATCCTCCCATAGAGGCATTGGGGGTATAGCTTGTTACATTAAGAAGAACATCTCCCCCCATGCTAGGATTTATAAAAACGACCCTTACAACCAATATAGTTGGATAGATATTACTGACATTAATGATAAAAAGACCTACATAGCAATCTGTTATTTCCCCCCCATCAATTCTAGCTTCTATAAGAAAAATAATATAGATAAAAATAGTCCTTACAATGGTTTAGAGAATGATATTCCTAGCATAAGGAATGAAGGAAATATCCTTTTAATGGGTGACTTTAATGCTCGAAATTCAAGCAACCAAGCTATTCTTCTAAGCAATCATTCCAACCCTAATCCTCTTTGGTTAAACGAAGACCTTACCCTGGCTAGCCAGTACAAAAGGAGCTCTGAAGATCTCGGGGATAATTTGTTTGGGTCGAAGCTAGTCAAGCTCTGTAGTGCTCAGGATCTCATAATTTGCAACGGTCTAAAGAAGTGGCCCAATTCTAGCTAGATGACCTACATTCATGGACTTGGTAGCAGCATGGTAGACTATGTTATTTCTGATCTCCCTTTATACAACAAAATAATAAATTTTCACATCTTAAATGACCATGAGCCTGACTCTCATCATAGGCCTTACTTATAACTCTCAATTTTGTCATGCATAGAGATCCCATAGAAGATAATCCTTATAGCCAAAAAAAAATTAATCTCTGATAGAAATAAAAACGATCTCTTTCTAAATGAATTAAAAACTAATTTGCTTCATTTATCTAGTATAGACAACATAAAAGACCTCTATCATAATTTTATTACAACCCTCTCATATTCTATTAACAAGTTATCAATTGAAGCTTCAAGTAATAAAAGAAATAGCAAAACCAACGCATGGTATGACAAAGATTGTAAGAGTGTGAGGAGAGAAATTAAGGAAGCTATTGATGAATCTCTTAAAATTGGCAAGATAAAAATATACAAAGCCCTAACTAAAAGGAAAAAAATGGAGTATATTCATAAAAGATAAGAGAATCTCTTACACCTCTCTAAGGTAGCTCCTAAGAAATTCTGGAGGCAAATTCTAACTAGGAAACCTAAAGATAATACTAAAATTTCTTTACACGATTGGAATTCCTATCTTAAAAAGCTTTAATATGAATCTCCAAATGTCATGGATAACTTTGAAACCCTGCTCACAACGAAATAAGTTTTCTCATTATAAGACATTGATTTTGGGGTTAAACGCCTGGCAAATCGGAAAGCTAAGGACATTGAAGGTTACCAGGCAAAAATTTTAAAAATTGGAGGTCATGTCCTCATCCCCCACATCCACAAGCTTTTCAATCAAGTGGTGAAGCAAGGGTTCCCTAAACCATGGACTCAGAGCCTCATTATCCCTATTTTTAAAAGTGGGGATACAAATAAACCCTCTAATTATCGGACTATTATGATCATCCCTCTCTTAGCCAAGTTATATGGTATTATTTTGGAAAAGAAGTTGAGCATATGACTTGAAAGTGAAGGTAAGTGGGCTAAAGGCCAAGCAGGTTTTAGAAGGCAGCACTCAACAACGGACCACCTCGTTACGCTTAGGATCATTGTGGAGGAATGCCGCAATGATAAATCCAATCTCTTTTGTTTCTTTGTGGACTTTAGAAAGGATTTTGATACGGTTCCTAGAAACAACCTATGGAATAGATTAGAAGAGCTAAAGGTTCCTTTTGAGTTGAGAGATGCCACTATAAGGTTATACGAGAATGTAATTGCCAAGTTAAAGAGTAATGAGGGGTGGTCGAAAGATATTAAGTGTAGTATCAGAGTTAAATAAGGTTGCCCCCTCTCCCCTACCCTGTTTGGCATTTATATCGACAAGCTAGAAGGTTGTTTAGAGGAAGCAGGTTGTACTGGCACGATCTTAGCTGGGATAGTCATCATCCTTCTTCTCTATGCTGACGATATTGTTCTTCTCGCAAGGTGCCCATCTGATCTTGATAAACAACTTAGACTTCTTAAGGATTTCTTCTCTACCATGGGTATGACTGTTAACACTAACAAAACAAAAGTTATGATTATCAAATCCAAGGACACTTACGCTAATTTTATGTATGACAATAGTAACTTGGAAGAAGTGTCTTCTATAAAATATGCTTATTATTTTTAGTTTTAGTAAAACCTTGATAATAAATATTGTTACACATATATATGTGGCATTTTTAGTAAATATGTTTTCTATTTTTTCTCGATACACTTTTCCATGTATTATCTAAGAAGTATGTTGTCTGTTATACTCCTTGCTCCATAGATTTATGTAAACTCCTCTGGAAAAAAGGATAGACAGGTATGTATATATATATATATATATATATATATATATATATGAAATTTTGAATTATAATAATGAGAAATATGAATCATTATTTTAACATATATTGTGGAATATATATAATTTTAAATTATTACGATTGTATATATTTATTAATTATCTATTTTAAAAGAACATAGTTACGAATATGAATCATTATTATTTTAATTTATTTTAATATAATATGCATATTAAGTTTTTTTTCTTCAAAATAAATTGTTTGAAAATTAGGCTCCAACAAATTAAATTGAATTGAATTATTGTTTTTATTACTTATTAATTAATATTTTTTTAAGGGTGGTTCACGAACACTAGGTGGCCACTACTTCCATGGGAAAATCCAGGCAAAAGGGATCTATCTTGTCCACTACCTCCCAATTGGCTAGTTACTTAGTAACGAGAACTTGACCAACTAAACTAACCATTGGGGTTGGTATACTTATTAATTAATCTTATATTATGCTTTATTATTATTATTATTATTCTTGATTTAATGTATTTTAATTTCATGAACATTGTAATATTTTCTTATATTAAGCCAATATTTAAATACTTACCTTCATTAATAGGCACCACAATATCTCCTCTATATTATGCTATAAAGAACTTCTCCATGCAATAATTAGCCTATAATTAAATGTAAATGATTAGTATTATTTATTGAAACTATTATTGAGAGAGTGAATATTTCTACAATTGTTTATTGTGTAGAAGGTTTAGGGAGAAACACTCCACCTATCATCACAGATCATATACACACCTTTTATAAAAATATTCTACACAAAACTATTATTTATAAAAAAATCATAATGTTCCATATTTTTATATAAATTAACAATATATACCTTTAGGAAAGAGTGAAAAATATATTATTTTTAAAATTTGAATAAGCTTATTTCCAAATAAAATATAATTTATTGTCATATATATAATATAAAATTCTTTAAACATATTATAAGTTATTTATTTATGATATATAAAATTGATATATATATATATGTATGTGTGTGGGAGAAAAAGTGTATGCTGAAGCTAGCAGCTCTATACATTCATCTAAATCATTAGATTATTTTAAGACTATAATCAAGATTTTTTTTAAATTGATAAAATAGTATAATAGTATATTTAGGTTGGCATATAGGTGGTTAGCTTTACATAAATATTTATAAAACAATAGACTTAATATACATACTAGCATAACCTTGACAGGATGATAAAAACTTAGCCAAATCAAATTAGCACAATTCTCTAGGTAAATGAAGAGCCAACAAGAGAAGGTACTCTAGCTGAGATGCCAATAAGGATTCGGTTAGTAATGTTTAACATTTAAGCATTTCTAGGAGAAATGCGATGGAGCGCATGGCTCCGATATTAAATTTCTACACATACTCTTTGCCTTCAAGCTGACACTTTCTCTAAGGCATTTCCTCTATGCAATCAATTCTGAAGATGGTCATTCACTACGGTAAGATTTTTGTCAGGGGATTGGTAATGTTTGTGATCTATATAGAAATGTGGTTATTCACGAGCACACTTTCCTCTTCTCTCTCTAGTAGTTTTGGCATTTCAGAAGGCAACAACACTGTGAAAGATAGTCTAGTCACACATTTAGTTGAAGGACCACGCCCTCCTAGCCCAGTTCATTGGTCATTGAGGACTCTGTTCGCCTCCTTTAGTTAGCTTCCTCCTACTCAACTTATCAACTGGCCTTGCCACAAGGGGAACCTGGTAAAACTATTTTCCTCTTTGAACTTTCAATTGAAATTCTCATTTTTATTAACCTAGTTCTATTTGGTCTCTCCTTTTCCTAAGTCTCTAGTTATCTCTAGTGCTTTCGGGACTTATGCTTCGTGGCCTAGTTCTGGTCCTTTCTCTTGGTGTTTCTCTTTCAGTTATTTATTTCCATTTCTACAGCTCTCTTTACTCTCTTCTCGCTCTCTAGTGAAGGCCTCTATTCTCCTTGGCTTTGGTTTCTTCGCATGCGGTGGCTCTTATCTTTGCATCATTTTCTTCACTCCTCAATGATTCACATGGAACAAGCTCACTCGATGAGAGGTGGGGAGATTTTTTGTAGGGATACCACTCCAATTCCCATACCCAGGTTGAAGCATCAATAGAAATATTCTGAGAACATGTTCCCCTGGAAATATAGGGGAATTTATCAGACATAGAGCACAAATTGGTTAACGAGCAACAAGAGATATCATACT
The DNA here is from genome assembly GCA_031772625.1 of Pinus tabuliformis. Lineage (NCBI taxonomy): Eukaryota > Viridiplantae > Streptophyta > Pinopsida > Pinales > Pinaceae > Pinus > Pinus tabuliformis. The sequence continues at coordinate 1,205,246,086 of CM062804.1, read as the reverse complement.
GTTAGGCCCCTATACTACTAGTGTAACCCCTTATTATTATTAGTACAACCCACTTATTATATTGATGTACCCATGTAGTGCCCATATTGTTACTAATGTGCCCCATAGAAGCCCACTATTGTTATTATTGTGCCCTTACATTATTATTGTTATGTTGGCTCTGGTTATGTTATGACCCCTTAGACTCCTATATATAGAAAGGAGGTATTTTCATTTGAATCATCAAAGAATTGTTCATTTATGTAATGTAAATGAGGTTGCCCCCTCGAAGAGGCTGAATTCTAAGGCGTTGATCTATCTTTTCTATCTTTTCTTGAGCTGGTTTCATAACATTTGGTATCAGAGCTTTGGATTCTAGGGTTTCGCTGCTCCAAACAGGTCATCGTGGCATTTTCGCTATAACTTTTTTTTGTGACGTTTCAGAAGTCGCAAAAAAAACCCATTTGAGAAGAAATCGCGCTGAACCTTGGGTGCGAATTTCAGAGCTTTTAGCGCGATATTTGCGGAGATATGATCTGAGGAATTTGGTCTTTTTGCAGACTCCTGAATTACATTCAAAACAGGTGACCTGGGGAAAATCATCATAACTTTCTCTCTGGGAATCAGATTGAAATTTCGTAAAAAGGTATAGAAAGAGGACGGACTATAGTTTCTTTTGTATCTTTTTCAGAACCAAATATCGCAAATTGTACACGTGGCACTTCATAAAACTTCGCTCTTCTGGAAAGGTCTATAATCAGGTCATCTTGGGAGATTGTGCATAACTCTTCCTTGGAGAATCCAATTTGGATCAGACTGGTGGCATTGGAAAGAGGACACAGAGGGATACTACATGTAGCAATTTTAGAAATTAAATATCCACAAGTACAGATTTACAGTCATTTCAAGTTCGAGGTCCTAAAATCAAGAAAAAGCAAGATGAGAAAGTTTGATGGCAAGGATCCGGTAAATTGGGTACTTCAGATGGAGCAATATTTTGATCTACATGGTGTACCACTATTACAAAAGGTATGTATTGCATCTTCATATTTAGAACCGAATTAATTTTTATGGTATAAAGGGCTTTGTTCTCGTAAAAAACTTGTTACGTGGTCAATTCTCACGGAGGAAATGATAGCACATTATGAGGATACAAAGAGAAACACCTTCTTTAGAGCAACACCACAACAATTGGAAAGAGTAAAAGGGCTTTGTGACATATATGAAAGTAAAATTATGGCAACAAGGAAGTCTACCCCTCACAACTATAAAGATGGACGTGTTGTTCCTCCTAGCCTTCCACAACCTACAAGGGTTACACCACAACAATTGGAAGAAAAAAGAGAAAAAGGGATTTGTTACAATTGTGATAGAAAATGCACTAAAGGTCATAAGTGTGCTGAGAAGAAATTATTTTACATAGAGTATGAAGAGGAGGAAGAAAAGGATCAAGAAACATCAAAAGAAGAGGATATATGCCAGGACCCAGCCCCAGAGAAAGAAGAAATGAATTAGAACATATCTTGTAAACTATTGGCAAGAATGACCACTCCTCAAAATCTCAAGATAGAAGGAAATATCAAGAAGAAAAAGGTGCAAGAATTGAAAGATCACATCAAGAAAGAATAAATGAATCAAACCATATCTTGTAATTCATTGGTTGGAATTACCACTCCTCAAACTAGCGAGACAGAAGGACATATCAAGAAGAAAAATGTTCAAGAAGTGAAAGATCACATCGAGCGTCAAGAAATGAATCCCACCATATCTTGTAAAGGATTGGAAGAAATTACCACTCCTCAAAATCTAAAGATAGAAGGACATATGAAGAAGAAAAAGGTTCAAGCAGTGAAAGATCACATCGAGCACCAATAACAAGTTCTCCAACTTTTAAAGGATAGCGTCACTTCGGTGCAAAATCAAATGAAACAACAGGTAGATCAACATCATAGTGAAATTTTTTTTTATGTAGGTGATTGGGTATTTTTACTGCTACATCTAAAGCAAGCTATTTATGAGAAGGAAACGTTGGCAATACTACATGCACTTAAAAAATGGCGACCTTACCGAATGGGAAGACTCTTCAAGGATGAGGATGCGGAAGCATTGTTTTGTGGTATTTCTATTATCCAACCAGATTGGATAAATGAAGCAAGGGATGAATGGAAGAAGGACAAAGAAGTATGGCCACTTATTCAAAACTTGCAAAAGATCCTAATTCAAACAATATTGCCAGATATTGAAAAGGAAGGAAAAATCATATTGGAACCTAGAGCAGTCACAGAAACAAGAACCTAACAGCTATGAAATCGATCAATTTTAGAGTATCTCATCAAGTGGAAGAACTTACCCGCTGAAGATTCCACATGGGAGGACAAAATTTTTATACAGAGGCATCAAGAACTACTCAAGCGTTGAGGACAATGCTTTTTGGATAGAGGGGCATGTTAGGCCCCTATACTACTAGTGTAACCCCTTATTGTTATTAGTACAACCCACTTATTATATTGATGTACCCATGTAGTGCCCATATTGTTACTAATGTGCCCCATAGAAGCCCACTATTGTTATTATTGTGCCCTTACATTATTATTGTTATGTCGGCTCTGGTTATGTTATGACCCCTTAGACTCCTATATATAGAAAGGAGGTATTTTCATTTGAATCATCAAAGAATTGTTCATTTATGTAATTTAAAGGAGGTTGCCCCCTCGAAGAGGCTGAATTCTAAGGCGTTGATCTATCTTTTCTATCTTTTCTTGAGCTGGTTTCATAACACATACTTTGAATTCCTAACAGAGGTTGGAAATTGGGTGACATATTTGGGCACTCCTAACGTAAGAATAACCCAATGGTCTTATTCAATCAAAGTGAAACTAGATATGAGCTCCTCCTCAAGATGGAGGAGCTCTATTTGTTATATCTAATTGTCAATGAGAGGCTACAACAATTAGAAGAGGCCCTTCTCCCAAACAAAGCACATCCTCCAACTGTTAATCCAGAGCCTCCCACTCCCATTATGATCTAAATTTAAACATGAACACAACAACTTACAAATATAACCATAAATAAAAGATGCAGCAGAAATAAGACTTCATTTCATTAATATCGAATACTGAAATATCCTTACAAACATAATGGAAATAAGACTAGCTTGGGTGATGGTATCTTATCTCTAAGAAGAGAAGTGTCGGCTACATGCCTCTGAACTATGTTACAATGAGGCTCCAAGGCTATTTATTTTTGAGAAATAATGGAAAACCCTAAACATCGAGAAACCTAACCCTAGGAGATGAAGTGCAAAAACATTGGGCCCCATTTGGGTAAACTAGTACATCAATTTCTCGGGGTTGTAGCTTTGGCATATGATCTCCATTTAGCTATCATATTACCTCATTTCAAATATCTCAAGGAGTAGGCCAATAACAAATATAATTCCATTTTAGGGACTTTTCGGGTCTCTCCGTTTCCCGTAAAAACGTCGTTTAGGGCCTCAAAATGGCTCTCGAAGTTCACGACCCAAAAAATTGCGAAAAGTAATAAATTGCGCTACAATTAAGGAAACTAAAAAATTGAAAGAGATAGTGTTATAGGTCCAAGTGGAATAAGAGGGTGGCCACTAATATACACATGGATCGGTCCTCCCCCCTTAGGAAGAAATTGTCCCCATTGCGTTGAGTGCCTTCATGAGATGGGCAAACTTCTACTGAACTTGGTCCCTCATGAGCCATTTGCCTTGGTGCTGGATTTGGCTAGCTTTGACAACCGGATATAGTTGGATATTTTTATAGCAAGCGTTATTGACATGTGTGTCCATAATCCGATCAGTTGTTTCATGTTCCATGCAGTCTGCGTTTAACTCTGTTGGTGTGAACTGTTTTGCAATGTCTGATGTGTCCAACAATGGTGGGAAGTATGGTCAAAGGTGGTCCACATTGAAGACTGGGTGCATGGCAAGGAATGGGGAATGATGAGCTCAAAATCATTGTCTACCATAACATACCAATAATGTTGTAAGGAACATATCGAGGTGGTCTGAGCTTCTAATGTGCTCCAGTAAGGCATTCTTTCAGAAAATGCAACCAGAATTTTGTCGCCCATCTGAAACTTGTGTGACACCCGATGTTGATAATGTCGCTGCCTGTATTTTGCATTTGACTTCTCTGGGAGGTCGTGGATGTGTTGGATGCATTCAATAAATTTGGTTTCTTTATCAACCTCAGACAGTACATGTGTGGATTCTATTTATGTAGTCGCATGAGGCATGGCAACATCAATGAGACACAATGGTTGAAATCCTAGACCCACTTGAAAGGGACTGCGACCAGTCAAGCTATGGAGAGATCTATTATAACTGTGTTACACATATGGAAGACTCTCATCCCAGGTTCGAGGATGCTTGGAGTTGTACATGCGGAGTATGTGCACTATCATCCTATTAACGACCTTCGTCTAGCCATTAGTCTAGGGATGGAAGGCAGTCGATTTGGTGAGCTTGGTGTCCAATTCTGTATAGAGGCTTGACCAGAATGTACTCAGAAACCTACTATCCCGATCTAATATAATGGTCTGTGGGATCCCAAAACGTACCCATACTCATTCAAAGAAGAGTTTGGCAGCATCCTCTATTGTGATACTCTTCAAGCAGGATGCTAATATAGCCATCTTAGAAAAAATTTCCATGACCACAAATACACTGTCATTATCATGCTTGGTAGAAGGGAGGCTAGACATATATTCCATGGATATGGATTCCCACGGCTGGCTGGGAGTAGGCATAGGAGTGCAGATGCCTTGTTTCTTGATGGTTGGCTTGGCGATGGTGCAGGCAGTGTAGGATCTGATATATTTTCCAACATCCAATCAGAGTTTAGGCTAATAAAAGTAATTTTTTAGTACAACCATAGTTTTCCCCACACCAAAATTTCCTACGACTCGACTGTAGTGTGCCTCCTAAATCATCTTGGCACGCTCGCTTGAAGGAACACAAAGGTGGCCTAGGTAGCATAACAATGCATCATGGAGGTGGAAATCAGTAACATTCTTGTGAGCTACTACCATCTGCTATGTCGAGGCGAACTCTGAATCATTTTTGTATAGTTACAACCATTCATAGGTCTCATGACCAAAAGAGTTGAGAACAGTAGTCAATGTTGCAACTAGGGGCCAGCTGAGGCACTTTGCAACATGATTGGTGATACCCTTTTCGTATTTAATGTTCAAGTGGAATTGTTGCAGATATGTATACCACTTCTGATGGTGATCATTCTACAACTTCCCTTATGTCTGTATAAACTTAATAGGTTGGTGATCTGTGTGGATGACTGTCTTCTTCCCCAAAATGTAGTGCTTCCATTCTCGGCAAGCTTACACGATGGAATAAATTTCTTTATCATAGGTGGGACACTTTTGAATTGTATCGGAAAGTGTCTCATTATGATAGGCCACTTGATGGCCATGCTAGGTGAGGAATGCACCAATAACATAGTCTGAGGCATCTGTCTTGACTTCAAATGGTTGTTGCAGGTCTACTAATGTGAGTACCAGTGCAGAGCAGAGGCGATGCTTAAACTCAACGAATGCCTTTTATTGGGACTCGCACTAGGAAAAATTTGCCTTCTCCCCACCCTCAGTAATCTAACTCAAAGGAAAAGTGATATGGGAGAATCCCAACACGAACCTCTGATAGAAATTTGCAAAGCCCAAAAAGCTATGAAGCTTCGTTAGAGTGGTTGGGTTGGCCAATCCCAAATGACTTTGATCTTAGTTGAGTCCACATGCACGCCACACTCTTCTATGATGTAACCCAAGTATTGGACTTGGCTCATGGAAAAGGTGCATTTCTCCAAGTTGGCACACATTTTGTGCTATCGAAGGGTTTGAAGGACCTCGCAAATGTGTTGCAAGTGTTCTTCCCAACTCTTTTTGAAGATGAGGATGTCCTTCAGATAAACCACCATGAACGAGTTGGTGAAGGGCTACAAGATGTCATCCATTATCCACATAAAAATAGAAGGGGAATTTTTCAACCCGAAGGGCATAACCAGTGATTCAAAAAGGCCTTCCTTGGATTTAAAGGCGGTCTTCCATACATCTGTGGGATCGATTGGAACGTGGTGATAACGAAACTTCAGATCGATCTTGCTGAAATACTTGGCTCCCTTGAGATGGTCCAGCAAGTCATCAATCTGTGGGATTGCATACCTATTCCTAACAATGATTTTGTTTAGTGCCCGATAATCAATGTAGAGCGTCTAGGTCCCATCCTTCTTCTATACAAGTATAATGGGGCTCCCACAAGGCAAGGAACTTCGTTAGATGTTCCCTTTCTATAGAAACTCCTAGATTTTAGGCTTAATCTCTTCAAATTCCATAATGGAGTGGCAATATACTGACCCGTTGGATAGAGGTGCTCCGAGAGTCAGATCGATTGAATTCTTGACCTGACAATGCAAGGGTACCCATGTGGGTGAGGAGAAGATGTCCCTATATTCTTCCACGACCGTATCCACCTGCTTCTGTTGCTTGGAGGAACCCTTCCCAGGGGCTATGGATGTGGCTACGACCTTCCCCTTACTTTGAGAGTAAATCAGAAAGAAAGCAAATTTCCCAGTCTGGGAGATGACCTTACTGCATTGCTTAGAAGAGATAAAAGAGATGGCAGTAGGTGGGGCTACCTCTGATATCTGTATAACTTAGTACCCAAAGAAACAATAACGGAGCGAGGTATCAACTCATATACATCATGTCACATCCATAAGTATGGTTGTCCTAATAATACATCACAAACTTTAAGAGGAGCAACATCACATAGTACCTCATCCATGAAAGGATTGAAGTTGTAGGGAAGGCAGTATTGTTGGCTGACAGAGAGATCGTGTCCTTGGTGAAGCCACCTAATGGTATACATATGCAGATGTGTTGTAGTCAATAGGCCCACTTGCTTCATGACTGGTGCTGAAATAAGTTTTTTCTGGCTCTTGCTGTCAACAATGAACTACAACGGAGAACCTTTCACCCACATCTGTGAGTGGAATAGGCATTCCCCCTCTTCTGGATCTCTAGCCTCAATCTTCTGGATCTTGGTGGTGGCCACAGTGGCACTAGGCTCTAGGTCAATGATTTGATTCCCTTTTTCATTTACCTCGTTAGGTTCTGACCCAGACTTGGAACATGCATCAGACTCAAAAGCCTTCAGCTTGGCCACCAATGATTGTTTGGCCCACCACTCATTTGTGTTGTGAGTGGAGCTCTTATGGAACTCACACCACTTTCCCATGTCTTTCTTTGTCTTCATGGTGTTGTTCTTTGCTTATGGCTTCAACAAGTTCTTCTGGGTCACCCTACCTTTGCCTTGCCCTTTGCTCTACGGTTTGGGGGTGCCTTTCCTCATCCAAGTGGATCTTCAGAAAAGTACCAGTGGCATGAGAAAAGGCTCAAAAATCAAAGTGGTAGAATCTGGATAAGCTTAGCATCAGATTGAAGTGCTCATCATCTTGATTCCAATGGTGTGAACGACACTAAAATCCGAGTCCATATGACAAAGTTAGAGAAATTTAAAGTTTTAGTTGGACTTGTCCAGGTAGCATGGAGAAGATGACATGGCATAGTTTCAGTGAATAAGGGAGCACCATGTGCTAAGATGCCACTGGACACCGCATATCACATATCGTTGAAAAGGAGGAGCACTTAAGGAAGAATCAACCCTTGGCGTTCCCGGTTGTGATTGTGATATCACATATCGCAGGTTGGAGGAGTTACGAGTCGGCCCCGACAGGACTTAGTTGGGATGCGATATACATCACATATCGAAATCAAGGCCTAGTGCTTGCGATATGGTTCAGGGGAAAAGTTTTGAATTCGATTTCGCAGTGGGCGCTGATTGTGATACTACGATAAGGGGCCCAAACACGAAATGTTATACAGTGTTATTAATAAACCAATGGATCCGTAGGTGTTGCAGAGTGCTAACCATTGCACTAAGGGTTTCACGCCGATTGCGATAATTTGAGAGGAGTGCCGGATGCGAAGACATTATGTTATATGGTGAACCTTCATGTCGGGTCCATATTTATCACAGGATATTGTGTCTGGGCATTTGACTATTCGCTGATAAGTTGGAACCGCTGATGAACCTGCCGTCGAGAGTCATGCGCTGTTGAAATGGGTTGATGGACAATGGCTTACTATTGCGGAAGGGTAGTTGTCATGAATCCTTTAGGCTCACTCCTGCTTGCTAACCTTAGGCATTATGTTGAAACTACCCCAATTTTGAGGGATGTTGTCATGAGCTTATAGATATAACTATTGCGTCAGAGAAAGGCAAGAGATGATTGGACGAATACACAGATTTTACTAAATACAACAGACCCTGACCTCGACAGTAGGATGAAACTTTGCCTTGAGCCATAGGGAGGTTTCAAGAAGGTTGCAGAAGGCCCGATTATCCAAATTGAGAGTTTGGATAGGTGTTTTTGCACTCTTTTTTCCAACAATTCAATGGTTTTGTCTGTTTCAAAGTTGGGCTCTCCATTCTCTTCCCGTCTATCAGCTTGGAGGTATAAGGGTTGAAATTGCTTGTTGATGTACTGTTATCTCTTTTATGCCACTAATAAAAAAGAGGGCCTCCCCACTATTGAGCAGGGCCTCGAGACGTAGTCCAAATTGGATGAACTTCACAATCATATCATTGTGTCATGTTTTTTTTGTTCTTTTGACTATTTCCACATTGTTTTTGTGCTTTTAAGTTCCATGGTTAATTAAATCTGTTATATGTAATTCTGATGCATCTGTAAGTAAAATATCTTGGATCAAATTTGGTATCAAAGCAGGTCTTTGTAGATGCGAATTGCATGAGTTTATGCTAACGCGGCACAAGATACGGAAAGGAGAAGGAATGCTTAACTCATTTGATCCTGAAGCAGGATGTGCACATCGAATAAGAAACACGGCTAATGAAGAAGCTAGTTGGGAATAGGAACAAAATTTTCGTAAGGTATTCTATAATATGGCAAGAAAAGTAGACAAGTTTTTTGCAGAGTATGAGAAGGCACTTTGTCATGAGAAGAAGGATGTCGATGATCAGGAATCATCAAATCAAGAAGGTGGTGGAGAAGATTCTCCTCCCTCTCCTTCTTCCAGTATAGTTCTCATCACTCTCATAGAAATTCCAAACAGACCTCAAAGAAATCGTTCATCAAGTTAGACGTGAAGTTTGATCTCCCCATGTACAATGGAGAATGTAGTGCAGAAAAACTAAATAACTGGATTATACAAATAGAGGTTTACTGTAGAATTAATAAGATTGAAGAAGATGAGGCAAAATTCCAATTAGCATCTCTTCGGCTGAGCGACACTTCCCTCGTTTGGTGGGAAAGAAAGTTACAAAAGGGAAACAAAAAGTCAGGTAACCTTTTGTCCTCTTGGTCTAGTTTTATTTATGCATTAAAATACCAATTCTATGCTCTGGGTTATAAGAAAAAGGAACTTATGGACTGGAAATATTCAAGGTAAGGTAAGGGCCAAAATGTACAAAGTTTCACAGAAGAATTTCTGAAACAAACACTAAATATGGGCATCTCATTAGATGCACCCGAAATTGTAACTAAGTAAATAGGTGTGCTACATAGTTACATCAGACACTCGTTATTACTGTTCGAGCCTACTTCAATTGATATGGCCAGCGTTAGAGCTTTACATCTTGAAATCCGAGGCAAGAACGATCGAGATGAACAAACCAAGAAGATGTGATTCAAACCTCAACATGGAAAATTCCAGAAGAAAGGAAAAGCGAAGGACAAGAAGACTGTCGCAACCAAGAAGCAGGATGGAGCAACACCGTCGTGCACTCACTGCAAGAAGGATGGGCATCACAAGGACCTCTGTTGGAAGCTGCATCCGGAACTGAGGCCAAAGAGATTCAGTGGAAAGGGGAAGTAGAAGACAGTGGCAACAACGTAGGATCTTGGATTGGGCTCTAGTGATGAGACATTGATCACAACCATGGGTGCAAGAAGTACTCTTTCTATTAATGATATTTCTGATTTGGTTGCAAGCACTAGTTATTTGAATGAGCCTGTGAGTCATGAGTGAAGGTGAATTGGGTTGTTCCACATTAGCATTGTCATAAAGCATACGAAGGTGGAAACTCTGTTTGATTCAGGTTCCCAAGAAAAATTAATATCAGAGTCAGTGGAAATTTTAGGCCTTGAAACTAAACCTCATTCGAGTCCATACCCACTTGGTTGGGTAAGTGATCAAGCCAAATTGCAGGTCACCAAGCAATGTAGGGACAAATTTGTAATTTATTCTAAATTAATCGATGAGGTAGAGTTAGATGTAGTACCTTTGGAAATATGTGGAATTATCTTGGGAAGCTCGTATTTATATGACAGAAAGGTCATTTTCTTTCGACATGAAAACAAATACGACCTCACAAAGGATGGGGTAGAGTGTATAGTCAGAGCTCATCATGCAAAAGTTAGTGCTAGCATTGTTAGTGTGGGATAGATTAAAAGACTGCTTAATTCCAATAAAGGGTGCATGCTCATGGTAGTGAGGGTGAAAGAACCTGAGACAGCTGACGCTTTCAGAGGTTGTGATCTTGATTATTTGAAATTTTTTTCGACTATAATGAATTGTTTCAGGAACCGAGAGGATTTTCCCCTAAATGGGAAATCCAACATGAGATCCATTTGCAATAGGATGCCCCTTTACCAAATGTTGGCATGTACAGGATGGCTTTTATTGAGATGGAGGAGATCAAGAAACAGGTGCAGGAACTGTTAAATCAGAGAGTCATCAGACCAAGTTCTTCTCCTTATGGCTCACCAATCATGTTGGTTCCCAAGAAAGATGGCACATGGAGGATGTGCATGGATTAGAGGGCGTTGAACAAGATCACAGTGAAGAATTGATACCCTCTCCCTTGCATTAATTAATTATTAGATCAATTAAAAAACGTTGTTTATTTTTCCTAGCTGAATTTGCATAGTGGTTACCACCAGGTGAGAATTGTAGATCCGAACGTCTGGAAAACTGCGTTCAAAACCAAGCAGGGGTTGTTCAAATGGATGGTGATTCCATTTGGGTTGTGCAATGCTCCAACCACATTCATGCTCAAGGTCATGAAAGATTTATTTCGGCCATTTCTTGATCATTTTGTTCTTGTGTATCTAGACAAGATTCTTGTGTACAGTAGGACATGGGAGGAACATATGTGTCACATAAAGAAAGTGCTTGATGTTCTCAGGAAAGAGAAATTATATTTGAAATTGTCAAAGTGTGAGTTTGGAAAGACTTCTATGATTTATCTAGGCCATTTTGTTGGTAATGGGCAATTAAGGATAGATCCCTCTAAAGTGGACGCGATAATGAAGTGGCCTGAACCCACGAATCCCACAGAAGTTTGAAGTTTTTTGGGCATGGCGCAATATTGGAGAAGGTTCATAGCAAACTTCTCCATTATCATAACCCCCTTGCATGCCTTGACTAGTGTGAAGCAGGCCTTTTAGTGGGGGAGGAAAACAACAGAAATCCTTCAATAGATTGAAAGAGAAGATCAGCATGGCACCATTTCTTAACTTACCAGACCTTCAACAGCCTTTCGAAATTGAAATAGATGCCAATGGATATGCCATGGGTGTTGTATTGATGCAGCAAAGAAAGTTTGTTTGTTACCATTCAGACTTGCTCCCAAGTTGTTGTGAATTATCCTATGTATGACCAGGAGTTGTATGCCTTGGTACAGAGTGTAAAAAAGTGGAAACACTATCTGATCGAAAAAGAGACCATCATCCACACGGATCATCAACCCTTGTAGTATCTTCAATCATAGACCAAGCTTTAGAAAGCCCATCACTTTAGATGGATGGGATTCATCCAACAATTTCATTTGGAAATAAAATATAAGAAGGGCACTAGCAACAAAGTAGCAGATATGCTTTCACACCCTCCTATTTTTGCATATGTAGTTTTGAAAACAAAAATCTTTGTCGTTAGAAATTTATGTTGAACAATATGCTAACGATAATGATTTTAAAGAAATCTATGCAAAAATGACTAATGGATCGCAGGTGGACAATTATTACTTACAGGGAAATCTATTATACCACCTTGTCAAATTGTGTATACCTAGTGATGAGAGGGTTCATGTAATCTGAGAGGCTCATACCTCTCCGGTGTCTTGTCATTTTCGCATTAAAATTTTTTTATGTCATTTATACTAGTATCATGAAGCTTCTTCTGTATCAAGATTTCAAAAAAAATATAATACTCCAATTCTAAGAAACTATATTAATACGACAATCTAAATTCATCTTAAATGATAAAAAAAACTTATCCCTCTACCATTTTTATCTTTTCTAAATAAAATTCTTTATATTTAATTATAGAAAAACACCATGAATTAAAAATCAACTTATTTGAATCTATAATTATTAATTAACACCGTACCAACTCTTTTAACCATAATCTTTTCCGTTTTTCCCACTTCTAAAATTTCAGTTTCATGTTTTCAAATCCATAATTTTATTTATGGATATTAATATATACGCTAAAATAAGTGTAACTTATACAATATTTTTGTAGCATTGTAGCATTTTTACTATCACATTTAATAAGTTACTTTTAAATTTAAATATGCATTTTCGTATACCTAAACTATTTTGTATCTTTAAATGTAGATGCATTTTGAGTAGAATTACTAATGTCAACAGAAATAGGAGTTTAGATTTGTGGTTTAAGAAATAAGTTAAGAGATATAAAGGAAGATCCTAAAAAATTCATGGTGATAAATGTATTTTTATGACTAAGTGTTATATTTGGAAAATAAATTATATATAATTTCAAATGTTTAGTGTTATATATATATTTTCCAGTGTCAATTTTGTAAATAATAGAATATGATATCTTCAAAATCCTTGTATCCAAAGGCGTGAGATCATTTATAATTTTTTTTATAGCAAATAATGGTTATAGATAAGGATATAAATGTTATTCTAAAACTGTAGATTGAAAAGTAAAAAATTATTTTGAGGTATAGAGATTGAGATTAGAATATTAGGATTTTAGATAAGGATATTAATGTTACTCTAAAACTGTAGATTGAATAGTAAAAATTATTTTGAGGTATAGAGAATGACATTAGAATATTAGGATTTTACCTCGAAGGTGGTAGTTGTAAACAATGTCTCACGAGGGTAAAGGAAAAGCATTTATAAATATGATAGCTTTCGGTTTCATAAGGAGATGATATTATGTATTAATTTTAAATATGTGAATTTTATTTTATTGGTATAAATTTAATTTAAGTACCGATTTAATATGAGTGATTTAATATGAGTGAAGAGGATTTAAATTTTTTTAAGTGTAATTTTTTTTAGAGTGTAAAATACAATGTGTTATTTTTCGTTATTTAAATTATATTTTTGAATACTAAATAGTCTACATATAAGATCAAATAAAAATTTTAATCATAAAAACTTGATTTTTTATATATATAGATATATGTGAAGTTGATATGGACATAAATTAGTTAACATAGATATTCAAATAGTTTATTTAAATCTCTTGTTGAAATATTTTTGAAAAGTATAAGATTTAAACATCTGACTTACACATTCTTTTACTTCTAATTACTCTTTTTTCTTAATTATAGCCGACATTATTTTTCTATTTAGATCATAATTTTTATTTTTATTTTTTATTTTAAAGGGGCATGGATGGCTCAACCAGAGTCATTGTCAAATTTTTTTTACAAAAGAGGATTGAGGTTAAGAAAGCAAAGGGGGAAATGCAACCTTGATGATTATTTTTCAAACTGATAGAAATGAAAAATCCATCAATTATTAAATAAAATTTACACATCATAAATGTAATCTTTAGTCTATCTCTTTGTATAGATTGTTATTCAATCAAACCCTACCATTATGATATGTATTGTATAAGTTATACAAACTATTATCTTGTTTTGTTTGTTTTTTTTCATTATCCTCTTTCCAACCTTACTCAATATTTTCCTTTGAAAGATCACTTTTTCAAATAAAGTAAAAACTATAAATTGGGCTCAATTTTCACTAAATTTTTATAAGTCTTGCCTAATTCAATGATCAACTCTAATTTGTTAAAACCCCTCATAAAGTCAAATCACATCTTAATTTCTTAGTTAGGCTGATTTTTTGAATCAAGGCTAACCTTACCTATAATAAAGTTAAGGGGTCCTCATAATCTCCATCAACCCAAATTCACAAATTGTTTTCCCATCATTTTGAACGATTTGCATGTGTAAAAATTAATGAAGTCAAATTTGCATATCTAAAGTATGTAGATGGTTTGTAACTATATATACCTTCAAATACTGTGTACCAATGTCATATGCTTAAACCATCCCATTCGACTTGAGTGACAAAATATATGTTATAATCGCACATGCTACAAGTTTTGGTTTGATAGGTAATTATGGCGATCTAAGAGTTATCCTCTTAAGTAATGCTCAAATCAATAATTCTCTAATTACTACAATCTGAACATTTTTGGGAATATGACCTTGTGTGTAAGCCTTGATCCCCAAGTTAAAACCTATGTTGGAAGCCTACATTCAAGACCAAAGAATGCATCTTGATTTTTTCAACACGTAGCTCGAATTAATTCAAGCATTCTATAAAACCCACAAAGTTATCTAACTCAAATTATTTAAGGGAAATTTACTAGTTTTAAATCGATTTAGTATTATAAGATATCCATGTATGATCTTTTGGCTTTTTTAATGTTTTGTAAGAAATTTCATCTAACTGTGAAGAGACATGGGAAAAGGGTTATCACAAACTCTTAAAAAAGGCTAGTTGCATGTCAACCATAGGTGATTGTCATACTAGAAGATATTGAGGAGACAATACAAGTTAGTGAAGAAAATCTTAAAATAAAAGACAAAGTAAAGTACAAAACATAATACATAGTCAGAGGAGAAGAAAGACAAGTGGAAAAATATAGCACAAGCTATGAGATTCCTTAAATCCCTAAATGTGCCTTCAAATTCTATAATGAATTGAACCTAGTGTAAAGTGAAACCTACGACAAAATATGACATTTAAAACCTTTGGGATAGACATGGAATAAGTCAAGAAATATGTCCAAATATGAGAGTCATAGTATCAATAGTTTGACAGTTTCAAACATTAGCAAGTTGTATTAGATAAAACCCTCCTTGAAGTCTCCATTATTCCTAAATAGATCCCAGAAATAATGGAATGTATCATCAAAGAATGAAAGCTCATATCTTATAGGACTCTTCAAAGTAGGGGAAATTTTAAGGATCCCTACTTATTTTAAAGTGTAGAAACCTTACCAAACGTTATTGAGTTTTAAAGTTCCAACTATAAAATGTTTGGCTTTTATAAAAGTATTCTATTTTCTAAGGATTTTGCATAGTTTCTAGAATTTTTTGAGAATTTATATCAAAAAATAACTTTACTAAGAAAAATTTCCTCATGTCTATGGAGGTGACGTATGTGGCAACAAACGAACCCCGAGGAGCTTTAAATCCCCTCACGCACGTTGTATGAATGAGGCATAATGAGGACACTAGTTTGGGTGCTATCTATACGAAGGTTCTAGAACTCACAGGGTTAATAATCTTCATTTGTGTATCAATTGGAGGTAACGACTGGTCTTTGGGTATGGGAGGAGTGTTGTTGATGGAAATTCATGTTCTTGGAGTGCAGGGTGGTCACTGATTTTAGTCGCGTCATGTCTTCCCTCCTACAACATCATTGGAGTATTGTATTACACTAAGTAGTTGGTTACAATGAATTAGAGCTCAGATTTAATAATTGGGACCCCGACCCATCTAAAGAGGTTTGAAATGTGGATGAATTCCTGAACTTGACGAGTGGGAAGTACTTGGTTCAAAGTGGTGACTTTGCAAGGGATATATAGGGGCACTCTTCTTCCATGGCCCATGTATTTCTCTCTTGCAATCCATGATTTTTTGTGTCGCGGTTCTTTAGTTTTGTTTTGGGTGCAGTTTTTCATCACTAGTTGGGGTTTGAGGTTGAGAATTCTATAGTAAATAGTCTGCATTTGGTGGTTTGGAACCTTATGTCCTCGTACTCCTTGTCTTGGGGTCCCAAGCAAGTGAGTGTGTCTATGGTGTGTGTAGATTTTAAGTCAATGAACCTAGGGGTCCACCTTAGGAAGAAAGTGTTGAAGGCAAGCGTGTTTAGTACTTGGGGCTTGTGGTTCAGTGGGTGGTTGGTAGCATATGTAGATAGGTGGCACAGGTTTGGTCAAGTTGGATGAGGGGTAAATGGCCAATCGTTTTATGGTGATAATTACAAAATTTGGTTGTCCATTAGTACATTGTTCTTGGTGTTGAATGTGGGGAATTGGGTTTGGTCTTGCGTTGGTGGTCATCCCATAACGAGGTTGTGGAGTGTGTCATGTAGAGGTTCTTGTCACAAAAAGAAGTTGTGGCAGTGGAGTTGAGTAAGGAAGGGAGTTGGGCCATGAAGCCAAGGTGTGGGACATGAAGTGGAGCAACCTAATTTTGGTAAGGCAAATGAACAATCGCGTGGTCTCTCACCTGGGAATGTGGTTTTACTTCTGCCTTTTGATTCTTTAGACGCACAAATCAATCAAGTGATATTATTAGTGGAGTAGTTGGCTTGAGAGCAACATAGCAATAAGAATGAGATAATAGATTTCGTGAATGAGCTCTAGCATAATCAGTGGCAAATGTTGGATTGAATGGCCTCCCTTTTCGTGGACAGAAGCGACTTCAAGAGAGGTTGGATCACCTTGAAGGGAGAGTGGAGCACATGGAAGCTTATGTTCATGAGGCTTTCTGTTAGCAACGTGACAACAGTCCTAAGGACTAAGCTTCGGGGAACATTGTGAATTGAATATGATAGTGGGATGTATATTGATACTTGGTTACTTTTGGTCAAGATGGACAATCTATAAGCAAGTTTCTAGGTATTTACTATTTCTGGCAATAGTTTTTTTGCCTTTACCACTTCATAAACAAGTGTGATAGAAATGAGGTCAATGGTTTTACTATGATAAGCAACCAACAATATATCTTTTTTAAGAATTAATAGAAATTTTTTATAATAATAAAAAATTACTAAAAAGAATTATTTTTAAGAAAAAAAAATGAATATTAGTGAATTTTACTTTGAGAAAACACCAAAAAAAAATTGCACATGTATGAAATTTACGTTTAAAATTTTCATTCACAATTTTTCTTCAAGATCAAAAATCAAATTTATCATATATAAAATACCTTATTATTAAAACAAATATATTTTAATAAATAAATCAATTATTTTTACAAAAAAATTTAAAACATACAAATTATTTATTTGAAGTATATATCCTTAACATATATAGTTTGAGTGGGCCTTATTGTTAAAAGGATTTAATTTTTCCTAAGAAGTTACAGGTTCAAAATAAATAAATAAAGTAAAATATACATGTATTAGCATTTTTTAGACTTAGCAGTCAAATCAGTGGGAATGACTTACATGACTATAAATAATAATAATAATATATATAGATTACTTATTTGAAAATACTCTAATTCTAGTTAATGAAATACTCTAATTCTAGTTAACGTTATAACATGTACAAATTAGTTATTTGAAACAACTACAATACAATTAATCGTAGTTAACATTACAAGCATTTGTAATTTCAGGAGACAGTAGTTAACATTATTAACATCATGGAAAACGACTATTTCCATTATTGGCATGTTCAATGAAGGCATCAACTACTTTGGAAACTCTATTTTGTGATCATATACAAACATCATATGGAAAACATTAATTGTCCCAGTTTTGTACACCCTGTATTATATTTCTAAACTGATGGTCCTATTATATACAGTAAATACAATGACCGCAATGCTTAACGGTACGCCTCCTTAAGGGTCGAGTCCTGTTTGCACAGCGCTGAATAGAAACGAACATGGGACTCGCTTCTGTTAAATGCTTAGCCAAAATCCTCGCTCATTTCAACGCTTCAAACGCAGAGGACATCTGCCAGTGACATCTTTACTCTTGTCCAGATAATTAAGTAACATTAAACAGTCTTCATCTGCCTCGGTGGGCATTCCTTGTGTGAGAGTATTCTAAGACCTGCGACCCTCGCAGCAAAGAGCAAGCCTTTCGTTTCTGGAATCCTGTCGTGTGGCAGAGGAGGTTTTGGCTATTCCACAGAACACGAATGGACGAAGGGTTCTCTCTATTTGGAATCCTCCTCCCAGCATCACCTCCCTCTCCAGATGGCTGCAATAACTTTCGAACACATTCACACTCACGTGCAACTTGAAGCCCATCAGAAACAGAAACTCCATCTCCATTCTATTTATTTCTTCGCTGTTCACGCCTCCCACTTTCGCGTAATATGAATTCCTATAGTTCCTGCTCACATATCAAAATTGAAATTAAAATCACGACAATGAGACTGAAGGTTGAAATTAAAATAAGAAATAGAGGGTCGTGGAATTAGAGAAATAGCTTACAGGTCTTCGAGAAACTTGGAGGCGACCATAACTGTGGTGATAAGCAGCCTGTGGACGTTCACAGAGGTAATGCGGAATTGCGGATGAAATTGAATGAGGCGGTCAATGTAAACATAAGCAACTACCAACACAGAAGAGCTGCAGTTAACATACTTTAAAATTCTCTCCAGATACCGCTCTATGCACATGTCCGGCACCTGCAAACCGTCGAACACTCTGTACTTGGGAGGCGAAGTGGGGTTGTAAGTGGCCGCAAGCCGCTCGTTTCTGGCGAGAATCCGTTCCACCAGAGATGACAAGACTGATATGACCGTTGGGGCTGGGGAGAATGATCGCTCTACATGTTCACTTTGGAGGGAATAGAGATCCGACCACATACTTCCTCGAGAAATAACGCCCTCCGCCATTGCTCTTAACGCCTACTATTGAATCTCTTCTCAGGAAGGAGAATTTTAATGATTTCAATGGCTTTGAGGACTGCAACAAGAGCTTCTTTGAGTGGGAGTGAGTTTAAATGTTGGAAAAGAGAAAGTTAATATAGGCTGCAGCGGGTGTTGGGTTGTCCAGGGAGAAAGAGGTGGGAAGGAAGTCGGGTGTCTCGGCTCTATGTGATACAGGCAGCCAGCGTGGCTGCGCGAGGGAATCTGCATTGCTGGAATGGGGTATACGCGTTTCAATAATTGAATGGAAATTTGAGTTGAATGGATTTAATAGCAAATCAGGGAAGCAGAGATTCGGACCCCCCGCCCCAACACATGCACCAACCCAAACATAAAGAAGCTTATTTGACAGGCAACCCTAAAATTAACTTCGTTTTGTTTGATTTGATTCCACTGAGATTGTCGCTGAATCCAGAGGAAGCTGAGACATCTGCGGATATTAAAGGAAGATTCGTTCGGCTAAGCCTTCCGCTGATATTGTGTCGGTTCATAAAATGTAACCGTACACGTTTATGGCGATGAATTCTTTTGGTGGATCATATAATACATGCTTCAGATTATTCTTAATAGTGTACCAAAGTAATAGTGATGGTGTACTATAATGGAATAAGTTAACCATAGAATTGTGAGGTAATATTTCTGGACTGTAGACGTTTATTAAAATACTTAAATATATTTTTTATAATTAAATTTTAGCGAAAAAATTGCTATTCAATTAAGATTGACGAGATGATGATGTGGCGAGCTTTATGGATTTCATATACCTGGTTAGCCGCACCTTGTCTAGCTTTAAATATTCTAAATTTTTATAAAGCTCTCTGTTGGTAAGCCGGGTGGCAAGCTTTGGAGTTTATGTTATGAAACTCCCGGCCCATTCATGCGCATGTCTAGATTCTTTGGGATTTTAGATACGATGCCGAAAGACCGAAGTTTCTAAATTTTGTAATCACCGGGTTAATATGCAAGTTTGATTTTTTATTTTATTTGGGTTATTTTTATAACAAGGAGCCACTGCCTAGTCCCTGCCGGGGTCTGCAGGGAACTTAGAGGAGGTGGCAACCTTGCAGAAACCATATTTAACTTTGCTTTTGGATGACCAAATGTGATTAATGAAGAGTTTGGTGGGTGCGGCAATCACATTCCATCCAACATAAAACTCAGTTTTGTGATTTGTGATATGAATATTATATTTCTACTGTAATATAATTTACTGTCTAAATATTTGTTAAGAATAAAACTTCTAATTTAAAAACAAAAAAATCAAACTTCGGTAAACTATTACATTAATTTATTAAGATATTTAAATTAAAACATTATTTTATATAATGAATACGGTTACAAAATGTTTAAATTAAAATTTAGCAAACTGTCTATCCAGAAGTTATGAAATTGACCAATTAATTGTTTCCCTAAAAAATAGGAGGTTGTATTTGGGAGTGGGAAACAAAATCTCATTAATGATCTAGCAACTACCGGCCACTTTTTGGTGAGGTGGAGGTAGTTACTAACCACAAAAGAGTGGTAGATTGGAAATTGATAAAAATCTTGTGTTTGATTTATTTTGGCTCATTGTGAGAGAAAATGCTAAAGAGAAGCAATATCCTTGAGGGGATAATGGTTGGATGCAATATCAATGTTGAGAGGAGCCAAGTACTCAACTACTAGTTTTCCCAAACTACTGATTTTGAAGTCAGTGTCCTTACCTATTGTTCTTTTTTCTTTGAAAAAAGTAAATAATTATGTTTTTCATTAGAAAATTCTATGTAGAAGAAAGAAAATAATTTAGTTACATTTTACTTACTCATTTTCCATAGTAAAAGAAAAGGAAAAGAGTTAGTTATAATTTTATTAGAGAATTTTGAACTGGGCTAATTGTTTTGTTTTATTTTATAAATTTTATATAGTAGAAAACTTATGGTTATATTTTTATTCATAAATATTGTGTGGAGGACTATTAAAGGAAGAAAACTAGAAATTATGCTAAAGAAAACAATCGCATACATAGTAGACATTTAATGTGTTAATTGAGAAATTAAACATGAAGGTATTTGTTGAAACTAGATAGGTATTGGTTATGTATACAAGTCTATCTATATGTGTTATTTCAACACACCGCACCTAGTAATACAGGATTGGAAAACCTTGTTCGACTTTGAAGAGTAAATATGTATACAAAACAATAATAAAATATGTATATAATAAATTTTGATTAACGTAATAACTCTTAATCTTCACTTTGCGAATATAATAAACTGGCCTAGATACACAATGATCGAAAATACAAAAGTATCAATATTTACCATTGTTTTCACATGAAAACACAATGGTATTGTTTTCCAAAATTATACAAAGTTTCATTTATGATCTAAAAATATCATTACATGGAGACAAGATTTGGAAGAGCTCTAACCAACCTCAAGAAACATGTAATTAGAAAAATAATTATATAACTTAAATGTTTTCTTCATAATCGAAAACAATACTCAATACATGAGAGGCTCATATCATTTTATAAATAATTATGTTTCAGAGGAACTACATGTCCCAAAAGACGTGAAAGAAAACAATTAACAAACATTTCGGAGGTTAACAGTCGGGAGATTCCTCTTCGAACAAGAGAGATCACACCCATGTAGAATGAGAAACCAAAATTTGGGTACCTTAGACGTGGCGGAAGAGTTGAAATAGTTGAAATCAAGCCATGCCAAATTTGGAAAAGTTAAAGGAAAACGCTATGTTCAAAAGAGAAATCGGTACCTGAAATAAGCATATACGAAATTAATAATTAGTAAACAAGAACTAGATAAATAACACAAAGAAAATTTAGCATTAAAGGAACAAATGTGAAGAGGGTTATAAAAATAACTTGAAAATAAGTTACAAAATTTTGATGGCTTCTTTCACCTATACAAGAGTAAAATCAACTTATTTACTATACATAGAAAAATGGTTGCTATCTAAAATAAAGACAACAATCTTATAGGTAAAAATAATTAAAGATTGAACTCAGAAATTATAAAGTGAATAACAATGTAAACCCGGTGATTACATTATTTTAACCTATGTAAAACAAATAATTGATTTTTGGATAAATACCAATCTAAACTCTGTACAATGTGGGAAGGAAATAATTGCTGAGTAATTAAGAACTTCAATTCATAATTATTTTTGGGTAAATTTACCGCAGGCATATGACTTTATCGCGCTTCATGCAAATGACAAGATGAAAGAAATGAAGAACTTTAGCACAAATTTTTTTTGGATTTATTTGATTTCGAATCATGGAAATGCAAAAAAAAAGAAAAAAGGAAAAAGTGTGGCACATAAATTCATGACAGAAAAATGCTAAAAATTCAGACCAATAAAGAATAGAATGAAAATCTTAGGGCATCAACAAAAATGATACACACACCAAAAATTACAATACACGCACCCAAAAAAATACGAATGGCCTAACCAAAAAAATTAAAAATAGTTACCTGAGCAGTAGCATAGGGAAAAGCGGGAGACATCCCTGCTGCCTTTTCTCTATAGAAAACTGTCCTTTCCGCATCAACTACTGGTTGGACAGAGACGGCATTAGAGAAGCCCAGAAAGATAATAGCTGCGAACATGGATCCCAAAGCATTGAATATATCTTGTTGCTTCTGCCTGCAAACAACATCCAACCACACATAAGAATTGGATCGCTTTGTCCACATCGAACAACACATTAGAATTGGAGAAAGTAATGTTTACATGTTCCGGTCAATTCTGCAAAAAATAGAGCCAAATATTAGGGCGCAGCAAAAGGTGAAAATGAGTCGAACGGTGTTGTACTGAGGATTTCACCAATACGACCAGTGTTGCTTCCATAAACAAGCCATGGTTTGAACCGCAAAGGATTGACCAAATTGCCGTTCGAAACACAAATCCTTTGAGTTCGAGGCAGGTTGGCTGAGTCCCTGAATGAGAATTTTATTATGCCTGTGCAAAAAATAACGATACATTTCGTTTTCAGTCACATGAATAAATCCACATACATAAAACACAAAAATGCGGGCATTATTGCTAATGGATCTCTAAATTATAAGTCAAAAAGATAATAAATTGGGATAAATAAATAAGAAAACTTTTTTTTTTCCGAAGAAAAAAAATAGAAATATGTTTTATTAGATGTGAAGATTGTTTTATATCAGCTTATATCTATGGCAGGCTTTGCCTTAGCTGGATTTTAAACTTCGTACATATAACCAAAAAAATTGATCACTGATATATCAACAGAATATTAACAAAAAACAGTAACAGTAATCTTGTAGTCTAGGTCACAAACCTTACCATAACTTGCGCCTTTCCATAGCTAATTTCCCCCGGTGACTGAGATTACACGATAATCGACTGCTTGTTCTGGATGATAGAATCCAACCGCTGGTCGAAAGAAAGAATCAACCCAAGGTTGGGATGGATAATAAATTGGCTTGCTGACTTGTAGATAGCACTAGAGTTGCATGCATGCAGATACAAAACTTTGCCCCAACTGCACTTTGGATAAAATGAACTTTGGATAAAATGAAGGCAAGTTTGTGTCAGTGAATTATATGTAGTTTGGATATAAAAATCTTTAGTGAATTATATTTAGTTTGGACTAGGAATTTACAAAATCCACTTTAAGTAGGCATCAAAACATGAGAAATAATCAAATTGATAATCACATACTTATTACGCTTTTTTATAGTATGAAAATAGGGAATATCTGAAAAATAAATAAAAATGGATAGTAAATGAAAGGGTAATAGGTTCCAATAAGTTTATAAAAATTTCAAAGTTAAATCTTGATAATTATAAATTAAAACATAGTTATTAAAAATAAAAGTAAATAAAGAAAAAGATTAAAAAGAAAAAAAGAGTAAAGTATAAATGGAAAAAACATAAAATGGAAAAACATATATTTTATATATTTTACAAAATATAAACAAGAGCGATATTTTTTTGAATATTTAAATGAAGAGATTATCATCGAAACTTTTGTTTACATATTAAAAAAGAAAAAATATTATTTTAAATTATGAATATGAATTCAAAAATAATATGTTTGTCAAGATGAATGAAAATGGATTATTTTTGGTTTAATGGTAGGGAAAAAATGATATTTGATTTTGAAATCACTACGAAATGAAAAAGTAGTAGAAGAAACATCTATATTTTAGTTTTTGCATTATTTCATTATGTTACCAGAAATGAAAATAAGAAAAATAATATTTCTTATCTACAAAATTAACTTTGAATGTCAATCATATATATGTAAGTGTGATATATTCTAAATTTTTGTTAAAAATATATTAGGAAAAATGAAAAAATATTTAGTTTTTGCATTATTTCATTATATTACCAGAAAGGAAAATAAGAAAAATAATATTTCTTATCTACAAAATTAACTTTGAATGTCTATCATTTATATGTATGTCTGATATATTATAAATTGTTGGTAAAAAAGATATTAGTAAAAAGGAAAAAGTATTAAATTTTCTATGGTTTATAACATTTCATATTTTTGATGTGGTTACTTCAAAGTTATGCCCAAAAAAACATAATACAAGAGATTACACAATGATGCTACCCTTCTCTAATAGGAATATGGAAAAATAGTAATATTTTGACTAAAGAAATTATTAGAGATAATTGTTAAAAACTTACTAAAATATGACGTAAAAAAATGAAATATATCAATTCAAAGTAGCTATTAGAAAATAAAACTTTTATTTATAATATAAAAATCTTTTGCACGAGAAAACCTTGGATAGCAGAAAAGTTGAATATCTTTTGCACTTGAAAACTTTGGATATCAGAAAATTTTGCCGCAAGGACACGCAGAAGAGGTACCAAAAACTTAGGATATCTTACTTTTACCCGTCTTGAAATCTGCGAAGCCGGCAATAAGACCCTCAACTTTGTTGGCCAATCAGCAATTACATAATTAATTTTATATTATTTTTTAATATGAAAACTTTGGTTAAAATTGTGATGTATAGCAATATTTTTTGGTCAAACAAGAGATTAATAGGCAGTCAACGCACGATCGATTGCTAAGAATCCCGGGCAGGGACTAATAATTAATTGAAACTTCTAAATTTTGTTCTACGACGTTAATGATAAGTATATGTAAAATTATGCAGAGTTTGATTTTTTTTGGTTTACTTTTATGAAATTTGGAAAAAATAATTGCATTTTAGCTTTGATTTTGTTTATAATATTTATGTTAATTTATAATTATATTATTAAATGTATATAAATTTAGCATTTTTATATATAGATTTTTTTTATTATTTTTAATTTTATAATTTGATAAAGTATATAAATAGATAAATATATAAATTAGAAAAAAAATATTATTATATATATCTAATTTAAATATGAAATTTGAAATATAATAATTGCTAATATGAATCATTATTTTAATTTATAGGGTAAAAATAAATTTTAATATATAACTTATACATATAAAATTTTATTTTTAATTATAAGTTTTTTAATTAAATTTATTAATTTTATAGGATGTTTATTAATTATATATTATAAAATATATAAATCATTACTATTTAAATTTACTTTAATATGATATATATTATAATTTTTTTCCCAAAATAAATTATTTGTAATTTTATTATTAAAAAATAAATTATTTCTATTATTGCTTTTTAATTAATTTTATCTTATTTTATTATATTTTTTCCTAATTTAATGTTTTTTTAATGTTAAAGAAATTGTAATATTCTTCTTATTTTCCTTATATTATGTCAATATTTAAATTTTTACCTTTGTAAATAATACATCTTTACATATAATTAGCCTAATTAAATGTAAATAATTAGTTTTTTTCATTGAAAATAGTATTTATAAAAACTCTTATAATCTATAATTTTAGAAAGGGAAAAAATATAATATTTTTAAAATTTTAAATATTTTTCAAATAAAACATAATTTATTATTCTATATAATAATTTTATATATTTATTTATAATATAAAATTCTTTAAACATACTATAAGTTATATAATCTATTTATATAGATATAAAATTGTTTAAATACATTTATTTGAGAAAGTATTTTGATTTTCTCTCATATGTATGGATTTTCTATATTACGTAAAAAGGTTTATGTTGAAATTGTAAAGCATTAGATTATTTTAAAACTATATTCTAGAATTTTCAAAGTCTTAATAAAATAGTAGAATCACGTTGACATATTGGTGGTTAGTTTTACATAAATATTTTAAAAACAATAGATTTAATAATATATACTAGCACAATTCCAATGGGGTAATAATAATTGAGCAAAATTACATCAACACAGATCTCTAGGTTAATGAAGAGCAAGCTAAAGGAGGTACTCCAACTTTGACACCATTAAGGATTTGTTTGGTCATGTTTAACATTTAAGCATCTCAAGGAGAAAGGCGGTGGAGTGCATGGCTATGGTATCAAATTTCCACACACACTCTTTGCCCTCAAGCTGCCACTCACTCTAGGGCATTTACTCTATGCAATCAAGTGTATAGATGGTCATTCACTATGGTAGTATTTATGTCAGGGGATTGGGAATGTTCACGATCTAAATAGAAATGTGGTTATTCACGAGCACTCTTTCCTCTACTCTCTCTAGTAGATTTGATGTTCTAGGAAGAAACAACATTGTGAAAGATAGTCTAGTCATGCATTGACTTGAAGGACAAAACCCTCCTAGCATGGTTCGTTGGTCTCTAAAGACTTTTCTCGCCTCCTCTGGTCAACTTCCTCCTACTCAACTTATCAACTAACCTCGCCATGAGAGGAGCCTAGTAAAATGACTATCCTCATTGCACTTTCAATTGAACAATGTTCAAGTTTATTGCTCTAGTTCTATTTTATCTCTCTTTTTCTTAAGTCTCTGGTTATCTCAAGTGCTTTAGGGACTTTTTGTTGGTGGCCTAGCTATGGTCCTTTCGGTTGGTGTTGCTTTTTTAGCCTTTTCTTTTGCTTTATGCAACTTTCCTTGCTTTCTTATTTGTCTCTAGTGTGGGCCTCCATTCTCCTTGAATTTGGCATCATCAGAACTAGAGGGTCCTATATTTGTAGGTTTTTTATTCACTCCTTAATGATTCCCACAGAATGATATTACACAAGGAGAGGTGGGAGATTGTAAGGCCACTCGCATGTTGGCACCCAGGCTCAAGCATCAACAAAAAGATGAGAATGTACATTACCTTGGAAATGTAAGGGCACTCATCAAACATGGAGCATGAATTGGTTAATAAGCGACAAGAGATGTCAGACTCTGAAGTCTTAGTAGAAGCTGTAAATTGGGTGATAGATTTGGGAAGTCCTAGAGAAAGAAGAAACCAATACTTACACACGATTGATATGTACTGGCACATCATGAATTTACTAGGGAAGGTCATGTTCGATCGAAGTGAAACCATAGATGAGCTCCTCATGAGGATGAAGGAGCTCTATTTGTTGTATCATATTATGGATGGGCGACTAGAACAACTAGAAGAGTCTATACTCCTGAATAAAGCACCTTCTACAACTACCAATCTAGAGCCTCCCACTCCCGCTCGCTAGTGGGCATGATATCCACGTGGTGACATGTCGCTAATAGTAAGCTATGAAGTTATATGTGGTTTTTAGTATTTCTTGCATGCCAAATGTATTATCTCGAACAATATAACTCTCATAGCCTCATTTTTCAATGTTGTACTCAAGGATCATGGTCATACCCAACTATGTTATGGTCTTTTTGGTACATTTTAGCTTCATCCTTGATCATACTTCTTTTCCTAGTTTCCATTTTTGCAAGCCAAATCTAATCAAAATGCCTATATGTATTAAACATTGTACATATTTTTTAGTATAATATAAGATCCTAAGCTTACAGAAAAATAAATAAATAAATAAATAAAATACATATTAGCATAGATATATCTTAGGTTCCAATCTCTCAAGATGAAAAGCTCTATTTTAGTGCAAAACATAAGAAAATGTTTTCACTTCTAGAGCTTTGATTCTTATGTTAAGATGCATCTATTTTGGTTCTTAGTAATATTATGTATATTTATATAAATTTCACACACACACACACACACACACACACACACATATATATAAGTATTCTTATTTTAATTTTATTATAACTCTCATACGTGTAGTTACATATATATTCCCTTTGTATAATTTTATGTCTTATATGCATAGCATTGATTATATATATAGAGAGAGAATGAGAATTAGCATAGAAAAAAATAGCGTAAGTATTAAGTTCTTAGCTTATCCATTAAATTTAAATATAAAGTCTTCAATTGTAATGATTGCTGATATGAATCATTATTTTCATTTATATGGTAAAATGAATCTTAATTTTTAGCTACTATTTATTCTGTATATATTTCACATTTCTCTATATAAAAATATTCTTATCTCTAAATATATATTTATCAAATAAATTTATTAAATTTTTATCTATTTATTAATTATATGCTTTGAAATATCATGATTACAATTATAAATCATTAATATTTAAAATTATTTTAATGTGATATGTTTATTGTTATCTATTTTGGGAAAAAAAAGATGTGTAGTTCTATTAATTTACAATAAAATTACAATATAACAAATGAATTGAATAGATTTATTATTTTTATTAATTTTTCAATTGAGTTGAGATTATTATTATTAATCTAATGCTTTAGTTTGTGGACTCTACAACATCTCCCTATGGGAAAATTACATATGGTAACAAAAAGTAGACACTTTCTTCAACTTTTGGTACCTCATCAACACACCTTTAAAACAACAACAAAATTGCATTAAAAGGGAAGAGAATGATGAAAAGCCATTAAGAACAAAGTACAAGAGGTATATGCTCCTTTTGTGAGAGAAAACAACATGTGCATGCTCCTTTTGTGAAGGAAACTAGAGTTCACATAATCCTTGTTTGAAGGAAAGGCACTTGTATGTCCAAAATTACGTAGAAGTGTACAAAAAGGCCCAAAAATTACTTGAAAACTAGCACAATCAACCTTTATGAGGGAATTTGCATGCATACACATAGTTGAGAAGAAAACCTACATGCACACACACTTTTTAAGGGATTCAAGTATGTGCATTCTCTGTTTATGAATGCAACATGTGTACAATTTCATATTTGGGTGAAAGGCTTCTCAAAAACATGAAATAGTTCCTTAAAAACTAATGTATAAAGAGGGAATAAAGGTGTACATAGTAGGATATATCCAAGAGCCCTAACAAAAGCCAAAAATCAATAAAGACACCGTAAAGAGAAGAACTCATGGAGTTCTCTCTAGTGGATTCACCAGCTCTATTGTAGATGAAACTTATCATATGTCTTGGGTCAACCATAATAGAGCAGAAAATTTGAAAGACAAAACAAATATTTCCCCAAAATGGCCTACAACAATTTTAGCATCAATACTAGTTAGTTAGATGAAGGACTCACCTAGCTTCAATAGTTGATTGGAAATGAACCTCACAAGTTGTCCACATTCTAGCCATCTTTGCTCTAATTGGAACTTGTAAACCTATACACAATGAAGTGAACAGCTTTCCTCAAACAGCCGGTAGAAATAAAAATGAATTGTAAAATAACTACTCTAACCAAATTTTGTTGGGTGAATTAGAACCACAACCAAATATTGAAAAAAATGGCATTCATGTGAATAACTCATAATTTAGGGGACATAAGCTGCCATGGAGGCTACGTTTTTGTCTCTCATCTCTCTTTTTTCCGCTGCCACACTAAAGTCTATTTTTTCTGTCACAATTCTCTTGCCACATAATGGGTTGAGGTGTAGTGGTCCCTAATTAGGCAATTTTTTCTTTTAGGAGCATATCGTTTGACCTTTGAGGATGCTAGTGGGCTGGAAAATAGTCGCCTCAGTATTCTCGTGACGATATCATTCTTTCCTTGATCTTATATATTCATTCATATCTCTTTATGTGAAAAGAATGTGTGGTTGGTGACTTCAACCCTAGGATTATTCTCAACAAAAGGAGTGTTCGGGTTAATTTCATTTATCATGTGCTATGCTCTTTGGATTTTGGGAAGACTCTGTTGCAAGTTCCTTTGTTAGGTATCCCTCGTCTTAGAATCTCCCTTCCCCCTAGCCGTCCTAATCCCCTATCACCTCTAATCAAGAGCGACCTATATTATAGATTTTTGTGAAGAATATAAATGGGAATACCTCTATTTTTTAGGTTAGTGGCTCAAAATTATTCTGTTCCCTGAAGTAGAGAAGACAAGTAGGGAACGTTTTTCATGACTCCCAAGAGCTCAAATATTACAATGTTAAAAAGAACTCAGCCATTATTCTGAATATAAAGCTTCGAGGGGCTGCAAAGGGAACCAAGTTCACAAATGAGAATTCTATCTCATTCAAAGAGGTATTACAAGGAAATAATTCAACCTCTATTGGTTTTCAAGTAATTTCCATGTCATAATATGTAAACCAATCAAATTCCTTTAAATTTAAAAAGAGGTACATGTCCTAAATAATTTTAAATTATTTAATTTGGGTCTCCGTGAAATATTTTATTATTAATTTGAGTATTCATGAAATATTTTATTAATGTAATTTACCTACCTTACCCATATAAATTAGAATATCAAAAAAGATATTAATGTAATGTAAATCTTGATATTAGTGGAAAAAATATAAGTTAAACATGCCCCAAAAAACACAAAAAAATGTTAAATGTAAAATATATATACACCAATTTGGTGTCTGACTTTCCTATGACCTTAAAATTGGATAATAATAATAATACTATATAGAGAGTGAAATATAAAATATAAAATATAAACAGTTATAGTTAAAATAAAATATTTAAAATATGTATTCCAAAAATGGCAAGTTACTAAATCTCTATAAAACAATATAGAATGTATAGTTAAATATAAAATAGTTAAATAGTTAAAAAATTACTTTAGAAAAGGCAAATTACCAGATTATATATATATATATATATATATATATATATATATATATATATATATATATATATATATATATCCCACGAAATTGTGGCTTCAGTAGATAATGTCGTTAAAAAAACACACAAAAAATTAGTTAAATATAAAATATGTGTAGAGAGTTATTTATAAGTAAGAGATCCTACACTTAACTTTGTTGTTTACACCTGTAGGTTACATGCCATTGATATGTTTGATGAAATTGCTGTCATGGCTAGTAGGGGTCTGATTGAGGCCTTGATCAACTATTTACTTTTGCATCATTGTTTCCCAATACTTTACTTAATTCTGAGCTTTCATTCCATTCTAGGCAGTGGCCTAGGCTTTAGGCCTCGAAAAGTGGCTCAAATCCCAGATTCGTTGGCACATAATTGACAAATTTTAACTATAGTTGCTCGCTAGAAGGCCTATGAGAGCGACTTTAGGTCTTTGGTCGCTCCCTTTCCCATAACATGAGAACAACTAAGCCTTAAATTGTCCAAAATAAAAGTGACACCTAGGGACACGTTGTCCGAGTGGTTGACTTATTTCATGAGGGTTTTGTTGATGGTGTTGTATGGTTGTATGTGAATTCTTGTCGATTCCACTTCCTTAAGGTTACCTAGGAAGTCGAATAAGATCATAGTAGCCTCTCATCTCATGTTTATCCCAGTTGGCATGGTAACCTGGGTAGATGTGGGAGGAGGGTGTTACAAAATTCCTCCATTAACCTTACGCTTTCTCTTAATGCATCAGATCAAATAATATTTCACTTTCTCTTTATTTTTATTAGTGCATTGATAGTGAAGACATCCCTTACATAAAAGAACATTTTATATTTATCTAAATTAGTAATTATATTATTTTCTATGTCCATATATACATATACTTCAAATATATACAATAAAAATAAGATCAAGAAATTACTTTATATTAATTTTCAAATACATTACAAACATAGTGAAACATTGCCTTTTTTAATAAGATCAAAATTTATATCTATTAGGGTGCTATAATAATAGGATTCATTATTTTGAATTGATTATGGTCAATATTGTAATATTGCACATACCTTTGATTTCTGCGAATGTATTCCCAAATTAAAAAATGTAAAGAGTTTATGTCCTAAAAGAACAATCAAAGGACAAAAAGAAACAAAGATAAAAAATAAAAAAGTCAAAAAATATGAACCCCACAAAAAGAGATAAAATAGATCATGAAAATGTGAAAATTCAAATGCCACTACTATTTTATTTTTTTTTGCAAATAATGATTATGTGTAGCTTGTTTAAAATATCATAATCCATGATAATTCAAACAGTTTAATCTTGAATTTTCATGCTTTAAATTTCATGTTTATAGTTAGAGAATAAAATCTGACCAAACAGCTTAATCTTGGCTGATCATTAGATATATAGCGAAAATAAAAGGAGCTCATCAATTTAATCTGAGCCCTTAGAAGATATAAGGTTAGAAGTAGATAGTTTGTTTTATAAAAGAAAAGGAAACAAAAGGGTTTTCTAGCTTAAGTGCACCCACCAAAATGAAGAAAAAATGTTAGGGTAAGTAGAAGAAAGGTAGTTGAAGTATAAAGTTGATTGGACAAAAGCACATTTATCATGCTTAATCATATGTTTCAATGTGCATGAGAAATTAAGAAAGAAAAAATAGAGGTTTAAACGTTGATTTAATTGACTCCCCCTCATTCACTTCATACCTATACTTACTAATTTCCCCATCCACAAGTATGTTCTAGTACTAAAAATCCTTCAAGTCATAAAGGCTCAGAGCATTTATCTGACTTTTGGTGGGACCGGACCCTCGACTTAATGACTTATGGACATCAAGTGTTAGAATTCCCTTCATAAAAGTCATTTCCCTTCATTACCCTAATAAACCCCGTTTCCTAAGGTTAAACTCCATTTGCCTATGAAAAGTAAAAAACCCCATGTTAAATTCCATTTCACTCAAAATATCCACAAAAAGATTTTATCCTAAGTATAAGTGTATGTAAAGGAAAAGCACAAATATTACATTATACTTAGTATTATTTTCATTACGCTCATTTCAGTTCATATTAATTTCTAACTTAATAATATAGCTCCTGATATACCCTTTTTCCTCTTTTATAAATAAATCACCGTATATATTACCCCTACTTTTAATTTAACTATAAATTATATTTTTATCCTATCGCCCCGACAAAACCCTCTTAACTCACCAATTCTCCATAAAGTTAAGATAATCCCTCCATTAACCCCGTCCGATCATTTAATCCCATGTTTAACTCCAGAATAATCACAAACCACCATTAATTAAAGCCCCGGGCCCCCCCAAAACCTTTGCCCATTTCATCCGTGCTAATCTATCACCTGACTACCATCCAATCATCAGCACCCGAATCTAACGATTCATAGCCATATCGAGTTCACCCGATATCCGACCTTTACTCACTTGATAAAGCGGTATTTCCCGAGCCCCCTTCTGCTATGTGCCAAGCGTTAAGGTAGATCGAGTGACCTCGCCAAAATACCGCCTCCTTGATAAAGCAGTGCAATGGCTTGGGAAAACACCTCCCCTCCCAACCCGAAAAACTGCCCATTATTCATTCGTAATTCGCCCGCCAAAAAATGACCATTGTTTAATAGAAAGGCCAAGAAGCCCTATTTTCCCTTTTTCGATCAATTTCTTTGTAAACCTCTACAAGCCATTGCGACATCTTCAAACCCTGAAATTACCAGTTGACCTCAATTTCACTCCTGAAGAAGTTGCAGAGACCCCAATCATGCTCTCACGCCGTATCAAAGCCCTTTCAACCTTATTCAACTACCGAGAACACCAATTTGGAGTTATTTCACCAATTTCCAGGTATTTTGAGAAAAAAACAAAATGACCCTCTCATTTGAAAATGTACAGTAAAAGTCAAAAGATTACAATGAAAGTTAAAAAAGCACCGTAAAAGGAAAAATATAAATCATCCAAATGAAAGAGTATCACTAAAAGTCTATCAAATTGAAAAATCAAAGTGAATAAAAGCAGTCAATGGGAAGACAAACAACATGGAAAACAATTACAAAGCATACAGATAAAAAAAATTCATGTCAAAGTGAAAATAGATGAAAAAATAGAGCAATCAAGGTAAACAATAAAAGTAAACATGGAGGCAATAAGGGCTAAACAAAGATGAAGACACTTTCACCAGAAACAATGAAGTTTATCCAAAGTAAAGGTAAAAAACAGTTAAAAGAAAATTAAGGTTAAAAGATGGAATCACAGCAGGAATGGTACATTTTCCAGAAATTTCCTGTTTAAGTCATAATTTTGTAAAAACTATTGTGGCCAAGCCAAGATTCATTTTGAGAAACTGGAGGAGGTTTGTTTTTCTAAAAGGCCAGTCTACAAAAACCTATCTCATGTTTTACACGGGTATTATAAAAAGGCAGATAAATGCATATCTTCACAACCTATTTTTTGGACTGTGAAAAGTCTTGTTTTTGACATATTTTTACAGAAAATATTGTGAATAGATGAGCTGAATTTATGGAAACGGAAAGAGGTTTATCTCAAAAACATACTTATCTACAACAACCTCTTTCACTTTTTACATATCTATCTTGGATTGAGATATACAAAGTTATTACTGGACCCTAATTTTATAGAATTTTTGGGGCAGAATGCACAAAGGAAGGACTTAGTTAGTGACTTGGAAGCCTCATCATCAATTAAGAGTTGCTATCAAATTCGAATTTCTCTTCTTTTTTACCATCAATCCATAAATATAGTGCCAAATAGGTTCATTATTTTTGAGTGTTCTTTATTTAAGTTCTATTAATGTAAAACAGTTTGAGATATTTGTAAAACCAATCTTGATATTTTTTCAAGATATTTCAGTTTAGAATTTGTTATGAAACCAGCTCAAGAAAAGATAGAAAAGATAGATCAATGCCTTAGAATTCAGCCTCTTCGAGGGGGCAACCTTCTTTACATTACATAAATGAACAATTATTGGATGATACAAATGACAAAACCTCCTTTCTATATATAGGAGTCTAAGGAGTCACAATATAATCCAGCCGACCTAACAATAATAATATAAAGCCACAAAAATAACAATAGAGGGATTCTATGGGGCACAGTGATAACAATATGGGGGCAATAGGGGCACAACAATATTAATAAGGGGTATAACTACAATAGTAATGTGGTAATCACTAGTATTATAGGGACCCAACATGCCCCTCTCCTTCAAAAAAGTGTTGTCCTCAACGCTTGAGTAGTTCTGGATACTTCTGCATAAAATTCTCATCCTCCCATGTGGAATCTTCAGCGGATAAGTTCTTCCACTTGATAAGATACTCTGAAATTGATCGATTTCGTAGCTGTCGAGTTCTTGTTTCTGTGACTGCTTCCGGTTCCAATATAATTTTTCCTTCCTCGTCAAGTTCTGGCAATATTGTTTGAACTGGGAGCTTGTCGCCTATAACCTTCTTTAAACATGAAACATGGAAAACT
The DNA here is from genome assembly GCA_031772625.1 of Pinus tabuliformis. Lineage (NCBI taxonomy): Eukaryota > Viridiplantae > Streptophyta > Pinopsida > Pinales > Pinaceae > Pinus > Pinus tabuliformis. The sequence continues at coordinate 1,205,210,650 of CM062804.1, read as the reverse complement.
GGGTGCAATCGAGAAGCTGCAGGAAGCTCCAATTTGTATGCCATAGTACCAATCTTTTGCAACACCTTGTACGGACCATAATACTTTGGTGATAATTTATTATCCTTCTTAGCTTGCTTGAGGGACATTTGCTTATATGTTGTAGCCGTAGGAATACCCAATCACCTACATCAAAACTTCTTTCACTGCGATGTTGATCTGCCTGTTGTTTCATTCTATTCTGTGCCAACACGAGGTTATCCTTTAAGAGTTGGAGGACTTGTTGTTGATGTTCGATGTGATGTTCCACTGCCTGAACCTTAGAATTTTCTCTTAAATATGATGTGATGGATGGTGGTTGATACCCATAAAGTGCCATAAATGGGGTCATTTTTGTTGCTGTATGGAAGGAAGTGTTATACCACCATTCAGCCAGAGGCAACCATTTGACCCATTGTGTCTGTTTATCAGATACAAAGCAACGAAGATATCCTTCCAAACATTTGTTTACTATCTCAGTTTGCCCATCAGATTGAGGATGATAAGATGAGCTATGAGCTAACTGAGTACCAAGACAAGAAAATAATTCTGTCCAAAAATTTCCAGTGAAAATGGGATCTCTGTCACTTACAATAATCTTTGGGTTTCCATGTAGCTTTTGAATTGTTTCCATAAATGCAGTAGAAACTGTACTGGCTTTAAATGGATGTGATAATGCACAAAAGTGTGCATACTTGGTAAGTCTGTCAACTACCACCATGATGACACTCTTTCCCTCAGACTTGGGTAAACCTGTGATAAAATCCATTGAAACCTCCTCCCAACGTTGGCTTGGAATGGATAAAGGTTGTAATAGACCCGGTGTCTTAATTGTTTCAACTTTATTTTGTTGGAAAACCAAACATTCCACCACAAACTTTTGAATATCTGATTTAAGGCCATCCCAAAAAAATTCCTTCTTAACCCTGTGGTAAGTTTTTAAAAATCCTGAGTGCCCTCCTAAGGGAGAAGTGTGCAATTCCATAAGAATCTTTTGTTTTAGCTGGGAATTCTTACAGAGGTATAAGCGATCTTTGTACCATAACGAATCATTTTGCCAGCTAAATGTATCAGACGTACTGGAATCTTGTTGTAACTTTCGAATAAGTGCCCACACTTCTTCGTCATTCTTCCATTCCTCCCTTGCTTCGTTTATCCAATCTGGTTGGATAATAGAAATGGCCCACAACAATGCTTCCACATCCTCATCCTTTCTTGAGAGTGCATCTGCCACCACATTTTGCTTCCCTTTTTTGTAGATGATTTCAAAGTCATAACCCAACATCTTTGTGACCCACTTTTGTTGCTCTTCAGAGGATAATCTTTGTTCTAAAAAGTATTTAAGGCTATCATGATCCGTTTTTACCTTGAAGTGTCTTCCCATTAGGTAGGGTCGCCATTTCTTAAGTGCATGGAGTATTGCCAACATTTCCTTCTCATAAATAGCTTTGCTTAAAAACTTTCCCTTGATTGGACGACTTTCAAAAGCAATGGGTCTTTCATCTTGCATTAGAACAACACCAATTCCATTTCCTGAAGCATCACATTCCACAATAAAGGTTTTTGTGAAGTCCGGTGTAGCTAAGACCGGTGCTTGGCACATTGCCTCTTTAAGATGTTCAAAGGCCTTTGTTGCTTCCAGAGTCCATGAAAATGCATCTTTCTTCAATAATGTTGTTAGAGGTGCTGCTATTCTCCCATAATTCTTAACAAACTTGCGATAATACCCTGTCAACCCGAGAAATCCTCGCAGATGCTTTATGGATGTGGGGATTTTCCATTCCTTAATGGCTTTAATTTTGCTAGGGTCTACCTTAACTCCTTCATGAGATACAATATGACCCAGATATTCCACCTCCTGGACTCCAAAGAAACATTTGGATCTTTTTGCATATAATTGTTTCTCCTCCAATAGTTGTAGCACCCTGTCAACATGTTCAACATGATCCTTCCAAGACTTGCTGTAGATTAGTATATCATCAAAAAATACTAACACAAATTTTCTAAGGAATGGTTTGAAAATTGAATTCATCAAACCTTGAAATGTTGAAGGTGCATTGGTAAGGCCAAAAGGCATGACCAAAAATTCATAATGACCCTCATGAGTTCTAAATGCCATTTTTGGAATGTCTTCAGTCTTCATTCTGATTTGATGATATCCTGAACGAAGATCCAACTTGGTGAAGTAAATTGATCCATGCAATTCATCCAGTAATTCATCAATGACAGGAATGGGGAACTTATCTTTAATAGTGAGCTTGTTGAGCTCCCTATAATCTGGACACATGCACCATGATCCATCCTTCTTGTGCACCAATACTACTGGAGCAGAGAAAGAACTTTGACTCGGTTGAATTATACCAGCCTCTAGCATTTCTGCAACCATACGTTCAATTTCACTCTTTTGGACATAGGGATATCTGTACGGCCTGATGTTTGGAGGAACACTTCCTGGAATCAGATGAATAGCATGATCATGATCACGCATAGGTGGGAGACCTTTGGGAGTCTCAAATACCTTGGAATGATTGTCCATGACTTTTTGGAGATCTGGAGAAATAGATGATTCTGATGTGGAAACATCTAGCGAACATAATTGTGCAATTACACCTCTTTGCTCCTTTTTTAGAAGCTTTGTCATACCATTAGAGCTGATTATCTTTCCTGGTTTCCCTGCAATACCCCTTAATTCAACTTCCTTTCCTTCTGTAGAAAATTTGATGAAAAGTTCTTGAAAATTAAAAGCTATTGTACCCAAGGATTGTAGCCATTGGACTCCTAGTACAACATCAGCACCTCCCATTGGAATGGAAAGCATTGGGCTAGTCAATACATATTCTCCCATGGATAGCTTGATATTATGGCACTTTCCAGAGAAATTTATTGTTCCTCCATTTGCAATCATCACTTGACACTCTGGTGCTGGATATAGGAAGCAATTCAATTCTTTTGCTACCTTACAATGAATAAAATTGTGGGTGCTTCCTGAATCAATCAACACTATTACCTTTTTCTTCTTGATTTGTCCTTCTATCTTGATGGTTTGAGGAGTGGTAATTCCCGCCAATGCATTACAAGATATGGTCGGATTTATTTGTTCTTCATCTAGGCTTTGTTCCTGGAGTATATCTCTTCTTTTGACCTTTCTTGCTCCTTTTCTTCTTCCTCTTCACAATCTATGTAGAATAATTTCTTCTCAGCACACTTATGACCTTTAGTGTATTTGCTATCACAACTATAACAAAGCCCTTTTGCTCTTTTTTCTTCCAATTGTTGTGGTGTCAACCTTATAGGTTGTGGAAGACTAGGAGAAACAACACTTCCGTCTTTATAGTTGTGAGTGGTATGCTTCCTGGTTGCCATAATTTTGCTTTCCATTTTTCTTGCTAACCTGAATGCCTTCTCTAATGAATCAGGTTCCCAAAGGCGAACATCATGTTGGATATTATCCTTTAAAGACCCTATGAACACATCAATCCTATGCTCCTCTGGAATATCTTTTACCCTTATGTTCAATTTTTGGAACTCCTCAATGTGCTCCATTATTGAACCCTTTTGTTTGAGACTTATCAATTGGCTAAAAAAAGTGTTGCTTTTTGTATCCTCATAATGTGCTATCAATTCTTCTGTAAAAATTTCCCAAGTGATAAATTGTTTACGAGAGAAAAGCCATTGATACCATACAAACTGATTTGGTTCCAAATATAAAGTTGCCATACGTACCTTTTGTGTGTTTTGCACATTATTGAGATCGAAGAATTGCTCCATCTGTAATATCCATGTGGCGGGATCCTTGCCATCAAACTTCCTCATATCGATTTTTGGAATATGGTGAGTCTTCGATCCAACATTAGAGTCTATGGAATCATGATTAACATTTCTTTTGTTCTCATCATGAGTTTCCTTTAGTACCCTTTCACCCTTAGTGACCATTTCTTGTAGCAACTTATTCATATTTATCTTCAATTCGTCCATGTCTATCTTCAAATCGTCCATCTTAGCTTCTACGCCTTTCTTTAAACCATCCATATTAGCTTCTACATCTTTATTTAAACCATCCATCTTAGATTCTGTTCCTTTTTGTGCAAGTGACAATTGTTGCACTTGGTCTCGTAATTTTGATATATCATGTTGCATTTCTTCCTCTTCTTCATGGGTCATGCTAGAGCTTTCAAGTTTCCTACTAGGTGTTTGCATTTTCTTTCCTCGGGGCATCAATTACCAATAATAATGCTTTACTATGCCCTTTGAATTCCTTCAAACTAATTTTTCAAACCAATCTTATGCAAAAATTTTAAAAAACTACACACCTTTTTTCACTTTGTAGGAGCTCGATATTGCCTCTGATGTATCTATGTAATTTCCAATCATCTAGTTCTGAATTTGTGACCTGCAGTAACCCTTTGTGTCCCCTTTCCAATGCCACAAGTCTGACCCAAATTGGATTCTCCAAGGAAGAGTTATGCGAAATCTCCCACAATGACTTGATAATAGACTAGTTCAGTAGAGCGAACTTGTACGACATGCCACGAGTCACTGTTTCAACCTTTGGATCTGAAAAATGCATACAAGAAACTACAGTTTGTCCTCTTTCTGTACCTTCTTACTAAATTTCAATCTGATCCCCAGAGAGACAGTTATGATGATTTTCCCCAAGTCACCTGTTTGGAATGTAATTCAAGAGTCTGCAAAAAAGACCAACTTCCTCAGATCATATCTCCGTAAATATAGCGCGAAAAGCTATGAAACTTGGACCCAAGGTTCAGCGCGATTTCTTCTCAAATGGGTTTTTTTTCAACTTCTGAAACGTCGCAGACAACAAGTTATAGCGAAAATGCCATGAAGACTTGTTTGGAGCAGCGAAACCCTAGAATCCAAAGCTCTGATACCAAATGTTATGAAACCAGCTCAAGAAAAGATAGAAAAGATAGATCAACGCCTTAGAATTCAGCCTCTTCGAGGAGGAAACCTTCTTTACATTACATAAATGAACAATTCTTGGATGATACAAATGACAAAACCTCCTTTCTATATATATGAGTCTAAGGAGTCACAATATAATCCAGCCGACCTAACAATAATAATATAAAGCCACAAAAATAACAATAGTGGGATTCTATGGAGCACAGTAATAACAATATGGGAGCAACAGGGGCACAACAATATTAATAAGGGGTATAACTACAATAGTAATGGGGTAATCACTAGTATTATAGGGACCCAACAGAATTTGTATAAATATTTCTTCGTTTGAAGTATTTTGGGTGGATTATATTAGACATTTCTATAGACTTCTTTATCAGAAGAACTAGAAGGTTATTGTATCATTTGTTGAGCCAACAAGATGGATTGATAAATAAAGATCAGACATTTCCAAGGATTCATGTGTTGAGCAAATTTCAGACAAGTATTTTCATGTGTTATTATTATTTTTCTCAATGTTATTCATAATATTTATTGTGTTTCTCAATCTAAATGTTATAACTAGAATAATACTTCAGAACTTGTTTAATTACACTTTGTCTTAACAGTTATGCATTTAAATGTTTTCTTCTGATATTTAAATTAAAGAATTCTTAATTGCTCTTTGGTTTAGATTGATTTCTTGAATATCCAGGTTAGAGGATTCTTATTTTCCCTTTGATCTCGATTATCCCTTTATTCATCATTCATTATCTGAGTCTGAGAACCCTTAACTGCTATCTCACCTCGAGTGAAACCCTTTCACCCCTCTGTCTCAAAGATCTGAAAAACACTCTGCTATCTTGCCCTTGGAACATTCCCTTTAGTGAGTTAATCCAGTTTTTATTTCTTACTATTTGACTCCATAGACCAATGGTCTAAAAGACATCATTTTATCCATCTGTCTAAGTAGATCCCACCACCTAATCTCAAATACAAATCAAAAACCACTTGAACAATTATAACTAGCCTAAAAACATCTTAACTAAAACAAAATAAAATTTTAAAGAGGGAGCCTTCTCTGAGCATCAGGAAGGCCAGGTCCTAATCTCCAAAAGCAGTTTCTGGTTACCTTTGGTTTTTCTTTCTCCTTACTTCAAAAGAATTATTAGAGTGATAACATTTCTGGTGACCATATTGAGGATGACTAACATTTTCTTCAGAAATATTTTACAGGTTTAGATCTGATCTATGATGGTCGACAGTGATCAGACACACAAAGGTTAAAATCATCCACCTGTCAACTCCAAATCAATTTCATAATCAAGACTCCACTAGAGGAAAGAACATGAAAGAACAATATGGGAAGATCAGGTTTCTAACTTGGATTGTTATCCAAGACATCATGTTTTTTCTCATCAAGAAGGTTGTTCAATGTATATTGTATTTTAGAGAGATCTTAGATTAGTTTTTAATTATTTTCCTTTGAAAATTGTAAATATAAAATCTCCTTACACATTTGAGCAGCGATCTTCTGAATCTTAAGATGATCGTTTTCCAATCAAGAAATATCAAATAATCAAGAATGATATTACAATCCCTGTACATATTCCTATACCTTGGAAAGTTCCTGATAGGTATAAGCCACTCATCTTACCTCCTACACTCCATGTTTTCCCTAACAATTATTACAAGTATCTCCCTAGGTTTGATGGAGAAGATGGTAAAATTACTGCCCAAAAACATATTCAAGGTTTTCAAAATTATCTAGACTTTTTGAGATTGATGAAGATGATGTTAGAATCAAACTTTTTGCTCTCTCTTTGCAAAGTAGAGTAAATATTTGGTTCAAGAATCTACCTATTGCAAGCATCTCAAATTTCCAACAGTTTGTCAAAAATTTCCTTGATAGATGGATAATCAAAGTGAATCTTTTTGTGATCATAGAAGAATATAATTAGTTAAAAAGACAGCCAAATGAAACAATACAACAATTTTCTAATAGGTTTAATCAAATCTATTATTCAATGCCATCAAATATAAGACCTCCTCCTGATTCAGCTCTCTTGCATTATCCAAAAGCATTTGATCCAGAGATAGAATTTCAGCTAAGAGAAAGAAACCCCTCAACATTGGAACAGATGCAGAAAATTGTAGTAGATGTAGAAGTTAATCTGCAAATTAGAAGAGAAATGTTGAAAGCAAGAGCTGAAAAGAACAACATTGTAGAGGTAAAACTCAACATTTTGGTAAGAAAAATAGAGGAAAGGATAGAGAAGATCACCATGAAAGATACATTTTTTGTTCAAAATCACCATGACCCATTTATTTCATAGAAAGAAGAGGTTGATAGCCATGAACAAATTCCTGCGAATTCCAACTACCATATCAGAAGATAGATTTATAGAGCAACATGTGGAGAGGCAATTTGTTGATCTAATGTGTATGTTTGATGACTTTAATTCTTTTAATTATTTGCCTAAATATGATCAGTATGATGATAATTATGTTCTTCAAATCCAAACTAACTTTACAGAGCAATCAGAAACTAGTTTGGGAAATAAATAAATTCAGTTTCAGCAGCTTGAAAACAATGATCATCTTATTCATATCAGCTATGAAAGTGAGGAAGAAAGTGCAAAAAATTTGGAAATAAGTGAAGCTTCTTTGCCTCTTTGTTTTGCTTCATTTCAGTTCATTAGAGAAAACTTTAAAGCAATCAAAAATCAACAGTCTTTAGGTATTGATATTGACAACAAAGAAGACAATGAAAATCTTAATCAGGATTCTTCAGTTTCACAAGTGCAGTTATCAAATTCTATTGAGACGTCTGATCAAATGACACAGGAAAGTTCTATACCACTATGTTTTGAATCATTTTAGTTTTTAAAGGAAATATGGTATAATATCTCCAAAGAAAAGGATGAACAGCATGCAAAAATCCATGAAGTCCCATTAAAACCCATATGTAATAGGTTGCAGCAATCCTTCCACGTCTTTTATGATCCAATAGCTGATATGTTAGATGATGAATGCAATCAGAATTTTTCTCCATTAACTAACTATGAGATTCAAAATCAAGATGATAAAGGTTTCACCAGACAGACATTTCAATCAGTAGAAATATCATCACAAAGCTTATCTGAAAATCTGCAGGGTGATAAAGATGAAAATGACATTTCACTTTCATGGCATGGAGGCCATCCAGAACAATTGTACAGTTGCTTAGATCAGTTAAACATTAGTGTATATATCTTGGAAGATCCTTTTGTACAATTTCTAGAGTCTTCTCATTTTTTAACAAGGTTATAATTGGTTTTAGAATCTCAATTATGATCACCAACAAGAAAATGCAGCGAAATACATCAAATTACATAATGCCTGAATGGTTTCATTGGTTGTTTCATTTTACCTAACTAGCAGTTGAACAACTGATTAGAGTAAGTAGGTAAGAATTTAGTTTATTTTAGTTTTCACTTTTCAGCAAGTTATGAAATAATTCTTTAGAAGTTGAAGCCTAGAAAGAAGGTCCTAAAGACCTTGATGATCTATTAGTTTGGTTTGAGAAAAGGGTGTATTTTCAGTTCAAGATCAGATTTCAGTTTCAGATCAGATTTCAGTTTTCAGAAAAGGGTGTACTTTCAATTTAAGAGTTTCAGTCACAGAGATTATACAACAAAGCATATACATGTTTGGAATTGGCCCAATGGATCAGGCTACTGGTCGACGGTGTTCTTGACATCACATAAGGAGATGTCATCCCCATGTGGAGCCACTGTTAGGGTCCTATAATAATAGGATTCATAATTTTGAACTGACTATGGTCACCATTGTAATATTGTACATACTTTTTCTTTCTGCGAAAGTATTCCCAAATTAAAAAATGTAAAGAGGGTATGTCCTAAAAGAACAATCAAAGGACAAAAAATAAGAATAAAAATAAAAATAAAAAATAAAAAATAAAATAAATAAATAAATAAAATAAAAATAAATAAATAAAAAATAAAAAATATGAACCCCACAAAAAGAGATAAAAATAGATCATGAAAGTGTGCAAATTCAAATGCCACTACTATTTTACTTTTTCTGCAAATAATGATTATGTGTAGCTTGTTTAAAATACCATAATCCATGATAAGTCAAACAACTTAATCTTGACTTTTCATGCTTTAAATTTTATTTTTATAGTTAGAGAATAAAATCTGACCAAACAGCTTAATCTTGGCAGATCATTAGATAGGTAGAGAAAATAAAAGGAGCTCATCAATTTAATCTGAGCCCTTGGAAGATATAAGGTTAGAAGTAGATAGTTTGTTTTATAAAAGAAAAGGAAACAAAAGGGTTTGCTAGCTTAAGTGCACCCACCAAAATGAAGAAAAAATGTTAGGGTAAGTAATGGGTAAGTAGAAGAAAGGTTGTTGAAGTATAAAGTTGATTGGACAAAAGCACATTTATCATGCTTAATCATATGTTTCAATGTGCATGAGCAATTAAGAAAGAAAAAACAGAGGTTTACAAGTTGATTTAATTGACTCCCCCTCATTCATTTCATCCCTATACTTACTAATTTCCCCATCCACAAGTATGTTCTAATACTAAAACTCCTTCGAGTCATAAAGGCTCAGAGCATTTCTCTGACTTTTGGTGGGACCGGACCCTTGTCTTAATTACATATGGACATCAAGTGTTAGAATTCCCTTCATAAAAGTCATTTCTCTTCATTACCCTAATAAAACCCTTTTTCCTAAGTTTAAATTCCAGTTGCCTATGAAAATTAAAAAATCCCATGTTAAATTCCATTTCACTCAAAATGCCCACAAAAATATTTTATCCTAAGTATAAGTGTATGTAAAGGAAAAGTGCAAATATTACATTATACTTAGTATTAGTTTCATTCCACTTATTTCAGTTCATATTGATTTCTAACTTAATAATATATCTCCCAATATACCCTTTTTCCTCGTATATAAATAAATCCCCGTAGATATTACCCCTACCTTTAGTTTAATTATAAACTATATTTTTACCCTATCCCCCCGACAAAACCCTCTTAACTCACCAATTCTCCGTAAAGTTAAGATAATCCCTCCATTAACCCCGTCTGATCATTTAATCCCATGTTTAACTCTAGAATAATCACAAACCACCATTAATTAAAGCCCCCCCCCCCCCAAAAAAAAAACCTTTGCCCATTTCATCCATGCTAATCTGTCACCCGACTGCTCTCTGATTTTCAGCACTTGAATCTAACAATTCATAGCCATATCAGGTTCACCTGATATCCGACCTTTACTTGCCCGATAAAGTGGTATTTCCCAGGCCCCCATGTGCTATGTGTCAAGATTTAATGTAGATTGGGTTACCTCGCCAAAATACCGCCTCGTCGATAAAGCGGTGTGATGGCTTGGGAAACCACCTACCTACCCAACCCAAAAAACACCCACTATTCATTCATAATTCGCCCACCAAAAAATGACCGTTGTTCAATAAAAAGTTTGAGAAGCCCTATTTGGCCTTTTTCGATCAATTTCTTTGTAAACCTCTACAGGACATTACGACATCTTCAAACCTTAAAATTACCAATTGACCTCAATTTCACTCCTGAAGAAGTTGCAGAGACCCCAATCAAGATTTCAGTCTGTATCAAAGCCCTTTCAACCTTCTTCAGTTGCCAAGAACACCAATTTGAGGTTATTTCACCAATTTCCAAGTATTTTGAGAAAAAACCAAAATGACCCTCTTATTTGAAAATGTACAGTAAAAGTCAAAAGGTTACAGTGAAAGTAAAAAAAGCACAGTAAAAGGAAAAAGATAAATAAGACAGATGAAAGAGTATCAGTAAAAGTATATTAGATTGAAAAATCAAAGTGAATAAAACCAACCAGCGGGAAGACAAACAACATGGAAGACAATTACAAAGCATAAAGATAAAATAAATTCATGTCAAAGTGAAGATAGATGAAAAAACATAGCAATCAAGATAAATAGTAAAAGTAGACATGGAGGCAGTAAGGGTTAAACAGAGATGAATACATTTTCACCAGCAACAATGAAATTTATCCAAAGTAAAGGTAAAAAAATAGTTAAAAGAAAATTAAGGTTAAAAGATGAAATCAGAGCAGGAATGGTACATTTTCCATAAATTTCCTGTTTAAGTCATAATTTTGCAGAAACTATTGTGGCCAATCCAAGATGAATTTTGAGAAACTGGAGGAGGTTTGTGTTCCTAAGAGGCCAATCTAGAAAAATATATATCACTTTTTACACAGGTCTTACAAAACAGGAGATAAATGCATATCTTCACAACCTATTTTTCGGATTGTGCAAAGTCCTGTTTTTGACATCTTTTCGCAAAGAATATTGTGAACATATGGGGTTGAAGTTTTGGAAATGGAAAGATTTATATCTCAACAACATACTTATCTACAATAACCTCTTTCAATTTTTACATAACTATCTCAGATTGTGATATAAAAAGGTATCAATGGACCCTAATTTTGCATAATTTCTAGGGCAGAATGCACAAAGGAAGGACTTAGTTAGTGACTTGGAAGCCTCATCATCAACTAAGAGTTTTTATCAAATTCGAATTCCTCTTCTTTGTCACCATCAATCCATAAATATAGTGCCAAATAGATTCATTAACTTTGAGTGTCCTTTATTTAAGTTCTACTAATGTAAAACAATTTGAGATATTTGTAAAACCAATCTCGATATTTTTTCAAGATCTTTCAGTTTAGAATTTGTATAAATACTTCTTCATTTGAAGTATTTTGGGTGGATTATATTAGAGATTTCTATAGACTTTTTCATCATAAGACCTAGAAGGTTATTGTATCATTTGTTGAGCCAGCAAGTTGGATTGATAAATAAAGATCAGACATTTCCAAGGATTCATGTGTTGAGTGAATTTCAGACAAGTATTTTCATGTGTTATTCTTATTTTTCTCAAAGTTGTTCATAATATTTATTGTGTTTCTCAATCTAAATGTTATAACTGGAATAATACTTCAGAACTTGTTTAATTACACTCTTTCTTAACAATTATGCATTTAAATGTTTTCTTTTGATATTTAAATTAAATAATTCTTAATTTATCTTTGGTTTAGATTGATTCCTTGAATATTCAAGTTAGCAGATTCTTAATTGCCCTTTGATCTCAATTATCCCTTCATTCATCATTCATTATCCGGGTCTGAGAACCCTTAACTACTCTCTCACCCCAAGTGAAACCCTTTCACCTCTCTGTCTCAAAGATCTGAAAAACACTCTTCTATCTTGGCCTTGGAACATTCCCTTTAGTGAGTTAATCCAGTTTTGCTTTCTCACTATTTGACTCCATATTCCAATGGTCTAAAATACATCATTTTATCCATTTGTCTAAGCAGATCCCACCACCCAATCTCAAATACAAATCAAAAACCCCTTAAACAATCATAACTAGCCTAAAAACATTTTAACTAAAACAAAATTAAATTTTAAAGAGAGAGCCCTCTCTGAGCATCAGAAAGGTTAGGTCCTGATCTCTAAAAGAAATTTGTGGTTACCTTTGGTTTTTCTTTCTCCTTACTTCAAAAGAATTATCAGAGTGATAACAATATCATCATCAATAGATACCATGGTGTTAGCCCCAAGGGTTAGCTCAAGTGGTCTAGAGGCAGATGTGAAGTTCTTTAATATTGTTGCTAGTTGTTGTTGATCATAGGTTGAACTATATTTGATTCCCTTGGGGGAAGGCCCCATAATCAAGGTTGACAGTTTACCCAGTTTATCATCCATGAAATGTGGGGAAATACTCTAGGGTTTCCCATGCTTTAATTCCTAGTATTAAAAAGAGAGAGAGAGAGAGAGAGAGAGAGAGAGAGAGAGAAAGATACCATGGAATTCTTAGATTCCAACTCTTCAAAGATTGAAATTGAATTTTTACCTTATAATTAATATTTATAAGTTTCCATTATTTATAATGGTTGATAGTTATATTTTCTTAAATATACGTGGATTCCCCAACATTTATACAAACTAGAAAAAAGTATAATTATTTACTTCTATCAAATATAAACACATTTTAAAAGGCCTTAGTACTAATAAAATATCATATAAAAGTAAATAAATGACCCTCCTTCCATATCAAAGTTAATACAATGAAACATATAGTAACAAGTAGAATCAACTACTCAAAACTTTTGGAATTTTTATCACAAAATGTGTGACAATTATGTGTAATGTAATGTTTTACTAAGAGAGACAGGACATCTATGACTGAGTTTGTCTCATAAGAAAGCATGCTCTTACAACCCAACTTAATAATGTAGATATTTTTTTGTTGTGGATGTATGCTCTACAACCTAATGTGGTAGAGATGTTTAAAAATGCATATACTACTTAGTCAAATTTAGATATAAATATAAATAAAATATCTATATGTATAAGAGAGAGAGAGAGATGTGCACATAAGTGGATTAAAGCCCTACTCTCATGTACCTAAATTTTAAGTAGATATAAAAACAAAAAACCTATAGTCCTTGTCATGCTCCAACTGAATTTCAACATCCTTAGAGGTTATTTTGATAGAACAAGTTAAGGGAATCCACTGATTAGTGGGGTCGGGCCATTTTTATCAAAAGAATTATTTCCACATTCATTATTCTCCATTTATAGGATCAAACACCAATGTAGAATTTCCTACTTTCTTTTGCAAAAAACAAAGGAATAAACAAGATACAAGTCATGGGAAACTCTAAAACAATAATTCATTGGGAAATGAAAACACTGTGGTAGAAAATGTTCATCTCAATCCTCTTTTATAGGATATCCAAAATATATTTCAATGTTTTCATTGGACCTCCTTTAAGTATGTGCAAATTGAATTGAACAAAATGTGTTACAAGATTTCAAAGAATCCATTGACTTTACATCCAAGAATAGTTTATTTCTATGATTTTTTGGATAGATTAAAATCCAGGTCATGAAGTTTCATTTCTAGTTCTTTTTTCAATCAAAGATTCCATGTGTGTTTCTTTTTCCCAACTATGGATAATGTTAGTGTTATTCTATATTTTATTTCTTATCCAATGGTTGTGGATTGGTTAAGGTCTTAGAACCTAGGTAAAGAAGGTTGAGAACCTAGGTAAAGAAGCTTGATGAGTCCACTTTGGAAAACAACATGTATGTTCATGACTCATGCATTAAAAAAAAAAAAAACTTTTATTTTGAGGGGAGAGAGAGAGATATTTTATATATACACCTAACATAAAAACTGTTATATAGAGAAACAAAAGGAGATATCTAGATTTCTATAAAAATGAAAATATTATAAACATGACATTTACATACAAATATAGTTACCATTCTCTTCATCTTGGCCTAAATCCAATATAATGATGAAAAAATTTACATCTTAAGAGATGAGATCCCTCTCAGTGCTTGATAAATCTGATCTTAAAATAGATCTATGTTTATATTGTATGTTTCTTCTATATGAAAGCTTCAAAATAAATTGTAATATTTAAGCAAATAATAAAATTAATAAAATATGTTAACTAATCGTAAGTCCAAATAAAATAAAAAATTTATATGTGAAGAGAGAGATTTAATTTGTATGCATCGTATAAAAACTATCATAGAGACAACTAAAATGAATGTTAAGAGACATATAGATAAATAAAAATACTATAAGCATGATGTATTGATATAGAAATATTGTTACATTTGAAATATAAATACTTTAACTATTAGAAAGATGTATTTTATATATTCATAAGTTGAAAATTTTGAATTCTATGGAGTTGTGTGAGAATACAACTAGTCTAAATCCATCTTAAATGATTCAAAAAGTTGCAAGGATTTTACTCTTTAATTTTTAATGGATTTGAAGTTAACATAAATCTATATTTATACTTAATATAATGTTCCATTTAAATATATGTAAAATTACACAATGAATAGAAAATCCTTGGTGAATCTCATTGATTCGTAAAATTCCAATGACAAAATGATTGGAAATATTTTTATAAAAGTATTCTATTTCTAAGGATTGTACATAGTTTCTAGAAACTTTTTTGGATTTATATCGTAAAATAATTCTTTCCTATATAATTTCAATGAATTATTTTTAGATAAAATGGAAATTAGTGAATCTTATTATGGAGAAAAAAAACATGGAAAATTAGCTCATGTGTGAAATTTAACCCTAAAAAATTTATTTCTTTAAAGAATTTATTAAAAGGTAAAAATTTCTAATAAAATATGATAGAATTTACAAGAAAATAACAAATAATTGTCACATAAATTATGTTTAAAAGGAAGAAGCATATTTTAACAAATTAAGTCACATTTTTTAAAAAAACAGTTAGAATTTTCTAGAGTGGGGAAGATGGGGGTTTCTATAGATTATAGGGTTTCTAAAATACAATGTGACATTCCCCTCTTTTTTCACTAATGATCAACCTCCCTTCAGTATCCATACATTGGAACTATTATTGTAAGGTTGTCCTATGGAGGCTAAGTTGGTAGATTACTTAATAAATCATACAAAAGGGGTGAAAATACGGTCAAATCCATGTTGTTAGCATCAAACCAATGCCTAGGTTTCTAGAGAACCAATTGTGTCCTTGTAACCTAATTAAATGCAATTTATTTCCCTAGTGTTGTTGTCTTTATTGTATGTGGAGGTTTTGGAGATCAGGCCTAAGCCCTATGTCAGACTCTCCTTGGGAGGGGTATCCCATTTTGTCATGTCTCCCCCCTTAATGATGAATTATTTTCCTCTCCTTATTACTCATCAAAATTTTCTTTGGTTTCTCTAAGTCTCCCCTACCTCCATCATTAGTTATCGCCTCTCTTGTTTCATTTCTCTCTTCAATTACTACTTCATCACCAAAATACCTCATATATATCCTCTTGTTGCACTAGTTGAACAATTTTATTACTATCTCCTCAATCCCTATCACTGCCTTTAGCTTCCTAAGCTCCCCTTATCAAGGAATTTCCGAAAACCAAAAAAGAAATGTGAACAACATAATATGGAGGAACCAAGTATTGTATTAGGTAAGAATTTTCACCTAATTGACATCAATAAAATGGAGGAAGTAGGCATTGTGGGAAATTTTGCAAGTAAGTGAAATTCCATGGAAGTTCTCAAAAAATGGATTGATGAAAACTTTTCTTTTTTGTTCTGATACTCTCCATGCTATATACTACTAGCAAAAGGATGGGTGGGTTGGGTGATGAATTTTCATGTGAATGCTCAAAGGATTCTATAGGATCATTGGCACTATAATTCCAAAACATTATACACAAAAAAATGGTTCATAGATTTTCATGTTGAAAGATAAAATATTTCGATGAGTATGGTTTGGGTTCAACTTCCATGGCTCCCTTTTTATTATAATCAGAATATGACTTTAAAGAGATTGGAGATATTATTCTTTTTTTATTATGAAGTTGAATTTTCATAGTTGCATTTGGGTTATATGAAGATGGAAAAAATCCCAGTTAGGCTCAATCTTTCCAAAGGAGCAATTGATGTCATCACTATCTGTTCTAGTAATATAGTCCACCAACAAGCTACAGACTATGAAGACATATTCGTTTGCAAGTGTGGACACTACAACAACTATGGAAATATTGGCTCATATTTTCTAATCTCGAAGGTGAAGCGAATTGGGTTTGGAAAGAACATTAGGTATTGGATCATATAACCTTAGTTGGCCAGGTTTATCTAGTAGTACCTCCCTCACTCTCAGACCATCCTCTAGTTTTAGTATTAAAAACTTCAATGGATACACCAACTCGTGATTTCTCGATAATATTCTCGGAGGGCCCTCCCTCCTCAAGAATGAGTTCCTCTTCCTCTCACATTATTGATCCCTCACTTGGTTTCTTTGATTTTTAATTAACTCCTATGGATCCTTCCTTCCTTTTGCATGGACCCTTGATTTTATTCCTATTATTATTGGACCATCCTTCTTGGCGTCCTCTTCCCTCTTCTCTTTGATTCCCCTTATTCTCTCTATGCCATATCCCTTCTGACTTCCATCCTAGATAAAAAATAAACGTGTTGCATTGGTTAATTCTATTCATGGCCTTCCTTCCTCACATTATGATTTACAATCCAAATCAAAGGCCTTCATCCCTTGAATTCATATTCTTCTAGATATTTTATTACAGACACTTATTTGGATTGTGGGTTGAGATATTTAGGGAATTGTGGCACAAATCCTTCCAATAAAGTCCAAAGCTCTCATGTCCATCACACAGAGGAAATAAAATTTTAAGATCGAGTTGGGAAAAAAAAAAATATTATTAGGGTGCTTAGAGAAAAATCCCCATTCTGGACCTCCAAATGAATATTATATCTTTAAATTGTGTTGGAAATTGGGTATCTCATAAGGTATTTGAGAGTGGTGAAAACCCACCAAATGTTAGTTTTTTGGGAAAAGTACCCAAGTGATTGGGGTTTCGACCCAAAATTGTGGACTTCAGGCCCAAGTTAATTAATTGTTTAATCTAATTTGTCATTGAGTGGTAAAATAGGGGTTTATTGATGGACAAGGAAAACCTCCAAGATCACTCACACAAAAGTATAAATAAGAAGCCAAAGGAGAAGCCTAGACACACAAGTGGAGGACTTTCATATGTGGAGAGAGGGAGGTTAAAGGACCTAGCCATAGAACTTCTTTAGAAGAGCTCGACAAGAATAAATTCAAATTTGAATGTTGGAAGGTTAGATCTACAAGATGAAAGATCGAATTTGAGCGTTGGAAGGTAACATATGCAAAAATAAAGTCATATCTGAGTGTTGAAAGGTCATATTTGCAAGAAGAAAGTCATATCTTAGTGCTCGAATGCTAGATCTACAAGAAGAATGTCATATATGTGATATGAAGAAGCAGATCTAACCGATCAAGAAGTTGTAGCATGATTGTAGAGGAAATGGTTGCCAAGGACAATAATAATCGAAGGACCTTGAGCTCAAGGAATTAGCTCAAGTATGTGTTTGTTTTATTGGGAAGATTGAAGATCTATAGGATTAAATCTCAAGCCCTATACTTTTAGTCAAAAGATAGATGATATATTATTTTTTCTATCATAGATCTAAAGGGCCATGATCCCTGGTATGGGAGCCCTAACGTTTTCTTATTCATGGACTTATCCAATCCCACAAAAAAAATAGCTATGAAGCATCTTGTGGAGACTTATTCTCTTGGGATACTTTTTCTACAAGAATTATGACGGAAGGAAACAAAGGATTAAAATTGATCTGTGACTCTTTCCCATCCTAGGACTTCTTAGCAATTGATGCTTTAGATAGCTCAAGTGGTCTTGTTTTAAAATGGAAAGTGGATGAGATTAAATTTTTATCTCATTGGTCAATAAAGTGAGGAATGTTGTGGAATTTCTCTCAAAATCCATAGACATGTATTCTTTCTATCTAGACATGTATGGTCCTTACATAAACATGAAATACTTTTGGACATGCACTATTTAAAATTCTCTCCTCTAATCTAGTCCCATTATAATAAGAAGAGACCTAAATTTCACATTAGGATCAAATGAAATTTGGGACTCTTCTACACACATAAAACCCCTATCATATTTCCTAATAGATTGTTTGGAAGAAATGGGCCTAGTTTCTATCCAACCTTCGAAGATCATGTCTACCTAGAGAAATAATAGGATGTGGAGACTCGCATAACAAACTGATTGAATAGGTTCATAATTTCAAAGTCCTTTTTCGAATCGCATATGCAATTTTGAGAGTGCATCTCAGTGGGAGGAGAATCTAACCATTTTCCTACTATCCTTGACCTAGATTCCTCCCAATCAAAGCCCATTGGATTAAACCCATACTAGTTCAAGGATCCCTCTTTCATTTAATCTATTAAATATGTTTTCACTCCTATAAATAAGAACGCTGGAGTCCTCCTGCAGAATTTCAAAGGAACTTAAAATTATTAAAATCTGCAATTATCTTTTGACCAAAGAAAAAGATAGAAAATGACTCAAAATTGTTGTATGAAATAGAATCTTGAATTAAGCATTGTCTAAATAGAGAGAACACTAACCCTCTCTGACAATCTAAAAGAGTTGATTAGATCCTTCCAGGAAAAAAGCCTAGGAAAATCTCTCGGAGAGGGAAATTGAATAGATAATGAAAATTAAGGCCCTTTGGTTGTAGATTAGAGATGATAGCACAAAATATTTTCATAAAATTCCAAACCACTAAAACGCTATAAGCACTATCTCCTTATAAACACTATCTCGAAACTCTTCATAAAATTCCAAACCACTAAAACGCTATAAGCACTATCTCCTTATAAACACTATCTCGAAACTCTTCATATCATATGGATATTACAAGTAATCCTTCAAAGAAATGGTTGAAGTAAAATGTAGACATTTCAAATCTATTCTTCAAAAGGACTTAAGGACATTATAAATAAAATTCTAAAGGTTGCTACCCTTTTCCCAAGATTCATTAACAAGGAAGGAAATGATCAACTTATAAAAGAATTTCCAAAAGATGAACTAGAAAAGGTCCTTCAAAATTTTCAATCGCGTGGCAGAGGAGGTTTTGTCTAATCTGTTGCGTGACAGAGGAATTCTGGAATTCTGTCGCGTGACAGAGGAGGATTTGTCTAATCTACAGAAGACGAATGGACGAAGGCTTCTCTCTATTTGGAATCCTCCTCCCAACATCACCTCCCTCTCCAGATGGCTGCAATAACTTTCGAACACATTCACACTCACCTGCAAACTTGAAGCCCGTCAGAAACAGGAAATCCATCTCCATTCTATTTATTTCTTCTCTCTTCACGCCTCCCACTTTCACGTAATATGAATTAATCAAGAAAATGGGACTGAAGTTGATATTAAAACAAGAAATAGAGGGTCGTGGATGGTATGAAATTGCGGATGAAATTGAATGAGGCGGTCAATATAAACATAAGCTACTACCAACACAGAAGAGCTACAGTTAACATACTCTAATATTCTCCCCAGATACCGCTCTATGCACATCTCCGGCACCTGTAAATCGTCGAACACTCTGTACTTGGGAGGCGAAGTGGGGGTGTAAGTGACCGCAAGCCGCTCGTTTCTGGCGAGAATCTAAAACCAAGCCCCCTTAATTACTAGCTCATGGTCAATAAGAAATATGCTTTCACTCCAGATAACTTTGCATTTTGGACAATTATTTTAAATTAAAATAATAATATTTTCGAAATATGACCGTTAAACTTCAGAAAAATCATTACTGCGATTCAGTTCCGATGGAAGATGTGATGATAGGGCGAGCTTTATAGCAGAAATAAGATTTCATTTACAAAGTTCTCACACCATCGCATTGTGAAAACACATATTCAATTAAATAGGTAATATTTATTAAAAGGAGGGTTTTTATTAGAAAAATATATTAGTAAGATGTTCAAGAGAAGGATTTTTTTTTGAGGTTTTATCAATATTTAGTGAGATTAAAGGTATTATTTCATTTGTCATGAACTCAAGCTTTATAACTTAGGTTGATTAAGTGGAGGCCTTACTAAGGGGAGGATCAACAGAGCATAACTAACTATGGTTGACCTTGGTTTAATATGGTTGACTATGAATGATCATTCTTGAGTATGTTTGTCCATATTTTACTAACTTGATATTGATAGCATATGCTTCATTATGGTTAACCATTTTGCCCATGCTAACCATGATTACTTATGGTTGACCATGGTTAACTATCGTTGTCTATGGTTGGCCATGATTGCCCATGGTTTACTATGGTTCATCAAGGTGGATCATGGTAAACTGTGGAAGACCATGTTTATCATGGGCAACCATGGCTAACAATGTATAACTATATTTGATGATGGTTGACTAAGGATGACTTTATTTGACATTCTTGATTATGGTTGACCAAGATTATGCATGACCTTACCTAACCTTAGTTGATCTTGGTTGACTAAGGTTAACTATGGTTGCTCGTGAAAGGTTATAATTGACAGTGGTTGATCATTGTTGCCCACGAAAGACTATGGTTGATTATGGTTGACCATGGTTGACAATGTTTAACAATGATGACCATGTTGACCATGATTTCCCATGTTTGCCTATGGTTGAGTATGGTTGACCAAGGTAGATCATGAGTGGGGGGCATGTATAGTAGAGGATTTTATAGGTATTGTGGGGTATAAAAGGGATTATTCAATAAAAATAGGCAATATCTATTAAAAAGAGAGTTTTTTTTGTAGTAGGGGAGTTTACAAGTATTGGCGGGTATAAAATTGATTATTCGATAAAAATAGGTAATATCTATTATAAGGATGACTTTTATTAGAAATATATATTAGGAGGGATTCCATAAAAGTTTTTTGGGAGGGTTTTAATAATATCTAGTGAGATTAGAAGCATTATTTCATATCCCATGAATGTAGATGCCATGACATGGGTTGACTAAGTGGAAACCCCATTGTGAGGAGGATTGGTTAAATATGGTTGATTATGGTTGTCTAAAATGACCATGCTTGAGTATGCTTGTCCATATTGGCTTAGATAGGCTATAGGTGGTTATAGTTGACCATGGTTGACTATGGTTGCTTATTGTTTCCTATAGTTCATAAAGGTAGATTATGGTAAAATATGGAAGACCTTGTTGAACATAGGTGACTATTATCAACCTTGGTTTTTTATTTATGACCATGGGTGATTGTAACACCCTCCTCCCACACTTACCCAAGCTCAATGGGTGACTGGGGTAAATATGTGACGAGGAGTTGCTATGATATCATTCAGCCTCCTAATTACAATTAAGGAAGTGGAATCACCCAACCAAAACTTTACTGACCAACCTCAAGTACTACAAGACCCCCATGAGCTAACCAACAACTCCAAGTGCCCAACCCCTTAGTTAACTCGACTTTTTAATGACTTGGACCCTTAGTTGTTCTCATGACAAGGCAAGCCAATGACTATAACCCTCTAGTTGCTCCCATGGGCTTGTTTCTTAGCGAATGTAGACTAAATTACTTAGTTCTGTGCCAGCGACCCTGAGATCTGAGCCATATTTTTAGGGCTAGGATCCAAACCTCTACCTAGAACTTGATGAAACTCTCATAAATGATAAATGAGACAAATAAAAAACCTTTAATTCAAAATTTGATGAAGGACTTAAGTTGACCTATCCTGACCATGACAAATATTTCGTCAAACACATTATAAACATGTAATCTATAAGTTATAATTACATATATGAACATAGCGGTCTCATACTTATCTTAGAATTTTCAAGAAGGTATGATGTCTTCTCTCAATAGTTGCATTATCATCTATTAGGTCATGCATTCATTAACCATTCATTTATTAATAAAAACATGATGAGAGACATAACTAAAGTCTATCACAAACCGTGTTTATAACGAGCATGTAACCATAATGATAACAATGATAGAACAACCATCAAAGCCAAATAATAAAATGTATAAATACTGATGAAATACAAGAGGAAAAAGAGCTTTTATTAACATATGCAAAATCCAACCAAGTTAGGGACTTCTACGTACCATCGGACCATAGATTGGGCTTAACCAAATCTTTCTTTCAGTCAATCGACCCGGTACCATATTCCAAGCATGAATGTGGGACTTACAACAAAACAACTATGGCTTCCTCAAGATTTATCACTGGTCAAGGGATTTCTAGGCCCGAAACCCTCATCTATACAACCAGTATTTATCGTGTATCCCACCATTACCGGTCAAGGGATTTCTAGGCCCAAATAAAGAAACATACACTACCAGGATTTATCGTAATCTCGCCATTACCAGTGAAGGGATCACTAGGCCTAAACAAGCTTAGATGCCTATGGATTTCTTCACCAATACCTTAAGGATTTTTCTTGTCTCCACCCTCATGATTTATGGTGTATCCCATCATTACCAGTCAAGGGATTCCTAGGCCTTTGGGATTTTTCCTGGGACCACCTCGTCTAGTTCTAAAACCATCATGCAATTCAAAGCTAAACAAATGAAAGAACCCCGTCACACCATGGCTATCCAGAAATGGAAAGGCAATGATGAAGCCACTGTCACACCTAGAAAAACCCATGCCAATGACGATAAGAGAACCAAATACACACATGCATGTACCATGCATGCCAAAACTGGCAAGGAAATAATACATGCAACTCGATACCTATAAGTAATCCTATTGTAGTCGCTTGATCCAACTCTTCCTTACCTCATCTTTTCTTCCTTCACCTTCCTTTGCCTTCCTTTATCCAATGCTAGAGTGCTCCAATAATGCTCTATGTGTGCAAGAATATGAGAGAGAGAGAATAGAGAGAGAGCTCCAAAGTTGAACTGACAAAACTGGTGAACTAATCCACATAATCCTTTTTATTAATGATGTCTATATTTTCTTCAATTTTCTCAATTTTCCTTCAGTTTCCTCCTCACATGAAACCTGTGACCTTTCACCTTCCTTTTCTCCTATTTTCCATTATTTTCATAAATAAAATGTCAATTAATGCCTCCTTTCCGTTTCAAAGCCTTTGCCATTGACTTTGCCAATTTCCCTTAACCATAATAAACCAAATGAACACCCACTAGGATGTTTTTCTCAACATTCAGCTTGGACTACATGTCTCATGACCTTGGTCTTTATTTTCTCTTTATTACATGAACTTTTGACCTGGGGTTGTTACAATCCCCTCCCCCTTAGGGGAACACCGTCCTCATGTTCTATGATAGCTATTACCAGAAAGATCACTAAAAAGCAAAACATATTTCCAATGGAGCTTTATAACTTAGCTCGATGCAATATTTACAATGATCAGCTTGCTAGAAAACAAACAACATGACATCCATATTTCTTGTTGGAGCTTTATAACACAACTCATTGTCGTATTTACAATAAAAACCATACATAAATATGTACATATACCAAAACTAATTTTCCTTTATCGGAAAATAACGAAGGATACATGGCCCACATCTAATCAACCATCTCCCATGTAAATTCATTGGGCCCAAAGTGCTTCCACTGCACTTTGACTTTCTTGATTGCTCAATTTTGGGGCATGCGTTGTTTCCACTGCAAAATGCATTGAGGTTCTAGCTAGAATTCTCCTTTTGGCTCCACCTACAATATAGACCAATGAATAACATGATCAAAATATTTTACATATCTTTTAAGAAATGAAACATAGGAAACATCATGGACTTTCACTGTCAGTGGCAGTGCAAGTCTGTAGGCCACTAGTCCAATCCTCTCAAGGATCTCAAAATACCTGCAATACCAAGGTTCCAACATTGCACATGACCCAATCCTCAAGTAGCTCTTCTTGGGCTTAATGTGCAAGTCACATGTTCCCCAACCTAAAACTCCTTAAATGCCTTGTTCTGGTCTACATAACTCTTTTGTCTGTCACGTGTTGCCTTTAGATTCTACTTGATAACATGCATTTATGTTCCATCTCTACCAACATTTCACTATATCACTCCAACTGATAGGAGTATTACAACTCCACCCATAAAGTGCCTCAAATGGACTCATCGTCGATGACTCCTGATACCCATTGTTGTAAGAAAACTCTACCAATGGAAGGTACTCTTCCCACTTTCGTTGTTAATGCATAACATACATTCTCAAAATGTCCTCCAAAATCCTCTTAACCCTCTCTGTATGTCGATCTGTTTGTGGATGATAAGTTGTATTGAAGGCCAATTGTGTCCCAAAACTTGCAAATAACTCCTTCAAAAACTTGGAAGTGAACATAACATCTTTGTTAGATACATTCTTCTTCAAAATACCATGAAACCTCAATATCTCCTTGATGAAGACATGTGCTACATCACTAGTTGAATAAGTAGACTTCACTGGAATGAAGTGTTTTACCTTTGTCAACCTGTAAACCACAACCATAATAAAATCATGTTGTCTAGATGTCCTCAGAAAACCTGTTATGAAATTCATGGAAATGACCTCCCATTTCCACTCTAGAATCAAAATCAAATGTAGTAGACCACCTGGATGCCTGCACTTTTCTTTTGCCTGTTGAAAATACAAACATCTAGCCACAAACTCTTCTACTTCCTTCTTTAGATTCAGCCAATATTAGAAATTCTTCACCACTGTCAATGTCTTCTTATATCTCGAATGACCTTAATGTGGCTTAACATGAAATTTCCTCAAAATAAGCTTCTTAAGCTCACTGTTGTTCGACACATAAATCTTGTCCCTAAATTTGACCATACCATCTGCTATGAGATGATATTCCACATCCTAATCACCTGCACCCTACTAGTGTAAGTTGTTACTAAGCTCCCTATACTTTCATCATGTTTTCCTACCTGTAAGATCTAATCAACGAGATGTGCCTGGTCAATGAGATATGGAAGTAATTCATGATGTTACATTCGATGAAGACACTACTCTTGGGAAAGCTAGAGATATCCCCATTTTAGGAAAAGAGAATGATGATACTACAAGAAATTAGGATGAACCTTCGTCTAATGAGCCTATGCCCGATGTTGAAGGTTTGATGGATCACATTGATCCACCTCCTTGTGATCCCTCTACCTCAAGGAAAATACCATTGTGGCTCAAAGACACTCTCGAAGATGTTGAAAATCATATTGCTCCAAGAGAGATATTTCGTGAAAGTAAGAAGCCCATTAGGTATTAAGGGTACCTTGTTGCTATGAGTGCTATAGTTCAATCTGAGAATTGTACATTCAAAGAAGCCATGAAGAATCACGTATGGAAGGATGTGATGAATGATGAGTATGAATCCACCATGAAGAATGATGTTTAGAATGTGGTTCCTAAATGCAAGGACAATTTTTTGGTCATCTCTAAATGGATTTAAAAATCAAACATGGAGTTAATGGGAGTTGTGAAAAATACAAGGCCAGGTTCACTGCTTGAGGCTTCTCTCAAAAGGAAGGGGTGGACTATGATTAGATATTTGCACAAGTTTCCCAATATACCACTATCCATTTGATTATTTCTCTTGTTTCCTCTCAAGGATGGAGGCTACATCAAATCGATGTTAAGACCACTTTCTTGCATGAATCGCTTAAGGAGCAAGTCTACTTGGAACAACTTGAGGGGTTCGAAGTATAGGATCGAAGGACAAAAGTATGCATATTGAAGAAATCCCTATATGGGTTGAAGCAAGACCCTAAGGCTTGGTATGAGAGGGTTGATAGCTATCTTATGAAGTTGGGATTTACAAGGAGTGAAGTTGACCCTAACCTATATTTCAAGGTGCTGTAGAAATTGCTTTGGTGTTGACAAGGGTTAGGATGATTTGGTGGTAACACTATATCATCTAATTGTTTTGACGATTTTAATTTTCTCTATAATAAAATATATTATTTTTGAAAATTTTAATTAAAAATGTTGATCAACACTTTTATTATCTTTAATTATTTAATTATTAACTCTATTTTAAAACTTTATTTGAAAATTGGTCAACTCTTGTTTTGGTATTTTAATTATTTATTTATTAATTTCAAATCTGAACCATCCACTCCTTTTTTTAATTCATATTTGAAAATATTATTTTCATCTTTTATTTAAATTAATTCATATTTTATCTACTAATCCCCTTTTAGATCTTATTTCAATTAATAAATATTATTAATAATTTAAATTTAAATTTCTTTCCATCATAAACTTTTAACTAACCTTTATTATTTAATTCTCAAATTTGGTCAAATAATGTCTCAATATTATTTCTATGTTATCTTACTAATTATATTTTTTTACCGTTAACCCAACGGATACATTCTTCAATTTTCCTATAAATAGGCTTTTTAGCACTCATTTACTCACTAAGCTCTTTGGTCCCTGATGATGGATGGAGTTACTATCCAAAACGTTGGACTCATCACAAAAAACACACAGTTCTATTCTAGAAATATTCAACAACAAGATATGATCCTACAAATTTGTCCCATATGAACTCATAGATGTTATATGATTTACTTGTACTCTTCTAATAAGAGCATCTGCAACCCTGTTCAATTTTCCTTTGATGTATCTGATTTCGAAGTCAAACTCACTAATTGTGGCCAACCATCTAGCTTACCTGACATTCAAATTCGATTGATCAAATAAATATCTCAACCCATTATGATCACTCATCAACATAAAACTCATGCCAAGAAGATAGTGCCTCCACATCTTCAATGCATGGATGATTGTTGCCAACTCAAGATCATGCATCACATAGTTCAACTCGTGCTCATTCAGTTTCATTGATTCATGGTGTTAGTGTCAGCCTTTTATGTCTTCCATCAGAGATCAAATATGCTCTGACAAAGTGGTCTCAGGGTGTCAAATTCAAATTTTGTCATTTCTGTGAGTCTTCAAGTAAAATTTGGTTACTAGGTATTAGGTTTAGGGTTGTTTTCACTCCTTCCAAATTCTTCCAAGTATTGTTCCATGTCACCATTCAAAGAGTTTTCATCATCATTTCAGGTTCCAATGGGTCATTTTACACCTTGTCCGTGCTTCAGTTGTACTTGGGTAAGCCTCATTTCCCTCTCCGAGGGTTTTGAAGGTAATTTTTCTTGGATAGTCAAATTGTCAACAAGACTTGTGTCTTGATGTTCATACACCTTCCCCTATCCCTAATATACCTTCTTAAACAATTACCATCACTAATATCCCTCAAATTCGTCATTTTCCCACAAACCCTAGTTTATTGCTACAATTTGACAATTTTCTAGGCTAGGCCTATGTTTTGACCTTTTGGACCCCTTCCCCTCACTTAATATTTGAAATTAAAATTTCCCTTGCTTGCTTACAATTTCCCTCCCTACTTCCCAAAATTTTCTCAATGATTTAGAAGCCCCTTATCCCCTTCATTTCACTTCATTTCGACAAATACCCTGTTCCACACTTCGGGATAGGTTTTACTCAAATGATGTTTATGAGAAATAGAAGATGAATTTGACAAAAGTGAAAGCATTTTTTGTCCAAAACAAGCCAAGGAAGAAAAACCTCCTTCACTTTTTACACAGGTGTCGTGGTTTTAGAGAAATGTCAAAAATATAGTTGCCTCAGGAGAATTGCTACACCTCTGGAGTGACCTTGGGAAAATCAATATTTATCCTAGCTTGGTTGGCCAAATGACGTTATTGATGTGTGAAATGATAACTAGACACAAATATCTTTCCAATGAGTTATCATGAGCTCAATTTGGAGTTGAGGAAGACCTTCACAAGTTGACTGCAACAGCACTCTACATTCAGGAACCCTCATTTTGCACATTTTGACCGTCTTGGGAGATTTGACTTATGATAAGGAAAATGAACTACAAATGGAAAAATTCAAGATGTTTTGGAAATTAGACTCAATAATATTTCCAACGAACTATCTTTCACCCAATTTGGACACTGGGAAGGCCTCCAAAATTGGTTTGAAAAAGGGCACTGCGCATCAAATTTTGCAACACGGGAAGTCTCATCTGATGGCGCTGCGCATTGAGCTGGCTGGGAGTTTTTCAAAATAGCTTTAATTTTTGGATTCCTCATGAAAAAATACTAAAACCCAGAAAGTTTCATGTAATTTGGAGGAGATCTGGGTCACCTAAAGGGCAAAAAACCTAAAAAATGCCCTCTCTACCACGTTTTGGACCCACAAGAAGCAGTCTTGGGAGAAGTGAGTTTTGAAGGAGAAAATGGACTCCAAGTCCAAAAATTCTAGTCTTCCTAGAATTTAGACAGACAGAGCTTTCCAACAAGCCATCTTGGACCTAATTTGGTGAAGCGGAAGGCCTTCAAACTCAGCCTTGAAGTGGCGCTATGCATCCGGCTCGGGGCCCTACGCATCAGGCAAAATTTTGCCAATTTTGCTCAAAAAACTTAGAAATTCGCCTAGTTTTCTACCAGTTTGACTTTTTCTTCTCTCATGGTAAAAGTCATGATGTACTATGATGTAAAAATGATTAAAAATGACTTAAGGAGGTAGATACATCAGTTATAGGTGGTTTTCGACTGAATGAATCAGTTTCCATAGTTTTAGAAGCAAGCTGTTCCACTGCCTATTTTTCAGTTCCTAGTTTAGATCTTGTTGAAACAGCTCCTCGACTAATCGATTCGACCCTTGATGGATAGCATAGGTGGTTTGATGCCTATATCTTGTACTTTCTTAGTCATTTGTAAAGGTTGGAATCTTGTGGATGCATTGAGCTACTTTGTACATCACTTCTGCAGTTTGGCAAGGAAATAAACCAGGGTTTTGCAGCATTTTTTGGGATTCTTGTGGTAATGTGAATTAGCATTGTTTCTCCTCTATTATTTCAGTTGATCTTATGTGTATATGCTCCATCATCTTTCTTATTCTGCATAACTAAATGAATCAAGTGTAAAGGATAGAATCTATTGATGTTTCAGTGCTCTGCCTTGGGGTTTATTTAGTTTTACATGTTTTCTATTGATTGAAGAGGACTCATGACGTTTTCATGCGCTCTCCAACTCCTCACCATCCTTTAAACTCACCATTACATTCATTTCAAAGTGCTAAAACACTTTCCTACCTTGCCCCACAGAAACCTCTGCAAATCTGAGTTAATTTCCCGGACCCAAAGCTGCCTTCCTCATCTGATCCAACAACCAACCATTACAATCAAAAAAATTCCTCTGAGCATATACCTAGCCTAAAATTAGTATTCATATCAGTCATCTCAAGCCTTACTTGCCATATTTTCTTTGAGATTGACAAGGAGAGAACCCTCTCCCGACCTAGTAGGGCTAGCTACCAAGTTAAGCGTGGTTTGATGTTACCCTAGACATTCCTTCCTTTAGCCTGAGGTAGATTTAGGCTATAACACATGGCATACCACTTGTACCTCTTATATTAGGACTCCACCAATTCCTCTCTTGCAAGAATATGTACACACAACAGACTCTTTATCCGGCTCTGCAATCTTGAGAACTGGAGAATTTGCCAACAACTGCTTCAACTGCTCAAAACTTGTTGCAAATTCCTCTGTCCATTCAACTTTTTTCCCTTCCATTGCAATGATGTAATAGGATAGGAAATCTATGAGAATTTCCTGATGAACCTCCTATAGTACCCTGTTAACCCCATAAATGATCTGACCTCATCCACATACCTAGGAGTTGTCCATTCCATGATAGCTCTAA
Source organism: Pinus tabuliformis (assembly GCA_031772625.1). NCBI lineage: Eukaryota > Viridiplantae > Streptophyta > Pinopsida > Pinales > Pinaceae > Pinus > Pinus tabuliformis. The sequence continues at coordinate 1,205,180,582 of CM062804.1, read as the reverse complement.
TATTTTCTGGATCCACTGTGATGCCCTCAATGGAAACAACATGTCCCATGTAATGTACCTTTGTCTGAAAAAAACTTCATTTACTAAGATTGGCATATAACTGATGCTCTCTTAGAAATTTCAACATTGCTGCTAAGTGTTCAACATGCTCTTCCTCATTCTTAGAATATATCAATATATCATCAATGAGTACAATAACAAACTTGTCCAAATAAGGACGTAACACACTATTCATCAAGAAAATGAAAGTAGTTGGAGCATTAGTCAAACCAAAAGGAACTACAACAAACTCATAATGCCCATACCTGGTCAGGAAAGCAATCTTATAGATGTCCTCTTCTTTAATATGTACTTGATGGTATCCTGACCTCAAGTCAATCTTCGAGAACATCGCTTCTCACTTCAACCTGTTAAGAAAGTCATCAATCCTCGACAACAGATACCTGTTCTTGATGGTTGCCTTGTTCAACTTCTTATAAAAAATGCAGAATTTAAGAGTACTATCCTTCTTCACAAACAACACTAGTGCACCCCAAGGTGATACACTTGACCTAATGTATCCCTCATCAGGCATTCCCTTCAACTGCAACTTCAATTCCACTAGCTTTGGAGTGCTCATCCTTTACATTGCCTTGGATTTTGGTGTTGCCCCTGGTACCAACTCAATAGAAAAGTCCACTTCCATGTGAGGCGGTGACTCTGAAATATCTGATAGGAATACATCCTGAAACTTCTGCAAAATTGAATACTTCTTGAAGAGTTATGCATCCTCAACATCCTTACCTTTATCACTGGAAATATGTATCGTAAATAACACACACCTTTTCACATGATTTCGTTTCACCTGCATAGTTGTAACCATTCTAACTGACGTAGCCTTATTCTTACCCTGCAAGATTTATTCTCCATTATCATCCAATCACGCAATAGCCTTGTCGTAACATTCTACTTTAGTCCTATGAAGGTACAACCAATCCATACCTAGAAGCATATTGTATGATCCCGATGGAAGTACATTCAATTTTGCTGACATACTCATACCATTCAACGCACAAGCTCTTACCTAGTGATGAACTCTCCTCTTAGTACTTGTAGCCAACTACACTAACCAAGACTCTTCATGCACTTTTTTTCTTAAAACATACTTATCCACGAGGTCAGGATTAGCATAACTATAATCAGATCCAGGGTCAATCAAAATAGAAACAACTTGATCACAAATCTTTCCGTCCATCTCGATAATATATGTCTGGTGATCTACCTACTTGTTATCCAATGCTACATAGATCTAAAGAATTCTTTGTCCAACATCCCTAACATTTTGTGCTTCTTATGGATTGTAGATGTCAAGCCTACCACTCTAATACAATAGGAAATCAGTCTTGATATGCTCCTTGCCACATATCCAACACTACAACTGTCCCTTTCCATCACCTTTATTTTGCTAGTCTCCGTGCTATGACCCGTGTCCCTTTCCAACTACATTGAACTTATTGTAAAGAACAAAATTATCTTTCTCATATGCATCCCAAGGTCTTGTTCACTTCGGTAGCCATTTACCTTTAGTCTTGTCTTTCCCTTTCAAACCTTGTTGTTATTCTGCCTTATGCTTTGATTTCTCATAATAGTGCTTCAACTTTCCAATTACTTGTTCAAGCGGCAGAGGCCCATCATACTTAATCCGATATTTAAATTATAATGGTAATCCACTAACAAATCTCTGAACTTTGGATTTCTCATCCTTAAGACATGGTACATACCTAAAAAAATCTAAAAACTTAGTCATGTACTCCTCGTCTGTCATCGATCCCATCTTTAGCTCATAGAACTTCTTAGCTTTACTGTCATAGTACCTCTCTGACAAGTACTTCTTCCTAAAAAGCATCTTGAATTCATTCCCACTCAACTCCTCTGTCCTGATGTCTCTGAACCGCTTCACATATTCCCACCAGATGCTTGCTTTCCCTTTGAGGCTGAAAATAACTATCCTGGCCTTCATGTTCTCTGTGTAATCATGCAACTCAAATAACTTCTTCATTCCAAGAAACCATGCCTTTGCATCTTTCAACTTCTTCAACTCTCAATCAAATGTAGGTGGCTTGGCTTTGTTGGACTCATCCAAAAAATATCCCATGTCACTCCTCTTGTAAGGATGATAGTAATGATGACCATTGTACCTCTTCAAACCATAACTAGAATAAATCTGATGTGCATTGCCTCTCCTACCGTGTGTATCGAAGAATCTTCCATCTTTGACGGTATCATCCATGTACTACGTGTGCCCATCATGAGATCTGCTATCATAGGCTCCATTATTCATGTCCTCCTGTCCATGAATGATCCTAAGTGGTCCCTATCTCTACAAGTGTGAGAAAATATTAAGGATAACTACATTATTCTCTGCTTGTTTCTCATGTGCCCTCGAAAGTCTCTCTTGTGTCTGAATGATTTTGTCATTATCTGCTTTGCAACCTCTTATTTATGCCTTCAAACTTCTCAAAGTGTCTGCTATGTTAGGGGAGTATTCATCACCATGTTGCTGATTTGATCTATACAAAGAGTCTCGTGAACTATAATCCACCATTTTGCTAGTCATCTTTGATCCTCTTCTTCCTGCAAGTATACCATGTTAGATAACCAAATACAAACATAATCAACATACCTTAGTCAAGTTCAGGGGAGGATATCTTGTCTACAAGATCAACCAGATTAGAATGATACATGTATAATCATAATCATAACAATCTATCAACATCATCTCAATCATTATCCAGTTACCATGCATGATGTCACAAATGGTAACACCGACTCGATATATGTTAATTGTAGCCACTATAATTCATTCATAACAACATATATACGTCGACATGCATAACTAATGCATATATAACTAACATGCATTCATAACAAACACATCCCAACAACAAAATCATCAACTTCTACATGACAACAAAACTGTAGCAATGACCACCACCATGCATACATAACAAGCACATATACAACCTTCATGCATGCATGATATACACATTCCACCTATCTAGTCCAAGTGTTGAACCATGCTCTAATACCACTCTGTGGTATCAGATAACACCCAAAGAGATTGAAACCTACTCTAATACCACCATGTAACACCTTCCTCCCAAACTTACCCAAGCTCACTAGTTTACAGCGGTAAATATGTGACAAGGAGTTACTATGATATGATTCAACCTACCAAGTATAGTTAAGGAAGTGGAATCATCCAACAAAAACTTTACTAACCACCCTCAAGGACTACAGAAACCCCATGATCTAACCAACCACTCCATGGGCCCAACCCCTGAGTTAACTTGACTTTTTAATGATATAGACTCTTAACTGCTCCCATGACAAGGAAAGCCAACAATTGTAACCCTCCAGTCGCCCCCATGTGTTGGCATTATGAATTATTTGTTGTCCTTTACGAAAACCTACCTGATGAATGGAAACCTACTTGATGAGTTGTCTCTTGATGGAAACCTACTTGTCGAAGATGTAAACAGGATGTGTCTACAAATGTGACAAAGTGTTTTGACAAAAGCATAGCAGTTCAGAGGAAGATGTATGATAAAGTTGAAAGTTCAAGAAGTATACGTGGGTTTTGTTGAGAAAAGTCGCGTACACACACGAGTATGAAGCAGTAAAGGCACGTACAGTTCCCACACCATGGTATTCTAAATACCAAGGGTCCTTACCATGGTATTTCTTTGTAGTATTGAGCCCAACAACAGATGTTTTGATCTCTTCTAAGAAAACCATTGGCTAGAGTATGGTTTTGACCTGTGGTATTGGATAAGGGATAAATTATATAAGGACATGAAGATCAAAGTGGTAGAAGTGTGCAAGTGATGGAAATCTTATGAATAGTTAGATCTGAAGCAAATGTGCATGTAATAGGTTAATGATGCTTTGTTTGATATAAACTAAGTGTGCACCTGGGAGTTTGATAATGAATAAGATCCAGTGGATATGAGATGACAATCATGATTATGAGATGATATTATTTGTGTTGATAGTGTTTTAACGCGTGATTTTTCTGTGTGTGTTGAGATCTGGGTATGTCTAAAAAATTTTGTTGTAGCAAAGATTTCATTCTGAATTTGCAGATTTGTATGTGGGTTTTACAGCCTGTAAGGTGCATACACATGCAATTGTGATTTTGGTAATCCGCGTACACGTGAGTTTGTTTCCTGAAAAGCGTGTACACACATGGATATGCTTTGAGGAAACAACATACAGAAAGTATGGTTTTTTATGAAAAGGTTGTTTGATTAGTTTAATTGGTTTTGATGTGTTTTTGTTGTCTGTCAATGAAGTCTTATTGACGATCTAGGCTTAAACAATGATGTTTTGATATGAATTGGTTGATTGAAGAATGTTGAAGTTACTTGTTGGTTGTGATTGAATTTCAGCGAAGGTTTTGTGGTTGTTTTAGAATGATATAGTAGATCTGAGTAAGATTCGTTGTTTGTTTTAGAATGAGAATGGTTCATTTTTCATGTGTCATTGGTTTAAGATTTGTATGTGGGTATGCTTCATGAAAGGAACTTATAGACATGGGTTTGCTATTGCAAAGTAGCATACATATTTATATAGATGTTTAATCAGGGTGTGATGTGCAGTATGTTGTTTAATACTCTGGTTATAATGATATAACTATTCTAGTTGATTGGTTGAGTTTTAAGTTGATTTAGTGATTGAGTTTCAGTGATTGGTGGGTTCTATTGGTTGGTTCAATGGTTGAGCTACAGACATAAGTTTCATTTTTGATGATTGTTTTTAAGCTTAAATGTTGGTAATGGGTCCAATCTGAAAAATTGATGAAACAAGACCTACAATTTATGTTGTGTTGTAGAAGGTGGATCTAGTATGAAAATTTATGAAACGTGGTCCCCGAAAGTGTTGAGGGAGTTTAAGCTTCCTTCCAGTGGTAGCTGGTAAATAAGATCAGGGGGTTGGAGCTCCCTTCCAGTGACATTTGGGAATGAGCGAAGGTTGTAGTCTTCTGCAGGTTGATGCCTACATACTGGCATAAGTTTACTCCAAAAAAGATTAAGGGGTTGGAGCTGCCTTTCAGTAGGATCTATAGAACGATCGAAGGTTGTATCCTTTTACAGGTGGGTGCTTACGTATTGGTATGAGTCTGCACCAGTACAATATTGTAAAAGCTTTTCTTTATATTAAAAAGAGGACATAGACGACAACAACAGGTGGTTTTTTCCCACATTGGGTTTCCACCTTAAATCTTGGTGTTCATGTGTGTTGCTTATGTGTGATGGTTTTGTTCTTACTGCACATGGTTTCTGTCTATTCAATGTTTAATGAATTATTGATGCACTGGATCAAAATAAACAAAAGATGAATTAACTACAAAGTAAGTTTACTAGGTATACACAAGTTATCTTAAAAACAATTGCGTACACACGTGGGTTCCCTTCTGTAAAGTCGCGTACAGAAATCAAGAAATGAATTGAAAATTTTATTGATTTGAAAATACTGATTCACCCCCCTCCTCTCAGTATTTTTCTCAACACCATGAACCTTTTTCCCAACAACTATAGACTAAATTACTCAATTTTGCGCTAGTGACCTCGAGATTTGAGCCACATTTTAAGGGCTAGGATGTAGACCTCTACCCAGAACTTGATGAAACTCTCAAAAATGATAAATGACACAAAGAAAAATCCTTTAATTCAACACTTGATCATGGACTTAACCTAACCCATCCTAACCATGACAGACATTTCATCAAACAAATCATGAACATGTAATCTACAGGTCATAATTACATACATGAACATAAGTGTCTCATACTTATCTCATAATCATCCAGAAGATTTGATGACTTCTCTCAATAGTTGCATTATCATCTATTAGGTCATGCATTCATTAGCCATTCATTCATTAATCAAAACATGATGAGAGCCATAACTAAATTTTGTCATAAACCATGCTTATAACCAACATGTAACCAGAATGATAACAATGATAGAACAACCATCAAAGCCACATAATAACAAGGATAAATACTCATTAAATACAAGAGGGAAAAGATCTCTTATTAACATATGCAAAATCCAACCAAGTCAGGGACTTCCATGTACCACCCACCATAGATTGGACTGAACTAAAACTTTCTTTCAGCCAATCACCCCTGTGCCATATTTCAAGCATGAATGTGGGACTCACAACAAAACAACCAGGGATTCCTCTGGCTTTACTGCATATCCCTCCATTACTAGTCAATGGATTTCTAGGACCGAAACCCTCATCTATACAACCAGGATTTACTATGTATCCCAGCATTACCAGTCAAACTTCTAACAGTTAGAAATGGACAAACATGCATGATCGAACACAACAAATTGATAATGGAGTTCACCCCACCTAGGCTACCTCTCTGGGTCCAGGTTCCAATGGTGGCATTTTTATTATATGTTCAAATGCTTAATACATCATCATACAAGCTTCAATATGAAAGATAACACTGCCATTGTGTCCAAAATTCCCAAAAACCCCTGTCTAATATTTTCTTGAGCTCAAAAAGGTATAAAAATGAGAAAGAAACCCTCATTTCTCCAAAATTGTTCTACAACTTCACCATATCATCTCTCAGCCCTATCAAACTTGCAAAAAAATGGTGATGGACCAATTGGTGGGTGCGTTGGAGTAGTAAGCTAGAGGTCACGAGTTTGACCAACACCTCTCCCCATTGTTTTCGTTGATTAGTTTAATACATTAACTTTTTTTTTAATGGGCCTCCACCCCTCCACCCGAAGCCTCTGCTCTTGGTCTCCTGTCGCCACATGACCTCGGGCCATGGGAAAAGGAAGTATGCCACGTGCCCCAGCTCCCCTAGTCCTATGCCGACAGACCCATGTTGTAGACAACGACCATGGGCCGTTACCCTTCTACTCCTTCCACTTTAGATACATATGTTTCCTTCATGGTTAGTCACGCCATTTGAATGTGACTTGTGGTTTGGATAGTCATGTGCGCCCACCGACCCAACCCTTCTCCGAACGGTTCCACCATTTGAAATTAAATATAAGTCATCGATCCTTTTATAACAAGAGATACATTTGGCCTAACAGTGCGATGTCAGATTTACCAATAGTAGGTTATGGGTTCGACCCCCATGGAGTGAAACTATCCAAAATTTTGATGAATAACAAAGCACCACATGGCCTTCCTCGACTGAGCCACATGGCGCAATGAGATGGGTCCAAATTCAACTAATCAACAACACCCAAATGTTTCTTCCTGTATGCCACCTGTCGATCTCCAATTGGCTCTTGTACTGCCTATTCATTGGATAATGTCAACATTACATCATCCTAATGACTACCACATGGCATTCATACATGCACAGTCAACCCTGCACTTTGACTTTTTTTTTTCCAAAAACTTCATAATGTGATAACTTCATCATACGATGTTGAATTAAGGAAATTCAAGCGTTGTTGGAATCAAAACAATGAGATCTACGATTTGGCACTAGTTTTGGGAGATTTTGAGCACTTTCGTTTTTTAGTATATTTTTTATCACCTGGATCACTCCTCCCCACTAGAAGCTTTTGGACCACAAAAATTCTATTTTTACTCAGAAAGTAAGTGAGGTTACAACTCCCTCACTTTCATGATCTCTATCACCTTTATTTTCTTTGATTATTACCTTTGAGCCCCACAAGAAGATACTCTACATTGCCTCTACGTGAATTTCTTATCCTCTATCAAGAATAGAGTCTTCCTGAAACTCATTTAAATATTCAATAGATGGAATTTGAACATTCTCTTCTTGATCAACGATCATAGGAGGCTCATACGACATCAAATTTTCTATATTCACAATAGAAGAAATTTTCATATAAGGTGGAAAATCTAATCGGAAAGTGTTGTTACCAATCTTCTCCAATATTTTGAAAGGACCATATCTGATTGGCTTGATTTTTTTACCTTCACCTTGTAATGGTGTTCCAATGAATTATAAGTTAGCAATAAATTTTCTCCAATATTTGGTTGCTCCCAAAAAGCTCCTAACTTTTGTTACATTATTGGGTTTAGGCCAATTCACAATAACATCAACTTTGAACAGATCTATCTTCAATTCACTACCTCCTACAATATGACCAAATTAAACCAAAGAGGTTTTCCCAAATTCACATTTAGACATCCTCAAATATAACTTTACCTTTTTCAAGACATTTGGAAATTTCTTTACATGCCTAACATACAATTCACGAGTCTTATTAAAAATCAGAATATCATCTAAGTCTGATGTCGATGGGCCATTGTTATAGATAACAACCATGGGTCATTACCCTTTCACCCCTTTCACCTTAGCTTTGTATGTTTCCTTCGGAGTTGGCCATCTCATTTGAATTTAACTTGTAGCTGGTTCGATCGTGTGCGTCTGCCGACATGGCCCTTCCACCAACGGTTCCACGGTTTGAAATTAAACATAAGTCGTCCAGCCTTTTATAACAAGGGATATGTTTGGCCCAATAGTGTGACAACGGATTTCTGAGTGGTCGATCAGGGTTTTGATCCACACAGAGTGCATCTAACCAAAATTTTGATGAATAACAAAGGACCACATGGCCTTTCCTGATTGGGCCGCATGGCGCAATGAGGTTGGTCCAATTCAACCAATCAACAACACTCAAATGTTTCTTCACTTGCATGCCACGTGTTTATCTCTAATTGGCTCCCATATTACCCATTCATTTGATGATGTCAAAATTACATCATCGTATAGACTGCCACATGGCATCCATACTTGCATAATGAACCCTGCACTTTGACTTTTTTTTTCCAAAAGCTTCAGAACGTGATAAATTCCTCATATGGTATTAGATTGAGGCGAGCTAAGGATATCTAGAATCAAAACAATGAGATCTACAATTTGGTGCCGATTTCGGGATATTTTGAGCACTTTCAAATTGTAGCACATTTTTTATCCCCTAGATCACTAACCTTCCCTTCCATAGCCCACGAGGTGTTTTATCATTTTTAGTTTAGGGTCGAGTTTTGTTGGATAAATAAACAACAACTTGATCTACTTCTGCCGAGAAGCCATTAGCAATCTTTCCTTCATCCATCATTACTCTAGCCATTTCTTCAATGGATATGTTCTTTCTTTCCACTACCCCATTATGTTGAGGGATTCTGCTAACTAAGTACTACCTTCTAATCCCATGTTCTTCAAAAAACTCCTCAAACTCCTTTGAAGTGTACTCTCCTCCTTTGTCTAATCTCAAGAACTTGATTTTCAAGTATTTCTCATTTTCCACTTGAGGCTTGAACACATTAAATTTACTCAAAGCTTTTGAATTTTTTTTAGCAACATGATCTAGTAGCCCTATTAAAGACCAATGAACAAAATGAAATGCCTCTCTCCTCTTGGTGATCTAGGTGGATCTTCAGACACAGTGGCATGGAAAATCTCAAAATTCAAAGTGGCAGAAAAGCAAGTATCTTGACATCAGATCGAAGTGCTTGTCACCCTAATTCCAACGGTGTGAACGACACTCCAATCCAAGTCTGGATGATGAAGTTATGGCAGAAAGAAGATTGCCTTGTCCCTTTGGAAAAGGAGGCATTTTCTCTAAAAAATGGGTTTTTAGCCTTAAAAGGGAAAATTGCAATTGGAGGGTCCAAAGGGGCAGACTTAAGGCAAGTGGACAGGAAACCCCGATCAATGATCTTTGATTAATCAGAGTCGGGGGCATGTTATGTGCGATATAAGAACTTTAGAACCAGCGACATGCGATACAGCGATTGCCAATATCGGCGTCGGCGAATGCCAAAGGCAGGACCCCTGGGCCGTAGCAATGCGATATGCCAATGGCGATGTGAAATCTTAGCCATCGGATTGGAAACAAATTAACGGTTAGGATCAAATCAACGTATCGATGATCGACAATCGGCGTATCGGCGATCAGCGTATTGGCGATCCCCTGATATACAGGGCCATTGACAAAGCGATATGCGATTGCGATATAGCGCGGACCTGATGGGTCTATAAGCCCGATTTAAGGAAATTTGAAGTCCGGGATTTCGGTTTTTCATTGTTTTCTATGTATTATCGCTTTTGAGTGGAAAAGAACTATTTTGGGGTTTTTGTTGAATGGATTCTATTATAAACAAATTCGACCCCCGATTTAAGCGCGCTTGTAACAAATCCATGATTATAAAACCTGATGCACGTAGAAAGTGCATGGGGGGAAGAGGATTTTTGGCACGCAGTTCGAGGTAGAGCTTGCAGGAAAGGGCGAAAGGTCATTTTGTCTGAATTGGGAAAATTTTATATGGTTTCTGCCCTTCTCGATGCCACGGCCACAGTGGTGCTATCCATTTCTCCATCTAAGTTCTCCATTTCACATCCATTTTCTAGAATGGAGGTATAAGACTCCTTTTTATGTAACTGATGATTGTATTCTCTTCTTTTCATGCCATTTAATGAATGAAGGCCTCCCCATTGATCGAGCAGGGCCCGGAGACGTAGTCCGAGTTGGACAAACTCCGTTATCAAGTCTTGTTGTCTTCTTTTCATGCCTTTATGTGTTCCTTCTTCTTTCTTGTGTGCACATTAAATTTCTATGTTAAGCTGCAATTTTCACATGTGATTCTTTTCATACATCTATAAGCAAAAGATCCCTAGATCAAGTGGTATCAGAGTAGGTATTTTTAGATGTGAATTGTGTGGTTGTATTCTAACAAGAAACAAACTCCGAAGAGGCGAAGGGGAATTAGAGCCTTTCGATCCCGAAGTGGGGCATGCACATCGAAGGAGAAACATGGCAGAAGATGAAGCTCATCTTGAAGAGGAGCACAATTTCCGCAAGACCTTCTATTCAATGGCAGAGAATGTCGGTAAGTTGGTTTTAAGGCTGGAGAAAGCAGAAGAGAGAAACCTAGAAGAACAAGGTTCAGCGCATGGAAATGGTGGAGAAGAACCCCCTCCTTCTCCTTCCACGAGTGAAAGTTCTTCTTCCTCTCACCACCATAATAATAGAAATTCAAGGGATGCATCTAAGAAGCCTTTCTTTAAATTAGATGTTAAATTTGATCTTCCCATGTTTAATGGTGAAAGTAACACAAAGAAGCTTAATAATTGGATTAGGCAGATTGAGGTCTACTGCAGGATTCAACAAATCATGGAGGATGAGGCAAAGATTTAGTTGGCCTCTCTACGGCTGAGTAGCACCACTCTTGTTTGGTGGGAGAGCAAATTGTAGAGCAATAAGAATGTCAGTAACCTCTTTTCCTCATGGCCTGATATTATTTCTGCGTTAAAGGAACAATTTTATCCCTTGGGTTACAAGCAAAAGTCTTTAATGAATTGGTAGTATTTAAGGCAAGGCAAAGGTCAGGATGTTCAGAGTTTATAGAGGAGTTTAGAAAGCAAGCACTTAATTTGGGTATTGCACTTGATACACCTAAAGTAGTAACTAAGTACATTGGATCACTACATAGTTACATTAGGCATTCATTATTGTTGTTTGAACCAAACACTATTGACTCAGCCAGCGTAAAGGCAATTCATATTGAGAACAGGGGCAAAAATGAAAGAGATGATCATTCCATAAAACCATCGTTCGAACCTCCCAATGGAAAATATAAAGCGAAATGGAAAGGAAAGGAGAATAAAACGACAGCAGCCAAAGAAGGAGAAAGGTTGTATTGCAATCATTGCAAAAAGGAAGGTCACGATGACGATCATTGTTGGAAACAGCACCCAGAAAAGAGACCGAAGAAATATGGAGGAAAAGGCAAGCAGAAGATAGTGACAACTACACAACAAGACCTTGGATCTGATTCACGAGATGAAGCGTTGATCACAACAACAGGAACAAAAGGTACTCTTACACCTCATGTTAATTCTGAATCACATGAAGGCACTAGTTCAGTAAATGAGTCCCTTCCTAATGATCGAAAGAGAATTGAACTGTTTCATATCAGAGTTGTCATAAATCATACTAAAGTAGAAACTCTGTTTGATACTGGATCCCAAGCAAACTTAATTGCAAAATCCTTGGTAAAGAAACTTGCCTTAGAAACAAAATCACATTCGAAACCTTACCCGCTTGGATGGATACATGATAAAGCAAAACTGAATGTAACCAAGCAGTGTAAAGTAAAATTTGTAATCGCTTCTAAGTTAGTGGATGAAGTAGAACTGGATGTGATCCCATTGGATATATATGGCATGGTGTTAGGGAGTCCATATCTGTATGATATAAAGGCAGCCTTTTTCCATCATGAAAATAAATGCCAAATCACAAAATATGGGGTAGAATATATAGTAAGGGCTCATCAAACTAAAATCAATGCCGGCCTGGTAAGTGCTGGACAAATGAAAAGGCTAGTGAATTCCAGTAAGGGTTACAAGCTGATGGTTGTAAGGGGAAAAGAAGTAGAATTAGCTGATGCTTTCAAGGGTTGTGATCAAGAAAATAAATAGGAATTATGTGAATTAATTTCTAATTATGATGAGCTGTTTCAGGAACTGAAGGGATTACCTCCGAAGAGGGAAATCCAACATGAAATCCATTTGCAGTATGACGATCCTTTACCGAGTATTGGAATGTACAGGATGTCAACCATTGAGATGGAGGAAATCAAGAAACAGGTGCAGGAATTGCTCAACCAAGGGATCATCAAGCCGAGCACTTCTCTGTGTGGTTCACCGATTGTCTTAGTGCCAAAGAAAGATGGCACATGGAGGATGTGTGTGGATTACCGTGCACTAAAAAAAATCACGGTGAAAAATTATTACCCTCTTCCACACATAGATGATTTATTAGATCAGTTAAAGAATGCTATCTATTTCACCAAATTGTATTTGCACAGTGGTTATCACCAGGTCTGAATTGCAAAGCAGGATGTGTGGAAAACCGCTTTCAAGACCAAACAGGGGCTGTTCGAATTGATGGTCATGCCATTCGTACTTTGAAACACTCTAGCCACTTTCATGAGGGTCATGAATGATCTCTTTCGACCTTTCATTGATGAATTTGTTCTTCTATATTTAGATGATATACTTGTCTTTAGTAAAAGTTGGAATGAACATGTGTGTCATGTGAAGAAAGTGCTTGATGTATTGAAAAAAGAAAAACTCTATGTAAAGTTGTCAAAGTGTGAGTTCGGGAAAACCTCTTTGGGTTACCTAGGTCATATTATTGGTCACGGTCAGTTAAAAATTGATCCTTCTAAAGTTCAAGCAATTGTAAATTGACCTAAGCCTACTAGTGTAACCGAGGTCCACAGCTTTTTAGGTGCAGTCCAATATTGGAGGAGATTTATTGCTAATTTCTATGTTATTGTAGCACCTCTGCTCACATTGACAAGTGTGAAACATGTCTTCCAATGGGGAGGAACACAACAGAAGTCCTTCGAAACATTGAAGGAAAAGATCCCTGGATTACTTGGACTTTGTTTTCTTGTAGGACCACATATATCAGTGAGGAACAACTCTAGAGGTCTATATGATGACTACACTTTTATTTTGAAATATGCCCTTGCTTATTTACCAAAATGATAAGAATTACATATGGTGTTGTCTATCTTCAATAGTTTTATCATTCCTTTTACTACCTATGTCTTATTTATCTTCACTAAATTATCATAATTTACATGACCCATCCTCCTATTCCATAACTATATTTCATTTGTTTTTCTTAATTAGAATTTTACTCTAAAAATCATCAAAGGCATACACATTGTCGGGGGTTCCAATTTCTCTTCCTACAAGCTTATCATTCTCTGTTTTTCTTATTTCACAATCCTTTGATCAAAATATTACATTATAGTCACTATAACACATTTGGTTGACACTTCAGATATGTATTTAATACCATCCACATGTAGGACATTCTAGACTTTGGCCTTTTCATTCAAGCTAATTGTTCCTCTCCCTTTTATTTCAGTTGGAGGATTGTTCCCAAATTTGAAATTTCCTTTCCCAATCACTCTTATAAATAGGAATTTATTATTCTCTCTAGTCATGTGTTTGGAGCAACCATTGTTATTGTACCATTTTTCTTCTTAGTCATGAGCATACAGGAAAACACCACATTCTTTAAACCTCTCTGTATTTTGCTTCTACTTCTTCATATCCCTTTGAGGTGTTGAATATTCATATGCTTGATTTCTAGGAGGATTAAACAGTTTACTTCGGCACTGACTAGCCTTGTGACAATTTTTTTTGCAATTATAAAACTCAATCTCATTCTTAAGAGGAGAGAATGAGTTTCCCTTTTCATCAAAATAAATTCTAGATCTATAATTATAAAAATAGATGGTTCTAACATTTTCATCTCTTTCAACTTTATCATCTCTATTATTAATGGCTTTATGCCCAAAATTATGACACACAAAACAATTTCCATAGAACGATTTTAGGTACCTCGCATTTGAAGATCATTGTGCTTGGATAGATCTTGGACTTCAGTTATCATGCTTATTGGTACATCAGTTTGTGTTGAGGAGTATTTACAGTCTTCATAGAGTTGATGCCTTTATGATTTTTTCTTTTATCTATCCTTCATTTATCTCCATTAGATTTGTCTTTAAGTGCTTCTACATAAGTCTTATGACTTTGATTTCTTAAGAACCCAATGGTGGACTCAATTTTTGAGGTCTACTAGTAGTGAATCTTTGTATCCCGGACCTACTCTAATAATAGAGAATATTTGAGAATCAATATTTTTATTCAAGGCATCTGAACCTTTTTGAGGTTTGAGATTCAAATCTATTTTTTCTTTGGATTTCTCTATATCCATTTTCAGATATACCACTTCTTCTTTCAGCTTCTAACATTTCTTCTCCCCTTCGGCCACCTAATTTTTGAGAAAATCTTATTTTCTTCTTGGCTCTTCAAGATGAATTTTGATAGATATAATATCTCCAGCATATTCATAAAAACCCATCTTTTCTTGCTTTCTCTACAATTGTATCTTTAGAACCTCATTATCTTTAGCTTATCATGACTTATTTTTTTCTAATTGTTGTACTAGGATATCCATAAGATTAACAACTTCTTATAATTTTACTTTCATAAGGTTAAAGTATTAATTATCATAATTATACATACCTTCTCCAGCCCTCATAAGCTGTTCCTTAAACTCCCTATTCTTCCTTCTGGTCTTCTTTAGTTCTTCTAGTGCATTGATTAATTTTGCTTCAAGATCCACCACTCCTTTTAAGTCTGATTTGTCTTCAAATTTTGGTTCAGATTCAAATTCCATAAGTAGGCATTCATCTTACTCTCCTTTAGATGATTCTTCACCATTGGCTTTTGATTATTTATTGTCTTCTTTAGTGTAGAAGCTATATTCCTTTTGTGTCTTTATTTTCTTATATTTCTTTATCTCTGCTCTCTTTCTCTTTATCTTTTTCTTGATTCTTTGTTTTAATATAGGGGAAGGTTGAGGAAAATTTACCAACTGTACCAAAGTCAAAGCATTTAAATGGAAACTTACCTTTATACTTTCCTGAACCTCTTTTTAATTTTCTTGCAAATTGTTCCATCTCCTAATTTGAGCCGCAACTAAAACAATATTGATGTTATTTATGTTCTTTAAACTTATTTGAGACTTTCAATGCTTCATCCTTTCTAAATGCCTTCTTTTTTCCAATTTTCATCTCCTATGAAGTGAGAGTTCCATGAATCTACTCCATTGTCATAGATTTCAAGTTTTTCATCTCTTTCATAGCCAAAATCTTAGCATTAAATACCATTGGAAGAGATCTTAATAGTTTTGGGGAAACTACTTCTTATTTATGTTCTTCATGAAGTCCTCTAATCATATTTGCAACTTCATCAACTCTAAGGAAATATTTAACAATTCTCTCATCTTCATTCATTTTTAAACTTTCAAATTTCATTCTATAGATCTAAATTTGAGCTCGCTTTACCTTCTCATCTCCTTCATAGTTGTTTTTGAGTTTTCCCCAGAGTTCCTTAGTTGTTTGTAGATGAGTCACTTTTAATAGATTATATTATTTAAGACCCAATAGTATTTCATTTATGGCCTTTGAATTACTATTTTAGGCACTTTTTTCATTAGGATTTTTCAGAGTAATTGTTGGAACTGTGTATCCGACTTTTATCGACGCACATACATCCGTAGAAAGGGGTATGAGGTAGGCTTCCATTTTGACTTTCTAGAAGACGTACTTTGTTACATAAAATATTGTTTCTCTGTTTGAGTAGATATCCTGACTTGCCATGATTTCCTGTCGATCTACTTTCCATTTGTTAAAATATTCGTGAAGGAACCCGCTCTGATACCAATTGCTGGGAATCAAGGAATGTTGAGAGAGCGGGGTGAATCAGTATTCCACAAATTATTACTTGTTTAAACTATTATGCAATCATATGAATTGACCAACTAGCAAGACACCATTCACATATCAATTGTACATAGAGTTTTTAATGTGAAAACCCTTTTGGGAGAAAAAAACACAAAAGCTTGTTTTATTATAATGTAAATCAAAAGTGAACTCTGACTACATAAGTTTTGTGAGAAACTACTGACGGGAGTTCCCAGTCCCCTAAGATCATCAAGCACTAACTTGTTAGAGGTTGTCAGCCAAAAGACCTATATTTCATACAATTTTCAGACTCAAACCTATGGAAAATCCTTGCAATTATGAATTAAACAATTTCACCATTGTCTTTTATAACCTCCTATGCTTCTTTATTTTTCCTTTGCCTCTACACACTCTCTTTCCTTCTACAAGCACTTTCTCAAACTCTTTGAGCATCACCACACTTATGCAACAATTTGAATTATTTGCTTTTAGGCACAAATGGAATCAATGCACACTCAAACTCACAACATACATGCAACCTATTACACAACACCTTCCTTCTTCTTCCAATATGGTTCACTACTACTCTTTCTTAGTATAGAATCAACTACGTCTCACACTCTCTCTTCACACTCAGAAAGAAAAATCCAATTGGTTTCACATGGATTGAGGAGAGTATGCATTGAATTACATGCAACTCAAGGAAGAGATTCGGTACACACACAGTACTCAAGAATGCTCTTTCTAAACATCTTGCACAACATGATAATTCTCTTCACAATTGCTTCACCACTCGAGGAGAAGCTTTTGTTAATGAGAGAAATCAACTCCTATAGATCTCCCCTTGATTTATTAGCATTAAGTTGGAATTTTTTGTTTTAGCTAGTTGTGGTCCTCCGCAACAAACACATTGTTTTTCCCAATTGTCACTTAACATAAATCTGGTGTTTACATTACCAAATTTAAAGCCTCAATGCACCCTTAAGTTTTCAACTCTTGGAACATATGACTTGGTGTTGGGATCAACAATTTTTTCACAGTGGGACATGCTTTGGTGAATTAGTGTCGCACCCTAACTTTTTGGCACTTGGACGTTATAATACCAAGGGCCATAACCTTGCTCTACCATGTTGTGCCTAGTTTCCATGTCCTTACCAATCATTGACTGACACATTGTGTTGCTATCAACTCACGACATAATTCCCATCAACGCACTTCCATCTAGCATATTTTGTTTACCATGTCACATCCATATCAGCTCATCCATGCCAAGACTCTCATATAAAATCTCTTGCAGTGGGACGTGAAATTATTTATCCATAAATTAACATATCTTCATCTCCCTAAAGCTAACAATAACGATTATTTCTAAAAAACATATGCAAACCTTTTTACTAAACCTTTGCAGTGTGGTGGCATGTTATGATGTATCATCACATTGCCACGTGTCACTATGTATGTGGTGCCATGTGTCAACTGGATTTGGCCCACTTGGCCACTGGAAACTGTTGAAACTACATGCCATGTGTCACTTGCCACATCATTCCACGTCAAGCCAAATCATCCACACGCTGATGTCACTACCACCTACATGTTGCATCATCCTTGTTATCCAATTATCTTGTGCCACTTGTCACTTTCCACGTCATCTTTTATATGAAAATGTTTTCCCATAACATATGTTTGTTTCCAAAATCCTTTGTTAATTTAAAAATGGCTCGAGTCATGAATTATTTTCATATTCTAGTGCTTGCAATCTTACCATCCCTTGGCTCACATAAATCGAAGCTCCCCGCTCAACTCACGGTACAAAAACTGTCATCCCAAAACTCCTACAACAAGACATGAGTTTCTCTATTTGGTAATGGACATATCTTTGTCTCATGGGTCCTATCAATTGTGAGATTTCTACATTGCCTAAAGCTTTGATCAAAAGCTATGTTATACGTTGTCAAATTATGGGGTACTTCATGGGGAAAATCCATGTCTTTCACCTTCTGTCTACTGAGAGGAACCATGCCATTATAGAACCTTGCCAAAATTTTACTAAGGATAACTTCTAATCCCTTGGGAGATTTTAAAGTTGCAATGTACCATTGGAAAGGTCTTTTAGAGTAATATCCAACTATACCCTTTGCAAAAATAATTGATTTGATCTGCAATGGGAAAAATGAATTCAAATTTAAACCCTTGACATCAATGACAACCATCTAGCAATCTTCTCAACAACATTACCATGTTGAGTTTCTTCAACACATTATGATGTCATGTTATGTTTGTCACATTATGACATTCTATCATCATTATTTGTGAAAAGTGTAAAATTTTGTTAATGGGCATAAATGAACCACTTTTATTTATGTCATTATGCTCTTTCATGATCAATGTGCTAGGGCAAGATTAGTAAATCTATAAACTAAAATATCAATATAACTAATAATGAATATCTATGAAATGGATAATCATGCCTAGCTAAAGTTGACCACGATTAACCATATCAATATAATTAAACAATGAAATATCTATGATATGGTTTACCATGTTAACCATGTTAATTATATTTGACCATTCTATCTGTGTTAACCTTGGTTGAATATGACATTATCTATGGTTGACTATGGTTAACCATGACTAGCTCTATGGTTTAGCATTTTAACTATGGATGTCCATGTTGACAATGTTGAGCATGAATTTTTACTGTGGATGTGTCATATGTCAACCATAAATGTTGACTATGTTAACCATAGATGTTGACCTTAACCATGTTAAACATACTGACCATTGCTAACCATACTAACCATGGATGATGATGGACATGGTTGACTGTTATGAAACCAGCTCACAAAAAGATAGAAAAGAGAGATCAATGCCTTAGAATTCAGCCTCTTCAAGGGGGCAACCTCCTTTACATTACACAAATGAACAGTTCTTGGATGATACAAATGAAAAGACCTCCTTTCTATATATAGGAGTCTAAGGAGTCATAACATAATAAGAGCCGACATAACAATAATAATGTAAGGGCACAATAATAACAATAGTGGGCTTCTATGGGGTACAATAGTAACAATATGGGCACTACATGGGTACATCAATATAATAAGTGGGTTGTACTAATAACAATAAGGGGTTACACTAGTAGTATAGGGGCCTAACATGCCCCTCTCCTTCAAAAAGTGTTGTCCTCAACGCTTGAGTAGTTCTTGATGCTTCTGTATAAAATTCTTGTCCTCCCATGTGGAATCTTTAGTGGGTAAGTTCTTCTACTTGATGAGATACTCTGAAATTGATTGATTTCGTAGCTGTCAGGTTCTTGTTTCTGTGACTGCTCTAGGTTCCAATATGATTTTTCCTTCCTCTTCAATTTCTGGCAATGTTGTTTGAATTGAGGTCTTTTGCAACTTTTGAATAAGTGGCCATACTTCTTCATCCTTCTTCCATTCATCCCTTTCTTCATTTATCCAATCTGGTTGGATAATAGAAATAACACAAAACAATGCTTCAACATCCTCATCCTTTCTTGAGAGTGCATTTGCAACAAAATTTTTCTTCCATTTTCTATAGATGATGTCAAAGTCATAACCCAACATATTTGTGACACATTTTTTCTTTTCTTCTAAAAATAATAGTTGTTCTAAAAAGTATTTAAGACTATCATGATCCATTTTTACCTTGAAGAGTCTTCCCATTCGGTAAGGTCGCCATTTTTTAAGTGCATGTAGTATTGCCAACATTTCCTTCTCATAAATAGCTTTCTTGAGATGTAGTAGTAAAAATACCCAATCACCTACATCAAAACATTTTTCACTGTGATGTTGATCTACCTGTTGTTTCGTTTGATTTTTCACCGAAGTGGCGTTATCCTTTAAAAGTTGGAGAACTTGTTGTTGATGCTTGATGTGATCTTTCACTGCTTGAACCTTTTCCTTCTTGATATGTCCTTCTATCTCTAGAGTTTGAGGAGTGGTAATTTCTTCCAATCCTTTACAAGATATGGTCGGATTCATTTCTTGATGCTCGATGTGATCTTTCACTTCTTGAACATTTTTCTTCTTCATATGTCCTTCTATCTTGATATTTTGAGGAGTGGTAATTTCGACCAATGAATTACAAGATATGGTTGGATTCATTTCTTCTTTCTCGATGTGATCTTTCACTTCTTGCACCTTTTTCTTCTTGATATGTCCTTCTATCTTGAGAGTTTGAGTAGTGGTAATTCTTGCCAATGTTTTACAAGATATGGTGTGAGTCATTTCTTCTTTCTCTAGGGTGGGGTCCTGGCGTATATCCTCTTCATTTGATGTTTCTTGATCCTTTTCTTCCTCCTCTTCATATTCTATGTAAAATAATTTCTTCTCAGCACACTTATGACCTTTAGTGCATTTGCTATCACAATTGTAACAAAGCCCTTTTTCTCTTTTTTCTTCCAATTGTTGTGGTGTAACCCTTGTAGGTTGTGGAAGACTAGGAGAAACAACACTTCCATCTTTATAGTTGTGAGGGGTATGCTTCCTGGTTTCCATAATTTTGCTTTCCATTATGTCACAAAGCCCTTTTACTCTTTCCAATTATTATGGTGTTGCTCTTTGTATCCTCATAATGTGCTATCATTTCCTCCATGAAAATTGACCACGTAACAAGTTGTTTACGAGAACAAAGCCCTTCATACCATAAAAATTGATCCGATTCTAAATATGAAGATGCAATACATACCTTTTGTAATAGTGGTACACCATGTAGATCAAAATGTTTCTCCATCTGAAGTATCCAATTTACCGGATCCTTGCCATCAAACTTCCTCATCTTGCCTTTTCTTGATTTTAGGAGATCTATCTTGAAACGACTGTAACTTTGTACTTTCGGATCTTTAAGTTCTAAAATTTTGATCTGTAGTAGCCCTCTGCATCCTCTTTCCAATGCCACCAGTCTTATCCAAATTGGATTCTCCAAGAAAAAGTTATGCACAATCTCCCAAGATGACCTGATTATAGACCTTTCCAGAAGAGCAAAATTGTATGAAGTGCCACGTGTCACTATTTCAACCTTTGGCACTGAAAAATATACACAAGAAACTACAGTCTGTCCTCTTTCTGTACCTTCTTATGAAATTTCAATCTGATGCTCAGAGAGAAGGTTATGACGATTTTCCCCAGGTCACCTATTTGGAATGTAATTCAGGAGTCTGCAAAAAACCCAACTTCCTCATATCATATCTCCGCAAATATAGCGCTAAAAGCTCTGAAATTTGGATCCGAGATTCCACGCGATGTCTTCTCAAATGGTTTTTTTTTAGCTTCTGAAACATCGCAGAAAAGAAGTTATAGCGAAAATTCCACGATGACCTGTTTTGAGCAGCAAAACCCTAGAATCCAAAGCTCTCATACCAAATGTTATGAAACCAGCTCACAAAAAGATAGAAATGAGAGATCAATGCCTTAGAATTCAGCCTCTTCGAGGGGGCAACCTCGTTTACATTACACAAATGAACAATTCTTGGATGATACAAATGAAAAGACCTCCTTTCTATATATAGGAGTCTAAGGAGTCATAACATAATCAGAGCCGACATAACAATAATAATGTAAGGGCACAATAATAACAATAGTGGGCTTCTATGGGGCACAATAGTAACAATATGGGCACTACATGGGTACATCAATATAATAAGTGGGTTGTACTAATAACAATAAGGGGTTACACTAGTAGTATAGGGGCCTAACATTGACTATGATTGACGATGGCTTTACCTTGACCCTGATTCAATCTTGGTTGACTATGTTGATCTAACTATGGTTGACCATGTTTATTAACTTTAACCATGGATTATAATAATGTCGCATTGCAATGTTCATCATGATAGACTTATAAATTGCTACATTCTCAATTGTTGTGATGAAATGTCATTTCCAACAACATTTCTGTCAAATTTAATATTCCTTAATGGTTATGTAGGCTTGTGATCCCCAATTATTATTTCATAGCATTATGTTAATCAATGTTTATGTCCCATTTTTATGATCATCTTTATTTTATTATGCCAAATTGATTTATTCTTCGATGGTTTCCTCATATTGTGACATTCATCATCATCATGTAATGTCAAATTGCTAAATGGTTACTTTGCATCACATTGTTTCCAATTCCTCAAGGGTTAAATATCATAATTTCTAATTCTTCAATTGTTTCATCACTTTGTGAAATTCATCAAGGGTTATATCATCTTCCAACATTAATTTTGTTTTATGTTTCAATGTGATCTTCTTAAATGGTCATGAGACATCATGTATTCATTTTAGTTTTATTTTTTGTTACTCAATGGTTTTGTCACAATTTTTATGTTCTTGGAGGGTCATGTTAGATTGTGGCAATCCTCAATGGTTATTTCATATGGAAATGCTTATCACGGTTAACTTATGTGAACCGTGGTTGTCTTCAGTTGGCTATGATTCCATATGGACCTTGTTAACAATGGTTGATTATGTTTGACTTTCATCACATCGTGATGTTCAATCAAGGATATGTTTGAATGTAACATCGATGTTCATTAATCACATTGCAAAGTCAATTTATGTTAATCACATTACAACATTGGTGTTATTTCTATTTAGAGCCATTTAGATGTCCTTTCTTACGACCTATGTTCTCTAGGTAGTGTGTTTCCATGTAGGCCTCCTCAATAGTCCTTTGTTTGAAGAGCATCACTTTCTTTCACAAATGATTATGCATTCCACATAGATCTTGAGAAGTATGTCTAGGTTATTGGGAGAGATACCAACATTAGCATCATCTTCCCAAATGTTATGGTGTACTCTTACACATTCTATTCTTGCCTCTAGATGAAGTTATGTTAATGGATCCAATAGTTCACTACATTCCCATTAAGGTAAAACTAAGACTTTATGAGTATTTTAAGAACCTCGTACTTAGTTACTAGTGGATCACCCTCCATCCTAGATATTCCCATGTGGCTTTCCCACCAGGTAAGTGCATGGCCCTCTAGTTTTAGTTCGAAAAATAAAATTTTATACTCTTCATCTATATAATGGACACTAAAATACACTTCAAATTATTTGAACAAATTATTCATGTTAACAACATCAATCTCACTTTGATATGATTTGATGTCCACTTTTGCTTCCATTTTGAAAAAACATTGTGAAGGAGTGATGGTATTGGAACTTGGTTGCTCTTTCTTAGGCTCTTTGTTCAACTCATTTTTCAAAGTTCACTATCTTCCACTTGCTCATACTATCTAACCTTTAATTCAGTGACATCAACCTACTAAAAAGGTCCAAACTTATTCATTGTAACCATCATGAGGAGGGTCATTCCTCAAGACATATATATGAATTGATCTTCTAGCCTCAAAAGTCTCTCTTTTACTACATTTGGAGGGTTGTTATTAATAAACCCATCTTACATGGAAGGGTTTCATGGCTTCCTTCTTAACTAGAATCCTAGATCCTAAAAATTTCCACAAATACCTCAACAAAGGCTAGCCTAATTTACCAATGTGTTCTATAAACAACCATGGATATTCCACAGGGATAGTTCGTCACAATAAATCTTGTGTAATCCTAAATTATCTTATTATGTAGGTTTATATAATTTAACTTATATTGATTATCATTAGTTTATTTCTCAAATTTATGAAAATAACTAAAATATAAAAATTATAGGACAAGCAAATAAACCACACAAATGAACCCAAGATATATCTTAGGAAGCTTGAATTAAGAGAAATCCTATCTAGAAGGTGAGATCTATGTTTTAATCTCTTTTATTTAATTATGAAAATGAAAATATAAAGAAAGGGACACTAACTATGGAGTTTCCTTTTGAGTAGAATGAATTTCATTTGGAGTTGCCTCAAAAGTATCCCACTTTGATATGGCTTGATGTCCACTTTTGTTTACATTTTGAAAAATTATTGTGAAGGAGTGATGGCACTATAACTTGGTTTCTCTTTCTTAGGCTCTTTGTTCGACTCATTTTTCAAATCTTCATTATCTTCCACTTTATCCAACCTTTGAGTTAGAGCCATTTACCACCTCAAAAGGCCTAAAATTTTTCACTATAGCCACCAAGAGAAGGGTCATGCTTCATGATATATCTATGACTTTATCTTTCAACCTCAAAAGTACATCTTCTACAAACTCATCGTCCATGGCAAGGTTTCACGGTTTCCTTTTTAAGCCAATTCCTAAATCTTACAACTTTCCACAAATACCTCAAACAAGACTAGTCTAATACCAATATGTTCTATATACTAACATGGAAATTACATTGTACAATTCATCAAATTAGATTTTATATTGTGTTATTTTAGCTTATTATTTAGGATTATTTTCTTAGATCTTATATTTATTATCATTATCTTCTTACTCAAATTTATGAAAATAACTAAATACAAAAATTAAAGGACAAGCAAATAAACACACCATCCACAAAAATGAACCCAATATGTATCCTAGGAAACCAAAAATAGGAGAAAACCCATATATAATACAAGTCCTATGCTTTGTTCTCTTTTATTTAATTATGAAAATGTTAATGCAAAGAAAGGGGAACTAACTAAGTTTCCTTTGACATTGTGGTGTAAATGGTTCTTAAAAAATCCTCTTCCTCCTCTATTATGCCCTCAAATACCACTCCTATATTCTCTACTCAACTATGAAACAAGTACCATTACAGTAATTTTAAGGTATAAAATGGGCCTCCTAAGAAAAATAATAAAATAATAGTCAATATAAAAAAATACGAGTTATGAATTTTTAAAAGAGAAGAATGAAAACTAATCTTTCTATTGTATGTTTTACTTGTCTCCTTATAGGCTTACTCAAATTTCTAGTATGATAACTTGTTATATGTGAAATTATATTTTGGATCTAATGAGTACCCACTCTACATACTTTTGAGTAGATCAATACAGATATTGGAAATACGCAAAAAAAAAAACATGCTTATTGAAAGAAACACATTGTTTCGCATATTTTCATTTTTTCTTGGTGCACAACTACTCAAAAGTATGCACCATGGTACCATTGGATGAAAAAACTAATTCCACATCCAATGAGTGTCCACACTTGAAATTTGAGTAAACCTATAAGGATATAACTTTAAAATACAATTAAATAAAGTAGACTTTTTCTTTTCCCTCTTGAATCCTCATCATCATCTTGAATATGATAATTATTTTAAATTTTATTTGGTTAATGCATTTTTCATTTCAAGGCCCATTTTTAACCTCAAAATTCCTCTAATGAATGTTAGGAGAATGAAACCACCTGTCCTCCTAGTTACCCAATATTTAACATAATCTGATAACCATGTAGGGTTAGAGATTTTTCATGCCTCAACCCTAAATTAGTGTTAAGTTTTTGTACCTTCTATAATATTATTGAAATTCCACATGTAGTTATCCCCATACATGAGTAATGGGGTTGATGTGGAATTTACTCAATAACATTTGTGAGAGGCATAATATTTGCTTATAATCTTTATTGAGGTGATTTTGGTGTAGTTGGAAAGGTATCAATGTGTAGAACAACATGAAAGGCTTGGGAGCTATGATTTCACATTTTTTACCCTAAAAGGAACCATTTGAAGCCTCAAATGGTTATGGAAGGTTTAGACACCAAATCTTCATTGTCACCCTCATGAGTATATTTGTCTTCAAAATTTGGCTGTTTCCCTTTCCATTCTCCCTTGATTCACTCCCTTCCTCATCTTCATTACTCATCCCTCTCCTCATGGTCCCCCCCCATACCTTGATTTCATCAAACTTAATTTTGATGGTGCTTCTAAGGGAAACTTCAGTTCAGTTGGATTTGGTTTCATTATTAAATACTTTGTGGGTTAAATCCTCAAAATCCATGCAGGCAACCTTGGTATGAATTCCAACAATGCAATTGACCCTTCGGCACTTATGTATGGTCTCAAATAGCTTCCTAGCATCACTTCTCCTAACTCATTATGGAAGGAGACTCGCATATTATTATCCCCGTGCTCATCAAACTTCAACACTATATATTTCCTTCTTATATTCATCTAGAATATCTAAGTGCTTATACTTTCTCACATCCATCATGATGCCAAAAAACATATGCATAATATTTCCAATGAAGGCATCAAGATTTTGGACGAATAAATCAACGCATCATGGGACTTTTTCACTAATAATATCTTCATACCTCATGTCTCCATCTTTCCCTAGTGGACTTCACTTCCTAGGATTGAGTATCTACAAGATCGATAGGACAACAATCAAAGGGCGATGATCACCATCTATAATGTGTGGATACATGTTGCCCTCTATCAAGACCTATGTATTCAATCATTTCCACACTCCATGATGGAAATAATGCGCCATGCACAAGTTCATTCGTTAGTTTGTTCGATCATCAACTATGTACATTTGGAACTAATGCAGAGGTGAGGTAGAAGCATGTGGCCTATCTAGCCCCTTTAGTATTGGTTTGAGGGGATGCCTTTTGTTTATACCCGATTTCATGTTGATAAGTCTATTCCACCTGTCCATTGCTTTTACATCCTCATCACTCCAGTGATCTACTCTGTAGGAGTTGGATTCTACTTATTTTCATGCTCCCCTATCCCACTCATTGAGACTACCCTTATATTCATCGAACTTAGGCTGAATTTTTAACGAAGGATGCAACTTAGACCTTTCATTGAGTGGTCTCCCCTATAGCTTGGAAAAGAGTGAAGTTATAAGATATTGAAGCTAAGGTGCAACATGACTCCATTTGTGTTGAGGAGATGGAGTCCATGGTCCTTGATTTTCTTCTTCACTATGGCACCAATCACACTTATGATAAAAAATATTTAAGAACTCTAGAACTTTACTGGAATAAAAAATTGTTGGTGGCGCATACTCTCACTAGGAAAAATATGGAGAAGATGGAGATACATGTGTTTTGACATGGTTGAATGACACAATTGAGTTCTTCTTACCCTCTACAAATGGCTTGCAAGAATACAAAATGGGTTTTTACCTTCTAAGTTTACTTTTGGCAGTCAAGACAACCCTACTAACATCCTTACTAACATGCCTGGTAGTTCTGCTCGTCCATAGGTTTAATCCAAGTTTTTATGGCTGACCTATAATAACTTTCCCCTTTTGTTATACATTTTACGCATTCATTAGGTTAAGAGGTGTAGGTGGTCTTCATTTCAACTATAGGAAGATTAGTCTTTATAATTATTTGTCTAAGTCTATTAAATACATTTTAAATTTTTGGGCATCTTGTATTTCCAATGAACAAGCTTTTGAGACTTTCACTGTTCAATTTGATAGATAAAATATTATGTCTAAATATGCTTTATATTTGTTTAAATTTATAATAATAAAATAATTTATTTTACCAGGGAAAAAAAATAATTAATATAATAATCTAAACCAAATTAATTAACATAATTACATTTAAAATTTATTAAAATATATGCACTCGACCCCTCTAAATTTAAACTTATGAATTTTTAAGATACAACCCATATTTTTATTATTAAATTCACTCAAATTAATTATCATAACTAGTGTAATTTCTTTTTTTAATATATATATGTATATGTATATAATAAGTTTAAGAAATATATAATTTTCATATAAATAATATATGAAAAAAATATGAATAATATTTATATGTTAAAATATTATAATAAATATTATATTAATATAGAATGATATTAAATTATTATAAAAATTATAAAATATATTATATAAGAAATTTTCAATTGAATTATTTTGAGTAATTTTAAAAAATGGAATCATCTCCACCCAAATTTAACGACAAAGTATTAACAACATATGCTTAGTGTTAACATTTCTATTTGTTATTTGATTTAATTTGATTGAACCATAACATCTAACCAAGTTTCGTATAAGGTAGTAGAGAAATTAATATCAACATGCTCCTTGCAGTGGTTGAGTTGGCTTTATAAATATATTATGGTTTACATGGGATTTTTTCTTTTAATTGAGATAGAAAAGATGAAAAAGACCATGTTGATGTTGGTCTTTATGTGAGATATCACATAATTTAAGATAGGTTTGAATTTAAATTATTTATTAAAATAATTAATTAATATAAATTATATTTAAATTATGAAATTTATGATCAAGTAAAGCTAGTATACAAGTAAGAAATTATGATGCATAATTTGATTTAAAAGTTGAAGTATATATTTAATAACCATTTAAATTTGTTTTTTTAAATATTGTACATTGTAATGTGAATATATCTAGTGAAATTATATTTGATGAAAAAAATACACTTTATTGATACTTAAAATATAAGTGATAGGAATAATACCAGTTTTTTGTGATTTGTATGTGAATGTCGAGAGATTGTATGATATATATATGTGTATGTGTTTGTCCCACTTAATAAGAGATGCATGTTCCAAAAATCATGATTTCATTAAATGATAATGGAGTTTCTAATATTATTGTTATGAGAGTTAAGTGATTAAATTTACAAAAATAATATTTATATTTTATATTTTTTAATATAAATATATAATAATATATAACTTTAAATGATTAATAAAAAATTGCTAAACATTCGGAAAATATGATAAGTTAATAATTTAATATTTAATTTTAATATATTAAATGTACATTTCTTAATATATATATTTGTCCAAATAAATGAATTAAGAGGTTAATGTGTTTTTATTATTATTATAATGTTTAGAGTAGATTTGATTTTTTCGTTATAATGAATCCACAACTTCTTCCAGAATGTTGCCTTAAAAGTAGAACTTATGTTGGTTATGTTTTCTTTTTTTAGAGAAAACCACTACTTTCGTTTTGTTGATATTGACTTGCATCCCCACACTTCTACAAAAATTCTCAAGGGATAGTAAGTGCTCTTGCAAACCAAGATTCGATTTAGAAATTAGAATAAGGTCATTTGCATACAAAAGAAGTCTTATAACAAACTTGCCCAAATAGATATCATCATCCCCTTATGAATTTAACCACTCCTCAAGCTTGTCGAAAAATAAACCAAAAAGGGTAGGAGATAGTGGGCAACCTTGTTGACCCCGATATCGCTTCTAAAACTTTCAGAAACGCTTGTTGAAGTTCTAATTTTGACTTTCACCTCTTTATACAGCCTATGCACAATTGCTCTCAAATGTTTAGGAAACTCAAGTTCCTCCATTCTATGCCAAAGCTTATCCCTAGTAACACTGTCAAACGCTTTTCTGAAATCAACAAAGAAACAAAAGACTTCTTCCTTTTTCTCCCAAACTTTTTTAGTAATGTGCCTTAAAGTTATACAATGATCATCTGTGGAATGTTTAGGTCTAAAAATTGATTGCCCTTTAACACGCTTATCTCTTTCTTATGCCCACTTGCTAATTTTATTTTCTAGCATGCTTCCAAATAACTTTGCAAACAAAGGGTTTATCATGATGGTCCTATAATTGGAGGGATTATTGACGTCAACACTCCTGAAAAGAGGTATTGCTAGACTAGTTGTCCAATTTGTGGGGAGCCCCTTTTGTATGATTTTGTTGAAAAATTTTGTAATGTGAGGTGCAAGAATCTTTGAGCCCCACTTTAGATATTCTGCTTGGAGTTCAGCTAAGTCTTTTTCTTTTCCAACACCCAACTTCTTGATACCCATCTCTACCTCTTGCACCATGAAGAGATCA
This sequence comes from Pinus tabuliformis, assembly GCA_031772625.1. Classification (NCBI taxonomy): domain Eukaryota; kingdom Viridiplantae; phylum Streptophyta; class Pinopsida; order Pinales; family Pinaceae; genus Pinus; species Pinus tabuliformis. Next base: position 1,205,150,561 of record CM062804.1, on the reverse strand, counting down.
GTATCAATGTTGACCAAGGGGGGTCAACCTTGGGATCCTTATCATAGAGTTGTCTTGCATAGTCAAACCATTTAGAATTTGTAATACTATTTTCAATTTGTATCTTTTTCAGTTGGAGCTCCTTCCTAAATAATTTGGGAAGATTAGTTATTCCCTCCTTAAAACCATGAAATCAGCCTTTTTCTGGCTTAATAACTGCTTGTAAGCTTTGAGCTTTATGTTATCCTTGTTTGATTCTTTCCACATTATCCTTGCTTTTTTTCATTCCTCGTCAAACCAAGCATTAACCGGAAAGCAATTTGTTTCGGACTTCTTAATTTTAGCTCTTTTGTGCTTTGCAAGTGCGCATTGAATTAAATGTGTTAATTCATGACTATGAAGGTCGTGAATTGGGATTTTCTCCTTCTCGAAGAGCCTCTCTAGCGTCATTTTGAAGGTATTACAATTTTCTGGAGTCAAAAGAATTATGTCCTTTGGGAGATTTTGTTGGACATTCTGAATTTTTTACTCTAATTCTTTCTTTCCAGTCCAAGAGAAACTTAAATAAATTGGCTTGTGATATGATTTTAAGTCTCAAAGTTGATCTCCAATCAAAACTTCCTCCATTTTCTCACACAAACCATGCGAAAAAATTACATAATCTACTGCACTTGCTCCATTGTAAATATTGCAAGTGAAATTACCAGACTTTTCCCATTTAGTCAAGCCATTACAAATGACTAAATCAAAGGCCCCACATAGAGTAAGCAATTGTTCACCAAAGAGATTGCAGCCCTTGTCCTCTGAAATTATTTCCCACTGATGATTACTCTCTTCTGTAAGCTAAATAGGGTTGTAATCTTCTTTACAACAAAGAATGCTAACTTGCTCACTTGCAGTCCTCGCATTGAAATCACCCACTATAAGGACTTCACCTAGCTGAGAATATGTTGCAATATCTGCTTTTAAGGCTGCAAATGGATCTTTGTGGTCAAGCACTATACCTTTGTAGATTTTTGAAACTTGCGGCGCAAAATAGCATGATGCAATTCTGATGTGGTTTCCATTTTCTGATATTTTAAACCAAATGAATTGTTTATTTGAGTCTTATTTTTCTAATATAATGATACGACCTTCTTTCTCCCTCACTAAAACCATGACACCGCCGTGCCCTTTGCCATTCCCTGCTGACTTGTTCCACACTTCCATCTTCTAGTATCCTTCAAATAGAGGTGTATTGCAACCTTCATGCTCATGTGTTTTTATAAGGTAAATTATGTATCTATCTTCCGCAATAGGCCCTAACTCAGGTCCTCATCTCCATGGGTAACCTATGCAGTTCCAACAAACTAATCTTAAGGAAACCTGGGTATGACTTGATTTCTATTTATTTTGACATGCAGGACTCACACTTGAGTCTTTGTCCCTGCTTTCCCATACTGACTGTGCTTCCTAATTTCCTGTTGAAGAGTTAGTTGCATCTTCTTTATTACCATCTTGTCGCTTTGTTCTGTAAGGAGGTCCAAATCGCGCTATCACAACTTTACCTTTATAAATCCATGCTCTCTTTCCTTCATCTCTTGTTGCCCTAACCTTTAACATTTCCTCCGTCCTTTCCACATGTTGTCTTACAGTTAAATCTTCTTCTAGAAAAAAGTGAGAACCCCTCAAGAGATGATTCTTTCTTAGAATGATATATTTATCATGCGAGCTAGGCCTTATGACTTTTATGGGCATGGCTCTCTCACTGTTAAACTTAGCCACCCTCCATGTTTGGCATATTTGTCCTTTCCATAGAAACTTATCTTTCAAGAAGTCTCTTGCAAGGTCAAAGGTACATTCATTTTTCCCATAATCTTTCACCCATTTAATAATTGCATTTGCCATGATGGATTTGGTGCGCTTAAAATAAATGCTCAATCAAAATGCAAAATTAGTTAACGAATTGAAGTTTTTTTATAGAGTATATATTATTTAAAGGAGAAAAAAAAGTCGTAGTCTAACGAGACTGCCTTTTTGCCCTGAAAATCATGGAAACTCCAGTAGTATTTTGATAAAATTTGGCAAGATTTTGGGTGCCCCAAAGGTTTTTTATGGTGCTGAATCCATTTCCACCATCAAAAACATGATTTAAACATTACTACTCGTAGATTTCTTGAAAAAAAATTTGCCTAGATTCTGGCCATTTTTGACCATCCAAGTAATTCCTCTGCTTCGATAGACGACTCGAAAAAAACTAAACCTATTTAATTTGTTTAAAAGAAAATTACTCTAAATTAAATTAATATTATAATAAAATATATTATTAACCATCATTATAACTTGGGTTAAATTTTTCAAAATTCAATCTAAATCTTGAAAATTACTTAAATAAAAACGTCTCATAATTATTTTTAGAATCGCTCTACTAAAAAAACGGTGAATAGATATATTAATTATTATTATCTTAATGAAGATAGCAAAAAAAAAGAATTATAGAATTGTCTTATAGACACAAAATAGATTATCCATATGTATTGAGACTCATTAATACATGTATCCATAAGTGTATATAGTATGGCATGTCCATGTTCCTTATTAAAAAACAAATATATAATATGATTATCCAATGGTTTGTATTAGAATTAGGCTTTAAAAAATTTAAATCTTAATAATAATAAAAAAGATGAATGTTATTTTTTCAATAATAAAAAATTAAATTATAAATCGATCCACATTTGAATAGTGTTGTTTAGTTTTCATTTACCTGAAGTCATTTCAATTGACAACTAAAGAATTTTTGGTTTTACAACTTCATTGTTGAAATTGTAATTTCACCTGCACACATTTAATTCCACAAAACCGCCGGTATTTTCCCCACACCACCTTTCACGAAGCGTGGTATTTTTGGAGGGTGCTCCAATCACATCCAGCTGCCGACGCGTGTCCACAGTACGGTTTCAAAACCGCCAATCCCCCGGAACGTATAATTCGATTAAAAGGGGCTCCCGGGGAATTAACCACAACTGTGCGATTGAAAGGATGGTGGATGTCCGTCCGATTAAGCCAAAGTTGCATACATGGCCTGCAGGGAATGACGTGACGTGAAGTTTTTTGTTGACCGCCATTTTTTTGCCAGTAGAACATTAATGAAATTTAATGTGGTTCGTAGAATATAAGTAAAGGTTTTAATTTTAATGTTTTTTATTATTGTTCACGGGACATGTAATATGTAATTTTTTTATTATCACATACGCAATGTAATATGCACAGAAGTGCGAAGAAGAAAACAGGGGCAGTGCAGAATCATTTTTGTGGAGAATGAAAACCCAATTCACACAGCAGCGTGAGGGTAATGTTGTTTTTTTAATATATAATGTATGCAGTGTAATATGCAGAGGGTAAATGGGCATTGTAATGCAAATGCGATCCAGAATATGTATTGAAGAAAATTTTTTCACAGCAGTGAATGTAATTTTCTGAAGTTAAAGATTGTCTTTTACAGCAGTAAATGTAAGTTCTATTTTTACACACAGTAGTGTAAAAATAAATTTTGGAGCTGAAACAGACTAATTTGTTTTTGTGGAAGTTCTTGGTGAATCCCTCTGTTAAGAGGATGAAGTTTGTATCAGGTAGTTTATTAATGAATATAAAGTTTTTATGTGTGTGAAAAACTCTGAGCTTCTCCAGCAATCTATTTTAAGCTTCCCTGTGCTAAAAATCCTGTGGCAAAAATAGAGTATTACTCTCTGTTCAGTGATTTTGTTTTGGAATTTACCAGAAAATTCCCAACAGTGGTATTAGAGCTTGTCCAAGATCTTTGAAGGTGTCAAAGAAGCTGAAGGGAAGGATTTTCTTGCTGCATCAGCTTCTCCAGCAGAGTGAAGATTCAGTTAAGAAAGGATCCAGGTATTTCTCAAAGTTTTTTTTTTGTGTTGCTGTTGAAGACACTCAGTTTTTTTTTAAATACACAGTCAAATATTTGAAGCATAGCTGAGAGTGCAAGGAATGGCTGGCTCCAGCACCAACACTAGCATCGGTATTTTTAATACTCAGCTCCCACAGTTTAATGGGAAAAACTATGAGTATTGGGCAATAACTATGAAAGCCCTGTTTGCCTCACAATATTTATGGGAACTTGTTGAATATGGGTTTGAAGAACCAGGAGATGAAGATGACTTTAATAGATTAAATCAGGCAGAGAAAGATCTGTTGAAGAGAAATAAGAAGAAGGATTCAAAAGCCCTTGTATTTTTGTATCAAGCAGTGCATGAGAGTGTGTTTCCAAGGATAGCAGCAGCAAAGACATCCAAAGAAGCATGGCAAACTCTCAAGACAGTCTATCAAGGCATGGAGAAAGTGAAGACAACAAAACTACAGTTGTTGAGGAGATATTTTGAGAATTTGTGCATGAAGGAGTCAGACAATATTAACTCATTCTTCACACATGTGATTGTTCTGGTCACACAAATAAGATCTCATGGAGAAATTCTTGAAGAAAGGAGGATTCTGGAGAAACTGTTGAGGGTCCTACCCTCAAAGTTCGATGTGATTGTCACCACCATAGAAGAGACAAAGGATCTCACGAACTTTTCAGTTGATGAACTTTGTGCATCACTGATAACACATGAGCAGAGGTTGAGTAGAAATGAAAACTCATCTCTAGAACAAGCCTTTAAGACCCAGATGTCCTTTGGAAGAGGAAGAGGTCAAGGCAGAGGAAACAAGAGAGGAAGAGGCAAAAACCAAAATAGAGGTGGAAGAAATAGTCCAGCGAATGCTCAAGGAAGAGGCAACAATCCAAATCAGAACCAAGGACAAGGCAACAGCCAGCAAGGTGGACAACATCATGCTCAAGGAAAAAGGTATGAAAAATCCAATGTCCAATGTTATTACTGTAAAAAATATGGGCATTATGCAAATGAATGTAGGAAGAAGTAGCATGATATAAGTAATAGATCTAGTGCAAATATCACTAGAGAAAATATCAGCCAAGATAATGTGCTTTTAGCTTGTAACATGGCTGAAACAAACAGTGATGATATATGGTTTCTAGATTCTGGTTGCAGCAACCATATGACAGGAAACATAGCCCTGTTTTCTGCTTTAGATCAAAATGTGAAGTCATAAGTCACACTTGGTACTGATAGTAAAATTTCTGTTATGGGAAAAGGAGAAGTAAAAATATTTACAAAGAAAGGTGAAAAGAAAACCATAGCAGATGTCTATTATGTTCCTGGAATGAAGTGTAACCTCTTAAGTATTGGACAGCTTGTTCAAAAGGGTTACAATGTTTTCTTTGTGAATGATGTATGCACCATCATGGATAGAGCACCCAACAAATGATGCATTGCTGAAGTGAAGATGACGAGGAACAGGATATTCCCTCTCAGAATAAGGGCAAATTTGAAAAATAAAAATGTAATAGCAGCAGTGACACAAGAGGCTTTCCAAAGCGTACCAAAGGATGAAAATTGGTTGTGGCACTTGAGATTTGGACATCTCAACTTTGGAGGTCTTAACTTGTTGAGTAGAAAATGAATGGTAAGAGGATTACCGTTGATAGAGAAACCAGACAGCCTTTGTGAAGGTTGTATATTGGGGAAACAACAGATAGAAAGCTTTCCATCAGGGAAAAGCATCAGGGCAAAAGCACCCTTAGAAATTGTCCACTCAAATTTATGTGGACCGATGCAAACTCCATCACTTGCAGGCAGCGAATATTTTCTAACATTCATTGATGATTTCACCAGAAAGACTTGGGTTTATTTCTTGAAGAACAAAAGTGAAGTGTTTGAAAAATTTCGGAATTTCAAAGCACTTGTAGAAAACCAAAGCGGACTGCATATCAAAGTTTTAAGAACTGATAGAGGAGGTGAGTATATATCCAAAGAATTTCAGCGTTTTTGTAGAGAAAATGGAATTCACAAACAGTTTACCACAAGGTACACTCCGCAGCAAAATGGAGTAGCTGAAAGAAAGAATAGGACCATCATGGATATGGCGAGGAGTATGTTAAAGGAAAAGCATTTGCCAAATGATTATTGGGCTGAAGCTGTACACTGTGCAGTATATATTTTGAATAGATGCCCTACAAAAGCAGTGATGAACAAAGTGCCGGAAGAAGCATGGAGTGGGAGAAAGCAAGGAGTCACCCACATGAAAGTTTTTGGTTGTGTGGCTTATGCACACATTCCAGATCAGCTAAGGAAGAAGTTGGATAGCAAAGGGGAGAAATGTATTTTCATTGGATACAGTGAGGAATCCAAAGCTTACAGGTTGTATATCCCATCTACCAAGAAGTTTTTTGTGAGCAGAGATGTTCAGTTCATTGAGGAGGAAGCTTGGGATGGAAGCATAGAGAAAACAGTGAATGTTAAAAACTGTTTGTCTCATGATGAAGATGATGAGGAGATGGCTAAAATACATCCCCAAACAACAGCACCAACACAAGGGCAGCAAGGGACACCCTTGAGGAGAAATGAAAGTGCTTCTCCAAGCACATCACAAGGAGGAAATTCAAGTGCTTCTTCAAGCACTTGTACACCAAATGAAAGAGGTAAGAAGTCCAGAAATTTAAGTGACATTTATGATGAAGGAATGAATTCTTTGTTTGCATTATATTGTCATGTTGATGACCCTATTCATTTCGAAGATGCAATTAAAGATAAGAAATGGATAGAAGCTATGGATGAGGAAATCAATGACATAGAAAGAAACAAAACATGGGATTTAGTTGAACTACCAAAAGGAAAAGAAGTCAATGGAGTTAAATGGGTTTACAAGACCAAGAGTAATGTTGAAGGCAAAATAGAAAGACACAAGGCAAGACTTGTTGTCAAAGGATATAAGCAGCAGTATGGGAGAGATTATGAGGAAACTTTTGCACCGGTTGCAAGAATGGAAACCGTGAGAGCAGTGCTGTCTATAGCAGCACAAAACAAGTGGAAAGTTTACCAAATGGACGTGAAGTCAGCATTCCTAAATGGAGTGTTAATCGAAGAGGTTTACATTGAGCAACCTCTAGGCTATGAAAAGAGAGGCCAAGAGCACAAAGTGTGTAGATTGAAGAAAGCTCTTTATGGGCTGAAGCAAACACCAAGAGCATGGTATAGTAGGATAGATTCCTATCTACTGGAAAATGGATTTGAGAAGTGTGAGGGAGAAACCACCCTCTACACCAAAGAGAAGGATGGTAAATTACTAATTGTTGTGTTGTATGTTGATGATGTTATTTTTACAGGTAATGATGGCTACCTCATTGAAAAATTCAAATCAGTCATGAAAGAAGAATTTGAGATGACTAACATGGGTTTGCTGAGATACTTTTTAAGAATAGAAGTAGATCAAAATGAAAATGGGATTTTTATCTCACAGGAAAAATATGTTAATGAAGTTTTGGAAAGATTTAATATGCAAGAGTGCAAGGCAGCAATCACCCCCACAGTGATGGGATTAAAACTCAACAAAGAGGACAGCAGCAAGAATTTTGATCCTAGTTTGTACAAGAGCATAGTTGGCAGCCTCATGTATTTAACTGCAACTAGGCCGGATATAATGTTTGCTGTTAGTTTGATTTCCATATTCATGGAGAGGCCAAAAGAAGCACATTGAGAGGCAGCAAAAAGAATTCTAAGGTATGTTAAAAGTACAAAAAGGTTTGGCATTTTATATACTACTTCAGAATGTTCAGATTTAGTTGGATACACTGATAGTGATTGGGCTGGAAGTGTAGATGATCGGAAAAACACATCTGATTATGTTTTTCACATGGGTTCAGGAGCCATTTCATGGGCTTAAAAAAAAAGCCTATTGTAGCATTGTCTATAGTAGAGGCAGAATATGTGGCAGCTACAGTAGCAACATGTCAAGCAGTTTGGATGAGAAGGATATTAAGAAGTTTATGCCAAGAGCAAGTAAAAGGAACTGTGATTTTTTGTGACAATAGCTCAGCTATTGCATTATCCAAGAATTTAGTGTTTCATAAGAGAACGAAACACATTGACACAAAGTTTCACTACATCAGGGAATTCGTAAGCAATGGAGAAATTGTTTTAAAACATTGCAGGACTCAAGAGCAGGTTGCAGACATTCTGACCAAGCCATTGGACCAGAAAAGTTTTGAGTTTTTTAGGAAATGTCTGGGCATGACTGATAACCCAGCAGTTGAAATTAAAGGGGAGTGTTGAAACTGTAATTTCACCTGCGTGCATTTAATTCCACAAAACTGTCGGTATTTTCCCCGCACCACCTTTCACGCAGGGTGGTATTTTTAGAGGGGGCTCCAATTACATCCAGCTGCCGACGCGTGTCCACAGTACGGTTTCAAAACCGCCAATCCCTCGAAACGTATAATTCGATTAAAAGGGGCTCTCGGGGAATTAACCACAGCTGTCCAATTGAAAGGATGGTGGATTTCCGTTCGATTAAGCCAAAGTTGCATACAGGGCCTGCAGGGAATGACGTGACGTGAAGTTTTTTGTTGACTGCCAGTTTTTTGCCAGTAGAACATTAATGAAATTTAATGTGGTTCGTAGAATATAGGTAAAGGTTTTAATTTTAATGTTTTTTATTATTGTTCATGGGACATGTAATATGTAATTTTTTTTAATCACATATGCAATGTAATATGAACAGAAGTGCGAAGAAGAAAACAGGGGCAGCGTAGAATCATTTTTGTGGAGAATGAAAACCCAATTCACACAACAGCGTGAGGGTAATGTTGTTTTTTTAATATTTAATGTATGCAGTGTAATATGCAGAGGGTAAATGGTCATTGTAATGCAAATGCGCTCCAGCATATGTATTGAAGAAATTTTTTTTCACAACAGTGAATGTAATTTTATGAAGTTAAAGATTGTTTTTTACAACAGCAAATGTAAGTTTTATTTTTACACACAGTATTGTAAAAATAAATTTTGGAGCTGAAACAGACTAATTTGTTTTTGTGGAAATTCTTGGTGAATCCCTCTGTTAAGAGGATGAAGTTTGTATCAGGCGGTTTATTAATGAATATAAAGTTTTTATGTGTGTGAAAAACTCTGATCTTCTCCAGCAATCTATTTTAAGCTTCCCTGTGTTAAAGATCCTGTCGAAAAAATAGAGTATTACTCTCTGTTCAGTGATTTTGTTTTGGAATTTGCCAGAAAATTCCCAACAGTGGTATCAGAGCTTGTCCAGGCTCTTTAAAGGTGTCAAAGAAGCTGAAGGGAAGGATTTTCTTGCTGCGGCAGCTTCTCCAGCAGAGTGAAGACTCAGTCAGGAAAGGATCCAAGTATTTATCAAAGTTTTCTTATGTGTTGTTGTTGAAGACACTCAGTTTTTTTTTAAGTACAGAGTCAAATATTTGAAGCATAGCTGAGAGTGCAAGGAATGGCTGGTTCCAGCACCAGCACTAGCATGGTTATTTTTAATACTCAGCTCCCACAGTTTAATGGGAAAACTATGACTATTCGACAATAACCATGACAGCCCTGTTTGCCTCACAAGGTTTATGGGAAATGTTGAATATGGGTTTGAAGAACTAGGAGATGAAGATGAGTTTAATAGATTAACTTGGGCAGAGAAAGATCTGTTGAAGAGAAATAAGAAGAAGGATTCAAAAGCCCTCGTATTTTTGTATCAAGCAGTGCATGAGAGTGTGTTTCCAAGGATAGCAGCAGCCAAGACATCCAAAGAAGCATGGCAAACTCTCAAGACAGCCTATCAAGGCATGGAGAAAGTGAAGACAACAAAACTACAGTTGCTGAGGAGAGATTTTGAGAATCTGTGCATGAAGGAGTCAGACAATATTGACTCATTCTTCACACATGTGATTGGTCTGGTCACACAAATAAGATCTCATGGAGAAATTCTTGAAGAAAGGAGGATTGTGGAGAAACTGTTGAGGGTCCTACCCTCAAAGTTCGATGTGATTGTCACCAGCATCGAAGAGACAAAGGATCTCACAAACTTTTCAGTTGATGAACTTCATGCATCACTGATAACACATGAGCAGAGGTTGAGTAGAAATGGAAACTCATCTCTAGAACAAGCCTTTAAGACCCAGATGTCCTTTGGAAGAGGAAGAGGTCAAGGCAGAGGAAACAAGAAAGGAAGAGGCAGAAGCCAAAACAGAGGTGGAAGAAACAGTCCAGTGAATGCTCAAGGAAGAGGCAGTAATCCAAATCAGAACCAAGGCCAAGGTAGCAGCCAACAAGGTCGACAACATCATGCTCAAGGACAAAGGTATGAAAAATCCAATGTCCAATGTTATTACTGTAAAAAATATGGGCATTATGCGAATGAATGTAGGAAGAAGTAGCATGATATAAGTAATAGATCTAGTGCAAATATCACTAGAGAAAATATCAGCCAAGATATTGTGCTTTTAGCTTGTAACATGGCTGAAACAAATAGTGATGATATATGGTTTCTAGACTCTGGTTGCAGCAACCATATGACAGGAAACATAGCCCTGTTTTCTGCTTTAGATCAAAATGTGAAGTCACAAGTCACACTTGGGACTGATAGTAAAATTTCTGTTATGGAAAAAGGAGAAGTAAAAATATTTACAAAGAAAGGTGAAAAAAAAACCATAGGAAATATCTATTATGTTCCTGGAATGAAGTGTAACCTCTTAAGTATTGGACAACTTGTTCAAAAGGGTTACAATGTTTTCTTTGTGAATGATGTATGCACCATCATTGATAGAGCACCCAGAAAATGATGCATTGCTGAAGTGAAGATGACGAGGAACAGGATGTTCCGTCTCATAATAAGGGCAGATTTGAAAAATAAAGAAGTAATAGCAGCAATGACACAAGAGGCTTTCCAAAGCATACCAAAGGATGAAAATTGGTTGTGGCACTTGAGATTTGGACATCTCAACTTTGGAGGTCTTAACTTGTTGAGTAGAAAAGGAATGGTAAGAGGATTACCATTGATAGAGAAACCAGACAGCCTTTGTGAAGGTTGTATTTTGGGGAAACAACACATAGAAAGCTTTCCATCAGGAAAAAGCATCAGGGCAAAAGCACCCTTAGAAATTGTCCACTCAGATTTATGTGGACCGATGCAAATTCCATCACTTGCAGGCAGCCAATATTTCTAACATTCATTGATGATTTCACCAGAAAGACTTGGGTTTATTTCCTGAAGAACAAAAGTGAAGTGTTTGAAAATTTTCGGATTTTCAAAGAACATGTAAACCAAAGTGGACTGCATATCAAATTTTTAAGAACTGATAGAGGAGGTGAGTATATCTCCAAAGAACTTCTGTGTTTTTGTAGAGAAAATGGAATTCACAAACAGTTTACCACAAGGTACACTCCGTAGCAAAATGGAGTAGCTGAAAGAAAGAATAGGACCATCATGGATATGGCGAGGAGTATGTTAAAGGCAAAGCATTTACCAAATGATTATTGGGCTGAAGCTATAAACTGTGCAATATATATTTTGAATAGATGCCTTACAAAAGCAGTGATGAACAAAGTGCCGGAAGAAGCATGGAGTGGGAGAAAGCAAGGAGTCACCCACATGAAAGTTTTTGGTTGTGTGGCTTATGCACACATTCCAAATCAGCTAAGGAAGAAGTTGGACAACAAAGGGGAGAAATGTATTTTCATTGGATACAGTGAGGAATCCAAAGCTTATAGGTTGTATATCCCATCTACCAAGAAGTTTTTTGTGAGCAGAGACGTTCAGTTCATTGAGGAGGAAGCTTGGGATGGAAGAGTAGAGAAAACAGTGAATGTTAAAAACTATTTGTCTCATGATGAAGATGATGAGGCAACGGCTGAAATACATCCCCAAATAGCAGCGCCAACACAAGGGAAGCAAGAGACACCCTTGAGGAGAAATGAAAGTGCTTCTCCAAGCACATCACAAGGAGGAAATACAAGTGCTTCTTCAAGCACTTGTACACCAAATGAAAGAGGTAAGAAGTTCAGAAATTTAAGTGACATTTATGATGAAGGAATGAATTCTTTGTTTGCATTATATTGTCATGTTGATGACCCTATTCATTTCGAAGATGCAATTAAAGATAAGAAATGGATAGAAGCTATGGATGATGAAATCAATGCCATAGAAAGAAACGAAACATGGGATTTAGTTGAACTACCAAAAGGAAAAGAAGTCATTGGAGTTAAATGGGTTTACAAGACCAAGAGTAATGCTGAAGGCAAAATAGAAAGACACAAGGCAAGATTTGTTGTCAAAGGATATAAGCAGCAGTATGGGAGAGATTATGAGGAAACTTTTGCACCGGTTGCAAGAATGGAAACCATGAGAGCAGTGTTGTCCATAGCAGCACAAAACAAGTGGAAAGTTTACCAAATGGAGTGTTAATGGAAGAGGTTTACATTGAGCAACCTCTAGGCTATGAAAAGAAAGGCCAAGAGCACAAAGTGTGTAGATTGAAGAAAGCTCTTTATGGGCTGAAGCAAGCACCAAGAGCATGGTACAGTAGGATAGATTCCTATCTACTGGAAAATGGATTTGAGAAGTATGAGGGAGAACCCACCCTCTACATCAATGAGAAGGATGGTAAAGTCAGCATTCCTAAATGGAGTGTTAATGGAAGAGGTTTACATTGAGCAACCTCTAGGCTATGAAAAGAAAGGCCAAGAGCACAAAGTGTGTAGATTGAAGAAAGCTCTTTATGGGCTGAAGCAAGCACCAAGAGCATGGTACAGTAGGATAGATTCCTATCTACTGGAAAATGGATTTGAGAAGTATGAGGGAGAACCCACCCTCTACATCAATGAGAAGGATGGTAAATTACTAATTGTTGTTTTGTATGTTGATGATGTTATTTTTACAGGTAATGATGACTACCTCATTGAAAATTTCAAACCAGTCATGAAAGAAGAATTTTAGATGACTGACATGGGTTTCCTTCTTAGGAATAGAAGTAGATCAAAATGAAAATGGGATTTTTATCTCACAGGAAAAATATGTTAATGAAGTGTTGGAAAGATTTAATATGCAAGAGTGCAAGGCAGCAATCACCCCCACAGTGATGGGATTAAAACTCAACAAAGAGGACAACAGCAAGTATTTTGATCCTAGTTTGTACAAGAGCATAGTTGGTAGCCTCATGTATTTAACTGCAACTATGCCGGATATAATGTTTGTTGTTAGTTCGATTTCCAGATTCATGAAGAGGCCAAAAGAAGCACATTGGCAGGCAGCAAAAAGAATTCTGAGGTATGTTAAAAGTACAAAAAGATTTGGCATTTTACATACTACTTCAGAATGTTCAGATTTAGATGGATACACTGATAGTGATTGGGCTGGAAGTGTAGATGATCGGAAAAGAACATCCGGTTATGTTTTTCACATGGGTTCAGGAGCCATTTCATGGGCTTCCAAAAAAACAGCTTATTGTAGCATTGTCTACAACAGAGGCAGAATATGTGGCAGCTACAGCAGCAACATGTCAAGCAGTTTGGATGAGAAAGATATTAAGAAGTTTATGCCAAGAGCAAGTAAAAGGAACTGTGATTTTTTGTGACAATAGCTCAGCTATTGCATTATCCAATAATTCGATGTTTCATAAGAGAACGAAACACATTGACACAAAGTTTCACTACATCAGAGAATTGGTAAGCAATGGAGAAATTGTTTTAAAACATTGCAGGACTCAAGAGTAGGTTGCAGACATTCTGACCAAGCCATTCGACCAGAAAAGTTTTGAGTTTTTGAGGAAATGTCTGGGTATGACTGATAACCCAGCAGTTGAAATTAAAGGGGAATGTTGAAACTGTAATTTCACCTGCACGCATTTAATTCCACAAAACCGCCGGTATTTTCCCCGCACCACCTTTCACGCAGCGTGGTATTTTTGGACGGGGCTCCGATCACATCCAGTTGCCGACGCGTGTCCACAGTACGGTTTCAAAACCGCCAATCCCCAGGAATGTATAATTCGATTAAAAGGGGCTCCCGGGGAATTAACCACAGCTGTCCGATTGAAAGGATGGTGGATGTCCGTCCGATTAAGCCAAAGTTGCATACAGGGCCTGCAGGGAATGACGTGACATGAAGTTTTTTGTTGACCGCCAGTTTTTTGCCAGTAGAACATTAATGAAATTTAATGTAGTTCGTAGAATATAGGTAAAGGTTTTAATTTTAATGTTTTTTTATTATTGTTCACGGTACATGTAATATGTATTTTTTTTTAATCACATATGCAATGTAATATGCACAGAAGTGCGAAGAAGAAAACGGCGGCAGCGCAGAATCATTTTTGTGGAGAATGAAAACCCAATTCACACAGCAGCATGAGGGTAATGTTGTTTTTTTAATATGTAATGTATGCAGTGTAATATGCAGAGGGTAAATGGGCATTGTAATGCAAATGCGCTCCAACATATGTATTGAAGAAAATTTTTTTCATAGCAGTGAATGTAATTTTCTCAAGTTAAAGATTGTTTTTTACAGAAGTAAATGTAAGTTTTATTTTTACACACATTAGTGTAAAAATAAATTTTGGAGCTGAAACAGACTAATTTGTTTTTGTGGAAGTTTTTCGTGAATCCCTCTATTAAGAGGATGAAGTTTGTATCAGGCAGTTTATTAATGAATATAAAGTTTTTATGTGTGTGAAAAAATCTGAGCTTCTCCAGCAATCTATTTTAAGCTTCCCTGTGTTAGAGATCCTGTGGCAAAAACAGAGTATTACTCTCTGTTCAGTGATTTTGTTTTGGAATTTACCAGAAAATTCCCAACAGTGGTATCAGAGCTTGTCCAGGCTCTTTGAAGGTGTCAAAGAAGCTGAAGGGAAGGATTTTCTTGCTGCAGCAGCTTCTCCAGCAGAGTGAAGACTCAGTCAAGAAAGGATCCAGGTATTTCTCAAAGTTTTTTTTTGTGTTGCTGTTGAAGAAACTCATTTTTTTTTTAAATACACAGTCAAATATTTGAAGCATAGATGAGAGTGCAAGGAATGGCTGGCTCGAGAACCAGCACTAGCATGGGTATTTTTAATACTCAGCTCCCATAGTTTAATGGGGAAAACTATGACTATTGGGCAATAACCATGAGAGCCCTGTTTGCCTCACAAGATTTATGGGAACTTGTTGAATATGGGTTTGAAGAACCAGAAGATGAAGATGAGTTTAATAGATTAACTCGGGTAGAGAAAGATCTATTGAAGAGCAATAAGAAGAAGGATTCAAAATCCCTCGTATTTTTGTATCAAGCAGTGCATGAGAGTTTGTTTCCAAGGATAGAAGCAGCCAAGACATTCAAAGAAGCATGGCAAACTCTCAAGACATCCTATCAAGGCATGGAGAAAGTGAAGACAACAAAACTACAGTTGCTGAAGAGAGATTTTGAGAATCTGTGCATGAAGGAGTCAGACAATATTGACTCATTCTTCACACATGTGATTGGTCTGGTCACACAAATAAGATCTCATGGAGAAATTCTTGAAGAAAGGAGGATTGTGGAGAAACTGTTGAGGGTCCTACCCTCAAAGTTCGTTGTGATTGTCACCAGCATAGAAGAGACAAAGGATCTCACAAACTTTTCAGTTGATGAACTTCATGCATCACTGATAACACATGAGCAGAGGTTGAGTAGAAATGGAAACTCATCTCTAGAACAAGCCTTTAATACCCAGATGTCCTTTGGAAGAGGAAGAGGTCAAGGTAGAGGGAACAAGAGAGGAAGAGGCAGAAGCCAAAACAGAGGTGGAAGAAACAGTCCAGCGAATGCTCAAGGAAGAGGCAGCAATCCAAATCAGAACCAAGGCCAAGGTAGCAGCCAACAAGGTGGACAACATCATGCTCAAGAACAAAGGTATGAAAAATCCAATGTCCAATGTTATTACTGTAAAAAATATGGGCATTATGCAAATGAATGTAGGAAGAAGCAGCATGATATAAGTAATAGATCTAGTGCAAATATCACTAGAGAAAATATTAGCCAAGATAATGTGCTTTTAGCTTGTAACATGGCTGAAACAAACAGTGATGATATATGGTTTCTAGACTCTGGTTGCAGCAACCATATGAAAAGAAACATAGCCATGTTTTCTGCTTTAGATCAAAATGTGAAGTCACAAGTCACACTTGGGACTGATAGTAAAATTTCTGTTATGGGAAAATGAGAAGTAAAAGTATTTACAAAGAAAGGTGAAAAGAAAACCATAGCAGATGTCTATTATGTTCCTGGAATGAAGTGTAACCTCTTAAGTATTGGACAACTTGTTCAAAAGGGTTACAATGTTTTCTTTGTGAATGATGTATGCACCATCATGGATAGAGCACCCAGCAAACGATGCATTGCTGAAGTGAAGATGACGAGGAACAGGATGTTCCCTCTCAGAATAAGGGCAGATTTGAAAAATAAAGAAGTAATAGTAGCAGTGACACAAGAGGCTTTCCAAAGCGTACCAAAGGATGAAAATTGGTTGTGGCACTTGAGATTTGGACATCTCAACTTTGGAGGTCTTAACTTGTTGAGTAGAAAAGGAATGGTAAGAGGATTACCATTGATAGAGAAACCGAACAACCTTTGTGAAGGTTGTATATTGGGGAAACAACACATAGAAAGCTTTCCATCAGGGAAAAGCATCAGGGCAAAAGCACCCTTAGAAATTGTCCACTCAGATTTATGTGGACCGATGCAAACTCCATCACTTGCAGGCAGCCAATATTTTCTAACATTCATTGATGATTTCACCAAAAAGACTTGGGTTTATTTCCTGAAGAACAAAAGTGAAGTGTTTGAAAAATTTTGGAATTTCAAAGCACTTGTCGAAAACCAAAGCGGACTGCATATCAAAGTTTTAAGAACTGATAGAGGAGGTGAGTATATCTCCAAAGAATTTCTGCGTTTTTGTAGAGAAAATGGAATTCACAAACAGTTTACCACAAGGTATACTCCGTAGCAAAATGGAGTAGCTGAAAGAAAGAATAGGACCATCATGGATATGGTGAGGAGTATGTTAAAGGCAAAGAATTTTCCAAATGATTATTGGGCTGAAGCTGTACATTGTGCAGTATATATTTTGAATAGATTCCCTACAAAAGCAGTGATGAACAAAGTGCCGGAAAAAGCATGGAGTGGTAGAAAGCAAGGAGTCACCCACATGAAAGTTTTTGGTTGTGTGGCTTATGCACACATTCCAAATCAGCTAAGGAAGAAGTTGGACAACAAATGAGAGAAATGTATTTTCATTGGATAGAGTGAGGAATCCAAAGCTTACAGGTTGTATATCCCATCTATCAAGAAGTTTTTTGTGAGCAGAGATGTTCAGTTCATTGAGGAGGAAGCTTGGGATGGAAGGATAGAGAAAATAGTGAATGTTAAAAACTGTTTGTCTCATGATGAAGATGATGAGGAGATGGTTGAAATACATCCCCAAACACTAGTTCCAACACAAGGGCAGCAAGAGACACCCTTGAGGAGAAATGAAAGTGCTTCTCCAAGCACATCACAAGGAGGAAATTCAAGTGCTTCTTCAAGCACTTGTACACCAAATGAAAGAGGTAAGAATTTCAGAAATTTAAGTGACATTTATGATGAAGGAATGAATTCTTTGTTTGCGTTATATTGTCATGTTGATGACCCTATTCATTTCGAAGATGCAATTAAAGATAAGAAATGGATAGAAGCTATGGATGAGGAAATCAATGCCATAGAAAGAAACGAAACATGGGATTTAGTTGAACTACCAAAAGGAAAAGAAGTCAATGGAGTTAAATGGGTTTACAAGACCAAGAGTAATGTTGAAGGCAAAATAGAAAGACACAAGGCAAGACTTGTTGTCAAAGGATATAAGCAGCAGTATGGGAGAGATTATGAGGAAACTTTTGCACCGGTTGCAAGAATGGAAACCGTGAGAGCAGTGCTGTCCATAGCAGCAAAAAACAAGTGGAAAGTTTACCAAATGGACGTGAATTCAGCATTCCTAAATGGAGTGTTAATGGAAGAGGTTTACATTGAGCAACCTCTAGGCTATGAAAAGAAAGGCCAAGAGCCAAAGTGTGTAGATTGAAGAAAGCTCTTTATGGGCTGAAGCAAGCACCAAGAGCATGGTACAGTAGGATAGATTCCTATCTACTGGAAAATGGATTTGAGAAGTGTGAGGGAGAACCCACCCTCTACACCAAAAGAGAAGGATGGTAAATTACTAATTGTTGTGTTGTATGTTGATGATGTTATTTTTACAGGTAATGATGACTACTTCATTGAAAATTTCAAATTAGTCATAAAAGAACAATTTGTGATGACTGACATGTGTTTGCTGAGATACTTCTTAGGAATAGAAGTAGATCAAAATGAAAATGGGATTTTTATCTCACGGGAAAAATATGTTAATGAAGTGTTGGAAAGATTTAATATGCAAGAGTGCAAGGCAGCAATCACCCCCACAGTGATGGGATTAAAACTCAGCAAAGAGGACAGCAACAAGGATTTTGATCCTAGTTTGTACAATAGCATAGTTGGCAGCCTCATGTATTTAAGTGCAACTAGGCCGGATATAATGTTTGCTGTTAGTTTGATTTCCATATTCATGGAGAGGCCAAAAGAAGCACATTGGCAGGCAGCAAAAAGAATTCTGAAGTATGTTAAAAGTACAAAAAGATTTGGAATTTTATATACTACTTCAGAATGTTCAGATTTAGTTGGATACACTGATAGTGATTGGGCTGGAAGTGTAGATGATTGGAAAAGCACATCCGGTTATGTTTTTCACATGGGTTCAGGAGCCATTTCATGGGCTTCCAAAAAAACAGCCTATTGTAGCATTGTCTACAGCAGAGGCAGAATATGTGGCAGCTACAGCAGCAGCATTTCAAGCAGTTTGGATGAGAAGGATGTTAAGAAGTTTATGCGAGGAGCAAGTAAAAAGAATTGTGATTTTTTGTGACAATAGCTCAGCTATTGCATTATCCAAGAATTCGGTGTTTCATAAGAGAACGAAACACATTGACACAAAGTTTCACTACATTAGGGAATTGGTAAGCAATGGAGAAATTGTTTTAAAACGCTGCAGGACTCAAGAGCAGGTTGCAGACATTCTGACCAAGCCATTGGACCAGAAAAGTTTTGAGTTTTTGAGGAAATGTCTGGGTATGACTGATAACGCAGCAACTGAAATTAAAGGGGAGTGTTGAAACTGTAATTTCACCTGCGCACATTTAATTCCACAAAACCGCCGGTATTTTCCCCGCACCACCTTTCACGCAACGTGGTATTTTTGGAGGGGGCTCCGATCACATCCAGCTGCTGACGCGTGTCCACAATACAGTTTCAAAACCTCCAATCCCCCAGAACGTATAATTCGATTAAAAGGGGCTCCCGGGGAATTAACCACAGCTATCTGATTGAAAGGATGGTGGATGTCTATCCGATTAAGCCAAAGTTTCATACAGGGCCTACAGGGAATGACGTGACGTGAAGTTTTTTGTTGACCGCCAGTTTTTTGCCAGTAGAACATTAATGAAATTTAATGTGGTTCGTAGAATATAGGTAAAGGTTTTAATTTTAATGTTTTTTATTATTGTTCACGGGACATGTAATATGTAATTTTTTTTTATCACATATGCAATGTAATATGCATAGAAGTGCGAAGAAGAAAACAGGGGCAGCGCAGAATCATTTTTGTGGAGAATGAAAACCCAATTCACACAGCAGCGTGAGGGTAATGTTGATTTTTTAATATGTAATGTATGCAGTGTAATATGCAGAGGGTAAATGGGCATTGTAATGCAAATGCGCTCCAGTGTATGTATTGAAGAAATTTTTTTCACAACCGTGAATGTAATTTTCTGAAGTTAAAGATTGTTTTTTACAGCAGTAAATGTAAGTTTTATTTTTACACACAGTAATGTAAAAATAAATTTTTGAGCTGAAACAGACTAATTTGTTTTTGTGGAAGTTCTTGGTGAATCCCTCTGTTAAGAGGATGAAGTTTGTATCAGGCAATTTATTAATGAATATAAAGTTTTTATGTGTGTGAAAAACTCTGAGCTTCTCCAGCAATCTATTTTAAGCTTCCCTGTGTTAAAGATCCTGTGGCAAAAACAGAGTATTACTCTCTGTTCAGTGATTTTGTTTTGGAATTTACCAGAAAATTCCCAACATTCATCGGTAATGGGTACCGAGAGAATTGTAATCCTTGTCTCGACATAAACTATACAAAACAATTGAAGGCAGTGTGCAAGCCCGTAAACGCAAGCACCGCGGTTGCCATGGATCAGAGAACTAGATGGTTTTTAATAATGATTATTACTTCAATTGGTCTCTTTTTATTTAAGAGGATAAAACACACCATCATCTATGAATGAAAACAGAGATGGTTACAGGCCATAGGTTTAGAAATCTTGATTCAAAGATAGAAGGATGTTGGATCTATAGACAAAATCTGCCCAGAATATATCAAAATAAACTACAATTAATACAAAAGATGCAAAAGTAGGAAAAAAAAAACAAAAAAATTTGCACCGCTGTCAGAGAAAGAGATTGTAAGGTGTCCAAAGCATGAAGAACAAAAACCTGCTCCGCTGCCACAGAAAGAGTATCAATATCAAAATCCGGCATTAAGGTACTTTTGAGGTCTAAAATTAGTCTCCTAAGGAAATTATAAAATAATAGTGGAAATAATAAAATAAGATTTGATTACATCATCAAATTTTAGAGGAAAAAAGAAAAAACTATTTTTTCAACTTGTATTTTCAACTTATCTCCCTATGGGTTTACTCAAATTTCGAGCAGAAACACTCGTTGGATGCATAATTTGATTCTTCATCCAAGGAGTACCCATGTTGCATACTTTCGATGGACCCTGCTACACAAAAAATAAGAAATACATAAAAACATGTTTTTATGTATTTCTCATTTTTTGTGTAGCAGGGTCCATCGAAAGTATGCAACATGGGTACTCCCTGGATGAGGAATTAAATTTTGCATCTAACGAGTACTCTAGCTCAAAATTTGAGTAAAATCTTAGATGTATAAGTTGAAAATAAGAGTTGAAAAAATAGTTTTATTATTTTATTATTTTTACTTTTTTACTCCAAAAATGGTGAATCATTCCCCATGGTTGACATCATCATCTTGAATCCTATTGGTTCTTATAAAGTTTATTTTGGTTGTATATTTTTCTTAGGAGGCCCATTTTAGACCTCAAAATTCCCCTAATGACGAACAAAAGAGCCCAATACAGAAAAAGATCTGAAGAGAAGCTAGAAAGGAATCTGGCCTAATCGAATTAGAGTGTCTGATGAGAGTTCTTGAAAGTGGATCGAGCCAAGAGAGGCAGAGACCTGTTTTTTGACAAAATATAAGCCTTTTTGTTGTGTTCACGATCAATGTGTGAGAAGGAGACCGGTAGGAAAGAAAGAGGTATATTCCTAATCCGTTGCTGTCATGAGTCAACCTCCTTGTTGTGCTCATGATCAATGTGCGAGAATGAGACCTGTAAGAAAGAAAGAGATATATTCTTGATCTGTTGCTGCCATGAGAGAAGGTTCGAAGCCTAAAAATTGCAACGGTTGTTGGCTAGTCGATAATGACATTAAAATCTCCAAAACTAGAAATGTTATTTAGACCAAACAAGGAAACGCGGAAAATAGAGCCCCATAAGACCAATAACTCGGCCCCAGTAACTTTGCCTCTTCGCATCTCATGCCGCGCTTCTTACGCAGGAAGAAGCCAATAACATTGTGAACAAAGAGATCAACATCCAAGGATATTTTCCTATAGACTTTATCATCGCTATGGAAAATGGATAGAATTAGATGTGATTACAGGGACGATAGTGAGACTCAACATAAATTTGATATTATATCCCTCATGATCATAGCAAGTAAGAATAAATAGTGGTTTCGAAAAAGGTTCATCTTTAAGTCCTAAAATGGAGGATTGGCAAGATTTTGCACCGAGGCATCTCCTTCATATGCTAAATTTAAAAGCTCTCTTTAGTCTCTAAAAATAGTAGATGAGCAGGATTTTGTGCCCACACATTTATTCCATGTGCCGAATTTCAAAATTATATTGTTTCAATGCTTATTTTTATTTATTTGAACATATGTTTGAAAGAATGAATATATTCACAGTTTTTTCAATTTTAATTTTTTCCTAATATTAATAGACAGATTGCTCAAAATCAACATTATGACTATGGTTTGCCTAAATTTCTAGTTTCAAATTGTTTTGTATCAATGCACTTTTACCAGGGTTAATGTCAAAGAATCAAACGATTATCGTAAAGTACTTTACAGGGATGGAATTTCTAGTTTCAAATTGTTTTGTATCAATGCACTTTTACCATGTCAAAGAATCAAACGATTATCATAAAGTATTTTACATGGATGAAATTAGGGTTTAGATAGTTTGAGAAAAATGTAATTTTATAAACTTTTGCGAATAAGATAATTAAAAAGATAGTTTATTAATTTTTCCTAAAATTTTAAAATTCATGTTAAAAGGTGATGAGTTTTGAAGTCTTAGCTAATGAAAAAGCTCCTCATTATTAGATTTACATTGATTTAAATTTCGTTAATATCTTTATAAAAAATTTAGCTTTATAATTTTTAATAAATATAAATTATTTTCTTTTAAATATAATTTTATTAAATTTAAATACAAAATATAAATTTCCAATAGTAAAATTATATAATTTTATAATGTTTATTATTGGATATAATTAAAATTCTGGAATGCACTATGTTTTTATAGGTATTAATTTTTTTTTATAAGAAATATATGGAAAAGAAATTTAAACAAACTTTTAGGGCTGACGACAGTAACTAGGGATTAATGGAATAGCAATTGTAAAATAATTTCAAGCATCTAGTGTAACTAAACTTATATTAGACTTCTCTTAGTCACATTATTAGTGCTGGTCATAGATTTGATAACATAATTACTCTGAGAGCTTATGGTTTAGGGTTTTTTATTATTAAAATTGCAATTTTAGAAAATATATAAGAAGAAACATGAACACCATCATCACAATGAAGGAGGATCAACGTAGAGCCTTGGAAGAGATAGGATAAGATGATCAAGGAAGTTACTAATATTTGGAAAAGCCATGGCCCTCAATGACACCCTAGCCAAATTGACACGTCAAACCAGCCACCACCATCACGCTGTCACATGGAAGAGCCACACCAGACCAACTGCCACGTGAAACCAATGAAAGCCAAGCTAAGCTAATGGATCATCACCTAGTCAGACCGCGCTGTGTAAATATAATTTTATATCACATGTTTCGTCAATGTCTGACAAGCGTTTTGTTGTGTGTCATCAGTAAGGTTACCCACGTTGAATTAGGGATATAATAAAATCAAGGCTCTTCTTGCACACAGTTTTGTTCATTTTATATAACGTGTTTAAAATTATAAAAAATAATAAGATGTCTCTTTATATATGGGCATTCTGTCGTAAATTTAAAAATGGATCTGAATTTTAACTAAACGCACTGACCACAGCCGATTAACTCCACTCCATATATCGATTTCAAATTATTATTTTATACGGTAGCTACTTACAAGAATTTTGTTCACACCGATTATATTACATTTCAATTAATTGATGAGATGGATAATTGAGTAAATACTCTTATGGGTTCGAATCCTTATATTTACACATGTCCCAGTACAATTCGAATCCCTCTATTTACACAGTGCGGATTTGAATACAACTGAGCTCTTTCAGATACATTGTTATAGGACTGTAAAGCTCCGCCTGTCTCAGAGTCTTCAACCCTCCAATCCTATGTCAGTGTGGGGCATGGTTACACCCAATTTGGGGGATGATACAACAAAGTGACCAACTATATTTTACCGTGTACACAATTTGACGTACTTATCTGCCGTGATTAACAGCTTCCCTTCACGCCCTTCTCCTTCTCTCCATAATTAAATCCACAATTGGAATCATTTCCAGTCTGTTCACAGAAATTAGTTTGCAATACCTTTCTGTCAAATTAGAAGTCCTGCCATACCCACACCAAAGAGCAAATCTCTGGTTTTAGGAATCCTCAAGTCGCGTGGCAGTGGAGTTTATGTCGCGTGGCACCAGAAATGACGAATGGAAGAAGGCTTCTCTCTATTTGGAATCCTCCTCCCAACGCCACCTCTCTCTCCAGATGACTGCAATAGCTCTCGAAAACATCCACGCTCACCTGCAACTTGAAGCCCATCAGAAAGAGAAACTCCATCTCCATCCTATTTATTTCTTCGCTGCTCACACCTCCCACTCTCGCATAATATGAATTCCTATAATTCCTGCTCACAAAATCAAAACCGATATTAAAATCTTGAGACTAATGCTGGAAAATAATGGATCTATTAAAACAGGAAATAGATGACTATACATGGTATTAATTATAATGATTAGAGAATTGGCTTACAGGTCTTCCAGGAATTTGGAGGCGACCATGACGGCGGTGATGAGCAGCCGGTGAACGTTGACAGAAGTAATCCGGAATTGAGGATGAAATTGAATGAGGCGGTCGATGTAAGCATAGGCTACTACCAACACAGAAGAGCTGCAGTTAACATACTTCAAAATCCTCCCCAGATACTGCTCTATTGACATGTCTGGCACCTCATGCACACTGTCGAACACGCGGTATTTGGGAGGCAAATAGGTGGGGCTGTAAGAAGCCGCGAGCCTTTCGTTTCTGGCGAGAGTCCGCTCCACCAGAGATGACAACACCGATATGACCGTGGGGATTGGGGAGAGTGATCGCTCTGCATCTTCACTTTCAGAATGTAGGGAATAGAGATCGGATCTCATTCTTCCTGAAGAAACAGTGTTCTCTGCCATTGCCCTTGATGCCTGCTGAAAGTGTTCTTGAGCAAGGAACTGGGTGTCGTGATTTGTGGTAAAGATGATTGGATGCTTCTTCAGATTGCAACGAGAACTTCAAGTGGGAGTGTTTTTATAAGGGTAATTAAGATAAATGAGCAAAGGAGGCTCTGTATACAAGGAAACTGCGGAGAAGTCAGGTGGCTCGGGTTCTTCTGAGACAGACAGACAGCTTGGCTGCCAGAGGCAATCGTATAATGTGGGGACACTGTGTACAATGCGAGATTCGTTGTTGGGAGATAAAAGATTTTGTGTTAGCCACCGTTTACTATTAAAAATAATTTATCAGAAAGGAATGCAGCGATGACGGCCAAGGATAGAGGCAGGAAGGAATTATTAATTATAATAATGGAAATGATTGTTACTACCAAGCTGGAAGCCTTATCCTAATTCTCATTTCATTTCAGGAAGCGGTATACACAATTGAATTTCCTTTGTAACTGCTGCTCAACCCTCCCAGTGGACAGACCTATCAGAGTACTTGGTAGTGGCAAGCATCGTGTTTTATTTTAGGAAACGAAACCTAACGGAACTGAGCGACTGAAGTATTGGAATGAGTTTAATAAGGAAGCAGGCAGCGAGAGGGGTCCAGCTGCTGTTACTAGATTTCATTTCATTAACGCTAAAATTGTTGTAAACCGAAGCGAAACAAGACATTCGGGGACCCTTTAGATAGCTCAATCCTTGCGAAGGGCAAATTCAATGTGACTAATTCTATATATTGAAAACTAATGATTCCTCTCTTTTAAATGTTTTCTGTCGATGAACAGATAGTACCAACCGACAGTGTGTTTATGCTGATAAAGTTTTATTAATGTGCAATTTTTAACGTGTTTCATATTACAAATAAGCTTCCATTTGAAGTCTCCTTACGTAAGAGTGATGACCCTTAAAAATGAGTAATTATGTGGGCACATTCAGCCTCTTAATTTTACTTAATTTACTATTATCATTAGTGTATTACATGTTTTTTATTATGTTTATGCTAATAGAGTGAATTGGGTTAGCCATTATGCCAATAAGTCTAATGTGTGCTTTATGCAGATTTTTAGTCAATTTTGAGACAAAATCAAAGGTTTAAATGAGCACTTGGCATCCAAATTCGTGGAGAGGATTTGTAGGAAGGTGTCCCCTTCATTTATGAGCCCTTACCTCGAATTTTCCACCAGCAGCTCGGAGTTCAAGAGCCACCACATCGATTATCAGAAGGGCAGTCGAGCAAGGGCTAGTAAAGTTGCTGTTAACTGCAAGTTTTGGCAGCCGAGTTCCTAAAGTTTAGGAGGACTGTTGGGGTCCTTAATATGTATAAATAAGAAGGCTTAAGGCCTTATTTGAGTTAGCTAGTTGGTAGTTTGATTTTAGTCATTTTTTAGACAGTAGGTTAGCTTTGCATTTCAACACATTTTCAAGCTTTTTCTTGTAGACATTTTTTGGGATGTAACTATTATTTCTTGCTCAATAAAGATGAATCCAGCTTTGCACCAGCTCTAATCTTCCTTAGGAGGCTGTATGTTTTGGGGTTGGGCCCAATCCAAGTGCCCAGTACCTCCTTTGTCTACTTCTATGTGTCTTTGCTGCATTCTTAGAATAAAATCTGTTATTTAGATTAAAATCTTGTTTTGTTATTTAGGTTTCTTTTTATGATTAAAATAACTTTTCATGCTTCAGGTTGATTTGACAGTTTCAGTACAGAAAAAATCTTCAGAAAATGCTATCAAGCAACCCTTGATCTCTCATCTCCCTCCTTGGGACCATGCGTTAAAACCAAGGCATATTTGCTGCCATAAAAACAATGTTCTTGCTTCTTCATGCAATTTCTAGTGTTAGATTCTTATTTGCAAAAGTTAAAACCAATTGTGATTACATGCTTAGATCTATTTTTGCTTGGTTTCCATATTTGTATTACATGATTTTCTACCAATAAATTTCTATTCATTATGCTTATGGTTCTTAGGTCAAATTAGGTTAAAGTAGTTAGATCTTTGGTTTTCTTAGTCTTTGTTGATTAGTCTTGGAAAATAATGTGCAGAGCACCTGTGATACCTCCTCTTGACCCTTATCTCGTCAATGCAACCTTCTTCGTCCTCTAATTCAGATCCTTGCCTTTCATTTGCCACATTCTCTCACTTTGCCCTAATTTCCATATCTTTGTGCAACCTTGCTCCTTCTATCGTTGAACCAAATCCGATCGCCTTAACCACTCCTCATCCTCATTCACCAAGTCCTAGACATCCTCACACCTTTATCTCACCTCCATACCCACTTCTTCACTATTTTCTCCACCATTAGCCCTTCAAAATTCCCTTTCAGAACATCGTGTAGAAACACCCTGTAGAAGCTACAATACATCTTATAGAACCCATGTAGACTTCCTGTAGAAGCTCAGGAAAGCGGTTTCTTGAGATCCGATCATTGTGAAACTCATTGGAAGGGTGCTAGGGACCCCTTAGGCCCTCTTCTCACCTTCTCAACCTCCTTCAAGCATTTCCTTTCGCCAATCAACCTCTACAGAGAAAAAATAGTCAGAGCACATGCATAATAACTCTATGAAATTACTCAAAAATGAAAAAAGATGTTTTCTTCATATTTCTCTTCAGAAGTAGCTTAGTCACATGCATTTTACATTTCTAGAAGTCGATGGCATCCATTTCTGTAGCTTTCATCCTTTTACTTGCACCAGTAGGGTTTGTCGGTAAAACTAAGGTTTGCTAGGGTTTGCATTTCCTTTCAGCTTTCCGCTTCTTTTTGCAAGTAGATTAGCCTCCTTTGAGTTAGCTTTCATCCATCATATTTAAAAGCTTCTTTTAAGAGCTCATAGAAGTTGTCTTAAGCCCCTAGCGAACTTGTGCCAGTTTATCAAGTGACAGTCGCGACAAGAGCTAGTACTTGTGCATATAGCACTATCGCTTCCAAGTTTGTTACGAACTACTGGGTTGATAAAAGTAAAGAAGGAAGCCCCAGGGGTTGCAGCATTATTGCTGCAATAATGGAGCCCACCATTCTTTTTGGCGCCGTTGCCGAGGAAGCGTCAGAGTATTGGTGATCGCTGCTTTTCTTCTGTTTTCTACTACAACCTTCTGCTAAGTAGTTTATTTCAGCAAGCATAGAGTAGATTGTTTCATTTCCATTTTGCAATTTCATTTCCACAAAAATAGATTAGACATTTCCTAATTTCATAGATTATCATTTCAATTCCGCAATTTCAATTCTGTAAGTGTAGAATAGTATTTCAATTCTGCAAGCGTAGCCTAGCATTTTATTCCTGTAATTTCATTTCAACAAAATAGATTAGTCATTTCCTGCTTTCATTTCAATTCCACATTTTCATTTCAGAAAGATAGATTTTAGTTAGTTGCAGTTCAATCTACTTCAGTTTTGCAGGTACAAAAAAATAAATAAATAAATAAATAAAAAAATCAACCAAAAAGATTTCCTTTCATGCCTTGTAGGAGTAGAAATAAGTCATAAAAATTTTTGCACAACACCCCCACTGCTTCACACAGCGAACCTTCTCTCTTCTTCGATGGCTATGATTAAGAAGAACCCCTAGGTGGACAGCAAGACATATTTTGAAGAACCTCTACGGGAGAAGAAGAAAAAAACATTCTTCTAAAGAAAATGGCTACAAGCAGAAATGTTGGGAGCAGTACCTTATCCAAAAATAAATTTGCAAATCAGATGGAAAATGTCAAGAGTGAGATAAGGCAGTTTCTTACCATGAAAATGGATACCTTGCAGATCCAAAAGAAGCAAGAGAAAGCTGAGAGGGCTTTGGCCATCTTTTGTCCTAGGTGCACTAGAAAGCATCCTAGGAACGAATGTCCATTGCACTCCATAGAAGTGTGTTTTGTCTTTGAAGAAGACTATTCTACAAATCAGTTCCCTTCCCTGCCTGGACTTAAAGCTGCATATTAGAGGGCCAAAGGAGTCACTGAATAACTCTATCATATGAACCAAAGGAGGCCAAATGGACCCATACCTTATCAGCAGGGAATGCAAGGGACATCCCAAACCTATTACGACCCCTATCAAACCACTTCCATGCCTTCTTGGGGTCCCCCTGCTCATCCTTCCTAGTCCACACCCCCTCCTTGGTCATCTGCTGATAAAGTTTTATTAATGCGCGAGTCTTAATGTGTTTCATATTACAAATAAGTTTTCATTTAAAGTCTCCTTACATCAGAGTGATGACCCCCAAAAATGAGTAATTATGTGGGCTCAGTCAGCCTCTTAATTTTACTTAATCCACTATTATCATTAGTTTATTGCGTGTTTTTTATTATATTTATGCTAATAGAGTTAATTGGGTTAGTCATTATGCCAACAAGTCTAATGTGTGCTTTATGCAGATTTTTAGTCAATTTTGAGACAAAATCAAAGGATTAAATGAGCACTTGGCAGCCAAATTCGTGGAGAGGATTTGTAGGAAGGTGTCCCCTTCATTTATGAGCCCTTACCGCGAATTCTCCACCAGTAGCTCGGAGTTCAAGGGCCACCACATCGATTATCACAAGCGCAGCCGAGCAAGGGCTAGTAAAGTTGCTGTTAACTGCAAGTTTTGGCAGCCGAGTTCCTAAAGTTTAGGAGGACTGTTGGAGTTCTCAATTTGTATAAAGAAGAAGGCTTAGGGCTTCATTTGAGTTAGCAAGTTGGTAGTTCGATTTTAGTCATTTTTAGGCAGTAGGTTAGCTCTGCATTTCAACACATCTTCAAGCTTTTTTTTCTAGACAGTTTTTGGGATGTAACTATTATTTCTTACTCAATAGAGATGAATCCAGCTTTGCACCAGCTCTAATCTTCCTTAGGAGGCTGTAGCTCTTGGGGTTGGGCCCAACCCAAGTGCCCAGTGTCTCCTTTGTGTACTTCTATGTGTCTTTGCTGCATTCTTAGAATAAAATAGGTTATTTAGATTAAAATCTTGTTTTGTTATTTAGGTTGCTTTTGATGATTAAAATAACTTTTCATGCTTCAGGTTGATTTTTTAGTTTGAGTACAGAAAATATCTTCAGAAAATGCCATCAAGCAACCCTTGATCTCACCTCTCCCTTCTTGGGACCATGCACTAAGACCAGGGCATATTTTCTGCCATAAAAACATTTTTCTTGCTTCTTCATGCAATTTCTAGTGTTAGATTCTTAGTTGCAAAAGTTAGTACCAGTTGTGATTACATGCTTAGATCCATTTTTTCTTAGTTTCCCTATTCTTTTTACATGATTTGCTACCAATAAACTTCTGCTCATCATGCTTATGGTTCTTAGGTCAAATTAGGTTAAAGTAGTTAGATCTTTGATTTTGTTAGTCTTTGTTGGTTAGTCTTGGAAAATAATGTGCAGAGCACTTGTGATACCTGCTCTCCCACCCTTATCCCATCAATGCAACCTTCTTCATCCTCTAACTCAGATCTTTACCTTTCATTTGCCACATTATCTCACTTTGCCCTAATTTCCATATCTTTGTGCAAACTTGCTCCCTTCATCCTTGAACCAAATCCGATTGCCTTAACAACTCCTCATCCTCATTCACCAAGTTTTGGACCTCCTCACACCCTTATCTCACCTCCATACCCACTTCTTCACATTTTTTTCCACTATTAGCCCTTCAAAATTCCCTTTCGGAACATCATATAGAAACATCTGTAGAAGCTACCGTACATCCTGTAGAACCCCTGTAGACTTCCGGTAGAAGTTCATGAAAGTGGTTTCTTGAGATCTGATCACTGTGAAATTCTCTGGAAGGGTGCCAGGGACCCCTTAGGCCCTCTTCTCACCTCCCCAACCTCCTGCAAGCATTTCCTTTCGCCAATCAACCTCTACACGGAAAAAATAGTCAGAGCACATGCATAATAACTCTATGAAATTACTCAAAAATGAAAAAAGATGTTTTATTCATATTTCTCTTCAGAAGTAGCTTAGTCACATGCATTTTACATTTATAGAAGTTAGTGGCATCCATTTCTGTAGCTTTCATCCTTTTACTTGCACCAGTAGGGTTTGTCGGTAAAACTAGAGTTTGTTAGGGTTTACATTTCCTTTCAGCTTTCCGCTTCTTTTTGCAAGTAGATTAGCCTCCTTTGAGTTAGCCTTCATCCATCATATTTAAAAGCTTCTTCTAAGAGCTCATAGAAGTTGGCTTAAGCTCCTAGCGGACTTATGCTAACTGATCAAGTGATAGCCGCGGCAAGAGTTAGTACTTGCGCATATAGCATCGTCGCTTCCAAGTTTGTTACGAAGTACTGGGTTGATAAAAGTAAAGAAGGGAGCCCTAGGGGTTGCAGCATTATTGCTACAATACTGGAGCCTACCATTCTTTTTGGCGCCGTTACCGGGGAAACGTCAGAGTATTGGTGATTGTTGCTTTTCTTCTATTTTCTACTACAACCTTATGCTAAGTAGTTTATTTCAGCAAGCATAGAGTAGATTGCTTCATTTACATTATGCAATTTCATTTCCGCAAAAGTAGATTAGACATTTCCTACTTTCATAGACTAACATTTCAATTCTGTAAGTGTAGAATAACATTTCAATTCCGCAATTTCAATTCTGCAAGCGTAGCCTAGCATTTTATTCCTGTAATTTCATTTCAACAAAATAGATTAGTCCTTTCCTGCTTTCATTTCAATTCCACATTTTCATTTCAGAAAGATAGATTTTAGTTAGTTGCAGTTCAATCTATTTCAGTTTTGCAGGTACAAGCAGAAAAAAAAAAAACAAAAATCAACCAAAAATATTTCCTTTCATGCCTTGTAGGAGTAGAGATAAGTCAGAAAATGTTTGCACAACACCCCCACTACTTTACACAGCGAACCTCCTCTCTTCTTCGATGGCTATGATT
Organism: Pinus tabuliformis; assembly: GCA_031772625.1. Lineage (NCBI taxonomy): Eukaryota > Viridiplantae > Streptophyta > Pinopsida > Pinales > Pinaceae > Pinus > Pinus tabuliformis. The sequence continues at coordinate 1,205,118,956 of CM062804.1, read as the reverse complement.
AAGAAGAACCCCTAGGTGGACAGCAAGACATATTTTTAAGAACCTCTACGGGAGAAGAAGAAGAAAACATTCCTCTGAAGCAAATGGCTACAAGCAAAATTGTTGGGAGCAATACCTTATGCAAAAATAAATTTGCAAATCAGATGGAAGATGTCAAGAGTGAGATGAGGTAGTTTCTTACCATGCAAATGGATACCTTGCAGATCCAAAAGAAGCAAGAGAAAGTTGAGAGGGCTTTGGCCATCTTTTGTCCCAGGTGCACTAGAAAGCATCCTAGGAACGAATGTCTGTTGCACTCCATAGAAGTGTGTTTTGTTTGTGAAGAAGACCATCCTACAAATCAGTTCCCTTCCTTGCCTGGACTTAAAGCTGCATATCATAGGGTCAAAGGAGTCACCGAATCACTCTATCATATGAACCAAAGGAGGCCAAATGGACCCATACCTTACCAGCAGGGAATGCAAGGGACATCCCAAACCTATTACGACCCCTATCAAACCACTTCCTACCTTCTTGGGGTCCCCCTACTCATCCTTCCTGGTCCACACTCCGTCCTTGGTCATCTTCTCCTTAATATCTTACTTAACTAGTTACTCATCCATTTCACCCCTATGCTCAGCCACAGTCTCAGTGGAATGCACCTCATCAGGAGTGGAGGCCCTAGTACAACTCTCCTCCTGCTCCTTTGCGTCCACCACCTGCCCAACCACAACCCCATCCACATCCATCTCAATTATACACCCCCACTCAACTACCTATACCACCATTTCCAAACCCGCACATTGGAATAGCTCAACCCAATTGTAAAACTAAGGCACAACATGTCCAAAAGACTCCTCTTGAGCTCAATGATATTCACCATAGCTCATGAAGAGTATTGAAAAAAAGAGACTATATTGAAAGCATTGAAGGACCACATCCAGCAGAAGAAGATTTAAAAGAAAAGATCAAAGAACCATGGGCCGCACTCGATGAAGAGAAGGCATCAAAATTTGAGATCGAGAGAGTTCCCTGATGGTTACCATCAAATCTTCCATTTATTCAAGAGAAAAATCAGCAAAAAGTGGAAGATGAGAAGGTCATGGTAGAAGGTGACATGAAACATGATCCAGATCAACAAAATGACCAAGGATATCAGAGCTATATTGAGATATGGTTTCGGATTGTCACTAAGTTTCGGTAGTACTCTCTTCCTTAGCTATGCTTAATCCCTTCAAAGCCAAATCATTTGGTCTCTGAAATCCAGATCCCTGTCAAAGCATGCATTTCAAGCCTCCACATCATTTTGTCTGTAATCTCGATGTGCACATGGCTCCAATGGAAGTATTCTTATACTTGAAAATTATTTTGTTTTTCAAGTAGGGTAGGGTAGAAAAAAGAAAAAAAATGAAAATAAGAGGAAAATAAAAATATAAGGTGAAAACCTCATTGGAGGCTGAATGAGCCCAAAAAATGAGTAATTATGTGGGCTCATTCAGCCTCCTAATTTGACTTAATCCACCATTAACATTAGTTTATTGCATGTTTTTTATTGTATTTATGTTAATAGAGTGAATTGGGTTAGACATTATGCCAACAAGTCTAATGTGTGCTTTATGCAGATTTTTAGTCAATTTTGAGACAATCAAAGGTTTAAATGAGCACTTGGCATCCAAATTCGTGGAGAGGATTTGTAAGAAGGTGTCCCCTTCGTTGATGAGCCCTTACCTCAAATTCTCCACCAGCAGCTCGGAGTTCAAGGGCCACCACAACGATTATCACAAGGGAAACCGAGCAAGGGCTAGTAAAGTTGTTGTTAACTACAAGTTTTGGCAGCCGAGTTCCTAAAGTTTAGGAGGACTGTTGGGGTCCTCAATTTGTATAAATAAGAAGGCTTAGGGCCTCATTTGAGTTAGCTTGTTGGTAGTTCGATTTTAGTCATTTTTTAGGCAGTAGGTTAGCTCTGCATTTCAACACATTTTCAAGCTTTTTCTTGTAGAGAGTTTTTTCGATGTAACTATTATTTCTTGCTCAATAGAGATGAATCCAGGTTTTCACCAGCTCTAATCTTCTTTAGGAGGTTGTATCTCTTGGGGTTGGGCCCAACCCAAGTGCCTAATACCTCCTTTGTGTACTTCTATGTGTCTTCGCTGCATTCTTAGAATAAAATTTGTTATTTAGATTAAAATCTTGTTTTGTTATTTAGGTTGCTTTTGATGATTAAAATAACTTTTCATGCTTCAGGTTGATTTGACAGTTTGAGTATAGAAAAGATCTTCAAAAAAGGCCATCAAGCAACCCTTGATCTCATCTCTCCCTCCTTGGGACCATGAGCTGAGACCAAGGCATACTTGTTGCCATAAAAACATTGTTCTTGCTTCTTCATGCAATATCTAGTGTTAGATTCCTACTTGCAAAAGTTAGTAGCAGTTGTGATTAGATGATTAGATCCATTCTTGCTTGGTTTCCATAGTTGTTTTACATGATTTCCTGCCAACAAACTTATGTTCATCATGCTTATGGTTCCTAGGTCAAATTAGGTTAAAGTAGTTAGATCTTTGGTTTTCTTAGTCTTTGTTGGTTAGTCTTGGAAAATAATGTGCAAAGCACTTGTGATACCTCCTCTCCTACCCTTATCTCGTCAGTACAACCTGCTTCGTCCTCTAACTCAAATCCTTGCCTTTCATTTGCTGCATTCGCTCACTTTGCCCTAATTTCCATATCTTTGTGCAACCTTGCTCCCTCCGTCCTTGAACCAAATCCGATCGCCTTAACCACTCCTCCTCCTCATTCACCGATTCCTAGACCTCCTTACACCTTTATCTCACCTCCATACCCACTTCTTCACATTTTTTTCCACCATCAGCCCTTCAAAATTCCCTTTCGAAACATCCTGTAGAAACATCTGTAGAAGCTACAGTACATCCTGTAGAACCCCTGCAGACTTCCTATAGAAGCTCACGAAAGTGGTTTCTTGAAATCCGATCACTGTGAAACTCTTTGGAAGGGTGATAGGGACCCCTTAGTCCCTCTTCTCACCTTTCCAACCTCCTACAAGCATTTCCTTTCGCCAATCAACCTCTGCACAGAAAAAATAGTCAGAGCACATGCATAATAACTCTACGAAATTACTCAAAAATGAAAAAAGATGTTTTCTTCATATTTCTCTTTAGAAGTAGCTTACTCACATGCATTTAACCTTTCTAGAAGTCAATGGCATCCATTTCTGTAGCTTTCATCTTTTTACTTGCACCAATAGGGTTTGTCGGTAAAATTAGGGTTTGCTAGGGTTTGCATTTCCTTCAGCTTTCCACTTCTTTTTGCAAGTAGATTAGCCTCCTTTGAGTTAGCTTTCATCCATCATATTTAAAATCTTCTTCTAAGAGCTCATAGAAGTTGGCTTAAGCTCCTAACGGACTTGTGCCAGTTGATCAAGTGACAGCCGCGACAAGAGCTAGTACTTGTGCATATAGCACCGTCGCTTCCAAGTTTGTTACGAACTACCGAGTTGATAAAAGTAAAGAAGGGAGCCCTAGGAGTTGCAACATTATTGCTGCAATACTGGAGCCCACAACAGAGTCTTCTCAATTTTTAGAGAGTAACGTCATTTGGATAAAACTGTAAAATTATGTGTTGCATATGCAGAGAATTTAGGTGGAAACAAAAGTAACAATTATAAACTAATAAGTAAAAATTGCAAAAGAGAGTAGAAATCAATTTCTCTCTATATCAGAAAATGAAGTATAATACAATGATATATAGTCTCCATGAGGACATGCTCCTTGGTTGGATGTCATAGTCAATGGATAATATTTCTCTAGTATATGACGAGTTAACTAGTTAAATAAACTAGTAAACTAGTCAAGTGAACTAGTAGAATCCGAGAGATAACTAAAGAACATGCATAAGTGGAATTATACTGAAGTCAACTGAAACTTGTTAACTAGAGAATCAACATGCAATCATCATTTAACACTTTCATGGCTCATGAATGACTTCACACATAGTGTGACTCCAATCATAATGAAGAGAAGAAAAACTCATGCATGCATGACTCCACTCCACTCCAGTAGTCATTGAAGTACAACTAAGTGTGACTAAATATGGTAAATATGGAAAATACATAGAGACTTATACACCAATTCACTCCTAAAGCTCAACTAAGGTGAAAAATTAAATAAAGTGGATCTCAATAATATGTAGCCATGTTAGATATCCAATATACGATGCACCTAACAAGAAAAAAAAGAGGAAATAGGGAAAACTTAGTGGGAACAAAACCCCCCCTCAAATGCTACTAATGTAATTGCTAGGCAATTATTGTTGCCTTCACACCAAGAAGATCTCACAATACTACAAATCATTTCTCCCTGAAGAAATTGGTGAAAATATCTACAATTTGTTCAATAAAAGAACAATATCGCAAGTCAATGATACCATCATGGATCAAGCTTTGAATGAAGTGCATGTGAACTTCAATGTGTTTGGTACATTGTCGCTGGATTGGATTTTTGCAAAACTTTAAAGTACTCTAATTGTCACACCAAATGACCGTCGGGTTATGGAACTGTATGCCAAACTCTGTGAGAAATTTTTGCAACTAGATAACCTATGTGGTTGCATTCACTACACCCATATACTCTACATCTACTAAAGATAAAGCAATTGTTGATTGCTTTTACCTTGACCAAGAGATAGGCCCTGATCCAAGGCCAAAAACATAGCCTAAAGTGGAATTGTGATTTTTGCCATCACATGCCCAAAGTGAATATATGTACCCACTAATAGCTAATGAGCATCATGTTGCATACTATATATGATAATATGTGGTCCCCTTAACATACTAAATAATCCTCTTGGTTTTTTTCTAATCGAGCACATGTGGCTCGTGCATGTAACTACATACTACTCCAATGGCATAGGAGATGTCTAGAGATGAGTAAGTGAGGTAAAAAAGGCTACCCACCAATTTCCTATAAAGTGTACAATTTACCAAATGTGTTGTACTTTCATTTTATAGCTTAATTCTAGATAAGAAAGGTGTGTACTAGATTGCAGTAAGTCATCTTGAATCGAGCAAGTAGATCCCATGCATACTTTGACTGAGCTAATGTGATTCCTGAATTAGATTAACTAATCTCAAGACCAAGAAAGTAATTGAGAAGCCCTAAGTCAGTGATGTATAAGAGACTTAGCATTAACAATTGTTGAGGGTGAACTACTTATGATAAATAAGTTGTCTACATATAATATTATTAATAGTAATCAATCATATTACCTCAACATATAAACATTTGGATAAAAATTATAGTGTTGGAAACCCTAGGAAAGGAGGTAGGAGTCCATCTTTGTGTATTATGCATGAGGTGCCTGTTTGAAGCCATAAAAAGATCACCTTAGTTTGCACAATGATGAATCCTAAACATATCCTTCTGAATGCTCCATATAGATCTCTTCATTAAGATCACCATGAATAAATGCATTTCGCACATCCATGTGGTGAACATCCTACTTCTTTGTTGTTGCAATTGCAAGAACCATATTGAAGGAGTCCAGTTTTTCCACAGATACAAATGTATCATCATATTCAATCCTACATCCATGTGAAAAACCTTTTGTTAATAGCCTGGATTTCTGCTTGTTGATCATTCCATTTGCAACTCTTTTGGTTATGTAGATCCATTTACAACAGACAAACTTCCAACCTGTTGGAAGTGGAACCAAATCCCATGTGTGCTTCGAAATGAGCAAATCGTATTCCTCATTCATTGTCGATGTTATGCTCTTGACCTGCAAGAAATTCCAGAATACCAAAAATGTGAAGAAATATAGGCCAAAGCACAAAATAAAATTAGAAAAACAGCAAGTATTTTATTATTCAGAAATAGATTCAATGTTCACTTGCATCTTCAAGGGGCAACCTCCAGTAGAGCAGAGCTCGATTACAATAAGACTCAATGATCTTTCTTTTACTAACTAAGACTATTTATAGCTAAATGACATCCAAAACACTAACTACTAGTGGTCCCTTGCATAACACGTGTTAAACACTTTATTTATTAACTATGGTCCGTTTACAACTAATTATGGTCCCTTTTCTCTAATGTGGCTCAACCACTTACAATTATTAATGCGAGATTTATTTACTCTCTAACTGACTATGGCTATGACTCAACACATTGGGCTTATTAGATAAATAAAGGGGTTAGGGTTGGACCCTAGCATGCCCTGCCCCATCAAAAACATCCTTGTCCTTAAGGCTAAAGTTGTGGAAAATGTTGAAGAATAGCGGTTGGTTTCTAGGTCACATCTTTTGGAGAGGTGCTTTTGCACTTGACGAGTACTTCGTTGATCGTGCAGCCACAGAGATGCGTTTCATGGGTATCGAGGGCATCTTCTAGTTGGAGCTAGAGTGAGCCTTCCTCATCCAATTCTAGTAGACTGGTTTGAATTATGCAGTTGTTCCCCACCACTTTCTTGAGGCATGATATATGGAAGATCAGATGGATTTTTGAAGTTGGTGGCAAGGCCAATTTGTAGGCGACTTCTCTAATGCATTGAAGTATCTGATAAGGTCCATAGAATTTTGGTGCTATTTTATGGTAGCCCTTTTCTTTTAGAGATGTTTGCTTATATGGTTTCAGTCGCAGGAATACCTGATCCCCTTCTTGAAATGTGTGCTCGAAATGATGCTGGTATGCATGTTGCTTCATTTGATTCTGAGCTTGATGTAGATTATCTTTGAGATGAGCTCATGGGAGCATGGTTATGGCGGAGCTGATCAATTTTTGCAAAGTAACGTGAGAGAAGAGCTCGATTACAATAAGACTTGATGATCTTTCCCATACTAACTAAGAGTATTTATAGCTAAATGACATCCAAAACACTAACTACTAGTGGTCCCTTTTCTCTAATGCGGGCCAACCACTTACAATTATTAATGCATGTTTTATTTACTCTCTAACTAACTATGACTATAACTCAGTCCATTGGGCTTATTACATAAATAAAGGGGTTAGGGTTGGGCCCTAGCATGCCCTCCCCATCAAAAGCAGCCTTGTCCTCAAGGCTGAAGCTGTGGAAACTATTGAATAATACTAGTTGGTTTCCAAGTCACATATTTTGGAGAGGTTCTTTTCCACTTGACGAGGACTTCCTTGATCATGCAGCCGCGGAGATGCCTTTCATGGGTATCAAGGGCATGTTTTGGTTGGAGCTAGAGTGAGCCTTCCTCATCCAATTTTGGTAGACTGGCTTGAATTATACAATTGTTCCCCACCACTTTCTTGAGGCATGATACATGGAAGACCGGATGGATTTTTGAAGTTGGTGGCAAGGCCCGTTTGTAGGCGACTACTCTAATGCACTGAAGTATCTGATAAGTTCCATAGAATTTTGGTGCTAGTTTCTGGCGGCCCTTTTCTTTCAGAGATGTTTGCATATATGGTTGCAGTCGCAGGAATACCCGATCCCCTTCTTGAAATATGTGCTCGAAATGATGTTGGTATGCTTGTTTCTTCATTTGATTTTGAGCTTGATGTAAATTATCTTTGAGACGAGCTATCATGGTGGCATGGTTATGTAGGAGTTGATCGATTGCCTGCATCTTAGAACATACAGGGATATAATAAATAGGTGAAGGTGGGAGTTTGCCATAAACTGCCTTGTATGGAGTCATCTTAGTGGCTTCATAATAGTTATTATTATACCACCATTTAGCCAAAGGTAGCCACTGTACCCATTGATGCTACTTTTTTGAAGTGAAACACCTTAGATATGTCTCCAAACATTTTTTAACTGCTTTTGTTTGACCATCAGTTTGGGGATGATAAGTGGTACTTAGTTGGAGTTGCGTGCCTTGTAGCTTGAAAAGTTCTTGTCAAAATTTTCTTGTGAAAGTGGGGTCGCGATCAGAGACAATGGAAGTCAACATGCCATGTAGTTTGAAGATATGGTCCATGAAAGCTTGAGCCACCAAAGTGGGGGTAAATAGGTGGGGTGGAGCACAAAAATGAGCATATTTAGAAAGTATGTCCACAACCACCATGATGACAAATTTGTTGCCTGAATTTGGGAGACCAGTGATGAAATCCATGGAAACATTTGTCCAGACAGAGGCAGGGAGTGACAATGGTTGTAAGGTTCCCGATAACTTGATTGTTTCTCCTTTGTTGCATTGACACACATCACATTCAACTACAAAAGTAATAATGTCTTTTTTCATGTCAGTCCAAAACAAAGAACGACGAACACGAGCATAAGTCTTCTGAAACCCTGAATTCCTTGCAGTTGGAGATGAGTGCAACTCTTCCAAAATGTGGGTTTCGAGGGTGGATGCTGCCAATATAACTACTCGATCCCTGTAGCGAAGAATATCATCCTTCCAAGCGTAGTTGATTGAGGAATTAGGATCTTCTTTCAAGTTATTAATAAGTTGGGAGAGAGAGGGGTGTGAGGACCATTCCTTGTGGGCCTCTTCAATCCAATCTGGTATGGGAAGAGAGATTGATAGCAAGGTCTCTTCATCCTCAACTTGGCATGATAAAGCATCATATACTACATTGTCACGCTCTTTACTGTAAATTATCTCATAATCTTATCCCAGAATTTTGGCCAGCCATTTATTTTGTTGTGCCGATGATAGACGTTGCTCCAAAAAAATATTTTAGGCTTTGATGGTCCGTGCAGATTTGGAAACGTCGCCCCAACAAGTATGGTCGCCAAGTGTCTATTACATTTAAGATGTTCATCATTTCTTTCTCATATGTAGATTGACCCAGATGTTTTCCACTCAGTTTTTGGCTGGTGAAGGCCAAGGGTCGACCTTCCTGCATTAATACAACACCAATACCAATACCAAAAGCATCACATTCAATCACAAAAGATTTGTTGAAGTCTGGTAGGGCCAACATAGGAGTGGAGCACATCGCATGTTTGAGAGCCACGAATTCCTATTGAGTTACATCAGTCCAGAGAAATGATTTTTTTTTTTAGAATATTAGTGAGGGGTCTAGCAATGCAACCATGATTGCAGAAAAATTTTCGATAGCAACCAGTGAGACCCTAAAATCCCCTCAAAGTCTTCAGGGTTTTTGGTTGGGGCCAATCTTGCATTGCCTGTATCTTTTTTGGATCAACCCTCACTCCTTCATGACCCACAACATGTCCCAAATACTCGACTTCTTCCACACCAAAAGAGAACTTGGACAATTTGACAAATAACTTGTGATTCTAGAGCGGTTGCAAGATCAAGTCTACATGCTGAAGATGTTTGTCCCAAGTTAGGCTATAGATAAGAATGTCGTCAAAGAAGACGCGGAAAAATTTTCCGGAGGTATGGTTTCAGCTAGTGGTTCATGAGGCTTTGAAAACTAGATGGAGCATTACAAAGACCAAATGGCATGACCAAAAATTCATAATGGGCTTCATGAGTTCGGAAGGCAGTCTTGGGAATGTCTACTTCCTTCATGTGTATTTGGTGATAGTGAGAGCGAAGATCTAGCTTGGTAAAGAATTGAACACCATGTAGTTCATCAAGAAGAGAATCAACAATCGGAATAAGAAATTTGTCTTTGAAAGTGAGCTTGTTGAGGGCTCGAAAGTCTGGACACATGCACCATTCTCCATCTTTTTTTAGCACCATGACCAGTGGTGATGAACAACGACTGATTCTGGGACAAATAACACCATCTTCGAGGAGTTTCTTGATGATTTTTTCAATTTCATTCTTTTGGGTGAAGGGATATCAGTATGGGCACACATTACGTGGTTGGGCCCTTGGGACCAAAGGGATGTTATGATCATGTTCACCCCTAGAGGGTGGAAGCTATTTGGTTTTGTCGAATACATGCTGGTGGCAATCTAAGACCTGTTGCCTCTCAGGATCAATATGAGGAGAAGTGGATTCAGTGGCCTATGTGCATTAAATTGGGTGATGACTCCATGATGGCCTTTTTTCAAAAGCTTTTCCATTCAATGTGAGCTAATGATAGTAGGAGCACCTTCCTAGAGTCCACATAATGTATGAATGTGGTCATTCTACCTAAAGCTCATATATAACTCTTGAAAATCCATTGTGATCGGGCCCAGTGGGCGAAGCCATTCAACGCCCAAGACAATGTCACAACCACCCATTTCAATAGAAAACATGTGGTTCTTTAGGTGGTAGTCTCCCATCTCAAGTTTAATATTTTCACAACGGCCTTCACATTTCATGGTTCCCCCATTAGTGATAAGGACTTGGAAGTTAGACACTGCCCGCACAAAACAATGAATAGCTTTGGTGACTCGCTTATGGATGAATTTATGAGTGCTACCACTATCAATCAATACCGCTATTGGTCAATGTTTAAATAAAGCCTTGGATTTTGAGAGTTTGAGGCAAAGAAATGTCCACCAAAGCATGTAGTGAGATAATTGGTTCATCTGGCATAGCTGTGAGATCATTGTCAAGCTGGGTTTCCTCAACTTCTTCCTCTCCCCCCCCCCAAGGGGTGGGGCTTCCTTAGATGAGTTCTTATCAATAGCATCAATTTGAAATAATTTTGGTTCCTTGCATTTAGGCCGCGAGGATTATTTTTCATCAGATTAGTAGCACAAGCCTTGTTTTTTTCTTTTAGTCATTCTGTTGGAGACACCTTTTGAACCTTAAGTGTTTGGGTAGGGCCCTGAGCCTGGGTGGGACACCCCTTGGCTATGAAATTTGGACGAGTGGACTGGGTAGCTAGGGCGAGTTCCACCTCGATGGCCTTTTTGGAGGCGTCCATCCATGTAGCTAGGTGGTACATCCAGACATGGGCTTGGAGAGCTTATTTGAGACCACTGATGAAACACTCCGACTAGAAGTCATCTCCTAGACCGTCGGTTCTTACGACCAATGTCTCAAAGGCTAGAATGTAGTCTTTTATTGTGCCTTTCTGTCAGAGCTTAGTCAAACAAACCAAAAAATTAGATTCCCTATCAAAGCGGTCACATAGGGATTTTCAGAACATGTGCCAAGTTATGTTCCCAGGATAACATTTCTGATGCCACTTCCATCATTGCCATCTCTCTTGGTCCAAGTAAAGGGATCCCACACGTAGTTTAGTTTGATATTCACATGTATCATTATGGGAGAAATATTGTTCCATTTGTGTTACCCATATTGCAAGATTAGAGCCATCAAATTTGTACATGTCCAGCTTGGGTGGCTGAGGGTGGGAATGTTGGTGATTTCCATGGAAGTGAATGTGATGGCTAGATTCTTTTGTGAGGTTTTCATCAATACTATGCTCCTCCCGATGAGTCCTTTGCATCATATTGGTGAGCTGTGAAAGAGTTGAGGTAATTTTGTCCATATTGCCCTGGGACTCATCGAACCTTTTTTCAAGGCTCTCGATCTTCTCATAGGCCATGACTTGAGATATTGTACCTACCATACACAAACCCTGGTCAATTACTTAAGAGTAGTCTTCTTGGAAAGAGGGTGAGCTCAGGAATCTGTTGGTGGACTCACTTGAAGACTTCGAAAAAATTTGGGACTGCCAAAAAATTGAGGCTGACAAGTGAATGGTACCACTGTGATCAGCTCGTCGTCCTGAAGCTTATTGGAAAAGTCTCTTGCAAGCATCTTTGGATGGTCTCATATTTTTTTTTTAATCCAAAAGGAGTTTTACTCCTTGTTGGTCAATACTACAGTGGTCGAATTCCAGAAAACTTCGTCCTCCCCAATGTCCTGTGAAAATAGGGTCCGCATTGTAGTAGAAGCAAGCCTCATTGCACAAAGAGTCTGATTGACACTATGAAACCAAACCTGTTGAATGTGAGTTTCACTGCAGTGGCAGAACCCCAACTGTTGGATCAGATTTGTATGGCGGTGGAAGAATCCAAAATGTTGGATCTGATTTGCACTGTGACGACAGAACCCCAACTGTTGGATCTGATTTGGAAGATAAGGTAGTGGGCGATCTTCAGATAGCAAAGGGAACTATGGTCACAAAGGAGTGTTAGGTGCTACAGATCTCAATATACACATGGGCCCAACAATAGTACTCGATCCAATCTTTCAGGGCTCTAACTAAGGAGGATTGACCTTACCCTTAGTTGTACTATCTGACTACCGTATCGTATGCACGAGTAATCTCCCTAAGTGTTGTTCTTAGTGTATTGTAGCAGCAAGATGGTTGACGACTTATCTAAGGATAGGTTTTAAGTGAGCCTAGGAGGCTTCTGATATACCCAAGGGTACGTGGAAGTGCATTGTGTGTGTAGTTCTGTCTAATGCACTACTACTCAAAGGTGTACCCACAAGGGTTACAAGGGAGTCCAACAAAAGTGACCACCTCTTGTAGCTCCTGCATGCATGCCTCCCCAAATCCAAAGGTTTATGTGCTCCATGACAAATCCCTTGTTTTAAAGATGCCGAAACACATCTCTAGCTTAAAAAAAAACTCCGAAAATTGGAGGTACAACTGGCCTTGGAAATTGCTCTGATACCACTTGTTATGCTCTTGACCTGCGAGAAATTCCAGAATACCAAAAATGCGAAGAAATATAACCAAGAACACAGAATAAAATGAGAAAAATAGCAAGTATTTTATTATTCATAAATAGATTAAATATTCACTTTCCTCTTCGAGGGGGCAACCTCTAGCAGAGCAGAGCTCGATTACAATAAGACTCGATGATCTTTCCTTTACTAACTAAGACTATTTATAGCTAAATGACATCCAAAACCCTAACTACTAGTGGTCCCTTGCATACGGGTTAACCACTTTATTTATTAACTATGCCTTGTTTACAACTAATTGTGGTCCCTTTTCTCTAATGAGGGTCAACCACTTACAATTATTAATGTGAGCTTTATTTACTCTTTAACTAACTATGACTATGACTTGACCCATTGGGCTTATTACATAAATAAAGGGGTTAGGGTTGGACCCTAACAGTCGATTCCAGTTTGGATTTCTTTCAACCACTTCATAAGATTGAGAATTAGAATCTAATTTCATGTAGCAGTGCATGGGTATGCATGGTTCCATAGATATAAGTGCACTTGGAGCTTCTTCCACATGAGATCTCATGGCAGGATCATCTAAGAGATCACCCATGAGGCACCACTTCTATGCCAAAGGTGGTGGGGAATCTGAATCTTCTACGACCTATTCATTAGGTTTGAAATTATGATCTAAAGTGCATGAAGAATCATCATCTTGAACACTAACATCTAGAAGTGGTCGATATTGTTCAACAAGTTCCTTTGGAGTTTCATGTACATGATCTTCTTCAAACTTTACACTCCTCTCAATAAATATTTGTTATGTGGAAATATTTAGCAACTTGTTCCTTTTGAATCCATCTGAATATCCAATGAACATGCAATCCTTGCTTTTTGGCTTTAAATCCTTTCACTTATCCAATGTAATTTGATCCCATGCTCACGATCCAAAGATACAAAAGTGGGTGACTTCTGAGGGTCGATGCCAATATTGGCATCTAGACAAATTCGAGGGTAAGCAACATATCAACATATCATGGTTTTGAGAGGCAATGCCCTACCTACATATCTAGATTTTTTTCCCCACCAGTTATACCAGTGATGAGCCATACCATCGATATCGAATATTGAAGCCTCGGAAGAACCGATTTGGGTGGATTATGGAATTTTCGATTTGGTGAGGACTCAATGTAGCGAGCATGAAAATCAATGTGGACCCATCCCATGGAAGGAAGACATGTAGCTAAGATATACGATGTGACAACCACGTGGTTATAAAAATGATGATGTGGCCTCTTTAAAGGATGAAATTTCAGAGGCACACAACTTTCTTCTTGGAGCTATGATTGAGGTGAATTTTATCTCTTAGGAAAGTTCTTGATGAGATGAAAATGGTTGTAGTATCATAAAGGTTATTTGAGGTGACGGAAGAAAGAGGGTTTTTGAATAACCTTGTCTTCATAATGTACCTTTAAAGTTGGGTCTAATTCAAGGAAAATTTTAAGGATAGAAAATTTTCTTGAAGTTTAGAAACATTGGCGAATCTCACTAATCCCTAATATGCAAACTATAAAATGTTTATTGATATAAATGTAAAATTATTCAAATTTATAATGATTTTATATATAGCCTCTATATAATGTTGGCGATTTTTAAGGTAAAATAACTTTATATTCTAAAATTTGGGCGAATCGTCTTTTATAAAATTGGAAATTAGCGAATTTTTTTGTGGAAAAATCATGGAAAATTAGCCCACTGGGCGAACATTAGCCCCTAAAATTTTCCATGGTCTAATTACACTCCTCACCCCTAATATGGCATTATGGGGTTGATTGTATTACAAAGTGGTATTAGAACAAAGGTTCAATATTTGGATTGAAAATGTTTGGAGTAGAAAGAGTTAAATTTGAATATTTATTTTTAAATATTGTCAATTTATTTAACTTATGTTTGAATGTATTAAATAACAGTCCTATACCAAGCTAAGCTAGTGCCAGTGTACCCAAGTTAACTTAGTATGTTTATTTTTATTTATGATTATTTTAACATGACAATTATGTGTGTCATTCCAACAAATAAGACAATACATTTTCAAGTGAAAGGTAAAAGGAATGTGCAACAGATTAGTTCAATACAACATGGACAAAACTTCTTATAGCAAAGAAGGCGAGATTGATGAGAGGAGGCCAACATAGACACTGCATGACTAGATGGAGACCCTTATAAGCATGAGGGTGTGAAATCATAAGATGTAAGGCTGATAATAAGAAGGTTGTTAGGCTCAAGAAAACTAGGAGAAAGTTAATGCTATGATATTACAAAGTCATAAAATTTAAATAAATTATTTTATTTTATTTTTTTGTTTTCTAGTTTATGTAAGCCCTGAGGTGACCAGCATGAATAACCTATTACTTGAGTAGTCATGACCCATAGACATCTAAGCTATCAAAATCACTCGGGAATCGTACTAAGCCTGAACTACACTAGCCCTTAGCATGGTTGGATATTTTCCCACGGAGTTATTAACCTATGACCATTATGCCACAAAATGCCTTAATAGATTTACACCCCATTGGAATTTTATTCCAAATTATTATTATTAATTATAAAAAGAATTAATATATGAATTAAACATATATACATTTAAAAACATGTAACAAGATTCTTAACCATTGAGATTCTTAACTTGAAAATAGGATTTGTTACAACACCATGGGACAATATCATGGCTTATCAATACCACATGCCCAAAATACCATAACTTATTTATATGACCATTTTTTAATTAATCAAATTAATTAAAAGGCTAGAAAAGACATAACTACTTTGGAGATAAATCTTAGCGTTTGATATGTGACTTTTTCATTATTAATATAAGCATCAAAGGAATTACATGATACTAATGTGTGGCATCTTAGGAAGAAACACAAGAAAAATGTTTTATATAGAACTTAACAACATAGAAGATGGAGTTTGTGTAGGAGATTACAGTTTCATGTTTCACACTTTACTTATTAACCATTGGCAGCTTATGATCAGGTTTGTGGGATGAGGTTTCATAACGGAGGGGTGGCTATTGACCTAGTTATATCCTGGAAATGCTCAAAAGGCCTTGCATGGTCTAGCATGCAACATATTGTCTGACTCTCTCAAGTCCTTCGACAATGGACTTGGCTGACAATCCATAGCACAGTAATTATGTTGTCTTACAAGAATGGGTCGATGTTGCACCCATTTTGAAGCATCACTATCTCATTATGGAATGTCAACCAATACACTCAGCTCTTTCTTGGCCCTTTTTGTGTTGAATTTGGAGAGAGATCCCATTAACATTGAAACATTTATGTTGTTTCCTACTTGATATGGTGTTTCCTACAAGCACCATCTTGAGTACACGAGGGTTGGTGTTGGTTGGATGATATGTTTCTAGGAGGGCTTTATCAACACAAAATGGGATCGCATGCACTAACTACTTGGTGTTTATGAACCACAAGCAGGGGGTATTTGTTTACTTTTCATATATTTTTAAGCAATGTGCACGGGGAATCCTCCCCGTTTTGGATAAAAGCCTCAGACTTTGTTTTTCTCCTAAAATTTTTTTTGAGTGTAAGTGGTCCATTCCTATAGAGATTTAAAGTCTCATAAATTATCTAGGACTGCACACATACCAAATACTATGGCATCACCAGGAATACATCCATTATTTTCAATTTAAGGTTTTGTGGAGGAGCACTTGGATCTACGACACAAAATGGATTAGTTTCCTACAAGGATGCAGCAAAAGGAAAGGACCCAATTCCTTTGGAATAGTGATTCGATTTAGAATATTAGTTTGTAGTGCTAAGTTCTTCCTCGGATTATAAACAAAATGCTTTCATTATGCTTAAGGATTCATCAATTTTTGCAAGTGAAATGAAGAGTTTTTATGTTAATTTTATGAACAATTAAATATAAACTAGAAACTGAATAGAACCATAAACATATATAGAACATCATCAAAAAAACATTAAAACAAGCACATGAAAAAGGAGGTCACCCCTCTTGGGCTATGTCTCCTTGGTCCAGCTTACAATGGCTTGGGCCTCCCTATTATGCTCAAAAGTGTAAAAATTTATGTTTACAATGCTCAAATGCCTCAGAAACTTGCTCCAATCAGTCCAGAATACTAAAAAATCGCTATCTAGCCTCTTTTTCCAACCAATTTGGTGGAAAACTGAAGACGTTATGACTTCTCCTAGTTTTCCTACTATTCCTTCCACAAAATGCTCCACATCTGACAGGAACACACATTTTTGCCCCAAAAATATGCTAACCGAGTGAAAACATTTCTGCGCAGCGAGCCATAATCTGTCGGCACCGACTGTCCATTGCAAATCACAATCGGAGTTTTAAAAAAAAAAACACAGTGGTCTTATGGTCTTCTGGACATGGTCGACAATATGTGATTGTGATGTGGTGGACCCGACAAGACATTAAACCAGAATTCATAACTTATCACATTATGGATATCACAATCGCATTCGACTGAGTATCGGTGGTCCATATATATGGGAATTATGTTCTATTGCGATATGTGATTGTGATATCGCATCACAACCCGAACCTTTCTGAGGGATTATTCTATAACACCTCCCCTTCGTCGATCTGCGATTGTTATCCATCGCATCGCACCCTGCCTGTTCTGGGGCCGATTTTTAATGTCAACCCACTTGTGATTGTGATTCGCGACATGTGGGGGCCAATGGAGGCTTGCCACTTGCTGCTTCCTCATTCACTGAAGGACCTTGACACATCACCCAATCCTACCATGTGTCGAAGTCAAACCTGAACTTTGACTTTCTCTAACTTCTGCATATGAGCTTGGATTTGAGTGTCGTTCACACCATTGGAATTCAAACTACGAGCTCTTAAATCTAAAGCTAAGTTTATCAAGATTCTAACAATTTGATTTTTGAGAATAATTTTGAGCACCTGATCGCTCCTCCCCACTGGAAGCCTTTTGGACACCAAAAGGATCACTTTTAATTGTTCAGCAGGTGATGGTACAATTCCCTCACCTTTCTAATCTTGATCCATTGATCACTAAATTGGAACTTGTGATCTCCTCCTTTCTGTGTACTTGCCTTTAACCCTTTCAAGTTGTTCGTGTATTGTTTGATGTACCATATGGAGTCGTTCAATGAACTCTTTGGCCTTGTCCATGTTACTATTAGTAACAACATCGTTCTTACCTAGATGATACAATACATTATGATGCAAATGGTAAACAAATTCATCCACTTGATTCCTTTGACTCAAGCTTGAATATACATCTTGAAGGTATGTATTTTTCTAAACATAACATTCATGCAAAACAAAATGATGCTTGAGGAAAGTAGTTATACAAACTATATGCCTAGAAAGTACATCAACAAACTTGTCGCTTATACCTTCCTTATACCTTTTGACCGAGTGGAATAGTAGAAGAAAACCCATCCAATGGAAGTGCCTTTGTCGCTGCAACTTAAACACTTTTTCATTGAAATTTTTTGAATGAAAAGAAATGGGCTTATCACATTGCAAAAGGACTACACCCATGGCATAGTCACATACAACAACCTGAAACTTAAATGACTATCTCAAGTCTGCAAAAGCAACTACTGGAGCTGTACTAATCTTTTGTTTTAAAGCATCAAATGCCTCTCATTGTTTTCCTCCCCACTAGAAGTCCCTTGGCACAACTGCCAACAAATGAAAATGAACTACAATAGAAGAAAAATTAACAAAATTTCTCCTCTATCATTGGGTTGTTCCCAAAAAACCTCTTATCCAAATGAATATCTTGAGCCTGCCTACGTAAATCGCAAGCAGAGAAAAGGCATTTGCGGCTTCACGGGGATGTATGATTATTTCACCTGTGTCAATAGGAATGGAGTCAATACCACCATAAACTGTTACGTCATCAATCTTGGAGAGGTATAACTTCAGCTCACCTTCTCCATGTCCCACTCAGACTGCCAAAAAGCCTTTGGCAACTTAAGAACTCTTGGAAGAACCATTTTCACAGCACAAGTACATCAAAGAAGCTTTATCCAACATATACTTTGACATCTTTAGAAACAAATGTTCTTGACATACGACATCAAGTATTTTTTTCTCACACATGACATGTTCATAATGAAATTTTCTAAAAATGAACATGTCATCCAAATAGACTATCCTATCCAGAAATTGCTTCAACACATTTTTTTTCATATGTGTAAAACTAGTACGATCATGGCAAAGACCGAAAAGCATAACAAGTCATTCAAACAAACCTTGCTTGGTTTTGAATGTTGTCTTCCCTATATCTCCTTCAACAACTCTACTTTGATGAAAACCACTTCTTGAATCCCATTCAAGGAAATGCTTACCATTCTTCTAGGGTGCCAAAACAAGAGGTGCACCACACGATAAAGGAGTAAGTCGAATGATCCTTGTATTCAACAATCCCTGGATTTGCATCTTAATTTCTACACTTTCCATCACTGACATCCTGTACATGCTAATGTTAGGAAAAAGACACTTTTGTTGCAACTATAACTTAGGTTGGATTCCCCTCTTGGGTAGTAATCCCTTTGATTCCTGAAACATTTCATCAGATTGGTTAACATTGTCAACCAAATCAGTTTTCAAATTCGAATTACAACCATCAAACACTTCATAATCAATATCATTCCTGGGTTTGATCATGAGAAGCACAAAATTATTGCTCGAACTCACCAGTCTTTTCATCTCCCCTACACTAACAAGCGAAATATTTGCTTTCTTGTTGTGAGCTGTCACAATATATTCTGATCCATTTTTGAATATGTGATATTTGTTTTCATGTCGATGGAAAATAAGTTTTCTGTCATAAAGGTATGCGCTACCCAAAACTATGCCCCAGATATCTAACGACACAACTTCAATCTCCACTTCATCTATGAATTTTGCAAGGATTGTGAATTTCAGTTTACACTTTCTCATAACCTGCAATTACACATTGTCACATACCCATCCAAGTGGATACAGTTGATGATGTGGACCAGTTTCCAGATTTAAACTTTGACAATGTTTTCTGAGATAAGATTAGCTTGAGACCTGCTATCAATCAGTGTATCAATCTTGTTATGTTTTGATATCACCCTTATGTGAAATAGTTCTATTCTCCTATTTTCATTTGGAATTTCATTATGTGAGTTTGAACAACTAGTGTTGGCAATAGATTCCTTTCCTTGAAACCATGGTTGTGATTTTCGTTTCATCACCCGATTCGGATTCCAAATCCTCATCTTGAGTGACTGCAGTTGTTTTTTCTTTTCTTTTGTTGTTTAATTTCTTTGGTTTCATTTTGGGATGAATCTTCCAATAGTGAGCTTCATGATGACCCTCTGTGGAATAGTGTTTATAGATTGTTTTCTCTCCTTCCTTTTTAATGGATGCAATTTTCTTTCCCTTGAAACCCTTTTCTTTCTCTTTACCCTTAAACGACTTTTTACTACCTTCTTCTTGGGTGTTTTTCCATCTTTCCACAAGATGAGTGGCTTGCACACACACATCATCTAGATTATTGGGATTAAACATCAAGATAGTATGCCTAAAGTAATCATGTAAACCCCCTATGTACTTCAGCAATGTGTCCTATGATTGCAAATCTACACCTAACATCAGAGACCTTTTTCTAAATTCTTGGGTGTAATATTGCACATTTTTAACTTTAAGTTGTCTAAAGTTATGCCAATTCTTGATGGCTTTCTATGTTTAAGCTAGAGGGTAGAATTGTCTTTTAATTGTAGCAATGAAATCATTCCAAGAAATTGAGATCTTACCTTGTTTTTTAGTCTCCTCTTGGGTCTTTGATTTCCACATTACTAGTGTTGCACCCTCCATTCTCAAGGAAGCTAACAAAATATTTATGTCATCGTCTTGAAGGTTTTGAATCCTGCAGTAGACCTCCAACTGACGAATCCAATTATCAAGCTTCTATGAATTCACTTCACCATTATACATGGGCAACTCGAATTTAACATCAAGTTTTAAAAAAGGTGATTTACCAGTCCCTTTTGAAGAATGATGATGAGTATGAGTAAGGGTTGTATTAGTGATCTGGAATTTATCCAAGACAATTAATTAAGGTATTACAGACTCGTGCATGGATGTGCCTATGTTATTTATGCAATGGTTCGATAAGATTGTGAAAAACACAGGCACTGAAGTAGCTAGAGAAAAACATAATAGGAAAACATGTAAACACAAAAAGTTTAATAAGGAGTTCACCCAACACTCTTGGGCTACGTCCCCTGGTCCAGCCTTTAGTGGTGGCCTCTCTATTATGTTTTCAAGTAGAGTTTTTACAACAACGAGCTCAATTTGAGTCTCACCCAGCAGATATAAATCAATAAGACTGCACTTGGATCCCCCAAGTCTCTGGAGTACACAGACTCTCCTTATTAAAACTCGACCTCTATTGGTCATAGTAGTATGAGCCCAATCTGGGACTCATACATGATAGGCATATACAAAGGAGTTCGCTTGAGCCTCTCAAGCCTTCTCTGGAGTACACAGACTCTCTCTAACTCTCTCTGGCTCTGTCTAGCTCGATGTTGCCTTTTCTTCTACAGGTCAGCTCAGCTCCTTCTTTTTGCTCTTAGCTTTCCGCGTCTAACTAACTCTACCTCTTCTCTATTAGTTTATGGCTTTAAAGCTAATCTGCTTTCTGACTATTCATTTCCACTTCCCGACTTTCTGGTTCCCTTGCCTCTGTCCTTTTGAATCCCTCTGTTCTACGTAATCAACACTGTGTAACGCCTCACAGGGAGGTGGCCACCTATTTCATAATGAACTGAGTGTTAGTTCTCTTGGAAATGTTTGAATGACTGTTATTTTCATTTGCTCCAAGATTTCTTGTGAACCACGAATCTTTGCCAACTCATCGTCCATGTCGGACTTCAAATCCCATGTGATCTTGCTCTATAACCGTGTCAAATCCAGTCATTTATCAGGACGCGTCTCCACCGTTGATCTGGGGTCCCCAAATCCTACGGTTGTCGTACATATCGAGCAGTTAAGTAGCTCGATGGTTACCCATTTGATATGTGTGATTTTCTCTCTCTTCCGCTGGACACGTGTCACTGGCTATGTGGCATCAGGCGGGACTTGGTTGAAACTGCTTACTGCCTCGAAGCCCTTCCAATATCCTGCCGGTTTTGTGGAACCTTGCTCCGATGGAACCGAAATGGTACTTTTCTGCTTTTCATATTCATTTCGAGTCTGGGAGCTTAGGGCTTTTCCTTCTCTGAGGGATTTTCCCGGCATTATGCGATTAGCGACTTGTTGCTAATCGCTAATCAGAAACCACCCCCGTTTTTCGAAAAGATCTCCTGTTTTGCCAATTCATGACAGTGCGTGTTACCATGGGCCAAAGTTCTACGCGCTTGATCGAGGGTCCTCATTGCTCCGCACTGTTCACAAATTACCAATGTTTCGAGGATATTTCTGATAAGCTCATTCTTTGTAAGACTTTGAAACTTTGGCATGAATTTTACAGAGTTCATGAAAACTTAGAGAGTGTTTTAGGATCCAATTCGGATCACCGCCTTCCCACTGAAAATAACTTTTGGACCACCAAAAGTTGGTTTTTAAGCATCAATCAAGTGAGGGTATAGATTCCTTTCTTGCCAAATTTCTACCCATTTTACACTGCTTGGTTTTGAACCTTTGAGCCCAATCCTAAGGTATGCAACATCCCCTCTATGTTTGGTTCTCATCTTCCTGTCTAGAACTGTATCTTCCTGCAACTCATTGAGATATTCAGGCAACAAATCATCAATAGAAGGCAATTGACTCTGCTCTTTGGGATCTTCAATCAAGGTTCAAATAGTCTCGAGCTATCTGCATTAACAACTGAGTAGATGTGCATGTAAGCCGGTAAATCAAGGAGAAATTCATTCTCACCATTTTTCTCAAGTATCTTAAAAGGTCCATACCTTATTGCCTTCAGCTTCTTACCTTCACCTTACATTCTGTCTTTGCTGATATACAGCCAGACTTGATCACCAACTCGGAAACTATGCTCAGTCCGATGCTTATCATGCCTTGGCTTGTACTTGGCTTGGCTCTTTTCGAGTTGTTCCTGTACTGCCTGGTGAATCTCTTGGATTTGTTCAGTGAACTTGGTTGCCTTGTCCACATCACTGTTTCCATCAACTGCTATGTCTTTACCAAAGACAAAATCTAAGGGAGACCTTGGTGTGAAACCAAAACAGGTCTCAAAAGGAGATCTCTGTGTAGAAGAATGTTTAGCTTGGTTGTAAGCATATTGCACATAACATAAATGTTCATTACAAAGCTTGGGATGCTTGCTGCAATAGCATCTGAGCAACTGGATCATTGTCCTGTTGGCCACTTCTGTTTGGCCATCTGTTTGCAGATGAAAAGTTGTGCTCTTCTTCAATCTGGTGTCCATCAATTCCCAAAAACGTGACCAAAATTTCCCAATAAATCAGGAGTCTTGATTAGATATAATAGAAGTGGGTAATCCAAAATGAACCCATACATGCTGAAAGAACAACTTTGTAGTTTGTTCAGCTGTAATTTGTTTGTTACAAGGTATTAAAATACACATTTTATTGAACCTATCCACAACAACATATAAATAGTCATGACCTTTTCTAGATTTAGGCAGTCCCCCAACGAAGTCCATGGAAACACTTTTCGAAGGATGAGAAGGAACTGGTAGTGGAGTGTACAAGCCTAGTTTTCTATTGATGGGCTTGCTTTTAGCACACATAGTACACCCTCTTACATATCTAGAAACTGTCTCATTCATTTTTGGCCAATAACAAAATCTTTGCAGATGTGCAACTGTTTTACTTACACCAAAGTGACCTGATATTAGAGAAGTGTGTGCTTCTCGAATTATCTTTACTCTTTCAGTTTGTGGAATGCATAACTTTCCAAAATGATACAAGAGTTGGTCCTTACCATGATAATCCAATTCTTCTACTTGTTTTCCATGACTTAAAATCGCATATACATCCTTAAAATCTATATCTTGAGCATACTGTTCAATGTAGCTTTCATGCAACACTAAATTATGCTTAAGTATAGTAGATGCATTTATGATTGGTCTGGAAAACATATCTGCAACTTTATCGTGTATGCCCTTTTTATATCTGATGACAAGATGAAACTATTGTAGAAAACCCAACCACCTATAGTGTCTTGATTTCTGCAACTTAGTTTGTGAGTGTAAGTATTGAAGTGGTTGATGATCAGTATGTATAACTGTCTCTTTTCCCATTAAATAATGTTTCCACTTTTTCACACTCTGTACTAATGCATACAATTCTTTATCATATGTGGGATAATTAACTACTGCAGAATTAAATGTCTCAGAATGATAACATATGGGTTTACCATGCTACATCAACACTGCTCCCATGGCATAGTCACTGGCATCTGTTTCAATCTCAAATGGTCTTTGAAGATTGGGCAGTGCTAGTACTGGTGTTGTACTAATCTTTTCTTTCAAGGTGTCGAAGGCTTTCTGCCGTTTTCCTCCCCACTGAAACGCCTTGTTCAATCTTGTTAAAGCATGTAACGGAGCTGCAATCAAGGAAAAGTTAGAAATAAACTTTCTCCAATACTGTGCTGCTCCTAGGAAGCTTCTAACTTCTGTAGCAGATTTGGGTTTAGGCTAGTTTACAATGACTGCAACCTTAGAGGGATCTATCTTCAATTCACCACCCCCTACAATATGACCCAAATAATTCAAAGATGTTTTTCCAAATTCACATTTTGAGAGCTTAACATAAAGATTTTCTCTTCTCAAAACATCTAGAGTTGCTTTACATGCTTCAAATGTTCTTCCCATGTTTTACTAAATATAAGAATGTCATCTAAATATACAATGAAAAAATCATCAATAAAAGGTCTAAGTACATCATTCATTACTCTCATGAAAGTAGCAGGAGCATTAGTTAAGCCAAAAGACATAACCAACCACTCATACAATCCCTACTTTGTTTTGAAAGCAGTCTTCCATGCATCTTGCTCTACAACTCTGACCTGATGATAGCCACTATGCAAGTCCAACTTGGAAAAATAAACAGCTTCTTTCAAGTGATCTAATAGATTATCTATGCGAGGAAGGGGATAACGATTTTTGATCGTTATCTTATTCAGTTCTCGGTAATCAATGCACATTCTCCATAAGCCATCTTCCTTTCTCACCAAGACAATTGGAGACCCACATGGTGATGTGCTAGGTCTTATGAACCCTTTCTCGAGTAGCTCTTGTACCTGCTTCTTGATTCCCGCATTCTCTAAAGCGGAATACCTGTACATTCTGATGTTAGGCAATGGAGCATCCTGCTGCAAATTAATATCATGTACTATTTCCTTTTTGGGTGGCAGACCTTTAGGTTCTTGAAATAGTATATCATATTCTGAAACAACTTTTTCTAAATCAGCTTGTTTAGCATTACAACCCTCAAATACATTGGTTTTATCAGGGTTTTTTTTCCTTTACAACCATCAGTAAAAATTGTTTGCATGAATTTACAATTCTTTTCATCTGCCCTGAGTTTATGAGAGTATAATTATTCTTGAGTTTATGAGCTCTTACAATATATTCAATTCCATCTTTAATGAGTTGATACTTGTTTTCTGCTCTATAGAAAATAGCTTTTCTATCATACAAGTAAGGACTTCCTAAAACAATTCCACATATATCCAAGGGAACAATATCTAACTCAACCTCATCTACAAATGCTAACCCAAAAGAAAACCTAATTTTACATTGTCTAGTCACTTGTGGCTTTGCTTTATCACATAACCAATCTAATGGATATGGCTTCTTGTGAGGTGTGGTTAGTAATCCTAGCTTCTTTACAATTGCTTCAGAAATTAAATTTACTTGTGAGCCATTATCAAACAAAGTATCAATCTTTTGATGCTTGGAAATAACTCTAATATGAAAAAGCTCATGTCTTTTCCTCTCATTTTCTTCATTATCAGTAGATTGTGCAAAATTACTAGTAGATGCTTCAGAATTTTTACCTTTTATACATATGGCTGTGATCGTTGTTTCATCTCCTGAGTCTAACCCAAATTTTTTGAATAGCTACAGCAGCCTTCTTCTTTTTTCCATCGTACTTCTTGGGTTTCAGCTCCGGATGCAGAATCCAGTAGTGTTCATCATCATGCCCATCCTTCTTACAATGAGTGCATGAAGATTTGGTCTTTTGTACAACATTTTCCTTCCTCTCTTTCCATTTATGTTTTCTCTTTTCCCTATTCTTGCTTGCAGTGGGTTTTGATGATCCCCCAACTTCTGGGTTCACATTCTTGCCTCTAGCCTCTAGATGTGTAGCCTGAACAGATACCTCATCTATGCTAGTGGGATTAAACATGAGAATGGTGTGCTTTAAATAGTTGTGTAGACCACCTATATACTTCAGCAATGTTTCAGGTGAGTCTAAAGAAATTCCTAGAATCAAAGCTCTTTTCCTAAATTCTTTGGTGTAGCCTTGTACACTTTTCCCTTTTAATTGGCGAAGAGTTTGCCAGCTCATCATGGCTTGCTTCATATAGGCTAGTGGATATAATTTCTTTTTAATTGCAGAAACAAATTCACTCCAGATAGAAAGAATTTTACCATGCTTCTTCATGTTAACTTGTGTCCTACCTTCCCACCATACCAGGGCGATGCCTCCAAGGCGTAGGCTATCCATATGAATCTTTCTCCTTTTTGAATTGATGTTCTGCACTCTGCAATATACATCAATTTGTCTAATCGAGTTATCTAGCTTTTATGCATTCAATTCTCCGTCATAAACTGGCAAATCAAACTTCACATCTAATTTAATTAAAGAAGATTTCTTCTTTCTCTTTTCAGGGATTTATTTGTGTGAAGAAGATGATGATGAAGGTGATGATGGGGGAGATGGTGGAGAGGGTTTCTCTTCTTTTCCTTTGCCTTCTGGGTGGGAAACTAGAAGAGGTTCTTCTACTCCTTTATCTTGTTTGGAGTTTGATGAATCTTCACCTCTACCCTTCTTAAATTCTTTGGAGTTTGGAGTTTGATTCCAAGGGACTTTCTTCTGGCATTTTCCACTTAAGATAGACTCTTCCAATTTCAGGGTTAGCTTCAACCAACTCTCCTTCTCCTAATTTAAGCTTTGATCTAGTTAGCATTCAACAACAAAATCCAGCACAAACTTGTCTAACCTTAGTGACCTAGAGCTCTGATACCACTTGATCTAGAATTGATCCAAGACAATTAATTAAGGTATTACAGACTCATGTGCATGGATGTGCCTATGCTATTTTATGCAATGGGTCGATAAGATTGTGAAATACATAGACACTGAAATAGTTAGAAAAAAACATAATAGGCAAACATGTAAACACAACAAGTTTAATAAGGAGTTCACCCAACACTCCTGGGCTACGTCTCCTGGTCCAGCCTTTAGTGGTGGCCTCTCTATTATGTTTTCAAGCATAGTTTTTACAACAGTGAGCTCAATTTGAGTCTCACCTAGCAGATATAAATCAGTAAGACTGTACTTGGATCCCCCAAGTCTCTAGAGTACACAGAATCTCCTTGTTGAAACTCGACCTCTATTGGTCACAGTAGTCTGAGCCAAATCTGAGACTCATACATGACAGGCATATACAGATGAGTTCACTTGAACCTCTCAAGCCTTCTGTGGAGTACATAGACTCTTTCTGACTCTCTCTAGCTCTATCTGGCTCAATGCTACCTTTTTCTTCTACAGGTCATCTTGGCTCCTTCTTTCTGCTCTTCGCTTTTTGCTTCTAACTAACTCTGCCTCTTCTCTGTCAGTTCGTGGCTTTAAAGCCAATCTGCTTTCCGACTATTCGTTTTCGCTTCCCGAATTTCTAGTTTCCCTGCCTCTGTCCATTAGAATCCCTCTGTTCTACGTAATCAACACTGTGTAATGCCTCATAGGGAGGTGGCCACCTATTTCATAATGAACTGAGTGTCAGTTCACTTGGAAATGTTTGAATGACCGTTATTTCCATTTGCTCCAAGATTGCCTGCAAACCACGAATCTTTTCCAACTCATTGTCCATGTTGGACTTCAAATCCCATGTGATCTTGATCTATATCCTTCTCAAATCTGGTCATTTATTGGGACGTGTCTCCACCGTTGATCTAGGGTCCCCAAATCCTACAGTTGTCATGCATATTGGGCAATTAAGTAGCTCGATTGTTACCCATCCAATATGAGTAGTTTTCTCTCTCTTCCGCTGGACGTGTGTCACTCGTTGTGTGGCATCGGGCGGGACTTGGTTGAAACCACTTACTGCCTCGAAGCCCTTCTGTGGAACACCACTCTGAAGGAACCGAAATGGTACTTTTTTGCTTTTCATATTCATTTCGGGTCCAGGCGCTCGAGGCTTTTCCTTCTTTGAGGGGTTTGCCCGGCAATATAAAATTAGCGACTTGTCGCTAATCGCATATCAGAAACCACCCCTGTTTTTCGAAAATATCTCTCATTTTGGCAATTCGTGATAGCGCATGTTACCATGGGCTAACGGTCTGCGCGCTTGACCGAGGGTCCTCGTTGCTCTGGGTTGTTCACAAATTACCACTATTTCGAGGATATTTCTGATAAGCTCGTTCTTTGCAACACTTTGAAAATTTGGCATGAATTTTACAGATTTCATGAAAACATAGATAGTGTTTTAGGATCCAATTCAGATCAATTAGTGGAAGAGTGTGAATATGATTGTGAAGAAGAAGATGAAGGAGATGGTGGAGAGGGTGGAGGTTTGTCTCCATCCCCTTTACCTCCTATTCCATTACCTCCTCCTGAAGAGCCTTCTCCATTGGGAGATTTGGAACTTTCTCCTTGCAGCCTGCTATTCCTCTCTTCATAGAAGATCTTCACCATCTCTGTCATATCAAAGATAGCCTTTCTGAAGGTCTTCTCATCTTCTGTCATGTCTGTAGGTTCTCCTTCATGAGACATGATCTCTGGAGTCTCAACTAAAACTTGAGTTTTAACTGGTGTTGGCAATTGTGGCAACCTTTCTCTTCTCACCTTGACCCAACTTCAGGGCTTCCAACCAGCTTTCTTCACCTCTTTTGATTTTTAACCTTGTAAGCATGACATAAACTTGTAAACAATTAAATCCTTCTTTCACAAAGAAAACCTAGTGCTCTGATATCAAATTGATCTGATTTAGAATATTAGTTTGCAGTGCTAAGATCTTCCTCAGATTATAAACAAAATGCTTTCATTGTGCTTAAGGATTCATCAATTTTTGCAAGTGGAATGAAGAGTTTTTATGTTAATTTTATGAGCAATTTAATATAAACCAGAAACTGAATAGAAGCATAAACATATATAGAAAATCATCAAAGAAACATTACAACAAGCACATGAAAAATGAGTTCACCCCTCTTGGGCTACATCTCCTTGGTTCAGCTTCCAATTGCATGGGCCTCTCTATTATGCTCAAAAGTGTAAAAATCTGTGTTTACAATTCTCAAATGCTTCTGAAACCCGCTCCAATCAGTCCATAATACTCAAAAATTGCTATCTACCCTCTTTTTGCAACCAATTTGGTGGATAACTGAAGAATTTATGACTTCTCCTAGTTTTCCCACTATTTGTTCCACAAAATGTTCCACATCCGACAGGAACCCACATTTTCGCTCCAAAAATATGCTAATTGAGCGAAAAAAAATTCACGCAGTGGGCCATAATCTGGCGGCACCGACTGCCCATCGCAAATCACAATCGACATTTAAAAAAAAAGATCGGTGGTCTTATGGTCTTCTAAACACGGCGGCTGATATGTGATTGCGATATGGTGGACCCGACAGGACATTAAACCAGAATTCATAACTTATTGCATCAGGGATATCACAATCACAATTCAACAAAGTATTAGTGGTCCATATATATGGGACTTTTTTTCTATTTCCATATGTGATTATGATATCGCATTGTAACACGAACCTTGTTTGGGGTCGATTCTGTAACACACCCCCTTCGTCGATCTGTGATTGTTATCCATCGCACCGCACCCCGCCTGTTCTGGGGCCATTTTTTAATGTCGACCCACTTACGATTGTGATTTGTGACATCTGGGGGCCAATGGAGGTTTGCCACTTGGTGCCTCCTCATTCACTAAAGGACCTTGCCACATCATCCAATCCTGCCATGTGTCGAAGACAAACCTGAACTTTGAATTTATCTAACTTCTGCATATGAGGTCAGATTTGAGTTTCGTTCACACCATTGGAATTGGAATTACGAGCTCTTAAATATGAAGCTAAGTTTATCAATATTCTGACACTTTGATTTTTGAGCCTAATTTTGAGCACCTGATCACTTCTCCCACTGGAAGCCTTTTGGACACCAAAAGGATCATTTTTAATTGTTCAGTAGGTGAGGGTGCAATCCCCTCACCTTTCTAATCTTGATGCATTGATCACTAAAATGGAACTTGTGATCTCCACGATTCTTATTGTGCCTTTCTGTGTACTTTCCTTTAACCTTTTCAAGTTGTTCTTGTACTGTTTGATGTACCATTTGGAGTCGTTCAATGAACTCTTTGGACTTGTCCATGTTACTATTAGTAACAACATCCTTCTTACCAAGATGAGACAATACATTATGATGCAAATGGTAAACAAATTCCTCCACCTGATTCCTTTGACTCAAGCTTGAATATACATCTTGAAGGTATGTATTTTTCTAAACATAACTTTCATGCAAAACAAAATGATGCTTTTGGAAAGTAGTTATACAAACTATAGGCCTAGAAAGTACGTCAACAAAATTGTTGCTTCTACCTTCCTTATACCTTTTGACTGAGTGGAATAGTAGAATAAAACCCATCCAATGGAAGTTCCTTTGTCGCTGCAACTTAAACACTTTGTCATTGAAAATTTCTAAATGAAAAGAAATGGGCTTATCACATTGCAAAAGGACTACGCCCATGGCATAGTCACATACAACAACCTGAAACTTAAATAACTATCTCAAGTCTGCAAAAGCAAGTACTGGAGTTGTATTGATCTTTTGTTTTAAAGCATCAAATGCCTCTCGTTGTTTTCCTCCCCACTGGAAGACCTTTGGCACAACTTCCAATGAATGCAAATGAACTACAATAGAAGAAAAATTAACAAAATTTCTCCTCCAACATTTGGTTGTTCGCAAAAAACCTCTTATCCAAATGAATATCTTGAGCCTGCCTACGTAAATTGCAAGCAGAGAAAAGGCATTTGCGGTTTCACGGGGATGTATGATTATTTCACCTATGTCTGTAGGAATGGAGTCAATACCACCATAGACTATTACGTCATCAATCTTGGAGAGGTCAAACTCCAGATCACCTTCTCCCCGTCCCACTCAACTGCCAAAAAGCCTTTGGGAACCTAAACACACTTCGAAGAACCATTTTCATGGCACAAGTACATCAAAGAAGTTTTATCCAACATATACTTTGACATCCTCAGAAACAAATGTTCTTGACATATGACATCAAGTATTTTTTTCTCACACATGACATGTTCATAATGAAATTCTCTAAAAATGAACATGTCATCCAAATAGACTATCATGTCTAGAAATGGCTTCAACACATCTTATTTCATATGCGTAAAATTAGTAGGAGCATGGAAAAGATCAAAAATCATAACAAGCCATTCAAACAAACCTTTCCTGGTTTTGAATGTTCTTCCCTATATCTCCTTCAACAACTCTACTTTGATGAAAACCACTTCTTAAATTCATTCAAGAAAATATTTACCATTATTCTAGGGTGCCAAAACAAGAGATGCACCACATGGTAAAGGAGTAGGCCAAATGATCCTTTTATTCAACAATCCCTGGATTTGCGTCTTAATTTCTGCGCTTTCCAATGCTGACATCCTCTACACGCCAATGTTAGGAAAAAGACACGTTTGATGCAACTGTAACTCAGGTTGGATTCCCCTCTTGGGAAGTAATCCCTTTGATTCCTAAAACATCTCATCAGATTGGTTAACAACGTCAACCAAATCAGTTTTCAAATTTGAATTACAACCATCAAATGCTTCATAATCAATATCATTCCTGGGTTTGATCATGAGAAGCACAAAATTATTGCTCGAAATCACCAGTCTTTTCATTGCCCTACATTAAAAAGTGAAATATTTGTTTTCTTGCTGTGAATTGTCACAATATATTCTACTCCTTTTTTGAAAATGTGATATCTGTTTTCATGTTGATGGAAAATAACTTTTTTGTCATAAAGGTATGGACTACCCAAAACGATGCCACAGATATCTAACGGCACAATGTCAATCTCCACTTCATCTATGAATTTTGCAGGGATTGTGAATTTCAGTTTACACTTTCTCGTAACCTGCAATTGCGCATTGTCACATACCCATCCAAGTGGATATGGTTGATGATGTGGAACAATTTCCAGCTTTAAACTTTTGACAATGTTTTTTGAGATAAGATTGGCTTGAGATCCACTATCAATCAGCATATCAGTCTTGTTATGTTTTGATATCACCCTTATGTGAAATAGTTCTATTCTCCTCTTTTCATTTGGAGTTTCATTATGTGAGTTTGAAGAACTAGTGTTGGCAATGGATTCCTTTCCTTGAAACCATGGCTGTGACTTTCGTTTCATTGCCCGATTTGGATCCCAAATCCTCGTCTTGAGTGACTATAGTTGTTTTTTCTTTTCTTTTGTTGTTCAATTTCTTTGGTTTCATTTCGGGATGAAGCTTCCAATGGTGAGCTTAATCATGACCCTCTCTAGAACAATGTTTACAAATTGTTTTCTCTCCTTCCTTTTTAATGGATACATTTTTCTTTCCCTTGAACCCTTTTCTTTCTCTTTACCCTTAAATGAATTTTTACTACCTTCTTCTTGGATGTTTTTCCCTCTTGCCTCAAGTTGAGTGGCTTGCACAAACACATCATCTAGATTATTGGGATTCAACATTAAGATAGTATGCCTAAGGTAATTGTGTAAACCCTGTATGTCATTCAGCAATGTGTCTTGTGATTGCAAATCTACACCTAACATCAGAGACCTTTTTCTGAATTCTTGGGTGTAATCTTGCACATTTTGATCTTTAAGTTGTATAAAGTTATGCCAATACTTGATGGCTTTCTATGTTTAAGCTAGAGGGTAGAATTGTGTTTTAATTGTAGCAATGAAATCATTCCAAGAAATTGATATCTTACCGTGTTTTTTAATCTCCTCTTGAGTCTTTGATTCCCACCATACTAGTGTTGCACCCTCCATTCTCAAGGAAGCTAACAAAATATTTATGTCATCCTCTTGAAGGTTTTTAATCCTACAATAGACCTCCAACTGACGAATCCAATTATCAAGCTTCTATGCATTCACTTCACCATTATACATGGGAAACTCAAATTTAACATAAAATTTTAAGAAAGGTGATTTACCATTCCCTTTTGAAGAATGATGATGAGTATGAGTAAGGGTTGTATTAGTGGAAGAGTGTGAAGATGATTGTGAAGAAGAAGATGAAGAACATGGTGGAGAGGGTGGAGGTTTGTCTCCATCCCCATTACCTCCTTTTCCATTACCTCCTCCTAAAGATCCTTCTCCATTGAGGATGATAAGTGGTACTTAGCTGGAGTTGCGTGCCTTGTAGCTTGAAAAGCTCCTATCAAAATTTGCTAGTGAAAGTGGGGTCGCGATCAGAGACAATGGAAGTCAGCATGCCATGCAGTTTGAAGATATGGTCCATGGAAACTTGAGCCACCAAAGTGGGGGTAAATGGGTGGGGTGGAGTACAAAAATGAGCATATTTAGAAAGTATTTCTACAGCCACCACGATGACGGATTTGTTAAAAATGGCAATGTTTGTATTAGTGAAAATAAAACCCACTGGTCAGCTCTGCGAAAGAGAGTCTGAACCAGGAGAGTCTAGCTCTGCAGAATGCTCTACATTGTTCATCAACATTACACATTAAATAGAATACATGGTTTTAGTGAAGTTAAAACAACATACGCAGAAATAGAAACTAATTCCTATCCTGAAGCTATATTAACCAACTCTACCTATTCTAGGATATTCTCCATTATCTTCAATGCTCCCCCTTAATGGAGAATGGGTTCACGCATATGCCTAACATCTCCCTAAACATTTGAAACTTAAATTCTCCAAGCGGCTTAGTGAAAATGTCTGCAACATTATCACATGTATTACAATATTCCAGATGAATTTCTCTAGATTTCACTTTCTCCCTTACAAAATGAAATTGAGTATAAATATGTTTAGTGTTTTTGTGAAACACCGGATTGTTGGCCAGCTTGATTGAACTTTGATTGTCGCATTTGATTGTTTTTGTGACTGTCTGTTATTCCCTAACATCCTGGAGAAGTCTCTGCAACCAAACTGGCCTCACATGTTGATGCACACATGGCTTGATACTCTGCTTCTACTGAGGACAAGGAGACTGTGTTTTGCTTCTTACTACTCCAAGTGATCACCCCAGATCCAAGACTGAATGCATAACCTGTTATATATCTATGATCATCTACATTTCCTGCCCAATCTGAATCTGCAAATCTCGCCAATCTAACATCAGAAGAGTCATTGTAAATAATTCCATAATCTACAGTACCTTGTAGATACCTCAAAACATTCTTCGCTACATTTCAATGGCTTTCAAGTTGCTTAGACATAAATTGGCTTAACACACTCACTGCATAAGCCAAATCAGGTCTAGTGGTGGTTAGGTAGATCAAACTCCCAACCAACTGTCTGTAAAGTGTTGTGTCCCCCGCTTTTGAGCCATCGTTGCACTGCAATTTGATGTTCTGTTGCAATGGTACGGGTGAAGGCTTACACTAATCCATTCTAAACTTTTCTAACAGGCCTTTGACATACTTTGCTTGACACATAAATGTTTGACCTAAATCTCTCCAGATCTCGAGACCTAAACAGTATCTGAGTTCACCGAGATGCTTCATCTCAAACAACTATGACATCTGCTACTTCATTTCATCAATTAGATATATAGCATCACCTGTAATTATCAAATCATCTACATATAATGAAATCAATGCTATGCACCCTTGTTCATCTTTCATGGTGTAAAGATTAGGGTCATTCTTACTTCTATGATAGCCAACTTATAGAAAAAATGAATCAATTTTCTCATACCACGACCTGGGAGCTTTTTTTAGTCCATAGAGTGCTTTCATCAACCTACAGACTAAATGTTCTTTTCCCTTCTGGAAAAACCCTTCTGGTTACTCTAAATAAACCTCTTCTTTCAGTTCCCCATTCAGAAATGCAGACTTTACATCTAGTTGGTGCATCATCCAATGTTTCTTAGTAGCTAAAGTAATTAACATTCTGATGGTGTTCAATTTAGCTACAGGGGTGAAGGTTTCTTCATAATCTATCCTTTCTTTATGTGTATACCCCTTTGCAACCAACCTAGCTTTTAGTTTTTCTATAGTTCCATCTGCATTGATTTTCGGTTTATATAACCATTTGCAACCTATGACCTGTTTTCCTCTAGGGAGTTCTACCAATGTTGAAAATAATACTGAGAGGGGGGGTGAATCAGTATTATCAAGCCAAATATTCCCTTTTCTAATTTCAAAAGATATACGCTACTTCAGTTAGTGAAACCCGCGTATATACGCAAATATGTAGAAGGAAACCCGCGTATACAAAGCAAACTTACAATTTACTTGATCTTTTAGATGTTGATTATTAATCTATGTATCTGAGTGAATTAAACAGTAACCAGACCAGTAAAAACAGAACAGAGGACAGTCACACACAAGAACACAAGATATAAGGTGGAAACCCAATGTGGGTGAAAACCACCTGCTGCAATTCATCTCTATCTTCTTTTAATTAGAAAATTCTTTTTACAAAGTACTGGTGCAGTCCTTTACCAGTAAGTAGGCTACAACCTGCAGAGAGCTATCACCCTCTCTTGTTTTCCAGCTTCTCCTGGAAGGGAGCTACAACCCACTTAGCTCTTGCACTAGCCAAGATACTAGTATGTAGGTGTTGACCTACTGAAGGCTACAACCTTCTCTTTCTTCCAGGGACCACGTTTCATAAATTTTCAGACTGGATCCATGAAAATCAATCAATCATCAAGATTTCTGCTTCAACCAAACTCCTTTCCACCAAACAAAACTGATTCACAATAAACACTTCTCTGATAGTTGTACCCAGAACACAGGAACAGTAACCATATACCAAATTCTGAACCCAAAACACTGCAGCAAAAAACAGAGGCAGCTAGATCACAAAAGAATACATATATGCTACTTAAGAAACATGTCACCTGCGTGCATACACTTCTGTATGTGGAGAAACTTGCGTATACGCAGTTTTCCTCTACTGAACCTGCGTGTATACGCGCCTTCGCTTCACTGAACCTGCGTACAGATCTATCAAGGATAATTTATTCTTTCAGACAGTCAAATACAAATTAACCCAGATTATCAGATTTATAGATCAAGCGTGCGCCTCACAGAACAGATCAAAATCATACAGAGATATTATCATTCAAGCCTTAAAGATTATGACCCATCAATAGATCTTGTGCACAAGTTCTTCCTTCATTCAGATCCAGATCTGCACCATAACCCCAATCACAAGAGATTCAGATCTACCACCCGTTAGATATTCAATTTCTTCAAGGATGCTTTGCCAAATGATCTCCTTCCTCTTTTATAGCCTTAGGCCTTTCTCAATACCACGAACCAAAACCATAATAACACAATACCACGGGCTCAATACTTGGGGGCAACACTTCTGACGAGATACCATGGTCCAAAACCATAGGTTCAAATACCAAGAACTAACTGCCCTGGACCAAAGTTAAGTTTTCCAATATATACGTGCTTTTCCTTGCATGAAAGTGCGTGCATACGCATACGCGCCTTAGAAACGTCCAACCCGCGTGTATACACAACTTTGTCTAAATTAACCTGCGTATATGACTTTTTCTTCATTCTGAAGGCCTGAACTGAGATCTGTCACCAGATAGAGTTGCCATCAAGGACAACACCTATGCCATAGCTCCAAACCTATACCATAATGTCAACAATCTCCCCCTTTGGACTTGATGGCAACCCAAGATCTTCAAATTCATTCTCCCCCTTTGTCATCAAGGGCAAAGGGTTGTGCTCCCCCTGAGTGCATGCTGAAATCTCTGCCTTGCTGTGCTGACCATGCTCCCCTTGTCTGAGGACAAGATCTGCAAGAAGAACCAATACTTATACATCAGAGAAGACCTTCCTACCATCAAAAGACTGAATACATACATCTATCACCCAAACAAGTGGGGATCATTAGAAATTTACATATGACAACCAAAAACATTACATCTTCATCCCAGGCATAGTGGGGAAACCAAGAAAGGCCGTTACATGACCGTGACACCATAAAAGAGATACATGACATAGAAACGAAATATCTATAGCAAGACTTATGAAAGTCACCAATAACTGATAGCAGTAGCATCTGACAATCACCATTCAGATCAGCAACCCTGATTTCCTTTTGTTCTCCCTCTGCATTTGTTCCACCTGAAACCAACAATAGCTGTGAACTAGAACCAAAAGCTTCTAAGATAATGCCAACAATGCATCATTAGAAGATTATTTTCTCCCCCTGAACCTGTGCCACATGGTCTCTGTCAGACCCATATCAGATTATCTGCACCCAGAGCCTGTCCCTACTGATATCCATCAAGCCTCCATATATGCAACTATCTCTGCACCAACATGCGTATGTACGCGGATCTTCCTCAGGCAACACGTGTACACCCATTTTTCTCTAAAATAGACAAGATTTAACAGCAAGATTATGCATCAACTACCCCCAGCTTCTGTCTGAGGTATTCAAATGTCTCTCTGGGCAGTGGCTTGGTGAGAATATCAGCAACTTGTTCCTTAGAAGGAACATACTCCAACTTGACCTTTTGTTCCAACACTTGTTCCCGGAGAAAGTGATACTTGCTTGGTATGTGCTTGGTTTTTGAATGCATGACTGGGTTCTTTGAAATGCTGATTGCCCTAGTATTATCACATAAGATGGAGATAGGTGGTGTACAAGTGATTTGACAGTCCTGCAAGGTTTGCATCATCCAAAGAAGTTGAGTACAACAGGATGCAACAGCCACATATTCTGCTTCAGCTGTAGATAAATCAATCGAACTCTGTTTCTTGCTAAACCAAGATACTAATCTGGAACCCATAAAGAATGCTCACCACTTGTGCTCTTTCTGTCATCCATGCTTCCAGCCCAATCTGCATCTTTATAAGCATGTAGAGTGAGATCTATATCTCTAGGATACCATAAGCCATAGTTCTGAGTTCCTTGAAGATACTTGAAAATTCTCTTTACTGCCTGAAGATGGGTTTCTTTAGGATTTGCCTGAAATCTTCCAACTATTCCCACTGCATGCATGATATCTGGTCGAGTACCTGTCAAATAAAGAAGACTTCCAATCATGGATCTATAGGTTGGTTGATGCACTACTGCAGATTCATCATTTGTACTGAGGCTGCGTCCTGTAACCATAGGGGTACACACTGGTTTTGAATCCTCCATGCCATATTTCTTCAAGATCTGCTTGAGATACTTGGTTTGAGTCAGAAAGATACCACCTTCATTTTGTTGGATTTGCAATCTAAGAAAGTATGTCAGTTCTCCAAGCAAAGACATTTCGAATTCTTTCTGCATCACCAAGGCAAATCTTTGACTCATAGCTTCTTCATTGCTGCCAAAGATAATATCATCTACATACACAACAAGTATTAGCAATTTGTCATTTTCAATTTTTATATAAAGGTTGCTATCAGCTGATCCCTTTGAGAATCCTTGTTGATGAAGATATTTGTCCAAACAATAATACCAAGCCCTTGGAGCCTGTTTAAGACCATAGAGAGCCTTTTTTAGTCTGCATACAAGATTTGGATCATTCCCAAGAATGAAACCATCTGGTTGCTCAATGTACACTTCTTCTTCTAAGTCTCCATTCAGAAAGGCTGATTTCACGTCCATTTGAAATACTTTAAACCTCTGAAAGCTTAAGAGAGCAAGAAACATTCGGATGTCTTCAAGTCTAGCAACGGGAGAAAAAGTTTCTTCAAAGTCTATTCCTTCTTGTTGAGCATACCCTTTACACACAAGTCTGGCCTTGTTTTGAATCACTTCTCCATTTTCATTCAACTTATTTTTAAAGATCCATTTTGTCCCTATGACATTCTTATCTTTTGGTCTAGAAACCAACTCCCAAGTGTTGTTCTTTTCGATCTGCTCAAGTTCTTCATCCATTGCCTTGACCCAACATTCATCTTTGCACGCCTCTTTTACATTTTGTGGTTCAGTGGAGGAAAGAAAAGACAAATAGCTTGAGGCTTCTGCAATTTTTCTTCTTGTTTGTATACCTGCCTCTTTCTGTCCCAAAATTGGCGATTCTGGATGATTCTTCTGAACATACTTGGATGGAGTCTTCTCTTCTATCCTTATCTACTCCTCTGGTGCCTCTTGAGGTTCTTCTTCATCATCAGTCTGATTTGGAGGGTAGTCTTCATCCTCTTCGATATTTTCATAATTTACTTGCCTAGGAATGTATCCTTTTTCATCAACCACTACATCAATGTTGTCAACAATTCTTCCAAGTCTTTTATTGTAACACTTATATGCTTTGCTGTGGGGAGAATAACCAAGGAGAATTCCTTCATCTACTCTAGGTTCAAGTTTGCTAAGTTGTTCATCATTATTCTTAATATAGCATTTGCTTCCAAAAATTTTGAAATGCTTTACCGAAGGAGTCTCACCATACCAGAGCTCGTGAGGATTTTGAGTGTTGTTCACTCAGACATTTGTTTTGTTGAGAATAACAACCGCAGCAAATGCAGCTTCACCCCAGAAGGTTGCAGGAGTTCTAGGCTCATCAAGCATAGCATGAGCCATTTTTTGAACCGTTCTATTCATTCTTTCCACCACTCCATTTTGCTGAGGAGTCCTAGCTGTAGAGAATTCCCTTCTTATTCCATGTTCTTCACAGAAATCAAAAAATTCATTTGAGGTAAACTCCCCACCTCTGTTAGACCTGAGGCACTTAATTTTGTGATCCGATTCGTTTTCAGCCAAGGCTTTGAAAGATTTGAATTTTTCGAATGCTTCATCTTTGTGCTTCATAAGTCCTAACCAAACCATCCTGGAGAAATCGTCAATGAATAATATGAAGTATTCTTCTCCTCGAGGTGACCTTGTCCTAAATGGACCACATACATCTGTATGGACTAGCTCAAGAGGCTTGCTAGCTGATCTTCCTTCTCAGGGAAATTAGTTCTGGTTTGCTTACCAAACTGACATGATTTGCATATTGTGTTGTCTGGAATTTTGATATTGGAAGACCACGAACTGCCTGGTATTTGCATGCTTTCCTTATTGTGAAAAGCTTAGATGCCCCAACCTCCGGTGCCATAACCAGTGTTCATCATCCTTGCTCAAATAGCATTGTTGTTGTCCTTCTTCAAATATGTATAAATTATTTGGAGTTCTTCTGCCTTTGATCATTGTTTTTCCTGTATCAAGATCACGAACACTACATCCATTTGATCGAAATATTACCTCGGTTCCCTGATCGCACATCTGACTAAAACTCAGAAGATTATGCTTCAACCCATCAACATACAAAACATTTCCTGCTTTGACCTTTTCTTTCAACTGAGCAGTGCCTCTTCCTTTTATGACTGCAGGGGTATCATTTCCAAATGAGGCTTTCTTTCCCTTTTCTAAAACACTATATGATTCAAGCTTTTTTTTATCACCTGTCATATGCTTCGAACATCCACTGTCGATGTACCATTGATTTTCGTGTCCTTCTGCATAAAAGGCTATCCCACATCTTTCAGGTTGTGGTTCCTTTATTCTCCATGTTCTGGTGCTTGAGGCTTGTTCCTTTGTTTGTCGAAACCTACTCCTGCATTCAGAATCTTCATGACTGAAGTTATTACAAATAGAACATTCAATTTCATTTTCAAGAGCCGAAAACTTTTTATAGGTTCTTTTCGTAATCCTAGTCATACTTCTTTGTTTTGAGCTTCTCTATTCATGATTGTCTTATAAGCAACACATTGAGTAGCTTTGTGGCCAAAGTTGTGGCAAGAGAAACATTGGCCATTGAAGAAACTTTTGCGATTATCAAATCTACCAGCCATTTGATTGTAGTTTCTATTGTCATCCATTCTTGAGGCAAATTGAGAAGATCTTACCTATGCCTGATTGTAGCTTTTGTTCACCCTTTTAGAGGATTGCCCCTGATTTCCTTGGTAGTCTTTGTTTATTCTTGATGGAATTCATCCCTGTTTTACCTGTTGATCTCCATTTGGCTTTTGCTCATGTCTCCTTGCTGCATCGAGATAACTCTTTGAGGTGGATGCTTGAGATGCTTCTCCATTATACCCAGACCTGTCTTGATTAATGGAGAGCGCTGTACATTGATGATCTCATCCAGAGTTTCAGATCCTTTAACAAATTTAAGATTAAGAGCCTTTGTTTTCTCAATTTCTTTTCTAAGCCCAACAATTTCACATTCTAATTTCTCAAGAAATTGTTCCTTTTCATCAAGTTGGATTTGCAAAGTGTCAATGATCATATTCTTTTCTTCTACACATATTTTGAGTCTAGAAATCTCTTCATGAAAACCATCTATATCTATAGCATCCATGTAATCATCATCTTCAAAAGCCATTAAAATTTTATAGTTATTACCTCGTTCATCTTCATCACTATTTGAGAGACCATCACTATCTTCATGAGTGTAGTAACTTTTCTTAGTTGCATTCTGTTTCTTGTTCCATCTAACAGGTTCCTTCCCTTTATGCTTATAAGGACATTTGGCAGCATACTGACCGACTCTCCCACAAGCGAAGCATTTGAAGGGTAACTTACCTCTGAATCTTCTAGTACCCCGTTGAAGATTCTTGACAAAATTGGATTCTTCTTCCTCTTCTGATGCATTTCCTAGCTCATAGTAGTCTCCTTTGCCTGAAGCCTTGAAAGCTGCTTCTCTCCTGTCTGATGATCCTCCTTTCCTCATTTCATAAGTAGTTAGAATCCCGTGTAGCTGTGACATGGTGAGGTTTCGAAGATTCTCCTTTTCTTCTATTGCAGAAACTTTAGATTCAAATCTAGGGGATAAAGATCTTAGAACTTTTTCAACCACAACAGCCTATTTTATTTCTTCACCCAAGTTTTTCATACAATTAAACAATCTCATCTACACGAAGGAAATAGTTAGCCACACTTTCATCATTGTGCATTCTGAACATTCATACTGAATCCTGAGGGTTTGAAGTTTTGATC